>CM069529.1:53627500-56127500 GCA_035773235.1 Eospalax fontanierii
ATTAAGCTATGAACTGAAGGCACAAAGCTTTTCCTCTTCCTAAGTGCTCATGCCACCTGAGGAACTGTCCTTCAGCCAGGTAGGATGCTGCCCGAGTCAGCTCCATCCCCCTAGTAGCTCCTGCTAAGCAGCGATCGACACTGATGGGCCAGTGTTCTCCGTCCCCTCAGATCTAAAGCTTTGCCTTCCTACTCTGCCTTCTCCTTGTCCCCCAAAAAGCCTGTCAGAAGAGACCAAAAGAAAATAAAGAGGCTACCATGGCTGTGTTCCCTGCAATGTTTTGTTCTGTTTCCATCAGAAGGGAAAGATTTGAAATGTCCTACCACCTGGGTCCACTTGGTTTGCCTGAAGTTAATTCAGTCACCAGCTGTCAGGGCTGCTTCTGTCCTTGGGTGAAATTTGGCTTGCTCACCCACTCTTCTGAGCTGCAACTGGGCCTGGCCTCATTAGAAGCCATGTGGCCTCCGTAGCTGGCACCATTGCTGTCCCTGGAGTCAGCCTGGATTACATCAGCTTCCTCTCATGGCCCAGAGCAGATTTCACACTTTTTCGTCTTTCAGATTTGTACTGTTTGCTTGCTGCATTCCCATCCCACTTCGCCTCCCCAGGAGCTGCTATGTGGTCTGCACTCAGAGGTGCTGTCCTGATGTGGAGTGCTTTGGTCTTGCTCCTCCAGCTCTGTTCAGGTCTCTAACTCAGCACCCATGGGGGTTACCGTGACAGAAAATATTCTTCTAAAACACTATCTTTCTGCTTCAAGTTTTGCCTGAACAAGTAGACGATGGGATTTTGGCAAGTGTAAGAGCTTGATCTCTCCTAACAGATGCTTGGGGGAGTCCTGAGCATGTACATCAGAGAGTGTCTGTGTGCAGAAGGATGGGCAGCATCGCACTAGCTTGACTCACACCGAATGGAGGGCCCATTGAGGGCCTTTCTCACAGAATTAATGAGACTGAGCAAGATCCTATTTGGGTCTTCCTGTCTTGTTCCTGGGCACCATTCATATGGGTTGAACTGGGGAGAGAAATCAGCTTGGGTTATGCACATAAAATGCTGTAGGGTGGGCTCATCTTATGCCCCTGCCAGCATCCTGTGTCATTTTTAAAGGATATGAAAATTCACAGCACAAACATCCAGCCACTGCACAATATGTGAGAGAGATTCAGAACAGGAGAAAATTCTAGATTTTTCTAGACCCAAAGCTCACTTTCTGCTAAAGCAGTTTTTTTGCTAAGTTTACTTTGATTTCTTTTCTGTTTATAAAAGGAAAACTTGCTTAATATAGAGAATGCAAAACTGCAGACAAATGCTATTCTACATCGCCTTTAACCCTTCTGCCACGGTTCACCACCATGAACACTTTGGTATTTCTCTTCCCTGTGTCGATTTTCACAGTTAGTTTAGATAGACAGATGGACAAATGGACCAAGATGTATTTAACCACTTATCTACTAGTAGAAAAGTAAGACTTTTTTTTTCCTTTCAGTTATAACAGTTCTTTGAGAACTGAAAGACTGACTCAGAACATTCCATGTGCTGATGACCAAGATGTGGGTTAAGGTGATTTGAAGAACAGCAACTCACAGTCCTGTATGAAGACACCATCCTCATCTGCAGGCCAATGAAATAATAACAGCCATAGTTTTTGTTTATTTCTGTGAGAGAGAACTCCATCTTATTTTCCTCACTACATTACTAAGAAGATTGAACATTTCCAGTTTGGTCATTTGAGGACATTTTTTCCCCCAGATTTATTCTTCAGCCAATTATATCTTTATTTGCATTGTTAGAGATCTGATATTGCATTATTCACAATTGTAAATCTGCTTTTTCTTGGTATACAAAAGCCTACATATTTTACACATCTGACAGTGTCTTCCATCCTATCATGAGACATGGGAGAATGGATTCATTCACTCTCATGGTGCTGAGCAGAGCTTTCTTCCTCCGCCAGGGAAAGGTGTTGGTCAAGCAGAAAGTCAGGTGAGTGCCGACTTGCAAATGAAAATGAACCGTCACCAAGCTGCTACCGCCGTCTTGAGCTTTTTCTTCTTTCTTTACAACTCATATTCGTCTGTCTCCACAATCTTACAAGCAATTTTTTGATAACTCAAGAATTCTAATTGAACTCACTTCTTATGGAATCCTCAAAGATACAATATAGAGAGAAAATACCTCTCTTAGAGAGAATGGCTAGATTTTGGAAAGTTTTTGTTATTAGTTGCATTTGTTCTTTGAGATTTTCATACACAGACATAGTGTGTATTGGTCACTCTCATCTGCACCCTCCCCCATGTTTCTCCACTGTGCCCAACCATCTCTTCCTTACAACTCTCTCTCACATTCATGTCCATCTGTTTTGTTCTGTCAGCCACTAAGTTTAACCAGAGTCATCTATGTAACTGTGGGTTTGGAGCTATCTGTTGGAACCTGATGGGCTCGTCGATGGGGATACTACTGAAGATAATAATTTCTCTTCTTCCAGCATCTGTCTCTATCAATAGCCAACGGTTCAGTGGTAGGTCTGTCCCCTCCTATGACTGATGCTGGAGCAGTCAGTCTTGTGCAGCTAGTGTAGGTAAGCACAACGGTGGTGTGAGTCTAGAGGATGGCATTTTGCAGTCCTTCACCCTGAATTCCATCTCTTCTGTGCTTCACAGTCCCTGTTCCACAACATTCCCTGAGCCCTAGAGGGGAACTGTAAATGTCTATTTAGAGCTGTGTCCTTAGATGTCACTACTTCTCACCATTGTGGACAACCAAGCATCTCTGAATTCAGCACCAATCACTGCAGAGAGGCATGTTTGGTGAAGAATAGGGGAAACTTCTGTTTATGGGTATAAATAAACACAGAGCTTTAGAAGGCAATGTAATGCCATGTCTACTTAGTTAAAGAATAGTAGTAAGTTCCTCATACGTGGGCCTACAAGCTCTCCTGGCATGGATTGTCAACCAGGCTTATAAGTGCCAGGTTTGAGTTCCCTTCCGTGAAGCAGGCCTCAAAGTCATTTAGAGAGTGCATGGTTACTTCCACAACAGTTAGGCCATCATTGAGCAGGTGGGCACATCTGCCTAGCAGGCTGGTTTTCTGGCCTGTCAAGTTCACAGCAGCCTTCATAGCACCTTCTAGCACCCTGAAAGCTACCCAGTGGGGAAGATACTGCCAGACCAGTTCCAATCTGCTTTCAACAGAAGTATGTGGTGTCTTCAGCATTAGGGTCTGTGGAGGCTCAGTTCCAGGACTAGGGATGGATGGTAACCAAGAGATTAAAGATTTATGGAGCCACCTGTAAATGAGACATGCTTTATTATTTTCTCTGGGTAAGGGCAGACAGGCCACTAGGAAGACACATATCAGGCAAGAGCACAGCACATGCCTATGGTCCAAGGTCTTTTTATAGAAAATCACGTAAAGGTGGCTTCTTGCCCAAACTAGTTATATATAACAGATCATAACACTATTTACTTTTGGGGTTCCCTGACATCTGGAGTGAGCCATTGTGATAACTCTGGTCCTCTGGAAGTCTGGCATTAACCATCTTGGCTCATGCTGGAAATTCATACCAGTATCACGTTGTCTCACCATTATCAGGCCCTCGTGGCCTTGATCCCTTCAGGGTCTTGTCCTCTAGTTCTGGGGACTGACAAGACCTTGTATTGTTTGGGGGAGTGTCTCTGTTTTAAATTAGCTAATTAAAAGAACACTAAGTAACATTTAAAGTTTTTATTTGCTTCTCCCCTGTTGTTTTGAAGATGAAACTCTTTTCTGGCATAATTGCGTCTTTCAAAATATTTTAATAGCATAAAATATAACATTTGTGATGATTAATAATTAATCTGTAAATATTCAGCTAATACTGAAATAACCTATTTTTCATCTATCTAAATCATAACTGATTTTCTAAGCTCAGACCAAGCCTCTTGCTTTGCCATACCTAGTCTGTGTGGAAAGTTCTTGTCCTGGTAAGCCAGGTTGGCCTGGTAAATCTCCCTTGGCAAAAAGTCAAAACCAATGCCATTAAACTGTCCCCAGGCCACTATTTCACTTTTGCCTTTTGTTTGATTACGTAGGTCTCTATCCATTTCAGTTGCTCAACAGTGAATATCTCTTCTCTTAAGTAACACTTTGTAACTTCATATAGTTTAATGCATTTCCACGCACGGCTAGAATGTGGTATAGCTGCCATTGATGAGAGGTGAGGAAGTCTACTATTCTGCAAGGCTTACTGTCAAATTTCCAGGAACTGGGAAGTTGGTGTTAAACACGGTCATTATTAAAAAGTCAAATGTGCTCTTGTAGATATCCTTCCAGCTCCACATCCAGGGACATCCGATCCCACAGTAGAATATTTATCCCATTGAAATTGGCAGCCACCATAAAACAGAGCTCATCTTATTTCTCTGTTGATCTCTCTGTTGACTTAAGAAGGGCTGGAGAAAGTATTAATAGTACAGACTAAAACTAAACACATGGTGTGTGTGTAGCCCCCGAGGTTCTAAAAGTAGTAGTATTGAAGACGTTTATCCCATTAAGCAAAGAAGTACTTCATGTCACTGAACAGTGGCTCGAATTCTGACACACCATGGTGGGATTCTGATGGAAACATGCATGGGACCGAGAGACGTTTTAATTTAATGGATGCAATTTGTATGAAAGTAAGAAAATGGTTTTATGATAGATCACAGATCTGATGGAATGTCAATAAGCTTAATGAAAAAAAGAGTTAGCAGAAAAGAATGCAATTCCATTCCCAAATCTTAGTTGAATCACAAACGGAAGCTGGTTACAGTTAGAAAAGGTAAGCTAAAACCAATGAACATACTCCATAAGAATCAACTGCTCGTGAGGAATCTGTAATAAAGCATATGGCATATTTTCTTCTTTTTGAATTATGAAGCACACATTCCTTTTTTGGGTTAAATTCATAATGTACTTATCTGCATGTGTATGTAACGAGTTGCATTGTTCTGTCTTTTGGTGAGCTTGTTGTTATAAAGTTACCTGCACACCCGTGCATGCATTGTTCACGAGACGCAACTGTTGTGAACTGTGAACACAGAAATGAAGAGCTTTTGCTGGCTCCTGGCATTGTCTCCCCATCCTTCCTTCCTGGTACCATGTCGTCAGTTTATTTCGTGTCATGTTTCAGAAGGAGGGACTGTTCAAAATGACCTTATCTCTGTTCTGTCTGTAAAACATCTAAACATGCTGTCTTTTTCCTATGAAAATGAAAGCACACAAAGAGCAGCTGCTTCTTAGAATGGAACTAGGAAAGGAGACATGGGCTTCATAGCTATCTCTTAAAGCCCCACACAAGATCTTTCAGTCTGATTTATTATGGTCTCTAGCCTGGAATTTCTTACGTCTCCTGGGCTGACTCTGGGAATACTCATTAAAAATCCCAGAATATGAAGCCTTGTCCCTCCAAACAACACTTAAGGAAAAGAATTAATTCACATTCAAAATTAAATAAATCCTTTAGCACTCTAGAAAGCTACTTTTCAACTCTTCCTATCACAATCCCTAGTCTTCCACCTTAGGTTGCTGGTTAAACTCTGTTTATCACAGGCTCACCCTGCCACACTTGGATGCTGATTAAATTCTTCCTAAAACAGGCTCATCTTGCTATCATAGGATGCTGGATAAACTCTCCCTGACTCAGGTCCCTTCAGCCGTATCAGGATGCTGGTTATACTCTATTACAGGCCCATCTTGCCATCCTGAGATGCTGGTTAAGCTCTCCCTATCACAATGCCATCCTGCAATTCTGGATGCAGGCTACTCTGTCTTCAGGAAGAAGTTAGCCTCCATTGCAAGCTCTTGTGGCTGTGTTTGGAGCAATGAAATCATGTGAAATCATGGAGACTCAAGGCTCTGCTAAGTGGAGTCCTGAGCTGTGGCAAATGTTCTCCATCTCCACATGTGGCCTTAGTTTCAAACACAGCATCCTTGGAAGAGAAACAATTAAGGAAAAGTTTCCTGAATTATCCTAAGTCAAATGTTCGTGGAGGTCTTCTGTTTCTTTTCTGCCCCAGAGTCCTCACAGTCTCCTCTAAATCAAAAAAGACGACCATTTTTGATGGCTAAAGAGTTTTTCACAGAGAACAAAATAAATATACTTAATGAATAAAGAATGGTTCTGATGATATTCATTTATCTCGATTTAGTAGTTTTAAACATCAAGCAAGATGAAGGAATTCATACTGGTTATGCGTGTGCTAATGAGATAATCAGGATTTAATGAAAACCAACAGTTATTAGTTAATCAGTTTAGCCTGATAACTATTGGTGCGTTAGGGAAGGACAAGAATAATTAAGTGACACTTAAAGGTACGAGAATAACGTTAGTCAGAAATTGATGTGCCTACACAAGGCTCCAAATGGATGATGATCCGTGGTCCTCTCTATGTTGCCATGGCAACTCACTTTGGTAACTCGAATATCCTCAGTGTAGGAAAACAAGGGGCAGAGTGTTCTTAGGAAGGTGCAATCCCCTTTAAGCAGATCTATAAGCATCACAGATGAACAGAACTTTAAACATTCCTCCATGAATATTCATGAAGTAAGTTGTTTTTTGTTGCCTGCCTAGTCAGCAGTCAGAAAACACATGGTGTGTGTTGGCAGCATCTTTCCTAGGTAGAGGGCTATGGACTGAGGCAATGGCAGGAACCAGGACCTGTGAGGCTGACTGACATTTCCATCTGCAGCAAAGGCTGGTAATTAACAGGAAGGAGTGTGCCTGCAGCATTGCACCATCTGCTAGGGAAACGGCTCAATAAGAAAGGCGCTGGATAGCATCTCAGCAGTGGCGCGATCTGGTTCCGACATGAGGCCGGGCATCTGTTAGCGGAGGAGATAGACTATTAGGAAATTCAACTGGGAATGAACAACATGGAAAGAGCACTCTGACCTAGCCCGTAAAAGCAACTCTGTAGAAATGGCATCTTTTTATCTTACTTACCCACATCTTCTGAAAATGGTTTGCTGAGGGGCCATTACAGATCTGTTTGAAGTAAACACAATGGTTTCAGAAATGCTGTTTCATTCCAACGTGAAGTTCTTGAAATCAGGATACAGCTGTCATCTTTTGACAATAGAACTAATTTCAGAGCGAGGATATGAGGTTAAATTCCTTCTTTTGTTGTTTAGATTGGGGATCAGGGGGCGCTGAGGGAGAAACAAAATGATCATTTGAATGCTGTGCTGTTCAAAATTGAGGAGGCAAAAACCCTAGGATGCCCTGACAGAAAGTGAGAAGGTCAGAAAATCATCCCATGTTTCTGTGCCGTCTTCTCACTGATGGTTTGCTTTTCTCCTACGGTCCATTTCCGGTGCAAGTCTTCCTGGTCATGAGGAGCCCCACTTCTCACTGTGGGCTTTATGGGAGTCTGCGCATATCAGTGCTACGATTTTGGAGAAGGGAGTGTAAGGGTTTGGAATACAGGGAGGTGACGCACACCTCCCACTCCACCTCCCACACTGTCAGGGTGTAAGTCAAGCTCTTCTGTAAGAAGACATGCTTTTGAGAGGAGCCAGCACAGAAAACTCAGTCATCAGTCTTTAGAGTGATGCCATTTTTAAGAATACAAATGTTTTACTAACCTTTCAATAACCATGAAGAAATTTTGACTCCAACTACCTCAGTCAGGTGAGAGATCAGACCTTGCAAACACCTTCCCATTGACAAGGACTATGGACTCTTTTCCAAGGTCCAGCAGATGGCAGATGACTGGAGGATATGTTCGTCTATGTGTGTGTCCCTGTTACTAAATCAGAGCCATCCGATGAGATTTGCTGAGACCTCATGGCACCATATGGAATTGAAGAACATAAAGACCTTGGAATTTAAATTCATCTGAGAATGACGGACATGTGCTTCAGATTTAGAGCTTTAGCTTTTTTAAGTTGACTTGTGAATCCTGATTATTTTGCTAATGTGTAGTGTGATACCTGAGAAAGCTAGTAGCAAACAAATAAAAAAGTCATTTGTAATAAAAGAAAAAAAAAGTTAACATTAAATGTAAACAAGAGAACAGATTTTATCCAGTTGTAAGGATTCAGCATCAGGTTTTCCAGGGACATAAAGAGAGGCTCTGATTTATAACACATGGGGTGAATAATCTCATTGTGGCCAATTACCAGCTGCCCTTGGATGGGTGCTGAAGACGGAGTTGGGAATAGAAAGCTTTGAAACTTGGATGAGGGTTTATGAACGCCCCCTTGCCAACTGTATCTCTATAGGCTTCATCTATAAACCTCAGTTGGCGAACTTGACCCCTTTTCTATGTACTGAGAATATAATAGATCCAACAATGTACAGAGTGTACAGTGTATAAAAGGCATTTCTGTGCTTTGGTTCATACGATCTTTTTATAATACTGTTAACACAGGTAGAATTTGAAATTAATTATATAACATGCCATAGGCCACAGAATTTGATATGTGGGGAAAGGGTTCTGCATTTTGAAACTAGAACTCTTTGATTTTAGTTTGCTTCTAGATAGAGACTACTTATCCCAGGTATGGAACTAGCCATGGAGATTCAGGCATTTCTAACTTTTGTCTTTTCCTATTCTGTGCTATAAGCTTGCTGTACATTAGCCCCAGGGTCTGCCTTCCACCACCTTCCATTGCACTGGAAAATTGTCTCAGAAAATTCCTTCAGACTTCTTCCTGACCAGGTCATAGGTACTCACACCTTCCCTCCCTTCATCGAGGTCCTGGACTTGGGTTGCTCTGAATGGCATCACTGCCACTTGGGTACCAGTTTTCACTTACAGGAGCCCAGTCGCTGGTCTATGCCAGTGAACCTGCAGTCATTTTAAAGCTCTAAAGGCAGAAGATGCAGGAAATTGTGGTATTGTAGAGAGTGAAAACAACCAAATTCATTTCTAGAACCTTCACTCAGTCATTAAGCTGTGAAAGAGAAAAGTCAATACTATTAAGTAGAATTCTAATTAGCATGTACTTTGCTACCTAAAGGAGAAATGTCCCTATTTTCACATGTCTCACACTATTATTCTTCCAGATCAAATTGTCCTTGTTACAAATGCTGTGACTTTTCTAAGCAGCCATTCCAGTGAAAATCGCCCAATAAACCAATAGTGAGCATGGACGATTATTTCTTTGGGAACACTTACTTCCAGATTACTTGGGAAGTGAGAGTCTAAAACTCATCATGGAAAATAGCCACATGGTTTGGAAGGATTATATCCTGATATCGTGCATTTGGTGAGATTGAACTGATGCTTTGAAAGGACTTCTTCAATTTGAGGATTACCGCACAGTTGAAATACATTATGCTATATAAGCCTGCTTTCTTCGTGGGTGAAAACAGAGCTATGGTTTAAACAAAAACCATGAGTTTATATTATTTTTGATAACTGGATTAATGGCTTTTGTTGACCACTCACACTCCTATATGCTTATATTTAGCATCAGGGCTGGAGGCTAAACATCCTCAGTGTTGATCAGAGAGAACGGGTAGCATCCACTTAACCAATAACAGGGATGGTCCATCCGGCCTCAACATATTACACGGTCTGTGCTCTGCTGGGAGCACCCAGGAGCAAAACCTGTCTTCAGCCAGATGTGGCCATCCCACGTGGGATCATTCTTGGCCCACTCCCTTGGCAAATACAGCATGCCACACTGTCCAGATTGCAGGGCAAATGAAGTCCAAAGAGACTTCACGGCCATCAGAGAGAAAGTGGGATGCTTCCTGGTTTTCTTCTCTCTACACCCTCCTTACCATTATAAGTAAAACTTAGAAAGAGACTTGGTGTCAAGATGTATACTTCCCTTGGCCTTTGATGAATTGGTGTCATTCTCTGTAATTCACCAAAATATGCCTACCATCATTGTAGCTGTTTGAGCTAGGACAGTAAACAATACAAAGCCTTTACACACACACACACACACACACACACACACACACACACACACACGCAGAGGATGGTGTGACTGGGTGAGGTCAAATATTTTAGATGGTGGTCAAAGAGGAGACTCTCACCAATGCTATTTGAGTTGGGACCGAAATAGGAATTAACAGGAGTATTCAATGAACTCTTAGAAGGAGCATCTCCCTGGGCAAAAGGATCCAAATGTGTTAAGGCTCTAGAGACTAGAAGGACCTCAGGTGACAGCAGGAAGACTGACACATCTAACACTACCTGCTGCTGTTACCACATAGGTGGCCGCTGACAAATTGTTGCCTAGAAATATTCCTAAACTATTCAACATAGGAATAAGGGAACAAGGGCTCAGGGGAAGTCTTAGGTCATCCTCTGCAAGAAAGCAGGGGGTCTTGGGAAACTCGGTACTGCCTCATTAGTGGCATACTTCACGTTTAAACCTGAGCACTTGGAGCTCAGAACTGAGCTCCTTTCCAGGTCTCCAATTCTTCAGACCCATTTGTGTCATGGTTCTTGTGGTTTTTATTAAATCACATTTAATTTACTCAGGACTTTTTCTTTGCTATAACTTATTTCATTACTGCCTATTACATGATCAATATGAGTTCATTTTAAGAGAGAGGTAAAATTTACATGAAAAGAAAAAAGTTAAGAACTTCTCTTGCTTTATTCAAAACTACATTCAAACCATTGAAATATTTCCATAGTTCCTCAAGATAACTGAACGCACGTTTTAACTACTGAGGGTCCATCATTACAAACATAAATTAAATTTCTATTTTAATTTCATTCATCAGATATTTAAAGACTCTAAACCTATATAGACAACTGTGACACTGACTAACAGAGTTGGAAGTTGGATGAAGGACTATGTCATCACTTTATGTACCAACTCTGCCCATTGCTCAATACTCAATGATGGAGACAGTCAGTACCCCAGCCTTGGGACCATGAAGACATTGGCTTTGGCCCTCTTAGTCATCATTGACAATGCGGAGGATGGGGAATGGTGTTTATAGGTTGAATTTTGAAAAACTAGTTTTCAACCAAGCAGAAGGAGACACACACACTGGCACACACTTTATCCCCTCATCCCCAAAGCTGGGCGACCCTCGAACTTCCTTGAGAGCCAGCAGATTGTGGGTCTCTGATATATGCTCCCCATGCTGTCTCTCAGGACAGAAAAGGAACAATGATGTAGAACATGGCAAAATATTCTGGCTTGTCCCACAGTGATGTTCTGTGACTCCCTGGAAATGGAGTCCTGGTTGGTATGTAGTGGTTTTGTGGAGAGAAGGCAACATTCTTAGTGGACGGGGGAGGTTCATCTTAGGGTAAGCATAACATCTTTCTGAGATCACAGGATAGCCTCTTACAACCAAGGAATCTGGAACATATCTCAAAACTGTGCCCTTCCTGGAAAGTCTGAATCAGTGACTTTCTGAACTATGCAGAAAGCAGTCCTCAGAATCGCAGCTTTTAAAGAGATCAATTCTACAAATTTAGGAAGAAAGAGAAAGCACTCTTGTTGGATGGCCTGAGCCAGCTCTCTCCCAAGGATCAATGATGAAATAGCTGTTAGCCACTGTGAGACTATAACCAAATCGCATCTTTGGAGGTCAGCAAATTGCAAAACCTCAAAACCTGGGTGCAGAAGTTGAAAACTCACCACCATCCACTTCCTGCCTTGCCCTCTGGAGCTTACTTACAGATACACTCCTTGGGAATGACTGAAATGGGAATCAATTACAAAAGCATTTTCAGCCAACATGTGTTTAGTGATTAGTACTGGACAGTCTTAAAACAAGTGTGGGTGGATCCCCATAGACTCCTGGGACTGCACTTCCAGTAGACAATACGAAATCCTCACTCCAAATGATGTTAACTGTGGACAGACGAGACTGAGTTTTCCACAGCTGGCAGAATGGGCAGATGTGGATCCCTACCCCCTTCTCTTTCCTCTCTCTTTCTCATATCTATTTTTCTGCCAGTAGGTTTCCTTCAGCATTCAATCAAGGGCAATATGTCCTCAATCAACATTTTTCATTTTTTATGCAACACTGTCCTTTAAAGCTTTTTGCAGCTGGTTGGCAACTGAATTGCTGCCAATATCCTCGGAGAGCTTCCCCCGAGTGTGCACATCTCTGCCTTCCCAGAGCTCTCTGAGTGCCCTGGAGGCGACTTGACTTGAGTGCATCTGAGCCTGTCCCCGGGCTGTGCACGCTCCAAGCTGACTGTTTTCCTGAGTCCTGTCCAGCAGAGAGGACAACACAGGCCATTGGCACACAGTGGAATAAGGCCACCAACTGGGCCCCATTTCTCCAGAAAGAGAGAATCTAGTGTCTCATTTCAGATGTACACTAGAGAAGTATTTCTGATGAAGAGGAAGAACAGGGAAGGGAGGAGTCAGGAGACCTTGATGGTCTTGGTGCTGTATTAACTAGTGGAGTGAACTGGTTTGAGTTGATGTTAGGGTTATCTGGGGAAATTGATCTGAGGATGAAAATGCATTAAAAGAGGATTGTAGATTGGCATGCCCAATATGGTCTTGCAGTCCAGCAAGCAGTGACTGTCTTTACACTTGGAGGGGCAGAGAACTAGTAGCTATTAGTCCACAACTCTGGATGCCTCAGCAGATGCCAATCTGGTACTAAAGGTCTGGAGGACCCCTGGAGACACACACACAGGAATTTGATCTTAGACATGGGGGGCTCATCTGTGAAATGAAGATAACAATGACTGCGCCAGGCTGACTGCGTGCAGGGAGCAGGATGGATGCTGAGCCCTTGGTCACTTCTCTTTTCCATACCTTCCATTTGTTTTCAATCTGTTTTCAGAGGTTTAAAGTTCTGAAGAAAAAGTGTAACTGCTTCAACAAACCAGAACTTACTGATTGCATCTAAAGTCACTTGAAATATACTAAAACAGATAGAATCATCTAAGTCTGTCTTTATGGTTGAGTAAGAAAATCACCAAAATGTATAAAACATGAAATTCTCTACTTAAAAGATTCTCATTCCAAGTTTGATTATATCCAAGGAGCTTCAAAATGCTAACGTGTGAGGTAGGAAGGTGTTTTTAAAAACTCTCAGCTTAATGTTGGCTTGTGGTGACCTTTCACCTCACTCTGTAGACTAGATTGAAATAATCTAAGCTTGGAATTGAGGGAAATTACACTGAATAGAGGGTGAGGAGGTCTAGCTCATCAACAGTGAGAACTGCAGCAGCCTTTAACTCTCTGATTTCCAGAATCTCCATCCATCTATAGAGTGAATAACCTCAGATCCATGTAGTGGTCATAGTTTTCAGGGAAGATCAATTTCACAAAATTGAAGATATTTGTAGCAAAAGAAAAGAATAGAATAGAAATGAATATTATTAAAGATGGAATTTAAAGCCATAATTCAGATTATTTTTGCTTTGGTCACTATAATACTTGTTATACTTTATGCAAACAAACTGAGCAAATAAAGGTGAAGCACACAAAAGCCAGCAAGAATGCCATGAGTCAACTATGCCATGGATTTGCTGAGAGCCGCGGAAATAAGAAAGTAAAACTAAAGTGAAGAAGTTTTGAAGAAAATCACTCAATTCTTTTACCACCACCACTATGCGGCTGTAAGATGATGAAGGTCTTTGCTCAAAATTTTTACTTATCCGGAATTTTTTATTTGCCACATTTTAGTCATATTTTTCATTCAACTGTATGTAAGAAAACTAGAGTTTTAATCCCTTTTCTTTTTCTTTCATTTTGCATATCTAATGCTTCTGTGGTGGGCAGTGGATTAGGAAGCCTCAAACCCTGCACGTCCAGGCGTGGCCTTGAATCTTGGACACCTCGCTGAATGCCCAAACGGAACATGAAGACTTTCTGTTCTCAATGTAGTTGTGCTTTTCGTCCTTGCACATGCCAAGCTCAAGTAGGATTTCTCCTGCAGGAGATGCCTCATATCATCACTGCTACCTACTTCTCTGGGCCTCTCTTGTTGCTGACACTTTCATCTCTGCCAAGATGACATCCCAGAGAGGCTGTTCCTGAGGGTAGTCTTTTGATCTGCCCCATTCTCTTGCAAAGCTTGTATAGCACCACTTTTGTCCCTGTGGAGTGTTTCTAATATCTAATCCTCTGAACTGAATCGTTTGCTTATCCTCAGCCCTCTTGAGTTTGTGATCACTGAAGGCAGGTACCATAGGTACCTCACACACCTAGAGTGCTCAGCTTATCAGACGCCATTCCCAGTGCATATGGTAGGCCCTAGGTAGGAAACCTGTAAATCACTGCCCAAGCAAGCAGTACCTCAAACAGTATGTCAGCTGGTTCACAAAATTTTCTGCTACAGGTGGGCATTGTACCAGGCCCCTTTAATCCCAGGACTTAAGAAGCAGAGGTTGGCATATGTCTGACTTTAAGACCAACCTGGTCTACCTTGTGAGTTCCAGGCCAACCAGGACTACATAGTGAGAACCTGTCTCAAAAGAAATCATTGTCTGCTGCCAGTTTTATCATCTTGGTCATCTGCATGAAAATACGTGGCTGCAGAATAAGTACCCTGCACCTTTCTAGTGAGAGCTACAAAAAAAAAGGAGAAAGAACTGAAGCATTCTTTTTTTCTTTACTTTTATTATCTTTTTACTTTTTTTACTTTTATTATTTATTTTGTGCAATGACCTTCTAAAGCATTTAGAACATAGTTCATCTCTATATATCTCTGAAATGAGTTGATTTTTCATCACACACATGCACACACATGCATGCATGCACATACACACAGAAAAGCACTTGGAAACTGTGAAAACAAATCTCTGAATTTACCTATTTATTATTATTTATTTATTGCATACACATGTGTGTGGTGTGTTTATGCTTGTTTGCCTATGTGTGGGTGCCCATATGGTTATATACTTCTGGATGCTGGAGGTTGACCTCAGGTGTCTTCCTTGATCATTCTCCAGTTTATTTACTGAGACTGAGTCTCTCCCTGAACCTGGAGCTCACCAATTTGGATAGTCTAGTTATTCGGCCAATTAGCCATGGGGATCATTGTCTCTACCTTCTGAGCTCTGAGCTCAGAGATTACAGAAGGACCACCATATCCACCTGGGTTTTAGATGGTTCTTGGGATCGGATCTTTGATCTTCAGGTTTGAACAGCAAGCACTTTATCCACTGAGCCATCCCCCTAATTCTCCCCTGAATTTAACTGTACAGAAACCATGCTTTTCTTTGTCATTTAATAGAGGACATGATGTAGGCATTCTTCAGAGGGTCTAAGTTCCATTGCATTGTTATGTCTTTTCACTATCCGTATGACTGGGATCACATCACACTTTTCTCTCTTTGTTGACCACTGCTATCTTTCATCTTACCTATAACCTGTAGCAAAGCTTTCACATAAGGTCTGCTTCTCTGCTGATTTGATTACATTATTCATCCTGAATTTAAGTTCTTACTGATTTCTCAGGGAGCCTGTATATTTGCATAGTTTTATGATTGAAGGTGTTGGGTTCAAATCTGCATTTGATTCCAAATATGGTGTCCATTCAAGAAAAATCCCCACCCAGAGTAACAGCAAGCTGGCCTGGCTTGCTGCCACCACAACCCCAACTGGCTCAGTGCCTGGCTTTTAGGAGCAAAATCAGTATGTTTGCATGAGTACTAAGAAAATCTTTCCTGCCCATCCTTGAGAAGAAAATGGGCTGGCTCGAGCGTCGGCTGCACCCCGTAAAGAGGAGCCTGGAAGCTGAGTCCTTTTAGGAGCACAATCAGGTGTGGCTTTCAGATTTCTACTTGGGACACTATAGCCTTGAAATAATGGGATTCCATCTGTGACCTACATTTCAAATGTTGTAGTTTTCTTGGCAAACGCATCTGACTAGCAATGGTAGCTTGCCTGTTTTCTTCCTTGGTAGATATCTCTGAAAGCTGCCATCTGAGGACTGTTATTGAGTTCTGCACTTAAGGTTTCAAATCTAAAAGTCACAAGCTCATTATAGACATATTTATTCCCTACGAGTGTTTTTTGGACCTAAGCAGATGGTTTGGACACCACCCAGGCTAGTTTAGTCAGATCTTTTTTATATCCAAACAATATTTTATTATCATGGTGAAATTGTGGAACACAACAAATAATGTAAATGCTATTTTTTGGCACTTAGAAAATTTCCATTTTAAAAAAATTACCAGAATTAAACTCTTCCAAATATATTCATTGAATATCCGCTGCTTTTTTATTTGTCCCGGTAAATATAAAAGTCAGTAGTAACTTGCTGTGATGTATCCAAAGGGATAGATCACACCTTTCCACGGACTGACGGCATTCTTGAGTTTGTTCATTTATTCACTTCATCTGTAAATAACTGTTGAGCTTCCATAGGCACATCGAGGACTTAAATGTAATTTTCATAACAGTTCTTTCATCAGAAATCACTGCATAGAATACGGAAGAGAAGATACACCCATTTAGAGCTATGATTCCAAGCAGAAAGGCATAAAGACCATTTGAGGGACGTAGAGAGAGAAAAGAACAAAACCATCAGACAGGCATGGACTTCTGTGAAGCCATCATTAGAAAACCTGTGTGTGTCCAGCATCAGAACAGAACTTGCTTTTTGCTTTAAATGAACCATTAGTGGTTACTGTTGATGAAAAGATGTAAACAAAGAACTTTAAGAAATAAAAAGCATCCACTTACACATCTGACATTGCTTTGTCTCCCAAACATTATGATTGGACTTGTGCCAGGGCGTGGGGCAACACCATAGGTAGGTATATTTAAAGGCATACAATTTTCAACTGGAGATACTTTAAATCAAAATTACTATATTTAACATTCCCTCCTTAGTTGGATTCAATATAAGGTTTTTAAGTTTCTGATTCCCGCCCCTCCAGGGCACCTTGATAATGTGAGTCTCTCATTATTAAGTATCAGAAGACATCTACTTTGTGGTAACACAACACCTTCAGGAATGAGAGAGAAACCAGCACATGCCTTACGTAACGTAAGCACAGTTCTATCATTCCTATTTTGTAAAGTGCTATGATAAGAGGCGGTGAAGGGGTACTCCCTGACTAGCTGAGAATACTTCCTTCCTGATGTTGCCCCTGTGTGTCTATGTCTGTGCATTACCAGAAAGATGGTTCTCTTTACTTAAACAATGTTATCTTTTCAACAGAGATCTCCCTGAAAACCAAACAAAACCAGATATTAAAAAAGCTTGCTTACCTTCCAGTCTCATTTTTAAAATTTTTTCCATGTACCATACTGTCACTCACAATGTTTGTGAACATGGGCCAGTATTTACTCACAGGACCAGTGCCGCTTTGTGGCAAAGGTAAAGTATTAAACTTCTGTAATATTTCTTAAGTGAACGTATTTGCGTTTTTCTGGGAATAGGACATTTCAGAGACATTTTCTTACTTATAAAAAACATCTTAAGGATTGTTAATGTGGCCAGTTGCTGCCTCCTTTTCTGATGTTACTCATCACATTCATTTGAAAGATCACAATGAAATAGGTTATAAGGGTGGGGACGATAGCTCAATATACAGATTTTCTTTAAAGCATGTGTAGGGAGATTGTGATGGTAGCTACTTAGAATCCCAGTGTTGGGAAAAGAGAGGCAGGCAGATGTCTGTAGTTTGCTCTGTACTTGGAGAGCTCTAAGGTAGGCAGAGACCTGTTTTAAAAAAACAAGGTAGGTGACTCCTGAAGAACCACACCTGCGGTTGTCCTCTGTCCTCACATGCATACTTGCAGACAAGCATAAGACATTATAAAAAAAGTTGAATTGGAGGCATTGCTAAGTCCACAAAGTACATAGCTTTGTAAAACGGGAAGAAAAGAAATGTATGTTTTCATGACACAGATTCCTCCTTTAAACAAAGTGCGGAGAAACGGAAAGCAACTTATTAGTTGGAATAGCTTGATTTTCCAATGGTTTTTAAGAGCTTTCCTAAGAAAAATATCTTGGTTTTATGGAGTTGGCAGCTTTTCATAGTTGTTAAGGAAAAAAATAAGAGTATGTCAGTAGCCCAATTTATCTTCCATGCATGCGAACATTAATCTACTTCTGAGTAAATGTCCTCAGCAAAATTGTGTTATTTCAAGGGCATTACTGTTAAAAGAAAAGTGAGTTGACTCCTGCGTTTCTTTCTCAGGATTTCCTTGAAATTCTCCATCAATGGCAGGTCCTGCCATACACTTAAGCCCTTGACTTTGCACCTAGTATTTTCTTTTAGTTCTATATAATTTCTCCACCCCTCTCCATGGGCACCACCAAGCTAAGTATGGATGGAGTTGTGTCTTTGCCTGGAGCAAAATGACAAGCACAAGTGCATCCTTTGCATTCCTCATCCTGTGTGTCTCCAGAAAGTACGCAGTTGGACACTCCCAAGCTCACTCTTAGGTGATATGCTAGAAAGATTCACAGAGCTCAGAAATCTGCTATTCTTCTGATTACAGTTTATATTAATAAAAAGGCATTGACTAGATTCAGGAAAGGGTAAAGAGCCTGCGATGGAACCTAGCATAGAGTCCAGTACCAGCTTCTTTGGATCCAGTGGAGTCACTTGGATAATACTGAATTCTCTTAGGAATGATGTGGGACAAGCAGGGAAGGGTCATCAGTCACTCAGTCAGGGATGCTCAGCCTAGCTTCAGTATTCAAGGTTCTTATCAGGAGTCAATGCCTAAGTCATTCATTACCAACCATTGACCTCAGCTGTTCATACTCCAGCCCTTCAGGGGACAAGTTGATTCATGACTCATGCCCCAGACATATAGAAATAGGTAACTTATCACAAATTTAATTGTTAGCCTACACTATCTGACATGGCCCCAGATTTACAATGATGCTCTTATAAATGGGGCATCCCAGGACACAGAGGCATCTGTCAGGAGCTGGTCAAGGACTAGTCAAAGGCCAGTGCTGAAGGCCTTTGGAGGGGTAGAACTTGAGCAGCCTTGACCTTCCAAGTTAACCCTTATTACACCCATGAGAAGTTTGAATCTGTGTATATGTGTGTAGTGAGTGTGTGTGTATGTATGCAGCTTTGCATGCATGTAGGCATATGTGTGGGGGCACACATGCACATGGGTACACATGCATAGGAAGATTCAAGGTGGATTTGGGGAACCATCCTCAATTACCCTTCTACCTTATTCAATGAATTAAGGTCTCTCAGTCTAACCCAGAGTTTACCAATATGGCAGGTCTACATAGCTGGCTTGCTCTGGAGATTCCTTATCTCTGTCTTCCAAAGATGGAATTACAAGGTGAGTCTCCTTGCCTTCCTAGAATTTATGTGGGTTCTGAGGATCCGAACTCTGGTACTCACTCTTGCCTCATCCTCTTGCTTGCTCAGCAAGTGCTTAACCACTGAGCTATCTCCCCAGCCCTGAATGTTTGAATCTCTAAATAGTTTTCTCTAGATACTCTTCCTGACTTTCAAGGGGAAAATATGGGCAAAAGCACCAACCAGAATTCCTGGTAAACTACCCCTTTCAAGTCAAAGGCATTGAATTGGTTTTGACCAGGAAATGGTTCAAGACAAATTTGAAAGTGTTGTAAGCCAGGCTTGGTGCTCATGCATGCAATACCATCGGTCAGGAGACTTAGACAGAAGGATTAGTGTGAGTTCATGGCTAACCTGGGCTACATAGGGAGCTCTAGGCTAGGTAGGTCTGCACAACAAGACCCTGTCTCAAAACAAACAAACAACAAATTTTAAATGACACAGTAGCCTGAAAAAAATAAACAGAAGTTAGCTGTAAGTACAGCTTTTGCCTTGTTAGTTATATAATTTGGGAGACATGCTTAGGACCTCAGATCTTTCCTTTCTGATCTGTATTCAAACAGGACTATTGTAAAAATGAAAAGGAATAACATAGGCGAGGACACTGGTTAGAGTACCTAGGAATCTAGTGCCTAGATTTTCCAGAGTATTCATAACAAAAGAACAATATCCTAAACAGAAAAGAAATTACATGAAGCTAAGGAGCTAGTGTTAGTTTCAGTATATTGAGAAATTATTCACACTGTAGCACATGAAGTTTATCATCCTTTTTTTAGAGTACTCTGAAATAGGCATCTGCTCGCAGACCTGGGCAAAAGGCCTCATCCTACCACACCTACCTGGTCTTTAAGAGGACTAAAGGAACCAGGATCTTGTTATTCTTGTGACCAGTCATAGTTGATGGGCACAGAGACCTGTATTACACTGTTGAGAGCCTTTTAAATGTAGATCAGATATGCCCAGACTTTTGACACTGCCGTTGTCACAACACAGACCAGCAGATGCCAGATTCCATAGGCTACACCTCTGTGCAGCTCTCTCTGGGACAGGCAGTTAAGAAGCAGACTGTCCAAGCTCCTTCTCAGGCATGCTAAGCTGATGATCTTTTCTTCTTTTGGGTGACTGCCCTAAGGTTGCTCTGGAGGACTTCTGGGTTTTTCTGTGAAGAGGCTCCTCTGATCTCTTCCTTTCCCGTCCTCTTGTTTCGTTTCCTCCTGCTAATCCCTGCCTTCCAGTCTTATGCTGGCTGTCTCTTTTCCCCCATCTCTTTCCTATTTTCACTGTTAATGAAGCTCCTGGTCAGGATTTAAAGAGAAGCCTCTCCTTCTCTTTAAGGCCCTACTATGTTTGGGTTCTCCTTCTACTATATTATTTCTGTCTAATCTTCTCCCTCCCACCTTCAGGCCCCATCAAGGCCATTGAGGCCCTTTCAGTCTAACAAACCCCATTGAAAGAAATTATGTCGGCTTCCTTTGGGGACCAACTACTGTGGCTATACTTCTGCTATAACAGCAACATGATGTCAAGTACATGGTTATCCCACGACACATGTGGTCTGTGGGCAAAAAGTTAGACATTCCTGGGTTGGACTGTGATCATATGCCATGGGGATTGTTAGGCCCAGTTTGGGAAGCAGGAAGACACTATGTCATATGATGGATGACCTATTTAGCTCAGCAACTCCCAACAGGGATACCCAATGCTGCTTCCATAGTTATTCTCCAGATCTACAGAATGGTGATCAAGAGAGAAGCAGAAAGTGGGAATTGATGTTCAATGAGCCATTTCAAATCGGGATGAGAGATTCTGAGATCAGCTGAGTTTCTTGATTTTTCTTTTCCAAAAGTTACTGTGGGCAAGCTGTAGGAATCTGAACTGAGACAGGAAACTTCTGTAAGGCAATGTTCATCATTGTTTTAATTAGGGAGCTGAGCCCTGTTAGTGGTTCTCTGACCACACATTGGTCATTTGCAGAACTTAAAAATCAAAACACAATGCAAACCAATGTTAATTACAGTCACCTCCTATCCTCCTTGCACACCATGGTGTCAACCCCCTCCCTTCCCCAGCACCTGTGACATGCCTGATCCAAGCTGAGCCTCCCACAGGATATTCTTTTTTAAAATATTTATTTTATTTCATGTGTATGAGTGTTTGCCTGTGTGCATGTAGGTGCACCATGTGTTTGCCTGGTGCCTGTGGAAGCCAGAAGATGAATCCTCTGGAACTGGAGTTACAGGTGGTTGCTAGCCACCATGTGGTGATGGGAACAGAACCCAGGTCCTCTGCAAGAACTTTCAGTGCTATTAGCCACTGAACCATCTCTCAGGCCCTTTCCCCGGGACATTCTAACTTTCTTCTCTGGAGTTGATGTATCAGAACTCTCTTGTTCTGTGTCACTAAGGAAACTTCTAATAAATGATACATGCTAGAACAGAAAGAGTTAATTAGAATGCAAGTGCTAAGCTCTGAATAAGTGACTGAATTCACAGTACATTCTGAGAACAAAATGATTCGAATTTTGGAACATGGTAAAAGAGCAGGCATTTCAGTTTTACAGTAGATATGAGGATCCAGCAATTTAGCTAAGGAGTCAGAGTGACCATTCCACCTCACCTGAGACTAGACCAGTTTAGTCAGGGAAAGTTTCAAATT
The DNA here is from genome assembly GCA_035773235.1 of Eospalax fontanierii. Taxonomy (NCBI): domain Eukaryota; kingdom Metazoa; phylum Chordata; class Mammalia; order Rodentia; family Spalacidae; genus Eospalax; species Eospalax fontanierii. Next base: position 53,649,365 of record CM069529.1, read on the forward strand.
TCAGGAACCTGTTTATTCCAGGTAAACTGACATGGTATCATGACATATAAGACTATACAGTTATGGGATTCTGCCTGAACTTATGTGGGAATGAAAACAGGAACACACAGGTAGTAGCTGCCTACAGTTGCCCTGAAACTAAGGAATTTATTTATTTAGATTGATTAAATAAAAAAAATATGTCATGCTTGTGTGTCTTGAAGAGATAGGTAAAAATGATTAAAGTTATCTGCAGAGCCCAGAAGAGGGTGTTGGATCCCCTCAAACTGGAGTTACAGATGATTGAGTCACCCAGCATGGGTGTTGAGAACTAAACTAGGGTCCTCTACAAGGGCAGTACGTGGTCTTAACAGTTGAGCGATTGGTCCAGCCCCTCAGCTTGTTCCTTAAACATAATAAATACATAAATGAATAAACAGAGAAAGAACAGGATTTCTGTGTGCAGTTGGCCCTCCAACTGCCTTCACTGATTACTGAGTCAGGGTGCAGTTGAATGAGAGGCAATGATCTTGCTGTCACATTCCCTGACTGAGAAGCTATCATATATTTCTGTACCTTATAAAGTCAAAACTGTATCTTCTTATGTCTCTGCAGTTAAGTGCATTCTTCCTCTGTGGTGCCTGATCTTCTGATGCCTCTTATGTGGATTAAGGATTTATGCCTGGAAAACTTTGTACCTTATTTTTCACTCAATGTTTATTGATGACAGTATGTTACTCTCTTTTTCAATGGGTCACTCAGACCTTAATGTAAACCTTGAAGAACTGGTGCGGCCGGAGTCACTGACTTCCAGACTTTGGCAAGTGTGTTGTGGTAACAGCAACACAAGGTAGCAAGCAGGTGCTTATTAAGACAAGGTGACACTTCATTGCTTAGAGAGTGTTGTGAATTGCAGCAACTCTCTCTACAAGTCTTCTCACTAGGAGACCCAGGCTCAAGGAGCAGTCACCTGGGAGCAACAGCATGTGGTAGACAACAGAATGGGGAAACACATTCTCAAGGTGGGCATCCACCATGCCATCTCACTTCCCATTGGCCAGAGGAAGTTGCATGGCCCCATGCAGTGTACATGGTAGGGACAGCATTGCCCCAGGAGATGCTACAAGTCACATGACTATGACCTGGGACACATAAAACCCTTTTCATAGAAAAGAGTAGCCATCAATCTGACAAAACGTACAAACCACCTAAGCTATTTCACCTTTGTCAGTCTGGATCTTTTATAAAAGCATAAATTAGTTTATACAGTTGCTGAGAGAGTTTAAAAAATATATATGAAGTTGGATTTAGGAAAAGTCTCACTTTTAGAATGGTGTTCAGAAGGTATCATCCCTTTTGTTCCCAGATTTTTCCTAAGTATTTAAGAACCTCTAAGTCCCTCCAGCTAGAGAGATGGCTCAGTGGTTAAGAGTACTTACTCTGTTCTTACAGAGGAAGCCAGTTCAGTTTCCAGCGCCCATGATATCTCTCAGTGACCTGTATCACCAGCTCCAACTCTGACACCCTCTTCTGGCCTCTGTGGACACCCATACACAAGTGATGCATGCACACACACACACACACACAAAGTTTAAAAAGAAAAAGGAGTTATCTCATTGATAGGGCAATTCAGCCTTTATGGGCCAAGTACTAGTAATCCAGAAGGGATAAGTAAATAAGGGTGCAGCCTGAGAGTGAGCGGGAGGGTTCCTACCTACAGATTTCAGGGCCAAAACAAATTGAGTGTTTCTTAGAAACTGAACTAAGTTGACGCCACAGACCTGTTTAGGCGTTTGTTGTTCAGTGTAACACAAGGATCCTTGGTAGGGTCCACCCTACTAGCTTGGGCATATTCCTCCAGTCAGCTGAGCCTCAGTGTAGCCAACCATAAAGAAGAAATCATACCTACATGATGAATGGCAAGGAAGCTTTCCATGGTGCATGGGATATTCCTCAGCAAATGATTATTGTTAAAGACCAAGCAACTGAGCACTTGGTCCTTAGAGACATCCTCAATGTCTCTGAAGTCTCTCCCTAGAGTTTTGTATGGGCAACTTTTGAGCTCTATGCTATTCTAGAAGCTCTGTCTTTAAACCCGCTCATGTTTTGGAATAATTGAGACAGGAATGGAAAGTAGTTTTTACCCCTGAATTTCACAGGGTTAAAGGGTGAAGAAACTTGGAAAATCCAGAACCAACCCGGTCCTGCCCAGCTCATGTCTCCAGCTCTGAGTGGCTCTGTATAGTTTTTATTCCCAAGGCCCTTGTCTAACTGGGCTAGCAGCTGAAGAAAGAGTTGAAAACCCTGTGGGTCACTTTAAGATATATAAGGCAGTCATCACTCAGAGTGTGCACAGGCATCACAACAAAACATTTTGGGAACAGCCCCCATTATTTTCTATTTCTGACTAATGGGCAGTATTAGGAAAAAGAAAAAAAGTATATATATGGGGTTGGTAGGGGCATTGAAAATAGTTCTGAGAGTAGGAAAGATGACCATAGCCTATGGGTTCTAAAGTGGGGACTGCACTGATGAGCCTCAGTATTTAGGACACCCGAAAGTCTAAAGTCAGGGTAATTTCCGATTTTCTTGTGCAGAATGAAAAAGAGGAATTTCTCCCCCCTCCTTTGGCTTGCCTCAGTCGTATCACTAATTATTTAGTGGTCTTTCAAACCTTTTGTAATCCCTACTCGAGAAAGCCCTGAAAGATATTAATTCTTAGCCATGTGCCTCATAAATGAAGGCCATTCTGCTGCACTTAATGACAAGGCTGAGGCAGCAAGATGTCATTTGCTTTTTTCTCGGTTTTTAAATTGCTTTCTAAATGAACTACAGCTGTGAGGGCCAGGTGCTGTGATCCCTTTAGAAAGATCAGGAAATGATGAAATCCAAAATTTCAAAGTGTGATGGATGTCAGCTCCCGATTTGGTGTGTGTGAGGTCACCCCATGCACCTGGTCCCTTCTCCACAACAGAATTACTTTTCTGTGGAGGAAAAAAAAAGAGAGAGAGAGGAGAGAGCGAGCAAGCGCGGGAGAGGGAGACAGAGATGCACATGTCGAAAGGGAGTGCAACAATAAGAGAAACAGTTTATAATTATCTCTTTGTTTGCTCCGAGTCTAGATGGAAATGGTGAAATGTGCCTCTCTCTACCCCCACCCCTGGACCATTATAGGTGTCTTTGCTGCTGTGTTAAAGGCAAGACTGTGAATCCTAGAGTTGCTGTGGCGGCAACCCAGAAGGCATTGGGAAGCAAATGACATGTTATAGTGGTGGGGTGTGCAAGGGGTGGGGAGCGCAAGACTCCTTTCACTTAATGGATTAAACCAGCACCCTTCCAGTCGGGTGCTCTCTCTGAGCAGCTTTAGGTCAGATGTGTGACAGAAGGAGCTACCTTGAGGCCAGATGCTGCTGTCTAGCCTGGCCCTAGAATAGTGAAGACTGGCTCAATGGATTCAAGCATCATGAGCTGTGCATTCTTGGGGCCCAGCATGAGGCTCTAGGAGAAATCTCTTTACAAAACCTTGTTCTTACAGCCAGTCTTTGACAGAGGAAATGGGAAGAAGTATGCTTATTATCTCCAAGAGCTGCCCCTCCCCCGGAATCCACATTTGTCACAGCTGGATCCCTGCCAGGGTCAGGCCTAGTTTCTCTGGGATGTTTGCCCAGTGTGTCCCCAGGAGGAGTGGGGATTCCTCAGACTCCCATGGCCCTTCTACTCAGAACCACTTGCTAGGACTGTGAACTTGGCTGCCTTACAGGGCAAATCACCAGGTAAGACTGCAGGAGGATCCGGACCCTAGAAGGTGCCTTTGATAGACCTATATTGAGCTTTGAGTGCTGATTCTCTTTGCTTGTAAAATGGAGATGAGGACCAGTGACATGGTTCAGAGGGTAAAGGAATCTGCTTCCAGTCCATTCCTCAGAACCCAAGGAGAGAATGGGCTCCAGCAAGTTGTTCTCTGACATCCAGGCATGTGCATGCATGCACACACAAACGTACAGACACACAATAAATGCAATGGGGATAAACTAACCCACTGTTTGCTGGATGAGCAGATGATAATGGTGGCAAAAGTCCCCAATGGGAGGCTTTGCAGACTTCCTGCTGTGAGAGATTAATCTCTTCGAAGTCCTTGCCAGTCATTCTTGATGATTTACGCTGTGGACTGGAGTGAAACAGGAGAGCTGAACTCAACAGAGGGTGTAACTCCCAGCCCTAGATAGCTATCATTCTGTAACTACCTTAGATCTCTTGGCCTCAGTTTTCTCCTCTGTTTAATGGAGTCAATAGTCTACCTAACTTATCCTTACAAAGGACAAGATGAGATCCCACATGTCAAATTTCTTTGCATCCTGTGAAGGAAAGAGGGATGAATTAAAGAACATTGACAAGGATGTTGGCATGTTGTCTCCAAGTAAATGGTGGCTATTCTTTAACTGGTTTCTCGTTCTATGTTTTCAATGAATAGCTATGTATAATTATGAGGGTCTTAGAGATGAGTGAGTGCTCTCGTGAATACTGGGAGAATGCAGGTCTAAAGCCTTAGAATATGAATGATCCGAACTAGAAGATAAGGCTCTCCAGCCTTCAGGGAGGCGCCCAAGAACTATTCTTCATTTAGGTGGTTTTCAAGAAAAGCATAAACAAAAATGTTCTTACATGGATGTAGCCCCATATGAGGAAAAAAAAATGAGCTTTATTGAATAGAAGAAGGTACAAGTCGCTTGACTTCTGACTATTGCTTCAGGAAGGCTTCTTGTTCAATCACCATAAACAGAAGGTTATCTCTACTATTGTCATGAGGGCTTTCCCTTTGACATTCCAGAGAGGCATCCTAGAGATACCAGCTGCCTTCCACTAACCCTACACAATGGCATCTTGTAGCTATGGCCAATTATGTCATCAGAGAAGCAAGTTACTGTGAAGCATCCCTAATTTGTAGGGATGTTGATCTTGGGTAGACCTTCCAGGATGCCCCAGGGCCCATTCAGAAGTTTAGATCAGCATGTACCAAGGACCAACAGCTGAGAATCACCGATGTGATGCCAGTCCCGTCCCTGAGCTCCAGGTCCTTATTTCATCTGGCTGTTTTACACTGGATTTCATTTCCCAAACACATGCCCTTCCCACATAAAGCAGTCTCCTTATATTCTTGATATCATTGATAAAAGAACTTAGAAACAGAAACAGAAAGAACTCAGGAAAATTTAATGCACGTGGAGAGAGGGGAAGCGTCCAAGGAGGGAGGGTAATCATGCCGGGAGAAGAAGTTGGAAGGGGAGGACAGCGACAGAGCACTGGACTCTTAATAGACCAGTGAAAGATGACCAGGTGAGCACACCAGTAAAAGATGGAGAATCAGTATCCAAGGCCTTTGTTCCTTCTAGATTTTGTTTTCAATAGAGGTAGCACACAATCACACTCCTGCTTCGATAATGGCCCTTAGAAGGGAAAGTACCACTCCAAACATCCTTTTGCACTAAACAAAGAAAACAAATTTAAAATTTAAAAATATTTTATTTATTATTTTTATTTTATATATATGAATGTTTGATTTGCACATACATAATGAACCATGTGCATGCAATGCCCATGGAGGTCAGAAGACAGCATCAGACCCCCTAGAACTGGAGTAACAGACGGTTGTTAGCTGTCATGTGGTACTAGGAATCTTCCTTTGGAAGAATAGCAAGTGTTCTTAACTGCTGAGTTATCTCTCCAACTCCCCCAAATTTAATTTTAATATTATTTTGTTTAACTTTGTAGGCTCCTAAGAGTTACTCCTTGTGACCTAGAACTCAGGATGTGTCTAAGACAGGAAGATTAAAAACTAACCATTATTGTTAGCTTTCTTTTGAACAACTTTGGGCCAGAAAGGAATATCTTGCTATATTTACAATCATCAGCTTATCCTTTAGTTTCACGACAAGTGTAAAGCACCTAACCTTACAGTTAGTTACAGGCAGCCTGGGAATCTTTCTCAAACATGAGAGGACAGTACTGAACTGTAGAAGGTCCGGGCTTGAAAATGAGCTGTAAACAACCTGGAGATTTTCCATTCTATCCCTTGAATGTGCCTCTTTTATAACATCTAGTTCACTACCTTGCCTAAGGAGCGCAGGAGTCACAGTCCGCTGGCAGCTGCCCTTGAGATTTGGGGGTGTATAAAGTACACCTTTCATTATGGGACATGTATTGGACCTGTTTTCCTCTTCGTCTTTAACAACGTCATGTTTCTTTGCCCTTTGGACCTACAGTGGCCTTCTTTAGGTTGTAAAATAGCATTTTCTCTTTAAAAGAGAGCAGGTTTTTGCCTCAGAGAAGTTTTCCTCCTCTCCTGATTGGGACATAAGAGGCACCTCTTTACCTTTGTAAATGGCGCTTCTGACTGACCATAGACCATGCAGTTTGGGTCTACAAATTGTCATTCAAGTCTCTCAAAGTGGGTTCCTGGCATGGGAGACACCCACTGTCTGCATCAGAAAGGATGTTATGAATACTTAAGGTACTGTTTGTGCCAGAGGATACTGACATTTTCAGATTCATATGTCCCAAATAGTGCCTGGGAAGCAGGTGGCGGCAAATGGCCTTTTATTCCCTTTCTTCCCGCCTAGCGCCACCTATCACCATCATCTCTAGATTTGTGACATCTTCTGTGCTTCACTAACCAAACACAATAGGCTCACATTTTCATGAATACAAAGCTCAAAACAAGTATGGTTGAGAAGGAAGAGAGGAGAAAGATTTGCCATCTGCAGCAAGTAAGTATGCGTTGTGTATAAAGCACTTCCTTCCCTGAACAAGGAACTTTAAGGACTCTGTTGTTGGACTTAGAAGTATTTATATAGGAGTCAGCATATTGCTGAGCCTGTGTTGTTTTAGGTCACAGCTCAGGAAGGAAAGGAGAATGACACATATGTGCATATACTTAGCTTAAGGTCATGGAGCCCATTTTCAAAGGGTTGAAATGACTGACACTTCTGGGCATGCTCAGCTTCTGTCATGAAGATGGCAGCAAGGACTGCCTCGGAGCGTGTTCCATTTTCTCAAAAACTTTTATCCAAGAACAGGAGAGGACGCTTTGAGGTTACTTCACTATAGAAGTTGCCTTAGACGTGCTTACTTTCTTCAACAGCTGACAGAAGCAACCACTCTTTGCATCTCCAGACAGCCCCCAGTCTTGCTGCAGAGCACAATTTGGGAGGGAGATTTTTCAAGTCTGTCCCTGTCTAAGCCCAACTGAAAACTTCCTTCTCTTCCACAGACCAAGTTGTCAGCCCCACAAGCATAGGGAGCAAGACAAGATAGATGGTGCTGAGTGTCTGGGAGGAGAGTGTATGTGGCCACTGGTCCTCTCCAGTGTGGACAGATACCCCCCTGGCTCCTGCTATGAGTAACCATCATCATTTTTGAACTTGGGATGAAATGAAAAATAGGAGCTGTTTTTAAAATTTATAACTAATTAATTAGCCACAATAGCTAAGCTCCAACCAGGTGAAGGCCTCTTATTTGTCTTTGATATAGACTTTCTTTGTTCTCAGAAAAGAACTTTCAATATGTAAAGTTAGATAAGATACTCTTCTGGAATGGGTTGAAACTTCCATGAATAACAATGTTCTCTCCAGAGGGGTGGGGCTATATTTCTGTGGGTTACCTTTTCTGTAAAGAATTGCCTCTTTCCAGAATGCAGGGTAAGATGGACCTTTGATTGTAAAAACATTGCTGATTTTAAAGCAGATGATGTATTGAGGTATATGTGTGTGCATGTATGTGTTTTTGTGTATGTGTTTTATATATATATATATATTAGTGTATGTATATATATTCATGTACATATGTGTGTTTGTATATGTGTGTATTTGTGTATGTGTGTATGCATATTTGTGAATGGATGTGTGGTGTGTATCTGTGTATATGTATGTATGCGTGAGTGTGCTTTTATGTGTTTGTGTATGTTTGTATATGGTTGTGTGTGTATGTATTAGAATATGAATGTATGTGTATGTGTATTTATGTGTGTGTTTGTGTATTTGTGTGTATTTATGTCTATATATGTGATATGTATATGTATATTTATGTGAATATATGTGTTTGTGTATGTGTGTGTATTTGTGTGTATGTATATATCTGTGTATGTATACATCTGTGTATTTACATGTATAGCTGTGTATATGTGTGTATCTGCCCATGTATTTATATTTACATGTGCATATGTGTATATCTGGGTATGTGGGTGTATCTGTGTATTTATATGTGTCTCTGTGTACATGTGTAAATCTATATATGTGTTTATCTTTGTATGTGTATATTGTTCATATTCAAATACCTGCTCTAAAAATCTAGGAAGGCTGAGCCCCAAAGCTGACCCAAAAGATGTGCATATCAGAAAAGAACCACTTGAAGCTGGTTGGGCACCAATGAGTTCTGTTTAACATGGATGTATAGATGAGGTCCTCTCTAGTAACTGTTACATCTTTAGGGTATCCTTTGAAATAACTGGATTCCCCAACCCCATCTGTCATGACAGCAGTTTTGAATTTACATTATGCTTTCCTTTTCAATGTGTCAAGGTCAATGTCAAAATATTTGACACTGGGATGCCTATGAACAATCACACCCAAATCTAGCTTGGTGAACCTGTGAATTTATTGGAGTTACTAACCAGAGTAGAGGTGAAAGATTGTTACCAGGAAAAAGGTGATTCAAAGGTAGCTGTGTCACTAGAAGTCCACCCAGCCCTGGGTGAACACTCACTCAAAAAGCACAAACCCTGAGCTCTCTGCATGACTTGCAAACAGTTCGATAGTCAGACGGTCTCCACCATCAGCAATCGTCTACTGCTTTCCAACCTTGGGGTCAGGTCTTGTGATTCTGTTGGGGAGGGGCATTGCAGTTCTTCTTAGTTCCAAAGACTTCCTTCCCTCCAGGAGAAACTGCTTCAGTTTAGAGGAATTGTTTTTTGCAACATGGGGTGGAGATGTGGGGGAACGGCCTCCATGCTGCTCTGCTTAGAGCTGGAGGGCCTAGGCACTGTAACATATACCTCTTCTAATATATCTGATAAAGAAGCTATGTTTCCTTGATACCACACTTCAGTGTTGACTGCACTCAGGACTGATCTCTTTCTTACACAAACTCCTTACATTTCAGAGATTATGGTACTTTCTTAGAATCAAGCATATATCTCCCTGTATTAAACTTTATTTTGCTAACTTCCATCTGTTCTGATCTTTTCATGACCCAAAACGGGGCTTAAGGACAAAGCTTTGTCATTAACAATGTTAGGTGGGTTGGCATTGATCTATTAATCTGCATCTTTGGGGGCAGAACCCATCATCCAATGATAAATCCTTTTAACTTTCCCTTTTAACTCTTCTGTGTATAAGCCAAATATATGTAGAGATCTCTCAAACTCCCTAGTTGAAGTTCACATTCATCTTTTTCCTTGAAAGATCTGTCTAAATCATTAACAAAATTGGAAATGCTGTAACTTTGTACACATGCAAACACACACACACTCACACACATACATATACATATATGTGTGGCATCATTCTGCATTCTGTCTACTCACTCGATGGCTCTGTGCATGTGGATCTCATTCAGAACACAAAGCAATTCCACAAAAATGAGGAAGATACTCTCCCATTTTACAAATAAGAATCTTGATACTCACATTGATTAAGATTGATGAGGATCAGAATCCTGGGACAGGTACACAACCCACCTCTTATCCTGTCATCAACAAAGTCCTTTTTTTCATATGCCCCTTTTGTATACTTTGCATGTAGCTACCACCCCAAATCTCCACAAGATTTCGGCTAGTCTTCAATGTGGCTTTATCTGAGCAGTCCCAGCTCTGGATTCTGGAGTTGAGAATGGCTCAAGGATTCATGTCCCCCAGAGCATCTGTCTCTCTAGAAATCCCCACTTCAGATCACTGCAAGGGTCCCTGTCCCATCTCTCTGAATTCACCTAGACTGTGGAAGGGCTCATGCCTTCAACGGCTTTCGTCATAAGGAAGGGAAGTTGGTGTTGTTTCCACCTAACAGCAGATGGGTTGACTGGTGTTTCCACTCTATAGGACTCGAGGCTTTCTCTGACAGATATCCATATCTGGTTGCCTTGTCTTTTGGGTATATGAAGAGTTGCCTTTATCTCTCTCCTCTAGACAGTGCTTCTGCAGTTCATTTCACAGGCGCATGAGCAGGCACATTTGCACATCATGGTAGTTCTCTGCCTTCCCCCACCATGCTCTAGTTTTCAACATCATAACATGCAACACCCATAATTAAGCAGAATGCTCCAGATGTGGTTTGACTGGCATGGAATTATTTCGCCTTTTGTTCTGGACTATGTTGTTTCCAGTCTTGTTTACAGCTTTTTCTGTCCTACTTATTTCATACTGAAGATACTTCTGATCCTGAAACCCCAACCAGGGACCTTGCTATTCCTAAATAGAGTTAACAGTTCATTTACCCTTGATCTTTCTTTCTGTATTATTGATTGTTTGAACCTAAATGTAAATTTTCATATTTATCTTGGTTAGACTTCATCTGCTATTTGTCCCCATAATTCAGTCTGTGTGTTTTTACACACACACACACACACACACACACACACACACACATGTGTATATATAGATATTTAGATATATAGATATAGATATATATGATTAACAGGGCTATTATATATCAAACAAATTCTCTCTCTCTCTCTCTCTCTCTCTCTCTCTCTCTCTCTCATTTCTTTCTTGGTGGCAGGGAAGGGACTGACTGAAGCCCTCACAACTGTCCCACTACCAAGCTCCCTTTTTACTGTTTTTGGCGTGTATCTCAGTAAGTGGCACAGGCCAGTCTTGACCTTGCTTCTCCTACTGCCTCAGCCTCTTACCTTATTTATTTAAAAATTGTTTTAGCAGCACTTTCTTTTAAAATGATAACATGATTATCCTGAAAAAGTTTGCAGTGGTCAGAGAATTTGGAAAGGAAGTGAATAGCAAACTCACATCACAGCAGCAGTGGCAAATTCACATTACAGTTTTGTCAGTAAATAATAGTCAATAATTATAGTAGAATTCTAGAACTGAGAATTTACATTTTAAAATACAATTATAAAATTACATATCTTTAATTTGAGAATTGCATTAGTTTTCTTGTTACAATATTTTCTTTTCCTTTTTAAAAAAAAATTAATTTTTTTTTCCAGATTGTGGTTTCCAAACTAGGTATTTTACATTTTCCATAGGGTGTAGGTGAAGGCACACTGGAGCTGTAATAGAAAAATAATGGGAAACCTCTTGGTGTGTGGAAATTTGAGAGGTCCAACATGTGAGCCAGGAACACATGTGGAGTCAAGACTGTAGCTAGCCCTCAGTGGGAAGTCTGTTCTAGAAAATCAGTCCTCCCAAGACCAGAATCTTCAAATGACAGTGTCCTCCCCTCTCCCCAGCATAAGCCCAACACAGCGATTTTGCCTCAGTTTCTTCTTGAGTACTTGAGATTACAGGTTTGTGCCACTGGTTCCAACTGTCAACAAAGCTCTTACTGAAAACACAGGAATGATTCCTTGCTCCTGCCATGATACCATGGACTGCTTTCACCTCTTTCTATCTTTGTCGGCAGGACGTAGTGAGATTGGACCAATCAGCACAGTTCAGGCCCCCTGAGAGATGTAGAAACACACCCGGTCCTATGTCCTTTGTTCTCATTAGTGGAGCAAATCTAGCAGAGGTGAAAGTACCCAGCAGAAGAACCTGAAGTCAGACCTTGTTTCCAATATGTTAAAGAAACCTGAGGGATTTTTTTTCTTTTTGAGAAGTAGGTAAAAGTTGAAACTGAAGTTGCACATAATTACAATGCAGTGCATTATGTATTAGAGAAAATTTATGGAGCAAACACCATTTACTGAAGAGCTGAGAGCACCGTGCAACTAAAAAGTGGAAGTTTAAAAAGAAGGCTGTGCATACATAACTGGCCCCTGGGAGATGGACACTGAAGACCAGGCAGAGGAGGAAGTGCTCAGTATGACCAATCACTTCATTCATTCATTTCACCAATATTTTGGAGTCCCTACTATATGCCAGGGAATATTTTAGCCTACAGTCAGGAGCAGAGCAGACAAAAATTCCTTCCTATCAGAGTTTGCAGACATGAATGGTGAGTGATGAAATGAACACTCGAGTGCTAGCAGAGATGGATGCTGAAACGTCTGTAGACGGGGGAGAAAGCCAGTGTGGTTGGTACACTGACAGCAAGGGGAGATTAGGAGAGCCTTTCAGAGGGGAGCAGATAAAAGGAGGTACTTTGAGATAGCCTTACAACCCACTTAAAAATCAGACTTTTACTACGAAGAAACAGAGGAAGCATTATAGGAATTGAGAGAAAAGAAGGAAGTGTGATTTTTGTTTTAATAGAAATAGTCTGGTTATTGGGCAAACAAAGGCAGAAACAGGAGGGCTGGGAGGATTAGCGGCTATTGTTGCATAACCATCCTAATACAATAGTGTATAACACTAAACTCTTCAAGCAAGTTATATAATTCTCCTGGCTTGGTTGTTATCTGTATGTCAGGTGGCACCTCTGATGTCTTTGGGGTGGGGTTGGGTTCTCACATGTTTACTGATTTGCTAGTGGTAGGTTTGTATAAAATGACCTTGACTGGGACCACTAGATTTCCCTCCAGCAGGATAGCCTGGGCTTGTTCACATGCAATAACAGAATTTAAAGAAAATGTACAATACATTTTATGTTCAGAAGTTGTGTTGAAGTCGTTTTTAACCAAGTTGCATGCCTGGTTCAATTGTATGTGTGTTCCAGAGGAGACACATTTTACTTTCTGCTATGGGTCAAAGCTTTGTATGACTTTCAAAATTCATTTGTTCAAATATCCCTGCAAAGGTGATGGAATTAATTGGTGGAATCTTTGGAAAATGACGAGGAATTAGTGTTCCTATGAAAGGACTTGAGGGAATTTGTTCGTTTTTTTTTCTGCTCCTTTGGTGTGTGAGGACATAGATAAGGCACCATCTGGGAGAGACCCTTATAACATCATCAAATCTGTTTGCTCCTTGGTCTTGCATGGTCTCTATAACTTTTGGAAATGCATTTGTAAATGCATTATTTGTAAATTTCCCAGCCTAAAATATCTGATTATAGTAGCTGAACAGGTAATGACACTGCAAAATTCATAAGTACATTTGGAAATGCGGACTGTTTTTGTATAATGCTAACACTGAGACTACAGACTATATAAGATGCCAGTGACTTGGGAGTGGTGCTTGACGAAAGCAATGCCAGAAGGAAGATTAAGATCACTGGGCTCTGGACACCATGTGAAAGTAATGAACATGAAGTATGTATGATGTAGGGAGATATCCAGAATCATTGCTTGCAAATTCTTGTCTGCACAGTTAAAAGATGAACAACTCTCTAAGGAGAGGGAGGACACATAAAAGAGGAGCCGCTTGCAAAAGACAGTCAAGGCTCAGATATATGCTTGTGGAGATTAAAGAGTTACTAAATATCCAAGGTTATTTCCAGGAGGATGTAGAACACATGAGTATGGGACTCAGGGAAGTAGCGTGTGCAGTCTCTTGATTTAATATGGAGGTGCATTACATATAGATATTGAATGCTGTGGTACTTCATCAGATCCTCAAAGCAAAGAAAATTAATAAAACTAGGATTTACAAACATGGGGAAGGTCTTGTACCTTCCAACAGACAACAAGAAAGACCAGAGGATACCAAAAATCCTCCAAAAGAGAAGCATCTAGGTGGGACCTAAGAAGATGTGCTTTATGAGGCTGGATCACAGCGTTGGAGAGACAGAAGATGAAGTTCACAGAAGAGGCAGAATCATCATGAGCAGAATACCCTTGAATTCTCTATGACGGTGGATTCTGGAGCAGGGAAACTGCACATGTGGTGTTGACATACTTTATGACATACTTTAACTTCTGTACTCAGAGACCAAAGACAGAGGCTTTAACTTCAAATTCCAATCCTCTCCAACAGAGGCATCCTAAACAGACAGTCCTGGAATGGAGGGTTTTCACACGTATCTTAAATCTTCACTGTAACAATTCCAGGTACTTTATGGCATCTAAATTTAAAAGGATCTTTGCTCATCAGCATGTAACCCATGGATGAAGATCTGTGCTACTCTTTGCTTTGTCGAAACCTAAGGGTCTGCAGAACTGCTGGCGTCACCACTGGTTCCAGAACACACATGGTTCTAAGACGGCATTGGGGTGCAAAGGCAAGTTCACTGCAGGGATCACATTTGTCCTCTTTTGAGGAGCACTGGCAACTGATATCTTGAGCTACGGAACTGAACAGCTGAGGACTTGAGAAACAAATTTGCTGCAAAGGACCAGCTATTTAATTTTATTCATCCTGTATCAAGTTTCTGCATCTCACAGTTTGGGCACAACAGGAGATGACACTGTTAACTGTTGCTCTTTTCACTTCCTTTTTTTCCCCCTCACTGAACATAAACATATCATTACACAGTTACACTCCACTATATTTAGAGTTGATTTTTAACTATCTATTAAATCAAACAGGGAAGCTTGGCTCCTCTACCTGGAGCCAGTGGAACGAAACTGCTGGGAGATGGACTCATTCACTGGGGAGGGTGGGATGAGAACAAGAGCTGTTTTGCCAACTAGCCACATGTTCCCCGGAGCTCCTAGACCTAGCAGTAGAACCAGGGAGGGCCAGGGTCATTGTCCACAAACCATCCCAATCACCTCAGTAATTTCATAGATGGGTTTCATTTTCATCAAGTTATCTAGATAGAAAGAACTTAAGCTATATCTATCGACGACAACATCTATTTAAGCAAACCATGATTGAAACTAATTGATGATGCCAGGGACCTGAAGTTCTGTATAAAACTACAAGTTTTGCTTATTAGTTAAGTCTGTATAGTGCTGCCTGCCAGGCCATCAGCTTGAGAACTTGCTGGGCATGTCATCACAGAAGACACTGAGGAGATGTGTAATGTGGAAACTATCCTGACATGGATTATCCTCATAGCCTGGTCCCATTTCACTGCTGGATCTTCTGCTGCTGAAATGCTTCTTAAGACTAACAGATCTAGCAAGTACAGTGTACACTTCAAAAGACACACAACTGTAGTTTTCTACATGTCAATGGTGAGCCGTTTGTGAGGAGATGGAACATTTCTTCCATCTTGTGATATGAGAAACAGACACAGAGAGTGTGAATGACCTAAGGATCAACAGCAATAAAAGAAATGAAATAGTTAAGGAGCTGCTCTGGAGAGACTGATCCAGCCCTGCCTTCTTCAGTCAGGGCCCCAAACATTAGAAACCTTGAAGGCCTTTATATGGCCTGATGATCAGGGACTGAAAATGGGCCAATTAAATAATGCTGGTGAGAGGCTTTACATAGAACATTTTGGAAGATCAGCCTGAGAGTGTTCAGGAGGCATGGTGCCAACTGTCATAGCACTTCCTGCACTTCAAATTCCTCATTGTGCCCTTTGAGAAAGCTGAATCACAGTGGGGTTAACAGAAGGATGCTCTTGGGTCCACATCTACCCCCACTCTTCCAACTTACCACACCCAGCGCTTATGAACGAACCTCTTAGTCCTGGTTCTACTGGATTCAGTCCTTTCCTTCCTTCTTCCCTCTCTTTCACCCTTCCTCCCTCTTTCCTTCCTTCCTTCCTCTCCTTCCTCCCCCTTCTCTCCCCCTCTCTCTGGAAAGGGACCTCTGTGTTACCCAGATGGACTTCAAACTCACAGGTGTTCACCTTCCTGAGTACTGGACACTTTTTTTCTGGTTTGAAATTTAATGCTCTTTCGATCATCTCACTATGCTATACATTTTCATCGTCTCTCTGCAAAATGACATGTTAGAAACTTCAAGTAGTGGCAATGACCTAAAAGAGGCTCAGAACTAAATTGACACTCTTACTTATTTAGAAAGACATGTTTAAGTTTGTACATCAGCCTTTTTATACAATGTTCTGGTCTAGAATGGAATTATGTCACATTGGTGCAATAGCCCTAGAACTCCGGGTCTTTCACACTTTCTTACTGGAAAAAGCATCCATGTGTGAAGAGAGACAGGCAGGCAGGGGAAGTGCATGGAATACACTTAGATTTGGAGTCTAGGCAGGGCTAAGCAGCTCTGATTTAACTTGATGGTTTGTGTGCTAAATTTGCATTTTTCCTCAGAGTGCACTTAAAGATTTATTACTTTTTAAATATGTTTATGTTTGTATGTATTTGTGTGTCTCTGGCTGTGTCTGTCTATGGGTATAGGCATTTGAATACAGGTGTTGATGGAGGCCAGAAGAAGGCATCAAGTCCCTTGAAGTTCAAGTTTCAGGCAGTTGTGAGTCATCCAACTCGAGTGCTGAGAACTGAACCCAGGTTCTCTGAGGAGGAGGAAGCACTCTGCACTTCTGGTCCATGCCTCCAACCGCTAGCCCTGTAAAGACATCACATCACATTATTTGTATACCATTTTGAGGCTTGTGACTGAGGATTCAAGTATGAATTGTGGCTCCTAATTTCATGTTTCTTCCTCACAGCTTATCAAGAGAGCTCAAAGACTAGTGCACTTCAAAGTTAAGATAAACTTGTGCATCAGTCAATCAAATTTAAAACTCACTGGTAATCAATATAAAAAAAACATGCATTTAATTTAAAGTGTGCTAGTTAGTGACCAATGTAACTTCTCCAGTGTCTGTATGGGACACGACCACTGAGATCATTTGGAGAATTTATTTGAGCCAGGGTTTCAGTCTCCAGGCATATAAATTTGCTTGGAGCAGTGGATGCATAGATTCATAAAACCCAAGCACAGAACAAGCAAAGCAATCTCAATTAAATATATAAAATGATGGTAGATATGAAAAGATCAACAGATTAAGATTTGCTCCTTAATATCTCAGAATGTAAGCCTTCTACATAGGCTAGGATAGACTTTCTTGGAGACATTTCAGATGAAGTGTTTTCATGCAAGAAGAGGAGCATCTTGAAGAATAGTTTGTGAAAAGAAGGAGTTAAAAGGATTGGAAGAAGGCCCTGTTTGCAAAGGTTTAGATGCAGGAATTTTCAAGTAGATGACTGAGCGGGCCCTGATGGCTCTTACCATGACTTTCACTGCCCCAACTTCAAGTAATCATCCATTCCTCTTTTGAGTGCCTTCTCTGAACAGCACCATCATCCCTTCTAATCCATCAATTCTTCATACTTTTGCAGCTTTGACATCACCACAGCCAGTCCTCATTATTCAGACCTCACCCAACAGTTCAAACTAGTCATCCCTTCCATGTCCTTTTCATTTCAACCTATACATTCTTACCAATTGAAGTCTGTCGTAGTCCTCACAATCTCATATTTTAACCTCATTTACTTTTCATTGTGGATATTTGGTTTCTACCTGTAGATCTATACTGCCTGATAATAGCAGATATTTCGGGAAACACACCAGTTCATAATATTTAAATTAGCTAGACTTAATAAAATTAAAAACTTCAGGTATTTAGACATTAAAGCCACAGCTCATGTTCTCAAGGTCTCTGTGTTACTGATTATATTAGATACTGAAGACGCAAAGTATTTCCAGCATTCTATAATGTCCTGTTACCCACTACTGCTCTTGAATGAAGGTTCATGTTCTCTGATAGTTCCATTTATCCTACATCCCCAGAACTTTTAGAGGAATATTGGAAAATGTATAGCTTCTCAATGAATGGACTAGCCTCATAAAGCAGACAAACTATATAGTGTAAAAGAAACAAAGGAGACTGAATCTGTGTCAACAAAGACAAATACTGAAAGAACTCACATGTATGAAAGAGATGATGCCGATTGTGATGGCCAAGTGGGAATTACTGAATGTTTCTAAAGTGCAGGATGGTGTGCCTCTCTACCTAAATATAGGTCTCCCAATAGCATGAACCAAATGCATCAGAACAGGAGAACTGGCAGCCAGAAGATCAGCTAGGAGAAACTGGTCACTATAGAGACACGAGAAAGGGAGCTAGCTGAACTGGAGGAGAGCTCCACATGGGCACTATGCTAGTCAAAAGAGGTACAAACAACCTAAGCATCTAGGTGGCTTAGATTCTAATTTTTGGAACATATATCAGATAATTAGACTGTTACTTCTAATTTTCCATCTACAAAAATAACACATAGATTTATATAATGGGAATATTTTGTGGTTTATAACACTAAGTAATGATTATTTTTTCCATTTCTTCCTTTGTTTCCTTAGAGTATTTCCCATGGCAGTTAATCTCTTGATTGACAGTTTGACAGGATTTAGAAATCATTGTGAATACATTTTAAAAAATTATTTTAATTTTATGTGTATGAGCATATTGCCTGCATGTAGGTAGGTGCAACCTTGTCGTGCGGTGCCTATGAAGGTCCAAAACGGGCATCCATCAGATTCCCTGGAACTGGAATCATGGACAGTTAGCTACTATGTGGGTGCTGGGAATCAAACCCAGGTCTTCTGCAAGAACAGTCAGTTTTTAACTATTGAGCCATCTCTCCAGCCCCATGAATAAAAAAGAGAAAGCATACTAAGCACCAGAAACCATCTCTCTCTGCTTACTGACTGTGGGTATAATGTGACCAGCTCCCCTAACCTCCTGAGTCAAAATAAATGTTTCCTCTTTTCAGTTGCTTTTGTCAAGTATGTGATTGTAGCAATGAGAAAAGGAACTAGTACATTTTCTTTAATCACAGTCTGAGAATTTCAATCACTCCTCAATTGAGAATAATAAGAGCTAGTTAGAAATCTATCCAGTACGTTTCTGTTGTTCTGATGAAATATCGTTGCCAAAGCAGCTTAAGAGAGAAAGGGTTTCTTTGGGCCTACTGTTCCAGGGAAATAGAATCCATCAAGGTAGCAAAGGCATGCAACAGTTAGAGAAGGCATGGCAGCAGGAACAGGAAGCTAGATGGTCACATTCTATTCACACAGGAAGCAGAGAGAGCAAGAGCAAGATCGAGAGTGAGAGCGAGAGAGAGAGAGAGAGAGAGAGAGAGAGAGAGAGAGAGAGCGCACACCAGGCAACAATACTTCTAAGTTCACCCCTGATGTACTTGCTCCTGCAAGGCTCCGCCTCCGAAGCATCTCCACCAGCTGGGGACCACGGGCTGAAATACATGAGCCTCTAGGAGACTGTTCACATTCAAACCAGCACAAGTGTTATGACTGGAACTTCAGTAGATACAGTGAATAACCTACTCACTTATTCAAATTATTTACTGATACATTAGAGCTGAATTCTGCTAAAGCATTTAGCTTGTGTTTAATTATATAACCATGGGGTAGGAACAAAATATTTCCTGGGTATTGCAAAATGCTTACTGTAATGCTAGTGTTCCAAAATATGCTACAAATTGCATCATAAAACAGGAAATGTGCTCTGAAAATATTAAGGGTAATGTTCCAGCTCAGAATTTACACACTGCTTATCTTGTTTCTCTGTGAAGCATTATAAACACTGCATAAAAGAAACAGTGCATTTGACTAATTGTCAACTATGCATTTGACTACAAGAATTGGGTCACAGTTACTCTTCAAAGGGTAGAGAGATCACAGTAAAAGCTCCTTTGGGAGCAAATTACATAAAGATGCAACCCTTCAACAGCATTCTTACTGTATGAGTTATTCAGTATTAATGATACTGGGCATGGCTCGCATGGCTTGGTGTTCTGTTCTTCTGAGATTTAGTGTACTTTCAGCTTTCCTCTTCCACATAAAGATATTTTCTAGTCAACCCATATGCCATTGAAAATTCAGTAAGGATCTTATATTATCCAGTGGGCAGATGATTTAGATGTCTGCTGTATAACTTGCCTCCAAGGGAATGTAGGCTCAACTGATGTTCGCAGCTGCTATAAATACTTCCTCAAATCAGATGAATGAGCCCCAGTGACTTTGGGGGAACTCAATATCTCCCTGTGTCTCCTATCTTGAGCTAGAAAATCATCAGCCCTCCTGCAAGACTCATGGCCACCAGAAGGGCACAATGTATGCATTTGTCTCCATAACTGAGGTGGAGGAATGGCCCTCTCAGCAACCCTGACATTTGTGCTTCCCATTTAATGCCATCTCCTTTCCAGAATAATGCATATTCCAGCCCCATTCTAGATCTGGCTTCCAAGCATTCACAAAAGGTTGTGCCACGGCCATCATACTGCCAAAGCTGCAAGAGCAGTTTCATGATACATAATACATTATGCAGCAGTGGAGATATGTTGGGCTTCCACTGGAGTGCGGGAGAGGCAAAGATGAATTTGCTTTCTTTTTAAATGTCCCCCTAATATAAATGCACAAAATGTCATGAACCTAGTTTTTCATGATATCATAGCTATAGCCTTCCCAACAGTCATCACTCATGTGATAACAGATCTCTGGAAATATTAGAGGTGTGGCAGGAAGTCAATGGGCCATTTAGTCACTCAAGCAGTGCTCAGAATCTCTGGGTTGGGACTATAATGGGAGTGAGTTTGCCATAAGATGAGCTGCCCAGAACACGAATCTGTCCATGCTTCCCTGTCTCTGTGAATGCTCGGAGAGGAGGGGGACGCTGGGAGTGCCGACGACAGGAGCCAGATCTCCAGTTTTCAGTATAATGACAGATTTCCTGACTGTTTTGCTTCTTTTTTTTTTGAAGACAGTTCGGATTCTGTGCTCTCAAACAGTTGTCATTGTGCAAGCCTTTCACATGGTGGGAAGACACTCTTGGCTCTGCTGTGTAGGAGAATCTCTGTTGATTTTGCTATAGGGAAATTACAAAGTAGAATACTTTATTTCTTTTTTCTTTTTCTCTTCTCAACAGAAGACTCAGACAATGGAACTGTTTCCTAATAGGGCTATGGGATCGCCTAGGCAGAGCTACCAGAAGATTCATGTCTTCGGCTCTCACCTTGCAGTCATGAGTACAATGGTCAGAAGGCACCCAGAAAGTGATCACCCAGCCATCAATCAAATCAGCTCAGGAGGATTGCCAAGCAGCAAAGGACAAAGAAAATATAGGATATCCTTTTCATGTCTTTTGACATCAGACATGTGATTATGTAAAATTTTTTAATTAATTAAATTTATTCTTGGTCCATTTCATGCATGTATAAGGTATTCTGATTTCTCTCACCCCCATCATCTCTTATCTCTGTCCCACAACCTCCCTATCAACCTCTCCCCTTCCTTTCCCATATTTATGTCTTTTTGTTTTGTTTTCTGACCCAGTAAATTTAATCAGGGCCTTCTGGGACCATCCTTGGGAGCTTCATAGGCTTACCAGTGTGTACACAACTGAAGACGGTGACTTCCCTGTTCTGGAATCTGTTAGTTGACAATATTTCATCAAAGAGGAGTTAATTATTTTAAATTCTTACCTATCATTATGTTGCTTACCATGAAAGAGAATATCAACATATTACATCAGGACAGGACTTGTGGTTTATAAATAACAACTCAACTCAGATTTTCCTACTTGGTTAGAGTTCACAATCACCTCTGCCATTTTTTTTTCTGGTACTCAGGGTCTCACCTACCTTACCACTTTCCCACTACTTTTATTTTGAAACAGCTTTCACTAAGTTCCCCTTCCTGCCTTTAAACTCACTCTACAGTACATACAGGCCTTGAAGTGTGATCTTCAGTCCCTCCAGCAGCCAGAATTGAAGACCTGTGCCACTAGGCTCAGACATCTTCCCTCATTCATTAAGGTCATAAGCATCAATACTGTTTCTACCTGCAGAGTAAGGAGTGAGGTGGGAGCCCACTGACTCTCAGGGAACATCTGGTGTAAGTGAAGATCAGGAGAGGGGTTAAACAAGTCCTATGGAAGGAAGGGCTGCCTAAGGATATATGTCACTGCAGAGCATGGTGCTCTGCCCTTATCTGCACAGGATGGATTTCTGTACTGCCTCGAACCTCATGACCAAACCACAGGGAGGAGACCCCCATGAAGTCTGTCCTCTAAACCCTTCCCTCCTCAAACAAACACCAAGACACAAGATAGAAAGTTAACCCTAAAAGTAAAACAGTATGGCATCCTGAACAGGCTACGTGCTTATCTACAAACAGATACCTGTGTATTATATACACGTGTAACTTACTAATTAAGCACAATAAGAGAAAACCTACGGTAGCTACTAATGAAAAGGATGGTTATAGTCATATACGATAATAAAAGCTATTTTAAAACCACAGTTTTTTTTGTTTAGAGTTTTCACTTAATATTTTTGGATGTGATTGAACAAGGGACTTGGAAACGGGTGGAAAGTGAGGCTGCAGCCAGGCAGACAGGAGTGGGGTGGAGTTAGTGGAGTGGGGATGGTGGGGGTTTTGCAGACTTAGCAAGCCTGAGAGTCTAGCTGATGAGTTGACTTGGCACAAACTACTCCCTCTTCATTGCTCCCCTTCCTCCCTCTTTCTTCTCTACCCACCCGGGGACAAAAGACAAGGTAGAGGGAAAGAAATGGCACTAAGTGGTCACAGCATTGAGCTCTTCACTCTCCAGGAGCCCTGGGTTTGCTTTCAACAATTTTGCAAAGCAGGAGGAATACTCTGAGAGCAAGCCCATCCCAGTCGCTCTGCTCCAGGCTGGGAATCTTATGACCAGGCTGCCCTTCCTGGGTTCCATGGGAAAGCCGGCTCTCTGAAACTGCTCCAGCCCTCTGACATAGTCTTCTCTTATCCATCTAACTGTGTAGCATCTCAGCACGGAACAGGCAAGGCACTATACCTGGCAGCTGAACCCTCAGCTTCAAAAGTCCAAAAAGCCCTTGGGAAGATGGGTCTCAGCCTTAACTGACACAAGCCTTGACTTGTGATACTAGGGAGAACAGATTTTCTTTTGAGTAAAATGTTCACAATTACTTTATCAATGTTAACCCTTCCTACCTCCAACAACACACACAAGACATAAGAGAGATGGCAATCCCTTCCAGAAATAAAGCTTGCTTTAGTATAACTGTCTTTATGGGGGCAGCAGTGTTGCAAGTCCAGGTTGGGGTCTACATGGGCATTAGGCTCTTTATTAGGAGCACAGTGGGAAGGAAATTGTCATATTTTATGAGGCAGTAAAACAAATAATATTTATGATCTCACAAATGTGAGGAGATGTTGGAGTTTTTGTGTTGTTGTTGTTGTTGTTGTTTTTTCATTGTGTAGTTAAGAAACCTGGATCTTGCCCAAGGTCACAATCCTGGGGAGAAAGACACAAAGCAGAATCAGGTGTTCTCAGTCAATCCCAGGCCACAACCAACACCACCAGCTTCACACATAGACCAAAACTCACTATTCAATCCAGAAGCCGTTATAAACCACATGAAAAACAGCTTCCCATGATTGTTAATACTGATAATCAGAAGACAAAACGGTGCATATATTCCCTCTGATGATGTTGGAATCATTTGCATTGAAGGTCCCCCCAAAAAAGGATATGTGGAATATTGTGTAGAAGACTGACTGATTAGAATTTCCCTGATTGTAAAGTATTGGAATTTTGCAGCTTAAGAACCAACTTATCTTGGATAATCTTTACTTCCCTTAATAACCATTTATCACCAGCCTTTCAATCTAGCATCCTTTTGACCATCAGGTAAAATCTTTGAAACATAACACAGAAGACAATAGCGTTCACCAAGCCCAAATATAAGAACACCATCAGGTAACATCTGAGATCGGTAGCAGTGATCCCCTGCTTCACTGTAACCCCTACCTAATGTTCTACCCCCAATGTACTGGGTAAATTCAGGATTCTTTTCTTACTTTCTTTTGTTCTGTGAACATAAAAGATATGTGTAACTGATCCCATGATGGAACAGTTCATTTGGGACAGCCAGAATCCTTGATTCCAGGGCTATGACCACTCATTTTTGGCTCATAATATACTTTCTCCTATTCCTTTTCGGGAAAGACTTGTACTGCACATTGGCATGGGGAGAAGAGCTCCATCACTTTTCAATTCTTTCCATAGAGACTGGGTGAACTTTTTATCTTGAGATAATTATTAGATCTCAGAGTATTAGATATAATAAAAACTGACATTGGGCTTTTTAGTTTGATTATAAAAGTAACTTATGGTAAAGAGTTAATGAACATTTCGTTTTTGGAGTAACTTTATTTTGTTGAGGAGAAAGAATCAGTTAAATTTAAAATTCTGTGGAGAAAAATTCACTTATTATGGAAAGAAGAAATCTGCTGAACCACCCAAAAATAACTGAGGCAGCTAGCATCCTCCAGCTTGCCGTGCTACTGGTACAGCTAGCTTACTGCTTCAGATCCATCTGCCAGAGATACCTGGTCTCAGATGGGGTGGTATTTGCTAGCTGAATTAATGGAGAATACAGTATCTTTAAAAAAAAACATACTCTATTTGATGCATTATTTAACCTAAGTTGTTCATCACAAACTTTAGAATTAAATAAATCAAATAAGACAGAGCTCCTAGGCACAAATCAATGCCTCACTGCCTAATGGGATCTGCTAAAACAGAATATGAATTTTTTTGAACACTCTCTTCTTTGTGAGCTGAGTTTGATTCAGGGGCTGTGAGCCTGGATTTAGTGAAGATAAGATGATCTTCCAGTACATCATCTAGGCTTGCCATGCACCCCTTTCTCATAATCCACGGCTGGAAATCAAAGACAATGCTTTTGAGTAATTTTATAATTAAGTCTTTAGGATTTTCTCTTAATCCATATTAGATTCAAAGGCTGGTGATAAATGGTTATTATTGGACAGTGTCTTACTGGATGGAGGTGAAGAGAACACTGCATTGGGTCTCCTGGAGCTCTCACCAGCTGTGCAACGGCTAGAGGCCTAACATGGGTGAGTGGACAGGTTTAGGTGTGAGCACATTCTTCTCAGTTGGGAAAACAGTGCCGACCTCATCAGACCTTTGTGAAGAGTAATTATGTTAAATGTATACAGGATCCTGATATATCTTCCTCAGAATACAGGCCTCCAAAATGTATGTAGTGTAAGGGGCCAAGAAATTGTAGCAACTAGCCTGTGTGGGAGATTTGGCAGATTGTCTCTCTACATTTTCGTGGGTTTAGGTGGGCATGGGGCAAGGTATTGCTGATACCTTCTAGTCTCCTCTGCCCTCCTCCAGTTATCACAGACCCTGGAATCCAGAGCAATGGCTGCCTGATCAAGTTTAAATATCTTTACTCCATTGCAGCTACTGGCAAGATATTTCAATACCACCATTTTAGACCTATTGAAGAAGACACAGGTTTAAATAGAGTCCTCTTGATTCATGGAATTCCATAGAACAAACATAGGGGAAGTAACTTCTGACAGACACACAGACTCAGGGCACAGTATGCTACCAAATCACAAATCCAGAATAACCCATCAGGAAAATTGCTGCTGCCCAAACTGAACTAGAATGCTTTAAATAAAGGAAAATGATGTCTCATTATCCTTTATCCCATCATGCTTACAGGGCATGGGAATCAGAGGTAACGGGGATAAAATCTGGCTGTCAAATCTTCTGTATGTCCACTTTTAGCTGATGACAATTCTCATACACCTGATCAGTGTACTGGATCAACTCTGGAAGATGAGGAAGTGAGATGGACCTAGGAGAATCAGATCTGATTGATCTCCTAGATAAAGAATAAGTGCCTTGCAGAGACACTGGTGAACAGAGCACAGAGCATCTTCTTGTACTCAGTGTGGTTCTAAAATAGTGGTACGGTACGCGTATGCAAAACCTGGGTGCCATTCCAGATCCCGAGCATGAGACAACCTGAGGAGCCAACCTGATGAATGTGAAAAGGCTGCTATGGGAACTAACTATGACAGCATATGTTCTGCATCTTAATACCAAGGGGGGGGGTGCTTTGCCTTCTCAGGACTTCACAGCATCAACTGAGAGACTAACGTGGTCTTAAATGCTGAAAGCCACTCAACTAACATACCTCTCTTCATGTATTCATTTCTTTTTGCTTCTGTAGAAATTTCCAGAGTATGTACTATGTGCCTCATATAACTCTTGATGCTGGGGAAATTGCAAGGTAACCTGAAAGACAGATTTGCAGTTCCCATAGAGCTTCCGTCCAAGCAAACGCAGCAATAGGCAGGTGGTTCATGTCTATGGATGCTGAACCTCAGGTGGTCTATTAGCTCAGAAACTCCAAAGAAGAGACTTGGATCTATGTTCACAGCAAAGCAGAGACTCTGGAGCATGGGTTTGTTGTGTTGTTGGAGGATCAGGAAGAAAGCCCACAGCAGAGAAGGAGGAGGATGTGTTGGCTGGAATTGAGAGCAATGTGGGACACAGGCCTTGCGGCACTTTGCAAGATTACGATGACGAACGAGAGAGGAGGCTTTAGAAGGGCAGTCATCAGAAGATGAAACACCCCATGGAAAGGTTAAAGACCAAGGAGGTTGCTTAAGTCATCACAAAGGTCCAGATAACAGCACCTGGAGGGCATGGAAGCATCACAGATTCTGAAAGGGCTGCTGGCCTACTCTTTGTGTCTGTTTGGATTTGGACGGACTTTGCTTCCATTTATATCAACATGGTGGCATTGTGCACCTAAGACCCTGAACACCGCAGCTGTGGGAACTTGCAAGTGCCTTAAGGTTTACATGTCAGATAGAAACCACAGGACAAAGGAAATCTAGGGTGAGTATCTGGTTCTCAGAGACGAAACTCCGTAACTCGGTTACAGAGCTTTGTTCAAACATTCTCCCAGTGCATGTACATGTGTGGGATATTATTATATCCTCCCTGCAGAGGCATTCTAGCTCACAGTTAATATTTTCTTTTTTTCTGAATTCACAGTAAAGCCAAGCATTATTCGAAGCTTATTGCATCTGCCTCACTTAATTACCACCAGAACCAAAGGTTTCTATCATCCCTTTACAGAGGTGAGAAACATGGGGAACAAAGATTCTAAGATTTTACCTACAGTTTCCAAGCTAATAACTAAAGAAACAGGCATGATCTTCAAGAGCTGCCCACTGACATGCCTGATCACACTGGAAAAGATACTGCACTTATTGAGCGGTGTCAGAAGAATCTGCAGCAGATTCTGAGGCCAGCATTTGTTCCCATTTATTGTCCCTTTGCTTTGTTTTACAGAGGCACAACAATCCAATGTCTTATTTTCAGTTCTGGTTTTGAGGTAGTGTGAGGGACAACCATGCCCTAGTGGGGTTTGACTGGGTATCTGGAGAAAGATCCCTTTCTAAATAAAAGGCAAAGCCTTGTGAAATAAAAATAAATAAATAAACAAATGAACAGCTTTTCTACCTTCTCAAGTCTGGAATTAAAGCAGACATTGTGTGATGCTTAGGAAAAAAATCACCCATAATAAGAGCAAAACAGGAGACTGAAGAGAGTACATATATATGATCAAAGCCCATTGCATGGAATTGTCTAATGAAACTCTTCATTTTGTACAAGTAGTATTTTCTTATGAAGATAAGATTAACACAGACAACAGCAAGAAACAGCCCAACAAGGCTGTGAATCTGGGGTTCCACGGTGGGTACCACTGTGGGATCTGTGTCACCTCACATTTTATGTGTTCTACACTCAGAGCTCCCTGTGGAGACAGCCTCCTTTGTAGGTTCGTTTCCGAGGATCTAGCGCAACTGATTGTGCTTTTCCTAAAACTTGGAACACTTAACACATTTCTTTCTATTTTTCGGCCTGGAAAAGAAACTTTGTGCTCAGAGGAGTCTTGGGGTTCCATCACTTAACAGCTGAGGAAACAGACTCAGAGGCAGAGGTCTGAGCAGGCAAATGTGATCACAATCACAGTGGTTTGTCTGACGTCTGGCCCACCACTGGCTCAGGAAAGGCAGCTTTCTGCAGCAGCTTGCCCACAGGCATCATGTCTGCTACTGGTAAATATGGGAAAGTTCTGGTTAGGAGGTGAGGGAAGGTGGGGAAAGCGAGGCAGCGGGAGGTGCCAGCCTTGAGGCGGAAATGCAGGGCAGTTCCCAGTCAGCCTAGTTAGCTAAGCAGGAGAGAAGCCTAAGGAAAATATAGCTCTGTTGTTTCTCTTTAACTTTTAAAAAAGTTTTATTTTATGTGTACATCTGAATGTGTGTAAGTACACCCCCTGCATGCAATGCCTGAATGCCAGAAGAGGGAGCTGGATCCTCTGGAACTGGAGTTGTTAGCCTACCTATGTATATTGGGAACCAAACATGGATCTTCTGTAAGAGCAGTCAGTGCTCTTAACCACTGAGCCATCTCTCCAGCCCCAAGTTCTGATGTTTTTCAAATGTATAAGATTAGTAAAAAAAAATATGAGAAGTGAATTCAAATAAATATAGTTATCATCCACAGGAACAACGTAGAAAACTGCGGAAGATCTACCCAAGAATAGAGAGAGTGAATCTGAGCACTGAATTCTGAAAGATGATGCTCACAGAGTGTGTGTGTGTGTGTGTGTGTGAGAGAGAGAGAGAGAGAGAGAGTCTGAGAGAGACAGACAGAGGGACAGAGAAAGAGAGAGACAAATATAGAGAAACAGGATGCTCTGGAGAGGCATAGGGACAGGACCTACACAAAGTCAAACTTGTGAACAGTTCCAGGGACTGAGAGAGGCTGTAGGTCAAATGGCCACCCACCCTCTATTTTTAGGGTCGTCCTTGTGAAGGGACAATAGCCCCTTCCCCTGGTTATGCAGCTTGCAGCATCTCCCAGGAAGGGGTGCACCTGGACCCCAGGAATAAAGCAATGTTCTCATGGTCCAGCTGGTGGCCCCTCCATGCCAGGAAGGCAGAACACCCAGGTTAATGACTTGAATCCAAAGCTGATCTGGAGTCTGACATAACTGGAGTGAGAAATGAGCCTCATCTGGTATTGGTTGCAGAAGCTTGGGGGGCGGGGCAGTCATAGGCCTTTCAAATCACAGCACACAAAGATCCTCCAGGTTCTTCTGTTCATATTGCCCAGTAATCTACTCTACTCAATGCAGAGACTGAAGAAGACATCTCAGTTCTAACGTGAGAGTTTAGTGCAAATCTGTGGCCTGATGGGAGAGGTCACTAAGGTCAAAAGCCAGGAGGCCAGGCAGGCTGGAGTGGTGGCTGTTACAGCCTCCCATGTTTCTCTTCCTTTACTTTCTCTCTCCCAATCTGTCCCCCGGTCTAAAATGGAAGACTATCTCAAATCAGCCATGCTGGGAAGATGAAGCAAAGCATGAGGATCTGCCTCTCAGAGTCGGTATAAATACTGGCTCTAATTATAACATTAATATGGCTGGGATCATGAAGCCAGAGACAACCGACATATGGCGAAAGTTGCAGGCCCCAGAACTGCAAATGAGAGATGCTTTCCGAAAGAGAAAGCAGGTTGCCCCGGAAACCAGGCTGCCCTGCCTCACCCACAGAGGAGCGAGGGGATCGAGAGCACAGGGTGGCCAGGCTGGAGAGGGGAGCAATGGGAAATGGGCAGCAACAGGTCCCACCTGTTAGTGACTCTGTGGTTAGAGATGCACTCACTTGTTCAGCAATGCAAGTGCCGCACAGGCTATTCAGAAACATAGTAAGCAGGAGGCAGGCTTTAGCATGGAGGCAATCAGGGACACTTGAATGAGAGGCAGAGTGAGTTCCTATCAGAGAGAGTGGATGCAAGGGGTGGTGCAGGCCTAAATCTAAGCTCAGCTGCCAGCAGCTGAGACCTCAGACAGTTGCTGAGTGGGTGACACCAGCCTCATGGGCTCCTTGGGTGTTGGTAGGAAGGGAGGTGAGACACTAATGGGGATCCTTTTTTCCTTGGCAGGATGTTAAGGGGGTGAGATGCCCTGTGGTGGGGCAGGAATGCCTAGCTGCAGGACTGAGCATGAAGGCCCACAGGCTCTTGACTTTTACTGCAGGCTCCACTAGCCCCACAGATCTTTCTGCTTTGTAATTTGAACCCAAGTCTGAGGGCTCTGGGACCCCTTTAGAGTCTCAGAGTCTTCCAGTTGTCATGAGAAGGGCCGTTCCCTCTAGGGATGAGGCAACTTGGGATGCTGATAGGCACCCCTCTGACCAAGCTCTAGTGGGCTCCCTCTCAGATGCCTTCACCTGGGATCCCCATAGAATCTCTCATAAGATCTCAAGGAAGAAGACCTGCCCATGAGAAACAAAAATTTCATTTAAGTAATGTCACTGGACATAGACAATCCTGCTACAGGTGTTAGCAGTCAGGTTTGGATTGATGGGGTCCAATGAATTCGTTCATGCATTTCGGAAGGTATGGAATTACTTAACTTTTCTGGAGAGCACACGTGTGCCTGTGTATTTAGAGAACATACTGGAGCCAAAGTGTGATGCGTCTTCCTGTAATGACAGCAGTGTAGCTGTATTGTCAAAGATGTGTGCACGAGGCTATGGAGAGGATCTGACTTGGAGGAAGGGTAAATTACCTGGAACATCCATGTTCACCAAGAGAGGAAAGGATGGTCTTGTCGGTCTGCATCTGTGGCAAAGCAGGTTATTCAGCCTCACTTAGTGACTTGGTGTAAATTTATTGCTATCGTATCACATAGAGGGTCCAAAATGCAAAGCCACTGTCTATTTGCAGTGAGTGTGTAGTTTTAAGAGCAGGGTTGAAATTGTCAGGTTGTATGTGATTTTCATTGTCTTTTTCTCTTTCTCAGTTTGGATTTGATCCTGTTGCATTAGTAATTAGTAATGAACAATGAGCTTGTGGTATTAGTAAGTTGCTTAAATCTGTATCATGTAGAAAGTTGTATTAGAACCTCCTCAGAGAGGTCAGGCTGGTCTTAGATGGAGATAGGGAAGACGTGAGGAGCAGGATCAGCACAGGGCCAAGCTTTGCTCTTGTCATTCCTTTGTCTCTAAGTAGGATTAAAGAGTTTCTTATTTCCAAACTATATCACTCACGCCATTGTCCCTGACCGATATCAAATCCAGAGATGAACTCCATGAATGGGAACCCAGGAGCATGCCTTTGATCACTTTGGTTAAGAATATCTTCCGACCTTTATTTAGTCACCTGCCTCAGCTTCTTCAAAGTCAGAGCTGCCGGTAGCCATATGCATGTTTACAAGCTTCTTTTAGAGGCCTGTTTGTCCATTCTTCCCTACACCTCCCCACCAAACACCCACCTATGCACATACAAGGGCACACTCACAAACATGTTCATACATGCACACGCATAGACACACGCAGGCACACATGAGCGTGAGTACGCACGGCACAGACGTCCTGAGCTGATGGCCTCTCTGGCTAAACTCCCTCAGCCATCAGCTGCTGTTTATTTCTTCGCCTCCTCATTTGGCTCCTGGGAGGATGTTTCAGCAGACTTTTCAGAGAGAAAGAGAAAAAAATACAATAGCTCATTAAGCTAATGACCCTTAGCCAGGCTGGCTGCGAGCAAATGCAGGCAGGGACAATTGCGAGCTTTCCACTGAACTGCACGATTGCCTCCACAGAGGGCTGTTTGTTCTCTCCTTTTGTTTCTCTGATTAAGAAGCATGGGAAGGGCTGCTCTACCTGTATTTGGGGGGTAAGTTTTAGGTTCAACTTGTCTTCTGCAGAGTCAATATCCCCTGGAAAAACAACCACAACAGAGAAACGATGAGATGGGTGAGTGCAGGTGCCTCGTGTGTGTCATGCTTCTGAGCATTGTCAGAATCTCATGTTTCTGTCCTCCACTGACTCCGTTCTTCATCACCCCCCTGAAAGGGAGGGCCGCGTTAGTACTTCCAGAGAACAGGAGCTTGGAGAAGGTGAGGATAAAGGGATGGTATTTGCTCTGGAAAGATTTAGATCAGTACTTGCTTTAGGTCTTGAGCTAACGGTTACTGATGCCTTCACAGTCTAGGTGAGTGCTTTCTGAGGAGCATTCCAAGGTAGCTGGTTTCTATGCAATTTTCAGAGACACGCTCCTTGCTTCTTCAACTCTTCCCCAGAACTCCACTGCCTGACTCATTGTTTAATGTTCATATCATCACATGATTTTCTCACTCAGACCAAATGCAGACATATGTCTAGACTTCTGTACAGCAACTGAGCTGCATCCCCAGCGTCTTCCCTCCATGTCCACAGGATTTCCTGGTGTGCGTTGATTAAGTGAGAATGCAGAACTCTGTGATTCATCTAACTAGCCCAGGACATTTCTAGTCACAGAAAAACAAACACAGACACTCCATGCTTTCATGTTCTTCATCCAGAAAACTTGAAAGACCTGAAGGAATTTGCTTTTAAAAGGCGTGAGGGTGGGGTAAGCAAAGATGTAGAAAATACAAAGTAGAAGAGATGACTGGCACACAAATATTCAGACCATGGAACCCACAATCCTTTCTTTTGACCTGCAAGTTTGCTTACAGGTTCACTTGCAGCCAAACTCCCAAACAGGAAGTACACTCATTTCATTAATCTTCTAATAATCATGGCTACTCAGTGAATGTCATACCACAAGCTGGGTTCTGGGCTAAGCACTTCACATGTTCTGAGTGAAGAAACTGAGGCACACAGGTGACTTATTTCTGCAGAGCAACACAGAAGAGCTAGTCAAGCTTAGGCACTCTGATTCTAGAGATAAATCATACTTTCTGAGGGAAAAGTCCAAAGACACTGCCCTACCTGAAGCACTACTCCATTAAAATAAAAGATGCCTATTCTGGCATATGAGCTTGGAAAAAAAATACACACACATACACACACACACACACACACACACACACACACATCTACACAGTGCAAAAGTAATCTCATGGTAAGCAACACCCTGGGCATCTCTCTGGCAGTGTGGGCAGTGTGGGTGCTGATGCTTTTGTTGGTGGTGACAGTTGTTGATGATAGTCCGGTTCAGTAATGTGGAATGTGTTGTTCAAAGGTTTTGGAAAGTGGAGGTGGAAGGGCTGAGGGAGGGAGAGGAGGAGCGTGTTCACCTTTGAATAATACTCAGGTGATTTTTCTGTGTAGATATCCAAGCTCTAACGAACTTAAACTTGACTTGCCAAAGCCATGGGATAGAATCTACCACACTCTACTTAAAAGGAAGATGGAGAGAAATAAAATTCCGACGTTGTGTGCCATCTGCTTTGTTGGAGCCGATTTTGAGTACTCACTTCTTTGGACTTTCAGCAAAGACCTCAGTATGATAAATGTGAACAACTGGGTCCATTCAGATCTTAAAGTTGTACTGGTGGCCTCCAGATAGACCCACTCTAATAATTTTGATGGGCATTTTCTTAAGAGTATTAGGCATTAGAATTTAGTAGAACTTTTATCCCTAGAAATAGAGAATCCATGTTTTTTTTTTTTTACAAAACAAACAAAGAACAAAAACAAAACCCATGATCACTCATGCCTTCTCAGCCAGAGGCACAGTCTGCAAGTTCAGATACAGCCTGTCTTAGCCACATTATGTGTAGTTAATACTGTATGACAGCACTGGACATAGTCTCCACATAGGCCTTTGGGGAGACCCTCGCCCTCAAAGATGTGCCAGTGCCAGGCAGCCTGATCCTCAACCCAGCACAGCTTCCCATACCACCTGACCCCACCATGTCTTGGATGCCTGAAGAAGCACAGCAGGTTGGGTGGCACTCACTCTGTCCTTCCATGTTTACACAATCCTTCCATTCTGTGTCCCCAAACACCACCCCTGCTTCTTTCTCTGTTAAAAGAAATCAGAAACTATTGTAATAAATCCTCAGTGTTCAACACTGGAATAGTAAGTGCTAACTTTCTGCTCTGATTATTTTATTAAAAAATATTTACTTGATTTTTATTTGTGTGTGTGTATGTGTGTGTGTGTGTGTGCCTGTGTGTCTGTGTCTGTATTTTTTTGTCTGTGTCTGTGTCTGTATCTGTGTGAGTGTCTGCCACATATGTGCAGGGTCCTGCAAAGGCCAAAAAAGATCTGGAGCTGGAGTCAAAGGGTGTCATGAGTAACTTTAAATGGGTGCTAGAAACCAAATTCAGGTCTGCTGCAAGAAGAACAAGTGTTCTTAACTGCGAAGCCATCTCTCCAGGCCCAGCTAAGATTATTTTAATTAAAAACAAACTTTCACACATAGAGTTGGATGGTGTTTATACTTCAAAAATTCTAATTAGTTATTAGTTATGATTAAAAATTAATTTTTAGATATAGACAAATATCTGAAATAAATATACATAGCTCTTTTCAGTTCAAATAATTTGAATCTTTCACATATGAAATAATTTCAAATGGAAACAATTAAATGGAAACTATTCTTTCTCTTCTAATAGATTTCATTTTCTTTTTCTTGCTTTATCACATTCAATAGGATTATCGGGTAGTCGTGATGCACCAAGAATCTTTCCCTAGCTTCTGATTAAAACACAAACGCTTCCAAAATTTTACCATTTAGCTTATAATTTGATCTTTGTATACAGTATCATTGTATTTTGAGTAGTTGCAATTGTTCAGAATAGGTTGATTACAATCAATGTTTTTCCCCCAGACTAGATATATTCACTGTCAAATTCTACCAAAATTTTACATGCACAAAATGCATTTTGGGAACTAGAGAGATGGCTCAGTGGTTAAGAGCATTGGCTATTCTTAAAGAGGCCTGGGATTGGGTTCCCAGAATACACATGGTGACTAGCAACATCCGTAACTCCAGTTTCAAGGGATCTGACACTCTCTTCTGGTCTCTATGGCACTGCATACATCGGTGCACTAAAAATGTATTTTGATCATGGCCATATCTCCATCCTTCTAACTCCACTCAGATCCATGTCCCACCAACCTACAACTTGCCAACTTGGTGTCCTTTTCTTTATTTTTTTTAAATAACCCAGTGAGTCCAATTTGTGCTATCTGTATATCCACAATTGTGGAACCATCCACAAGAGCATGGTCCAGATGCACAAATGTATGGATTTAGTTACACAAATTTAGAGGACTTTTTAATTGAAGTAATCCTACACAGTGGACAATGTTCTTCCCAGAGGCACAGGTCACCAAATATGAAACCCAGTGCCAAATTTGGGATAATTCCCTTCAAGTTGTTGACCAGGGTGTCTCTAGGGAACCCCAAATATTACAGGCTGTTGTCATTGTTCTTGGTTTCCCTCCAGAACTTGATAGTAAGACCCTATTGCTGAAAACACAACGGAGAAATCAAGGTGATACTGACCAGGGAGTTTCTTCCCTGCTGGCTAGGTTGCAAAGTACTAGAAAGTGCTGTGTGGGTTTCTGAGGAAGTAAGTATCAATAGTTTCAACCCGTTGTGGACCCTGTGAACTACAGTAACGTCTGGCACTGCAAGATATGCCCATGGGTGCAATAGTGGTGCAAATGGTATGGGTGTGGGTGACCAGTTTCATTTTGATTGGAATTAAGGCCTGCACCAGCAAAGGAAACCCATGCCTGGGACTTTAAATCTGGCCAAGAACCTGTGGTTGGGGAACTAACAGGTCCCAGGGGGAAACCTGCTGTTATTATTTTACTAAAAGGACATATTATTATTATTGGGACAACTCTTAGTTGTTAAGAGTACTGACTGTTCTTGCAGAGGACCTTGGTTTGATTCCGAGCATCCACATAACAGATAACAATTGTCTGAAACTCCAGTTTCAGGGGTTCTAACTCCCTCTTCTGCCTACATGAGCACTGCACGACATGGGTGCACCTACCTATATGCCATACACTCATAAACATAAAATAATAAAACTTTTTAAAGACATGTTATTAACATTTCTTTAAATATTTTTTCCTGCAGTGTTTTTCTTTCTTCTACCAACTAGAACATTGATTTTATCACTTTATCAAGAATGTAAAATGCACTGGTCACTTTCCTGTTGCTAAATGATAATTGCATTTCTGGGGGAAGAGTTTCTATGTCAAAAGATAAAATGTCTGAATATATTGTACTTGGTGTATTATATATAACTTTCTGTAGTTTTTATTCATTGTGTCACATATTCATACACTCAATAGTCAGCATTGTGGATGCAGAAGAGACATGCTCACCTCTTACTTTCTAGTCACAGAAATTTTAAAAAGAAGTATAAAGAAATATTTAAAAAATGAAGGGCTATGTAGTTGAACTGAAAAATCTATAAGTGAAATATTATCTCTCCCCAGAGTCTTCCAAATACTAAGTATTGGTACAGTTTAGAACAGTTGCTATAGAGCCTTGTCCTTGGTCCACACTTCTGGTGCAGGCTCTGCAGGTGTGATTCTCTGGGCTTCTGGGCTGAGTTCAAATCCACACTGGTGACTCAGCGGATGGTTAGTTACACATTATATTCACAAAGCTTATTATCTCCTTGATTTTAACTTAAGTGTCCGACAGCTATCTCAAACTTTAAATGCCTAAAATTGAATCCTAATCCCACACTGTCCATCCCTGGTCTACTTAAACACAGGCTTTCCTGTTGCAATAAATAGCTTCCTTATTCAGCTATTTGTTCAAAATTGAAAACCAAGGTTGATACATGTTTCTAGCCCTTTTCTATCTCTAAGCTTTCCAATTTATTAAGACAATACATTAAATAGAAAGTATATATATATATATATAAAATTTTGCTATATATACCACTATGTATTACAATAATATATATGTATAATTTTACAATCCAAAAAATAAAGTAGTTTCTCATAGACCTTGTCAAGAAAATATACCTAAGGGAAGAATTTTTTTTTAAATTAACAATTATAAAAACTTTAAAGTAAATGGAAAATATCTGTAAAAATCCAATTGACTTTTGTCAAATTATTCACAAAGTGTACCCCCAAATTCAAGATATTGGGGACTGGAGAGGTGACTCAATGGTTAAGGTTGCTGGCTGCTCTTCCAGAGGACCCCAGTTAGGTTCTCAGTAATTATATGGTGTCTAACAACCACCCATAACTCCATTTCCAGAGGATCCTATGCCTGCTCTTGGCCTCCATGGGCACTGCACGTAGTGTAAGTCCATCCCAGTAGGCAAAACACTTATACACTTAAAATTAAAAAATAAATTATTAATTTTTAAAAATTAAGATACTTTACAACAGCAGCCTAGCATTTGAAGGGAAAAAATGGATAGAATATCTTGACACTTTGTATATAGCAGACTTCAGATATCTATATCTCTATCTATCTATCTATCTATATATATATATATATGAATGAACTTATTACTTACTACTACACAATGAATTTGGTCAAGTACTTTTAAATATTTTAATGATTATGCCCATCATATTTTGGCATGCAAAGCTGGATATTTTGGCTAAGTTTTTATTATTACTGGTAATACCACAATAAAAGTCTATAAACATCCAGATTTCATTGAGTATCTCATGTCTGTTATTAGAATTGATTCCTGTGACCTAAACTGACTGAAAAGAGGCACAGCTTTCTAAGGACTTCTGAGACAGAACAATAGTCCCATGATCTTTGCAGAGCCCTGAGAACTTTCCTTTTCCCACACCCGTTTGTTTAAGGATGCCGCAACTCAGGTTGTCAGCAAAGTCCTGGAAATTAAATAGTCCATAAAAAGCAACAGTTCTCAAAATGTGACTCTGGTTCCTACTGGGCCCCTGAATGTATGAGCATACACCAACAACTCACACAGAAACAGTGCTTGTCAGCCACTCACAGACTGTCAGACTCTGATTGATATGTGTGTTATGGAATGTCTACTTTGGGGAAGATTCATTATCAATTACTTGGGGGGTGAAATGTAAACATGAAGCTCCCTTACTGTCCTTTGTCTCTTTGTAGATAACTCCAATCTACCTGAATAATTAAATATACCTATGAGTAAATTAACCATCTCAATATTCTTCTACTCTCTGAAGCTATAATCATTTAGGGAATATGAAATAAAACTAAAAACAAAGACAAAAAAATCCCACTTTCCACCTGAGACTAATTAAATAAAAATTGCTGAAGATGAGACCTGAGCTTTGGTTCTTTTTAAAGATTTTCATTTGACTACTCCGCAGCCTGAGCTGAGCACACACACCATCTGCCCTGGAGTGCTAGCTGAGTACCAGAGTGCTTATTCCTTAGGAATGCCAGCCTCAGTGGCTCAGACTGCCAAGGAAGGCTTCATGGTGGCAGTGTGACTTGACTTGGACCTCGAAGGAGATATAAGTTGGACTGAATATCAGAGTGATGTTATACATTCCAGGCAAAAAGAATGATGCTAACCAAAGTAGGTCAGAGAGAGAAGAGCAGATGTTGCTGTAGGCAGGAGGGCTGGAAAAGGAATGACTTCAAACCAAGTGAACTGAGGAAAAAAATGAGAAAAGACAGTGTGGAGCCCAACTTGACTTGAAACAGTGGAGTTTTCAAACTGGTGGCCCACAACCCCCGCCAGACCCATAAACATGTTTGTGTATCCCAAGCCATCATTTTTTATTTGAGGCAATATTTAAATCTGAGGAGTTTTCACATAAAAAGTCAGACCTGCCAAGTCTGGGTGTGTGTCTTCACATGGCCATGGCAGGTAGGAAGTGGGTCCTTTGGGTGCACATACAGCCCCCATCTTCTCCCTCCTCTTACCTGGGGTGCTCCAGGCATACCCTTATGCCACTGACTTGCTTCTGGAGACAACAGGGCTCTTTACACCTGTTTGGCACAGGCTGTGGTGGGGAGGCGCTGTAGAGAAAGGAGCGGAGCATCCAACTGCAAACCCAGGGCGACCATTGCGTTCCGTTGCTGGTGACCTTGGACAGCTTCCTTCTCCTTCCAGCTTCAGTATGGCAGTGTGGACTCTGAGGAGGCAAGGGTTCATGCTCTACAAAGACATCTTTAAGAATGGGATTTGCTAACTCTAATTGGCAATGGGAAGAAAGTTTCACAGTTGCATTTTTTGCTTGCAAGTACCACAGCTAAGAGACAGGAGCATTCAGGGAGCCTGTGAAGTCTGAGGTCCCTGACGTCCATCCCTAGCATTTTTGCCCAGTTTGGGGAGATTTCAGAATCTGCATTTCTCAGTACTTCCCAGCTGCTGCTGAGTGTCCCATTTTGATCTACCTTTTGAGAATTGCTTTATAATGCACAGGCCAAGTAAAGCTAAGCCTCCAGAGGGCCTGACTCAGCCCATGGTGGAGCAGTAACTGAGCTCTAAGATCTCTGGTATTTTCAGGCATGGGAGATTAAGAATTGCCAAGTAGTCAACACCTGAACGGTGGAGGTTAGGAAAGGAGACCTGGTAACAGTCAGCTTTGGCAGCCGTGGCCCCCTTCATGTATAGGTTAACAACCAATATGGAAAGTCTCAGGTAGAATGCTGCTTTCTCAAGGGAGGGTTTCCCCAAATTTCTCTGTCAAGATGCTTTCTCTGCTCTTCCAACTGGAGAAAATCCAGTCCACCATGAGTCACCACAGTGTACACCTACCCTCCTCATGGGTCCTACCTGTTTTGCCCTGAGATGTCAGTATCTATGCACATACATACCTTGCATGGACAATATACATTGTCACCCACCTGCCACACCCTGGAAAATGCTGAGTCTTCTAGTCTATGTAACAATGTCTTTTCAAATGCATTAAAAACATCATTTCAAATGCTCCCCCAAGGAATCATCACATTAAACTGTGACCAGATATTGCTACCACACACTCAGAAACACACACTCATATCTATCTATGTGAAAAAGAAGTGATTTCTCCAAGGATCAGTCTCCAACAGACAATCTGACAAAAAAAAGTTATCAGTAGCTTGGAGGAATATTGATTTAAAAAGGAGGAAACCTCTTTTTAAAGTTTCTCTTTTGCCGCATGCTCTTACTTCTCTGGTAGCATCTAATATCATTGTGCATTTATTGAGGGATGTGTGGGGTATGTGCCTGTGGGGGCGGGGCAGGTTGGTGGGTGTGGGTGTATGTGCACTGTCTGTGTGTATATGTGTATATTCAATGTGTGTGTGCACTGTCTGTGTGTATATGTATATATTCGGTGTGTGTGTGTGTGTGTGTGTGTGCGCGCGTGCGTGCTCTGCTTCCTTCCTTGGCTGTGAATTCTGTTTTGTGTTATGTTCATCTGCATTAAGTCTGTTTGGTGTGATTCTTACAGATGGCATAAAAGGGTATTATTGAAATGACGTTTCTAATAGTCTGGAAGCTTTCCAGCACATCAGAATCACAGGACCAAATTCTTCCATATCATTAAGTTTGAAGATAATTTATCTGATTGATTGTTGGGATAGAAAGAACTTCTCTAGATCAGGGAGACTGAAAAGGCACATATTGTAAGGTGTCTGACCTGACATTTTCAGAATGTTCCATAAATATTATTCCTGATCTACTTGCTCAAATGTGCTTGAGTCACAGGCCTCTCATTGGAAAACTCAGTCACTTCCATTGTGCTTATTGCGAACTCAACTTTATTAACTATCATATTTCTCTTTCCCTGCCTTTGTGGAATATAACATTTATGATGTTCACGGAGGGTAATCAGCAATGGAGCTATTTATTAGCAGTTCTAATTTTACATTCTATTAGCAGTTCAATTAACTAATGCAATACCATACAGCTTACCTAATAAATATCAAATTATTAGGGTCACCTGTGTGCTATTAAAGGTAACTCACTGCTCTCTCCCCTTTGCATAGGGGAGTGAATGGGAAATAGTGCAAACAGTCAAGTTGATTGCTGCGCTAACTTCTCAGAACCTTGGCCAGGCTGAAGTCTACCTGTAACAGTACTTGGAGAGACAGGAAACCAGTCCAGTTCTAGGATGTTCTTTCCTCCTAGGAGCTACATCATCTCCTGGGAAGAGCCTCTTCCCTTCTGCCTTGTAACCCCTGGCTTTCCCATGTTCATAAAGAAACTTAATATGTATCTGTGGTATTGGATATTAAACTGGCACCATGCCTAAACTTCCACTTAATATTCCACAAACAACAGATTTATGTGATGGTAACAGTTGTATAATCCCAAAAATGTTTAAATTCTGACCTTATTTAATTAGTTAGGTAGTTGTCTAATTAGTTTTGTGGCTTCCAGAGTTGTGTAACAATAGATCAGACATGCCTGATGTTAGGGGAAAATGGTATTTTCCCTCCAAACCATGGAAATCCTACAATTTACCTGAACTGTCTAGAAAGTGTTACATTTGTATATTCAAAAATAATTCTCTGGGTCTATGGAGATAGCTTAGTTAGAGCAGTGATTACCCTCCATGAGTGCCTTAGTCCAATCTCCCAGAACCACATTCAAACTCCAGACAGGGTGGTGCATGCCTATAATCCCAGTAAAGGGGATGCAGAGACAGGAGGACCCATGAAACTGGCCAGCCAGCTAGTGTAGCTGAATCAGTGTGCTCAAGGTTCATCAAGAGACCCTGTCTCAAACCAATGAAGTGGAGAGTTACTGAGGAAGACACCAAGCATTACACTGTCTTCACACATTGACACATACATGTACACACATTGAGTATACACACACACACACACACAAGCAAAAGTAATTCTCAAGCATGAGCAGGAACCTCTATTCTAAATATGCTGTCAAGGCT
Organism: Eospalax fontanierii; assembly: GCA_035773235.1. Lineage (NCBI taxonomy): Eukaryota > Metazoa > Chordata > Mammalia > Rodentia > Spalacidae > Eospalax > Eospalax fontanierii. The sequence continues at coordinate 53,690,788 of CM069529.1, forward strand.
CAGTGGCATTATACAATTTGTTCCATCCCAAAATACAGCTGACAGCATGTTTTTGGCAAATCCCTCTTCTCCACCAAAGCCACTCCATTTTCATTATCTAGTATTTTAAGAGCAATTATCTTTTAATATGATTCTAAAATTGTTCTCAAAGCTAGAGTAAACAAAGGCTGCTTCCGCCATTTGATTTCTTTATAGAATCACTTAACTAATAGCTATAAAGCCACCAACAAAAATTGGTTAAAAAAAAAGGGAAGAGAATGAATTGTTTTAGAAGCCCACCTTCTCATTCATTTCAATTGCCCACAGACAGCATATTAATCAACAACTATGGGCAAGAGACGGAAACACTTTAAAATAGTTCCCTGCGACTTTGCTGGTCTCATCCCTTCAGCTTCAGTTGTAATGCTTTAAACTTATTTTTTTAGCAACTAATTCTACAACTGACAGTCTGTAGTGGATGTCATTCAAACTGCAGACGCTTATTGGGTAGTTAAAAGGATAAAATCAAGTAGTCGTTCTACTAATCCTTTTACAAGGAAACAGCTTTCTGCATAAAAAGTGGAACTTATGTGGCCATTAGCAGATGCTCCATCAAGCGACCAAAAATATACACATTTAAATTCTTAAGCACAATCTATGAACACTACGCAGATGGTTTCCAAGAAACTGTACCTAAATTGATTACGATAAAAATGATCTGCTGCGATTGTTTCTGTCAAAAGGGAGAACAGAATCTGTCCCAATGTGTCGCTCTGCCCACTCATGCAGAGAACACAGCTGCTGGGACAGATGTTGCTCTAAGCACTTTATTTTAGGGTCATTAAAATGGTTACAGGGGTTAGTCATTCACTGTTTTATAAATTGTGCTTACTAGCTGAGCTCAACAGATGCTAGGAAACTTCTTTGTGGTGGATCAGAAACAAAGTTTCATGTCAGATCCCAAACATCTTGGGTTTAAATGCAGAAATTAGGAATCAAATAGGAATGAACAGTCCAACGAAAAGGCACACAGAAATCCTGGAATATTTGATGTAGGAGAACATCTTAACATGGATCGGTGCTTATCAGTGTCCCTCCCTGACAATCAGTGTGAAGCTATTTGAAGCCTTGTATGTGCTGATTCAGGTAACAAGTTTTCAGTTGTATGACAGGCTTTTAACTGACCCTGTCAACATCTCACAGAATCTGTCAGGCAGCAATACAGAGCTTTCTATGATCCTAGACCAGTCTCCTTGGAAAGAGGGTGGTTTCTAAGCCTGTCTGAGAAGGAAGTTTTGGCTTTCCGTTATACACCTGCTATTCCCCTGCAGCTCTGCCCATTCTTCCTGATGTGTTTTGCTAACACTTAATATATCAACCCAAATCCAGGAATGCCACCCAAATCAGTCTCTGAAATAACTATGTGCTGGTTAGTTTTGTCAACCTGACACAAACTAGAGATGCTAAGAAAGAGGGAATTTTAGTTGAGGAATTTCTTCCATCTAATTGGCCTATGTACATTTCTGTGGGGCATTTTTTTTTTATTCCTAAGTGATGTAAGAGGGCCCGGCTCTTTGACGTAAAATGGTGATGAAATCCGTAGACAGGTGGGCCTGAGTTGCATAAGAAGCTAGCTGGGGAAGCCAAAGGAAAAAAGCCAGTTAATAACATTCCTTCAAGACCCTCTGTTTTAGTTCCTGCCCCCAGGTTCCTGCCATGAGTCCCTACCCCAACTTACCTGAAGGATTGTGGATTGTAATAGATTGTGATCTGGGAGTTGTGAGATATAATAAATCCTCTCCTTTCTACTTTTTTTAGGGGGGGGGTCGTGATGTTTATCACAGCAACAGGAAGTAAACTAGGACAGATGGCATGGATGTGATTCAGAAAAGGTAGCTGTCATACTGACCATGGTTTTAGCTATCAGAACTATTGCCCTCCAAGTTGGACTTGCAGAACTATCAAGTGATGTAGGATAGGAAAATCTCACTCAAAGGAGATACCCCATTCAAGACCAAAAACCAGAGGCAAGATGGGAGAAGTTTAGGAGAAAGGATGGGATAACAGGACCCAGGCTGGAGGTGAATCTAGAATGAAGGAGCTTCTTAGGCTACTGAAAAAGACACGAGGCTCTGCAGAGCTAAATTAAAAAAATTAAAAGTCTGGCTACAAACCAAAGGTAGGTGAGTAGATGGTACAGTTTGAAACTTGCCTGTATCATTTGGGGTAGGGAAACTTCCAAGAAAAGGATTACAAATTTATATAAAGGATTACAAAGTTGGGTACTGTGTCTTGGCAACTCTCCCCAAGACGAGGTCCCAAGAGGGCAAGCACAGATTTGGGGGAACTCTGAATCTAATTTTGAGGTATTAGTAGAATTACACATTTCTTTTCTATTAAATATTGTGTGATTATTTAATATTTCTAGAAAATTATTTTTATATTAGAGTGCTATGATTCACATAGCATCAGTGCCAGGTTCTCCAGGAATCCTTTAGAGAAAAAAAACATTTCTAAATTCTTAACTCAGAGCCACCATCAGACATCTTAAGACTGGGTTCCACAGTCTGCACCCCCACCAAACCCTTGGGAGAAATCTTTGCACCCTAAGAATTGAGAACCTGCTATTCAAAATCTAAAAATTGTAAAACTAAATCAACTTAAGTAATACCATTAGAAGTCAGCTGAAAGAAATAACGAAATATTAAGGGTATACATACAAAATCATTACTTCTGATTGAAATATTGGACTCCAACCTTCCTCATTGAAACCCTTGATCTTGGTTCACTCAGTTTTGGCTTCTGGGTCTGCTGAGATCTACCTCTTCTCTCTTCTGTTTCTGAGCAGCCAACTAGCCTGGCTTCAGGGGTGGGTGAAGTCCTGCTTTGCACAGCTCTGGGATATCTGTCATTAGCCCTTTGCTTCCTCTTTTCTTAATGCTCAGTTACTAAAATTCATTCCTTATCTGCCTCCTCATTAACGCTGAATGAACTTTGCTAGACAGGGAAGAAAGTGTAGTTCATTAAGCCAAGGAGTCCTAGGCTTCCCAGCCTGGTGAGTAGGCAATCCTGCCACAGAGTAATGAGAACTATGAGAGGGGAACTCAGGTGGACTGAGGAGGCAGCCTAAACAGGGAAGACTATGTGTGAGATCCCAGGGACCCCAGAGCTTGAGCTCAAAATGAGGTTTCAAACAGGTAACCTCATCAGGGTCTTTTAGTCCTTTCTCACTTATATTTCTCTTGTGACTTACGTGATCCAATTCTTCAACTTTATCGCCCAGTCTTGATATTCTCTTTTTCATTTGATTCATTCTACTGGTGAAGCTTTCTCCCCTCATTTCAAATTGATTTACTGAGTTTTTCACTTCCTTCTTCATTTCACCCGGAGCTGTCTTTAATATTTTTATCTCTTTTGTGAATTCAGTCAGAAGTTTATCTGTATCTTCTTTTAGTTCTTTGATTTGTGTATGTGTTCTTTGAATCCACTGAATTCTTTAATAATATTTATGATTGTTCTTTTAAACTCTGTGTCCTTGGTTATCTCTGTGAGGTTCCTGTTGTAGAACTCTTCTGTGGGACTGGTGATGTTTGATGGGGACATATTATTTGGGTTTTTCATACTATTAATTTTTGTTATGATCTTGGGATGTGGATATCTTTTATTGCTTGTGATTCTCATGTGAGACTCATCTTCTTTGTTGAATTGATATCTGATTCTATTGATGTAGAAGTCTATATCTATGCTTGATGTGACTTGGTTGTTTTCTTATTGGGTATGAAAAACTGGTTGGTCAAGGCTTCCGGTTCTCTCTTTTGATTTCATATTGAAAGGACTAGATGGCTCTAGTCCAGCTGCTCAGGAGTTCCTTCAGAAGTCCAAGTTAGGTGAGATCAGATGCTCTCAGGCTCTCTCTTAAGGTCTAGGTCCTTGTAGCCAGCAGGCACAGCATAAATAGGGAGAATTGTTAGGCAGAGGCTAATTCAGACTTTCTCAGGCAGTCTATAAAGCCCCCCCCCCACTAAAGGCCATAGAAGCCTAGCCCTGCAGCAGTGGGAGGGGCTGCAGAGGGTACCAATGTAGGGGGGTGGGCACAGTGCAATTTGGAGAGCTGACAGTCAGGAGAGATAAGAAGGTAGCTCAGAGATCTGAATAAGAGTAAGTGCTACTGTGCCCAAAGCTAGATAGAGAACAGGATGTGGGATGGGGAAGATTGGCATTGTTGCTGTAACAAGGGAGTAGAGAGGCAGTGGGCAGGATCAGAGTTACCAGGGAAGAAGGCTGATCTCCAGAATTCAAGGCAAGTTGGGGCTGGAAACTGTCAGAGTAGAAATCTGGACTCAGGAATGCAAAGGCAAGTTGGGGTGGTAATAGCCTGCGAAGGCTCTAACAAACTAGACTGAAAATTTGAGCTGGTCCAAGTACAAGGGATCAGGACACAGTGGGTGGATCTGGATTAAGTGAGTAGTCCAGAGATCTGGGGTGCTAAGAGCAAGAGTGGGCCTGTGACCAAGGCTAGAAGGAGAACAGGATGTAGCAGGGTTTTTTTGGCAGAGAAGGGACAGAAAGAATCGTGTTCTATGAATATGAATGTCCAAAGGTTCAAGATGTAGAGGACAGAGTTCTGTCAAATCAACACACAGAGTTGGAAACTCGTTTAAGTAAGTTACTGCTATGCAAATGAGGGTCTAAAAATTAAGATTGTGTAAGAAAAAAAGTGGATCAGAAGCACAGTGCTTCCAACCTAGGTTCAAGAAAAGATAATTCTGGTAATGGTGGCTTACACCTTTAATCCCAGGACTCAGGAGTCATGGGTAGACAGATCTCTGTGAGATCAAGGTCAGCCTGGTCTACATAGCAACTTCCTGGTCAACTGGGTCTACAGGATGAACCTGTCTCAAGAAAGAAGAAAGAAGAAAGAAAGAAAGAAAGAAAGAAAGAAAGAAAGAAAGAAAGAAAGAAAGAAAGAAAGAAAGAAAGAAAATAATGATGATATAAATCGATGTAGAAATGAGTGTCATGTCCATTGGACGCTGAGGACCAGGGCATCTTGTACCTCACCTAATGTGACCAGTGCATTTTAATCTTCTCAGTTTATCCTATTAACAATCTGGACAGGTCTTAGTCCCTTGTACAGAACAGAATTGATCAAACAAATAATGGGAACTTTTAAAAACAACTTAGTCAAGCAAGCAGCTATCTTAGATGAATCATTGTGGTCCTTGATCTGCTGCCCCTCCCCTCTGATTCTGCCCCAAGCCTTGGTGTGTAATAGAATATAGACTGGGTTCTCAGGCATTAATCACTATAGAAGAAATTACAACCTCTAAACCCATAGCGATAGTTACAGTTCTCCAATGTTGCTGAGATTTCAGTAACTGATGTAGTCAAGATATGTTGCTGGCTTTGAGGTGGTAGTTGGTTATAAGTTGGTGTAACTAATATGTAACCTAACACTCATGGGTTTGTAATTAAATAAATGAGATAATTTTTCTAAGATGACTTTAAAACTTTGTCAACTTTCCTACCAAGGCTCATTTTCCATCATTTTTGCATTTATTATTTGACAAAACTTTAATGACTTCATCTACAATTGCTTCCATAGAGTTTCCTATCTTATATTTTAGGTGTTCCTCCAAAGTAATTATGATTGGAATTAAAATAAAAGTAGTGTTACGTCAACATGCGAAAAACACAACATTAGCAACAAAAGGACTTCATTTGGTGCAACAGTTTGGAGTGAAGTTTCTGTGGTGTGATTCAAAGTATCAACTGTATATGATCATATGTGAATTTCAATTTGGAAGCTCCTGGAGATACCATACAGACAGTCACCCTCCACGACAACTGCAAGTGGGTGGCTGAGGTAGTGGGCATGGCTCTCCCTCAGAATAGCTAGACTGTTTCTGTAGATGCAGAAGTCATTGGTAGGGATTTAGTTATGGAGCTACAGAAAAGGGTCTCCCACTGGCATGAAGCTAGTGGTGATTACTGAAGGCCATTCTTGTGATATAATTAAGTTGTTCTAAAAGCATTCATTTAACTTACCAGACGTTTGCATGACATGACATTCATCTGTGTGCTTCAGTTTCCAGATCTACAGGTATGGTGCTGATCAATCTTCTTTGTCAACATCACAGAATTTAGAATCATCCAGAGGACACACCTCTGGGAATGGCTACCAGGACATTTCCAAAGATCATTAACGTAGGAGGGAAGACCCACTCTGAACATGTATAAACCATTTTATGGAATGGTGTTCTGGATGAGAAAGTGAAGAATCCCAGTAGCTACCTCTCTCTGCTGACTGACTGAAGACCTGATGTGACCAGCTGTCTCATGTTCCTGCTGTCACTCTTACACCTTCAAACTGTAGGTTCAAATAAACCCTTCCTTCCTTCAGTTGCATTTGCCAGATATTTTGTCACAGCAACAGAATAGTAACTAACGCAACTATTTTCTGACTATTGGAGCAATGTTTGCGGACATCAAAGAACTGAAGGAGAAAATGGTTTAACCTTTAGAACCCAGATTCCTGTAGCTCCTGAAATATACTGGTAAATGATTTAATTTTAATTTTATAAAGAATCTAAGTGACAAGGAGTTAAATTCTAGTGCTCTTGACCTCATAAGCCTTGAGATACTATACAACATAAATATGTGTATATATATATATATATATATATATATATATATATATATGTGTATCTATAAAAATACATACTTAGAGAGAGTGCATATCTCTATCTATCATCTATATTTGCTATATTTGCATATTTACATGTATAGGTTGAAATGAGGTCACCCAGGAGCAGCGTGTTCTGGGAGTATATTTCTTTTGATCTCAGTTTGGCCTGCCTGCTGTCATATCTACGCTTCTTACGAACACATGTAGACTTCACATTAAATGTGTTACAGTTGTCCATACTGGAGTTGGTAAGACACATACTAGGGTTCGCCTGTTCAACTCCTTTCTACTTCCAAATAGATTCCTACTTCCCATTTTGGAAACTGGCAGGGCCGACACAGTATGCAATAAACCTTGTCTTACAAGAGTTAAATATTAGCTCAAAATAAGGTTGACAACACAAGATCCAAAATGCCTTTGTCCCCATGACACCACTGAGACTATTTCCTTCTGTTTGTTTTTGTTCCTCCAGCTTTAAAGGATTGTTTCTGGGCATTACGGTCCTGTTGAATCACGGACTCTTCACACAGTTGATTTGGTTCTTCACAGTTTATATTACACTTTCATATATACTATGTCACTCCACTTGCACAGTATTTTTAAAGGAAATTTGGAAGTGGGAAGATGTGAGGCACTCCTGGTATTATTTGGGCATTCTGGACTGAATTCAAACTCTTCAACTGAAGTTGTCCACAAAGTAAGGAAACTGGATTCATCACAGAGAAATTCCAACACAAATTAAGTAGTCCTCCCTGGGAATTTATTGATAGTTACTGGTAGCTAGTGGGAAGTAGTAGTCTCATGAGCCCTCACCCCTCCCTGAGACTCTATAGGTAGTTAATGGTTCAGAGGGAGGGAGAGGCAGTTTTGTTTGTAGCCACTGGCACGTTGCCCATGCACCTGCAAGCAACCCCTCACCCATGCTCCTGTAAGTATCCTACTTAAACTCATTAATTTACTCCCACAAAACGACATGAAAGTAGAAAGGAACTAGTTGGAAAGAGGAAGGAGATCAACAGGAATGGCAGGGGACAAGAGAGAGTAATGTGGGTGGAAGATGTGAATATGATCAAAATGCATTATATACAGATATGAAAATGTCACAATGAAACTCACTATTTTAGTGACTTAATCTATGCCAATAAAAGGGATCTAAAAGAGAAAATGAGAGGCTGGAGAGCTGACACTAACGGCTCCTGCAGAGGACCCAGGTCAGATTCCCAGCACCCACATGGTGGCTAACAGCTATCTACAACTCCAGTTCCAGGGGAATTCGATACTCGCTTCTGATCTATGCAGACGTTGGACCACATGGGTGCACTTACACACATGCAGGCAATACACTCATACATATAAAAATTGAAATTGTGGATAAAAATTTTAAGAGGAAAATGAAACTTTGTTGTATTGAACTATCTCCATTAAGCTGTGTTTGGTGAAATGACTCAGGGAGTAAAGGTGCGTGCTGCTGAGCCTGACCTGAATGCAACCCTTGACGGGTGACAGACATGTCCTGAATGCAACCCTTGACGGGTGACAGACATGTCCTGAATGCAACCCTTGACGGGTGACAGACATGTCCTGAATGCAACCCTTGACGGGTGACAGACATGTCCTGAGCTGCTTTCTAAACATTTGTAGAGAAACTTAAGGGATATGTGAAGGTAAGTCATGGGTGCAATGTAGAGTCTGTGAACACTACCATTTATGAGTGCCCCCAGGTTCCATTCTTAACAACCTCAGAAGTCCCCCTCCATCCTGTGACCTCCAGCTCAACTCTGCACATACCACGCAGAAGGCACCTGGGTGTTCCATGTCCCCCACTGAATTCCAAATTCCTCAAAGGCAGTGACTGAGCTTCTCATTGCCTTGGATCTCCTCCCCAAACAACCACACAGTTTGTCTGGCCCAGTAGGCGCTCAATCAACAATGAGTGAATGATAATCAAAAGAGATAATTGCAGCCTTCACTTTGGAGGGAACCATAGGCCCAAGATGAAGGCGCTCCAGATAACAAATAGACACACAGAGGCAGCAGATGGCAGTGAAGTTGGGCTTCGATGTGTGACCTGTATTCTGAGACGCATGGTGGCAGAAGGGCATGCATTCCGACTGTTCCCTCTGAAACTCTAAAGCCAGCCTGAGAGAGCAGGCAGTCGGATCTATCAGGCAGTGTGCCCACACAAAGCACTTGTAAATGGAAAAGTCTCAAAACAGTGTCCTGTTTATCCAAAGTAGGCAAACTAAGCAATATTTGGGGACTTATTGCCCCAAATTATGGCCCATTATTTTCCCCTTTAAAAATATGTTTATCGATCCTTTGAGAATTTCACTCAATGTGTCTTGACTCTATTCAAGCCCCCTCCCCATGTGCCCCCCGGTACTCCCCCGAACTACAGACTTCCTGTCCTCTAATATTTTTTAAGAGGTCTATGACCTCTAATTTGTGTTTCCCCCAAACTCTTTGGTGTGAGGCCATCCCCTGGAGTCTGGTCAATCTACCAGCATTACACCCTTTAAAAACACCGACTCTCCCTCGCCCAGCAGCTATCAGTTGCCAGTATTTCCTCAGGTAGGACTGGGGCCTCTTGGTCACTTCCCTCGCCCGTGATAGGTTTTTGTCTAGCTTGGGTTTGCACAGGTCCTGTGCATGCTGTCACAAGCTCTTAGTTCATATGTGCAACTACTCTGTTGTGTCTAGAAAAACCGTTTTCTTGAAGCCTCTATAGTACTAGGTTTCCGCGTTCATCTTACAATCTTTCTGCCTCCTCTTTCGCAATGATCCCTGAACCCTGGGAAGGGAGGGGGTGACATCTGTGTCCCATTTAGGCTCGAGCAGTCCACAGTCTCTTATTCTCTACATATTGACCTGTTGTGGGTCTCTCTGTCAATCACAATCTGCTCTAAGGAGCTTCTGTGGTGAGAGCTGAGAGATGTACTAATATGTGTGAATAACAATAAGTCATTAGAAGTCAGTTTAATACCGTGTCCCTTTAGCGGGATAATGGTAGTATTTTCTCCTCTATGTTCTGTCTAGCTATATGTTCTTGGTCCTAATACCAGTGCCAGGCATGGGCTCTATCTTGTGTGATGCAGGCCTTGAATTCAGTCAGAAAGTGCTTAGTTGTCCCCATAATGTTGCTCCTCTTTCGCACCAAGGGGCACATCTTGCTAGACCAGTTGTAGCCTCCAAGGTTCACAGCTGGGTCAGGTTGACGATCACTTTCCCCCACCCCGCCGTGGCATGCATAGCACCTTCTAGCACACTGAAAGCTAGCCAGTGCAGATGAAGCTTCAAGGTCAGAGCCAGTTTACCAGTTTGGTTTTCCCATCTTTGTTCTGTGACTCATCTATGTGGTATCCTCAACAACAGGATCTTACCATCAAGTTCTGGCAGGTAACCAAGAGGACTGGCAACAGCCAGGATGGTCTGGAGGTATATGGGGCCCTTCCCCCAGCTGACAACTCCAACCAAGGGAGTCCATTCCTCGAACTGAAATTGAATTTGCTAACCTGTGGTGTCTGGTAGGAGCATAGTCCCCCCGTTGTAGGTTAGCTCTATTTAAACGGTTTTTAAAATATTGTATATGTGTATATTTTAAGAAGTTTTTCTATGGTACTAGGTTTCCATATGACTTTTTCAAAAGGCCTTTGTGTTAGTTATCCCGCCCCCAGACCCCTCCTCTACTCTGCCCTCCCATTTCCCACCCCATTTAACACTTTCTATTCATTATTTCCCTTTATGTAACTGCGTTTTATCCCCCGTCCCATGAAGCCCTTCCCCATGTCCTCTTACTCGTTTCCTGACCTGTATGGATTTTCCAATTGAAACACACATGTATATAGATTCAAATCATATGTTAATGAAAGAGAATAGTGATGTTTGTCTTTCTGGGCCTTGGTTACCTTTCTCGGAATGATTGTTACCAGTTCCAGCAATTTACTTGGGGATTTCATAATTTTGTTTTTCTTAACAGTCAGATAATAGTCCATTGGGTAAATGTTTTCGTTATTTCAAAGAAAGTAGCCTGTTTACCCAGAAGCAAGAAAGCCAAAAAACGTTTGTGGACTAGCTCTCCAAATTATGGGTCATTTTCTTTTGCATTAAGAAACTTATGTAGTCTCTTTTGACGCCATTAGAACATCACGCAGCCATTAATTTTTAATTATAAGAAAAGGCCTAATTTATATTCCTGATTGATCTGATTTCAGTGGAGAACACTGATTAGAAGAGGCCAACAGTGGATTCAACAAGACCTCAAACTAAGCCGTTGTCAAAGGCAAAGGTGTTGGTGCTGATTTGAGTAGGATGTTTAGCAATAGACATTAGAAAGATTTTTAGGGAATCAATCATAGGAATTGGTGGTGGAGGGGGCTAGAGAGAGATCAGAAGTTAAGAGTATATACTGCTCTTGCAGAGAACCCAAGTTCAATTCCCATCATCCATGCCTGGTGATCTGTAACACTCATGTGCACCTATCCTCCACACATACATGTGATTAAAAACAAAATACACCTCAAATGAAAGAGAAATCAGTGGTGAATTCTATACAAGGATGAAGAGGAAAACCAAAAGTGGCCATGATGACTTGGTTTGAGGAGTTGGGTGTCTGGGAATAATGTTTTTTTTTTTTCAGATTGAGAAGACTAGAAGGGAAAATATGAGGAAGAAGATCAAGAATTGTTCTGTATGTGTTAATTTTGAAATCCATATTGGTGTAAATGGATACATTAATTTATGCTTCTAGAGCTCAGAAGAGGCTGTGGTATAGGTGTCTCATAGAGTTCAGAGAGCAACTGGCAATCGAGTGTTCAAACATATGAAATGAGCCTACGGGGAACAATTTATATTCAAACCAGAACAGTTGCCAACAGAGGAATATGCTGACCCTCTTCCCTACTGAGATCTTCACACTGTCATCTATAAAAATGCTGGTCTCAAAGTCCAGCAGGCCTGGGGACTGACACCAAAACTCAGATGAAGACGACCACACTTCCCACAGCTCCAGTACAGCCTTGTCCTTATCTTAGGCTGCTGGCAGCTGACCTGTTGGATTCTTCCCACTTGAAATGATGAAGAAACAGGTTACCTGGTCCTCTTTCATGACTAGCATGGTGGTTGCAATTGTTGGAGCTAGAAACATGCTACCCTCATGTAGAATTCATTGGTAAAGTAGCTTGGGAGATGAAGCTGTTTTGGAAAAAGTCAATTATAAAACAGTTTTAATAAGCTAAAGAACATTAGACAGATTTGCCTTTATTCCCAAGACACTATACGGATTAATCACATACTGTTTGCCTTGGTATATTTCAGGCTGGAGACAAAAACCCGCAGATAAACAGGCTCTGAATTAGTTACCCCAGCGTACCTCTTTCTTGTTCTCCCTCCCTCACACACCCTTTCCCATTCCTTTACCTGAAATACTTCCCCTCAAATATCTGTGTTGAGTTCCTAAGCTCAGGGCAATGGTATTAGAAGGTGATGAGGTCCCCCAAACAGGGCCTTCTTCTGACAGGGCTCCAGGGAATGCACTTGAACTTTGCCCATCTGTCTCCCCTAGAACGTGTGATCAGGGTACTGGTTCCCTTCACTGTAGGACACAGAGGTGAGAAGTGCACCCTCACAGGTCTCTGACACTGTGGGTATCTAGATATTTGACTTTTGAACTGTCAGAACAGCAAGAAATAATTTTCTGTTCTTTGTAGTCACCCAGTCTAAGGAATTCTGTTATAGTGGCTAGAACTGTGTTAGTCTCACCCCTCCCCTCCTGACTTCCTTCTTCCTTTCCTCCCTCTCTCCCTCTTTCTTCCTCCTTTTCCTCCTCCTTCTCTTCTTCCTCCTTCTTATCTAGCTAGTTTTCCTCTTCCTCCCACCTCTACTTGTTCTCTGTCTCCTCTGTCTCCTTCCCTCCTTCTCTCTCTTCTTCCCTCCTTTCCTCCCTCCCTCTCTCTTTCTGAAATCTCTGTAGGAAAATTCATAAGCACAGGAACAGAGGAGAAGGCAAATCTTATAAAATTCTTAGTAACAGGTTCCATAAGGTGAGGTGGTTTCTCTTTCAGAACTTAAACTTAGTAATGTAAACTGCTTCAAGCAGTTTTGTATTACAAAAGCAGTAACTTTCAAGGCTAAGGTGAGAAACTGACTAACATAGGAATATACAAATAGAGGCCTAGCATAGTATCATAATTCAAGCAAGTCCCTTGTTACAGGATGCCTACCACCTTACTTAGAAAATTAACTACCAGTTACTTGAAGGTAGACAATTCAACCTAATTTTTAAAAAATCTTTTACCATTGGATTGGTGATATAATTGCTACAAAATTCTTTGTAAATTGAATATTATAATAAAGTGTATTCTATAGTGACTAACACCATGTTTTCATTACCTAAGTTATGAAACTAACCATGCATGTCAAGAGAAAATAGTGGCCTGGATATCATTGTTTTGTTCCCAGAAATAAAGTAATTGTGAAGTATTGATCAGCAAACGTGCTTGTCCTTTATAGAATATTGATCTAGAATATCTTTTAATGCAGCAAAAATAGTAGATGCATAAAAATACCCCAAATAAGGAGATCACAGATTTTTAACATTAGTAAGAAGATATTCATTCCCATCTTACCACATTTTCTTCTGTAACTTTTGAAATAAAATAGAAAATGTTTTAATGAATTGTAATAGAATAATACATAACATGTTAAATGAATATATGTTACACTGAAACAACAATGAGTAAAAAGGAGCATTTCAGTGTTCTATTCCTAGTTTTAAAAGCCCTAGTCATTTTTACATTGCAAGTAATACTGTATGAAAATTTAGAAGATAAACAACAATGTAGAAAGCAAAATCACCAAACACCATCGCTGGGTGATGTCAATTACAAGCAATATGCTGAAGTTTCCAGCGGTCACACGGACAGTGTCAGGAGGCACAGTGGCACAGGGCTCAGAATAAAACCAGCGCATTTCTCTGATCCCTGAGGATCTCCAGGATTGACAACCTGAGACAGATGGTCTGTTGCAACCGCTCTAGTGCGAGGCCAGAACCTCGACGTAGGAGAGCCTTTCCCTTGCCAGGGCTTCATCCGGGCCCCTGCAATGCAGCCCTAGAGCCTCGCTGCCAAAGGAGCTCTGATGGCAGAAACTGGGGGTTCTGGCTGGAGGACAGCTTTGAGTCTGGCATGGTGACCTTGAGGTGCGACCTGGGGACAGATCTGGATGGAGTGGAACTCTTCCAGTGGGTTGTGTGCTGGCTGAGCCTGGTAGGCCTGGCTGGGGGCAGGACAGCTTCTGTTTCTTTGGCACAATGCTCTCTGCTTCAGCATTTCTTTTCCCATTAATCATATTAAGAAGGGCAGAGAGATTTCATTTGCTTTAAAAAAAATGGCTGCTGATAGCATATGGAGGGGTCATGGTGAAGGATGTAAAAATGACTAACACATTCATGAAGACGATCAATTTCTAGAGCTTTCATTTACTGATGTAATTACCTATTAACAACATAAAATAAGAATCCCTGAATTTTCAAGGTAGATAATAACATAGAATCTTTTAATATCATTCTAGAAAATGTGAGGAAGTTTGGGGAACTGCCTTCAGTACCTCAGCTTTTTGATGGAATCTGTGAGGCAATCAAGTGCTTGGAGTGATAATCTACAAATCTGCAGTTTCTATGTTTAGAAGAAGGGATATTGGTGAAGGTTTACCACAGTGCTGAAGTACTCAGTAACTGGTTGTTTAACCCCACTCTGAGTTTCAGAACTAAGAAATTACTGGAAAATGTTGAGTTTTTCCACACTTTTTTTTCCCTTTTGGCTAATTCCTGAACTTATCCAGAATCCATTCCAAGAAGACACCTCTGACTTCTGCACATCTGCACGCAAAAATTTTTCCATCATAACGTATCTTCTCTCCTCTCCAGTAGTTAGATCATTATATTTTCTGATGCTTTCTTTTGTGTCGTTACATTAAACTATATTAAATCACTTATTTTTTAATGCAGTTCTAAATAACAGAACTCGTGTGAAGTTGAATATCAAAAAACTGAGAGCAAATGAGGTCCTGGACCAGATTATCTGCTTAAAATTAAATTTTGAAAATGGTGCCATATAGGTGTGAAATTCTTTTCTTTGATTATATGGAGGTTTCAGCATCATTTCTCAGAAATGTATTATACAAATAATATATTCATTCAAGTGAAACTTAGAAACAATGAAAAAAAATGGTAGGTGAGAACTGTTCATTCTACACCCATTTTACTTGGGCTTATTCTGGGTTTATGAGTAAAACTGCTAAATGTCTCTGAGGAGAAAATGGAGATAATCATAGGACCCAACTAACTCGTTTTCCTCATCCCAAGCATCCCAGTTTTAATTTTCCTATTTCAATATCTTCCTATTTTTCCACTTGATTCTGGTGAAAAGGCAAAACTATTGTTCTTCAATCCTTTCTAATAGCAATCTAATTTTTCCACGACAAAAATTTTTAAATTTTATATTGCAGTATTGTTGAAAGTGAACTGCGTCTAGCAATTATTTATAATGTATAAAATAATCTTTCGACAGCCAGATAGACAAACAGACTGTGACCCTTCCATACCATAGCATACGAGCTTGACCATGTTTAAAGATTTTTATCACTTTCCAGCCACCTATTCTCATAGTAAGTGCCAAAGACAGCTAAAATTTAAGTTGAATGTGAATATCTATTTGTCTAAAACAATTTTAAAGGGCATTAAAATAAAAGATGTTAGAAATTTCAAAGTTAACACTGAAGTAGTTGGTACTGGTTTTACCCTTTGACCAAGAACATGTCGAAAATAGACAAAATATGTAGAATGATTTTTTTCAGATCTTGGCCAATGGAAAAATTATAACTGTGATGCTCGTGATGAGAAAACCAAGTCAGTTGAATGCTATAATTAGCCTGAGTTTCTCCTCAGGTGCGTTCAGCAGATTTTCTTTCAGAGAGGGAAGAAGTTAAACTGATGGTAGCAAAGGTCTTCATTTGAAGATGCAGAGATCATGAAATGTGACACTGATGTGAAGGAGTCTGAAAATGAGAGTGCCCAAAAATGACAATTCAGACAAAAGTGCTCCAGGTAAACTTACACACATGCGTGTGCTTGCATGTCCCACTGATTTCACTGTTAAAGTCAAAGGTCTTTTTGTATAAGGCTTACAAGTTCAGATTAGGTAAAAGAAAATAGCTGATAATTCCCAGAGTGCACAGAAGGTTGACAGTCTAAAATGTCTTACTGAATTTCTATAGCATTCAGTGGAGACTCTAAAATTGTTGTTGCTTATAGAAAGGACTAAATTATTTCTTGAATTATTTGGTGGTATTTTTCTTTTTTGGATCTTCTCTAGCAAAAGTTAAAAATGAGCAGAAAATAAGTGTGCTATTACAACACACACACAGATATACATACACACACCCTAAGTATCTCACTAAACAAAGTCAAACAGCTTTTTTTGTTAAAAAAAAAAAAAGAAGAAGAAGAAGAACATGTAATACTCAAGCATATCACTGTGTCTACTTTTGAATCAAAAAATCTTCACAAAGAGGCAGGAGTTCATGTTGCACCCAAAACATTTAAATCAACTAGCCAATGGAATATAATTACTTCAGTTAGGTACTATGGAATTAGTTACTGAAGACTGTAGAACTATTAATATAATCATTCAAAAACACAAAGGATAGCAAGAGCACAGTTATTTGAATACCTGAAGTTTTGTAAAAGAACGCACAGAACTTTGTAAACAGAAAATTACTTAAAATGAAAAACACACTGCATAATAAATTTTTATGTGTACAAGTGTTTTGCTTGCATGTACACATGTGTATCCATATATGCAATGCCCACACAGGACAGAAGAGGAAGTAGGATCCACTGCAAATTTCTGGGTGATTGTTAGCCATAATGTTGGTGTTGAGAACACAATGCTGGTCCTCTACAAAAGCAGCCACTACTACTAAATGCCGAGGTATCTCTCCAGCCCCTACTGCAGAATCTTAATTTCAAATTAAATAAAGTTGAATAAAGGATTAAAGAACTTTCAGGCAGGAAATAGAAATTACACAAACTGAAAAACAATCAAAAAATGCTTGAGAATTAAAAAAAAAACTTGGAAAAAACAAATGACAGATGCGAAATACAACAATATTTTAGGAAACAATAAATATAGATCTTTCAATATTTGTTACAAACTCTAACCTGGCATTGTAGTCATCTGAAGATGCAGTACTTTGTCATATAGTGAGAGATGTAGGTATAAAATCAGTTGTTCTTCACTTCCTGGGGCTTCTGGGAAAGCAGAACAGGCTTCCCAAACTGCTCTAAAATGACTGAAAGGAAGGGACGTTATTCTGGGTTTACTGTGGTTAAAGATGGAGCAGGGTGAGTCTCACCAACGGAGAGAGCAATTGCTCAGGTTTTCAAAATGTGGATAGAGGGAGAAAAGAAGAGTGGGACTTAAAAATCTGTCAGTCATGAAACATCAAAAACTGCCATGAGACCTGTAAATGCACAAAATACAATTTTTGAAAGTCAGGACTGACCTAGAAAGAAAGTATGTTGAATTCTCTTCACTATGAAACACTTTGAGAACAGTTTCAAATAAGAGGGAAGAAAATTATCTGTCTGTGTGTGAATAAGATGAGAATAGTTATAGACATTTGTCAGACACAATGTGAGACACTATGTGAAACACCATGTGAGATGGCATGCCAGAACATCCCATAGATTGAAACTCAAAGAGCCAAGTGAAAGAAAAACAAATTACAAACAGAACCATACCAAAAGTCCTAGAAATCCCCTTTCCCAAATAATAAACTTAAGAAAATCAAGTCAGAGAAGGATAGAGACCTGCTTTGGGAAAAGGTCATGATCCTTTTTCCTTCAAATAGTAATAAAGGTCTGACGCAAAAGTCACTTATGTGCTTGTGGGTGAAGCATTCACGAAACACTTGGACAACTCTCTTAGCTCTCATTCCTTTGCCCACATTACATAGATCTTTAGCTCTGAAATACTTATGCAGATCTACCTTCAACACATCATCGCTGTGTACCTACCTCTGCTGTAAACTCTTTTACCAACTCACTCACTCTTCTCTCAGCCTCCCATCCTTCTAAGGTCCTATCCACTAGCCTCTCTATACAATGTCTGGGAAGAAGACCTTTAAAAATAGCATTATGGGTACCTCACTCCCCCATCCTGATCAATTTCCACATACCCATTTGTCAGCACATTACAGCTGAAAACTCTGCCAAAGATTGATTCTCTTTTGCCTCTTCTCTAAGTCATTCATGGAATCCCGATATGGCATTAAGAATTCATTTTCTGGAGTGTAAAAGAAACATGAATTTGAATTCTACCTCTACTATCTATAAGCTATTTAACTTCAAATCATCCCGTTCTTAAAGCCTAACTTTGATCATAAGAAAAACAGGAGTATGAACAGTGCTTGTGAGACAAAGTTGTTATCATGAGTGGCTGAAATAATGTAAACCTGGTATTGATCACACAGAAAACACTGAATAAATACTACATAATACTATCATCCTGTGTGAGTGTGTCTTCATGTGGTTCCATCTAACTAGAGTGGTCTTCCCACGCTTGTCTCTTTAACAAACATTTGCTTTCTTGTTTCTGTTTAACTACTGCCTAGTCATCTTCTGAGTCCTCTGGGTAACTTAGAGATCATGCATGCCACTCAGGACCCTAATTGCTGCTAGGTATTTCATCACCAGGGTTCTCGTTGGTCTAACTGCTTCTAGAAAAAGGGAGTGTAGCTACATTCCTTCACTAATAATGAGGAAGGTCCCACTATGTACCTAGACAGGTTAGACATTCTGCATTCTGAAACCTGAAATTGCTGCAAACATGGAAGATTTGAACACTGGAATGATTACTCAAAATATTTCAGATTGGAGTTTTCAGACTGAGACTTAACGGATAACATTTGTACAAATATTCTGGTCCCAAGCATTTCAAATGAGGAATACTCACTACTTATCTACAGCAGAGATGCTATAGATTTTCATCATACATCCACTAAGGGAAAGAATGGATGGCTGTCCATTCAACTTCACTGTAGAGCTTCAAACAATGCTATTTTAATCACTAAAACACATGGAATTTGAAGAGCAGTAGAAAATTAATCATTTAATTCCTACAAATATAACTTGCCAAGTGTGCAACTTGGTGGTAAGGTGCTTGGTGCTTGGCTCCCATGAGTGAGGTCCGGAGGTTATTCTGAGCACTTTAGCTAAGGAGACTTAATTAACTCATAGCATGGATGAATAGATAAACAATAACGTAAGTGAATTTCTTTCTTCCCTGCAGACTGTCTCCTAGCTTAGCTGGATTCCAACCATCTCAGTATGCCCAAAACTCTAAAGTAGGATATTTCCATTGACATTGTGCTAAGATTTTGTTTCTTGAGAATTTTTATCTAGTAATTTCTGCTGAATTAATGCTATCCTGGAGGGATAATTAAATTTCAGGAAATAAGTAAAACATGCAAGGCTCTGGAAGCATACAACTCAAAAGTTTCAGGAAGTTCCTGAAACTAAAAATAAACCTCACAACCCCCCTACCCCCCACAACACACACACACACACACACATACACACACACACACACACACACATACTTTCCAAAGGTTATAGAAGGAGTACAAATTTTCTAGGGAAGAAAACTCTTTGATATGTCAAGCTGGCTACAAGTTTCAGACCTCCAAGACAACAACTTTCATGAGTCACCATCTCCCCTGCTGAGGTAGGATTTCAATGATCCAGCTGCCTTTGAATCACCCATACTCTATAAATTACCCCAATAAACTCACTGGTTTGCCATATTGGACTTTGGTAGAATCATTACTTTGGTCTGTTGTAGGTCTAGATGGGCTGAACAGATGTTTGTTCAAATCTCCCCAGGAAGTCACACAAGTATATACACCAGGAAATTAGAATCATGCTGACATCTGACACTAAAGAGAGCTGCCATCCACCTTGTGAAGGAAGATTTAGACGGGGTCTCTTCCACTGTAGCACAGAAAGCTCCACTTGCATGTTATCGGTTTCCTAACACATTGAAGCATGTCAGTTTGGGGAGCTGTGTTTCCCTGCAGGTTTGTGACTTGGAGGCCTGGATTTCCCAGCAGGCAGGTTATCTTCTGAAAACAGTTGCTGTCAATTGTTACAATGTAGGTGTTAGAGTCAGAGCACCGAGTACAAGAGCAAGAGACAAGGAAAGAAACCAAGTCTGACCTCAACAGATGAGACTTCATCAGCACAGTGAGGGGTAGCAACTTTACCTGGGAATGCCGGATGTGCCAAAGGGGAGGGACCAAGTCAGGGATTTTATAGGGGTTTTAAGGAATTCTATGTAGGAGGAGTTGAGGCAGCTGTAAGAGGGACATGCTGGTCAAGTCATTCTTTAGGAGTTTTATGGTTGCTTCTGTCTGTTCCAGTAACAGAATGGGTTCAACCATGGATGTGACTGTCTGATAATGGTTAGGTAATCTTAGGAAGCATCTGTCCTCAGCTAGGGCAGCGGATTGTCTTGTTTTCTGAAGCAGTGGCATTCCATTATTCCTGACCCTGAAGGGAAAGAAAAGGAAGAGAAGGGGGAGACGGGGGTCCCCACAGGGCTTAAAGTCGTCAAGTCCTCTAACTTCTTCCTGCTGAGCAGGGGTGGGAGGTGATGTTGGTTGGAGGGGGTCAGGTGTTCTTGCTCCAGGTCCCTTAGTAACTGGTATTCCCTTAGTCATGAAGCGCTGGATGAGGAACTGTATAGTGAAAGCCTGTAGCCTTTGCTGTAACCAATTAGAGAGAAATCTTAGAATGCAAGGTCCAAAATGATAGCCAAGGCAATCATGAGGATAAATCCCATAAGGAGGGCCAGCCATGATCCCCAAGTAGCCCAGAGTCCTGTCCATTCTGAAGGGTAGGTCTTAGCTTGAGACTTTATTCTTTCTAGAAGCTGTTTAGCATTTTCCCTCACAATACCTGACTGGTTTGCATAGAAGCAGCACTCTTGCCCAACATTACACAAATTCCTATCTTTTCTGCTGTTATAAGATCTAAACCTCTTCTGTTTGGTAATACCATGGTTGCTAAAGAATCTGTTTGGGTTGAAGAGTTAGGATGGTATCTTGAACCACTGTGAGGTCGTCCTCAATTTGTTTGGTGAGTTGGATGTGTTGTATTTGTTGAAGTCTGATAGCTGTCCCTTCTAGTCCCACAGTCCCTTCCTTTGTCATTCCCAATAGGAGAGGAGGCACTATGGGATTCCTCCTCACCTGAGTAGGAGTGGGTTAGAGATTTACTTCATCACCAGGAATAACTAAAATGTCAGGGACCAGAAAGACAACTTGGTGGTCCCCTGAAACCACCACTCCCCGGGATTCAGCACCAAATGTTAGATTCGGCTCACAGAGTACAGGAGCAAGAGACAATGAGAGAGACCAAGTCTGACCTCAGCAGATGATATTGTGATTATATGTGCTCAGTGAGAGGTGACCACCTTCCCATGGGATGTGCCAAAGGGGAGGGATTTGGTTAGGTCTTTATAGGGGTTCTAAGGGGATTCTTTGTAGGAAGAAGTTGAGACATCTGCAAGAGGGAGATGCAGGTTGGGTCATTCTTTGGGGCTTTTATGGTCTTGTCTTCCTGGGACTGTTTGCCCCAGCAACAATCTATCTTCAGCCATGGATGTGACTGTCTGATAACCAATTGGCGGTCTTAGGAAGCGTCTATCCTCAGCAGGGGGAGTGGATTGTCTGATTTTTCTGCAGCAGTTGCATTCCATCAGTAGGAAGAGAAAAGAATTCGTCTGCATCTGAAGGTGCTAAGTAAACCCTTCTGGGTTCAAAATGCAGCAGAATTGCTGAGCCATTAGTGGAATCTCTCCTCCTTTTAACAGGACCATCTCACTTTCATTTCGCTCCTCCAGTCTTCTCCAGTCCACAAGGTTATGGTGATAGTACTGATTGTCAACTTTATAACATCTAAAGGCGTTGAAGAGGAGTCCAAGCATGTCTATGAAGCAATTTCTAGATTTTGGTTGAGGTAGGAAGATCTACTCTGAATATGGGTGGACCCTAGATGTGGCCAGTACAATTCTGTGTCCTGGAGTCCTAGGTGACATAAAAACAGAAACCGCATGAACTGTAGACACAGTGTTACCAGCTGCCTCAACTTCCTGCCACGATGGACCATTGTATCCCCATGGACAATAAGCCAAGAGAAAACCTTCCTCCCTTAAGTTACATATCAGGTATTTGATCATAGCAGTGAGAAAAAGAATACAGCCAGGTGTGGAGGAATATATTTTTAATCCCAAGAGTTGGGAGGCAGACATAAGTGAATCTCTATGAATTCAAGGCCAGCCTGGTCTACAAATGAGACCCTGTCACAAAGCAAAACAGAACAAAAATAAAATTCTCTAAACAAATCATAAAATACATTTAGCTCTGGAGATGACTTTTTGATAACCTGACACAGATTGAACAATATTTATCACTCATTTATAAATGGACTCACATTTTAGCAAATAACTAGATTCCATATGAATTTTTGAAGACTCTTTGTTGAGACTGCCACAAAATAAGAATTAGTAAAACTATTGCAAGCATACGGACCTTTGGAGGTAATCCTGCATTTCCCTCCTTGAAAGGCTGTGGGTGAGCACTTGCCCAAGAAAATTTCTGGTGTGCCATGGCATCTGATCCTCTGTCACAGGGCCTTTCAGAGGGTCAGACTGCAAATGCTATGTTCTAGGACCTAAATCAGAGCATCCCTTATATCTTGTTGGGGACACATGCAAGGAAGAGTGCTGGGCTGTAGCCCTCAGGTCTCCAAAGTAGTGTGGCTGTTGCAGGATCACCTTAGACACTCAGTCTCCAAGCTATACCACTGGACAGACATTTTCTTCAGTGCTAATTATAAAGAACCGGCTTTATTGCATGGGAGATGTTTGTCTTGTGAAAGAAAACCTGAATGTGGTAATACAAGCACGCACAAAGGCCCAGACGTAGTCCTCCCTACTTCCCTCCACTGCGCTGTTGGCCATGATGGACCACAGGACTTGGGGGGCATACAACGTGACATTCAGTAAAAGGAGTTTATTTTTATTTCACTGTAAGATTGTCTTTTGTCAGCTAAAAATGTCACTTAAAACTGCAACTGTACTTATTTTACATTCCAATATCTGTTGAATGACATCAGACAAATTATTTAATCTTTCTGCTCACTTTCCCCAACAACGAATGGGAATAAGTCTGCATTACAGTCAGTAGAGGAGACAGAAGCAAAGTGAGTGGCCTATATACTGTGGGGCTAAGGAGCTCCCAAAACACTGCTGTCCTCATCCCCAGGCAGATGCCCTACCTCCAGAAAGACGTCTGCCAGCTCAGTAACATGATCAACAGTTCTGATGACAGTAATGATGATAACAGTGATAAGCAGCAAACAGAGGGCTGTGCTGTACAGTTACAAAAACTTTGGCTAGTTCTCGGTTTGAGGAGATATCAACTAATAATATCTTCTGACTTCTCTGAAGCAGCCTAATGTCATCAGAATGGAGATGATAAGAGTAGACAGCCATGCATTCAAAACAGATACAACCAGTGATTTTGCACTGAATTAGCTGCCTAACAAATGAGAACAATCCTGAAAAAGCTGTATGGAGGGCTTAGTTGATTTCTGCGCACAAACGAAAATTCACACAAACAAGTTTGGCTTGGTGGTATGTTTTATAATTTCAAATCTGGGGAGGTTGAGAAAGGTGAGACAAGCCACCTTAGCCAAATCAAGTAGTTCCATGTAAAAGCGAGAATCTGTGTCTCATAAAACAAAGCAGGTAGTGAGTGGGGAAAACACCCAGGGTTTCTCTATGCCCTATATACACACGCACACACGCATGCATGCATACACACCTAGAAAAGGTCATAGGTATCAAAAGGGAGTGGATTAGCTACTGTAGAAGGCTCAACCTACTAGCAGTACTGAGAGTCACTGGTGACCCTGCAACATTATTCAGAGAACTTGCTCTCCCCAATAGTGTGTCTATATAAGAAAACTATTTGGTAGAGATTTTTAGAGGGAAATGCAAGCATTCAGTCAATCACAGGATGGGAGTGACGATTGGGCCAAGCCAGTGGTTTGGTTTCGTGCACACACTATTATATATGGATGTTCCAGGTCACTTACTATTTTTCTGGGTCAGGGTCTCCTGTATCCTAGAATGGCCTGGAACCCTCTGTGTAGTCAAGGAAGATCTTAAACTTCTAATCCTCCTGCCTCCACCCCCAGCTGCAATGCCTGATCTATTTGGTTCTGGGAATTAAACCCAGGTTTGTGAATGCTAGATAAGTACTCCACCAATTGAGCTACATCCCCAGCTCCCCTCTCCCTTGTTTTGACCTCAAAATCCACCCCAATAAGTTTACAATATTCCTTGTAAACTCACCTTCCTCAAAATAAATAGTGTCCCTCAACAGATGAATAAAATACTGTGAACATATGCTAGTCAATAGTTTAAGTTAACAAAGTTGCACTGTCGGAATCAATAGCAAATAAAATAAAATAAAATAAAAACAACTCTAAAACATGTCACTTTAACAGAAAAAAAGAGTAGAAGAAAATATATATGCAGTGTGATATCGTTTCTAAAAAGTTTTCAAGCCAAAAAAAAATTTCTTATAATGGCAACAATTTTAAACATTTGCCTAGGAATAAAAACACTAAATGTATAACAGTGATTATCTCTAGGGGAGGATCCCGAGGAGATGGATTCTGATGCAATACTCAAAAGCCCCATCAGCTGAAAAATATTCATAAGTTTACACACAAAACTCTAGAGAAATGCAGTACATGCTTCAGGCCGGTAGTTGGAAGTGATATAGAGATGTTGGATATTATACTCTCTCTTCTTATCAACATGTTTATAATAGTTTATAGAACAGGAAAATAGACAAATGTTACTTGTAAGAAAAATGATTTTTAAAAATATGGGTGCTTTAAATTAAATTGTTTTTATTTTATGAGTGTTTTGTCTACATATATGTAAGTGCATGACTTGTGTGTAATGCCCACAGAGGCCAGAAGAGAGTATCAGATTCCCTAGAACTAGAGTTATGGATGGTTGGGAGAAACTATGTGGGTGATGGGAACTGAACCTGGGTCCTCTGCAAATGGTTAATTTCTCTTAATCACTGAGCCATCTCTCCAGCCCCCAAACTGAGATTTTACTTAGCAGCAAGAAGAAACAGAAAAATCTCTTTCTGGCATGACCCCTTCCTGCTAGCTGTCCCCGACACCACCAGGAAACACTGTGCCATGCATTTTGCTAAACTGACATGTGGGCTGCTCTCACCTCCAGAAAGAGTACTGTCCTCAGAAGAAGCCCACTAAATACTGCTTTAGATCTCAAGCTGTTTTCTCAGGAGCGTTTTGGTTCCTCTACATTCAAGCCCACATCTCCTTATTGACACTCCAGGCCTGAGGACTCTCAGCAGGTTCCACCTGCTCTATCTCACCGGTCTCATCAGTCTCATCTCAAACTTTCTTTGACACTGTGGTACCACAATCCCTGATCCTAGCTCTTATATTCCTCTGCCTGTGGAGTACTGTCAAAAGCACATTGACATCACACGGTGTTCCTAATGATGAGGAGACTGGAAGTCCTTCCACAGTGTCCCCTCACTAAACAAATATTTATAGCACACTGACACACAATATGTTGGTTATTTGGGTTTCTTTGTAATTTTTGTTGTCATCTACAATTGTTTTGAGACAGCCTCTCTAAATAGCTCAGGTTAGCCTTGAGCTTTCAATCTTCTTGTCTCAGTCTGTCAAATTCTGGGATTACAGTGTACAGCACCACACCAAGCTAGATGTATGTTTTACATATTTAAATCGAACCCAGTTAGAGTAGTCTTCTCTTCTTACCATGCAGATCGAAATGCAGAAAGAAAGGGAGCAGGACTTGCTTCCTTCTGTCCATAGAGTGTCTGTGAGGGGATTCTTCAGAGTCCTTATGAAATGGAACCCAAACATAGTGCCTAAACTGCTCCTCAAAGATTCGTCAGGCTTTGTATCAGTCTCTTCCAGTCACCCTGCACATTGGCTGTGAGATGTTCTCCAACATCCTGTTCCTGATACATGGCTTTGATATCCCCTTTTTAGCTGGTCCGCATGTCTGTGAATACTGCCATGGGTATAGGTGTGAGGTGGATGGCTCTGGGTTGAAGCAGTGTCTTACCATAGCATCCCAAGCACAGTCAAAGTCCAGCTCCTGCTCCCTTAGCAACTGCTCACATGAGCAGATGCTGGTACTCAGAGATTATCACAGAATCGTCTCTACTTGGTGAAACCATGGACCGACCTGAATATCCTGCCCCACAGATTCTCTGATAACCACGTAGGGCATCTTGTTCTTCTATTTCATAAGCATGGGGAGACCAGGCAGATGGGACACACAGTGTTCACATATACAGGAGTTTGAGTATCAGGTCATTTTAGACAAGGTCCTTTACTGAGTCTAGTATGGTGTCTAGCCTCTTGTGGTGGATTTCTTTGCTGTGTCACTGGCTTATATGATAAAATAACATCCCCCTTTCCTTGCATTTTAGAACATAAACACTCACCGGGTAGGATACTACTCCCTGATAATGATAATGATATTGCTCTTATGGGATATGTGTGTTCTCTTTACGTTTTTAAGTTAATTAGTTAATTAATTAATCGATATAGTTGTGCATGTACATTACTTCATGCTATTACACACACAAGTAGATCAGAGGAAAGCTTTCAAAAGCAGCTTCTCTCCTTCTACCCCTGGTCCCCAGGGACTAAACTCAAGTTGTCAGGCTTAACTGCAGTCACTTTTACCTGCTGAGCCATTTCATAAACCCACTATTTACTTGTGTAAAAAAGAAAAATCTTTCCAGAAAGGTAGAAACTCTCTTCACTTTCTGTTTTTCATTTTTAAAAATTATCATACAAAGTGTTAGGTTTCGATGTGGGCGTTTTCAAGTAAACGCCTTTGCTTCTGTTGCTTCTCTTCCCTTCTTCTCTTTGCTTCCTCCTGTTCCCTTTGTGTCCCCCCAATCCCTTTTCTGTGTTCTGTTACCTCCCCATCGTCCTCAGCACCTTCTTCTCCTTCTCATGGTCCCCTTCCTCGCTTCATAGGACTCTTTTTATTCTCTCTTAAGTTAGCCTCATTTTCTTTCTGTCTTTTTGAAATTTTTAAAATAAAATTTGTTTCTTGACATTTTCCTGTATTTGTTCAAAACGACATTCTTAACAATCTTCTTATTGTTTGAGAATTTCTTACGTGCCAATAATGTGATTTGGTCAAATCCACATGTGATTCACTCGCCTCCAATTCTTGCCTTATTCCCTAACAGTCGTCTCTCTCAACAGTGTGTGCTTTAAAAAAATC
This sequence comes from Eospalax fontanierii, assembly GCA_035773235.1. Taxonomy (NCBI): domain Eukaryota; kingdom Metazoa; phylum Chordata; class Mammalia; order Rodentia; family Spalacidae; genus Eospalax; species Eospalax fontanierii. The sequence continues at coordinate 53,717,908 of CM069529.1, forward strand.
AAACTCACTGAGTCCACTTAGTGCTGCCTGTGTGTGATGGGTGTAGAGGATCTACTGGAGGAGAGGAGTCTCTCAGGCTGCATCTCTGAAGAAAACTGACTCTCTTTTCCCAGAAGACATCAATTGCCAGTAACTCCTCAGCTAAGAGTGAAACTCTATAAGCCTCTCCCCGATCTCGTGCAGCTCCTGGGCATGAAGTCACAGCTGCTGTAAGTTCATATGTACCAGGGCCCTGTCGTGTCTGGCGAATACTGATTTCTATAGACATCTCCTATCTCTGGCACTTACAATCTTTCCACCCCCTCTTCTGAATAGTTCCCTGAGCCTTGGGGGAAGAGGATGTCCTATAGGTGTCTCATTTAAGACTGAGTATTTCACAACATCTTATTCTCTGCTTATTGATCAGTGTGAGAATTTAAATTAATTGTCATCTACAGACAGAAGATTCTCTGATGAAGGTTGAAAGATATACTAATCTAGGGGTATAAAGATAAGAACATAAGGGGCAGTTTAATTACTGTTTCCATTTAGTGGGATAATAGAACTAGGTTCTATCATGTGCTTGATTCATGCTACTGTCTCAGAACAACAGAGTCAATAACCACGGGACTGAAAACAGGAGCTAAAACGAACCTTTCTTCATTATGAATTGATTATCTCAGATTGCACTGGTATAGTAACAGAAAGGTGACTTTTATACAGAAGGCTATGTGAGGAGCACATTGGTTCTGTAGTGTCTTCAGAGGCAGATAGTGATGTTGAGAGATTACAGCCCTGTCCAAACTAGCATCAGTCTGTCCAGCGCTGTGAGAGTTACTCTGAGGGACCGTGAGGAGCTTATATGAGAATCCAGCACACCAACATCATTCGTCAGGTGGGGCCAGGCCTGACTCACTGGAAGACCACTGAGTATGTAGACAGAGACTGCAGAGAATGACATAGCAATAGGGTTAATACTCGTGTGGACAGGTGATGCCCCTCGCCATTTGAAGAGAATTACATTCTCTTGGCTCAATGTTGAGCTTAGATCAGAGGATCTGGAATCAGAGTCTGAACATAATACACATGTCCAGACTTTTGGAGAAAAGTCAGTTTTCTGACACTGTAGCAGAACACCTGAGATTTAAAAAGTAGTTATGAAGAGGAGAAGTTTGCTTGGGCTCCTGCTGTCAGTCCTTTGTTGTTGGGGTTGTGATGAGGGAGTAGCAGACCATGGCAAGAAGTGTGTGGTAGAGACTGCACAAGGGAAGGCTGAGAAGTGGGAAGAAAGGTGAGGGTGAAACTGGGGCCCCACTGTTCCTTTCACAGGCACATGGCCATGACCACATCTCTTACCTTGAAAGTTCCACACTTTCCAATATCGCTAAGCTGGGGGTGAAGGTTATAACACAGGGGACTGTAGAGAACATTTCAAATCCAAACTACAGTGCTCTTAGCCCCGTTCCTTCCACTGTTGAACAACTAGATGATCCTTCCTTCAGTGACTGTGAGGCTTAAAGGAGGGATGGACTGACTGTATGTGGACCACCCGTAGAGGCAAAGATGACACTTCTAATCCCAGCAAGAATACAGTGTGTAGGGGAGAAAGTAGAAAGTACCTCAGAGCAGGTGCTTGTTGTGTGCACAGTACTGCTTTGGCTGCATTGCAGAGGGTAAGGATGCAGACAACTGATTCTCCATTTGACCTTCAGTTTACGTGCTATATGCTAAACATGTTTAATGAGTTCTACTTTCAATTAATTCTTAAAACAAACTTCAAAAGTAGATATCATCATACATGGAAAGGAAATGGGGAGGGGCTGAAAAATAAGCCAAAGACAAATAATGTTAAGATGACAGCACACCTTAAAGTCTGTTAGATAAAGGGAAGTCAGAGTTATGAAGGACAATTCGGAGATGAAAGTGGGGGTAATGGTCGTGCTGGAAAGCAGGGTGAGGCACACCCTGACTCTTCCGTCAGTGTTCTCATTCTTGAAGATGAGACATTCCACACGCAATGACACCTTCTAACATCAGTGATGGGATTCTGGAAGTGGCCCAAAAAAAGACAGTCTCCTCCTTGGAACAAGCACGGTGTTTGCTTCCTCGTCCTACCCCAGCTGGTCTCTCGCTCCTCACAACAGCCTGCTCTCTCCAATGACACCATGAGAAGACGTGGCTGGGTTAGACAAGAAGGTGGGCATGTGGCCGGTGAAACAGGAGCTCCTCAGCACTGCTTGGATTTGGATATTGAGTGGGGTTAAGAAACTTTTCGATTAGGAAAAAGCTACAATTCTAAGTGGGCAGGGCCGCACAAGTCCCCTCTTTGAGCCTGTGCCTGTAGAAAGTCCGGTCCTGATCCACACCTGAGATTTTGCATGAAGAGAGATTGGAGCTAGCAGCCAGACAGAGGCCCCCACAAGTCTTTGGTAGTAGAGGCAGGCACCCTGCACTCTCTCTCCCTCCCTGCAGGTCTACTGCACCTGGGACTGTGTAGGTGTATTTTTCTACTCTTGTTGATTTGGTTACCGAAAAGAACTTTTGATGGAGACCACATCCTTTACTGGGTATCAGGGAAGTTTATTAAAAGTGGTTCAAAGAACACAATGAAAGCCCCAGCTATCTGATTTGACTACATTTGCCTGACTCTTTTCTCTGTCACTGAGTTATAAACACACCTCCGCAATCAGCTGTACTTTCCGGCTTGAAAGGACATTTCAGAAAGTGTGATAAGTTAAGCAGGCAGTGCAGGGTGCTAAATCAGGGCATGTATAGGATTCTTTTCCATAGATAGGCTTAATTCTTGCTCTCAGTACACCAAAGCATGACTTGTTGGTCACACACACAAATACACCATCGCCCAGCCTGTGACAGCTCCCAAGACCCTGTCCATCAAAGGGGGAAAATAGCTTTGAAAATGTCCTTGTCTTTAGTTCAAACTTTATGGCACTGAAAGGCAATGAGACAATGGATGCCAGACCCACAAAGCTTCTTTATTTACTGACTGACTTCATCTTCACCAACAGTTGTTAGTTTGAATGCCATTGCCTTCTATCGGCTCTTAGGGAATCTGTAACCTCTGAACTCTACCTTTTCAGTGACCCTGTCATAATCACCCAGCTCTTGCACGTCTCAGCCAGAGATAAGACTCAGTGGGGTCTGAAAATATTTCCTTCCTTCCTTCCTTCCTTCCTTCTTTCTTCCTTTCTTCTTTCCTTCTATTTTTCTGTTCTTCTTTCTCTTTGTGAGCATGTGCTCACGTATGAGTGTGCATGTCCATGTGTGTGAATGTGGAGGTCAGAGGACATCAGGTCTTGGTCCTCACCTTCTACCTTATTTGGTACAGAGTCTATTTCTTGTTCAACACTGCAGACGCCTGGCTAGCTGTTGTTTGAGTTTCCAGGGATTCTCCTGTCTCTACCTCTTATCTATCCACACGAGCATTGGGATTATGGGCAGGCACTCCTATGCCTAACTTAATTATGCTCTGGGGATTTGAACTTAGGTCTTCATACTTGCATAGCAAGTACTTTCCTTATGGAGCCATCATCCCAGCCCCATCTGAGAGCATTTCTATCTTATTTGCCCTTGTGTCTCTAACAGTGAGAAAATTGATGGCAAGTGCACTAATGCTTGTTAAAGAACGATAGAGAAATAAATATATAAATAAAGTTCCTCTGCCTGGAAAACTTATTCTCTAGGGGAGAGGTTAGAAGTAAAGGAGACATACATAGAAACAATGTGTTGAATGCTATGCAGATGAGTGTTCAGCATGACAGAGACTACAGTAGTAAGGGAGCTTTCCTGGGGCAGCGGAGGTAGGCGCCTTCCTAAAGCCTTGACAGGAAGGGAAGGAGGAAGGTTGTCTTGGAAAGGTTAGGATGTGGATAGGGTTGGGGGCAGGCAAATGTGGCAACAGGGTTAGAAAGCAATCTAAGTCTGTGCTCCAAGAACAGCATGCGGATTCTGTGACTGAGAAATTCTTCGTCGTGTTTTCTCTGTTTAGCTTCATGAAAATTGAGAAAGACAATAAAGAATATGAAGGCAATACCCCTGAAGAAACGGTCAGGAAAAAGCATGTATGTAAAGCCATCGGTTAAACGACAAAGTCAGAGCTGTGGCTCACTGCAGAGCTATCCAGATTCTCATCTTTGGAGTGGGCAAAGGTTTCCTCTAAAGATGGCATTAGGACCCTAGCAACATGTAAGGGGTGTTCCCTAGGAGCTCCTTTCCTCCCTTTCTTCTGGCTCTAGCCACACCCACGCTGCTCACCTTCATAATGCTTTTATTTTCCTACTCTTTGTTGTGCGGTTAGGACCTCATTGAGTCTCACTGCAGTAAGTCCTGTTACTTCTCATGCTGGGGCCTTGTGTGTCTAAGTTCCATCTCACCCTGGTGTCAGCTTCCCACATTCTCTGCCTCCCAGGCCTTGGCAGATACTGCCAGGTCAGTTTCTGACCCACACAGCTTTATGGTCCTTGTCTCTAGCCGATGCTTGCTGAAGAAGACATCTATTCTGCAGAATCACGAAGAGAAGGGAAGCTGTCCTTTGTGTGCAGGGTGATGTTCCTAAAGATGCCTTAGGTTGGGCATGGTGATGTTCTCAAAGTCAGCCAATAGAAGATGCCCAGCTTCCTGAACTTTTCTACTTTATGAAAACTCATAAAGAGCAAACTTTTGGAATGTGTCATTCTTTGCTATGAGTGTTAATTGTCTAAAAAGCATAAATGGCCAAGTGGTCTGCATTTATTAACTGGTAGAATTACATTAATGGCATGGTGGCAGGGTGGGAAGATTTACCAGATGTGGCAATCCAGACTAAGGTATAGTGATGAAACTGTTAATCTCAGAAAGGAGTGTAGGTGTTTCCAAGACTCCAAGATACTGGGGTGGCTCACCAATGATTTGGACTTATTTCTGTAACCAAATACCTGACAAGAAGCAACTAAAACAGGAAGGATTTATTTTGGGCTGCTGATTAAGGGAATGGCGGGGAAGGGCATGGATGTAGGCAACTCCATAGCAACATAAATGTGCACTGCCTTGTTCACAGGATGGACCAAAAGCAGAGAGCAACCAGAAAGCAGTGGCTAATACAGAAGCAGAGGACATAAAAGAAGTAAAGGAAGATTGCATAAAAATGCCCCTAACCTGCCATAAACCACTATTCCTCCAGAGAGGCCTCATCAGAGCATTGTCAGCCTCTGTTTTGAAACTGAACCTGGACTGTAACAACTCAGTCATGAAGTGATTTCTGCTCTGAAAACAGGGCTCTGGGCCCTTTACAAACACCAACAAACATAACTCTATCCTGGAATCCTGCTGCTTGAATCAGTATGGTCGTTGTGCTGATTCCACCAGTTAGATCCTACCCATCAATGACCAATAGGAAAGGTCAATTTGGATTGTGGAAGTTGGTTGATTATTTTTTGTACCTGTGCCTCTTTCCACTCCTACTTATAGCAGGAAGCAGAGGACATACAGGAAGCAGAACGTAGTGATGTGCTATAAACCTCAAGGCTCACCCCTCAGTGACTCCCTTCCTCACTTCTGCTAACAAGGTCCCATCTTCCTAAAGCTTTCATAGTCTTCCAAAAGAGCATCACCAGCTGAGGACTAAATGTCCCCTGGGCTTGTGGGGAACATTTCAAGTTCAAACTGCAGTAGATGGCTTTATGCCTTGGGTTGAAAAGTATCGGGCATTGCTTTACAGCACTCAGACCTTCAATAATAATTCTTTACTGGTTAATTAGGTTCTGAACAACATCTCTATTGTCTTCCCACAAGATTGGAAGACATGGATGACGGTCACTTTGCAATTAATAGTTTCATAAAAGTTTTAGCCATTGGTTTATTTAGATAATGTAACCATGAAAGGGGCCAGGCCAGTGTGGAAGCACCAAGCCTTCATCGTCACCAGGTGAACCACATGACCTTCTCCAGGTCCAGCACCCTTAGCGCCATCTATTGGTGGTATAAAAGTGATAAAGCACTTGTTATACAATCATGTCCTAACCTCCCTAGAGATCCTACATCTCAAAGTTAAAAAAAATGGACAGAAATTTAGAATTTTAAAGGCTTGTGGAAACAAACATTTTCAGATTTTTCTTGCAACACAAGTTTAACTGGAATTAAAAAACCAATAACACACTACCTTTGGTTAAAACTGTAATTAAGGACTGTAAAGATTGCTCAGCAGTTAAGAGAACTGACTGCTCTTGCAGAAGACCTGGGTTCAAATCCAAGCACCCACATAGCAGCTAAGAAACATCTGTAAGCCCAGTTCCAAGAGCTCTGACACCCTCTTCTGACCTCTGCAAGCACTATACAATATAGGCACACTTATAAACATGCAGGCATTATAACTCATACACATAAAATAAATATGCTTTAAAAAACTGTAATCAAGGTTTAACATAGTAAGTCTTTTATATTATTAATATATTTATTTTATTTCTCTCTCTGTGTGTGTGTGTGTGTGTGTGTGTGTGTGTGTGTGTGTGTGTGTTACATGTGGTTTATATACACTAGGCTGACTGGCCATTGTGCTCCCAGGATCCACCTCTCTCCACTGCTGAACATGGGGTTAAAGGCACATTTGACCAGGCTCAACTTTTATGTTGGTGCTCAGGATTTAATCTCAAGACTGCTTGCTTTTACAGCAAACCCTCTTAAAACGAAAGCCCTTTTCAATCTCTTACTCTATAATGCTCCTTTTTCATACAATTTGCCAATAATTCCATAAGAAGTAAATCAATTGGGATGTAAGCCTGTGTTTGAGCAAAAGCTGGTTTTGGGCTTCATTTCCTTAGAGTAAAGAAGATCTCAGTGTGAGTTTTAGTAGCTACACAGATTAAGAACTGGAAGGTGTTTAAAAGCTTAGGGCCGAAGCAATCCTGGGGAAGAAATGGAGGTGATGATTTCAGTTCTGTTCAGAACAGCAGGAAAGCAATGACTTGTCTAATGAGATTAGATATTACTTTATAAAACCAAACAGGTGGACTGAAGTCCATTCCAAAATATACCAGAAATGGATAATTTACTTAAAAAATCAGCATGATCTCCTGCTTTAGACATCAAGGAAGAAGAAGGCAGACACTCTGTCCTCAAGAGGAAAGTATTTCAGAAGGCAAAGTGTACAAAACAAAACATCATCCTATGTGATAGAAATAGGTAAATCATAGATTACGTAATCTGTCCATTCTCTAAGTATTTGGGGACACCCATGAGACTCAAGAACTACGTGAATTTCTTGGGATACTATTTGATTGAGTAAAGCCTCATTAAGTTACACATGGAACCACACGGGTGAGGGTGGAGATAGCTGTTAACACAGGTGTGTGAATGAAATTCTAGAAATGAGTGAGCAATGTATTGTGGTTCTATTCTGAGCAGGACACCAGGTCTCTCACTGTACATTGTTATAACCACCAATGGAAATTTCCTAAGACTTGTTTTCTGTCCTTCTCGTCTTAATTTTACTTACTTCATAGAGGTAATTTAACAATATCATGAGATTGCATATAGTGGAGGAACTGCAGGCACATCTCCAAACAACTAGAAAAAGGTCAAGGATAATGAGAATGCCCTGGCTATGGGGGTGTAGTGGAGACAGCATGTAACTCCTTCAATGCCCTTAGAAAGCCAATGATGACTTTCAAATCCTATGGTAGTACAGTCCATTCTCTGTGTGAACTTCACTGACTGGTTTAGATGATTCTCCCTCCCTTCTCCCTGCACCAGATAAGATTTTACAGCATCTATTACACGCTAGCTATTGATAATCACTTAAACATTTTCCCATCCTGATAACATAGGGTGTTTTATGCAAAAGGAATCATGCCTTCACCATCTTCACCTCTTTCTTTTCATCTTGGCATGATCTGATGTTTGTTAAATATGTAATAAAGCAGCCAGACTGTGATGGAGCCATCCGGAACTTGAAGACAGAATGGTGAGGCAAATGCGATCTTCTGGCTCTTTGAAGACGTTACACCTGCACTTCATGCAGACCCTCTCTGCCTGTGGTACACACTGCCAAAATAATTATGTAGTAACAGCTAGTACTTGAGTGACTGTTACTGTTAGCATGTTAGCTACAAATACCGATTTTTGACCAGGCCACTGTTTTTCTTGAAATATTTATACGCTCTTCTAGTTTGCTTTCTGTTGCTTTGATAAAATACTGCCCAAAACCAACTTGGGAGGAAAGAGTTTATTTAGCTTAAACTTCCAGATTATAGTCCAACATTGAGGAAAGTCAGGGCAGAAACTCGAGGCAGGAATTGAAGCAGACATGACTGAGGCTGCCTACAGTCTTGCTCCTTCTAGTTTGTTCAGCTACCTTTCTTGTCCATCCCAGACCAACCTGTCCATGGATGGTATGATCCACATTGGGCTTGGCCTCCTACATCAGTTAATAATTAAGGAAATGCCTTCTCAGACGTGGCCACAGGCCAATATGCTGGAGACAATTCCTCAAGTGAGGTTCCCTCTTCCCAGGTGACTCCAGTTTGTGTCAAGTTGACAAAAATTGAGCAGCACATACAGGATCAAGCACTTTTCTTTGAGCTTCTACTCTTTCTAGAATACACTATGACCTGGTTCACCCCACTGCCTGCTGTCTCCCTGTAGTCCCAGTTCTATCATCTCCACATACTTTCAAGTGCAAAATCTTCACACAGGTATCACAGTGCTCCTCTGCAACTCCATTGTTGCATATACTACTATTTGGTCTTCAAATTCCACTCAAAGGAAAGGCCTAACATATTACTCCATGTAGAATTCTTTACTCCTTGCTATAGACAGCACAGCTTTTACTTCTTGTGTGTGATATATTCCTCTTTTTAGAGATACAATCTGAATTTCTGTCAGCAGTTCTTTAAAGTAGAACATTGTGTTTGTTTTGGTATTTACCTTATAATCCAGGGAAATGCATGGTCCATATTAGATACCGAAAAATGTTTGCGAAGGGAAGAAAAGAAAGATTGAGAGGTGAAAGAAAGAAGGAAGGAAGAGAGAACATGGAGTTAAAGAGAGACAAGAGGAAAAACCAGGTATTCAGTAAATCCACCATGAATCCTTTTGCAAAATATTTTATTTATTATTTTTATTTATATATACAAGTGTATTGACTACACATATGTAACTATACCTGTGTTGTACAACGCCCAAGGAGGTCAGAAGTAGACATCAGATCCCCTGGAACTGTAGTTACAGATGTTTGTTATCTACTATGTGGTTGCTGGGAATTGAACCCAGGTACTCTGCAAAAACAGCCAGCAAAATTTTATGAAAGACTCTCATTGTATAGAAAATGTTCATACCTATAACAGAAATTTACTTATAGAAATCTACCACAAAGTAGAGGGCTGGGGAAATGGCTCAGTGGGTAAATACACTTGCCACCAAGCACAATGACCTGATTTCTTAACCACTGACTCATCTCTATAGCCCATGGATCTTTGATAATAGCAATATCATTGGTATAATGTTCTGTTATAAACTCAGAATCAACTATATGCCAGGAACCCCACTAGATTTAGTTGCAGCCTCTTATTTACTTGGTGACTCCCATAACTTAAGGGACTGTGAGTTTGGAGCTTACTTCTCTTCCTGATAATTGGCAGAAAAATTATGAAGGATGAGCAATGAATAATTTGGTTACTATTATAGTTGCTATCAGTTCTAAGTAGAGCACTTACTTTAATTTTATTTTGAATTATGTGTAGTGTGTGTATGTGCACATGAGTGCAGGTGTCTGAGACCAGAATAGGGCATCAGATCTCCTGGAAGTGGAGTTACAGGCAGTTGTGAGCAGCCTGACATGGTTGCTGAAAAGTAACTCAGGTCCTATGCAAGAACTTTTATGTGCTTTTAGTCTCGGAGCCATCTCTCTATCTCCTTATATCATTTAAACTTCATAACCATGAAATAAGTCTCAGCCAAATAACCAATGCCAGAAGAACACTGCCCAGAATATCTCCATGAAGAGGTGAAATGGTCGTGATTTCATTAAATGACAAGGCACAAGATTTTTCTATCCTGAGATTTCTAAAGTTTCTCAAGACTTTAATGTACCTTCAAGTTTGCTGCTTATGTGTATATGTGTGAATATACATATATGAGTATGCATATGTACACACATGGATTAGTATATACTTACCTGTTAAACTAGTTTTATCTAGCATACATTTCTTTTAAAATTGTATTTGTTTATTGATTGATTGATTGATTGATTGATTTAGTGTGTTGGTGTATGTGCATGTGGGGGCCAAAACACACATGTGAAAGTCAGAGGACAGCTTTTGGAATCGGTTTTCTCCTTCTACCATGTGGATATTGGGTATCAAAATCAGGTCATTATGCTTGGTGGCAAATGTGTTTACCCACTGAGCCATTTCACAAGCCCTCTATTTTGTGGTAGACTTCTGTAAGTAAAACTCTGTTGTAGATATGAACATTTTCTATATAGTGACAGTCTTTCATAAATTTTTTCATTTTGCGATAGCAAGTCAGGATTCCGCATATTCACAAATCCTTAGTTCTTTTTAAGGTTCAACAATGACGCCATATTCATAATTAGCTTAAAATTATTATTTAGTAATCAGACAGATAACTATTATAACCACATTGTATTTTCTAGGCTTGTAACTTGGGGAGGTTTTTGTATCTGTAGGTTGTTTCATTTCTCAATATGAATTATGTTTTATATGGATTGTCTATATTTATATGATTGTGTTTCTGTTTTCCATCATATACTTTGGATGGGGGAGGTGTAAAATTTATGAGTTCTTTGTAGTTTATTATTTAACTTTGTATACGATATTTTGACACACAGAGAGGTTTTTAAAAAACATAATCAGCTCTATCACTCTGTATTTGATATTATGCTCACAAATGGTAAATCATTTTAACTTTAGATGGAATGATACCAAAAGCTACAAAGGAGGAATTTTGACATATTTTATTTTAAGATGAAATCTTGAGCTATTTGTACGTGTGGAATTGTGACAAGGTGTGTTGATCTGAAGGCGTCCATGAAAAGGCAGAGAGAGAACAGAAACCACACTGATCACAAAGTTTGATCAAGGTCACAGTGAGATGCCATTGGACAGGAGAGATACTAGATCTCCTGAGCCTCACAGACTCTTTCATCTTCTTGGGCATTTTTCTGGTGCCTGGAAAAGTATTGGATTTTCATATGTAAAAACTGATATTTCCAAAGAATGCAATTTATTTGGATGAAATATTTCCTGTTTGGAACTTCCAGAACACGGAGCAGGAAAGGAAAAATTTGGAAACCCAGTAACAACCTTGTTTCGTTTGCTATTGGGCTTCAGACTTTTTATTTCTAACCAAACAGGTAAAACTTACCTGTTCTGGCTTCCTGTCTGTTGCTGTGATAAAATACTCTGCCCAAAAGCAGCTTAGGGGAAAAGGGTTTATTCAGCTTATACTTCCTGGTCACAGTCCCTCACTGAGGGAAGCCAGGGCAGGAACTCAAACAGGACCTTGAAACAGAAACCACAGAGGGATTTTACTTGTTGGTTCACCAGCTCAGGCTTAGCTAGCTTTCATTTACGGCACAGGACCACCTACCAAGGGAATGGTGCTGACTACAGCAGTCTGGGTCCACATCCATCAATTAACAATCAAGACAATCCCCCACCATCTTGCTCATAGGCTAATATGATCTGGGAAACCCCTCAACTGCTTCTCCTTTCTAAGATGACTCTAAACTGAGTCAAGTTGACAACTAAAGCAAACTAGGATACTAAGCCTACTTCAGATCTGACTCTATGAACTTTCCAAATAAATCTGCACAAATTTCCATGCACACACAGTTCAGGTCTGCCATTTTTGTTACTGTAGGAAATGAAGGCAGCTGAACTTGGGTCATTCTTCTGCAAACCCTGGTCCTGGTGGAGCATGCTGCCAGGCATAGTGCATATGGGTAGGGACAAAAAGATCGGATTTGCGGCTAGAATCGTTTTCAACTGAGCCCTGACCCTATAACCTTGGGAAGTTGTTTGAACTTTTCATTGCTCCTTTCTTCATACTCAGTTAATATATTGTCATAATCAAGTCACATAACAAGGGTCAGATTCTGAGCACATCATAATGCATGGTGAGACACAGCCTTATCTATCAGAGGGAGAGTGCAGGTCACTGCTCCTTCTGCTCCTCAGGCCCCAAGTCTTGCACCTATCCATCTGGGCAAAATATACCCAAAGGGCTATAAACCAACATAACACCGAGATATTTACACATCCATGCTAATTTCTACACCATTCACAGTAGTTAAGATATGGATCTAGCCTAGCTATCCTTGAACAGAGGAATGGATACAGAAAATTTTATATATAAACTATTCATCCATAAATAAAAATGAAATTAAATCATTATTTTCAGGTAAATAAATAGATCTGAAGATCATCATAGTAAGCAAAATAAACCAGACTCAAAAACACAAGTATCATGTCTTCTTCATACACAGAATCAAGATGTAAATATATACGATACATATGTGTATGTGTATGCATGTTTGTATACATACATATATAACATGAAAGTGAGAAGGGGACTATGAGAGGAAAGAAAACTAAAGAGAATGGGGAGAAGGAAACAAATCGCATAGATGCAACAATAGAAAGAAAGAGGGACTGCTGGTCGGAAATGGGCCAATAAGAGGGGGATAGAGGGGTCAGAGAGGGCAGTAGGGGAAGAACAGTAATAGAGCATAATGATGCATATGATTGAAAATGCTACAGTGAAGCTCTTTATTTTATTTTGTTTGTTAACTAACACTTAGTTTTAAAACTGAGAGAGATTATGCCTATCTTGTAGGAAACTGGTGAAGAATACATGTGTACCTTTCTATACAAATTCCTAATGGACTGTGCACCTGCTGCTCCATCCTCCAGCATCTCTCTAGTTATTGTGCTTCCTCACTCACCAAGGTACCAATTTAACACTCCCACTCTGTACTTAAACCTTCCACAGTAACCTGTTCCTCCGGTACTGAGAAATAAGAACCTTGCTTTGTAATTCACTGACGAAGCAGAAATAATTGAGAGCTACATCATATTTCTGACATCCAAACTGCCTCTTCATGAGGAAGCCCTCCCACACTTCTCTGCACTTGCATTTACAGTGTGCTTTACCATGGGTGACCTCTCTTACCCTGATGCAAGGGCTGTTTCTCCAAATGTCCATTAAACCAGATCTGAAGACACCTGCGCCTCTTTCTTCATCTTCCTGTCTTTTCTTCAGTCAATGTTTCATTATTTTTTTCTTTATCAATATTTCTATGTGTTGAACACACACACACATACACACAGAGAAAGAGAAAGAGAGAGAGAGCCCTTTAATCATACACAATCTAGTTGAAGTATAATTGTGAATCTCTGCTAACTATTAGAGCTAACTCCTAGGACAGGCTATCTATAAACTCTCTGACTTGACCAACTATTAAAACATGCTAGTCAAAGGTATACATGTCAGGCTGGCCAAACCACTAGCCAATCTTCCTCTCCAGTCTCTGTACCTTTACAATTTCCCACCTGTGGTTTATGCTCTAAAAACCATCAGCTAATCGTCTTGAGGTAAAAATACCCAAGATGAAAATTACCGTCCTAACCCTGTTTCGGTGTTCAGCTCATTGGCATTAAGTACATCCACATGGATTGGCAGCCATCACCACAATCTAGCTACAGAATTTTATTGCATCAAAAGTCCATGCTCATTAAACATACTGTACTTCCCTTGCCCTCTGTTCCTCTCTCTTTTCTGTCTGCAGGAATTTGACGGTTCTGGTCATTTATGTGAGGGAGTTTCTAGACTGAGTTAATTCAGGAGGGAATGCCCACCTGAAATGTGTTCAGCACCACTCTGTGGGCTGAGGCTGGATTAGATAAAAAAGAAAATGAGTACCTCTTTCTGCTTCATGACTGCAAATGCAGTCTGACCAGCTGCCTCAAGTTCCTGCTACCACGCTTTCCCTGCCTTGATAGACTCTTATCTCCTAAAATTCTAGGCCAAAATAAGCACTTCCTCCCTAAGTTGTTTCTAGTCAGGTATTTGGTTGCAATAATAAAGCAAGTGACTATTATACTATGTCAGTCCTCTTCTGATAAAAGCAAAGTTACGCATGCAATTTGAAATAGATGAGAATTCATAGTCTTTAAAATATTTTATGTTATTTAATGTGTATGAGTATATTACCTGCATACATGTAAGTGCTCCCATGTTGGGCAATGCCCCCAGAGGTGAGAAGAGGGTGTCAGATTCCCTTGAACTGGAGTTACAGATGGTTGTTAGCAGCCATGTGAGTGCTGGGAATCAAACCCTGGTCTTCTAAAAGAGCAGTTGGTGCTCTTAACCACTGAACCATCTCTCCAGGCCCAGAATTCACAATCTTAATGATGAAGAATAGCACTTAGGCCTGTGAGATTGTTCAATGGGTAAGAATACTTGCAGCCAAACATGATGACTTGAGTTAAATCTCTGAAACCCACATGGTGGAAGGAGATAACCAACTCCTGAAAGTTGTCCTCTGAACTCTAGGCACACATGCGCCTCCCCTCTACCACCAAGCACATACAGACACACATGAATAAAGAGATAATAGTAAAGACTAAAATATAAGAAGAAATGATATCATCTTCTAAGTGTTTATAGTCAAGGAAGGCAGAGTCCTTCTTAGCCTCGGGCTGAAGCAGGTCTTCATGTCACACTGTTGTCCCAGCATCCCAGGTCTGATGCACCTGCTGGCTACCTGATGGAGTCCAGCTGAGGTGATGATTGCCAAGGCACAGGGCATATCCAAAAGAACAGCCTGATCATCCTAATGCCATAAATCACTTCCAGGCCATAAATCACTTCCAGGTGCAAGGCAGGCAATTTGATTTTGATTACTTTTTCACTCTAATAGTCAGTAAATAAAGTCGTAAAATTAAGGGGCTGGAAGAACCTGGGACACTAATGCAAAATTAAGCACTGACATTCTCCTGCCCCTGTCCCATTTCCTTTCTACATTTGAAATCAGCTTACCAACATCTTGACCATCAAAATGCCACAAAGCTACTCCAAGAATACATACTGTGGGCTAAAGAGAGCACCAAATGGATAGAACACAGTCAACTCCCAAGCTTCTTAGAGAGTGATACAAGCTGCATTCCATAAAAGTTTTTAGCTCTTTTTCTGTCCTGCATTCATTTCTGACCACCACAAACTATCCAGTTTATATGGGAAAGTTAAGATGGTTCAGTGAAATAGCAGGTTTTCACAGCCTCACAGACAGCATGATCTTTAAGGCAATTAAACTGCATCTCCTTTAACTTTTGAAATCATGTGACGTCTACTTCAGCTATGGCCTAAGGTCCTGAGAAACATCTTGGCAGATTGCCTACTGACGGCACCATCTTCCTTCCTATAAACTCCTGTTAAGGTACAAGGCAAGGTGTTTAGGTGTGTGCAGTGAAGACAACCGAAAGCCTTTGATGACCTTCACAATAAGATTATGAATACAAAAGCTTTTGCTTTTGAGCTCTTGTATTGTCATTCAGAAGCCTTAATGAAGTTGAAAGGTTTTTGATTTTAGTATTTTGGGTCTGGGGCTCAAATCCTGGGCCTTGCCTCTGTTAGGTAAGTTTGGTACCTAACCATGTCATCCTAGCCATGAAATCTGAGAGATTTTTCCTTTCAAACAAAATTGTCCTAGATATTGAAGTAAAAATGTCTGGGGAAGGAGAAAAATTTCAGAGAATGTGAACTCAATAAGGTAAATCAACACTCTAAAGCCACATTCTTTCTGAAGACATTTATTGCTGATTCTGGACTCAAGACCAAAGGCGAGAATTCGGGTTCTGTCAAACGAAGGCAGCTGCTCAGAGACGAAAACTTAGGAAAACGTTATGATACTGGAAACGGAAGGCAAAAATCAAAGACCAAAATGTGAAGTGGTTGAGAAGTGGGAAAGCACAGCCAGGTTCTCCTGGAAGATAGTCCCTAAAAATTGAGAACTCCTGTGGTTAGACTCTGATACCTAAAGCAGGATGACTCTGAAAGGCCACTAAGTGATGAGAGTTTAAGATCCACCAGCAGCCAGCACCCCGATGGTGACCTCAAGTTCTCAACTGAAAGTCTTGGAAGACTTTGCATTAAGGACAGCTACAAATTAAGGAGAAAGAGATCCTCCCCATGATGAAAGTTGAAGATAATGCCTAACCAGATCCAAAGAGGCAATACCTACCTTCAGAGTTCAAGAAAAAATGATGACGTTTTTGTAGTGTAAAGCTATATCATCTGACACTCCTACCACTTAAAAATTTCCACAGGTCTAACATTCATAATAAAATAATAATTAATAATAATAATAATATACTATGTATTACAAAACATTGAAACCAATGACTTAAAGAGCAGAATACAGAAAAGAAGTACTATGGTTCCCTGATGTCAGAGGAACTGTAGTCTCATGTGCAGAATAAAACATACGGAGAAATGAAACCTAGGTTTTCTATTTCAGGATAGAAAGCTTTACCCCAAATAAGTGTCAGTCATTATAAATCAAAGAAATCATTATACATCAAAAGGAACAAACAAAACTCCAGATCAAGGTGGCTTTGCTTTTCTGGTGGTATTAGAGGTGGTAGTGGTGGGATTAGACATTGAAACCAGGACTTTGTACATGTGAAATACATATATTGTACCATTGAATTATATCTTCCACTCAGAGGAAGTATGCGTGTGTGTATCTGTGTGTCTGTGTGTCTTCACTGATGAACTGTTCTACACATTTAAAAATAAATACCGCCAATCATTCTGAATTCTTCCAGGATACAGGGAAGAGTGCTACATCTACATTCCTTCTATGAGGTCAAAGCCAGTTAAATAATCAAAAGCAGGGTTAGGAGTGTAGCTCGCAGGGATGAATTTCTTGTCTAACCTGCAGGCAGCCTTGGATTTGACTCACAGCACTAAAAGCAAATGACATGCCAAAAATTACAGACCGATATCAATAGCGAATATAGATGCAGAAATTCTCACAAAGTGCTAACAAACTGGACAGTAAAAAGAATTGTGTCAAGGTCAGGTGCTTGTTTCCCAAGGACTTAAAGTTTGATAAACATAAGGAAAATTGATAAACCAATTTTACTTCATATTATTAGAACAAAAGGGGGAAAATAACATTGTCTCAATTGACAATGAAACACAAAGACCAAATCTAACAACATTTCATGATTAAAACATAATGCTCAGAAGACTAGGAAAACAGGGGCTTCTCAGGGCAATAAAGGATATGTGTATTTAAAAGTGCACAAGTAGCATCTGACCAGAGTGAAACTATTGCATTCCTAGAACGGAGGAGAACTGAACCCTAAGGGCTAGAACAAGAAGTTTATTACAAGTACAGTTTCCCAGAGAGATAGTTCACCAAAGCAGGGCCCCCTAAGAAAGAAAAAAATTAGCTTTTTATTTTATTTTATTTTTTTGCTTTCATATCTCTTATAGGTAACAGTACACATTTTGCTTGTTTGTTTTTGGGACGTTTCCCTATGGTCCCAGCTGACCTAGAACACCCTATGTAAATCAGGCTGATCTGGATCTCCCAGAGCTCTTCCTGCTTCTGGCTCCTGAGTGCTGGGATTAAAATGATGTGCCACCACACCCAGATAGCAGTATATGTTTTGTTTGGGGTTTTGTTGTTGTTTTTTCTTGCAAACCCTGTAAGAAAACACAAATCGGCTGGGATGCTAGGGAAGGAGGCCTTGAGAACTTAACAGAAGCTGCACAGAAATGCATGTGCACATAGACATCATTAATATTGTGCGATTAAACAGGACGTGGGTGTGGATTTTTGCATTACTATCTGCCATGAAACAAGAAGTGAGAGCAATTGGACAAGAACACCCAGATTAGAAAAGATGAAGGATAAATATCTCTGGTTACAAAGGGCGTGGAACTAATTCTAACAATTCACAATACAGCAACCAGGGTTTATGAATTAATACAGAAAACTCACAGGGCAGAGATGTACGAACGTAAGTTGCATTTTAATATACCTACAAAGAACAGTTTGATAAAGAAATGAAGAAAAAGATTTCATTTATGAAAGTACATAAAGGAATAAAATAGAAACAAATATAACCAAAAAAAGTGAGAGTTTTACATTGAAAATTACAAGGAGCTGGCAGAAATAAGTTAAAGAAGAGCTAAATCAAATACAAAGACTTCCATGTTCATGGGTTGGACACTTTATAGTGTCAAAATACCAGTACTACCCAAGCGACCTAAGATTCGACACAATCCCTATCAAAATCAAAAATGTCCATTGGTAGAAACAGGGAAACAAATCTACAAGGTACCTTTTCTTTACATCAGTACAGGGATTCTTGGTATTATTGGGTGAGAAATATACAATGCAGAAAAATTATCATTTGTTGGAAATCCGAATCTCTTTCTTGGATGTGAATAGTTTGATTAACTATTGATTCAGCAAAAAAACTGGGCAATTATCAGATTTTACTTTTAATTAAAGGCTATCAAAATCCAAAACAATGTGGAAGTAGACATTCTTTCTTAAACTGAAGGAAAATGTAAAGAGCAATTTAGCCACACCTACACTGAACTTAGAATGTGCAAATTCATGTAAAATTATGTTCAGTCTATTCTCAGTATTTTACTGTAAACATAATGTAAGGGGACTATATTGATTTCATACATAAGCAATCTCAAGAGATTTCCAAAAACCAATTTTCAAAGAGAAAACGAAGTCAGAGAACTCAGGATTCCTAATTTATAATGAAGGCTTAACAACAAAGCTACAGTAATCATAGCTATAGTTATGGGCCTAAGGAAAGACACATAGGACTGAGAGTCTATAAATAGCCCATATGGCTATAACTAAGTGATATTTTTCCTTTGGTCATTTTGTAGCCATAGCTGACCTGGAACTCCCTATATAGACCAGATTGGCCTCGATCTCACAGAGGATCTGCTAACCTTTACCTGTGGAGTGCTGGGATTAAAGGCATATATCACCATATACAGCTTCTAATTGACTTTTGACAAGGGTACTTTGTCTATTTGATGGGGAAGGAACTGCATTTTCCACAAATAGTATTGGAACTGAAATTCCAGGTGCAAAGAATAAAGTAGGACCTTTTCCTCATACTATATATGAAACTGACTAAAAATAGATCCATGATATATAGATATGGAACAAAATTCTAGATCATTTAGAATAAACTTCAAGGGAAAATCTCCCTGAATTTGGTAGTGTGTTCTTGGATATATCATTGAAAACTTGATGAAGGACAAAGGTCACAGAGTTCATGAATGAAATTTTCAATGAAAATTACCACCATTTATATAATGAATAACATTATTAAGAATATTAAAATCCATATAACACATCAGGAGATTTTTCAATGCATACCAATATGTGAAGAAAAATCTGTCTGAAAAGATTATCTACCATATGATTCCTTTTGGAAAAGACAAAACTACAGGAAATAAAAAGACAAGTTGGGTTGAGAGTACAGTACCATGTAGACTGCTTGTACAGCATGCAGGAGGCCCTGGGTTCAAGTTCCAGCATTGAAATACAAAAGAAAAAGAAAACGAAAAAAAGGGTGCTCAGGGTCTGAAAGGTGAAGGAGGAGAGGGATGAACAGGTGAAAAGTAGGCATTTCATTGCATATTCATAGTCTGGACTCTACTGTGGTGATGTTTTACAAAGAAGTGGGATTTGGAAAACAAAATATATAACACAAGTAAGGACCATAATGGAAGCATAGGTTTTAGCTTATAATGAATCACAGTACTGTATGGACGTAATTTTATCAAGTTTAATATACATAATACACTAAACAGGATGTTAATAATACAAAAGTGTGTGTCTTTGCTTCTTTTCCTGTTGTTTTTATAAAATATTCTGACAAAAGCAATTTAGAAGCTCTTAACAAGGGTCCCATAGTCCTTCATTTAATACTGACCATTGCCCTTGCTCTTGGGTATCTGCCAGAACTGGATGGTAAGACTCTAATGATGAAAATACTGTATACATGAGCTATAGAACAAACCAGAAGAAACCAGAGTGGTACTGATTTCGGAGCCTCATCTCTACTGGCCAGTGTTCATAGGTGCTGTGAAAGCTATAGCAGGAAAACATAAATCATCGTCCTTACCCAGTTGTGAATCCTGTGTACTACAGTAACAACTAGCCTGGCAAGATATGCCCACTGGTGTAATACTGGCACAAATAGTCTGGGCATAACCAACCATTCTTTAATTGAATTTAAGGTTGGCTTCTTAAGATGAAGCCCATAACTGAGACTGATAGAAGGCCTAGGAACATGAGGCTACACAGGTCACAAGACATAGGGGAGAACCTAATACTAGTTTTCTACTAAATTGTTATCATATTAAAGTGATTGCTAATGACTTATTGTTATACCTATAGATTAATGCATTTCTCAACTCTCACCAGAGAAGTTTCCTTATGCAACAGCTTCTGATTAACACAGAAACCCACAACTGGCTAATGTACAACAATGAGAGGTTGCAGAGTGCCTATCCCTGATATAGGCTTTGATATACACCTACATCAAACTTCTACCTCTAAAGTCTCAGGGATCATTATGGAAGAAGGGTCTTAAAGATTTTAAGAACCAGAGGTGTTTGATAACCACAAGGAAATGGTTTTCCAGGCACCTGGTAAGTTCCTCACAAGAACTCACAGCAACAGTGATGGCATATACAAGTCCCACAAAGCTCAAACCAGAGAAAATACCAACATAGGCAGGAACTGGAAATTAGCTCCAATCACACCTAAGAAACTATGGCAGCAGGTGGCTGCTGAGAGGGGGAGAGAGAGTCTCTTTCAAGCCTGGGACTCTAGGTAGATTAAGTAGGCTCCATCATGGGGCGGGGAAGGCATGGCAGCAGATGGGAAGGCAAGGGAGGCAGAATCAGGAAGCTTGCTGGTCACATTATAGTGCATTTAGGGATGCAATGAACAGGCAGTGAGGCCAGGTTCTACAGTCTCAAGTCTCTCTATTAGGGACTCGTCCTCCAGCAAGGTTCCACCTCTTAGAGTGTCCACAACCTTTGCAAATAACACCCCACTAGGGACCAAATGTTCCTAAGTATGAGCTTATCAGCATATATCATATTCAAACCCCAATATTGGGCGAGAACTATGTTCCACTGGTCCTTATTTTTCTTATAAACCTAAAACTATTCTAAGATATAATGTTTGCTGATAAAAAAATTAAAGAAGGCACACCATCATGATTGACCTAAGGAAGTAAGTACCTGGTCATAATAATTTTTTGAGATCTTCATGAAGTGATCTTTTGAACTCTGTCACTACCTTCATTTGTTTAGAAAGAGTACAGATTTTTAGTCTTTATTGAAATATTTGATATTGTGTGCAGCATGTGAGCATGCTGTGACTTGCATTATGCTGGTTTTCCTCAAAGTGACACACTTCAATAACTGCTATGAATATCAAAATTAAACAGAAACAATTAAATGTGGAGCCAATCAAGCAAGAGTGGTTTTCATTCAAACTCAGTGCACACATCAGTCTCCTGGATTTAATCCCACTATTGACTATTAGCTGCATATGCCTTTCATAAAACGGATTTTGATCAAATATTTTGTTTTGTTCAGTTGATCTGTGGTTTTATCCACTCTTTCCACAAATGTGGCCCAAAACTCTGCTTTTTATTATAGTACGTCACTGTAGCCCAGAAAGTCATTTTGTCAATAAGGGAGTTTTACTTCAATAAAAATTTATATATTTTTCCATTTTGAGTCAGAGATGGAAAAGTCATGTTTCTCTTGTGCATGGATGCTGATTTGTAGAATAAGGGATAAAGTTATGGAATAATAGCTCTCTTTTGTAGATGGATTGCTTACAATTGTTTGAACATTCTGTGGTACCAAAAATGTTCCATATTTCAATTAAAACTTCTTCACTGAAACGACTTCCTTCTGTGGCCAGTTTAGTGTTACAGAATACAAATATGCAAACGTCATCAGCAAGAGGTGTTCATTTATCTGATGCATTTCTTGTAGGATTCAACCATACAAAAAAGGAGAACATATGTAGTGTCTGTTTTGTAAACCTTAGGATTCTTTAAAGAGAGCCCGGTGCTTTCCAAATCTGTTTATTGGATGTCTTCTAAATGCTGTGCTCTATTCAGCCATTGGAAGCAGGATGGACCTACAATTCATATTCATGATGTTCTTAGGATGGGCATTCAACTTGAGAGAGCCTGGAGGGAGCACTCAGTGTCAGAAAATAACAGACTACATGGGAAAGAAGAAACACTTATAAGACAAAAAGAACTTGATGGTGAGGTAATATTATCTTGGAGGAGGCAACATTTTAAAAAAAATCTGTCTGTTATGAGTTTGTGAAGGTGCATGTGGAGGTCAGAAGACAACTTTAAGAAGTCACTTCTCTCCTTCCATTTTTACATGGGTTCTGGGGCTCGGACTTAGGTTGTCAGGTCCACATGATTGTGCAGCAAGTGCTTTTATCTGCTGAACCGTCTTATTGCCTGCCCCCCAGCCTCCCCTAGGTGACATTTAGGTAAAATTGAAATGATGAAGAGATGTTGAATGTCTGTAAATAGCCTTACTTATTATATCCACCTGCTCAGATTCTCTGCAACTTCCTGGATGGTAGAAGACACGAGTATCAGAGGCTATCTGTTAATCTGCTATTCATAACATCAGGAACAGTAAAGGATCAACACTTCTGAGATGATTCTCCAAGCCAATACAGAAGATGCAAATGAGGACCAAGGACACCTGAATATGCAGTCGATTGCATCACAGGAGAGAAACTCCAAATGCGGAGAATCTATATTGGGCAGTCATCATTTTTGACCTTGGTGTATGATCTTTGTCCTACAAGTATTCCTTATATGGGGGTTCTTGAAAGCTATTCCACAACAGTCTTGCTCACAAGAGGTATAGAATCCATTCTCTAGGAAGAATCACCGATCCCATGCCCCTCACCATTTCTACTACTAAACCCTGGAGAGTCACTATGTTTACATTGGGGAGACAAGCCTTTTCCACAAGTGTGGATGAGGCTCCTGGAAAGAAAGCATTTTAAAAATAGTTGGGAATTCTGAGTAAGACCTCCATCAATAAAAGGAAAGGTTGACCTCCTTATAATCACATCTATCTCAAGCTGCCAAGTGCAATTTGAATAATTGAGTTAGTGCTTTTCTTTGAAACAACTGAAGGATGGAAGTTACTCTATTGTGCCTTGTTTGTCTATACTTCCAGAAGGATGGTGTGTATTTTTCCCCAATCGACTGAGTCCTATCTCAAGGAATGAAACAGGAAAATATTCAGAGGTGTTTACAGATGTTCTGCCTGGCAGGACTGGGGCTATAATTTTCTTTGCTGTTTATGATATGTTTCTCAGACTAGGCAAAGAGGAATGGCAAATTTGAGACCAGGCCAAAGGGGGAGAGTTGCACCAAGCCACTGACCTTTGAAAGAAGGTCCAAGGACACTTAGGAAATACAGAGGTGGTTGATGTCGTCTCCCTGCTGTTCTTTGTGAGGTTTGAGCTGTCAGGACCTCTGATTCCCATTCCTAAAGCTAAGACCTCATGGCTCAATAAAGAGGAGCATTGTTCTGATTAGTTTTTATTGCTAACTTGATACAACATCAGTTGAATTGCCTTGATCAGACTGGCCTGTGGCCTTGTCTGTGAGAGATTGCCATTGACACCTAATTGATGTAGAAGGGCCCAACCCAGTGTTAGTGGCACCATCCCTAAGCGGGAGGTCCTGGGGTATATAAAAAAGGATAGCTGAGCAAGCCAGAGATAAGCCAGTAAGTCAAGTTCCTCCATAGATTCTGCTTCAGTTCCTGCCCTGACTTCACTCAGTGATGGACTGTGACCATCATTTATTTCAGCATCAGCTGAAATAACCCTTCTTCTCCTACGTGGCTTTTGTTCAGAGTGTTATCATAGCAGCAAAAGGAAACTAGAACAGGCAACCCTCAGAGTGGCCAGTAAGCTCCCAGTATGGGTAGTTGCTACTTCACACTTGACAGTCGGGGTCAGGCCAGGTATGTTCTTCAGTAGACAGTTTCTATGTGAAAAGCAAAGCGTAGTGGGTTCTCTTCCTTGCTCTTGCAAAGACTTGTAATTCTGTCAATATTTCATTCTTACAACCAATACTATCAAGTCTGCAGGACTGGAGATTTTTGTGTACTTGCAAACAGCATGTTTGCCAGTTATAGTGACACTGGGACTGTAAAAGTAAACAAACAAATAAATGAATGAATGAATTTATAAGCAAAGAAGGTGCTCCTGGGTCATAGAGGAAGGCTAGGTTCTACCTAATTCTGATACCAGTATGTCAGCATTTTGGTTAGTTGCTGAAATACCAGTCCTCACATGGTAATGTAGAAAGAGGTGGATGGCCCCTGTGAATACTGTGCTAGCCTAGGAGAATGATTTCTAGCTTAGGAAATCTGAATACTATGTAACAGGCAGGAAGCATGCCTTTTGTTCCAGAGAGAGATGCTCTCCCAGTTGTCCAAGGTTGTTGATTGTACACATTTCCTTGAGACAATGATCTGATGTACTGTAGCCCATGCCTCACTCACAAAACATGAAACAGAAGACTCACAGAGGGTTGTTCCCCACCAGACCTGCCTGTCAGAGGACTCAATAAGAACAAGCAGCTGGAACGCAAAGATGGGTAAACACGGTGGGGTGCTAGCCATAGAGAGAAGCCAGTTCTGCAGACTTGAACGGGAGTGGAACGGGAGCAGAGGGAGCTTCGTTGTCCCTTAAATGCTTGTGGTAATCCACACGGGAAACAGAAATTCCATTTTCTACTTTTACTTGTAAGGGTCGGTACGGAAACTTGATCATGCGCAATGCCGCCAACTGAAGTGCAAGGGACGTTCATGCTTCGCCATTTCTAATCAAATCAAATCTCGGTGTTCTACCTACTCCACGACAGGAAGAGCAGCAACTCCTCTACCGTAAAGAAAATAATTGCAAGCTCAATGGAGATTTCAGGACTTGAGTTTGAAGACATGCTGATGATGTCATCTATCATCTGCTTTTCATTTCATATTAATCATTGAAATAGGGTTCCAGTACTGCCAAGAAAGGGGCTGCCAGGGGAGAAATACACCACAGTACCTAGGGGGAACTTCCACCACAGCACTGATGGACTTCTACCACGTTGTTGAGGCTGGACCACCATCACGGCTCTGGGTTCAGATTTTCATCACAGCCTTGATGGGATGTGTTGGTCACACTGAGGAACTTAAAATATCTATCCCCCTTATAGAACTACAAAGGCAACGTAAATAAAGGGATAATCATTATCTTTGGGCACTTTAAAAACTAGTATTTGTCATAGTAAAATCTGAGTCAAGAATATATAGTGCAGTCTAACCCTGCCTGAATCACATCGTGATCGAGTACCTCTGTAGTTTTCAGCTTTATACTTGCATTCTCCTCTGTACTTAAAAAATTCATGCATATAGGATATACAAGGCACAAAATGCTCTCTGTCTGAGTATTTCCAGATAGGAAAACTGCTCTGGTCTCCATGTGGCAGTGTGCCTGGGATGCCTGTGCAGTCCCAGCCCCACCAAAGATTCAGAAGGGCAACCACCCTTCAGAGCAGAAGTGAGAACTATTTTTGTACTGTAAAAGTCTTGGTTTTATGTTTATTTGTAAAATCCTGGCAGCTATTTTGAGATGTTTCTGAGATGCAATAAGAAACATTATGTCCATGAATTTGGAAAAAGAGAGGGGAAAATTAAAAATAAAAACGATTTTAGCGTATGGATTTTTTTTGAAAAATTCAAATTCATTATCAAACAGATTTTGATATTCTTGTGTGGGTTTTGTGTAGGGGGATGTGTCTCTCCTTGCTGGCTGTTTCTGGAAGATGCTTAAGGGGGAAAAATAACGATCTTTTTAAAAGATTCTGTGTTCTAGTTTTGCAAAGTACATTTTTAAACTTGTAAAAAAAGTTTATGTCTGCAAAGATTTGATTGACTCACACTGACTGAAAAGAGAGAGTTATAGGCCAGCAGGATTCTGGGGTCATCTATCTACCAAGAGCAAAGACCTCCCAGAAGCTTCGAAGCCAAATCTCCCTGGATCTGAACCAGAATGGCCACTTACACAGTTTTGAGTGTATTATCTAGCCTTTCAAAGCAGTGATTAGACTTTTGGTTGAGAACCTTTGTGCAATTAGTAGATTTTTTACTTAAAAATCAGGGGTTAGTTACTTGGGCAGTGAAATAATTGCTGTGCAAGCATGAGGACTTGAGTTCCATCTCCATAATCCATGTAAATAAAAAGCCAGACATGGTAGCATGCCCTTGTAAGCCCAGAACTGAGGAGACAGAGACAGATGAATCCCTGGGGCTTATTGGTGAGCTAATCTAGGCTAATGAGCTAGCTCTATGACCCAATGAGAGACACTGTCTCAAAAAACAAGTTTGGATGGGTCCTGAGGAATGACACTTGAGATTGACCTCTGGTGCACGTGCACACACACACACACGCACGCACACACATACATGTGCATACACATACAAAAACTCGCTGTCTTTTTTTAAGAGTTCTGTTACTTATAGTGTTTATAACATTAGCTATCATTTTAATACTGCACTGCTTAACCTGAACACAATCAAACTCATAGACTCCATATCTACCTCATAGAAGAGTGATGTGTATGGATGGACATAAAAGGCCATAGTTTTCACATGAATAAAGAGATAAAGAAATGCTACTTTCAAATTAGAGACAAGTCAAAATTAGTTCTGTCTGGATCCTAAATGGACTCTTGTTTTGCCATTCTGTTGTATATCTTTATTATCTTTGATTCGTCCTTACCCTGAATTCCTAAAAATGAATAAATCAAATAAAGGATAAATTGAAGAAAAAAGCAGAGTGAATTCTTTCTTTACAGTTTGTCTAGAATCTGCAGCATTCATAAACACTTGGAGGAGCACATTTGATGCTATCAGCGTGTGAGACTGTGCAAGAGATAAAGAAGTATTTTGTCACACAGATCGTTGGCTAATCTGATGCCTTAATTTCTACTTCATAGCAACCTTAATATCCAGTCTTTCAGGACTTCTTACCTACAGATCTATAAGTTAACAAATGAGTCCATTTTAAAGTCACTATATTTGTGACAATGTGTTGTGCAGGAAGAGAAAATTATACCTACCTAACAGTGTCTTTGAACTCGAAAAAGAACCAAAATTAACCCTTACTGAGCATATTCATAGACTGCAGGATGGTTTTGGACACTTTCCATATTGTCTGATTTTAAAATCTTGATTCACAGCAATCTTGTGAGGTCAGTGTTACCAGTTCCACATCACAGGGTAGGGGCAACTGAGAAGCTGATGTTTAGATGGGATTTCAACATTTCATTTAAGGAGCCGAGGAGTGGGTTGGTGTTTAAACCTGCCACACAGACTTGTATGCCCATCTCTTCATCATTTTTTTTAATGTGTATGAGTTTATTGCATATATGTGTGTAAGTGCATCTGTGTCGTGCAATGCCTGGGGGAGTAAGAAGAAGGCTTTAGATTCCCCAGGAACTGCAGTTATGAACAGTTGTTAGTCTGGGTGCTGGAACTGAACCTGGGTCCTCTGCAAGAACATCCAGTACCCTTAACTTCTGAACCATCTCTCCGGCCCTCTCTTCATTACTTGATATTTGCAAGTGCCACAGTCAGGACTTTCTGCACTGCACAAGACAGGTGTATGTTACAATAATCAAATCTTAGGCAAACAGAAAAACATAAACAGGTATATCTGCACATTTCTCCAAAAATAATGTGGCTAAAATGAGTACAAGTTTTTAAAACAAGATTTTAGTCTGTATATAGTTATTCTTTCTTTCTTTCTATTACCATATACACATGTATTATGAGTATACACACATAACATATATTATTTATATGCATGCACACAAAAATTGAGGTATGAGTTTTCAGTTCTTAGTATGAACCTTCATATAACACAGGGTAGTCTACAATCAAGATCCTCCTGCCTCAGCCTTGCAGGTGCTGAGATTACAGATTCACACTACTGTGCTTGGTTACCTTTCATATTTAATTAACTTCTCTCCCAGTGTCAATACATGGAGGACACGGTAGTTGGGATCCTTGCACAGAGAAGGGGACAGAGGGTCAGGTGCTTAGGCTACACAAATTTTGATAATGAAATTCTTGACTCTTCAGGGATCCATCCAGCCCTTCATCTACATCAGAGGCCACTTTCTATGAAGAAGTCAACCAGAGAAAACTTGGGAGATGACACCTATTTTGAAAAAATGATTGCTGTGAGTTTTCTCGTGGCCATATATCCAGCTAGCAGGGTGACATCGTGATCAGAGACTGAAGTCAGCAGGCATGAGAAGAGTTGCCTGAAACCCAGCTGCAATTAGTTTCCATTTATAGCTAGAAATATCGGTCTCACTCGGGGGTAGTACTGTTTGATGAAGGGAGCCTGGGCAGGGGTGGAGGCTGGCTGTGCAGAAGTCAGCATCCTTGATTAAATTATCATCAGGTCACTTTCCTATGACTTTAATGGAGTACTTTGTATTACAATATCATTAGCAATGTTTTACAAAAGAGTTGCTGAAAGAACTGAAAGTTGGAGAAAATAAATCACCATATTTACAGACAAGCTATGAGAAACCTTGTGAAGTTCGGGAGTGGTCTTGCAGAAATGAGCCTCCTTTAATTATGGAGCTGTACACATTCAGAAAGAGATAGGGTTGTGGACAGGTAAACAGTTCTTTCTCAACAGTGGACTATAGCAGACACTGACTATGTACACTGTGTGAAAGAGGAAAGTGTAATGCAGGTGTGAAGATCTTCGGAGGTCACTGCGAAGCTGAGGCCAAGTGGTGCACATATATTAAGAACAGAACAAAGAGATTACTAGAGGACAACGGACACTAGAGACCGTAATTTCCACAGGTATCTGCTGGGCACAGGTTGGTGCCCAAATGCCTGTAATAAATTAATAATGGCCACTTCCAAAGATGTTCATGTCCCAACTCCAAGCATGCCTGAAGGCAGCGTGTACTTTGAAAGGGATTTTGCAGGTGTGATCAAGGGTTTTGTGTCAGAAAGATTGGCCTGGACTGTATGGATTCTTAGTGTGATCACACAGACTTCTAAGAGGATGCAGGAAGGTCAACGATGGTAATACAGTATC
Organism: Eospalax fontanierii; assembly: GCA_035773235.1. Taxonomy (NCBI): domain Eukaryota; kingdom Metazoa; phylum Chordata; class Mammalia; order Rodentia; family Spalacidae; genus Eospalax; species Eospalax fontanierii. Next base: position 53,747,159 of record CM069529.1, read on the forward strand.
TTGAGTAACAAGTCCACAAATCAAGGCATGTTGCAACTAACAGAACCTGAAATGGCTTTTCCTCAAGCTCTCAGAATAGCTCTGCCAAGGCTCCATTGGATCCTATGTGTGTTCATTTTTCTCTTTGCTGTGACAAAACAAAAACAACTTATTAAAAAAGCTTCTTTTGACTGGTAATTTGAGAGTACAGTCAAATATGACTGGGAAATCACGGTGACAGAAGCATGAGATGGCTGATAACATTGTATCCACAGTCAGGAAGCAGAGGAAAAAGTATCATTCTCCTTTTCAGTCAATCAAGCACCTCCTCCCAGGAGTGAATAGTGCCAGCCACATTTAGGGAGAGTCTGCCTTCCTCTGTTAACTCAGTCTAGAAACTTCCTCTCAGGCATGCCCATAGATTTGTCTCCTACATATTCAAGATCTTCCCCAAGTTGACCATCAATATCGACCATCTCAGAACTCTATGAAAGTATATGATTTTTAAATAAATAATTCAATATATATTTGACTAGAAAATCTTTCATTATTTTCAAAGTCCCAACTTTCAAAACTGTAAGAAGACAAATTTGGGTTAAGTCGCTGAATTGGTGGCAATGTGATCGAGACGTAATGAGAAACAATCGTGCCCCACTTCACCCCCAAAGGCTCCCAGTTCAACTTCGTCCATTCTTTCATCTGGTTTTAAACCAAAAGAGAAACCAAAAGAGAGGGAAAAGAAAGAGAAAAGTAGGAGGAGAGACAGGAGAAGGAGGGGTAGAAAGAAAAAGGGTGAAAATTAAAACCACAAAGCAAAATATGCCCCCTAACAAGATCTTCCCTCCAAAAGTTTTTAAGTAAAGGTTCATCTGTGTGGTTTTGCTTCATAGATAATGAATTACAGTTTTTCTGTTATTGATAATGTGACAGAGATGAGAAAATGCAGCTCAACATGGCATCAGCAGGCAAGGACCTTGTATCTTTCCCCAGTTAATGCTTTTTCCATGAATAGCACTTCTCTAAGGAGTTTTACCAGCTCAGCCTCTGAAGGGCCCACAGAGCTTCTACCAACTACCACAAGTACTAGGAAAGGACAGGTGTCTAGCCTACCTGCTTCTTGTTCCATTCTGATGTTGATTAAAGTGAATATGTGGTCTCATCTCTTAGTGCTCACCATTCTGCATTGGCTAGTGGCCTGCAGTTGGCTTCCTTGGGGTCGCTGATATCAACATCCCCATTCTCTCAGCTTGGCCATCCTTTGAAATGTTAGTGTGCACCTATTGCTCACGTGCAATGAGATACCCGCTAGATAGGTCCTGGTTACTCTCTCTTCCACGATTTCTGCATCCCAACAAGTTCTTACCCATTAGCTTCAGCAATGAGTGGTACCCTTGATTTTGATGAGTGGGCCGTAGCATCTACATTTTTCATCCTCTTCTCAAATCCCAACATATGCATCAGTCTTTCCTGGCAGTCATAAGAACACCAGATTCCCTAGACACGTTCTTTCTGTCTCATTTAGCCTTCTTTACTTCCTGATCATCCTCAGGTAGCAAGAGTCAGAGTCTCAAGATTGGGTAAGGAGTGAGTGGGTCATGACGGAATGACAGTGTGCTTCACCTTTTGCACCACTCGCTGTGTAAGAGAGATGGCTGAGACCTTGTGACTTCTGATCATCCAAGAACACTGTACTCTGTCCTTCCACCTCTCTGTTGGTTCCCTGATAATCTCAAGGTGGAAAAAGGCAACAGAGACATGTACTTCTATTCTAATTTTTGCTCACTTTTGTTGGTTTCCTAATGGTGAGCTCTCGACTGGGAGTGTAATTCTGGGGCTGGTCATGACAGAAATAAGAGACACAACACCTCCAATTATTGCGCCGAGTGAACACTTCAGATTGTCATGGAAGTCATAAATCTCACCCAAAATGTTGACACAGGAAGTAATTTAGATGAAGAGCATCAATTAGGGTTGCTAGATTTAGCAAATAAAAATACAAAGCATGCAATTAAATTTGGATTTTAGATATATAAAAACATTAATTTCAGTGAATTTATGTCTCATAATATTTTGAACATATTTACACTAAAAATGTTATTTATCTGAAATTCAAGTATAACTAGGCGTCCCATCCTGGGCTTTATCTACGACTTCAATTTTCTAAGTTGCCCCAACAACATGTGGATGGGATGATGGTGATGGAAAGATAAATCAAGAATATTGCCACCACTAGAAAAATATACATCACAGCGAGAAAAAAACATGTTCACCAGATATAATAAAATATAACGCTATGAGGATACATGCAAGTATTTAAGTTCTGCGTATTGGAAACTTACTTTGAGCCAGGGACTGAGGCACATGTTGGATATGTATTATCTCAGGTAATTCTTAAAGCATGCTGGACACAGCCCTTACTGTTCTTGTAGTTGAACCTTCCTATATTCCTAAATGCAAAATTATCCAAAATTCAAAACTTTTAGAGTATTCACATGACACCATAGATAGAGAACTTCCCACCATGTAATTGTATTGTGTCAAAAAATTAAATATAATGTATAAAATTACCTTCAAAGAATGTATGTATGATCTATATGAATCATAAATGAAAATGAAATGTAAAAGACTGAAGTGCATTCCCCAAGATATCTTGTTAAATATATGGGAATATTCCAAAATCCTGAACAGTCCCAAATCTGAAACGTCTCTTGTCCCAAGTGTATTGGATGAGGACTATTCAGCGTATTCAACCTGTGTAGGTTCGGGAGAGGCTCTGACACCAGGTGGGGAAAAATGAGCTCCTTGGATGTCCTCACTAGTTCGGTGCTCAGGTAGGACCCAGGCATGGGTCTCTCAATCACTGCACAGCACAGCCACCCAAAGGCTGCAGGAGACAGAGCACAAAGATAACTAGGCTTGGGCTGTCACAGGAAGATGGAGGGGAAGTCAGAACCCTGAACATTGAGTCCTGAAGGCTCCTTAACTATTTGCTCCACTGGTAGGAAGTACCTAGATTTGAGGAAAGCAGAAACAGTAACCGGGAAATGTAGTGTAAGAAAAGTGGGAGATGGGAAAGACATCACTGGCTTGGGAACCACGGAAAGGCGATTTGGAGAAGAGCCAATGCAGAGAAAGTTGACAAGCGACATTCACAAGAGTTGAGGAGGCAGGAAAAACATCTGGAACTCAGTCCTGGGTGTTGAGAGATGGGAGTAACCAAGACTAAACTCTTGTTTAACAAATTGCTTCAGCTATCGGGGATGAGCGAGGTTTACCAGAGGAGACTTGGCCAGAGTAAATAAAGGAAATGGCCCTGGTCAGCGGATATGAATGCAGAGAAGGACCACTTGGGATGGAGCCTCAGCAGAGAGAAGGGCCAGGATCTACCCATCTGCAAATTGGGTGAGACCTCTATGCCCCCTGCCTCTTGCTCCTTTGCTGGGGTAGGAGCCCAGCCCACCATGTCAGACATACTGGATCAGGCTCATTCTGCTTCCTGGGAGAAGGACAGGTGCAGCTTACACATTTTACACAGTGCTGCAGCTTCTGAGAATGCAATTTTGACAGCTTCTAAAAGCTCTATAAAAATTCATCATTGACCTTTTATATTTTGAAGGAACTCTAAGGAAGAAGGAAGCTAAAATGGGGGCGCAGATGAGTACATCCTAATTCTGGAGAACGCTGACTCTCCGAAGCTATTTTGTTTGTGATGACTAAAAGCAAAAATATGACAACTCATATTGTCACTGTAATAAATTATAATTTGGTGAAATAAAAACACAATGGATGGAATCCAAAGGAATGTGGCTCAAATTAAAACATTCACAAAGCATTCCCTGTCTGCCTCATTCCTCAGTCCCTTAGACCGCGGCCCAACTGAATACAATTTCTGTCCTCATTTCGCCATCTCCACCACACATATCAAGGTAAGGACACATTGCAGGGCAGCACCACTGAGAAATGAAATCTTTCCTTGGCATTGTTATTGACTTCTTCTTAAACTTGAGAAAAATCCAAGCTTCAAAGCCAGCTGAGTGCTTTTTAATAACTACTACACGGAGTTGAAAGCACCCAGCCCTTGCCTACTCTCCACTTCTCGGAACAGCCCTGGCAACAAAATATTGCTTCTGTACCATGTTTTCTTTTCTGGGTATTTTTTTCTTCGGTGAAGAGAGTTAAAATCATTTATGCTTAATATTATGCTTGCCTCGTATTTGAGAGTGAAAATCAGCCTGACTGCAGTACTCTAAATGAATTGCTTGAGCAGTCTGCAGCAGCTTGGGATAACAGTGGCTCCTGTGTTTTCTACTTTGTGCCTCCGGACCTGAAGTGCGTTGAATTGCACATTCATTCCAGGTCCAGTATAAGTCCTGAAGTTTAAAAGTAGACTCACTGAACAAACAGAAACTGCAGTGACAGTGGCCGGACCTCACTGTCAAGCCAAACCTCTAAGGTGTGCATTTCTCAACACTAAGCGCAATGGTATATGTTGGTCTGTGTGAGTTTTCCTGGGGATGTATGAACAAAAATCTCTTCACTCCAGATAGAGAAACTAAGACTGCCTACAAAAAGAATTCCACCTAGGTAAAGCTTGGTGAACCATTGATCTTATTTGGCTATTTGCGCAAGCATAGGTGAGAAGCTACTTCGAGGAACATGAGTGAGTGGTGCAAAAGCCTCACACACAGCATGGGCTTCAGCTCCGGCCTTTCACCTCCACAGCTACCTCCTCTCGCCTCATTCTGTGGACTTTCCGTGTTTTCATTATTTATCCTACTGTCAAAAGTCACACATCCCCAAAGAAATTCAAGGAATTACTATCAATCATGGTATTTTCTCTTTTAAAACCTTTGCAAATTGGGGCTGGAGAGATGGCCCTGTGGCTAAGAGCACATGATACTCTTGCAGAGGACCCGGGTTTGGTTCCCAGAACTGATATGATGGCTAAAAAACATCCTTGATGCCAGTTCCAGGGGTTCTGACACCCTCTTCTGATTTCTGTGGGCATTGTACAACATGGGTGCACTTCACACATGCAGGTAATACAATTATATACATAAAATTAAAATAATAAGATGTTTTAAAACTCTTGAGAGCTAGAATTATGTCTTCCAGAACCTTCTCCCATCACTGTGTTGCATTCTACCTGTCTTTCAGTGACAACAAATGTTCTTAGCTGCTTCTCCATTCTTTACTTAACTTAGATTCCTCTCTCCCTTTCATGTTTTCTTTCTGTTACTATTGAGCATAGGCAATTCTCTCTAATATATACATTTTTAAATTTTATTTTTATGAATGAATTTATGCCTGCTCAGGGCCATGGAGTGTAAGAGAGCAAGCCTCAAGTCCATTGGAGCAATTGCACATGGTTGTGAGCCACCATATGGGGGCAGGGAGCCTAACCCAGAGCCTCCGTAAGAGCAGCAAGTGCTGTCTCTCTAGTATCTTCCAAAGAATTTCTATACATTCTCGATGTTAGGAGCCGTGTTCCAGACAAAGTGAACTTTGATTCCTATGTCAGCTGATACTGAGATCTGTGGGAGACAGGGCTGTGTTTCTTGTTTTGCTTGGCGTTTTGTTATCCAGCAGTAGATGTCACTTAGGAATAGGGAGTGGCGTATAATGAATAATTATGCCTTGCTGTTGACCAGCTTGAGGCGTGAGCTAACTCCTGTGGAGTTACTCCATCCCTGTGCAGGGCACAGATCTCAACCTCAAGATGACTGTGATAGAGCTAACTATCCACTTGCACTGTCACACACATAAATTGAAATCTTGCTAAACCTGAGGCCAGAATTTACTTTGAAAAAATATCAATTGACTGCGGTAACTATAAAATACAAAATAAATTTTGTGCAGCTAACTCATCCTTAGCTTGAGTCTCAAGGTGCTAGGCTTAAAGCCATGTCTGGTTTTGAAAGAACATTTGTATTCTTCTTCAAAAACCTTTATTAAGAATTTAGCTATTATACAGCATGAGTTCTTCAAATATTTAACAGGAATTGAAATCATAAATTTAACCTCTGGATGGTACCATAAAATGACTAAGCTGGAGTATATTAATATTTTATGAGTGACTAAGTAACATCTTGAATTTGTTTGCTGGTATAAGATATATTTAACTAGGAGCTACAACAAGCAATCTGAAGCCTTGCTTTTTCTGGTTGTTTAATATATTTAATTTCCCAGATTTCCAAAACAAAAACATGAACATATTTTAAGCAAAGGGGTAAAGGTTTGTGCTATGAACTGTACGTGATGAACAAACAAGAACTACAGTAATGTGATTAGATAAAACATGTTCTTAGGTATTTATTAACTCTGAGTTCTTATAGTCTGCTAGGTTGTGCAATATCACTTAGAATTGGTCAAAATGAGAGCTTCTGATCATTCTCAGGCATGACCTCATGGTTATTTACAAAAGCCTAAGCATGAATAAATGATTTAAAGTTTTACATGCTTTTATGAAGAGTTCATATATTCTACTTGACTGACTAACAACCCAGCATCCTCCTTATCACCTATATACAGCCACCACACATAAAGTCAGGTGTTGAGGAGTTTCTGCTTTGTTTCAGCTGCCTGTTCCAAGTGCCAGGGGTGACAAACTTGGAAAACACCAGTGCCTTTCGGAGTCCAAGCCATACCTACTGTGGTTCCTTTGCTTCAGTGAGGAATTACTCTGAGAAAAGACAGATGCCAGATAGATAGGTAGGTGATAGATAGATTAATTATAAATAGATAGCTAATAGACAGATGATAGATAGATGATAAATAGATGATAAATGATAGATGATAAATAAATAGAAGATAAACAGATGATAGATAGATAGATAGATAGATAGATAGATAGATAGATGTCATAATGCTTGATTGATGCTCTGTTCACAATTTGGATGTTCTGATATCAAGCATACAGCTTTAAATCTGTAGATCATTGATTGGTGCAAATGCACTTTTAAAAGATATTTTCTCTTTGCAAATCTTTCTTATTTTTCTAATTGTTAAAACTATTGCTGAATAACTATTTCTGGAAATATATGATTATACACATTATATATTAAATAAGCTAAAGAAACTGCAGGCCAAGGCATGATAACTGATATTAAAAATATTTTTCTGTTCTCTACCAAAGCTTTCTTTTTGAATGTGTAGTCATTTAGTTCAGTCTTTCTCTTAACATTAACATATCTCTGAAGTTCTAAACTTCGCACCAAATCTTATACCTGGAAGTCTCCAGTGTTTTAAGTAAAGTGGTTTACTGAAAGCCAGTGAAAACCACACCAGAGCTAGAAATAGAAGCTAAGGATGTATGAAGGAAGTTAAAGACATCCTTACCGTTGAGCAGCTCAAGGAAGGAAACAGAAAACAAATGAACAAAGAACCCCCGTGTGGTGACTAATCTTAATTGCCATTTTGACCTAATTCAGCATCACCAAAGAGACACAGCTCTGGATATCTGTGTGCAAGGTTTAATTGAGGAGTAAAGACCCTCCCTGAACTTGGGCAAAATCATCCCTTGGACTCAGGTCCTGAACTGAATGAATGGGAAGCCAACATAGCACCAGCATCGATCTCTATCTGCTTCTTTATCAGCCTAGATATGAGCAACATCCCACCAGCAATCCTGAGTTCCCTACTATGATGGACTCTGTCCCTTGAACTGAACCACAATAAGCCCCAAGATGCTTTTACAGTATTTGGTCCCAAAAAAGACAAAAGTAACTAATATATTTCTGTATATCACAAATACAGTGAGGAAACCTCTACAAGAGGCTTTCAAAATACAATCAGAAGGAAGGAAAGAATTATTTTATGGGTTTTTGGAAGGAAGAGAGCAAGGATATGCTTGAGAGAGAAGAGCAGGTGTCAGAAACTCAGAGGTGAACTCTCTGGTCTTTCCTAAAGTACAAGATACTGTGAGCCAGGAAATTCCCAGCTGCCATTGAGAATATTGGTTTTCGTGAAAGCCTTTTTTTAAAAAGCACGTATTGTCTAAGTAACTTCACTGAGGCCCTGACTTAATTGCCAAGTAATAACTCAAATGTTTAGTAGTAGAAGAAATTAGAGTTTCAATGCCATGTAGATATTTATAACAAACAATAGTGCTTGATGTAATAGACTCCAAATTATTCTCAATTGTCCTATTGTGTGAATTATTTATGAACTTTTACACATCTGACAACTCTTAGAATAAACCATTTTTAACCATTCTCTACATAGGACAGAAAAATGATCAAACATCTACTCACAGGATTCACTTGGAATTCATAGAGTTTGTTCAGCATAGGTTGACACGTGTACAAATTGCAATATTTTAGTTGACAAAATATTTAATCATTGGATTTTCCCGTTGTGTTTATTTATTGGTGCCTACAAGTAAATTCAATGCTTTGAGAAATACCAGGTGAAAAATCAAACATCATACAGTATCGAATCATACATTTGTTTTTCTGTTTCTTAAATTTTTATTTCCTAAACCAAAGTCTGTGTTGTAAAAATACAAGAGTTGGATAGAAGGGAGCTGAAATAAATGTTTGGCATTTACTATATACAAATGTTGCTATTGGGGTTATTATGTCTTATCTATTAAAAGTCCATGTGCAAAACTATTCTCAGATGAACTGTAGTTTGCAGTCTAGAGAGATGGATGACAGTGGCAAGGGCCACACATAGGAGCTGTGGTCTCAGTAGAGGTACCCGAACCATCGCCGAACTGTATCCCAGCAGGAAAAGAGGGAAGGAGTGAATATCCCGCTTCCAGTCCTCTTACCAGTATCTATTTGGACCTTCTACTGGCTGAACCTTAACCAGACGTCAAAGTGATAGGAACCTGGTTAAGGCTGTCAACAGAAGTCAGCCTTTTGGGACACAGTGGAGGTAGGAAAATGGAGTGAATAGGATACGTAAATAAGAAGTTCACCAAATCCCTGCCTGACTTGAAAGGATTTACATTCTAGAATATGCTATGCAGTGATTTAATATGACACCAGCCCAGATTGCGGGTTCAGTAAATGTTAGGTATTGACAGGGTCATTTGTAGCTATACTATTATAGAGTGGTTTTTAAAGCTCTTCTTAATGAGTAAAGAACAATTTTAATTTGATTGTAAAAATAAAAAATTACCATCAATTAAACTTTTATGACTATCATTTTATCAAAATGAATAAGAAATTCATCTTCTCGTGCAAGATTTGCCTCAGGTTCATATTCGTGGCCAGAAGACAGGCTACAGGAAATTGAACTTAACTTTGACTCTTAACCTCAAGATAAACTATAAAATTTCTTTTAATCATAATTTGCCCTGCTAGAGAGCAAGGGACCAGCTGTATTCTACATGAACACAGAGGGTCTAAGGACGCTATAAACCCGTAGCATTCCTGGTAGTACATCTGGTCAGAACAATGGCTTGAAAGATATCCCTGTAACTAAGACAATGGGACACTACATAACAAAGATATCCCTGTAACTAAGACAATGGGACACTACATAACAAAGAAAGTCGTTGAAAGTGTAAATCAGATTACACATTTAATTTAATTTTTCTTTTCAATGTATACTTTTACTGAAGTTTTTTGGATTTCATACAGTACCTTCCCTATCTGCACCCCTCATGGCCCATCTGCAGGATTTCATGCATTCTGTCTTATACATTAAGTTCTATTGAGACACATTTGTGTACCCAGCTGTCTCTCCTTCTGAGTTCGTCCTCTGGAGCCTATTCAGTCTACTTAGCATCACTCTATTAAAGAAGACCAACTCTCCCTCACGCAGCAGTGATCATCTGCCAATAGTTCCCTGGGTAAGGTTGGGGCCTTCCAAGTGCATCGTGCTGTGTTGCATGAGGAGAGTTGCATTAGTATTCTCTCTGCCCCTTGTTCCACTATGTTCTGTGAGCCTTAGGTATAGATGTTCCATTGTAGATATTTCACTTGGGGTTGGGCATCTCACAGACACTTATTCTTTGTGTATAACCAGTTGTGAAACTCTCTAGTAGATGCCATCTGTTGCAAAAAAAAAAAAGATTGCTTTGGTGAGTGGTGACTGTTATACTGGTCTGTAAATATAAAGATCCATATTTAACATATAGTAAGATATATATTTGTCTAGGGATATGAAAGACTTAGATTTTCTCTAGGATCTATGATCTCTCCAGTCATGTGTATTTGGCTATGTTTACAGAATCACACAAGAGCTCTCTCACACTGAGCAGGTTTTAAGTTTAATTAGGTAGCTGTTGATTACCCCAAGATTACCCCCTACTGCACTAATATCGTTCGCTATACTAGTCATTGTTGTGGTTAGTAGGCTTTAAAGCTGGGGTTTGACCATTGATTGATTTTTCTCCCTTAGTAGCTTGCATAGTGTCCTCCAAAACTATGAGAGCTTGTCTTCAGGGAGAAGACATCCAGGTCATTTCCAGGTCCATTGCTCCAAATCCTATGTCCAAAGTATGTCCTGTCTTCATCGATAGGGTCTTAGGTTATACATCTTAGAATGACTATGCTATCCTAGACTACTTGGGTAGTTTCAATATATTTACATAAATCTTTACAGGGTGAGAACTTTGTTTGGAGAGAGAGAGGGAAGTTAGAGAGAGTTCAAAGCTGAAAAAAGTTCATATAATGTGCTGAGATACAGGTACCCACAAGAAAGGCCCAGAGAGAGGACTCCAGGAGCTAAGGGGGCTCCCCATTGGACATCTACTCGGGAAATGAAGACCTCAGTCCTGAATTTAAAATGAGACAGTTTCTTCAAACAACATGAATAAGGACAGGAACAGCTTCATCTCATAATTCTTAGTCAGAGTGTAACCAACCGACACTGTGGATCCAGCCTGTTGGAACCAGGAGAGGTACTTTGTGGTGAGCAACAAACTTCAACCTACATGACTGTAAGGTAGGTGGCTGTTTAAAGCAGAAAGTTTGTGGTGAACTAACCTTGGCAGTAAGATGTATGTCCATCTTATTGATTTAATTTTGTGCAGTGGTTTTCTGTTCTTTGTTCTCTCATAAGATTAAAAACTTTTAATTTCATTTTCTGCTTCCATGAATGCTTTTCTTTATTTCCCCATGCCATTTGTATCTATGCCTGTAACTCAAAGTATCAATAATGATTTAGAAAGAGAGAAAAAACCACATGGTAACTCCAATAGAGAATGTTTAATATAAGTAAATATATATTAAATACAAGGTGGGAAAGTCAACAAGATGGTTCAGCAGGTAAAAACACCACCATGAAAACTGAAATTGAGGTGAATTCCCAGATCCCACCAGCCTGGTGGAAGAGGAAAATGACTCCTGCAATTGTTCTTCAATCTCCACTTATGTGCTTTGGCACGCACACTCATACACAAACACACAGACACACACACACAATGCACGTATAATAAAAGCATAACAAATAGATGTTAAAAATTAGAAGGCTGGAGAGATGGCTCAGTGGTTAAGAACTTATGGCTGTTCTTGCAGAATACAGGTTTGAATCCCAGCACCCACACAGTGGCTCCAGTTTCAGGCGATCCAACTCCTTCCTCCGTCCTCCGTGGGCATGTACTACATGCGTACACTTACACACATGCAGGCATAACACTCATATGCATGAAAATGAAATAAAATAAAAATTTAAAAAGTGTAACAAACGCATAGAATAGGCTCTAGATTCTGTTGAGGATGACAACTTCAAACCAAATATAAAGAGGTTGCCAGGGCACTGCATAGGGGAAACCTGCTGGATTCTGACCTCAGAGACCTGCAGTAAATGCATTCTGTCAGCTACGGTGTAGAGGGTGAATGGAAAAGTTCTCATAGAGGCTGCAGACCTGCCCAAAATGAGTGGCAAGGTGAGCTGCCATCCACTGTGAGCTGCAAGACAGCCATCCCTGAAGGGTCCAGAAGCCTGACAAGAACTTGCCAAGCAAGCATCAGAGCAGAAAGCACAACCCATTCCTCCTGCAATGTGTCCTCGGTGTCTTTTACTGGCAAAGCTCTGCATGCTGCCAACCAACAAAGAGGGAGAAAAATAAAGGGCTCAGGTTCATTTTCAAGTCGCAGACCATAATGATGACTGTGGAGCTAAGCAATGCATCAACTACTCAGTTAACCTACGCACTCACCAGTTCTCTTTCCTTCCTATGTCATCTACACAAAGCGTCTATGCTTTATATGCTGTGTCAGCTCAAAGAACATGCTCTGGGTCTTTTTATGTTTCCTTATCGTATTGTTTGTGTCCATCTTCTGGGTGCCTCTGCTAAGTCCTCTACGACAAAGCCAAAGCAATTTCTTCCCAGAGCTGATGCAGCTCACCCTGTGTATCTGAGATGGGGTGGACTTCTACCAACTATTGTTGACTGCCCCAGGTGGCCTTTAAGTCCTACATCCTGTACCAAATGTTGATATCCTCCTAGGAAGACTAGGAGGGATGTGGTACAGTAAGACAAAAGTAAGATAAAAGAGAATCTAAGTCTCTTTACCAAAATTGTGAGACGTACTGGAGACCACGTGGCTTCTGAAAGGCCAACTGACCAGAATGCTACAGTAAAAACACTGAATTCTAACTCTAAAACCCTAGTAAAATAAAACTATGATATCTACATGTATAAAGTAAATTTTTAATCATCCCCCAAAATTATGATTGCATAGTAACTTGGAAAGTGCCCACAGTATGAATGTAGCTCAAAAATCCAAATATGCCTTATATACTTATATATAACCAAGTTATCTGTGTGCTTGCTAAAAAGCAACTATTTCTGGTTGTACGAGTGTGAAATTCTTTTCTTTGTAGGCATGTTGTATTTGTCAGTAAACACTAGGTTTTGATTTTAACCAAGTCCTTTCTGAATTTTCCACCTCTTTCTGGGGTCTTTCCCTAAAAGATCAAAGCCCTGTGTGTATGTTGTATGTGTATGCACGTGTGTGTACATGCAAACAAAAGAGATCACATAACATTACATTTGGTGCTAGAAATTTTGAAATTTTTTTGTCAGAACTCTAGAAGATTCAGAGTGATCTCTTCCATTCTTGGGTATTGTGGAAACTGCATTCTCTTCATCAACTTTGAGTGCTGCCAGGATACACTCAAAGAGAACTGTTTAAAGCTCAGCTCAAAATATCTGTGCAACAAATGCTTAAATTCCCATGAAAACTGTATAAGGCTGACAGGTCATAACTGGAACCTTGGTTGCAGGTTTCCAAGGTTCACTCTTCTTGTCCCCAAGTCTTTGTCACTCAATGGAAGAGCAACCTAGGCTACAGACTAGATTCTCCTTACCTCTTCAGTCATCTTTGCTATATAGTATATTAACCAATAACACATTTCTGAAATAAGCATGTGTGGGGTGTGTAAATTCTGTGGAAGGAAATGGGTGAGTAGCTGGAATCCATACATCATCCTGTGTCATAACAGCCACTGGTCTTGATTTTACCTTCCTTTTCAAGGGAATTACAAAGGTAAGGAACACAGAGCTGTAACTGAAGGTTTGTAGCTAGGATTGATTGCAGGACACAGCCCACTGCTTCAGTGTTGTATGCTATGCAGCATTAACAGCACCAGGTCACTGTACCGTTCAGATGCACCACTAAAAAAATAATGCCATTTTAATCTTAGTCTCTGAGCATATACATTCTTTAATATTTTTTCCTGAAAAAAAATTGTATTCTCTAACACTATTGGATGTTGCTGTTAAGTTGAAACATAGGACTGAACTCTATTTTATTGCTCTTGGGCTGAGAAGGTAGATCAGTCAGTAAAGTACTTGACACACAAGCACTGAGAACGTGAGCATTTGAATCCCAGAATGCATATAAAATAAAGGATGCATAGTGACTGGGATTCATAATTATAGCACTAGAGAATGAGAACAAATGAATCCAGGGGTTCACTGGCTATCCTGGTTAGCCAAATTTGACTGTGCCATTCAGAGACTTTTTGCTAAAAAACAAGGTAGATAAATAATACCTGAGTTTGACCTCTGACTTTCACATGTATATATACACACATTCACATGTACATGCAAAAACATGCACAGAATACATATACATATACATCAAAACAGTCCTTAATCATTCATTTATTCATAAACATTCATTCAGCATTCATGTGCTCCAAGAATAGCTGAGCAAGTTACACAAAAAGGGAACATGATCTATGTAGGTGTTCGGAGAGCTGCCATCACCCCGATTGTCGTGCATGAGGATATTGAAATATGACTCTTTGTTAGGAATTACAAGAAAGATATTTAAGAGTCAAGACCCAAGGCTGGTTCAATAGTTAAGAACACTTGCTGCTCTTGCAAAGGGATCATATTTGTTTCCCTGCACCCATGTAAAGTGATTCACAGCCTCCTGTAACTGCAACTCTAGGGGATACAGTGCTTTCTTCTGGCCTCATTGGGTAACTGCAAGTAGCCCACACAGACACATAAATTGGAAAAAGCAGAGTCAAGGCTCCTTACCCCAGAAGCAAATTATTGTCACGCTGATGGAGAGTTCTATCAGTCATCACTTAGGACCATTTTCCTAAGTATCTCATGAGACTAATGCTGAAAGGACCATGTTTTACCTTAAAAGATTAAAATATAGATACAGCTGTCAAGTTTTTCATTTATTTCTTTTGGTTTTATCTGCATGAGTGTTTTGCTTGTGGGTGAGTGCAACAGACATGTGTAATGCCCCTGGAGGCCAGAAGAAGTCATTCTAATCTTCTGGAACTGGAGTTACAGGCTGTTGTTTGCTGCCATGTGGGTGCTGGGAACTGATACCAGGTCCTCTGTAAGAGCAGCCAGTGCTCTTAACCACTGAGCCATCACTGCAGCACCAGAACCAACTTTCAAGTGAAAGTGTGGGTTAGAAGGAAATCTAAGCTATTTGCAGAGATTGAACCTAAAGACTGGAGGAAGAAAACTATAGTGTGAGCTTGAAAAAGGAAGGGTCAAAAAACTACTGTACATCTTAGTCTCCAGAGAGTGCACCAGCCAACAGTAGCCAAGGGTCAGCCTTTCCACAGTGCTCCTCTGTCACCTATTGCAGGCTTATCTTGTCAAAGATCTGAAAATCATCAACACTTTTTTTTGTTTGTTTTAGACAAACCGAGGCTCAGGCAGCCAACTCTACCTGATGATGGTCAAATCCTGGAATCACATTCAGACAGTCAAGTCCTGGATGAAGGCTTCCAAGGTAGCATTTCAGAAGCAGCTCAGCCACCTACTGTTGGATGACTGAGATTGTGAGGATGCATGGTCCTTCATTCACATAGGAACTCAGTGAAAAGAATGTGGACCTGTAACTTAATCAAAGGGGATTACTTAAGAACACCCCAGAAGTGCCAATGCTTATCGAGTAAATGATGCTTGTATACCTTTTTCCCATGATAAACTGTCAGAAAAGCTACAGGGGAAGTTGCTTGCCTCTGGATACAGAATTCCTCTTCTCTGTTGAGACAGCTGTGGTCAGGCCTATGAGTAGAAAGCTAGGTATATGTTCACCTCCCTGGCCCTGACCATGGCTGAACAACTGTCACCAAAAGAATGTGGATGAAATTCACATGAGTTTTCTACCCCTGTGGCTTGAGAGGAAATCCACTGTCTTTTACTTCCCACTTTTCTTTCCAAGAAAGGGAATGTGGGAGGACCACTGGTGAGATTTCAGTCAAATATAGGACATCAACATCTTAGAGGACATTGGAACACAAAGATGGGAGGAATATCTGAGTCTGCTTTGAGCGGCAGCACCAGCCCAAACTATCAATCTAACTCTTATCTCTCACAGGAGAGAAAAATAAACATCTGTGTTATTTAACCACTGAAGCTTAGTTCTGTTTGTTATAGAAGCCTGTACCTTCAACTCTTCTAACATCTAAATGTAAACTGAGGGCTCCATAAAGCCACTGAGTAACTAATTGGACCGAATAAACAATTAGCTAGCTGGGATTTAGAATACTGCATTTATCCCGTAAATAATTCATATATACACAATGAACAAGGAACAGCTCTATATATTAAGGAAACATTTCTTATTTGAGAAAACATGAATTACTTGACTTTTCCTTTTGTTTTGGAAATTGACTGAGATATCCAAGTGGGGAAGTAACATCCACATTCATGTTCTTGGATTTCAGGTCATCGAACAAGAGAAGTTGACTCATCTTGGCTGTTAGGAATATTCTTGGAGAGTTTTCCATGAGAGAAAATAGACTCTAAAATATTTCTTTCACAACCTCTTATACAATGGAGATTTGCATAGTGATCATCATTTCTAGGCAAGTTTAAACAAAAAATGAGTTGTTAAGGAGCAAAATCACATACAGTCCAAAAGACAATTTTTCTGCATAAAGTAACAGACTAGAAACAAATCTGCTCTACTGCTTCAGGTTCTTTCAGGTACTCATTCTTGTAATACTTGAGTTCACCGATGAGTTTGTAAATTCTTCAGGATCAAGAACAAAAGGAATAGCTTAAATCTATTAAAATTAGTTCTGATTGCCTCTATATGGGGTGTCAGGAGCTATCCACATAGACAATGGACTAAGGCTTTGGCCCAGGGTAGCTAACAATTCTGAAGGAGTGTCTCCTTGAGAATCACTGGTAATCTATACTCTTTGAAATAAGAAAATTTAAAAGACAAATCCAGTTTACAGAGGTAACCAGCTAGAAAATAATCTGCTCAGGCTCGGGGAGCAGGGGATAGATCCATCAAAGAATTCATAGCCACTGACTAAATAGTATCAGGATTCGAATTCTGAATCCACACTATGTGAGTTCCGAAAAACAGCAAGCTGGAAATTTTAATTCGAACTACCAAGATAGAAGCTGGGGTGTGGCTCAGCTGATAGAGTTCTTGCCGAGCATGACCAAGCCTTGAATGTAAGCTCCAGCACCACTTTGAACCAAGCATGGTGGCATGTGCCTGTAATCCCAGCATTCAGGAAGTATAAGCAGGAAGATCAGGGGTTCAGGATCATCTTTGACTACACAGCAAGTTAGAAGCTAGTCTGGGCTCCATAAGACTCCATCTGGAAGAAAAAACGCCAAGACAACAAGGAACCCACAGGGACAAGACAATATCAAAAGTAAAAAACAGGAGACCCAACATAATGACCGAACTCATAAGCTAAAAGAGAAAGATTTGAAGCATAGCAACATGACTGTGCTGAAAATCATCAGACAGAAAAGGACAGAAATGAGAAATCGAAACGTGAACTGAAAGACCAGGTTTGTTGATTGACTGCAGAAAGGACCTAACTAGTAAAGTGAAGATGAAGTGAAGGAAGAAGGACAAACTTACCAGAGTGACAAAGTGGAAAAGATTGTTAAGAGCGTCCTTGATGGATGCTCTAGTATCACGCCCCAGAGATGCTCGTGACAGAGCCAGGGAAACAATATCACAATTGATAAGGAAAGGATGTTTTCAGACTCAAATATCTTGCTAATCCTCAAAAGGCAGAAATCTTTCACACAGTAAAAGTGAGAGAATAATAAAAAAGTCCTAAAAGACACATGTGTTAGCCAAACTACAAAAGAATAAAGATAAAGAGATCACTCACAATTCTGAAAACAACGTGATGATGAGAATTGAACAGATAGAATAACAATTTAGACTGATCATTGACTGATGTGGACAAATAAGCACCAGAGGGTCTTTAAAGTGGGCTCAGACAAAAAGAGCAAAATGATGAAATTATAGACCCCCAAACTCAAGCAATGTAGATATATGAAGAGATCCTTCAAATAAAAGTTACTTTTTAAAACTCAAGAACTGAATGAGATTTTCAACTTCAAATTGTTACTGTTTATCATTTGATTAAAGAAACCCAAAAGCATATAGTTCAACAAGAGAGAAAATCTGTCACCCATGAAAATCTTACATCAAGAATGAAAGCCACAGGACTGGAGGGATGGCTCAGTGGTTAAGAGCACTGACTGCTCTTGCAGAAGACCCGGGTTGAGTTTCCAGCACCCACATGGAAGTTAATAACCCTTTGTAACTCCAGTTCCAGGGGCTCTGATGCCTTCTTCTGACCTCTTCAGGCATCGCAGGACATGGGTTTTCTTATCTACAAGCAGGCAATACACTCATACACATAATTTTTTTAAAAAAAAGGAACAAAAGACAAAAAAATAAAGAAATAATCACTGTATAAAGTAATAAAACGTTTATTGTGACTAAAAGCACAAGAAAAATCTGGACAGTTCTGGGTGTGGAGTGGGTGGAACTGAAGAGCGAGGACAGGGACCTCACTGTACTGGAAGAGAGTGAAGCTGCTAATGAGTTACCTTGAGAACCATGTTGTAGTAATATTGGAGAAAGTGGAATTAAGGTAAAATAAGATAAAAAAGCATAATCCATAGAGGGAGCAAAGATAGAGGGGAATAAGGAACCTGACAGGCACAAGCAAAGGTTGTGCAAATAAACACAAATGTGCTGTAAATACATTCCAGATAAGGAGAAGATGCAGTTCAGCTGACTGCATAGAGTCTAAATGAAATTCGGCTTTCACTATTTACAGAGACAAAAGATCCTACAGTCGTAGGACAATGGCCAGTACCATCTTCAGATTTAAAGTGCTCGTCCACACCTTCGACAGTCCTCCCCAGGACTCGGGATAACGCACAACATTCACTGCTGCAATTTCTTGTTTTTAAAAAACTGACAAAAAATGAGGCTGGAAAGATGGCTTAGTGGTTAAGAGAACTTGTTGCTCTTCCAGAGGGCCTGGGTTTGGTTCCCAGCACCCATATGATGGGTAGTACCTGCTCCTCATGCATGTGGTGCACATGCACACAGTCAGGCACACACACACAGAGACACACGTTAAGTGAACTAACTAACCACATCTTTAAAAAGATGCAGTCAAGACCTCACCACCACATCTATACTGCCTTCTTATCTTTCATATGTCTGAGATAATGCCAACTAGATCCTTGTCCAGATCAGAGTGAATGGCCCAATGGAAATGACACAGGAAGAACTAACTCTTCCAGGAGAGATGGTGACAGGTTTCTGCAGCACTCTGTTCCTGCTTGCTTTCCACATACAACACCTCAGCTGTCGCCAGTACCGTTTTTACATTTGTTTGTGTATTTTGTGCTGGAGGGAATGTGTGCCATGGTACACACATGGAGGTCAGATGACAATTTGTGGTAATCAGTTCTTTCCTTTCACCATATGTGTTCCAGGGGTCAAACTCAGGTTCTCGGGCCTGAAACTAGGGTCCTTTACCTGCTGAGCCTTTAAAATAGAGAAGTCCTAGTCACAGGTGTTGATTCATATCTGTAATTCCAGCACTAAGGACACAGAGGAAGCCTGGTCTAGAAAGTGAGTTACAGGCAGGCCAGGGCTACATAGAGAGACCCTGTCCTCACTAAGCCACAGAAAGAAAGACAGGAAAGAAAGAAGAAAGAAAGAAAGAAAGAAAGAAAAGAAAGGTGAAGGAAGAAAGAAACAAAGGAAAGAAGAAGAAAGGAAGGAAGGAAGGAAAGAAGGAAGGCAAGCAGGAAGGAAGGATGGAGAGAAAAAGAAAAAGAGAAGAGAGCAAGAGAATGCCGAGAAGGGAGGGCATCCTAAGGGTTTGACATCTCATAATATAGTCTCCCTCCCAAAGTCAGTGTGCACAGTTGTATCTTCCTCAAACAGACATCTCAGTGTCTAAATGAAATGGTGTTTTATCTCATTGAAGTCGCTGGCTGTGGAACTCTAAAGCCACTACATAGGAGGAAGGTTCATCTAAGACCATGCACCATCAACCATGTGGAATTGCTGTTGACGTGCAGTGAGAAGGTAAAGTCAGGTTCATTTCCATGTATTACTCTGAAACTCAACACTTCCAATCCTGAGCAGAAACTAAGGCACTTTCACCCAACTAAAAAGAGGGAATAACAATCTAGAAGCAGCAGACATCAGGTACCACGTGAAGCTGTGAACCCCACAGCTGCTCAGTCCCTGTACTGGTCTCTGCCCTCAAAAGTCTTGAATTTATTTTAGAATTCTAATTTACATTATGATATTTACCTTATAATGTTAAAGTCCCTTTTGTAACTTTTGAATCCCAGTGTTCTGGCATTAACTGAACATTCCCTAAGGTGGAGCTAGAGTGAAATGGGAGCTGGTTCACGGGGATAGCATGCCACAATGCAGGGAGAGCCCATGTCCACAGCCTATGAGAAAAAGCTGATTAGGTCATGCAAGGTCTCCCTGGGGACAGGGCTTGGCACACACTGACCACTGGCATTCTTTCATTAACAACTGTGTTTCTAATGTTTTGTAGCCCTACCTTAAGTATTCGACTGTCCGATGCCTTACCACTTACTCTCGGGTTGTATTTTTGTATGAAGATGTAATTTCATCACTTTACAGTTCTTGTAAATACCTTGCACTAGTGTAAGGCATGAAATGTGGGATGTTCTTACTTTTGAATCTACAGAGATATTGTTGTGTGCCAGTGGGGAAGTTATTCTATATTAATAACAGTGAATCGATGCCGTTTTCCATGCTGATTTCTTTATTTTTATTATATGTATATGAGTGTTTTAGATGCTTATCAGTGCATCATGTGTATGTAGTGCCTGTGGGGGTCAGAAGTATACAAATCTGAAGAATAAAGCTAAGCTAATACCAATAATGGGCCACGCTGTCCTAAAGTGCCGTGGTTCTTGAGTCCCTCCCTCCACGTCTTTTTCTCCCTTCCTGGTGATTTCTTTCCCATCTGTCTTCTTTCTCTGCCTCACTGTTTCTCTGCCCCTTGCCTTCTTCCTGCCTTCCTCCATAGTTCCCTTCTTGCCTCTCTATTCTTGATAGAAATTTCAACTCCAGCTTTAAGTGATGTTAAAATAAAAGATCATAAAATTAAAGGTCACTAATTATTTTATTGGTGTGTATTCCTCATACATAGTACTGGGTTTTATACGGACATTTTAACAAACATTGGACACATTCTTCTCTGACTCCAACTCTTCCCTTTCTCTCCTCTTCCCGCTTATCAGTCCTTTTCTTTCCTTAAATGGTTTCATGTCTACTTTCATGATATAAAACATATACAGTTTTATGCATCTACAGAAAAGTTAGAAGTCACATACGAGAGAAAGCATGCACAATTTGTCTCAGACTGGCTTATTTCACTTACTTTGATAATTATCAGTTACATCTATCTTCCTACAAGTTACATAATTTGTTCTTTTTTTCTGAATAAAATTTCATTGTGTATATATAACATTCTCTTGATCTGTTTTTCTGTTTTTGGATGCCTCGGTCAGTTGCATAGTTTACCTATTGTGAATAGTACTGTAATAAACATTGATGTGCACATATTTGTGCGATGGGCCTTGGAGTCCCTCTGGAAAACATCCACGAATCAGATAGCTGGATTGTCTGGTAGACCTATTTTAAGTTTATTTGTTGGTTTTTTGTTGTTGTTGCTGTTGTTTTGAGGAACCTCCATACTGACTTCCGTGACATCTGGAAGAGTTTACTTTCCCATTAGCAGTATACAAAGGTTCCTTTTCTCCTTGCCCTCACCAACATGTGTTTTTTGTTTGTTTGTTTTCTTAGTGACTGTCATTTTGACTGATGTGATATAAATTCTCCATTACAGATTTTAGTTTCTCTGATAAATACTAAGCACTATTTTTTTAATATTTATTGGCATTTGTGTTTCATCTTTGGAGTAGCATTCATTTCTCCAGCTCTTTTATTGACTGGGGTGTTTGATTTATTAGCACTTAGACTTGAGTTTTTTGTATATTCTAGATGTCAATCATCTGTCAGATACGTAGTAAACAAAGGGTTTCTCCCATTCTATCGACTGTAAAGACAACTATTTTTGAAAACCTTGTTAGGGCTTAATACAAGCTCACATGTTGAATATCTGGCTTCAACTTAATTATACAAAAATCAGATATGTGTGTCCACATAAGACTTTCAAATGTAGAAAGTGTATTTCCTAAAAATGGAATCACAGCTTTATTCTTTCATCCATATTTACATATATAGAAGCATTCTCTATATATTAATTTCTTCAGCACTATGTTTTATTATGAGGTCACCATACATTAACTGTGGAGGATAATGAAGGGAGCAGAACGCAGTTCGTGCTCTTATACCACCTGCCATCTGAGTGTCATCTTCCTGAAACAAGTAAAACTACCCTAAAGCCTCGAGTTGTTTAAGAAATGTTCTGTCGCAGCACTTGAAGGACAAAGACTCATGAAAGCACACGGTAGATATAATAGACGGACACAGGAAAATCTAGAGGGGCAAGACCTCTGGAAATGCTTTTGGAAGTCTGAGAACAGTGCCTAGAATTAATGGTACAAGTTGTCAGAGTTGTCTTTTACTAATTCCTATGGAAAGTCCACTCACAAAATAGGAGGATTACAATCAGCCAGAAATCAAATGCCCGAGCTAGTCTAGAGGAGAGATGCACCTGCTCTCTGTTCTCGCTCAGCCTCTACTCACTGCAATGGTCATGAAGGCTTTCCTTACCAGAGTCGACTCTTCCTGCTAAATATATCGCTGTTCAACTGTAATGCAGCCACCTTCACAAATGAGATGCAGAATGTTCCAAAGAACATATGTCCAGCTACTTCTTTAGCTCCAGCCTCAGAAGTGGTGTGAGCTTCTTTTCTATCCCTTTCCTCTTTTTCTATCACCCCCCTCACCAAACAGCAAATGTCTGCTGCATACTTGTGGGACAGCAATGTTTTCTATTCTGAGTCCTAGGCCTGTAAATATAGCATCCCACTGAGCACATTGTAAGGCTCAGAAAATTAAGTAGACTATATTTATCACTGGTAAGTGGTAAGTAAGACTTCCAAATAAATGATTAAAATCAGTCAATGATCATGACCAATTAACTACATTGAGGGAATGAATGGATAGAAGAAAAGAAGATTGATACTAGCCAGTGATTTGCTGAGAAACCCTCGAAAGAAAAGCTTAAGGAAGCCTAGGTCAGAAAGACCATCAGTCTTCTGTATTTTGGTGATCAGGAAGAAAATGAGAAGTCCAGTTGGAAAGTTGTTGATCACCCCTCAGGTGAAAGTGCCACCACTGCACCAACACAGACGCTTTGCCGGGCCAGTCATTGCTGTGGTTCACAGACTTCACAGCTGCACGGGGTCATTGTAGGTCTCCTCCTTTGGCAATCTGCAAAGTATTTTCTGATACGGTAAGAGCTGGTCTTCAGGGAGGAGGTTTCCAGGTCAGTTCCAGCTTCACTGCTCCAAGGACTGTGGCCAGTGTGTGGGCTCTCTTCACTAATAGGGTCTTACCTTCAAGTTCTGGGAGGCAATCAAGAGCTGTTATAGCTTGTGTTATTGGCCTCTTGGACTACCCGGACCAACAACTCAAAGGGAGGTTTCCCATGCTGGGCACTGTGCTTTTTGTTACATAGCCCTCAGCTATACACATGAACTCACACTTATACTCTATGTACAGTTTTCAGTAGGCACTGTAAATACTACTTTTCCCTTTGGTTATTCACACCACTTAAGCATTATATAACATTTCTTGTTTCCTAACATTTTATGCTTCTGTATAACACTGCTTCCTCTCTCTCCGGTTAAAGCATCCCCATCCATGCCTCCTGTTTCCTACTGTCTCCCCCTCTCAATCTCCTTCTTCTACTTTTCCCTCCTTGGTTACTTCCCAGTTTCCTGAATTTTTTGATTATAAAAAGATATATACCCACCTTTAAGGATTTGGAGCTAGAACCCGCAAATGAGACTGAGAGAGAGCATGTGCTGCTTGTTCTCTAAGATCCTGCTCAATGGAAGGGAAATCATATGCGGTATTGTAAACAAAGCTAAGTGCATTTCTGAAGTTTAGCAGCTAAAAATTTGTCTTATGTGTCTCTGATTTTTCATTTTGAGAGCATTGTCTGCACACATGGAAACATAGGCTGAGTTTATCTCTTTTTTTCAGCACACGTCTGTGATAATTCAGTGAAGTGTTCCATGCCTCAGTGGTTCATTCCTTTTTATTTCTGAATTCTATTCTAGGGTACACATACATCACAGTTTCTACTGAACCATTCACTCATCGGGGGCAGTTGGCCTGTTTCTGAGAATGACTGTTGTGAAAAAGTCATTGCAAATATCAATGCACATTTTTTGGGATAAACGTGCTGTCATTTCTTTAGAGTACAGAACTCAGGACTGCAGAGATGACTCAGTAGTTAAGAGCACTAGCTGGTCTTGCAAAGGACCTGGGCTTGGCACCCTGTACCTACATGGTGTCTAACTACCACCATCTAAAGCTCCACTTTCAGGAGATCCAGCGCCCTCTCCCAGCCTCTATGGGCACTGCATGACACAGATGCACTTACACACATGCATGGAAACCGCTCATATCCATAAATCAATAAATAAAACTTTAGAATACAGAACTCAAAATTCATTTGCTTGGTCACATGTGAATTCCATATTTTTTCAAGAACATGCCAGAGTTTTCTAGTGTGGAGATATAATTTCATTCACGCAACAATGTGTCAACAGAACTTACACTGCAGCTTCTCTACTTTCTCATGAGAATTCCACATCATCAGTGTTTCAGACATTAGCTCTTCTAATGGGGATATAGTATATGCTTTTGCTTTCAATGTTTTATATTTTATGTACTTTTCTTTTTTAGATGCATAAGGGGACCTTTCTGATGCTATCTGATATCCAAGAAAGTTAACTGCCATGTTTGAAAACTTCTGTTTACTATAGCTATTGATGTGCTTTAATTAAAAGTGCACAATTTTTTTCTCTTTTTCTATTTATTGACTACGTTTCTTTTTCCCACCCTGTGATGGGTTAATTGAGTACTATTTTCTGATTCCATTTTGTCTCTCTATTGGTTTATTGTTTTTAGTTCTAATTATATTTTTGAGAAATTATCCTAGAATTAACAATGTGCATATTTAATCAATCCAAGTCTATCTTCAACTACTGCATGTTGAGACTTCAGCATATGATTCTATTTGAAAGCACACTTTGTGTTCCCTAGGGTAAAATCAGGCCAAGATCCAATTCAAATAGCCATTGTATTTGCAATACTCTATCCAGATCTTTTTCTCTAAAAATACCTATTTAATGTGAGGACATTTTCTCACTGCCTTGTATGAAGCAAAGAGCAGCAATAATGTAGGTGCAAAGAAGGCACATTTCCAGAATGCAAAATCCAGCAACTTGAACCCAGAAGAATCATCTATTATTACTCCACGTGTGCAGCAGCTTGGGTAAGAGTAAGACATTCAGTGCTCTTACAGCCCTCTGAGGCTTATCTCAACAGACTTTGAAAACAGTGTGTGTGTGTGTGTGCGTGTGTGTGTATACATGTGTCAATTTATTTTTAGTGTTTGAGGATTTCATACATGAGTATAATGTATTTTGATCAGACTCTCCCTTTATGCCCTCCACTTCAACTCCTATGTCCCATCTGCCACTTTTCTCTCCCATCTTCATATGGTCTTTTAAAAAAAAAACCATTCAGTGTTTCCAGTGTGTGCATGGGTATATGGATGGAGGATTTCCCCTGGAGCATGGGCAACCTCCCAGGGGCCACATCCTCAAAGAAAATTGACCTTCCTTCTCCCAGCAACCATCGGTGGTCAGTAGCTCCTCATCCAGGGCTGGGATGTGGCGAGCCCCTCCC
This sequence comes from Eospalax fontanierii, assembly GCA_035773235.1. Taxonomy (NCBI): domain Eukaryota; kingdom Metazoa; phylum Chordata; class Mammalia; order Rodentia; family Spalacidae; genus Eospalax; species Eospalax fontanierii. The sequence continues at coordinate 53,772,766 of CM069529.1, forward strand.
CCACATGTGCTGGGATTTGAGCTGGCTTGATTTTGTGCGGATTTGTGCACACAGGAGTAGCTACTGTGCATTCGTGTGCACTGATCTTGAGGAGACTTCTGATATCATTTGCTCCAAGGTTGTTTTTGCAGACTGTGGTGTGACTCTTTATAGTTCCACGTTCCTGAGCAGGAAATTTAAACTTTCTTTCGAATATCAAAAAGATTGTGGATCTCAGAAAAATCTTCTTAAAAAACGGTGCTTTGGGACAACTATTAATTATTTCGTAGACAATGTCTAAGCTAATACTTCTAAGAAAGAGAGTTATATAAGACTGCTGAAGGATGATCTTACAACTTTGAAAGGCATCCTCACGTTTTTCATCCAGTAACCCTATTTAAAAAATACATCCTATGGTGATTTGAATGAGAGCTTTCCTTCCTAAGGTCCCAGTATTTGAACATTTGTTCTCAATGGTAGTGCTGCTTGCAGAGGTCTCAGACGTGTAGCCTTGCTAGAGGAAGTGTGTCAGTGGGATGGGCCATGTCCCATTTCCAGTTTTTATCTATCTGCTTCCTATGTTTCAAGAAGTGAGTACTCAACTTTCTGCTCTGGATACCTCTGCTACCTTGATGGACTGTTACCCCTCTGGAACCTTAAGCCAAATAAACTCTTTCTCCTGTAAGTTGCCTTGGTCATGGCATTTTCTCATAGCAACAGAAAAGTAATACTCAAAAGAAAATGAATAAAAACATGAAATATGTAGTTTACTTATCTGTTTCAGAACTGTTTATTAAAGACTAATAAATATCTAGCAACAAGAGAGTAATGATCACACCGTGTTCAATTTTAGAATATCACACAACCATCAAAATGATACTCATGGCATTTTTATTGCCATTGGAAGATGTGATCTTACAGAAGTCAGAATAACAGTTTTCTTCACACATGTAATCCTAGTACCAAGGAAGGCCAGCTTGGGTTACAGAGTAAGATCCTGTCTAACAAAAGTGTTATTTGTATTTTACTTTCAAATAGTACCTACTGACTTATTGGAGTGCACTGCTCTAGGCTCTGTGGATAGTTTGTGGACCCAGGGATCCAGCATTTCTGGGGTTGTTGTGAAGTCCAAGCAGGAACAGTGAAGGAGCACTGTAAAGCAGTTAGTGACAGCAGCTGTCACCAGAGCAAGACCAGGGACAGACACATTTTATCTCGAGGATCAGGGAGCACTGCTTTGAGAAATACCATTTTAAGCAAGTAGTTGATCAGTTGAACAACTCCAAAGGAGTATGACTGTAGAGATGGCCAACTCAGCCTGATTTCTTTAGAAATCATACCATACCTAATAAAGAGATACTTTAAGCACACAAAGCAATATTCCATGGTTAATCTTCACTCTTGTGGTGACTAAACTTGGTTGTCAACTTGACACATCCGAGAAGAGTGAACCCCAAATGAAGAACTTCTTCCATCAGATTCAACTGTTGGGCATGTCTGTGCGCATTTTCTTGGTTGCTGATTAATGTAGGAGGACAGTCTATGCAGCACCATCCCTCTATGCAGCCAGGAGGGCCTGGATGGTATGTGAAAGGTAGATGAGGCCCTGGAGCAAGACCACAGGCAGCATTCCTCCTTGGTTCCTTCTTGGTTCCTGCCTTTGAGTTCTCGCCCTGAATTCCCTGGAGGATGGCTACAGCCTATAAACTGAAGCAAACCTTTCCTTCCCCAGGCTGCTTTTGGTCATACTGTTTGCCACAGCAGCAGAATAAAACTAGAACATCTGTCTGCTGAGTGTGTTTAGAATCCCCTAAGAAACACATTTCTGGGTGTGGCCAAGAGAATATTTAGAGAAAGACTTGAGGTAGGGGGAAGACCCTTCCTGAATTTGGGGGTACAATCCTTATGGTTAGGTCCCAGACTGAATAAAAAAGAGGAAGTGGGCTGAGTGCGTGCATTCAACTCTCTCTCTCTGGTCCCTGACTGTAGATGAAATGTGAAGAGCTGTCTCACACTCCGGCTACCCTGACTTCCTAGACATAATGGACTGTACCTTAAAAGTACGGGTCAAAATAAACCTTCCCCTTGAGTTCCTGTTATTGAGTTTTGTTACAAGAGTGAGAAATATTTATTTTCTGTAGAAGAATGAAACTGACCCCTTATCTTTCACCCTGCATAAAAGTCAACTCCAAATGGATCAAAGATCCCAATATGAAACCTGAAACTTTGAAACTGCTAGAAGAAAACTTAGGCAGTACCCTCCAAGATATAGGTGTAGAAAGAACTTTCTAAACTGACCCCAGCTGCTCAGGCATGAAGATCAACAATCAATAAATGGGACCTTATTAAGCTATAAAGCTTCTGTACAGTAAAAGAAACAACCAAGGAAGGGAAGAGGAAACCCAGTGAGTGGGAGAAAATTTTACCAGCTATACATGTGACAGAGGATTAATATCTAGAATATACAAAGAACTCAAAAAACAAACATATAAGAAAATAAATGACCCCATAAAAAGATGGGCTATAGAGAAGAGAAAGTTCTGAAATGAAGAAATAAAAATGGTTAAGAAACATCTTAAATAATGTTCAACATCCTTAGCAATTAAAGGAATGCAGATAAAAAACACTTTTAAGATTCCATCTCACTCCAGTCCTGGCTAAGACCAGGAAAACGAATGACTCCAAATATGCGGAGAAAGGGGAACTCCATTTGTTGGGATTCCTCTACTCGGTGCTGGCCCGAGAGGGGGATGCAGCTTCCCTGCCGTGGAAAGGGGGTGAGAGGCGGCGTGGAGTTAAGACACAAACTCCAGGAGCTGGGCGGAATGCCTGTGGATGGCGAGCCACAGCAAAACTTGTTTATTCCAGGAAGTGCAGGGGACTTTTATGAGTTTGGTTAGCAAACCTCCTGTGGGGTGGTTCCAAACTGGGGGCAAAAGTATTCTGTCTCTGGATGGATACAGGTTCTCTCCAGATGCAGGGGCCACTCCCTTAATCCTCATAGCAGGTGACCACAGGAGCCACTCCCTTAATCCTCATAGCAGGTGACCTTGCCAGGGCTCACACTGCACCGTGCTCTTCATATCCTCCTTTCTGTTTTTATTAATTGAGGGATCCTGGGCATGGTTCCAGGCAGAAAACCTTCACTGCCTCATTCCTTTGGTGTAGACTAAGCTGTTAGAAGGCACAAGGACAGTTTTTACTTTTTAGACCAAAAAAGAAACTGGCTACTTTTCCTTGGGGTCGTTTTACCCTAACTGCCTAAGCCAAATTCCACCTCCTATTCTTATCACATCATCCTCTGTAAAGCTCACCCTAATCGCCAATAGGGAATTGGGGCTCTGACCACTCTGGCTTCTGCAAGCTGAACAGGGACGTAGGTTGTGGCAATTGGAATACCCCTTCAGTGACTCTATCTAAAAGACCCCTGAATTGCTTAACTGTTAGCTGTAGGGGGAAAAGAAAGTCCTTAACTGGTGCCTGGGGGACGTGAAGAAGGAAAAGCAAGTGTAGTTAGCGATGTCCGTTCTCGACAGGAAACCGGAAAAGTCAGAACAAGGAAAATTTCAAATGTCCAAGTTAAAGTCCATTAGAATTTTTTGCTTAGGACTTCCAAGATCATCCATCTCTCATTCACTCACGCAACCACTATGGAACAGTATGGAGAACTCTCACAAGTATAAAAATGCGTATTCTATATAATCAAGTTATACCACTCCTTGGCATATACCCAAAGACTCGTTCTGTTGTAGAGATACCTGTACATCCATGTTTGTTGATGCTCTCTTCACAATAGCTAAGATATGGAAACAAATGTTCCTCAACTGAGAAATGGATAATGAAAATATGAAACATTTACACAATGGATTCCTATGCAGCATTAGGAAAAAGTGAAATAATGAAATGTTCAGGTAAATGGATGGAATTAGAGAATGTTATATTCAGTGAAGTAACACAAATACAGAGAAGCAAGCACTGTATGTTCTCCCTCATTTGCTGACTGTAGCACCAATCCCTTACATGTCAGTGTATATCTTGATGTTAACACCAAGAGCCGGGAAAATGGAAAGGATACCCAGAGGTAAAGGAAAAGAAAGAACCCCAAAACAGGCAATAGTAGGAAACATGTTACCAGGGCAGAGGTGGGGAAAGTGGGCATGTTTGGCAGGGAGGAGAGCAGGGAGGGGCATGCAGGGGGTCAAGGTGTTGGGGGGAGGGAATGCAGGCCAGGAGAGAAGGAGGGAGACTGGTGTTAACTGGGGGAGGGTGGGACTAGGAAAGGAAGGGGGAGGTCCGGTAGGAGGAAAAAGAGCAGAGATGGTTGAATCTTGGATGACTAGGGAACCCAGAGGGACATGTGATGCCACCAAAACTGCCTGAGAAATGCGCAAGCAGTATGTGAATATGAGTAAACCTGGGGGCTGTTTGGCCAGGAACTCAGTGCCAGACGGAAGGTACCTCCCTTCGTGTGGCTTGGAGACATTGGTCCAGGAGACTCCCAAAATAATGGAAGCTATTGCCAAAGCTCTTGGTTATCTCCCAGAACTAGAGGATAGTACATTACTGCTGAAGATAGGAAATACTTGGGATGCAGGACTCAAAGCAATGGAGCAGGAACTGACCTAGAAGCCTTCTACCTGAAGTTTAGCTCCCATAATGATATATGATATCATGTAAACTGCTATGGGAGAAAATGAAGCAATGGTCCAAACCAGTCCTAAATTCTAATAACCGTAACAACCAGCACAGTACACTGCCTCTATTGGTGCAATAGTAGTACTCTCATCTGGGGAGTAATCAACAGCTATCTAATTGGATTTAAAACCCACACAGTGGGAGTGAACTCATGAGTGGCAGTGTAGACTCAGCCAAATTCACAGGGTTGGCAGAGGCATAGATCCTAGAGAGAATCCTATCTCTGTCATATCTCTAGAGAAATGAAATTTCTTACTATATGCTAAATATGGATCCTTATATCTATATACAAATACACAGTACATCACTTATCAAAGAAGTTTCTTTTTGCAACAGATGGAGGCTGCAGCAGAATTCTACAACTGGTCAGACCCAGAGAATGCAGGACTGAGAGATGCCAAGTCCTAGGTGACACATCTACAGTTGAACCTCTACACCTAAGGCTCAAGGAACACAGTGGAACGAGGGGTAGAGAGAAACCTAAAGCATCCCTCAACACTCACTAGTGAAGCTTCTTTAAACAACATAGTGCTATTCACACAACTGGCCAAGCTTTATAGAATAGGAGACTTCAGATCCTGTATCCCTGGATAGGACTCCTATATTGAACCTCACCCACCTATGGCTCAGGGATCAATGTGGAAGAGGGACCAGGAAGTTCATAAGAGCCAAGGCTGGTTAGTGAACTTAGGGAAGCAGGGCATTTCAGCCTACTGGAAGCTTGCACATGTGAAACTGTGGCAATGATGGCACTGAGCACAAGACCCACACCAACTCAAATTAGATAAGAGATCAGAGTGGAGTGGTAGAAATCGGTAGTGGGCTAGATCTAGACTGGGAATTATTGGAGACTGTTACTACTGGGAGAGGGAGAGTGTGCCTTGCTTACAATCTCTAGATAGAGTGACCAGACTCCAGTGGATGAATTTGCAATAAAGGACATCTGGGCACTAATGCTTGACTGACTAGGACTTAACATATATGATGGAATACATGAGGTCCAGTGGGGGTTGGGGGAGTTGGTTGGGGGAGGGGTCTAAAGTTGATTAAGAGCTATTGTAGGAAAAGTATAAAACTCAATAAAAAATGTCAGGAGACCAACACACTTTCAGCATCTCATGTGACTTACATAGTGTAGGCAAAACAATTAAGTAAAAACATCAATTTTATGATTTCTATTAATAAAATTTGGTGTCGTTTCATTGATTGGTGATAAGGATATTTGATTACACATTACATGTTGATACAACAGCATGGTATCATTTTTTTTTAAAGAAAACAGACTCTTGGAGCAGGACCATATACACAAATCCTCATTTTAAGAAATAAATTTGTTTTTAAGAAAATATAGGAAAAAGATGAGTTCTTACTACAATTAAAAAGAGGCTACTGAGAATTTTTAAGTAAAGTAAGTTGTAAAGTGAATGCAGAGTTAGAAGACTGAATTGAAGAAATGTTCTTAACAAGCAAACAGAGATGATAAGTAAAATAAAGTTATAGGATCATAACAAGAGGCTGGATTTGCTAATACAAGACTTAGAAACTAGAAGAGAAATAAAAGCTGTGACATAATTCATGGAGATGTTTCTGGAAGGAAGGGGTTCAGTTTACCTTAAAAAAAATGGCAGCCAGAAATCTTAACACATCCAGTGAGGAGACAGCCTGTTTATAAGGCGTTCTGTGTATTTATCAAGACTGGAGAAAAGAACAGGCTCTTAAAGATTTCCCAAGGGTTTGAAAAGCAGAATGACTTTGGAATTTTTCTTTTTTCATTTCAAAAATATATGTACTTATTTATTCATTCGTTTATTTTGGTTTTTGAGGCAGGGCATTTTCCAAATCAACACAGAGCTCAAGCTGGCTTTGAATTCCTGATTCTCCTGCTCTGAACTCTGGAGTACTCCATTCGAAGCCTGTACCACAAGGCCTGGATTGGCGTTGAATATTCACACGCAGTGATATAACCTGGAGGCAGTAAAGAGAATGAAGCCCTGTGCAGAAATCTATGCCCGTCCGGATAGAAAATTAGAATGAAAATCTCCCATTTATGTCAGTTCGCTTTGCATCATGGTGACAGAGTTCCTGAGATAAAAACAAAACAAAATAAACAAAAGGATATTTTCTAAAGAAGAAACATTTATTTTGGCTCATAGTTTCAGTGCTTTTGGGCCCATGACAAAGCAGAATATCATGGCAGGGAGTCTGCGGAGGAGCAAAGCTGCCTACCTCAGAGTGACTGTTAGTAGAGACGAAGAAGAAGGGGCTGAGGTCTCAGTATCCCCTTTGTGGGAATGGCCACTGTGTTCTGACCTCCCTGCCCCGTCACTAGCACCATCAGTGGTGAACTGCAGCGTTAGTTCATGAGCTTTTGGAGTACATGTCAGATTCAAACACTAAGACCCCGTGTCTTCTTTTGGAAAAGTCCCTGAAGGATATGCCTCGTGGAAGTGTGTTGAGTGGGCACAAAAATGAAAGGAACGATGGGTCTCCGAGAAAATAAAACTAATTAAGAAAGAAGCTAACAAAAGCTTAGCATTTGACAAAGGTATAGAAGAGGACACTAAGGCAAAAGAGAATGACGGACTGAAGAAGCAAAGTAAATGTGAGAGACAGAGACAGAGAGATAGAAACAGAGAGAGAAGGGAGAACCCACATGGCAAAAAAGAGTGCTTAGGGTTAAGTACAGATATTTTTCAGGCATGTCACATGATGTGAGGTGATCTGGCTTTAAAAATCTTCTCTGTAGATTCTTCTTTTCAATTGTGTTTGACTTTTCAACTGATCATTATTTGCGCAGCAGCTTTAATTTTCTTTATAATAACGATCTCATATTGCATTGCTCTGAAAATTTTATTTGGGGGAGTTTCTATGAATCTGATGTAAAGTAGGGGCCAACTTTATTTTCTCACAAATATTTTTTTCTCAATACGGTTTCTTGATAAAAGAAAACTTTCCCCTCCTACGTGTAACATGAATGTTCTATACAGCATCTTCTGAAAGCTTTTCATATATTTATCTCTTTTCCTGGTCTAATGGAAGAGCACATTTTGTTACAGCAGTAGCTTCTTAGGATATTTTAATATTTGACAGGATAAATCTACCTCAATTATGCATACATTTCACATTGTTCTTGGCAATGCTCATATTTATTCTCCCATATAAATTCATATTCAATTTGTACAGTTTCCAAATCTACCCATATTTATAAAAGACATTTTATTAGACTTAATGATTTACTGTGGAACTCTTGTGTCTTCCTTTGGAATAAGACCTGTTACTCTTAATTGTCTTCTTTGTGTCGTTGCATGCAACAGAATTTATTTCCAAGGGGATTTGCACATTTATTGTTGTATTTAGTATCATCCACTTTAGAGTTGCATTACTATGTTAGCAAACCTTATTTGTTTTCTTTCTACTTAATTCTGTAACTAATTTTTAAAAGAAACTATAGCCCCTGAACCCTGCAACTTAGGAGAACTATCTTATCATCATAGCCATTATTTGATCAGTTTTGTTTCCTAAACATGCACCCAGATCTGTAAGGAGTGCTTATCTATGTTTATTCTGTGAACTTCACACTTTACAGTTTTATCACACGGCCCTTCTAACACTGTGGCTAATCGGCTACTTTGTTTCTACCCCTAATTTTGGTGAGCTTGTCCTAACAATATTCCACTGAATATACTTCTTCCTGTCGAATTTGTCAACAATTATATCCACGGTCTTCTGCTTTTTTTCACTTATTAAGTAGGAATTTTCATTAAATCTAGCATCTACTTTCACTCACAGCCATGCAACATTTCTCTTTGCTCTGGGCAGAGCTGAGCAGCCAGAAGTTCAGTCTTTCTTCACCCCGTGTTGTTCCTTGGAGTGGGTTTTCTTCCACTTCCTGAGCAGGGTTCCTCTTCATACCAGGGTGTGAGAGCACTAAGGTTGTGAAGTCGGCTCTCAGGGAAGCCCAGGTCCAAGGTACAGACCACAGCTCCATCTTCTTACCTCACACCATACCTCAGGCAAGACATTCAGAATCTCTCACTTTTCACAGATAGTTAATAGTATTCTCTCAGCCTTGTGGGACACCCATCATCACCCACCCTTGGCCTCTCTGATGACAGCAATCTAAGTGATTGGGGTGTGCCCCTGCCATAATCTCCTTAGAGAGAACTGAGATCAGAAAGGAGTCTGTTAAGAATCATGCTAGCTATTGACTTCGCAAGATTCCCCACGCCTTTCTATTAACTTCAGCCAAGATAGGAAATAGCTGCAAATCTGAAGCAAGTCTCCCTAGCTCATACACCATCACCAAACCTGGCATCACAATTTTGTTATAGAATTCGTATGTGCCAAAGCTGCTTGCTGACTGCTACTGGATGCCAATGCCAAAAAACACACAAATAAGAAATAGAACCATACATCTGAGAAAAATGACATTTGGAATTCTCATAGGTATTGCATTAACTTCGTGGATTCATTTTGGTAGTATAGTCATCTTCATAATATTAATTCTATCAATCCAGGAACATGACAGAGTTTCCATCCTCTGGCATCCCCTCTGTTTCCTTTTATCAGTGTCATGAAGTTTGCACCTTAGAGGCCTTTCTCTTCTTTGGAGAAGTGTGTTCCTAGGTACTTAAAAATTTTCTAAACTATTTTTAGTGAAATATTTTTCCTAAGTTCTTTCTCAGAGAATATATTGTTGGCGTATATAAAGGCTGTTGGTTTCATATATATATATAATTTGTATCTGACAATTCCACTGTATTTATTAGAGCTGGAAGTTTTCCCATAGAATTTCTCTACATTTTAAAGGATTGGAGAACACTTGTTCTATCATATTTGAAATGTCACATACACAATGGTTTTACATAATTTATTTATCTCATAGCTTTAGGACTGGAAATGTTTTTGTTCTCCTGCAAAATGCACTGAGTTATTCAGTTATTCTGTGGAATGATGGGTGCTATTTAACTCGAGTTTCAATAGAGGTCTTGACTGACAGGTACTCAGTGCTCTGTTTTTCGTTTTTCCTCCTGTTGTCAAGCCTTCCTCTTTCTTTACTTCCTCTCATCTCCTGTGCTGCCTTCATGGGCTTTAATCCTCCCTGTTCCTTTACTGTGAGCTGCCTTTGTGAAAATGTCAGTCATAATTAGGACTGGATTTGTGTAAACAAAGATAGGGAAACATTCCTTTGAAATATATAAAACAAAGGAAAGCATGTTTTTCCTTGCTTATTGTAATTTTGTGGGGTTCTAGTACTTATATACATCTAAGAAAACTACAATCCACTCCTGAGAAAGAATCACATTGGACACTCAGTCCATGTCTGCCTGTGACAGGGTCACACATTGATTTTTAGCTCTGGAGTTCGGGAATGGTGTGTGAGAGACTTTTAGCAGAGGTGCTTTCGGGGCACCTGTCCTGATATCTTGATGTAGAAGGTGGCGCACACCTTCAAGACCAGAGAAGAAGCGGTATTCTGTTTTAGTGGAAACTAGTTCTCCACGTGGCTTTAGAAGTTTACTTTGCTAAAAATTAAACAATGAAAATCTTCAAATTTTCCTTTTGAGTTCTTGCCGCTGTGCTGCCTGAGACAGGACTGCTATGCCCCAAACCGTGTGTTGTTCTTGGATTTTCTTCAAACCCTGGAACCCTCTTTTTGCCTAGAGTATAAAATGTATTTTCAGAGTCAGGAATTTCCTTGTCTGGACCTTCCCATGTCACTCAGGAAAGAGGGAGAAGAAAGCAGGCCTGTCTGACTTCAGAACTGTGCCACAGAAGCTTCCCTGCTGATGGCCAGCGTTTGGCTTCCTTATTCTGGGTTAATCTGGGCAAGTTATAGCAAGAGGCAGACATTGGTAACTCCTCACAGGCTGTGCAACTGCCTTTCTTTCTCTAGGAGGTCTTAGTGAGGGAGAGCCCACCTGCCTTGGCTCTTGAATCTTTGAAGAAACAACAGAACAAACAGCCCTAGAAAGTATTTATACTCAGGTCCCTCTTGGCCTTGGGCTCTGCAGCTCTCCTAGATTAGGGCTGCTGCGGTGGTCGCTGGATCAACTCTATTCCTCTATCATCTGCAAAACCTAAATGAAACTGGATGGAGATAATATTTTTCAGCTTTTCTAATATTCATCTAAGTCTTTTTTTGCTCTGAGATTCACACTCATGGAATAAATGCTGTCCTCTAATTTAGAAAGAGGAGACCATTAAAAGATAGGCAGAGAGAGAGAGAGAGAGAGAGAGAGAGAGAGAGAGAGAGAGAGACTGTAAATTTTAAATCTTTCCTCAACTTGTCAAGGTCATGACCTTGAAGCATGAATTCACAAAGTCCGACTTTGCTATCCGATGGTACAAGGGCTGCAGTAGGTAGTGCATGTTGACATGTCTTGTTTTTCTTACTTTTATTCTTTTTTCCATGCATAAATAAAGGAAGTGTTTTCTCCTCAACAGGAGATACTTTTTTTAAAAGTTTTGTTTTACATCTTAAAGCAGTCCATTGAAATACATCTTTAAGAGCTGGGGAGATGCTCACTGGGTAAATCCTTTGCCATGCAGTCTTGAGGAGCTGAATTCAGATTCCCAGAACCTACACAAAACTGAACACTGGAGTTTCTGTAATCTTATTCCTGTTCCAGCAAGATGGGAGGTAGAGACAGAAGAGTCCCTGGAGATTCAGGGAACCTGGCGTGTACAACAGCAACAGAAAACCTTATCTCAAACAAGACACAGGTGAGACCTGATTCTCAAGGTTGTGCTCTGACCTCCCTGTATATGCTGTGAATTGTGTGTGTCACAGTCACACACCAGAAACATGCACAAATATATCATATATATACATACACACAAAAATTAGAAAAAGAAATATATCTTCAAAATACTGAAGGTATTTCTCTCTTCAGTGTACTAAGATCTAAAGCATGACTATCAGAATGAAATCCAAGACTTGTAAAGATCAGGGTACAGGAGGAAAGCTCTAAAATTTCAGACTTTTGATACATGCTAACAAAGACTTCCAGGAGAAATGTGGACTGTCTATTCATCCCCACAGTGGCTCTGTGCTCAGATATGATAGACCTGAGGGCAGGTCTACTCTATCATCGTAGTGTTTTCTATGTGCCCATCTGAGGACACTCAGAAATATTCATTGTGTACTCTTCAATAGACTGCAAAATCTTCCCTAAATGAGCAACATTCCCTGCCCTACTGAAAGACACATGCATAAGTACAGTAAGTAAACTCCCAGTGGGGCTGAAGACTGACACGGACTTGACAGACATTAGCAGCAGCTTTTCCTGTAACCAAAGTGTCAAGGACTCTATCAACTGTGCCAAGAACAGACAACATGAGTAGGTTTGAAACTAGCAGAGCTTAGGGAGCAAGGACTAAGAGTTCTGGAGGATCCTCCCACTGTGACTCCAGTAATCAACACTCACCCTATTGCTTTTCAGATTGTGTATGTGTACATGTTCATGCTCATGTGTGTGTGTGTGTTTGTGTGTGTGTGTGTGTAGGTATGTGTATGTGTGTGCATCTGGTTACATGGGGGTGTCTGGTGTCTTTGTCATGTTTTGAGCCAGGATCTCTCCCTGAAACTGGAGCTCACAGATTTAGCCAGACTCACTTCACCAGTCAGTCCCCGTGTCTCTTGCCTGTATCGTCCCTGCACTGGGATTCCAAGTGTGTGCCACTGGGTCTGGCTTTCTAAGTGAGTTCTTATAGGTCAGACTTAGGTCCCCATGCTTGTGAGATAAGCACTTTATTGACTAAACCATCTCCCCAACCTTATTTCTTTTCTCTGAGCCTCAGAACACATGGGCCTACACCTTTTAGATTATGCAGCTTTATAGACAGTTGCACAGTAAAGCTGGCCCTGCATTTTAATTTACTTATATCTTTATTTTTCAATAAAGATACACCATTTTCTAATACCATCTTTATTTTGTACCAAAATTTCAGTAAGATTTAGCATCATTCCTGTTCAGTTTGCTGATTCACTGAAAAGAAACCAGTCCCAGGAGGATTTCTAGCCTGAAGACAGTACCAATTTCAAAGTGAATTTTCATATTTTGGTTCCTCCTGAATGTGCCCATGGCAGCTGTAGATTGCTGATAAACACTATGTCCAGTCGTGTTTGTCAGGGGGTAGAATCCCTCAAGATGCTACCTGCTGCAAACGTCTCAGAAAAGAAGCTCTCCCAAGGCAGATGTGATAGATCTGAGGAGTACTGTGATCCCGACGAACTCTCAGGTCAGCGGCCATCTCCTCCCTGACATTCCCTTAGGTCAGCAGGAATCCTGCTGTACTGTGAAGACCCTGGCAATCCTCTCCTCTTACAATGACAAGAGGGAGAGAGTCGTGAGCCAGCTTCTCCACTTAAGTATCACAAAATTCTCCCTAATCGATAAATCTTCCCCATTCATCTCCACACAGAGAGCACTGCATCTGTCAGCACTTTGCCGAGCATTTGAACTCTTCATTACTGACTTAAAAATAAGAGAATCAGGAAAAGGAGAAACAGATTTAGAAATGCAGAACCTGATAAACTGTCCCTGAGGGGAACTCAGAGAACAATGACTGTCCTTCAGCTCCTTGCCATAAGCAGCACTTAGAGCAGAAACAGGCCAGCAGGGCCAATCCCCTGGAAAGCAGTATGAAGTCTGCAAAGCAAAGTTAGTTCCAGTTGTCTCCCCCACAGCGTTTTCATTATTACCCCTAAAGGTAAGTCTTCATTGTGCAGTCTGAAAATAGTAGGCTGTAAATAAATGTTGAATGAAGAGACTTTGGATGAAAATTGTATGTAGACTTGAACAGTTTGAAACTACCTCTGAGGTTGATTTTGAATAATTTTGCAATGACTTGAAAAATATCTACGTAAAAGCCCTTTCAAGAATGTGTATCTAGAATAAATCAATGCACCACAGGATGGAAAGAAGGGTTAGCATCCTGTGAACTGCATTTGTCATTTAGTCCATTTTGTCCTCTACTTGAAAGCTAGCAAAAAGACAGCTGCCAACATTTTTAAATGCTTCTGCTGCTGCCCGCATTATATTTTTAAATGAGACCCTAAAGCTGCATTCTAATGTATTACTTCCATTTGTTAACATATGCATGCATTCGCCTACTCTGCCTTTACTGGTTCAGCCAGAGAACAGCCCCAACCGTCTCCATCACCAGGAGTATTTCTCTGTCAGGTACAGCTGATCTTTGGACAGTTAACCTTTCTGGCAATACATGACCTACTTGAAGACAAAGAATAAAGGTACATAACTGATCAGGAGACAGGAGAACAAGTAAAAATCCCTGTGATAATCAGAGTGACGCATGAAGCCCTGCATCTTCTGCGATGTGTCATTGGAAAAACAGCAGTAAATAGCTTTGGCCTTGGTAAAAGCTGGTGTAGTGATCCGTGTACTTATACCAAATTTACGATCTAGGGAAAGAAAAAGTGGTGTGTTTTTTCACAGTACCTAAGCATAGTTTATCCCTTCTCTCTCCCATCTAACTCTCCTCCTCCCTCGCCAGTTGAAGTACCCCGTATTCCACATTCCTCCTTAATAATACCTGTCTCCCAGTCTCACCACTTCCTCGAGCTCCTTCTTCCCCCTTTACTCTTTGTGTAACCCTTCCTCCTTTCTTCCCAGTAAAAGATTCCATTTCTGCCCTCAATAACACCTGTCTTGTGCTATCTCCCTCCTCTCATGGTTCCTTTCCATTTTCCTGGCTCCTGTAGTTACATCAGGATATATAGTTACACCTAAGGATATGGAGCTAAGATCCACAAATAAAAGAGAACATATATCGCTTCTTTTTGTGAGTCTGTGTTACTTCACTCAGCATAACAGTATCTAGTGCTATCCATTTACCTGAAAATTTCATGATTTCATTTCCTTTATTACTGAGAACTCTATTGTGTCAATGTACCATGTTTTCATTATCTATTCATCAGCTAAGGGGCATTTAGGTGGTTTCCATTTCTTAGCTATTGTGAAAAGAGCAGCAACAAATACTGATATACAAGTATCTCTCCAGTAGGATGAGTCCTCTGGGTGTATGTCAATAAGTGATATAACTGGATCATATGGTAAATTTATTTTAGTTTCTTAAGAATTTTCCACACTGCGTTACATAGTCATTGCATCAGCTTTCAGTCTCACTGGCAGTTAATGCAGGTTCCCCTTTCTCTTTATCTTCACCAGCATTTGGTGTCACCGAATCTCTTGATCTTAGCCATTCTGACTGGGGTAAGATGAAATCCTAAAGTAGATTTGATTTGCATTTCCTTAATTTCTAAGGATATTGAAAACTTTTAAAGATGTTTCTTAGCCATTTCTATGTCTTCTTTTGAAAACTCTCTGTATAGATCAATAGCCCGTCTTTTAGTTGGATCATTTGTTTTCTTGATTCTTTGTCTTTTGAATTCTTTCTATATTCAGGATATTAGTTCTATGCCAAATGTGTATTAGCTCAAAGAACTACTGAAAAATATACATATATGTATGTGATTTCAAGAATCTTATAGGCTATAAGAACACAGTGCCAGAGAGATGAAACCTCCCTTCAAATTGTTGGTCAAGGTAGTCCAAGAAACTCCAAAAATGACATAGTCCTTGGTTGCCTCCCAGAATTTGAAGGTAAGACCCTATTGCTGAAGACAGGACATACTTTGGATGCAGGACTTAGAATAATAGGAGCTAGAAGTGACTTAGAAACCTCTTCCCTGAAGACTAGCTCTCATAGTATAGGAGGATACTATGCAAGCTGCTAAGGGAGAAAAATCAATCAGTGACCTAACCCCAGCTTAAAAGCCTAGTAACCACAACAATGATCAGCATAGCAAACTATCTCTATTGGTACAGTAGTGGCATTTTTACCTTGGGGATAATCAGTAACTCTCTAATTGAACTTAAAAGCTTTTCAGTGGAAGGGAACTCATGTGTGGTACTTTAAACATAGCCTTATGCTCAGGGATAGCTAGGGCATAGAACCTGGGTAAAAGCTGTATCTACCACATCTCTAGACAAACGTAATTCCTTACTGTATGTTAAATATGAATCTGTATATTTAAAGACCGGTGCACCTCTCACCACTCATCAAAGAAACTTCTTTTTGCAACAGATGGAGACTACCACAGAGTTCCAGAAGGAGTCAGGCACAGATGTCTGTGAGATGAGTCCTAAGTGATAACATCTATAATGGAACCTTTACACCTAAGGCTCATGGAACATAACACAACAGGGGTTGGAGAGAGTATTAATGTATCTTTCCAATCTCACCAGCAAAGCTTCCTCATGTGATTAACACAGAAAGCGACAACTGGTCAAAAGGTAGAGACTAAGACTGCAGAGTGCATGTTCATGGATAGAACTCCTGTAGGAAACCTCTGCCACCCAGGCCTCAAGGGACCTTTGGGGAAGAGGGAGTGGAAAGATTGTAAGAGCCAGGGGTGGTGAATGGCTACAAGGAACCAAATTTCCAGGTGACTGGAAACTTGCTAATATGAACTTACAGCGATGGTGACAATATGCGCAAGACCCACACAAACTCAAACCAGACAAAAATCCAACATACAAATGGGGAAATGGGTAAGAAGCACCAACCTTAGTTGAGAACTATTGGCAGCTAATCCTGCTGGGTGAAAGAAAGTTGATCTTTAAAGGAGTGATGCTAGATCGGCTGACCAGACTCCAGTGGATGAACTCACACCAAGGGACATTAGGGGATACAAACTCGACTTACTCAATAGGCTTTAACATACAGGACAGAATGCATGAACTCTGGTGGGAGACTATGGGAGAGTGTAGATAGGGAAGTAAGTCTAAATATGATTAAGATATACTGTATGAAATGTACAGAAATTCAATAAATTAGATATAGTAAAAAAGAAAAAGTAGTCTGCTATTTGTTACTTTTGGAAATGAAAAGGTACCTTGCATGTAGTTGGCCCTCTGTGACCTCCAGTTCTATAGTTCCTCATTCAAGATTCAACTAGCTGTCACACACACGCACATACACACACAGAGAGAGAGAGAGAGAGAGAGAGAGAGATTCAGAGAGAGAAAATGTGTTCTGAATAAGTATAGACTTTTTTCCTTGTTCCCTAAACAACCTAACAAGATCAAGAGAATTATATTCACAACATTGCATTGTATCAGGCAGTAAATGAAAAAGGAAAGATGGTTTAATGCATATGGCACGGTGTGTGCCGATCCATGTGCACCCTGAGCCACTGTATTTAGGGGACTTGAACATCTTCACTGAGATCCACTGGTGTCCAAGAACCAAGAACCAGTTTCCCATAGATACCAAGGAACGACTAAGTGAAGGGCTCCTGTAGAACTTATCTTAAACAAAAATTGTTTGGGGGAGGGGGCGAAGAATGGCTGAGCAGGTAAAGGTTCTTGCCTCCTGAGCCTGATGACCCGAGTTTGATCCCGAGAACCCACTTGGCAGAAGGAAAGAATCAAATCCCACAAGTTGTTTCCTGTCCTATGTATGTGTGTACACGTGTGCATGGTGGAGGGGCACACACACAATAAATAAATACTTTTAAATTAGTTGGCTCACAGGGGACATAGTGAAGTAGTAGATTTTCCCTCAGGAAAGCTCTGCCACTGCCTTAAGTGGGTTTTGTCTGGATGTGCTGATGCTTGTGGCGGGCTGGGCAGTGCATACCGAGGTCCAAGCTCAACGGTGCCGTGATTTACGGGACTCTGGAAATGAATGGAGTCACCCTGGGTCTCACTTCTTCCTGTTCATGAAGGCTGCAACATCACAATCTCATATCGACCTAGGACATTCATTGCTGAACAACCAACTCCCACCATTTTCTGAGGTTTCACCACAGGCTCTCATTTCTGCCTCGGAATGCAGGTGCTAGAGGCGTTGCAGAGGTTGGTGAGGGAGAGGGGGCTGAGGCACCTTTCTCAGTGTTGTTCATGTTTTATGAGCAAGATCTGGTTCTCTGGCTCTGCTTAACAGCCAGGGGGTCAGGATTTCTGCGGAGGAAGATGAAATAACTGCTGAGCTTCTCTGCCAGGCATAGGAGAGTTACTCCCACAAAATCATCCTTGTGTATACTTCAACAAAACTTGAACAGTCACCTAAATATCAAACCAAAATGCACTCAAGGACTATTACATAACATTTATTATAATTTAGATATCATTGGCACATTTCCAGCTACCAGCTCTTAGTCCAATAATGAATTTGAATGAAGTATGTGCCTGAATTTTAACCAAAAATAAGTAACTTCTCCCTTCCCCATGAAACAGCTTCATTTTTAGATATTTTTGAGCTTACTGGATAATAGAAATCTGATGTCCATTAGATCCTTTTAATATGAAAATAACCCTCACAAGTCATATGCTCGTATTCAGTGCTCCTACGAGTGCAGGTAGACGAGTTTCAACAGTGGAAGACTAACCTGCAGTCCCCAGTGTGACTCTTTTTGTGTACCCAGAGTTTGCCTGCACACCTCACGGGAAGAACTAGCCTATTAACTCTTTCATGACATCCTAGGCTAATATACAACCATTGGACAGCAGTATTTCCTAATGAATTCTGGGTGGCAATTCATTAGGAAATACGTTTTCTATCAAAGTTGCTCTAGTCTGTGGGGCCCTTAGGAGACAGCCTTGCCCTTACCACTGAAGCAACCTGTCTTGTGATCTGTGAGATGGGGGTGGGGGGGTGGGGGTGGGTAGCAAAGATCAATGAGATGAGACAGCATTCACAAGTTCAAGAGGACTCAGTCCTGCTAGCAGCCCTTGGGGTTTTCTTGCCATTTATCTGAGTACTTGAAGCTGTGTTTTGGCTTCTTGCTTGGAAACTCCTCCTTTGAATGAAAACCTACCTGGTTTCTGACTGTCATGCAAGGAGTCACTCAGTTTGCCCAAGGAAACTGGAGCAAGGGTCCTGTCAACTGACATTTCTCAAGGTTTTTCTGTTTTAGGCTCCCTGTGGGTATAAGAGATGTGGAGATAAATATGAGAAACTTTTCCTCAAGTAGAAAAATCTTTTCATCTACTCTAAGGAAGACAGATGATCGAAAAATATGTAACTATGGCATGATAAATAACAAGGTGGGGGGCGGAAAGGCATAGGTGTGTTGTGAAGCAGCCATGGAAATATACTGCAGGCCGGGACCTAGGTCAGGCTGGGCACTGTGAATAAGGAATCCAGTTCACAGGCTCTCCCAGCCCCTCATTTTCCTGCATCCTGAGGTTCTATGAACATTGGAAATACTTCAGGTCTTAGTCAGGACCTTCTACAGCACCTCTGACACCTGAAACACCACCATACAGCAGATATTGGAACACTTAAAGTGAAATATCTGTTAACAATATCATTTTTCTCCTAGTACTTGAGAGGTCCTTCGGGGCAATAGCCTGATTTTCACACTGCTTCCTTTTCTTCCTTATTAATTTGTGTGTTCTCTTCCTTATCGTATACGTCCTGAGGGTCCAGATCCTTCCCATTCTCTGTCAATGGCTCCTTCCCTAAAAGAATACCTTCTTGCAAGCCTTCCCAACTGCACATATCAATAAAAATAAATTAAATTAAATTCAAGAAAATGGAGCCTCCTTGGGATCACCTTGCCATCTAATTCCAATAGGTTGAATTCTGTCCTGATTCTTCAAGGCATGGCAGGTGGAGTTAGTAGGCATTTTTCTGCTCATGCTGTGCTTTCTAACACACAAGTCCAGTTATCAGAGGCAAGACTTACTGCACCAGACATAGTATGTATCCCTGGAATGTCCATCCAGGTGCCAGAAATTGCAGGCCAGTAGGAAAATGGTGTAATCTGTGATTCCATCTGGCCCATGAATTTCCAGTGGCCTTGCTTATAGATTGTCAGAACTGTTCATTAAGTTTGTTGTGAAACCAAAGGCTTAATATCTGTAATTTAGAGGGTTCAATAGGCAGTTAAATTGAGTGAAACTATTTTTGAATGACGACTCCAGTTTCAGAGAAAGAGCCGACATTGCAGCTCGGAAGAGCCGCATTTTGAGGCAGCACCAGGAATTCAAAATTATTTATAGGCCCTTTAGAAAAGGGCTTTGCTATGCTAAGTTGAGAAACTTTTTTCCCCTCCTGTTAAAAAAATGCTCACAAAAGCTACAGAGCTGACAAAAGGAAACATTTCCAACATAGATAGGTTATCAGCCACAACCACAGAACACAAATGGTTCAAATGGAGCAAAAGCTGATCCGTTTTCTGTTTGTTTTTTTCTTTCTTTCTTTGTCTGACCTGTGGTTGCCTTTAAATGCACATGTTATAGTGAAAAGGTGTTTCCTTGTAACGATATGTATAAAAGGAAGGCCACTGTGTGCCGAGCTTGTGGTAAAAATGGAACACCTCATCTGGTGTATGTGTCACTTGTAAGCAAGTCCCGAGATTTTATCACCTGTTGAGGATGACAGCCACTCCTGAAACCAAAGAGAAGGTTCTGGAAATCAAAATGTAGCAGCCAGTTATAGATACAAATTATGAAATTTATCCCTGTGAGTGACATGGAAAGATGGTGTAGATGTCAGGCGGACGACGAAGAACAAGTGAGAGATAAAAACAAGTCCAAACAAGGAGGAAGTCCTGGGGCCTCCTTGGCCCTGGTGTTCCTCAGCTGATCCCCCAAGTGTGCTCAATGGGGCTCAGAAAAGTTTGCTTCCATGAAGCACTGGATCAAGTAGCACATTCTAACAGCTGCATCCATTGTTACCTACATTTGCTGTATGAAAAGCTTTTCTTGTTACTGTCAGCAATCACCTGACAAGAAGCAACTGAAGGAAGACTGAGTTTATTTTGACTCATTTGTTTCATGGTATTACCAGTCAAGGTTGGGAAGTCCTGGCAGCAGTTACTTGAGGCCGCTGGTCACCATACATCCCCACTCTAGAAGAGGAGAGCAGTGAATGCTGGTGCTCAGCTTGTTTTTTTTTTCATTGAGTTCAGGAATCCACCTCATGCAGTGAGGCCACCAACAGTTGAGATGGGTCTTCCCACCTTGATTAACCTCATCATCATACTCCCTCACAGGCATGCACAGAGACTTGTCTCATAGGTGATTGTAGATCCTCTCAGGGTGACTATCAATGTAGTCAGTTGTATTAGCTATACTGACTAACCATAACAGGTATCAAACTGTTCTAACCTGATTTAGCAAGGGTAGCTGGTCCCTACCTCAAATCATTCTACCCTTCTTCATCCAACATATGTTTCCCTTGGGTGTGGTGTGATGGGACAAGAGAATTCAAAGTGGAATTGATAAACCTATCTTGATGGCTTGATGACATCATGCCAAAGAAGATGTAGGCAGAAGTCAGCTGGGAATTTGGGGGGAAAGTTTCTTTCCTGGAATTAACACCATCTCTCTGTTTTAAATTTTAATTTTTGCCATTTTCTTCTTACTCCTACCTGGAGTAAAAGCTGAGGCTGAAGAATACGGCCTTGCTTTTCTGATCCAGAGACAATCTAGAGCCCATAGCTTTTGTAGGCTGACCTTTGTTAAAGAAGGATGCAAATCCAACATAAGGGATTGTGTCTCAGAGAACCCCAGTGAGGTTTCTGGTTCATATGGCTTCAGAAGAGTTCAAAGAAAATTCCATTCCTGGGGCTGGGGAGATGGCTCAGAGGATAAAGCACTCTCAGCACAAGCATAGGAACCCAAATTTGAACCTCCAACACTCATGTAGAAGCTGGAGGGTTGTGTCAGCCTGCCTATAATTCCAGAGACAACGGGTCTCTAGGGCAAGCTAGCTCCCTAGACCAACAGAATCAAAGAGCTCCAGGCACACTGAGAGACCCTGCCTCAGTAATTAAAACAGACACTGACAGAGGAAGATGCCAGGCATTTCCCTGTGGCCTCCACATGCTCATGTACATACATGCTGTCATACACATGCAAACACATGTTGTTGTATAAATACACAGTTTCCTCTCTGCTGCAGGGTATAGGCTTCCAAATGTGATTGACAGCCAACTAACCAATGACTTAAGGGGGGAAATCTAGCGGAAACCCATGGAAGGATGGGAAGGACAAAGATGGGCGTGGCTCAAGGGCTCCATTCTTGGGAGTATTCCAGAGGTCTGGAGGACTTATGATCAGGCTCCGCCATACAAATTCTCTGTCTCTCTCCCTGAGGATGAATCCTTTTTAAGTAACCTGGAATAAATTAATTTCTTTAAAAGAGCATTCTCTGTTCGCTCACTCTGTTCAAACCTGGGGGTAGGGTGGGACTGAATGCTGGGCCCCAGCACAAGAGAATTCATGATACAGTTGGTGTAGCAAAGCAGGACTGACTGACAAAAGGAGAACAGTACCAGGAAAATGGTTTATGGAGCCGCCACTAATATGGGGACCAGCTAAGGGAAGAATATGGGCAGAAGAAATGTTGAAATGGTGGATTATCCTCATAGGACTGGTGTGTGTGACGGCCATTGCAGGGTTGGTGAAAAATGTAATTAAGGTGAACTTGCCCAAGCAGATGAAATTGATAGGTGGGACAAATACCAGAGGTGATGGCACAGGCTGACAGAGACTCCATGGAGGAGGCCGTGGCATGCGGGTCCAGTCCAGATAACAGTCTCAGGCTGAGGGTGTAGCCCAGAGAGAAACTCAAAGTGTGAGATGAATTAGATTGAGAGAAAGATATGAGGCTTACTTCTTTAGTACTAGTCTCTGACCTTGCTAGAAAATTGGATAAAAGAGAAAAGGATATAGTAATACAAAAGCAGGAAAAATCCAAATGTCTGCACGCTGATAAAGGCCTTAACAAGCATGAGAATTTAGTGAATAAAGCATTCTCAGCCATAGAGTTGCTGGAGCTAGGAAAGACGTTCAAACAAACCAGGTGGGAAACCTTAGCTACCTGGTTTGTAAGGCTGTGGGACATGGGAGCAGATGAGATTATTTTCAATGCTGCAGAAGCATGACAGTTTAGCAACATAATAGGTCACTCCTCCTTGAGATTTAGGCTGTGTAGCCTAAGGCAGTACAAAGGGAAGCTGTCTCTGATGGACTGGCTTGCACAAGTCATTAGAGAAACCTGAATTTTCCTTGCTATGTTAGACCTTGTATGTATATATAATGTTAACTTCTGAGTGTTTTACAGATATGAGACCCAGTTGAGAGATATCATGTACACCTGAAGAAACAAGAATGGAATGTAACTTGTACAGGGTACAAGGGTGAAGTATAGCTGTGAAATTCTGGAAGCTCTATGGGCCTAGGCCTTTAGATACCAAAGAGTAAAAAAGAATAGTTTATATAATTGTTAACTAGCAATTCCAGTACCAGGTGTGGATTGCTCCCCCTGTGAACTGTTGGCCAAGGGAGCCTTGGAATCCCCCTTCTACCAAAACAAAAGGCAATTGCTACATTTTAATGCTGATTGCACACTGGAAGTGGATGGTAAGGTCCTATTACTGAAGATGTGACATGGTTCGAGCATGGAATAAGAGATCTAACTGGGACCAAGCCGAAAACTCTCCACCAATGGATGGCTGGCTTTCAGTGTGCTAGAGGGTACTATGCAGGCCCCTATGGGAGAATGGTCCTGAAAAGCTCTGCTCAAGGACAGATCTTGCATGCGTCACTGTCAGATGTCTCTAGGTATAATAGAGGCTCATCTGGTATGTGCACCCCTCGCATATTTATAATTGGATCCAGGACCTGCTCTTCAGGGAGGGCACACACACATCTGATATTAGGGGGAGAGTTATAAGCCCCCATAAAGAAGCTACAGTAATTGTTTGCAAGATAAATATGATGTGCCTACTTAGGTACTGCCTAATCACTGTGCTTACATCCTTAGGTAGGTCATTCAGTATTTATGTCGATGTTACTTTTGCTGTTGTTGTTTTACAGTTGTTGTGTTTTATAATAGAAGGAACATTGCTGAAGCAAGATTATAATCCATGCCACAGTGGAAAGAACATCATCCTATACCTGTTATTCCCTCCCCAAACCCCTTGCTCTTGCGGCTCAGGGACTATCATAGAAGTGGCAGAAAGCGTGTACGAGCCAGAGAGAAAAAGGGGTGAGGTGCTGTACAGATACACAGTTTCCTCTCTGCTGGGAGGGATAGGCTTCCAAGTGTGATTGACAGCCAACTACCCAATGACTTAAGGGAAGAAGTCTAGCAGAAATGCATGTTAGGATGGGAAGAAGAGAGGCGGCATGGCGCCAGGGCTCCATCTGGGGCAAGTGTTCCAGAGGTCCTGGGGACTTATGATCAAAATGCAGGCTCCGCCATATGAAATCTTTGTCTCTCTCCCCAGGGATGAATCCTTTGTAAGTAACCTGGAATAAATTAATTTCTCTAAAAGAGCATTCTCTGTTTGCTCACTCGGTTCAAACCTGGGGGTGGGGTGGGGCTGAGTGCTGGGCCTCACCAGGAGAGAATTCATGATACACTTGTACACTCACTCATGCACACCACACCTATATACAATGGAAAATCTTGATGCAAACATTTTTCCTTCTTCAAAATTGTTTTTGTCTTTCTTCCTTTCTTTTGTGTGTAGATACACATGCCATATATGCTTCTGGAGGTCAGACAACAACTTTCAGAAATTGGTTCTCTCCTTCTACAATATGGATTCTGAACTCAGGCCCTCAGGCTTTGTAGAAAACACCTTTACCTGCTGAGGCATCTCCCTGACCCAGGAACATGCCACTTTTGTGCCACACTCCCAGAACATCATGCACCTAACCAGTCAAGTAAACAAACCAACAAATCATGAGGGACACACAAGAACCCCACACAGACTGCCATGCACCAACTCAAGGAATCATCTCTGATAAAGAGATACAAATCAGTAAGATAGAAATACAGTGGGATGTTGAGATTTTGTTTTAATGCATTTGATTCTGACCATACATTGCTATTTGTTAATTAACAATGAAAGTGATAGAGTTTGATCTGTGCTCTTCTGCTGGCACTTCTGTGTAAGAATATCATAAGCGAAATTATGACACTTTATTTTCTAACACCCATACACTTTGACTACTGCATCTTATCTGTGGATGCCTGAAGTTTTAGAAATGATTTTCAGTAATTTTTAGATCATTTAATTTTATTTTGTCCCCAAGTATCACATCTTAACTTGGTTTCTCCTTTTAAAAATTACTGTATTTCTATTTATGCGTGTGTATATATGTCAGGTAAACACAGTTACCCATAGAGGCCAGAAGAGGGTGTCAAATTTCCTGGAGCTGGAGTTACAAGCAGTTGCAAGCCACTAGACTGAGGTACTGGGAACTGAACTCAAGTTCACATGACGAAAAAGGAAATGGCTTCTGTGGACGTGGTGTTCTGCTCCAGCCAGGTTAGACACCAGCTTCTGCCCCGTATCTGGAGAGAACCTGCAATGAGATGATCTGCCCAGAGACAGTTTACTATTGGCCGCAGTTGGGAACCACCCCATAGGGCGATCGGCTAACCAAACCCATAAAACCCCTTGTACTTCCTTGAATAAATGAGTTTGCAATGGCTCAACCTCCGCATGCTTCCACCCAGCTCTCGGTGTCTGTGTTCTGACTCTGTGCCACTCACCCCTCTCAGCGGAGACCCTGCATCCCCCTTGGCTGTCCCCAAGTAGAGGGAGAGCAACACAATATTGAGTATTACTCTGCAATAACAAAGGAGAAGGTACATATAAGTGCACTAGCTTTGAGGGTTATTAATGATATTGTAAACAAATCCACAAAGTCACTATATCAATACTTTTCTTCTTGTGACCAAATATCTGACAAGAAGCAATTTAAGGAAGGAAGAGTCTATGTTGGCTCACATGACACAGTGCATCATGGCAGCAGAAGTGTGAGGTGGCTGGTCACATTGCATATGCAGTCAGGAAAGAGAGACTTGGATGCTGGTGCCCAGCTTGTTTTCTCCCTTTTATGCAGTCTGAAACCCCAGTCCGTGGAATGGTGCTGCCCACTTAGTCTTGATAATCTCTCATGACATGCAGACAAGCCCATTTTCCAGATCCTGTCAAGTTGACAACCAACATTAACCATCAGTCACATATACCACAATTCAAGTCACATACTATTCCTAAGATGGCAAGATTCATAGATGTGAAACAGATAAATCTGGCAGAGAAATTAGAGATTGTAAAGGGGTGAGAATGGGCATTTAGGATGTGTGACTGTGAAGGGAGCAGCTCTTTGGTAGAGGCAGAGTTCTGTATATTGCTTGCTGTGGTTGTTGCACAAAGCTACACAAAAGCTACACACGCGAAACAAAATGAACCACAAGCAAAGACTGGAGATACATGGAGACCAGCAGTTCTCAGTGTGCTGTTGTTATGTAAAGTGGAACCACTGGAAAAAACCACTGAATGAGGAAACTGTAGGATCACTGTCTGCTGTGACTTTTTGTGACACTTTAATTATTTTGGAAAAAGCAAGTGGTGGGCTAGGGTAGCTACTGACTACTGACTACAGGATAGCTACATTGAGGGCTGGAGACATGGCTCAGCAGTTAAGAGCATTGATTGCTCTTACAGAGGACCAGGATTCAGTTCTCAGCAACCACAAGCATCTGTAACTCCAGTTAAGGGGATCTGACAGTTCTCTTCTAACCTCTGTGAGACTCTGCATTCATGTGCTATACATATTCACACTGAGACCCATACACATACTGATAAAATAAAATGCTGAAAAAAATCTATAAAACAAAAATATGTGGGGGGATATGGGAGGACCTGAAGGGAGACTGGGAGGTGTAGAAATAATACATATATAAGACTCATGAAGCTTTCAAACAAAGATGAGTAGATACATTGATATGTTCTAGTACAAGGGAGAGATTCTCACTGTGTGTCAATGCTCAGATTTGTGCATGCTTTCTGAGATTTGCCCTGAATAAGCTAAGACCTTCTAATCTGGTTGCATTAGAGTCACAGACAGATGCACAGCTCCTGTTACAGAACCTGTCTGTCCACCCAAAGCTGTCTGTGGGAACAGAGCTGCTGACCAACAGAATTCCAAAATCCTGGTTAGATGCCATGTGGACTACTGGGGACCCATCGCCTGTTGTTGATTATTTAGCCAGAGCTTCACTCGTGTCCTCTGTTTGTCTTCAATTTAGTTCTGGGCCATGCACTGGGCAAGTCCCCAAGTGCCTTGTGGCTACTTGTATAGGCAGATTAAAAAAAATGACAGTGACCACCTCCCTCTTGCCTCCAATTTCAGGACTTCTTATTTTACTGGAATTTGACCTGTCACCAACCCATGACTCAAAAAAAAAAGCAATGTTTGTATGTCTTCTTAAGTTTTGGCACAGGTAAGCTTCCTTATTACAGATAAACTAAATCCTTCAAAATGGGCTATCTTTGAATTCTTAATTGTTCATAAAGTCTATCCCAAGGAAAGTGAAATGCAAAATATGGGATCAAACTTTATGTGAGATGTTCAATTATTAATACTAAAAATAAAATGCACACTCAGCACCTTTGAAGAAAATTATCACATAAAATTTGTGTGACTGGGTATGCATGTGTTCATGTGAGCATGTGTTCCTACGGAGCACATATTTGTGCAAAGATATGTGCAATGTGTACGAGCACATGTGGAGGGCATAGGTCAACCTCAGTCTTCATTCCTCTGGAACTCACCACCTTTTTATTGAGAAAAAGTCATCCCTCAGTGACCTGAAACCACCAGAAGGCTGGGCATCTTCTCCTGTTTCTATTACAGTGGGGCAAGCATGAGGCTTCCAACATCCTCACTTTTCTGTTCCAATTCATTTATTTATCACATATAGTATACTAGTAAATACACAGTATGTTGTGAGAATAACTTTTGATTGAGTCATTTTTGTTTTATGTATTTTATTTATTGTTTTACCTTTGTGTATTACCTGCATGTGTTTGTGCACACATGTCTTGCGATGCCTGTGGATAACAGAAGAGAGCCTTAGATCCCCTGTAACTGGAGTTCTGGAAGGCTGTTAGCTGCCATGTGGGTGTTGGGATTCAAACCTGGGTCTTCTGCAAGAATAGTCAGTGCTCTTAACCACTTGCCATCTCTCCAGTTCCACTGTGATAAGAATTTTAAGTACCATAAATTTGTTTGCCTTTTTCTCTCCACTCTTAAACTTGTCCTACCTTCTTCCAGACATACAAGCATCCTAGAAGTAAGCCTTTTTCCCCATCAATTAGAGGTTTTCTTCTTGAAGTCTATTTTATGTATATTTATAATGGTTATTGTTATGTGCACGTTACACAACAACAATGTGTGTATGTGAATGTGGGGGGGGGATTTGTGTGTGTCCTTGTGTGTATGCACATAGGGGGGTGTTCAGTTACATTTACCCATGGAGCCCCGCAGAGTTCAGAGATTGATATCTGGGTGTCTTCTTCAGTTGTTTCACACTTGTCCTTGGAGATCTTCATTTGGCTAGACGAGCTGGTCATTGAACCCTCAGGATGCGTCTGTCTCTAGCTACCAGCACTGGGTTACAGAAGCGTTCCAGTAGGTTTGGCTTTTATGTGGGTGCTGTGGATTCAAACTCAGGTCCTCCTGCTTCTGTAGCAGGCACTTTAACTCTGTTATATCTCCCCAGCCCCGGGCTATGCCTTTTCTTGATGATTGTTCTTCACATTATGACTGTAAGACACTCAATGTCAGTACATCATATCTTTCTGTGAATCTATTTTATTATATCCCAGAGATTTTTAATCATTTTTCTATAAGTGAACATTTTGTCATTTTAATTGTTTCATCATTACAAAATTCTGTCAGAAACATTGAAGTAGAATCTTCTTTGGTTGTTCAGAAATATTCTGTAACATGATTATATAGATTTTTATGGTGGGAGACATTATTTTAAACAAAAGGATATGGTTATGTCAAGAAAAAAAGAAATCAAATGCACATTCCATAAAGAATTAGAAAGAAAAATGTACTTTGGATAGGAAATCCTAATTCTTGTACATTGAATAAACACTGATTATTATCAAAAGCTTTCAATATTCTTTTAAACACATTTTTTAAGAAAGTGTCTCATATATCACAGGTTGATCCTATGTGTTGGAAGATGATTTTGAACCTTGAATTTTCCTGACCCTACCTTTAACCCCCAGAGTTCTGGGATTATAGGTATCTGTCCCCACAACTGATTTATGAGGTGTTGGAGTTGAACCCAGGGCTTTGTGCTCATCAAGCACTCTACCAGATGAGTGACATGCTTTTACACTGAGTTAGAATATTCTTTTGCCTACCTTAGCTCTAGGAAGTCTTCTTTCCTGAGTTATAACCTCTAGGACTCTCCCTGCCCATCCCCATAGGCCATAATCAGCTGCCCTGATGCTCATGTGCCCAGCCCTTACCTGGGCACCCAGCATTATCTTACCCTTCACACCTGACTCCCACTCATTGCAGCCAAGGATTGTAATCCTTTGTTTTAAAAGCATATCTGCCATCAAGTCATAGCTTTAAAGAAGCATTTTGAATAAATAAATGGATACATCCATAACAAGGGAGTAGTCTGGCTTCAGGTGGATGTACAAGTTTTGTTATCTGTTCTTAATTTTTCTCCAAGAGTCTGACCTTTTAAGATGTGCCTCTGGTTGACTGTGCACCCTAAGTCTTCCAAGGAAGCTCAAGTCATAGGTGAGCAGCACTTCTTTCCTGCAGTTCATTTCCATTTGGTACATATACCACTTTAGCATCAGTCTGTGGGTGGCATTCCTCAGGAAGTGTTTAAGATGGTGCTTTTACTGTTGACAGTTATAATTAGTAGTCATGGCAAGACCAGGGGAGCTGGCAGTCCCCGCATATAAAGGGATTTGAAGTGTGTGTTCCTCTCTGCTTTTGGTGAGCTGGCTACTTAGTTTACCAGCACACCTCTCTCTGTGTGTACATGTGTCTATGTATGGGTGCACCTGTACATTTATGTATATATGCATATCTGCATGTCTGGATGTGCTTATATGTATGTGTGCATGCATGCCTTTGTGTGCATGTGTGTGCCTATGCATACCTTTGTGAATGTATGTGTGTACGTACATGTGTGTATGAGTATGTATGTATGCATGCATGTATGTGTATTTATGTATATATGTGTGTGCATGTGTGTATTATGCATTTAAACGTTTATTTATAATTTTCCTTTATTTGCAATATTTCCCTATTCTAAGAATATTATACATTGTAAATGACAAACAGCTTGCATTTTATATTTGTATTTGTTTCTATACACAAAATAGTATTTATAGAATATACTTCATCTTCTACCATAATGTATTATCTGGATAATTTAAATTTAAAGTAAAAACAAAAATATTGTGAGAGCAAGAGAAACATACTTTACTAAACATCCCAATTCTCAGGGCTGCAGGGGCTGAGGATGGAGCATCCATGCTGAGTTTCACTGCAGCCAAAAGAAAAGAAAATGGCATTTTCCAGCTCACTTTGTTATCTGTCTGCTACTAAATATTGACTAAAAGGATAATTTGCTTTGGTGCCGAACAAGAGCACAATAAGACATTATATTTAATTGCCTGCTGGCCATGTGTACTGTTTTATATATCATTTTTTGCTTAATTTTACAAGGGGGAATTCTTATTACAGTCTGTGAGAGCAGAGTGAAGCCCACAGAGCTCAAGGGTCTCCTCATGAGTTCGTAACTGCTAGCTACCCGGTGAGACCCACAGCACGTTTTCGCCCTTCTGATCCGTTGTTCTCAGGAGCCATACAGTTGGCCTTGGTTACACTGGTGAGGCACAGCATGAAAATTTCATCACATTTATTTATTTGTGTGTGTATGTATGTGAGAATGTGCTTGTCATGTTGTATATGTGTGTGTGTGTGTGTGTATGTATGTATGTATGTATGTCAATGGACAAATGGCAGAAGCTGGTTCTCTTTTTCTGCTATGTGGATCGTGTGGATTGAACTTGGGTCATCAGTATTGGCAGCAAGTCATCTTGCTGGACCCCACAGGAATGTTTTATAAAGCAAAGAAGGCATTTATGTGATCATTATTTACAAAAACACCTAAAACAGAAAGATCATAAATGCAGAAGTAACTCTGGAATGAGAGCTATTAAGGGAGCTCTCCCAGGTTTAATAGTTGAAGAGATCAGGATTTGGATCCCTGGGCATAGGTACCTGAAGGCCACTGGTACCACTAACTTCCTTGAGTGTTACATACCAGTTAGGCTTTCAGCACCCAAATGAGAGGCAAGTCATGGTGAAAGCCTAGCTTGCCATTTGAAGACTGGTCCACAAATTAAGATGCGTTCTCTGAGCCTAATAAAGTTCTCTGAGCCTAACAAAGGTTTATTTGGATGTATCTAATTCTAGCCTCTCATTGCCTTCCTGGACAGATCACCCAGCTCACGGGCCCTGGGCTTTGTACTCCTGTCTCGGAGTGACTGCTCAGATGACTAATAGACATTGACAGAGATTAGTTAAGTTCAACACAAATGCTGGTTCTCCTATTAAGCTTACTCCATGCAGGATGATGCACTTCTGTTCTCCGGAGTTCAAGCCTCAACAGAGAGAGACACACACACAAACACACACACATTCACATATGCACACATAGACACACACCCATACACACATGCACACACACACACATGCACACACACACATGCACACACATATATAGACACACACTCACACAGACACACACACCCATACACGCACACAGACACACACACACACACACACACACACACACTCACACACATACAGAATGAGCTATGGCATGCATAGGACTCTGTGGGAGTCTGGCCAAGGCAAGCAGGAAGAAGGGGTCCTGCCAGGGAGCCACTGGGGGAGGGCAGATGCTGTACAGCGATACAAGGAACTATGGTTGCACTTCATCAAAGATGGATATTAAGCCTAACTTGGGCTTATCTCTTACTTTTCTCTATGTAGATATTCTTCCAGTGATTAATAATAATGTATAGTGATGAGAGAATTTTTATACTAACAATTTAATTCTTATAATGCAATACCAAGTCTAAATTAATATGTCCATCAAAAAGTACACTGTGCACAGATTCCCTGATCTTGGGCCCTCCAGGGGGGCTTCCCAAAGAAATGGCACTTTATCTGAGTCTAAAGAGAAGGACTTATCATGGTTTTCAAAAAAAAAAAATAGCAGAACCAGGGCCATATTATCCTAAATTAATCTCAGAAAAGGAATAAGCTCTTATAAATAAGATATAAATAAAATAATTAACTTTATTAATTTAAAATAATATAAATAGATAAAATAAAATGTAAACACAGAATTAAACAAAGATTGGAAAGGGTAGGGATAATGAACCCAGTGTTTCCTACTTCCATACCTGGAGCATCAAGGGTAACTGTTCCTGGGTACCCAAATTCAAGGTCATACATACTCATTGGCTCATTTCCTCACTGCCCACTCTAAATCTTCTATCCTGTACTAAGTGCGGGAATACTTCATCTTTTCTCATAGTATCATATTCATCATCTCATCTTGTAAATCAAGTCATTTTGAAAGTGGCTGTTTCGTGACTGTCATGAACTCAGAGAGTCAAGTGTCCCCAGAGCTGAACAGTGTCTGGCTCACAGTGAGCACCCTGGTAAATGGGTTGTTTGAATGCTGTGGAATAGTTTCAGGTTTGTTAAAGTTCATAAGAATACATTAGAAATGTATGACATTTTCCAAGAATAAATAAAAATGTACTATTTTAGAAATGCTTGAGGATGTTCATCACCAGATGCTGGCCTCCTTACTATCATTGGAGATAGCCAGATGTGACTCTCAACCACATGTGGATGTTTTCTGACTAAGTTAGGTGGCTCTGATAGAAGCACATTGTTTTAGGAGTGAATGGGCTATTGGGGCTTGCTCATGAGGACTGAGAAATGCATGAAGAATTCTGTGTGTGCTACCGTACCTTCTCTGCTCTCCTCACAGCAGGATCTGAATGCCGTACCACCAGACACCTGACATGCCCAGGCAAGGGGCTCTGTCTCTGGAGGCTGGAGAGGGAGCTTTACTGCTTTTCTTGGAGCACAGAGGAGAACTCACTCCTGAGCACAGAGCCACTAAGCTCCTCTACCTGTGTCCTCTTTTCCTATCACTCACACCTGGGCACTTCCATCTGACACAATGGGGCCAAGCGCCTTGTCTGCACGACTGTCTTCTTGGGTCCTTGGTCGTGCAGGCTGTACTGGCACCGTGCCTGCCTCAAGGCATCTTGAGTGTGGCTGTAAACACCAAAATTAGCTGGGATGGGTCCATTTGACAGTTATTCGGGCCAAACTGGCACCTGCAAGCTGAGTCACTGACTTTTAACTGTTTATTAAGTGGTGACAGTGACAGCTAAATAGTGTAGAAGAAGGACCCTTTTCTGTGTGCTCCGGAACATAAGGCTTTAGGGGAAAGGCAGCAGCATTACCAGCATGTGTGACTCTGTGGGGGCGGGGCACAGGACGAGCACACATCAGATTGCTCTTGTCTTCCCTTCCATCTGTGCAGATGGTTCTTCAGGGGGCCTTCCAGTGGGGAGCTCCCCTCTGCAGCTCTGGCCCCAGGCTGTCCCGTCCCTGAATGTTCTGAGGAATGCTGCCAGCTCCTGTAGCAAAAGATGAGGTCTCTTGAATCTGGTAAGCACCAGAGTCTATTGAAAAGGCCCAACATGAGGGGCCCCGATTCCCCCAGGGACAAGGACAAGCCTGTAGGGGAACCCAGTATGCTCCCACGGGGCCCAGCCCAAGAATCTTTCTGGGCTGCTGATAAGCTTTCCCAATAAACTTACTTTTTAACAGAGTCATGGGAAGCAGTGCGCATTTTCCAAATTGAACTAGTTGGATGTAAGTCTCGTTGGCATTGCCCAGGATACGGACTGTTCAGGCAGCAACTTTGTCCCCAGGTTTTCTATAGCAGGGAAGGACCAAGAGTCAACTTGACAATTTTGCCTTGAGTGAAGCAATCAGGACTGACTGGATTCTAAGAATATTTTTTAGAATAAGTTTGTGAATATCTGAGTAGGCCAACCCTTCCGTCCCCCAACACATGTGCAGATATACTTGTGAGCAAACACACATACATATGCATGTGCACACACACACATGCACACATGCATACACATACACAGGCTTTTGAACAGTGTGTGCAGTCTATAGCAAATGTAAGCATGACCAAATACAAGTAAAAGCCTAAGGCAGGGTAGAGGGGTTACTTTCTAAATCCTGAGCCAAGCTGGAATGCCTTCACTTTATGCCCTGTGATCGATCCTGGTGGGTGCCTAGGTAACTGTTTTCCATGTGTGGAATGAGGAAAATAATAACCTTAGCACAGGTCAGTGAACTGATGCAGGCTCTCTTGACCTTAGCAAGGTTGACATTTGGAGCTGATTAATTTCATGTTATGGAGGAGTCTGTGCTATGCAGATGTCCAGCTTTACCCATCAGGAATCCATAGAAGACCCTACTTCTCCAGTTGGAGCCAGGTTTTGTCAGTTATCCCTGAGGGAGAAAAATTAACCCCTGTGAAAACAACCAACTGAACGTCTGTTAAGTGATCTGAAAGAGGAAAGAGCACACGTTAGGCACCAAGACCCAGACAGTGACAGGAAGGTAACTACAGTCGCAAACACTCCCGGAGAGTACTCGGGCTTAGTAAAGCTGTGCCTGCCTTCAGATTTATGGGGTGGGAAATCAGATTAATCCAGCGGGATGTATTTTGGCTCCGTGCTGCTGTGAAATGCCATATTAAATTAAACAAATTCTGTTTCTTTCTTCAGAGTCAAGGGGAGGGAAAATGAGTAACACTTTAAATTGCAGGATATTAATTATACAGACCCACGTATTAAGTGTTATGCATCTAAGGAGCTAATTTCCCTCACAATGTTATCATTATTTGTTGCTTGGATTGCACCGTTGATGTAAACACATTGCTTTACAAATACTCCTATAAAGTTTATTGCTTTTATATGAGCACGCCATGTAATTATGTATTTACCTTCTAATAAGCGATGTGAGCAGCACAACTCACTCACAGCAAAAACGCAGCGCTTTTGCATTTACCCGACTTTCTAAAAATCTCTGGGTAGCAGCTACGTTGGGCTGCACTAGAAACAGAACTGAGAGCATCATCTGAATAAACAAGAAAGTTCTATTTTTGTTATTTTTTCCAACTTTAAAGAAATAGGCCAGTCTTTCTCAGAAAGTTTCACACTGTGGGGTATTTTTTGGAGGAGGGGTATTTTTGGTTTTTTGTTTGTTCCTCTACAGGGCTGATCCATCCCTGTCAAGTCTGCAAAGCGTGCTGTGTGTGGGTGGAAAGACAAACCACATAGAACTTTCTCATTGCGGCAGTCAGGCCACCTGAAACACTGCATGGCAGTTCTCCTCAGAAGGGGAAAAGTGTAACAAGAAGAAAACACACTGCACTGCACACAGACATGCATTTACACACATACACAAATACATAGGCATACATACAAATACACATGTACACAGATGCACACAGATGCATATAAATACATACATACACTCCCACACATTCACATCCATAAATACACACAAATACACAAGTATATACATATGCACATACACACATAGACAGATATACATAAACAGCACCACTCACACACATACAAACACACACACGTTTATATAAAACATACATGCACATGCACGCATACAAACCTGCATAAACATAAGCACACACCTACAAAAATTCATACATATACACAGAAATACATATCCACATATTCACATATACATAAACATGCACATGCATAGACACATACACATGTATGCAAACATGCACAGATATATGTGCACACAATGCACAGACATATACACATACACACAAATATACACACATGTACTTAAATACACACGTCTGCACACATACACTCATGCACACATAAACACACACATACACCTGAGTACACATACACACACACGCATGGGATCAAATTCCTACCTGGATTACATTTTGGAAGCCTGTTCACTTGCTCAACTCCAGTCATTCATGTCAAGAAAAACTCTTGGTACCTTCAGTACCCATGGAAGTTCAGCCTGTCAGCTGTCTAGCAGCTCACACTGATGAAACATCCATTGATCTACTCCCCGGAACTGGTTTTAGATGACTTCTAGCTCAGATACAGTAATATAAGTCCTTTGGGGGAAATCAAGCAAAAAAAGATTAGCAGTTTGGTGGGTTTTCGTATTTGATTTTTCTCCATAGTCAGGGGATTAAGTCCTAGAAACAGTTCTTTAAACATGCATTGCTTGTGTAGATGAACAGACTCTGTATAACAAATAACGTTTCATATCTAGGAGTAGGGCTGCAGGTCTCCACTTTGACAACTGTGTAGTCTTATTACTTACTTATTAAAGAAAGCAGCTTAAGAGTGAAAGCAATGTATCCCCAGAATCCAAGAGTATTATGAAACAGGTGAATTTCTTGGTTCTCAACTGCGTCCTCACAGTTTGCAGAGAACAGAAAAATCCAGTAATGGATATTATTGATTTACAGAAAACAGTGATTTAAAAAATAGAGGAAAGAGACTTGAAAATAAACCCTCATCAGGGAGGTTTTTAAAGGTCTGCCATCTTTCCAAATCTCTCTATACAGATGTTTAAGTTCAGAGAAAGAGTTCTCTTAAGAATCTTTGTTGAGTTAATTCATCTAAAGTGCCATGCATTTCAATAACTCTATATGCCATAGATTTCCTAATTCTCTAACAATAGACATAGACTTCACACTTTGCAGGGGATCCAAACTACCTATAAGAGGTTCCTGGCCTGGAATGTCAGCAATTTTTAACCTCAGAAGTAGGGATGCTCACAAGGGTGTGTTTTCTTCCTTTTCTTTCCTCCTTTGCAGTGAGCTGTGCACTAGGAAAAAGCCTGTATTTATTCTCCATAGCATGTACCTCACTCAGTTGTGGATTCCAGGGTAGATTTTAATAGCCTGGTATAAATACTTCAGGGATTTATTAAAAGCCCGAACATCTCAGATTTAAGTTGGGCTAATTTAACATATAGTCCTTCAAAAACTGTGCTTTTAGAGAAAATAATATAAAACAAAAGATTGTGTAAAGTTAGATGTGGTGGTACTCACTGTCATCCTAGCACTCAGGAGAAAGAGGCAGGAGGACCTCAAGTCCAATATCTACCTGAGGCTATGTGTGAAGAGCCTGTCTCAGAAAATGTTTACTGAGCAGTGAGAGAGTAACTCAGATGAGAAGCAGGAGTTCTTCCAGTGAAGGAAGGTGTTTCCATAGAAAGGAAGGCGTGTGTGGAGTGGGTGGTTTATGCCTCACATGAAGAAAGCTGCCATAGAAGTCAAGTCATTCACGAACTGCCAGATGTTTTTTGCTTTAAAGTCTCAATCCTGTGACTGCCTAGGGTGCTGAGTTCTGTCCTGCTTCTGATCCCTTTGCCTTGGGAGCCTGTAGCACACCGAGAGCTCTAGCTGAAGTCCCTCTGACACCTCAGGGTCAAAGGTCGTGCTTCTTAAATAAAATGTAGTTGTGAACTGAACTGTGCTGTCATGTTGTCACAAACCACCCGAAAGTAGGGCCTTGTTGGCCTCCTGTTATCGGCAAGTTGAAACAAACTGGTGGTCTGGGTTACTTCCACTAATTTTGGCCTAAAACTGCTACCGTACTTATTTTAAATTTGTTCTAAAGGTGTCTCCATACATGGTGAACTTGACATATAAACAGACTGTAACTTACTCTTGCCACAACTTGCCACAAGCAACCACCTGTTCAAGTACTGTTTAAATAAGAAAGCAGGAGCCATGACTAAAAGGGTTACGGACTTCTTTGCACCCCACTTGTGCCCTCTGTCATGTGTTTTCTTGTCTCTGGAAATGAAACGAACTTGTCCTTGGTAGGGACAGGCATTCTGAACCAATGATTTGTTTCATTCTTGGAGAAATTTCTCCTTGTCAACACAGAGTGACATTGAATTCTCCAGTCCCTAGTAACCCCATCTAGTTTCCGAGCGATTCTCAGTGCAGACTGCTGGGTTCTGAACTGAAAATAAAACAACTGGAGCAACAAAATGGGATTCTTAGAATTCTGCCTTTCAATAACCCCTCAAATCAGACAGCATCTTCCAGGATTGTCCTCAACAAAAATCTGGTCGACTGAGGGTGCGCCTGGCAGCTTGGCAAAAGCAGTGAGGGCAGAGACCCGGACAAGGCCTGAGGGACTGTCCTGTGGGACTAAGGGGGGCTAGAGTACGCTTCTTGCAGAAACTGATTTTAATCATAAGGAAGAGCTAATTTGCTGAGGGTGAAGTGGGGACTGAAGGGACTCCATGCAGAGGAGATGGCGGGTAACTGACACACTCTGGAGCCAAGCAGAGCCTAGAACACGCTAAAGGAATTGAAGTGTGGTTCCAGTTCAGGTTGAGAGGGGTCAGGTGGGAGAAGTCCTGGTTACAGCAATGCTCTAATGGAACATTCTTATAGTGACAGGTGAGACCAGAGAAGTTAGAAGGCACTGATCTTTCAGGGCCTGGCAGCACTTGTAAGCCTTTGTATTTTATCCTGGGGGGCTGGGGGCTCCAAGAAGAATAAAGGGAAATCCAGAAATAAAACTTGAGTCCTGTTCCGTGAATGAGTAACCCTAGAGACTATTGTGGGTTTGACTTGCAGTTATCTCTGGGCCCTTAGCTTGCCCTAGGCCCTTTCTTTCTAGATCCAGATGCCCTCCCATGTTAAGCTGAGAAATGGCTTATATGCAAGATTTTCATTAATAAACAAAACAAGAGACAAACTTTAAAAAAAGAAAGAGAATATTTAGAGAGCTGTCTTGGGCTTGTTTAAGTCTTGATGACATTAATAAATCAGTATAATTTTTTCTTTTTAGTTTTGTGTGTATCTTTCATTTTTAAATCTATCTGTCCCAAATTACCGAGATGTCCTAAAGAAAGGGAAACAAATGCCATTCTTCATTCCATTGGTCTAACTTCACAAATGCTTAGCAATGTTCAGTGAATTCCCTTCAAGTCTTTTCCTCTTACGCGTAGGCATTTCACCAGATTTGCATCATATGATGTTCAAAGTTTGAACTCTACTTTTCCAGAAAACCTTACATCATAGGTAGTTTTCCTTGCTCATGTAAGAAGACATTATTTCTTCATGAACATGTACAGCCCCTCTCCTGCTCTCCAGATGATGGTCTATTTTGCTGTGGTAAACCTATGCATTTGTGTGTCCTTGGGACTGACTGCTAGACCTGGAGTTTCTATGAAGGAGCAACAGTGTGCTTAGGTCACATTGTTCATATAACCAAAACATTTTTCAAATGGATTATACCAATTTACACTCAGACCAGTTGCTCCCCCACCCCACTGAACTGAGCCTGCTGGGGTGACATGTCATGTGCTAGTGATCCAAACTGTATCATTCGCCTCCTGCTTCCAAAAAATGAGAGCAAAGCAAATGGACATGGTGATGTCTACCATACCAGGATGTGTACAGGGAGAATTTTGCTCCAGGGCAAATTTCTACTTTTGGGTAATATCCAGACACTACTCTCCGTGACATCCCAGAATATTTGGGTGGCAATCAGCGAAGTTAGGGTTTCCCTCAGGGCAGAGTTGGCTTGTGTTCTCACACACAAGGATTGGGCAACATTGCCAGCTGCCCCCTGTTCTTAGGGGTTTGTCACACCCAGGGGTCATTTAGCTGTTCGTACATAGCACCTAATGGTGGTACAGCCTCACTGTGGATCTGCTTTCTAGCCCGCAAGGGATCATGGAATGAAACCGCTACAAACTCCCCAAATTGGGCAGTGGATTTTGATGTAAGTCCCTTCCACCCAGGCTGAAACTCCAGTCGGAAGCTTCCTGGTAGGTAGCTTCTGTGCATAGCAGCCCCATTTCAGTGACTCACTAACCTTTGCATAGCAGGGTAGTATTTAGTGTTTTATTCATTGTTGAAAATTGTGGAAACTGGTAGCCAGATTGCATTCTAAGTCTGCCTCACAGTGTCCGCAGAAGGGACCTGTGTAGCCACAAAATGCTGTAAGAATGCCCTTGGCTTCTGCGAGCTGAGCAGAGGAGGCTCTTTCCCTTCCTCCAGCTCCTTACTGTAATGATCACACAGACATCTTTTTCATTCTAGCAACTCTTCTTTCTGTTTGCTCGAAGACCTAAATCAAGGAAGGCTGGCTTTACACGGGCAGCAGCGGTTAAGGCTGAAACTGAAACCCACAATTCAGATGATGCAACTAAACTCTTGTGAAAGTTTGATGCGTGTGTGTTCTGTAATGAAGCAATCAAAAACCGAAATCACAAAATGACTACTGTTCACAGCCCTTCCATTTTCCAAGTAATTACTTGACTGCTTCTGGAGTTTAGCTGCCAATTTCTACTCTTATTTTAAAACTGAGGTTTATGTTTGTAAATTTCACTAAAGCTAGGTTGCCCCAAAACAATATAAAGGTGATCAGAAGGCTTTGGAATCAAGATCTTGGGATTTTACAGATTGAGAGATATAAGCAAAATAGTAAATCGAAATCAGAGACTTCTCTTAATCTCAGAAACCTTTTGTAACCCAAGATGACTTAAACCATATTTGGGTGCTTTATTTTAGAGCTTGTCGTGGTCCAGAGATAGCACTTTCAGTCTGACCCTTCAGACATGACATGCTATGCCTGTAAGCCAGATCCAGGCCAGCCTCGTGTTTCTAATTACAATTTCATTGGCGCACAACCATACCCATTTGTTCACGTCTTATCTATGGCTGCTTATCTCACTACTACAAGGGCGGGGTAGAGTTGCTGCCAAGGGGAACCATATGGTCTGCAGAGCTTAAAATATTTGCTATCTATCCCTTCTCAAAGTTTGAAGACCATTACTTTAAACAAAACAACTATTATATTAGCTGGAGTTGGGCTTTTGCAGAAATTTGGAATAAAACCGAATCCAGTCCTTAGCATTGAATACATTCCTTTCCTAAACTCTAAAAACAATGCTTTCTCATTTCTTTGACCTCTTAAAAAGTCCACTAAAGAGGACCTAGTGAGACAGCTCAGAAGTAAGGCACTTGCCTCGCAAACACGGGGACCAGAATTCAGATGTCTAGAACCTAGCAAAATGTCTGGAGGTCATAGCAATTCACTTGTAATTCTAGTCTCTCAGGCAGAGAGGAGGATCCCAGGAGCATGCTGTCTAGACAGATTAGTCATCTCAGAAGAGCCAGCTCTGAGTTTGATTGAGAGACTCTGCCTCAGAGAATAAGACAGGAGGGTGATGGAGAAGGATTCTTGACATCAGCCTTGGACCTCCTTATGCATATGTGCACATGCAACCACACACACATGCAGGCCTGCACACGTGTGAGAACACACAGACATACACAGGCATACCATACAAGACACATAAAAAGAAAAAAAAAGAATAAATAAATAAACTTGAAAAATGCCCTGAAGAAAAGTAGCAGATGAGATCTGTGTGTGAGGCACAGGATGGAATCGCCTATGAGCCTCAGCAGGTTTTATGAAAGAGCAAACCACGGTTCAATTTATTCCCTACCATCCTAGCGGCAAAACCTAAAATATGGATCTAGCCCACAAAATATAGGCCATTGAGATGAATGAGCAGTATAAGAAGGCCCACCAGGGGAAGGATGCACACGTGGGAGTTCTCAGCCAAGGCTGCCTTGGAGGAACATTTGTAGAAGGTAAGAGGGTCTCAATAACAAGTCTCACATCAGACCAATTAAATCAGAGAACCCAGAACTGTGGCCAGGACTGCGGCTGTGCAGTTCCCCAGGTGGTTCTACTGTGCAAATGAAATTGCGACCCCCTGTGTTCCAGTAGTGAAGGAAGCTGTAGGTAGAGAGGCGGTCCTTTAACTTCTTTGGCCTTTCCCTTTCAATCTCTTGGATGAAAAGGGTAAAATGCAGTTCTCAGGCCATTCCTATCTGAAATTCTAAGTTCAGTTCAATTGAATTGAATTAATTTCCCCAGCAGAGGAAGTATGCAACACTGTGACACTTTTTGTTATAAAGCCACCTGAGGAAGGGAAGAAAGAACAAGAATAGGTTCATCCCCATGGAGATTTGGGAAGGAAGGCTGGCTGTGAATTACTAGTAGGTGGCCCAGTACCTCAGAAGAGGAACTCTTATTTCCCTGGGACTCATATCAAATGTCCTGCTGTCCCTCTGGCCTTTCCACGTGCTCGGGGTTCCTGTGGTTGGCTTCCATTTAGTAGATGACAGCTAAGCCTATGCTTTGAGTCACATTGTAGAGACAGAAGCTTTGAAATGGGAATGTTTTCTTCAGAGACAAACAATAACAGGACAGACTCAGGCTCTGTCATTAGCTGTGAGATATGGGGTTTATTTATCCTCTCTAGGTGGTAGTTTCCTTGGCAAAAGCGAGGCAGTATTCAACTCTGCTTGAGGATCATTGTGAGGATTTAATAACATAAGGGATAAGAAGGGCTTATTAAAGTTCAGAGCACAATGCATGCTTAATAATGGATATATTCTTATCATTACTAGTGCTTCCTTTAGGGGGAGGAGTGTGTGTGTGTGTGTGTGTGTGTGTGTGTGTGTATGTGACATGTGAGTATATGTGTGCTTGTTCATGTGTAGGGATATGGGTAACTGTGTGTCACAGTGCACGTGTGTTCAGAGGACAACCTTTGGGTGTCAGTCCTTGCCTTTCAACTTGTTTTGAGACAGTATCTATTTTCTTACATCTAAGCCAGACTAGCTGGTATACAGGCTTCTGTATACCTGTCTCTGCCTCCATCTCCCTATAGGGCCTGCTGGGATTACAGATTCTCTCATATTGCATCTGGTTTTCTTTAGTGGGTTCTGAAGATTCAAACTAAGTCCTCAGGCTTGTGCTGTGGGCACTTTTACCTACAGAGCCATACCCTAGGCCCTGATTACCTTTTTCACTATGTTTTGACAATGTTAATATTTTAAGCTTTATATCAATGAGATGGCAAAATGCCCTTTACATATTTCAGGTATTCACAGGTGAAACAGAGGGCAGCATGTGCTATCAGTGGTACACACGGTTACTCCAACTCCCTCCTCCAAGGCCAGAGCACACAGCAGTCCATGTACAGCTCTTACTGGTGATACACAGGTGCACCCTTCCATAAGCAATGCACGGTATTGTTTTGAATGGTTTCAAATTTCATATAAATTCTATCATATTAAACCCATGAGGGTGAAGCCTATTGTTTATGCTTAACATTACCTTTTCTAAATTTACATAACAACACTAGAAACTCAAGCCTATCCATTTTGCCATATTTTATAACTCTTAGAATTGTGACAATTTCTCCTATACTGTGTCACTGAATATCTGGTTCATCTCCATTATTCTATATTCAAGAAAAAACATGCTCCGTGAATAAATAATGCACATTTATATACATTATCTTGTGTAAAAGTTAGGATGTCTGAAGATATTTGCTCAAGAATTGCTGATATATAGTATAAATGTTTCTTTAAATTCAGTCTGCTTTCCTGGCCTTTTCTCATCACCCAGGTTTCTAAATGCTGGTGTGTCCCACAGATGGGTCATCAGGTCGCTTTCCTTCTACATCTCTACTCGGGGAGTAACTATCTAGTAATCCTCAGTGTTACTGTCTCTAGCCTAGACTTGACCTTAGCAGTCATTGATTTGACAGGTACTCACTTAATATCTCTTTGCTGATACCTACAAATTAAATTACTATTTGCAAAGCCTAAGTCTTGCTTT
Source organism: Eospalax fontanierii (assembly GCA_035773235.1). NCBI lineage: Eukaryota > Metazoa > Chordata > Mammalia > Rodentia > Spalacidae > Eospalax > Eospalax fontanierii. Next base: position 53,816,141 of record CM069529.1, read on the forward strand.
CTGTCCCATGAAACCCTCTCCTTTTCACTGTCCTCAGGACCTGAAGAACAGAAAATTCTATTCTTCTAGTTTATAAATTTTAAAAGTCACATGATATTCTGAGTTTATCATACAAAAAATTAAATCCTCCTTTCAGAAAGAAGTCAGAAACTAATCCTGTCTCCCTAGAATTACTCCTGGCCACAAACATCTCCCAGATTATTGCAACAGCTTCCTAATTGATTCTCAGCACTTACCATTACACATTCTGGGCACAGACAATGGTAATTCTGTAAGCCAGCACTCTATTCCCCTCCGACTGTCTCGCTATAAGTAAAAATCAAACCCTTTAAGGTGCTACAAGGCCACATGAGGTCTAGACAGGTGCTGTCTCCCCACCACACCTTTCTTCACACTCCTACTGGCTCATGAGGGTCTGCCACCTTCTTCACTGTCTCCAGCATTTTGGAAATCATCTTTCTGCATCTGTGGACGTGTTTGTGGGGCAATTCATAATTAATGACACTTCCTATGCTCAGCCATCCTTAGATTTCTGTGATAATCTCCTTGGTATTTGAAATCTCTGCCAGGATGCAGAGTATAACTATGGTATAGTCTCTGACAGAAAGGAGACCTAGTGGCCATCACATAGGGGAAGCTGTATTTCTTAGTCCTGCTCAGCAGCAGTCAAGAACGCTGACTGTTCTTGCAAAGGACCCAGGTTCGAATCACAGCACCCACAGGATGGATAACAACCTTCTGTAACTCCAGTTCCAGGGGATTTGAAACTCTTCTGATCTCTGTGGGCATTGTACAACATGGGCACACTAACATATATGCAAGCAATCCACTTATACACATAAAATGAAAATAATAAATATTTTAAAATGCGTTAATAAAATATTGTACTGAAAGACAAAAATGTCTCAAAGATAGGAGAACAATGTTGAAATAAAGGATAGTACAGTATGACTCCCAGCCTGTGACCACATCATTTGAGCAAGAAGAGAAAAACAGGGGATAATTTAGTACCAGTTCATTGAACCTAAAAGAGGTCAGTTCTGAAGCAGTTCATGACCTAGATCCTTGCTTCCTTCTGACTGCCCAATACAGCCCAAATCTACTGCATATCCTTGACCAGGAGGGCAAAATCAGAAATGTGACCAGAAAGATCCCACATGGGAATCAGCACAGGTGATCAGGACATACATGCAGGTAGTTCTTTTTCCAAAATTTTGTGCCACGCATTTGCAATGTTAATCAATTTAGGGGGGCCCTAAATTTCCATCAGACAATCATGCACAAGGTAATGTGGTGGGGTCGGGCAGGCTGCCTGGTCCAAAGCACAGCCCTGCCATCACTCTCCACAACGGTGAGTCTCTGTGCCCGGTGGTTGCATGAAGACAAGGAACAGTATAGGAATAGAGGGCAGTAAATGAAATTAATGCACCTGGCACTAAGCGAGTCCTCAGCAGCTATAAATTCCTGATCTTCCTGTTTAAGGCAGGCAAAACATGACAGGGAAATGTAACAGCCATTCAGAGAGAAGACAGCTGGTTTGCAGGGCTGGACAGTCAGGTCCTGAGCCCCAGTCTTGGGAAGATGAGTATCATATTCCCAGGCAGGAACATTCACTGTATCTTTGAGTTTTCCACACACCCGGGTGCCCAGATCTCCCTTGGGATGCACTAAGATGGTCAAAGTTCTAGAAGCTGGTTATTTCAAGAGTCATCTGACTGCGTGTGGACAGAATGGGGACACCTGCTCAACACACCCAGCATCAAATCTAGTGTTATTTTCCCAATATCTACAAGATTCTAGCTTCCAGTCCTATGGCGCGGTGCCCGGTTCTGTACAGTCCACTCTGAAGAGTTGTGGGCCAGGATACAGGCAGCGCCAAGCCAACAGACACTGGGTGTCTAGATGGGAACTGGGACCTGAGTCCACACCTGCGGTGACATCACCAGCTCTCACCTGCTGGGAGCGGAAGGCATGGGGATCTTGGGGTGCTGGGGGCGGGGGCCATCTGCTCCAGCCCCACAAATGAGTCCTTCTCCCAGAGAGCTAGAGCTAGCTGATTAAAATGCATCCCGCTGCCAGAGGGCGAGGCGCGCAGCTGGACAGCAGCTTCTCCCAGGCATTTGCAAAAGCCTCTCTCACAGCTGGAGCTGCGGTCGCCCCTGCGCCACTGGCCGGCCATTGTGAACTGCAAAGAGTCCTTCTTTGGGCGGAAGCAGAAGTTCACCCAGCTGTCAAGTATTTGAAATGTAAAAAGCCCAGGGCTCTGGGGGAAGGGAGAAGACACAGACCACGTCAGAGGAAATGCAAGCTGCCCAGGGGTGGAGGAAGCCGTGGGCTGAGAGTTCACTCTGAGCAATCAATAAGGCCTTCAGAGTCAGAGGAGCAAAACAGTTCCGGAGAGGGCCGGGAGCGGCCAGAAGCTCAGGATTCCAGAGCCAGCGGGGGCTGGGAGCTGCTCACATAGCCCCAGCCCCAGGGTGACAGCTCCATTGAAGGACGGATGGCATTTCGTGCACCTCACTCTGGCCACCCCTACAGGGCGGTGGATGGGCCTCAGAGCACCTGCTCTGGCCTCACACACTCCTCATTTCCAGCCCACTAGCTCTGTGAGACTGGGACCTAAAGCATCACTTGGGTTGGAATCAATAGCACAGGCTCCCAGCTTTGACTCTGGAAACCATTTCCTTTTCTTGGATTCTCCTAGAACAAGCTCAGCCCCCACTTTCTTTTTCTTCTGGAGTTGCACCTACAAGAATCCCAGAGAGAGAGAAGAAAAATGGTCTTGCTTTTCTGCTGCTCCTGTGACTTTTGACCAACTATTTGGAGGTCTTAGCACTGCCTGTAACAGACTGTATATTAACTGCCTCGAACATGTCCTTAAGTTAGTAGCTTCTAGTGTTTCCAGGGCCCTGAGCAGACAGGGTGTTGAACACCAAATGCAACTAAGCTTAAATCCTCTATTCTGAGTTCCTGGTCCCTGGGAGGACATGAACAGGCACTGGGCCAAGCAGGAGAGTCTCCCTGAGCTGTGTTCTTACAGGTTCCTGTAAAACCACCGGCTGGCCTACAAACACAATTTCTTTTACTGACACTTCATTGACTGATCTATTTGTCCAGTCTGACCTTTTCAATCTGCTTGGTAGACTGGTTTTCCTTTGTTTCTACATGAAAATAAAGCAGGTCTCTACATTTTGGCCGTGTGTGTGTGTGTGTGTGTGTGTGTGTGTGTGTGTTAATCAGGTTTCTTGTCACATCACTAAAAGAATAGATAATGGTGTGCCCCATCACAGATTCACCAAGCCTCACAGCCTGCAATATGACTGGGATGGATACCCTCCCCTCTCACAGTTCCCTGAGAAATTTCAATGGTTTCTTAATTGTTCTCTACCTAAACCTTCTTCCTGCTACTTCTGGCTTGTAGCCTACAAACCCCATCCTTGGTGTTCAGGAGGAGAGTGGTGAAGAGAGCTGAGCGGTGAAGAGAGTTGCGGCCCCATTCCAGCTAAGCTGAAGCTAACACCCTCAGCACAGCATGTCTGTAAAGTACTCCTCTCTTGACGTGCTCTTGTGGTCCTCACAATCTCTTTATACTTTGAGGTTCTCTTTTAAAAAAAAATTTTTTTTTTAATTTTATGAGTGTTTTGCCCGTATATATGTAAGTGCACCCATTTCATGCACTGCCTGCGGAGGTCAGAAGAGGGCATTGAAGCCCCAGGAACTGGAGTTAGAAATGGTTGTTAGCTGCATGTGGGTGCTGGGAAATTGAACCTGGATCCTTTGAAAGAGCAATCAGTGTTCCTAACCCCTGAGTCATCTCTCTAGACCCCTGAAGTTCCCTTGAAGTGGAATATAGCAATGAAATTTAGCTAGGAATGCTGAAACATACTGGTTGTCTTAAAATTTTTTTTTTTTTTTTTTTAATTTAAGGAAGAGTTGAATTCAGGGAATGGTAGTTGAAGGCAGAAAGGAACTGAATTCCCACAGCATTGGGAATGAGTGCTCAGTCCTGGGTGTGGAGGACAAAGGACAAAGATGAGATGGGGAGCACATGGAGAGCTAGAGCCCAGGGACCTGGTTAGGGTCTAAGAGCCTGGAGGACAGATGCCATGGGCTGGGATTACAACTTCTTAAGAGACAGAATGAGGAATGGGGAGACCCTAGATGCTGAGAAAGCTCCTCTCAGCTTGCCCTTAAGGAGACAGTAGTATCACCTACCCACAGGAGCAGTAGACCAGTCCTCTCTTCCCCACGTCCACAGCAAAACCATGGGCAAAACTGACCAGGGACCCTCCCAAAGGACAGGGGGTGTTTAGTATCTCCAATCAGGAGATCACACAGTGAAGTATGGAGGGGCAGATTTGGAGCTAAGGCTCAGTAGCTCATTAATTTGTTCCCTGTCCTGATGATCTTAGGTCCTTTCTCAGAGCCTACGCATGAGGATTCTTGTCCCCATAAGGGACTGTCTATCTGAAACCCAAACTCAAGAACTTGCACCTCGATGCTTGGATATCATATCTGTCCATCTGTGAGTGTATCGACTGAACTTTCCAACTCCTCATTTAATCAATACATTTAAGAGTAGAAGAAAGGATTATATATTATAGAAAGTGTCATGTGTAAGTTCATTCCCCTCCTCCATCTCTTCGGGGAGGCTAGCCCCCAAGGGGGGCTAGCGTTTCTCCACTCGTGGGTGCGGAGGAGCTAGTCCCATCTGGTCTTCTCTCAATAAAGTCGGGTCCTGTTAGCTGCCAGCGGAGTCCGGTCCCTTCTGTCTGCTGCGTCTCTCAAACCCTGAACCTTACAGAAAGTAACAAAGAAAAGATGGGATCCTTCCACATGATGATGAACAAATGACTCAAAGAGGGAAAGAAGACAGAGCGGAGCCTGCAGATCTTCAGGAGGAGCTCTGGTGACGAATGCAGACAAAAAACACTGAAGCTAGATTTTGTGCAAATTAGCTGGCTAGAAGAGCAAAGGGACCATGACTGACAGGCATATGATGCCTTTGGAAGTCCCAGGTGGAGAATCTGGGCAGTGGGATGAGGGAGAACTTAGGAAAAGGGTCCAAGGTACACCTCTAGCCTTCGGTCTGCACTGCTCTTGATTTCACAGAGCAAAACTGTGTAAAAGTGGATATTTGAGTATGACCAGTCATAAAAGAGTATACTCTTTTATGTATACTTATTTGAAATAAAATCACCCAGATGATAAATAAGCCTTAGAATGCTTGGCCCAAAGGAGTAGCTAAGAGACCACCGATATAGATCTTTCTATGGAGAGTTCACCTTCCCCCTGTGTAGTCCCTTATTTACAGCCACACAAAATGCATTACACATTAGAATTTTGTTGCGACACAGTGACATCTAGTGTCCTGTCTGGCTAACACCAAGCCACAGCTCCCCAGGGAAACATTGATGAGACTCAGAGTCTAACCTTCTGGCCACTGGGACATTAACAGTTTGGGGGGACAAGCAAAGTCTCCTGATATCAACTCTATTCTGGAAAGTAGAGAAGCTCCCTCTGTGTGCAGACAGACAGGAGTTCATCTGCACAGATAGGCACAGACTCACACACACAGAGGAGACCGAGCTTATATACCTATCAAGTTCAGGTCAGAGGCTTATAAACTAGACCATACCAATTGCTCAGTGAAAGACAATCTCCTATGGTAGGTTTGTTTATGACTGGCATTTTTAGTTACTTATAATACAATCACTAGAACTTGGATTATCACCTTGTTTTAATTGGTCACTAATTTTTGCAGATAAACATAACTATTCCATAACATAATGGTTTGTAATTGCAAGACTGCTTTGCAAACACAATCTGAAAGTTTAGACTGACGTAGACCGAGACCAGGCATGTGACTTCTGCTGCCCATGTACCTCTGCACGTACGAAACCTGCCTCACAAAGCTGGACAGATGTGTACTTCACTTGAAGTCAGATGACCCCTGTTCTCCTCTTGTCAATGCCATGATGTGATCTCAAGCAAAGCACATAAGCCCGTGTGCCACACTGAAGCAGACAGGAAGCCAGGACCTTTGCACACCTTTGTCCAGTGCTCAGTCTTGTCTTCTGTCTTATTCTGCGGATCTCTGCAGCTCAGCTTTTACACATGCATAATGGCCGGTATTCTCTAAATGCGAAAAGCAGAGCAAACAGGAATGAAAGTGAATGTTTAAGTAGTCAGCCAGTACAGGGAAGGTAGGAAGCAAGGCTCCTGGCCCCAAGTAGAACAGGGACAGACATAGCCAGCTGCCATTTGCGCTGAGCAGCTTCTAAATGCTCTAAATGTGTTCAGTAAGACACCATCAAATACACCCTGAACTAGCCCCATGTTTCTTCATAGGAAATGAAAGTTCATAAGATTTTATGTGTCTGTCTCTATGAATATGTATCAACCTCTGACTCTACTGGTCTGTCGTGTACCTCTGTTATCTATCATTTATTCATCATTTCTACTATTATGGATATGTCTCTTAACCTTTTGTCAATTATCATCCTTCCAGATTATCTATTGCTTTATCACCTATTATCTGTCATCTACTTATCATCTGTCTATCATCTATCTACCCACCTATCAATCATCTATCTACCCACCTATCAATCATCTATCTAGCTGTTTATCTATCTATCTACCTATCTATCATCTATCATCATCGCCATCAACTCATCTATCTCTATCATCATTCTACCCTCCACAGCAGTGGTTCAACATTTCAGTCTCAGTCAGAAGACTTTGGTATCTAGAATAGCAGCATTGTAATTACTGGGCTTCACGATCTCCAAAATGGAGACACAAATCCTAAATGCTGTATTCAAACACATCAATTTTGATTTCTGTTCACTGGCCATGCCACCTTTTTAAGTTTCCCACGTTAAGTATGTCTGTCTTAATTTCCAAAAGAATTTATGAAAATTTCATTATACAATTTCCCCCTATTCTTGCAAGTTCAATATGTGTATTTGTTTAATATTTTATTGCAATGTTTTAAAATATTAGACCCTGAAAAAACCGCAATCACCCATCAATAAGCTGTTAATAGATACTAGTCTATTCACGGCATGCTTGCAGTCACTGCAATTGTTAATAAAATCATGTCATATCCATATGTATCAGCATATAGAGAGCTCTAGTGCATAAAATTTATTGAAAAACTGCAATTTCTATGTGCATAGTGTATGGAAAATACTTATGCTTATTTATTCATTAAGCCACAGTTATAAAATGCTTACCCTGCACCAAACACTGACCTGGGACACTCACAAATATTGACTTGCTTGGTTCTTATGTTCCCCACAAGGAAAGAAGGTACTATTATTAATCTTCTAAGTATGAAACTAGAGTGATTTGATAGGCATCATTCAGTGGTAAAGCACTCACTTAGTACCAGGAGCCCTATGTTTAATCCCAGTACGGCAGAAAACAGACAAAGCACACACAACAGTGCGAGGTATGGTGGCTCATGACTGTAATCCTAGTGCTACAGAAGCTGAGGCAGGAAGATCACATGTTCAAGGCCAGCCTGGGTCACATAAGGAGACCTTGTCTCTAAAAACAAAATAATTTGCCAAAATTTACTTCTGTCTCTGCCTCTCTCTCCTTCCTCCCATCCTCCTCCCTCCCGTCCTCCTACCCTCCAGTCCTCCCTTTATCGCTCCTGTCCTTCCTATTGTCGTCTTTACCATTGTTTCTGTCTCAACTTACATATATGCTGTAATCTATACAGGTGGTAAGTCTTTAAATTTTAAGCAACCTAACGGGTTCACTCAGAAGAGAGAAATGTGGGCTCTTATTTATATATGCATAACAAGTATTGTTTTGGTTTTTTTTTGGCCACTATTTTAACAACCCAGTATCTGTTTCATTTTTGTCAAATGAACCCCATTCATTCCAAATAGTAGATGCTATGGTCATCTCTTTCACTGCTCTGCACTCCAAACTCTGGCAAACACTGCCTCTTATCTCATCCTACCCTGGCTGCCTTTTTGTCTCTGTTTACCTGGGAAGCTGGCTATTTCCTAACTAAGCTCCTTCCTTCAACTCCCCACCACTGCAGGCACAGGAATTCTTCCAAAATGTAAGCGATGCCTTGGACATCTTCTGCCCAAATCCTGGGAACCAGCACTATTTCTCCTGCTGCTTCATACTGTGCCCTGCAAAGCTGAAGTCCACAGGCATATCTGAAGAGAATCTGCAGTGCGCATAGTGCAGAGCCACTGTCCTGGCCAGCCAGAGGTTCTCCCCACTGTGGTTGTGCTGGTGTTAGAGCAAGAAGAAGCCCAACAAGATTAATGGGTCAAAAACCAAAATCTCCAGTCTGTCTGTCTGTCTGAACACCTACCTTTTTAGTTTCACTGATCAATCACCTGGTCATAGGACCACCCCTCAAACGGCAGATTCACTTTAAGTCATGCTAATGAGATGGACAGAATACCCAGTGCATCCATGAGATGGTGAGCTTTCTAGCTTAGAGTCCCCATCTCCTAGTGCAGTTCTGAGGACTGGGTTGCAGACACGGGGTCTCCATACGTCACGCCCTTTGCCCTTCTTCCTGCTCATATTCCTTTTCTCAGTATACTTTCCCCAGTACTTTGGGCTCCCCCAGAATTCTGAGTTTCTTTACTTTTTCTCTAAAGCTTCCTTCTCCCCATCATGTGGCCCCCAGTCTGCTATGTGGCTGACCTCCATCCAGGCTCTAAACCCGCATGGCTTCAGGGCTTTTCTCCTTCTCCCTACTTTCTCCTTCCCAAGGCAGCTGGTGAGATTCCCACCTTGCCTGCCCTAAGGATTTTCCTTTAAATTCCAATAAAATCACCCTAAAGCTTCCATTTGAATCCATTCTTAAATTCTTTTATGAATGAGATGAAAAACCCTCTGAGGCATGCTGTTTCTCCCCTGTGTCACTGGCATTAGGACTCTGGCTCAGGGATCACTTTAGAGGATCAGTTGTTATAGTTTTTTCACCTGGTCCACAGAACATCAGAGCTCTTTAGTCTGCCTCATGAAATTCTGTATGTTCTTCTTCAAGTTTTTAATCTCTGTTCTGTACTATGTTTGCAATCGTCTCTAAAGTCCTTAAAATATAGTCGCTGTTACAGTTCTGCTTTTTATATGATCTGGAATAATATTGTTTCTCTGTGTCTGTCTCTGTTTCTGTCTGTGTTTCTTCCCCTTCCTCTCTCTCTCTCTCTCTGCCCTCTTACTTCTTTCCTCTCTTTCTCCTCTCCAATCATTCCTCTCCTTGGACTGTGCTCCCCCTCCCACTGCTCCTGTTCCTTCCCCTCCCCTCCCACCCCTCTGTCTTTATTCATTTGGTGTTGTCTATGTTTCTTCAGTCTTCAGATCACACTTCATTCACTGCCCTCTGCACCTGTCCTGGCCTCCCTCCTGCTCCCTCCCAGCTCTTGGCTCGCTCAGTCTTTCCTGGATGTGCCATGTTACCCTTGGTCATATACCTACAATTTATCAGACTCATCTAGAATCTCTCCAGAGCAAGAAGCTGACCTTACCTGGTACTGCAGACTGGGCTCCAAGGAAGGAAACAGACAGCTTATCTGAAAGAGCCCACAGGAAGCCCCCTATTGTGGAGGAAAGGGAAGACATGGATGTGAGAAGTTATTTTTGACACAAACCTCAGGACAGTGTCCTCTCCCAGGGGAGCACTGCAGCTAGAGCAGCTGCTGAGAACTGCCCATAATTGGAAGGGGTTCATTAGGCTTGTGTCCCCTTGCCGTGGGAATGACTTTGAGCAGGAGAATCATCTGATGGTATACTCAGCCTAGGGACAAGCAGAGCTACTGTGTATCATTAGGAAGGCCATATGCCAATTAATATAAACATGGCTCCTGATTAGATAGAAACACCAATCAGAAGTACTAAAGACTAATACAGGGTCTCCCACAGACAGCATCAAAGTGGCTACACACAGAAAGGCGATGCAAAGAAATGCAAAAGCACATGGTTTCCCCTTGCCCATTTTGGCACTAGAGTTCAGTAGCCATTGTCCCCATGAGCTGCCACATAACGTGTGTAGACGCCATACAAAATGAGTCACTTCCCACTGATTCTGGGTGAAGATAAGTCCCTGGCTTCCATCCATGCAGAGATTCTGTGTTCCGGTCTCAAATGTCTCATCATCTTTCAGAGGTTACAGGCAATGGTGGGAAAGACCTGGAAAGATCTAGTAATAAAAAAGGACCCCAGAGGTGTGGAGGCCATGGCAGTCTGGAGATGGTCAATGTCCAGTCACAAACTGACCCCATGAAGGGTCTCCATGGCACATTTGGCTATCCGTGGAAACCCTGCTGCAAACTCAATCCTCCTTAGCCAGACAGCTTTAATCTTCTAAATATTATTGGTTCCTGGGCGATGGCCCTATTTGTGAACATCTGATTGCTTAGAGGGGTTCTCATTTACAGACCACTAACAAGATTAAAGTGCTAATTTAAAAAGTGCTTAGCTGAGATATTTAGGCAGCACCAGCCTTGTGCGACAGTAACTGCTGTTTCTGTGTCAGTTGCTAAACAGGAGCCATTTCATTCTCCTGCACAGAAGTGGATCAAATAAATCACATTAGCTGGGTTTACAGAAGCAAGCAATCAGGCTCCTCGGAACAAAAATCCAAATAAATGACTGGGGCCTGACTTTCTCTCTCAGTGCATTCTATCCGCAAGCTCAATACCTAATTGAAGGTGCATATAACACACCATGGCTGCGCCTGGCCCTTGTCCTCACACATAACACATGGTTGGTTCCACTAATGTCATGGAATTTAAGCATTTTTAATACAGTCTATTAACAAAGAGATCATAGCTAATTCAAATGGAGCAACTTCCAGTAAAAAAGTAAAAATTCCATGAAATCACATGCTGCCTTTACATAAGCGATGGGGTAGAAATCACAAAGGATGTTCCTGGTTCTGTCATTGAATTGTCTATGCTGGGCAGGCAGTCCTGATAAGAAAATTCGTTTTACACATACCTCAGGAATAGAACAGAAGCAAATCTGAGGATCTTTCTAAATATAAAGGGATTTCAGACAGTAAGAGAAAAGAGCACTTGAGTACTTTAAGACATTCCCATTTGAACTCCTGTAAATAGTGACAAAGGCTGAACCCATGACATGGGAGGAGCAGGTCACCTGTCTGTCAATAGCCTCAGTATCTTGTCCTGGCACCTGTGTGTCCTACTGAGCTTTAAGTGGCAATTTGGCACAGCTTAGAATAACCTGAAAAAAAGGAGTCACAAATGAGGGATGCCTTGATCAGATTTGCCTGCGGGCATATCCGTGGGAGATGGTCTTAACTGTTAATGGATGTAGGAGGAAACAGGCCACTGTGGGTGGCACCATTCCCTGGGCTTGTGGTCCTAGGTTGTATAATGAAGTTAACTAAGTATGAGGCTGTGAGTGGGAGAGCAAGCAGTGCTCTTCCTAGGCTACTAATGAGTTCCTTGGTCAGAGACAATGCTGTATGAAATAGCAAAGCAAGAAGCCTCTGTGTCTTGAGTTCTGTTGACTTCTCTCAATAATGGACTCTGACCTGAAGGTATAAACCAAATTAATCCCTTCCTTCCCCAGTTGCTCTGGTCAGAGTGTTTAGTCCCAGAAGTTGAAATCTAATGGGAACCCTGTGGTATACCACACCAGGTACTGTGCTTCCATGAGAAGAGTGATGTGAATTGTTCTCATAAGCAAGACAAACCTAGGCAGTGGTTCATCATGCAATATTCTGCAGCATTCAGCCCGGCTTCTAAAGCAAGGGACTCTGGACACGCTGACTAGACCTAGAACCTTTACTGAAGTCATGTAGGGGCACTAACTTGATAATAGACCTTAACATAGCTGAAGGATGGACTCCAGTTGGGGGGCCCTAGAAGCGGGGTGCCAGTGGGGAAGAGAATATAAAGATGATTAAGATTGATCAAGATGTTCAGTATGAAATCTTTGAAAAATGTATAGATTCTCAACAATGAGCAAACAGGGCAATGACAGTTCCACTATCAGATGTGCACTTCAAAAATCACAGAACTAGATGGAACACTGCAAGTTTGTGTTTGCCTTAGAAACCTGCTTTGGCTATGGTGGAGATACAGTGAGAAAGTGGACTTAATGGAAGAGACAGAGCAGCATGTAATACATTCTTCTCAGGAGTTAATTCACGTTCTGAAGAAAACTAAGAACTGAGGAATAATCATAATGTTCCTGAAGAAAAATTATGATATGATCAGGAAGGAGCTCAGAAAAATCCATTATTACTACTAAGTAAAAAACTCAACAAACTAGGGAAACAAAACAAAAACTAGTGAAACCCTCTTCTTAACACTGTGGGGGGTGAAGTTATGGGGCAAACCACTGTGACCACCTGAGAGGCACTTGTGACATGACTCTAGAACTCAAGGTCACCGAAGACAGACACAACCATAGCAGTGTGGAAAGCACTTTCTCTTAGCAAGTCTTATTGAAATAGTAGTAGAGGTGTACTTGTAGCAACTTCTTTCACCCAAGGTATCATGCATAACTATCAGAAAGTTAGAAGTACCAAACCAGACTGAGATGGACTAAGAATGTCAAAATAATCAGATTAGGAATTGAAAACAACTGCAATTAATATGCTAAAGAGTTTTATGGAGAAAGTATACATCAGGCAGGAACAGATGGACAAAATAATCAGAGAAATGTACACACTAAGAATGAGCAAACAACATTACTGCAGAGATGGTTGAGTTGGTCACGTTCTTGTCTCAGAAGCATAGGACCTTAGTTCAGATCCCAGAACCTATACAAAAAAGCTGGACACAGGGATACACATTTGTAATCCCAGCAGCAGGAAGATGGGAAGAAATAGGAAGATTCCTGCAGCTCCCTTGCTAGCTAACCCAGAGGTCTCAAAGATGTTCCAAGCTAAGTCAGGCCCCATCTCAAACAAAATGTGCAACATACCTGAGGACCTATATTTTGAGGTTGTTCTATCTCCCCATGTGCAACCCCTATTGATAAATCATGCATATATGCATACATACACACAGACATACATACATATACACAGACATCCATATATACACATGCATATATATACATGCATATACAATAAAAAAGAAAGAACCCAAAAGAAACCCTGGAGATGAAAATACTGTAAGAGAAATAAAAAATGCTTCTGATGGGCTTCTCAGTCATTTAGACACAACTAATAAGGTATTTCTAAATTTAAGAGGTGGTAACAGAAACTCCCCATGCTGAAAAACAAAAAATATAACAATATCCAAAGTTAGAGACAACTACAAAAGTTTAACATTCACATATAAAGAACCATAAGGAGAAGGAAAGGAGAGGACATAGAAATATTTGAAGCTACTATTACTTTGTTCTCTAAATTAGAGTCATCACTACAGACCACACTCTGAGGAGGCCCAGCAAAGCCAAAGATAAATTAAGAAAAATAAGTCGTAAAACATAATACATTGTAATTACAGAAATCAAAGACAAAGGAAAGACACCAGAGAGGGAGAAAAAGCAGTTTAACCAAAGCAGGGAAATCATATTACTTCAGTTTCTCTCAGAAACACACAGGCAAGAAAAGAGAAGGGAGAAATAGTCCAGGAAAAGAAAACCACCAAGTAAGAATTTTGTGTCCAATTGCAAAGTAGTATAATGTTATCTGAAAATGGATTTGGAGTCATTGCAAATGTTTATTATGAACTTCTGAAGGTTCAAAAATAAACCCAGACAGAATGAAAGAAGTCTAATAGTCCAAAAAAGAAGAAAAATAAAATTATATAAAGTACTAAATAAAAAATCCAAAAGCAAAACTAAAATGTGAAAAAGAATAAAATAGAAAAATAAAAACAAAATGATAAAATAAAATTCAAATATATTGGTATGTACTCTAAATATCAGTGACTGAGGTATATAAATCAAAAGACATACTGTCAAGATTGGATCAAAAGGTAAGACTCAGCTATTTATCTGCTATCTGTAAGGTATCTACTTCATTTTTCCTTCTTTCTTTTTGGTATGTGTGTGTGTGTGTTTGTGTACTTGCACATAAATACAAGGTGTACACACATGCTTGTGCCATGATAACTGTGTGAAGGGCAGAGGACAACTTACAGGAGACTGTTCACTCTGTCATGTGGATTTCAAGGACTGAACTCAAGTCCTCCAGCTTAAGTGCTGGATTTCATGTGCTGAGCCATCTCCAGGACATGTATCTGCTTTAAATATAAAGACATATGGAGATTAAAATGTGTACATATTATATAATATACTAACATTAATCAAAGAAAGTCAAGTGGTTATCTTAATTTCAGATAGAGAAAACTTCAGAGTAAAAATATTTAGCAGGGATAAACAATCCTTGCAAAACTGAAAGAGGCATTTTCCAGTAATATACAAGGGTCCTCAATGTAGATGGGTCTAATAACAGCATCAAGATCTACAATGCCAGGAATGAACTCCCTCTTTTGGAGCAGTTGGCTAGGAAGATCTCATCAACCCTCAAACAGTCCTGGCTATTGCCATTGCTCTTGGTTGCTCTCCAGAACTTGATCCTATTGCAGAATACACTACATATGTTAGCATAAGCACAAACATGGAGAAATAACTGGAACTGGCCATAAAGCTTCATCTCCACTGGCTATCTTTTATAGGACCGGATGGTACCATGCATGCTCCTAGAAGAGAAAAGCAATCATCCACCTGACCCAGTTATGAACCCTGAAAGCTACAATAACAACTGGCCTGCCGTGGTATATGCCCACTGGTGCCTTAGTGGCACAATTGCTATATCCTTAATTAATCACTTTCTGATTGAATTAAAGGCATGCTTCACAAGATGGAGCTCATACCTGGCACTGTTATCAGGGTTAAGAACCCATGGCTACATAGATCACATGCCATCGGGGAGAACCTACTGCTTACTATTCTGCTAAATGGATGTAGTATTAATCTGACTCTTAATAACTTATTGTTCTAGTCATAGATTAGTGCATCTCTCAACTCTCAGCAATAGAAAAGCTTCTTGCAGCAGATAGCTCTTAAAACAGAGATCTACAGCTGGTCAAGGCGTAGAAAATAAGAAATTGCAGAATGCTAGACTCTAAGTGGGATATCTATTCCACATCCTCTTCCCCTAAGGCTCAGATATCATTGCAGAAGCAAAGACAGAAAGATAGTGACAGCCAGGCATACTAGGTGAGTACAAGGAAGCCAGTTTTTCCAAACACAACAGGGAAGCTACACATATGAAACCATAGCACTTGTGTCATCACACATAAGACCTGTGTCAGCCCAAGTCAGACGAAAACCAGCCATGGATAAGGGAGGGGGTCAAGAAGCCCCAGCCCTGTCTAAGGAACTATTGGCAGCTGATAACTGCTGGGAGAGGGAGATCCTGTTTTCCTTAAGCACATGATGTCAAGTGAGTTGACCAGGCTTCCGGGATGGACCCACACGCAAGACTTGGTAGTGCTTAAAAAAATAAAGAGCACATAAGTGAAAGACCTTCAAGCATTTGGAGAGAAGGTCTAGGGGCAAAGGTCTGAATATGATCAAAATTCAGTGTATGAAATTCTCAAAGACTCAATAAAGATATTTTTAAAAGATACACAAGGTGAAACTGATAAATATAGCAAGTGTTTTTGTTCACTGAGCGGTCTCGTTGGCCCCCAAGAATGTAAAAAAAGTTATTATAGATCAAACTAAGGGTATTTATCCCAAGTATGTGAGCCTATTATGACATTCAAAAATTCTTTAGTGCCATCTCTTATATTGAAGCCAAAGAAGAAAAATCACAAGATTATGTATTTATGTCAACAAAGACAGAGAATATACTTGACAAACCCCGATATTTATTTATGACAAAAGCACTCGGTAAACCAGGACTACAGAGGTACTTCCTCAAGTTTATAAAAGGGAATCTAAAATAAATGCCAGCCAAAAACATGCACAATGTGGGGAAACGCAAAACTTTCCATCAATATTAAAACAAAGCAAGGTTTTATCCTCTGGCTACTTCTTTCCAACATCACACTGACATCTTAACATATATAGTACCACAGGAAAGAGAAATATAAGGCATATTGATAGAACAGGAAGCGATCAAACTTTGCTCAGAAATGACATCGTTATCTATATATAAAAATCTGAAGAAACCAACAAGAGTAAGCATGAAATTAATACATTCTGGAATGTTCACAGGCTAAAATATTACTAAGTCACTATGTCCTAATATACCAAAGATGAACAGATAGAATTTAAAATTAAAAACATATTGCCAGGGACTTGAAGTGTTCCAGTGGGTAAAGTATGTTCGATGTAACTGAGTTTAAATCCCTGGAGCCTACGCAAAGCCATAATCATACACATACCTGCACGCATGGCATGCACATGCATCATATATACACTTGATATAAATTAAAAAGAAAACATGGGCATTTGTATTAGAAGCTTCATCCCCAATTGAATACTTAAGTATAACTTCAGCAAACCATGTGCAACATTTACTTGAGAAAAATTATAAAATGCTAGTAAAAGAAACTAAGCAGAATTAAATAGAGATCATCCATGTCTATAAAAAAGAAACAGTATTTTCATTAACTCAGATTGTACCATCTTGACTTAGAGATTCAAAGGAATCTCAATCAAAATCAGAGCAGATTAACCCAGTGTGGTGGCTCACATCTCTCATCTTAGATTTGGGATATTGGGGCTAGAGAATTTGCATGAATTCAAGTCTTTACAGAGATACATAGTAAGTCTAGGCCAGCCTGGGCTATAGAATGAGATCCTATCTGGAACAAAACAAAATAAAAATTTCAGCATACTGTTTTGTAAATCTCAAACTGATTTTATACTTTATATGAAAATACAGAAAGATATAAGATCTTGTATTGAAAAGAGAAGAACAAAATTGGAAGTCCTGTATTACTCAAATCCAGGACTTACTGTAATTCTGTACTTGAGGTAACATGGTAGAGGTGAAAGATGGACAGTCAGATCAGTGGAACAGAGCAGGAAGCCCAGGAATGGGTTCTCACAAAACTATCCAATTGGCACTTGACAAAGGGCTAAAGATAATTCAAGAAAGCAAAGGACAGAATGTCAAGTGGTTTGTGAGTAATTGGACAGATGCTTGGAGGTGAAAGGGAATGTGGATGCAACCACATCCCTTCACAAGAAAAAGTCAGTATGTATGCAGGTCTAAATATGAATTATGAAACCACAAAGCTCCTAGAAGATAAACTTCTTATTTGTTTTCATTTCTTATTTCAAAAATAATACTGATACATCACAATAGGTCCAACTGACATAGAGATGCATAGAAAGATTACTGCTAATCTTCCCCTTTTTTCCATTACATGCCTATGAGGAGACCAGCATCATCCTCCCATGACTCCCTCAACACTCATCAATAAATATGGACAAGTATATAAGGATACATAAGCTTTAACCGTCTATCAATTAAAAGGTGATGTCATAAATGGCAATTTTCCACTTGCTTTTTTCACTTAATATGTGAGAAGAAACATAAAACTCAGTGTGTACGAATTTGGTTTATTCTCTTTAATATCAGTAAACTGTTCTCTAGTATTACCATCCCATAATTTATTTAGCCTTTCCTCCCAAGCTCAGTGTTCTTATTTGTTAGTTATTTCCCACAGAAAATTTATTAAAATTGTAGAATAAATCTCTAAAGTTGGATTCTTGAATCAAAAGATGTACATTTTAAATGCTTGAAAAGCTTGCAATAACTTACCAATATTCTTACCAATAAGAGCCTTAGTTATTAGTCCTTCCACCAGCTTTATTTATCTATACCCTTTTTACATACATTTTCTACCTGTGTTTTATTTCTTCAGTGGAGTCCTTGAGGCTCCTACAGAGGTCACACTGCATACCACACAGCAAATATGCGGACATTCCTCCTGAAAGGTCTCCAGACTCCATAGAGAGGCCTATGCTCTGTCTTAACTCTCACACACCTTCACTGCCCCAACCAGTCAAATCTGGCTCTCAGTTAATGTTGCCCATTTGCTAAAGAAAGCTGCAGTTCAAATAACCAGCATCTTAGAAGAAATAAATAGCATCTCAGAAAATGCCTGGAACCCTTTAGAGGTCATATGCTCCTTGGAGATCCCTCCCAGCACTGTAAATATTTGTTAAAACACCATACAACTAGAAAAAAAAAATAAACATTTTACTCATAACACTACACTGATTAATTGGTATCCTATCTTGTTCCAAAGGAGAATGGGTTTTTTTAGAAGACATTGTACAAATTGATATAAATTCTACTTAAATTTGGAAAAATTGTTGCTCTTTCAGAAAATAGAAACTATTCTAAAATCTTTTCTTTTAGACTATGATTTTCTACTTGCCTTATTCAGTAACACAACTCTGACCTGTTGAAGACAATAACTGAAGACAAAAGCTATTTTAGAGACACATTCAGAGAAAGTATTAATTTTTAATTAGCATAACTAAGTTTCATGGCTGAATTTTCAAACGCACTTGGTTCTTACTCAAGTCCCTGCATTGCCCACTCCTGCTGTTTGCTCCTATGCTGCTCCGCTTCCAGTACCTTCCTTTCTACTTTCGAATCACATTTTTCTTTTCCCTCTTCCCTCTACCCCAGCTTTCCTTAACACCTCTTCTGGCTCCTCATGATTCCCTTTGTGGAGATGTCACATGAAAACCTAGAATCCATTAATGACTATTTTTCTTTATGAATCTAGCTTCTTTTGCTAACATCATGGTCTCCATTTGCTTCCTGCCTACCAGACTCACCTAGTGAGGGAATTCCAGGCCAATGAGAGACCCTGACTCACAACAAAACATCTCAGCTTGAATTCTGGCTTCCATACACATACATACATTTGTGCATACCTGCAAACACACGTGCACCCACACAAACACAGAAACATGCACACACACACACACACCAGAAATATCCCACATGCTATGTATTCAATCAGGTGTTGATGGACAACTAGGCTGATTCCATTTCTTCACTTTTGTGTGCTATAAAGCAATAAATATGCATGTGCAAGTATCCCTGTGGTATAGAGATTTAGTGTCTTCAGGTATACACCTACGAGTGGTATAAGATTCATCACTCCCCACATGTTCACCAGCGTATGTTGTCACTTGTTTCCTTAATGACAGCCATTCTGACTAGGGTGAGCTAGAATTAAAATACCGTTTAGGTTGTTACTGCTGTTCATTGTCATTATGGTGTTGAGATAGAATATCATGTGACTTCTTCAGAAAAGGACCACCTCTCTCCCCTCCATTGAACAAAACCATACAACCTTTGATAGTTTTAGGAATTATCACACTATCTGGACAGAGTAGCAAATGGTGCATGGCTATGAAACCATGCATACTGCACATCACAGCCCTGCTCCTCACACTTGGCTGGTCCCAAAGTCTCCTGGCCTATTATGACATCATTTCCCCAGCTGCACACAGCAGACATTCATATCCACCTTGTGATCGCCTTTGGATATTGCATACATTAGTCATGGTGGTTGGCTACTGTGAGGTCTCCACCAACGCTTGCCCATACGATATGCAACACACAGAATTTCATCAAATATGAATGAAAATGTTGTCAACATAAAATTCTGCTCAACATCAAGATGCACTTAGGGCTTCCATAATACATACTGCCTACTACAAATTTTTGGCCTCCATTTTCAATACTTCTCCTGAAAGAAACTTTTCCTCTTACTGTAAATGTCTGATAAGGTGGATGTCCAGGAATAGTTGAATGGTTGAGTACAAAACACAGACAGTAGATGGATAATGGAGCAAAATTAGAGATTTCAGGATTGAATTGACAAAATGCTTTAATACCAGACAGAGAAGGTAGGTTTCTGCCCTGAAGCTGGGCCTCCAGTACTCTCTTCTAGTCTCATCCTGGCCCTTTGACTTCTGAAGCTTGAAAGTAGATATCTCTGGTGAGGTTGGCATAAATCATACAATTCTTTGTCAAGCAGCCTATAGCCCATTCCTTCAAGGAATATCCAAGGCTTGTTCCCTCCACCCCTAACCCTGATTCAACTGTGGGTGTCTGCTTGTGGTTGGCATCCTGCCCCTCCTGGGGCATGTAACAGAGGATTCAGAGTAGGCACCGTTATGTCAGGAGACTCCCACTTAGTATTACTCTCCAGGAGTAGGAAAATGGGTTCAACGCAGTCTAATTTGCTGTTTTCTGAGAGCTAAAGGTATTAAACATTTTTTTCTCAAATATTTTATTGGCTATTTGCATTTCTTCTTTTTAGAATTGTCTATTTACCTTAGAGGCCCATTTATTGATTGGAAATGTTGGGGGGTGTTTAATTGTTGCAATTCTGTGCATACTTTAGGCATTCATCTTCTGTATAGTGCTTAGTCCACAGTTTGCTTTTTCCCGTGCAGGCTCTGTCATAACTCTAGTGGTCGTTTCATTTACTGTGCAAAAGATTTGTTTCTATCTTTATCTTTTTAATTGAATTTCTGCAAAGTTCATACAATATATTGTGACTGTATTTAGACCCCTTCTGCATCTGCACCCCTCGTTTAGCTCCCCCACCAGATTCCATGTGCTCTGTCATATGTGGTAAGATCTATTCAGTCAAATGTTTGTCCCCAAATGTCCTTTGGTGTGAGTTTGTCCACTGGATCCTGTTTAAACTACTGAGCATCATACCCTAAAAGAAAACAAACTCAGTCTGGAGGGATGGCTCAGTGGTTAAGAGCACAGGTACTATTGCAGAGGACCTGGGTTCAGTTCCCAGCCTCCACATGGCGGCTAACAAGTGTCTATAACTCCAGTTCCAAGGAATCCAACACCCTCTTCAGACCTCCGCAGGCATTGCGTGACACAGGCACTCTTACATACAAGAAGGCAATACCCTCATACCCGTAAAATAAAAATAATAATAATAAAAAAGAAAACTATCTCTCCCTCTCTCCATAGTTATCAGTTACTAGTAGTTCCTCAGCTACATTCGGGGCTTCTTCCCCAGTTCTCCATTGCTAAGCTGAGATCTTGTCTTGTTTAAGCTTGCCTGGGTCTTGTGCATGCTTTTACTATTGCTGTGAGTACATATGAGTAATTTCCCAGCTGCTTGGAAAGCTCTTTTTCCTTGTGCTCATCAACTATCTCTGGGTCTCACAATCTTTCCGCAGTGATCCCTTAGCCTTGGATGGAGGAGGTTTGATGCAGGTGTCTTACTCGGAGATAAATACTCTGCACTCTCTTATTCACTACACTTTGGCCACTTTGGGGTTGATCATCATCTGGTAGATGAGGAAGCTTCACCCGAGAGTGGACAAAGGCATTCTTCTCTTTCCAACCTCTTTACTGCTATGTCCCTGAGCCTTAGGTATAGAAATTACATTATAGACATGTCATTTAGGGCCAGACACCTCACAGGTTATTTGTGTATTTGACCAGTTGTAGGACTTTGTAATAGTCTCCATCTGTGCAAAAAATAAATTTCTTTGATCAGTTGTGAGAGGTACACTTGTCTGTAAATATAAGGAACCATATTTAGAATACAACAAGAAATTACGTTGGCCTATGGATGTGTCAAAAGAAAGTATTTCTCTAGGATCTATGGCCTCTCCATCCGTGTGTATTTGGCTATGTTTACAGTACCACACATGAGCTTCCTTTCGTTGAGTGGGTTTTAAGTCCAATTAGAAAGCTGTTGTTTACCCCCCAGACAAAGGTGCCACTACTGCACCAATAGTTTGCTGTGATGCTGTTATGGTTATTTGGCTTTAAAGTTGGAGTTGGACCACTGATTGATGTTCTCCCTTAGCAGGTTGCATAGTGTCCTCCAAAACAAGGAGACCTTGTCATCAAGAGGGAGATTTCCAGGTCAGTTCCAGCTCCATTGCTCCAAGTCTTATGTCCAATGTATGTTCTGTCTTGAGCAATAGGGTCTTACCTTCAACTTCTGGGAGACACTCAAGGTCTGTGGTAATAGCCTGTGTAATTATGGGAGTCTTTTAGACTACCCTGACCAAGAACCTGAAGGAAAGTTTCTCTTCCCTGTTACTGTGCTTTTTGTTAATTGGCTAATACATTTGCCCTCTGATTTGTCACACTATCTAAACATAATCCAACATGAGAAATTGTAATGGCCTCATATGTGAGGACAATTTGGATGTGAGAGGAAAAGCTCAACCTATGACAGAATTAATTAATTAAGCTGTCCTTCACTATAATTAATCATTTCTACACTTGTAAAACAGTGTCAAAATAATGAATAGTTCAGGCATGGTGTCACGGGCCTGTGATAGCAGCTACTCTGGAGGCTGAAGCAGCAGGATCACAAGTTCAAGGCTAGTCTGGCCTACATAAAAAGTTCAAGGCCAGTCTGGAAAACTTGGTGAAACTGTCTGAAAATAAGACATAAATATAAGCTGGCGATATAATGCAGTGGTAGAGCTCTTATCTAGCACACAGGAGAACCTGTATTCAATCTCCAATCCTGGTAGACAGAGCAAGATCAAGAACTAGAGAATATACAAACCACAAATTACGAAGAAAATATTTGCAAAAGAAATAGCTATTAAAGAACTGTTATCTTGAGGCTGAAGAGATGGTTCTGTGATTGAGAGCACTGGTTGCTCTTGTAGAGAACCTGGGTTTGATTCCTAGTACCCACGTGGCAGCTCATAGCTGTCTGTAACTCCAGTTTCAGGGGAATTTGATGCCCTCTTCTGACTTCCAGGGGCATTGCATGAAATGGGGGCACTTACATACAAGCACACAAAATATATACTCATACACACAAAATAGAAATAACACTTTCTAAAAGCATTTTTAGGAAAAAAACAAAAGTGGGGTACTGTCCACATCTATCAAAGTTCAAACACCGCTCAAATCAAAGCGTGGAGAGAGAGGGACTGGAGACATCCCTTGCCTCACAGAGAACTCGAGTTTAGTTCCCAGCTCCCATCTCTAGAGGCTTGAAACTCCAGCTCCAGGGAGCTCTGATCCTTCTAGCCTCCATGGGCACTGAACTCATGTGCATAGTCACACACACACACACACAGATACACACACACACACACAGAGACACACACACACATACTACATAACCAAAAGTAAAATAAACCATTAAAAAACTTTAAACCACTCTTGCCCAGCATTCATCATTTACCAGTAGATCTTTACATAGGGCTGGGGCTTCCTATTCACGGTCCCCCACCCTCATTCATGCTGAGCCCTTGCCTGGTATGGGTTTGTGTAAATCTTGTGCACGCTGTCCTAAATGCTGTGGGCTCATGTGTGCAGCTACCCTGTGATGTGCAGACAATACAGTTCCCTTGTATTCATCTACCATTTTGGGCTCTTACATTCTTTCTGACCTCTCTTCTAAAATGATCCCTGAGCCCTGGGAGGAGAGGGTGTCCCTTTTAGAGCTGAGTGCTCCTCAGTCCCTTATTCTCGACACATTGATAATTTTCATTACTGATGTGATGCCTGGTTGGTTGTGCAGACTCCGGGGCACTTGGGAGACAGAGGATGGAATCAATAGGCCTTTTAAAAAACAAAATCTTATAAATAAATAAGCAAATACTTTTTTAAAAACTTAAAAGGACAGATAATGGAGGACATGAAATCAGGAAGAGCTGTTATGGGGGGAGGGTGGAGAGATGGAGAGGGTCAGAATATGAGCAAAATACACTGTATGAAATTCTGGAATCAAAATAAGTAAATATGAAGAATTTCAACCAGAGGAATTCAGGATCAAGTTTGCATTTACCATTTCTTTTGTGACTCAGAAAATGTTTGCCACTCCCAAATTCTTAGGTCTTGAATATAAATAAGATTTATCACTGCCTCAAAAATTTCTGAAATGGATCTCTACCTCCAGAATAATGAAACTCGTCCCTTATCTTTAACTCTGCAAAAAAGTCAACTCCAAATGGATCAAAGGCCTCAGTATAAAACCTGAAACACAGAAAGTGCTAGGAGGAAACATGGACAATACCCTCCAAGGTATACGTTTAGGAAAGGTTTTTCTAAATCTGACATCAGTTGCTCAGGCATTAAGGGCAACGATCAGTAAGTGGGACCTCACTAAGCTACAAAGCTTCTGTACAGCAAAAGAAAAAAGTAAGGAAAGGACGAGGAAACTCATTGAGTAGGAGAAAATCTTTACCAGTCACACATCCAAGGATTAATATCCAGAATATACGAAGAACTCCAAAAACAAGGAAACAAGAAAATAAATGACTCAATAAAATATGGACTATAGACCTGAACAGAGAGTTCTCAAAAGAAGGAATAAAAATGGTTAAGAAACACCCTAAAATCTGCCCAACATCTTTAGTAACTAGAGAAATGCAGATAAAAACAACTTTAAGATTCCATCTTAACCCAGTCAGCCTGGTTAAGATCAAGAAAATGAATGACCCCCAAATGCTGACAAGGATGTGGAGAAAGGGGAACACTCATTCACTGCTGGTGGGAATGCGAACTCATATAACCGCTATGGAAAGCAGAGTGGAGAACGCTAAAGAAACTAAAAATGAGTATACCGTATGATCCAGTTATACCACTCCTAGGCATATATCCAAAGGATGCATCCTACTGTAGAGATACCTGTACATCTGTGTTTATTACTGTTCTCTTCACAATAGCTAAGAAATAGAAACAGCCTAAATGTCCCTCAAGTGATGAATGGATAATGAAAATGTGGTACATTTACACAATGGAGTTCTATGCAGCAGTAAGAAAAGATGAAATTATGAAATTTACAGGTAAATGGATGGAACTAGTGAGTGTTATACTAAGTGAAATAACACAAACTCAGAAAAGCAAGCTCCATATGTTCTCCCTCATTTGCAGATTACAGCACCAATCCCTTATATGTGAATATATATCCTGATGTTAACACCAAGGAAAATGAAGAGGATACATAGAAATAAAGGAAAAGAAAGAACCCCAAAGAGGGAGATAGTAGGTAGTAAATGCTACCAAGGGGGAAGGTGGGGAAATTGGGAGTGTTTGGCTGGGAGGAGAAGAGGGAAGGACATGCAAGAAGCCATGATGGCCGGGAGCGGGGTGGGGAGGAAGTCAGGAGATACGGGATGGTGGGGAGTGGGAGTTATTGGGGTAGGGGGAGGATAATGGGGTCTATGGGACTGAGGAGGGAGGAGGGAGGAAGGAGATCAGATGGGAGGAAAAAGCAGAGATGAATGAATCTTGGGAGGGCTGGGGAACCCAGAGGGAAATGTGATGCCCTGGAAACCCCATGAGAAATGCAGAAGCAGTGTGTAAACATTGGTGCCTATATATGCCTGGGAGCTGTTTGGCAAGGGACACAGTGCTAGACAGAGGAGGTCTCCGTTTGAGTGGTTAGTGGGGGTGGTCCAGGAGACTCCCAAAATGGCTGTTGCAGAGGATCTTGGTTATTCCCCAGAACTAATAGATGGGACCCTATTGCTGAAGACGGGGCATACTTTGGTTATAGAACTTGGAGCAGTGGAACAGGAGATGACCTGGAAGCCCTTACCTGAAGTTTGGTTCTCATAATCTTGATGATAATATACTAAGAGAGAAGACTGACACGCATATGGAACGCCACTCATCAAGGAGGCTGCTGCAGAGCTCCACACCTGGTCAGACACAGAGGGTGTAAGTCTGAGAGATGCCCAGTCCTAGGTGACACATCTACAGTTGATCCTCTACACTCAAGGCTCATGGAGCACAGCAGAACGAGGGACAGAGGAAAAAATAAAGCACCCCTCAACCCTCACAGTGAAGTTTCCTTACACAACAGAGTGTGATACACGTAGGGACCACAACTGGGGAAGTTTTATAAGAGACTATAGAGTGTATATTTCTGAATAGGACTCCTATATGGAACCTCACCCACCCATGGCTCAGGGACTGTTGCAGAAGAGAGCTCTGAAAGATGCCAAGAGCCAGGCCTGGTTTGTAAACATAGAGTAGCAGAGGCTTTCAGGCCATGGGAAAATTGCACATGTGAACTTGTGGCTCTGAACGTACGACCCCTGCCAACTCAAAGGGCCCAGAGGGGAGGAGAGACTAAGAAGTGCTGGAGACTGGTTGCGACTGGGTGGACGAGAGTGTGCCATACTTGCTGGATGGGCTAAGTGGACTCCAGTAGATGGATTTGCTCTGAGGGATATCTGGGTATAGGTGCTGGACTGGCTGGGACTGGCCATGTGTGGCAGAGTGCATGGGGTCTGGTGGGAGATCTGGAGGCACGGATCGAGGAGGGGGTCTGGACCTGACTGAGAACTGTTGAATGAAATTGCAAAAGTTCAATCAGAACTTTTTAAAAAATTAAAAAGCTTTTAAAATATTGGTTAAAAAATATCAGTTGGTAAATTGAAATATTTTAAATATATGATGGGGTAAGGGTAAGTTTTTCCTCAGTTCGTTAGCTGAAGTTAGCCCTGATGACTCTACGAGAGGAAGATCTTAATCTTCTTACTTCATGCCCAAATCTATAATAAGCTTTTTGAATAGTTTCAAAAAGAACACTGTAAAGTCCCGGTGAGAATGCAAAGTAGCAGGGGCTGTCTCTGCTTGCTGACGGGAAACCAAAGGGTGCGGTTCCTTGGGTAGGCGGTTTGGAATTTTCTTACAAAACAATACGTGCTCTATCTATGAAGTCCAGCAATCTTTCTCTTGGTATTGACCCAATGAGTTAGACTCTTACTTCCTCACAAGAAGTTGCACTTACTGTTTATCTCAACTTCCTTTGTAAGTGGCAAAACTTGGAAAATGATCAAGAGGTCCTTGGTTAAAAAAGAAACAAACTAGTACAGAGAAATACTGAGTATTATTTAACATAAGAAAGGAGTTATCAAACCATGTAAAGACATGGAGTGAAGTTAAATGGATATTATCAAGCGAAATAAGTCAATATGAAGAGACTACATATTACATGATTCTGATTATATGGCATTGTGGAAAAGGCAAAACTCAGGAGACAGTGAGACTAGTGGTTTCCAGAGACAGAGAAAAGGGAAGGATGAGCAGATAAAGCAAAGAGGTTTTCAGAGTTGTGAAACTCTCCTGTGTGGTCATATCATGATGGATTCTAGCTATTTATTTATTCAAAGTGATAGAATTCAATAGATTTGGTATGTTAATGATGTCTCCTTATGGGTTTATCAATGGTAACAACCTTGCTGCTGTGATGGAAAATGTTTGATGCAAGTGGTATTATAAAGAAGGATACAGACCCTGCTCGAGTACACATGTATTTAAAGAATGCCCTGGGGCCTTTGTTTCTGATATAACAAGGACAACCTATCTGAAGCTTTAAGGATGTTTTAACCATTAAGAGGTATTCTGACTATCAGGAGACACAACTGCAATTTTCCTCATCTCTCTCCTTGCCTACCAGGTATCACATCTCTTTCTCTGCAGAACAAAAGAGATAGAGAGGGGACACCAGAGCAAGACAGGACCTTTGTTTCCATCACTAAAAAATCCTTCAACATTAATGCTGAGGCTGAATTATGAACAACTGAAATCCAGCAGCAAATGGGATTTTCATGGCATCTGCTGGGTACGACCAACCACTTGGAAGTTTGCATTGATGAAAACAGTACACATTGGGACTAAGCGAACTCTCAACTATCTTGAGGCTAACACAATTCACATGATGTTATGGCATGGAAAATACCAGCCTATCCTCAGCTCCTTTTTGCTGAAGCATCCTATTATTTTATATATTCCATTTAACTTCACTCCACGTCTTTAAATGGTTTGATAACTCCTTTCTTTTTAATGTTAAATAATATTCAGTGTTTCTCTGTACTAACTTGTCTATTTTTTAGCCAAAGACCTCTGGATCATTTTCCATAGTTTGCAGTGAGTAGAATGTTCTATTCACTTCTTCCTATTTTGGAACTAAGGAGACTTGAACAGGAAGAACTGTGCTGTTGATTACTTTTCAAAGAGTTTCAGCCTCTGCAGCTACTTTTACAAGAGCAAGTATCCTGATGAGAAACAAAGAAAATCACTAGGTTGAAGAGTTCAATATCTTTACTCAGGTCTGAGATTTACAAGAGTATGTGTGGAGAACTCTTTAAGGACTCTGGTAGAAAATTTCTCAGTAGAAATCTAAGTACACCTTTTGGTACTAGAGAGATTTAAAAAAAATATGGGAAAACCACCCAGTTATCCAAACCAACTGACATTCATTTATGATGGAATAATTGTTGTGTTCACTTTTATTCTTAAAAGCTTGTATTTGGAACTATCAAAATAACATATCAGGAGAACTGAGTTTGCAAAATCCTTCCCATGTTGAATTCCTTGACGTTTTATGTTTTTACCTGTAAACCTTTCACTCCATGTCATGTCATGAAGAAATGACTGCTGATCGTAGTGTTCAATGGTCTCACGACTCTATGCTTTACATTGCAGAACGTGTTGCTGTCGCAACCCTTGTTCTTAGACATAGCAACCTCACTGCGTAGATGAAGGAGCTATACCAAGCTGATATGGGGCTCTGAAGTAGCTCCTTCACTCAGAAATGATTCAAGGAGTCCACTTTGTGATATGCTTCCTTTCATTGGAGATATACCTCATCACTTGGGGTAGCTGATGCACACAAAATGACTTCTGTTCCAGAGACCACGTGCAAAAGCATTTATCCCACAAGACCAGCCACCTCCCATCACTGTGGACTCCCACAGATTCAGCAGCTCCACAGCCAGTGTAGGGGTGTGCCCCACAGCTGGTCAGGCTCTTTAGCCTCCTGAGCCTCCATTTCCCATCTGACCGCAGGAGATAAGAATGCATCCTAGAACTGTCTGTTGTGTGGAATAAGATAATGTGTGTAAATCCGAGGGCACAGCAGTTAGCCCCTAGCACAAGCTCAGAAAATGGAAATTCTCCTACCCAGGTCCCAGGGGGCAGAAAGCAAGAAAATATAACAATAAAGAAAAAGGGTTGGGGTAGGGGAGAGCAAAGATGGATTGCCATTCTTTAAATAAAACCAGGGAGCGAGGTGTGAGAAAAATAGAGAAATGCAGAGTGGGAGAGAGGAATAGCTACAGGCACTTGGATGGTACTGAAAGATTCTCATAAGTAAAAGCTTCTTTTAAAATATTGGAGTTCTTCCATATGGGAAGCTTGGGGAGAGAGGAGAAAAAAATTAAATTAAAGCATTTGAAAGTATATTATAGTTTTATCTCTTTGGCTCTGCGATTTCAGAAATAATATAATTCTATGGAATGCACCCTGCCAGAAGATTTTGTAGAGTAGCGCCCCAACAGAACGGGACTGAATGATGTCAAAGAAGCTTATATAACAGTTTTGTTTTATTCATTTACATAAATCACATTTACCGTAGGTGTTTTATTCAAAATAAAGTTTGGGAAAAATAAATTGAACAGATGAACCTAGGCAAACCTGGTGATTTTTTTCACGAGTAGTGTTTGATGATAAAAGCATAAAAGCATAATGTGGTATCATTTCACCAAGGCACAATATGGATCACCCATATGGAGCAGAAGCTGATAATGCTGTAGAGAGGCAAAAATAAACAGAGCAGATGTACTTGGAAAATCAAGTCTGCACCCACCCCTGAATACCTGCCTGGTGCTGGAGAAGTTTCCACAGAACTCAAAACTGGCTTCAAGTCACCTTCCCACAGGGACTTGCAGGAAGCCAGGGACAAAACCTTATGTGACCAGAGACAGAGAAAAGCATGCTAAAGTAGCACACAGCTCTCAGGAAAGGTCAAAGTGGAATGTCAGCACCCCACACCACAAGCCACACGGATGCCACTCCAAGCACTTCAGAAGCGTGGGGTCCAATTACAGGTCTTGTTGCCAGGTTAAGTCCCATCTCTGAATCAATGGTGTGCCTTAAAGATGAAGCAGCAGAGCTGTGAGGGCTTCATGGTGCTCAGAAAAGATTCAGCCAAGAAAATACAAAGAAAAGGCTGCACAGAGCTAGCACCTCAGAGGCAGGAATCCATCCAAACAGGGTCATTCAGGAGCCTTTCCAGACACACAGAAGGAAGGTGATAGAGGCTACTTTCACTTTCACAAGGAAGGGAGGCAACTGGGGAGCCAGTTACATTATTTAAGAAAGATCTCATATAGAATCCTAACATGCTTGAGCTTTGACTCCTGGCAAAACTAATGGCTAGCATACAAAATGTCACAGTTCTTATATACATCTCAATCCTTTTGGACTCAAGCTAACCCTGTGAGGTCTAGAAAGTGGAGAAGCAGTGTCATAGAGCAGACAGTTGTGCTGTGCTACCCATTTGGTGTGTTTGGGTTAGCCAGGACTGGAACCCATATGTGGCTCCACTACACGACCCTCATAGCTACTCCACACACACAGACACATTTTCTATCTCATTAACCATGAACCTTGGAGCCATGCCTGTGTGTGGATATCTCAAGAACAAGCAAGGCTCCAGAGGTGGTGGGTAATAGTATTTGGCCATGCTGTGTAAGGCTTAGAGCGTTTGCAAACTGTAAAGTACTAAGACGCATGTGTAGTGTGATCTTTTGGTCTCCAGTTTCACAGCAGGGGAAAATCCAGTCACCAGAGGAAGCTTCAAAGGCTCAGAGTTTTTTTGTGAACCATAAAGTATTCAGATGCATTTGTAGCATAGTCTTTTAGTCTCCAGTTTCAACTTCACAGCAGAGGACCATCCAGTCTTAGCAATATCTCCAGGCTCCATGGGACCTCAAAGCAACATTCTCACATTCTGTCTTGGACTGAGCATTCCTGAGGCCTCCCCCCCACCTGACCTGCCCATGTTTCCATAAGGACCCTCCTACCACACCATGTAAAGGTCCGACCAAAGGCTCATGTTACCTGAGCGCTTCAGTGGTCTTTTACATACCCCACAAAAGATGGAAATTTTCTTCCCTCGAGAAAAATCATGGCTGCCTATTTCCAAATAGAAGGAAGCAGATGTGATTTTATCAGCTCAGCAACACGACTGGCAGAGCCTGGAGGCCATAGGGAAGCTAGAGCAGACAGGAAATACTCTGCCTTACCCGTAGTAAACGGGTCACATGGCCAACAGCTGGGATGCACCATCAACGGCCCCTGATGTCATCAGGTAGCCACCCATCTGTTCTGTTCCCAAAACAGCCAGGAAAAGAAAAATAGCGTTCCACATCCCACACACTCCAGCTGTCCTCAGGATCCAGTGCTCAGTGACTTTTTTCTAAAAATAAAATGAAATAAAATCATCACTTTTCCAATCAACATGAGCACTTGTTCCAGGAACAATGATGTGAGATAAGAGCCACTGTTCCAAAGCTGCATGTAGGTTTATCAAAGCAAAAGCAGAAGTCATGGCTTCCCAAGGGCCCAATGACATCTCAGAGAAGAGAGCCGCAAGCCTGCAGTGTAGGAAAAGGCTTCTCATCAAGGCTCACCTGAAGAGAGGGTTAGTTTGATGTCTGAGTCCTGAGGGCCACTGTGCTCAAGTACTGATCACTGATTGCCCCCTTGAGACTCAGTACATTGTGAGTCACATGCTAGGTTCTGATACTTCTAATCCAATCCCCAAGCACCCCCTCTAGAATGTGGACATATGTCAGCTTTCAAGAATAGAACTGGCAGCTATTTGCAGACATGCAGCCTTTGGGTATGCCAGCATTATCTTCAGTCAACTTCAATTTCAGAGGAAACACAGATCAAGCAAACACTTCCCCCTGGAGAACAGAAATGACAAAAGAATGTCCCTCACTGAGCAAGAAGGAAGGAGTCAGCCCACCCACCGTGACAAGGAGAGCCTGCCTCCTCCCTGGCCCATCCCCCCTGCCTTCTCAGCAGGTCTCTTGGACTGTGGATCACTCCCCATTTATGAACTGCCCTGTATGAATGCCTCAAGTGTATGTCAAGCAGACTCCTCGTCACTAGTCTGTTCTGCAGGTGATCCTTTCCCTGGTATCAGTAGGACCACAGAGACAAGTCTGCTGGCACTGACTTGATGAGACTGCCGTTGATGTGACATGTATCATCTCCTCCACCAAGACAGCTATGTTCATTCGTTTTAGAAACACTTAGCATGAATGCATTGTATGCCAGCTTGCACAAATGAGCTCATTTGATGTTCCCAATCATCCTGGGATTCACTGCTCCTTGCTGTAACTACTGTGTAGACAGAGTAAACTGAGACAAACAGAAATGGAGTACTTTATGCAGAGTCACCTAGAGTGTAGATGGAATAATTAGCACTCAAACCAAGGCAGCCTAGCTCCAGAACATTCATTCTGCATAACTGTATCACAAGCACCTTCAGGGTAGAGGAGGCATACCACATTATCTTATCCATTCCTCCCCTATCCCTGACTAAGTAAGTTCCTCCTGGTAAAAGGCAGTGAAGCCTATGCAGGTGCATGTTAACACAGAAGTCTGTGTTTGCATAAGAGGTCACCTTGAGGCCACTTCCAGGAAGGGTCCTTCGTGTCAGTATTTAATTGATTCAGAGCAGACCATGAGCCAGGAACACTGTAGAACAGGCCAGGAAGCCATTATAAGCCCTGCTTTATAAATCTAAAAATTGATGTCTGTGGATTCTGGGCATAGGAGGACTAGTAAAAGAATGACTGCACAAAATTTCATTTTAGGAAAGCAAATTCCATGTTAATTTCCTGGTTCATGATTCACATCTAGATAGGATCAAAGACCTCTGTTCAAAAACCTCCTGAAAATAGAAACTCCAGAAGAAGGGTACTTAAATTGGTGTGTTCTAGAATCAAGAGGCCAGCAGCTGGTTAATTTTCTCATCCAGAGAAGAAGCAGTACCTGGACCAAGCGACCATGTTGCAAACAGAGCCCCACCATGAACATAGGCATGGGCAGAACTCCAACAAACCATCTGTGAATAGAAAAGATTCTTCACCTGTCAACAGACTCCCAGGCAAAGAGCCCCATGGACTGTGAACAGAGGCAAGTTCACAGCCACCTGAATGGCTGTGAGCAGGTGCTTTCCCTAAATCAGAATTTTTCAGAGGATGCAGTGGACTTGTTCACTTGATTCTGAAGGGCATAGAATGATACACAGCTAGATCCAGGTCATGTAAGCTACATAGGGAGCTGTTTTCTCCCTGAGCTGCCATTGTCACTGGAGAAGTTATTACCTTCTTTGTGTCCCACACACTCCTACAGTCTTCAGTGGGGAATGGGGGAGCACCTATACTTACAAAGCCACAGAAAGTGCTTGTTAGACTCTGTTTTCCTTGGAGTAGAGTCAGGGCAACTTAAAACTTGTATAGAAACTGAGAGTGATCATCTTTCAAATTACCTACCAGGAAATGCTGGTGCTCATGCTTCGGGGAAGCACTGAACACTTCAAAATCACCTTTTATATTAATAAAACTTTGATCGTTCATTTTTCCAAAGATCTCAAGAGCTATTGCTCCTGATCAAATACAGTCAAGACTCTGATTGTGTTTTATAAACTGTGATATATTGTAGCCTGTAATGGGCTACAGCCATTTCTCTTCAGGTGTTCTCTCTACAAACTGATGAATCTGGAAGCATCTTGGTGGTATACTTAGCTTGAGATATGCTGAGCACTTAAGGGCTACATATGCTAGATTCGGTGAGGAATGAATTCAGGGAGCACTCCTAGTTCTTTTATGAACTACCAACTGCATACAAATTTACTCCCAGCAGCCCCAGTAAAAATGAGACATGTGGAAACCCAGTGACATGCTCATCTGCAGGCTTTAAGACTGATGCGGACACAATAGGCTCAGGTCCTAGAAATGCTAACCTCAGATCTTGAGACAAAAGCAAATAATATGAGCAAAGACTGGCAACTTGGTGGCACTGGGTTCCTTTGAGGCCCAGGATTTGACAGAAGGCACCATCCTATAGTCTTTAAACTTTGCATGTGTTCATGTGCATATTTATGCACATAGAGGTGAGAGGTCTACAAAAGGCTTCTTCCCTATCTATCCACTTTGATATTGGGTCTCACTGAGCTTGAAGCTCACTGATTCTGTTAGGCTGACGGGTTGGTGAGTTCTTGGGAACTTCTTGTCTGAGTCTTCAGTGCTAGGATTACATGTGCATACCAAGGTGTCAGGCTTTTTTGCATGGATGCTGGGAATCTGAACTCAGATCTTCATGCCTGCATAGCAGGCACCTTACTGATTGAGCCGTGTCCGCAGGACTTCAGTCCTTCTTGAAGTGTTCAAAGTCCTCAGTATCTGCAAGTGGCTCAGTCAACAGAACATGGACTGCAGTAGTAATCACTGCGGTTTATCTCTGAGTAGCTCTGGTTATCTGCTTTCACCGGAATGTTGATGAGTCACTCTGGGAAACATCTGTGGCAGAGGGGATGTTTTCATCCCCAGAGGTGAACTACACTCAGTACTTTTGGTGGGTTAGACAGATGTGCCTGGGCAGCTTCTTTCCAGGAGGTTCCTGCCTGTAGTTACAATGTTGATTTAGTTCCAAATAGTCCAGTGTGCTGAACCAGATGATTGACGGTAACATGAGGAGGAAATGCTGGGCTTCCTAGAGCTGAGCACAAGCTAACTGGCAGAGGAGGGCTATGCATGTCCCGGCTGATGCCCTGTGGACATGAGGAACACATGCGCTCCCAGGGGAAGAGCAGATGACACATGATAGCAGAAAGTGGTGACTCCTATGGACAGAACCCTTGTTACACATACACTCCTGGTCATTCCTGATCCCTCCCTGACTGCCTTTCTTTTCTCTCCCTCCATTTTCCTCCCTAACCCTTCTCCCTCTCCTCTCTCTCATGTAGTTTTTCAAATTTTGAGGCATTTTGGTGAATAATGCCTCACCCAGTCCGGTTCATCTCAGTAGCTCCTACAGATCCAATATGTGGTTACCCTATAAGTTTACTTTATCTTTGAAAGTATTTAACAAACAGGCAAATCTAAAATTACTCAAATCTTAATTATCATAATACCACTAAAATAATCCACCAGGAAGGGACAAAAAAAAAAAAAAGAAAACAAGTTCCTTTAAGGATGCTTAAATATAAACGTGTTGTCTGTGGAATTGCTGTCGGAGGGAATCATATTTCTCTTTTCAGTTATTAATCTGGTAAAGGAGATGTGTGGAGTCCCTCCCAAGTTTGCAGACAAGGCTAAAAATGTCATGGAACAGAACGCTTGTCAGGCTGACGGGGAGACGGCAGCAGGAAGATTGCTTGAGGCAGGTTGTGGGTAGAAGCAGCAGCTGAGCTTCATGTGGGCAAGTGCAAAGCATTGTGGGAACTTCAGCTGGGCACGATTCTCTCTGGGCATTGCAGGACTGACACCAGAGAGACAGTTCCAAGTCACTGGGAGCTACAATGAGAATATGTAGATATTATGACTCTGTTCGCAGGGTTTCCTGGTGTACACAAAACTGAGTCAAGTAATCACACAGGATTTGTGTGGCCGCCAGGCAGGAGTGAGGTTAATATCTCGGTTACAGTTACATGGCTGCTTAGTGGTGAGACAATCTGACCTTGACTTGTGCAGCTTAGAATCTGTGTAACCCTGTTCGTCCCGTGTTCCCTGAGCTCTTTTAATCTTGAGTACCGGCTTCTGTGTCTGAGCAGCAAAGCCCTTCAGTAAGGACAGACAGGGAAGAAGGATGTTATGTAAAATGTGGCTATGAAGCTTGACTCGTCATCTGCCTCTTAAGTGTTGATGAAAGCATCCACAACTCCCTTCTGTGATGTCCTCTTCAGGACTTCCCTGCCTGTGCAGATTTACTTCTCTTGGAGATAAAAAAAAGAACATTTTGCTTTTATTTATTGTACTACTTCTGTGAGTTTTATGCCCCATCCCCGTTAATTTCTAGGAAGTAAAGAATCAATTCTGTAATTCCTGAGGAACCTGTTGAGGGGATTGTGTTGGTTAGGCTTTAGTCAATCTGACATGAGCCTAGACACAGCTGGGAAGAGAAAATCACGGTTGAATTATTGCCTCTATCAGATTGCCTGATGGGTATTCGTAGAGCATCTTCTTAATTGATAATTGACATAACCCAGCCCTCTGTGGGCAGTACCATTCCTGTGCAGGTGGACCTCTGCTGTATGAGAAAAGCAGCTGAGCAAGGCAGAGGAGGCAAGCCAGTAAGCAGCATTTCTCCATGGTCTCCACTTCAGTTCCTGCTTTGAATTACTGTCTTGGTTCTTTTGATGATGGGCTGTAATCTATAAGATCAAATAAATCCTTTCCTTCTCAAGTTGCTTTGGGTTATGGTGTTTATCACAGAAACTGAAAGCAAACTAGAACAGGGACTTTAATGACAAAAGCAAAGTTAATACACCATTAACTCCATTAGCTTAATCCAGATTGAACCAAATTGATAAACACAACCAACAGTCAAAGCAACACACCACAGTAACTACAATTGCATAACTCCTAGACCCTCATGTGGTCCTCCCCGTGTTACTTTTGAACACACTAGGTGGTCATCACAGTTGTGAGAGCTCATGAACCCTCACATGGCCCCCCCTGTGCTCACATGGAACACAAGGTTGTTCAGCACCGTCATCTCTCATCACATTCCCTGATTTCTAGCCCTGCTCCTCTCCAGACAGTTCTCCTAACCCTACAAGACATTGTCTGGTCCCCCAGGTCTTGAAGAATTTTTAACTTTCTGATCTGACAAGTCTGGTCTAACATACTTAGGTCATCTCTGTTCAGGAAATACAGAGGGTAATTTCTTTGATTTCCTCAACTTGTCTATATAATCTGAAATA
Organism: Eospalax fontanierii; assembly: GCA_035773235.1. Taxonomy (NCBI): domain Eukaryota; kingdom Metazoa; phylum Chordata; class Mammalia; order Rodentia; family Spalacidae; genus Eospalax; species Eospalax fontanierii. The sequence goes on from CM069529.1 coordinate 53,852,863, forward strand.
TGATCCTATATGTCCCAGGAAGTTAGTTTAAATCTATAATTAATAATCAGAGACAATTTTAATATAATTTAAAAAATTGTCACCTAGATATGGGGTCAAACAATTTAGGGCAAATGTTGATTTTCTTTACTACTCAGAGCTGTATACAACCACGGACACCAGTCATAGGAACATGAAGGTGACCTAGAACCTCTAGCATGTTTTCTCAAAAAATGTGTCAACACAGAGGGAAACTTTTTCATGAAAGTGACGCTTCCTAGGTTATAGCAGGATTCCAGTCTCTTACAGCTCCCTGCTATTTGGTTCGTTGTTAAAGTTTCCCCAAGCTATCTTTCAAATGATCTTTCAAGTAAGCATCATCCATGGCCCCCTGATGGCTCCTTACCAGAGTAAACATAGGTTTTACCAGGGTGCAACTCAGACCCTGGTCTACTTCCTCTGTATTTTAAAAATTTTAAGACTTAATTCAAGTTCAGTTGCCTTGATTGTGCCAGATGGTTACCTCCGGTTTTTTAGAAACAGGACATTCTGTTACTAGAGTTTGAGTACTAGGCAGTAGGCAAGGGACATTTGGGGTCTAAGAAGTATGAATTGAGGAATTTGGAATACAATGGGCAATATTTAAGCAGATAGATATAGATAAGGATAAAGATCAGATGATGTAGATGGCATGGTATAGATATGACAGTGACGTCATTCAAAGTCTGTAGGGACCCTTGAATTTCATCTAATTTAAAGAGTTTCTTGTTGTCTCAATCAAAATCTTATGCCTAGATCATGGCCAGATCAGAACTCCTAAATCAGAAATCTACCCCTGTTGTCAGTGGCCCTGGCCCAGGACTCCTCTAGAAAGCATGACAGAGGCTCTAATTTAGGGTTGCTCATCATTCATTCAGTGAGAGTATGAAGTTAAGCTCTGATATGCACTTCTCTTCAAGTTACTAGGCCTTTTGAACTTCTTTCTTGTCACCAGGTTATGTCTGAGCCCTGGAGCCAACAACATTTGGAGGAAAAACAATGTGAGGTTTGAGAAAATGAGCAAGCAGTCTTGATTGTGAGATAAACCATGAACTAAAAGTAAGACAATGCCTTTCTCATGGAGTTCAGAAAAACCTTCCTTCCAAAACATTAAGACCTTCGAACTAAGACCAGAGCTGGACCTCGACATTTCCCTTCTAGATGTTGTAGTGAATATCTCTTTTCTGTCTAGACACCAAAAAAAAGCAATCATTTCTTAGTGTCTCCTTGCTTTTCCCAAAATGATCTCATATACAGCCCAAGGGGGGCCAATCCCATGGTCCCACATACTCAACTTGTAGCCAAAGGAGAGAGAGATAAACAACTGTGGTGGGTGCTTGGATCCCGGAGAGCCCTTGCTGAGGGCACCCAGATTTCTTGGTTCTGGATAGTCTCGGGTTCCTGGTTTCAATTCTAATTCTCCAGCTCTTTTGTAGATTTAATTAACGAAACAATATCTGCCCTTCAGTTGTTACTTTATATTATGTATTATTTACCTGTTTTATCTCTGTGACAGAAAATCTAAGAGAAGCAAATTAGAAGAGGAAGGATTTATTTTGGCATAAGGTTTGAAAGACATTCCTCAATAGGTGGCATAGGTGGTGGGAGGATCAAGGTGTCTTGCTCATATCTCAGAGTATCAGGAATGGAGATCTTGGTCTAGAGTCAGGGATAGGCTATCATTCATTCTTTAATAACCCACTTCCTCTAGCTAGGCCTCACTTCTTAATTGTTATATAACTTGCCAAAACAGTATCAACAGCTGGTATCAACTATTACAACACATTTGTTGTAGAGTTCTGTCCTCTGATCATAACAGCCATTACCATATTCATCAGAGCAGCTGTGACTACATTGAGGAGACTCTTAGGATTGGCCCTGTAGACATTCCCTCAGAAGGAGGTATGGCAGATTAGTTTAAAGTGGGGGAATGCATCTATGTAACAAGGGGGACATTGTCATTCATATTGGGGCAAAATTTCATTGATATGCCTGCATTGGGGTCACCCACATTCCTGTAAATGACCCTTCAACCATGCTTTGTAAGTAAGCTCAATAAACTCATTGGTTTGTCAAGTTGGGCTTTGACAGAATCTTACTGTGTTTTACTGTTGGCGACCAATTGGGGTGAGTAGGCATTTGTTCATGTCTCCCTAGGAAAAGTTTACCCCAAAACATTCGATTAACTATGGGGGATATTCCACACAGGATCCATAGTATGCAACCATAGTATGTAACCAAAGTAAGCTGTAGTAACTATCGACTACAATTAAAGTATTTGAAGTGCTACATTGTTTTGATCAGTGATCACAATATCCTGGTTCCAATTACTACGCTTCCAAACTGGCCGCTTGCCCCTCCAGGCCTTGCTTCCATGTGCACTCCTACATGAGACATCCCTATTGACATGTGCCTTCCCAGGAAAGTCCACAAAGGCCACAGAGCCACTCATGGATATTTCTGGAAGGATCTCCAGGAAGAAAGGATATGTGGACTGAGACATACAGCATGAGGAGGAGTCAGGGGAACAGGGCTGAACTGAAGTTGCTGTGATGCGTATAGAGAGCGCATGCCCTAGGAGACAGACTGGAGAAGATGAGACTGAGAGCGAGCCTATGCAGCAGTGTCTCTGGTCTCCCGAGTGAGGGAGGAGGCTATCTTTATGTCTGGACAGCGGGAAGCCACTAGCATCTTTCAGTGTGTCCGAAGCATCTGCTGGGCACTTTGAAGGGAATTCAAGTCTCAGAAGCTGGCTGAGGACATCTGGTTGATAGAAATCTCCATTTCGTCATTCTGTGGCTGAGTCCATCCTGTCTATATTCTATCTTTCCTCCCGTGAGCCCTTTAAATGTTACTTTCCTCAGCCGATGTTCTCTTCATGTCCTGTTCCATGCACAATTCTTGGGAAATCTAATCCATCCCCAAGCTTAACTTTCCACTTACATTTTGGCGACTCCCAAGTTTTATTTTGCCTAAAACTCTCCTTGAATCTTCAGACCTTTGCAGCCAAATGCCCATTCTACATTGCTACGTGGGTCCCACTGATACCTGAAACCCCACATTAGAACAAAGATCTTCCATTATTTTTCCTATCATATCTGTTTCTTTCCTTTTTATTCATCACAGTGAAAATGCCAATAACTCACAAAATTCAAATCAGAAATATTGGCCTCATTTTTCCAGTATTAATTTCCCTTTGTGTAACCTCAGACACATTGAACTAACAACCAAATCTTTAAGGATTCTACTTCTCACAAAATCTGCCACTTGTAATATTTGGTTAAGGCTGGGACCTTTTGACTCCTGACTGAAACCTTATCCCTAGAGGCTGCTCTGTCTCTACCACTTCCAACCTTAATTTCTTCCCATGACATCTGCAGTGATTTTTAATTTTAATTTTGTCTGGGAATTTCATGCATGTTTATAGTGTGTTTCCCTCCCCTCCAGCTCCTTCTCTGTCCTCCTTACCACTTTGCCCTCCCAGCTTCATGCCCATTTAGTGCTGCATTTATGGGCATAGGTGTAGAACCATCTACCGGAGCAGGGGGAGCCTCTCTGGAAACACGTTCCTCAAAAAAAAAAATTGACTCCTGCTCTGCCAGCAGATGTTCATTGTCAATAATAGTTCCTCAGCGAGGAGTGGGTCTTTATGAGCCCTTCCCCTCCCAAGCTAGAAATTCTGCTGACATTTATCTTGTGCAGGTGTTGTACACGCAGCCACAGCTACTTTGATTTCATGTGTGCCAAAGCCCTGTCACGTCCAGGAAATGCCAATTAGCTGAAGATATCCCTTACCTCTGACTCTTATAATCTTTCCACCTCAACTTCCATGGTGATCCCCACGCCTTTTGGGGAATGGTGTGATATAGACATCCTGTTTGGAAATGAGCACTCCACAACCTTATGTTGTCTGCATGTGGACCAATCATGGGTCTCTGTTTTATTCGCTCTCTATGGCTGGAGAGATGGCTCAATAGATAAGAGCTCTGGCTGATTTGCAGAAAATCTGGGTTTGGTTCCCAGCACCCACATGGTGACTAGCAGCCATTTATAACTCCAGGGATCTGACACCCTCTTCTAACCTCCACAGGCATTGCAGGACACAGGTTCACTTACATGCATGCAGGAAGTACACTCATACAGATAAAAATAAAAATACTGAATGAAATCTTTAAAAAAGTATTATCGACTGCAAAAAGAAGTTTGTCTGATGGCAGTTGAAAGGCCATATTCTGTATGTATTAGAATAAGAACTTAAGGAGGAGAAGTTTATACTATGTCTTTTTAGTAGAATAATAGCACTAAGTTCTCCCTTATGACTTAGGCAGTCACAAGTGGAGTGAATTTTTTAAATAAAAATATGAGTTAGGCTTTCAGTGAATTCCTCTTGTCACAGGCATATCTCAGGCTTTTCTGTTCTGTCACCTACGTGGGTTTTATCTCTCTCTAGTCTCTCATTCCAGTCTCTTTCCTTCCTGCACCCCATTGTGCCAGTCTATACCACACTTTAAATTTCTGCATGGAGCCTGAGCTCTCTCACAGCTGTGCTCATCTGTCAGCCCATTCTTTCTGCTTCACACACTGTCCTTTCCCTTCCTTTCACCTCCAAATCAGTCATCCTCTTCTCCTTCCTCAGGGGTCACTGACTTTCCTCTGGGTCTAGCATGCAACTTGCTTGTGCCCTGCCTCACCACAAGTGACTGCAATTCACAGCCCAGAGCCCACTGAAGGCAGAATTCTTCAGTGCCTAGAATGTGTATATCCATTACCTATTTCCCAAAGCCATCCCTGTACCTTAGGAAATGCTAAGTAAGCCAGAACTGAATGCAAAGAGAAAAGAGGCAATTGTAAGTTGGTCAGAATTTGCACTGGCCTTGAGCTTCTACTTGCTTTTAACGAGCCATTTGCAATGACAGTGCCCCATTTTTCTGTCTGTGCAATCTGTGGATCTGTACCTATTTTCCTTCATTATATTAGTTCTGCCACGTTAAACAATTCTATGCTATTTAAATATGTTCCTTCAAAATATCTCTGATGGCCTGGAGAGATGGCTCAGCAGTCAAGAGCACTTGCTGTTCTTACAGAGGACTGGAGTTCTGATTCTAGCCCACCCACTGGACTGTAACTCCAAATCCAGGGTATCCTATGCCCTGTTCTGGTCTCTACAGGCATCTGGTCTCTACTGGGCACACAGACATACACAAATAAAAATAAATCTTTAAATAATTAAAATAAAATATATTCAGAGATGAGGAAACTGGGTAGGATCACATGAAAGAAAGTGCAGTTCAACCTGCGAGCCTCCCTCCCTCCAAGCTGCCTTCTTATATATGAAAATTATTTCCCCACACATTTAGCAAACCAGAAGATGCTCAAATAAATTAACCATGACCCTTTGTTGTCCTAGAAATAGTCATCTATCTATCTATCTATCTATCTATCTATCTCTATCTCTATCGATGGCTCGATCGATCGATAGAGATAGAGATAGATAGATAGATAGATAGATAGATAGATAGATCTCTCCCAAAGTAACTGGTAACTGTGACGTCGGCAAAAGAGATTCCCTGCACTTTTTACTTATATCTTCTGTGTATTACGTTTTAACTAATTTGAGGCACATTTTTTCTGCTACCAACTTGGGTTGTAATAATACCTTGAAATACCAAATAACTCTCTTCTGACTCATTTCACAGTGTTATCCAACAAATGAGATGATTTCTAAACTTAGCAGAACTCTGTGCATAAAGTGGGTCTGTACCATTCATAATTCCCAAGTCATTAGTAAGTTTCTGCTATAAGCAAGTTATCATGTGATTGCAAAGGCAAAGGTATGAAGATCTGGTCTTAAAGAGTTTGCAGATGATTTTGAAGGAATCAGAGAAATGTCAAGCTATCTGCAAAATAGTATGTTATGATCTGGTCTAGCCATAGGTACATATCCAGAGGATGGGAGAAGTGGTTAGAAGTGTTCTTCCAAGAAAATAGAATTAGAAGTCCTGCTCTTGGAAAAGTGAGTGAACTATAGATTCTCTGCCTGCTCCCTCTCTCTGTCTCTGCCCTCATTAACTGTAAAAAATGTAACAGTATCTCACTGAGTGTAGTGGCACAGTCCTACCATCAATGACCTCATTATTCTGCTCTCTGGTGTCTACACCCAGCACCATGCTGGTCTCTGCTGTCTACGCCTGGCATGCTCTCCTAGTCTCAGTGTCTACTGAGCTTTGATTAAGAAGGAACATGACTTCCACGATCAGGTTCTGTTCTAAGGCAAAGAGGAAGAGATTTTCAAGATGATATTAAGATCTCAAATCAGTCAGAATCTCAGTCAAATGGGAGATTTCCTAGGTGGACACAGTCCTCGGAATGGGAACTCTCCTTTCCCTCAAGAGGGAGACTTTCCTGCTCTCTGTGAGGTGGCAAGTGACCATGGGTCCTACAGCCACATGCATCTGAATTCTGTGCTCAACCCAAGAAGCTGATCAGATGTTTGCCCACAGAGCCTCTAAAAAGAAAGCATCTTTGAATTAATTAATTAATTAATAAGACGGTGTTGTGTGTAGTCCAAGCTCAGTTTGAATTTGCTATGTAGTGGAGAATGACTTTGCACTTACGATCCTGCCACCTCCACCACCTGAGCGCTGGAATGGCAGGTGCGTGCCACCACACTCAGTTTATACAGTGTTGGGGACTGAACTCGAGTCTTTGTGAATGCTGAGTGAGCACTCTATCAACTGAGCTACATCCCAAGCTTGGTTGATACTCAAGTTTTCTTTGTGTTGTGAAAAACACTGACCACAAGCAACTTAGGAAGGAAAGGCTTTATTTGGCTTATATGTTACGGTTCATTATCATCAAGGGAAGCCAAGGCAGGAATTCAAGGTAGGAACCAGGAAGCAGAGACCATAGAGGGATGCTGTGTACCAGCTTGCTCACTCTGGCTTACTTGTCCAGGTTTCTTATACAGACCAGGTCCACCTGTTCAGGAATGGCACTGCCTACATTGGGTGGGCCTTATTACATCAGGTGGCAATCAAGAAAATGCCCCACAGGCATGACACGGGCCAATATGATGGAAGAAATTCCTCCACTGATATTTCCTCTGCCCAGCTCTGTCAAGGTAGACAAGGATTACCACCAAAGTTGGCATCTTGAGCATAACTTTGTAATAGCATGAGCTGAAGACGCAGATAAGTTGCACCTGGATTCCCAGCCCACAGAAACTATGAAATAACAAATGCTGATTATGGAAGTTTTGGAATTTTATTATGCAGGAATAAAAATCAAATGTAACCACTATTCTTCCAAGATTCCTTTATTTACACTTAGAAACTATCCTGGTGCTGCTGTATCTAAGTTCCTGTCCCTGAAGAGCTGCAGGTTCTGAGCTATGCAGAGAAACAGAGATGAGTTGGGTCACACATATCTTGTGGAAAGTGATATGCTTCTACTAGGAGATGGGAAGGATGCTAATCCAGAGAAAGCATCATGGGATACCACAAAGATTGGTCAGCATACTGAGAATCACAAACTCCAGCTCTGGCAAGGACAGTCAAGTGTACATCCTAGTGGTCTGTTCCTGCCGATCCCGTGGCACAGCTCCTAGAGGTCTGGGAGTGGAGCCTCTGTCTTCTCACTCCCACCAGACCAGTGATCATGGCATTCTCTCCACCTCGGAGCCAGATCCTGCTCTGTTGACGTGGTCATCATAGTCTTTATTCATTGGCCTTCTAAGGTTCAAAAGAACGAGATGAGATATTATCTAGTTTCCCGTGCTTATATTGCATGGGTGGTATTTTATTTTGTTTTACATGATAAATTAGTAATAACTTTCAGGCACATTTGGTGAGCCGATGAAAAATGGATTTTCACAATGCATTGAATAAACATCGTCTTCTGGCCGACTACCTCCCATCCTCCACCCGCTTCAGTACAGGATGGGATTCTTGACTGATGTACTGCAGGCTCCGTCTGAGTGATTGCTTCATATATTACGCTATGCTACATTTCCTCCATCCCTAGCTGCTTCTATAGCCCAAAGACTTATTGGAATCAGTTGTTTCAGACTCATAAAATATACATGACTTAGAGAGAGAGTGAAAAAAAGATTATTGTACCAAGAATTCCACCATCCTTTGGAAGCCGCATCCTTGATTATATGTTGAAATTCATTTCATTTTTCCATCATTACCCCAGTGCGTGTCACTTCCACTGTAGAGTATATGTGTACAGTCTGCTCACTAAGGCACTTTGTAAGAAGCCAGCATGAAACACTGTTTTCAGTGTTATGGTTTGTTGACTGCTCTTTCTTCTTTTTTTCAAGAAAACTAGCACCCATAAAAGCAGACTTTATTTGGAAGAACAAATTTAAAATGAGCCTTTTTTTTTTCTAAAGCAATCCCATCTAAAAACTTATTAAACTGTCCTATCTTTATCAATCAACCTTCTACAGGCCACAGAGTAGGTATTTTAAATAGGAAGATTGGTGGGATATTTGAAGTTACACCATGGAGAAAATGGTCAGAAACCATGGGTGGGATTGATGGTGTCTTCCCGCATCCTTCCAGATGGGCCGTCTGTCCTCCATGCTAGAACCTATGTGGGCTGCATGAGGAGTGGAGGCGTGGAAGATTTTAGCGTTACTACCCTCCTTCCCAGGGACCACAAGTACTAACACCCCTCAAAGGGCAGCCGTTCTTATTAGAGTCCTTTCCATAGCGGATCGTCTCTAGGTCCGGACACTCACGCAGTTGGCAGTAGCTTTTCTGTTCCTGCCGCATGCCTGTTAGATCTTCCAAACACTGCCCACAGCTTGTATACAATCCTTATTTAACTTCTCTTGTGTAAATTTGAATGTGTATGTGGTGTGTGTGTGTGTGTGTGCGCGTGTGTGAAGCTGGAACTCTTGACTGCACAGTTTAGGTGCCGGGTTTGCCACTGGCATTCCTTAAGCATGTATCCTCTTTTTCTTTTTCTCTAAAACTATCAGGGAAATAATCATGCTCAAATTGCCTCATGAGCCTATTTGTGCATAAAATGTGAAAATAGGCAGTTAAATGATTTTAAAGATTTTACATTTGGGGGTCTGGAGGGATGGTTCAGCAGTTAAAAGCACTGGATGCTCTTGCAAAGGACTGGTGTTCAATTCCTAACGCCCACATGGTGTCTACCAATCACCTGTAACCCAGTTCCAGGGATTGGATGGCTTCTTCTGACCTCTTGCAGGCATTATATGACATGGGTGCATTTACATGCAGGCAATACACTCATACATATAAAATAAAAATAATAAATAGAAATATTTTTTTAAAGATTTAACATTTTCATTCAAGGCATAGTCTGTGCAGGACACTAGAGAGTTAGTATGCAGGAATACAAAAACATTTCATGTATGATCTTTGCAGACCCATGGCTATAATAGGAAGGCTGTGAACGTTCAGACCAACGAGAGGAGGTGCTCGTTGAGGGCAACTCCACATGGCAGGCATTGGGGATAATCAGAGTTTACAGAAAGGGCACTGGAGTGCAAAAGATGCATGAGGCTTGATGCATAAAGGAGCACACTAATCCAGGGTGAGGGAGTCAGTGTAGAGCAGCATAGGAAGCAAAACTTGCGGGGTCCTCAGGGTACTTTTCTGAGTGACAGTGTGTGATATAGCCTTTGCTAATGTGCCTTTCCTGGACCTCTAGCTTAGAGGGTTCTCCAAGTGTAATCTGGATCCAGCAGCATCAGGCTTTCCAGAAACTTGTTAGAAACAAATCTGCCTATGGTAGCTCTGGGCTCTGGAGGTGGAATCCAAAATCTGCACACAAACACTTAGGTGATTCTTAGTCATACTGAAGTTGGAAAATAGTGGCTGAGACTGGGTCAGGACCACCTGCAGCTGGAGAATGAAGCACATTCAGTGTAGAGATCCTTGTGCTATCCCGGCTTTATTGAATTAGAGCGAGATTCCCCACCCGACTTCCCTCTGCCCAGCTCCACCTGTATCTGCCTGGAGTCAATTCCTCTCCAATACCTTTGCCTTTATTGGACACCCCCAGCATGAGGAACTTGAATTACCTTTTCCTTAAGGTTAGACATCTGTAGCTCAGAGCACTCTAATAAAGAGGCATTGAGGAGAGAACTCTCTGAACTCAAGGCCAAGGTGAATTCAACATGACACCACAATTCTGCCCAGGTCTCAGCACCTCACAGAGCTGGAGTTTCCTCCTGTGAGTTGAGCATACCACCCTCACCTTGTAGGACACTGAGAAAGGGAGAGGAGACAGTACTATTATCATATAGAAACAAGGCTTGCCTCTCTCTAGTGAGGTCCCACTCACTGGGCTGTCTAGGAAGCCTCAGTGACTGGCCACATCTCATGAGCATTACTCCCCTGACTCAAGTGGACGGGATTCTGCTGGAATCTTACCTCTAGCTGTCTCACAAGGCAGGATTGCACCATAACTGACTTGAGAACACAATGTTACGATAGCTGTCTCTCTCTCTCTCTCTCTCTCTCTCTCTCTCTCTCTCTCTCTCTTATATGCGTGTGTGTACATGTGTAATGTGTATGAAGGTGTGCTCACCCATGTGGTCGTGTGTGGCGGCCAGAAGTCCATAACATGTATGTTCCTAAATTTCTTCTCCACATTATTTTCTGAGATAGTCTCCACCTGAGCCAGGAGCTTGTTTCAGTTAAACTGACTGGCCAGTGAGCCCAGAGAACTGCCTGTCTCAGCACCCCTCCCCCAGGACTGGGGTTACAGCGACACACTGCTGCCCTGCCTTTACAGTGGTGCATCAGATCCAAACTCAGGTCACCACACTTTGCAGCCAGTCTTTTACCCACCGAGATATGTGCCCCTGGTTTTCCTTTCTTTCCTTTACCCACTGGATATTTGCTCACTGTAACACAGCACACTCAGTGCATATTTACTAGATCAAATCACAAGAAGCACTTCAAAACAATCACATAGTTTTGTAAAGAGTGATGCATTCAGGAGCTGAAGAACCATTACAAAAAGTTCCCGGTTCCTTAGAGTTAACAACCCCAGCACCTAGAATGGGTCGGGTAGGGTGCAAAGCCACTTTTCTCCTGAAGTTTTCACCAGTGAAACACACAGTGAGAGTCTTGCAATCTCTGCTGTAACAGTCACATCTCCTGAGCCAGAGCCTGGCTCCATCTCTGTGCCACCTGGGGCAGCTTGCTGGCTCTGATTTCAACTGTGGCATCAGCACACCTGTTCTGCCACCTGCCCTACTGATAGTCCCCTGTTTCTCTCATTCAGAATACTGAAGCTGTTTTGCTTCAGATCTTTCTATTTTTTTCCTCAACTGCTATGGAAACCTCTCTGTCTCTTTGAGGTGCCACCCTGTCTCTTGCTCGCTCTTGTCTTCCCTTTGAATACAAATTTGTAGCTAATTTAATTCTAAATATAGGTATGCAAGTCTATTTGAATATAGATATGTATATATATGATATGTATCATACATAATGTACATATGTAATATACAGCTAGAGATAGAGAGATGATGGATGAGTAGATAAGCAGTATATAATAGACATATGATAGATGGATAGATAGATAGACAGATGGATGGATAGTTAGATGATATGCATATTCAGATACATCAGCCCAAATGGGCTGTGTTCATACCTCCCTTTGACCTCTGATGATGGGAAAGGCAAGGCTTCCCAGCACCATTTCCAAGTTATCAAACTCCTATAACACCTATTAGCAGCTATCAAAAGACTTCTAGGTTATTAGCTATAACTGGCTTTGCAAAGTTATATGTCTTGCAGTCTCCTTTCCCAATGCTTGTGACCTGAAACCATAGGAGTGCTCTGCCCATTCCCTGTGTTCCCATACTGGGCTCTTAGGAGAACCTGCCTTTAGTGTATCCTAGAGAAATACCAACAGATACAGAATCTCTGGTGCCAGAACTGTCAGAACAGTTAATGTCTGCACTGTGGGTCTCAGAGTGTCATCCCTGTGCAAGCAGCCTTACTTGGGATCCTGGCAGAAAGACAGACTCCAGGGCTTCCTCCAGACCAGTCAGATACCCAGGCAGAACCCTGAAGTACAAAGTTTGGCATGCTCTTAGGCAGTTGCTTTCTTAATTGATTTTTAAAAAATATTTCATACAATATAGTTTCATGGTATTTAGATCCTCTCATACACACATATATGTGTGTGTGATACAGCCTATAGATTCTGATTTGAATACCCAAATGTTATTCAGTATGCATTCAACCACTGGGCCCACCAAGAGTCTCATCCCTGTAAGACACGGTCTCTCCCTGTCCCAGCAGCCATCAGTTGCCAAAAGTTCTTAGATTGGGTTGGGATTTCTTATGTACTTCCCCTTAGTTATGTTGGGATTTTGTCTGGTTTGAGCTTGCATAGGACTTGTATGTGCTATCACTGTTGCTATGAGTTCATATGAGTAACTGACCAACTGTCTGGAAGACTCTGTTTCCTTGTGGTCATCCACCCCTTCTGGCTCTTAACATCTTTCTGCCCATTTTCCACAACGATCCCTGAGCCTTGGGAGGCAGAGTTTGAAATAGGTGTTCTATTCATGGAAGAGCACTTTGTAGCCTCTTGTTCTCCTGATGACAGTTCTTTTCACATTCAAGTGTGAAGCCACTAGTCCAGGACAGGATTAGATGTTAGACTCTTCACTGGGACTAGCCATGATTAAAGACAAGAAGCTATCTTTCAGATTCTCACTTCTCCTCAGTTTATGCCTCCACCCTCCTCTGACTCCTAGAATTCTCTCTTCTCTCTCTGTACCCAGACACTTAGATCTCTTTGGAAAATATAATTTATCATAATCATTTTTTTGAGTCAAGGTCCCATTCGGTAGCCCAGGCTCTCCTCAAACCCACAGCAATCATCCTTTCTCAGACTTGTAACGGATGGAACTAAAGGTATCGGCCGCCACTTCCAGTGCTAATAAATAGTACATATTTTTAGATATGATTGTGCATCTTGCTTTCCTACTGTCAATCAATAATTCCAACCCCTCTCTGCACTGCTCTCGGGTCTTGCTGCCCCATCCCCCTCCTACTCAGCATCATCACTGTGCTCTGGGTTTAGTGGGCCATTTGTTTCTGTTCTTACAAAGAGGATGTAGAAACCAAAGGACTAAGCTTTCCTCCTGGTATGGGATGCTGATGCATTACTGAGAAGTCTAAGAATAATGTCTCCCAGGCTGCCAGTTCTTCCTTCCTAAGCATTTTTTTTTCAACTTTTGCCTATAAGCCATTCATTAGAAAATTCTGTTCATTAGAAAATTCTGTTCATTAGAAAATTCCATTTTGAAGCTTTAGCTTTACTTTCCTCAGATATGACATTTGGCCCTAAGTGCATGAGCATTTGTAATAAATGTACAGAAGCTGGAGAGATGACTTCTGTCATCAAGCCTAAAGAAGGAACAGTTTCCAGAATCCCCAATGCATGTAGCATACTGTGTTCATTAGGGTCCTGAGTCGAAGCAGTCATACTATGCGATGACTATGTGCTTATTCAACTCGGAGTTGGAAGAGTGACTGGACAGACTGTGGGGAGCTCTAGGTTTTATTAATTGAAACTAACAAATGTAAACTTTTGTGTTATGGAAACAGATTTTCTTCTTTTGCCTTTTTGGGACAAAATTTCTGCTGGGAAACTTCCCAAGGGAAGAATTGGGAGCAGCCATGTTGCTGCTTTGTCGGCTGTGAACGGTCACCTTATGTCCTGAAGTTTTGGGTTTCTTTTTCTCTTTTAAGGTTGGTCATAGCAGATGCTGGATAAATCAAGACAGACCCCACATTTTACGTCCCTCAACTCCTACCCAACACACTAGCCTAGCAGAAATCTGTGCAGTTTCTGAAGAGCACCCTGAATTTGCACATATGGTTTTGACTTGACTTCTTAAAATATCTTTGCCTCTTTTATTTGACTATTTCTTACTTGATCTTTAAGATATTGTGGAGGTGTCCTTCCCTTCGTGGAACCTTCCAGCACCCTCCCTCCCACTCGAGTCTGTCCTTAGGATCCCTGGCATCTTGCATATCTATTGTCACATTCCACTGTGTCTGAGTTTAAATTTATGTCCATCCAACTGGACTGTGAACTCTGTGAAGCTTTTATTCGACTCTCCCATTACCCTCGACTGGCAAGTCTTGATTTTTTAGCTACAATTGTGTAAAATACATATAACATAAAACTTTCCATCTTAGCCATTTTTAAGTGTACACTAAGTATATCCACAGTGTTGTAAATCCGATTCTCATAATTTTTTCATCTTGCAGTGGTAAAACTCAATGCCCATTAAAAACAGAAGTTCTCCATTCCTCTCTCTTCTCAGCCTGTGAACCATCACCATTCTCACTCTGTAGATTTCACTAAGTGCCACACATCAGTAGGAATACATAGTACCTATCTGCTAAGCTTCATCCATGCTGTAACACATATCAGAACACAAAGACTGTCCTCCTGTCTTCCTTTCAAGAGCTAATGCCCACCACGAAGACAGGACCACGCTGTGTTTATCCACTCATCAGTCAATGGATATTTGAGTTGCTTCTGTTTCTGGCTATTTTGGATAACACTGCTCTAAAGTACCTCTTCAAACCCTAATTTCAATTCCCTGTGGACACACACACACATACACACATGCACATACATACACGCACCCTGGATACATACAAATAGATATATGATATATATGCATATATATATATATATATATATATATCCTTTTAGAATTTGAGTTACATTGCATTGTATGTCTATTTTTTACTTTTGATGAAGGAACAGTCACAACGTTGTCCATACTAGTTGCAATGATTTACACACCCACTAGAATTACACGAGGTTCATCAATGGAGAGATAGCCCAGTTGTTAAAAGTACTCACTGCTCTTGCAGACAACCGAGTATGGTTATAGACACCAATATACAGCAACTACAGTTTCCTGTGACTCCAGATCAAGGGAAGGTGATACCCTCTTCTGGCATCATATGCATATACATACACACAAATAAATAATTTTAAAGTATTTTTTAGAATTTTAAAGTATTACAAAGTTCTATTTAACTCACATTTTTGCCAGTACTTGATAGCTTTTGACAGTAGCCAACTTCATGGGCATGAGATGGTATTTCTGGAAGATTCTTAATGGATGATGAGCATGGATCAAGGGAGCGTTCTCAAGATCTTGTTTGTTGATATTCAAGTGACACACAGTGGTTTTCAAATATGTACCCACGTTTGTAAGTCTAGCACTGCCACAAATTCTAAGCAACCTTATGTTGCTATGACACTGGCTTTCCCCTTACTTCAGTGGGGATACATGACTGGTGGTGTTCCTCGGCTGATGATCTGCCTGTTCTGCAAGCTGCTTCCTTTGTGTAAAAGTTCCTGGACACTGAAGCTTCATGGAGTTAGTGACAGGCCAAAAACTGAAAAGATCGTAGTAGATAGTGAAGCCCCATTCTCTTTACCTTAAAAGCCTTTCCTCTGCAATGCATCTGCCTTTCAAACTGCTGCCCAGCCTCTCTCCTTCCCCATCAGCATTTCCCATCCTTCACAGATGCTAATCCTGCCTAAATTTGCCATAGACAAGGTTATACACTACAAGCCATGTATTGATCCATTATGGTTAATAAAAAGCACCAAAACAAATTATCGGCATTATTGCCACTCCTATTGCCATTATTCTATAGGAGGAGAAACAGAACAGAGACAATAAGTTACTCAAGGACCTATATTTAAAAACTGGCACACAGTTGAAATGCAAGCATAGGCACCAGCCCCAACCTCTCCATTCTGGTCATGACAGGACTAAGACCAAGAGATTTCAGGTTTGCAAACCTAAGTGTACCTTTCCTGCTGAAGCCCTGTTTCAGCAACCTGCTTACAGGACTACAGACTGTCGTTCCATCTCATATTCTTCACCAGACACCGGTTTCATTTGAATTAACCTGCCATCATCTTGGACTCATTCGACAGAAGACATTGACTGAGATGCGTAGGAATTCAGACCATGGCACTCTGACATTTTGTTGGCTTTGAATGGTCCCTCTACTAGAAGCAGTGTGGTAGGATAGGGTTGGCACCTCTCCAGGCACCACAAGGACTGGTGCTGACCCCATTGTTCTCCTACAACAAGCTGGGTCAAGTGCAGGGCCATTCTGACCTCTCACCTGCTTGCTTTTCCAGAAATTCTGACGTTCCCTCTTCTGAAAGCTCTTCATAAAGTGCAGCCAAGTGCTCAGGGAGCACTGAGGAAGCCTAAGGTGAAGGACTACTTCCCCCTTGGCAGACTCCACGTATTTGTGGAGAGAACCACAGAACACAGCCAGCTTTCCTGAGCTCTTTCTTTTGCTGATGAAGATGGCTGCTTTTGTGTACTTGGGGCACACCTAAATGAAAATGAAAGGATGACGGAGGCATGGCTCCCTGCCTCGTGAGTCACCCTAAGGAAATGAACTGAGCATCTTGTCATTCTTCTTCTTTCTCATTTCCCCCGATTCTTTATTATTTTGTAAATTTTTATTGTATTTTTGTCTATTTCATATAGAACATCTTGATCAATCATAATCATATTTATATTCCCTTCCCCACTGGCACCCTACCATAGACTGCCACACACTAGAATTTATACATTCTGTCATTGTGTTAATGTCTATTGTGTCAAGTTAGTATCTCCAGACAAGCCTCAGTACAGTTTAGTCCAGTAAGATCTAGTCAGTCTATCTGGATTCCTCGATAGAAGACAAGCTCTTCCTCACCCAGCAGTAATCAGCTGCCAATAACGTTTCTACTAAGATTGTGGCCTGCTGCCCATTTCCACAGTTCTGTGCTGAGATTTTGTCTGCTTGAGTCTGCATGGGTCTGGTGCATGCTGACCCTGCTGCTGTAGGTTCAATGACCAAGGTCCCAGGAGCCTGCAGGACTCTGTTTCCTTATGGGCATGTACCTCTTCCTCGGCTCTTTTTGTTTATTGAGTTTTTTGTATATTTGATGCATAATATCTCAACCAATCTTAATACTCTCTTCCCCACCAACACCTTCCCTACGCTCCAACTGGAATCCATACATTCCTTCATGTGTGTTAATGTCTATTGTCAAGTTAGTGTCCCCAAATGTTCCTTGGTACAGGTTCATCCACTGAGGTCTAGTCCACCTATCTGAAGTTCCTCGTTTTAGTAAGAATAGCTCACCCTCACCCAACAGTAATCAGTTGCTGATATTTCTTCAGCAAAGGTTGGGGTCTGCTCCCCATGTCTCCAGTTCCATGCTGAAGTTTTGTCTGCTTGAGTTTGCACGGGACTTGAGCATGCCAAAATCACTGTTATAGGTTCATATGAGCAGGGTCCCAGAAGCTTGTAGGCATCTATTTCCATATGGTCAGGCACTTACTCACTGACTCTTGCAATCTTTCCGTCCCCTCTTCCCCTGTTGGCCCCTGAGTCTTAAGTGACTGAAACTTAATATAAAAGTACCGTCCAGGGACCCACACTCTGCACGTTCCTAATCTCCATTCTTTGGCCATTCGAGACCTTTTGTGGTGCTCTGTTGCACGAGGGAGCTTCATTAATGAGAGTTGAGAGATTCATTGGTGTTCTCTCTACCCCTTGTTCTATGTGTGCATGAGCCTTGGGTATAGAAGTCGCACTGTAGATGTGCCACTTAGGCATGGGAAATCCACTGGCAATGTCTGTGTGTGATCAGTTGTGGTACTCTGCAGTAGTCTCCGCCTGGTGCAGCAGAAGCTTCTTTGATGAGTGTTGACTGGGATACTTGACCATATATAAAGGATACATATTTTACACTTAAAAAGAAGTTACATTAGTCTAGGAATGTGACAACCTTGGAGATTTCTCTAAGATCTATGACCTCTTCAGTCATGTGTTTTTGACTATGATTACAGTATCACACATGAGTTTCCTCCAACTGAGTGGGCTCCAAGACCAATTAGGTAGCCATTGATTGGCCCCAAAATAAAAGTGCCACTACTGCACTATTGTGAAGTGCTGTGCTGGTTGTTGACGTAGCTTTTTGGTCGTGAAGCTGGTATTAATCATTTCTAGGAGGTTTATGGTAGAATTTTTGGCATCTCTTAGGTATAATATCATATGCAAAAAGGGATAATTTGACTTCTTTTCCAATGAATATTCCTTTAACTTCCTTTTTTTGCCTTATTGCTCCAGCAAGAGTTCCAAGCACTATATTAAAAAGAAATGGAAATAGTGGACAGCCTTGTCTGGTTCCTGATTAAAGGGAATGCTTCCAATTTTTCTCCATTTAGAATGATGTTGGCTGCGTGTTTGTTGTATATAGATTTAATTATGTTGAAGTATGTTCTCTCCAGTTCAGTTCCCTCTAGGACTTCTAATACAACTGAATTTTGAATTTTGTCAAAGGTCTTTTCTACATCTATTGAGATGACCATGTGACTTTTGTCTTTGAGTCTATTTATATGCTTTATGACATCTATTGACTTATGTGTATTGAACCACCCTTGTATCTCTGGAATAAAGCCAACTTAATCATGGTGGATGATCTTTTTAATGTGTGTCCGTATGTGGTTCTCAAGTTTTTTGTTGGGAAATTTTGCACCTATGTTCGTTAAGGATATGAATCTACAGTTTTCTTTTTTGGTTGTATCTTTACCTGATTTGGGTTTTAGAGTGATGCTGGCTTCATAGAAGGATATGGGGAGTTCTCCCTCTAGTCCTATCTTTTTGAATACTTTAAGTAGCATTGGATATAGATCTTTGAATATCTAGTAGAATTCTACTCTGCATTCATCTAGGCCCGGGCTTCTTTTATTCAGCAGATTTTGTATTACTCTTTAAATTTCCTTATATGTTATGGATCTGTTTAAGCTGTTGATCTCTTCTTCGTTTCACTTCTAATTACCATAATTTTAGAAATACAACCACTTCTTTAAGGTTTTCAAATTTAATACCATTTAGGTTTTTAAAGTATTCTCTTATAATGTTTTGGATCTTTTGGTTGTCTATTGTGATGTTTTCCCCTTATTTCTGATTTTGTTGATTTGGAGTTGCTCTTTTTTTCTTGTGGTTAACTGGGCCAAGGGTCTGTCTATCTTCTTTACCCTTTTAAAGAACCAGCTCTTAGATTCATTAATTCTTTGTATTACTTTTTTTTTGTTTCTATTTCATTAATTTCTGCTCTGGTTTTTGTTATTTCTTCTTGTCTACTGGGTTTGGGTTTCATTTGTTGTTGCCTTTCAAGATACTTGAGTTGTAATGTTAAATCATTTATTTGCAGTTTTTCTGATTTTTTAATGTATGTACTTAAAGCTATAAACTTCCTTCTTAGGACTGCTTTCAAACTGTCCCAGAGCTTTTGTTGGTTTGTATAGTCCTTTTTGTTTAATTCCAGGAATACTTTTATTTCTTTCTTAATTTCTCCTTTGACATCATTCAGGAGTGTGCTGTTTAGTTTCCATGAGTTCCTGAATTTACTAGGGCTACTTTCAATGTTGATTTTAAGCTTTATTGCTGATAGAATGCATGAAATTATTTCCATTTTTTGTATTTGTTGAGGTTTGTTTTGTGTCCCAGTATGTGACAGATTTTGGAGAAAGTTCCATGGGGTGCTGAATAGAGTGTATATTCTTTGGTATTTGGGTGAAATATTCAGTAGTTGTCTGTTAGGTCCATGTATGGTATTGCTTAATTCAGATGTCTCTCTCTTCTCTGTCTGGTTGACCTTTCTAATGGAGACAGCAGCGTATTGACGTATCCTACTATTAGTGGGTTGGGATTAATCTGTGTCTTAAAGTTCTGTAGCACTGATTTTATGAAGTTGGGTGCACCAGTGTTTGGTACACATGCATATTCATGATTGTAATATCTTCTAGGTTAATTGTTCCTTTGATCAGAATGAAATGACATGCTCTATCTCTTCTAATTAGTTTTAGTTTGATGTCTATTTTGTCAGATATTAGAATGGCAACTCCTGCTTGTTTCTTAATGCCATTTGCTTGCAATATTTTTTCCATCCTTTCACCTTAAGGTAGTTTTTTGTCCTTTAAGGTGAGATGGGTTTCTTGCAGACAATAAAAAGATGAATTTTGTTTCTTCATCCATTTAACTAGTCTATGTCTTTTGACTGGAGTGTTCAGTCCACTGATATTTAAAGTTATTATCGAAAGATGTGTATTGGTTCTTGTCATTTTCATTTTTGTTTGCGTTCTTAGTCTAACTTTATGGCTCCCTGGTTTTTACAATGTTTCCAACTCCTCTTCTGCAATGGTCCTAGAGTTCTGGTAGGTGAGGTTTAATATAGGAGTCTTGTCCAATGACCTACACTCTGCAGACTCTTACTCTTTCCACTTTGGCCATTCGTGACCTTTTGTGTTCCTGGTCCTCTGTTGCATGAGGGAGCTTCATTGACGGGAATTGAGAGATGCATTGGTCTTCTCCTTACCTCTTGTTCTATGTTCTATGAGCCTCTAGTGTAGAGTTTGCATTGTAGATGCGTCACTTAGACATGGGCAATTCACAGACTATGTCTGCGTGTGAACAGTTGTGGAACTCTGTAATAATCTCTGTTTGTTGCAAAATAAGCTTCTTTGATGAGTGGTGATTGGACACTTGTCTGTAAATATAAGGATCCATATTCTGCACAAAGTAAGAAATTATATTTGTCTAAGGATATGACCACCTTGGAGTTTTCTCTACCATCTATGACCTTACCAGTCATGTGTTCTTGGCTATGTTTACAGTACCACACATGAATTTCCTCCCACTGACTGGGCTTTAAGTCCAATTAGGTAGCTGTTGATCACCCCCGAGATAAAAATGCCACTATTGCACCAATGTCATTTGTTGTGCCCATTATTGATATTGTTATTAGGCCTTGAAGCTGTGGTTAGTCAATAAATTGATGTTCTCCCTTAGCAGATTTTGTAGTGCTCTCCAAAGCTATAACAGCTAGCCTTCAGGGGAAGTGACTTCGAAGTCAGTTCCAGCTCCATTGCTCCAAATCCTGTGTCCAAAGTATGTTCTGTCTTTAACAACAAGATGTTACCTTCAAGTTCTGGGAGGCAATAGAGGGCTGTGACAATAGCCTGTGTAATTTGGGGAGTCTCTTGGCCAACAACTCAAAAGAAGGTTTCTCCTGTCTGAAACTGTTTTTTGTTATGTAACCTTCAACTGTACACATGGACTCATGTACGTGTGTAATCTTCCAGTAGATTTTTGTACCAATATGATTCCCTCTGATTTTTTTACACTAGCAGGTATTGTCTGTCTCTCCTCACGTTCTCTCCCTGTCTAGCCCTCTCTACACTCTCCCCATTGAAAGTATCCACATTTTCCCATTTCTCCCTTGATAATACCTGTCTCTTATGGTCCCCTTTTGTGAGCTCCTTCTCTACCTTCATCCCCATATTTCCTTGTATAACCCTTCTTCTCCCCTTCTCATTTAAATACTCCCATTTTATCCATTTCTCCCTTAGTGACACCTGTCTTCTACTGTCCTTCTGTCTCAGGTGCCTTCTTATCCTTCACCTAGCTGATTTTTATTATTATTCTTTAAATGTTTATGTGTACGTATGTTTTGATGGTATGTATGTTAGTGCGCCATGTGCCTGCAATGCCGTCAGAGGCCAGAAAGGGGCATCCGATTCCCCTGTCACTGGAGTCACAGTGTTAGTAGCCGTTCTGGTACTGGAAATTAAGTCAGGTCCTCTTCAAGAGCAGCCAGTGCTCTTCATTGCTGAGCTTCTCTCTAGGCCTGGCAGCACAATTCTTTTGCAAGCCTACTTAGATTACTCAAGATTGAGTCACTGCTGTGAACTGAGTTCTGTCACCCACAAATTCCTGTGTTAGTTACCCATAAATGCCAGCTTGCAATGTGCTTCCATGGAATTTGGAGGTAATTATTTAGGGGGAGAGGGGAAGATGAGGGTTAAAAGAGGTCCTCAATTATGCGATTGGTACTCTTAGAAGATGTGGTATCAGAAAGAGCTCCTGAACTAGCTATATCCCCACTCCCCACAAACACCCCTGGGAAAGGCCATGTGAACACAGCAAAATGTCATCTGTGTGCAAGCCAGGGAGAAGGCTATCCTCACTCAACCTGATTACTCTGGCCTTTGATCTTGGAATTCAATTTTGATGAAGCCTCCGAGGCCATAGTGCTTTGTTTCAGAAGCCCAAGTTTACTGACAGTTGCCATTTCACCAATGTTAAAAATTATATATTGCTCCATGAAGGTACCTACAGGATGCATTTTGAATCCTGAGAGAAGGGACCTGGGTTACGATTACAGTCACAGAAACTTAAGTAACCGCTGTCTGTCTGTCGCCACTGCATGTGAGGACAGGGAGTGGTGCCCGCAGCCAGAGTTCTGCCTCCAGAGAGTCTGAGCCCAGAGATGACACAAAGATCCAGACAGCAGTGGACTCAGTGTGAGACCTCTTCCACTGTGGTCTGAAGGGCCTTATTCACAGAGGGCCTTGTGTGAGTTGGCTTGCTTTAGAAACAATCTAGAGCACCTTTACAAGAAAAGGAAAAGTCTTTGAGGGTCACAAAATTTAGGAGAGCAGAAGAAGACACAGTTCTCTAAGGCTTCCATCACAACTTCAAAGTTGTGGGAGTGTCCAAGGTGACCCTCAGTTTTAATAGTCTCCTGTGAGAATGCACAGAATGTTTATACCTCACAGCACCTGAAGAGTATAACACACCCAGACCACAGTTTATATAAGGGAAAAGATACAGACTAAAGCCATCTGTAGTGACTAATTTTGACTGTCAAATTTTTGAGACTCAGCTAATCTGGAACTCACTATGTAGACCTCTATCTCAAGGAGACTCACCAGCCTCTGTCTCCTGAGTGCCAGGATTAAAGATGTGCATCACCGCACTTATCTTGATTGGAATACAAAATGCCCAGGGCATTAGGAAGGCTTACATTCAAGGCAGTTTTCTGTGAGGATTAACCTAAGGGAGAAATCCACATCCCTGTGAACAGAGGCTGCATCATATGAGTTCCTGCACTGAATGTGAAGAGGATAAGGAGAAAGCCAACTGCGTGCCAGCCTTCTTTATTCTCTGCTTCCTGACCTGCTCAGATGTGAGCAAACAGTCTCCCATACAACTGCCACCAGCTATGAACAGTTCCATCCACCGTGCTTCCCCCTGCCGTGATGGACTGTACCCTCAAACCATTATTCAAAATAAGTTTTCCTGCCTTGAGTTGTTTCTTTTCAGATATGTGGTCACAGTAATGAGAAAATCAAGTGAAATTTCAGGCAAAGGAACAGAGGCACAAGGCAGAGCACAGTGTCTCTCATATTCTCTCTCTCTCTGTGACATCAGTTCATCTTTTCCCGGCATCTCTACATGACAGATAGAGCTACTAACCTGGGGGGACTCTCTGGTCCTCACTATTCAGAGGATTATCAGGACTGTTTTAAATGGGATGGATAGATGAGTAGGTGGATGAATGGATGGATGGGTGGATTGGACTGATATAACTGGTTTCAGCCTTCAGGTGAAGAAGAATTATCCTATGTTAAGTCACATGGTGTCTGTCTCTCTGTCACCTTAAGACTACCTTCAGTCAACAAAAACCTTCCTTTTCAATGTGACATCGACTACATCCAAGAAGCCACAGACAAAAGCCAGACTTATCATTGAGTCAGGCCAAATTCTTTACTCCACAGGGAAACTTGCAGGAGCTCAGAATCACAGAATCAAAGCACAGCCTGGAAATGAAAAGCAGTGGCCAGTGCAGCAGCCAGTGAGCCACAAGGGTGTGAGTGATGCAAGGCTGTCTGGACTGGCTGCTGAATTTCTCTGAACCTCTCTTTTCTCATCCATAAACATGGGGGAAAGGTCACATAGCAATCTGGAGATTTAACTTAGAAATCAGTTTTAAACCATCTGCTATCACTCCTACCTAGCACCAAGAACTCACTCTGGCATTTCCTTCTGCCCTCAGCTTCCTGCTTCTGTTTTATTAATGGGTCTGGGAGTACAGTGCTGAGCTGCAGAAAACCTCCCCTTGATGAAGAATGGCTTGACTGATAACAGGAGGTTCAAAGCACACACACACACACACACACACACACATACACACACATTCACACACACACAGACACACACCACGCTCACACACACACATACACACACACACACACGCTCACACACACACTTACATATGCGCAGACCCATAGACACATTCACACACATATCCACAGAGACACACAAACAGAAACATAGACACACAATACACATATACAGTGACACAAGTGTAGACACACACAAACACATACACACAGACACAAACACAGACATACTCATAACATAATACACATACAGAGACATACACACTGACAGATGTACACAAACACATGCAAATATGTAAACAGAGATACACATACACAGAGACAGCCAGATATACACAGACACAGATACAGATACATACACATATACACCCAGACCTACACACACATTTATAGACACATACAGTTACAGACACACAGATATGCATACAGAGACACAAAGAAACATAGATACAGACACAAACACAGACATACAGAGACACACATATGCACAGACAGAAACAGATATATGCACAGAAAGACATAAACACTCAGACACAGACGCATATACACAGAGAGATACACACAAACATGTACACAGCCATATCCAGATACGCAGAGACACAGACACATAGAAACACAGTAAGTCCACTCTCCAATGGCATATTAGTCATTTCAACAGCTGCGAGTCAAAACGAACCATCACAAGGGCATGATTTCCATGGCAACTCCTGGGGCCTCAGGGGCAGGAAGGAGGTAGGAGGAAGTCTTTGTCTGTTGTCCTCCTCTGGTGTTACACAGAAGGTCTCTGTGGTGTAGCATGTGTGTACATCTGTCCGTGTTCCATGGAGACCATGTTATACTAGAATGGTGACCTGCTGACCTTTTTGGAATGGCTCCTCAGTGAGGGGCTGCAACTCTGGGGAGGAACCTGGCTGTACTGCTCGCATCACTTCAGTGCAGTGCTCACTTTGGCTGCTCGGGTTTGTCCTCCGAGTCCTGAATCTTGGTGATGGATGGGGCCGTCAATAATAATGAAGGGAGCGGAGGCTGTAACTCATTGGCAAAGTGCTTCCTTGGCATTCAGGTGGCCCCAGGTTTGGTACCAGTACTCATTAACCATGGTGGCACAGCACTGGGAGGGTGGGGGTAGAAGGATCAGAAAGTCCAAGGTCATCCTCAGCTACATAGTAAGTTTGAAGTCAGCCTGGGCTACAGAAAACACTGTCTCTAAACAAAAATGTTGGAGATTGCTAACAGGCTGGAATCTCTTTGACTGGCTTGAAGAGAGGATGAAATTGCCTTTAAGGATCTTACCTTGAGTGACGAAACATTATTTTCAGGCACACAGATGCCAGTAATCAGGTAAACTTCATAGACAATATGAAGAAGGTACAATTACTTTTCAGAAGCCTTCATGACTTGGCACAAAACAAAATTGTCCTGTGTATACCTAGTAAATAAAAGAACACAAACATTTTGAACAAAAAACAGAAGTCAACATATCATGCAATTTAGGTGACTATCAATCTGTGGGCATGGCCATCAAAGCATCTACTACTCTGTGGGGACTGTAGAGGACAGGGTCACAATCACAATCGTCTTTAAGAAGGTATAGCCCTTCACTATGCCACCCACTTAAATGACTCTTACACATTAGTGTGATGCTCTGTCATAAGGCCTGTGTTACGTACTTCTCCAGCTCACCACATAGGCACGGAGTCATCTCCTGTTACCACAGGAGGATCTGAAGATTAAAATACAGAAATAATACTTTAACATAGAGCTTAGTCTGGTCTACATAGGGTGTTCCAAGTCAGCCAGGGCTACATAGTAAGATCCTGTCTCAAAAAAACAACAGAAAATATATAAAAAGTGGAGGAGAGAGAAAGAAATGAGAGGCGGGGGGGACCCACATGCACCTTTGACTATAGCATACTGCTTTAATTGTATTGTGCTAGGAATCCTTTATAAAACAAATTTTATTATATATAAAAAATGGCAGTACGACTGGCCCATCCTCTCCTCAGTTTCCGTGTCCAGTGTGCTTTGCCACTTCCAATGGATGAGGGAACAACTGTCCTCATCTTGCAGTTGTTTTCTGGGGCCGCTATAACAAAGTATTATTGAGAACAGAAACTTGTTTCCCACAGACCTCGAGGCTAAGAGTCAGAGCTGGTACCGGCAGGGCTTGGCTCCTTCCCAGGCTGTCAGGGGAACCCTGTCTTTTCTCTCTAGGTCCTGGCAATTCCCGTTTTCCTTGACTTGTGAGCACATCACTAGACCTACAGCCTACATCATAACACAGCCATCTCTACCCAGTATCTTCATGACACCCTCCTTCTGAGAGTGTTTGTGTTCACACTGCCCCTTATTGTAAGGCCTCTTGGTAGTTTTATTGGGGACCCCACTATCCCGACATGATCTGACTTTAGCTTAACAAATGAATTGCATCTGCAACAGGAGCCCATTTCCCAGCAGGCTCTGGCTCTGAGGCGCTGGTATCAGGACTCCTGGCACTCAGCCCTCTCTTCCTGGATGGGGTTACTGGTACTTTGCTTTCAGGGCTTATGTAACTTGAGGTCTTCATCTGTCAGCATCGGGGAGCTTTTATTATCTCCTCTCCTCCATTTATTTTTCCTTTGTCACTTCAAATCTTTAAAACGGAAGCTGCAATCAGAGCCTTGGGTGGCACCCAGTTCCCATAGCCCTCTACCCTTTTAGGCGGGCAACTCCCCCAGGAGACATGCTGAGAAACCAGGCAGCCCCAAGCCCACATGCCACATGGCCATTGCACGCTTGTGGCAATGGCAGGAATTTCTCCAAAGCATATGGAAGGCTGGAGATGGAGAGGTGTGCCTGGAGCCAGGATGCAGGGAAGAGCTCGGGTGTGCAGGGGAGGAGACAAAAATAACCAGCAAATCCCCTCTCTGTGGAGAATCACCAGTGACGAGGCTCCACAGACAAGTGACAGGAGTAAACAGGACATGGACCTGGGCTCGCAAACTGGACAGGTTGTGGCTCCAGATGGCAAAAAAGAAGAAGAAAGGGAACCGTGAACAACAACAGTGTTATTCAGTTTGAACATTTACAAAGTTTTCTTTAATTATTGCTCCCTTCTGGGACTCCAGCTGAACAAAGAGCTTCAGGGCAGACTCCCCGGGGAGACCTTCGCTGCCAAAAGCTGGTGGCAGAGTGTGTGCTAGGTCTGGCCAGCTCTGGGTGGAGGTAGGGAAGGTTTCTGTGGGACCCAGGCGACAGGCTGTCAGAACATGTGGCTTTGACTTTCCTCCCTCAAGGTGCAAGTGCTTTTGAGTGAGTGGGAACAGACAGCTGGGCTGGGAGAGGCGGGTCTCAGCTGGTGGTCAGTTGCTGCCCTTGGAGACCCAGTGGGCAGGGAAGCCTGGCAGGATTTCCAGTGCTGCTGGCAAGCAGCCAGTGAGCACAGAAGCGGCCGTGCACATTGCGGGGAGTGCACGGAAGGAGAGCAAGAAGGAAGCTTCCAAAATATTCCTTTGTTAAGACTGGACTCTCAGAGCGTGTCTGTGCCCTGGAGCTCTTTTCACATACATGGCTTTCAGGAAGAAGTGGGCAAGACAGGAAGTACGCAGATAGCAGATTTGTGATCTAGCCTCAGCCTTACAGAAGATGCTGGCTGGGCCCTTGCAGCCTTTAGATAACCCAGCATGCCCTCTTCTCTGAAGAGAGGCCTGGGATGCATATGAAGGAGACAGCTTCTCTTGTCCCCCTCCCTCTGCTATGGGAAGTACACTTCTAACTCCTCCTTGGCTGTTTCCACGCCAGTCCAGACCTGCCTCCTCTGGCCCAGTCATTTATCCCTTTGGATGCCAACAAACTAAGAATGACAACAATGAGCTGGGAATGTTGCTCCGTTAATAGAGTGCTTGCCTAGCACCTGGGTTTGAGACCCAAGATCAGATACACTGGATATGGTAGAAGTGCCTGTAATCCCAGCATGAAGAAGGTAGAGGCAGGAGGCCCAAAACCTCAAGATCATCTGGGACTAAATGTCTTGGCCATGTGAGATTCTGTCTCAAAAAGAAGAGTCCCCCTTTCTTCCTCCTCTCTCTATGGAAATGCAACCACCTCTTAATATTTCTAAGGTGTGGGGACTACCCAGATCTGCAAAAGAAAGCAGTGCAAACACTGGCTGAGCTCTGTTCAAGCCCATGAGTGAACAAATAACCACACACTGCCTCCATTTACTGCTGGTTTGGGGTTTATAGTTAGTTCAAACAAACTGTATGCACGGCAGGTTCTCTAAAACCATTTCAACTTAACTTCCAAATTATTGGCGTTTCTCCTGAACCTGGGGTGTCTAACAATGGCAGGGGCAGTGTGACCCTGTGAAGACGTAACTGAGATGGGTGCTGAGTAAGCTAAAGTTGAAATGTTGTTCTGCAACAGGTAGACTGTGGAACTTTCCTCACTGCCTTGCCATGTCGACTCTCTGACTCTGCTTCTATATGGAACCTTCAGCGCAGAGCCACTATGGTAGTTAGAGAATATTTCCCACAGACTCCAAGCATTTGAACTCTTTGTCCCCAGTTGGTGACATTGTTTTGGAAGGTTTTGGAGGTGTGGGCTTGCTGGAGAAAGCATGTTTCTGGGTGCGCTTTGAGGACTCTTAGCCCCATTCCATTTCCGATTTCTCTCTCTGTGCTTCCTGAAGATGTGAGTGCTCTGGCCAGCCCCTGCTGCCACGCCTCCCCAGCATGATGGACTCTTATCCCTCTAGAACTCTAAGCCAAATAAACTCTTCCTTCTATAATCCTTCCGTGATAAGTGCCCTTGGTCATGGTGTTTTGTCACAGCAACAGAAAGATAACCTACTGCAGCCACTCTGATGATCAAGAGCACTCATAGATGATGACAGAGTCTTTAACTTGACTGAAATGCTACCTGAAATGCACTGGATACCCTAGAGCTGGAGCCCTCTTCTGGTCTCCACAGCTTCTGCACACATGTGTGAATACATTCACACAGACACACATATATACATTAACAAAAGGAAGAACATATTCTGCTGGAGAGAGTATGTAAAGAAAATTTAGGAATGTTCCTTTGTGATTAGGCAATTAAGTAGTCAGCCTGTAAGAATAGAAATCACTTGAGAAGAAGAGCTTGGGCTTGAAGAAGTTTCTGCCACCCAGACCAGGATAGACTCCCTCAATGCAGGGACCATGCAGCAACAGGTGGACAAAGGTCAGTGCCACTTCCCACGTAAGAAGGTACTAGACCATCACTTAACAAGGACTCATCCTCTATTCCACTAAAACTATGAGATTTCAGAAGAGGTTGTTGAAATGACAGAAACCAAAGGGTGCAGCATCCTCTGGGAAAGTCAGAATGATCTGAGGTGCCAATCATCATCTCCTGATACCCTCTGGCTCTTAGGAGAAAGTATAGACATGCTAACTCCAAGGCTTGTGTCCAGGAACCCAACACTAGACAGCACGTGACAGGTATATTCCGTCTGTTTCAGTATGATATGTCTGTGGCCTACAAGTCCAGGTGGGTGTCTCTGGCACCCCTGTCCTTTGCTGTGCCTGTGGGGGTGGGAAGAGGGTTCCAAGATGGGTCCCTTGGGCTCCCCCTACAGGTCAGCAGGACTGACAGCATCCAGCTTGGACATTAAGAAGCCCTCTAGAGAGGAAATCAAGCAAAATGAAAGGTCTTCAGGTTATATAGTCCCCAGATGTGGTCAATGGGTGCTGTAGGTAGAGGGCCGGGCATCAAAGAGGTTTCTCCAAGCACAACACATGGGTGAGAGGTTAGAGCCAGTGTCCTCACTCCACAGAGAGGAAATAGAGAGGTCTCAAAGGTGCAGCCCCCCATGGCAGTACACAAATCAGAAGACTAGGCAGCATCTCTTGGTCCTGGCTCCCTGACTCCCCATACGGTGGCTTCTGCTTGGCTGCCACCAGGCACTGAGCCTAGTGTACTCACTCCTCAGAAAGACTCCCCAGCCTCCCAGCTAATTAAAGGTTCACATGAGGTTGGGGGGTTGGCATTGAGCTGCTAAAGCTTTTGACATTTGTCCAGATTAAAAGTAATCCTCCATTCGTTGTATGAGAGATCTTCCTGGCTCCCAGTGCTGCCGGCAGCAATTTGGTTTTGCTCTCCCTGTTGCTAGACTGGAAGGGTTTTGGCCCAAAGCAGAACTTGGCAAACAAGACAACCAGAACATACTGGAAGAAAGAGACAGCATCTTTAGATTCCTTCTCTGTCTCCCGTGTTCTCTCCTTTTCTTTTGTCATCCCTCAGTATGATATCAGCAGGGTAGGACAGGCTGTGCTGTCCCACGTGCTCCCCACTGGGAATGTGGGTCTGAGCATAGGACATCCAGGAGTTCAGCTGAACCTTCTGACACTCATTAGCCCTGCAGTTTGTTAGTGACCATGCTGAGTCCTCATGTGAATGTGGAGTTATGCCAAGCACTGGTGATGGGAAGAGAAGGGGCCTGTTTAGACTGAGCTCTCCAGACAAAGCTCAGGGAGATGTTTGTGTGATAAGTAGAAACTGAGGAAGGGAAGGACGGTAAATGCTCTGTGTGCATTGCCAAGAGGACCCTGCATTTATAAAGAGCCTAGGCGCCCACTGGCTATCTGTGGGCAAAATGTCCAGGAACCTTGAACAGAGGAGGATTCTACAGTTCTCCCTGTGGTGGCTGAAAACCCGGCAAGAAACAACTTAGGGAAGAAGAATTTATGTAGCGCATGGTTCATGGGCACAGCTTGTCGCGGTAGCGAGGAGAGGCAGTGAGAGTGGCTAGTAGATGTGGCTGCAGGAGAAAGGGGCGGCCTGCTCACACTGCGGCAGATGAGGCAGAAGAGAAAGGGAATGCAGGTGCCCACCTCGCTTTCTCCCCTTTCCCAGTTTATTCAACCCAAGATTATAGTCCACGGATGTCCACTTATATTTAGGGCGAGTCTTCCTTCCTCAGTAAATCTTTTCTGAAAAAGTTTTCACATATACACCCAAAGTTTCCCCTCTAGTCCCAAGCATTTAAAATATTTTATTTATTATTTTATTATATTATATATATATATATATATATATATATATTGCATTGCATTGTATTGTATTGTATTGTATTGTATTGTATTGTATTGCATTGCATTGCATTGCATTGCATTGTGTTGTGTATATATGAGAGTGCCCACGGACATTTCTGTTCATCCTTTTTAATTTTTCCTCATGTGTTCCATGCCTTTGAGCCAAGCATGCCCAAGAATGTGTTCAGTATCTTTTCATTTCTAAATGAGTGCTCTGCTTGCATGTATATAAGTACACCCATGTCGTGCACTGCCTGGGGACGTCATAAGAGGACATTGGATCCTCTGGAACTGGAGTTATAGGTGGTTGTTAGCTGTCGTGTGGTTGCTGGGAATTAAACCTGGGGCCTCTGCAAAAGTAGTCAGTGCTTTTAACCACTGACTCTCCAGCCCCTAATCATTTTTTTTAATTCAGTCAAGCTGACAACTGAAAGGAGCCATCTCACTTGAGTTCACATCTTGTTAATTTGATACTCAAACATAGCACTTTCTGTCTTAATAGCAGGTGTGTGCTGTGGTCCCTTCTGAAATCTATGTTGAAGTCTAATCTCCATTGGGAAGTTGAAGAGTGGTACTCATTTTGACTATGGTGCTTTAAGGAAATACCATTGGAAGGTGATTAGGTTTTGGTAAGATAGTATAGGTGAAGCCTGGTGACTTCCTAGGAAGAGAGAGATGAGATACTTACTCATGCTTGCTGTCTCTTGCATGTGATGCCCTGTGTAGCCTCAGTACTCTGTTATCTAGAAGATCATTATAGACACGGCCCTTGCACTGTGAGCCACAATAATCCTTTTCTACAGTATCATATTATCAGCAACAGAAAAAACAGATGAAGGCAGTGTCCCTCCACCAAATTCTCCTTGTTAGTGACTAAGCAAGGTAGGTGTCTTCAGGGGCCAACTCCTGTGTTAATCCACTTTCAAATATCTTTTGTTTTCAGTTAAAACTTTATGGCTTTAATTGAGAGTGCTCAGGGACATTTCTGTCCATGCTTTTAAATTTTTCCTTGAGTGCTCCTTGCCTTAGAGACAAGCCTGTCCGAGAATGTGTTTAGTATCTTTATATTTCTAAAATTTCATCTCTTTATTTTTAAATGTGGGATGCTTCATGAATCTGCGTTTCACAAGGTGTCTGCTCATTACTTTATTATTCCAGTTGTGTATGTGCTGCTGACATATATGTTGCCCTTTTAAAGTATGCCCTTAACCTAGGATGCTCAGCCATGTTCTCCCTAACCTAGCATGGTCAGGCATGGCCCACTGCTATGTGAATATGTGTATCCCTCTGAATAAAACACCTACTGTTGCTTTGTTAGGAGAGACTTTTGCTTTCCTTGCCCGATGCAGGTAGTAAATCCTTCCCAATGTTTTGTTATTTTGGCTGTGTATATAACGACTCTGTACTCCCCAACTCATTCTAACTAGAGACTCTAGTCACCTAGAGGTTTTGTCATCTTAGACAAATCCCTGAGTCAGTCTGGCCTTGAGCTCCAAAGAAGATTGAGCATCCAAGTTTAAAGAATGGAAGACCAGAGTCTGGCAGAGGCAGTTGGAGTTCTGGGGACCTGGTGACTCCTGTGGATAACCTCCTTTACATCAATCACACTTACCTATTCACAGATTCATAAATGGCTCTCAGGCACCGAACTATTGTCCAATCCGTTCACTTTGTGGCTGGTGTGGAAACAATGTGAATATATTGATGTTGCATAGCATGGTCATTCTGTGTAGTCTTAGATTTGAAGCACATGAATACGTATATGTACACACACCACACAAATTCACATCACATGATTTGCCAGAGACTATTCTATATTATTGGTTCAGAAATAAAGAAGGCAGTGTGCCTGCCTTCAAGGTCACACAGAAAGCCACAAGGAATGCTCATTACCCTGAAACAGAAGCTGTGAAAGGAGAGCAAGGACTCTCCAAAAGAAGAAGGTCCAGTGAGGGAGAGTTGTATCTAGAGAGGAAGTCCTGTATGAAGGGCTGTACTTCTGTGTTGTGAGTCTGGGGTGGGCTGAGAAAGTCTAAAGTGGTCCAGGCGCCTCACGAGCTGGCTGATGACTGATAAGCTCCAGATTCTGGTGGGAGAATGGGCAGGAAGCTTTATGGCTCTTTGCAACTCAGAGAGGCTGCAGATGGTGACCATCTTTTACCTGGACCTACTGCCATTGAACCTCCATGGATCTTAAGTGGTTCTGTCCAATTTAAGCCTCTGTGTGACTTCTGGAGGTCTGGGGCACCGTGCTCCCTGTGATTGATTGATCAATGCAGAGCCGACCAGGTTCCTTTGTGATTCCCTCCACTAGAAGAATGTTGAAGGCTCTGGGCTTTGGCGACAAAGTGAATGCATGTACTTGGCCCGGTGTGTGCACTGATCACTGCTTCATGGCTTCTCGTGATCAGTGCTCAGTGCTATACCAAGGTCACAAGAGGCTTTGATACAAGATGAATGAACAAAGGGAGTATCAGGATAGTGCCTCTGCAGAACAGAATTAAGCAGGGTCATCTTAAAAACTGGCTGGGAAGATGAAAATCTCACTGTAGTCTGCATCACTGCAAGTGGAAAGAACGCCCAGGATGCAGGTGCCGAGGTCCTGCAGGATCACTACTGACAAGTTCTTTTGAATCTCATGCTGATGATGTCAGAGCCCTCGCTTGCTTTGCATTAGTCTTCTCATCCTTGCTATACCATTGCATTGCCCTGGCTGGATCTAATTATCTCCTCTCTGAGTTCCGCTACAAGTTACTCCTATACAGTGATGACTGTGATGTGCAATTGACTCATTTTCAATCCACCACCTTCGTTAGACTCTTAAAATAAAATTACTAGTTTATATATAAAGAATCTTGTGGGTTTTGTGTAGGAAATAGTCAAGTAACAGTGGTTTCATTTTTTACTTTCTAGTCCACGAACACTTTTTTTTGTCTCCTCTCTCAGTCTTGAATTCTCCATTTTTCATGTGCTGTTGAATGATGAGCACTCTTGTCTGCTCTGAGTGTAGAGGGAATTGTTTAACCTTCTTTCTCTGTCTTGATACACTAGAAAAATTTGCCTTCTCTTGCAGTTTTGCTAATCATTTTCATACAAATAGATAACAAATGTTAAGAATATTTTATGTTCATATTTAGGCCAGTTTTCTTCTTAGATGTAAATCGTGGCAGCAGAATGTAAGTGTCGGACAAAGCAGTGTTTTCTTGTTGTAAACTTATTCAGCCTGTGTACTTGTTTCTCTTACGAGATTTGGTCAATACTCCATTTAGATGTGTTTCATACATATCCAAAAGTAAGGTAACTTTTGATAGTTTTTTCTTGTACAAACTTTGTACAGCTTTGCTGTCAAAATTGCACTGTCCTTCCAGAATGTCTTGGAAAGCACTCCCTCATCTATGCTCTGGAAAAGTTCAGCTGTGACTAGAATGCTCTGTTCCTAGGATGCTAAAGATTACTCATAAAGCTATGTAGGACTAGTGTTTCTCTGGTGGAAGTATTTTTAACTTTTAAACTACTAATTCATTTCCTTTAATGGTTATGAATCTTTTCCTGTGCTCAGTTCTTACTCAGTATAAATCATAGTGTTATCTTTTTCTAGCAAACATTCTATTTTGTCAGAATTTTGTCATTGGTGTAACAGTGACGGAGATACGCTCTTATGTCTTTAATCTTTATGACCCATTCTAGAGTGCTCTTTCATGCTTTTAACATTTAGCTATAATTCCCATTTTGACCACTAAATCTTTGAGAAATGTCTCAATTTTATCATTATCAGGAGATCATAATGTTACAGATTCAACTATTATATCCTGGTTTTTCTTGCATTCACGTCTGAATATTTTATTTTACACTTTCCTTCCTCTTATTTTATTTTACCTTGTTCTTTACTCGCTATATTACATGTATACTTCTTATCCTATTAATTTTCAAAGGTTGAAAAATATAATTATTAAGAGTCTGCAGAGTGTGGGTTGCTGGACAGGACTCCTATATTAAACTTCACCCACTCAGGGCTCAGGAACCATTTCAGAAGGGGCAGAAAGATTGTAAGGGACAAGAGGCAAGATGCAGGACCATATGAAGTAGAGTCCCACAGGATACTGGGACCTTGCTCAGATGGACCTATAGCAATGGTGTCAACATGAACAAGACCTACGCAAACTCAAGTTGACAAAAACCCAGCACAGAACTGGAAATAGACAAGTCTTAGTTACAGGCAGCTGATTACTGCTGAGTAAGGAAGAGCTGGTTTTCTTCAAGGGAGGGGCTCTAGATAGGCTGACTAGACTCCAGTATGAACTTGCACTGAGGGATGTCTGGGAACACTAACTTGACTCGATAGACCATAACATAAATGACAGAGTGCATTATATCCAGGGGAGGGATGACAGGACGATGCCACTGTGGAAAGGAGGATAAGATGATTAAGACATTGTATATGAAATACACACAAAATTCAATAAAAATATACAAAAATATAGAAAATCTTCTCTAAAATTGCTGGCACATTCACTAAAAAGCAGATATTACTATACTGCTTATGATACAATATTATAAACAATAAAATATAATTATCTTCATTATGTAATTCTTCTTTTCATAATTATGATTGTCTCTTGTATCTGTGGGCTGTTTTAATAACTCATAACTTTGACTAACTTCTCTCTCCAGAAGTGGACAACTGTCCACATTGTGAATGTGGACAGCCACATAGTGGTTTGTCTTGTCAAACTCTTGGTTTCCTGGATGTCACATCATATGTCAACCCTATGTCACACCATATTACCAAAGTGATGATTTCTTTCTACAGTTCAAGTCACTCTTATTGTTCAACTTCATCAACAGTGTTAGAATGGTAAGTGACTACACAACCAATTATTTATTGTGTAGAATCAGTATAAAATCCCAGAATACCGACTGAATGGCATTTCAGGTCCTTTGCTACGTCTCAGAGCGAGCATCCCATGGTATCATGCACCACATATGTAGGAACAAGTCACTGATGTGTGTGCTCGTGTCTTTGAGGAAGACCACCCTCCTCTTCTCTGCTGACATCAGTTTAAAATATCTGTTGTTTATATCAGTCTTGAATACTTGGTATTTTAAATGGGCCTATCCAAAACTTTCTATTTCCTTCCACTTTTCTCAACTTGAAAATATCCTGAGAACTGGATAAACTGTTATTGTTTTTGAACCTGTGTGAGCTAAGTTTTTAATGGAATTCAAGTTTGTGATCTGTGCACATGTGTCTGCTGAAAGCCTGTACACAATTCTTAACCAGGTTCAAAAACACAGTTGATTGTCACTTTTTCATAGAAGGATTTGGATTTCCTTCTGTTTTCTTTTAATCACACCAAAAGTATACCTTACTACTATAAAGTCCTGATTAATTGCAAAATAAGAAATTAAGAACACTATTAACATTTTAAAGCACTATAATTTTTTTACTCACATTAATTGAATCAAATACACTTTTAAGCTACTAGTAAAGTCTGCAATGAACCTTGGTGAATGTTTGAGAGTTGCTAAATACGTAGCTGATCAGATAGGGGACTATCAAGGCCATCCCTGGAAATCTCCTCGTTAGGAACTCCTCTACCTGTGACCAGAGCTCCTGAAGGCCAAATTGGCTCTTGATAAAAACAGATCTTCAAGCAACAGAATGGTCTGCTTCAATGTACCCACTAGACAGAGTGTTCAGGTGGTGAACCCAGGCACACTATGCAAATGCTGCATGATCTTGCTTACTGAAGTCTGTCAATTAATTCCTTCAAATCTTAAGTGTGTTTAATTGAAGAATCACTTCCAGAATTAATAATTCAACTCTGTATCTAGCACAAAATAATATTTGGCAAATGTTTACTGAACAAATTAAATAAAAATTAAATTTTTATTCCTGTGTCAATATTCTGTCATCCTGGGGGCTCTGTTCTAGGGCACATTAGATCAACATTGGACCAAATAACAGGTAAAAGAGCTCATAAACCTAGAGTGGGTAGAAATCCTGCTTTAATCCTCTCCTCACTCTTCATAATCAGATAGAAGGTAAGATGGAGTTGGTCTCATACTTTATAAACTTGTTGCAATAACTCTCTTGCAAATTCTGGGTGTGGGAAATGAAACATCAGAATGTTTCCAATATATATGTGCATGTATTATAGAATTATATGTAAGGCCAACATATCTTTTACTTATAATTATTTTCTTAGCTAAACTTCTTGCACGATGGATTCTGTTCTTTATGGATGGATAATTTAAAATCCAATTATCACCCATATACATCAAAATAACACATTTGATATTTATATTTATCACAGATCTGCCATTTAACACCTCCATGTTGTGCTCTGCTTACTTCCCAGGGTTGCATTCCAAAATACAGCCTACAGTCCAATTTTTTTCCTTCTTTTTTTGTTGGTTTGGTGCTCACATTGGGAAATCAGTGTGTTCATTGGAATGTCAGTTGGTTTTCTGTGCCATGTGGTTTCATATACCTGGCCTAAAATATACAAGGTGCCTAACATATATCCTCACAGCTGTTCTGTTATTTTGTCTTTTTTTTTTTTACTTTATGCGTGTGAGTGTGTTTCTTGCATGTATGTGAGTACACCCATTTGTGCTATGTCTGTGGAGACCAGAAGGTGTTGGATCTTGTAGAACTGGAGTTACAGACAGTTGTTAGCTGTCATGTGGGTGCTGGGAACAGAAACTGACTCCTCTGCAAGATCGTCCGTACTCAAGCACTGAGTCATCTCTCCAGCTCCTAAATTTTTTATTAACTGCATTTATTTATTGGGGGCATGCCTATGCCACGGCACAAATGTGATGGCCAGAAGACAACTTATAGGAGTTGGTTTTCCTCTTCTAGCATGTGGATTCTGGGAACCAAACTCAGGCTGTCTGGTTTGGTGGCAGGTGCTTTGTCCCCACTGAGCCATCTCTTGGGCCCTGCTCCTGTTAGTCTCAAATTAGTGTTTATGATATTGACTGCAGAGGAATAGAAACATTAGTTCTGCCCGAGTGACTTTATTTGCTGTTCTTTGTTCACAGGTAGATTATCTAGGGAGACTTAGGCAGAGGAAGGTACAACAGTAAGCCCATTACAGAGCGCTACTCATCAGCTAACGACACTTTGGCCAGGACAGTGGATGCTCTTCAGCAGCAGCTCCCCTTGGGCATGAAGCCCATTTGCTGAGCAGGAGGTATGGGGACTACAGCCTGGGCCCTTAAGTGGCTTTCAATTGGTCCATTCACATTGAACTTCTGAATATATTAATTGCTTTTATAACACTAATCTCTACCAGAAGAAGTACTATATGCTCTTATAAAAAAATGAAGATTTGCAGTATATTTTTTTACTATAGTGTGCTGGAACCTGTCTGTCACTTGGAGTTACTGTCTTTCAGATACATTCTAGATCCTGGAAGTTCAAATATGACAAGAAATCTGAGGCACAAACAGCTGATAGACTCTGCTAGAATTCTAAATCTACACTGTTTGGTAATTATTACATAAACTCATGATGTTGAGAAGCTTCTTTTTCTAGCTTTACAATTTCCACTCTCTTCAAAGAGTTTTCCTCTTGTTTTTTCTAATGATAAAGACGTGTTCTCTCATTAGATTCTAATCAGGACTTGCATTGAACAGCCAGAGATGGTGACTTTTCAAGGCCAACTTGTTCAGTGGCTGGAACAGAGGAATAAGAGTGAAAACAAGACATAAAGAAGCTTGACTCACAGTGGTTACAAATAAATGCATTTCATACTTCCAAAGAGCAGCCTTGTAAAAACTGAGTCTAGTAAAAGAAAAATATGTAATTAGAGTATCTTTGTGCAAAATGATATATCTTAATGTGTATTTTTCTATATTCTTCCTAGATAGTCTTTGGGCTCCTTGTGGGTTCATACAGAAAATCGTTGCCTACTCCAATCACAAGGCGACTGTAAAGCAATCTCCTATGACTAGCCTCCTTGCTAATGAGTGGGACCTCATTGTGTCTGACAAATTCTCAGAGTCTCCGCATCTTGCAATATTATGCTGAGGCAGAGGCACCCAGATTTAAGCTGGATCCAGAAATAGGATGAACGTAGATAGTCGGTGGGTTTACAAAGCTAAGGATGTATAAAACAGTCTTATGGAGATACACAATTTAATAATCTAATTTTAAAATACAACTTAAAAAATAAAGAGTTTGAATGGAATTGCCATTAACAGATGGACAATGTTGCTTCTAGAAGACATGGGTTATTAATTGAAAATCACAGTACAAGATATGGGAAACTTTCCTGTCAGTTATTGGTCAAGAAGGCTCCAGAAGTCTCCAAACAAAACAGGGTATTATCATTGCCCTTAGTTATCTAACTACATGGTAAGACTATTGCTGAAGACACCATATATTAGGCTGCAGGACACAGAGAAATCAATCTTAACTGGCCACAAACCTTCCTCCCTGCTGATTAGCTTTCATAATGCCAGAAGGTACAATGTAGGCTGGAGACAGAAAGATAACCTCAATGTTCTTACCTAAAACTGGACTTTGAATGTTGCAGTACCAACCTACCAGACAGAATGTACCTACTGATGCAATAATGGCATTATTTTTATGGTGTAACTAACCATTTTCTGTTCAGAGACCTGTTCCACAGGAAGGAATTTTATGTTTGGTACTGTAATCCTTGTCAAAGTCCATGGATAAAGAGGTCATAGGCCTTAAGGTAGAATCTGCTATTGTTATTTTGCTCAAATGTCATGTCAAATTGCCTTCTGAATATTTATGAGTATATCTACAGACCTGGGACACTTTTCAACCTTGGTCAGAGAAGCTTCTATTTGCAGGGGACAGCAGTCAATTCATAACTTGTTAAAATATTAAGAATGAAATACTTCAGCCCTAAATGGGACAATTGTGTTAATCCCACCACAATCTCCAAGGCTCAGGTACCGTTGTTGGAAAAGTGGTTGAAAGATGAGGCTGGGAAGAGTGTTGTGGAAGGCTGGTCTCTTGACATGTTATAGCCGGTGCATCCATGGTCCCCAGCAGCTGTCATTACTTGCTCAAGACTTACGCAACAGCAAGTAGCCCAAATCCCTGCGTAAATGGGGTAGATGATCTCCAGGCTTCACCCCATACTGAGAAGCTATTGGCAGTTGATAGTTGCTGAGGGATAATCATTCTTTATTGAAGATATTGTCATTGGTAGGTTTCCCATGTTCCAACGAATGGCTCCACAACCATGCACGTACGGACTTCATCAGTTACCCTAAAGACATAAAATAACATGAAGTTTGGAGGGAATGTGAGAGGGATAGGTGAGGAGATGGAGGGGAAATGAGGAGTTGATGTGAGCATATTTCATAGTACAGATGTATGAAAAAAGATAAAAAAATTAAAATACAGTAACAAAATAAACAGAGGAGAGCTTTATCCTCAAGCCCTATTTCACACCTCCCCTGTGAAGCTGGTTTGGGAAGGTCTTAGACCCCGGCTCCTGCACCTGTGCAGTAGAGATAACTGCATTTCTTGCACATTTGAGACTCTCTTTTAATCACATTCAGAGGCCCCTTTTGTCTTCAGGACTGTGGAACCTAAGAGAATGAGATTGCCAAAGCCTGACTTATAGAAGCAGGAGATAATGCATGTGTGAAATGCGATGTTTATTTCCGTGTTCTACAGGCATATGTCTGTACAGACAGAATCACATCCTTCAAAATTAATTTTCTAAAATTCTGTATAGATCCCTGTCTTTTCTTCTGTTTCATCTTTTAATTCTGACAGGAGCTTGGTCCCTCCACAGCAGATAAACCATCCACGTTCATCTGTCTTCCACCTCCTTCCTGCGCCTCTTTCCCTCTGCCACAATACAAGTCGAATGTATGCCTATACACATGGCATCCCAAATTATAACCTCCCTAGTCTCAGGATTGTTTGCAAAGGGCTAAAAATTGCCACACTCATAAAAACAAAACAAAACAAAAATGGCAACCTTGTTTGCCTTGCCAGTCTGTCAGAGCTTGAAAAACAAACTTCATACCAGAAAGACAAACACACATACAGCAAACAAGGAGACTGGGCTGCTGACAGAGCTGAGAGAATTTCTAGGCCAGAGAACAATGGCAGGGAGCACAGGCTGATGGGAATGAGAAAGACACAGGCTCCAAGTGCTGTAGAAAGGAGATGCTGACCCCAGCACCAGAAATTGGAGAATTGGAGTGAGAACTTTCCGCTCTGTTCCTCACATGCCCAGGTACTCTGTGCCCAAGGGGCTCACACAGCTGAAGCTCTGTATCAAGAACAATTTGCTAACTGCCTCCGGTGGAGTCACTGGCAATGGGCTGGCCTTGGTATTCCTGACCTAAAGGGACTCTACAGCCTAATGTTACTCTGTCCAATGTAACGCCAGGTACATGGATACACACATCAAAAAGACACCGAAATCTCAATTTCTCAAGTCATCATTGGAATGAATCAAAGCCTGTCAACTGCACATTTCCTGGAAGGCTTCGTTTTACAACATCCGATGAGATACAAAATGAAAAGGCGACTTTGGCGGGGATCTATCACAACAGTTTACATTAATATTCCACAGGAATCCTTTCTTCCAAGGACTGTAGAGTGCTTGCAATGAGATTGGAGTCTGCCTCAGTGTTGGTTCCAGCAGAAATAAATGGCAGCTCTTGGCAGCCACGGTGCAAACCTTAGCTCCGTCTCCAGAGGACAGAACACTGAGCTGTACAAATCACAAACTGCCTTCTTTGTTCACACGCTCTGCTCTGGCAAAGTTTAACAGCTGCTGGTCCAGGAAAGATCAGGGCAGATCTTACTAGTTTGAAGGCTTAAGTGCCAAGCACCACTCAGAGAAGTCTGGATTATGGCTGGTAAGCTCAGCAGTGCTAAAGATTTCTGTTCAATACATGCTATACCAGTCTCTCCGTGTGTGATTCTTCATGTGGCCAACTGAGTTTGGTATCTGTGTGTCCTTGTTCACAAGCGGAGATAAACATTAAAGGGAGATAAGCAGCTTGGCCAATAACACAGTCAGTAAAGGTAGTCAGGATATGACCCAACCCCTTTGGGTTGTTTTTCCACTTTGATACATACTGACACCCATGGCAGAATGAGGCAGAATCCAACGTTTGCTTGCAAGTATGCAACTCCTCTATGCCAAAGGAATGGGACTCAGGATTGTCAAAGTTCCTCTTTTACTTGAAAGTATATGCTTCAGTGGATTCTAGTTCCCACTCTGTTCCACTCTCTCTTCTGTCCTCCAAGAGCGGGGCTCATAGGTGCTAACACACCTCATCACACAGTTTGTGGTAGTCTCCGTATCTCAGAGTATTGTACATAAGTATTTATGAATGTCTGGAGGATAGTGTCTGGCTAGATTGTTCAGATGGCAAAGGGTCATGCCCCTTCTCTATTGTCTCCTCTGTCTCCCCAATTTCCTAATTATGCGATTTTTAAATTTTATTTATTTACTTTTATTGGATGTGTATGAGTGTATTGCTTAAGTGTATGTAAATGCATCTGTGTCATGCAATGCCTGGGGATGTCAGAAGAGGCTGTCAAAGTCCCCCTGAACTAAAGTCACAGATGGTTGTTAGATACCATGTGGGTACTGGGAACTGAACCTGGGTCCTCTGCAAGAACAGACAGTGTTCTGAACCACTGACCCATCTCTCCAGCCCCATAAGTGGGCAAATATTCCTTAAGTAGTTACTGCATGCTAAGAAAGGGTTCAGAGAGCCTGGCCAGGTTCCTCACTTTCCTCTGATAGAACCTATAAAGGAATGCTAGATTCTTGTAATCATAAATGATAATTTATGCAACTTATAAGAAATAAAAACGAATGCAAAAATCCTTGATTAGAAAAAAATCACAAATCAAGGAAGACAGGCTCAATATTAGTGCTTCTTCTTTTGTCTCAGGTTTCAAACAAAACAGCTTAGTCTAGTGCTGTACCTAGCACTAGGAATCCCAAAACTGACCTGGCCCCGAGAGTTAGCACATGATAGCAAAATACCAGAGCAAGTTCCTCCTCCTTAAAGTGGAAAATGCAGTGTCTACCTCAAAAGAAAAGTAATGGAAAGTGATTGGGCTGAGCTGAGTTTAACAGATTGAACTAAATTTAATCTTCCTGCTGTTGAGCTGGAGCAGAACTTGGAATGAGTGAAGTTTATGAAATCACAGAGTGTCACGTTTTCACCCAAGCTGAGTGGTGACTCTTAGTCACAGCAGTTCCATATAACATGGTTAGAAACATGACAGACATACTGTCCTCCCTCTCTAAAATGAACCCTGTCCTGGGAGGACACTTCCTCCCATTGGACATCAGCTGTCCATGGCTTGAGGAGACAGGTAGCCAGGCTGATGAACATGCTCAGAGAGCAAGCATTTCTCATGCCTGGCTTTGTTTCGGGCTCTCCCCTGGTCAAAGCAGTGTAGACGGTACAGAAAAGCCACAGAAGGGCTGTGACCCCTAACATGGGACAGTGCCATGAGAAGGAATAGACTTGATGGAATGTATGGAATAGAGAGCAAAGAATGGTTCTCTTTTCCCTGTCTTTCAAGACAGCCTGAATGTGCATCTGAGTAAGCCTAGTTACATCACTTCTGGAAGGCTGCAGGTCCCAACTAAGTAAACACCAGATGCACCTGGCACTGTGTTCATGAATGCCATTGTTTGCTGTGAGGTCATAGACATGTGATGGGGTCCTCTCACCCCTCCATTTCATAAGAAATGGAAGCTTGGGATGGGGATGGGATAGGGAGATGCATCAGAATCACCCAGGAAACTGGCCAAGCACCTCGGCTTTGCAGTCAAGCACAGAATCTGGTCTCAGGTTTCAGACAAATGGGAGACACTCATGAGGCACATTTTCCATGGATTTGTCCATGGCTGCAGGTCCTGAAATACCAAAATTCTTTAAGTTTCACCAGAAACACTTATCTATGGTTGATTATAAGAATCAGCCTTTGAAAGTACATGAATCTTCTTTCAGGTTTTACATTAAAAACCGCAATCCTCAAACTGCTAAACATGAGGTTATCATATGACTCCTCGGCACACAGACAAATGACTACCTGCTGACTCAAGCATGTATGTGGATGTCTGTCAGCTGGTGATGGAAAGACTATAGTACATCTATACAGTGGAATGTTATTTAGTCATTAAAAAGAAATTAAGTTTTGATAGACAGTCTAGGCAAACCTTGGAAACATGGTGCTGCTGGAAAAGAGGCCAGGCACAAAAGAGCCAGTGTTATATGCTGCACTTTCACGAGCTGTTCAGAACAGACAGTGCCCTCAGCTAAATGGCTGCAAAGAGCAAAGAGTGAGGATGAATGGTTACAAGATTCATTTTGGAGTAAGAAGAATGATCAGGACGTAGGTAATGAGGGTGATAGCACAATTTGGAAATACTATAAAACAGAACTGAAGATGGTAAATGGGTGAATTGTATGATATACCAATTATCTCA
Organism: Eospalax fontanierii; assembly: GCA_035773235.1. Lineage (NCBI taxonomy): Eukaryota > Metazoa > Chordata > Mammalia > Rodentia > Spalacidae > Eospalax > Eospalax fontanierii. The sequence continues at coordinate 53,897,505 of CM069529.1, forward strand.
ATAAAGATTAAAAAGAAAACCTACAAAATTGAACTAGGCTGAGCTTGACATTTGAAGCCTAGAAATCTCACCAAAAGAAGAAGCAGCTCCAGGGAGAGGTGAGAGGAGGTTAGAGAAGCGGGTAAGACGAATGCACAGACGCTGAAGCCTGGAGCAGTCCCTACAGCTGACTTCCCATGGTTCAGAGACAAGAAAGAGCAGGCTGTGCCCAGAGAGTAGCAAGGCGGTCGGGATCAAATGTCCCACCTTTCACTCCTCGGACACCAGGCTAATGATGAGTCTAGGGTCCTGACACTGGTGAAACCATCAGAGAACCCTAGCTGGGTGAGGAGTTGACATTCCAAACAAGGTGGTCACAGAGAAACTGGCAAAGCCACAGAGAGGAGGAGCCTGCAGGGGTGATGTCTGTAGCTAGAGGAGATGGATCATCATGGGCTATTTTTATTCATCCCTCTCCTCCCTAAACCCTTAGGGGCAGGAACAAAAGATCTGCAAGTTAGAGGACTTGACCCTGCTAGCTACTGTTCCTGTGGCCCCATGACACAGCCTGCGGGTGGCACCTGGTAGAACATCTACTTCCTAAATGCTTAAGTCAGTCTGCTGGTCAGGTGCTGGTTAATCTTAGGCTATCTGGAACACTGGTGTAGAGCTAACCAAGTTCCTTCCTAGAAGGTCATGGAAAAAAACAAACAAACAAACAAAAAAAAAAACAGGTCAGAATTTCCAACTGCTGAAAACACATGAAAGGCCACTGGCAAGGTGCTCCACGCCCTGCAAGATGGGTGAGAGAAATATCCCAGACACTCACAGATCCTGAGCCTAATCTTATCAGCTGCCTGAAATGGGACTGAGGCCTGAGGATGCAGATCAAGGACAATCCTTACACAGAGGATTGCTGACCTTTCAGCAAGGATGTTCATAACTCATTCTCTGAAGACTCCTCTAATGACAGGCTGGAACTGGTGCAGATGGGCTAGCAGCCTGAGGTAACCAAAGAGGGCCCATCCTGCCTGTCAGCACAGCCCAAAGAAGCCAGGCTTCACTGGGGTTTTCCCAGCTCTTCTGAATCCCTCCAGAATCCCAGAGAACTCTGCCTCTCAGGTCACAATCTGGATTTGCATTTTCTCCCAGACCTCTCTACTGTCTTCCTACTCTTTGTGATGTATCTTGGGGCATTCTGTAAGAGAGGCAGAGTACTGGGGGTCCTACTCTTAATACATTATTGTCCAAATTTATGTCTGAATCTTTTTCACTAGAGTCCTCAAGTGTGACACAGATGAACTGGAAGAAAGAGTTTTCCTCTTTCTGCCGATTGGTGCAAGTTCTTCTCTAGAGCCAGCTGACAATCGGGAGACTAGCTGCAGTCCACAAGCTCCTGCACTGGGAACCAGGAAAGAAAGAATGGGGAAAAGTCACAAAGAAGCCAGTGCCTGACCTCTCAAATTACTTCCTGTGCTGGTGCCTTATGATATGTACCAATGTACGATGCAGGTTTATTTAATCTTTCAATGAGTTATGTGGATTACATGCTTTAACCTGGTTTATGAATGAGGAAGAAGGGCTCACAGCCATCACTGATTCTCTGCAATTCTTTACAGGATTCTGGGCGGTTTTTCTAAAGAATGAGTGAGTCACAAATTTATTGCCAAAGTAGACTTGAACAAGTTGAGGGCAGGGACAGTCTTATTTAGAATAGCTTTCTTTTCTACACTATCAGCTGTTTTGGACTGAAATCCTCTGACCATAACAACAATTGTATGTATTAAAATCTTAACTCTCAGAATTTCAGCATGCCACTGTGTTTGGAGAGAAAGTCTTTCCAAGAGGTAACTGAGGGGAAATTGAGCTCTTGATGATGGGCTCTAATACAACAGAACTGGAATCCTCATAAGAACAAGAGATAGGACAGACACTCAGAAGGAAGAACATGTTAGGAACTTGCCAGATACAAGCCAAAAGAGGAGGCTTCCACAGAAAACAGAACAGGCAGCACCCTGACCTTGGACTTACAGTCTCCAAAGCAGTGAGGAAATAAATGTCTGCTTTTTAAGCTCCTAGCCTGGAGTATTTGTTTTGGCAGCCTAACAAACAGACTCACTAGCTCACGGCCATAGTTAATATATGTCTGTTAGAAAATGTTGTGGAATTCTAGGGAGATTGACATTGCTTTAATTCTATCGAGATTTGCTGTTCAAATTTCTTTATCCCATAAGTGCCTGCCATTTGCTGAGCCTTCTGGTGACTCTGGGAAGACAGAGATGGAAATAGTCCCTTTCTGATTCTGACAAGATGCTGTCTAGGACAGGTCAGGTAGGCTAGGCAAGAATGCCTTCCTGTGGAAGAGCTGCAGAGAATCCAGTCCCTCTGTGGTTAGTCCAAAGAAGAGAAACTCATTTTATAAATCTGAGGTTTTTTTTTGGGGGGGGGAGGGTTACGGGAGGATTCTTAAAGGAAGAAAATGAGTGATGTGCTCTTAACAATGAACTTGGTCAGGTAAGAATTTAAGGGAATTCCAGGTTGAAAATCAATAAAAACTCCTACTGACTACAAAGAGAAAAAGGAGACACAGAAAACAGTAAGACCATATGACCACATTCCCAGTGCTCTCAGAGCTCTGCCTTGCCTGCTTTGGCCTGTCTCTTGCTTATGTCTGCTCAGCCTCACACTTCAGCAAACCATCTTAGGCCTCAGTGGGAGGCTTGGAATTTGCATATTTTTGAAGGTGCCCTGAGCCTTGGCCTTTCCTTGGGACATTTGTGCTGTAGACCCAGATGACTACCTAACTCTAACATAGTCTTTCAGTTCATTCCAACTTTGCTAGAAAGTCCCTTCCTCACAGCCTCCTTCTGGATGTCCCCACATGGAAATAACCACTCCCTCTTTGACCCGATCAGAGTCTTTGTAACAGTGATTTGTGGCCTATATGGCACATAGTTCCCTTGGTTTGTTGTAGGTCTGACTCCCCCTTATTAGCACATTAGCCTTTTAATAGTAAAGACCATGGCTTACAATGGTAGGTTAGAAAGGCTCTGTCAAATATATGCTGTGGGATGAGTGGAAATACTGAACATTCTGTATGAAAGGCAGCCACTGGATTAATATGATAGGTATATAGACTATTGGAAATCAAGCTTGAAAAATAGGTTGCTGTTTGTGATGGCTAGCTTTAATTGTCAACTTAAGGCAACCTAGAATCACCTACAAAGAATTTTAATTGAGGAACTGTCTAGATCAGATTGGCTTGTGGGCCTATCTACGGGGGATTATCTTGATTGCCTTAATTAATGTAGGAAGACCCAGCCTCCTGTGGGTAGCACCATCCTTGGTATTGGGGGTTCTGACATATATAAAGCAGAAGAAACATGCTGAGCAAGCAGCACATATGTATTCATTTCTCTCTACTCCTGACTTGCAGTTCTGCTAGAGCCAAGTGATGGAGGCCTGACCATAATACAAGTGAACCTTTCTATTTCCTATCAAGACACCTGGCCAGCAGCAGAAACCAAGCACCAAGTTAAATTTGAATTTTGTGCAAGATCTATCTATCTATCTATCTATCTATCTATCTATCTATCTATCTACATGCATAAATATAATTTCATAGGCCATCTTATACATTGGCAATAATAATAATCAGCATAATTACAGTGTGGGTCTCTATGTGGTATGACCAACTGTCTTAAGCTCCTGCTGCTATGACTTCCCCTCAGTGATGGACTGTAACCTGGAATTGTGAGCTAAAATAGACCCTTTCTCTCCAAGTTGTTTGTTGTCAGGGGTTTTATCACAGTGACAGAAATGAAAATTGAACAGTCTTTGTATAAGAACAACAATAATAGAGAAATATAGGAAACCAAATTAAATTTTAATTTCTGATAAAATAATTATGACTATTATTATTATTACTGATGTAAAAGATGCTCTATGCAATCTGGTATAATCTATCCATCAATCTATCGACCTATCTTTCTTTCTTTCTTTTGCATGAAATTCAAATTTACCTTAAGGTTCATTTTTCTGCCTGGTTGCTGAGCAGGTGTCCTGCTGGGGGACAGGAATGGTTCATTTGTATCATAGAGTCAGGCTCCTTGCTACTTGACTCTAGCAGATCCATTGTTTGGATCACTCCTGCTGTGTGGTAGGCTAGGCAGAAGCCTGGCTACCTCCTTCCTCATGTTCTCAATCCTGTGGTCTTCACTAGAGGTGGAGAGGATGCAGAATTTTCAAGGACCATGTGAGATTCTAAGATTCCATTTGAACAATGGAATGCTAAGTGCTGTAAAGCATGGAGAAAAGAGAGAGAAGTCTTGAAAATAAAAAAGCAGAAAGTAAAACAGCCAATATGGACTTGGCCGTCGTCAGAGATTCACACAGCTTTTGGGATATATTTCCAAAGCTGAAACTTGAAGGGAAATCGCACGGATATTATGCCACCCTTCCCGGAATTTTAAGCAGGGGCCAAATGAATGTTTCCCCAGAATCCCCTATCAATTGCAACGACTGACATTCACGTCGGTCCCGTGGCACCTGCTTCCACCAAATGCTAGTGTTTAACATTTCTCACAGTGTTTCTAAACTCGAATTTGCTCACTGCTACCAGCTAGGAACAGATGCACCAGAGAGAACCTATCTGAAAGTGGGTGGCTTATTATGAACAACTTAGGGTCTATAAAAAAAATCCCAACAAGAGCTGGAAGAAAAAATAAAAACTGCCAGAAGCTCAAAAAAAAAAAAAAAAAAAAACCTCTTCAGAAGAAAACAGAAGAGTTATCTGGAAATTCTGCAAAAGTGGAAAGAGCTTGCATTTAGAAGAGTGCTGAACCTTGGGATCTTTCCTCCAACTTACCTCTAACTGAAACACAGAACTGAGTTACAACCCCATCAAAATCACTTCTGTCACTTATTCAGACCTGGGAATGACTGTCCAGAACCAACCCCAGAGTGGAATGCTGCTCAATGGAATGAAATTTATGTTCTCTCTTTGGTCCTAACTTTCTAGTGTCATGGCAATGGCATAGCTACTCTGAGTTCAGTTGGTTGGTAAAACCAAATCCTACAATATGTCCCTCTACAATATGTCCCTGTGGTAGTACCCTATGCCTGTGTTGTCCAAACTGGAAGTCAAGAGGTACATGGGGCTATTGAATATTTATTCTAACTAGTGGGTAGTGATTTGCTTGCTATTTGTTTGTGTGTGTGTGTGTGTGTGTGTGTGTGTGTGTGTGTGTTGTTTTGTTTAGTTTTTGGAGAATGTGTCCCAGGTAACCAAAGTGACCACTACCTACTTATGTAGTCAAGGATGATCTTGAATTTGTGATCTTCCTGCCTCCCCAAGTAGTAGGATCACAGGTGTGAACCGCCACACTTAATTTTATGTGGTGCTAGGTCGCAAGGATGCATTAAACAGAGCTGCATGTATCATAGGCAAGTACTCTATACCAACTGAACTACATTCCCAGCCCTAAATATAATGAATTTGAGTTGGGAAACACAAACCAAGTTTTGATAACCTAATTGGAAAGACATACATAAAAGATGATTATACTCTTTATATTGACTACATGGTAAAATTGTACAATTTAAGGTGCATTTTGTTGAATAAAATAGATTGTTTCAATTAATTTCATGTGTTTATTCTTCAATGTGATGACAAAAAGAATTGAAATTATACTTTTGGCTGACTTGTGTGGCTCTGATTGAAATCTAAAGCATATTTTTATGTAAGAGTTCTTTCAAGCCAATGAAAATACTGTATAAAAGTCAGAATCCTCTGCCTTAGACATTAGCCTCAGAAGTAATCAAAACACCTCATAATGAAAGATAATGTTCTGTGAAAATCTACATAGCTCCCAATGCAATTCACTGGAGAAAGAGTGCATTTATTTATTTATTTATTTATTTTTAAAGAAAAAGAGATAATTTGAATTCCACATCCAGAAGAATGAAAGTAGATCTTGACCTTGGATCAAGTAAAAGCAACACAGAATTCCTGAAGAACGCCTGGTGATTCACTCAGTATTGGTGATTCTAGTAATGGAAGGGTGGGTGGAGGAGAAGAGAAGAAGACTGATGCTGGAGGATTGCTGTTGTAAGCTCAAGGCTAGCCAGGTTACAGAGTGTAACTGTCTCAAAAAAATAGAAGAAAAGAGTGAAGGAAGGGAGGGAGAGAAGAGAAGAAGAGAGGGAGAAAGAAGAGAAGAAAGTAAAAAAGGAAAGTATAAAACCATAGAAAGAAACATAGGCACAAATAGTCATACCCTTGGATTATATAGTAGTTTCTTAGAAATGACATGAAATGTCAAGGCAAAAACCAAACAGACAGAACTTCAATCAAACTTTTAGTCTTGCAAGGGCACTATTATGAAGGTAAAAAGAGGACCAAGAGAAAAGCATAAAATATCCACAAGTTTTTATATCTAGTAAGAGACTTGTGTCAAGAATATACAAAGCAATTAAGCCATAAAAAGATAATGTCTAAATAGCTCACAAGCACATGAAAGGTACTCTGCACCATTAGGTATTACGGAAGTGTGAATCAAAAGTTTGAGAGATGCAGACTGCTCACTTCTAGGCATGAAAGGCCATGACACCATTGAACTCCTGGTAGCCATGATTACTTGTATAACACCTACCCTAACTTGAGCCCATCGTTATTCTTTCACATAGAGGAAGAGACTCATGGGCTCACCTGTACCTGGTGAGCTATAGGCAGTCAATAGTTTTATTGGAAGAAGAGGTATTTTCCTCAGTGGTACCACTGAAGGCAAATGCTCATGCTCCTATAAATAATCCCTGACCCATGCTCATACAAGCAAACCCCTTTAAACTCATTGGTTCATCAAAAAAGAAAAACATCATGACAATAAAGAGAGACTAGTTGGAAAGAGGAAAGGGCTCAGTGGAAATGGGAGGGGTCAGAGAGAGTGATGGGGGCTGGAGATATGAATCAGCAGTTAAGAGCACTGACTGCTCTTACAGAAGACCTGGGTTTGATTACTAGCACCCACATGGTGGCTAACAGCTGTCTGTAGCTCCAATTCTTGGGGATCTGATGGCTTCTTCTGCCTTCTACAGGCATTGCATGACATGGGTGCACTTACCCACATGCAGGCAATACTCTCATACACATAAAATAAAAGTAATAAATAAAAATATTTAATAAAAAAGATGGTGATGGAAGACTGGATATAATCAAAGATATTTTATACAGATTTGGAAATATCATAATGAAACATAATCATACATAGTTATCATGTAGTAAATGCTGGTTAAAATCTTCTTAAAAGTGAAAAGCACCAGAGCATGGAATCACCTAACATTGGGATGATTGTCCTCAAAATGCAGGCAATAACCAATGCTTGTAGGGATACTGAGAGATGGAGATATGTGTCCATTCGTGGTGGGGCTATGAAATGCTGCAGACAATCTGTATAAACCTCTCTCAGCTTCTGAAAAGTTAAACATGAAATTACTTCAACCCTAGAAGAGTTAAAAACATGTATTTACCCAAAAAAGTATATATAAATGTTCACAGTGGCATGATTCAAAATGGTCCAAAAGTAGAAACAACTTAACTATCCATAGATTGAGTGTCACTCAGCTTTGAGGAGGAAAGGCATGCTGGGATGTGGTAAAGCATGGAGAAAACTGGAAAACATTCAGTAAAAGAAGAGAGGCAAGTGGCCATATGACATGGGATCCACCTGCAGATCTCCATAGGAGGCAAACCTTTCAGGCAGAATGTAAAATTAGAGCCTGCCAGAGCCTGGGTGGCGGGAGAACAGAGTGACCTCTGAAGGACATGAGATTTCTTTTGTGAATGATAAAAATATTCTGGAGTTAGATAATGGCGATGGCTGTACAACCTTGTGACTGCAGTAAAATGAGCCATGGATTGTATGCTTTTTAATAAATATTTTATTTATTACTTTTAGTTCATGTATATGAGTGCTATGCCTGCATGGATGTAAGTACACCCATGTTGTACATTGTCTGTGGAGGTAAGAAGAGTGTGTTGGATCCCCTGGAACTGGAGTTATGGACAGCTGTTAGCAGGCATGTGGGTGCTGGCATTCGAACCCAGATCCTTTGCAAGAGCAGTCAGTGTTCTTAACTGCTGAGCCCTCTCGCCAACCCCAAATTGTACACTTTATAAGGGGGATTTTACAGTACATGATTATACTTCAATAAGAATGAAAAATATAACCCATAATATTTGAGATTTATGGAGAATGTCATACATTGAAAATCTGGTGATATATATATATATATATGCATATATACATGCACACACATACACACATCTGCATAGACATTGTATCAATAACATAGATACAATACATAAGTTCTTCACACTGAATGTGTATATTATTTACCATTGTCCATACTTTAAAAATGGTGAAGCTGAAGATCGAGATCTACCTGGACAGAGAGAATGAATGAGCTGAGAAATCTAAATAAAGTCATTGTATTAGTTACTTTTCAGTTGCTGTGATAAAATACCATGACCAAAGGAATTTATCAAAGGAAAAATGTATTTTGCTTGTGGTTCTTGAGGGGTAATTGACAGGCACTGTGGTAGAGGGGGTTGGAGCAGAAAGCCAAGCACTCACATTTTCAAACAGGCACAGGAAACAGAAAGCGACTAGAAATATGGCAAGGCTTAAGAACTCTCAAAACCTGTTCCCAGTAGTGGGCTTTCTCTAGCATGGTCACACCTCCGAAAGCCTCCCAAAACAGCACTACCAACTGGAGACAAACTGTTCAAGTACTTGGAGCCAAAGAAGGACATTCTCATTCAAACCAGCACACCATCCCATTGCTGCTTGGTTCTAAATATTGGCCCAAACTGGAAGAAGCAACCAGCAACAGAAGTCAAAGGAGTACGAACTCTGCAGGTTGTATCTGCTGCTGTGGAGGAGACTCACAGGGGAAGGCAAGGACACTCAGGATGAACATACTGGCTTAGAGAGGCAGGATGGGTGCCAGCCCTTGCATTTGAGATCTGAAAATTGGCTGAGTGACCCAGAACAAGTTAATATTCATCCTGAACTCAGAGCCACATCTAAGATGAAGGCAGCTATTTCTTCCCCAAAAGGCTAAGGAACCCCATGCTAAGGGCACTCATGGCCTTCCTCTCTGATCAGAGCCACAGACCATGCTACCTCCAGGCTCTGTGCAGCTGAATCAACTTCAAACAGTTATAGATCTAGTCAATATTGGTTTTCTTTGGGGTCAGAATATGCACGGCCCTTCTACTACATGTTTCCCAGACTCCCTAAGTACCACTGCAGAATGGAGTCCTAAGGCATTTCATCTTATGAAAGCAAATGAGTCCAAGCTCAGCATCAGTCCCCTGTGCAGCCCTGAGAACTTCGGGACCAGAAAACAACAGATGTGTCTAAGAGACGAGTTGAGTTCCTCCGGTGGCCAGGCTGCTTTTTTGTACTGTTGACCTCCCTTAACCCCACATTCTCATCTAATGTATGAACAGGTTCCTCTGTGTTTATATGAACATTCTGGATATGCAAGGTACAAGCAGATGACCTCTGATTGTGTTTATCCAGGTAGAACATGAGGTTAAGGGATACAAGGTACAGCCTGGGCTCAGCCCACACAGTTATGCCCGAGTTGCAACACAGAGCCAACACACAGCAGCTGCTCACCTAAGAGCTGCATTCTGGATGTGTGTCCACATTATGAATCACAGGCTCCAGTGTCATCAAAAGAACAAACCTCAGTGGTTCGTGGCACCAAGCCATGGCACTTCGGAGGCATGACATGTTATACCCAGGACTATAGATCCAGGCTTCGTGTGGAAGGGTAGAATCACATCAGAAACCGTATCAAGAAACATGAGGAGAGCCTAGGGGCTGAGGCACTCTGCAGAGAAGCTTCTGACTTCCTGTTCTGCATTTTGCCTCTATACTGATGGAAGTTAGGGCCTGGGTTCAAGATTTAATGTCAACCTCTTCCTTGTGATCGACCACCAACTTTTGCAAGATCAGGGAAAAATGTGCCAAGAAGAAAAGGTCACCCATGAGACAAGACCAAGACAGGAAATCAGGAGGCCTGGCTAGCACCCTACTCTGCCACCTTCCAGGACCGGGAGTTTGCAGGGACATCTACCCTGGCCTGCATGGTGGGTGAGCAAGAAGGTTGGAGAGACTCCAGGAGCCATGCTGAGTCTCAGCTGGTTACTTAAGCATACACAGAGAAAATACTTCTAATACAGTTGGCTCAGCTCAAGCTTCAGGAAATATTCCCAAGGGTAGAGGAGAAAGTTGCCAGGCCAAGGAATGCTTTTTCACAAGGTGTGATACCAGAACCTGCAGGTCCAAATAGCCTCAAGATAGGACACTGGTCATCAATTGTCCTGGACAATCAACTCCATGGACAATGAGTCCACAAGTACCAAATGACCTTCGCTGTTGGCTGGCCCAAAATGCAAGATGTAATCACCAGCAGAAGCCAGTGGAGTAGTAACTCTGTAAGTTATGTCTGCTACTGTAGAGGAGACCCACAGGGAAAGGATAGAGTGGCTTACAAGGACCACACTGGCTTGGAGAGGCTGGATGGGTACCACTGTTTGCACTTGAGACCTAACAATTTGCCTAGGAACCCACAGAAAGTCAGTATTCATCCTGAACCCAGACCCACAGCTCTGAGATGAAGACAGCCATCCCTTTCCCAAAAGACAAAGGAAGCTCATGCTAAGGACACTGATGGCCTCCCGCTGCAATCAGAGGCAACAGCTTCTCTACCCTCCAGTTCTCTGCAGCTGGCAAAGCTCAGTCACAACCTCATTTTTTCTGAGTTTCATGACAAACACACAAGGCAGAAAGCAGAAGGATGTCAGTAATGCATAGACATTGACTCAACAAGACTAGGTATCCTTCAGAGGAAGAGGCCTGGCAGGTATAGAGGTGAGGACCATTGCCTGGTGACTTGGGCCTGGCCTAAATTCTGTCTATGGCCCATAGTTGATGCCTTAGCTTTGTGGCCAGAACCCTGCCAAGGAAGCAAGTCCACAGCGTTTCCAGGGTCATATTTAAATGGGGCAGGTGCTGGAGGCTTTTATATGCTTTTCAGCCAACAAGTTAAGCTGACTGCCTTTCCTTGAATAAGACTATAAATTACATTGCACACGTTTTCTAGAAAAAAAAAAGGAGATAGAGAACAAAACACGTTTTGGCTTTATCCTATTTTAGGCTCTGGATCTTCCTTTGTATCACTCGATTTGATCAACTGGAGATAATGCGATTGCCAGATTGAGACTTTCTAGGAAAATCTTGTTTTTCCCAATATGTTATACACCCGTGTTTCTAGGGACATCCAGAGGAATATGGTACATGTACTAGGAAGACCAGGAGATCATGTGGACTTGCCCTTGCTTAGTAGTATCTTTACCTTTAAATGAGATGTCTGGGAGTCACCCATTGTCACAATGGCCACTTGCCCCTAGCAGAGAGGATGAAACCAAGGCACAGAGCAGCACAAGAAGGAGTCACGTAGGACCTGAAGACTTCTAAATTTAACTTTCCAGCCCCTCCACTGTAAGCAAAAGCTGAGCCTTGTCAGATGGAGTCCCCATGTACACATCTCACAGGCCACTCTCAGTAGAGCCCAGGGATGAAAATGACAGAATAAGAGGTGGCCAGACCATGTCCAAGTCCTGGTCACATGCGAAGTAGCTCCACAGGGGCAAATTCTTCATCCGTGAAGTGACAACCAAGTACTCCAGCTTCTCCAATGACTGTAAAAATTCAACATTTACTCCATGTGATGCAAGTAGGAGGGTTAATGAGGACAATATCCTTGCTGTATTTCCCAAATTCCTTCAGGTTGTGCTTTCACAATGGATTCTTCCTCCATCCACCATCCAGCCCACTGCTCACTCATCTGCTTGGGAAGGAGGCGGGGACATCATCTTAGCATCTTGTCTCCACTCCATTGCATCTGATCCTCTCAAGTCTGATCTTTACTTCACCACCACACTGTACCTTTTCCTAAGCCTTGATTCCTTCCCCAAAGGACCACTATCTCCAGTCTCTTTAGTGTAGTGAGAATTTTTAAAAATAAAAATCAGATTGAGGATTATTACCATGCACACGAAAGAATGGTTTATCCCCAGCATTGTAAACCAAACTGAGAGTTGTAGCACATGCCTGTAATCCCAACACTCAGGATTTGGGGTAGAAAGATCGGATTATCCCCAATAATAAAGCAAATTAGAGGCCTCTTTGGTTATATGAGACACTGTCTCAAAAAGCATCAAACAAGCTTGGAGAGATGTCTCAGTGGATAGAGTGCTTGCCTAACAACATGAGGATCTAAATTTGGACTGACATTATCCACATAAAAAGCTCAGTGTGTGTGGCTGCCCACCTTTAATTCCAGAGCTCAGGAGGTGGAGACACAGGATCCCAGGGCAAACTTTCAACTTAGACCAGAAAAGTCAGCTAGCTCCAGGATCAGGGAGAGATACAGGTAAATAAAATGGAGAGTGATCCAGGAAGTTATTAAATGTCAGATTCTGACTTCCACACACACGCACACATGGTCACAAACAAGTGGACACATACACATACGTGAACACACACAATCTGTACACAAAAACCAAGTAAATAAATATAAAAATAACAGCCTCGTCTTTATAAGCCAGCTCCTTTTCGTTTCTCCAGCCTCGCTTTGTATTGATCTCTCTGATACTTAGGGCTTCAGACACACTCTCTTCTTTCTGTTTCCCAAATGCACAGGAGTCCAATATTAGAAGCTTCACAGACAACATCTGTTCTGCTTGCTATGTTCCCCATTCAGGCTGGCTTCTCACTCTGAGCTTGAGAGTTGTGATGTTTCATCTGAAAAAAGGTCTTTCCTGGAAATGCATTCTTTCCTTCACAGCATGCATCACAGCATTAGGGTATATATTTACGGTTATTTGTGTGCATCGTTGGCGTTTAAATCGGTATCCAAGATAGTATCTGCTAGACATGTTTGGCTGTTACTCGATATATAGTCTGGATAGAGCTTGTGATGAAAAGCAAGGGGAAATAAACTACATTATTAGTTTATTATTACTTATCCACTATGTTCCAGATGTTTAGCTAAAATGTATTCTAAAAGTGACTTCTTACTGTTTTGACATGACTACTAGGAAATTCATGAAAGTTTCAGCTGTATACGTGGAAAGCTATAGATCACTGACCCAAAGCAGAACTACTAAAAGTAATGAACATAGGACTCTTCCCAGAGCAAGCTTGTTCTACTAGAAGATGGGAAGATATTTAAACAAGTGGCAGGGAAGAAGTTCAGACACACTTCCATGCGAAAACAAATGGCGGCCAGTTATGGAATATGCGTGTCTCATCTGGAGTTAAGATGCAGGGCATGAGGCAGAACGGAGATGCCTGCCAGAGCGGGTCATGATTGACATCAGTTTTATGTCATATCCCAGATGCTCCTGCAGTGAGCTGGCTCCTGAGACACTGGACTGTCCAGTGAAGGAGGATGGGAGTCTCAGTTCCAGCATGGTCTTCAGGCCCCCTTTTTTTAAAAAAAATTATTGTTACTTTCAGGCAGGACCCCTTCCCTTCTTGGGGCAAAGTGGACAGCTGTCTCAGTGTCTCTGTTCTTCACCCCCTTCTAACTGGGGTGATTTGCCTTCTGCCTATAATGTCCCACTTCCTTTTTTCTCCATCAGTTTGCCAGGGATGGTGACTGTGAGTCTGGGCCACCTTTTTGTCTCTGTAAAGGACAAATCCTTTCTATGAATTCTGGATAGCTGCCAGAGGAAAGACTGTAGGAAATGCCTACCTGGAAGCAGCTTATCCACTGTACGCCACCCAGGCCACCATTCATGAATAGAACAGGAGCTGAGCATTGGGAGGCAGGGACCCACCACAGGACCCAGCCTTTCTCCACAGGAGTGGAGTCTGAGCTCCTACTTAAACTCAAGCCAAAGATCAGAGCCCCTGAGGGCAGAAAGAGGGCAGTGTTTGCCCTTGTTTAACTCTTCAAATCCCTAATGACATGTCTCTAGTGCATTTGCTCATTTAGTGCTGGGAAGAGCTCTGAGAGACAGCCACTCAAGGCAAATTTGGTCACTTTTCAAATGGAGGCTGAGGCAACAGGGTGAAGGTTCATCTGTGATAAGTACCTACAAGGAGGTGACGAGGTAACAGGGCAGTCAGGAGGTTGTCTCTCAGTGATAGCAGGACACTATGCACAGAGGGACCACTCCCAGGACTGTCCTATGACACTTCATATGGGAAGTTCTCAGGGAGGGACCCTTGTGAAGTTGATTCTCTAGTGACTTGCTTCCATTGTTTTCAACATCTTTCCACTCCACAGGGCCTGTGGTTGCTCTGGTCCTTGGGTGCAGTACACAAGCCTACTCTCAGCTGGCTCCCAGGACTGCAAGGGGTAGTTCCTAGACCAGAGCCCCAGTTCTTAAAAGGACCCTCGAGCCTGAAAGAGGTCATAGTCAGAAGGCATGAATGTATGTTTTAGCGCTGTGACAATGCTGCACTTTTATCTTAGCATCAGTTTGATGCTCTGGGTAAACACAAAAATGAAAGACAGAAACCCTTCTTGTCAAAGCAGTTTGGTTCTTCTTTTTATTTATGTCTTTATTTATTTCATTATGTTTAAACCCTTTGACAATTTCATCCACATATATATTGAATCTGGGTCATTTTCATCCCATCCCCATGGCTTTCTTTCATTCCCTTCTCTCTTCCACTGACACTTTTCCCCAACTAGTCCCCTCCTCCTCCAATGTGTTTCTGAATGTATATATGGAAGGAGCGCACAGATTCAGGAAAAGTCTGGAGGGTAAAAGAAGAGAAGGAATCTCAAGTTGCTCAGAAAGCTTGGGACACAGTGGGGCTCCGGAGCATGCGTGTTGGGTGGGACAAACAGAACTAGGGGAGGGAGGGCTTTGTCCTTTTCAAGGAAAAGAGATTGCTAACATCATGTTTCTGGAACCCTGAAGCTGCTGCCTGGGAATGGCCCTTGGGGACTTCTCAGTGTCTCAATATTTGTATCTTAAGGGCAGATTTTCAAGCCCTTCCAGACAGTTTTATAGGCAACACCCAACATTTCTTTGCTGTATTTTATTTTCATATCAAATTATCCTTTCTTTTTAAGGTAAAACATAAACCAAGCTCAACCTTGTTATTAAAATTTATTCTATTTAATTAATTCATTCATTCATTTGGTTATTTGAAACTTCTGTAGTCCGGGTTGGCCTGGAACTCACAGAAATCCTCCTGCATCAGCTTCTTAAGTGCTAGGATTACAGGTGTGAGCCACCATGTACAGCTTGGAGTTAAACTTGAAACATTCTGGATGCCTGATGTGGTGTGTGTTGGGCAGTAAGCTGAGCGAGGGATAGATGTCAATGTTGCAGCTTCACCCCTTATATTGAGGAAGTTATCCTCACTGAGATTTCAGCAAGAAGAAATTTAAAGTGTGTCTCTTTGAATCATAAAAAGATTTGTTTGTGTGTTTTGTATTGAATGCAAGCACTCACTGGAAGGTTATTTTAAACCGTTAAGATGCTGAATTAGTATAATTTATAGACATGTTGCCAAAACTTCAGAAATCCTGTCATTTCCTTGTTAAATGCTGTACACTGAGGACTTTAAATATAAACTCAAAAACAATGACTTTTCTCTACTGAGACATCAGGATATTGAAAATGGCCAGCAAAACTCCAGGAAAAATTAGACATTGGCCAAGAAAATGATCCAATTAATCATTCATCAATCCTGTATAGATATTGAATGTTTAAAAAAATGCAAAAGTAGGACAAAGTTCTTGCCACATAATCTTGAGGACCTCACTTTGGAGTCCCAGGACCCACATGAAACTCGATATGTTAGTGTGCATTGCTGTCTATAATATCAGCATTGCTACAGTAAGATAGGAGGCGGATAGGAGAAGCCCCAGAAGCTCACAACCAGCTAGCCTGGTGCACAGCATGGCAAACAAGAGACTCTTTCTCAAACAAGGTGGAAGTAGAGGACAAATGGTTGAGGTTGTCCTCTGGTCTCCACACACTCACACACACTAATACATTCACATTCATACACACACATGCACATACAAAAATTTCCTTAAAACTTTTATTCAAAAGTAAAATTAACAGAGGAAATTGCCTTATCCCCTGGTTACTCCTATATACAATTTCAGTGGTGCTAAAATTAAGATAATTTAAAATAAATGTATATTTTGATATTGTATATAATCTAGATATATTTACACGTATGTAAATAGATTCCAAAAATCCATCAGTTTGTATGGATAAATCCATATATATGTATATAAATGTATATATAATACAATGTTATTCTGAGTGCTGCCAAAAGAAATATAAAGTCCCGATTCTTATGACGGAGGAGCTTGCGCTTAACCTGAGCTTGAGTTCATCATGGGGAAGACAGGAGTAAGAACCCCATGATGAAACACAGGACAGTGTGACTCTCCACTGCATGAGTGCCCTGAATGGGCAGGAGAGTCAGCAGGGAACCATCCAACCTTCCCATTTCTGACTTCACTAGAACTCAACCCTTGACTAGGAAGCCTGGACACTGAATGCTTGTCTTTTGCTTTGTTGAGAAAATTTTATTGCATGTCTCCTTCTCTCCTCCTTTCTCTTGGTTTGCCATTGCAGGAGCTTGCCAATGATGCGTCTTAGGTTCTGATCCCATAAGCCATTTCAAGTTGGCCAACCACAGCACATGGAAACCTTGCTTCCTGTCACTCTCTCAGGGTCCATGGTAATCCCTTCCCTCTTCTACTCCTCACCAACCTCTCTATTAATCTCCACTCTTTATCTTTCTCCAGTGAGCTGGTGTCAAGCTTTATAAGAATAATGAAAGTCACATGACTCCAATAGAGCCAAACCTACAATATGCCGGAAGTACTGTCTGTCCTCTCCCCACAGGTGGTTCCTAGACAATGGCTTAGCATGATTTTCACCTGCCTGACTTGATATTTTACCGTCATTAATTTCCTTTTGTTGTGGTCAACATCTTCAGCCGAGCACCTGCTATATATAGTCCCAGATGTATCCGCAGCCAAGGCGATGATGGGAGCTCTTAAATTTGAGGGCAATCTAGGCAACACAGTGTATGGATGCTCTGATTCAAACAAACAACAACAAGAATACAAATAAAACAAACTTATCCTTTCCATGAATTCTGCCTATTGGCTTTTATGCATATACACATTCTGTCCTTTGAGAAATTCTGAGCTTAGTTCATTTTTCCTCCTAATAACTACTTTCTACAAGGCCAAACTTTGGAAGCCTTGCTCATGATCTGACTATCTCTTTTCTTTTCTAAACACACATCTCTGTGGCATTGGAAACTATTTGATCTTTCAGAATCACTTAATTTCCATCTCTATTGAAGGCTGAACTGTGTCATCATAAAGATGTTGAAAGGCTGACTGACATCTGGTTCCTAGGAATGTGATCTTATTTTGGAAATGGGATCTTTTCAGATCTAAGCAAGTTAAGATGGAAGTCATTTGGGTAAGCCTCAAGTTCATTGTGACTAAAGTCTCCCTAAGAAGGAAGGAAAGTCAGAGAAAAGATCATGTGATGCAGAGAATGCAAAGACTTGTCCACAAGCCCAGGAACCTGAGACACTGTCAGCAGCACCACAGACTAAGAGAAGGGCATGGTATAGTGCACACATAGTGCACAGCCTTGGGGGACTAGTTCTTGCCTTTCCCTTTGAGTCAGGGTCTCTCTTGTTTTTGTATCCTCGTATGCTATCAAATATATTCTACTACATTCAAAGTTTTACACAAGTTCCAGAGATCAAGCTCAGGTTTTCAGGCTTGCATGGTAAGCATTTTTATCCACTGAGTCATCTACCCAGTTCTATGTCATATTTATTGAAAGAAAATTAATAGAGGCCATTTTCTTTTTCAACCCCTCCAAAAACAATGACCAGGATATTGAAAACTCCCTCACTCCTGTGGCCCTCTGTCTCTCTTGATAGCATATCTCATCTGTGCCATCATTTTGGTTTTGAATAAATTATTCTTGCTACTTTTCAATCTATATGTAACTTCGTTTCACCAAGAACCCAGACACATTGTGTTCAGATAACAACCAGTGGCAACAATGCCATTTGTGTTTATAATGGATAATCCGCCCAGATGAAGCCACTGACCCTCACTTCTGAAGTTTCTGTCCATCGGTGGCTACAGAGTGACTGCTTAGAAAAGGCACGATTCTGCCTCTGCCCTGTGGATTCTCTGAGTACCGCTGTTTCCTGGATGATTTAGAATCTCACTTTTCCCTAGCATGCAGTCAGTTAGCATCCTCTGTCTGTCTCCTCATCAGTGCTCACTGAGTCGGAAGGCACGGTGATGAGGGCTTGGGGATGATTTATTAGAAGGAACACAGGTTTCTGTTTACACACTCATAAAGTCCATGCGTGCTAGATCTACAGAGCCAGCTTGCATCATTGCGCTGAGCTGAGTTGAATAAATGAATAATTGCTTTGATCATATTAAGCAAGCGTGCATGATGTTGCTTTTCAACATCTGTTATTAACAACATAAACAAAGAGACTCTTCACTGATTGCATGGTACCCTGATTTCATGAACAGTGTAATGTGCTGAGATGATGAGCCTGTGCAAGTACCACTTAGACATGGTCTTATTCTGAACATCCCAGGACCAAAAGCCACGAACAGCACACCATGTTTGAAGTAAGATAACTGTAAAAATAAGTTGCTGATTTTATTTAAAATACCAACTGTGTCTCTTGTTCTCTCAAACTGTAATGCAGTATGTCTCCAAGGCAAAACAGGAAAACCAGGGACTATTTTAACAAACCTCAGAAGTAGTTACTGTATGCAGCCAGGTCCAGAAGCACTTAGCCTGACCCCAGCTCTCACTAAGTCAGCCTACTGAGCAACCCTCACCCCTTATCACCAGTGGGTGAGAAGCCTTTGATCATCAATAAGGATGCATGCCTCAGTGCCTCACCCCAACCTCAGCTTTGCATTCTGGGTATCACAGTTATTCCTGAAGCAGTGATATCTGTGGATACTGGGGTTTGCTGGGCATCTGTTGGGATTCACTGTGTTTCCTTAACAGGGAACTGGACAGCAGTACTTGCATACCAGCAGCAGCAGCAGCAGAGACAGTGCCTTTGGAAGGACTCACTCCCTATGAGAAGCTACAGGACTGAGGAGACAGTCAGAAGCTTGATAGTAAGACTGTATGAAGGATGGGGTATTTAAGTCCTGGGTTTTGGGGTGTCATTTGCATATACAGGCTTTTGTGAACAGGCTCTATCTGTTGAATGTTGGCCTTGGTAGTGGTAGGGTACTGGATTCCTGCCTTCCTCTCTGCCAGCTGGTTTCTTTCATATGCTAATTTTGCAGCCTGTGCACAAGGTCTTTTGGACCTCATTCTCCACCTTATTCTCCTACCTCAGCAGGACATTCTGAAATATTAAACAGATTCCCTGTATACACTGATCTGTCCTATTCAAAAGCTGCCAGGATCCCTAAGCTTACTCCAGGAGGGAAAATATGACTCAGCAGAATTCAGTGAAGTCGGGAAGGAAAAAAGGGTCTTGTAGTGTCTTTCAGAACACAAGGATAGGACAGGAGAAGGCTGAAAGGGAGTTGTGCTTGCTGAAGGGAGCAGAGTTTTGAACAGATGCCTGCACCTCTAACTTGAGGTGAAGGAGAAAGCAAAAGCAAGGAGAGCCAGATTCTTCATAGTCTGAAGATGGGTCCTGACAGTCATCACTGGGAAGAGCATAGACACATATGGGGAGAAATAAAGATGGCATCCTCCTGCTGCTTCCTCCTAGAGCCTGGAGGTTGCCAAGGTTACAGGAAGGAAGTATGACTGGTTGCTAAAGCATGCAGGCCTTGTGACCTGCGTGTGATGTTTACCATGATTGGAGGCTCCTGCCCTCCGACTTGACCTTTTAGGTGATTGGCTAAGCTAGGGGATATAAAAGGAGAAGAAGCCCAGGAAGGGAGAGAGTTCGAGTTGCTGTCTGGGGCAAGAGTTGCTGTTTTGGGGGAAGAGTTGCTGTCTTAGAAGAAGGACTAAATAAAACTGCTTGCAACCTGTACATCTGGAGTGCAGTTTTTCCTTGCTGGTCTAGGGACCCAACAGACACAGAGTAGGAAATGTCCCCTGTGGATCACACTAAAGCTGAAGATACAAACATTAAAGCCGGTGAGGGTGTCCAGAGCATAACACTGAGAACTGGCTCACCCCCACACTCAGCACCTTGGAAAGATGTGATGTTCCACCATTCTCAGGCATACTTTGTGCAAGGTCAGGAGGGGTACTGAGTTGATGGAGAACAAGTTTCCCCCATGGAGGGAGAGGTGCTGCTGAAATAAAAATAAAGTTCTGAATGTAAACAAGGGAAGCTCCTATTCTCGTACACTGGAGAACATGAGCTACCATCTAACCCAACACTTTCAGGCAGCACCATCGGCTCAGTGTTAACGTCTCGTGCCTAATAAAACCCCTATGTTGAAATACCAACCCCAACATGATGCTATTAGGGCATAAGGTTGTAGCCCGACTAAATGAGATCAGTGTCACTGTAGAAAGGTATGGGAAGTCTTGTTCTTTCTCTGTTTTAGAAAGAATGAGGCCAGGTGAGCCAACAGCCAGCATAAGATCACAAGCAGACAAGAAAGTGGCCCTCACTACTGCCTATGTTTTGATTTGGGGCCTCTAGCCTCTAAACCTTTGAGGAACAAATTATTGTTCAAACCACCTGGGCTACAGCCATATATGACAGCAGGCTGAACTGAGTGAGACAGAGATGGTATATTGTTCTATAGCTAAGCCTTTTCCTGCTACCAAGTCTCACAAATTTCATGTGGCACAGACAAAGCCTCCCTTGTTACAGCATTATATCATATATGCATATCTGACAGGGGTGACTGAGTCATTAGTATTTATTAACTAAACATGATCTAGGCTATTCTTTTTCTCCAAGCATAGCTTGATGAATACAGCTGAAATCACTTGCTAGTCTAGTAATAGTGTTGAAGATAATTTAAAATGATGAAATGATTATTATTTATATTTGTGTATGTGTGTATTGTCTGGTGCTGTGTATATGTGGCATTTGGTGCGTGCGTGTGTGTGTGTGTGTCCCATGTATGTGTCCATATTAGTGTATGTATGTACAGATGTGTGCAAGTGGGTGTCTGCATATGTGCTTACGTGCTTGGAGAGGTCAGAGGCTGACAAGAATATCTTCTCCAGTTGCTCTTCATGCCCTTTTTTGAGATAGGGCCTTTCACTGACCTGGAGATTGCCAGTTAGGCTGTCTGGCCAGTGAACTTCAGGGATCTGCTTTCCCAGATACTGGGATCAGAAAAGCATACCACAGTGTCCAGGCTCTCCATGAAGGTCCTGGAAATCCAAACTCAGGTCCTCGTGCTTATACAGCAAGCACTTTACTGATTGATCCATCCCCCCAACTCTGAAATAATTCTTAGAAATCTACTGTGTATGCAGCCCTCATTATACGACACAAGACTCCTAACTATCCAAATGCCATTCTGTTCCACATATTACTGCAAAAAATGTCTTTAAATGTCTGGTTAATCTCTCTTAAAACCGGAGAGGGCACTAGATGACACTTGAGGCAGGAATGGTCAGATGCCTGCAGGTTGTGAGGCCACTGGAAAGAGCTGGGACTTCTTCCACCTGGGGAGCCTAGAGAGAACAAGGCATCCCCATACACAGGACCACAGCTTCAGCCTTGCCCTAGCATGGAGGATATTGTGAGAATGTTCTTGGTGATATTCTAGCTAGTAAGTCATTATACTCTACCTATCTCTGGATTAGTTGGGCTTTAGGAGAAAATAAAATTATTTATTTTTTATGAATAATAATACTCCATTGAGAAGCAACATCCACATCTCAAACAGCTGCTTACAGATGGTTAATTTAATTCATTTAATTTGTGCCATTTGAGAAGTGTGCCTGCCTTCATTTGTGTGTTTGTACAGTGATGTGGGTTCCTTCCATTAGATCTTTAGATATAATCACTAACAGAGCCAGGGGTGCTGAGAGAGGGTCCCTCAGCCTCCACATTTTAGGGTCTTGAAGGCAGAGGAGGAGGTCTCTACTCTCATGACCCCTCATTCTTTAGGGCCTGTTGTACATGGACAGCTGGGTGATAATCACTGGTGAGCTTTTTCCCACCTTGTAGCACAATTGTGTGAGAATTTTACGAAACTGTGAGGGACAGGATCATACCATAACCCTTTCAAGAAATAATACGTGTATCATTTGTTCCAGTCAACACATAAAACCTGAGAATGTTAGAACTTCCCAGTGAGAGCTACAGAAATTATGGATTCTAGAAAATTCACCTAAGTGTTCTCATTCCATTCACATCACATCAAAGAGAATCTACCTGCTTTTGTGTGGAGTGAGCTAAACCTGGTATTACAGGTGAGCCTGACCAATCCTTTCAAGTTCTCTAGGTGGCAACTATTCACCTGTTATAACTGAGTCTCAGGACCTAAGGTCAGATACTCTGCCTTATCTATTTCCCAAGATTTTTCTACAAGGTGGGTACATTATGGCGCAACACTAATTTTGTTACAGACTGGTCATTAAGGGTGGTATTTTCATCTTTAAATAGTTGAAGTCATTGACGAAGACTGATTTTTCTCTCTACATAGAATTATACAAAATCCAAATTTTAAGTAAAGTTTTATTTTTTGACTTGAACTATAAGTAGTTGGGGTTGGAAAGTCTGTGCTGTGGAGAGGAGCTACTTTGCACACTCCTGGCTGTTTGGTGGCTCCCTCAGTCCCCACATTTAGGTACCAGCAGAACACCCTTTTCGCCATTTGTGACAATCACAAATGTCTGTATGCATTGCCAAGTTACACCCTGCAGAGAACCACCTTTCCTCTGAAACCCAACCACGCTCCTTCAGCTTCCTTTAGTCTGTGCTTTGGGGAGCAGCAAAGTTCAGGAGTCATCAGAAACCATCTTCCCACAGAACCTTCCATTCTCTGGATCCTTGCAGCAAGTGCCTGCTTACTAAGTCCTGTTCTAACATATACAAGGAGATCAGTGCTGGGGAAAGGACGACAGAAGAGGAGGAGGACACAGACAGAGTAGGTTGATCAGAATACTTCAGTGTCAACCTGAACTCTTACTTTTCTGATAATGACATCATGGACCCTTGTCAGGGGGCCAATCAGTTCTTTCCTAAGAGGCTTAAATGCACATTGATTTTGGAGATCAGCTTCTTTCAGTGGGACTTCAGAAAGCTAACACCACAGAAATCACATCAGCTGAAAAGAAGAGAGGAAGAAGACCTAAGAACTGACCCCTGTGAGCAGCACTGGATCTATGTGCTCATTGCTTAGCAACTTCAAAGACAACAGACTAAAAGTCATCTTTTCAGATCTGTGGATGAAAAAGAAGTCCATAATATTCATGTCGGTATTTATAAAACATTCAACCACGGCAAGCACTCACAGACTCTCTGTCCATTTTCCAGAGCAATCTTTGAGATGCCTTTAGTTACTCATTTCTTTCCTTTGTTTGTTTTCTGCTGTAGTTGTATTTTGTTGATTTTTGTTTGTTTGGGGGGGCCAAAGTCTTACTCTGTTGCCGACACTGGCTTGGAACTCACTCTGTTCTCCAGACTGGCCTATCACTTTGGGCAGTCTTCCTGCCTCAGCCTACTAAATTCTAAGATGAGAGTTGTGAGTCATTGTGTCCAGAAGTTACTCTTTCCTGATATCCTGATATATGGCTGTCATAAATACACATGAGTAGATCAGACCTCACAGTGTCAGGAGCCAGCCTGGGTCTATCCCAGGCCTTTCCTTTGTAGTTGCCTTATTGCACAGATGGTGAAACCTGTTCAAATCAGCCACATTCACCAAAACAGCCAATCTGTCTCCGGGACAAAATGACACTTCTTGAAGCCCAGGGTCTGGAAAGGAACTGAGGTAGGGACAGTTGGGGTCATGGATCCTTTAGTTCCCATGCCAAGGGCCTGCGGAGCAGCCAGGGCCGGCTCCCAGGAATAGGACTGACACCTCGAGGTGAGCCTGTCTGAGACTTTACTAAACTGTCAGTGCCCCCATATGGCACACTGAGCAATGTCAGAAAGGCACTTTCTGACAGCTCAGAGAAGGGGAAATGAGCTGAGAAGTCATGTGTGTAGAGGCAGGCAATATAAAGAGAGATTTATCACTTGTTCTGATAAATTGACAGTGAAATTAAAAAGCTTAATTATTTCAGCATGAATTCTGAGAGGCTTCTTTTCCCACTGAACATATGAAAAAGTTTCAAAGCATTTCACAGCAATAAAACATCTGTGACCCAATTTGCATAAAACAGACTAAAACCAGGAGCCTCTGGGGTAGCAAAGAGCACAGGGCAGGTAAACAGGCAGTTCACCTTACATTCGCCAGTGAACTCTGTGGGCACTGCGGGCCAAGGAAAAGACCCATATTCATCTGGATAGTGTAGATGGGTGGGAACGGTCAGTCCTCAGTACCAGACAAGAATATGTAAAGGTACCTGGATGACCGAAGGCGGAAGGAAGAGGACACTAAAAGATGACTAATAGACCAGCCTTCATGAGTCCACTGAAAAACACAAAGGGAATGGATGAACCTTAAAGGCAAAAACATCTGAAACATAAAAAGCAAGTACTTGATCTAGAAGCTTTGAATTATAACCATGCTGAGCTATTTCATCTCATTTCTTGTACTGTTGGTCTGATAAAGGGTTGAGTGCATGGTCTGAGAGGTTTGGCAGGCTATTTAGACTGGTTTGATTCTTTCCTCAATATAAGGACAACAGATCTTACACAGCACTTGACATAAAGCACTCTATGAAGAAAGCCGAGCTCTGATTCACACACTTGGTACATATTCGTGAGTGATCTAAAGGAGATTTTTTAAACTGATATAAAACCTGATAGAAATCTGTTCGAAAGAATGTAGAGAATTTTGGCACATGGCAATATACTCATTAGAGAAAAATAGGCAGTGATTGTTTCTGTAAAATGTGAAACAAATTTTGCAAAGAATTAGCTAGGTTAAGTTGATGGTGGAAGTGTTTGGAGGTTGTTTATTCCTTTGTGGGAACTTCTTTCGTAACCCACTATCTCAGCACACAGAAAATCAGCTTCAAAACCTGTTTATAAGTATCTGCTAAATGAGCATTTTACCGCTAAAATTAATTTATTATACACCAAATCACTCATTCTCAGAGGGCAGAACCACTTCTTAGCGGAGGGGGTGGGTGTTGAAACAGATGTAGAGACTTCTAAAAATTTTGAACAACTATGACCCTTGCCCCCAACTTCTGGAGGAAATTTAGCTCCTCTATAGTGATATTACCTGACTATAGATCCCCATCTATAGTGATATTACCTGACTATAGATCCCCATCTATAGTGATATTACCTGACTATAGATCCCCATCTATAGTGATATTACCTGACTATAGATCCCCATCTATAGTGATATTACCTGACTATAGATCCCCATCTATAGTGATATTACCTGACTATAGATCCCCATCTCCTTACAAATCAGGTCCTTGTTGGGCCACTGTTATTATAAGGAGGAGTAATTTTTGCAAGCATGTTTAGAGTAAGGAGCTCTTTCCTGGAGTGATACTCTGTTTAACACAGCCCATGTTGAGGACTGCCATTCTACCATTAACTCAACTGAATGGCAAAGAAAAGAGCTTTGTATGTGACAGGGAGTTTGCACTAAGCAGACAGAGTCATCTTAACCAGGTGTCATGAAGACCTTCCTCAAACTGGACATGGAGAAGTAACAGGATGGCTGGGGTACATGAGAAAGTTTGCCAGCATGAAGATCTGCTGGGATCAGTGGGTTCGGGTGAGCAGGATGCAGTGTTGTGTGCCTGGCAGTTCAGGCTGTACTCATTGGCCCGCTGTGCAAAGGACTTTGTACTCAGGCTCAGCCTAGCAGATGGGTAAACCCAGTGGTCCCTGTATCCAACTTCATAATCAGGGCTAAAAATATTCACTTTAATGTGAACTCATTGTCTTTTTATTTTATTTATGCAAATGTATTTATTTACAGAGGGTACAGTAAGAGCTAACACTATAGAGTAAACATGTTTTAACCATTGTTAATTGGGGCTCGGAAGTTGCGAGTTTTCCACCTTTAAGTCATGTTTCCTAAAGTCTGTTGGAATATACAAATAGACATGCAGAATCAATTCCCTGCAAGATAATCTAGTTTCCCTTTTCTGGAGTCCAACAGATTCCTTTTTCTGTTACCTTGTTTTTGTTTTTAAGATATAATGAACATTAGAGAGAGTTTATTAAAAGAAACCATATGAAGGACTTAGGACATAGGTCAGGGAAAACTGCTTGCTAAACATTCATGAGGTCCTAGGTTTGATCCCCAGTACTGGAAAATAAATTCAAATCATAATATTTGCATACACACAAAACTTTTCATATATTTTGACCAGGTGTGTCAGTTTATGTTCATAATCCCAGCAGTGGGAAGACTGAGCAGAAGGATCAGCCTGGCTCTTTAATAAGTTTCAAGTCAGTCTAGGCCATAGTAAAATGCATCTCAATGTTTGTTGGAAAGATGTCAACGTGCTGTTGATTATGCAAGCCAAGCTGCTCTGTAAGAACTGTGAAGGAATGTCTCAAGTTCAAGTATTATAAATAATAGCTTTTAAGTGGAAGGTAGCATGTGTTCACATCTCATCTACTCTGAGACATCACAGGCTGTATTTGCTTCTTGACACTGGGGGTTAGAAGCTAAAGGTATATTTGTCTGTGAGCATTTCTGAATCCATTCTCTGTCATCTTGACATAACATGTCTTATGTTCTACTCCTTGTCATTTGGTATATCTGGTAGCCTAATAACATAACTGTTATAACACAAAGTATAAAATCAAGTCTTGTTTTCCAGTCTGACTGAAGTCAGTATGATTGCCTTAGATCCTTACTTCTCCAAGGTAAAGACTGGTATGTCCACACATCAGAGAAAGCCTGCAAGTCAGACCTCTTCCTTAAGCAAATCTTCCAATAGGGTCATTATGACAGCAAATGTATACCCATAAAATTGATCTTCATGTCTACCATCCAATAATAAGAAGCCACCAATCAAAAAGTCTTCCCTATAAACTTTCTGTTATTTGGAGGCAAGGTTAGCATCTTGTAGATTGGTTTACTGGACACAGAAGTAGTACATTACGAGCAGGACTCAGTCAGATTATTAGAGGAGATGAACCTATTTGTAGGTGAAAATATGCAGGAATGTCCCAAATATTATGCGCTTCTGAAGAGCACAGTCCTTGGGATCGCTAGATTCTTAACTATTCGATTTCAGCTCAATTCATATGCACTGAATCTGACTCAATTCTCAAAAGAGAAATCATTTTAGCATGTACTATATAAATAACTTATCTGTTCTTGATAGAAAATAACTATTTTTACCTTGACTTTACAATAGGTTTTATTTGGGGGAGACAGTGTTGGTTTCATAGAAAAAGTTATTAACTGAAGGACCCCTTCTATTTCTCCCAGATATTCTCAGATGCCTGAATAATGGAAAAACGATTCTGATTAATTTCATGGAAAGAGGAGCTAATGAAGACTGTAAGTGCATTTGGGATACAAAGTGATAGAATATAAACATACACATATACATAGAAGATAGCTGTAAATGACACACAGATACATAATGATAGATGATAAATGATGGATAGAGAGAGATGGAAGATATATAGATAGATGATAGATGGATAGATGATAAATATTTGGATATATAGATAGATGATAGATAAATATTTGATGATTACAGATGATAGGTAGATGATAGATAGGTGATAGATAGGTAGACAGATAGATAAATAGATAGATAGATAGATAGATAGATAGATAGATAGATAGATAGATAATAGTCTGTCAAAGAGCCATTTCCATCGCTTTCTGACAGGTAGATCTACCTCCTACCTATGACTAATGCTGAGCAAAGTCAGACTGCCCCTTTTTTAGTCTCCCCTGCAATAACCCAGGGCATATCATCCAACACCACTCAAGGATAACTGAGGGGTTTCAAGATTGAATGCACAAGACAGTAAAACCCAACATGACACTGTGAATGTCTCTGCACCCCCAATTTATACCTAATTGAAATATTTACAGACTGTCTTATTTGCATCCTAGCATACTGATTTGCCAAGTCACGTTTCCATCCTCACTGCCCTGTTACATATATTCTTTTACTTTTGTGGTAAAGAAATGTATTGTTTAGTGAGGGATGCCCGTTAGAAGCTCTGACCCTTTTCTTTAATAATTTACAGTAGGAAAAAAAACACAAAATTATGTTTTTCTCACTTTTGTATAGACTCATTATTTTTATCTGCTGACAACTCAGTGTGTGTGTGTCACTCCTATGTGGGAGACAATGAATTGTATCTGTGAGAAGAGTATGTAAAGATAGAGGGCATTTGTGTCACTAGAAGACTCCATTTGAACCAGTCACTGAGTGTAGGTGGCTTGGTAGGCAGCCCTCCTCTCTGCCTCAGGCAAGGATGTCTGACAATTCTCAGCAAAGCCTGTCTCTGGATCACTGAAGCCTTTCTCCTGTCAGTGTCAACATGAAAACATTACAGCTCCATTTCAGCTGCTTGAGCAAAGAGTCCTAGCCAAGAAACCAGCAAGTATAGCAAGACACAAAGTGTCCTGTTTGCCTGTCTTTAGGAAAAAGTCCCTTTTGGAACAATATTCTTTTCTGGAAATACAGTGGAGAAAGAGAAACACAGGGTAAATGTATTAATGTATGACATGCATGCTTTGGGCTATCAGAATTCTGAAGGTCAGCATGGAAGATTTCTGTTGAGAGGAATTCCAGTCTACTCAACAGGAGTTTATACTGCGAATTTTACAGAAAAGGCAGATCATTGCTACCAATTGCTCATCCTGGCTTGGTAGTTCATATTTGAAATTATGTTTTTCTCTTTGGTCAAGTAAATGCAAATAAAAGACAATTGGAGAGCTAGAAAGATGGTTTGTCAGTTAAGAGCACCAGCTGTTCTTGTGGAGGACCTAGGTTTGGTTTCCAGCAACCACATGGCAGCTAACAACCATCTGTTAACTACAGTTACAAGGATACAGCACCCTCTTCTGACCTCCAAGGACATTACATGACACAGGTCACTTACATACATACAGATGAAACACTGATAAACATAAAATAAATAAGTATTTTAGAGGATAATTGGCTAAGTAAGACCAGCAAGACACAGATAGATTGGATTACAATAAATTGGCATGATGGTGATATTTTTGCAAAGTGGAAGTCACAGAGGACAAATACCATGCTGTAAATGAAGACTGAATTTGTGGAAACTTTGATGATGACATAAAATAGAAGTAGAAACAAGGAGAGATTTTCTCTGAGACCAGGTGTCCCAGCGGTATCCACAAAAGATAATGCAGAATGAGAGACAGAATTAAATTAGAAGACTGTGTCTACCTTGGAATGGAGGCAGCCATATTTAGACTGAGCATTTTCTGAGACAGACTCCCCATCACATCCAAGGGGCTGAAGCCTAGCCCTTCCTAAGGGAGGCTGAATCTGTGGCCTCTGTTCATCTCCCAACCCAGAACCGTGCACAGGTTCTGATCTTGACAACTAACAACTCCTCTCATTCTCAGAGACTTGTTTACAAAAAGCAATGTGCCCAGTGACAAGGAGAGAATACACACGGAGCCAGAGTATATACAGCTTGTGTTATTAACACACTATATGATGAAAAATCCTTAGAAAAAATTGAATTCTAGAGAGTTTGATCAGCTAACCCGTGTGCTTAAGCATGTTTTAAATTCCCCTTATAGGATCACACTGGTAATTTTAGTCCATCGGTCCAATACAGAAGGAGTTCTATTTCTTCTTTGGTGCCTCATCATATAGCTGCTATCTGTATTGTTGCTGCTGCTACTTGAAGAGCTGGAGTTGGAGTTAGGAGGAGGAGGCGGGGGAGGAGCTGCTGCTGCCATTGTTCTCTGAGGAGGAAGACATAGATGTTTCACTCTCTTTCAGAGACTTACTGGACAAACTGTCACTGCTATAGCTATTGCAGTTTATTATACTCTTAGACCTTTTTTCCCTTGGTCTCTTTCTATATACATTAGTTTCTCTGATGCTTTGGTGCCTGGGAATGGAAAGGTCCTGGGTGTCCAAGACCACATGTGGAGTCAAGACCATAGCTAGCCATCAAGAGAGGGGGGAGTTCCATTCTTGAGAATCATTTCTCCCAACACTAGAACTTCCAAATGACAGAAACTTCCCCTGTCCTCGGCATAAGCCCAAAACAGAGGCAAAGCCACTGTTATTCATGATCTAGGACTCTGGGGAGAAGGTTATAGGGAATGTAGTCACTCAGAGAAGATTGAAACCTGCCCCCATCCCTCATGCTGCTCCACCAGCCCACCAACAGGGGAATTTAAAACCATGGCTCATCTTTGGGGACCACATCTCCAGATTCATGGGAGGTGACCACAGCTCCAAGTTCTTGGGAAGGGACCACAGGTCCAGGCTCATTACAGACAACCACAGGTCCAGGCTTATGGGACACAACCACACATCCAGGTTCAAAGGAAGGGACCAAAGCTCCAGCTCATGGGAGGGGACCATAGTTCCATGTTCACAGGAGGGGACCACAGCTCTACATTCATGGGAGTGAACACAGCTCCAGCTCACAGAAAGGGGCTACAGATCATATTTACATGAGACCACAGTTCCAGACTCACAAGAGGTAACTACAACTCCAGGCTCATGGGAAACAACCACAGCTCCAGCTCATAGGAGGGGACCACAACTCAAGGGTCTTGGTTAGCGGCCACAGCTCCAGGCTCATGGGACACCACAGCTCTAGGTTTACAGGAAGGGACCACAGTTTCAGGTTCATGCCTAGTGGGTAACCACAGTTCCAAGTTCACGGGAGGGGTCATAATTTCAATTATGTGGCTTCCTACTATTTTTCTGTCTCCAATACTCTGTACATATGATTATACTTCTGTTAAAGAAAGAACATTTTGGCTTCTGTGCAGCAACCAGAGGCCACAGTTACCTACTGAATTTCTCACTAGAGGGACATCAATATTGGAGAAAACCACTTTTGCTCAAGGAGACAGAGGATGGTGTGTTTTTATGGTCAAGGATCTGACTTTTGGGAATTCTGCTGTTTTCATATATTCCACCAGGGTCAGGGGAACAAGTGAGGACACAGCTTACTGGAATCACATTTTGAACACTCTTATTGAAATATGAATGCCATTTGCCACTTAAAACTCCCCCTCTCAACACACCTCAGGCTGGAGCACATGACGGGGCCAAACATCCTGAAACACTCCTCACCATCCTTGCTGTTGGCATTGCTGCCCACCATCTTCAGCCACTTACTCCCACAGCCCATCACACCCTTGTCTCAACGGGCAAATAGCTGCCACACTGTCGTTCTGATACTGATTCTGTCTTGACTTATCAATTATTTTCTTTCTTACTTGCCAAGCCCTGAGTTCAGGTTTTTGAGATCAGTGTAAAAGCACCTAAGGTCAGGAGAATATTTGTTCTGTGTGATAAGGTTCCTCACACCATTCAGCATAGGCATTGGTCTCTCAGACGCTGGCATGCCCCAGACCCCAAGGCCTGCTGCCTGGGGCATGTTTCACTTTGCCATCTTCTCTCCAAACAAATATCTTATTGATTAGAATATTGGGCCTTCCCGAGAGCTATAAGCTGAATTGGTTTAGACAGAGACCTAATAACTAATAACTATAGCTTTAAAACATAACTCAGAATTTTCACTCCTAATACATTGAGTTGCTTATTCACAGTTAGTGAGAGTCCAGGAGCCATGGAAGTATTTCAGGTGCTACTTGTTTCTGATATCACCTCTGCTCCGCTTCTGGGTAAAAACGTTCGAACAGTTTCTTCAGCTGCTGCTTTTGTCTGTTCTTCTCACAATGACCCTGTTCTTCCTTATTTTCTCCTTTCCTGATTATACTGAACTAATTCTGTGAAAACTGATATATATATATTTATATGTATAAATATAATTCATGATTTAAATGAATTTTTGTTAATATATCTAAAAATATTAGCCTCAATCACACACAATTAACAATTATAATAACAGACAGTTACATCTAGTAGTTATAAGATATTGTGCAACACAATGTAGAGCCTCACTTCTAGCCACCAAGAAATTCTCTAGGCAGTCAGAGAAGCAAAATAGGATTTCAAAGAAATATTATGTGGCAGAGACAAGATAATTACCGTAACAGAGCTATGGGGTACTTCGAGGCTGTTTTATTTTTTGTTATGAAGAGTTATTGACATTTTGGAGATTCACAATCTCTTTTTAAATTTTACATTCCCAGATAAGAGAGCTATAAATTCAGCATCCTCTCTGCCTGATTTAAAAAAAAAAAAAAAAAGATTTGGAGAATTGGTAGATTTCACAGCATCAAAGGTAAATGAAATCTGAGATGAGCCGTCTGCTTGATGAGGAACCTGGTGGCTCATCTGACAACAAAGCACTCTCCCTTCTCACAGGGAAAGGCCATCAGGATGCCTGTGAAATGGCTTGTTCTCCACTGGTAACCTCAAATCTCCTTCCCAAGCTGAAATTCAGGAATAACCAAGCAGGCTTCAAAATCAAAAGCACCAGTTGGCTCTGCGTCCCTTAGCAAATTTTTTCTCCAGAAGTAAATAATTGTTACTGGCTGAAATGACATTGAGCTGAGACAAAATGGTCCTTGTGAGGCCCAGTGGGGTGCTAATGGTCAGATGGTATGTCCTTAACTCGCAGGGATGCGGAGCACTGAATCTTGCCATTCTATTTGAAACACTTAGCTTTTCAATGGGGAGTGCTCAGAAGGAGATGAAAATTGCCCTGGCACTGGAATGAGCACAAAGATGGGAAATGGAGGCAAAGCTGGCGAACAGCATTGCGCTGGGGACCGGGGCTTATTTTCCTCTTCTTTGTTACATTTGCGGGAATTTATTTTTGAAAATTTCTATAGTAAAAGGCCAGGCTCAATCAAGAACAATGGTGTGCTCAGTGGCTAATAATGAGCAGCCATGCTGATAATCCATGTGTTTCAAAATGGGGAGAAAACAGGAAGGAAAGAAAGAAAAGGAAAGGAAAAAACAGAAGTCCACCCAAAGCAGAGCAGCAGGCTGGTCCAATAGTCACCCGTCCCCTTCGTCAATCGTCAATGCTGGCCGGAACACATCTTTTATTAGTGTCATAGATTTGAGTTTGGCACACTACATTGTCTCCAAGTTTTGCAAGTACAAATTTCTTGGTCCAGAAGCCTCCAAAGGAGAAATCGTTTGATTCCTATAGGCATGGGATACCGGGAGGCGCAGCGGGGGGGGGGGGGGGGGGGAGGAACATGTCCTTCTACGTAGGAAGTGACCCCATTCTCATCACTGTTCACCTGTGGATCTCTTCTGTGTTTTGGTTGCTCCCAGAAGCCAATGAATTTCCAAGATGTCCAAGCCCATGAATGTGACTCCTTTGCAAGTTTGTTTTCAGTGGAGTCCAAGAGATTGAATTACTCCCCAGCAGAGATAACAGTACAAGGAAATGGGCATCTGTGTCACCTTTCATAATCTAACACGACAGTCACCTGTTGTCAACGGGCTGAGTGATTCTGGCCTGGAGGACCCTCGAAGAGAAGGTACAGTCCTTAACTACTGTAAGGTGTCCCAAGTAGGTCTTCACCTTTCCACAGATAATTTTCATATCATTTATTCTTCCAAAATCTGCAGGAGAAGTGGATTCAAGCATTTTGTGAGTTAGGAAATCATGGATCCTTGTTCCTGGACACACAGTAAGCTGTGAACCTTAGACTGAACCCAGGCCCAGGCCTTTCTGACTGCAAAGAGTCATATAGTTGGTAGCCTTGTGCTTTCTCTGAGCTGTCCTGGATTCCAGCACTCACCATTCTGCTGTCCATTTGCTTAACAGGGCTCACTGGTACCATTCTATGCTTTGAGTTGACTTGTGTCCTTGAGTAAATTCCTCTTCTGCTTTATAAGTCTAATGCTGCCTCAAGTGCTTATTTGGGGGCCATCTATTTACACCTAAGAACTCTGATATAAGATACTTCAGATTACTAGGGGAAAGGCAACAGTCAGAAAGGGATGAAAACAACAGAGAGGTGACAGAAGGTTTTGGAAGAGTTCCACAAAGAAA
Source organism: Eospalax fontanierii (assembly GCA_035773235.1). NCBI lineage: Eukaryota > Metazoa > Chordata > Mammalia > Rodentia > Spalacidae > Eospalax > Eospalax fontanierii. The sequence continues at coordinate 53,931,791 of CM069529.1, forward strand.
GGCAGTATCCACAATGGCAGGAAGATGAGGAGACAGACCACAGCCCTAGACGAAAGTAGAGCGGCAGGTGTGGATAGAGTGGGCCCCAGAGCACCGGCCCAGCTTAAGAAAGCTTATGGCTACTTCTGATTTCCTTGTTGCTCTTTAAATGAAGCCTTCCTGCTATGGAGATGAGTGGCAGCCCCTCCCATTCCCCTATCTTTGTTTCCCATGGGGTTCCATTTGCCATAAGCAGTCTTTCATCTTTTACCTGAGTCAGAAATGACTGAAGCTTGAATGATCAGGATGAGATTTTCACATAAAGCCTTGTTGATGCACTTTTAAAAGACAGGAGTTTTAAAAGCCAAAATGACTTTTAAAATCTTTACAATGATGTTGGTGGGGGAGTAAGCAAAAAGCTACTATAATATTGAATAAGTCTATGTCTGTGTCTGTATGTGTGTGGCAGAATGTGACAGAGACAGAAAGAGAGAGAGAGAGAGAGAGAGAGAGAGTGAGAGAGAGAGAGAGAGAGAGAAGAGAGGAACAGGAAGATTTAGTAGCAGGCTGTTTTTATTTAGAGAAACCAATGGGCCAAAATGCATGTATTACACATATATAAAAATGTCATAATGAAACATATTATTTTGTATAATTAATATATGCTAATTAAAAGGCATAAGCCTTAGTCTTTCAAGCTGTGCATCCCAGTGTATTAAGCAGTTCTTAGTTTTCCAGACAGAAGGCTATTAAAGAGGCAGGACGCATTTTCTACAAACAAGGACACAGAGTCACTGAATGTCTCCCAGGACATAATTCATGTGAAATGACATTTTTTATCAGATCTTCATTTAAAAAGTAGTGGAATTTAAAGTATGCACTTAACCAAGCCTTACTCTTTAAACTCTTCCTATATTGTTCTTAACCATCACAGATAGTTGAGCTAAAACACATTCCCTGCCCTCAACAGGAATGGGCAAATTCGTACAAAGAGAATGGTAGAGTCAGCGATGTGAAATGACCTGACTGTGGAATACAAGTTGCGCTAATCTCTAATGCTGTTTGGGCAAGATCAGAAATGTATTCAAGTATAGTTCATGATTCATCCTGCTGATTCTTCTACTCATCAAATACTTCCTGAATGCCGTGTCATTTGATCACTATCTAAGTTAGCTTACTCCTGCCGTGACAAAAAATCATCAACCAAAACCAATTTGGGGAGGAAAATGTTTATTTTATCTTACATCTTCCAGGTCACAGTTCATCACCAAGGGAAGCCAAGGCAGGAACTCAGGGCAGAAACATGGAGGCCGGATCTGAAGCACAAACCTCTGAGATATGCTGCTTACCGGTTTATTCCCCTGGTCTGTGCTCAGCCTGTCATTTTAGGCAACCCAGGACCACCTTCATGGATTGCACCATCCGCACCGGGCTGGGCCCTCCCACATCACTCGAGGATTAAGAAAATACCCCACAGAGCTCTTGTCTATCATTGATAGAAGTGAAAAGTGTTCAGTCATTTTGAAAAAACATTTAAGCTGGCTGTAGTGCTGCATTCCTTTAATGTCAGCACTCAGGAGGCAGAGGCAGGCAGATTGTGAGTTCAAGACTTGCCTGGTCTACATAGTGAGTTTCAGATCAGCTGGGGCTACAGGGAGACCCTATCTCAGGTAAAAAAGAGAGAAGGAAAGGAAGAAAGAAAGAAAGAAAGAAAGAAAGAAAGAAAGAAAGAACCTGCATTGCAAAGGTTTTCCATATAGTTCAGCAATTCTACCTCTGGATATTTATTCAAAAGAGACTCTGAAAGATATCATATGCTAATGTTATTGGCAGAAAAAATTTAAATACCTAAATATATATATATATATATATATATATATATATATATATATATAAACTTAAATACCCATCAACTGACAAATGTATCAATGAAATGTGATTTCCAAACACAACAGGAATTTATTTAGACTTCAGAGGAAGAAACTCCCACACATGCTAGATCAAACTGGACACCATTATGCTAAGTGAAATAAGTACATACAAAAGGACAGGTAGTGAATGAGTCTGTTTCTGTCATGTACCTAGAAGTATGAAATTCATTGAGACAGAAAGTGGGCCCCTGCCTGCTAGGAGCTAGAGGAAAGTAGAAACAAGGAGGTGATGTTTAATGGTCAGAAGTTGACATGATAGACAAGTTCTGTAGATTCTGGTGATTGCTTAGTTTTTCACATACAGTTAACAGCATTAGACTGAATATTTAAATCTAATATAGAGAGACTAGGGAAATGACTCAGTAAGTAAAGCACTTGCTGTGCAAGTGTAGGGACCTGAGTTCAAAATCATATAGAGCTGAATGTGGTAGCTTATATTTGTAATTCTAGCATTCCTACTGTGAGACAGGAAAAAGAGACAGGATACCTGAGGCTTGTGGGCCAGCTAGCTACCCCAGCATACAAAGTAATGAACAACCAATCCTATCTCAAACAAGGTAGAAATCAGATACATGAGACTGACAAATGACCTCCACCCACAAAACATGACACACATATACCTACCTACACTCTCATGCCCACATGCACACAGGCATAGATACACACACACATACACACACACTCACACACACACACACACACACACAATGATAGGGAAAGAGAAGCAGACAGAGACCAAGAGATGGATTGATTGAAGTTGGAAAGATGCCTTGGGTGGAGTTAATATTGTGAGTGTAAACTTCTTGGGAAACCACGTTGAAAAATGGTCCTACAATCTGAGCTGGGTTTTCCTGTGGGCACTAGAAAGTCACTCAACATGGCTGGTAAGGGTAGAATCTCATTGAAGTTTTCTGTTTTGAATAAATTATTATGAATGAATGAATGAATAATAAGTGAACAGCAGGAAGGTCAGTAATGTCTTCTTCAGTCACCAAATCCAGTCCGTAACTTGTACTAGGGTGCTGTCTCTGGGGACTGAGTGTGAAGGCACAGATGGAAGGAAGGCATTTAGGAAGGCAGAGCTCACATAAGAATTTCACATGAGAATTTCCCAAAGATACCCCTAAGTTTAATCCTCTGATTGCCAGTTTCACACACGCTGGGTGACATATGCATCATTATCTTATCATGGCTCTCCTGAGAGGGGAACAAAACTCAGGATCAATTGTCATCAGTTGGACTCCCTGGGCCACAGAGGTTAAGAAGGTGGAACAGATTTACAGTGATCTTGACAATTGCTGAAGCTTGCTCATTACTTCTTATAAGGACACATAGGTTGGCCCAGCAAACAGGAGGAGTCTAATGAGCCCTCAGAGGGCAACCCTCTGGGTCTTCCCCAGACAGCCAAATGGCTCTGCCTCCGACATTTTTCTTCACTTGGATTCAAGCAGGGCCTCAGACAATCTGCTCACAGGCTTTGAGAGGACTCCCAAAGCTCACACCAGCTCTCAGCTGCTACTCTACCTGGATCTCTTCTTGCAGGGCTTGTCAGTGCATACTATGGCTTGCTGAACTTCTGTCAGAGATGATACAAGGCTCTCTGTGGTGTGTGGCAGTAAACCCAGGGCTCATTACTGGTTTGCAGAAATAAACCAGTGAAACCAGTTTCTCTCTCTCTCTCTCTCTCTCTCTCTCTCTCTCTCTTTCTCTCTCTCTCATGTCTGGTTTGATATCAAGCTTTCTACCTTCTCATTTCAAATATTCAGACCTTCAGACCACTGTCTCACCCTCACCCTATCCTGACTCTGATGTATTGTAGATCTCACCAGACTGGCCCTCTGGTTTCCCTTGGAGCTCTAAGGCAACTTCTCATTATTGATTAGTAAAGTTCGCCAGCCAAATGAAGGGAGCTGATATATCTGACTCAGATTCTGAGGTAAAAACTTCTGTCACAGAGGGGCTGCCAGGCATAGGAGCCATCCCACTGGAACAACTGATTTTTGGCTACTCAATTCAGCAAGCATTGGTGGGGTGGTTGTGGGGGTTGTTCTTATTCTGGGAATGGCAGGTAAGTCAATAAAGTAAACCACTTTAAGTGTCTAGATATTTATTACCTAAGTGCGGGCACAGCAGTAAAACCAACTGATTATGGGAATGTAAACTTATATAACTGCTAAATAGAGAACAAATCTAATCCTAGAACTAAATGGGGGAAGAAAACACGTTGTTTAGTGAGGTTGTGGGAAGAGTGGAGCCAACAATTTATGGTTTTCTTATTTTTACATTGCTATTTATTTGTGTGCATGTAGGGTACTGGGATGTGAGTGGCACAGCATGTATGTGTGGGTCAGAGGACAACTTGAAAGAGTGATGTAGGTCTTTGGGATCAAATTCAGGGCATCAGATTGGCAGTAAGCACATTTGCCCCCTGAGCCATCTCATTAGCCTATTTCTCCCCCTTTAATCAGCTAGAGTGAGGAATAATGTACAATCAATAAAACATACTTGGGTTTGCAGTTCATGGAGTTTCAGCATTTATTTAGAGCCCCAAAACAATCATCACAGGTCAAGAAGACTAGGCCTCCCTGAACTTAACACAACCTACAATTGCTTGGGAGTAGAATCCTGATGAATTACTTATCTGTACTAGTTGGCCTGTGGACATGTCTGTGGGAGATTGTCTTGACTGTTTATGTAGGAAAACTCAGCCCATTGTGCACCGCACCTTTTCATGGGCTGGGCCCCGAAATCTATAAGAGTAGAGAAAGCTACCTGAAAGTAAGCAAGCAAAGAAGGATCCGTATATTATATTCCCTCTGCTTCTGAGTCTGGATGGGGTGTTATAACCTACTGCCTTACTTCTCCCAGATAACAGTCTGTAACCTAGAAATATAAGCCGAATAAACCCTTCAGTCTCTATGCTGTTTTTTTCAGGGTATTGTCACAGTAGCAAAACTGAAATTAGAAGACACATATTATAAATAAAACCTGTTTTCCAAATATCGTGGCTAATATTTTGTACCAATATGTGGCTTACTTTTTAATTTTCTTAAGTTGTCTTTAAATTATTTTGTCTTTCTTTCCTGAAATGCTGCAAAAATCACCCTGTATTTCAAACATCTTTGAACAGATTTCTTAGAATTTTCTTCATCATAATTGTTTTGTGACCTGTGTCCACTGTAGTTCCTTGTCTTCACTTAACGGAGTTGGACAGATGTTCGTTTATGGACATACAGATGTCCTGGCATGACAGGAGAAGTTCCCAGATCAGAGAAGAGACCACTTTTGAGAGTTTTCAGCTGTTTCCAAATGCAAATATCCCCCTGGCACTGGAATGAGGAGCCATATTGACTGATACTTGAAGAAGAATTGCATCACAGCAGAACAGGTCTCAGGTCAGGAGAGTCCCAGGTTTTACAGCACACGTGGCCCTCTTCATTGCTGGAGAGATCAGTCTTACCGTGTAAGGTGAAGCAATGATCTCCAGGAAGAGGTTTCCCCACCATGCTGGACAGAAAACACACGCCTCCAAGGAGTGTGAACTTAAGAATCTTAAACCCTTGAACAAAAAGTGCTGTCCATTCACACATTCCGTAGCCTATGTGGCTGGAGCTGGGAAAGCCTTACTGTGCAAAGGAGGAGAAAGTTCACAGAGAGTGAGTCTTCAGTGTCAGGAGCCACTGGGCAAGGCTGAGTGAAAGTTTCAAGAAACTAGCAGTCTTGTTTCTCATCTGAAAAGCATTCTCTCATTGAGAAGCAAGTTTTTTTAGGTCATGGTTGTTTTGTGTTGTGTTTGGTTTGGTAGATGTCTTTTAACATACTGAGAAAGCTCCCTATATGACAAGCTTTATTTTTTCAAGTTTTAAATAATAACATTGACAGGAGGACCAGTCCAAAAGTAGATGTATCAAAAGGTGGAAAACCATTTATACAAGGAAGCAGGAAAAAGTTGAGTTACATGGGTAAGTCAAAATGGGAGGGCGCTACCTCAGCAAACGACTTCTGTAGTGCCCAGCACACAGCTAAATTCCTATCCACCAGAGACCTGCATGCTATTGGAACCGTGGCACAGAAGCACAAATAGTGCAAGTTCAAAAACCAATATTATGGAATACAGGAGACAGAGAAATGTAAGAGGAAATACCTTGCGGGGTGAATAATTGAAGGGCTGAGTCTCCCTCTTCAGATTGGATGAAGCAGTTAGGAGGGAGAAGGACCATTGGGGTAAAGAGTAGTCACAGGAGTCGATCTGGGCAAGATCAGCAGCTCCAAGCTCAGGAGTGAACAAACAGAGAATGGTAACATATTCAAAACATAAAAAGAGCAGTGTAAATGGAGTTCTGTAAACAACAGAGGAAAGAGATGAATTTGACTAAACGGCAGTCTATCAAGGTCATCTTAATATCCAGGATTAATCTGAAAAGCATAATCTAGCATATGAAATTATTAAGTATTTTAAAGATGTATTCTTTTGTGTGTATGAGGGTTTTATGTGCATGTATATATGTGCACCATGTGCATGCCTGGTACCTGCAGAGGTCAGAAGAGGGCATAAGATCCCCTGGAACTAGAGTTACAGGTCATTGGGTACTGGGAATGGAACACATGTCTTTTGCAAGTATCAAGTGCTCTTAAGCAATATTCAGCTCTCAAGTTTAGTTATCAAGTATTTCAATTTAATGATAAGTTTCATGGTATTTTTGTTATTTTCCTTCTTTTTATTGAATTTATGTGTATTTCATACAGAACATGTCAATCATCTTTATACCCTTTTCACACTGGCACACTCCCATAGCCCCCCCTCCAAATTCCATGCATTCTGTCATTGATGTTAAGGTCTACGGAGTCAAGTTAGTGTCCCCATACAAGCCTCAGTGCAAGTTCATACACTGAGCTGTAGTCAACTTAATCTAGAGTCCCTCCCTTTAAGAAGATCAGCTGTTCCTAGCCCAGCAGTATTCAGCTGCCAATAGCTCTTTGACTAAGATTGGGTCCTATTGTTCAGTTCCACAGTTCTATGCTGGGTTTTTGTCTGCTTGGGTTTACATGGGGATTCTGCACGATGTCATCATTGCTGTAGGTTCACATGAGTTTGTAAGCCTCTATTTCCATATGGTCATGCAGCATGTCCTCCCCTGGCTCTTACAATCTTTCCACCTTCTCTTATACAATGATCCTTGAACCTTGGGTAGGTGAAGCAGAAGTGTCCAAGGATACACACTTGGACCCACACTAGTGACTTACTCTCTAGGCTTGAGCCATCTGTGTCTTTTGTGTGTTAACTGTCCTCTGTTGTGTGAAGGAGCTTTGTTGATGAGAGCTGAGAGATGTGTTAGCGTTCTCTCTACCCCTTGTTCTATGTTCCACTATGTTCCATGAGCCTTAGGTGTACAGGTTCTATTGTAGCCGTGTCATCTAGGATTGGGCATTTCACAATCTCTGTGTGTGACAAGTTGTGGAACTCTGTAAGTCTCCATTTGTTGCAAGAGAAGCTTCTTTGATGAGAGGTGACTGGCATACTTGTTTGTAAATATAATCACCCATATTGCTATTAGTAAAGCAAATAGTAAGAAATTACATTTGTCTAGAGATGTCACTTCCTTGGGGTTTCCTCTAAGACTTATGACTTCTCCAGCCATGTATATTTGGCTATATTTACAGTACCACACATGAATTCCTTCTCACCGAGTGGGTTTTATAACCAATTAAGAAGCTTTTGATTACCCCCAAGATAAAAGTGCCACTACCGCCCCAATATAGTTCTCTGTGTAAGTCACTGTTGTGATTATTAGGCCTTAAAGCTAGGGTTGGATCATTAATTGATGTTCTCCTTTAGCAGCTTGCATAGTACGCTCCAAACTATGAGAGCTAGCCTTCAGGGGAAGTGGCTTCCAGGTCAGTTCCAGCTCCATTGCTCCAAATCCTGTGTCAGAAGTATGTAATGTCTTCAGCAGTAGAGACTTACCTTCAAGTTCTGGGAGGCAATCAAGGAGCTGTGGAAATATCCTATGTAATTCTGAGAGTCTCTTGGACCACACTGGCCAACAACTCAACAGAGGTGTCTCTTGTCTGGCACTGTTTCTTGTTACGTAGTCTTCAGCTATACACATGGACTCATGTAGAAATACTGTACGTGTAATTTTTCAGCTAATATTTCCCCTCTGTTTTTTCATACCAGCTCAGCCTTATTGATCTCTTCTCTTCTCCTCTATCTCTTTCTCCCTCTTTTATGAAGCTACATTGTCTCCCCACTACACATACACATGTGTGTACCTGTCCATCATAACTATGTGTTAGAGATAAGACACATGAATGTGACATTTGTTATATTCCAGGTACTGTAATAAGCACTTTATTTCTGTATGTGTGTCTTTAAACACAAACATTCACATTTTCTGTGTTATATGTGTGTGAGATATGTAATATAATCACCTCTTCTGATATTTTTTGTATTTTTTTTCATGCTGTAAAATCATCACACATTTCATCTATAAAATTCTTGTGTTATTGTCATATTAGAAAGGTATTATTAGCATAGCAGTCATTCAAAGGAAGCAACATGAGATCCAGTCTGTCTGTTCCTTTGGGTCACACACAGTGTTCCTGCAGCTGAGACGAACTGAACCCCTGAAGAGAGCTGAAATGTGTGGTGAGGCTCCACAGTTAGCTGGCAGGGGTTACACAGTGGGTTAGGGGGAGATATAGAAAAACAACTTTAAAAAGAGTTCAAGCTAACTGCAGGGTCTAAATCACAGAGTGGGAAACAGCAAGTGTGTGAACACGTCTTCTCATTTATAGTGTTTCTGCACTCCTTGGAGTATGCATTATGTCAAGGTGGAAAGGAATTTTCTCAGCAAAAAATTCCCCTTGCCACTAAACTAAGAACAGGATCTGTGCTATCATGAAATCCAGCAGCTCTGACATTCTCTGGTGAATTAAGATGGCATTCCTAAGTGCACCTAAGATCTTTGTGTATTTCTCTCTCCAGAAGTGCTGGAGCTGGGGACTGTAACTCCAGACTGGTGTCATTGTCTCACATCCTGCGGGGGAGGATTGAGTCAAAGTATTGAAGGTTCTCCTTGTAAAGTGAATAACTCAGCTGGGCATGGTGGTGCATGCCTTTAACCCCAGCACTCAATATACAGAGGCAGGTGGAAACTCTGAGAATGAGGCCAGCCTGGTCTACATAGTGAGTTCCAGGCTAGCTGGGGCTACATGGACACCCTGTCTCAAAAAGACCAAAAAATAAAATAGAATAATCTATCCTAGAAAAACAATTCAGTGTGGTCATTTGTTACTATATGTAACATATCTGTGGATGGTCTTCCTAGGGTAGGGTCTTTGTTCGGCACCAGGATATAAAGTGTGAATAAGATTGTGCTAGTCCTATCTTGTAACTTTTAAGAAATACTTTATTTATTATTTTAATTATATATATATATATATATATATATATATATATATGAGTCTATTGCCTCCATGTATGTAAGTGTACTTGTGTCTTCCAATGCCTGTGGAGATCAGAAGAAGGCATTGGATCCCCTGGACATGGAGTTAAGGACAGTTGTTAGCCACCATGTGGGTACTGGGAATTGAACCCAGGTCCTCTACAAGAGAAGTCAGTGTTCTTCACAGTGAATCCATCCCTCCAGTTCTTCTATCTTGAAACTTAATGAATAAGGGAACAGTATAGTTTAAGAAGGCCTGTGATCCTCAACACTATGCTGCTGTAGAAAATGAACAGCTACCTGTATAATCCCACACACCCACCACACCTTCACAACTCACTCAAGGAAAAGTCAGAAAGAGAGCTCCTATGTAGGCATATTTGCACTGAGCACAGAGTGTGCACCGAGTGGTGGAATGTTAACATGCTAAGAGTGAACAAACAAGCCCCACACAAGGGACACATGCAAGGATGCAGACTTCAAGGGGGCAGGTCTGTAAATGGCAACAACTTACAGAGTTAGTGGAGGATAGGAAAAATGGTGAAAACAGTCTAAGGGAATGAGTCTGAGTCGAGTGTCAGAATGGGAAGCAGAATAACAAGTGTGGAGGCTGGTGGGATGCAGGCATTGAAAAGCCAGGTTGAAGACTCACTAAAAAAGGATGCTGTAGAAAACTCTGAGCCTGAGGAGATGGGGCTGAGACAGGGAAGGAAGCAGAGGCAGACTGTCTCCCAGGTCAGAGAGCAAGAGTCAAGCAGAATTTAGTTCAGTGGCTTGTGTGTGTGCAGGATTTGTGCAGGGATCTAAGAGTTGATGTGACTGACCTTCCTCTGTGGTAAAGAAGAATGAAATTATCTGGTGACATGATCAGAAACAGAACGGTGGAAGATAATGTTTTTTCAAACACATGAATCATGATCCATGGTCAAGTGTAGGTTGTAGTAACAGAAAAATCTCTAGAGATAAAGTGAAGAATCTCAGCTGAACATAAAAAGAATATCAGGTTAAAGTGGTGTTGGCCAACTGGAATTTTGGACAAATTTCAACTGTGTTTGGTAGAGCTACATGAAAGCAGGGAGCGAAGAAGACAGAAAGATGCTGGGATTGTGGATTGATTATTATAAAGTCCTCGTTCCAGTACACAGTGACAGAACTTCAGCTTGACAGCTGGTTACAGGTACTTTGTCATGCAGCAAGCCATTAAGAGATGGGTCATCATCATGGACCCTAAAGGATAGTGCAGGAAGTCACAAAATGTAGGATGGATAGAAAGATTATGGGTCAGATGCCAAGCCTGACAGTATCTGACCAGGAATGGTGATGCTCTGGCATCATTAGCACAGAACAAAAGCCCTTTTCTAGGGAATAGAAAAGTCAAGCAGGATCAAGGGATCATGAGGGTTGAGGTGAGATCAGAGTAATTTGGGGGATGGCTGAAGATCTCCAGCATTTTTGAGATTAACTCTCCTGGTCAGGAGACACCATCTTGCTGATGGATCACAGGCTGTGTTTAACATGCTGCTATCTACTTTTATGAGGCAGGTTGGTCTGGAAATTTCTTCTTTGTGCCTTTGCCAGGCTTTGCTATGAAGGTTAAACTGGCCTCATAAAATGAGCTTGGAAATGTTTCTTCTGTCTAGCTTCCATAAAATTTTCTATGGAATGGATGGAGGTCTTTCTTCCTCAAACTTTTGGAAGAAATGTTTTATGAAGTTGTGTAGATTTGTTTCCTTTATGGAGTGTTTTAAAGAACATATTCAATTTGGTGAATAGATATTAACTATCAATATCAGTTATTTGTTCTGGAGTCTCTTGTGATATGTACACCGTATAAGAATGATCTTAACCCTTTAACTGAGAAACACAGTCTTTGATTGTAACTTCTGACATTTTGGATTCTCTGCTATTTACTTTCTAATTTGTTTCTCTTTAATTCAATTGATTTAAATTTTGTTTTCTCTGCTTTTGGATATCTGTTTGAATTAACACAGGCAAATTTTATTCAACTTCCCCTTTAATAATTATTTTGTTGGATATTATTATCATTTTAATAGTTATTCTGGAAAGAATGACACATATCTATGACTTACCACAATGTAATACCATTACACTCATCAACTATACGATAGCCACATATCATTTTTAAACTTCATTTGTCTATCTCTGATTTTTCCATAACTTTTGTCATGGATTTTAATATTAAACTTTGTTAAGCCCCACAAAATATGGTTTTTATTCTTTGGTGAGTTCCACATTCGTTTACAATCACTTACTTCTACTGCTCTTACTGATCAGGGCTTTGTGGGCTTTTTTTTTTCTTTAATTCTTTTTGTACAGTAGTCTCTTAATGTCTTCATATTTATTTTAGCAAAGTAAGCTAGCAAACACTTTTGTCCAATTTTGTGACAAGTGTATTTAGTCTTTGTTTACAAAAGATACTCTAATTAGATGTAGAATTTTAGATGATCACGTTAGACTTGGTCCGTTCATTTTTAATTTCTTTTTAGTGTGTGCATGTGTGTGTGTGCATTCCTGTGTATATGTGTGTGTTTGTGTATATGTATGTGTGTGCATTTGTGTGTAGATGTGGAGGAGAAAGGGCAATCTCGGGGGCTGGTCTTCACCTTCTACCTTGTTGAGACATGGCGTCATTGTTAATCTCCATTGACCATGCCAGGCTGACTGGCCCACAGTCTACTGGGGGTGCTCCTGCCTCCACCTCCCTTCTCTGTAGGAGCAGTGAGGTTACAGATGCATGCTACCATATCCAACTTCACATGAGTTCTAAGGATTCAAACTCAGGTCTTCACATTTGTGTGGCGGCTATTTTACCCACTGAGGCATCTCCCCTATACCCTTTCATTTTGTTAAAGTCATCTTACCACTGACTTCTGAATTCAACCATTTTCCTTAAGAAGTCACCTTACGGGAAAACTTAGGGTTTTTCCCATATGAAGAAAAAAAAAAAAACTACCGTTTTTCATGGATGGTATTTTGATTGCTCGATTTGTAAAATACTATTCAGTTTCAGTATAATCTGCACAGGTATTTTCTTCTTAAATCCTAACTAGAGTTATCAGAGCTTCATAAATCATTACGTTCAAGCTGTTAATCAGATTTTGAAACTTCTTAGTCATTATCTTCAAATAAGTTTCTCCACCCCACCTTCTGTCTATTTTTTTCCTCTTCGAGACTCTGTATCAGGAAGAAAAGAAGTAGATTATTCTGGCTGATAGTTCCAGAAAAATGATTCCATCATGGTCGAGAGGCATGGCAGCAAGCGTTGGGTGTGGTAGCAGAACCCAGTAGCTGAGTGCTCACATCTTGATTTGTCAACAAGGCAGAGATGCAAAGGCAGACTGGAAATGGGCAAAGGTATAAACTCTCAATCCTGCCCTCCTCCAGCAAGGCCACAGCACCTCCTGAACAGTAGCACCCGCTGGGGACCACATTCAAATACATGAGCCTCGGGGGACTTTTCTCTTTCAATTGGGAAACTGTGAGAGCTTTCCAGTGAGTTCTCCATTTCTCTTGTGGTTTTGCATTTATTCTTCCCTTACATTTTCCTTTGCTGTTTTTTAGGTTTTTTAAACTGACCTGCATGGAGATCACTAATTACAATTGTCTTTCTAATTTCAGATAACTCATACTTCCATTGTTTTCTTCATTAGAGATTCTGTTCTGTCAGAGTTCTCTCTGGCTTTCCCTTCCTCCATTCCCCTCACAGATATTAATCATAGCTATTTAAAGTGTCTTCTGTTTCTAATCTCAGTATAATCTGTAGTTCCTTTTATCTTGTCTGTTTTTCTCATGAATTTCTTACTTAGTCCTGTGTTTTAACTTGCCTCATAATTACCTAACAAATGTTGCATTATCTGTTAGACGCTGTGGGTGACAGAGATGGCATCATCTTCCCACATAAAGGACTGTCCTTACCTGTCCTAACTTGATGAGATAGACTGTGACCACGTTCATAAACTCAGTCAATGGTAAACATCAAACCTTGGCAACAGGTTTTGTCAGACTCAGTTTCCTTAAGGTGTGCCCCACCCTTAGCCTAGACCCTTGTATGCCTCTAAGTAAGAGCTTCCTATGGTCCTCAGGAATCTTCATACATAAGCCTTACACTCTAATCTTTGTATTGTCAGTAAACACAAAAAAAGAGAAAAATCCTACTCTCCTTCCCCAAGGCGTCCTGCCTAGTACTTTGTAGAGTCTTGCCCTATGCTTCCTCCTTACTGGGTAAAAAGTTGAAGCCATGTAAGTTTTCTATTTATTTTTTATTTACAGCTCTTCAAGCTTGCCAAAAGCTCTACTGCTTTTCATGTCTCTCAGCATTAGTCTTCCTACTGGCCAAATCCAAGATGCTCAGCCTGAGGCTCTATGAGCAGATTTGGCAATTGCTGCCAAGGGGAAATAACCATGGAGCCTCCACTTCACCATTGAAGACCCCACTTTCCCGAAATCCTGGCCCTTCTAGATGCCATTGCCTGAGCGGTTCTCTAATCACGATAAATAGAAGGCACTTAGATTTCAGCTAGGATGTTATGCATTCCATGAGAACCACTGATCTCCCTCAGTTCATTACATCTCACACAGAATGGAGTCCTGACATTGCACCATATGCTGTAGAGATGCACAGCCCTTTGGTAGATGAGGGTAGCCTTATTGGCCCTAACCACACATTTCATCATCCTGGATACTACCCACAGTAACTATTGACATATGAGGGGGTCAGGAGAGACAGCTCATCAGTTAAATCCATCTGCTGGTCTTACAGAGGACCTGAGTTTGGGTTCCAGCACCACATTAGGTTGTTTACAACTTCCATTAATTCTAGCTCTAAGGAATCCAATATCCTCTTCTTCAAGGGTTTCAAGGGCTCTGTGCTGACATGCTCATTCTAAATGCAGACACATACGCAAGCACACCTACTAAAAATAAATATTAATATAGTACTTATGTCTGAAGTCCTCAAAAAGTAAGAAATATACAAAATCAATAAATCTTTTTGTAAAACCTTGCCTTGACTTACCAGCATATGGTGTATATTATGTCTTCATTTATCTGCTCCAGCCCAAGCTTGCCTCCAAGAATGCTGTAACCATCCTTCTCTTCTGCTTAGATCTCAACCTCGAGCCCCAGCTTCTGTGCAACACATGAAAGGACATGTGCGTTCAAATGTAAGTGAAGAACACAGTTTATGTTCGGTGTTCACACATTCTGTCCACTCCTCCTCATCTTCGTCATAAGAATGTCACTTCAGATAATCCTGTGAATCTCAGCACACTGGTAGGCATTGCTACTCTGGGAGGTTCAGAGGTTCACACAGAAGAATAAATGGTCTTCCAAGGGAAGGTGACCCTACTGGTGTAACCCCAGGCAAGGTGAGCAACTTGCTTCATTTTCCTGCATTTATTTTATCTTATATTGAATTTCTTACCCTTTCTTGCCAAATCATGCAATATATAATATATACACTAAAACAAGTGCCATATAGAGTTCTTTGCTAAAGCTTCTTGCTCAGAGCTTCCTGCTCAAGTGTGATCATGAGGTCAGTTTCTGCCTTGGTGAACGGTGCATTTGCCTTGTGTTTGGATGACTGGTTCTCAACACCTATGCTATAACTGAAGTTTGGGGAGGCCAAATGAGTCTGGATCAAGTGACTGATACCTTTAAAAATACCAACAATATTCATTGTTTCACAATTGTAGGGAGATACTGTAGGGAGATGGGAAACACATGGCATCCAAGAGGCACTCCATGAGCCTGAGCTCTTCCCAGGATGTGCTTGAACTGTTTAGGGTTTCATTTATAGTCATTCTTGCCACTAAAATGAATCCCTTCTTTTCTTTTTTTTTCTTTTCTTTCTTTCTTCACTATCACTAAGACATAGGCTTTCTGTGCTCATGGATATATACAGAAATACATTACACAAAAACTGAGAAGCAAGAAAAATGTCAACTGTAAATACATAAGCAGATTGGGGTATAGAATAGAATATTATTCCTTAATACAAAGAGATGCACTATCAATCCATAAAAACAAGATTGGAGAACTTTAAGCATTATTTCTAGTTCTAATTTTTATTTCTACCTGTGTCTGTGTGTATACCACAGATGTGCAGGTTCCCATAGAGGCCAGAAGAGGGCACTGTAACCCCTGGGAACTGCAGTTGCAGGCATCTGAGCCACCTGAAGTAGGTGCTGGGACCCAGAAGAAAAAGTCCTTGCAACCACTGAGCCATCTCTCCAGCCCCAAGCATTTAGTTCTAAGTGAAAGAATACAACCAGAAAATCATACATATAGTACGATTCCAGTGATAAAATACTACAGAGAAATAAGCAAAATTATGCAGATATTGAAGAAAATCAGAGGCTACCAGAGCTGGGGGAGACAGGAGTAAACAGACAGAGAACAGAAGAATTTCAGAATAGTGGGGCCATGCCATGTGGCACCAGAGTGGAAACAGATACCAGTGTGAGTTTGTCAAATTACAAAGGATGCACACCACCAAAGTGAACTGCAACACCAACTACGGTGTTTAGTAAATAATAATATACCTGTCTAGGTTCATCATTTGTAGACAATGTAGCACAATATTATAATTCATTCAAAGTAGGGAAACCAGTTATTAAGGGGTAGGAGGAGATATTCAACAGCCCTGTCTACATTCTGCTAAGTCTATAAATTCTCTCGGGATTGAATGCTACAAAATTAAACAACTATATGACATAATACTTGTCTTCAAATACCTTATAATCTAGTTGGATAAATTTTTGTCATCTGGCCATTTAACAATGTTGTATTCAAAAACAGACTATAATAATAACTGGAGTTGTTTGATAATTTTGGTCATAAGTAGTCATTGAAATAGATACATATTAGTATTTTCCTTTAAATGGCATTTACTTTTATTTCTTGAAATCTAATGTAACTAAGGCATTCAACTCCTCATGGGTGTGCTATAGAAAGGCTTTAAATATTTCTCTGATTAAAAAAAAAGTTTCTGCCGTGTTTCATGGTCTAGATCTTTAAAGACTTGATTATCCTGATCATTGAGTGTCAAGTAGGTCTCAGAAAGCTTTTCTTGGTACCTTGTACTTAAACATATGCCTTGAGTAGACACCTACATCTGTCTTTGACAATACCAATTCTGATTTTCAGCATGTTAACCTTTAAAGGACATAGATATTCTTAATACAACTGTGTAAAGTTTCATTTAAGAACCTGAGCTCCATCTTTTCCATGCAAATCAGATTAAGTCCATCTGTGAAAAATAATTTTCATACACAATTAATCAAGTATATGCTGTCCATCCATTTTCTAGAATTTTTACTTTTATATTTTCAAATTTATAACATTATTTTGGCCTCTTGTATAGCATATTTGTCCAAATTGATCTCAAGTATCAGACCACCGACCTACACAGGAAGGAATTAAAAAGCATTGCCTCATCATAAACCTATGATACTGTCGTGAGAGAATTGTCAAGGATGGGGACCTTTATTCAAAGTATAACAACTCATCAAAGAAATATTTTTTCATGTTTTAACCCCAAGTACTTCTAGTGAACAATGTATTTTATCAGGATTCTCAGAACATTCATAAATAATTCTCTTTTATGTACTAAGATGATAAAAATAAAATTTCTAGAATATTTCTAGTGACTGAATATGTATAACACATGCTTAAGCCAAACTATGAGCCTGTTTTCAATCTTTCCTGTCTTTCTTGTGTATATTACTTTTACAAAGCATTTTTAATCCAGTAATTTTCTTTCATAAATTTTACAAATAAAAGAACTTCATAATTCCCTCTATTACTTAGCCTGATAGTTACCATTCTTCATATTTATTTTAGGAACAATCACACATGATGGTGAGACTGAGAGCTGTCTACAGGTCCATCTTCCTTTCCAGCTGAGCACTGCAGTTTTACAAAAGGTTTGCCATCCCTGCTGCTCTTAATGAAGCTAAGCTCAGGATTCATCTGGGTGTACTAGCTCTGAAACATTCAAAGCATATTCTATAATCTTGACACTACATAGAAGATAAAGTGTGCAGGGGAAAGGGCAGAAAATAGGTGAAGTCAAGATTCTAAAGGAAATGTGCTCCTGAAACATAGCTGCTAAACATGTGGATGTATCAGAAAAAAAGAAATTCAAACACATACAACACAAAGAATCTGAAGATTATATTTTAACGACTTCAGAAAAGGACTCAGAGAATCAGTAAATCAGTTGATTAACTTATTGTGAGATTATTTAATACTTTGAAAAATTATTGCTTTAAGTGTTAACTTTTCATTTCAATCCCCCACTTGAATCGGGGGATTCTAAGGTTAGAATCCAGAGATTCAGCTGATATTACTTGGGAAAGTACGTTTCGGTGTTTATTCTGCTTTCCTTTTCATTTAAATTTTGACAGTTTCACACACACACACACACACACACTCACACACACACGTGTTTTGGTAGTGCAATCACTTTTACTTCCATCACCTTCTGTGTCCCCACTTCCACACCTGATGAATCTCTTATTCCCGAGTATCCCCTCTCCCATACTTTCATCTGTCTTCTGTGCACAGGTCTTATACAAGGAATATGCTTTTAAGAATATGTATTTGCCTCACAGTATCTAACTTTCTCTAAATCCAAGAGTGGAATTTTGTGAAAAATCTCTCTGAGATTGCATGAATTGGTACAGGATAGACAGATGAGTCATAAGAACCAAGATTTCAAATTTCCCTTCTCTTCTGGAAGAGTTAGCCATGCTTACAAATTATTGCTTGCCCAAAGTGGCTGATCCAAATACTACTGGTTCATTTTCCTAATGATGCCATTCTCATGTCTAACAAGTAGCCTTCGCCACCCCTAAAAAAATTGGTTCTTTTTGCCTAAGGTCCTTGAAAGACAGAGGCAGAGAGAAGACATCCCCCACAGGGATTCTTCAAGCCAAGTTACCACCTGTCTTTCACTAAAGCCCACGGGACACAGTCCCACCTAAGTGCTAGGAAGTATCCGGAAACGGACCTCTACTGGTCAGCTGCTTCTCTGAAATAGTTCACATTCTAGCGGGAAAGTCTGAATCTCTAATACCGGAGGACAATTCTGCTATAGCAAAAGCTGAACGAGGAAAAGCAATATGGCAATCATATCGAAAGAGAATACAAATAGAGAGAAGGAGGAGAGGGAGGCGGGAGGAAAGCTTTCTGAAAGGAGAGGTAAATCAGTTAGAAGAGAAATCAAAATTGTGTTTTCTTGCAAAAAGCCATTTTTTAAAAAATTTTTCAAAAGAGTAGAGACGCCAAGTGGGTAAACCGGAAATCAAAATTGTATTTCCGGGACTGGAGAGATGGCTAGTCATTAAGGGTACTGATTGTTTTTACTGAGGGCTGGGTTTGGTTCCCAGCACACACATGGCAACTAACAATTGTAACTCCAGTTCCAGGGGAGTCTAATGCCTACTTCTGGTTTCTGTGGGCATCACACACACCTGGCGCTCTTACATGTATGCAGGCAAAATACTTGTACACATAAAATAAATAACTTAAAAATTGTATTTGACATCAAGAAGATATTTCTTTTTGAGGATTTTTTTGAAAAGAGAGAGAAATCAAGGGATAAAATAGAAATCAAAATTGTACTTTGTAGCAAGTCTAAAATCCGAGAGGAAATCTGCATGTTCTGTGTACTGCTAAGAAAGGAGCTTGATGCTCATGATGGAAGAGCAGAGCATTGGTTTTCTAATGTTGTCGGCTGTTACAGGTATACTATATCATTGTGACTAAGATCAAAGAAATGTACTCAACTTTCACAAGTGAAATGTAGCAGAAGCATTCTGGATAAGCTCTCATACAAGGGCTTCACTTCTTCCTGGGGCCAAGGACTGGGTCTTACAACTGGCTTGCATGGAGACTGAGGGAGGGGACCCCCAGTCTTGCCTGGTTCTACTCCCTTTCAAAGTCTTTAAGTTTTGTTCTTATGTTTTAAGTCTTCACTTATTGAATATGTAGTCAATTTTCACATGTTTTATACCAAAGTATTTCAGCTTCCAGTGATTTCTACCCATCAACTTAAATCCTCAAATGCATGAGTCAAACCACACTCAGTCATATACTCTGACTCATCTAAAAGCAAGGGATAGAATGACTTCAAATAGCCCATCAAAGCCCCTTCTTCCTTTTAAACACAGCCTACAGTTCAGTAATCTATATTTAAATTTCCAACAATAAATAAGTAAATGCCATCTCCTTAATCATTTAACATGCTAATTTCTTGGCTTTTTAATATGGAAAATTTAGGCTTGAATTCAGCTTAATTTTTAGATTATGTGTGGCAACCGAAAGAGGCACATGAAAAGCTTATTGCCACTAACATAACAACTTTGTGACTCCATGAATAGAGGATACTGCTGCTGTTATTACAGAGGCTATTAAAATCCACACAATTGTGCTATCAATCAATAAACATATTTTATGAATATATACATAATGAATATGAACTCATTATAACCATATGGGCTCCACAGGTCAAAATCATTACAGTTCTCTGTCCTCGGGAGAGATGAATTTCTTGGTGATAGAACAAACGCTTATAAATCCTACATTCTTATTTTGTTGCCAAACTATGCTATTATCACTCAGATT
Organism: Eospalax fontanierii; assembly: GCA_035773235.1. Taxonomy (NCBI): domain Eukaryota; kingdom Metazoa; phylum Chordata; class Mammalia; order Rodentia; family Spalacidae; genus Eospalax; species Eospalax fontanierii. The sequence continues at coordinate 53,951,799 of CM069529.1, forward strand.
AATCAGATCTTAGCTCATCACAACAATATTAGTCAGCATCCAAGCACATTATCATAATAAATGCATTGCGCTATATAAATCTTCCAAGACACATTTTCCAGTGTCAGAATGGTTCAGGGTTGTAAGAGTCCTTAGAAAGAGCTGACAGAGCACAGTCCCTACCCAGTGTTCCTTTCACTCCAGTCAGTCTATGCTGAGAGTTTTTTAGCCATAGTTTGGATGCTTCCAAAAATACAGGGACTTGATATTTCTATGAGCAGTTCATTTTGTAGCTGAATATCTGAATTCTTATCTTTCTTCATTCATTTTTGTATGATGTTCCTAAATGAATTATTAAGCAAGAAAGCTTGTAAAAATTACTCTAAGATTCTGTTCTCATTAGATCTCCTTGGGCCTTGGCCCCAACCTGCTAAGGCTGCCAGAAAACACCTGACTAGCCTTCATGGGTTACCCAAATCCTTCTGTTCCCATTCCCCTGCTTTGGGGCCATTTCTAGTGCTTCCACTGTTCCAGAGTTCATCTTCTCTGGTAGCTAGCAACAACCAGCCCATCTCCTGCAATTAGCTCCCCTTGGACCTTGACCCTGCTCAGCTAGGCTCCTAAAGAGCTCCTGACTAGGTGAGATAACTAGATTCAATTATGCAGGGTCACCATTCCCCTGCTTTGTGATTAGCTCCAGATGCTAAGCTGCAGGGATCACGTGGCCTTTGCTTAGCTAGTTAGAACCATCCCAGGTGATACCCACCACCTAAACTTGGATCTAGACTCCTATTCACTCCTGGAGAGGTCTTGACTAGCTACCTAGATCCAATTGGTCCCTATAATAAAAAGAAATGAGAGAGAGAGAGAAAGAGAGAGAGAGAGAATCTGATGCTCAGAACAATTCATAGCAGGTCAGAAAGCAAACAAGATACATCAACAACATAAACAAAATCAAACTTCAAATCAACAAAGACAAGAAGAGAAGCTTGAGTTTCATAGCAGAAACACAACCAGCAAAAGAAATCCACATGCCCAGATCACGATAAAAATACAAATAATATGAAAAACCAAAATAATGTGTCCCCACCAAATTCCACCTGTCTTATAGAACTGTTCTAAAATAAAATCTGCTAAGTAGTTCTCCCAAGACACAAAACCACAAGATACAGAATTTAGAAGGACAATCATAAGATCAAAGAATTCAACTAACTTAAAGAACATGCAAAAGAAAAAAAAAACCTTAAAGAACTCAAAAAGGATAGGAATAAACTCCTGAGGTAAAGTTTGAGACAATACAAATATATGAAAGAAATGACAAACAGGATTTGGAAAATGAAATCAAATATGAAATGAAAAATATAAAAAAAAACTCAGACTCAAATGAAGATGGAATTGAAAAGCTCAATAAGCCAATTTTAAATTTCAGGATAAAACCTCATTGACAAGATGAGTGAAATGGAAAACAGAATATCAAGACTAGACAATAAAGTTGAAGAATTATTCTCAAGCAAAGAATAAGAAAAAAATTAAAAACACAGGAATGGAATATGAAGGAAATGGAGACACCATAAAAGACCAACGTTTTCATCACAGGCATAGAAAAAGAAGAATCCTAAGTCGATTGCATTGATCAGATCTTCTAGAGCCAGGAGTCAGACCCAGGGTATGCCTGACCCAGGGAAGCAACAGGGTCAACAGGAGCCTTATTCCTCCTTGGCCCTGTGCAGGGCCAGGCAGCTTGAGCCAGCCCCAAGAGTTTGTCAAGGATAGAGAAATGCAGGGAGGCTCCATGTAAAACACCAGGACACCACAGTTGGTGGCTCTGTTTTGGTAGGTCTTAGAAGTTGTAGCCATGCTGGAGGAAGCACGTCACTGAGGGCAGGCTTAGAGAGTTCTTAGCCTTGCCGGATCTCCAGCAGCTCTCTGCTTCCTGTACCTGCTTGAGGATGTAAATGCGTAGTTGCTGTATCTCCTATAGTCACGTCTTCTGCCATGCCTCACTGCCATGATGGACTCTAGGCCCTTTGGAACTGTGAGCTAAATACACTCTGCCTTCTATCACAGCAGCAGAAAAGTGGCTAGCACGCTAAGGTTTTTAAAAACATTTTTAAGTTGAATTTTTGTGATTTTCATGCAGTATGATTTGGTGGTGTTTAGATACCTTCCCATATCTGCACCTCTCCTTTTTGCCCCCACCCAATTTAATGTACTCTATTATATATAATAAGGTTTATAGAGTCTAATTTGTGTTTCCAAATGGCCATCAGTGTGGGTCTATACACTGGAACCTGATTAACTTATCAAGAGTAGCATCCTTGAAGGAGGCAATCTCCCCTCCTCTTGCCAAACTTTCCTTAGGTTGAGTTGGGGTTTCTTACCCAGTTCCCCATGTTTATGCTGAGATTTTGTCTGGTTTGGTCTTGCATGTGATTTGTGCATTCTGTCACCATTGCTGTGAGTTCATGTAAGTAACTGATCAGCTGTCTGGAAAATGTTTCCTTATGGTCATCCAACATCTCTGGTCCTTACAATCTTTCCACGCGCTCTTCCACAATCATCTCTGAGACTTGGGAAGCAGAAGTTTGACAGAGATGTTCTATGATGCTTTTCTTTTTCCCTGCACTTTGGCCAGTTGTGGGTTTCTGTGTTAATCATCTGCAGCATCAGGAAGCTTCTCTGGTGAGAGTTCAGACAGCATTAATCTATGGGTATAGCAATAAGTTATTAGAAGTCAGTTTAATACTATAATTATTATAGTATTATATATATATCACTATATAATATTTATAGCTATTTAGTAGAAAATAAGTATTAGGTTCTACCCTTTGTGCTGTGACTTGTCCAACCTCAGGTTCCTGAGCATGATATCAGTGTCAGGTATGGGCTCCATCTTATGAAGCAGACCTTAAATTCACACACATGCGAACATGCATACTCACATACAAGCACATACCACATAAATACACACTAAAAGAAGGGAAAATTAATCAAAGTTTTGTGTGAAAGCAATCGAAAGTGAAGCTGAAATTCAAACCTCAACACACATGTGTCCCTAGAAGCCTGTCACTTTCTTTACACTTTGTTTTTAAGCACAACCACATTTCCAGAATGTTCTATGTTTACTCAGAATGAGGTTTCACCAGTGATCATGTCGGGACCTGTGACATTCCTTCTGATGGGCAGGTGGTTTGGAGACTGTCACACATGGCCATCTGGCTCTGGGTTCATCTGCAGAGACTGGGTACTCCAGACCTCCCTGGATGCTTTGTGCTATGGTAACTCATCCAGAGTCAGGACTGCTGTTACAAACACCAGTTGTTAAAGAAGAAAGGAGAAAGGAAGACTGGACAGGTCTTGTCACACCTTCAAAATCTGCAGAGAGGAAGAACTTCATTGTGCAGTTCACTTCACTTTAAAACACACACACACACACACACACACACACACACACACACACACGGGTATCTCTTGGGAGCCAAAAACAAAGGCTGCACAAGCCAGAAGGGAAAGTGTCGCCAGCACCAAGGCAGAACAGTCCCTGTTCTCCTATAGAAATGCCAAGACGCAAAAAAAATCTGAAATATGTATTTCTGGTTTCCACTTGCTCCTTCTGTGTGAGCTTTGGGGAGGGGGTGGAGACCTTGACTTTCCATCCCAGCATCCCGAGCCCATAATGTTGTTGTCTTTGGAGATACAAAAAGTATGTTGAATAAAGAAATGAGAGAGAAAAACAACAATAACAACAATAACAAGCAACAACAACAACAACAAAAAAAAAAAAACAAGAGGAAAGGAAGGAGATTTCTTTCTCTTTCTACAAAAGATTCCTCTGTGTGGTCCCTGTGAACAGTGTGCTTATGGGACCACCTGGATGCTGTTCAGAGGCCATTAATTACCTAACACATGGGCAAGAATCAGCCAAGAAATTATAAAAATAGCTCCTGTTTTTATAACACTTTCAACCTGCTTTATCATTGGGTTTTCGGAGCTGCCCTGCTTCCAGCTGGAGCGTAAGAGCTTTTGTTTGGCTCATTTGTTTCTTAGCTGACACTGGTAATATAGAAATAACAGGCAATAAAGGGCCTCATGATGTATGCTAATATTGCACCAAATAGTAAGAATCAGTTTTTTAAAGCACCATTCCTTTTGATTCATTCCTTTATTTGGGATCTTTCAAGTGTCCATCATGTGCTAATCTTTGTATGCTGTACTCATTTTGATTAATACATTGCAGCGTGGCGAAGAAAATGTGGATTCTTAAAGTAACAAACATTTAAGCTGAAGTGATGGTTCCATTCTCTGTCTTGGAATCACATGTAGATTTTCTCTGTAGTTAACTTTACTGTAGGTGATATAGGAACAATGTTATTGAATAGCATTAACATGAAGGAATGAAATGTCCATACTGCTCAGTCCAGAGTAGACACTGAAGGAAGTTATGTGTTCTGTCCCTATCATGGCATTGGGCCACATTTCCTAAGGGATGATTCTATCTCCTCCTCTCCAACCAAAGTGGAACGATAAAGAAACAGGTTTCCCAGCACTATATGCCCAATACTGAGCTATAGAGGATGGTTTTAGATATGTAATCTTGAAGTACACATGTACCCAAGAAGGTTCCTGAAAACCAATAGAAAGATGCCAGGTTTCTCTGTGAAAGAAGGACAGAAGGATTGGGGAGATCTCCAGCCAGAGCAGAGCCAGCCCTGCTGCCCCAGGCCACATTGTCTTGGTGCTTTCTTCCTCTCACTCATTCCCATGCTGGAGCCAGGGTGTTTTCTAGGAATCTGGTTTGGCTAGGAGAGGAAGGGGAGGGACGAAGTCCCATTCTCTCTCTCGAGTCATGGTGTTTCATTTAGGAAACAATTAGATAAAGGCAGATAGAGGCATGTCTTTGTTGGCTACCATCCAAACTTCTTATCATTGAGATATATATTTTACAGTGTAGATATCGAACATGCAATTCGATATTCAAATTGCACAGGCAATTTATAGCATTTTTCCCACCATTGCATTTCAGGTCTGCTTGTATCTCAATAATTTCTTTCTCCATATTATATTAGTTGGAACTTTACAATTGGAACTCTCCAGAGGAAAAAAATTAATGAGATAGATGGTAGTTAGATAAGTAATGATAGATAGATGGATAAATAGATAGATGATAGATAGATAGATAGATAGATAGATAGATAGGATGGACTAATTATGAAAAGGGTAAAAATTGGTTCAAACAATGATAGACAAACCTCACAATTTGCCATCTGGAAGCTGAAGAGCTAGTAAAGCCTGATGACCAGGAGGTAGGCTAGTCAAGGATAGGGAAGGATGGGCATCCCAGCTCAGACAGAGAGAGCAAATTTGTCCTCCCCTGCCTTTTCAGATTCCACCTGGCAGCTCAGTGTTTTGGATACTTGTGGAGTGCTGCCTTCCAGGCATAACCTGGCTGCTGTCACCTTGACCTCATAGCACCTGTGATTAACCACCTGAGACCCTCACAAGATGAAGCTCATTAACGTTCCCTTGTGGAGGGCTTCATGTATGCACAACGTGATGTGATGCAGGAAGGGCTCAAGAGGATCAAGAGTTGCATAAGTGGCTCACAAGGTGAAGTACAACCCCGAGGAAGAGCATGAGGAGCATGCTCGGAGCAGCATGAGGCCCCAGCCTTCCCAGAAGACCTATGACATATTAATGATTTTCTTGGGGAAACAAGACATTTTTCTGGTAATCTACGCATACCTACCCATGAGTTGCCCATGTTTCTATAAGTAACCCCTCACACATGCTTCAGTCATCCCAATTAAACTCATTGGTTTGCCAAGATGGGCTTCTGTGTAATCACTTCTTTTAACTGTAATGGGTGCCCTTTTTGGTGAATGGACATTTTGCTCACAATTTCCCCAGGAGAAATTAACAGGAGTCATGATATCCACTCACATTGCTGAGAATGGGTCGTCTTCATTACTGTGTCTATTAGTCCAAATGATCATCTCTCTGGATTATCTAAAGCTCCTCCCAGAAATACCCAGAAATAATGTTCCATCAGGTTACTAAGCATCCCGTAGTTCAGTTGAGATAATCCATAAAATTAACCATCATACTCAGCAATAAAATATCATTCCAGGGACTGGCCAGGTGGATCAGTAGGTAAAGGTATTTGCCACCAAGCCTGATAAACCTGAGTTTGATCCCTGAAATCCAGATGGTGGAAAGAAAGAACAATTCCTTCAAGTTGTCCTTTGAACTCCTCAGAGGCACCATGATGCACATATGCACACACACATACATATAATAAATAAATATAATGTAATAAATATTCTATAATTAATCTGATCATTTCCCAGTATTCACAAATACTCCCAAATCATCAGTTCTCATTCCCTTACACTGAAGACTTACCAGTAAATTAGCTGTGTCTTTACATGCATGAAATTCATGTGTCTCAATCTCTAAGGCTTTATAAAAAAGATATCTGGTTGTAACCAAAATATAATGAATAAATAAAGGAAGGAAATGTAATATATTACCAAGAGACAATGCCAACAACCACATCAGATTTAGATAAAATGAACACATGGGAATGATCTCTCAGTGAATTTAAAATAACTGCCTTAATTTGCTAGAAGTTCTAATAAAAAGATATACAAAATTAAAGAACATGTTGGTGACTTCAGTGGAAAGTTGAAACCCCTACAGACATCTAAAATACAAATACCAGGCTTGAAAACCACAGAAACAGCTATACCATTTATATATATCCTGGGTTGAATAGTGTGCCCTAAATTCATGTCCACTTGGAACCTCAGAGTATGAGCATATTTGCAGATATAATTAGTTAAAATCAATCATATTGGATGGGCATTTGCCTTAAATCCTACATATGGTGTCCTCGGAAGGAGATAGAAGATTGCTGACACTGATATATACAGGAAGAAGCCCGTATATGTGAAAACTCAGGCAGAGACTGGATCTTACCCTGCCATAAATCCTGGACTTGGGAGTCCCTATATCTAGTGGCCTGGGGCTATGAACAAACTTTAAGACAGTTTTTTCAGGACGGCCTTCGGAGGAATAAGCTTTCATTCCTTTGTTGAGATGGCAAGTTGAGTTCATCAGCAAATACGAGTAATCTGAGTTCAAATTCCTGGTACCCATGTATAAAAGCATATATCACTGAACATGGCTATAATCCATGCACACGCAGTCAGTCTCAGGTGAGAAGTTGGTGCCAACTACTGAGAACTGGGTTCACTCAGAGACCTTGCCATAAGCTGGAGAACAATGGAGGCATCTGAAGTCAACTTCTGTCTTCTGTATGTACTCTCACACACATGCACATATCCACACATACAAGTCACACACACATACACAAACCAAAAGAATTCACAATAGTATGTTCCTATTCATACATAGACAGTTAGTAAATTAATATATGATGAATAGATGGATGAACAAATGGGTAGATGTGGGGAATTAGGCCTCCCAACACAAACCCCCTCCATGGCTATGTGATGGTGCGGGCCCTCCATGACTGCGCCATGGTGTCTGATTTTGCTTAGCTTAAGAGTTGTTCATTAACTTGTGACTACGATCGCAGAACATTCTTCCGCCTTTCGCAGAGACTATCTTGTCTGTGCTGCTTCTGCTTTATGGCCTAGTAAACATGCCTTAAAGTGCTGAGTCCCTGGGTGGGCACGAGGTGCTCTGTCACGTAGGACAGAGGTTGTTAAATTTTTTTGGCCACTGGGTCAGTGGTCCCTGGTCTTCTGCGTTCCTCAAGGATTGTTAAATTGTATAATGACGTATGGAAACAGTATAAAAAGGAAGAGACATTTTGTAGTAAAGGGCTTCTTCTTCTCAACTTCCATGGTGTGTGTGTGAGTTCTTTCATCAAGCCTCGCCGCTCCTCGCAGGGACTCGGACCCAGGGCCGTGCAGGCGCGGCAATTGGAGGTTCCCACCGAGACCTGAAAGCAGGAGAGTCACGGACGGGGTCGTTCTGGAGACCGACAGGGACGCCTCTTGGTAAGAACGCATTGTTAAGAATGGGCAATCAGCCCGGGAAAGTGCAGCTGCAGAATCAACTTAAAATACTCTTGAAACAGGGAATGGCGGTAAAGAGCCACACCCTGGAGAAGTTTTTAAAAGATATAGAAAAGACTAGTCCATGGTTTTTTATTAATGGAGATTTAAGAGTTTCAGATGGGGAGGAGATCCACCAAGATCTCCAAAAACTTCTACAGAAGGAGAGTCCGGAGTTCTTTCTCTTATCCACATTCTCCCTATGGTGCCTAGTAAAAGACGCCCTACTCACTGATAAAGTCCGCCTCCAACAACTGGTGGCTGAGGCTCAGGCCATGTTTACTGATATTCTGGACCAGGATACCAGGGAGTCTCTAAAGTCAAAAGACTCAAAAACGGAGGAGGTAAATCCTCCACGAGCGGGGGAAGGGCCAAGACAGGCTGGGACTAGGGTAAATGTTAGCTTTTTCACTGGAGCGGGTGCCTGCCCAAAGGAGGGGGCGGCCGCAGAGGGAGAAGCAGCCCTAGGAAAAGATTGTTCCACAGGCAAACCTCCGCCATATGATCTAGCCTCAGGAAGGAGCTGGGGGGAATGGCGCAGGCTCGCACACAGGGTGTACAGCCGCCACCCAGGGAAGCCTCAGAGAGTGCCGGGGCATGGTGGCTTGGCTGGCCTTGGAGGCCAGATGCACAGGCACAGCGGCGGGGGCGTGGCTCAGGATGTTCCTGCAGGCAGCCCAGGGCACAGCCCAGGTGTTCCGCACTGGGCAATGACTGCCCACCTTCTGGGAAACCCTGCAGTCGGGACTACCCATGCCTGTGGCAATGCCCAAGGATTGGCATGTAATAACTGACTTTAAAGACTGCTTTTTCTCAATCCCCCTACATCCCACAGATAGCCCTCGTTTTGCCTTTAGCCTTCCATCTCTTAACTTTTAGGAACCCGCACTTCGTTTTCAATGGACAGTGCTCCCTCAGGGAATGGCAAACAGTCCCACCATGTGTCAAGCCTATGTAGCTGCAGTTTTAGATCCCCTCAGACCGGATTTCCCTTCCCTCTATATTATACATTATATGGATGACATCTTATTGGCTGCGCCTAATCAGCATTTGGCTCTGCAAGCCTTTGCTGCCCTGCAGGGTTATTTGGAAAACAATGGCCTCGTATTGGCCCCTGAAAAGGTGCAAATACAGCCCCCCTATAAATATTTGGGTCATGTTCTTCAACCACAGGGGGTAAGACCCCAAAAAATGTGCATTGATACATCCCAGCTTAAAACCTTACATGATTGGCAGAGGTTCTTGGGCGATGTACAATGAATTCGCCCCTCCCTTTCCGTTAAAACAGGTAATTTGAAACCCTTGTATGATCTCCTTCCTGGAGATCCTGACCCTACCTCACCAGGGGTTTTAACTCCCAGAGCTAGGAATGCCCTTCAGCTGCTCGTTCAGAACTTAAATAAGGCTTGTGTTCAACAAATTGATTACAATCAGCCCTTGCAGCTGGCTGTTCTTCCTTCTCATTGTACTCGTACTGCTGTTTTTTGGCAACAGGGCCCTATATATTGGGTCCACCTGTCTGCCTCACCTAAAAGAGTTGTGATTCCATATTATGAATTAATTTTACAGTTATTATGGAAGGCCTTTAAACTTAGCCTTCAGATGTTTGGAAAATCTCCTAATAAAATTTTAGTACCTTACAACAAAGAGAAGTTACAGCATTTACAAAATAGTTTTGATGAATGGACACTGTTTGTGACATCTACTGGGGCAGTATTTGATTGTCATTATCCTCCTAGCCCTCTTTTGACCTTTTTTAAGAGACATCCAGTAATATTTCCCACAATTGTTAAGGAATCTCCTTTGCCCCATGTGTCTACTGTGTTTACTGATGGTTCCTCTAAAGGGTATGCGGCCGTTATCTCCCCCAAAGGACGCTTCTGCATGCCAGTTAATGATTTGTCAACACAGGGGGCAGAACTTCAAGCATGCTTACTTGCCTTCCAGTTGTTTTCTACTGAAGCCTTTAACCTGTATACTGATAACATTTATGTTTCTCAAGTAGTTAAACCCCTAGAAACAGCTTCATGTGTTTCCCCATCTTCCAAGGTGCAATCAATGCTATTACAATTACAAAGAATAATTTGGGACCGAACTCAACCAATATTCGTTAGGTATATTCACGCCCATACTAATCTTCCTGGACCACTTTCAGATGGTAATGCCGAGGCTGATTTACTCACTAGACCTCTGGTTGCCTCAGTGGAGGAACAGACTGTCAATCTTCACAGAAAATATCATCTTAATGCCCAGTCTCTCAGCCACCATACAGGCTGTTCCAGGTCTTTAGCCACTCAAATAACTTCCCAGTGTTCTGAATGTGCTCCATTCCACAATTCCTCCAATGTTGGAGTTAATCCTAGAGGCTTAAAAACTAATCATATTTGACAAATGGATGTTACTCATCTTAAAGAAGCAGGTAAGTTACAATTTATGCATGTGTCAGTGGATACGTTTTCCAAGGTAATTTTTGCCTCCCTCCATTCAGGGGAGCACATTAAAGATGTTATTTCCCACTACACACAGGCCTTTGCCTATATGGGGGTCCCTAATGTTCTTAAAACTGATAATGGACCTGCGTATGCCAGCCACAAATTTACTACATTTTACAAAGAATATAACATCTCTCACACATTTGGGATACCTCACAATCCCACAGGTCAAGCCATTGTTAAAAAAAAAAAAAAACCCATGCCACCTTAAAATAATATTTTAATAAAATAAAAAGGGGGGAGTATGTCCTTTCCCCCAATGTTCAACTTGCTAAGATTTTGTTTATTTAAAATTTTTTAAAAGTAGATAGCACTGGCCAATCAACTATGGAAAAGCATTGGGGTAAGCCCTCCCAGCAGTTGGGATGGGTGAGGTGAAAAGACCTTATAACTGGCCAGTGGCAAAAGCCCACACCCCTGCTGGCTAGAGTCCGCAGGGCTGTATGCATATTCCCTCCCCATAGGAATAAACCCATCTGGGTCCCAGAGTGATGCATTCACCTGGTAGAAGTCCCTGATAACCCAGACCAGGGGGAAAATCCCCCTGAGTAGAAATTGTTTTTTCCTTTTCCCTAGACGATGATGCCCTTGCTGTTTCTGGGAATTCTGCCAATGATCTGGCCTGAAATCATCATCAGAGTGGACCATCAGCATCTACCTTGGAACTACACCTGGCAAGTCCTGTCACAGGCTGGAGACCATTTGGTCCACATCTTTGATTCAGCAAGATATTCCTTGGCCGGTGATGTCCCCTAATCTCTACAAAATGGGACTTGGGTCTCAAAATGGCTGGGGGTTGGAAGATTCCTTCGCTCAGACCTCACCCCCCAATACTAGAAGGCATATCTCTGCCTCAACAATACAAAACTCCCTTAAAGATGTGTTTCTGTCAGTCCACTCCCCAGGATACACCTCATTTAATCGGCGAGTTTTGCTCCGCCTCCAGGAACTCTATGTTGCTCCCCAACATCAGGGGAAAACTTAAATTTGCTTGTGGCTGACTTGAATGGCATTTTGTTAAGAACTGGGAATGTGAGACCACAGGGGATACAATGGTTACAAGCTATAAGTTAGTTTGCGGAAAATGGTTGGCTTACTTCTCTTTTGTCTTCTATTTTGGGACCGTTAATAGGATTATTATTGCTTGTTACACTTGGTCCTTGGTTGTTTGGAAAATTGACTCAATATATAAAAAATCAAATGGATAGGACTACTTCTCGTTCTATTCAAGTACATTATCAAAGATTACAATTGTTGGATGTTAAACAAGGAGGACGCAGTCAGACTTGGGGGCCCTGTACCTCAGCTGGAAATGTTGCCTCGGCCCCTAAGCCTAGGTCTCGGCCCCATCGCCCTAAACGGGCTGGGCCTTCTAATAAATCAAAGACGAAGATCGTGGTAAAGCCCAAGACGGGCAACTGACAGGATGGGACCCAAACCGCCTAAGACAGGAGAGGAGGCCCTCCTAAGACGGGTAGGAATGGGTCGCCTGTCTGACCTAAGACAGGCTTGCCATGATAAAATAAAAAGGGGGGAATTGTGGGGAATTAGGCCTCCCAACACAAACCCCCTCCATGGCTATGTGATGGTGCGGGCCCTCCATGACTGCGCCATGGTGTCTGATTCTGCTTAGCTTAAGAGTTGTTCATTAACTTGTGACTACGATCGCAGAACATTCTTCCGCCTTTCGCAGAGACTATCTTGTCTGTGCTGCTTCTGCTTTATGGCCTAGTAAACATGCCTTAAAGTGCTGAGTCCCTGGGTGGGCACGAGGTGCTCTGTCATGTAGGACAGAGGTTGTTAAATTTTTTTGGCCACTGGGTCAGTGGTCCCTGGTCTTCTGCGTTCCTCAAGGATTGTTAAATTGTATAATGACGTATGGAAACAGTATAAAAAGGAAGAGACATTTTGTAGTAAAGGGCTTCTTCTTCTCAACTTCCATGGTGTGTGTGTGAGTTCTTTCATCAAGCCTCGCCGCTCCTCGCAGGGACTCGGACCCAGGGCCGTGCAGGCGCGGCAGGTAGATACTTAAAATCTTTTCCTAAACAGTGATATTAAGGCCAAATTGTAAAAGGTGAAGTTCTACCTACTTGGAAATATTGCTTCTGGACACAGCTCACCATCTCAGTGACAAACGAAATCTTATTCCTCCACTGTTCCATCTCTATAGGAGGGTATGCGTGTCACAGTGGTACATGTCTGTACCCCATAAAATTGTCTTCTAAATATTTCAAGGATTCCTATAAGACAGTATTATGAATTGAGAAAAGTATAAAAGAGTTAGTGTGAGCTACACGTCTGTTCCTAACCCAAACCTTTCACTCACTTATGGCAATGGGTCTGTTCCTAAACCTCTCTGAGCCTTTGTTTCTTTACCAATCAGATGAGAATATGCCGAGACCTACAGGATAGACCCAGATACTGGCAAAATCCAGCACACATCACTAGCTCAGGTCAGGGATGGCAATTGGAAAGTGATCAGCAGAAGTGTTCCCAGAATTCCCTTTCTTGTTCATCTCCCCCATGTTCTCTAGCTGCTCTGCAGGCAGGCATTTGATAAACACCTCCTTGTATCATATTATCTTCGAAAGGGCTGATAGAACACAGCAGCTTCGGGGGCTTATTTAGCCCCTCACAAAATAGCTTTATTAGTGCTGTTTCACATTTCATCTGATAATTTTGATTTCTTCAGGTACTAAGAATTTTGGTAAATTTCATTCCCTGCTTTGGATTTTATAGTGAATTGACAAATACCCAGGCCTTTGTGTGGGTGTTTCAGCGGGGACTTTTCAGATAACAAAGCCTCTTTTCTCATAGCCGTGGCTTCCTTCTGACCTGGCGCCACCCCAAGTCTACACCTGCGTCTTCCTGTTTTCTTGACCTACTCTTGCACATTGCCTCCCCGGCCCTGTGATTTGAGGAAAAGGACTATACATGCTTTGCTTGTGACCTTCACGCCTGGAAACAGTGAAGGTGTCCCTTTTCTAGCATTGTTTCAGAGTTCATTGGTTAATGGGATTTGTCCCCCATGATACTGGAGGGGGCCAGATGAGATCCTGCAGAGCTACGACTGCAAACCAGAAGGCACCTGGCTCGGTGATGGGCCAGACAAGGCACCTCTGAGAATCTCACCACCAACACCTGCTCCTTTCAGGCTGGTCTGGCCTGGGAATACCATACCTCAATCTCCATACAGAATGGGCATGAATCTGCCTTCTCTGTTCTGCACATACATACACATGGAGGCATGCTCACACATGCATACCCCCTGTGTATCTCCACATGCACATTCAAACCCATACACATATATACAAACCGCAGTCATATATATTCACCCAGGCTCATGTACACATATGCAGGTATCTACATATATCTGAGCAAACATGAACACCCATGCCGTGTACACACACATGCACACAGCACTTACATGACACCCCTGCTCCTTCTCCCCTTCTATGCCTCTTACACCAGTCATCAGCCAGGCCAAACCTCCTCTTTCCTGGCCAGCACTGGGTTCTTCCCCAGCTACTATTTTCATACAAGCCATTCTCCCCCAAAAGTACTAAAGATGTGTGAAAGCCAGAAAATGCATGCGGCTCATTTCTGCCCCCTTGACAACATTCTTTTGGGCAAGAAGCTAAGAGAGAAGAAAGGAGGAGTTAAAATATGCACATAATATGTGAATCTTCCGCAACTGTTCCTAATCTGTCAGATCTCTCCAGCAAAAAGAATGGCTTTCCGAATCCTAGGAGGAGGAAGTCAAAATCTTTAGTCTGCTATCAGGGCTCATGGCCTGGCCCCAGGCAGCTTCGGGTGGCTTTCTTCTCCTCCCATCCATCCACCACACTTTGCTCAGAACAACCACAATTGCAGATCTTATACATTACTTGTAATTCTGACCCTTGAAGAAAATGAGCCTAGAAAATGCTATTCACATGGTCCAAAGTCTCCAGAAGTCCTTACTTCTAAGTAGACAAACTAACACATGTGACTTCCAAAATCAGTTGCCTTCCACAGAAGTACATGCCTCACTGTGGACATCCTAGGAGCCTTGTGACATCACATCTAATCCCCCAATTATATTTGACTGATCATGACTTTACTCTCTGCTTCCAGGTTTGCACCTGGACCAACTGGTGCAGAGTAGTCGCTTCTGCTGTCAATATCGCACACTCCATGTTGGTACTGACTGAGACATGCCTGTCCTTCCCAATACCAGTCCCCCCAAATGAGTGCATTCTACCTCTGAAAGTCCCTTTAAGATGCATGAAGCACTTTTGCAATGAATACTGAATGGTCTCAGAAGATGGAAAAAAATGTTATTTACTAACAATAGCATTTTTCCCTTGCAGATAAAGAAACTTTGCAGATAAAAAAGCCAGGGAAAATCAGAACATGGATCAGAATCCTGCAGGCCTGCTCCCAGGATGGTGCTGCAGCATCTCTGACAAGCTGTCTCTTGAGGACTCAGTGCATGTTCCTATCGTGAAGCCTATTGGAGCGTGTCCCATCTAAGTGGCAGCTGGTGTCACCCACCTCAGAGTGTTAAAAATGAGCCCAGCATTTCTATCTCAGGACTCACCTGCCCAACAAAGCAAGTGTTCCTTCTATCTGTTCTAGCTTAGGAGTGGGAGCCACAACAATACAGAACAGCTCCTTCTGTGGTCTGCCTGGAACTCTGCACTATCCTTGCAGCCTTTCTTTTTCCAAAGAACCTTAGCAGTGATGGAGGATTGCAATGTGGAAAGAGGACATGTGCCTCATTGGATTCTGGTGTGAACTGAATTCAGGGCATTATGAAACCTGTTTCCTGCAGGCTACAACATGTTAGCTTTTCAGTTATTGTGACAGGACACCTGACTCTTAAGAAGGCACCAGAAGGAAGAGGACTTTATTCTGGCTTATGATTCCATCATAGCAGGGAAGGCATGATAGAGTTCATGGTAGCAGTAATGTGAACCTTTGACTCCTCATATCTAGATGGATAAGGAAGCAGAGGACTCATACCAGAGCTAGAGCTGGACAATAACACCCATAAGGCCCTGTCCTCACCAGCTACTAAGTATCATCTCTTAAAGAAGGTATATCTAAGCTATAAGTCCTGGGAGGCCAGAGAATATATGTTTTTATTTTGTGTGACATCAGGGCATGACATTGTCATGTAAAGTTCACACTACAGAACTGCACAATCAGTCACAAAAAGTTCTGCAAAACAATCTCATGATATTTGAAGTTAGTTTTGTGTTGGGCCATAACCACTGTTATCAACAACTGGGATACAGTGTTCAAACATGAGCCTGTGGAGGGCATTTCACATCCATCCAAACCATACAAGTGAAATAAGCCTGTGTCTGGAAGGTGGGAACCCCACTGTCCTTTCTGTCTGCATCACGCACTTTCTTTGTAGGTGTGCCTCAGAAAGCAAGAAACCTTCGGAGAAAGTTCTCATGGAGAGAGAGATGAAGGAGGGAGAAACCAAGGGGTAGGGAGAGAACTTTGTGACCGAGGCTGTGACCCTTGCCCCGTAGAGGTGAGGAACAGATGATTCAGAAGAACCTGTGTGTCCAGAGATATGGGAATAGCTGCCAAAGGCAACTCAGAAGTCTCTCTCTGAACCAGAGACAAACCAGGCTGTCTGGAACAGTAGAGAATTGTATCTGCGGGAAGCCATGCTACCTCCCTCGGGGTAGCTCCTCCCCTTCCTTAAAGGGAATCAACACTGGGGAAAGAAAGGCCCCTGCTCAGGCCTCTGGGGGTTCACCCTAATCAGGCAGTGCTGCCTCTAACTCTGTGATCAAAGACCCCAAGAGAGCACAAGAGAACATAGAAGTGTCTCCTAGAGCATATCTGTATCACAGCCTAGATGCCAGACCCAAGGAAAGTGAACCTAGGGAGATGCCCCTGCCAAACCTGACTCTTGTCTGTCTGAAGAAGGTTGTGAGGGAAAATAGAGGACCAAAGAGCAGCCATCTTGCTATAACCAGACAGCCAAGCCTTCCTCATGGTAATAGACCCTTCCCCTGACTCGCGTCAGTCCCCTTCCCTCCATGCTGCACTGTTGGAGTGACCTCAAGTGGCAAAGGAAAGGATCAAACTCAGATCCCTCTGGCCTGGCACTGAAGATTTCCTGCTTGGTCTGACTGCTTCAGGCCGATCTCCCCTGTGAGTCACAAGGCAATGGGAGGTAGAAGCAGACCTTGTCTCATCTCAGTTCATGGTATGTGGCAGACCTTTCCGTCTTCCACCCAGAAGAACTTTCTCTGAGTTACAGTGACCCTCAGGGTTCCTTATACCTCTTAAGTTACCACGAAAATCAACAAATATTTCCCGCCAGATTTGAAAAGATAAAAGAATTATATATTCTACTCTCCCCACTCTCCTAGATGACATATAACATGGAGCTTCTTGTACCCCCTTGGTCATCCTTTAAATGTTCCAAGGAAATCTCTATGTTGGGTATTAAAAATCTTTGGTTCATATGATATTAGAATCTCACCCGTCAAATAGACACACATGGTGCTGTAGCAGCGAGATTCCACTGCATCGGAAGGAAGCAAATTAACATTAAGCAATGAGAGAGTGATGACCTCGTTTTTACTTTATATTCAAAATTACCATGGGAACAAACAGACTGTGGACGTGTGAATGGGTTTGACATAATCAGCCCAGGGTCAGCACAGCAATGCCACCTTCTCCGGCATTGATCCAACATGGGAAATATAATTTTAGTGGCCAAGAGTCATGGCCATCAGTTTACATACTGTCAGTGGTTTCTGTCATCCTATGACAGCCGAACTGAGGAGCATGGCAGAATAGATGTCACATAAAGTGGAAAACACTCGGTATGTGGCTCTCTAAAGAAAATGATCAGCAACACCTTCAATACGCTGTCCAGTGCCATCAGAGACTGATGTTCCTGGTGATTCCATGAGAGTAAGTTACTGTGGACATTACTGGTGCAGGAAGTTTGCATGTTTGGGTGACCATTAATCAAGATGTAGTCTCCAAAGAGCTAAATAGGGGGTCTCCAATCTTCAATGTGGTGTGTGTATGTGTGCATGCACACACAAGCACAGGTGCATATGTGTACAGGTACAGGTATGTACAAGTAGAGGCTTGAAGCCAACCTTGGCTGTTATTCTTCAAATTCCATTAACTTGATTTTTGGAAATAGGGTCTCCCCTTCAGCTAGAGCTCACCAAGTATAGCAGCCTGGCTGGAGAGGGAGCCAAAGGATCCACCAGTCTTTTTGTCCCCTAAGCTGGTATCATAGGTGCACACGGTCAGAACAGGCTTTTATTTATGTAGGTTCTGGGAATGGAATTCAGGTCAATGCACATGCAGCAAGCACTTTACTGACTGAGTCATTTCCCCAGCCACTCAACCAAGCTCTTCTGCAGTACTTTCGTCCATTGTTCCCAGAAGTATCAAATGATGGTGGAGGTTTAAGATCTATATGCAAATAGTAAATTTATGCCACATAGTAGAATACTTTAACATGATATATAATTTTTTCATGCTCTAAACCCTCTTCTCTTAAGAAATATGAACTTAGAATGAATGAGCATTTGCTAAATTAGAGGCCAATCATCAGGAAAGACAATTTTATAATGTCTTCCAGTGTTCCACATATGAACCACAATCTTTTTATTAAGGGATAAGCTGAGATTCAAAGAGTTTGTGACAACCTGTTATTGCCCAGAAGGGAAAAGCAGAGAGAGTGTGGGAAGCCAAGTCTAACATATCCAGAGCTCCTGGACTTTCCAGGCGTTCCAGGCCACTAGCCTGTGACACTGGTCAGAGCTGAGTCTGCTAATTACAGCCTGGAATCCACCTCATCTTCCCTGCAATGCCCCGATGCTTCTTAGACACAAAGACGGAGCACTTGAAGGCCTTGTACATTAATCAAGAGCTTTGTCTCTTCTCCCCTCTGAGCAGAGCATGGGAGCCCTGTGGCTGACAGCCAGCCTGAGTGGCTTGATAGAGCACCCACACCTCAGGCCATTTAGCTCTGCCAAGCAGAGTCACCAGCCCTCCACCAATGAGAGTGATAGTTTTTCAAAGACCCATATTTGAAGAGAAACAAAGAGCACTTAACAGCCTGCTTTCTGATCCCAGTCTGTCGCAAAGAAGGCACATTATAAAAACATTAGCACTCAAGCGGGACTCCAGATATCAGGACTGGATGGTCGGTGCAGCAAGGGTGATTTTTCAGAACCCAGCACCACAGCTAGACACCAGCAACTCTACAACACCCTGGAATTCCCTAAGGTTCTGTGATGCTAAGGTCCTCGGTCTGTCGCCTCTGTACCCTTAAGTCATCTTTTGTTAGGGTGAATTACAGACAGACCTGGCTTGGGCATGAGAGATGGGCTTAAGAGTCTGCTTCCAAAGTGAGCAGATGGCATAACCGTGTTCCATGTGTGAGAGAGATCACGCCCAGCTAACACGAGCGTTTTGACAGAGCACCAGATAACGCATTTATCAATCCTGACGTGGTATCTGACAGGCTCTGCTTGCTGGCCTCCACCCCTCACAGCATGGTGAAAGCTTCCATTATCAAGGTCACAGATGTCAAAGCCGCCCCAGCATATATTCTAAAATGTCAAAAGCAATCTCTGCATCTCTTTTTTGTTTCTCAGAATAAATCCTTAATCTCTGATACTGAAAGCTTCACTAGCTGCCTGAATCTTCCTTGAAAAACTAAGTGGCAGACCCCTTATCTCAGAGGGACCAGGGAGTAAGGCCTGGTCATACGAGACTGTGTGTCCTTTCCTTAGCATCCTGAAGGGAACTGCCATTACACAGAGAAGAAAGAACCCAGCCTTGGGAATTAGAACCCAACACTAGTGACTGTTTTACTTGCTTTCTAAGTGGGAGATTTTGAGCTTTAAGATGGAAATGGTTGGCTGAGGATGGTGATTGGTCACTTGTTTAACATGCACAAAACCCCGGGTTCAATTGGATGTATTACAATAATACTAGCAAGAGCAATAATAATTTATGTTGTTAAACTTGCTTCACTCATCCATGGGAAACATCTCAAGCACTTTGCAAAACATGACACAATCTTTACCGTGAGAAAACTGAATGAATTATTAATGAATATAAGTATGTGTTTGCTTCCTTGGAGCCATATGAGAGTGACTGCCTCCTCCTTCCCTATGCTGACCTGAGGTGGGTCAGGGGATGATCATGGATGCAGCAGTTAAATGAGAGCTGGGTTCATCCAGGAGCAGATAGCTTGGAGAGTCTGATGATTGTGCTGAGGAAACAGTAGAATAAAACAAAGAAAGGAGGAAACCTGGTTGGAGGAGAACAAGTCAAGGTGAATGGTGGCTGTCAGAGAACAACCTTGGTACAATGTGTATTAGTTATGTTTCCTGCTGCTCTGATCACCTGACCAGAAGCAACTTATGGGAGAACACTTTACGTTGGCTCACAGTTCACAGGGATGCATCCATCCTGGCAGGGCGGGCGTGGTAGCATAAACCACTTGAACTGGAGGGAAAGCATCCATTTGGGACCCCAGCCCGTGAAATCATGCTGCCCACATTTGCAGTGAGTCTTATCTCCTCATTTAAACCACTCTGGAAGCACCTTCACAGACACGTGTCTCATTAATGACTTAAGTATTTCTTATATCAATCAAGGTAAAAACTCTAACCATCATACAGTGTCTAAAAACAAAGTGTGGGGAGAACAGAATTGAGAAAAGCATCTCTCCCAAAATAAGATACTAAGCCCAAGAGCTTGGGCTGAGGGCATGATGGGAGTGTGCACAGAAGCAGTCTGTCCTGAAGGGTGGACACACCATAGAGCCTGTCCCATCTCACTGCACCCCTCGTAGCACCCACTTTGTTGTTCTGCCAGGGCAAGTGGGTCCGTGTCAGTTGCTCTCCTAATTTCTTTCCTCGCTGCTTTCTCCCTTCCTTCGTTTTTATTTTTGTTTTGGTTCTTGTTTGGTCTGAGGCAGTGTTTCCCTAAAGTTCCAGCTGGCTTGGAACTTGCTGTGTAGACCAGACTGACCTCTGTCTCACAGACATCTGTCTGCCTCTGTCTCCCAAGTGCTGAGCTTGAAGGCGTGTGCTGCCACATGTGGCTCCCATCGGTTTCTCAAAGAAGAGGCTGCACTTGACTCCACTCAGACTCATTGTGGATCTATGTAACTTGCCAGTAACTTCCTGGTGCCATGTGAGGGATTCTCGGGGCTCATCTGCCTGGGAAGGCTCCTGTAGGGTCCTTTGGTCTTCTCTCTTCTAGGTGAGCCCCTCTTATTCTCGAGGCTGCTGGCCATCTGGAATCTACTATTTTCACATGGTGCTCCTGGGAATCTTTCAAATTCCTGTTTCAATATATATGGTAGAAGTGAGGGTGTATGTCTGTTTGGGTGTACATAGATATATACAGACTGACATATGGACATATGCATAGATACACACATGTGGAGGATCTTCCAATCTATATTTCTCTCAAGAGCCAGCATTATTCCCTGAACAAGAACTACATCTCACTTCTTTACCAGGGCAACCTTGAAGTTTAACATGTGCATAGTACATACATGATAAATCTTTTTTGGAGGTAGAAAGTGTGGAAGGAGGGAGAACCCATGGATTGACTTCCTAGAAACTCCATGTAAGTATCTTTCAGACTAGCTGGTTTCAGGGCTGGACCTGTGTTGCACACACATCTTTCCAACACCATAAAGATGAGCACAACATTCTTTTTCCCTCCCCCAAGTTATGCAATGGATATTATGAGAACTGTCTTCAGATTCTATCACCAACTACTGCAGAGAAATTGAGAGAACCAATCCTTTGGTCACCATCCTAAAAAGTGGATCAGTTAATTTTCTCTTCCCATGACAAAATACCTGAAAGAAACAAATTCAGTAAATTTAAGGAATTTATGTAGGCTCACAGTTTAGGGGGATCCAGCAGGCTAAAGAAGGTGTGGTTACGATTACTCATTGATGTCAATGTTTACCAGGGATCAGAGAATATCAGGGTTGCAGCACTCAGTGGCTAGGCTCACCTTGCATTATGCCCAACAAGAGAATGCAGGCCAGAACCAAGGGTGGCTATAACCTGCAAGGGCCTGCCCCTAGAAGCCTACTTCTGCCAGTGAGACCCCACAGCCTTGAAAAACATAACCATCAGCTGGGAACAAAAACTCAAACATCACACTGTGGGGACACTTCAGATTCAAACTGTAACACAAAGTCCAGGACTTGGATGTTTTCTGAGGTGCTGTCAGCATTTGAATAAACGAGTTGCTTTCAAAGAGAAATCCTGTGTGAGATGAAAGTACTGCAGACAAACAGGATTATACTGCCACAGGATCAGCGTGTTTTTGCTTCCCTAAAATGAAATCCACATTTACTTATGACAAAATACTGATCAAATATCGGTTCATCCTGAGAGACTATACCTCAGCTATACCAAATAAAGAACACTGCTCTACATTATTCAGAGTGATTCCACAGGAAGGTAACATTGATATATAAGTTCTATTATACAAATAAAATTACAGCTCTGACACAGAGTGACTGGAGGCAGATGCCTAAGGAAAAAAACTGGATAAGTTTGAGAATATTTTAGTATTGATAGTCATCAATAGATTAACTCTAGGTCACTTGCCATTAAAGAGTCAGAAAGGCAAATGTTCTTGCTTGTTTCTCTGTTCCCATGATAAAACACTGACCAAAACTGACTTGGTAAGGGAAGGGTTTGATGTCATCTTATATTTCTAGGTAAGTTTATCACCTAGGGAAGCCAGGGCAAGAATTGAAGCAGAGACTATTGAGGAATGCTGTTCACTGGCTTGCTTGACCTGGCTGTCTCAGTTTGTTTTCTTATAAAACCCAAGGGTGGCACCACCCACAGTGCGCTGAGCCCTCCAGCATAATCAAGGAAATGCCACCGAGACATGCTCATGGGCCAATCTGACGGAAGAAATTCTTCAGCTGAAGTTCCCTCGTTCCAAGTATGGCAAGTTGACAGTCCATCACCGCCAAATAGAAATATTATCTCCATCCCGGTGAGAAATCTGAAGAAGGCATTAAACTTTCCAAGTCTCAGTTTCCAAACCACACAATAAGAATAGTGGCACTCCTTTCCTCTCTGTGAGACCTACCATGGCACTTGGCAAGAAGCAGACACTCAGCACATCTACCCTTCCCTGGATCGTGTCAGAGCATTCATGACACCTTACCACCACTCTTCATGGTGTCTACAAAACAAACTGTCAAGAGAGATTATTGATTTATGGAAGGAATATGTAAAGATGAGAGACACTGCATAGCTTGCCCAGGCTACTAAGTTGGTAAAAGGAGAACAGAAAAATGAAATGAGTTTTCAGGTGTCACTGTCAACAGTTTCAATAGTCAAAGCCAGTGGTGCATGTGGGCAGAAAACTGAATCTCTTCGCACCTCCCAGCGGAGTCCTGGTGGAGAACTGCCAGGAGCTCTATATGAGGAGCCTTTCCAGGTAGAATCTGGGTGTCATCCAGGCTGAAGCAGTCAGCCTATGAGGGCAGAGACCCTGAAACCCAGATGCTTGAGAGCCAGTAACTCATGAGAAGAGGGCCACAGTGATGCTGTATAGTGTGCCTTCAGTCACTCCTGTAAGATTTGTCACTTTATCTTTTGTACATGGCATCTTTCATCCAAAGATGGCAAAGATTTTAAAAGAATAATATTATCTTCCTGGGTAGCCATTTTGAATAATATAAAGTCTTTTTCTTTATTTTCTGTTGTTGAGAATCTGTCTCTCAATGCCAATAGATATTTAATAGGTACCCTGACATAACAAATCTAAAAGTAGTTTAGGGACGAGCCAACTAATCAAATTGTAAATGTAATCTTTTCTTTATAGACAGAATTTTTCATTTAATTTATTTAAATCTCACTGTATTATTTTAAAGACACAAATTATATTTTATGCATGCAGACTTGATTATGTTTATGTTTCTTAATATAAGAAATTCCATATTTTTGATATGAAAATAATTTTCAAATTATCTATGTCAATACTTCATTTGGCAATTAAGGAACTGAAGTAAAATGAGATGACATAACTTTTAATTATTTAAAAGATCACTTTCAAATGATCGTGCAGCAGGCTGGTAGTCAAGCTAAGAATTATATTTCTACTCACTATGTACTGCAGCAATCGTTATTTTATAGTGCATAAAATATAAAGAGAATCCAATCCATAGCTATTCATTTATCAGCTTATTTACTCATTAAACTTTACCAAATGGCTGGTGGTGGGAGGTGCCATTACCAGAGTCAGAGCTTCAAGTTTAAGCCCGAAGATGACACCTCTGGGGCTGGAGATGTGGCTCAGGGTTTAATACCATGGCCTGCTCCTGCAGAGGATGTGGATTAGGTTCTTAGCACCCACATGGCTGCTAACAAACCTCTGTAAGGATCCAACACCCTCTTCTGTCTTATGCAGGCATTCGGGCAAAGCATTTATACACATAAATATAAATAAATCTTAAAAACAAATTAAAAAGATGACAACGGCTCAAAAATACAGAGGCTTGGTGGCAGAGTCCATGGGATAAAAGCCGGTGGAAGCCTGGCAGAGACAGGTGAAGTCCTGAACAAAGACAAGGGCTTTGACAAGGCCTGTGGGGTCCCTGGCCAGTTTCTGGTGCTAAAGAAAGCTAAAGAGTCTTCCAGGAATGGCTGAAGGGGACATATGGCACCAAGGCCAAGCAGTCCCCAGACTGCTCTGAGCACCTTTGAGAAAGGTGTGATGGACTGATGTTCTTTTTGTGATATTTTCTGGGGACCCCTCAGCCCTCCAGCTCCAGCATCTATCTCCAGTTTGAGGGTGAGTGGGGCTCACCCTGTCCTCCAGGAGGAAGAGCCTGGTGTTGCTACACTCACCTCCTCTGTACTCCAGGGCCTTTTGGGTCTTCTCCCCGCCTCAACATTTCAGCCTTTTCTGATTCTTACCTTGCATGCATTGCTCACCTACTCCTTCCCCTGCGTCCCACAGGGACAGTTACCAGCTTTCCTGAGTGGATTCCTGCACTTCTCCTTCTTCTCTACCTTTATGATCTGTTGAATGCTATTTGGCTCGCTTTTAGTACAGAACAGTCACTGTCCTTATAAAGTCTTTCAAATCAATGAAGTCAGTTGCCTTCATTAAAAAAAAAAAAAAAAAAAGTTTTACCAAACTGGGTATTGAACACCTGTAATCTTAGTTAGGGGGTACTCTTAAGGCTAAGTCAGGAGGACCATAAGTTCAAGGTCATCCTGAGCTGCTAGAGTTCAAGACTAGTCGGTATTATATTAACATACTATATATTACATAATGTTGGTTAGATATGTACTCAGTGGAAGAATGCTTACCTAGCTTACACAAGGTACTATGTTTAATGACTATTACCACAAATATAAATAAACAAAACAAATAAATAATTACTAGGCCTAGGGGTATAAGAAAGATAAACCAGGTACACCAGGACTGAGTATGAGCAACACCCTTCACACACATCCTCTGCCAAACTCAGGCCCAAGCAATTTGTTCCTCCTCTGTGGCCAAGATTCTGGTTACAGTTTGGCACTATGACTACCGCATTTCATCTGCTAGGTCTCCTCAGGTTTTTCCTTCTTCCTTACACACTGGAAATATTAAGGGAAAGGACCTCATGCTTTCCAGCATTCTTTTTTCATCATAGGTGCTACTCAAAGTAACCCAGCCTTCCCATGAAGAAACGCAGTCAGTGAACGGAAGTCTAGCCACTCCGTTCCCCTCAGCCTCCCAGGTAGAGCAAGGAAAACACTCATCTTTATAATTTCTATTTTATTAAGAATCATGGGCTGACAGAAATGAAAATGCCTTACCAATCACACCAGAGACTTGTGATAGGAATCCCATTCGTAAAGAATTCAAAAGATGATGGTTTCAATGGGACGATTATAATCATGTTGATTAAAATCATTAGTTTGAGAAACATTTTAAAAATTCAGTTTTCCACTAAAAACAGCATAGTCTTAAGACTTGGTTTTGATTTCTCCTTTCAAGTAATCCAAATATATTTGTGCATACAGAAAAAGAAACAGAGCACCAGTTCTGATTGTCAATTGCCAAGTCAGCCATCTTTGCTTTCCTGAAGGAAACAGGGACTCTTGGCAACATCTAATCACAGCTGACCTTCCTAGAGTCCCCCCATTACTGGTTTCCTATGGCAGATTTCAGCAGATTGGATGCATGAGGTGTCACTATATTTAAGTATGTGCTCTGAATGTTTTGTTCAGTTGGAAAAGATCAGAAGCTCTAGGATGCAGCGCCTTCAGCATCTGTGTAGGTAAACAGTGGTGACCGTGACCTTGTAATGTGTTCCCTGCTGGCAGAAACAATATGACATGCTTCCATCCTTTCCACTGAAAGCGGGTAAAAAATGAGCCACCAAACCTTGGTGAACAGCAATTTCTCTGCATTGTACTCCGTCTTTATATTACCCAGCCTGCCCACACAAACAAGCAGAAACCTGTTTTGTTTTATTTCTGAAGAGGGAAAAGTTTCCTGTCCCTCAACACAATAGGCACTCAGAGGGAGATGGTGAGTGACAGTGTATAACACTTCCAACCTGAAAAACAGCCGAATGTGGGAAGTCCGCTGGCTGTTTGTGTTCTTGTTGCCAAACTATTAGTTCAACTGAGATTTTTCCACTGAACCGATAGGGTTGAGTGGTGTTTTTCTCTATTTCAGTTCATGTTGAAAAGCTGGTTCAAAATGAATGCTTCATTTCCAAGCAGTCATTGCCCAAATCCCTACCATTCTCTGTATCTGCATTATCTGATACAATCCTACATGGCCAGCTACATGGTGATAGATACATGTAGTCCCAGTGCTCTTACTAGAGAGGGGTGAGTTTGGAACCAACCTGGGCTGTATAGTGAGAACTTTGCCTCAAAAATAAAAAAACAATGGCTGGAGAGATAGATCAGTTGCAACCATGAGAACTCGAATTTGATCCTTAGAAGCCACATTTTTTTTTAAAGCTGGACTTAGCGGCATGCACTTGTAATCTTAGCACTAAGGATAGAGAGACAGGTTGATCCTGGGGCTCATTGCTAGCCCAGCTTACTTGGCAATTTCCAGACCAGTGAGAGATTGTTCCAAGGAAAAAAGGTGGACAGAACCTGAGGTACAATACCTTAAGCTATCCTCTGGCCTCCACATACAAGTACACACAGGTACACAAGTACTCATACACACAAGAACATAACACATACACACACACACACACACACACACTCACACACACACACCTTCCAAAGTTTGCTGGCTTTGCTCCCAATTTTTTCTTCCAAGGACCCATACCTCTCCCAAATTATAAATTATTGAGGTACTTTTTCTTTTGAAATGTATTTGTCAGCTTTGGAAACAGCCTTTACCTCATGTTGACTGTATTAAAAACATCACATATGTGTCTCTCCCGAGAAGTAGAAACCATGCCATTTGTGATACAATTAATGATCAATAATTATTTCGAACATATCAGAGCATCTTTCTATTTAATTGTGAACAGAAAGTTGCCTTGTCCATTTCTTCAAGTTTTCAGCCCTTTCCTTGCTGGGTCAGTGCCCATGGTCAGAGAAACTTCAGTATTGGATCCCTATCTATCCAGTCCTAAGGGCCTGAAGAGATAGATTGTCAGACAGAGCTGGCAGTCAACAGCTGTGACACATGGCTGTTTGACCTCAGGACAGTCTGAAGTTCTTGCCCGGGATGCTTCCTGAAGCATTGACCGCAGTTTGACCACCGAACAATATGAAGCCTATCTGCCAAGGCTACTGGGGAGGCCAAGCATCTTTCCTGGGGCAAGAATTGCCTAATGTGTTGGGAAATGCTGAGGAACAGATGGAGTACACAGAGACCACGGGCAGCTGAGCGTAAACTGCCAATTATGTAACAGACATGTCTATACTTAATATACCTGCCTCCTTGACTAGTTTCCCTTTTATAATTCAACTTCTGTCTGTCTAGTCTCTCTGCTGGACTCGGCCAGTACAGAAAGAGGGAGGCCTGTTTCTGCTCTTACAAAGCAGAGTCACTTCAGAACATCCTGTCTTACACTGACCCTCCACACTTTATCAGGAAGTTGTAGTTTAGCGGTCTAAGGGGACACAGAGACTTACCAATCTACAGAGTAACCTTGTCTTTATTGGTTGATCCAACATCCTCAAATTCAGCCCTCCTACTCTTCCATGTCTTCCTTCTCTCCCCGAGCAAAATGACAAAGACAACTGAATCTCTTTCATTTACTTTTCAGAGACAAATGAAACTCGTGCCCTCAGAGTAAACATAAAGTGTTGCCTCCTGCTCTGTGGGACGGGCCTTGGTGAGGGTGTCAACAGGAGTTCAAGTTGAGTTGTCTGTGAGCTCTAGGTCTTCAGAATTTAGCGTTTCATATTTCTTAAGCGCCCTCCTTTAACCGTAATGTTTTTCTTAGCCTGTATTAGATGCTGTAACAAAGCGCTCCAGATGAGTGGGTGGCATGCATACTGACATTTATTTCATACAGTTATGGCTCTGGAAGTCTACAGTCTAGATCCAGAAGTCCATGACTCAGTTCCTATTGTGTAGAGATCTCCAAAATGAAACATTACCTGCAGGAGGGAACTTGGAGGCTCCTAAGACTCAAGTGAACAATTCACAAATCTCAGGAAGTTCTTAGACCCAACAAGATTAACTAGTCCCATCCCCAACCTTATAGGAAGAGAAACAACTGCAGGAGAAGAGGACTCTTAGACCAGATGAGATACCTGGAGAAGACTCTGGCCTATCAAGCTACCTGTGTGCCATGTAGAGAGCTTTCGTGAGTCCTCACCCAGGCTAGCCTGGGCTTTTCCATGATGCAGGTATTTTTGAATCATCCTCGCTTCTGTAAGTAATTCTTCTCCCATAATCCTGTAGGTAACCTTTATTAACTTGTTGGTTCACCAGATTGGACTGCTAAAATTATTACTTTGGTTTAATATAGGTGTCCTATCCAGGGACACGCACTCCGAAGTCTTATATTTTCTATATCTTGATGAGTTGTGGTCTCTGTGAGCATCTCTCTGTTGCATGAGGAAGCTTTGCCGTGAGAGTTGAGGGCTGTTTTAGTATTCGGTTCTGCTATATTCCATGAGTCAGGTCTAGGGTGTACTTGCAACAATAATAACAGCATGCGTAAGGCCCATGCAGACTAAATCAGACCAAAATTATAGCATAGAACTGAGGAAATGAGCAGGAGGCCCCAACCTTAGCACAGAAACTATTGGAAACTGATTACTTCAGGGTGAGGAAAATTTGATCTTCATTAAGGGAGTGACTCTAGATAGGTTGACTAGACCCCAGTGGATGGACTTCACCAAGGGAGATCTGGGTACAAATGCTTGACTGGATAGGCCTTAACATACATGAGAAAATGCCTGAAATACAATGGGGGTTGCAGACAGGGGAGGGGCCTAAACATGATTAAGATCTATCATATAAAATGCACAAAAACGCAATAAAATATACATAAAAACTTTTTAAAGAACTTCTCAGCAGCCTAGACTTTTGCAGTGACCTGTACACAGGAGGAACCAAACAACAATAAAACTCACATTTTTATTTGTTTAAAATAAGATAAAAATAAAGTTGTTACTTTGGCCAATCATTGGTTCCCTATATAGGTGAGCACAGATTTAGTCACATTTCCACAGTAAAAGTCCCACATCCCAGGGCACCAGTGAAGCTTAAGAGCTGTGTTTTCAAGACCTCATCTAAATACATTGACTTTGAAAAGTGTTTTCCCCAATACATCCTGGGGTCAAGTCAAGTCTCCCTTCAACACATGGACTTTACAACCATCTGTTGGAGACATCATTGCCTTAAAGGATGTTTCAATTTTAAGAGTCCCTCCATGCTTCTGCAGAAAGAGTGGGCAAGCAAGGCACTTCATCGATGCTGACAGAAAGCCAGAAGACACAGGAGGACACTGCACAGCCGAGGTCTAATAGAAAAGGCAGTACTTAGAAGGATCATTTGTGATCAGCTGAAACTCGAGCCTTCAATCTAATCTTATTCTCTCACCCCTGAACCCCACAAGCTCATCTCTGTTCCTTATTCTAAACATCACCAATGAACTTCCCACAGCTCTTGGTCACCTGTTTGATTAACTCCAAACTCTCTGGCAGGTTAGAAACTGTCCACACCTTATCTGCCTAGGTGTCTGTGTGTGTCCCAAGACCACCTTGCCTTCTAGAATGTCACCACGTATTCACATGACCTCTCTTCCTTTGTGCTCCTAGAAACCTATGCATGCATATCTCTGCTTCTGTTATAGGAAGTTAGAGATTTGAAAGGGATGATGGAAGGATGAGGTGAAGAAATGAATTATGGCAGAACTGAAGGACACAGTGAGAAAGGATTGGATTCCAGCAGGATTGCGGATTCGGAAATGCTTAGAACTCGGTAGCAGTTGAAGTTACCACGGAGGGAAAGACTGCACCCAAACTCAGGCTTGGAAGATTGAGTGGCTAATACTGACCAATGAAGCAAAGGAAGAGGGTGTAAATTGTCTAGCAGTCGTTATCCTGATGGCTGTAGTTTTGGTATGCTGTCACTGTGAATTCGAACAGTGCATGAATTTCTGCTGAGGTTGTGAGAAGAGGCCTTAGGAAAGGAGCACACTACTGCCCCCTGCTTCAGCTTGCTGCATGTGCACGTAGTATAAAAGCAGAGCCTTGGGATCTTGGCTTCTAGATGGGTGCAGTGCCCATCTGCTCAGTCCTTCTAGGGCAGATGGGAGTGGGAGAAGGACGAACTGTGTGGCCACAATCTGCAAAGCTAATAAATATTTGGATGTGTGTTTGTTCTTTGTAATGAATTTCAAACTTGAGGATGAATAGCAACAGTACTAAGATGTCATTGTGACAGTCATAGATTGCACACGCATTTGGGTTCATTCTAAATGTAAACACTGGGGCATTAAGTCTCGCTGAATCTTGCGTGGCCCCTGTGGTGGTCTGAATAAGAGAAATGTCCCCTATAGCTTTATTTAAACATTTAAAACACTCTGTCCCCATTTGGTGCTGCTGTCTCAGGAGGTTATGGAAGGCAGCCTTGCTGGAGGAAGTATGGCACTGGGGATAGGCCTTGAAGATTTTTAGCCTTGCCCCACTTCCTTTCTCTCTCTCTCTCTCTCTCTCTCTCCTTCTATGTATAGATGAAAATGAAGATGTAATCATCCAGTTTCCTCTCCTGTCCTGCCGTCATGCCTACCAACCACCCATGGCCTCCTCAACATTATGGTCTCCATCCCTCCGTAACTAGAAGCTAAAATAAACCCTTTCTTCCAAAGGTGCTTGCAATCATGGTAATTTATGCCTGAAACAGAAAACTAACTAATAAGTTCCTAAACAGTATAAAGCTCCACTGGATCTGGGAGGTGGCATAGGGTACCTGCGCTTTGGATTTCCTGTCTGAACTGCAAGTCAGGACAATTTGGAGAATGCTGTCTCCAAAACCATCCTGTAGTGGATCAGAAACTGCTACTTCCTTGGAAAGAATGCTGTACCTCATTCTACATGGCTAGAGGTACATGAGCTTAGAAGCCTTCAGGACTCCTCTCAAAGGGAGCTGACTAGAGAATGATAATCCATGGAGAGAATAGTTCCAAGGAAGGAAACAGAGTAAGGAAAGGCTGACCATATTCAAGGAGGTATTTATTAGTCAGGATTCTCTGAAGAAACAGAGCTGATAAAATGAATATAGATAAGATTAGCTTACAGAACATAGTTTGAGTAGTCCAACAATCGCTGCAACAATGGCTGCACCACACTGGAGAAGCTGAGAAGCCAGTAGTTGCTCAGTTCACCCGGCTGGATATCTCAGCAGTCCCAATCTGACTCTGAAGGCCTGGTGGATTCAGAAATATCTACATTGGAATCCAATTTGCAGCAAGATGAGCTTACCAGTGAGATAGAATATAAAGGACGAAAAGCAAAAGCTCCCTTTTGTCCAGGCCTTTTATATGCCAAGGCCAACAGAAGTGACTCCACATTTAGAGGGGGTCTTCCATCTTCCAGCTTCAAATGCTTCAAATCTTCCAATCAAGATCTCTCTCATTTCAGTTAATCCCAGATTCAGTCAAGCTGATATGCAGGATTAGCCAACACAGAGGTGAAGTACTGTGTAGAATGTTTTGGTAATGGTTTTCAGAGCTGGTTTCGATGTGCTGTGAAATAGCGGCACAGTGCTACTTCTGTGGGATCTCCTGTAGAATAAAGCTGTTGAAGTTCATGTCTCTGTTCTGCTGAAGGACTTGCAGAGGGACTGTAAAGCCCAGTCTCTCTAAGCTCCGGAAAGCCAAGTTCTCCCCTATAGTGGGTGTGCCCTCATCAGAGACAAGGGCCTGCTCCTTCCTTGCACTCTGGTTTCTGGATGGACCATGAGAGCAAATAGGCTCTCAGAATATCTATATCTTTCTGGACCACTGGAAAGCAGATGTGAGAGTCAGTCTGTTTCCTTAGCTATTGGAGACAATGCACCCAGTTTTCAGCCAGAACACAAAGTACAGCATTGAAAGGACTACAAACTGTGTAAGAGCATGAGATTTAACTATTTTACCCCTGGCACTTATAACCCAGTTCTTTTTGGAATAGTGTCTGTGCATAAAAACCTGTCCCAATGTGACTCACTCTAATACACAGGTCTTTATACAGAGAGAAAGAGAGACAGAGACAGAGACAGAGACAGAGACAGAGAGACTCAACACAGAAACTCAAAGAGGCTTCCTCTTCTTACATTTTTAGCTGCTGTTCAGAAAAAAAGTAACCACAGTCTCCTTCAAAGAAAAAGGCATGTATTGCTGCCATCCACCCAAAGACCTTATCAGAAATATTTCCTTTTCATTGCACAGAAAGTTAGCCACATTTTTTAAAGGATGGTTTTAAAAGCCTCAGGTGTCACTCAGTTCCATAGGGTAGTTCTGACACAGGGAAATAGAAATTATTTTGTCACAAACTTGCCCAAATCCTTTTTCTTTGAAGTTTAGGATAAAATCAAAGCACCTCTTTGCGTGACTCATGTTGAACTGCATCATGGGAGGTAGTGAGCAATTGTCAACCATTTCTACTCTGCAATGTCTTAGATAAATAACTCTTCTAATATTGGCCTCTCCAGGTCCAACCCCTTATAAAAATACAACTGGCAATCCACTGGAGCCCAACAACCTTCAAGGTACAGGATTTCTGAAATCTGAAAGCATAATATTAATTGACCTGAAATGTCAATCACAAGGAATGATGCCTGTAAAGGAGATAGCTCTATGGGTAAAGTACTTGACCTGCAAGCATAAGGACCTAAGATGGAATCCCCATGACACAAGCACTGCCAATTCGGCAAGACCAGCAAGACCCCTGTGTGACTGGTTCACTAGCTTCTCCTTGCATACATGAAACATTCAGAATGGTCAAGGTCTAAGCATGTATCCAGCATGTATCCTAGGGAGCATCACAGATGTGTGGTCTGTGTGGGAGAAAGTAGGATTCCTGACATTTGAAACACGCAAACTATTACATCTGTGCAAAACCAAAAGTCCTTTGTCCGGAAGTGGAGAAGGGTGCCACCCATGACTGACATGTCTAGCGTGTCTCCTGAAAACTTCTCAAGATGCCTATGTGTTTGGGTTCCCCTGAGACATGTCTTCATGTACTCAGATGTTCCCAAGGCTGTGTCTCCCCAAACATAGTCTTGAAGGTTTGGGCCTTCCTTGGGTCAAGGAACTCAGGTCACCATGGAAACC
The DNA here is from genome assembly GCA_035773235.1 of Eospalax fontanierii. Classification (NCBI taxonomy): domain Eukaryota; kingdom Metazoa; phylum Chordata; class Mammalia; order Rodentia; family Spalacidae; genus Eospalax; species Eospalax fontanierii. Next base: position 53,985,158 of record CM069529.1, read on the forward strand.
AGAGGATGAAGCTGCCACCTGGTCTGTAGAGCAATGGTCACTCTGCCTGCTTTCACTGTTGTTGCCAAGAATAAACCACAAAGCTAATGTCCAGAAGAGTGGCCCATATGGCCACATGTCCAGCCCTTCTGATCTAATCATCTTCCTATAATCCCAGGCCTCCCGTGACATTCACAACTGGCAGGAAGTCACACACAGGAAGGGACTCTGCCTCTCTGAGGAAGCTGACAACAGGCTGTTGAATGACCCCAATTTTAAAACTCTGCTTGCATTCTTCATTGTGATGATTCTATTCTATTCTATTTTGCTTATTTATTTGGACAATGGTCACTATGCTGTCCAGCCCTCTAGTCTCGAGCACCTGGCTCAAATAATTCAGTCACTTCAGTCTTCTGAGTAGCTGAAACTGTAAGATTGTACCATGTGTCTAACATGATATTCTTTAGATTTTATATGTACGTGTTTGGCCTGCATGTATTTTAGTGTACCACATACATGCAATACACACCGAGGCCAAAGAGGGTGTCACATCCCCTGGAACTGAAATTAGGGCAGTTTTGGTTGTTAGCTGCTGTGTGGGTGCTGGACACTGAACGTTGGTCATAAGTAGAAGCTGCCAGTGCTCTCACCACTGAGCCATCTCCCTAGCCCCTTTGATAATTTTTTTAGCTACCCAATGGGGTATGATATCTTATGATAAGATTTTTTGATATATTTCTCACTTAATAAAAAATAATTTAGGACTTTATGTATCATTATTGCTTATTGTGGAGCCTTGAGCCCCTGGAGTGTCTTTAGACCGAAGAAAGGAAAATGAAGAAAAATAAAGACTTCAACTGCACTTGAGGACCTCAATCTGTCCACAGACCTCAACCAATCAGAGCTGCTAGGGCCAAGCTCTCCTCAAAGGATTCATTCCCTTGCTTCTCAGCTCTGCTGTGCCAATGCCTATTCTCTGTGTACACACCAACATACACACACACACACACACACACACACACACACACACACATACATAGTCAGCTAAGAGTATGAGATGGCCCTGGAAGTCCACAAGTCCCTAAGAGTCTGCAGCCTCATGACAAATATTGGCTTCCCCACTGTCTGCGATGCCCCACTGCAAAGAAACCCCACGCAGAAGGCTTAGGCCACCAGTGAAAGGAAGTCCGGAAGGGCTGAGTCTTGAACAGCACCCAGACTGAAGGCTGCTGTCCTGATCAGTCACTCAGTCACTTCCCTGGGTAGGAAGAGTTCTCAAAACATTTTGATGAATGGATCTCTCTCTCTCTCTCTCTCTCTCTCTCTCTCTCTCTCTCTTTCTCTCCCTACTTTTTTAAACAAAAGTTCAATTTCACTGCCACATTCAAATAGACCTTTAGGCAGTTAGGGTAAATGTCATTAAGTGTCAGATTCCTCACTCAACAGCTTGTGGGTTGACTGCAGAGAGAAACTGAGTCACAGTGGAACCAAGACAGCATTAGAACCTCTGGGGTACCTCTTGTGAGATCACCCAGACTTCTGCCAACAGAGTATTGACCTTCCTCGCTTTCGTCTTCTTCACAGTAAGCCTCTTCTCATAACTATTTAAAATCATCATCTGTTCTCTTGGAAATTTCGCTTCAGCTCAGTTTACTGATTCCCCCAGTTGTACATAAGCCACACATGGGAAGTGCGGGTTAAATGCCAAGGATCTAAAATGAGGTAAGAAGAATTATGCAAATAAATTGCCAGTGTCTGGGAGGCCATTTCTCGCTTCTGTATATTCGTTCTGCAAGTGTTTCTTGAATTATCAACTCTCTGCCAGGCTTTGTGCTAAGACACTGTCCCTCAAATCAAGGAGATTCAGATGAAAATCAGTCCATCATGGTGACGCTATGGGGTGTGGACAGTCTTCTGCACCTGCACCCTGGTTCACGCTACTCTTCCTCTCCAGCCTCTCTGGGAAATTCCTACTTTGAGCCATAGCTTGGGTGCTTCATCTCCCTTTTAGCCATCACATTACCTGTCTTATCTCATTGAACTCGACAAACAGGAAACACCCTCATTGACTATATTACCAACCTATGAAGAGTCTGTAAGTGTTGCTTCTTTTTGTTATTTTAGTCTTATGCTTCATTTTGTTTTGGAGCTACAATACCACAATTAGGTAGGAGGAACAAGCAAGATAGGGTGACTAAGCAATGCATTGTGTGTTCCATGGAAACATCGTTGTGGATGTGCCTGTGTGCATATTCATGTGTGCAAGAGTCTGTATGTGCACAGGTATATATGTGTGTGTAGATGTGTTTCATGCTTTTATACCTGTGTGTGGAGGCTACAGGTAAACTCAAGATGCTGTTCCTCAGGAGCCATTCACCTTGTTTTGTGAAATTGAGACTCTTATTGTCCTGGAGGTTGCTGAGTAAGCTAAGGTGACTGGCCCAGGGATCTGCCTGGCTCTGCCTCCCCTGTGTTACGATTATAAATGCACACCACTATGTCTTGACTTCTTTTATATGGGTTCTGGGAATCAAACTCGGATCATCATGTTTGTAAGACAAGTGCTTTAACCACTGAGCTATCATCCCAGATCCCATAGAAACATCTTAATATTAATTATCAAGTAACTGGATAATCCACTTCATTTGAAAGTTTATGAACATCCTATACATTTTTAGGCACAATAAAATTATAAAAGAGAACTCTTGGCTTCATGGAGGGCCCAGTCTACTAAGAGATTTAATAATAGATATTATTCAAGTATCTATTTTTATCCCCTACAGAAAAATGTTAAGAAATCACTTGAGATAGTTATAAATATAAAAAGAAATGTCTGTCTTCTTTCAAGATTCATTTTTAGTACTCCCTCCTCAAATTCTTTATGTTAGCTTGTTAATGTTGCCTCCGCTATGAAAATAATATTTGACACATGAATATGCTTAGATCTTTGGTCCCATCTGTGCCTCTGGTTCTAAGGAGCTAGGAATGCTTTTGTTATGGTATTTGGGATTTGTCTCTGAAAAACAAATTTTTGTATTTCAGTGGTTCCCTGACTTGGGATTTATTCCATCTGTGGGTTCTACCCATTCCCTCTCCTTGGCCTGAAGATCCCAGTCACAAAAAAGGATCTGATTTAAGAGCTTGCCGCTTGTCGCACCAAGTGTATCTGCAGAGTCTTCTGTGCCCAGCACTCTGCCCAGTATATCTGCAGTCTGCTGTGCCCAGCACTGTGCCCGGTGTATCTGCAGTCTTCTGTGCCCAGCACTGTGCCCGGTGTATCTGCAGAGTCTTTTGTGCCCAGCACTGTGCCCGGTGTATCTGCAGAGTCTTCTGTGCCCAGCACTGTGCCCGGTGTATCTGCAGTCTTCTGTGCCCAGCACTGTGCCCGGTGTATCTGCAGTCTTCTGTGCCCAGCACTGTGCCCGGTGTATCTGCAGAGTCTTCTGTGCCCAGCACTGTGCCCGGTGTATCTGCAGAGTCTTCTGTGCCCAGCACTGTGCCCGGTGTATCTGCAGAGTCTTCTGTGCCCAGCACTGTGCCCGGTGTATCTGCAGTCTTCTGTGCCCAGCACTCTGCCCAGTATATCTGCAGTCTTCTGTGCCCAGCACTGTGCCCGGTGTATCTGCAGAGTCTGCTGTGCCGTGCACTTGATGAGGACCAGATTTCTGCTCATAATGCTGCCCTTTCCTTAGAGTCTGACAAGGTAAACAGAAGGTTGTCTCTAACTGGGACTGGGAAACCGTGTGCCCTCAGGACTTTAGGACTGGCCCAGAGAGACCTGGCTACATGGTTGAATAGAGGACAGAGTTTTCTTTTCTTTTAAAAAAATTTTCCAAGTACATATATTTTAAGTTTTTATTGAATTTTTGCAAATTCATACAATATATTTTGGTCACTTTTAGATCTCATCCCCTATCTACATCATTCTTGTAGCCCACGCCCACCAGATTTCATGTACTGGAGAGGCCAAAGATCCTAGAGAAAAACTACTTTTGTTACTTCCCTGGTCCAATGCAATTTCTTACTGTATTCCAAATACAGATCCTGTATTTACAGAGAAGTGTATCTCCCACCACTCATCAAAGAAGCTTCTTTTTGTAACAGATGGAGGCTATTACAAAGTTCCACAACTTGTCAAATGCACAGAATGTATCTGTAGAGTGGCCAGTTTTCAGTGACACAATTACAATGTAATCTCGACACTTAAGACTCAGTGAACATAGTGGAAAAGGGAACAAAGATATATGAATGCACATCTTAACCCTCACTGGAAAAGCTTCCTCCCGTCATAAATGCTAAGGCCTATCAAGTTAAGTTTGTGTTCCCAAAAGTCCTTTTGTATGCATTCATCCACTGTAGCATGGAACTTATCTAGCATAAACATCCTTAAAAAATACTAACTCTCTCTCCCAGTAGTTATCAGTTGTCAATAGTTCCTCAGCTATGGTTGGGCTTCTTCCCCACTTCCCCACTTTTATGCTGACATTTTGTCTGACTTTGGCTTGCTTAGGTCTATTGCATGCTGTTATCATTGAGGTAAATTCATGTAAATAACTTCCCAGCTGTCTGGAAAACTCTGCTTCCTTGTGGTCATCCACCACCTCTGGTTTATGTAACTTTTTGCCCACTCTTTTACAATGGTCCAAGAGCCTTGAGTGTCAGAGTTTTGATATAGGTGTCTTATTCAGAGACAAGCACTCTGCAGTCTCTTCTTTTTCTGCATTTTGGCCAGTTAAGACTTTCTGGGTTAATTACTATCTATTGCATAAGGGAGGAAGCTTTTCCGGTGAGGGTTAAGATGTGCATTCATATATCTTTGTTCCTTTTTCCACTATGTTCTCTGAGTCTTAAGTGTTGAGATTGCATTGTACTTGTGTCACTGAAAACTGGCCACTCTACAGATACATTCTGTGCATTTGACAAGTTGTGGAACTTTGTAATAGCCTCCATCTGTTACAAAAAGAAGCTTCTTTGATGAGTGGTGGGAGATACACTTCTCTGTAAATACAGGATCTGTATTTGGAATACAGTAAGAAATTGCATTGGTCCAGGGAAGTAACAAAAGTGTTTTTCTCTAGGATCTTTGGCCTCTCTACTCATGTGTTTGTAGCTGTTTACAGTACCACACATGAGTTCCCTCCCACTGAGTGAACCTTAAATCCAATTAGACAACTGTTAATTACCCCCAAGATAAAAGTGACACCACTGTACCAGTAGAGATTATTTGCTGGGCTGGTCATTGTTGTGGTTCATAGACTTTACAATCATGGAATCATTGATTGATTTTTTGCCTTGGCTGTGTACATAGTATCTTCTGATACTATGGGAGCTGGTCTTCAGAGAGGAGAATTCCAGATCAGTTCCAGCTCAATGCTCCAAGTCTTATGTCCAAAATATGTCCTTTCTTCTCAGCAGGTCTTACCTTTAAGTTCTGGGAGCAATCAAGGGCTGTAGTAATAGCATGCATCATTTGGGGAGTCTTTTGGACTACAATGACCAAAACTCAAAGGGAGGTGCAGTACTCAGCACTATGTTTTTTATTGTATAGTCTTCAGCTATACACATTCCTTCTCTTCCTTCTACTTCCTAGTTAAGAATTGTCTCCTAGCACCTAGTAACTACTCCTGCTGTTCTGAGCACTAGAAGAAAAGCCCTTCTGCACCCTTGCAGAGGATGCACAGGTACTGTAGTGCATAGTCACTGCCATTATTAGGAGCCCATGGTGATCAATCTCAAATCCCAGGCCATAGTCAGCAGCTTCTCTCTCTACTCCTGCTCAAAGCATCCCCTTTGCATGCCTGTCTGCAAACCTTTGATAACACTGCTCCTTGTCCAGTCCTTTGTTTACAGTAGAGCCTGGATGGCAGCATGCCACCCTCCAAATAACCACCTTCTTAGCCATTTGCAGTGTGTCAAAGCCAATTAAGCTTTAGCCATCTCAGTGCTCTGAGACACATATGAAATTCTAAAGCAGTGAATCTCAGGGACAGTCTTTCAGGCAAACAGTGCTGGGAAAGCCCTTCTTTTATAACAATAGCCCACAGTGGATTTAAAATATTAACAGGTTTAATAGCAGGCAATGGATGTACAATAATGCATGTTCAGAGTAAGACCTAAAAACATGTAAGTTTGTTGAAAGTAGTTTTGAGATGAATTGCAAGAAATACCTCAATATTGCAATGGGTTAACAATACATGGTAGGAATGTGATGCTTGATCCTGAGTGAGGAAGACCTATGTGATTAATATTAGTTGCCATCTTAACACATCTGCGAAGAGGAATTCTCAATTAGATAATTTCCTCCATCAGGTTGTCCTGTGGTCATGTGTGTGGGTTATTTTCTTGATAATAATTGATTAGGAGGGCCTAGCCGACTGTGGATGATGTCATTCCTAGGCAGATGGGCCTTGGCGGTATAAGAAAGGCAGTTGAACATGAGCCTAGAACAAGCTAGTAAGCAGCTTTCTTCCATGGTATCTGCTTCAACTCCTACCTCCAGTACCTACCTACATACCTTTACCTGGGTTTTGGTCGGTGTTTTATTACAGTAGCAGAAAAGCACAATAGAATGGACCATGAAGCAAATAGCAGCACTTGGGGCCATAAGTAAAGAGAACAGAGATGGTAGGAGGCATATATATATGAATGACCCCCCCTTTCTCTCTCTCTCTCTCTCTCTCTCTCTCTCTATATATATATATATATATATATATATATATATATATATATATATATAGTCAGATCAAAGAAATCCCCCAATACAGCTTTTCCACAAGGGATGAAGAGATGAAGATTGGATATGGGATATGGTCCCCCTGGCTCTGCCCTGCTCAGATGAGGAAATAGCAGAGTTCATAGGTGAATTTGTTGGATGAAGACTTTGAAACCTAGATGTTTGTTTTCTGTTCTGTAGATAAAAACAGGAAGATGAAGATGAAGAAGAAGAAGAAGAAGAAGAAGAAGAAGAAGAAGGAGGAGGAGGAGGAGGAGGAGGAGGAGGAGGAGGAGGAGGAGAAGGACGAGGAGGAGGAGGAGGAAGAATATTTATGTGGAGTTCCTTAACTTTGGTAATGCCCCAAGCCTCGGTCTCTGCTGACCTCAATAGGCAAATGACCCTGGGAAGAACAAGAACTTTCCTATCTATTTCAGTGTATTGAGAGTTACAAAAGATCTGCTGTCATTGAGAAGCTTGGCTTTAACACTATTATCTGCTTACCAAGATGACACTTAGCATGAGTTATTAGTTCTTTTGGAAATTTCTCCTCCATTGTCTCCCATGGTCCCAGTATTCCCTCTACATTATAAAACAACATGCTAGACCTACTAAATTTTTTTGTCAGACCTACAAAATTGTGCTTTTCTATTCAATGGTAATTTCTTTTGATTCTTTGACATCACAATCCCTACTTAATCTAGTAAAACTATAGGATTGATACTGAGTATTCTGTCCTGCTCATGACTTAAATACTACAATTATATAATTTCCTTTGTTTTTTGTTGGTTTATTAGCTTGGTACACATAGCCCAGTTTGGTCTCAAACTTGCTATATAGTCAAGGATGGCCTAGAACCTCCAGTCCTCTTGAGTCTACTTACCAAGAGCTGGGATGATGGGCATGCATTACTGTGCTCAAGATCAAGCACACAGCCTCATGCATGCTAGACATGTAATTTACCAGAGTAAATTACACCATCCCCAGCCACATGTTTGATTTACTAATTTTGTTTTTTCCAACTACTTGTTTATCTTTTCCTGAACAGGCAACATCAGGAAGATAAATCAAGTCTTCTCCTCCTAGCCCCACCAAGGACTGGAAAAAAGAAAATGCCTCTTTATCTACTACCTCAATGATAAATAGGAGGCAGCTTACTTTCTATAGAAACTGGTCACTGGAAATGGGGCAATATTAGATTCAAGGACGTAGGAACCACAATACAGAGAATTGCTCACAGTGAACATTTTTATCACTTGGCACAGAAAATCATTTTGATCCTTTAAATATGTTCCGCTTAGCTGCTTAGTTGTTGGGCTGTATCTACCTTCAGCATCTCAAATGCTAGAGTCAAAGTACACAGGAACCTTTCCTAACACCTACAAATATCACTATGCAGTTGTAAGTGGAGCAACCTATCCAAACCCATACCTTAAAACTGCCTTTTGGGGATGGAGAGGTGGCTTAGCAGCTAAGAGTACTAGCTACTCTTCCAGAGGAGCTGGGTTTAGTTCCCAGAACCAGCGTGATGGCTAACAACCATCCCTAACTCCAATTCCAAGGGACTCAAAGCTCTCTCTGGCTTCTGTGAGCATTGCACACACAGGTGTACTTATATACACGCAGGCAAAGCACTCTTACTCATAAAATTAAAATAAATGACAAAAAATCTGCCTTTCATTATTAGATCTCCATTTTAGAAACTAGCTTCAAAATCCACATTTACACTTTTTTTTCTAGACTTATTTTAATTAATTTTAAAGACATTAGTCTTCTAAATTGGATTTAATCCAGCTAGTGATCTCATAACTGCAAAAAGTATTTGAATGTTCTGTGTATATAAAGATTCTTCTTTACCACTGGAGTTGACATGTTAGCTCTGACTTTTTTCAAGCAGTGGTTTTCCATGTCTCTTAAGGAGGAAACAATTGGTGTGTATAGTGATTGAAGATTCAAGACTGTAGACAGACTTAACCTTCACAATCTTGTTCTATAATCTATTTGTCCACTAAGAACAAATTAAAAAGAATATGACTCTAAGTTTCCCCATTTATAACTCAGAGTCCAAAATGAAAATCGATACTACTATGTTTTATACCATTGTCTCTGTCATGTTTTGATTTATGCTATACACAGCCTGAAATCTCTCACAAATTTAAAGAAATTATTCTCCTTTTCTACAAAGCAAATTCCTGGGAGAATGTTATTTTCCATTGCTGATCCCACATCCTTGAGCCAAATCTTCCAATTAGATTGCCACTGAATATTCCATGATTGAATACAAGCTTCCTGTCCACTGAGAGTATAGGAAATGAAAGCAATTCAAAACTTGCCTTGATATCGATGATGGTGGAGTTTGAACTCATGCAGTTTCATAAACGTTTGGGCTGGAGAAATCACTCAACAGGTAAAATAACTGCCTAACATGCACAGAGCCCTGGGTTTGCGTCCTTCCCACCATATTTACTGGGTGTGGTGATGCACACCTGTAATCCCAGCATCAGGAGGGATAGGCAGGAGGAACAAAACTTTGTTTAAAAACAAATAAATATAGAAATAGCAAGTGTATTTGTGGAAGTTGAAAATAAAACACTTCCACATCTTTTGATATGATATGGAAATACATGATTAATTATTTGATCTCCTTTTCTGTGTTCACATATAGATGTTGTATTAGTTATTTTTCTATTTCTGTGTAAAACATAACCAAAAGCAACTTAGAGAAAGAAGTGTTTCTTTTGGCTTAAAGTTTCAGAGGGAAAAAGTCCACCACGGTGGGGTGACACGACAGCAGGCAAGTAGAAAGCTGAGTGCTCACATCTTCAGGCACACATCGGAAGCAGAGACAGGGAGACTAGGAGTGGGACCCGGTTGTGAACTCTCAAAGCCTGCCCCCCTTGACATACCTCCCCCAGCAGGGATATACAACACCATCAGCTAGGAACTAAGTGTTTAAGTACATGAGCCTATGGAAGGCATTTTTTATTCAAACCACCACATGTGCATATTAATATTTCCTTTGACTTGAGCAGTTAAATTAAATACCAAGTAGTCTTAAAAATAAAGACTAGCCAGTTTCACACCAAGAGTGTGATCTAAGGCCCATTCTTGTTCAGTTCCTTATAAAATTATGCTCAAGCTTATATGTGACTTTTTTAAAGTTATTTATTTATTTGTGAGTGGGGAGTGGGGCACATGCCATGATACGCATGTGGAGGTCAGAAGACAAGATGTTTTCCTCCCATCATGTGGGGCCCAGGAATAGAATTTTGGTCATCAAGTTGGGTAGCATGCACCTTTATCCACTGAGCCATCTGTCCTGCTCTACACATGACTTAAAATTTACTTTAATAGATTCAGATATTTATATGGAATGATAAAAAATGAAAGTGAATTGCGCGGCTGGAGAGATGGCTCAGCAGTAAAGAGCACTGGCTGCTCTTGCAGAGGACCTGGGTTCGATTTCTAGCACCCAGATGGTGGCTAACAACTGTCTGTGACTCCAATTCTAGGGGATTTGATGCCCTCTTCTGACCTCCACAGGCATTGCACAGCTCAGATGTACTTACACACACACACACACACACACACACACACACACGAAGTTAAAAATAATAACACACTCATACATATAAAATTTAAACTAATAAATGAAAGTGAGAGTTTCTTAATGTCTTTCATGAGACAGTCCAAAAGAACAGAGGACCAAAGCTGCATGTTTGGAGAGGTGAGCAGTGGGGGGAGGTGATGCTACTCAGGAGAAGGCAGACAAGATCAACCCCGTATTGGAAATCTTTACAGAAATGTATGTCTGTGCCCCATCATTCATATGTTCAAGTCTTAAGCCCCAAAGCAATGGTAGCAAAAGTTGGGGTCTTGAAGTGAATTGAACAGAGACACTAATGAATGAGATTATTGTATTTATTAAAAAGTTCCCAAGGGAAATCTCACATTCTTTTACTGTGTAAGGACAGGGCAATAAATCACTATCTGTGAATTACAGTGGGACCTCCCCAGATGCAAATCTACTCGAGTCTATAACGTGGACATCTACCCTCCAGAGTTGTGAGACACTTCTGTTTACAGCATTTCCTAGTCTCAGTCAGAATAGACTCAAACAATATCGCCAATAGGATGCTTCACTGCTATTAATTATAAAATTTAAAATATCAGATGGCACATAGTTCTTCAAAAACTAAACAATGTCCTCCTTATATTTTGACTCAATTGGTAAAGTTCAAAGTAAAAAGGAAAAAAATTGCAAGTCAGATATGTCATTCTCAGATAGTTAGAAGTGAAACAAACAAACAAAAGAAAACCCAGTCTCTTAAAAATAAACTGGCAAATTTGAAGAATAAATTAGACTAGAGAAATTCCATTCTGCGATTCCAGGTGTGTCAGCTTCCCTTATGAGGGTTTTTCATCACCATACCAGTTCAAAATCCTTCACCTGACTTCGTGGGCCAAGAGCAGATATAAAAGAGTACATTTCCAGCTCTTTTCTCTCTCTATCTCTCTCTCTGGATTTGGCCTGGGCACTGACATTTGCAGTTCAGTACGGCTTTTTGGTCCCCAACCGGTCCTGGAAGTCCAGACCATCACGGGAGCCAAGAACACCTTCTGCCCTCTGATTTGGGCACAGCAGTGGCCACTTCACTCAGATGCGTGCCTCCCGGCAGCCATTCTTGCCTCAGGGCCGCAGACTGGCACGCTGCAATATGCTCTACCTGGGGCTACACCTGAGACCATATGGACTTTCAGCTGCTACACCAACCGGGGCCTGCCTGCAGAACGCCGAGGACCAGATGGAGCAGACAATACCTGTGCGAGCCGGTCTGACTTACTCTGCTGGGGACTTGGTGTGCAGAAAATGGCAGACTATAAACATTTAAATAATAATTCCTCAACACATGCTGATTCTTTTCCTCCAGGGACGGCTAGGGAAAATGGATCCTGGGAAAGATAAGCTTATGGTAGAATAGGGTTGAACTTTATTTTTAATTTCAAGAAACAAGACTCAAATGATTAAAATCAGACATGAAACTAGTCAAGGTAACTTCTAGAGTTTTGACCTGGACAACTAAAAGACCAGCATTAACAGAAGTCAAAATAAGAGGTGAGGGCAGGTGAAACAAGTTTGGGAGAAAGGAAAGGAATTTATATTTTTATTACGTTAAACTAGAGAAAGGGCTGGCAATCCTGGACCATATTTCCTCCTTTTTTTTTTTTTCAGAATAAGTGTTTTTTCTGTCTATCAGCCCTATTTGTGTAAGTACGCACAGAATCCCACAATACTACACTACTCCCATCACCGGTACTGGGTACTGTGACTCAAGGGCCCCTCTCTGCCACTTGGGTTATTGCAACAGCTTCATAGTTGAGCCCCCTTCCTCAGCATTTCCGCGAACACTGTGAAGCATCACCTTGGTCAGTGAATCGGAGATTTCCATCCCTGCATTACATCACTCCATGACTTCCCATCTTGGTCAGAATAAAGCCACGGTTCACAGTCTTGGAAGGCATGACCCTGTGCCCTCACCTGACACACCTCTTCCCTTTTAACTGCCTTGCTACATTTCATGTACAGGAGTTCTAGAGTATTCTAAGGATTTTAGTCTGAGAAATTTAAACATTATAAACATCTTCTCCCCCATATGGATTACCTGCCCCATGTCTTAAAGATGTCTTTAGTTTATATAATGAATATTGCAATAAAAAAGAAAGTCTGTTACCCAAAGTAAAGAGGTTGATGGAGGTCACAAAGCAGTGTTCAAAAGCTACACCTGCTAAGGTCCTGAACCACCAGCTCCCCCACAATTACAGCTACACACAAAAGAGAGGCAAAGCAACAAGGCACAAAGATGTGCCATCGGTCAGTATTGGTTGGAGGGAACAAGTGGGTACCAGGAGTTGATTGACAGTAGAGCAAAGACAAAGTAGTGAACTTCCAGTCTAGTGAGAGATCCTCTGTCAAGGGAATAAGAAGAAGGGCAGGAGAAGAGACCTAACAGCCTTCTCTGGCTTCCACCTGTACCTGCACTGCCCCCTCCCCTTCCATGTGAGCTTCTTGAAGGCTGGCATTCACCTACCTCATTCCAGCACCTGTCTCAGAACTGGAGGATGCTGGGAGCAGCTCTGTAGATTCTTAGCATGGTAAACTGAAAACAAAACAAAAGTTGTTTTGTTGTTTCAAGTCTAAGCCATAGAACAATACACTCATACACTCAAGTGTGGCACCATGAGCCCCCTACACACACACACACACACACACACACAATGTATATAATAATTATTCGTGACAGAAGATAATAACATAAGGGCTTCAGTGTCTTACATACTAGAAATAATGGAAAATGAATCTAGAGGTCATGAACCAAGTAAACTGATAAAAATAAAATTTCCAAAACCTTTAGAAAGAATGACTCAGCAAGTAAATCACTAAGACAACTTAAGAGGAGCAACAAGAACATTTTCCAATCAAGAACATAGAAATTAGACATAAGCTAAACTGAATAACCTTAACAGCCTAAACACGACTGAAGGGAACGTTAGTTAAACGGGAAGGTGGATCTGCAGAAATAGCCAGGGAAGCAGCAAAAGGCTATGAAAAAACAGCAGCTAAAATACGTTACTCCAGGGGCCGTGATTGCTTCTCACAGTTACCCCAGAAGAGGACAAAGGAAAGGGAAATTAATGAAAACTGCTAAGAATAGTCCAGAATTCATTAATTCACTTTGAGAAAGAAAATAAGTTCTAAACAGAGTAAATAAAATGTCCTTCTCCTTAGCAAATGTGTCCAGTTTTGTAGAAACTCCACTTAAAAATGTATGGTATAATATTCAAAATGTGTCATTGAGTCATCAGAAAAAAAAAAAAAGATTCTCTCATATATTTGCAGAGGAAATTTGCTTTTACCTATGTCTTAAGTATTCTTCCAGAAATACTTAATTCATGAACAAGTATACACACATAAAATGTGTGTAAACACTCCTTTTTGCTTGTTTAATCTTAACTTTTGTGCATGTATGTGAATGTGTGTGTGAGTACAGGTGTGCTTGCCAGGGTGGATGTGGAAGTCAGAGGACAACTTGTGGAAATTTCTCTCTTTCTACCTTGTGGGTTCCAGGAATCAAACTCAAGTCAGCAGGCATCCATGGCCAGTGTTTAGGCCTACCAGGCCATCTCACCAATACACACTTATTTTTTAGATAAGTAGTAGAAAACAGTGTAAACTTTCCCATGCTTAATTTTTTATAATACCAAAACTGATGCAAAAAGATACAAAATTCACTCACGATTTTTAGTGGCTACAAAGTTTTCCATTGGGTTGATGAATGGCAGTATTGTGTTGCTTATTTTTTTTGTTTTGGTGCCGGGGATTGAATTCAGGACCTTGCACGTGCTAAGCATTTGCTCTACCTCTCAGCTACAGCTGCAGGCCTGGTTTATTTTTAATTAATTATTATTGTCCCTCAATGGAAGTTCAAATTGTATCCAATCAGTTCATTATAAATAATGTTACAATAACTAATCTTGCAAGATGTATTTTCAGATACTTTTTGCCTGTAATAAATGCATAAAGATGGATTGGTGAGAAAGAGCAGGAAGAATGAAATGTTTGACAACAGGGACTGGGAGCATTGCTTACTGTGTAATCACAAGGACTTGTGGTCAAGTCCCCAGCACTTAGGTGAAAAGCTTTTGAGGCAGTGTATGCCAATAACCCCAGCTCTGAGGGGAGGGGCAGAGACAAAGGAATCCCAGAGACAAATCCCAGAGACAAAAGAATGGCAGAGACAAAGCCAGTCCACTGGCTGGTCAGTCTGGCCAAATCTGGGAGCTCCAGGTTCAATGAGAGACCCTATTCCAAAAAAAATAAGGTGGAGAATGATGGAAGAAAACATCACACATTGAACTCTGGCCTCCATATAAATACATACAGACACACACACCCTCGCACATGGGCACAGGCATCCATGCAACACCCCCCCCACACACACATTGAGCCACTGGTACCAACACTGAATTGCTTAGAACTTCTGGAGAATTAGCAGGTGGCCTCACAAAAGGTAGAGAAAAGGTTAAAGCTAACAATGTTCGGAGGGTCTTGTGGTATTTGTTCTTAAATACTTTGTGCATTATAAACGCTCTTGGCTTCACACATCTGCCTCTTCCTTGAGTTTGCTCAGTATCTCACTGCACCTATCCAGCAAGGGAGGGCCTCTGAGTCAAGGGCTCTGTCTCCCATTCTGTCTTAGTCCTGGGCCCAAATGAGGTCTCGCTATAGCATAGCAGCAAGGAAAAGGACATCACAGTCACAGCTAATTACAAATCCTTCAGGGTTAGAAAACAATGTAAATTCACTTGGACATGCATGATTCCTCCAGACATCCAAATCAGTCAGTCTTTAATCTCCTGAAATACATGAACATTCTTCATTCATGCTTTCTTCATTTAGGAAGAAGCTTCTTCTGATGAGCTGAGCCCTACAAACCACAACTGTTTTCTGATAAAGACTTGACTACACTTTGATTGAGCTCCAATCAGTAATTAATTAGAGGCATAATTTGAGTCCACAAAATTCATGTGTTTAATCTCCAATAAAATACAATTTTCAAGGAAAACTAAAAGATCAGCAAGAGTAAGATCCTTTCTCCTTGTCAAAATATCTCATCCAAAGTCCTCCCCTGATTCTTACATTGTCTTTCAGATGTCTCCAACCATAAGGCAGCTCCCCACGGATCATTCCAGAAACCACTTCACATAGTACATCTGAATCACATCTATTGACAAGCATCTTCCTTCAAATATAAAAGTTAATTTCTTCTAAAATTTCAGCTCTTTTTACCAAATACAGCGATGCTTCCTCTTGAATCTACTACTTCAAATTATGGACAGATACAGTCTCACGTCATACATCTTTTGATCAAACATTTCACCTTTCATTAGATTTCAACAAGGATAAAAGAGTTTGTCAAATGTGCTGGCTAAGAACTTCGTGAGATTTGCTCAGACACTTTATGCTTTAATTAAAATGCATAGATGTGTTTCATTTCCCTGAGAGCAGCAAAATGGTAACGGCTTTTCAACAGTTCATATCTGCACTTTCACATGGTGGCAGCCTTCTTTTGCGTCTTTCTCTAAGTGTGTGTGTGGGGGGTGTGCGTATACAATATTTAATTTGATTTTTTTTCCTCTGGCAGGCTATTACAGAGACTGAATAACAGAGATTAAAGGTGCGTATATTTAGCATCAAGAAAAGCATAATATAAGTTTTTTGCTGTTCCCCAGCCCTATGCATTAATCAAGGAAGCAGACTTCCAGTGAATCACTATGACTTCTACTGCTCCAAGAAACATAGCAGCTTTTTAATCAGCATTTCCCTGTCAGTGGGAAAACCACAGAGTCGGGAGCTGGTAGGCTCCCACCCAAATAGCTTTAATCTTCTGATAAAACCAGTCCTTTGTGCTTGCCAGTCCTGAAGCCTCAGATAGACTAGTGATAACACAGAGCATTGTATTCCAGGATACTATTAAATTCATGCATTCTTAGATGAACGGGTCTAGAAAGAGACAGGATTTTTTTGTCCTTTTTTTTTTTTAAATGGAACTGTAGCTTTAAATGCAGAATCTAAATTCCATCTTAGTCAAATCCCACCTGTTGGGCTGACACCCAGCTTTGCAGGCAGAGCATTGTTTGTGTTCTCTCTAACTGAATAGCAGTGACTGCACCTGGGTTACTATGGCATTAGAATACATTGTGATGTGACTGAGATTAGAGACCAGGACTAGGTTTCACAGACTTATAGGACTTTATAATAATAAAGCTGGCTAAATCCTCCTGGTTATTTGCTTCCAATTTCCTTGATTTGTGGATAAGGACACTGGAGCCCAGAAGGGGAAGATAATGAATTGAACTTACCTGAGTGATAGGTAAACAAAGCAAAGTTGACCTCAGACTTCCGTAGGTCACCAAAACTGAGCTAGGCATTAAAGTAAATTGGGTAATTATACCTTTAGACACGTTATGGAGAACTTTCCTGAAAATGTAAGATCTGAAACTGAATTTATAGGGGCAGTCAGATTTGGCTGAAGTGCTACATATTTTTAAGGCAATCAAGGGTGATGGTTGGTTGTATTTTCTCAAATAAGGATGGCAGCAGGGCTGTGTGTGTGTCTTACTGGTTGCTCTGGATCAGAGTACTTTCTCCGTCAGACAACTTGGGTCAGCATCTGGGTCTCAGGTCTCAAAAGAGAAATGGCGCCATTCACTGTCTGGGAAGGGCCTAGCGTGGGACTAAATGGGAAGCCCCTTGTCTCACTTGAATGGCTTTTTCTGCTCTGCAAAGTGAATTTCAGTCAGTGTTCCTCTCACGCTGGCTCTGCGGAGGAGGAGGATGGCAGTGAGGGTACTGCCATTGCTCTATTCAGTTTTGTTCAGTCAGCACTATGAGAATCACCCTTTCTTCATTGTGGGAATTGCCCAGATTCTGTGATTTTTCTACTACCCTATATTTTAAAAATTGCATCAGTCATATCTTTGCTCTTGTGTTCATGGTATTGAAACCAGAAGGTGTTTGAGTAACAAGGAAGACCTTACACGCTCATCTCGCTCACCTTCAAACTTCCTCATGGAAGAGCCCCTCCCCCGGGAGAATTTCCTGGTGGAACTTCAACTTTTTTCATCCTCTACCAGGCTCTTCTCTGGAAATGTGATGTCCAACCAAGGAGAATAATGTGGTCTGGCTTCTGCTGGACTTGTTTCTCTGTAAGCTGTAAACAGACAGGATGGCAGTTTTTGATCATATCTGGCACAGATATCTTTCTTATAATAAGCCTTCACTTCCAGGTTTGAAAGGCAGACGAGTGCAGAGCTTTTAACTGTTTGCTCCTACGTGTGTCGTTTGGACAATGTATATAAACTCTTAGTGGCACAATATTTCTAGGTACAGCTGATTATGACACCAATATCAATGTTTTTAAATTTACTTGAGACAGAACCTTGAAATGCTTAGAAACAGTAAACAGAATATAGAACTCTGTTATGCATTAATACTCTCACTGAGCTGTAATGGATGCTGTTGGGATTCGCTCTCTTTAGCCCACATGCTGAGGAGCTCAGATGGGAATTAGAAAGTTCTTTTTATAAAATGGAAGTGATTCTCAAAATGATAAATGTGATGGGCCTCATGCTTCTTTACAAAATTATTACTTTCCCATGTTATCCCCCTACCTGACTTCTGGAATTCTGGTATACAGACGGTTCATCTGAGCAAGTGTCTCCTTGGATAAAGCATGCACAGATCATCAAAAATTATCATAAAATGTACCTAATTCAGTTCCAGTGGAATGGAGCCTGGAAAGGACATAAAAAAACAAACAAAAACAAAACAAAACAAAAAAAACCTCCTGGGAAATGCCCACACATTTGCACAGCAGAGGTGGCAATGGCAGGCTGAAGACAAGACTCCTCATGCTGTTTATGGTCTTCAAGTTAGGTCCATGATATCAAGTAAAATCAGTGCCTTCCAGTTCTGGTATGAATGAGAACTGTTCCCCATAAGCTCATGTATTTGAACACTTTGTCCCCCAGCAGTGGTCCTGTTTGGTGAAGCTATGGGAGGCAGAACCTTAAGGAAGAAGTATGTCACTGGAGGCAGGCTTTGAGGGTTTTGTAGCATAACCCTCCTTTCTGCTGATGAAGTAGGATCAGTCAACTTCCTGCTCCTGCTGCGCCATGCCTTCTCCACCATCATGAACTCTGTTGCTCTGGAACAGTGAGCCAAAATAAACATTCTTCTTTAGGTTGCTTCTGTCAGGATGCTTTAGCACAGGAACATAAAAGTAACTGACACATACCAGGACTCCATGGAAGCAGCTGTGGTTCCAGAGACATTTTCTAAACCTAAATAACAAAACAAAACTCATTCTTCTGAGATACCAATTTCCAAAGACGGCTGATTTGCAAACCTGTAAGCAGCATCATTTCTAATCAAATCCCATTTGAACTAATGCAGGAAATGTTCTGGATCTATCACTCTCCAGGTCAGTCAAAACACATAAAGACCTGGAGATTCGTCACCTGACAATAATCAAAACTGTTCTCTTGAGCAAAAAAAATTGTATAAATCATGTAAATACACAATACTTTTCTTAAGACTGTATATAGGTATGCTTTTGTCTTGTGACCTGAACTATAATTATTGTGATTTCCAGGCAGTTCCATTTCATAATGATGCTTCATCTTATGATTGCTGAAAAAGAATCACAGAAGAGTGGGACTGACATAGGGCCCAAGAAAAATTCAGGAGGAGAATCAAGACAAATGTCCTTTTTGGTGGCTTCCACTTTAATTTCTATCTAAGCCACTGCACAAGGTAATTTATAAGTCCAGATAATCCTCATCACCTGTGAGGCAGTATCAGTTCTCCTACTTTCTAAAACTTGTTTGTGACCCCAGAGCACTACCTGCTGTGCTTTCGTGTTTGCAGACATGTATGGAGTAGTAAAATAGCTGAGTCATGACAGCCAAGTTCCCAGCTGAGGTTGAACAATGCCACATTTTGCCCTGGTCTTTCTCTCTCATGCTGTAAACATGTCTCCATTTAAGGGCTATTCAAGGCACATTCTTTCTTTTTGTGGATGATTGCACTCTTTAAAATGAACTTTTAGAGTAATAGTTTAAGGTATTATTGCTTATGTTCTGTTGCTGTGATAAATGAAATGGCCATAAACAGCTTACAGGGGAGAAGGGTTTGTTTAGTTTACACTTCCAGATCATAAGTCCATCATGGAAGGAAGTCAGGCAGGAACCATAGAGGAACACTTCTAACTAACTCACTCAAAGTCTCATGCTTAGCTAACTTTCTTATCCAGCCCAGGACCATCTGCCTACGTATTGGTGCAGCACACAGTGGGCTGGGCCATCCTATATCAATTAACAATCAAGATAATCCTCCTACAGACATGTCTGTACACTAATGTGATATGGGAAATTCCTCAACTGAGACTCCCTTCAGTCAGGTGACTCTAGACCATGTCAAGTTCACAGAGTTAACTAGAATAGAAGGTATGTTTACCATTCTTAAATGCAAGAAGACTGGTATGCCTTGAAGTAAAAATACATGTGCTAGTTACAGAGCTGGTAACTATGAGTCAGTGTCAATAAACAATGTATACAGTACTAAATAAGCTGTCATTACACAGAATCACACATACAATAAGATGACAGACTTACTAACCAACATATGTCCATGTGAACAGATGCTTACAGAAACCAAATCTTTTTTCCCTCCAGACTTGATGGCTCAAAAGTCACTAATTCCAAGTTCCCAATAACTTTGTAGAACACAGCGAAGGTCGATAAGAATAATTAATTCTAGCCCCCACCCAAAAAAAGCCAAAATCATGCTTTTTTGATGGTTTAGGGCTTATTACAAAAGGTACTTACGTATCAAGAATGAATCAAAGCATCATTGTTCAACAATAGAGCAGTACTTTGCTGTCAATGCAAAGTCTTAGTGTCTTTCTTACCTCCTTTATCTCTCTATGTATCTCCCAACTCCTTAAATATCAACAAAGGGGGAGATGACAATTTAGTGATCCCATCTCTCTTTGCTTCAAATTTCACAGCCCTTTGTTTTAGAAAGTAGCTCTTCTAGCAATGTTCTGCCTCCTGCTAAAATGGACAATATTCTCTTGCCAGCTTGTAAGTCATAACCCCATAAGTTCTTAAAATAGCTTCTATCAACCCTTCATCATTGCTGTTATTTTTGTAGAAAGTCACGGCAGCAACTCAAGGCAGGAACCTAGAGGCAGGAACTGAAGCAGAAATCACAGAGGAGCATTGCATATTTGCTTTCAGACTCACAGTTAGCTAGCTTTTTATATAGCCCAGGCCCACCTGCCCAGAGATAGCTTTACCAACAGTGGACTGGGCCCTCCTACATCAATTAACAATCACGAAAGTGCCCTACAGACATGATCACAGGCCACTCTGGTGGAGGAAATTCCTCAGTTGAGGTTCTCTCTTCTCAGGTGTGTCAAGTTGACAACAGAAGTTCACCTTGATCTAGTCTCAGCTGCATGGATGCCTTAGCTATTCACCCAGCCTCAAGCAGACCATAAGTAAGCTGAAGTAAGAAGAAAATCTAGCAGGACATCTCACGATCTGTCCCATTGTCTACAGGGCTAAGGACCAAAGTTTCACTCAATAATCCGGTTTGTACTTAACTAATGAGACTATTTAGCCAAGATAATCATTTTTAAGGTTAAGATGTTGCTAAACTTAATGTATGAGCTTTTTAACTCTTGAGTGATAAAAATAAATGCAGGGCTAGGGACGTGACTTTACTGGTAAAGAGCTTGCCTAGAGCTTGGGTTCAGTTCTTAGCACTGCATAAACCAGGCCTGTTGCCACTTGCCCATAATCCTAGCACTGGAGAGATAGAGACAGGATAATTGGGAGTTCAGGGTCCTCCTCAGCTGCCTGTATAATTCAAGGTCATCCTGGACTCCATAACACCATCTCTCCACAAACAATTGTCAATTAACAGGACTCTTATCTATGATAATCATCAAGCAAAATATGATTACAGCTTTAAAATTATTTAATACTTCTAAAACTTCTTGTGAGGGCATAAAATTATAATTTAACAGGAAATAAAGGTTAGAAAGATTCAGTAACTTTTTCAGATCCATAACTACAATGAGACTGGTATAAAATCTAGAATAGTTTGTTTCAGACTGAGGTCCTTAACACAGGCAGGTCTAAGAAAAGAAAGTGGATCACAACCTTTTTTCACACGCTGTGGGATCCAACAGACCAACAAGTGCTTAATGATAAATGTTTGTAGCATTTAAAGTAGAAGCAACCACACTACTAGCACAGCTTTGTAACCTTGGGCTTGATAAAGGCTGTAGTCTAAATCTTCCAAATTTATGTGTTGAAGCTTAATTGCCAATGTAACAGAATTAAGAAGTGAGGTCTTTGAGAAGTGGGAACTCAGAAGGACAGAACAAATGACTGGGGATAGAATCCTTTTAATTAATATTGGTGAATGTTCTTTTCCACCACTCAGGGCCAGGCTTTTCTCCCCTCCAGAGCACACAGCAGCCATCTTGGAAAGCAAACAACAGCCTTTGCTTCAAACTTATTGTTGGTCCCTTTACCTTAGAATTCTCAACCTCCAGAGCTGTGACACATTAGTTCATGTTGTTTACCAATTACATAGTCTTGGGTATTTAGTTATAGAAACACAGGTGAACTAAGAGAGCCTAAACCTGAAGCTGAAAAAGATGATTTGGTGATGTCCCAGACAAGAGCAGGAACTGAGAGGGTAAGGAAGCTTGCTCAGTACTCATACGTCTTCCAAACACAGAGATGATGAAAGGCATGCTCTCAGTATTATAGTGGAAAACATTCAATGAAAAGAATTAGACAGCAGAAATAAAGATGAAATCTACAGCCATGACAACAAATGGTAGCGAAGTCCCTAACCTGCAAGGTTATTGAGTGAGATTATCCTCCTATGAATTAATTTGAATGCCACAACTGAGTTCCAGGTGAGGACACAGACATTCTGGGAGCAAAGCTGGACCTCCTGCACATCATCAAGGGTGTGCCAGGCATGAGCTGGCACTAGGATAGCTGTTCCTGAAGTTCCAATAAATGCCTGTAAAGAAGACCATGGGTACATTGAGAGTAAGACTTCAAGAATTACAAACCCGTGTGACAACAGAAGCAAACCAAACTTAAGGGACATTTGTGAAAGCTGATAAATAAAAAACTGGTTGAAAACCACTCTATAAAAATATCTCCCACAGATTGGGGAGATGGCAGAGCCATCCCTAGGTATGTGGGTCTGGGCTGTATAAGAAAGGTAGCAGCACAAGCCAGAGGAAGCAAGATGGTAAACGGCATTTTTCTGTGGCCTCGGCTTCTGTGCTTCTGGACTCTGCTTTGACCTCCCTTGATGATGGACTATAACCTCTAAGCCAAATAAATTATTAAATTCTTTCCTCTCCAAGATTGTTTTCTAGAATCATAGTTTCTCTGTAGCCTGGGACTCACTATGTAGACCAGACTGGTCTTGATCTCACAGAGATCAAGTGCTGGAGCTAAAGACATGCACCACCATGATCAACTCCCCAAGTTTGTTTTGACCAATATTTTACCACAGAAACAGAAAAGCAAATAGTACAGAAATTGATACCAGAGAATGAGATATTGCTGTGAAGGACCTGACTATGTTGTTTTGTGGGATGATTGTGAAAGTATTTGAAACTTTAGGCTAAGAAAGAAACCACTGAGTACTTAGAACATAGCCATTCTGTGGATGTTTGGATGAATATATGAATGAAATTCAGATGATGGAGATCTGGCTGGTAAAGTTCAGAAAAAAGTAAATATTGCATCAGGGCTGTTCATGTGATTAAGATTTTTTGGTTTCTTGTAAACTGAGATTGAAGAATCATCCATGATTAATAAGAGGCAGGACTCACTGAAATGAAACCTTTGCTTTACTGAGACAATGGTTGCTGCTTAGCTAGAGATGAAAAATGAGTTGTGATTAAGAAATCTGCATCACTGAGGCAAAATCTTCTGGTAAGTGTTTCCTCAGGGTCAGCATACATAGAAGCTGTGATCCAGATGGGACCAAGGTTATATCTCAACCTGGAAGTCAGGCTTCATAATGTACAAGACTCTCCCACATAGCACTGGTTTTGAAGGCATGAAGGGGTCATGGAGACCAATCAAGGATTTCTGCACCATGTGACAGGAATGGAGTCTTTGTAAAGAGGCCCCAGGATTAAAGGGTCATGGAAATAAGCTGAGGCTTGGCACTAATGGAGATGTGCTCTCACTCTAGTAGAAACTCCAGGATATTGGCAGTTCCAGGACTGTGGGCACACATCAAGGTTAGCAGGAAGTGTAGAGCGAAGCTGGTCTGAACCTGTGAGACAAGCTGTATGTGATGCAGATGGCATTCAGAGAAGTAGAGCTCCTCAAGCACATTGGAACCCCAAAACAATGATTGATTCTCAGATGCTGAACACTGAGCTTCAGGACTGGAGCTACACTGTTGGAGTTTGGTTTTACTTAAGTGTAGTTGTCTTTATGGCTTGGTTCTTCTCGCTCATAGCAAGAAAGTATTTAAATTACTTTGCATTTTACAGAACTGCACAGTTAAGACTTTGGATTTTAAAAGAGAACTTGGACTTTCAAATTACTGTAGGTTGTTTAATAAGACTGTGAGAATTTTAAAATTTGAACTGCATTTTATATTGTGTAATTAGCACTACGTCTTTAGGACAAGAAATGTAAAGGGTACAGATAAATCATATGTTTGTCAGCCAAAGTTAACAAGGGGGTGGAATGTCATTCTTTGTGTCAAATTGATGCAAACCTAGACAAATCTGAGAAGAGGGAGCACCAGCTGAGAAACTGTCTCAGTCAGACTGGTCTGTGGCATGTCTATGGGGAATTTTCTTGATTGCTAATTAATGCAGAAGAACCCAGCCCACTGTGAACAGTACCATCTCTGGGCAGGTGGGCTTGTGATGAATAAGAAGAATAGCTGAACAAGTAAGGCACGTTCCTCCATGATCTCTGCTCCTGCCTTGGCATCCCTCATGATGGACTGTAGCCTCTAAGCCAAAGAAATACCTTCCTCCACAAATTTATGTTGGACAGTGTTTTACCACAGTAACAAAAACCAGGACAGCTCATTTCATGGAACATGTTCTTGAATTTACAGTTCTTACTGACTCTGTTTCCCTAGTTGAACCCTGACTGATACAATGACCTGCCAGTCTATAATAGAAATCTTTACTGAATATCCCAAATTCAAGGAAGAACCTAAAGGGTTTTATTGGCGGTGGGGGGGTGTGTTACAGTATATTGAACTTTTGTACATTTCATACAGTGTATCTTAATCATATTTAGATTCCCTCCCCTACCTGCACATCCATAGCTCACACACACACATAAGATTTTATTCATTCTGACATATATGTAAAGGCCTATTGAGTCAAGTTTGTGTCCCTAGATATCCCTTGGTGTGAGTTCATTCACTGGAGCCTGGTCACTCTATCTAGTGTTATTCCCATGACCCATGAAAACTCAAACCAGAAAAAAAACACAGCATAGGACTAAGGAAATTGGTAAGAAGCCCCAACCTTAGCTGAGGAACTATTGGTAGCTGATCACTGCTGGCTGATGGAGAGTTGATCTTCTCCATTGAAGTTTATTTAAAACCACAATCAATTCTTGTTCCTCTAGTGAATTTAGTGAGTCATGAAAGTCATGGTAAGAAATTTCATTCATCTACAGCTATGACAAAGATAGGATTTTCTCTAAGATCTATGACTTCTCCAGCCATATGTATTTGGCTGTGTTTACAATGCCACCCGTGAGTTCACTCCCATTGAGAGGGCTTTAAGATCAATTAGCTAGCTGTGGATTACTCCCCCTCCCCCAGATACCAGTGTCACTAGTGCACCAATAGAGATAGTTTGTTGTGCTGGTTGTTGTGGTTATTAGGCTTTAGGAATGATGTTATTAAAATTTCTCTTGTTAGAGGCAGACCAGCTTAGCCTGCCTCTCTCCCCAGGCCTTGCAACAAACACACAAATTTCTCAATTCACAGTTAGGCAAATTCTGGCTAGTTTACTTGGGCTTACTAAGAGAGTGGTGGGTAGGGGGTTACTTACAGAACATAGGTGTCCACCCTCCCCTCCACAAGTTACATTAGTAAATCCATGAGGTTTGGATCTTAAGACTTCCCGGTGGTTGGATCCAAATGGGCAATGGAGGAGGAAAAAGGGCCGGCTTCCTGGCACCCGAGTTTAAATGTTTTTAGCCCCTCCTCTTCTCACATCCAAGGCCAATGGACAGGTGGGGAGGGGCATAGGATTTTCCCAGTTCCTTGTCTTTCTGCGAAAGGTGGTCCTGGGTAATACCACTCGGTCTGGGTGGGGTGTTTGTCCACAGCTCGTCAGGCTTTTCCCTCAGAGAATCAATTTACTCTACAAATGAGTTGGACCACTGATTGATTTTTCTCCCTTAATAGCTTGTATATTATCATCTAGCATTATGAGAGCCAAACTTCAGGTTGAAGGCTTCCAGATCAAGTCCTGTTCCATTGCTCCAATTCCTGTATCCATAGTATCTTCTGTCTTCAGCAGTAAGGTCTTATATTCTAGTTCTGGGCGATAACCAATGACTCTGACAATAGCCTGTGTTATTTTGGGATTCTCTGCTGTTTGGGCACATGGGTGTTCTTTGTTGGTTATGTCCAGTAGGGACTTCTAGTCTGCCTTTTTTTAGTTGAATTTTGGTTCTGTTTATGTTGTTTATATAACTTGGTTGCTTTTTGTTGGGGGCATGCAAAAGAATTGGTGTGTGTTTTGGGTTCTTGCAGGGTAGCAAGCAGATCTGGGTAGTTGGTAAGACAGAGTAATAGGTAAGCTGCCCAGGTTAGTGGGAGGGCTGGTCTGTGTCAGAGAGATCAAGAGCCAGAGATCTGGAGCAGAGGAATTGGAGTGGGCCTGAATCCAAAGCTAGCAGGGGACAGAGTGAGGGTGGGGTAGAGGAAAGGAATAGAGGCATGGTGGGCAGGATATGACTTGTCAGAGTTCTAGGTGAGCCAGTCTGTCAGGCAGATCAGGGATCAGGGAAGATGGGCGTGGGGACCACTGAGGAGGGACTTAGCAATCTATGCTAGGGAGTTTAACTAGTCTGGGTTAGGAAATTAGTGCAGAGATCACAAGCAGAGCAATTGGAGTGGGCCTTGGTCTAAGGCTACTGGGTTCATATAAACATTCTGGCCTCTGAACACCTAACAGGTTGTGGTTAGGAAAATCAGTTCTCTCATCCAGACTGTTTCAGCCCCAAGCAAGAGTTGGCCTATAAATGAGCACTGAACTTACACAGCAGATTTGACTGAATAGTTTTATATTCATACCATGATATGTTATGTGACAATCAGTAAAGAGTGTGAGGCATTCAAAGGAACTTCTAATGAATCCTTCCAGGGACTAGACACTTTTTAGGCAGAGGACAAATAGTCCTGTGAGGACGAGGCCTAAGAAAAACCACAAAATATCCCTCCTTCCACCTGGACTATTACAGGTCAGGCTCTGTGACAAAGAGAGACAGGCGCAGGCATGTTGGGCAAGCCTAAAAACAACAGGACCAAATAAGGTATAAGCAGAAGCCTGCAATGTACTTAGGTAATGGCCAGCACATTCCTTTGTCCTAAAGGTGACTCTCACCAATGAGAGACCCCCGTGCCCCCTTCAACCTATTTCTGGTGTTCATAACCAATCAATTTAAAGACAAGTTTGGCGCATGTGCTTTAGTGACCAACCTGGTAGGGGGAACACAGCAAATCCCCCTCCTCCCTTTGTCTAAAACCTATAAGAAGTCCCTCCTACCTCTCCTCATGGCCACTCTCCCTCCACCCTCTGCGTCGGCATGTTGGGTTGTGGACGGAGCTCAAGGTTGCAAATAGATCCTTGTGCGGTTGCATCAGATTTGACCTCCCTGGTGATCTTCTGAGAGGATTCTGTGACCTGGGCACAACAGTCCTAAACTTTCTCTGAAATATAACAAAGCATTTTAGCAAGAAAATAGTCATATATGAAGAAAGTAGACAGTGTTAAGCCTTGGATGTTCTATGTTGAAGCCTGGGTCTCCAGCTGGTGATATTCTTTTGGAAACTTTGGGAACCAAGGCCAACTGGAGAACATGTATCAGTAGGAACTTGTTCTTGGGGCTATATCTTGCCCTGGTCTATTCCTGTATTGCGTTTCCTGATTCCTGATCACTGTGACTTGCTGTCTCCACCGAGATGGATAGAAACCAAGAGACCAAGTAAATATTTCCTACCTTACACTGTTTCAGGTTTTTGGCTATTAAGGCAAAAGTCTTATTATCACATTATATCTCCCAAGATATGATGCAGTTCAAAATGTTCACTTACTTCCCCAAAGTAGCAAGAACTACTGGGGTCAAGGAAGAATCAGAACCTGCAACAAGGAAAAGCCTCCATGAACTTGGAGATGAGGCATGGTGAGTAGGATATCATATTGCAGAAATACAGAGACTGTGCTGAAGTTGTTTCTATGTATAATTAAACCATCATGGACCTAACAGCCAATTATGATGCCACAAATCCCACTGTAGGCAAAGGGGAGATAGGCGAAGCCCTAGGAGTTCACTAGCCAGCAAACCTAGCCTACTTAGCACATTCCAGACTACTGAGTGCCCTTGCTCTCAAAGAAAAATCAAGATGGATGACTCCCGAGGAGCTGTAGCAGAACTTGTCCTTTAGCCTCCACATGCACACAAGTCCATCCCCCCGAAAACATATAAAACATATATACCATCCCACACACATACACAAACATACACAGAAAATCAGGATCCTGATCAGACTCAAGGAAAGCAGGGTGGGTTATGAAGTGAAGATAGATCTAGCAGTCAAAGGATATGGCAGGACTCACTTTCATTTGCAAAACATCCATCCATATTAGTTCTTTTACAGTGCTATCTTTAGAATAACTTAAGAAGAAACCACTTCCAAAATTGGGAATGTAGAGGCTTTGGCTCCTGTTATTCCCTGACCTAAGGTGTGTAGGTTACACAGGTCGCCAGCTGCTGCCACCCAAGCTCCCTGACCTCATTTCAGATTCCTCTCCTAACAACAGGGGTGTGCTTCCCAACTGCTCCTGGTCCTCCCACAGAAAGACGCACCATCACTTCAGGAAAGTAAATGTTGTAATTTGCAATCTGGTGAAACATTATCAACATAGGTATATAGTGGGTTAAAATTGTGTGCTCTAAAAATGAAAAACGCTGTCCCTTTTGATCTAAAATGTATCAACTTCAAGAAAATCTGCAAAACACTTCTCTGTGAATGACTGGACTGTCATTGCTTCTGGAACCTCAGGGACACTAGTGGGTGGAGCTGAGGAAGAAGGCGGAAACACAGATGGTGACTATGACCCAGCTGTACTGATAGCCTCAAGCCAGTCCACTGAGTCTAAAGGTGAGATGTGGTCTCAGGACTCATTGATATTCAGAGGAAACCATATCAGGTGACAGGCAGACCTGAAAAGTCTTTAGCAAATAGTATGCAACCCCTAAAATCTATGGATTGTGTGTAGACATGGAAATGGCTAGCCAGAGCATAGACAACCTGGGGTCAGAGCTAACACTGGAGCACTAGGTAACCATACAAAGATACAGTCCAGCATAACAGCTGGTGGATGGATGGTTCTAAGAGTTATGATATAGTCAACAGTAGGGTCTGAGATTCTGCTTAGGTTCATTAGATGATGGGCTTGGAGCATGAATCCCAGAACCTTTCTCCTGGTCAAACAGAAGATGCCATTGAACTAGGGGGTAAGGCATGGCTGAGGACAAGCTGTGAATGGACTTCTGGGTGGAAGATATCACAGAGGAAGGTAAGAATTCACATTTTAGTATCAGCATCCATCTGCAAAGCTGCTCAGTCAAATCAGAAGGGAAATGTCATTGTCTAGTTGAAGGGCCTTGTTCTGTTATAGTTTTACCATTTTGACTTCATTGGCAAGAACTTCCCTACTCTATTAGGGCCCATGCCTAGAGATTGTATCATGGGGATCCTCTTTGTTGATGACCAGATGGGAACTGAGCAAGGGTATTTGGTGTGGGCATCCCTTGTCTAGGGTCATGGTGGCCTTGGCCCCTGTCTTACTGAAGCCTTCTCTAGGTCCAGAGGTGGAAGCATAAGTGTTGGTCTGGCCAGATAATGGCTGGTGCTGGTCAAACGAACCCTGTGCTCTCTCCTGTCAAATCTTTTCATGGTCAAACACACACCCCAGATTGCCAGTACCTCCTCAAAGTCAGAGCTTTGTCTTTTAGGGTGGCTCCATCCAGGACAGTTTGAGGCTCTGGGGCTCCTGTGGCCATGATTCTCACCTCTTTCCCACCAACCTGTTCTCATCACTCCTATTTCTCCCTGTGGCTTATGCCAGAGATACTTTTCTCATCATCTCCTGCCCCATCCCAAGCCTCCTGCCCTCCTTTGCTCCTTCACTGCAGGCCTCGATGGCTCATTCAGGCTGGAGTTCGGAGCAGTCATCACCATGACTTTGGTCACCCTTGAAAGATAAAAAATGTTTGCTCTTCTAATGTCTCTTAAAGGAAGATGCATTTCTATCCCATCACAATAATATAGCCGATGAAGGAAAGAAAAATCCATGGAAGCTGTGTTAAAATAATGGTGGCCTTCCCTTCTCAGTCTTTTGGTTATATATCAGCACTAGGTGGCTTGCTCCTGACTAGAGATAAAATCCAGGTGATGAAGAGACAATAAAAGATGTCCCAAAGGCAGCTGTGTGAATGAACAAACTTAGTCAGTAGGGTAATTGGTATTTAGGATCCTTGGGAAAACAAGACACAACAATTTTTATGCTTTCCTTAAAGAGTTGGAAGGGGAACTTGGGAAGCTTTGGGTTAGTAAAACAGTGATAGGTAAAAATATAAGGAAAGAGAGAAAAATAGAAGCCTGGTTTATAAGAAGGACAAAAGGAAGCATTATCTTAGTAGAGGAGAAGTGCAGATTAGAGGATTTGGAGCTGCTTGATTCTCTAAGAAAGAAATTCTGTCAGGTGTGGAAAACAGTGCCCAGAGTTCAGATCAGAATTGTGTACACAGGCAGACAGGGGACTGGGCAGATCAGAAGCGTGTACATAGGCAGACAGGGGACTGTGCAGATCTGAGGGCAAGGCCTGATACTAGGAAGACAGGCAGCCAGAATAGGACTCTGCTGCCGAAAACCCAGTGTCCGGGCCTAAGCAAAACCTAGAACACTCCTTCACGTGCGGGTGAGTCATACAGTTCTGTAGCAGATGTAATATCAGTGGCCTATTTTTCAAACTCAGTCCTCCTCAAAAAGTTACTTCTCATAGAACAAAGAAGAGCTGGGCCTTTGTACAAGAAATGAGGTGTAGGGCTCAATGTCCAGGTCCATCTGCTCCATTTACATCCATAGCATGACCTTGAATCATCTCCCAGGTTTCTCCTCCGAGCTCCTCAGGACCACCTAATTCTAGGAGATAGGGTATCACTAAATTTAAAAGCATTCTGTTGTGTTGATTCAACAAAGAACTGAAGAGGAAACACTGGCTATGGAGGACCACACAAAGCAGCATTACCTTATGGGAGCCTGAACCTTGGAAGAGCAAGTTTCAGAGAAAGGGATGAGCACTTGTTCTAGGCAGGCACAGGTGAACATCCTGGGTGATCAGCATGGGAAGACAAGGAAAGGCGTACAGAACAACACACAAAGAACACACATGGGAAGACAAGGAAAGGCGTGCAGAACAACGCACAAAGAACACACATGGGAAGACAAGGAAAGGCATGCAAAACAACGCACTAAGAACATTCTAGGGTGCTGGGCAGCAGAAACACCACCCTACACCTGGCCTGGAAGCTGGGAAAGGGAGACCTTTCCCACTAACCCTATTCACCAGCCTCTCAGTCATTCCTCAGACTACAGCAATGCACACAGTTGTAAAATGTAAAAGCCATTATGCCATTTCCATATCTAAAAACACATAGCATTCTGCATGGTTTCCATAATGGAGTCTGAACCTTTATGGGGGCGAACAGGCTCACAGGACTGTGCATGTTTGGCTGGTCACAAGGGGATGTTCAACCTCAGAGCTTCTCCCTCTCCCTCTTCCTCTCTTACATCCCCCTCTCTCATACATTGGTCCCTGTGTGCAGCAGCTGTGCCTGCCCTACAGTTTCTGTTTGGTACCTCTGTGTCTAACTTCAGTTCTCATGGTTGTCATGAGTCTACTGCTTCCTCTTCTTCTATTTTCTGCACCCTTTCTGTCCCCACTGTGTCTGTCTCTGAACACCGGCTCTCACTAGACTCTTCCTAACTGTTCAAGTGCAATTTTGAAAATGCAGCGTTTTTAGGTTAATGCAAACATCACTTTTCCTCAGCAGATGAAAATGCCAAAAGTGTGAGGCGAGATGACTGGCCGATGAGAAGCAATGGATAAACCTTGGAGGACAAGGAGGGGCAGGAGAGAATAAAGACAATGCAAAGAGGCAAAGAAATCCTGATTTCAGCAGGCCAGACTACTCTCTCCAAGGTGCCACGGCCCTTGAAGAAGAGCCAGGAAATGTTCTGACTACTTTTAAAGAAACAAATATTTCTGCACTTGGTAACGTAAGAGTAACTTTGAAGTGTCAGCAACATATCACCTAAGATTACGTGTATTTCCATGTAGCGGAAAACCTAAGAAAATGGTGGCTTACTTTCAGTAATTAATCTTCTTGTGAAAAAGAAGAGCACAAAGTTAGCAGATGGGTCCTTGGCATCTGTGAGGACCAGGTGTCCCCAGATCACTGCTTTGACAGTCTTTCTGTACCGCCTCACTTTCTTAGTCTAAGCGGCATATTCTCATGTGGGGATAGGATGATGGATAGAACGAAGAGCTCGTCTCCTCCACTGAGGATAGAACCCCAAAGTCGTTAAAACATACCCCTGGCATCTCATTTGCCAGAGCCCAGGAAAATGTCTCTTCTGGACTGGAAGACTGAGAAATGGAGTTTTCTAGCAACCATGTAGTAAGATCATTTCTGCCACTAAATAACAGGGTACATAGGTATCAGATGGTCCTTGAATGGTTCCCTGCACACAAATGTCTCTAATCAATAACTCTTTGACTCTTTCCTGTAAGTTTACAATATAAACAGAATTCTAAAGTCTTAAAATTGACACCAGCCTCAATTGCAAAGCTACAAGGAGCAAAACAAAGCAAAAGAAAAAAAATCAAAATGAACAGAGCTCAATAAACAACAGAATGGAGAAGAACCACCTGACACACAGAACTATACAAAAATAGGATATGTTTTCCTGCGGAGCCTCCAGTCACCCACAAACACACCTCCTTTGAATTCAGTAACATTAAACAAAAACAAAGTTGTGCTTTGCGAAGACTTCTGAGTCAACACATAGCGTGCCTGCCAGGATTCCAAAAAGGAACAGGGATTTAATAAATAGCATTGTAGGGTCCACTCAAAACTTCATTAATGGCCATGAATGTGTAAGATTTTTATGCTGAGGAAAAATCATTGCTGAAATGTTGCTTGTGAGGGCCTGAAACCAGGTCATCGAGGCAACCCAGTGTTTCTCTTTGCTCCCTATGACTATTCTGACAGGATGGGCAGCTGGACTGATTGAGTCCTATCATACATTAATAGGAATGGATTACAGACTGTCAGCAATGTGAATGTTACATGTGGGGTACTGCTGGGACCAGAGGTCTGGGAGATGGAGTATGATGGGGCCATCTGTCACTGGAGGCAAAGATCTTCTTCAACCTGAGGCTGTGCAAGGCACCTAGGTCTCCACCTGATGTTAGACAGCCTGTTTCTTTATTTCAAAGAAAAATAAGCGGGGCTAGATGCCAGGGAAGAGGCCGGGCCCCCACCACCATCAGCAGCATGAAAGCTCATTAGCTTAATCTTCCAGCACTTGCAGTCCAAAACAAGCCAGCTCCAGAGAGAACAGCAAAAGAAAGCCAAAGCTAGCCTCCCTCCGCAATTGAGACTCAGAAGTAGGAGGATGGTGCTTTAGGCCCATTCAAGAACCAACCTTCTTGCACCTATTCCTGTCCTGCCAGAGGATTCCTCCTAGGACTCACCTTGGGCCCTTCTCTGCCCACAAGAGTCAAAAGACAAAAAGGCTGATTCCTCCTTTGATATCTGTGAGCAATGGTTTGAAACAGGCATTACTTTTAAAACATACCTCTTTAATGATTGTATGTGTATGTTTCAACTATATCACTCAAATGTAAGCTTTATTGTGCTCTGAAAACATCAAACAACAAGCAAGTATTTGGCATTAGAGTAGATGATTGTTCTGGAAAGTTGTGTGGGAAGCTAAGTGAAGCAGCCTTGCTCAGTCCAAGTCCAGAGTGGCCCTTTCCTCCAGCACTCAGCAGTAGTCATCTGTAGGTAAGTCAGGGTGCTGGAGTCCTATATCCCACCTGGGCCCAGCCTCCAGGCCTGACACTAGCCTGGTGCACACAGACTTCACCTGATCCTTAGCTGAGGAGCTAGTGACAGTTGAAAGCCACTAGACAGAGAAGCGAGAATCAGTTTTTTCTAGCGTGTGGACCCTGATAGGTTGACCAGGCTCCAGTGGGTGTCCCCACACCAATGTGTACATGAGTGCTATGCACTGGACTCAGTAGGGTATAAAAGTAAGAACATAAAATCGAGATGAGATGCAGGTAGAGGGACAGATCCAAGAAGAGTTAAGGGGCAGAAGTGGGTATGACTCTGATAAAAATGCATTGTGTGAATATATAAAATTATTAAAGAATTAATAAAAATGCTGTCTATTTTTAGTGTTTTGAAACAAGGTCTCCCTGTAGCCCCAGCTGCCCTAAAATTTGCTATGTAGACCATGCTGCCTTTGATCCCAAAGAGATCCTCCTGCCTCTGCCTCCAAAGTGCTAGGACTAAAGGCATGAGCCACCACCCTCAGCTAAAAATATTATATTTATATATTATATATATGTTTATTATATATAGACATTATTTATATATGTATATAAATACATATGTACATAAATATAAATATATATATATATATATATATATATAAATAAAACAAAAGAGCTCCCTTCTTCAAGTCCCAAAGAGGCAAAACCTCCCATTCCTTGTAGCTCAGAGAACTACATGGCCATGTACACAGACAATGAGATGCCCAGCCCCCTCTCATGGCCTCCCTGTGTCTGCCTTTCCAAAGCAAGCCCCTCTACAGAAAGCCCCTCAGGAAGAGCTTCATGACACACACATGAGAGTGGGCTTCTGGGCGCTCCAGAGCCTCAGCCTTCAGGACTGTTGTGGGTCAGGCATCCTTTGGCTCTTGGAGACAATTTTGAGCAAGGAGGTAGAAGGAAGTCTGGGTAGGGGTGACCTCAGTCCTTTCCAACTGTCAGCAACTGAGCCAGTTTGACAGGAGGAACCAAGGGAAGAGTCTACAGCCATGCTCAGGTGGCAAATCTGTTCATTTGATTGCTTTCTAGACCACATTGTAGAGTCCGTTTTCTGTTTTACAGTAATTGAGGAACTGAGGGGCTCTGTACACTCAAAATTGTGACAAATAAACATGAAATTTCCTATAGTATCTTTCAGAAAAGGAAAATTTTGAGATACTAAAAGTCTGTCACATGGTAGAAAGAGAATTCTGATTTTCTCTAGAGATCTCTATAAGGACCAACTGAGAAGGTTTACTCATAAAATAAAAATGGACCTTACAAAGGGAGGTTTTATTTGGTGACATTACCAGGACTAGGTTGTCTGTGCAGCCCAGGATTGTCTGAAACATGTTCAAAAGATGCCAGACCATCACCTGCACGGTCCCCTTGAGAGGAAGTCTTTCCCCTGAGTAGAAATCAGAAATCAAAATCCAGTATATTCTCCTTGCCTCCACAAACCTGTATGATCCTGTGGGTACCTAGATAGTGAATCAAAACTGTACTTTCAGGAACTTGGGTCCTGGTGCCGTGAATGGCATTCAAAACAAAACCCATTGGTACAGCACTTGTATCTTTTCAAGAACAAGACTGATCATGAATAAAGATGCATCCAGCATCAAGCAGAAGCAGAGGCCAGAGGCACAAACACGCATGAGACTGGTCCTTTCCTCCAGAAAAGCTTATCAGTCTAAAGAAACTTCTGAGAGCAACTATAACAGACAAAACCAGATGGATGATGAGGCAAAGTCAGAGTCTGACTGACCTTGCCATGATCCACTACATGTTTTTGCTTATCTACTTTAAAGGCAAAGACAATGAAACTCGGGCCATTGAGGTGAATTTTGTAACATCCTAACTTAAGCATAGGCAGAGACTTGAGTTCAGATCTGCTTTCCTTCTCTCATGAACATGAAAGGTCAGAACAATTAGGGAGAACTGGGGTTGGAGACTGGGCAGTCCTGAACATGGAAACAGCCTTCACTGTCTTTCAGAGTCAACTTGGGGACACAGAGATATTCTATCTTCTCTTGTACCCTCTGCATGAACCAGGCTCACCAGCCTCACCTACCTGTCTCCAGCTGACAATGGAGGGTAGCCCATCTCACTATCTCCTTCCCAGTGAACCAGCCACTCTTGGCCAGCGCCCTCCCACTTCAGGGCCATGTGCCTCCCAGCTGACCTCTGCAGCCCCAGGGCGCCTCACATATTCTTCAAAATGGACTTCCAGGCCGCTGGCTCTTTCCCACCTTCTGTTTATAAGATCACCATGGATTTGCTGGGAATCCTCAGAACATCTGCCTGCAGCCTTCTGTGTATATGTCCCACTGAGTACTGAGACAGGGTTGGGTCCCATGCTTCAGTTTATGAAGAGTTTTATGGGTATCACTTCATCAGATTTCCCAGTGCCTGAGGAGGTGGTTGACAACTGTCATCTCCCTTGGAACTGAGCTGAGAGTGCGCTGGAGTACCATGGCCAGACTTGTTGAATTGGTTGAAATTTACAGGACTTTTAAAAATTTATATTTTATTCTTTTAAATGACTTGCATGTATACAATATACTTTGTTCATACCCACTCCCTCCCCCTAATTCTCCCTGGACACCCTCCTACAACACATCTCTCTCCCATTTCATGTCTTTTTTAAATTTCCTTTTTCTTTTTCTTTTCTTTTTCTTCAATATCTATTTTTTAGCAATTCTTATGCGTGACTATAAGGAAACAGAGTCCTCCAGGCTTCTGGGAACTTGGTCGTATAAACTTACAGCAATGATGACAGCATGCACAAGACTCATGCAAACTCAATCAGACAAAACCCCGCCTAGCACTGGGGAATGAGCAGGAGGTCCCAGCCTTAGCTGAGGAACTATTGGCAGCTGATCACTACTGGGTGAAGGAGAGTTGATCTTCTTTAAGGGAGTGACTCTAGATACTTTGACTAGACTCCAGTGGATGAACTTGCAAAGAAGAACATCTGAGTACACAAACTTGACTCAATAGACCTCAACATATATGACAATGTATGAAATCCTGTGGGTAGCATATAGGGAGCTGCAGGCATGGGAGAGGGTCTAAATACGATTAAGGTGTATTGTACGAAATGAAATCAAAAGAACTTTTATGTCATTGTGGTGGCCAAAGATGCTGTCTCTAGCACACTGTCACTTGGGTCATACTGGATAGTCAGGTTTCCTGCAGAGAAACAAAAGTCCAGTCTTCCGTTGCCTGCTTTCTTGCTGCATCTGAGATTCATGAATGCGTAGTACTGCATTGCCTGCCACCTTAATTTGGCCTATCAAGATGAACTCAGTAGGAAGAGGCACAGGAAGAGCAGATGTTTGTCACTGGAGGTCTTATCTTGTTTGCTCTGTTGTGTTGAACTCTGAGGGCATCAACCTATTTCTGGTGGCTGGCCACAAGTCAGCCTGGGCTCTTATCTTCCTCGCCAAGGCTGGCCACTGCCCTTTTCTGTGCCTCATCACTTTCCTTGCTAGCCACCTCTAAGCGCGTTGTTTCTTCCACTTTCCTTTGGCCATGAGGAATCACATTGCTCCTTAGATAACCCTCAGCTATCTCCTTAGCAAGAGGTTCAGTCCTGTTTCTGTATTCTGATGGCTTCACAGACCTTGAGCTCCAAAGAAGTTATTTACTTGAACGAAATTAAGGTAGAAACTTAAGGTAGACACTTCTATCTCTAAGACATCTCATTTGAAGTAAGAGCTTGTTCTGACTGCAGGGTGAGCCCATGGTCTAGTAGAAGTGGGTCCAGCTCTCATGGCTGGGCACAAAGTACAAGAACTCTGAGAAGGCTGTTGGCCAAGGGAAGCCCTGGTATCTATCTAAATTAGCATGGGCTCCTGAGCAGGTAATGAATCTTATCCCTCTACTAAAAAAAAGGACACATAGAAAGTAATTTTCACTTCCCCCCTCTGCAAAATGGAGCTGATACTGAGGTATCCAATGGGTTGCTTGAATGAGTAATTACTGGTAAAATGTCACAAAGTAGGTGAGGCATCCCTATGCATGGTGAACTAAATTCAGTGGAGTTCTGTGGGGATCCATTGGATTCAAAGTCCTCCGAAAGCCAGACGTATTTAATCCTTCCAACTTGGTAAAGAGTTCCTTTCCCTCCACTTTACAAAGTAAGAAACTGGTGAGCACAGAAGCAAGGGCTAATGGGTTTCATCACCCTGTAGGGACACTCACCTGTACGTCCGCCTTTACAATCTAAGTGTGAATTCCAGAAGACAATAAGACCAGGTTTCATGAAACAGGGATCAGTATCTGGAAGGTACAGCAAGAAAAACAGGACAAATAAAAATAAAATGTCATCAATGATCCTTTGGTCAGTTTCAGACTCTGTGCCTTGCAGAAGAAAGAGAAATTTTAACTTTCTGCGTAGAAAGTCCTCCTCCAGTCAAGTAGAGCCTTTGCCAAGAATGACTTCTACCAACACCGGCTCCAACGGCAAACCTGTTGCTTCTAACTTGTAACTAGCCATTTTTAAAATAATCAAGATTTTCTAAAATGAAGACTCACTTCTACTTTAGATGGTATTGTAGCTTCAGCTTTAGTTCAGACCATTATGTGGTGCATTCTACTTTAGCAGAAACTGCTCGTGCCTGTTCTCCTGTGGTGAGGAGGCTCCTCCTCAGTGGCAGGATTCTTCTAAGTGATCCTCAATTGGTCATGTTTTGACTCCATTCCAAACAAAGAAGAAAAAAATCATAAATTTAGGCACTGGCTTTTTTTTCATAGTGAACCTTATTTTCGTATTATGTATTCATCAAGGATCAGTTTATCTTAAGATAAATTTACTCTTTTTTTTCTACATCAGGGGTTAACATCGTAAAATGTCATTAACTGCTAACCAACCGGCAAACAGCTCTCAGCAGTATCAAGGTCACCAAAATGTCTTTCCCGCCTCAAGGCAGCAACACGAAGCTTGTATTATCTTATTTTTGTGTTGCTATCTTAACTTTAGGGGGAAGGTTAAATTATTCTGAAAGCTCTGAGCCATCTCCATATTTCTTCTTTTTAAAGGTTCTGTGGTGTGTTAGCATCTGTATTGCCAGAAAACAAAATTTTCTTCAAAGTTATTCTTGGGCAGGCCTGGGACGCAACGCATATGTCCCACAGTTAGCTGCAGCTCGAGGCTTTAATTTATGTGCCTTGTTCCAAACTTGTCTGCAGTGTTACTTGGTTCAGTGAATGTGTGGCGCCACCTACGGGTCGTACCTTAAAAGTTCGCTTTCTTTTATCAGAAGGTGTTTCAAGTATGCCGTAGAATTGATTCCGAGAGTCTCAAAGATTTCAGAGTGTCTGAGTGAGAATAAATGACAGAGGAATGATTTCTCTACCGAGGTCCTTGGACTGGGTGGATTGGTAGGAAAAGACAATTATTTTGCTCATCCTCTGTAGCCTCGTAAAATAGTCCCCTGATCTTTTCACTCTGAGTAACCTCTTGGGGAAATGGAAGACACATCAGCATAGGCGCTCAGAAAGAAAAGAACAGCATGGCTCTTGGGAGGAAATAGTACCCTAATTCAAAGCACTGACACCCAGTCTTCCT
The DNA here is from genome assembly GCA_035773235.1 of Eospalax fontanierii. NCBI lineage: Eukaryota > Metazoa > Chordata > Mammalia > Rodentia > Spalacidae > Eospalax > Eospalax fontanierii. The sequence continues at coordinate 54,024,480 of CM069529.1, forward strand.
CTTTTCTTCCGCCTTCGCTGTCCAGATTCATACCATGTAAATTCCTGGGACAAAAGCCCCGGGAGAATTGCACAGCACATCAGTCTCACTCCTAAATATCTTCCAGAAAATATTTACTGCTCTTAGAACTTTGAACTTTCCTCCAGACACTGTGCCTTGTGTATGGTCATTCCTTGCTATCCAATCAAGCTATAGGAGAGTCAACAGTTTTGCCCTTTCTGGACTAAAAAGTGGGGATCCAACAGAAGTAAGAATACCTTTACCCTTAGCTTTAAGCCCCGAATGCACAATCTTCACAATCAATATCAAGGCGTGAGCCTCTGTCCAAACTTCTTGAAATGCGTACATTAAATATATGCAATTTTAATGTATAGATTATGTATCCATAAATCTTTAAAGAATCAAGCATGGGAAAGGAAAATTAATTTTAATATTTCTGTTAATCCATCTGCCCAAATGATGGTCTTTTTCTCCACTTTTTAATCTTCAGTCTAACAAAGAGCAGTTGGGCAGTTCTGGATGGTGAAAACTCAGCAGTCAACTACCTTGTAAATTAGAAGCTGTGGTTGTAAAAATGGATTTGTGCATCACCGGGAGTGGAGAGTGTGTCTGCCTTGTAAATTTAATTAAACAGCAGGTGCAAAAATCAGGTCATATGGCTTTGATGTGCCCCGTGCGAGGATGACAACTAGACAGTGATTCTAATATGAAGAAATTTGCATACATTTGCATTGGATCGCAGAGAGCGCTGGAGCTCTCGCCACTTTCTGTATTTTATTTCTAGGAAGTTGAATAAGATTTGAATGAACAATTTCTATTTAGACACTGAGGAAAAATACAAGGGAGATTTCAGCACTCACACGGGCCATGTGGACTGCAGGGAAGGCCTTCTGAGGCACTCTCTGAAAAGCAACCGCCTTCCTGAGCAGTTGAGGATGCCTCAAAATGGAAGGAAACAGACAGTGAGGAGGGGAGAGAGGAAAACGTACTGTACTTTGTTATTTTTTAAACCTCTTCCAGAAGGTGTAACAATGATTAAGCTCTTCCTTTGTGGGATCTATCCTGGGCACATCACATATCACTCTTTTCAGTCCTGTAGTCAGTGATGTAAATCCTGAAATATGAAGATTAGAAAGAGTTTTCAGATGGAGCAATTAGCATCTTATATAAATTGTTTCTGCTTTTAAAAGAATAATGTGTTTCCTGCCTTATTGTGTAGACCACATCTTTTATAACAGCAAGCTGGGGTGCTTACTCTAAATAGTGTCTTTTGCTTTTGTGCCTTCTTGCACAGGTATGAAAACATTGCAGAAATGTGACTGCCGACCACCTCCCCAACTGCCCCTTCATTCTCTCTTGGATGCTCAGGGGAGAGCACTGAAGACTGCAGAGGTCAAAAGCCTCCTGGGGAGCTAATGGGTTCAGAGGTTAAAGTGCTCCTAGAATTCAGCTGGGTGTCCTGACAATCACTGGACCCCCTGTAATGCATCCATTCTATTCTTTACAGGTCCCCAGGACATCAGGAATTGTTCTGGCCACATGGTCCATGCACACTTGCCTCCCAGGGCCTGGAGTTTGGGACTTTTGAGACTGAAGCAGGTTGCAACCTTTGCAGTCCAGTCCCCCTGAAAAGGGGCTCCTGTTACCACACACACAGAATAGCAGTATGTCTACAGCAGTCTTTATTTTTTTTCTGGACAGTGTGATACAATGTCTGAAGAAATAATGTAGCTAGGTCTCAGTGAATTTATTTTGACTGTTCTTTATTAAAACCAAATTCTATCAGAATGTATATTAGAGATACTTTGGGGAAGTGAGCTTTGAAATGCACCTTTTAAAATTGTGAGTTCATGTAATTTATCACTTGTCTAAATTATCACTTGTGGTGAAACCTCTTAAAATATGACATCCAGAAATCAAGGTTTGTATCTGAAATGCAGCTTTCAAATGCTCAGCCTACTGTCTGCTGATTGTACATCCAGAAATCAAGGTTTGTATCTGAAATGCAGCTTTCAAATGCTCAGCCTACTGTCTGCTGATTGTACATGGGATTGCTCATCTTCCCCACTGTGCTGCAAATTCCAGGAGGGCCTGAATAACTTCCCTTTGTCACAAGGGAGTCAGCATTTACTCCAGTGTCTGTTGCTGGGTTGGCATTCATTCATAAATACGCTCGACTATTTGAGAGAATATTTGAGAGAAAGAAACCGAGTTAATACCAAGTATCGAAGGCTAGTCTCTGAATGAACCGCACATGCTAGGGAGTAACAGAAAAGGAAAATGAGGGTGCAGGCAGCTGCAGCCTTAGGAATCATACAGCCTTCGGGTACACAGGCACATGCAGGAAGAAGAGCCTGTTCAGGCTCAGTGCTCTAGAGTCTGGTTCTCATTGGGGAGAGAGCCAACATTGCTCTGATACATAAGAAAAGCGAGAGAAAATATCCAAGTGCGCACGATGCAGCCTTTCCTTAAAAGATGCTGTGATGCAGACAGCACAGAGCCCTCAGCGATCTGAGTGATTGACAGATCTGCATCCCACATTCCTAGTGAGTCTCTGGATGTCTCCCTGCTGGGGGGGTTCTCACTCCTGGCCTGCCTTTCCTATGATAGAGTTGAAGGCACACCAAGCAGAGAGTTCTCTGCACTCAGTGCAGTCCCATCTTAGGGGTTGGACTGCTCCTGACAGCAGGCTACCGGATGCTTTCTAGCAGACTCTCAGGAGGCTGGGATGACATATGGAAAGTACTTGCAAATGCCACATCCAGGTCCTCTTCACCGTGACAGTGGAGGAAATATGTGCTGGGAATCGCACTTGTGGGTGAGAGATGAAGAATTTCTCAGGGGAGGCTCAGGCAATTATGAGAGTCTTTAGTGGGACAGATCTGAAGGAGCTGAGAAGCTGGAGCATTTGTAGGGTGGAGACAGACTCAGAGGAAGGGGCCTCATAGGCTTCCACTCAGATGCTGCTCTCAGGCTTGCTCACCAAACCCTTGCTTTACAGCTGCTTGTTTTAAGACAAGTCCTATCCTCCAGCTGGGTTCAACTGTCTCCTAAGAAGGTATGGTCACCGTGGTGCCCTGATGTACGGAAGGTGATGACAGCTCATCATGACCTCTTTTCCTTTAAGTTTGGAGATCTGTATTTTCCCTTGATGAAGTAAAAAAGATTCTTAAAGGTGAAGGTGAGACATAGGGGAGCCATCTGTCCACCCCTACTTATCATTGCCATGAGTGCGCCACATTCCACCGATCCCCTTGGGGTTTTGAGACCTACAAAATGAAAACTATGCTACTGTACAGTCACCTTCCATACTTTCAGAATCATGATTCCAACATGGTACAGAGAAACATCTTTTTATTTTAATCAACAGTTTAATTCATAGTGGATGGTGTAACTCATCACGGTGGGCAGATGGGTGGACAGGCTGCCAGAGGGTCATGGATTTGGAGACACAGGTGGGTAGAGAGAAAGATAGGCATTCAAGACTTTGCTCATTATGAGCAAAACACAACAAAGACACAAGTCTCCAGCCTAGGAAATGCATGCGTGCCCTTCCTTTGTAGCCCTGCCCTCTCCCTGATTGGCAACATGAGCTTTGCAAACAAAGGTCCATACAGAATTGACCCATGCTCCTTTTCCTGACTTGAGTTTCCTAACAAAATGAGATCTATTTTCTGTACAAAAGGATCATCTGCATGACTAATTATAAGTGACCCTAGCTCATAAGGCAATAACCTTATCTCTAGTCATCAGAGAAATGCAAATTAAAGCCACAATACAATTGTCTGTCGCTCCCTCTTGTTAGACTGGCAGAGATCATAATGACAACAGATGACAAGTGTGGGCAAGGATGTGGAGGCAAGCAAAGCGTCCTCTTCAGCCATGGTGGATAATAGGTTGGTGGTTCCTGAAGAAATGAGCTTGAGTGTCCATCAAGAACTGGTTGTATAAGGAAAGTATGACATTGACATCATACTGGAATCCCACTGGGCCTTAAAACAGGAGGCCATCTATCATCTACAGCATCTTGAACATGAACCTGGAGGACCTAGGTTAGCAAAGAAGCCAGACACAGAAAACAGAAAACTGCTTGCTAACTCGATATCTGTAAGACCTAAAAACACTGAGCTCACTCAGGGGAGAGGAACTAAGAGAATGGACAAGGATCACCTTTGCTGACAGAGCCTCTATGGCAGAGCTGGTAAGCCGTGGTGGACTCTGCACAGTCACAGTTTTCGCCACACCTCCCTGGTTCCCAAGGCTGTCGTGTGGATCAGCTGTGTTGCTCTAAGGACTGTGTATTGCATAGACTGTCTTTGGCTTTAAAAGGCAAGGTCTCGTCGGGGGCTAAAGGGCGTTGGAGTCATGCCCTGTCATGCCCAGGAAAGGGATAGTGGTATCCCAGTCCTTCTTCTTTCTTTCTTTGGTGTCTAACCATGAAGTGAGTGACTTTGTTTGCACTGTCCTCTCAACCAAGTGGAATGAGGGGAGGGGGACAACTGAATATGGACCGAATCCTCCAAAACTGTGAACCAGAATTAGCCTTTTCTCTTCATAAGTTGTCTACTTCAAGTATTTGTCATACTAACTGAAAATACATCAACTGATAATTAAGATTCCATGACTATCATTTAAAATTTGCTGTAGGCCTAAAAGATTTAAACAATAGATAAATAGTTCCTTTGAGCACTTGATTTGGGGGTTTGGTTTGTTTTTGCTTTTCTTTGGGGACAATGTCTCATGTGCTCCAAGCTAGCCTCAAAATCTATGTAGTGGAGGATGGTCTTGAACTTCTGACCTTGTCTCTGCCACCTCAGTACAGGGATTGCAGTTGTACTGGGTGTGTGCCATGCTGGGGAATAAACAAACCCTGGACTTATTGTATGCTAAGCAAACACTCCACAGACTGAGATACCTTCTCTGCCCCTTGGTGTTCCCTGTGCCCTTCTCCATCTTGCTGACAGAATATTGAAGGGCAGCTTCTTTATGGTCTAAATATTGGGAACTCTCTCTGAAGTAGAATTTTGTGTTCAAATAACAATCACAGTTTCACTTCACCGGGTGGAACGCGCATGATATTTGAATCAACTGTTGGCGGAGTCTCTGCAGACATTGTCTACATTCATGTTCACTTCTTGTCATGTCTGACATCTGAGGAAGTTTCTGAATGGCAGAGGGAAGTGAATGTCTCAAAATAGCATTCATGCAAATTTAATTTGAGCACAGATCCAAATTTAATGATAATATAGAGAAAGCCCAGGAAATCTGTCTCAGTAGAAAATACACTATACCAGACCAAGGATGCTCTTTCCCATTCATAACAGCAACCACAGTGCTTAGAGTACAGACAGGCCCTAACGGTGGGGGGGGGATTTCTCTTATATAAGAGAACAATAAAAGCTTCTTTATTAAGAGTTTTACTTCAGCATAAACTTATAGAAAAATATGAAATACTGCAAGGAACTTCCATACACCCAGGTTTTATATCTCATAACATTACCAAAAATAGTATATTGTACATTGTGTCAATAATGAACTGCAGTGAACCCAGATTAATGTGCTACTGTTATGAAGATTTGTCATTTATTCAGACAGTCTTACATATATATATATATATATATATATATACATATATGTGTGTGTGTGTGTGTGTGTGTATGTGTCTGTATGTTCCAGTACACATGAGCATATGCACGTGGAAGTCAGAGCTCACCTCAGGTTTCTTCTTCAGTCACACTCTACCCTATTTTTTGAGACAGAGTCTCTCACCCAGACCTGGAAATCAACAAACAGGCTAGGCTGACAGGCCACCAAGCTCCAGGGATCTCTACCTGTCTCTGATTCCCCAACTCTGATATTATAAGGGCTTACCAGGATATCTGATTTTTTATGTGAATTCTGGGGATTGAACTCAGAACCGCATGCTAACCTGACTTGCACTTTACCCACCAAGCCGTTTCCACAGCCCAACTTTGGCTTTTACTTACAATCTTTTCCTGTTGCAGGAGCCAATGGAGAGCTGCCTAGTGCTATTCAGCTGTGTGATAGACTCTTACCAGCTTTTGCATCTCCATGGTTTGAGATGACCGTCACAGTTTTGAAGAGCACTAATCAAGGACAATGCAGAATGTCTCTGAATTGGGATTTTGCTGGTTTTATTTCTTCATTACACCCTGTCTTTGCTTTGCGGAGGAAGATGGTGGAAAAAGCCACCATTCTCATCTCATCAAGGAAAGGGCGAATACAGTCAGCAGGATCCATTATTGTTGGCATTGACCTTGATCTCCTGGCTGAGGTCCTGGTATTCAGGCTTCTGCTCTTCAGAATTCATCTTTGCCAAATTGTGCTTTTTGGATGGAAGTTACTATATCAGCCAATGTCCAAAAAATGGGTTGCCTCACTCCACTTTCTGGAGGTTACTTTCTCCACATAAATTGCTGGATATTCTATATGGATGGTCTTTCCCTTTTTTTATATATTAACAAGGATTTATGGATACCAGATATTCACTCTTGTTTAGATACATTATTAGTTTATTTACTTTGTTGCTCAAACGTTTCCAGCGGTTTTTTGCTTCTTTGTTTGTTTGTTTACTATTCATTATTCCTTTTTTTCTAGAGAACAGAATGAGAAACCGAGTGTTGGGCACTGCTGTACTTACACAATGGAGCTGTCTCTGCTCTCAGACCATCTTTATAGAACAAGAAGAGACATGAGTCCATGAACCAGTGCACAATCACCTGCTTGCACAGTTTTGTCTATATGACCAACTGCATGTCTAAGCAGAATTTCAGAATGAAGGTTACATGACGGTACTTAAAAAATCAGTTGACAGCAAGAAGAGTAAGAGGGAAGAGCTTGGGGTTTTAGTGACAAGTAAGACCATCAAGATGAAGAATCAAGAGATGTGAGAAGACACTGAGAGTGTTCAAAGTGGGCACAGCAGGGAAGGGTGAGTCACACAGCATGCTCTGCACTAAAAAGAGGCTCTCTACAAAAAGTGGGCATTGGGTGGGGGAGAGATGGCTCAGCAGTTAAGAGCACTGGCCTATCTTCCAGAGGACCTGGGTTCAATTCCCAGCACCCACATGGTGGCTAAAATCCATCTTTAACTCCAGTTCTAGAGGATTCAACCCTTTGTGGGCTTTGCACAACACAGGAGCATTTATGTACATGCAGGCAAAGTACGCATACACACAAAACAAATATATATATATATATATATACATACATATATAAATATATATATATATATATATATATATATATTGTTTTTTTTCTATTTAAAAAGCAGGCAAGGATCCAACTTTGTCCAAGGCCAAGAAATACCAGGTCATGAAGTCAGGGGTCTATTTCACAAAATGAGATAACTTCTTGACCTGCCATGGCCTTTATGTGGCAACACAAATATGCAGAACATAGAACATTACAGGGAGAGAACATCCCACCACAGGGCAAGGTAGACATGAAGCATGGAGGAATGAGACACTGTAGACAACTCCTCACATCAGAGAGAGAGAAAAGGCACTGAAAGAAACCATGTAAATTACCTATGAGCCCGGACAAGAGAGAGCCCAGCAAACCACAGACAAACACATCCCTCTCAGTCAAGGTCAGAAGATACCTGGGAATGGGCTGAGCACAGACAGAATAGCACAGTTCACATTGGAGACTCTGAGGTAAGAGATGAAGGTGCATTTGTAACAGTGGAGATGAAGGAGAAGTGGACACAGACGTGGACACAGACATGAGGAATAGTAAACCATGACCAGAGCCTGGAGAGGCTCACACAGTACTTCAGCAGGCAGCCTTTGTGGCCAGAGGGTGTGTGAGGACAGCCAGAGCCTTGGTGTACAGCCCGAGCGCCACCTGCAGTCTGAGATGGCCCAGGGGTGCAAGAAAACAGATGAGAGAAGAAAAGTCAACACAATTTTTAAAAGAGTAACACGTTCTTAAAATAATTATTTTGTTTTTGAGGTAAGGTCTCCCTGTAGCCCCAGCTGGCCTAGAAATAACTATATAGACCAGGTTGGCCTCAATCTCACAGAGATCTGCCTGCTTCTGCCTCCTAAGTGCTGAGATTAAAGGTGTTTGTCACTATACCTGGCTTTTTGAAGCATATTTTTGTCTATAAATTGGCCTCTTAGAAGTAATTTGGTCTTTGCAAAGAGAAAATCCAGACCCAGTAGACCATATTTGAAGAGGTACCATGTAGTAAGGTATACATTCACATCCTCCCAGCTTTTTTACCTGTGTATTTGTGTGTGAAAATGCAGGTATACATGTGTACATGTGCGTACATGTACCCGAAGGTCCCAAATTCACTTTGGATGTCTTCCTCAATGGCTCTCCGCATATCTATTGAGCCAGGGCTTCTTGCTGAGCCTGAAGCTCACCAATTCCAGCTAGTCTAGCTAGCCCAAGGATCCCGTCTTTTCTGGAATATGAGCAGCCACCACACCTTTACATCGGTGCTAGAGATCCAGGTGCTAGTCTTCACATTTGCAAAGCAAACACTTATTCATGCAGCCCAGTCCCACATTCCTTTGAAATTACAGAGATGGCCTAAAATGTCATTCCTTATCATAACTGGGCCCAACAATCCTGTGTGAGAAATAGCTTTGATTAAAGGCATTTGTCAAAATATATTCACCTCATAGCTAAGTTGTGAGATGCTGGATTATGTACAAGACACAAGAATCAGGATATGAGGGGGAGGACTAGTGGGAAATGTGAGTCTGGGGACACTGTATACCATTCTTCCTCCACACTACTAAAGTCCCCCATGAATTGCCAATTTTAATTCTAGCTTTCTCAAGACTGTTTCCTGAAGCCTCTATATGGCAAATGCTTTCAGATACTAGGCTTCCTCAATAGGTTCTTTTAAATCACTGAACCATAATCCATCTTAAAATCAAACATGCTCAGAAACAAGCAGAAATACTGAAGTTTGCAGTCACAGCTATCCAAATCAGCTGCAGGAACATGTATGATTAATATGATAGCAGGAGCCCCAACTGAATGTCTAATCACAGCAGCCTGCCTGGATCAAACCCCATGTGAAATCACAACACTTAATTTTAAATGGTCTCATGTTGGGAGTCCTTTTCCATTTGGCGAGAGCTAAGGGGAAACTAGTCTGAGCCCTATAGCATCCCTGGGGACAGAGGAAGGATGTTTCTGCTGATCACTAGCTGAATCCCACCATGGGATGCACACATGCCATTTCCCTGGTCTTTAATACAACATTGCAAAGTAGACATCATTTTAGACCTCCCTGTCTCTGAGGGGGAGCCTGGGACTTGGAGAAGCTGAGCGGCGGAGTAGAGGCAGTTCCAGGTCAGGCTCACACTCAGAAGCTGTCCTTTCTGCATGTTGTGAAGTGTCTGAATGCCAGTGTGCTACTTCCTGAGGGTTTTCTCTCATCTCTAATTTTGCTTTTTAATTAATTTCTGTTAAAGAAAGGAAATTTCAAAATGTGACAGTGAGACCAGAGACAGGGAGAAGAGTACCATTTGTGACTCAGACAACCAGGATTCTGATTCTCTTTCCACAAGGACCCTTGTGAGCTATCTAAAGTTTCCATCTTCCTCTGGTCTGTCAAACATCTCTCCCAATGTCAATATTCTACCCTTTTCTGAGGGGCCAGCATACAAACAACTAAATGTAAATCAATGACATTCTCCCTAAAATGGTTAACAAACTATGCCAAAAGTCAAGAGGCCAAGAAAAAAAAGTACTTGGATTTTTGTAGTCTATTTATTGTGAAATACATACATTTATCTCTTCTTGTCTACATTCAGGCTCTAAATTGACATTTTCTATTTTAGATTCATGGTCAACACAATCTCTTTTGGTAGCCCAAACCAACTGTTGGCTCAAGAACCAGAGCTCCTTACAATAGACTGTCTCATACTTAGATGAAGTAGAGGATGAGAAAGTTGAGTGACATAGGAATAAGAAGCCCAGTGTGGGCAATGCCATGCCTAGGTAGGTGGTCCTGTGTTGTATAAGAAAGCAGGCTGAGCACAAGCCAGAGGAGCAAGCCAATAAGCAACGTTCCTCCTTGGTCTGTGCTTCAGACCTGCTTTGAGTTCTTGCCTTGGCTTCCTTCCATGACAAATTGTAAACTATAAGGCACTATAAACCTTTCCTTCCTGGGTTGCTTTTGGTCAGTGCTAACTAGGACACCCCAAAAGGGGGAGATGTGGGCTCTAGGCCAAACTTCAGGGCAAAGAGTCAACTTCTTTCTTAGATTGAAGAAACTTCAATTTAGTGGTTCATGACTGATTAACTACAACCTGGCAACTGGAGCCCCTGACCCTGGATGAGTTAGGTGGCTTGGTCACAGAACCCCAGTTTTTAACTTAGTTGAGAGAAACCCTCACAACCTGTCCTGAAGCTACTTTGAATCCCGAAGGAAGTAGCTTTCTAGGTCTTCTCTTTCCCCAACTCTCAAGTCAGGTTTGTTTTTCATCAGTCAGGTTGACCTCCAGATCACGTCAGCTCATCAACCAGTATGCACAGGCACTCTCTCACACAGAGTCACGCACACTAATGGTGGCACACGCTCACCAGCTCACAGCTCATGTACTCACCATCACACCTGTGCCCTAGGCCCTTATACATACTCATTCATACATTTTCTCTCTTCTCTCTGTCTCTGTTTCTCTGTCTCTATCTCTCTGTCTCTGTCTCTCTGTCTCTCTGTCTGTCTGTCTCTCTCTCTCTCTCTCACACACACACACATTCCTAAAAAAGGTTCTAGTTGAATTGAATTGAAGAGATTTAAATTAAGATTTGGTGTGATAAGAGTCACATAGCTGGGCACTCTTTCACTCTTGGAGTCTTTTTCCTCTCCTGTCCTCATTTTTTATCCCTGCTCTTCAGTCTTTCCCCAGTGAGGCAATTTTTCAATCTTATCTACCTTCTAGTCATCATTGTTCAAGCTAGCACCCAGAACAGCTCCTGGATCTGCCCCCAGTGACCAGTCTGTATTGTCATTGGAAACTCCTGGCTTTCTCAGACAGGTGACTTATAGAGACTTTGATAAAATGACAACATTCAAATTTGTGAAGCTAGATTAAAGATTGACAAGGGCTGTGCAGGAGCTCAGGACTAGCAGAAACTGGGGTTGTCCGCATAGTTTGCCTTGAAGGGAAGTCAATAGGAGCCTAGACCCCAATAAAAGGCTCCTAGAAAGGAGCCTCTGGAGGGTCGGCAAGACAAACCCATACTCTGGTGGGTGGCAGCAGAGGGAAGGGAACAAACAGGTGACAACACTGTCATGCTACCCCCCTCATCTCCTAGCAGAATGTCACACAAGTGACTGCTGCAGGAAGTCAGGCCGCCTGGACAGGGTGGGGTCTAGACTGTCCACAGGAGGAGCAGAGTCAATACCTGTGACAATCTGTTCCTCTGCTCCTTCCTCCAGTACCACTGCTCCCCACACTTTCCCTTTCAAGGCTGCCCCATGTCTCCCTATTGTGGTGTGAATATGATGTATCCCAGCAAACTTTTACTTCTTAAAGGCTGTGCCTCCAGCTTGAGAGACAACTGGGTCCTCATAAGGACCTTATCCTTAATGAGAATTAGTCTATTGTGTGTTCATCATTGTGTGGGCTATTAGCTGAAGGACATATGTCACTGGGAGCATGCCTTTGAAGGATATACTCTGTCCGTGGTCTTCCCACTATCCTTCTGCTTCCTGGTTGTTATAAAGCAGACAGATTTTCTCTGGGATGCCCTTCCTCCCCAGTGCAGACCCATGGATGATGAATTACACCAACCTTGGATGGAAACTTCTGAACCCATGAACCAACATAAATCTTCTGCCATTTTAAGTTGCTTCCTCAGGTATTTTGTCACAGTGATGAAAAGTGACTAACACACTCCTGTTTCAAATTCAGCAAGAACCCATGCTCTCTCTGGGCACCTCTGTTTGTCTGTGTTCAGATCTCAGCAGGCAGGGTGAGAGGAATGCTTTTGAGGTGTTAAGTAAAATTTGTGGAAGGCTGAAAAATGCAGACTTAGCCCCTGCACTGAGCCAAAGACCAAACCAGTGCAAAATCGAATCCAGCCGGTAAGGAGGCTGTGTATTTCAGCTATAACCAGCTGTAACCAACTGGCTGACTGATCAACTAAGCTTTAACTTGAGTTGATATCCCAGGGACTGGAGAGATGGCTCAGTAAACTGCTTGCTTTGCAAGCATGAAGATCTGAGTTTGATCCACAGAACTCACATAAAATAGGTGTTATGCTATTCCCTTGTAATTCCAGTGCTTGGGAGGTTGAGGCAGGTGGACTGCTGGGACTCTCTGGCCAGTCAGCCTAGCCTATTTGGTGTGCTCTAGGCCAGTGAGGGACCCTGTCCTTAAAAACAAGTTGTGTGATGCCAGAGGAACAAAACTTGAGGCTGAGGCTGTCTTCTTGCCTCCAAATGTGCACACACATGTACACACATGTACACACATAAGTTGATGCTTCTATTTCGCTTTCATTTTTCTGGAAGCACTGACAGATAACATATGTAACAGGAGTTCTCAAAACCTGCTCTGGACTTGGAATGCATCTATTGTGACTTTTTTTTTTTTACTCAAATAAACTCCACTAAATTTAATGTTCTAGGGAGTTTTGTTTTATGTGAAGATAAGCTATACACTGAGCATAAGATAGTTTTTATGTTTGTCAAAGAATATGAAAATCAGCTATAGCCATTGTTGTTTCACAACAGAGATCTCAACACATCTCCCTTCCTCCAGTCTGCCCTTAGACAGACAGAACTGTCTCATCTTAGAAAAATACTCATCAAATGTCATGTACCAAAACTATTCTTTTTTATTTATTTTTATTTTATGTGTTTGAGTGTTTTGCCTGCATGTATGTAAGTGCACCCATGTTGTTTAAAGCCAGCAGAGGACAGAAGAAAGTGCTGGAAACCCTAGAATCCTAGTACTGGAGTTTTGGGTTGTTGTTATCTGCCATGTGGGTTTGCTGGAGCCAAACCCAGGTCTTCTACAAGAGCAGCCAGTACTTTTAACCTCTGAGCCATGTCTCCAGCCCCTCCAAAACCATTCTTAAAGAGCATCCAGAACACAAGCCCCAACTCAGCAATCCTCCTCCTTTTCATCCTCCCCGGTGGCATCCTTTTCATTACCTATCATGAATTTCCTCAGTATTTACAGAAGAAATCCTATAACTTTCTATGTTCTGAATGTGAAATGACCCCACAGCTGTTCTGGAAAGTTGCAGAACCCTTGGACATGGACCTGGCTGGAGAAATAGAGGCCTTTGAAGATGATACCTGCTCCTATTCCAGCCTGAATTTCCTGCTTCCTGTCTGCCATCATGGGAACCACAGCCACCTCACTGTCCCACTACCAGATCAAGCTTCTACTGCCCTTGCTTCCCCACCATGATGGACTAAGGCTCTTCTGAAATCGTGAGCCAAAGTAAACTTTTCCCATCTTAAGTTGTTTCTGTCAAATTTTCTGTTCATTGTGATGAAAATGTATGAAGGGAACTTATAAGGCCCAATGTAATTGGCTAAAATGTGAGGGTCTTTTGCTCATGAATTTCCCACTCATGAATCTTGGTACTTATAAATAGCTAGTTGCATTCATCAGCTTTCTATTACTGTAATGAAACACCTCCCCTCCCTGTTCCTCAGCCAAGCGGTAAGGGTGACCTCACCAACTCCAATGTCTTCTCTAAAGCTCTCCAAGATCACAGTCCAGATCCAGTGCCCTTTGCCCTGGTCTGAAGGCATTGCGCCTCTTTAAGATCTTAACCAAGATGGAACTATAGGTCTGTCTTACTCCTAACCACTGTTCTCCATGCCAGACTACTTGAAACTACTAGCAGAAGTCTCTCCACCATCTCCTTGCTCAGTCTGTCTACTTCTTCAGTGTTGGACCGGGCCCAGTTTCTGGCATTGCGCTGCTCACTCCGTGGTGCGTCTCAGCATGCGATCTACCAATCGGCCACGTTTGCATGGGTGTCACTGTCTTCCCTCCACACATTCCTTTGAGCAGATTAGACAGGGCTCAAGGTGGGAATAGGTCCCCTAATTGTCTCAAGTGACCACTTTCAAATGTTTATTTCCCACCTACTTGGCTATGGTCTCCGTGAATAGGTTTCACACAGGGCCAAGACCTCATAATCGGGAATGCAAGGACTAGCTACATTCATAGTGAATCCTCCCTGAAATTCAGATGCTGCCAATGCCACAGTGTCAAGTGCAACTCTTCAGGGAAGAGCGATCCAGCAGTAGGATGGAGGTCATTGAATAAGAGGCTCTGTGCAGTGGTCAGATGACTTATCCTTGCTTCTAAGGGGAGGAAATGCTGGATCTTCACCAGACTATAACCTGCCTCACCTTGAATATGGATTTTCCCAGCCTTTAGAACTTATTCTCAGGTCTTCTGCTATGAAGTACACGGTCATCAAACTGACACCTCAGACAGCCACAGACTACTGGGGGATCCTTCTGTTCCGAGAAAAGCAAGGCTGATAAACAGAGCTCTTACTGTTGCTTGGGGGCAACTAATCCTGTCATCTAATCTTCTGTGGAAGACTGAGTGAAAAAAAGAAAAAAGAATGCCTAAGGTGTCCCCAACCCACTCAGCCGCATATGCACATTCACATTACTGGAACTTTTAATGCCAGGGCCTAAAAATGTGAATTAGAAACTTGATCACCTACCTAGAAATCAACAAGTATAGTTATAGATAAACACCATGCCTGCAAGGAAGAGTAAGGATGTAAAACCCCAAGTGTGGGACACTGCCACTACCTGGGTCTCTTTGCTGTATAATATTCTGAAATTTTGCTCAAGAGATGTCTTAGCAGGTAAAACACTAGCCATACAAGTGTGAGGACCAGAACTGAAATCCCCAGCCCCAAAGATGTTAGGCAGGTATGATAATCTGCCTGTGATCCCCACACTCAGTAAACAGAGAGAAGGAATCCCCTGAGCAAGCTGGCTAATCGACTAGTTGAATGGCAAGCTCTAGGTTCAAGTGAAAGACCCTGCCTCAATTTATAAGGCATAGAGCAACTGAGGGAGACATGTGAGGTTGATCTCTGACATTCACATGCACGGGCACACACGTGGACATGCAGTTGCACACACATGTGCCCACATATTTGCAAATGTGCATGCATACATACACGCATGTACACCATGCACATACAAGATAGAAACAAAAGACTAATACAAAACTAATAATCTTTTTTCATAAAAGAAAAAAAAAACTAATTTAAAAAAGTTAACAGAAATAGCAGCACCTCATGCTCTTGGCTCTCCCTTTCTTCCTGCATACAGGACGCATTGCAACCAGGGCAAAGCTACGATTAAAGTGTTTTTGAAATTCAAAGGAGTTGTGGAGGGAGGCACGGACAGCATTTTCCTGAAGGCTCACTGTCCAGTAGTGAAGATTAAAATACAGCAGCGTCTCTGCCAGCACATCTCTGAAGGAAATAGAGGCAGATGTTTGTTCACGAGTTTCTTTTAAATATTTTATTTCTTATTTTTATTTTATGTGTATGTATGTATTGTCTTCATGTAGGTAATTGCACCTGTATCTTGCAATGCCCACGGAAGTCAGAAGAGAGTGTTGAATTCCCCTGGAACTGGAATTATGGACAGTAGTTAGCCACTATATGGTGGCTGGGAATCAAACCCAGGTCCTCTGCAAGAGTGTCCAGTGCTCATAAGCTCTGAGTCATCTCCACCCATTGTTCATCAGTTGTTTTTTGTTTTTTTTTTGTTGTTGTTGTTGTTTTGTTTTTTTTTTAAGTTCAATCAAATTGGACAGATTCAGCCTTTTCCCTGGGTCAATGAGATGGTCTACCTGGATTCTCCAGCTCGCTCTCTTAGCTGTTCAAACCTATGCGAAGGCACTCACTTTGGAGGAAAGCTGCCATATCTGAAAGGCTCTATAGAAAGAGGAGAAAGACAACAGAGACGATGCCAAATGAAGTCTAACATTAGCTACAGTCCTTCAGCTTTTGTTTCAGGATTCTTTATTCTAAGATGTTAAGTGAAAATGTGCAGAACTCTCAGGTGCATGTACAAAAAAATCCTCAGAATCAGCAAGTTGAATACAAGATTCGCAACTCCCTATGCATAGAATATTTGGTGTAATTTCATTTGCGCTCTGATCTTGAGCATTGATTTTTTTGGATTATATAAATATGTTCCAATAAGAGGATCCGATTCACTCGAACCCAAATGAATGCAACCAAAGCAAGCTAGCACTGTCATTTCTGTATTTAAAAAACCACTTCTTTAAATTGAAAGGTAGGATGAATAAAATAAGCCCCAAATAGAGATGCTAATTAGGCAAAATGGATTTTTATATTCTGTAATAATCAGAACTACATGGCACTGGATTTTTCCTGGGTGATGGGGCCTTAAAACTTGTACAGCACACAATCTACACAAATGGATGGAGAAACGAAAGGGATTCCATATTCCACCTCAGTATTCAGCTGAATTAAAAGGAATCTTTGCATGACTTAAATAGATGCTGACAGGCATTTGATAGTGTAGAAGAAAAATGTTTGTGAGTAGCCAGCATGGGTGCAATGCCTAGCAGAATACCCTTGGATAAATTAAATCAACCATCTGAACATTTGTCTTTATTTATAACAAGGATTATAAAACCCAAAGTAAAGATAAATGGCCAGTATTTACTAGCTAATTCAGTATGTGCAATATCAGCACATCCAATTGGTGCTGTGAGTGACCACTGTTTAACATGTTGCAATGATTTTTTTCTTTTATTTATTTTAAGTTACTTGAAATTTGTAGGGGAAGCAGTAGCTTCTATCTCAACTCATCAAAGTTTCTTTTCTAAGACTCTCTTGCAGCTAAGGTGCTGACCATGCATCAGCCTGTGGCAGATGACTGAGCAAGACTGGCAGCCAGAGACCTTTTAGGTCATTCACTTGCTGTCCACTTTCAGCTCTCCATGATGGTAGGCATGCTCTTAGAGACCTGTGAATTTGCTTTAGGACTGGTTTAGCACCCTGCCATCAGCTCGCATGATTTGAGCAACTGTGTATGGGAGCAGAGTAGCAAGGAGAGGAATGCTGGTGAACTCCATGTCAGAGCTGTGTTTTCTCACTCACTAGTCTCAGGAGTAGCTAGCCTCAAAGAATGGTGGGAAGGTTTACAAATGACTCATCTATGGCAACAGCTGCCTGATATCCTTTAGCCTGATCAAATGGACACAAACAGTCATTTACAGATTTCTATTCTTATTTATCTGAAACTTAGCTTCAGGAAATGAACTTCTCTGCTAATAAGGCTATCATCACTTATTTTCCTGAAGGTCGTTTGCTCCTGGGTCTGATATAGTGATAGGTGGTACACTAAGGGATGGTGAGATGTCTACACTATGTGTGAATCTGACCTTCTTTAAGAATAACATCACTTTAAGCATTCACACACACACATCCTATCCATCTGGATACCAGACATGCCCATAAAAGGAACGGAAACAGAAAGAAGAGGTAAGATCTTAAACACCTTTGGATGATGATTTGCTTAAAATAAATGAAGATTTCTCAGGATGGAAGAGGTATTTGGTTTTCATGACTGACAAAAAAAAAACTCCCAAGAAAATCAATCTGAAGGAGGAAAGAATTATTTTCGCTCATCATTTCAGAGAAGTCAATGTGTGGTCACTGGCTCCATTGTTTCTGGGCCTGTGAATCAGAATATCAACAGGGTGAATGTGTGAAAAAACAAACACAGTCCCCTCTGTGGATGCCAGGAAGGACAGAAGGGAGGAGAGAGAAGGGAGAAGAGAGAAGGGAGGGACAAGGAGGCAAAAAGGGAGACAGAGAGGAAGCAGGAGAGGGGAGGAGAGCTGGGGAGGAAAAGGAAAAAAGTGAGAGATCATAAGAGAGAAGATGAGAGGGAGGGAGGGTACCAATGAACAGGCACAGTCCTCAATGCAGGTTCCCTAGCAACTGACTGTCCCCCTTCACCTAAGTTCCATCCCATAATATTCCAGCATCTCCCAATATTCCACCAAACTCTGAATCAATTAATAGATTTTATCCACCTAAGAGATTAGGACCCTCAAGATCCAATCACTTTCCCTAAGTCCCACATCTCAATATCTTTGCATTAGAAACTAATCCTAAACACCTTTAAGACTCAAACTCAACCGGAAGACAAGATGGTTTTGTAACTATTAAGAAAATCTGTGCCCTTCCTTTAGATATCTTTACTTGAACATAAAAATAAAATGAATTTGTATGGCACTGACTTGACTTCCATCCTATTTCAGTCCCTGAAAACTTGGAATACTTCAGTAAATTATTTAGCCTTTGGATTCTTGAATTTCTCATAAGATACCTGGAGAATGTTATCCAGGTCATTTGGGAGCAATGGGTGAGGCAACACAGCAGAGCCTGCTACCCACGTGAGGCCGATTCTCCACAGCTTACCCCATTCCCGGCACTCCTCACAAAGGCGTTCACTTCAGAGTCAGGAGTACGAGTCGCTGACTCAGCTGTTTCGTTTTCTCCTTCCTTATTTAACTACCTGGAGGGCACAACTTAATGCTGACAGAAATATCATTTAATTAAACAGGCCCTTGCTAAGGCAATGAATCACAATGAACCAAATAAGAAATAAAGTGAAAACTGACAATCATAACCCACGCTTTAGAGTATCATTGTTGAAGAGATCAAGCTCCTGTATATACACAGATAGACAGAAAATTGGTCATGGTAAAAGGAACTAGAGGTTGAGCAGGTGAAAAACAGATACGTGTGAAAAACACCACATTCAAATGATTAGAAATTGAATTGGGCTTTAATATCCCAGAACCTAAACTTTATTCCTGTCAGTGTTCAGGGACAGCATCCTTAACTTTATTATAGCTCAGTTCCTCTCAGGCTCCCAGCAACAAAGAAACTTCTGGGCTCCCTGTGCTGGGCCTAAGCAAGACATTAAATAAGAGACCTGAAGCTCCGGCCAGTTAAATTCTATAATGCTGTGGCACCTAACTTTCCTCAGCTAGGGATACTGAGTACCTATAAACTTGTCTTCTAGCCAAGATTTCATAGTGGCAAAAAGAACACAAAACCCATCATGAATACGGGCCCGTTCCTTCCAGGCCAGACTGCTCAGTGTGAGAAGGAATGCTAAGAAAGAGAACTGACAGATGTGATGAATCTAAACACAGCCAAAGACACCACTCATTTAGAAATATGTATAGAGCACCTGTCTGCCGGACATTGACCTGAGTGCCAATGGCACAGCAAAGAACCCTTACCTTCACAGAGCTTTTGAATTTGTGAAGGAAGGTCGATAAGAAAAATTAAGTAGGGAAAACATTATAAACTGGCTTTTGAACACTGCTACTCAGGAAAGGCAGCTGAGGATAGGATGAGTTCTGTAGGGGAGGGCAGAGAGAATATTACAGCCACCCTAACAATCATCATGAGAAAGGTGGTGTCTACAGAAAGTCCTAAGCAGGGTGAGGAAGCAAGCTATGCAAGCCGTTGCGAGAATACACTGTGTTGACCAGAGGAAGATGAGGATAGTAATAAGACCAAGCAACCACTCCTATGATAGGGGCTGGGAGATGGCTCAGTAGGCAAAGTGCTTGCAGGGCAAGCAAGACTATCTGCGTTTGATCATTCAGGAGACATGAGACAAGTCAAGCATGGCAGTGCATGAACGGAATCCCAGCACCGGGAAAGGAAAGCAGACAGGAAGATCCCCAGAGCTTGCTAGCCACCTAGTCTAGACGAATCAGCAAGCTCCAGGTTCCATGAGAGACCTATTTCAAAAAAGCTGAAAAGCAACTGAAGAAAAGCAGTGTTGAACTGTGACCCCCACGTGTATGTGCATACACACATCCATGAAGAGGAGCACATGCATGCACACAGACAAAAGTTCTTGTGATAAACCCAAATGAGTGACAAGATCATAACACCAAGACTTTTGACCAGAGGAGCAAGAATAATACAATCACTAGTAATCCTAAAATGAAGAAGTAAGGGTTATGTGAATAGCAGGTTAGGGGCTTAAAAATCAGACTTTGGCTGGATGTGGCAGCTCATAGCTATAATTTCAGATCTTAGGTAACTGAAATTGGAGGCTTACTATGAGTTTGAGATTCCTCTGGGTTACCCAGTGAGTCCTGAGCCGGCCTAAGCTACAGCATGAAACTCGGTCTCAATGAAACAAAATGGAAAACAGTCAGAATTTGGATTTTGAACACCCTTGGCTTCCTGGGATTATCATAACAGAATGCCACAATTTGGGTCTCTTCAAGTTTCAGTATATTCTCAGTTCCCAGTTTTGGACACCGGAAGCTTGAAATCCAGATGCCCACAAGACCATGTCCTCCTTGAAGGTGTCACATGAGAAGCCTGTCTGCCTCTTCCAGCTGCTGGTGGCTGGCACTCTTGGTGTCTCTTGGCGTCCTGTATCTCTCTTCGGTGTGTCCTTCTTATAAGGTCATTTAAGAAGGAAGCACCTTAATCCAGTGTATTCCCCTCATAACTTAATTACATCTACAAAGAACTTAGGTCCAAATATGGCCACACTCATAGGATTCCAACATATGTTTTTGGAAATCGTAATAAGACCCACAGTAAGCATGATGTGAAACAGGCAATTAAATACAGAAATATGGAGATTAGATAGAAGCACAACTAGGAAATGTTAATTGGAGGTCATTATAACTAGGTGGTAATTAAAGCTGTGGGTGGCCGGAGATCATGAAGATAGTGACAGAAGTCAAGGATGAAGAGAGCTCAAGAGCTGAGGCTGAGGGCCTTCCAGGAGGCCAGGAAATGAGGAGGATCCAGCCAGAGACCAGGGAGAGCTGTCAAAGAAAGAGGCAGAAGCTGTAGGAGGTGGCATCCCAGGAGCCAGGTGAAGAAGTGTTCACAGGAGAAAGATCGAGCAGTAAGTCACTCAGAACCCAAACCAAAGAGTAAGACTTGTCTCCCAGTAGAGCCAGTATTAAATGACCTGTAGAAAATCTGGAGATTCTAGGCAGGAACAGAGGAGTCTCCTCCTCTGGGGATCAAGTCTTAGCTCATCTGCCCAGCAGATCATTAGTGCACTGAGGACACTTCACAGTCCCAGTCAGCCTCACCTGTGTGTCTCCTACTTTCTGACCTCCTTGAGATGACAATGGGTCACTCATTCAAAGATGGGTCAGAAGCATTCCTTCCAACCAACCACAGCAAAGGTCTTCTATACATAATAGGCATTACTCCAGAAGACAGGGAGAAATACAGGGAAGACCTGGTCACTAACTCATGTGTCTTAGAAGAACTCTTATGATAATATAAAGTCAGTCATAAAAGTCAATTGCAGCTGAGTGGGAAGACAGAAGACTGAGGTGGCATTGAAGACCTTATTGAAGAGTAATTGGTGTTGGTAGCAAATACTGGAGAAGGAACTAGACTTTTGCTGTATTCCAATAGTAGCTTCAGATAATTCCAAGTGTGTGTGTGTGTTGGGGGGCGGGCAGTGGCTGATGATCAGCATTATACCTACGATGGCTCTAACTGCTCACGGTAAATAACAGCAAAAACAAATGGAGTTTACATCTCTCCTTGCGTTCTGAAAGCTGTGTCTGGGTTAAGAATTCAACTCTCTCTCCACGTGGGCTCTCGGGTGGTACTTCATTTACAGAAGCAAATGATCATAACCCCAACACTACAGGACTACAGGTTTCCTAAGGTGGAGAGACACAGTTCATTCAGACTTTATCATAAAGGACCTGTTTGTTACTCCTAGTTAATGGAGGAATGAGTTCAGGACTTAGAGGCGGTATAAATATTTCTTTATTTTTCTCTTTGCCTGCCATGTAGAAAAAGCTAGATTCATGTTGCTGGGGCACCTGGACCCCTTCCCTTTCTCAGGCCTTCTTTCCAGGTCTTTCTCATGACCTTCCCCTTATCCAGATCTTGGCATCATCTTGCCACAACTATCAAAGTCTAGTCTAGAAGACATCATGTGTCCCACTGCGGGCAGATCTCACATCTTAGTTTGTCCTGGAGCCCCTCATTATTGAAAATGGACTGTCTCTGCCTCAAGACTGTCTTCTTTTCCACAGCAAGAAATACCCTGCCCCGCACGCCCTGTAGAGTGTCACTGCTCTGGTTAAAAGAAAAGCTCCATTCCAGCTTTTGGCTTACCATAGAGATCTTGCCCACATATGAGGCCCTGGAGGGTAGGAGAGGGGGGATGGGAGTAAGGGGAAAGAATGTGAAAGGTGGGGAAGGAAAAGAGAGGGAGGGTGGAAGTCAGGGTGGGGGGAGAAATTCTTCACCCCAGGGACAGCAAAGGTAGAGAGGAAATCAGAATATGAAAGAGTGGATCTCAGAGTGATCCATTATCTTCTGAGGTTCCTCTCCCAACGAGGCACATTTATGTTTCTGGCCTCAAACTTCTTGCCAGTAAAATGAAAATATCAACTAGGACGTTTCCCTGGCTCTCCGCTCGCCCCCAGCGTCTTTGTCCCTGGTCTTGGTGCGTCTCAAGCCCCGTGCACAGTCCTCTCTGCCACTATGCTTCCTTCCCTCTTGCCCCGTCCTCTTCACTGCCAGTTGCACAGCAGCCTGTGGAGTCTAAGCTCGTAAAGGAAAAGACCCACACTGGCAGGCTAGAGATAGAGGCACTGAGGCAGAAATGCCCCCAAACCATTCAAGATGAGTTTTATTAAACCCACACTGAAAATGAATTCCAAACTATGACAAAGTTGGCATGATTAAACAAAATAAGGCTAAAATAAATACACGCCAGATCTCCTGGAAGTTAGTAGCAAATCAAAGCTGAACTCAGAATTCCTCCTGAAACATGATAGACCGAGTCTTCACTTTTAGATTTTATTCTTAGTAAAGCCTTGGATCTCACTATCTACCCTTTCGTTGGTCATTTTTCTTGTGTGTGTGTGTGTGTGTGTGTGTGTGTGTGCAGGTACATGTGTCCATATATGAGTGTGGAGTCCAAAGTACAAACTCAAGGGTGGTTCTCAGGAGCTGTCCAACTTGTTCTTTTTTGTTTTAATACTTTAGTTATTATTTTTATTTTATTGTATGTGAGTGTATTGCCTGCATGTAAATGCACCCATGTTGTGCAATGCCCACAGAGGTCAGAAGAGAGCATTGGATCCCCTGGAGCAGGAGTTATGGACAGTTGTTAGCCACCATGTGGGTGCTTGGAGTTGAACCCAAGTCATCTGCAAGAGCAAACTGTGCTCTTAATAGCTGAGTCAACTCTCCAGTTTCCCACCTTGGTTTTTGAGACAGGATCTCTTACTGACATGGAGCTCGCCAAATAAGCTAGGGTAGATGGACACCAAGTTCTAGAAATCCACCTATCGCCTCCTCCCAGTCCTTAGATTACAAGTTTGCACCACTCTACATCCAGCTTTTATAAGTGAGTCCTCAAAATCGTGTCTTCATGTGTTGGCAAGGCAAGCACTCTATCAAGTGAGCTATCTGGCCAGTCCTACACTTTCTTTTCTTTATCTTCTTACATTGGCAGTCAGCATCAGCTGGCAGACACAGGTCCAGTTCTTCTTAACTTTTCCAAGTGAAGGCCAGCCCCCAAGTACCTTGTGACTGAATACTTTCCCCTTCCCAACTCACATTTGAGAACTCACAAAAAGGACATGAAAATGGGTATCTTCCACCAATCGACAACAGTCATTCTGCCTCACAGAGGGGAAAAAAGGGGCAGCCACTGGAACAACCTCCCGTGGAGGGCAGGAGAGGCCCCTGCAGGCCCAGTCATAGTCACTTCACTCCAACAATCCTCCCCATGTTCTGCGATGCCGAGGCGACTGCTTCCACTGTGTTTCCATTTCAGGCACAGCAAACATGTGTAAATACTTTATTAAAATTAAAAAAAGAGAAGCCCAACACATGAAGTGAAAGCTGTTCCCCTCTGATTGACTTTTCAAAAGCTCCCTAGACTGTTTCTGTGCAGATGTTTGCAAGATGATTGGATGCAAAGAGGGTTTAATTCATAAAAGCAATAAAACGTCGCTTATTGACTGAACAGATGAGCTAGCTGAGGGGGGATAATTTGGAGTGTTCTTACTGGAAATGCTGTGAAGAAACGTAATGATAGTGGAGAGACAGAATCTATTAGCTGTGGTAAATATATTTTCCTACAGAATGCTTAAGAAATTTTGAAATAACTAGAAAATCAGCCTCAGATTTCTAGTTCTTTGGTTTAAACATGTATAGCTCTCAGTGTCATGAATCATAGAATACTTGATCTGCAAAACTTATAATGTGTAGACGAATTTGTACTGAGGTTAAAAAAAAAAAGTCAAAGGCTGAGAGTCAGATAATCAGATACAGCTCAGCAGGAAGCCAAGGCTGACCCTGGTTCCTTCTCCAGGAAAGCCAGTAAGACATAGAAGGGTTAGCATTGTGTCTTTGTGGTGGTGCTCAGAGGCCAGTGTGGGCAGCTGAGTTTCTCAAGAGCACCATCTGTCTCAAGAAGGGAAACAGAGATGGGAAGGCAGAGCAAGAGACAGACAAAGCCACTCCCTGGACATGCTTTTCTGAGCCTTAGGGCTCTGGAGAAAGATTTTAAAGAACAGTTTGCTTTCAAAAGCTCTGAGAGTCTGTGCTTGCGTGACAAACTGACCAGTCCTATTAGCATGCAAATGCACCTTAAAAAAAGAATCCAATCGTAGGTGTACAATCCTGTGAGCATGTCAGTCACAAAGGAGCTGCTCCTGTTTGTGGTGCTGTACCCTTCATTCCAGTATCATGATCTTCTTGGATTCAATTAATATTCAGATTATTTTTAACTGTTGCTACGTGATAAGCCAGAGCACACAGAAAGAATTTTACTCAACAAAGAAATGTGATCGATATCCTTAAAATGATGGCTAGACAAGAATGGCACCTGACTCGTGTATTCTGATAGAGCTACCATAGGCTGTTATTTTAGGTACCTGGCTAAGAAAGCTTCGAGCCTGTTGGGTGGGGCTCACTCCTGGAGCCCGGTCCTCCAGTCAAAAGATCCATAAATGTTTCATTTACAGTGGCAGATATGTAACAGAGAACAGACTATGCAGATGTTGACCTCTTTAAAGGATGTGTCATCTCTTGGTAAGAGTCTCTGGAAAGAGACTCCCTCCCATCTGCCTTTGCTAATCATTGGCTCTCACTCTTTGTAGTCCCTGATACCCAAGATTTTTCATGCCAAATATGATTCAACCTAAATACTTCTCTAATGTTGGGTCTTAGGCTTGGTTCTTAGTTTTAGTGGTTGCAATCATCTTTGGCATTAAAGGAAGGTAATTCAAACATGTCAATAAATGATTATCTTAATTTCTTTACCTGTTGCTGTGATGAAATACTCTGACTAAAGCAACTTAAGGGTTTACTGGTACATCATGGCAGGGAAGCCACAGCAACAGGGCTTCAAAGGAGTTGCTCACATTGCATCCACAACCAAGAAACAGAGTGGTAGATGAATACATTCTAGTACCCAACTCATGTTCTCTACTTTATACAGCCCAGGAAACCCTTCTGAGAGAATGGTTCCACTCACAATTAAAATGGGTCTTTCTATATCAATTAATATAATTACGGTAATCTCTTACAGGCATGCTCTCATAGACTCATGTCCTAGATGATTCTAGATTTTGTCAAATTAACAGTTAACACTAACCATCATATTAACTTAAGTGTCAATGACATTCTCATAGCCATGAGAGATGGTCTCCTATACTACTATAGAGATTTATATTATCTCTGGGATCCTACTTTCTTACATGATAGTTATCTAAAATATATCTGCGACAAATGACACACTGTACATATAAATGAGGTCTTTTGTTTCAAACTCCAGTCCCCAGGTCTGACAAGAATAGTCACTGGATCATTCTAGTTCATCTTGTCCTTTACTACCTCAGAGAAGAACCACAGTCTTGGCTGATCATAATGCCACCTGGGACACATGGGATCTTGTTCATGCAGCTGCTGCTGAGATGACCATCTTCATGGCCACCACGTCAGCCACTTGCTGAGATGCCTTCAGAAACCTGTGAGCCTCAGCCAACCTAGTCCTGTATTTCTGAGCTTTTGTATGGTGAGAATTGATATCCCACCATCAGTTTCAAAGGGTGTCAAGAGGAATTAGGTTTGAAGCCTCACCTTAGTGAGATGGAAAGGCAACAAGTACTCTGCTCCAGAGAAGGAACCCAGCAATAAATCTGTCTTCCTTCTTAGCTTCCTTCCTTATTTCCTTCTTTCCTTCTTTTGTTGCTTTCTGCCTTCTTCCATCATTATAAACTGTCTTCTTTTATCTGCCTAACTGCCTATTACTTATCTATTATCTATCTATCTATCTATCTATCTATCTATCTATCTAATCTATCCTCTGTCTGCCTATCTAACTAAAATCTACCCATCTATCTAGTGTCTATCTTGAGTCATCTACCTACCTAGCCTGCTATCTAGCTAGCTATCCTCTATCAATATGTAATGTGTCTAGCCCAGGAAAATCCTTCTCTCCTCTCTTCTCTTACTGTATTGCTTATTTCTGCATATCTAGTCTTTTTCAGAGATCTCAATTAGTTGAGAATACACACCAGGAGATTGAGGAGATTAGTTCTGTTTTCATCTATGTGATGCATACCTTATTATCACCAAATGAAAGATTGCAAAGTGCCAAGCAAGTGGAAGGAAGCATCCTTCACCCTGCACTTAAGTTTCTGTCAGACTAAGAAACAAAGGCACAGTCAGCCCAATTTAGCACCTAGACAGGTTCAGGGTTGCTCAGGGATGGAGCTGATTTCCAAATCAGGACTTCTCAGATATTGAGGTTGCTAGTTTGGTTTCATTTTGCCATGAATGTGTTGTTGCTTGAAAAGCAGTTTTGGAATTTGAATAATGTCTGTGCCTTTTTTGCAGAGTATAATTTTGGGTAGGACACATGAATTTTGGGGGTGTCCTTGATTCTTCCTGTGACTAAATCCTATAAGAAGTTCAGGTAAGGTCAAAAGCTCTGGACTCATAGTTCCCGTCCTCTCTTAATAAATATAAGTTATTGTCCTCATGTTACAATTTCTCAGTGTAACAAAGAATTTCACACTTTTGAATGTGTAAAAATACATTTCTGCAAATATGCCCTGTTAACTTTTCCTGGGGAGACTTGAACAGATGTCTGTTCACTTCAGACAGGGCATCACTGACAGACCAAAGAAATGAGTTTTCTCAACTCTAGCATGGAAAACCAACGAGATTCCAGGGCTTCCTCACAGGAGCATGAGCAACTTACTGTCAGTTTCAAAATGGGTTTCCAGAAATTGTCAACAGCTTAAATGCCCTCTCAGGGAGGAACAGAGCCTCATGTACTCAAGAGCTGTTCATGCACCTCTTCTGAGACTCATGAGCCCTTCTTCTTGACATGACAAAACTCACTCCATTTTGTTCGAGCTGACTTTTGCTTTACCCCGTGCTTTTGTCTAGCCATTGTCCTTGCAGCCAGCCAGGCAGGATGTCTCATGCAGGCAGTTTCAGGAGTGCATTGTTTCTACAGTACTGGGAAACTTCCAAGTGTCAAGGTAGCATGTCCTCCTAACCAGGCTCACTGTAACTTTTTGATAACTGAAAATCTCTTTATTAACTGATCTGCCCCTGGTCTGGTGTAGCTATGGTGAGGCGATGTAACTATGGGTTTTTCCTTTGACCCTGGAATAATGTAATTGTGGTTTTAAGCTTCATAAACCCTGCCCTGCTTCTTAGAGTTGAGAATTCTTTGGGGGATTAGCCCTATGTATGACAGATGGTTATTAATAAAAGACTCCTGGTTCAACCCAAAACTGTGCAGCATTTCTCACTCAGTATTATACTTCCATCCATGAGGTACTGTCGATGGACTAGATCTTGTGAGGGTCTTATAAGATAATCACAACTGCTCTTATTTCAAGACAGCAGCAGTCACGTTATGTTTGGAAGATAGAGGCACACACAGTACAGTTGACTGGAAAGTAACAGTATGAACTTGGATAAGGTTGCTCAGGATCTTGGGCGTGGAAGCATGAAAAACTCCCTTCCTTTCCTGGCTGCCTTCAGGAAGCCATTTCTCACAAAATATATTCTCTGTTCACTCTCCATTCATGCCTGTTCTCCATAGAGCCAAGGACCTGTGTTGGCTCATAAAATAGGTATCAGTTGATAAGTAAAGGGGGAAATGCTGTTAGCATTAAGTGTGTCAGTATGGAACATAGAAGTGAGTCCTGTAAAAGAAGTTGTGAAAAAAAGTTGAAATACCAAGATGTATGGGTAGAAGATTGACAGCAACAAGAAACCCAGCCTTCTCATTTTCCTTAGCATATTTATCATATTGGGCTTTCCAGAACGCTGATGCTGCAGTAACTTTCATAATAGGACAAGCACCCTGGTGCACAAAGCACAGGGCTCTATGGTCCAATCCAGGAGGTAGATTAGCCAGACATGCTTGACTACTTCCTAAACTTTCCCAGTCAGTTCTGTATGGGGACATGAGGCAGATCAGAGGAGGCAAAGAAGCTTGGATCAGCATCATCTTTCACACCCTGGTCTATTTGTGATGGAAGGTCTGTCATTCATTCTCTTACGAAAGTGCGATTTTCCTTATGTGGTGTTTTAATTCTGGGATCCTGAAAATCTAGCAAGCCCACCACCAGATTAGGCAGTGGAAACAGTACTGGACTGACTTTTAATAACTCAGTTTTATCTCTACCTCAGATACTAACCACAGCTGTAGCAAAGCAGTGGGTCCTGCCATGCTTTGATTTCCCCACACTTGATTGTAAGAGTCAGATGACATAGACCCAGAATTGCCATGCAAATAAAAAATGTAGCAATAGAACTGTCATCAGTCCATTTCTAACATCTCTGGTCCTTCAGCTTTCCATGAGCTGGAGAGAGCTGTGCCTGAAAGAACCGACAGGCGAGATGGGTACCCATTCCTTGCCTCTGAGTCTTCTGAAGCTGAACAAAGATAGAAAGAGAAAACTGAGATGGAATGTTAGTCACAGTCAGAAAGCAAATGACAGCTCCTCCCATCTTTTCCCCCAATTTTAAATAGGAAAATGAAGACGGCTGGGCATGTTAAAATCTCTTTTGAAAGTGTTTTTCTGCATTTCATTGTGCAGGAGCCTCCCTCAGGTCAAGCACCCTTCTGTTAAATTCCACATGGTTATGCCGTTAAACTATGAATATTCATCTGATTAATATTTCTGGAACCATGATGTTTTTAAAAACCTATTCAAACACAATAGGATAGTTATTTTATGAGATGATAGCGTTGTGCGGCCTAAGTGGTCTACAGACAGGGCTCGGCTCGTATCTGCTCTCTAAAAGGAGACAAAAAAGAAAAAGAAAATCAGAGGTCAGCTTCTCAAAAATGCAGCGATGAATGTTTAAAACATGGCAACCAGCAGGGAAACAAAGCAGAGTGAATAATACACCTTCTGTGAATGAAGGGAAGGATGGTGAATTTTAAAATATCCTTGACTCTGAAGGAGTAAATTGTTTTCAAAAATGTGGAATGAGACAACTTATCTCAGTGGTAGCTACTGGGAGAATTCAGTGGGCATTCGTTTAACCCTTCAAATACTGTTAGGAAAATAGAGAGAGGCAGGCAGAGAGGGTTATCTAATGATAAGATGAGGGACAGGATAAAGAACATATGACTTTAAAAAGTGTGTATCCTTTGTTACCGTGGTAATTCTATTTTTTCTAAAAGTATATATTTAAAATGGTGTTTTGGTGCATAACTATCCATCCACAGTGTTGTAGGTTGAATGACAAATGTTCCCCCATAAGCTCCTGTATCTGAATACTCGGTCCCTAGTTGGTGGTGCTATTTGTAGGGGTTTAGGGCTGTGGCCTTACAGGAGGGAGCATGTCACTGGGAGTAGGGTTCTGGAGTTCATAGCCGCACCCCATTTTCAGGTCTCTCTGTTTGCTTCCTGTGTGTAATTAAAGACCTGAACAGTCAGCTTTCAGAAAGCTCCTTCTGCCTCCTGCCATGCCTCGCTGCCATGATGGACCTGTAGCGTTTTGGAATCTTGTATTAGCTGCTTTCCTGTTCCTGTGGTAAAACATCATGACCAAGCAGCTTACTGAAGAGCTTACAGTTACAGGAGTAAAAGTCCATAATGGTGATGGAGACATGGCAGCAAACGTGGCCAGAGCAGACAGTTCAGCAATCACATCTTCAAGCAGGCACAGGAAGCAAAGAATGACTAGAAACCTGGTAAGACTTAAGAACTCTCAAAGCCTGCTCCCAATGACGTGCTTCCTCTACCATGGCCACACCTCCTAGAACCTCCCAAAACAGGACAACCAAAGGGGACAAAATGTCCAAATACTTGGAACCTATGGGAGATATTTTGATTCAAACCACCACAAACCTTATGTCCAATAAACTCTTCCTTTTATAAGTTGTCTTTGTCAGAGACAGAAAAAGTAACTAGTATACATAGTCATATACAGATATACATAAAGCTATTATATAAATCTGCATGTATATGCATATTAACACACATGCATATATACATATAGAATACAAATTACTTTCAACTATCACTGTACTTAATGTACATTCATATATAATATTAATATTTTATATTTCATATAAAATATTAGCTTAAAAGGATAAGGAAGCAATGTGAAATTGTTGTGAATTTGGTGAATAATATCTTGAGAGATGAAACTTCCCAGGAAGTCTAGATGTCAAGACGGAGCTCAGGGTCAAGAATTTTATCCAGATCTCATCACATCAGCAGAGTATGAATTATTCAAGAAAGAAAGAATCCTCTCATGTGCAGGCAGGGAGAGGGGAAAAGTCTGCTTTGCAATAAGCCTAGAGACCCCTTGACAAAGGGCTGCCTCAAAAGAAACTATGTTCCCAGAGCTCAGTGACTATGGGATTTGTTATAATCTAACTCACATTCGGAAGGGAAAAAAAAATCTAAACTCAGGATCAATTGTCTGACCTTCCTGGCTAATCTAAGGTGTTGAAAGGGGTTGTGGGTAAAGAAGCATTTGGAAAAGTCATAGCCTGGGATCATGGGCTTCCTAAGACTGAAACCTGGTCATGTGAGTGCAATACTGAATCCTCCTTCCCCTCATGCCTTTCCAGCACATCCATCAGCTGTCCAGAACACATCAGTAGATCACAAGGCAAGGCTGAGACCTTATTCAATAAGGAGATTCCACTGAAACCCAGACAGCCAGCACCAAGAACACTAAAGAAAATGTGATCCTCTAATGCCTATAGCTGTGGCAAGCAATAAGCACAGCAGGACTTTTGTGAAGGAAAACATGAAGTCTCAGGGAAAAGGCCCATCTCTCTCCATTTGTATACTGAGCTTTCACAAAAAGCAAAAGGTAGAAAAATACAGTGCAAAATATCACACCAAAGATCTGAACTGGACCTAGATATGGCAGGCCTTTAGGACAATCAGACCAAGAGATTAAAAACTAGAAACGGACAGGCAAAGAGATCAAACAAAATAAAAAGGCAGCATCAGGAACCTTTGAGCTATGTAAACAGACAGGTGTAAACTCTAAGAAAACTGACAAGTGTTAGAACCGTTGTACATGCATGACAGGGACTGAATAAGCAGGAGGTAGACAGAAGATAGGGCAATAAAGGTTCTCATTGTTGGGAATGGAGTTATAGGTAAGGAAAAGAGAAGTCTAGAGTGAACCTCATGAGTCAGTGTACGTATGTGTGTGCATGTCTGTATACACATACAAATGTGAAGCTAGTATGAATTCTATGAGCTAGTGTGTGTGTGCGTGTGTGTGTGTGCGTGTGTGTACGTACAAATGAGAAGGCCAGAAGGAGGCCCATGAACATGTGTGAGGAGAAAGAGTATATATGCATATAAAATGAACACAAATGGCTTCAGAAATGATACGTTTCTACACATACACACATGTATACTGTATCTTCATCTACTGAGAGGGTGGAAACATTTGGAACTGAGTGAGCACATCTGCCATTTAGATGGTTTCTGAGAACTGGTCTCCTACAAAAGGAATCATGACTCCTTGGACATCTGACTCCAGAATAAACAGGGAGCACACAAGGTAAGGTTGGAGCATGTCACAATTCTAGAAGTTGCGTGTGTTTGGAAAATGAAAGGACAGAGGAAGAGAAAAGAGGCTTATGAGCTGATCGGAAAGAGCTCCTGCCGCTAAGGCTAGAATCCTTTGAGCAATAGGAATGACATGGTATTGGAGATCCTAAAATGAATCCATAGCAATATAGATAGATGGTCAAGCCAACAAGAGAGGAGGCAAATCTTCCTCAAACAAGAATCTCATCAGAGACTCTCCACTAAAGGACAGCCTGGTCCCCTTGCCAGGCCTTGGCAGCAATCTCAGCTTGATACATGAAGACATACTCCCAACATCAGAGTGTGGATCAGGAATAAGCAGCAGGCTCCTGAGCCAAGTGATGAGATGAGCCTCATTGGCTGTTGGGTGCATTTAATCCCTGATCAAATGTGGTAAGACCAAGTCAAACCATGATAAATACATGTGCATTCCATAAAATATCTGACCAGGGTTCCATCAGGGTTATCAAAAACAAGAACCATGAAGAAACTGTCAGAGAGCAGAGATGTAAAACAGAAGGAGTCATGACAACCAGTGTGGAATCCTCACTGATAAACCCTGGAACAGATAATGGCCTTAATGACAAACTGGCAAGATTTAAGACTCACTCCCCAGGACATAACTCAGGTATGGGATTAAAAACTCGGCCACGAACCTGGAGCTGGGAAGTCATAGGTTAAAGCCGCTACTGTAACTTTGCTAAGTGGCCATAGTACCCAACTGCTTTCTAGGTTCTTCTCTCTATAGCCAGAGAGTAGAGCAGCACTCAGCCCTCATCTGAGAAGCTAATTTTGCAGAAGATGGTGATTAACACAGGCACACAACTGAACAAAGTGCAGAAAATAAGAGTTGGTGGAGTGCTCTGCCCTAAATATAATATCTATATCACACTCCCTCCATCATAAGAAGAAGGGGACAAAAAAGGGTAAAAAGTTTATAAAAAGCCAGACATTTGGGAAGACTGCTGCCAAGCAGTGTCTTCTGGATAAGGCAAAGCTATTGCATTCATGAACTCATAAAAACTGTGGTTACCTGCACAAGATCTGTACAAGACTAAGTCAGTGAAAACTCTAACAAGAATAGGAGAGGTTACTGGAAGGACCCAACCCTAGCTAATGAGATATTGGCAGTTGATGGATGTTGGAGGAGGGAGAGTCAGTTTTCATCTGCAGTGTGGCTCCTGATAGGTTGCCTAGGTTGCAGTCATGGCCATAAACCTATGTGCATACAGGACGCAGTAACTGGACTCAGTGGGTTTTAATAAAAAAGAGCCTGGTGTGTTGACCCACACTTTAAATCCCAACACTCCAGAAGCAGAGACAGGTGGATCACTATGAGACTGAGGCTAGCCTGGGAGGGTCTACATAGCAAGTTCCAGGCTAGATGGGGCTCAGAAAGACCATGTTTCAAAAGAAGGAGGAGGATGAAGTGGAAGAAAAGGAGGAGGAGGAAGAGGAAGAGGAGGAGGAGGAGGAGGAGGAGGAGGAGGAGGAGAGGAAAGAGGAAGAGGAAGAGGAGGAGGATGAAGACTCGAAGTTGGGTGAGAGATGAAGTCTGGGAGGAGCTGGAAGTGAGGGATCATGGTTGATAGGACTAAAATCTATTGTATGCATGTATGAAATTCTTGAACAAACAAAAATATATCTAAAGAAAACAAAGTTTACTTACCAGTAAAATACCAATACTGATTTCTTCATTTGGAAAACAGTATTGTATTGTAATGTTGTAAGATGAACACATTAAGGAAAAAATCAAACCTGAATGATTGGACTAGGGGAACTTTCTGAACTAGTCCTGAACTCTATAACAGTTTTCTAAAAATTAAATTATTCAGATAAAAGTTCACTTAAAATTTCCCATGAATCAGCATTTAACCTAAATAAAGATATAACCGTTTCTTAGAATGAAAGAATTTTACAAATAAATGGCTTAGTGAAATATAGGTCTTCATAGTAAGTAATCAAGAACCCGATAGTTTTAGCAGGAGATACACTCAGTAGTTAAGGGAATGTACTGCTCTTCTAGAGGAAGTGAGTTCAGTTCCCAACACTCACACCAGGCAGCTCACCACCGCCTGGAACTCCAGGTCTAGGGAATCTGACACTCTCTTTTCTATGGGTGCTTGTGCTCATGTGGACATATCTCCTGATACACATACATACATTACAAGTAAAATCATGAAAAAAGAGAATGTGATATTTTAAGGGAACAATTAAAAAGTGATAATAGCGTGCCACACAACCTCTCCACACGGAATGTTCTCAAGATAAGAGCCCAGTTGATTTTAAGCAACTCACAGGTCTTTAGTAGGTAAAACCTACTTACGTTTCTTCCCACAATATTCTCTTGGCTCAAGATCATCTCTGATCTCCTGAAGCAGGAACGGCACAGCAGTGCAGATCAAAAAAGTGCCTTTAAAAAGATATTTGTGGGGCTGGAGAGATAGCTCAGTGGTTAAAAGTACTGGCTGCTCTTACAGAGGACCCAAGTTAGGTTCCCAGTACCCACATGGCAGCTAACAACTGTCTGTAACTCCAGTTCCAGAGGATCCAATGCCTTCTTCTGACATCCACAGGCATTTCACGACATGGGTACACTTCCATACATGCAGGCAAAACACTCATACACATAAAATAAAAATTACAAATAAAATATTTGAAAAAGATACTAGGCCTTAGATTTGTAGGACTAAGGAAAAATCCAATATTCTCAATGTATCTCTTTTTTCTTTTGTGTTAAAATTAGTTTTAGTAGCTATTATTTTCTAAGCTGTGCTTAGGAATATCAATGAACACAGTTTTTAAAAAAATACTATTTAACTTTCTTTTTCTTCCTTCATCACACAATAGGACTAGTGTGACTCCAGCATTCTAGCTATTCATTAACAAAGTTAGAGACATTCTCACACGTTAAGTTGAACAGGCAGAGAGCTCAAATTAAATTCTAATATTACACAGTATCTGAAACACAGATTTGGAAAATTGCTGGGAAGGACCAACTGAACTTTACAATGCCTTTTTCCCCTTCTTTCCAACTTTTTGGTGCAGATGAAGCCTCTGTAAACACCCTGTGGGAGTGAAGGATATCTTGTTTCTTAACTGCAATACAATTTCACACAACGTGGAAATGAAAGACAGAAAAGAACTATTAAATCATCATGTCTGCTCCCTGCCGGCACAAGATTGCTCCCCGCAGTACATTTTCCGTTGCTTTGTCGATTTTGAAATGGCTCAAGCAAGGAAGCTTCCATCACTTCCCTTGGGAGGCTTTTCAGTGGTTTAATAGCCCTCGCTGCTAAGATGGCTTTGATTTCGCTTTGCTCAATTTCCCTCTGCTTCGTTTTATTCTGTCTTGCCCAGTTGTACTCCTCTGGCTGTGTTCCCTGCACGGGCACACATCCCGATACTTAGAGGTACATCATCTGCGAGTCACCACAAGAACAAGCCCAGTCCTTTGAACCCTGACTCTGAAACCCAGCACTCCAGGCACCCTTTCAGTTCTCCTTGACCCTGTTTAGAGACCATGTGGTTTGCTGTTAGTTAACACCAGAGCAGTTTGAGCAAAGCCTAACTAAACTATTAGGACTCCATACTATATGCTTCATATATTCTTGGATGAAAGCAAGCCTTTTGTGATCTTTTTCAACACTTATTTTGACTAAGACTGCCGTAAAGATATGTGCAAGAGAGAATTACGCATTGCTTTTCTCTGAATTTAAACTCCCAAACCAGCATGCCTCACTCTGGGTGACAGGAAGTAATCTACAGATGGAAAGTTGGCCTGAAGAGAGAGGGCCCAACATTGTAGTCGGGCACAGACTTCCACAATTTCCAAAGAGCATCTAATGCTATGATTTATTTTAAAGTCCGTGGTGGCAGTTGTTGCAAATTTAAAGACAGGTCCGACCGTTTTCTACTGTCATTTGATATTAGAGACTTAGTTGTGCTGTTTATTTGCTCCATGGGAATTAGCACTTGTCTTTTGTCCTCTGGGAAGAATTGTGAGGTCCGAAGAATCAGCCTAGGAGCCTGAGCCTGGCGCAGCGGAAGCCGAGCGCACAGTCTTGTTCCCTCAACGCCACTGGTGCTCAGAGTCACTGGAAATATTTTCAGGTGGTTTCCTAGGAGGGGTGCAATTTGCAATGAAAGAGTATTTCCATGTAAGTGTATCTGGCTAAATGACAAAACATAGCCTCAAAAAGTCTGAGACTTAGATCTCTGGTATTTAAGACCATAATTCTAATTTAAATTTTCATTTTATATAAACATTTCACTTCTTATCTTCTTTGTTTCTTGTTCCTGTTTTGTGGATGGAAGGATTTATTTGTTGTGGTTGTTTCCTGTGTAGGTGTTTGTGTGGTGTATATGTGTATTCCTGCTCTTGTGTATGTGGGCACACATATATGTGCAGGGTGCATATCATATTTGTGTGCATGCATGTGGAAGCTTAAGATTGACAATGGGTACAATTCTCCATCACTCTCCACCTATTCGTTGGGCCAGAATCAATCAACTGAACCCAGAGCGTGCTGATTGGGTTAGTCTAACTGGCCAGCTTGCTCTGAAGATCCCATCTCCACCTTCTCAGTATAGGCATTCTAAGCAGGATCCGCAGCACTCAGTACCTATGTGCGTTCTACAGATCTGAACTTTGTTCCTCAGGCTTGTGTGGCAAACACTTTAGCATCTCTCTAGCCCCAAGGGTTGGGGGATGAATTTTGAGACAGTATCTTGCTATATAGCTCTGGTTGACCTGGAACTTTCTATGTGGTCCCAGGCTGTCCTCAACTCATAGGGGTCCTCCTGCCTCTGTCTCCTGGGTGCTGAGATTACAGGCATATACCACCATGCTTGGGCCATGTCAGGTGTTTTTTTTTACTCTAGAGCCCAGATAAACCCTTAATCTATAATCCTTCTTCCTCAGGCTCCAGAGTCTCCAGAATTATAGGCCTATACCAGCAGACACAGCAGAATTTTTTCTCAGAAAAAATGACTGAAATTGTCTATCTTCTCCATCAGTCACTTGGAAGCCAACATTTGTTGAGCAGTTATGAATGAGGAAAGGATGCCCTGAACCATAGCAGCAGCCATGGAGGAGCAGGTCTTCACCAGTGTTGACCAGAGAGAGGAATGTGTATGATAGGCCAGTCCTGTCTCTCTGACATGCACTACAAAATTCAAGTGAAAAAAAATCAGCTCTCCCAGAGGGACACTCAACTCTGAGGAAGTGCGAAATTTTCAGAAACTAAAATCTATATGGTCTTCTTTAAGCAGTTTTTCTGATCTACAAACCCACCTTTTTGTTGCTGTTTAAAGCATTACTCCAGCTGTTTTGTGGAGAAATGCCCCACCCCATGAGTCTAGACAAGTTCTCTTTCCATGGTAGAACTTAAAGTTCATCTGTAACTTACTTTATTATAAATATAGAGGAGGCTAAACAAGTCCGATAGGAAGCTTGAATAATGAGAATCCCTATTCCTCCATTATCAGAGAAATGAGGAGTTGGAGATGGGGGCTGCTGCACTGCTGTCTGCCTGGCCCTGACTATTTTGTCCTTGGGTATACTTTTCCACCCGAAGTGAATTGGGCTAAGCTTCCCATGTCCCACCTGGGCAATAAATCATGCAGAATTACTGTCGGCCTTTAGCCTCACCAGAGATTCCATGAAGTGCCATCTGGACAGCTGTTATTTATCCAGATGTATTTCTTAAATCTTTAATTAGCAACAGGTTTTGTGTGAGGACAGAATGCAACCCCTGGGCTGTTTCACATACCAGTGAACCCCACATACTCCTGGGAAGGCTTGGATCCAAATGCACCATCCTTGTTTTCTTCCTTCATAAATACTCTGTGTTAGAGTCAAGCAAGGAAACAAATTGTTCTGGTGCATGTTGAAGCTTGTGAATGCAAAGCCAGTAGATGTGCATAATAGCCAGTTTTTTTTTTTTTACACAAAGACAGAGGTTTGGGAAGATAAATGCATGACTGCTGATGTCATGTTAACTTGGGTCAACCATCAAAGGAGGGAAAATTAAAATTCAGCTATAACCATGTTTCTTCCTGCAGCTCCTTCAGGATTTCTGCACACTTTTGAAGCTTTATTCTTGGGTGGATAAATTAAGCCTTGAAATTATTCCATTCTCTTGGTGACTTTGTCTTTTGTTCATTATCAAAAGATCTTTTCTGTCCCTAGTCAGTTTATTTCCTCTGAAATGTAATTTGAATAGTAAGGAAATTATTCTTATAAGTGTTTCCAACTTTGTCACTTTGGTCTATTTGTCTTTCTGTTTAAGTGTATTGAAATACTGACAGGATATATTTGGATCTTGATTTCAAATCAGTCAGACAATCTCTATCTTTTAATTGCCTTTTTAGACCTTTTACACTTAGTAGGATATGTATTCCCATTTGGTTAAGTCTATGTGTTGCTTATTTTACTCTTCTGCCTATTCTTTATTTCTCTTCTTACATCTCTTCTGGACTAATTATATTTTTGTATGATTTTCTTCAGTCTACCTTATTAGCATAACTTTTAGTATAGAATTTAGTCATTCATTCTAATTCTTAATTTATATGATCACAAATCACAATCTAACTTTAAGCAATGTACATCACTTCAAAGGTAAGAAACCAAACATGTAATAATATCCTCCTGTTTATTCCTCCACACCCTGTTGTTGAGGGAGATGGGAGGAGAATGGGGGTGCATGAGTGTGCATGGAGTCCAAAGAAAAACTTTGGATGTTATTACCCTTCTGACATTGCACGTCTTATTTTCCGAGACAGCATCTCTCTGACTTGGAGCTTGCAGAGCAGGCAGAGATGGCTCCCTGGCAAGCCCAAGAGATCCTCCTGTGTCCACTCCCATAGCAAACACCCACCAACATGCCTGGCTTTTTCCTTGGGTGCTGGGGAGTAGACTCAGTTCTTCATTCTTGTGTGGAAAGTACTTTCTAAATGAATGATAACTCTAGCCCACACCTTGTTTTTGTTGCAGAACATTTCATTAATATGAGTCTAAGATATATGTTTTATTTCAATAGTCAAGAATATTTCAGAAACATTTCCAAAACTAAAAAAATACCTTTATGTCTTCACCTATGTCGTTACCATCCCTGTTGTTCTTCTTTCCTGTGAGTAGATCCAACTTTACCAAGCAAGCTATCTACCTCTTTAATTCCACAGTATATACTTCTTGAGGGTCTACTGTGCACCAGATCTCCACATCAAGAACAGAGATCCATGCATGCACATCGTTTTTCATCTAGTGCTCTTACACAAAAACTGAGGCACTGTCAGCAAATGCTCTTTTCCTCCCTTACAATTTCCTTCTCTGTATTTCTGGCTGGTAATTCAAAGACTCTGCAGCCAGCATCTCCTTGCTTATTGTCAATGGCACCCTCCGTGGGTCTCTGTGGAGTGACTGTGGGAGAATTAAATGTTTTCATGCTGGGTACAATCTTTCAAAGAAAATCCTTGCCTGTGACAAATTTCCTCCAAGGTTGTAGTTAGTAATTTGCTTCCTGTTAATAATTCCACTCACATTGATCTCATAGCAGCTGGGAGTTGTTTGGCATGAAACCTTCGAGATTTATTTTAAATTTCGAATAAGAATTGCTCCAGTACCTGTTTCCGGCTTGGTCATTTCTTTGGGATACCAGTATATGCTGAATAACTTTATGGAAAGGACCAGTGTTGTTGACACAAACTAATAAACTTTTCATCCAGCTGTCCATAGGAACAAGAGGGAAGAAAGTCTGTTGAACTGAATTCCTTCAAGCAGTTTCAAGAATCAAGATATTTATAGCTTCATCTAGGCTCACCCAGGCATAAATTGTTCAAACAAAGCATTTGCTTTCCAAGACCAGATTCTCTGTTCTACCATTCCGCCTCCAGAGAATGGCAGCTTGCCAGGAAGCACCTGATATCTGTATTGGGAGCGCATTTAACACTGGAGCAGCCACTGCGTTAGTGTGGCTCTCGGTAGGTTTTTGTGATACCTGAAGTACAGGAAGCTGAGACTCACTGTCCTAGTCTTATGTCTGTCACTGTGATAAAACACCCCAACAACAAGCAACTCTGGGGAGAGACAAGGTTCATTTCAGCTCACGATTCCAGGCCATAGTCCATCATTGTGGAGAAGTCAAGAGCATCCAGAGAGAAATTAACATGTGCAGGCTGCATACCTACATGCTGCACTCAGCTCTGTTTCCCCACTCTTACAGAGTTTGGAACCTCTGCAAAGGGCCTGGTGCTGCCAATACCTGGTGGGCCTCCCAACATGAATGAATTAAGACACTCTCCAACAGACATGGCCACAGGCCAACACAATGAAGACTGTCCTTCCCGGAGACTGTCGTCCCCAGTGATTCTGGTTGTGTTGAATTGACAACTAGAGCTAACCATCCTAGTCACTATCCAAATGTCACTTCTTATTACATATCAAGCTGAATGAAACACAGTTTTGAACAAATATTATCTCCTGTACAATATCAAAGGGAACTCAAATGTTTCTGAATAGGATACATACAACTGCTGCTTCTCGTAATACAATTTTAATACCAGGGTGGTCTAGGAGGACATTTGGGGAAATGTAAATATATGCAGATTTCCTGTTTGCTTGTTTTCTCCAGCAACTTATGACCTTGGTCCCAGTTAAGATCACCTCCAGTTTGGAACCTTTTGATATACAGCACTCATCATTTTGTTTTGGAACTCTAAAGGTCATTAATGCTTTCCTGTTTTCAGGGTCCTAGTTCAGTTGGTAAAGTGCTTACTAGTAAGCATGAGGAGGACGTGGGTGCAGATCCCCGGCACCACATAACACATCCAGGCAGGGGGTTTACACTTGTAAGATCCCAGCACCCACATAACACATCCAGGCAGGGGGCATACATGTGTAAGCCTAAAACCAAAGAGGTGGAGATGGTAGAATCCTTGATGTTCTCTGGCCAAAGAGCCCAGTCAAACCTGTGAGTCTCAAGTTCCAGTCTCAAAAAAACAGTTGGAGGGCTCCTGAGAAATGACATTCAAGGTTAATTCTAGCCTCCACACACAGATCATGCCTATGCACACACATGTAACATGAAAACATGTGCACACACACACACCTGTTTACCAATGAATTTAAATTCTAATGGACACTTGACAGATTCTAAAATTATCCATGGTCAGAAACGGTGTCCTCTTTCTTCCCTTCCTCTCTTTGTCAATATAATATTTTAACTTATTCTTTGAGAATTCCACACATGCGTTGAATGCATTTTGATCGTATTCACCCCACTTTCCTCCTGCAGCTCCTCTTAGAAGCCCTATGCATATCGCCTAGAAACTCATATCCTCTGGATAGACTTTCTCAATTTTACCTCATGGAATTATGTCCCAATCTTTCAGGAGTATCTCACATTAAAGCCTTCACCATCCTCTGAAGGAACATCAAGCATTGTCTCCTCAGAAACCTTCACAGCAACACTTTCTTTCTATTTCTGTTTTATAGTAGAAGGAATACCACTGAAATGGGCCAACAGTCCACTGAAAACAGATGATGAAAAGGCCCAAGAGTTCAGTATCTCACCACAGTGGAAAAAGATTGTCTTATGTAAGTATGTCACCTTCTCCGAGGCTCAGGGATCTGGCAGAAGAGGATGGTGGAAAGAATGTGACAGCCAGGGGAAGGAGTGGAGTATTCTATAAATTTGTCCTCTACCTGGCAAGATAGACTGTGTCAGCCTTACCTGCCTGCTTGGGTCAGCACAAAGAAACTGGAATTTTGGTGCTCCATAGAAAGGAAGGAGCTGCGAGAGTCGGTTACTCCTCCCAACCAACAGTGACCTGAGTTGTATGTGGGGAAGGGACTAAGATATGAGGGGAAGAAGCTGGAAGGAGACGGCCTACTTCACCATTTTGGGTGACTGGCAGCAGCTCAGGGGGTAGCACTTGTTGTAAGGCCTCAGTAGGGCCTCCCCCAGCCACTAATTGCTCCGTAAGTAAGCCCAAATAAACTCTGGTTTCCCAAACTTAGTTGCAGAAATCATACATTTCTTTGTCCTTTGGGACCTAGAGAATAGGGCAGGGATGGATGTTGTTCTAGCCTTCAAGAAAGAATTTTTAAGGCAGAGAGATTAAGATCAGTGAGAGACCCTGTCTCAAAAAATAAAGTGACTGGTACTGAAGAATGACATCAAAGTTGTCCTGGACACCTCTGGACTCCATGGACATACATACACACACACACACACACACACACACACACACACACACACACACACACACAGGAGAAACTGGAGGGGTAGGAACTGAAGACAGTTCACCTAAGCAGAAACAGGAAGAGCAGGCAATGGGGAAGGGACTAAAATCTGTCAGGTCAAAGGATTCAGGAAAAGCCATTATTCAGAAATCACCATCAAAAGGGGCATGCCAAGTCTTAGATGCCTGTCTTCTTGGCACAGCCTGGTTGGTAATTAATGCTTCTCTAACACCAAAAGCCAAGAGTTGTGGGCTCCAGGCATCTTTTCTAGCACAGGGAACAGGCTGCAGATCTTACTAGTGGATGGTATGTGCTAACTTTTGTTTCAGTGTCTTACAATTTTTACTCAATGTGATATCACTGGTATTCAGCTACCCAAAAGTTGATTATCAACCAAACAAATTCCCAACTCTCAATACTTCATGTGTCGAGTAAGAAAATGAGAAGCGTTAGAGAACAGTGTTTATAGCATGAAACTAGAAACCTGGTGACTTGATTGCTTTTATTTTTAATAATTATTTTTCATTTTATGTGTATGTGTGTATTGCCTGCATGTATGTAAGTTTCCTCATGTCATGCAATACCCATGGAGATCAGAAGAGGTTGTGGAATTCCTCTGGAACAGGAGTTACAAATGATTGTTAGCTGTCATAGGGGTACTAGGAATCAAACCCAGGCCCTCTCCAAGAATAATCAGTGCTCTTAACCACTGAGCCATCTCTGAAGTTACAGTGATCTGATTATTTTTGAAAAGCAGGGAAAGTATGCATGAGGATGGATGGAATCTTTGAGAGTGTTCTATCCAGAAAATCTTCCAAATCTGAAAGT
Source organism: Eospalax fontanierii (assembly GCA_035773235.1). NCBI lineage: Eukaryota > Metazoa > Chordata > Mammalia > Rodentia > Spalacidae > Eospalax > Eospalax fontanierii. Next base: position 54,067,695 of record CM069529.1, read on the forward strand.
TCTAGGTTGTTCTGTAGTCAATGAGGGTTGGCACAATGTGTTTTTGTCAGCCCATGTGGGCAATGTTAATCCTTTGTTTACTTCAATACTCATACTACAATTCTGGTTATTGAGAAGAATAACTGGGTCTTGTTTGAATTTAGTATTTGGCTAAAATGATAATCTTACCTTTTGAAGCTGCACGTTTCTTTTTGAATTCAAATAAACACCTGTGTGGCGTTCCCCTGAAAAGCCCATTAGTCTCTACTGGCTCAGATGTTTATATATCCTTTCCTGATGTATTTGCCAGCATTTAGTATCTGTTACTGCATTGTCTGCTAATACTGGGGAGTTGGTAAGCCTGCAAGCTCTGTTGTGAATATATCTTTCTTTATTTTCAATAGCACATCATCAAATCATTTATAGGAATATTTTGTGAGGTACACAGGATACAAGTTTGAATTAATTCAATGACATGCTACAGTTTCAATGAATGTAAGTAACTCAAGATAACAGACCAAAGTTCAGATACTGTTCACAGATGGCTGAACTTGCCCCTGTACAAAGGCCTTCTCAATTATATGACATCAGTTTCTGGGGCAAGGCAGCTGACAATGACAACTTTAGATTTTCATATCAGCTTAAGAGACAACTCTGCTTCATCTACATCCCTGAACAATACAGATGAGAACAGCCTAACTTCTTCAGCAATCAACGGAACAGAAGAAAAAGAAAAGAAGACACAGTGTAGGGTGGGTGCTCCCCTTTGCTTTAACCATCCTGACTAGCTTGATTTCCAAAGTGTTTCTTGCAAATAGAATGTATTTCTTTATGTAAAAATAGTTTCAGGGCCAATGAGATGGTACAGATGCTTGCCCTCAAGCCTGACAACTGAGTTTGATCCCAGGACCCACATGATAGGAGTGAACTGACTCCCAAAAGTTGTCCTCTGTCCCCCCAACAAATTAATTAAATTAATTAAACTTTTTAAATTTGTAAAATCAATCTTTTAACTGAACATTTTAGCTCACTTGCAACTATGTTATTATAAGCTATGTATACATATGTGCACATGTTCCATGTAGACATATTTCTACCAGGTGACTGGGCTTTCATTGGCCCATTTCATCTTCTGTTTGATTGGTTAACGCTCTCTTACTAGTTTTCTTCATCATTCACTTAGAAGATACTGACTGTACTCTTTCAGAAAGTACCATAGAGAAGCTCACATGCATATATAAATTACTCAGAGACAAAAGGAAGCTTAACTTCCACATTAGCAATAGAAAGATCTCAGCTTTTCTAATAATTCATTTGTATTCTATTTTATGGGATAAAATATTCCACGGCATATTGGAATTTTTAAAATAAAAGTCTTAGTAATACCTTCTAGGGGGGGAGCGTACTGATAAGAAGGGGTAAACTGAGAGGGGAAGAGGATAAAAGGGGATGAGAGGAAATATAACCAAAGTACAATACAGATTTATGTATGAAATTGTGAAAGAATAAATAATGTTTTTAATTTAGTGTCCACTGCCTCTCTCCTAACTTAAGTTCATGTCATTCCTTTGGTCTTTGCCTGTTTCTGCACTATCTCAGCTTCATTTTTGCTGTAGGACCATGCATGCCATAGTTATGATCTTTCTTCACCTCCTCTATCCTCTTTGACTGGACCCTTTGTGAATCTTACATACTCCATTGGAGACCATTTTTCTTCTGCCCGAAGTCTGCCCTTTATCTTTCTGTTGGACAAAAATGTCCAAGTTTTATTTATATGGAATCTTTATTTTATAATCAGTATTCATTTTTTATTTTCTCTTGGTACACCAAATGTCTTCTTCTGTGGTCTTTGAGAAGTCAGACATAAAATCACCTTTTTTTTTTTTTTAAACACAGCCTTTCTTTTGGGGTTTAAAGATCTCTTTACTTCTGTCTTTAGCGTCTCAGTTTCAGTGAGATGTATCTATGTAAGGATTTACTTTCATTTTTCTGGTTGGGATACCTTAGGATGTTTGGCTCTAAAGACAGATGTCCTTAAGAAATTTGGAAAAATGAAATCATTCTGTCTTTGAACTTTGCTTCTTTTCCCACTCTGTCTACTCATGAACTGGGACAAAAGTACTAGTTTGTTGTACTCAGCCAGGGTTTCTACCTCACTGGGGACACCCACCTAGCTGTCTCCACTCCTCACTGGGGACACCCACCTAGCTGTCTCCACTCCTCACTGGGGACACCCGCCTAGCTGTCTCCACTCCTCACTGGGGACACCCACCTAGCTGTCTCCACTCCACACCACCAGCATCTAATATTTCAACACCGGCTATGTTTGTGGTGTTGTTACACTGTGTCTTAGGTCTAGGAACTCTTTCCCAGAGTGCTTGATTTCTTGTGTTTCTTAATGACTTTTGTGTGTGAGTTCCTTTGCATTGGAGCATTATCTCTGAGATTCCTGAATCTGCCTGTGTTTATAGATCTTAATTGAGTAGGTCTGAGGACCCAAATTCCTACCAAGGTAGATTCCTTCAGAAAGGAATTGCACTTGATTTTCCCAATGACTGGGAACACTCAGTCCTGATTTGACAGTATTCAATGTACCCTTAAAAACTGAACTTTATGTAGTCAGCTAGCCAATGTCTTCAAGGCGATGGTTCATTGTATTATGCTGATCCTATTTGGCCTCTGACTGGTCCTAATTTCCTCAGGGAAATTAACACCTGGCTCCCATGTATCCAAGAATAGTAAGACTAAATGGCTCCCATGGACTGCTAGAGAACACTTGTGCTCTCAGAGCAAATGTTCACTAAAATCTACAAAGATGGCATCTGAGAGGCATGTGCTACAGGATCCACTGAGATACATCACCAATATTTGTATATGAAAATATATGTGTACTCAGTTGCAAGGTGGTTGGAACAGGAGAATTCTGACAGCAGGCACACCTGAGAGGTGGGCAGAAGGCAGAGGTGTTTGTTTACCTCATTATATTCTTGTAAAAGAAAAAAAAAATCTCAAGATTCATTTTAATTTTGAGTGGCATGATCTTCTTTTAAAGACAGAAGGTGATAGTATCTGTTGTGGTTATTCAGGGAACACAATTCAACATGATTCCAGAAATGAATCTCAGGTAACAGGTCATTGGTAAGAAGAAGATGGGAGAGAGGAAAAGAAGTGGTCCTCAACTATGCATATATGGAACTCCATAGAACATAGCAGGTTGTTGGAAAGAAGGACCTAGGAGAGAGAACAGGCAGTGGGCCTCTACTGTCCCTGTATCAGATGTTAGGGAGCATAACAAGCCATTGGTAAGCTGGAGACAGGAGACAGGAAAGGATGTGGTCCTCCACCATCCTACATGGGATGCCACAAAGCATAGCAGGTAATTGGTAAGTAGGATCCAGGAGAGAGTCAGGCAATGGTCCTCTACTGTCCTTCAATCAGATGCCAAGTAATATGACAGGATCTGTTTATCATTAAACCAGAGAAGTTAAAGTCTGTCTAATGTGCTTGTGTGTTTTTTTGGGGGAAATCAATCTATATCTGATTTGGATATCATTTTCCAGTTTCAACAGTTGCTAACCAAAATAAGCTATTCCAGGAAGGACCCTGGTGCCACTCACTGAGATAAACCAGCTTGAAGTTAAACGTGGTTTCCTTTGAGGTATCCAGGTACAGATGTCAACATGGCTGTTAGTCAGGCTCAGAATAGAAATCTGGGCCAGAAAGATAAGTGTGCAATAAATTAGAGCAACAATAGTAAGGATAAATGATTCACATGGTCTGCTAGAGAACACTTGTGCTCTCAGAGCAAATGTTCACTGAAATCCACAAAGATGGCTTCTGAGGGGCACATGCTGCAGGATCCACTGAGGTACGCCACCAATATTTGTATATGAAAATATATGTGTACTCAGTTGCAAGGTGGTTGGAACAGGAGAATTCTGACAGCAGGCACACCTGAGAGGTGGGCAGAAGGCAGAGGTGTTTGTTTACCTCATTATCTTCTTGCAAAAGAAAAAAAAAACTCAAGATTCGTTTTAATTTTAAGTGGTATGATATTCTGTGAGGTTATTTAATCGTCCTTTAAACAAACAAACAAAACAAAAAGAACAGGAGGTACACAGCATAAACAGAAGCTGGAGAAAGCTCCAGAAAGGTAATCTGTTATGTTGTGACATGTTACCCTGCCTGCCTTCCTCAGCTTTGTCGGGCTGCAGGTGCTGTGTGGTGTACCTGTGGAGTTCCAGCCCGGAGGGAAGAAAACACTGGAGTGGACCACACCTTACCAAGTGGGGAGATGGACTGGGCAACAATATCTGATCTATTGGATCAAGAGTTCATGCTGGGAATGTATGACCCTTAGACATTATATATGCACACAGTATTGGAACTCCACCTTTCTGCATTCCTGGACTCTGGCTGAGTAAGGGCTTGGCCTGAGTGCTGGTCAGCTCTTCTCATGTTTTAAACTACTGTCACATTCTTCCTTCTGCTCCAAAGAAACTGGAATTTAGATTTTTTATCTCCTTGCAAATATTCTCTCTTACATCTCACTGCTCAGACTGGGTCAGACTGGATGTTGACCTTCAAGAGAAAGTATGCCACCATCTCTAACAGCCAGAACCACCCTGTAAATAATGTTACCTAAATTCCTGGTTCTCAAGATCTGGAACTGACTAAGCATCAGAGTCTCATCTACTCTGAAATTCCGTCCCTTAGCCCTTAGCTCCTGTCATACCTATGTCCTTGCTCTGAGCCTCATGGCTTAGGACTATTACAGACTTCTGTCCTGTGAACGAAAAATATGATCATTCTTTCAACAGATGCTCATTGTCTGAGAGGTGAAGGTACTATATGCTTTGCAATAATAGCAAAAGCAAAATCCTTGTCTTGTCCTTAATGGGACTCTAAGTAGGGACAGAGTAGGAGAGAGTACATGGCCACAACCGAAACAATGAGGCCAAGTGGCAGAGACGGTTAGGAAGAACAAGGAGCAAGGTGGGACTGAGGAAATGGCTCCCTCACTGAGGACCGAGGTTCAGTGCTCTCTCCAGGACTCACACTAAAAAGCTGAGTTGAGTGGCACATGCTTCTAATCCCAGCAATGATGAGATCAAAGTGGAAACGGCTGTGTCCCTGGAGCTCACTAGCCAGTGGACCTAGCCTACTTGGTGAAGAGCCAAGCTAATGAGAAACCAAGTCTCAAACAAGAAGGGAAAGGCACCTACAGAACAACACCTAAGGTTGTACTCAGACCACCACACTCATACACACATGCACATTCACATGTACAGGTGAACCCCATGTGTGCAGGAATGTGCAGACACACACACACACACACACACAGAAGCAAAGTAGGAGGGTGGCATCTCCAGGAGCAACAAGGAGGGAGGCAGTATTCTGCACATGTCTAGGGAAAGGCCTCTATAACATCCGATTTAAGCAGAGCTCTGGAAGGCAGTATTCTGCACATGTCTAGGGAAAGGCCTCTGTAACATCCGATTTAAGCAGAGCTCTGGAGGGAGGGAGGGACAGAGGGAGGGAGGGAGGGAGGGAGAATGTTTACTGGTGGAATGAACCCAGGGAAGAAACTGTAAAAGAGAGGCCCCAACAGGGCCCTACCCTGGCAAGGGAAGGACATCAGGAGGATATATGGAGCAGGTGGGAGATAAAATGGCTCCCAGAGAAACAAGAGGCAGACCAGGGGTGAGGAATGTGAGCTGGGACCTACCTGGGGGTGGAAGAAACCACAAAGACCAGTACCCATGCAAAGCCCACTCTCTGGACTGTAGGTCAGAAAGGCACTGCTTTGCTCAAGGCAGGATGGAATGATCAGAGAGAGTGGGAGGCACCTGCCATGATACAAGGCAGAAGAGAGCAGCTAGAGTCAAGACAGTCCATAGAAATGGTGAAGGTTTCCCATGGTAGATATATTCTGAAGATAAATTTGGTTGGATTCTCCCAGGAGTCTTAAAAGTTGTCCTGTGAAACTTTCTGGGAGAGGGTCTGGGAGAGGACAAGGATGGACTACCACTGATATGCAAAAGATGGCTCTGTGCAGGAGGGATAAGTTGGTGTAGATACATTAGAGGACCTGAGTTCTAAATATCCAGCGAGAACTATCAAATGGACAGCTATAAAAGACCAAAGTTTATCTCTGGGTGTGGAGCCCAGTTGGCAGAGTGCTTACCTAGCATGCCTAGCATTCAGGAGGCCCTGTGTGTGATCCCCAGCACCACCTAAAAACTGGGTGTGATGGCGTGTATGTGAGTATGTGCGTGTGTGTGTGTGTGTGTGTGTGTGTGTGTGTAATCCCATCACTGGGGAAGTGGAAGCACAAAGATCAGAAGCTCAAGATCATCCTTGGCTACTTAGCTAAGGGCTGTACAACATCCTGTATTTTAAAAAAAACAGTGTTGGGAAAATGCCAACAAGCAGTAGATGTCTGAACCCTGGTTCTAGGAGGTGGAGACAGGTGGACCCTGGGAGTTCACTGGCCAGTCAGCTAGGTTTTTTGAGAGACTCTGCCCCATAAAATAAGATGGAAGGCAATAGAAGACAAAGGATATCAACCTCAGGCTTCCACAGAGTATGCATGGGTGAGCAAAGCAAGTCATACATGCAGACCAGATCAAGAGAGGGAGCGGGAAGGCAAAGAAGGAAAGAGAGAGAGAGAGAGAGAGAGAGAGAGAGAGAGAGAGAGAGAGAGAAGGAGGGAGAGAGGGAGAAAGAAAGAAAAAGAAAGAAAGAGAGTGAAATAAAGAGGGAAGAAGGGAGAAAGAAAGAAGGTCCAGAGCTCAGCGCCAGGTGGAAAGACTAATTTATTTATAGCCATGAGATGTAGAAAAAGAAAACCAAAGGAGTAAGAAGAGCCACAGCTTGAGAAAGAGAAGAGGCTGAGCCACACTTTGAGGGTGTTAAGGAAGAAGTGAAGTGAAAAGGTTGGGGGTCTTTGTTCCTAGGTCTATTTTAACCAAAAGTACTCCACTATTTATGGAAAGCCAGACTGTGTGATGTCTCTGCACACATTATTCCCAGAATGCTCTGTTCAGTTGCACCTCCTACCATTGACAAGCTTCTTGATCTTGAGCAAGATAGTGACCTTGGGTCTTATTCCTTTCATCTATAAACTGGAAGTGATAAACTTACCTTTACAAACTTGTGGGTTCATCGTATTAAATAAATATCTTAACATAGGGTCAGACTCAAAATGCACATGATGTAAATATTTGACCATGATCTGTTTTCTGCTTTCGGATTATAAATCGACCCTGTTGGGACAGAGAGGTTAATGACTAAAAGGAAGTACTTTTGTTGAAAAAGTAGTATCCTTTCTATAATCTTATTTATAGACAGAGACAAGTTATTTGTTATGCATAGAAATGCATTAACCTTTGGAGGTAAAAGAGAGTGCCTTAATTTTAGTTATGACAAAAGATTACAGAAAGTGTCACAGAATATAAATGTCTCAATTGAAAAATTTTTACTATAGCTAAAAATGGAGCAAATGTAAATTACCTGTAAGTGTATTCAGCAGAAGACTAGCCCACCGGCAAACTCACAGTTTCTTTCTGTAAACTCTAATCAGCATATAAATGAGCCCAGTTAGAACATGCTGGTTCTACACAGAAGAATCTGAAGCTATTTGCCCTTTGTCACGGTTTTATTGAACAAAGAGTTTCCCAGTGCAAACTTGGGCCTGGACAAGTGCAGCTTCCTCAACCCCAGGGTTGGAGAGGAGAGGACTAGCAGAGGAACAGCCCCACAGAGTGGAGATGTGCCTCACTCATGGCAGACCCTAGGCAATGCCAAAAGTGCAGCCTCTCCCATCAGGCTATCAGAATAGAATGGCTGCCGCCCCTATCCAGCTGTATAAGCTGCTTAAAACAGACTCTTCCTGAATGAACCAGATCCCCTGTTGAGGAAAGAGGTAACCTGAAAGTATAAGCCAGGGGTTCATTCTGGATGGACCCATGCACATAAAGAGGTCAGACATGGAATCAAATGTCAGTTCAAAGCCAAAGTGTATGGGGCTGGAGAGACAACTCCACAGTTAAGAGCATGTACCACCCTTGCAGAGGATTCTTGTTCAGTTCCCAGTATCTACATCAGGCAGCTGACAACCGTCTGTGACTCCAGCTCCAACTCCAGTGCCTTCTCTGGCCTCACAGGTACCCATACTCACTTGCAGAAACACACACTCATATACACACTCATACACACACATATACACATAATTTAAAATTAAAAATAAAAGATCTCTTTGAGATAGGATCTCCCTGTAGCCACACTTGGCCTGAAACTCTGCATGGAGGCCAGGCTGGCCTCAGTCTCACAGAGATTGCCGCCTCTGTCTCCCAAATGCGGGGATTAAAGACATGCACCACCATGCCTAGCGAAAAATAAAATCTTAAAAGCAAACAGTCATAGAAAGGGGCTGGAGATGTACCTCAATTGTTAGAATGCTTACTTAACTGCACAAAGGCCTGGGTTGCATCCCCATCAACACTATATAATTCAGGTATGGTGGTGCATGCCTATAATTCCAGCAGATTAAAGCAAGATTAGACAGCCAAGGTCATTTTCAGCTATGTGAGGAGTGTGAGGCCAATTGAGGCTACTTGAGACTGTGTCTCATTTAAAAACAGTAGTTCTTGATCCCTTGAAAGAGCAGCCCAACGAATATTGGAACACTGAATTTCCACCAAATTCCTGCCATTTCAGGTTTTGGTTGTTGTTTACAATGGAGGTTATTGGTTGGTTGAATTCTGTTTTTGAGACAGTCTTACTCTGTATCTCAGGCAAACCTAGTTCTTGTGATTCTCCTGCCTCAGCCTCTGAATACTGGGATGACAAGCACGTATCACCATGCCTGACTACTTGCTGCTTTTAAAAATACGCACCACTGTTTTTTAGGAGGGCCTCTAAAGCATATCATATAGCTGTAAGTCTCCTTAAATATTTGTAATAAGTGAAAATAAGAATCAAGGAGAGAACTGATACATGAACCATTTTCCTCTTCTAATCCTATTTGCTTAACTGATATCTGTTTGAAAATGTATGTCCCAGAACATTATATATTTCATGTCTACTAACTTTGTAAGGCAGGAAAAAATGGTTAACATTTCAACTGTTTAGACCAAGGCCCCAGGCTCAGTCTGGAATCAGAAATCAATTCCAGGACAAGCTGAATTCTAATCCTGGGTCTTTTTCAAGACATTTCTCATCAGGCTCACTCTATTCACCTTCCCTGTTGTCATATGAAAATACCAAAGAATCTTACAGACTTTATAATACTGTGGCCAATGGGTTTAACTTGAAGACAGAACATGTCAAAAAATGTCTACACAATATTCATACATAAATTTATGTTTGGGAAACATTCTCTCAAGTTCACAAGCAAATTTTGCCATTTTTAATGGGGGGAAATGTAAACTTTTAAACATGGAGAGATAAGAGTCTATTGTACCTGTGGAAGGACTCTGGTGACTACACAGACACCAGCTTGAACTCCAAAGCAAAGCTCACCAAAGTAGCACATTTTTGCAGAACTACAGAAGCTTGATTTAGTCAGTGAGAATTCTGCTTTCACACAGATTTTTGTCATCCCTCTCTGCTTCAGGGGCCCACTGATGACAAATTAGCAAGGTGCTACTGTCTTGAAATCAGAAGACACGTTAGCACATTGGCATTCAGCATTGTGACCTGCTTCTTGCTAGACTGTTAATTAATATTTGTGCTGGCTACAAAAATAGTGTGCTTTGTAGACTCTTTCACATTCCAAGACTGCCTCTATGTACAGCAGGGTTTTTTTTATCTGAAATACTTTAATTTTTTTCATTAATATGTACAACAAGGACTCCTACAAATTCTGTATTTTTGCCAGACCAACAATAACCCTGAATACTTTATATTATCTCAAAGATATAACAACTGAGTAAAATAAATAACACTATCCCTAGTTTGTAGTTCAGAAGCCGAAGTTTAAAAGCTAATTTATCCAAAGCTCGTAATTGCTAAGGGTTATATCTTAGATTCAAATATTCTGTCATAATTCAAAGATGCTCCTAAAGTTACCAGGTCCTCATCACTGGGTTAAAGATAGTTCACAAGAAAGGGGAATAGAGATTAGCTAAAAATTCTGAGGTGATCCAGGAGATTCTATGATTCTATTCCCTCTTCTGGATTTTATGAGCACCTGTGCACAACTCTCTCTCTCTCTCTCTCTCTCTCTCTCTCTCTCTCTCTCTCTCACACACACACACACACACACACACACACACACACACACACATTTATTTTTTTTATCTAAATAAAGCTAACCAAATGGGTTCCCTGGAAGACATGTTGATACAGCAGAGTTCTCCTGATATTCCACAAGCAAATATGACTGAAAATAGCTTCTTTTTTTCATAACCAGCAGTCATTCTGATTAGTTCTCTCTCTGGGCTGAGACAGTTATCAGATATTTGGAAGAGCGCTGAAATAGAAGAAATGCTTCTTAAGTGTTTCTAGGAGACAAGAGAGTGTTCTTAATATCTGTAGGATATATGTGAGAGCTATGAACATATTCGCTCTATTTTTTCCAACTGTGTTGAAGGAGCTACAAAAGTAAAATGATGCAGTATCTTGATGTAGAAATGCCTCCTCACTGTCACCAGAAGTTCAGGAATTTTTCAGGCTGATGTACATGAGTCCATTGTGCAGACTCTGACCATAAAAATACAACAGAAATCCCTGTACTGTCTTCAAATGGAGAATCCATGAAGTGGGTTTTCATGGGCAATCGCCTAGGTCAGGGCTTAGTCTCTCACCTAACTTGGTTTCTCCATGGAAAGCACCAGGCAGAGAGCAGCCTCATGCAACTGAAGATGGAAAGTCAGCATATGGGAGTGGAGGCTACCTCAGCTCAGTGAGTACAGACACAGGAGGAGGCCAGTGTCAGGTGTGCCAGACTCAGAACCTCACAAAGCCAGAAGTCTTGTCAATTTTGTCCACTAAGAAACACGAAGAACCTGACACAGTGTCTGGTACGCAGGGACTCAAAAGACCTGGGGTTGGTAGATATAACAAAGTAGTATTAACAAAACTAAGTGCTCAGAAGCCCCAAATGCTGGTGTCCCCACGGCCATTTGTTTGGGACATTTATTGTATTTTAATTTTCTTCTGTATTTTTCCTAAGTAGAATTTTACTTTCCAATGATTTAGGTAAATACTTGAGAAATTTGCATTTATAAACTTTAGCTTGGAAAGAGTTAGGAGAAAAGACTCAAAAAGTTCTAAACTGGAAAAACCTTAAGTTTATAATGAAATAACTTTTAGGATAAGTCAAACAACTAAATGTTCTTGTTTTAAGGAAAATATGTTCAAATTTCAGATTGACTTTGTTCTCCTTTATTTATTTATTTACTTGGCTTTTATGACTGACTTTCAGTATACTAATAATGTGTGCTTGTTTGGGAACATATAAAACACAGAAAAAGAAAGGAAATGATATGCAGTTCCTTCTGAGATAATGGAGGTATTCACATAATTTTACTTTGTCTTTATTTTTATATATATAACAATTTTTAGAACTTACTTTTTAAATTTCCTATGGGTTGACAATGCCCATGCATAGGTTATACAATGAAATGATACTGAGTGCACAGTCTAAAACTTACCAGGTTTTCAAACTAGTAAATAACATGTCCATTATTACTACAGCAGCTGTGTCTTTCCCTCCAAGAGTTTAGAACAATTTCCTGCTACACAGTCTTCAGTTAGCAAGAGTACAGTGAAGGAACTTGAGTTAACTTTTAAAAACACTCTTGATGAGCATTTCCATATTTATATTTGATGCTTGATAATTTCTTTTTGGTAAGTCCTTAGGAGCAGGTCAAAACAATGAACATTTTCAAAGCTTCTCATGCCAATCCTAGAAATGTTACTGTAACTGGTTTTCACATGTCATTAAAGAAAACGGGATCACAGTGTCTTTTTATTTAAACCATTTCTTTCCAGCTATGCTCAGCACACATGCAAAACAAACACAAAACTTTAGAACGTTTGGATTTTAGTTGGATTTTTTTTTCATAATATTTTCTTTTTTCTCTGTTTGTCTTTGAGTTCAATTCCCTGCTTCCATTATAAATGTCCAACATCTCCTTCAGAAAGATCCCAGAGAAAATGCATCACAGCCTGCACATGATGACTGCCTATCTTCCTCAAAGTACAGTGAGCACTGTGGGTGACAGAGAGCTTACCTCTCTGAGTTCCTGGGAAAAGGTGCCTGGGACTCTTGGTACCTAAGATTCTCCAAGTTGAATAACACAGAGGGAAAAGCAAAGTGATAGCTGCCAGCTCCCTGGAGGGCTGCCGTATGGTTCACCTGTTGGGTGATGACTACTAGTTTAAGTTATGCCCACTGGGCTCTCAGACCCTGGGATGTTGTTCTGGCTTCATCTTGCTGCTGTGATAAACACTTGGAGCAAAAACAACTTAGGAGAAGAAAGGGTTTATTTGACTTATACTTCCAAGTTGTAACCCATCACTGAGGGAAGTCAGGGCAGGACCTCAAGGCAGGTGGCTGGAGGCAGAAACCTAGGGGAATGATCCTTGCTGGCTTGCTTACTCTGTCTCACTCACAGGCTCATGCTCAGCTATCTTTCTTATATAACCCAGGACTTGCCCGGGATACCTACTACGGTACACTGGGTCCTCTTATATCAATTAATAAGCAAGACAATATCCCATAGACATCTCCACAGGATAATCTAATCTACACAGTTCCTCAATCCTGGCTTCTTCTTAGATGACTCTGGGCCACGTCAAGTTGATAATTAAAGCTAACTACAAGATATGTGTTACCTGAAACCAGAAAGTCTCCAGTGTAGTCCATTCGTCAGACTGCTCCAAACCACATGGTTGGGGCCACTCAACAAGACATTAGATTGAAGACTGGAGGTACTCTTGCCTGTGTGCTAGCAGAGCTCTCTCTAAAGCAGCTTCCATTTGTAGCCAGAAAGCTGCCTGACTCCCTGAGAAGAAAAACTGCCTGAAGCTTTGAAGTTCACCGCATGTGTTCAATATAAATACGGTGCTTCTCCCAGGGCAAGGCTCAGACTGGTTCTCTGTCTGCTGTGGGTTAGTATTTGGGGGTACATGTGGGCTTAAGCTGTCTATTATCCAGAGCCTAGGCAAGGTGTCTATAAAGATTCTGTACAACTGCATATTGATATGGGACTATAGGTTATGCCAACTGTAGAAACTGACCGGTAGAATTTAGCTAAAAGAACAAAAGAAATCCAGAAGAAGCATTCCCACAAAGGTGTATTAGTCAGGGTTGTCTAGAAGATCACAACCAATAAAATAAAGATATATATATATATATATATATATATATATATATTCATGAGATATATGAAATTTCTTTAGTTGGTTTATGTGACATAATCTGGGTGGTCCAATAAAGGCTGTCTCAAACTGGAGAGGCTGAGAACCACAGCTCCTCAGTACAGAAGGATTGGAGGCCTCAGCAGTTTTAGTCTGGGTCAAGGAGTAATCCACTTATCTATTATTAACAGTACCTAGTTAACATGTCATCAATATTTGCTCTGTGTGAGGATGCATATTCATTTTCTCCCTTAACCCACATGTCAACCCCATCAAATAGAGAGTTACATATTCTCTCTCACAGCTGGAAAATTGTTCCCTGGAAAGACCAGGTAACTAACCTCAGGTTACATATTTACATAGGTTCATAGATCATGTGGTCAAACACAATGTTTAGGAATTCTGGAGTCTGGATAATATACAACATTGCCACCATCTCCTGGGAAAACAGCCTCTCTGTTGCTGTGATAACACACTCTGATCAAAATCAGCTTGAGAGAGGAAAGGATTTGTCTCAGCTTACAACTCCAGATAACAGTTCATCATTAAGGGAAGTCAAGACTGGAACTCAGGGCAGGAACCTGAAGGCAGCCCTGCCTCTGTTCCACATAGCATTACCTCTAACAAGGAGGAGTTTGCTTCACAGGCAGAGAAGTACAGCAGGAACCATGGAGGATGCTGCTTGCTGGCGGGGAATTCGGCTTATACACAGATAGCTTTCTTACACGGCTCAGGACCACCTGGCCAGGTATGGAACCACACACAGTGGACAGGGCCCTCTTACATCAATTGCCAGTCCTACACAGACATGCCCACCTGTTGTAGGAAATTCTTCATCTGAAGCTTTCTTCTCAGATGGCAGTAGGCTGTGGCAAGTGGACAGTTAAAGCTAAGCAGGACAGTCTCTCCCAACTTTTCTTTTTCTTTCTCTATTTATGATGTAATACATAATATGCTTACATTCTATAGCCACATGCTGCTTTTTTACATGTCAGCCTTTCAAAGCACTCATTACTGGAACAGGCAGTTTTCCCATGTGCCTCAAGGTATGCACACTTTGACTCCTTGTTTATATTTCATGATGTTTGAACTTTCCATGAAGGGCCACATCTGCATAGACAGAGAACACACCAACAGTAAGGTCACAGAGTCGAACTGCACTACCATCACTCTGGTTCAGAGCTCTCGGCACTGCCAGCCCCAGTGGCCCAGCCACAAGTGTCTGAGATGCACTGATTTAAAGATTCAATTTTCTGGAGCTACGGAGGTGGCTCAGTCAGTGAAGTGTTTGCTGTGCAAGCATGAGGACTTCACTTCAATCCCCAGAACCCAGCTAAAATCATGGCTGTGGCCAGGCATGGTGGGGCATGCTTGTAATCCCAGCAGTAAGGGAAGGGGATAGGCAGAGCCCCAAACTCGCCAGCCAGCTGGCATAACTTCCTTGGAAAGTCCCAGGCCTGTGAGAGTTCCTGTCTTAAAAAACAAAATGGAGGCCTGAAGAGATGGCACAGTGGTTAAGAGCACTAACTGCTCTTTCAGAGGACCCTGGTTCGAGACCCAGCACCAACACGGTGGCTAAGGACTGTCCATAACTCCAGTTCCAGAGATTCCAACACACGCTTCTGGCTTCTGTGGGCACTGCTCGCATGTGGTACACTTGCATGCATGCAGGCAAAACACTTATACACTTAAAATAAATAAATGCATAATTTTTAAATAAAGCAAAGGGGATTGTAGCTAAGGAACAACACCCAAGGTTGATCTCAGTCTATACTTAACTGAGTTTGGGAAGCAGCAGTACGGCCCTGCAAAAGTCAACTCTGCTTCCTGGCTCCCTTGCTCACACCTGAATGCTCCCGGGCCAATTTGCTAATTCTGTAGGTTTCAGCACACAATCTTCTTGCCGCGGTTACCCTCAGAAAATCTGAGCCAGGAGTGCTGGTCAAAAGCTTATGAACCCCAAAATCCCCTTTTTCCTCCGGGGCCTATGGTCCAGGAGACAAGAGGGCATGGCCTCAGATTCTTCATATCCTTCTGGGTGGGAGCAGCATTCTGGACCTGGGGTCTGGAATTTTGCTGCCAGGGTGGAGAGGCCATTAGCAGCTATGGATGGCCCGGGCCCTCTGCCTTTTCCCAAGGGAAGGCACAAAGGTGGGGCTCGGCACTAAAGATGGGCTGCTAAGTTACAGGTTTTCAGCAGCTTTGCATCCTTCTCAGAATTTCTTTTGCCAAGTTTTTGTTTCATATTGGACCTTTTCTCTTTTGAGCAAAAATATCTCAGGGCTGGCTCAGGCCCTGGAAGCTGTGGGGTTTCCTATGACAACAGCGACACCTGCTGTCAAGAATAAAGCTGGTAATTTCTCCAAGAAAATTCTCTGTGGTGGACACAGCTTTCGGATTTCCAACACCTGGAAGGAGAAATGAATCCATTTCCCGAGGAGCAAGCCCTACTGTGCTGAAAAAGCAAAGCCAAATGAGAGGCCAGGGGTAGGCAGAAACAGGAAACGGGACCTGCTTTCGAGTTCGAAAAGCGAAAGGCTCCAAGGGGTGCATGACTCTGCCAGGAAAGGTTAACAGAGGCACTCCCTCCTAAGTGAGAGTCAGGAGAGCTCAGGAGCTGAGGAGTCCCAGCTCTTTGTCTGACGTTGGAGGGCGAGATCAGGCTGTTTGCGGGACCCTGCCCCACAGAGGAGCTGTTCCTGCAGGTACAGTTTCCCAGCTAGGACCCTCTGAACAGCTTGTCTGGCCTGGTCACATAGGGTTGGTGAGCACTTGTCTTGTGCCTCTGGCTTCTAGTACTATAGGAAAGGTTACTGTGCGGCCAGTGTCACACTACCAGGGAACTCCAAAACAGGGTCCTCTGATTTCCTAAAACCTTAGAAATCAAAGAGGGAACATGACACACCAAGGCTGCATTCAGTGTGTTTTCTATCTCAGGAAAGAATCTATATTTACTCATTTAATTCACCTTAACTTTTAATGAGGGGAAGATTTGAAATAGCTGTGATTGATCAGATGCTTGGAGATTACGAAACAAGATAAACATTAAAATGATCTGCTTTACAGATCACTTCTGTGTTCCAAGTTTGTTTTTTGTTTTGTTTTGTTGTTTTGTTTTTTTTTCTCACTGTGATGGCAAGTATTAACTTTCACCTTGACAAGATCTGGAATCATTTATGGAACAGGCATTCAGGCATGCCTGGAAAGGATTATTTAGCCTCTGGTATGACTGTGAGGGATTATATGGGTTATGTAAATTTAGTGTGGGAAGACTGGCTTTTAGTGGTAACTATGCCGTGGCTGGGGTCTTGGGCTCTATGAAATGGAGAAAGTGAGCTGAGCACAAGTGTTCATCTTCTTGCTTCCTGACTGTAGATACAGTGAGGCCTCAAGCTCCTGCTGCCTTGGCCTGCCTTAATGGATGCATCCTTGAACTGTGAGCTAACATAAACCTTTTCTCCCTTGAACTGCTTTTATTAGTGTACTTTATGACAGTGACAGAAAAAGAAATGCAGCTGAGTTTTTATTAAGAATCCCATGGGAAGTTCATCCAGTGTCTAATCCCTAAAGATAAGAGTCTGAGGACAGAGATGGCCTGGGGGTTACAGGAGGGAGCAATCATCCTTGGTTTTTAATCAGTGAAGAACATGGAGTGGAAACCAAGGGTTTTCAAACTTGTGAAGAAATCTATTGAATTTTTTTTATGTATACAAAAAATAAAAGTCTTGCAAGGGGTCTAATTTTAAGATTGGAAAAGAGCAAGTCTATCAATAGATGCCCGGGCCACCTAATAATCCTATGGGGAGTTTGCCCACTTCAGGGCAAGCTCCCACCTGCAGGAGTCTGCGATTCACGGAAACCTGTCCTCCTGCAATCTCTGTCACTTTGCCTTCTCCTCTGTAGGGTGCAGCATGTAACATCTCCTTTGCCACAGTGAGAATCAGGGATGATCATTCATCAAAAAAACATTAATGATTGCAAAGAACCAAACAAGAAAATCTGCGAATCTCCAAAGGGAAAGGAAAATTACTGTTTTCCTTCCCGGTGTCTGTCGGTGCTCAGTAAGATTCCCATCTACTTGGATGGAATCTGGCATGTTTCCTTGTAGATTCATGCTTTAATGCTTGGTCTCCAGCTGGTGGCGCTGTTCTGTTTTGAAAGCTACTGGGATTCAGCACATGGGGCCTGGCTGGTGGAAGTAGGTCACCAGATACAGATCTTTGGTGGTTTTCTGGTTCCAGCCTGAACCCTCTGCTTCTACCATGTGAGGACCCACTGCTTCACAGTCCTGCCACTAGGGACGGGGCTGATGCACCATGCCTTCCCTTCCCTCCATGATGAACTAAACCCCTCTGAAAGTACAGAACAAAATAAATCTCCCCTAAGGGGTTTCTGTCAGGAATTTTGTCACAGGGAGTGAGAAAAGTGACTAAGAGAACAATCAGTGCTATGACCTTTTACCTGGAACAGTTTGCCAAACAAGACTGATACCTTGGTCATTAGATTAGCCTTTGTTCCCTGGATCCCAACTCTACTTTCCTGCTGAAGAAGCAGGTTGAGGAAGAGTCTGGACATCAGGAACTTCATGGTCCTGAACATGTTCCCGCACTGCCTAATCAAACACTCATTTCATCACTCTTGGACCCCCTATCCCTAATCCCGGTGGCTTCAGGCTCAGGAGTTCTGTAGCTGTCTTCACTTTCCTACACAGACCATAGCTTTCTTTGCTCATGTGGGAGGGACCAGGGTCTGCAGGCTCCAACCTATCCTGTGTTCCGGCTGAGCTCTCGTCTCAGGCTGGCATGCAGAAGAGATGAGCACTGGAATACACAGCAGTAGTCCCATGGAGAGGGCTGCATTTTCAGCAGTCTCTTCAGGGTGTTTCTGCTCTGCCGTCCAGGGTCATCCAAACCCCTCACATAGACATGAGGCCGGAGCCCAGTGTCTGTTGGAGCCTCTCAAACACAGAGGCTGCCTATCACACAGAGAATGATCTGCCACCTTCCTATTTTCTTACCATTGTCATGTTCACTTCACTGATTCCCTGCTTATGGCTTAATACCGTTTCTCACTATTGGCATCTGGGCTGAAGGCTGCAACACAAACACCAAAAGACCAAATCAAGATTGAGAGAAAAAAAAAAAGAGCAAAATAATTCCCATTTCAGATGGAGGAGCAGATGGGGTTCTTGGCTCATCAGAGAATTTAAACTGACCCTGGGCACCAAGCTAGAGAAGACAGACTGTCACTGCTGACGAGCAGCACTAAAGAGACCTGCTTCCTCACACTCGTGCTGCGCTCTGGGGTTCTTTTCTCTGTGCTGTGTGCAATTAGGAGGAAACGGAAGAGTTCTGCAGATGCTGCTGGAAGCTGCACAGGCAGCTGTGGGATGCAGACAGCCCTGGGTGCTGTCCACTTCCATTGTCCAGGATTCTTTCAACTTTGGGAGCTCCACACTCCATCCCACTGGTGGACAGGAATGAAGCCGCCTGCCCATCATCATTACTTCACAAAATGAGACAAATGATTGACTGGACCTGCCCAGCAAACCTTGCACGTAATAGATACTCAATAAACCCGGCTCCCTTTCCTTTCTCACTGCTTGGCCAAGGCCCTGAATCTCTTGGAAGCTCTCTGTTCACATTTGCCTTTCACAGCTGGTGAGGATCAGAACTAGGTAGGCAGTACTGACCTTTCCTTGGGGGACATTTAGAAAATAAATTCTGTCTACACATAGGGCACATGTACGCAGGACTTGAGACAGGAGTGCCTTATTTTAAATAGGTTTTTAAGCTTTCTGTAAATCTTTAAATATGACTGTCTTAGACAAACTTTTGCTACAGATCTTGAAGCTGTCCTCTTGTTCAGTTATCAGCATATGCTACCAAACTCTACCTACATTTTCAGCAATTCTATACACTGACTTCTTTTGATTAGGGTGAAATGTTTATTTTAATAATTTAGGATAAAATCTGCTTCAAACAAATCAAACTCTGCAGTGCACTTGTTACTAAAAATGGCACAAACCAAAAGATGTTCAATGAGTTTGATGATATTCCTGCTGTAATTGGAGTGAATGGAAATCTATTGGAGTTTACTAATAACTTTCAGGAGGATTGTGGCAGGAGGATGGGAAGAAGAAAGGAATGCAAAGAGCAAACCCAACAGCAATAGAAGATGGAGGATGTGCTGAGCCCTCTGGCCATGTTTCTAGGTTCTTTTCCTTCCTGTGGTAGGAACTTCTTACCACAAGAGGTGCTCCCTGGGCACTCTCCTGGTTGGTTTTAACTTAACCTTGCTCCACTAATTCCTGACCAATACTGAGGCGCTAACTCTCAGAATCTGACTCACCAGACAGCACATGTGCCACAACATACCCAGCTGATTGTCATGCAGCATGGGTTCCAAATCTGTTGGTTATTGGGTTAGAAACCTTTCTAGTTGCTGTGACAAAAGTAAGTTAAGGAAGGAAAGGTCTGTCTCACAGTTTGAGGGTAAATCACAGCAGGGAAGGCTTGGGGGGCAAAATCTGTCCCAGCTGTGGCCACCCTGAGTCCACAGTCAGGAAGCAGAAAGACAGAGAGGAATGCTGGTGCTCAGATGGTTTTCTCCATTTTACTCAGTCTAGGACCCCAGTCCACGGATAGTGCCATGATATTCAGAGCGGGTCCTCTCTCCTCAGTCAAACTCTGTAAACACCCTCATTGACACACCCAGGTGTGTGTTTTCATGGTGATTCTAAATCCAATCAATTTGACAGTGTAGACTGCCCATCACAACTATCAAGCAAAATATTTAATCTTTATATTTAAAAGTCAATCATTTATTAAGGACACAGAACCACCGAAAATGTCAGAAATTTAAAGAACCGTGTTAATAGAATCCTGAGTTGAGAAGACAGGCTAGAAACAAAAGAACCAACTAGGCATTTGTGTAGAGAGAGCCCTAGAGAGCCCTAGAGCAGGACTCACCTTGAGGAGAGAGACTGTACTCCTCCATCTGAACTTGAATCTGTCCATAGACTTGGATGTTGCTGATGAAGACGGAGTTGGACTTGCCAGTACTTCTGGTCAGCTAGAGAGCACTTGACTTTTTAATCAGACACTCCAGAAGCAAAGGACATTTGAGGAAAGTCTCCAGTGTGAAAAATGAATCAGAGTATAAGAGCAGGGGAAGGGGAAGCCTTAGATATAAAGTGTCTATAAAGGCTCATGTGTTGAACACTTGGCTCCCCAGCTGGGAGATTCCATCACTGACAGGAACTGTCTGGAGAACATTCTGACCCAGTCAATCTATTAATCCCTTGATGGAGTCATAATCAGATTACACTATTTGGAAATAGTAGAAACTAGGAGATGGGGTCTGTCTGGAGGAAGCAGATCGCTGGAGGTACACCATGGACTGATATTCTCTATCCCTGGCCTCTTCCTGTCTCCCTCTCTGCTTCCTGGCTTCTATGTGAGGGGCAGCTGTGTTCCTCCATGCCCAACTGCTACGATGCCTTACCTCACCACAGCCCAGAGCAGAGGAGTTAGTCAACTACAGGTAGAAAACTCTGAGCCAAAATAAATTTTTCTTTCAAACTGTGTCTCTCAAGTATTTGTAATAGTGGCAAAAAAACAAACAACAACAACAACAACAAAAAAAAAACTTACTAACTCACTGAAGCAATACAGTGAGAAGAAGAAAACATTTTTACAATCTATTTGATTTAGGTCTGTAGATAGTGGTAGACAAGTGTGATAGGCTCATGACCTTAGATTCAATTCCTAGTGCCACATTATATATATGTATATTTGTATGTTTATGTGTATGTTGATGTGCTATATGTTTATATTTACTATCTTCAAAAGGAGTGTGACCCTCAAATTTTTTCAAAAACAATTAATTTGGGGAACATTTAAAAAATCACATTTTATATGAAAGATGTATATGAGGAATATGTGGCCTGACCTCTAAACCCTAGCCTTCCACAACAGAATACACACATTGTTTAGAAATCAAAAGTTGCAAACTAGAAGAAATCATAGAAAGCATTTGAAGTAGTTGGCTCTGGGACCTAAGGTGTGTATGAGAAAGGTCTATAGTTGTTTAATAAACCTTCCCTTGGTCTTTTAAATTTTTTATTACATTTTTATTTAGTATGTGTGTGTGCATATGTGTGTGTGTGTGTGTGTGTGTGTGTGTGTGTGTGTGTGTAAAACCTGGGGTAGTTGTTTCTCTCCTTCTACCATGTGGGTCCCAGGAATTGAACTAGAGTCTTCAGCACTTGGTGCAGACGTCTTTATCCACTGAGCCATCTTGGAAGCCCTCATTATTTTTTGATTAAAAAATTTCACAGTTAGTAATATAACTGAACACAAACCATTGGTTTCTTTCTATACATATCCTTCCAGTAGCCCTGACTCCAACTTCTTTATGCCAGTCTTCAGCTAGGTACCTTCTTGGGTAAGTCCCTTTCTACACTGCTAAACTACAGTTGATTGTAGTTTGTTTTTCTGTTGCTGTGTTGAAACACTGACCAAAACCAACTTGGGGAGGAAGAGGTTTATTTCATCTTACTCTTCCAGGTCATGGTGCATCTTTGAGGGACAGCAGGGCAGCTCAAGCAGCAACTTGGAGAGACACTGAAACAGAGACCACGGAAGGACGTTGCTTACTGGCTTACTCCCACTGACTTGCTTAGCTAGCTTTCTTTTACAGCTTCGGCCCAATGGCCTGGGCCCTCCTATATCAATTAGCAATTAAGAAAATGCCCCACAGACATGGCTACAGGCCAATCTGATGGAAGCTGTTCTTCAATTGAGGTTCTTGTTTCCCAGGTGACTCTAGGTTTGTGTGAAGTTGACAACTGAAGCTCTGATACAGTTCAAAATGTAATCAGAGATTAAGAATCCAAAGCTTAGAGAAACTGTATCTTAAAATATCACCCTCCTTTAACCACAGCACCCTAAGACCCCTGGGGGTTTGCCAGCACCATGAACAGTACCAACCACAAGTGTATATATGCCATTGTTTTTTCAACATATCTAAACCTATGACAAAGTTCACTTTATAAATTAGGTACAGTAAGATATTAACAACAGTAATGAGATAGAACAATTGCTAGACTGCACAGTAACAAACTTGTCTGTTCACCATTGTGTGCCTTAGGCTCATTAACCAGCAAAACAGGGATTGCCTGAACTCGGGGCTTACAGTCAGTATCTTCACAGTCAGTCTTATCATCAAGATGCTGGCTTTGTGACTCTTAGTTACCGCATGGAAACGCTGAGCACAAGGCTCGTCACCACGTCACATCCTAGAAGGGATGGCATGAATTTCAACATGTTTCTCAGAATGGTGCAAAACCGAAAGCTTCTATATCAGTTATTTCTGGCATTTTCCATTTAATAATCTCAGACTACAGTTGAGCAAAATCAGATCAAGGAAAATCACAGATGGGGGCAGGGGTTCATTGTTCACAGGAGATAGTGAAGTCTGAAGCCCAGGAATCATGACTACTGACTACCGTATTTTATGTATCAATCTAGGCCTCATCAGTGTTTACTCCATTTACCAGGACAGCCTTGGCTCTCTGGGTTCCTATTAGCACAGTCCTTTGTTCCAGTTCTCTCCTTCCTTCTCACACAAATAGGTTGGAAGGAAGACCCTTTGCAAATGCAGACTACACATCTTACAGACCCACCTTCAGCCTACCAGGCCAGTGGAGACAAAGGCACCCAGGGCTCTCCAGAAGAGGAACTCCAGAGGAGCTAGTCTCTGCACAGTTGTTTATTCCGGCAAGGAAACCACATGTGGCTGTGACTGCCCTGATATGTATATATGAGATGCCACACATCCTGTCACTTCCCTCAAAGCATCTAAAGGACATATTTTAAATCCCTTTGGAAACGGTAAATGGAAATAAAGTAAAATACGGGAGATCAGAGGAAAAGAGCATCCCTTTTGGCCGATTCCTTAGAAAGGGCTTCAAGGAGAGAGTAGCTTTTAACCTCAACCATAATGAATGAGGGGAGTCAGTCACACTCCTCCATCTTTACTGTGGAGTGCTTGAGTCTTTCCTGACACCCCTCCCATATTCCCAAGTGACTGGACTCCATAGCACTCCCTACAAAGATTTGTCAGCTGTAACGTTATGTTGTCTTTGGAAGTCCTGAACCACTTCTGGACCTGGAAGATATTCAAGAAAATCCAAGTGCACGCCTGCCCTGACTATGAAGCCCAGCATCTTTCAAGGTCTCTGTGCTGGTGGCTGAGACTTGAGACTTCCCATGTCCACAGAGGCATTCCAGTCTGCTCCATGGCCTGCTGTCTGGGAGCCTGAATAAGGACTGACTGGCTGGTGCACAGACTCTCCATCCCTTCAAATGCTGCCCCTCTGGTCCCATAATGTGCAGCATTGTCAACAGCTGATGTAATAGCTTTTGCCATCTGTCATTTCAAAGAGAGGTTTTCGAACTGAAATCCAGACTCAATGGAAACAAAGAATTGTCTCTTAACTCAAGGCCAATCCTTTCTTTAGGGACTCCCTCTCATCTCTGTGGGCCATGACTGTCAGTGTAACCTTATCACACCAGTGGGGCAGCCAACTCCAGTAGTAAAATCTGCAAGCCTGTAGCTCACAGCACAGACTGACAATCACAACCGGAGATAGCAGAGGCGAGGTGTGTGTTTGTTTATTTGTCTTTGGGAGCATTTTTCCTAATGCTGGGGAAGAAGAGTTTATTTTTCCACTCCTATTCACACCAGCTGCCGCGAAGCCGCAATAAAGGCTCCGGGCGCATCACTCTGGCCGTAGATCACGGAGAGGCCCAGCTGCAGATGGATGCGGCAGCTGGTCCAGAGAGGAGCTGCAGCCTCCTCCCTCATACACACCCAGGCTTGGGACACAGGGAGCAGCTTACAGGCTCCCTCGCATCCCTCTCCAGATTTATGAAGCAGGAAGCAGCCAGCCAAAAACACAAAACAGGAAAGGCCCAACTGCTCCTCTTTCTTTTTTTCTTAAAGCCAACACACACCTAGCCATTCCTTAGCCCATAGACAAAGAAAACCATCTGTCTGCTACAGTTGTCGGAAAGCTGGCTTCTTGGACACAAAAGCCACTTTGTGAAAGTGTCCTTAGGGATGGCCATTGATTGAAGTCTCCCAGCACTGTAGAATGTGAAAGAGAGAAGACATAACTGGTACTGGGACACAGTGGGAGCCAGACACGTGACAAATGACATGGGCTTCTCTAATCCCCAGCTGCTCTCTAAGACTTATAGTGGGAAAGCTGAAGATCCTACTTGGGTTGACATGGTGATGAAGCTTCACCAGTGGGTACAGACAGGCCTGTGTGTACAGATGACTGTGACCTTGAGATCTTCTAGATGTACTATGTGACTTCCATGTTCCCAAGCTCCTTTAGCCAAGGTTCAATGGGCTTCCTTCCTTTGTACCATATCATAAATGCATAGATTTTAAATCTCAGAGGAAATCTGAGATTGATTCCCAGCCTCTTGTTTTACATGTAAGAAAACTAAGGCCCTGAAGTCCTAGCAACTACGACACACAGCAGCTTCGAGGGTAGGCTGACAGCAGAGTTTACCCTCCATCTGTCTTCACAAGTTCTGTAAATAAGTCTCTTGATGCTGCCCAGGAACCATCTCTCAGAGGAGAGTGTGATGTGCCATGCATGCAGCCCCATTTTGACTTCCCTGATCTGATCTTATGGACCAAAGAAGGCCCTAAGACCTGCCTAGCTTAACTATTCACTGGCTGAAACAAAGAAGTGATGCAGGAAATACACCAACTCTAATTCTTTTTTAGAATAAAGAGGAGTCGGGGAGGAGGCTCAGGCAGTAAAGTGCTTGCCTTACAAGCAGGAGGACCTGAATTGGACCATCTAAACCCACATATGAAAGCCTGGCATGGTGCTCAGCACTTGTAATCCCATCACTGGGGAGAAGGAGACAGGAGGATCCTTGGGACTCTGTGGTCAACCCAGGCTAGACTACTTGGTGATTTCCAAGGCAGTGAGAGACCCCTGCCTCAGAAAATAAAGAAACAGAACAGTGCTTGACGAACAGCATCAAGGTTGTCCTCTATCCTCCACTCATACACAGGCGTGCGCATGCACACACACACACGCACACTCTTCACATACACAAAAAGTTAATGAATTTTACAGAATCTGACTCAGAATTTAGTATTGCAGCACATGTGACCCACTGCAGGGAATGTCAAAGAGAAAGTGAGGACTGCTGGTAAGCAGCTCGCCCTCTGTACCCATGGGGTTCAAACTACCTAAATCAGAAAATACACAAAAAAATACATACACAAAATAACTCACATCTGTGCTGAACATGTAAGACTATATCAAGCCACTATTCCCCGAATCATATGACAGCGATTTCCAGGGCATTTCCACTGCATTATAAGCAGTGTAAGTCATTCAGAGAGGCTTTAACGCACACATAAACATGGATTTAGATGTAAATACTGTATCGTTTTATGCAAGGGACTCAAACATCATCAGATTTTGGTACCCATAGGAGGTCCTGGAACCAATCCTCCGCAGATGCTGAGTCTTGCTGTACTTAGGTGGGAGAATTCCTTCATTTCTACCACTTCCTCATGATTTGGTGTCCAAGACCAATGGGTGAGGGAAAGGTCCGCTCAGGCATGAGTGGTGCTTCAGTTAGTTCTGCGCTCTGGTGCACTATGTCTGAGACAGGCCTGTGCTCTTCAGAGTTACTGCCATACTGAATTTTTCTCTTTTTCAAATAAGGTTGTAGTGGAGTGTGGGTGCTGGCAGAAACAGTGTCAGAGACAAAAAAGATGGCCCCTTCCCCAAGGCAGAGGCATACAGAATGCTGAAATGATGGCTAGTTTCAGTTGTCAAATCTATATACCTAGGAGGAGAGAACCTCAACTGAGAAATTTCCTCCATCAGAGTATCCTGTGGGTCTTGTCTACGAGGCATTTTCTTGATTGCTAATTGACGGAGGAGGGCCCCGCCATCTACGGGCAGTGGTACCCCTGGGTCTGGGTTATACAAGAAAGCTGGTTGACCATGAGCTCAAGTGAGGAAGCCAGAAAGCAGCATTCCTCTATGGTTTGTGCTTCAGGTTCCTGCCTTGAGCTCCTGCCTTGGCTTCCCTCGATGATGGACTGTAACCTGTAAGATGAAATAAACCCTTTCCTCCCCAAGTTGATTTTGATTATGGTGTTTATCACAGCAAGAGAAAGGAAATTAGAAGAGCTGATATCCCAGAAGGGAAAAATAAGTCATAAACCAACATGTTCTTATTCACAAAATGAATATGTGATAATATGAACAGATGGTAGCTTCTCTACAGTGAGTTCTAGACTTTTCTATGAATGCAAAGATTATAACATTGGACCAGGTGCATGGCTGGGCTTGGAAGTGTCTGAGGACCGAAGCACAGAGCTAGCTGTCTACCCTTCCCATAGGACAACAGAGTTCTCCCAGGAACGGTCACTATTACCTAATGCAGGGTTTCCCTGGGCACCTGCCAGAATTAGAATCAATTTAGATGGAGGTCATTGTTAAACAATAGGTTTCTCTTCACTTGCCCTGCCTTGGAATCATTCTTTCACTTATTTCACTCATTAGATCAAGGATTTCCTTTCAAGGAAGTCAGCTGTCTCACACTACCATATCACTGTGTCCATCACGACCCCTAGCACACAGTGAGACTTTGCCAACAGTTATTAAATAAATGATATGTGAGTAAATATTTAAAATTACACATGTGCTTTTTCCACCACTCAAGTTCAAAGAGTTTTATGTTAGTGGATGCTGAAGATCTAAAAATAATGCTCTTTTGCAAAACCAAGCTATTGAAAAATAAATAACTTTGCTGCTTCAGAATGGAGTCAAACTGGTCTCTCTAATGTGACACACCTGCTGTTTTCTCTAGGCGCTCTCAGTGACGGCTGCATAGTCACACAATTGGGAACCAAGAAGCAAGCATTGGACCGAGTCTCGGCCCCAGCATCTCTGACTCATCCTTGAGGGTAAGACCTTGGCCTTATGTGCTGAAACCTCCACAGGTTCTAATGCATGGCTTAGATTAAGGACCATTGAACAAGAAGGAAGAAGCAACTTCTTCCATCCATCTGTTTGCTGGAGAGCATCACATTGAATGATCTGCTTGTTATGCATACTAGATGGTTAAAGTCATGCAGATGAATGTTCCATGTTTGATGAGCTCTCACTCATCAAAGATGAGTTCTAAAACTCATTAAAATTCAAAAGCTTTTGAAAACCCATCATGTCCCATCAGGACATCAGTCATTTAATAAGAGTTCAGCATCATTCAACAAGATCAAAAAATCTTAACATCTAAAATTTTTGTTGTTGGCAGTCGTAGTGATGGGCATTGAACATAGGGCCTGGCATATGCTAGAAACTTGTTCTGCCACTAAGCTGTGCTCCCAGCTCCGGACTTCTGAAATTTTTGTTTTAGATTTCTAAAAAAAATTGTTCACAGTGACCTCAACATGGAAGCCAGTGCAGCAATACCGTCCCTGGAACACCGGCCCAGGCACTACTCATCTCACTGAAGGAAAGCCCCGTTCCCAGCCCCATGACTTGCCACTGTGGGCAGCAGATACGTGATGCTGTAGGCACCTCCCGAGGTCAGGCTCAGTCACTAAAGTTCACGCTTTCCCAATATCTAAAGGCAGGTGGTCCATTCCACCAGCATACAGAAGTATAGAGAAGCACAGAGGAATTTTCAACCCTCACTAGACAAACGCCAATGTGCAATTGTTTCTGTGTGTCCAGACGGGACACTCAGCAGTGCTGGGGGTAAACAGGAACTCAGCACCTGCCACTCAACTACAAACAGCAAAGCTCTTTGAGGAGAAGATGGTAAAGACTAGACAAGCAAGGGGCTTCTGCTGGATGCTCTGCTGCCTCATGCTCTCGGGCTTCTTTGGGGACACCCAAACTTGGTTCAGACTCATTTATTCTTCCATTAGTCCCAGACACCAGATTTAAGCACAGCAAAGAGGGCCTGCTTTTAAAGGAAAATGACTCTGTGATCATTAACCAATACCTAATAAAGTGAGGGCTTCAAACGGCTACAGAGAACAGATGTTTCCAGGGCTAAATGGAAAAAAATTATGCCCCCTCATGCCTCGAAAGCTAACCTGCTCCATCACATGGGTTAGAACACAACCAGGCATCCTCACTGGATGCTTGGGTGTGATCAATGGGAAGGGCTGCTGGTTGCTTTAAGTCAAATCAGGTGTTTGCACAGGTAAACATCACACTCACAAATGAACATCTGTAGCCAATGGTGCACACACTCACAGGTCTCTAAGATGTCAGCCAGCAATGTTTGAACAGACACAGCTACCATAGATGACTTTCAAAAAGAAACTAACCCCTTTCTAACCTTGGAGAGCCTGGGGAATAAAAAGTACAATCTGTGAAGATACCCATCACTGGACTCCACTTAGGACCCCCATGAACCCTAAAAAGCCATGTATGTTTTTTTTGTTACATCTAAATGGAGTGGATTTGATCCTAAGTAAAGTTTTAAACAGCAACTTTTAAGTTACTATATAGTAAAAAGTACCAATTTTTACTCTTTTTTTTTTTTTTTGATATGTGTATATGTGTACATGAGCAGAGAGACCAGAGAATATCAGTGGTCCTGTTCTATTAGTTTCTGTCTTATCCCCATTAGATAGGTTCTCTCACCAAAACAGAACCATGAGCTCCATCTATTTTGACTAGGCTAGCTGGGCCAGCAAACTCAGGGGGCTTCCTGTTTTCACTCCTTCTTCCCAGGACTAAGGTGACAGGCACACCGTGGGCAGTGAGGATCTGAACCCAGGTGTTCATGATTGTACAGCAAGGGCTTTTACCTACCAACTCATCCCCCCAGCCCACAAAATACCATATTTTAAAGCAAGCAAGCAAGCCCTGAGAACTTTTTAAATTATTTATTTAATATGAGTGTTTTGCCTGCATGTATTATGAATGCGCCTGTGTGCAAACCCTTGGAAGCTAAAAGAGGGTGTCAAATCCCCTGAAACTGGAGTTGTGGATGGTTGTCAGCTGCCATGCCATGTGGAACTGAACCCAGGTCCTCTAGAAGAATAGCCAATGCTCTTAACCACTAAGCTATCTTTCCAACGCTGAATCCTGAGAATCTTTTAAAATAACATTTGTGAGAATTTCATAAATGTATTTTGATCACATTCACCCCCTATTCCTCTCCCTAACTCTCCCAAGATGCACCCTGGTTCAGTAAGAGGCTCTACCTCTGGCAGCTCCTCCAGTTAGTGTTTCCCCTTTGCTGGTCTTTCTGGTCAGTTCTCTTTGGCTCCCCTTGCCTCCCATTCTGCTGAAGCATACTGCTTGTAACCTAAATGGCCAGCTAAGGAGGTGCATGAGTTAATTCTCTCTCAGTTGTGACTAAATATTGTCTCAAGAAGCAACTTGACAGATAAAGATTTTAGTATGGCTCATGATTTCAGGAGATACAGCTCATTATAGTGTGTAAGGCATGGTGGTAGATGACTCTGTGGTGGCTGGTGCATGTGGCAGCTAGGTAGAGAGAGAGAGAGAGAGAGAGAGAGAGAGAGAGAGGAAGACAGAGACAGAATGAGACCATTTGGAAGGTAGGCCAGGCTATAACCCTAAAGGCCTGGCCCCTAGCTGCCCTACCTCCAGCTAGGCCCTACCTCCCATGCTCCATAACCTCTCCAAATAGTACTACCAGCTTGGAAAAACAAGTGCTCAATCCCATGAGCCTCTGGAGGACATATCACATTCAAACCACAAGAACGTGTCTAAAATATACTGCTCACCACTTCCCTTGATGGACCCACCATTGCAGCTGCCCCTGCTGCAAGTAAAGAGGCTCTTCTTGGGTCAGCAATCCAAACATGCAAGGCAAGAGCCCCTGTCTGTCACAAGACAGCTCTATACTTAGTCTGTGGCCCATAGTCAGTATTGTGGGGTATGGCCCATCTATGTCTACATGGCTGTGTTTGTTCATAAATACAAACAGCCCTAACTTTGCTGCCAACTACTCTTCCAAAGTTCTACTGTCCTAGTTGTTTCACTTTTATGCTCATGTGCAGTTCTGGACTCCATGCATCATAATGAATCATAGACAGGAAAGGGTGATAGTTCAGAAACATCCTGATTATGCCAGGCACATGACTTGAATTATTAATAGTATCCATCACAGGGGAAGCATTACTGTGCACATTTGATTTCAAACATTTTTGCCTATATGCTTACACTTAAAACACACACCGCCCATGAAAGTGCATGGAGGGCCCAGCTGGACCGAGCATGCAAGTCTGCTGGGGTCACACCCAGACAGACGGATCATAGTTCCTCTGTAGATTCATTTTTGGCCCCCAGTTGGCATCAGATGGGCACAGATATAGAACCACCTTTTGAAAAGCTCGGAAGACTCTCCAAGCACATTAATTTCCTGGGATATAACAGCTTGTCAGTGACTTCTGAAGCCCCAGAGCTAATGGAGATCACTCATAATTCCTCCTCACATGGCAAACCATTCACTGGTGAGCAGTCCCACACTCCTATAAGTTGGCACCATGTCCTGAGTTCCCTTTGGATAAAGAAGTGCTAAAACCTCATCTGGATGTCCTACAGGCAGAGAGTCACTGGTTCCTGACCTCTGTAAACTCAGTTCCCTCTCTAGGAACAACAGAAAGTCAATATAGTTCCAAAATTTATAGCCTAAAGGGCTCTTTGTAGGAGAGTCTAGAAGTGGAGACTGAAGCTCTAGCATTTTCTCAGTGTTCTGACTCCATTCTTAGACAAAGAAACCAGGGGTCCTAGAGAGATGGCTCAGCAGTTAGGAGCAGTGGCTACTCTTGCAGAGGACCCAGATTTAGTTCCCAGCAGCCACATGAGGCTAGCAACTGTTCATAACTCCAGTTCCAAGGGATCCAATACCATCTTCTGGTCTCTTAGGCATTGCTCACATAGGCACACTTACATACATGCAGGTGAAACACTTATACATATAAAACAAAAGTGAATAAATTTTTTAAAATGAGAATAAAGCAGGATTTTATAATGTGAAGCTCTGGTTGTGATGTAAAAGGTCTACTAACCATAAATACAGGAAATCACATTCTAGGACCTTAGAGTATCTAATGAGGATCTTGACTTCACGCCTCTTGAATTCCTTGGAAACTGTGAGATAACATCAGAGCAAGGATGCTCTACCTGCAGGTAAGGAAGCAGAGAAAACAGAACTGAGGTCTGGCCATCTAGCCCCAGCCACTGCTTCATACTGTGCTCATATTGGAGGCACTCATTGGTGCCTCAGTTGGAGGCACTCATGCTGGTCACAGTATTAACACAGCAATAGAACAGGAAAGCCCCCATTGCATGTGTTGTCAGCCTGTGAGGAGCAAAAGTGGAATTACTGAGTATTCACAATGCAGAAACAGAAACAGTCCCGATGATAACAAGAGCCTTGGAGCTGGAAGCAGAATGACAGAATGGGAGGAGCTACAGTTAAGATGCAGGAGCACTGCTGGTGTGGCTGAAAGCACTCACAGACATCTGAACACACAGAGCCAAATCAGGAGAGTGACCTTGCACATGTCACACCATGATGTTTGTGAGCAGAGAATTTTTTATAAAAATGAAAACATCGGTCATGGAAAACAAAACTGTGTGTCAGCATCTTCTGTGGCCCTGGACTTCTGCAAGCCTTGTTTCTGATCTGCACCAAGATTCCACAAGGCAGAGGAAGACCTTATACTCCTCATAGTCCTGCGTCCACCTCTCAAGGGCTAAGGTTATAAGCGTGCATTACCACTCTTGACTATTCTCTTTATCCTCTTGAGTTATTGAGGAATCGGGGTGGGTGGCTGACACTGCCGACTGCTTTCTTAATATCCATCTCCATCCTTTGGTAACTTAGAAAAGCTATGGGGTTGGGGCTGGAGAGATGGGTTAGTGGTTAAGGGCACATGCTGCTCCTGCGGGGGCTGGTGTCTGGTTCCTAGCCCCCAGACTTTGCATGGTTCACAACTGCCTGTAACTGTAGCACTGGGAGACCCAATGCTCTGTTCTGTCTCCAGAACTCATGTGTATACCCACACTCGTGTGCATGCACCCACACACAAACATACATACCCATAATGAAAAACAAAGTAAATATTTCTTTTAAAGATTCCACAAGGCATGAATCATCAACTCACTCCCCAGGCAGGGCATGCAAGCTCAGTGCAGAAGTCCACTCACCAAGGGCAAATGCTGAGCAGAGGCAAGATTCCAGGCTCTGCAGTCCATATGCTTCTAAATCTACATGTATAAACAGGAATTAAAGATGTTATATGGATAAAAAGAAACAGCCCAGCTGCAGAATATTATTTACGTCTTATTTTACAGAGATAAAAACAGACAAAATACTGTTATAACATAGAAAAAGTTGAGCAACATAATTGATAGAAGGACTGTGCAGGTACATGTCTCTTTCAGTGCCATGGAGATAGAAAATATGCCAATGTGACAGTCCTTAATAACTGATCTGTGCTGATTAGATCACAGAACATCTCTGTAGTCCAGAGTAGAATTGCTACCTATGGATCTATGTGACCAAATTATCAAATAAAACCAATTTTAAAAGCTACCTATAAGAAAATTTAGGATTCTTCCATATTACAAGTGTTTGGTCAAAAAGAAAATATCAAAAATGTCTATATTGATCTCCTCCCATGAGCTGTAGCTGTGGTCCCCTCCCTTTAGCCTGGAGCTGTAGCCCCTAATGTTGACCATGCTTCCACATTCCTGGTGGTGAGCTGGCATTAGAGCAGACTGGAGGATGGAGGACTTCCGGATGGGGGCAGCAGTTTCAGGCCTCCCTGAGTGACTACATCCCCACACCCCTCCCCTGAGGGCTCAGGTAGCGCACACCAGTGGCTGTGCCTCTCAGTTGGGCTTATGCTGGGGACAGGGGAGGTCTCTTTCATCTTACAGATTCTAGTTTGAGAGAACTGATTCTCTAGAATGAACCTCCCACCTCCCCTGAGGGCCAGCTATGGTCTTGACTCCACACATGGTCCTAGGCATCGAGGCCTTGATGTTGAACCTCTTCACCAGCACTAAGAGGTTTTCTCTCATTTTTCTATTAATCACCTACAGCCTCAGTGTACCTTCAATTATGCCCTATGGAAAATATAAATCACAACTGTACTTCTAGAGATAAAAACCATAGTCTGGGAAGTTTAACAACTAAACTGATATAATTCACAAATGAAAAATATATAATTGTACTTAAGAATTTAAATTTGCAATTCTATATGTCTACTATAAATTTTGAGTACTTTTTTTACTACCAAGCATCAACAATTCTGTGAAATTGATCACTGTTGCTGTAATGTGAGTTTGGTATTTTCTTGATTTCCAAATTTTTCAACCTGTGCAAAGTCTTTCAGAGTAATTATGTTATTTTTCTTTAAGTAGTGATAGTTTTTTTAAAAAAAAACTTTAAATAAAAAATAAATAAAAGTACAAGACAATTAATTTTTTAAAATAAGTATACTGAGATTGTACAATATTTAGGTCTAACAACAAAGCTATGGGAGATTGGAATCTACAGAAAATAACCATAAAGGCAGAGGGAGAAAACCCTTCCATATTACACAAGTGAACCAGTATAAACGGAAATACCTGTATATTAGTTACTTCTCTGTTGCTATGATAAAGTGCCATGACCAGATTCAACTTAAGGAAGAACGTTTGTTTCAGCCTGGTGTTCCAGAGGGCTAGAGTCTGTCATGGCAGGAAAGACATGGCAGCAGGTACCTGAGTAGGAAGCTGAGAGAGTGAACTGGGAGTGAGGTGAGCCTATAAACCTTCAAGACCTGCCCCCAGTGACCTGTTTCCTCCTCAAGGCTCCAAGTCCTCACAGTTCCACAACCTCCTCTAAATAGCACCAACTGGGAGCCAAGCGTTCTAATACAGGAGCCTGTGAGGGACATTTCTCATTGAAACCACCACACCTTATTTAATCATTCAACTCAAGAATCTGAAAAAATAAAATTAAGGAAAAGAAAGAATGAACCAAGAAAGGCAAATTGTGTTTATTTGGGCTGGGCATGGTGAACTCCTTTAGTTCCAGTCCTAGGGAGGCAGAGAGGCAGGCGGGTTTTGTGAGTTCAAGACCAGTTTGATCTAGACAACAAGTTCCAGGTCAACCAGGGCTACACAGTAAGACCCTTTCTAAAAAAAAGTTGTTTTTTTCAAACAGAAAGTAGTGAAGCCAGTAGTGAATCAATGCAAGGGTTGTTTTTGAAACATTAGACGTTAATATAAAAAGCTGTGAATTAATCTAATAACATCGTGAATATAGATCAGGAGACTTGGAAAGAATGAGGGAAGACCGTGCTCTGGGTCATATAAATGAACTTGAAGATGTGGAAGACAAGAACTTACCTAGTGTCTAAACTAACCACAGCAGGGACAGTACTCAAAATTGACCCTGTGCTATGGAACAAATGAAATCTTCAGAGAACTAACCCCATTCTTGGCCAGAGAGCTCCAAGTCTAGCAATCATAATGGATTTCTAAGAAGTCTTTGAGAAACAGATTACTTGAACAAAAATAGAAATCAGAAGAGAAAGAGAGAACTCTTGAAATGTTTCACCAGCCTGCAAAACATCAGATCCAAATCAACAAAGAGGCAAAACAGAGACCGGTGGGCCAACTGCACTTAAAAATAATTACATTTCTTAATATATATTAGCAGACACTATCCAGAAGCCCATTCAAAGAGGACCTGCAGAGCAGATGGAGTTAATTCTGGAAACGCCAGTGTAATCCAATTACAGAAAAACTACCAATGCATTTACCATTTGACTGAATAGAATGGAGAAAGCTGCACTCTCTTTCCTGTAAATCAGCAACGTTAGCTGATGAAATTAAAAATCCATTCTTAACTTAAATCCATAACAAAATACAGAAGGAAAAGAGTATACCTTCTCTTTTCAGAAGTTTTTAATTCTAACCTTTTTTAGACTGAGCCAAATTTGTCTGATGAAGGAGATCCCATCACTTTGCTGGACCATTCAGGGGCATAGCGATTTTCAACTACCCAGTGGGGTCAGGTTCACCTCTTGCTCCTCGACTGAGGTTAAACTTACTCAACTGAGGGAGTCTTCAAATTAGTAAACCGAGAATAAGGCAAACCTACCTGTCCCTGCCCAGGCCTTGCCTATGATCACAACAGAGAAGTTTCTGAAAACCAGTAGAATGGATGAGCCCTGTTGCATGGGAGGTGTTAAGAAGTTCCCAAGAAAGAGCCACAGCCGTGTCTAATCTATTCTCCAGGGCAGATAAATGGTTTAGAACTTCAACAGCTGTGGGAAGTTAGAATGTTGCATGTCCGGAGCCAAGTTTAACCCCATAATTACCCCATTTATTTGCCCTCCTCTGTGTGTGACTTAACCAATACATTTGAAAACTATTTTGATTTATGACTTTCTTTGATCTGTACTAAAACTTCATGAAATTGTAATCTCATTGAAACATTGCATTTGGGGTAACCTGAATTTCTGTTCCTGGGCCTTGGTCATTCATATTTGGCTCTAGAATAATCTATCTCTTATTCCTTTTGAGGAGAGAACTGTGGTTTTTGTGCCTTCAGATATGACTGTCAGAAGGGCTCAGTGTGCCCAGCTGGGAGATAAGATTCCCCTGAATGCCCTTGTCCTCAAGGGCATGGAATGCCACTGGCCACTGAAGGACTTCTAAGGTTAAGTCAATGTGTATGCCAGTTTGAAAGGAGCCTCTAGAAACTGGTCAACCTGGATTCGGGAAGCAGAGGCTTAAATCACAAGGTGAGGGACCTATGGCTGGCTTCCCCTGCTGGCTGTCCACCAGGCTGGGCAGGCACTGCCTTGCTCCTGATAGAGAACAAGGTACCAAGCAGCACTGTCCTGACTCCCCTGAATCTGGATTCACCCTCTAGGAAAAAGGACAGGTTTTCTTCTCTTCCTCGGCAACACTTTCATATTCTGGCTAATTGAAAGGGGAAATAGCCAAGAAAAGGATGTAAAGCAAGTCGATGGCCATGAGGTGGAAGTTCTGGAGGCAGATACAAAATCCATTATGTACACCAAACATAAAGTAAAAAGAAAACAGAATAAACACACGAACCAATAAACAGTAACAAAGGAAAGCACAGGGCCACAGAAACTCTTGAAAGGCAGTGCTTGTGTGCCACCTGCTGGCCATCGTCTATCACTGCATTCTGCTTACTCCCCCCGCCCCCTTTTTTTAAACTGAATCATTGTTTAGATTATGGAACATCGCAATCAGTCTTAATCATCTGTATAGCCCTTTCCCCACTGGCAACTCCCATAACTCCCTAACTGAAATCCTTACATGATTTCATCTGTGTTAAAGTCTATCGTGTCAAGTTAGTGTCTCCAAGGGACCTCAGTGCAGGTTCATCCACTGAGGTCCAGTCAGCCCTCCCAGAGTCCCTCACTTTAGGAAGACTAGCTCATCCTCACCCAACGGTAATCTGTTGCCAATATTTCTTCAGCAAAGTTTTGGGTCTGCTCCCCATGTCTCCAGTCCCATGCTGGGGTTTTGTCTGCTTGAGTTTGCACGGTTCTTGAGCATGCCGACACCACTGCTGTAGGTTCACATGGGCAGGGTCCCAGGAGCTTGTAGGATTCTATTTCCATATGGTCACACCCCTCTTAACTGACTCTTACAATCTTTCTGCCTTTCTTCCAAAACGATCCCTGAGCCCTGGGTAAGTGATACTTAATACGAGTCCCGTCCAGAGGTTCACTCTCTGCAGATTCCTAATCTCCATGTTTTAACCATTTGTGACATTTTGTGTTACTGGCCCTTTGTTGGATGTGGAAGCTTCATTAGAGAGAGATGAAAGATTCATTAGTGTCTTCTTTACCTCTTATTCTATATCACATGAGCCTTAGATGTGGAGGTTGCACTGCAGATGTGCCACATAGGCATGGACAATTCATAGACAATGTCCGTGTGTGACTAGCTGTGGTACTCTGTATTAGTCTCCATTTAGTGAAAAAGAACCTTTTTCATGGGTGGTGACAAGGATGCTTGACTGTAAATATAAGGATACATATTTTGCATTTAGTAAGAATTTATGTTAGCCTAAGGATATGACAGCCCTGGGGATTTCTCTAAAATCTATGACCTCTTCAGCCATGCATATTTAGTTATAATTACAGTACAACATATGAGTTTTCTCCCATAGAGTGGGCTTCAAGACTAATTAGGTAGCTGTTGATTTACCCCAAGATAAAAGTATCACTACTGCACAAGTGTTGAATGTGGTGCCAGTCATTGATGTGATATTTGGTCATGAAACTGGTGTTGGGCCATGATTGATGTTCTCCCTTGGCTACTTGTATACTGCTTTCCAGATCTATGAGTGCTAGCCTTCAGGGGAAATGGCTTCCAGGTCAGTTCCAGCTCTGTGGCTCCAAATCTGGTCTCTGTCCTGTCTTCAACAATAGGGTGTTACCTTCAAGTTCTGGGAGGAAATCAAGGGCTGCGGCAATAGCCAGTATAATTTTGGGAGTCTCTTGGACCACCCTGGCTAACAATTTAAAGAAAGGTTTCTCCTGTCTGGCACTCTTTCTTGCTATATAGCCTTCAACTATACATATGGGTTCATGTAGAAATACTGTATGAGACAGAGAGGAGAGATTAATAATGCCTAGCTAGTGTAAATCACCAAAGGGAATCATATTAGTCTAACAGCCTAATAACAAATTCCACATACTCCTTCTCTTTTTAATTTTGTTTACAATTATTTTTGTGCATTTCATATAATATATATTATATACAATATATATGTATAATTTCATATAATCAAATTTAGATGCCCTTCCCATCTGTGCTCCCCATCCTCCCAAAATATTCCATGCATTCTGTTATATATGTAAGTCCTTTCTGGTCAAGCATTTGTACTCAGATGTCCCTTGGTGCAAGTTCATCTAACGGTGAATAGTCTTCCTATCTAGAGTCTCTCCTTTAAAAAAGATCAGCTCTCTCACCCGGTAGTAATCAGTTGCCAGCAGTTCCTAGGGTTGTGGCCTGCTGATCATTTCCCTCATTTTGTCTGATTGAGTTGGCAGGGGTCTTATGCATGCTGTCACCATTGTTGGAAGGTCATAAAGCAAATTCACAGTGGTCTGAAACTTCTGTTTCTCTGTGTTCATGTACCAACCCTAGCTCTCACAATCTTTCCATCCCTTCTTCTGCAATGGTCTCTGAGCTAGGAGTGCATAAGGTTTAATATAGGAGTCCCATCCAGGGACACACAGTCTGTAGTCTCTTATTCTCTAAAACTTAGCCAGCTATGTGCATTGCACTCTGTTGAATGAGAAAGCTTCACTGGTGAGAGTTGAGGGATGTATTATTATTTTCTCTACCCCTTGTTCCACTATGTTCCATGAACTTTAGGTGTAGAGGTTCCATTGTAGATAAGTCATTTAGGGCTTGGCATCTCCAAGACATTTATTCTCTGTGTGTGACCAGTTGTGGATTCGGTAACAGACTCCATCTGTTGCAAAAAGAAGCTTCTTTGATGAGTGGTGTTTGGTATACTTGTTTGAAAATATAAACATCCATATTTAGTATACAGTGAGAAATTTAATTTGTCTAGAGAAATGCCAGATATGGGGTGTTCCGTAAGGTCTATGATCTCTCCAGCCATGTGTATCTGGCTATATTTATAGTTCCCTCCCATTGAGAGGTCTGTTGATTACCCCTTAGACGAAAGTGCTACTACTGCCCTTTTGTTGTGCCTGTCATTGTGGCTATTAGGCTTTAGAGTTGGATTGGATCATTGGTTAGTTTTCTCCCTTAGCAGCTTGCATAGTATTCTCAAGAACTATGAGAGCTATTCTTCAGAGAGAAGGCTTCCAGGTTGGTTTCTGCTTCCCCTTCCTGTTTTAAAATTTAGTAATTATTGTTTTTATGTTACAGGTTTGCACATGTGCAGTATGCATAGTGATATCTTGCTCCCTGACTCTCTACCACCTCTGTCCATAACTCCTTCTCCCTCTACCCCATTCATGTGTATTGGTTTTGCTTTGTGACCCACCAAATTAACCCAGACCATCAATGTGATTGTGGGTTTGAAGGTATCTTACTGGAGCCTGGTGGGCTCAGCAGAGGTTCACAGCTAAAGACAGTGATTTCCCCCTCTCCCAGAATCCACTGATGACTGAGAGTTCAGAGATGAATGGGTAGGACCTGTGAGAGCCCCTTCACCATTCCTTGACTGATTGTTGACAGGACAAGTCCTGTGTGGGCCCAATGCAGTGACTATAATTCTTGTGAATTCATGACTGTGATGATTGGACCTTAGAGAGTGGCCTTTCACAGTCCTCACTCAGGCTTCTGGTTCTTATATACTTCTACTCCACTTTCTGTCCCAGGTCCTTTTACATAAGCCCATCCAGAACTTCAGCATTTCTCAAAAAATATTCAAATCTCAGGCTTTTGCAGATACAATCCAATTATCTGAACGTGTGTCAAGATCAGGATGTCTCTTAAACTTTTGGAATAGAACTTAGTATTTTCAAGAGCTACCTGTCAGTTGCTGGTCACCCAATGGAAAACACTCTAGGATTCTCCCTCTGAGATATGCATGAGGAACTCCATGCTTTCTGACATCAGTACCCTTAAAGACATCACAAAGTAGCCTTGATCTGTGCTTCCAGACTGGTTTCTTGGGCACCTTGGGTTAAATGTCTTTCTCTAGGTCTAATTCAAATCAGTCCTTCCTCTGCTACTCTTGGAAGAATGTTTCTCCCACTGTCCTAACTGAAGTTTACAATAAAATGGCTCTTCTAGTTCTTACCATAGCTGGTGGTGGCAATGCTGCTGGGGCATTGGCAGCCTGACATGGCCTTTCAAATGAGTCATTGGACAATGGGCTCTGAGAAGAAGAAACCAGCATGTTTGAGTCCTCACCTCACCACCTCTTGTAGCTGTTTTTTCCAGGACAAAGGAAGGTTGGATTGTTAAGGAAACTCCCTGTCAAGTGGTAGCACACAAAAAGCATTTAGTTTCACTGAGTGATATTCAAAACAGTTATGGAGAATGGTGGCTCTTGAATGATGCTTATTCAGTGGGGAGGGTCAATGTATGGTGGTGGATGGACTAGGGAAGTGACACCTAGCGTGTTGTA
Source organism: Eospalax fontanierii (assembly GCA_035773235.1). Classification (NCBI taxonomy): domain Eukaryota; kingdom Metazoa; phylum Chordata; class Mammalia; order Rodentia; family Spalacidae; genus Eospalax; species Eospalax fontanierii. The sequence goes on from CM069529.1 coordinate 54,108,266, forward strand.
GCTGACTTCCCATAATAGCTGCCTGAACCTGCTGATCAGCTGCAGACAACATGAGTTCAAATACACCATCTTCCATATTAAATCATTTCTGTCACATACTTTGCCAGTACAACATGGGAAGTGTGCCGTTAGACTTAACTGCCAACTTAAAACAGTCTAGAATCACCTGGGAAGAGAGTTTCAGTTGAGGAATTGTCTAGGTCAGGTTATCCTGTGGGCGTGTCGATGGGGGACTGTCTTGATTGCTAATGAATACGGAAAGACCCAGCAGATTGTGGGTAGTACCACTCCCTGGTTTGGGACCCTGGACGAGCAGAAAGGACTAGTTGAGTAACAAGCAGCAAGGATCCATGTGTTTATTCTCATTTTCTGCTCTTGTGTATAAATGGATAGGATGCTCTACGTTCCTGCCTTGATTTCCCAGCAATAATGTATTATTAACCTGGAATTGTAAGCAAATCAGCCTTTTTGTTCCCTATATTACTTTTGGTCAGGATGCTTGTCACAGAAACAAAACCAAACTGGGACAGAAAGAAGCTAATAGAAAACTGACAGAAGAGGGATTGACCCTTACCATGGGTTTCCGAAGGTTGGAACTGGTTTGCAAGGGGAAGGGTTTTGGAGATGCAGGCTGAAGAAACCCTAGAATGATGAAAGCATTGCCTATTGTGCCATTCTAGCAGGAACTCATAAGATCAGCACGCTGAGAAGAATAGGAATCTTATGAGTGACTGAACTATACGCTATTTGTGTTACAAAGAATCTGGCTACATTCTGACAAAGAATCTGGCTACATTCTGTCTGTGCCCTGAAAACTTGTGTGAGCCTGATTTCAAAAGTAATAGACTTGACTGAGCAACCATAAAGACAATATAACATTCAGGATGTGGCATGGTTGTTGCTCCTTGCTATTAGCCAGATTTAGAGTGGGAAGCAGGAGGAAAAAAAGAGCAGACACCTTTTTAAAGTATGAAGTTCAGCAAGATGAAGTATGTTTAACATTGTGGACAAAGCAAGTACTGAAGGCCAAGGAAAGGAGGTTGTGTAAAAGATTAGTTCAACTGAAGAGATGGTATACAGCTTGTACAGGGACAGAAGGAAAGAAGCCTTGAGGGCCAGGCCCCACCCACTGATGGTTACAAGATATAAAAATGAAAACTCATTTTTAAAAATTTCTTTTAACACCAGGCATGGTGGCACATACCTTTAATCCCAGCACAGAGAAGGCAGAGGCAGACAGATCTCTGTGAGATCTGGGTTAGTCTAGTCTGCATAGCAAGTTCCAAAACAACTGGGGCTACAAGGAGATCCTGCATCAAAAAAACAAAAACGAAAACATAACAAAACCTAACCTAACTTTTACTTGAAAAGAAAATGTCAAAGTGTTATGCCAGAAAAGGCCAACCTAAGGAAATGTTTTCCCAGGTTCAGCCACTCACACGCTCAGAGGCCCTCAGATACTGTAGTGATGCCTGTAGCTGTTACACACTATGTTTCCCACTCCACAGTCCCCCTGCCCAATCTCTACCTTGCTGCTGGACTACACTTAGTAAACAGCTCTGATTGTGTCACTTGCTCCCCAGAAGTAAAGCAGAAAGTCAGTTCCATGGAAGCCCCTCCCACGGACTCTTCTGGGTTCTCTAGAATACATGTATTCTATTCCATGTTTCAGGTGAGCATGGAACTTGGCAGCCTGACTGTCATGCTGCAGTGCCAAGCCCACTCAGTGTCTTGTCTTCTTCATTGAAGCCTGAGCCCCACTCCCGACCCCCACCCAGTGACAGAATTCTCTGCATATTAGACAAGAACTCATGGCTTCTCTTTGCCATGTTTCATTCTCCACTAATGGTATCGCCCTCTACCACTCAGGAACGTCTGGGTGGTTCCACAGTGTTTTCTCCTGCCTGGTACCTCCCCGATGTTGGTAAAACCATCTTCTTACACCTCTCCAGCTTCCATTGCATACTGTTCATCTATTTAACATTGGTTCCAAAAGTGGCCCTTACCCAAATTATTTGCTCAGCTTTGTTCTCCTATATCCAAACAGCTCACGGACTTCCACCGGGCTCCACGTGTGCAAACCAAACTCTCCTGCCCATCACTAAACTCGCAGTCTCCCCTCCCCACTCTGCTTTTCCTCTGCGTTCACCGCTTCCAAGACCCTTCATACATTATCCAATGCAGGAGCCAAGATACTGGACCCCACATCTCCACATGTAGCAACCTTGAGCTCCACCCTGCAAGCATCTTTTAAGTATGTCTTCTTTTCTCTTCTTTCTGTCCAGGCTTCGTGCATTGTCAGCTACCTGGACTAGTCCTAGTCCTAGGTCAGTACTTTCATCTAGGGTCAGTATCCACATCAGGGCCCACTACTTAGCAAGACTGACCATGCCTCAGCTGCTTAAACAAAGTCTGACCCTTTAGCTTTTCTGTCTCTGCTCAGTACTCAGCTCACGCATCCTCTCAAATGAAGTGCTAAAACTGATGATCCAGGACTCGCTGACTAGCCACACAGGGATCAGGGAAAACTGTCCCAACCTTACTTCACCCATTTTCCTACAGCTGAACAAGAAGAGCTGGACTGGAAACGGGAAAACTGAGGTTAGCACAGAGCCTCAGTCAGCTCCCTGTGTTCAGGGAGCAGAGATGAAAAGAAGCTGGTGTCTGTCCCTTCCTCTTCCTTCCGATCCCTCCCTCTCCCACAGCCCACCTTCTGGATTACAGTGTATGTGCAAACTACGTAGCTCTCTGTCCTCCTGTGTGTATTCCATGTGTCTCAACTCCGGATTTCAGTGCCCTTTCTATCAAGTTACAGTGATGTGTGGGCTTCTTGTTATGATTGAAAAACTCCCTTTCTATTTCTTTCTTCTAGGTACTCACAGAAGACATCTGTGACTGATCTCTCAGAACACACCTGGGATTGATTTTATGCCCCTCTCCTCTCCCTACAACTTTTGCAATGAGGCTTCACAGCAGCTCCCATCAGGAGCAGACTGTATCTCCTACTTCTCAACTGTGGACCAATTGTAGGATTGATTTTTCTAAGAAGCTAACATTAAGACAAACTGTCAACAACAACTAAACTGCTTACCCAAAGCAGCAGAATTTAAATATAAAATTTAAACCAGTTGCTTGCTATGTTAGTTAGCCTTCTGTTGCTGTGATAAAGCACCATGACAAAAGCAACTTATAGAATGAAGAGTTTATTTGCTAATGGTTCCAGAGGGAGTCCATAAAGCAGAGGAGACTTGGTGGCAGGAGGTGGCCTGAGCAGAAAGCTAAGTGATCACATATTCAAGCAGGCACGAGGAGCAGAAGGAAAATGAGAATCTGGTAAGGCTTGAGAACTCTCAATGCCCCACCCCCAGGGATGCAGGGATGTGCTTCCTCCAGCACGGCCACCCTTGTAAAGGTTCCATGACCCTCCCCAAACAGCACCACCAAATGGGTGGATATTATGAGGGACATTTTCATTCAATCTGCCACCCTCACCACTTTCTGCTTGTTTTGGAACCTCTTAGGGCAAGAGATAGAGCTCGGGTCAGGCTTGAGACTCAGGTCCAGTCACCATGGGCAGAACCAGAGATCCCACTGGCTCAACACCCATCACCAGTGACTCAGTTGCTTCTCCTAAGACCAGAGCCTCCCAAAATACCACTAGACTTATAAACAGTAAGATACGCTCATCATTTGAATTCACTGAATTTTGGGACTATGGCTCGCTTATTGATAGCTATCTGGCATATTCTCTCCTACCTCTTTTCTCTAAATCAAAGTAAGATGGGAAACAATGGTTATCATATGTATACTATTAAAGTGTGTGTGATATTTGATAATATAAAAAAAAAAAAGTGGTAGAAACTCCACCGAGTGTTAATCGCCCCTTCCCACCCATCACTGAAATTCTAGCAGTGTTCTTGTGTGAGCTGAGAAACAATGATGCCTTTAGCAAAGGCAATGCAAAATGTAGATGTAGCTTTCCACATTGGCTTGAAGCATGAGCTCCACAGAGTAGGTGTGCCAAGAATCCTGACAGCAGGGGAGCCAACCTTCAACTGCACTCATAAACTGGCTTCTTGGTAATAGGATTCCACCTTGGCTTGGAATATGTGCCGATCAATACGGGAGGTAAACAAGTCTTCAGGAAAGCCTTGGCTGGGGTTTTTATTTTGTTCATCTTGGAAGAAAAAGGCATCATCAACCTCACCATGTTACTTGGCTCCCCCACATTCCCTCAGAAAATGATTAATGGCTCTCTAAATAACACAAGTCTTCCAGAAACAATAGAAGGCAGCAACTATGAGCTATTCAAACGTATCCAACTGAAGTCTGGTGGGAAGTTACACTCCCATCAGGGCTGCTCCCACCAGGACCTTGTGCTGACATTGGAAGTCGGAAGCCAACTCAGAGGCATAAAACCGGCCAGAACAATATTTACATTAAGAAGCTTGAGGAGCGTGGTCAAGGTACCACACACTGCTTTTGCCTGGATGTTAGGAGTTAATTTGGACCTGATAGTGAAACTGAGGTCTGAAAAGGTAGGGTCTCTTTCCACATGTGACTCCTTGGAAGGGAATGTTAGGGGTGACTATAGCAGGCAGGGTCACCAAAACACTGTGCTGTTTCCTGGCTGATTGCTCAAGTTCAGTCCACCCTTTTAGAACCCATCTGTTGTTCACCGAAGGAAATGCTGTGAACATTAAAGGGTTCAGCTCAATGCCATCAGCTCTCAAAGCAGCCAAGTTCCAGGAGGAAGATCAACATATAAGGAGACCACTGCAGTTCCACACAAGTGCCAACATAGTGATCTGACTACATGCTACAGTAGAATGAGAGGAAGGAGGGACTGAGGAAGGAGGGACTGCAGGTGCTGGTCAGGGAAAGATAGGTGTGGTGGCTAAGCAGGAGGGAGAAGCGTTCCATGGAGGAGGCATCTGAGCTAGACCTCCTGGAGGAAGTCAGCCATTCCCCCAGTTCACAAGGGAGCAAGAGATGTTCTACACATCTCTGGTGTGGTCTGGACAACTATGAAGGACAATGCTGTGGGCGGTGAACAAACTCCAAAAACATCAGAACTAAATGTGGAACAGTCGTTTAGACTCCAGAAAAATACCCTGACCTTTCCCTCCTCATTTTGGGTTTATTCTGGCTAAAGTTTTGTAAGATGGAAAGGATGCAAAGAACTCTGGAATGTTAGTCTGTCTGAGTCCATCGGGATTGGGGATGGGGGAGCAAAGGAAACATCTAGCTTGTAGGTCACTCATCACCACACATAGCTGCACAGATGTTCCTGTCTTATACATCAGGAAAAGCACCAGGCTGTCTGGCATACTTTGTTCTGGACATCTTTCTGGGAGAACAGAATTCTGGCAGAATCCAACTGGAATCCTTAGAATTAGAAAAATATTAGAATCAGGGTTGGAGAGATGGCTCATTGGTTAAGAGCACTGATTGCTCTTGCAGAAGACCAGAACTCTATTCCCGGTACCCACATGATGGTTAACAACTGCAGGGAACTCTAATTTAAGGGTATCTGATGCCCTCTTCTGACCTCTGTGGGCATTGCACGACACGGGTTCACTTACATACATGCAGGGAATGCACTCTTACACATAAAACAAAAATCATAAATAAAATATTTTTTAAAAGAAAATATTCAAGTCAAGTTTTATTTAGACTTTAAAAAGTTTGGAAGAATGGACAAAGAGAAGGTCAGAAAACAGAACAGAACACAAGGAGAAGAGGTAGGAGAGGAGACAGGTGGGGAATCGCCCTTCACCAGGCTTCACCAGGCCAATCTAATTCCGGTAGTCTGAAACTGCTGAATGATGGATAATTCTGCAAAACAGTCATGTCATGGGCAACAGTACTTTAAATATTTCTTTTTCCTGTAACAGCAGCTCAAAACTTGAAACATCACCACAGCAGCACAAGTTCTTCCATAGGGTGTCCTGAGCAATATATGTTGACTTTTTAAATTTTTTAGCCTTAACCTCTGTCTTTCAAAAGTAGCACCTGTTACACAATCGATTCAAGGCTTATTTCTTTTCTTTCTTTCTCTTCCCTTCTTTCTTTCCTTCCTTTGTAGCCTTTTCCTTCTTTTAATTTCCTTTTTCTCTTGAGATAAGGTCTCATTCTATATCGCAAGCTGGCCTATAACTTACTACACAGCCCAAGCTGGACTCAAAGTCATAGTAATCCTCCTGTCTCTTTCTGTCAAGTGCTGGAATTATAGGCATGTGTAATCTCACCTGGGTAGATAGACAGCCTTTCTTTCTTTCTTCCCTCCCTTCCTCCTTCCCACCAACCCTCCTTCTTACTTTGTTTCTTGGCTTAGAGTTTCTACCTCAGCCAACTTTCTGTGATTTTGTATGTTACCCAGCGGCAAAGCCCAGGCCCAGACTCACACCAGGCTTGCAGAAACAAGCACATCTTCTCAGAGTTCACAGAAGTTTCTATAGGCTCCTGACTTCCAGTTGCTGGAATCTTGACATGTAGGTGTGGTGGACTTACCATTGTCTGTCTGGGTTTAGTCCACACTGGTCACTCTATATCTTCATCATAGTCTCTCTTGACTCTGAAAAGCTGACACTTGGCTTTGGCTTCTCTGTGTGTTTGATAAAATATCCATACATAGAAAACTTTAGCATGGATACCATAAGTGCCTGACTTAGGAAGAGGTGGGCTTTAGGAAAAACATAGGATGAAATGGCTTGGCATAGGGCTGAGGAGACACTAAAAACGAGAGCCTTTGATGTGTACTATATTCTGCACAGTGTTTGGTGTTGCTAAAGGAATTAATCAGAGACTAACCTGCCTGTTGAGAAGACTCACATCATACTCAAGATGCAGAGGAAGTTATTCTCTATTACGTATGGGCCTCAAACTGGGCTAATCTGTTCCAGGGAAATAAAGGCCCTGACCATGCATACAGGGTTTTATTATTATTATTTTATGTGTATGAGTGTATTGCCTACATTGATGGAAGTGCACCTGTGTCATGCAATGCACACAGAGGTCAGAAGAGGGTGTCAGATTCCCTGGAACTAGAGTTATGGAAGATTGTTAGCAACCATGTGGGTACTGGGAATTGAACCTGGGTCCTCTGAAAGAGCAGTCAGTGCTTTTAACCAGTGAGCCATATCTCTAGCTCTGAATACAGGTTTTTACAGAATTGTTCATGTCATCCCTTGATAGTAATCATATTGGCAGATTTGAGACTTCCAGGACAGAAATATGCACGTTATTTATATTAGTATAGGACATTTAAACAGCATTTTGCAAAGAAGGAGATATTTTGGGCAGGTGTAGGATTGTGACACTTCTCAGTAATATGCTGGTGTCAGTACAATGTTAGCTATTTTAACAAATAAGTCAGTAGCAGATGTTTTCTCAAAGACCACGGTATAAGGCAACATTCACCAATGTGCTCACATCACAGACTGTGCTTTTTATGGTTGTCAGCCTTGTCTTATCTCAGCCTGAGACTGAGCACAGAGAAGCCTTTGTGATTTGAAGAAGAAGCTTCTAAGGTCCTAATTGTTAATTCTACAAATATGAACAAGTGTACTTATTATTAGGAGTATATAAGGTTCTTGTCAAATACATTCATTAGTACTTACTTATCTACCACACAGAACAAAGTTATACTGAAGTCATAGTTCATTGGTTTCACATTAGGTAAAATTTCCCACATCACTGTCATTCCTACACATACATTTTTATTCATCTTCTCTTAATCCACTCTATAACACCCATTTCAAGTTTTTAAAATGCACCTTAGATACACCGCCTTGAAGATATTCAGGTAACTGCGATCACCTTCCCAAGCAGGTGAGCCACTGAGAAAAGCATAGGGAATAGTTTAGCAACCTAGGACTCCACTTTGAATGGGCTATAAACACACCCCTCTCCTAACAATGCAATGGGGCACCAGCACACCAATCTGTGTGTACTAAGCACAGACAGCCCTCTCCTGGCAATGCACCTAGCAGCCTAGAACTCATGCTGGAGAAAGGACAAGAAGCTCCATTCCACCTGATGAACTGAGCGTCACCTCCCCTTGACAACCATAAAGTGTAGATAGTATGTATTCAAACACATTCCCTGTTATATCTGGGTATGAGAATAAGGGGACAGATCCAGCCTAAACTAGTTTGGGGTAAATGTACAATAAGTGAAATTGTGTCTTCTGAGTGGAGATCTTAGGGAGAATCCCCTATTTACCATCTCATATTTGTGCACAATAGTCAAGCATATGATTAAGATCAAATGTATCATGGGAAGGGACATATACAGTATAGAAAGTATTATATAATCCAAATCTGTCTGTCAAAATAAAGAACCACCCTAATTATACCTCTTAGCAACAGCTCTCCCTTCCCATAAGACTCCACAATAGAAGTCCCAGGATATCCCTTTGAGTACTGTCATTTGTGTGGTCCATTGTTACTCTTGACAGAGTATTTCTAAACTTCTGAATAAAGTTTCCTTGCTACTCTGCAACCTGTATGCACTTCTCCAGTTCCTTAGGCTGCCTAGAACCTGGCAGGCAAGTAGGTCTGGGGAAAGGATGAGTTCTGTGGAAGTTGGATCTTGTGTTGTCATCAAGGGCTGTCCATAAAATACACAGTCAATTTCCTCACAGGAGGGGTACCCAAAGGCTGCAGCAGGAAATTTGGTTGAGAGGAGCTGGAAAGAGAACTGAGGGGTGGGTCAGACTGTAGAACTAAGAGTGAAGTGACCAAGGGGGCAGAAACAGGGGATGGGGAATGGTGTCTAGATGAGCATCTTAGACTTCGGACTAGAACACCGTGAGAGATGAACCTGACAGTGCCCCTGTGATGGTTTGCTGGGCTACTTTGGCAAAATATCCCAGACTGAATGACTTAAATAACAGCAGAGAAAGTTCACTGTCAAAGAGGCCGGTAGGTCCATCAATTTTCATGTATAAAAGTTCAAACTCAAGGTGTGTCTGTTCGGTTCAGAGGTCTCTTTCCCTGGTCTTCAGATGGCCTTGGTTTCTTCATGTGGTTCTTTCTATGACAGTAGGCCTCCCTAGCATCTGCATGGGTGTCCTAATCAGCCCTTTTCTTACAAAGATTGTAGTTAGATGGGATCAGGCTCCATGGGTGTCCTAATTCCCCATTCTTATAAAGACTCTAGTTAGATGGGATCAGGCTCCATCCTGCCAGCCCCTTTTTACCTTCATTAACTCTGCAGGTCAAGAGAAGGGGACGGGGAGAGCCATCCGGAGATAAGGAGGAAGTCACAAATGGCCCAGGGCATTGCTGGTGGAATGGGAGAAAAATTAGGTCATGGCGTGCTCAGAATTGACACAATCACAAGGTGTATAGACTAGGGGACATGATGCAGGCTGTTCTGGCACAGAGATGCCCTCAAATAAACACCCACACAGTGAGCTCAGAGTGGCTGCCCAGAGGTCTCCTTTAACCAGTGAGTAGCTTTTATGGACTGCTCACTCTGTAAGAGAACAGACACCCCAAAGAAAACTAAGTTTGTGGGGCTGAGATTCCCACAGAACTCTGGGTTAGTCTTGAGGAGGACATGGAGACCCACATGGTCTCCTGCCTAGTTACTGGGAAGAGCAGATAGAGTCAAGAGCTTGCTGGCCCTCACCAGGTTGCAGATTACAGTACCTGAGTAGAGAGGCCTGAACCATGAAGGAAAGAGAGTAACAAAGGCTCTGAGGAAAGTTCTAGAGGCCCACATGAGAACAAGCAGCTTTAGTAAACTCTGTTTTTCCAGAGGGAGGATGGAACTGGGAATTCCGGTTCAGATGCTGAGAGTCAATTTAAAATCCTAGAAATGACTAGAACTTGGACTGGGGATGTTCATGTAAGACAGGTTGGATTTGCACTGCTCCCCGCCTGTACAGTGTTCCAGGAAAAAAGTGGAGATTGGCTTTGCTTGGAGTCCTACATATGAGGCTGAGGGTATAGCTCAGTGGACACTTGCCTAACATGTGTGAGGCCCCAGGTTTAATCTCCAGCATTGCAAATAAAAAGGATATAAAAGAAAATGAAAGTTAGAAACATACTAGTGAGAGTCACAGAAATTGAGGGACCATAAGTATACCATAAGGGACTAACATTTTACTAATTTGTATACAGTGATAGAGAGCTAACCACCAGGAGACCCCTGAGATTCTGAACTTCTAATTGGTTCTTGGGCAAGGCAAATATTTCCAATCTAAAACCATCTGCAATAACACAGAGTCGATATCTATTGAGATGTCTTTCAACTCTACAACTGTAATATCAGCCAGAGACGAAAATAACATGAAAATCAAAGATTTGCCATGAATTGCAGCTAGCTAAACTAACCTTTGCATTTTTTTCTGAAAACTGAAAAATTATGTTGAGCAAATTTAAATGCATAAGATAGCACTTTTCAGAAGACATTTTCAAGAGACACTTAAAGTTGTACAGGAGGCAGGAAACAATTACAGATGGAACAAATGTGGGAAAGAGACCTCCCAGGCTGTTACCTGTGTAAATGGCCCCTCGTGCGTGGGGGGGGGCAGGGGGACACACCTTGTTTCACCTACAGTACAGTTTTATGGAAACAGGAATCTTCAGTAAATGAGTCACCACTTTTTGTCGCAAGCAAACCTAAAAACAGACAACCTATTTCAGCAGAGGTTTCCTGAGCTTCTCTTTAAATATAAGAGGATGGGGCTGGAGAGATGGCTCAGTGGTTAAGAACACTGGTTGCTCTTGCAGAGGACCCCGTTTTAGTTGCTAGCACCGATATGGTTGCTAACAAAGGGGGAATCTGACCACCGTCTTCTGACCCCCGAGGTCAATGCACACAGGTGCACTTACATACTTACATACATGCAAGCAATATATTCATACACATAAAGTAAAAATAATAAGTAAAATATTATACATATAGTATAATATATATATATATATATATATGGATGGTCTAGAGGTGAGAGGACCTGGGGAGGGCTCTGTAGAGTTCTGCCAGGCTCCAGAGGTTAATAAGTACAATTTCTACAGAGAGGAGAAAGAAAGCTATTGTGTACCTGTGAGACAATAGCACAGAGGCCTGGCGACATAGGGGCATCCTGCCCTCTGACCTTATTCCTTTTTCTTCTAGGGGGAACACACTGCTTCCTATTCCATGTCTTTCTGTGGGCTGCAGATCATAGGGATCAGAGAAAGGAGAGTAGCTATACAGATCTAACTGGGAGGAAACTTGTAGAAGTAGGTGGATGAAGGATCTGACAGGTCAAGAATGTGATTCAATCATGCAGGTGTCTGGAAGTAACAATGATTTTTAACAGAAGGATCACAATATTCAAGGGGAATATTCTAGAAATGCCCGGGGAGGGGAAGCTAGGAGGCCTGAGCACATCCACAAGAAACTGAGTTTAGTCATATGTAGCTTTTGAAATACAACCCAAATGAGTCAGCTTCAAGGAATTGCATCTTCACTGACAAACTCGGAAGACATCCTGTTTAATCATCACCTTTGTAGGCTTCACTCTGGACTGTCATTTCCTAAAATTCTGTTCCTGGGAACTGCCTTCCCTTCAGCCTGTCAGCCTGCCCTCTGGGCTTTCCTCCCTGTATGCTTTGTCTGCAGGTGCATTTGCTGGGATTTTGCAAAACAGAAACTTGCTTTGTTGTAACTTTCCCTCTTTGGGAGGGAGGGGCCCCTGTTCATTGTCTGCCTCCTAATTGGTATTTGTAATAACTCCCAGTTTAGCATCATCTGCAAGTTTCATTATGGTGCTGATTGCTTCTTTGTCATTAATAAAAACATTCAATGATTATTTACCATTCATTGTATGCTAACAATGCCTGAGATGGTCTGAGCGGAGAGGCAGATTCTGCTCTGAGCAACCTCATTCTCTAGTCTCTGAAAAGTTCTCCTCAAATAGCTGAGCTCAGTTGGGTTTTCTTCCTTTTGTTGTTCTTTGTGGATCCCAAATGAGTCATAATTGAGGATCTGGTGTCCTGGGTGGAATCAGCAAGCCAAATTCCCAGGGGTTTCTATCTCCTGGAAATGGGTTAAGAAGTCCAAACTGCAGCCCCTTGGGGGCTGGAAAGATGGTTCCCTTTGTAAAGTGCCTGTGGCATTAACAAGAGCCCGTGAGTGAAGATCCCCAGCACCCATGTAAATGACAGGCACAGTAGGGTCTATCTGTAAGTCTAGTGTTATGGGGCAGAGATAGGTGGATCCCAGCAGCTCATGGGTCAGCCAAATAAGTGAACTCCAGCTAGAGACACTGTCTCTCAAAAGCTAAGGTGGAGGCTTAAGAAAATGGCTCAGTGATTGAAGCCTTGGTTGAACAAACATGAGGACCCGAATTCAGATGCCCAGAGCATACTTAATGCCAGGTAGGGGATCTGACCCACTTGCAATCTGTAATTCCAGCCATGAAAGGTGGAGAAAGAGAATCCCCCAGGTCAGGTGACAAGCAAAAGAAGCCATAAACTGAGCTCTGGATTTGATTTAGAGAGCCTATCTCAATGAACACAGTGGAAATGTATATACATACCCTCTTACATGCATTCAAGCATGCACACACACACACACACACACACACACACACACACACACACTCATCAGTTTCACCTCCTCCCCAGACATTGAGCAACAGACACTGACCATACTCAGTTGCTGCACTGTTTCTGTGATGAGGCCATCCTTTCATACTCCTTCATCTCTCATCCGTGTGGCCCACCTGAAGTAGTATTCTTCCCTCACTACACATCAAAGCTGTCCCCGAGCCTTCCCAGATGTCACCCTGTGCAGGCACAGTTTTCCTTCACTCTTTTAAGCTCAGGGGACCTCCTTGGTCTTTCATACAGAAGTGTGGCTGTCTGCTTTGTAAATGCCAGCAGACCTTGAACCCCAAGAGCACTAGCTAGCGATGGCTGCATCTCATTGGATTCTTGCATGTCACAGATATCTGTGGAGCTGTGCCCATGAAAAGCCAGCAGCATCAAGGCCAGCTGGGTTTTACCATCACAAGTAACCTGAGGTTAAAGACAATCTCCTCTACAATGGGCTCAGAGAATCTGCCAAAAATTGCCTCTGTGGTTTCCGATTTCATTCTGGCTCATTTTTATTCTCTCTCCACCGTGGGGCTGTCAACATCCAAAGCCCATTCTTTCTTTGCACTGCTTGTATCTCCTGGAAACACAAGACAGGGGCTTACACTTTGGCGCAGCCAGGCCATACTACCGAATTGGTTACTTTTCTGTTGCTGTAATAAACCACCATGACCTGGGAAACTTGTAGAAGAAAGAGTTCATTTGGGCTTAGGTTTCCAGAGGGGTCCAGCATGGCAGAAAAGCATTGCAGAAAGCTGAGCATACATATCTTCAACTTCTTGAAAGAAGCAGAAAGTAGAAAAGGAAGTGGGGCCAGGCTATGAACTCTCAAAGCCCATTCCCAGTGATGCACTTCTCCCACCTCCTAAAGGTTCCATAACCTACCCCAAACGATGCTACTGATTGATCAAGTGTTCAAATACTTGAACCTATGGGGGACATTTCTCATACAAACCACCACCCTGCACCTCCTCCAATCTCTCTAACACTTCTTCTGTAGGGGACACCTCTGAATACTGTGAGCAGGCCTTGACATTCAGTGTTCTTGGGAATCTTGTTAAGTCCAGAACTCACATATACAGGCTATGGGATCGGGCAGTAGTTCCACAGTCTACCAATCACTTGTTACTGAGCAACAGACTCAGTTAGCTGCCTTCCCTTTGGAGACTTGTAACAGTAAGAACAATTTCCTTCCTGAGGTATGGGAATCACTTCCTCCTATGGACAGACTGTTAAACCTTGAAGAGGTCAGTCCACCAATGTTATCATAGCCAGCTTCAGGCTTATCTCAAAAACTCAGAGGGTTATTGAAATCATCTGAGGTTGGAGGTAAAAGGTATCTGGCCCACAGTATCTGAGAACATCTCAATGGTTGGTGTGCCAAGCAGTGACTTCTCCTCAGCATTCTCCTCATCTTTCTCCTTCCTTTAACTGGCTTGAAATTAGTGCTATGGGGGGTCATTTGCCTTCAAATAGGATGTGATCTTCAGACATAATAGAATTTAAAAGGTGCCAGAAACAGAAACAGAACAAAAGCCACCTCCAATAGAGAGATATTCCTGTAAGTCAATGAGGTGAATCCGGAAGGCGTTCTGGAAAACTTTAATGAAAAAATCATGGGTTTAGTTGGGTAGATGTGGGTTCCAACTCCACTCTGCCACTTTCTGTGGCTGTTTTGGTGGTATAAGGTACAGTGTTTCTTTCTTTTTAAATTTTATTAAATAGAAGTAATTAATTATGCTTTTCAACTCTTGTAAGTACTTACATTTTGGTGTTCTTTTTAAAATATTTATCTTATTGGGGCTGAAGAGATAACTCAGTGGCTAAGAGCACTGGGTGCTCTTGCAGAAGATCCTGGTTTGCATCCCAGCACCCACAGGGCAGCTAACAACCACCCATAGCTCCAGTTCCAGGTATCTGATGCCTTCTTCTGACCTCTGCAGGCACTGTATGTATGACACAGGTGCACTTCCATACATTCAAGCATAACATTCATACAACAAAGAAAAATCAAAATAAATTTATCATTTTATAAAACATATTTATTGATTTAATTTATTTACACATTTTATGTGTGTGAGTGTTTTGCCTGAGTATAATTAAGTGCATCACATTAGTGCAAGTCCTGTGGAGGCCAGAAGAGAGCATCAGATCCCCTGTAACTGGAGTTAAGGATGGTTGTTACCTGCCCTGTGGGTTCTGTGAACCAAATCTGGGTCTTCTGCAGGAGCAGCTGGTGTTCTGAACTGCTGAGCCATCTCCAGTTTCACAGGTAAGTGATATTTCTAAGTCACAGTACAGAGATGGTTAAAAAGACAGCCTGACTTTTAGCATCCATTTAAAGCCAATAGCGGACCTGAACTGCTGAGAACTTCCTTAAGATTTCCTTTGGAACTATGCTCCCAAGCACAGGCCTTGCTTATTCTTTATTGAAACAGCATGACATGGGGCAGTAAAAGCCAGGTGTTTATCTTACCAGAGAACCTTGCCTTTTCTGATCACCATACCTATACCAACACATACAGGACCATAAATAGATGCTATACATTCTCCCATTGCTTCCCATAAAGTAAGAAAGCTGTTTGCAGTGATTTGATGTTTTTTCTTTACGATTACTTTTTAAAAAATTTATGCATATGAGTGTTTTGCCTGCATGTATGTAAGTGCATGCATGTTGTGGGATGCTCACAGAGGTCAGAAGAGGGTCCCCTGGAATTGTGTCCTCTGGAAGAGCAGCCAATGTTTTAACCACTAAGCCATCTTGGCAGCCATCACTTCGATGTTTTGATATGTAGAAACATGTACACACTATCTTGGGTAGATGGCAAGGAAGGGTCCTGAAGGATTATGATCATAAGACCAGTTCACAAAAGGAGCACATGGCTCAGTAAGCTTGTTTATATTACAAACAGTAAAATTTCAGTTGTAAGGTTAGGTAAAAAGTCATCCCCATAACAGGGGACACTCTGTGCCCATCTTCGCTCTGTAGTCAGGAGATGGTAAGACCTGCAAGTCTGTGATCCTTCAGTACAACCCAAAAAAGAGAAAGCAAAATGATAGCTCCTAACAAATTTACAGCAAATTTCTTTCAACCTATACTGAAAAGCTCATTTACAACCTGTCTACACACTTCAGCTCAACTTTAATGGTTGCTTTCTTTGTTTTCAATGCTAAGCAACGGGTCATACTCCCCAAAATATACAAAACCTATGTTATTCTCACACTCCTGGCAAAAGGAGTTTGATTCATTCATTTGACAAGAACTCAGTAAGTCCTAACTAATATGGTCAGGATGTTGCTGTGTAGGGTTACCAGAAAGGAATCTTTTAATTCACTCATTCAAATAACAAAAAGACGGTGGGCGGGGGGGGGGAGTGGTGGAAAGAAGAGGCAGGAAAAGCAAGGTATTCCCATTCTACTAGATCTTACTGAAGGGAAAATGCATGCGTGTGTGCGCACACACACGCGCACACACACACCAAATCACTCAGCCAACAGACAGGCTCCCCAGGACAGGGCAGGGAATCAGAGCCAGCATCTCCATCTGCCTGGAGCATTGGGGCTCCTTTTGGAGGTGAGATTGGTTTCGTTTTTCCTTCAGAATTGGTTTCTTTGGGCTATCGTGGGGAACTGCATAATCCAAAGGCAGAGAAACCAACTGGTCATAAGGAACCCACTGGTGAGAGATTCTAAAGTCCCAGTGGAGGTGTGTCTTGGGTGGGAAAAGGCACACCAAGTCTTTTTCTTGAAGACGCAGAACCTGGAAGTTGGCTATCTTAAATTTGTCAGTGAAAAGAACATTAATCTACCTAGAGACTCTCTTCCCTGTTGTCTGTCTGCTGGTGATCCGATTCCTAGCCCCTCATAACTACCTATCCAACAACAGGAGTGTGATGGTTAATCTCGAATATCAACTAGACAGTGTCTAGACTCAAGGAGACATATGATTGGGCACAGCTATGATAGGGTGCCTAATGAGGTTCACTGAGGTTAATAGAGAGGAAGAGTCACTCTAAATACAGGCAGCACCAAGGATGGATTAAATAAAACGAAGAGAGAACTGAGTGTTTTCTGACTGTGGATACAGTATGACCAGCTGTCTCCCACTCCTGCTGCCTTGACTTCCCAGCCATGAGGGATTGTGCCTTCTAACTGTGAGCTAAATAAACTTTTTCTTCATTAAGCAGCTTTCGTTGGGTCCATTGTCACATCAATAAGAAAAGTAACTAATACAAATGGGAATTGGTGACAAGAGTAAGGAAAAATCTCGTATTTATAAACTCAGACAGACATACCCCCTGGATAAAACTCACAATACAGGCCAACTGTTAGGAGGGTTTGAAAGTCATTCCCTTTTTCAATGTGAGCCTCTTACAAATGTTGTTACATTCTAAGGAGCTGAGAAAGTCTGAGAGAAAAGCGTGTTCCCTGCTGAGCCTTTCCCTCTTCAGTGTTGGACCACTCTGTGTGTGCACTCATTCTAAACGGATTCCCCATGCACATACTGAATGAGTTTCCAAAGTCAAGGAGGTAAGAATTAAGGATAAATAAACACATATCTTTAAAAAGATGCAGATCAGCCGGGCATGGGGTGCACACTTTAATCCCTGCACTCCCAAGGGGAGCAAGTCCAGCCTGGTCTACATAGCCAGTTCCAGACCAGCTGGGGTTTTAGGGAGATTCTTTCTCAAAAAACAAACAAACAAAACAAAACGAAAAGATGTAGATCATTATTTAGAGTAGAAGTGAATGGCTTCCTTTCAAATTGAAAAACAACATTTTTCCATGAGAATTCTACATTTTCTGTGGTTTGTTATTTTGTTATGCAGCCTCAGATTCTCTGAAATGTCCTTTGTCCTCCTTTGTTTTCACCTGAGGAAAGCAACGTTCTCACGCCTGAGTTGCATCAAAAGTTACATACCCAATGAAATCCAGCCCTCACTAATGACAGTGTTGTGCTCTGTCTGCCTTTTCCATCCAATATCCTATTCGTTCTCTGATGCAGGGCCAGGGGTGTCTCACTACAGAAAGCAAAGAGCATGCTGCGAATAGTTTTCTTGCAGGAGATAACTGATTTGGGTGTGTGACACTCCTAGTGTGGCCATCTCGGGGGTTATTCCCACGTAACGTGTGCTGGTAGACTGTAAGGTCAACTCTGAGTATTCTTCCACAGAAGCACAAGCTAGCAAAGCCAGTGAAGACCCCTTAATCAAGGGACCTGCAACTTTATTTCTCTCCATGTCTTCCATTGTTAATGCTCACACAGGTAGAATATGAATTTTGTACATTTTGAAAAAAATGCACCTATATATACAGATACCATTTATTTTGCTTAAAATTGCTTCCCAGCCGAGATTTCGGCAGTCACAGGAATCCAGGTTGGCTCAAGGAACACGGGCCAAGCTAGGGTCTGGGAGAACTGCTTCAGATATTCCCAGACAGTACCAACAGGCAACATGGCTTCAGGGATTGTCTGATGAGTCTTGTGGTCAGTGTGTTCTCCTGTGGACTATGCTGCATATTAAGGGTAGAATTATGCTTCCTCAAAACATGCTGAATTCCTAATCCCCAGGATGTGTGAATGTGTGGTCTTATTTGAAAACTGGGTCTTTGTGACAGTCAAGTTGAGCTTTTCAGTGTGGCCTAGATAGAGCTACACACACACACACACACACACACAGATGATACCATGTGAACATGGAGGCAGAATGTGGCGATGCAACTTCAAGCTGGAGAAGGCCAAGGACTGACAGACATTACCAAGAGGAGGCAGACAGACACAAGGAAGCCTTCTTCACAGCCCTCAGAAAGTTCCGACCCTGGAGACCCCTTCACCTGGGATTTCCAGCCCTCTAAGTCGTGAGACAATGAGAATATGTTCTAGCTACACGCTGTGGTACTTTCTTAAAGCACTGGTAACGACCTCCTCCTGGGTCTTGACAATGAAGGCCAAGTCCCTGTGCCATCACAGCATCAATACCCGAGCAACTCCATCCCTAACACATGAACCAGACCAAGCTACTTGGCCCACGCTCGTTGGGCTGCACTGCTTCTTCAGTATTCAGTCAGTCCACATTCATGTGCAAGGCAGAGCTCATGCATGGTATCCTCTGGAAAGCTTGTGTGACCTCCAGAGGAGCTGAGTGCCTGCCTGCTATGCACTTGTCATAGTGCAGTAACTGACAATCCTCTGCTCTCTTTTCAGACAAAGAGCTCCTTGAGAGCAGGTGTACTGAAAGTGATGGTTAATCTTAACTTGATGGAATGTGGAATCACTATGGTAACAAACCTGTGGGCAAGTCTCGGAGAATTTTCAGGTAGTGTTGAGATGAGAAGACTCACCTTAAATGTGGGAAGTTCCATCTCATGGGATGGGGTCCTGGATTGCAAACCCCCAAAAAAGGAAAGAAAAAGGAAGATGAGGAAGCAGAGGATGGAGAGAAAGGGGCGGAGAGAAGAGGAAACAAGCTGAGCACCAGCATTCATCTCTATCCCGACTGCAGATGAGCTGCTTCATGTTCTTAACAACCATGACTTCCCCACTGTAACTCATTGTGGCCTTGGACTGTCAGGTGAAATAAGTCCTTTCTACCATAAGTTGCTTTTATCAGGTACTTTGACACAGCAATGAGGAATGTAACTAATATACTGAGCCTTTGCTGCCCATGTGAAACACAAGTTATCAAAGCACTCCTCTCTCAACCCATTATGTAACTTTAGTGTACATATAAACAAGTAACTAATTGTCTATGCTTAACCTTTAGATTCACCTCAGTAGATGGGGCATATCTTCTTCTATGATATATTGATGGGGCAGATGAAAGTCAAAGTTACAGGCTCTAACCTTTGGCTTACTAGTCACTTGATCCTGTTTCTCTGTATGTTTGCATCAACAGATTCAACCAACCATGGTGGAAAATATCCAGAAAAAAAAATCAAAATTGCTTCTGTACTGAATATGTAAACTTTCTTCCTTTATTACTCCCCAAACAGCATATTATATAACAACTATCTGCATAGCATTTGTGGTGATTTGAATGAGAAATATCTCCTATGGGCTCATGTATTTGAACACTTAGTCCCCACTTCGTGATGTTCTTTAGAGAGATCATGGAACCTTTAGGAGTGCAGCCTTCTGGAGGAAGTTTACCCCTCGGGGCTGGTTTTCAGGGCTCTCTCTCACTCTCTCTCTCTCTCTCTCTCAGATGAAAATGCGATCTGCAAGCTTCCTGAGGAACTACTGGAAACTGATGGCTGCTGGGAAGTGTAGATTCATTCTCATTTAAGGGTGAGACTCCTGGTAGTTTCACCAGGCTCCATTGAATGAACCCCATACTAAAGGGCATTTACAGATACAAACCTGACTCTACAGACCTCATATGATATGATATGATATGATATAATATGATATGATATGATATGATATAATATGATATGATATGATATAAATGAAATTTAGAGAATTAGTATAAGAGTTGCAGATAAAGAATTGGGACAGGATCTAAATATGATCAAAATTTATTGACCAGATTTAGAATCATCATGGATACAAACATCTGTGCTTGTTTATCTATGAAATGAGGGTGTTTCTAGAAAGGTTTACCCGAAGAGGTAGACTTATGTTGAATGTGGGCAATACCATCTCATGGGCTGGGGTCCCAAAGCAAAGTAAAACAAAATTTAAAAAAAACAAAACAAAAGGCTGAGCATCGGCAATCATCTCTCGCTGCTTCCTGCCTGTGACCAGCTGTCTCACACGCCTGCCTTCATGCATTCCTGCCATGATGGACTGCACCCACAAGCCAGGAGTTAAAATGAATCCTTCCATCCTCGAGTTGCCTTTGTTAGCAATTTGTCATAGCAATGAGCAGAGTAACTGACGTAGCTGGGATCCAAGACTGAAGAAGATGGGAAGGAGGGGACGGCTAGCCCAGGGCTTGTCTGTTCTTCTCTGCTTCCTGTCAGTTGAGATGTGAGGCATCTCAGCCACATATTCCCCCTGCCATGAAGCTCCCAAGTCTTACCCTGTGATGGAATGTACTCCTCAAACCACGAGCCCAAATGAATCCTAATTCCTTTAAGTTGCTTCTGCAGGCATTTTGTGACACCAGGGAGCACAGCCACAGAATACAGAAGCTTGGGTTCCTGATGGAAGGAAGCCCCCCGTTCCCTAATTCCAGTCCTCCTTATATGTCCAATCTTCTGGTGAGTCGCCAGCTAAACAGCTGCAAAAGATGGAGCCAGGCAGGGTTTATAAAAGTCACCTGTATTCCAGCCAAAATATCTTTAAAAAGAAATCCCTTCGAAAGGGGAGACAAACTACGTAAGACATAATACATTTAAAATATATATTGAAATTACAAATCAAACTTTTCCATAGGATTCCAAAGTACAAAACACAACATGAAAAGGTGTTCAAACAGCTCTTTATACATCACAGTGTTAGTGCACAAAGTGTACTGACGTTTCAAAAACACAAAAGTAATTTGTTTTTTGTTTTTGTTTTTTTGTCTTACCACCACTTGCTAAACACAGAAATGTATACATGTGCATGACTGGACATGCAATTTTTAATACAAGATTAAAATACACCCAGGGCAAAGTGAGCAAAACCAAAAGTCAAGTCAGGCACGTGGCACATAGCTACCCCAAACTGAAAGGCCCTAGGATCATGGAAGACAGAATTACACAAGTCAGGAGGGCTGGAGACTGTGGGCTGTAAATACCAAGAGGGCATACTCCTAGTCAGGGCACATCAGCAAGCATGTTTGAACGAGGCCCCTTCTCCAGGCTGAGCTTTTGGCAATTGCCAGTCATAATCTCTTTATCGTGTTTATTTTCATAAGGGCTTGGGTTAGTTGTGAGGAAGAAACAAGCTTTGGTATTTTTTAAGGAGACCTTCATGAATCTGTATGTATACATGCAAAAAGTTTCCTCTTGATGACTTCAGTGTGATTTACATATGTATATATATATATATATATATATATATATTCACAGGTACATTTATTAATAAACAGGAATCTGGGAAATATACAAAAGTATTGCCCACCCTGGTTCTTTCTAGTCCCCTAATTTTCAAAGACTACCAAGGGAAAATTTTCTCCTCTAATTCATGAAATAACTTTACCTCTTATAACATCAGTGAAAAATATAAACTCATCTTGAAGTCATTTTTTTTTTCATGCCTGACAATCCTTCTTCCCACAATTCTGAACAGGAAGTGGTCTGGGACAGACAGCTGTTTTATGCAATAACATATTACAAAGAGAATTTGTTCTTAAGAGAGATGCCAGTGGTGGCGGGGGCGAGTGTTGGCTCTGTGGTCTGAGCTACTCTTGGGTGGTGAGGAGGAAGAGCTGACATGGGCTGTAACTCGCAGGCTTTGCCTTTGCCAGGCGCTTTTACTCTCTCCTCAATGAACAGCTTCAAGGGACTCCAAAGACATCATCTGGGATGAGGATATGAGGCTGGCCAAGTGGGTCACAGGGTGCAGGGCTGAGCTGGGAAGATATCAAGCACACCCAGTAAAACCCAATGGCATGTTCAGATGTCTGAGAGTTTTGGACAGCCTATAGGCCAGCTGGGAACCCTGCTGGGGACCCGTGTAACAACATGGCCTGTCACTAACAGCCTTCTCACCAGGCCCAGGATGGCAAAGAATGAATGCGCTCCAGTCATCAGGAGAAAGACTGTCTCAAAGAAGGTCATTTTTAGTTCTGATAAAACACATTGAACAACAGCAATGAGGCCTCAGCCTGTAGAATCGCACCATGTGCTCCTGGTGACAGACAGCAAAGGCCAAAGGCCCCATCTGGGCCCATCTTCCCTGTTTCATGTATATTTTACATCATACATGGTTCAAGTCAAATCCCCTAAGAAATAGATGTGGTAGTCTACTAAAAGGAGCCCCACAGGAGACAAATGCAAGTTTATATATCTCAGTGTGATCTTGCTGGTGTGTTTATAGGGAAGGTATAAGTTATATTTATTACTAAATCCAACTGAGCAAGTGGAGGTGTGCTTGATACAAAACCTCAGAGGAGGCAGGAGTATTTTAACCACCCCTGGCTGGCTCTAGTATCCTTGTGATCCCTGCCTGGGTCAAGCCACACACTTGGGGAGCCTGCTGCAGGTAGAGGAGTATGTGGGTGGAGTCATAGAGGTGAAGAACCGTGATCATGCAGGGACCTTTCCTTGACATATGGTCACTCTACCCTTCTAGGGATCAGGAAGCCTGAGCTATAGTCTAGAGACACAGCTCCCAAAGGCTGTCACTACCACCATAAGGACAGGGTGCCACTGAACAGACCACTGAGACATGCAGCAGCTATGTAGAGTGGGAAGGACCTTTGAGTCATGAAGGTCTACTTGGCACCACAGGAAACAGGGCTTGGGACTGCTGCCACCTCTGACGGGCATTTCAAGGGTAGTGGCCAGACAGTTCCACCTACAGATTGCAGGCTGAGGTCTCAAGCCCAAGTCACTGACTCAATAGAACTCTTATCCCTTTCCAGAAAAGCCAGATTACCCCTCCCAGGGTCTCCAACCACAAAGACTCAAGGCTCAGGCTTTACCCAGAAAGATGGTCTTATATATTTTGAACTATAACTACAGGGAAGCCTTTTTGAACACGATTTTGACACTAACTAATCTAAATGGCTTTAGTATCACAGAGAAAATCAACACCAGAGGAGAAGAAAACAGTGATTCTCTTTTGTCTCCGCTATACAGTATCAAAAGAAAAAAAAATATGAAGTCATTTTTGAACAGGGAACATCTGCTGGGGCTAGACACTGGTCCACAGATGTGGAGTCATACACACAACAGCCACTAAAGATGTGCTCTCAGTATACAAATGACTGAGATAAAAGAAACCTGTTGGTTTGACTTCTTTGTGTGAAGGCTTAGTAGGCCCTAAGAAATTTCCCCGTAAGACTTCTACATCTGCAGCCATCTCCTGATGATCACATTTGGCTTTGAAAGTCAACTCTCCACTTTTCAGAGTCAACTGAAGGGAGTACGTATGTATGTCTTAGTATCTGTGCATTCTGCTGCCATAGAAACAGTCACACACAGCCCAGGGGAAGATGCAGTGCTGAAACCCCCTCATCAGAAAAACCAAGTGAAATGGAAAGTCTTCCCCTCCCCCTTTCAGCAAGACCAAACTGTCTAAAGACACAGTTGAACTGTCTGAGTCATGTGGTTTTTCAAAATATCTAAAGCATTTAAACAATGCAATATTTCAGAAAGCTCCCACTCAGCTTCTAAGAGTCCTCCAGGACAATGTCTTCTTACTGTCTACCTCAAAAACAGTGCAAGAAGTCAAACCGGAGTCATTCAGAGTAGAACTATTTCAGAGTAAAATACATTCAAAGGTATTTGCCACTATGTGGATGATAAAGGACAGAAGGAATGAGTCCTGTAAACTGAACTGAATGGAAGGAAATGCAAAAGAACGGAAGGAAGAAAGGAAAGAAGAAAGAAGGGAGGGGGGAAAAGAAGGAAGGAAGAAAGGAAAGAAGGAAGAAAGGATGACAGAAAAGGCAGTTAGATGATCCTTGAAACATGTCAGTATCTTCAAAGACATGCAATAACTCAGGACCCACGCGGATAACAGTATACAGCTTACAGCATTCCAGAAGTGATTACAGCAAGTTCCAAGAAAAGCAAAGTGTACATAAGGCTTTCTGTATCTCCTGAAAAGTGGTCAAGCCGGAAAAGTCATTTAACTATAACTTCATAAAATGCACATTTCAAAAAAAGGCATAGGATGGTTTTACGCACCTTGATTTTCACTATTCAGTTGACAAAAAAAAAAAAAAAAGCCTTCTAAAAAGGATTTTACTAAATACCTTTAGGAATAAAAACAGTTGTCATAAACAGAGCACTTTTCTCAAGTTATATAATCAGGTTCTGGCTAAAGAGAGTCATAATCCTTGAAGACTTCTCTTGACAGCATGGCAGCGCCAGCTTGAATCCAAGGAGGGGACTGAGTCCCTTTGTCTGGGCAGGTCTCTTAAGCTCCCACTGGACATTCCTAGTCTATGGCCATGGGGAGGAAACTGCCTGGTGTGCAGCCTGTACTATCACCAGCTGGGGCTGCAGACACAGGAGGACTCTGGGATGCGCCCCACCCACTTCTGCCTTGCCTTCCCCACATCAGGTGACCACACCTGGGGCCTCTGCCAACTTGCTGATGTCATCCCTGAAATCCCCGCATCAGGCCGGACACTGAAGCTCAATGGGGCACATAAGGCAAGAAACACGTTTAGTGAGAGGGGCTGTGGGGGGCTGGGGAGCCACACTTCCCAAGGCAGGGTCTGTTCCAGCATCATGCCCGTCCTCTAGGTGGGCAATGAGTCATCGTCACCTTTACTGCACTTACACTTGCAGCAAAGTACAAAGGGAGTGGCCAGGAGCAGGAAAGGGGAGGCCACCAAGAGCAGGAGCCCAAATCCAGCAAAAATGCCCACGACCTGAAGGAAGGAAGAAAGAGAAAGAGCACAGGTGAGGAGGGCTGGTCCGTAGGTCTCACAGGTCTAAACCAACCATCGACTACCGGCCCATCCTTCTACCTACCCACCCATCCATCCACCCATGCATGACGGTATCTATGCATCCATCTGCCCAGGCATGACTGTATCTACCCACCCATCCATCCGACCATGCATGACTGTATCTACCCACCCATCCATCCGACCATGCATGACTGTATCTATGCATCCATCTGCCCATGCATGACTGTATCTACCCACCCATCCATCCGACCATGCATGACTGTATCTACCCACCCATCCATCCACCCATGCATGACTGTATCTACCCACCCATCCATCCACCCATGCATGACGGTATCTATGCATCCATCTGCCCAGGCATGACTGTATCTACCCACCCATCCATCCGACCATGCATGACTGTATCTACCCACCCATCCATCCACCCATGCATAACTGTATCTACCCACCCATCCATCCACCCATGCATGACGGTATCTATGCATCCACCTGCCCATGCATGACTGTATCTATGCATCCATCTGCCCAGGCATGACTGTATCTACCCACCCATCCATCCGACCATGCATGACTGTATCTACCCACCCATCCATCCGACCATGCATGACTGTATCTACCCACCCATCCATCCGACCATGCATGACTGTATCTACCCACCCATCCATCCGACCATGCATGACTGTATCTACCCACCCATCCATCCGACCATGCATGACTGTATCTACCTACCCATCCATCCGACCATGCATGACTGTATCTATGCACCCATCCATCCGACCATGCATGACTGTATCTACCCACCCATCCATCCGACCATGCATGACTGTATCTACGCACCCATCCATCCGACCATGCATGACTGTATCTATGCACCCATCCATCCGTCCTCCCACTGTGCCATATGTGGAGGTTTGAATGAGAATGTTCCCACACACTCTGAGATTTTGTCCCCGGTGGGAGGCACTGGTTTGGAAGGTCTTAGAAGGTGTGGCCATGCTGGAGGAAGCACATCACTAAGCCTTGCCAAATCTCCAGTAGTCTGCTGTTTCCTGTGCCTGCTTGAAGATGTGAGTGCTCAGCTTCTGCATCTACTCTAGCCACTTCTGCCGCCATGCCAACCGGCCAGGATGGAACCCTTGTCCCTTTGGAATCGTAAGCTTACTAAACCCTTCCTTTTATAAGTTCTCTTGGTCAATGTTTCTATTACAGCAACAGAGAAGTGACTGATACACCATTCACCTGTCCATTTTTCTGTCTATGCATTGAGCCATCTATTCTATCTTCCCATCTATTCAATCAGTCATTCATCCATGCCATCTAACCATCCATCCTTGCACACATGCACACAATCATCCGCTCATCCTGCCATCTATTTCTTTAAGAACCATCCACTCATCCACCCAGTCTCCCACTTCTTCCACCAACCGTGGGTCCATCCACCTGCATTTCCATCTCTTCACTATTTACCCTCCCTTGCATTCCTTCTCCTCCCTCACTTGCCTTCACACATCCTTCTATGCATCTCATTACACAGTGACTTCCCCTTGAGCAACCATTCTAAGCCAGATAATGTGCTAGGTACTGCAAATACAAAGGAGCCCAAGATGAGATCTTAGTACTCGAGCGGGGCACTGTGGGGTGGGAAGACCAAGATTTCATTAATGGCTCACAGAAACTGGGTCAACTCCGAGTGCAAAGGTCACTCAAGAAACCAATTCTACATTCACTAAAGGAAAGGAGGGTCCCTGGTGCCAGATGGCTGAGATAGCAGAGATGCAGATATGGTTAGTGCACAAGAAGGCAAGGACAAGACCCTCCAAATGACAGCACGGAAATGGCGGATACATGGGATGTTAGGCACTGGCCTGATCTTTGCCTTTCTGGAGTTTAAAGCCCAATGCTGACTGTTACATATTTTTATATTTATTTTAAAACATGTTTATTCCTAGGTTTTGGTAAATGCTGAATTTAGGAATAAGCTTCAAATGAAGACCTGAAAAGCAAGGACTTTTTTCACTAGATCTGAAGCATCCCTCCCAAGCATAACCTCAGAGACAACTGAACGCTAAAGATGAAGTTAGAGTGACACCTAGTGGTCAAGACAATAAGTACCTGAATGCCCTGCCCATGTGGTGCTGAGTCTAACCCCTTGCCTTCCAAAGTCTGTTTTCTCAACTGTAGAATAAACAAGTGAGATAACTGATCTCTAAGGGTTATTATTAGTTCTAAAGAAAGAGACTGTGCTAAAACATCAGACATGTGAAGGAAAGGACAGACTCAATGGGATTTCTTCTGAAAACCAACCACACACATACAAGTACATCTCCATCCATCCACATATCCACATGTATAAATAAGATCCCATCACCGTGCATTCATAAACGAGATGATGCTGATGCTGAGTTCCACTCCTGATGCTCAGGTGGCAATGTTCACTTGCTCAACATAACATTGGTGGTAGGACTACACCATGCAAATCAGTTTGTGTTGTGTTAAATTTACATATGCCCTACTGGGAGGCGGAGCACTGGTTCAGCATTTAAGGGTACTCACTGCTTTTGTAGAGGACGCAAGTTAAGTTCCTAGCATCCACTTCGGGAGGCTCACAATCACCTCTAATTCCAGCTCTAGGGAACCTGATGCCTTCTTCTGGCCTCCTCAGGCGCCCATATTATGTATACACAAGTGAGCACACACACATACACACACGCACATACATTTACATCAGTAAACCATAGTAAAAATAAATCTTAAAAAAAAAACCACATGCCTCAAGACCCATAAGAACTCATCATGAACTCATCCAGAAGGCATTCTTGAGACTCTGGCTGCCCCACAGATGACTAACAGCCTTGAAGGAGCCACATATCCTGTGCAGTCGAGCCCTTCATACGTGTTCACATTCTCATACATAAGACACCATCTCATTGCTTGGCCTGCTTTGTCTATAGCTCTTTGGTAAGTTGAGCTAACAATTCACTGGATATAAAAATTGTCAGGAGGTGGCAGTCAATGGAAACAAATGAGACAAAACAAAAAGTCACTGAGTGAGCGTGCCTTGAGTGTCAGGCACTGGAACACACAATGTGGATGGCAGAGGGGGAAGAATTAATTTGGGCTCCTGAGAGTGTTACTACATAACAACAAGGTAACACTGCATGGGCCATCACTGAGCTCTGCAGGACAAGAAAAAAAAAAAAAAAAACCCTCCATCTGAGATACTTAAGCTGATGCTGTTAGATCAGAGCTCATTCTTCATGAGCATGTCACATCCCCCAATGCCCAGCCCCTCCTCATAATAAAAGCCCTGGGCTGACCCAGTTGAACAGAAAATAGCATAATGTGACTTGTCTTTCCAGGTTTCTCCAAACCGAATTTGAACTTCAGAAGACCAAGTCCAAATCAAAGATGTAATAAATACCTTCAACTGAAACATTACATCTCAAGGCAAAGATAGGCCTCAGGTGTCGAAACCTTACTGAATCTCTTGATTATGATTCAATACTATGGTCTCATTTTTAAATTTGTTCATTGTGTGTGTGTGGCAGAGAGGCCAGAGCACAAAGTCTGATGTCTTCTTCAGTTGCTCTCCATCTTATTATTACTATTTTTTTTTAGATAGGATATCTCATTGAACAGAGTTTACAGATGTGTGGTTAGGCTGGCTGGATACCAAGCCTGGCTCTGGTTCCCTGGGGGTGGGACTGCAGCATGTGCTGCTGCACCTACGTTTCAGTGTTCTCGCTTTCCAGAGGTAGCATTTATGGCCCCATACGATCTCCAAAGATCCCAGTATTATAGCCTCAGCCAGGCACCCCACTGTCCATCTAAGCACTTTAGAGCAACTCTGGATAAGTCCTCTAGGACCAGGGAGGCATTGCAGAAATTCTAGGTCTCAGACTACATGGTGAGCCATGCCGTGTAGACCTATACACATACATGGGTCCTTCAGCCCACACATGGAGACACCCTGTGTAAGCTAGCCACAGAAGCCAACTGGTTTAAGTAACCTGAAATGAGCTCTGCCTTCCAGTTGGACTAGGCCTGGGTAAAAAGCCCCTTGTCACTGCTCAGAAGATGGAGCAGAAGTAAGACTCTTTCCTGGCAGATGCCTGGATTCTAAAAGATGGGATTTGTTCTAGTGAAAAAAGAAACGAGCCTCCAGCTCTTCTGCATTTCAGATTGATTTGGGGTGGCGCTGGCAGACACACCCAGCAGTGAGATTTACACTAAATGATCAAAAGGAGGTCAGATGTCAGGCATGGGCATCATGACCTGAGATTCACACATGGACACTTCACATTCAATGACACATAAGATGTATTTCCATGTATATCACCAGAGCCTGCCCAGACACCTGCCACATCCCACTCCTGTGTGCTCCAGCAGGAGACCTTGTTACACAGAACAAAATGCACAATACCTTAACATGACAAAGATGTATTTTTTCATTCACAGTATACTGTCCTGTAGAAAGGTCCACTTGACAAGGGGTCTGAGTAAAATATACTTGATGTGTAATGTTTCATGCTCGTAAAACTAATAAAAAGCAAGCTGCAATATTTCCAAACAGTAAAGTCCCCCAAATATGCTAGAATAATGTTATCAAACCTCCTACCAAAGGCAAGAAGAGTTAGAAAGCAGGAACCCACAAAACCAACATATTACTTGCTGAGGGCAACACCCAAACACTGTGGTCTCAGTATACTAGACCTGCAGTATATTTGTGAATTCTACAGAGGTAGTGGGCAAGGCCCTGAGAAATAATCAGACACATTCTGGGGATGCATCTATCTCAGTTCTGGTGAAGTTCTCACCTGTGACTCCATCAAAGACAAGAGGCAGCATGTCTGACCAGTTCTTAGGGTTGGTCGGTCACAACCAGGACTTAAGTAAGTATTAAAGCAGACAGTGGATAAGGTATGCACAGGTAGGCCCTCAGGCAATATTTTCTGGGGCTCTCAAACCCTCTGTGGTTTCCTAAAATTAGTCTTTAGCTTACACCAAGAAACGATATCCCTTTCATTCTTGACCCAAACTTCCACCAGATGAACCCCAACGGCTCCCAGCCGGCCTGCCACATACTGAGCCTCTGCCCGTAGTTGCTTCTCTTCTACAATGGCTTCTGCAACCTCCAGTATTCAGAACACGTGGTCTTAGTTAGCTACCCCTTGCTTTATTCTCTTCTACTAAAATCTTCCAGCCTGAATAATCAACAAGTCCTTCCTGGCATCTAATTTTTACCCTGCCTTGCCATGAGAGCTCCCAAACTCCAGCCTGTGAGTAAGCTCAAGCAGATTTTCCAAGGCTGCTGGGTTTTGTTCAAAGCACTGGGTGTGGGAGGGTACGGTCAACAATGCAGTAGCTAGATGGAAGGAAGGTGGCAGGCAAGACTGAGAAGTAGCTAAATCAGGCAGAGGTAGAAGAAGTTATCATTTTGATGGACCAATTTCCTAAAGGCAGTCAAAGTAGAGTCTGAGGAGCCAGGACCTCTCTCACAAGCCAGGGTAGCCCTGGAGCCACTGTGAGTGTCACATTTCACCCTCCACTAGTCACTGGTCTCTGCTTCCCCTATCACAACTACTCCAGGTTCAAGTCAGTTTTCCTGCACTGGAGCTCGTCTGTCTCCTCTTGAGAAGATCAAGGAACATCACCACTGTGCTCACACCCAGCTGCTCAGTCTCCCTCTAGTTGGGAACCCACAAGCTCAGTATTCCTATCACCCTTAGCCCTACTAGGAGCAGATGCAGCATGCACAGTACAAAGTGCACACAAGCAGTCCTGGCTCCCCTGCCTCCTGCCCCACACAGAGGAAGCAGTTGATTGGGTGGCGGACTCGGCAGGCAGGAGACTGCAAACCAACACCACCCGATGGTGAAGCGTCACCACTTAACCCAATAACCAACTCTGAATCATTTCTCTGCCCCAGGAACAGCACCAGGGCATTGAGGTTACAAAGATGAGCAGAACAAGCCCCTGATACTAAGGAGAAGATGGTGCACTGCAAGAGGTGAGACAGATGCAGGGTGCAGAGGAGAGGGCAGGTGTGTGAGCAAGAGGCATGCTGGGAGCGGCAGCCCCTTCCTGGGAGATGGGTGGTGACTGCACATCATCAGCAAGACCTGAGGTCTGAATGGGCTGAACAGGGGTGAAGGGTGAAAGTGGCACAGCAGAGCTGGGTATGGAGAGGAAGCACAGAGAAGGATAAAGACCAGGACCACGCAGAATCAGGTGCGTACAAAGCTTTGGTCTTGAGTCAATAAACACAAGGAAGAAAGATGTGTCCCAGGATGCCTGGCCAGTCTGCATCAGGCATTTACATTTATCTCTCACACTACTGAGTGTTCTGTAAACCCTCAATCAAAATGCCATGAGGACACTGATGAAAGATAAGACTCTTGTCTCTCAGGATCACTGTTGACAAGTCTGTAGGATATAGAGATAAGACAGGAAGTCTGTGCAAAGAGGACATGGCAGAAGCACTTCGGGGCCAGAGCCAGGAGGCTGGTGTAAGGAGAAAGTCTCTGTAGGCAAGCCACCACAGCCTCTGCTTCTAACGCAAACCACAAGAATAAAGGGATCTTTAGGACGTGGGCACTCTCTCATGTATTGAGTTTGATTAACTGCAGGGCTCCAACTCAAGGCTTGGCCTTGTTTGTAAACACATAGCCACTTGGAATGGGGCCTGCCCTGGACACAGTCTCCCTTAGGTAGGGCCATACATCTGCCCTTTGCTTCTGCTTCTTAGCCCTTACAAACTCAGCTCATTTTTATGGTGCACTTTCCTATCCTTGAGCACTGGCTTGCTCATTGCTTTTAGTCTGTCTCAAATCCAAGCCTGCTCTGTGGATGTCCTGTGCTGCACGATCTGAGGCCTTCATGACTCTGGAATGCTGTCTATCACAGAGAAATGAGTGTCTTCATGAAGATTCCTACAGTAGCAGACAACATTCCCATGACTGAGAGCTCCTCAAGAAAGGTGCTTGTAGAAGACAGTGCCTGACAAATCACAGAACCACAAAGCAATTCACAGCACCCAGTTGTCAAGGAATGAGTGGGAACATCAGCCCTAGTCAGTAGCTGAGGGTGCTGTCTGTCCCTGTATAGCTCTGGGGCAATCCAAGTCTCAGCAGGACACATATGGCTTACAAGAAAATTGCTAGGTTGAAAGGTGTCTATAGTGTGCTGCCAGAGTTCCCTGATAACAGTAGAGGGGTCTAGATGATATGAATTGTTTCTCTGAGTTTCTGTTTTATTCAATTGCCCCTTTCTATGAGTGTCTGTAACCAGGAACTCACTGCCATCGAGGACCTTGAGGACCATGTGGCTCCCTCTTTCTGAATGAACAGTACACTCAAGTGATGCTGCGTGATAGCCCAAGCCATGGGAGAAGGGTGAGACTCTGCCTTGTTCCCTCCCCTAATGCTCACCCTTAGAACATTTCACCACGTTTGGAGGAAGCTCAGGCTACCAGGAGACATGGGAAGATGTCTGAGTAACAACTCCAGCTGGGGTTCTGGTCAGTAGCTGAGAGTGGCCACCACCTTCAGGTACCTGACTTGGGAGAACTTGTACCCTAGCCTCAGAGCTGACCAGTCAATGTCATTCAGAGTAGAAATGGATTGTCTTTGCTGTATGTTCACACTGCAAAGTCAAGAGCAAGATAAAAGTGCAGGTGTCAAGCCAATGTTGATTTGGGGAAGTTTATTTATTATCTAGTAGTAGATAGCCCGAGTTCTTGAATAAGTCACCCTCTCAAAGCTGGAACTCAGTTCCTCTGCCTGGTCACCAGACAATGGAATTTCTAAACTTTCACCTCAGTTTGAGCAATGAAGTTTCTTCTGCTGAGGTGCACATAATAGCTTCTGCCCTGAACCAGTATCCAGTTATCACCACTAGGTGCAGTCAAGGGGAAAATAAGTCCAGGAGAAGAATGTGGTCTCATCACAGTTCCCCAGGACTGCAGAGCATGGCCTTCTTTTGATATTGGTTTTTGCAGATGTAAATCAATTTAAAACAAGATTACTAGGTTGGGCTTTAATACAGTGTGACTGGTGTCTTTACACAAAATGGGACATGAACACAGAGATAAACAAACAGACACACACACGTATGGAGACAGCCATAGGCAGAGGACTCAAGGGGCACAGTATAAGTACAGCTATGCCAGAGTACTGGCCAAAGCCAGGAGCCAGGAGAGGAAGAAAGTGTCTTTCACAGGTTTCGATGACAGCCTGACCCTGTCAATACCTTGATTCCAGAAGTCTAGCTTCTAGAACCGAGAGACAGAAGGCTTCTGTTGCTCGGAGCTAGGCAGTTACACTGCTCTGTTACAAGTGTCTTCCCACAGACAAGGATGGATACGTACTGGGGCTGCCTGGGCCCCACGGACGGAAAGGACCACACAGCCAAAAGGCCTGTGGCATGGTGCTACACAAGGCCACAGTATGATCTGTATTTTTCATGTTTACCAGAAAGAAGATTTATTGGAGGCCATGGCTCTGGAGGGGCAGCACAGTAGAAGCCCTTGTGTAGGACAAATATTTGTTCCGGGAATCCATTCAGGTCTGTTTAGCCTCAGCCATGATGTCTTCATGGCTTAGTTTCAAGAGAACACAAAAGAAAGATGTGATCTGAGATCCAAGGTCAGGGCTGGAAGTCACCACTGAGCTGGGTGAAGTCCTACATCTTTAGATGGGATTTGATCTTCTGGTAGTCAGAAGACTTGAACTTGGTTGGCTGCTCTCCTGTTTCACACTCCTTGATCTGCAGCTTCACATAGACATGATAACTCAGGGAAGTAAATCCTGGCCACTGTGACCAGGGCTTCCCATAAATGTGTCCACATGTTTGTCTAGAGCCCAAATTGGGAAGAGTACAGGGTTTATAGACTTGACTGCCCACTGGAAAGGGCTACCTCTGAGGTCCTTGGGGATACAAATCCCAACAACACACCCATGATCCCATTCAGAGTCACAGCTCAATGATTTCCTGTGTACTCACTGGAGAATGTGAACACTGTCCCACAGTGGATGCCATTACGCTCTGGGGACAGTTTTATTGGAGGTCAGCCTTGTCAGTTGCTGACATGCTCTGTACTGCCAAGAGGAGGTGACAGAGGGAACAAGGGACTCATGGTCTGTGAGACCTAGGATGTTTCCGAAGTGGTTCTTTAGAGGAAACTCCTTCAGACACTCATGGGCTCCCTTCCCCATCAATCTGCAGTGAGGAGTGCTGAGGGAACACAATTACAGGTGGACCTGCTCCCAACTCCAGTCCACTGTCCTAGATACACTGACACACTGACCTCAGGACACTACTGAGAGAGGCTGAGAAAGAAGTCTTGTTGGCCAGGGAGTTCTACAGACTCTGCTCTTCTAGTTAACCCTCTTTGTGGGTCTTCGGGTCTTCACCCCGAAGAAAATCCACGTCTGCTAGAACCTGCGAAGTCTCTGATCAACCCCATCTCACCCCCACACTCCCTGACCTGCTCTGTCCACAGGGACCCAACCTTCCATGGCTTTCTCTCCTCTGCACTGGCCCACATAATCACAGGCTTAGTCCTTGACACACAGAAGTAGCATTACCCATAAGCAACCTTCCCTCCCATTCCTTCTAAAGACCCGTTCCCCATCCGTCACTCCACAGCTGTTGTGTTATGGGTGAGTTACTGGCTCATCATCCCTATATTTTATCATCTATCAAAGGCAGGCTCCCCAGAAACATGTGTCTGTCATCCATGTGTGGTTCCTGCTCCTAAAATAGTGCCTGGCACTGAAAGTAAAGAACACAGGCCATTTACAATCTCCCAGCTGAGACGCTGAGACGTGTAGATTTTTCTCATTCCTCCCCTGTCATCCTTCCTTTCTACAAACTCGTTTACCTTTCGTAGGATCTCTCTAGAAAGTTCTTCACCAAAGACCTTACGAGGAGTTACAAAACATGGTCAGCAGATAGATCATGACTAATTTCAGAAGTAACATACAAGTCTGATGCTAGACATGCAGTGTGTTAGCCATGATACATGTACTCTAATTCCGGGCCAGAGCCACCACAGGTATTTCTTAGAGTGAGAAGACAGCAGGAAAATCTTTCCAGCTTGGCAAGCCTTTAACCAGCCAGTGAGTCTTCTAGAACACATATGCACATGTATACAAACATGCACATTTACACGTACACACACACACACACACACACACACACACACACGTGCATACACACACACACACGAGATCGAAGTTCCAGGTGGGCAACCTCTTACCTGTGTCCGATGCCAGATCACAGATGCCCTGGAGTGGCCCAGCTTGTTGCGGCAGGGCCCCTTATCATAATGTATCAAGAGGAAGTCATCCTGTAAAGGGAAGAGAAAGTTCAGCGGTGAGTAGGGGCTAAGGCTCTCAGTCTATCAGGCAGGCCAGTCTGTCTCCTCTTCTTACACACAGTGAGTACACACAGGCAGCACAGGTGGTAGTGGGGTGTGCATGCACTACACACCTGGCCACTGTCTCTCCAGGCCACCATCCCTCTCCTGGGAGCAGTCAGAGGAGCCAGCTAACTTCATGCACTAGAGGGAGTTGTGGGCCAGATTTCAGTGCTGAGCTCAGGGAAGGACCTCCCTCCCACATACAGTGGCAGTCTCCTGAGCTTAGGAAAGCTGAACAAATCCTTTGCCAATACTAGGTGAATGAAGAGGAAGATCAGGTTCTGACTTTCCAGAGCTTTCTTGGCCTGGCTGTGCCAGATCTCACCAGATCAGTCTAGGTTCTCCTCGTCAGTCTTCCCTCAGCTCAAAACACTGCAAAGTTTCTCTTTACCCAGGACCCGGGCCAGGAATCTCCTCATACTCACAATGTCTCCAACCTGTCCAGAGTTAAACATGACTACCCTTCTGGTGCCTGAAGAACTATCTATCTGGTGTGGCCTCACTCCAGTGGATTTCCACTGACTTCTTAGGACAGTTCCTCTCCAGACTGGCAGGTTTCTGGGCTGAGGATGCCTGTGCTGTTCTTCTGAGGATGTTACTAGCTCAGAACAACCCCCTTCCACCAATATGTATTGGCACCACTGAATGTTGGGGATAGGTGTTCTCTGCTCCTTCACGCACAGGAAGCCCTATCATCAGTACATGAAACAGATGGTAAATGCCATCCAGCAAGGTAATGCCATTTATTCCTTTAACCTAGGCCATACACAGGAGATTTCCCTAGGAGAAAAGATCAAATAAACACAGGATCCAACATGACTGAGAGGACAGGAAGTTGCTCTTCTGAAACTAGAGAAAGCTAGACACCAACCACCAACTTCTGACCCCTCAGATCAGCTCTACTAGAGAGCTAGGGGATATCTGGGTCAGCCTTGCTCCTATGCTGAGAGGGCACCAGTATAGTCTTTACTGACTTAAGGTCAAGCCTCCTGGGGTCAAATACAAGGCAGTGTGGTATTAAACCCTGGCTTGTGTGATGCAGCTCCAGGCAGAAGTCCAACAGCCACCACCTGTCTCACATCTCACCTTCCCTGCCTGGACCCTCATCCACAGAAGGAAGAGCAGAACAGGGGAGCTCTCCTCTTGGAGCTCCTAATTGGTCTTTCACACTGACGCCAATGTAAAGTCACCTCAGATGACAGCACATCTGTGGGTCTCCTTTCCCCAGTCTGCCAATCACAGCATCTTGTACTGCACAGGCTCTTCACAAAAAGTACTGAAGTCATTTTCTAAGAGACATACCATGTCACATGGCACCAGCTACTTAAGACTTTACTGATCTCCACCATTTCACGTCAGTACAAGGAAGAGGGACTCTAGTAGGAGTGGGAGCTGTCATTAGATCTCTTTGTTCCTCCTCTCTATGTGAGCATATTAAAAATTTATTTTTCTGTTTTTCACCAGGACTTAAGTCTTTAAAGGGGATAGTTAGTTAGCACTGCCAGGGCCCAGGTTTTGATCCTAACAACTCCAGTAACAATGCTGACCTACAAGTAAAGGGCAAGCCCACTTCCCAAATTTCCTAAGCAATTCTGATCCAATCTGTTTCTGGATGGCTGCTTGGATCAGTGTCTCGGCTCTGGGACTGGAGGTCAAAGCCCTCCACTTTGTACACAGAGATGTTCTCACTAGTGGCTCCAGCTTCTCCCTCCAGCATTTCTGGCCGTGGTCAGGCCACAGGCATCTTCATGTCCTTTTTGTGTCCAGTTCTTTGGTAGCTTCTGGGTTCTGGATCAGTACTTTCTATTCTCCTTGGCAGGTTCACAAACGCCTGCTTAGCTTTCAGGACCCCAGCCACCCTCATCCTCCAAGACACCCCCACCCTCCAGCTGCTGCCTGATGGACTTCATATCCATCACAAGTGGCAGTCTCTGTGGGGGTATGGCCTCACCAGGGGCGATGGGATTTCCTGTCTGGGAGGAGGGAAATATTAGCTGCTTCTCTTGTTGCTTCAGTCCAACTTAAGGAGAAGGGGTTAGTTTTGGTTCACAGTTTGAAGAGTGAATCATGGGAGGGAAGGCATGACTGCGGAATCTAAGGCACCTGGCTACACTGCATCTGCAGTCAAGAAGCAGAGAACAGTGAATGCTGTGCACAGTCAGCTTTCTCCTTATTCATTCCCGGACCCCAGACAACGTGGATGTCACTCACATTTAGGAGGGTTCTTCCCACCTCAATCAACTCAGTTGTATCAGTTACTTTCCTGTGATCAGACACTAAGACCACAAAAACTTATAGAAGGAAGAGTTTATGGTTCCAGAAGCTTAGAGTCCATACTGGCAGGAAAGTCATGGAGGCAGAGGTGGCCAGAGCAGAAAGCCAAGTGATCACATCTTCAAGCAGACAAAGAAGCAGAGAGTAACTAAAAATCTGGCTTAAGAACTCTCAAAGCCTGTACCCAGTGACATGTTTCCTCCAGCATAGCCAGACCTCCTAAAGGTTTCATGGCCCTCCCAACGGCACCACAGACTTGGAACCAAGTGTTCAAATACTCAGAGCTTAAGGAGGACATTCTCATTCAAAGCACCACACTAATCTAGAAACTCCCTCACAGACATGCCCAGAAGTTTGTCTGCATGGTGATTAGAAATCCCCTCAAACTGACAATCAAGATCAACTTTCACCAAGGGAATGGACCCTGAAGTTCAAGACCTTTGCTTCCACAGTTATCTAGCAGAGGGGAGCTGCCCAGATGGCAGGGCTAGTGAGAACAAGGGACATTTGCTTGGGTTTTCCCACTCATCACAGAAGCGCTTTCATAAGGTTTACACTGCCGATTGTTCTTCACTGTGATCAGATACTTGACAAGAAGCAATTTAAGGCTTTGGTTCATGATTTGAGAGTACAGCAACCATGGCGGGAAGGCAGGGTGGCATGAACTTAAAGCTGCTTTTCACATGTGGGCAGATCATTAAACAAGGAGAGGTGAAGCCGGCACTCGGCTGACTTTCTCCTTTTTTCCTTTCCGTTCACTCTGGGACCACAGACCAGGGGGTGGTGCCAGCCACATTCAGTATCTTTTCACCTTAGTTAATCCTCTCTGAAAACACCCTTCCAGACATACCCAAAGATGTGATTCACAAATGAGCTCGGCTGTACTTAACCCAATCAAGTTGAAAACAGAAAACCATGATAAAGATGATTTAATTGTGATTTTAAGTTTATGAATGAAGCTGTTAAACAGAACAATTCCAGGAGCCTCCAGGAATGTCCAAGACATCTCAGTGAACTCTGGTAGGAGCAGAAACAAAGGGGCAATAGCACATCAGGGAGATGCACCAAGAAGCAAGCGGCAAGACCATCAGGAAGATGTGCCAAGGTGAACACTAGGCCTCAGAGCAGTTACAGATGCCCAGGTCTCAGGGTCCCTAAGGTTCTGCCTGGGCACTGGGTCCCTTCCTTACTAATCAGAGACTTGAGTAAATCCCAACTTTCCTGTCCTTCCTCCTGAGAACAGGAAATGTTCCCTGTAACCCACAGACAAGCTACAGAATTAAAAAGACCAGCAGAGTGCACTGTGTAAAGGTAGCACGAACGTCCACTTCACTAATATTAATGATCTTCGACATGTCTGCCTCACTAAGTGTGACACGGTTTTGGCCAGAAGCTCATATGGGAACCGCATGCATAGCTGGGAGCCTGTGATAATTTCAGGAGAGGTGGGCATGACCAGGTGCAGAAGAGAGGGGAGAAGAAAGGCCTCTGGAGTTATTCTAGTCCCCCAGAACCTTGCAAGTATGCAAAATAGTGCCTAAGTAGAAAACCTCCTGAGAAGAGAGTCAAGCAGAAGGCAGCCCTGGCTCCTCTGGCCAGGTTGATGTCCAGCTATGCAGCACTGTGTTTGAGTGGTCTAAGGTCACTGTGGAGGTCCTTGGTAAATGGCTTGCACAGTAGACTCCCCTCTCCTTCAGCATCTTGTACTAAGGCCAGTTTACAAGAGTTGTGGGTCACCACCACAGGGGAGATCTGCTGAAGGGAATATGAACCCTCTGTGGTTCAAGTGGCTCCTATATCAGTTCAGGCAGAGCCCATGCAAGGAGGCAGAAATGGGGCTTAAGACTGGGTGGGCAGGGAGTGTGACGATTCATGGGCCAGAGCAGAGATGCACACGAGTGTGTGTTAGGAGAAAGACATGTGTCAAGGAGAAAGATGCCCAGGGTATCACCTTGACCAGGAAAAAGTGAAAAGAAATCATAGCCACTCAAGAAGTCAAACTTTTTGTCTATCAGTTTTGCACACTGCCCTCCAGAGGGGCACAGTAATTAGCAGTATGCTGGCAGTTTACTTCCTTCCCTTGTAACAGGAAGTGGTGAGTTGCAGGCCAGGAACACACCACATCACAACACAGTGGTCAGTTTTCAATGAACCTATACCATAGTAAAGTGCAGAAACAACTGAAGGCCAGCAGCAACCTTGTGCAGAGGCGTTCCATCTGACACTGTCACACAATGCTGTCAGCTACAAATGTGTTCTTATTATCCTGGGACAAAGATGGCCCAGTGGGCCTCAGTTTGGACATACTTGTGAAGGTTCAGCTGACATCTTACACATGTCCTCACCATCACTTGGGAGTCAGAGCATAACCTTGTGTTTTCAATTTAAGGTAAAGTAAAACAGACTCTATAGTTGAATCATTAAACCTGCCTCATAAATGGAAATAAAGCTTCCAGAACAGAACTGCACCATTTCCCCCAGATCTATCAATTACAACTGGTTTTGTAGTAAACTTAGCAATTTAAAGTTAATAAAGGAACAAGTTTTTCAGAAAAACAATCCCTCAAAGAAGCTATTTAATATTTTTTTATTTACTTTTGAAACATTTTATTTT
This sequence comes from Eospalax fontanierii, assembly GCA_035773235.1. Classification (NCBI taxonomy): domain Eukaryota; kingdom Metazoa; phylum Chordata; class Mammalia; order Rodentia; family Spalacidae; genus Eospalax; species Eospalax fontanierii. The sequence continues at coordinate 54,148,694 of CM069529.1, forward strand.
TATTATTTCATGTGTCTGTGTGATCTGTGTGAGTAAATGCCATAGTGTGGATGCCCAGAGAGGTCAGAAGAAGGCATCAGATAAAAAGCTTGCCCATGTTTTGGATAGACCTATATATTTTCAAGAAGAAAAGTTATCTTTTGAGATGGACTATCAGATGATGTAGGAGATCTGCGAAGGCCATCCTTTAAAAATATTAGGTAGCGGGCTGGAGAGATGGTTAAGAGCACTTTCTATTTTTCCAAAAGACCTGAATTAAGCTTCCAGCAAAGCTATGGGTGGGGTGCTCCTGGGATGGATGGTCAGAACAAACCCACATTTTACAGTCAGTTCACATTCTTGTAGCCTGTATGGCTTCCCTGCAAGGACAGGTGGGATAAGAAACTTTCTAAGCAGCTGAAAAAGCTTCACTCAGAGGCACATGGGAGAAGGCTGTCATTGTCATGGAAGGCTAGAAACATCTCTTCTGGGAGACCAGACAAAGGGAATATGTATTGTCCTTCCCTGTAGATAAAGCATGGAAGCTGCCCTGTCCCAGTATGCTTTGCTGTGTGTGTTTCTGTTTGTCTTGTTGTTCCATGAACCATCCCCTTCAGGGATCAAATGGGCTTCCTCAATCAAAATTCCAGAATTTCCTGAAGCCCTGAGTCCCAGTATGGTAGTGTGAGGAGGTGGGGCCTTTGGGGGATGATTAGGTTTAGATGAGGTCATGAGGATGGAGCCCATGGGAGGATTAGTGTCCTTGGAAGCGGATGAAGATACTAGAGCTTGTATTCTCCGACATGGCCAGGTGGGACCCAAGGAGAAGTCAGCCATCTAAGTACCAGGAAGGAGCTCTCATCCTGACTTCATCTGCAGTGTCTCTCTGGTTTCCATCATCTGAACTGCTAGAATTGCACGTCTGTTGTTTGTTAGCCAGTCCGTGGTGTCCCAGCACAACTGCCCAGCTCGTTGGCATAGTCCTTGCCAAACAAGATCCTAAGATGCTCAGCACACCCTCAAAGCCAAGGCTGCCCTAAGTTTGTACACCCAGCAATTTGACCAAGCTTCACCTCTGACACCATCACACTCAAGGAACTAAGAAGACATGTCCCTCAGTGTTACTTCTCTGTCTCATGTGTATGACCTCCAACTTCAGTAAGAGAAGCTGACTTCTCTGCCACCCCACATCTGAAGCCCAGAGCTCACAGTTGCCATGTGTGGCAGCACAGTACTCACATCCAGGGACTCCAGGCAGTACCAGCAGAAGGCATGCTTGCAGTTCTTACACATCATCTGTGCACAGCCCTCATCCCGCTCAATGTACACTTTGCACTTGGGGCAGCGCTTGATGGGTGCATCATCCTCGTCTATCTTGAAAGCAGAGCTGTGGGAGACAGGCCATGAGAGTCTACACAGAGGGTCCTTCCAGAGGCCCAGAGGCACAGGCTGACCTCTTGTTATTAAAGAAAATCACACAAAGTCAAAGCAATGAAAACCCCAGAACACAAATAGTCAAAATATTGTGAACCCTCTGAATTGAAGAAAAACAACAAAAGTAACATCAGCACATAACTAAGTTTAGGTTTTTATGGAAAAACAAGATATAGTATAAGGATTAGAATGGAGGAACCTGAGGAACAGTACTGGGCTACTGTGACGTCCCTGTTCAGATATTTGTGTACTTTCCAAAGACTGGATAATAAATTTTATGTGCTTTGCCATTGTCAGAGTAAAAATAAGTCAGAAGCACATAGACACATGAAGACCTTCTACTTGCTTTCGACTTGCCGGACTTGGCTTGCCTGACATTACTGTTCCCTGAGGACTTGGGATAGCTGTGCAGTGGTTATAAGCTTTAAACCTGGAGAAGATGCTGGCTCCTCCATAAACCAGCTGTGGGCCAGATACCTCTCCAAGCCTCAGTCTTTGCCTCATAAGCCTGAGATGACTAGACATGGGGAGAACATGATGCAATGTCCTGCTTGAGCAAAGTAGCAGATAAAAGGCAGCAACAATTCAATACTGTTCATTTCAAAAGGTAAGACAGGCATTTAGGCATGGCCGGGAAGAAAGGCCATACCATGTTTTTCGTTTTTAAAAGATGGCTAAACATGTTCATGGAAACATCTGGGAGAATGAATAGTAAAGGCCAAAAGAATCTGCCACAGATTACGGGAGCACATATGCTACATGTTAGAGTATACAGCTTCAATCCAGCATAACCAGGAAGAAAATGATCCTCCTTTGAGCTAAGTGGTGTGCTCAGAATGAATTTATCTGCTAGTGCATAGCCACTGAGGCCCAGGCAGCTCCGGTATTTGCAACATCCTGGCTAAAGAATCTTGGAGTGCCACAACAAATACCAGAGTTCAATGCAGTTTCCCTTCTCAAGACTCCTCTGATGATCAACAGTGAGTGCTTCTTATTATCAGGCCACAGATTTCCTACATGCACCTGAGCCATGTGCATCGCTGGGTTCTGTTTTGTGTACAGGTAGAAGGTGACAGGTTGAAAATTCTAGAGAGGGATGGGGAAATGGCTGAGGAGATACAGTACTTGCCATGCAAGCATGAGGACTGAAGTTGGATCTCAGAACCCATATAAAACCTGGATGGGTCTGGCCAGAAATCCCAACATCCTGGAGGCAGAGGCAGGGGATCCCAAGAGCTATTTATTTAGACTAGTCAATCTGTGAGATCCTGGTTCATTTAAGAGACCATGCATGAGGTCTGGCTCCAGGGGACGGTGTATGGATGGGGAAGAGGGTCTAAATCTGATTAAGAACTGTTGTATGAAATATACAAAAGCTCAATAAAAAATTAAGGGAACAAAAAGAGACACTGTCTCAATATGCAAGATGGAGAGTGACAGAAGAAAACACCTGATGTCAGAGCAGGCCTCCATATGCAACACACACACACACACACACACACACACACACACACACACACACGAAATTGTGGGAGGGAAGCAGATCATTCTTGTACTAGGAGCATAGTCTTAAGTCCCAGTCCTGCATACAATCCTAGATGTGCTGTTATGTGGTCTCTCCATTACTCCCAGCCTGCTCTTCTGCAGCACAGACTAGCCTGGCTGAGAACACTGTATCTCCCAGGAGTATTGTGAAGATTAAAGGTTCACATGTGCTAATTATGCAAGTGTAAAACTCAGGAAGTTCTAGTTGATTTTTAGTAGTATTACTGGAAGGTAAGTAAACTGTGGCTAGCTTAACTCAAAGGCATGCTACAGAACAATCTGGCTGCACAGAGGGTGGCTCATTCTGATCTAGGGTTAAAGAAGGGTTAGGCAGGGCAACGTAAGTACAAGTGCTTCCAACAGGACCCAGCATGCTCAGAAAGAAACACCAGCTACAGCCTCTGGCCAGGCACAGTAAGGAGTAGAGCCACTCAGATTCAACTTTAACAAGACCCAACTCAGTTACAACTAAGTGTCTTCTAAGATACAAACTCCATCAGTCAGTCTCAGAACTGGGAAGACCAGGAAGGGATGAAGATTGTGGGTTCCTCCACAAGTCCCACCCAGGGAAGTGCCATTGCCCAGCTCCTGTGGGAATACACATAGCCAGTGTGGCATCTGACTGGCTCAAACTCTAATTTTTATGTGGAAACTATTGATTTTGAAATGTCTAGAAAATGAGACTTGTGATTTGACTTAAATCACCCTGTAGGATGACTTGAGAGGGCCCAGAATATCACAGAGGACAGAAACTAAGTCAACAAGGTACAGGAGTATAAAGCCATAGACTACATGTGAACGTAGCTCAGTACAAAGCTGAAACTGAATCAAAACATTAGGAGATTTTATATCTATAACTAAATTGTACAGTTCATAAGCATGAACTTTGTAGGTGATGGTGTGGTGCTGAAACGTGAAAAGGTTGCTCACATCCAACACATTCACCACTGTATGGTTTAAATGAGAAATGTCCCCCAGAGGCTCATGTATTTGAACACTTGGGCTCCAACTAGTGGCACTGTTTAGGAAAATTGTGGAACCTTAGAAGGTGCAGCCTTGATGGGGTAGTGTGTCACAGGGGAGGGCTCTAGTGTTTATAGCCTAGCCCCATTTCCAGTTTACTCTCCCTGCTTCCTGTATGTGGATGGAAAGGTGATTGGCCAGCCTCCTGCTTCTGCAGCTCTGCTGCTGCGGCTAACCCTCCATGATGGACTCTCACACTGGGGAACTGTAAGCCAAAGTAAACTCTTTCTTTTATAACTTGCTCTTGGTCAAAGCATTTTTATCACAGCAAAAGAAAAATAATACAACCATTTTCCATCCTATGAACGCTTTATTTTCATCTGGTCCAGGATGACCTCAAATTCACTATGAAGCCAAGGGTGATCTTGAATTTCTGACCTTTCCACCTCTACGCTTGAGTGCTGGGATTACAGGCAGGTACCACCATGCCAAGTTTATGCAGTACAAGAGACTGGACTCAGGGTTTGGTGCATGCTAGGCAAACACCCTACCAACTAAGCTCCAAACCCAGTCCATGAGGAAGTCTTAGCTATTGAAAATGGCAGGATTGGGAGCCCCCTTCACCCACTAGGAAGGATAATTCTTCCTTCCTGATGTTTCTGCTGACAGTCATAGACTCACTCACTCACAGACTCACTCACCAAGAATTCCTGAGACAGCTAGCTTGACTGCTTCCCTGGGAAAACACTGATTAGCCTCTATCTCTCCCCACCCTGGAAACTAACCTCTGCCAATTATTTTTAATCCAACCACACAAGAAGTATGTTACTTTTTACAACATCTGAAAGTCTCTGGAACCCTACATCTAAATTCAGTGATCTTTGCTGGTATTTAAGAACTTGATGTACACCAGGTCAAAGTTCAAGCACATATAGCCCCTGACTGTAGGAACATCAGCCATGAAGACAGGTGACCTTCAGCAGAGTATTCCAGGAGGGCGGTCAATGCATCCAACCTCCAGAAGGATAGCAGAGGATGTAGCACCCATCCTGGCCTAGGAACTGGGAGCTGACAGAAGGGACAGGAGCCCTGTGCAAAGGGCAGCAAAAAGTCTTAGAGAAAGGATTAGAGGGCAGCAGTAGGTCCATGGACCATGTGTAAAGTGGGAGAGGATAAGGGTGTTCTGGCTGGATCTGTGGCTGGGGCACAGCATGGGTTTATAGTCCTGGGGAAGGAAAGAGAAAGAAAAACAGGGGTCCAAGTGGTGAGGACACCTTTGGGAAGGCTGTGGATAGCCATGATCAGGAACACAGCCACTTCGCCCAGATGAGCTATGTGACTGTATACATTTCTAAGAGGAAAATTGCCCTGGGTTCACTCTATTAAATTCTAAGGTTCATGGAATGAGTCTATAATGTCCACCTGGGCAAACAATGGGGCCATCTGGCTCTGGGAGGAACAAGAAGAAAGAAATACAACAGCATTTTGCCATATTCTTTTTTTAAAGGTTCATTTTCTTTGTGTGTGTGTCTAGATGTCTGTGTGGACATGTGTATGTGCTTGGTGGTACTCACAGAGGCCAGAAGTGTTGATGCCCTGCAGCTGGAGTTATAGATAGCTGTGAACCACCTAATGTGGGCCTGGGAACTGAACTCAAGTCTTCTGTAAGACTAGTTAGTATTCTTAACTGCCAAGCCTTCTCCCTATCCCCTGTTTTGCCATATTCTAATAGATTCAGGGTCAGGGACAGGGGTACCTGGTCTCCCCCGGAAGGAAGGTGATGGGCATGGTCTCTGGACAGCCTTGTCCAGGGTGCCAGCGGGCTTTGCATGCAGAGCAGAATTCCATGTCACAAGCTTTGCACTGTACCAGCTGGGGGGTCTGCAGCCCTATGTCCTGGAGCTGGCACACGGCTTGGCAGGTAGACGCAGGACACCATGTTCGGCAGGGGTCGAAGAGCACCTCTAACACAAGGGAGACAAAAAAGGCAAGTCAGACCTAGGTCGCCATGGGAACTGGAAAGGGTAAGGGAACTGAAAAGAGCTCCTGAAGGACAGGAGTAAGGCAGTCAACAGGGAGAAGAACATTCAGGTTACCCAACCAGACCCAATCCCGACAAAACCAATCCTTTACAGTTCTGCCTCCATGTTCATCTACCTCCTCCCCAGCCCCTCCCAGCTTCTTACCTTTGTACCTGCTGTGCCTAAACTCCCTAAGATGGCCTCTTGCCCCCAGGTCCCTTACATTCTGCAGAGACACTCATCCACCCCACTTCCCTGAGTGCTAACACCAGAGCTCCTTGTCTATATTGCCACTCCTCCCCCAACCAGGACCTGACTCCTGAAGTCAGGCCTGAGCCTTCTCTTGAAACCACCCAGCCCATCCCCTGGGTACCACATAGCCATCACTCAGAAATGCCTGTTAAAGGGTGGAAATGAAGGAGAAAAGGAAGATGGATGCATTAGTCTTCTTTATTCTGTTAAGGTAACATACAAAATAATTAATTTCACTAGGGCATTTTCATATCTATTTGTCTGTATATTTGTTCTAAATTTGTTTTATAATTGGATAGTTACATGCCTGAGATGGTCTCCCCTCCTAAATGTAAACCCAAGTCATGAGCTAACTACTAGGTTAAATTAATTTTTCACCAGGCTTTGTGGAATTGGTCAGGAAGTTTGGTTTAAAAACAGGATATGGCAGCACTCCTAATCTTTCACATCCTGGTCCAAAAACTGCACTTACTAAGTGACTGGTCTGGAGCTGCCCTCCATTCTGAGCCAGCTAGCATCTCTTGTCTTGCAGACATTACAACTTGGTAAGATGAGAGAAGAGAAACACACAGGATGCTAATATTCTGACAAAGAGCCACAGCAGGCCAGTAGATTAGGGACCATTTTCAAAGGGCCTCAGCTTTTCAGTCAACTGTTCTTGAAAGATCATCTGAGGAAAACTGAATTTTTCTGAGAAAACTTGGGAGACAAAAAAGCTGCTTGCTTATTAACATCCAGACCCTGTGCCTGATGGCCAGAAGTGTTTGGTTCACCTGATTCAAAGACGGGAGCTCTATTCAATGGGTCAGATGGGCTGCAGGGGCCTGTGGTGGTAAATACTGATTGCAAATTTGACAGGAACAAACATCCCACAGGACTGTCTGAGCATACCTATGGGGAGTTTCTGGATTAGGTTAATTAAGGTGGGAGGACCCATCCGAACTACGGCAAGCACCATTCCATGGATTCACAGTCCTGCACTAAATGAAGAGAGGAACTGAGCTAATCACAGCACTAGATGCTCTCTGCTTTCTGACTGCAGAGGAAATGTGACCAGCTGCCTCACGCTCCTGCCCCAAGGCCATCCCCACAATGATGGACTATAATGTCAAACCCTGAGCCGAATAAACCCTTTCTTCCTTAGGTTGCTTTTGTCAGGTACTTTGTCAAAGCAACAGGATAAAAGAAACTAATACAGAGTCCAAAGCTGTCAGCACAGGACAGGTGGTAAGCTAGTTATTAAGTCCACAACTGCAGAGTCGTGACCACACACACACACACACACACACACGTGTGTGTGTGTGCCCTTTTATGGGTTCTGTGTTCCCCCAACAATAGGAGAAGCTGTGGTCAGTGCTGAAGGAACAAGCCTATGTCAGTTTAACCTTGGTAAGGATCTAATCACCTGCCTCAGAGGCCTGCCAACTTCTGTAAAGGGCTAGATAGGGATTACTTCCATTGTTCACCATGCAATCTCTGGGCTTCAGTTTTGCCCTTGGGGTTAAAAGCAGACTAGCAACTTATAAATGAAGGTTCTGGGAAAACCTTATAGAGGCTGGGGCCTGGGGATGGGCTGGCCTCCTGGCCTTGGCTGGCTAATTCCTGATCCAATATAACTTACCCTCTACCTCTTTTATGATGGTGAGTTCATCAAGAGCACAAAAGCATCACATTGATAAGCCCTGGGAGGCATGACAATTAGAGGAACTCCAGAACTGAGAACCTGCATTCCACAAGCACAGACTTTCATCACAGGAATGTAAACCCTCAAGACACTCTGACACAGAGACAATGAACACTAGCTCCTAGCGAACTCAAGAATAGTTTCGATGTTTGCTATTCTAAGAAGGCTCCTAGCCAATGAACGTATAGACACATATGGCAACAGAACAGAGGGTTCATGGGGAAAAGGTTGGCCCTGTGGGTTTGGGGTACTGAGAGCTCCCCTGAACCCTGAGGAACTCAGGTACAAGCTGAGAAACTCCCAGGCAGCTCCCACAGCTCAGGAAACACAAGCTTTTCTCTGCTTAGCAGTCTTGCCTGCCGCTGCCTCTCAGGATTTCAACTTCATCCACCAGCCCTCCACCTCCTTCTATGCATACAACTGAGGGGTCTAGCCTGGTCCCAGACCAGATATGAGGCATATATACACAGGTACTTATGGAGGCTCCGTGGGCATAGAGATTCAATGTGCTGAATGTGACAAGGACAAGATGACTCATGAGCTTCTGGCTTTCTCTTCAATGGGATGCTGCAGTTAATCCCTTTCTGTATCAGCCTACCAGTCTCAGAACCTTGGAGTCCCCAGATTCTGCCTGATGCCCTCTCTGTGCTCGGGGAGCCCCTGACATCACTGGATGGGGTACACTTCCCAAAGCTGACATGTGCCGAGACTTCCCAGTGCACTTCCTGACATGTACCATCAGCCTTCATCAGGGAAGGTCCCATTCTATTGTGGCATGAAAGGGAGGGGAGACCTAAGGAAAGTTTCCATGGAAACAACTCCAGATCTTTGACTGGTTCTCCCAGGACTGTGATGTGGCACTGCCAGTCTCCACATGGAGACATTTCCTGGAGGCAAGGTAAAGTGATCTGTCACTGAACCTGAGCTGACTGTAAGCATCCTCCATGTGGCTCTTGGTAGATATCTACTGATATTCTTTGACCATTCCACTGCTCAATTCTGCCAGATATTTTCAAATAAGGCAAAGAATATATTTTCTAGAAAAGTAAAAGAATCTAGTTCTAACTTCAAAGACTATGTAAGATTTATCTTTGGGATATTGGCATTTACATCAGTTTCTTAAGGGACCTTAGAGAAGCAGGTTCCCAAGAGCTTTACTTATAAAACTGTCCAGTCATCAACCTCCATCTGATTAGATTTAAGGCCTGCTTCACAAGGGAAGCTTGTGACTTATTATACCCATAGATTGGTACATCTCTCAACTTTTTTATCAGAGAAGCTGCTTCTTGCTGATTAGCACAGAGACCCACAACAGGTCAATGTACAGAGAATAAGACTGTGGAGTGGTCAACCTTAAATGAGACATCTATATTACATGTTCGCCTCCCAAGGCTCAGAGATCATTGCAGAAGGGGAGGCAGGAAGATTCTAAGAGGCAGAGGTGGTGAATGGATACAAGAAAACTGTGTTGTCTGGACACCACAAGGTAGTTGCAACATAGAAAGCCACAGATTAGACTCTATAGGTCTTTTTTAACAAAGTCAAACAACAAAGAGGGCATGAAGTCCGGGAGGGATAGGAAGGTGGGCGGAGATTAGGAGGGAGTCTGAATTCGATCAAAATGCACTGTATGAAATTCTCAAGTCAATAAAATCATTTTGTTAATGTTTGGCCACTTTTCCTCATGTGCTCCCTGCTTATGTGCTGACTGATCCAGCCGTTGCCCTGGTCCCAGACTGTGGTGGTAGATAAGACATTGAAGAAAAGACGCTGCACACCAAGGAGTCCTCAGTCCTCGTTAGGGTTGCTGACATACTGCGCATATTTCTTAATCACTCTGAGCTTCGCTTTCTTATTAAACACACAAACAAGGAAGAAGCAAGGCTCATCTCAGCACTGCTCTGGCCAGGCCTTCCCTGGGCAGTGGACAGAGAATGCAGAAAGCCACATCTCTGTCTTGATATATCATGAGTTTCCAGACAGACAGACAGATAAAAATGGAAAGAAACATGCTCAGACATTGCAGGGCAGGCATGCACAGGAGTACGGGCTGTGGACATTTCTTGAGCCTAACCCATCCAAACATTAGAGTGAGCCAGGTAAGACAGCAGGTGCCCAGGAAACGAAAGCCATTCCTGAGAATATCCACCCCCTAACCTCCATGGCTTCTAGAAGGCCAAAGACTTCAGGTGGAGAAAAAGGAATCTAAAATGAAAATTTAGGCGAACAGATCAGACAGGACATAGCAGGGCTAAAGAAAGACCCCTTTGTAGCTTAAAATCATCTAAGTAAGTATTCTTGTAAGACCTCCTCCAGGGATGAAATTTTAAAAGAACAGAGTAAGTCAAAATTTGTTTTCTGATCACATCTCCATGTCCATTCAAGGTGCTAGCTTGAATCCACAGCTGTATTTTAGCTCGAACTTCTCACATTTCCTCTGCACTGCACTTCTGTGTGTTTAAGCCCAAATCCTTTTTAAACAACACTCAGCATAATGCCGGTAAAATGTTTTTTAGTGATAGTTTTCAGAGGTATTTTTCTAACCTAAGTCAAGTTGGCTTCATTTTTTATTCAAGAGATGGAAACTTTTTCAACTAAGTCAAAGTGCTGGTAGGGATAAAATAAAACCTTAAATTATTAGTTAGGAAAATTTACCCAGCTGCACTAATAAATTCAATTTAATGTCAAAGAAAGTTCATATTCTTGTGACCTAAACATGCCCCTGTTTCTGCCAAGATTCCCTCCGGAAAATAGTTTAAAAGATCCTAAAAGTCTCAGAGATTTAAATTAATGAATTTTATAGCCCTCTGTCTTGAGCATGGTGTCAATTTATATTTAAGAGATCAATTGCTCCAAATTAAATGACATATGCCATCTAAAGAAACAAGCTCCAGAAAACAAATTTCAAAGTCATTAAAGAACCTGAATGATTGCTGAAGTTGTCCATATATATATATATATATATATATATATATGGATACACATGTATACATACATATATACATGTATACAAATGTATGCATATATGCATATTTTTAAGGAAACTCAGGGCTTTCTTGAAGCATTTCTTTTAATTTTCTTTAAACCTCAACCACATAAGCATCCAGGGCCCCCTATAGTTGGAACATTCTGCTTTCACTCCTGCCTATAGTTATCTCATGTGAACAGATCAGCAGCCTCTGACTCAGCAGTGGATCTCTGATTAGGACACAGTGTGTCAGGGAGAGGAAGCATGGCCACAGCGGTTCTCATCCACTGGGCATCCTCAATGAGGTTCTGCAGGAGCGCCACCTAGGCTGCATCTGCCAGGTATCTGCTCTTTTTGCAGGTGACCCCAAGGCTCTAAAAACAGAGCAAAAGATGTCTGTGGGGGTCTTTCAAACACCACTTTATTACTGTGGAACACTTCAAAGAGCAAAACTGAAGGCCTTACATGGGCATCTAACAAGTCTCAGGGTGTGGCAATGAGATGAGCAAATAAAATATGCACTCCAAGCACATAGCATATGTCTCTCTTAGAGAATCCCTGGATCTTCACTAGGCTTGGCTATAGTCTGGAGGACTATAGAGAGCCCAATAGGGAGGGAGAAGTTGCCCCTAAGGGCTGGAGATCTGACTCAACCACTAGAATAAGAATCCAGGGAGCTCGCTCAGTGCTCTGCGCTACAGGGTTATAGCACTTACTGTGACCGTGAGCTCAGTTACTCAGCAACACTGACTGCTGTCTCAGTCTGCACAGGGTAGTGACTCAGAACTGGCTGGATGGTAATTGAGACTCAGTGCTCAGTGTTCAGGACAATGGTCATGGCTGGAGTACTGAGCTTAGGGACTTTCTCCTATGTCATTGACTCTTTCAAATGCAGGTGATAGTTTAGAGTTTAGTTCCCAAAGTATTAGACCCACCCAAATCTGGCTAAGGAAAATGTGGCCTGATGATTGTATCTCCATAAATAACCAAGAAGCCCCAATCCCTGTAAATAAATAGTATTTTCTGAATTCTTCCTACTGCCAAATAGGTCATCAGCTCAGGCCTCCAGGCTGCAAACAACTCAGAGAATTCTATGCCAGCTAAATTTCAGAGGCTCAATTTACAGAGACACTTTCATTTTTATTGAAACTTTTTCACTCCTATCAAATGATTATACTCATATTTCCCAAAAGAAAACCCTTTAAATGTTACCCACATTCTGTTGCAGGGATCAGTGCTGGCTAATATAGCAGGACACCTACCTCTTTCAAACTGTAGCTTTTTATATCGTTGCATAATTTCAGCTGCCACCATGCACTCAATCTGGAAGAAAATAGAGACACAAGCAATGTAATACACCGAGGGCCAGAATGTAACAGGACACAAGGCTGAGCAGAACCGACAGCATCCCCTGAAGCCAAGGATGACTCTGATATTCCCTGCACGTGCCTCGTTCTCCTGCAGGTGGCCCTGTTTAGGGCACGCAGCATCTGGGCAGCTAATCGCAGTTTCCAGGCCTTCTTTGATCAAGAGTTCAACATACTGTTTCAGGCACTAAAAGAAAAACAGAGAAGTGTCTGTAAACATCTTTACTCTCAAACACTAAAGACACAGTAATACATTAAGAAAATAGTTATCAGTTGGTGGAGTGCTTGCCCAATAGTTGTAAAGTCCTGTGTTCACACTCCAGCATAAAACTGGGTAGGCTGTACAGTGACTTTGAGACAAGCCTGGGCTACATGAGATCCTGTCTCAAACAAGGAAAATGTTGATAAAGTATATTGTTTCACTAGAGAAGTGTACATGTACACTCATACAAGATTTTTAAATTTTTTTTTTCTTTTTTTCCAGATCTGAGGATCAAACCTAGGGCCATGTGCTTGCTATTTAAGTGTCCTACCTAGTGAGCTGAATCCTTACCTGTCCCCCAATTTATTTTATTTTTAATTATGTGTATGTGTGTGTGAGTTTGGATTTGTGCACATGAGTACCATGCCCACTGAGGCCCAAAAGAGGGAATCAGATCCCCTGCAGCTAGAGTTTCAGGCAGTTGTGAGCCTCCTGACATGAGTGCTGGGACTAAGCTCACATCTTCTCAGACAGTGGAAGCATTCTTAACCACTGAACCATCTCTCCAGCCTATGGAGCTGTATATTTTTACCATGCAGCTCATGACAAGCAACAGGTTAGGGGATTTAGAGGCTTTGTTCATTTGTGGGTTCCCTAGTCTGTACCAAGGATCATATTCTGGTACATATACATATATTCGGGTGAAGCTTCAGCATACATCCCTAGCACCAAACTATAATATTGTAATAGCAAAGAGCAAGGCAGCAAGGGATGCTGGGAGGCTAGTCCTCACAGATGTGAGACAGTGTGCAAAGTTTTTATCCATTGTTTAACGCTTCAAACATCAGCAAAGGTTATGACTGTTCCATTTTCCAGATGTGAAAACTGAGTTGCCCAAGCAGGAACTTGAAGCTGGCAAGAATGGCTTAGTAGGTAAAAATGACTCGCTGGGCAAACCTGACAACCTGATAATGGGAAAAGGAGAGAATTAACTCCCAGAAGCTGTCCTCTGACCTCTGACCTCCACATGCTTGCCATCGAAAGTCCATGCCTATACTTATTCTTTCTCTCTCTCTCTCTCTCTCTCTCTCTCTCTCTCTCTCTCTCTCACACACACACACACACACACTAATACTAAATATTTTTAAAGGAATTTTTCAAACTTATACAAATAAGGCAGAAGCTACATTCCAGGTCAAGTTTACTCAGTAAATGGGTGTACACTCTCACTGCTGAGAACACAAGACCACTACAATCCTTAGTCAAGACATCTCACTTACCTGGCATTTGGTTACGTACCACCAGCCTCCCTTTCTAGGGTATACTGTTTAAAATGTGAAATGAGCCAAAAAGGATGAAGAGGAAGACACAGGTCTAGTTAACACAAAAAGACTGAGTGGCCTTTCTCAGTACCAATTGACTGTTGCCTTACAAGGTCTTAGAAATCCCATGTTTCCCTTAAAAGCACTTTATAAACAATCAGGAAGACAAAAGATGTTTCCCCCTAGTAGTTCCACTAACAAGACACAAGCCATATGCAAACAACACTGTGGATCCACTCTGAATCACAGCCCCAGGATAATACTGAAGGTCACAAAAGCAACACCCCACATGATTGTTAATATCATCATTCAAATACCCGATAGAGATTCATCAAAGCAAGGATTCATCAAATGCCAACTCCTTCCCCAAGAATCCACGTCTGTATTTATGAATGCATCCCAACTGAAGGTCTACTAGACTTCCAATCTCCTCTGCATGTAGAACAATGCTCTTAATCTCTACCAATCTCAGTTTACCAACCTATATAAAATCTGGTATAGTTTAACCTGATAGTTGAGTTATAAACTAGGCTCATGTATAACACATGAATAAGAAGGCATGCTCAGTACAGAAAGGACAATTTTGGGGGGAGGGAGTCTTTGAAAGAGTGTCTACTTGTAACCACAGCTGGAACTCACTATGTAGACCAGGCTGGTTTCAATCTCACAGATTTGTCATCCTCCTGCCTCTGCCTCCCAAGTGCTAGTAATAAAGGCATATACCACCATGACAAGCAGAAAGAATAATTTGACCTAGACAGGCAATCCTTATTCTGAAAGCAGGATGCTCTACGGCATAAAAAACTCCAGACACAAAGTCCTTTACAAAGTAAAACTCTAAGCAGGAAAAATGGTACATGCACTTGGGAGGCTCAGTTAGGAGGATCACAAATTCAAAGCCAGACTGGGCTATATACTGAGGACGTATCTCAAAAAGGGAGGGAGGGAAGGAGGTTAAAGGAGGGAGGGGCATAGACTAAGGAAAGGGAAGAAGGAAATGAGGGAAGAATTGAGGAAAGGGAGAGAGGCTGAATCAGGTCAAACTCCTCCTAAAAAGCCATTCCCAAGCTCCTCTCCAGAGCCATGACTGCTTGCGCAAATTATTGCCCTGGGTTCTAAGAAGAGGCCCCTGCACCTTAGCCTCAGCATTCTGGATCTGCCTGGGTTCTGACATAGCCCAGGTATATCTATCTTTTGACAGATAAGAGAGCTCATAGAGCACTGCACCTGGATGAGAGACACTTTGGAGTTCTGTCTGAGGCATGAGATGACAGAGCTATCAGAAACAAACTCACTATCACATAGAGGAGACTGTCCTGAGACAGGAAGGACAGGCGACCAAGGAAAGCCAGGCATATCACTGAGTCTCCATAAGCCCTACCCCCTGACCTAGGCAGCCTTGCTGACCTGCTAGGTAGAAAGAAACACCACTAGGTTTGAAGATAAAGGACTGCTGCAATGGCCTGTGTTTGGCTGGCATGGAAGTGGCTGGCATATCCTGCCCACAGGCAGGGCAACAAGAGGTTGCAGGACCTTGAGGACTTTGGAGTCAGACCAACTCAGGAAATCCTGGTCCTTGTAAAGAGATCACCATGGGCAAATCCTAGATGCACGTGGGTCAGGACGCCCCAAACAATAAAACAGGAGTGCCCGTCTTGCTGAGCTTTCAAAATAAAGAGTATTCCAACTTGGCACAAATCCTGGTAGAGGACATAGTAAGCAGAGTTGTTCTCTCATGTATCCATCCGAGAGTTTCGCCTCTTATAGTTACCAGCATAACCAAAGCCCCAACCCTTAACAACAAGATCCATTGCTCTACTGTCTATAATTAAATCTGCCTAATGGGGTCTCCAGAGGATCCTGTAATGTTTTAAACCAAAGGAATTTTGAAATCTCCTACAATACTGGATATAATCCAGTCAGAACTGGATATAATAACAGAGCACTAGTCTCTCTCAGAAGCAAAACACAACAATTAAAACAGGTGTGAGATGTACACCCTTGGAGAAGTCTTGAAATCATATTGTGTAAGAGCTTGCATACAGTGGCAAGCGGCGAGTCATGTCTGGGTGAATGCTCCCCAAGAGTGAGCCCCACAGGCCACTAGAATGCATCTGTGAGCAGTGTGCACTGTGATTATGTCCCTGGAATATTGATTTGTTTACTACAGAGTCAGATGAAGTTCTGAGTGCCTGCTATGCATCAAAACCAGGCCCAGCCTTCCTCACAGTGTAAAGTGGGTCATGACTCACAGGCCATGTTTTCCAATCTAATAGCAAAAAGGATGTCTTAAAATGAACACAAAAACATAGGTAATCGGAGCCTGCAAAAGAAACTGATGCAGTCTCTGACATCTGTCAGCTTTCTGTAATCAAATGTCTTCAAAGTACCAGACTCTGTGTTAGTCACTTCGCCTCTGTTGGCCCAATAAACAGACACAAGAGCCACAAGAGTTATCATCATACCATTTACCACAGTGAAAACCAGGCCTCAGGAGAGTTAAAAGCCGCTTGCCCCAAGGTCACACTCTGCAAATACAGGCACTAAGTCTCCAAACTGTGTGTGCCTAACTCCAAGGTTGGCATCAATTTTTTGTTTGTTATTTGAAATCTTTTCTTCCTGTTTCTTCCTCAATTAAGAGCTCTTTGAGTGGGATCTGGTGACTCAAGCCTGTCATGTCAGCACTTGGAGGCTGAGGCCAGAGTATAATAAGGTCACCTTGGACTACATAGTGAGATTTTGCAACAGTGTGTAACTGGTTACTCTGAACTATGGAGCAAAAGTCTATCTCAGAAAACCAAAACCACACATACACAAAAGGCTCTCAGAAGCAATCACTTCTGAAGTTTTTTTCCATTACTTCATTAAGTTTTTCATAGACCAAAGATTATATGTACTTTAAATTGACAAGGCCTGAGTCAACACAGAGGTACGTGGCACCACATACAGATGATCTCAGACAGCAAGACCTCCCAACTTGTCATGGGAGACGCTGCCACATACTGGGTAGACCCCACCTGGGGATCTATAACTAGCCACTCCAGGAGTGCTGTTTAGTTTTTATTGTCAACCTGACACAAACCTAGAGTCACCTGGAAAGAGAAATCTTCATTTACAGAAGCTCCACCATCAACTTGTCCTGTGACCACGTCCGTCTGTGAGAGATTGTCTTGACTGATGATTGATTTGGGAGGTCCAGGCCTACTGTGGGAAAGTGCATTTCCTAGGCAGGAGGGCCTCATCTATGTAAGAAAGGTAGCTCAATGTGAGCCTGGCCGCAAGCTAGTAGACAGCATTTCTCCATGCGTTCTGCTTCAAGTTCCTGCTCTGATGAGTTCTTGCCCTGCTTGAGTTCCTGCCCTGACTCCCCTCAAAGATGAGCTGTAACCCGTAAGGTAAAATGAGCCCTTTCCCCCTCAAGTTGTTTTTGGTCATGATATTTATCACAGCAGTAGAAAGCAAACAAGAACACCAGGAGATAGGGTCCCTCCTTCCTGAGGTCGGCAGCTTGGGAGAAGAAAAGTTGGTCTCAGGGACAAAAGAACTCCAGGCATAGGCTATGCAAAGGGAGGAATCGGGGAACAGCATTGGAGCCACAGAATGTTCCAGGCATTACACTTTCCACCCTAGCTTCCAACTCTTTGAAACTTGATGAGAAGAGAGTTCTGTTGATTGGCCAGGACACCCCCACTGAGTCAGACGTTTCCTGCCAAAGAACAGTGAGCCATGCAGCCACAAAGACACATCTGCCTTGCCTAAAACTACAGCATGTCTCAACTGTGGCTGATTTCTCCTTGAAGGGCTGCTGGCTATTGACTAGCTCACTAACAGGAGAAATCCTAGAAACTGTGGCTCATGGGTGCTCAAGTGGCTCAGGCTTATCCCAACCATGATTTACAATCATCATCCATAGGCAGATACAAACCAAAGCAGTAGGGTCCCAAGAATAGTGTTTAGGAAGCAAGGGCTCTAGAATCAGAGCTGGGTTTGGATCTGATCTTACTCATGAACCTGTCTTGTCATAATAGCTAGGCCCTTATATCTGGGAGCCTATGCCCTAGGGTGTGGGGTAAGCTTGGTAGACATAGCAAATGTAAAGCCTCAGGACTCCAAAGACATGGTGCTTCAGGCCACTGTTAGAGCTCCTACATACTCTCCTGGCATGTCTAGATCGGAGCTAACTGATCTGTTTGTTTCTTCTCTACCAGATGGCAGTTCTCTGAAAGCCAGAACACTTTAGCATTCCCCTTTCTATTCCCCACACCTAACACTGCCTGTCAGTGGGCAGTGGTGAATCAGCGCTGTACAGATCAACAGACAACTGAGCTAGACAGCTGGTCTGGATCTCAACAGAACCGGAGACTCCAGACAGAAGTGAGCGCCTCACACAGTATGGCAGAGCAGCTGAGCTTTACAACCCAAGTCTACCCCTTTGACAAAGATCCAAGGCAAGGGCCTGATAAGCCCTCGAGGGGCCAATGACCAAACAGCACAGCCATCTGAAGACAGTTTCATGGGGACCTTGAGTGGTCTTGGAAATCCAGAGTAAACTTCCCATACATTTTACAGTGTCTCTTCTGACAAAAATCATGATCCTCAAGACTGCAGGACCTAATGTCAGTCATCAGTCACCAAGTCATGAGTAAGAAAGCTACCTCTGCAAAATTAATGGAATAAAAATAAGACCCAGTCCTTCCATATAAAAAGAAAAGGAAAATCCTCATTGTATTAATCTGTGCTCCTTGCAAACCAGAGATCCCATATTTCTGAAACATATGGACTGAGCTCTCTGATGCCCAGCTCTGCCACTAGTCAAGTGCACATCGCCACCTTCTGTGCTTGCATTGGGATGGGGATTCTGCTCCCTGTGCTACCTTTCTTAAGGCTTCTAGGATAAGTTCCCTCAACTGTAGAACAAGCATTCTGTTGTCAGTGCCTAGTTATTCTGTGTGTATTTCACCCATCAGTTGACCTGTACTGATTACCTCCCTGTTGGAAGGATTGGTGTTGCCTCACATCAAGGAGATAACCCTCAAACAATGCCTTATCTTTTTCTTACAATTCCCAACCTCCCAATCTTACTCAACCCACTCATCCAAAATGGAGTGGTCACAGTTCCTGGTCACAAAAATTGCCACATGGTGTCTAAGGGATAGCCAGTGTCCAGTGTCTAGTGTTCCTGTGGAGGGTCAGATAACGTATCATCCCCATACTGGATAAGGTGAGTGATACTGACCTCTGCAGCCCTCTGTCGCTTTTCCAGGCTGTACACAGGAGTCTGTGACTATGCTACATATATGCCCCTTGTCTATGGTACCCCGTGAAGAGTGGAATGAGATTAGATTGGAACATTCATGAACAGTGAGTAGAGAGTATCAGATATTGATCTCTCTTGTCTGGAGTTGGAGGTCTACTCATTCAGAATGCAGTACACTGGTTTCTTTAGCAAAGGCTGGGATGGTAGGATCTGAGGTAGGAGCTGGGAGGACAGGGACTCTCTACGAGTGTGGGACTATAAGAAAGCTCAGGAGAGGAGCATACTGAAGTGGATGGTTAGATTAAGGGTGTAAGCATGAGACAATGTGATCACATGAAACTGCTCTGAGTGGTTAGTATCTGAGGCCTAAATTCTACTAAGGAGACTTTGTCAATTCGGCCTCACTAAGGAAAATTATCCTATCAAATGGTCAGACAAGGAGTTTTATTTGCTTGTTACCTTATGAACAAGGAGGTGACAGGCGAGTGTACTCATGTGAGAATCCTCTCCACACTGAGTGCAGGATTCTAGGACCTACCTGTAACAGGACAGAGACAGGAGGAACAGAGGAGCCAGTCTATGGGTAGACTAGTGCAGAAACAGAAGGCAGGGATCACTGGAAATCTCCTCTTCTCAGGTGAGAAAATACCTGGGCTTGTGGTCCGTAGAAGGAGCTCTGACCCAGGGTGGGTGAAAAAATACCCGCAGAGCAGCCCTCAGTGCCTTGCTCTGTTTCTTGGCAAAGTGATACTGGAATGGCAATGTTAACATGATCATCAAGAGATATGGAGAGCTAGCTCTTCTCCTTGGCAAGTGCCACTCTGCCCCATTTAAAAGGGCAGGTGTCTGTTGTAGAGGATATCACTCGACTGGTTAGTCTCAAGGACAGAAATGAGAGACAATGGTCTGTAGAGAAGTCAGTGGCTGATAACCCAAATGGGGTCTGGGAGTCAGAGGACACACATATGCATCAGCTTTGAAAAGTGTACCTAAAGCAGTAGAAGCTCTGAATAAGAAGTAAAGACAGGAACTGTGAAGGTAAGGACACATGACAATCTGTCTGTTCATCTTCAGGCCTGGTTATGGGCTGAATAACAGACTGTCAGGACAAAGCCTTGGACCACAGTGAGACACGGGGAACCTCATGGCTATTAGGGTATCACTAAAAGAATCGTGTATGTGTACATCTGTGTCTGTATATATGTCTGTGGTTTGTGTGTATATGTACCCATGTGAATATGAGCATATCCATGTATGTATCTATGTTGTATGTCTGTGTATGCACCTTTGTGTGTCTGTGTATTTGTGTCTGTATGTGTTTCTGTCGGTGTGTATATATTTGTCTATGTATGCATCTGTGTCTGTGTATCTGTCAGTGTATGTGCATCTGTGTCTTTGTGTATCTGTGTGCATGTATCTGTGTCAGTATGTATATAGGTCTCTGTGTCTGCCTGTGTTTGTGTCTGTCTGATCCTCTCCATGGCAGAGGGTCGAGATGAGTAGTCTCATCCACAGTGCCTGCTAAAGACCAGCAGAAGTTTATGCACCAGATGAGGCTGGAGTTGAACAGCTTCCAGCAGTGCACAGAACAAGTGGCAGCTGAAGCAGTGGGGGAGGGGGTGTAAGAGTAGAGCTGGCTCAAGGCTGTGCTGAGGGGGCCGGTGCTAACCTCATTGCTTTAACTCAGGAAGTTCTTAGCATGGAAGGAGTTTATTCTCCACGTCAGAGGAATGTTCAAACTCTCCCTTCTAAGCCTCTCCATCCAGGGACATGATGATGAGAGAAGTGGCCTCTACAACAAACTCCCCGTCCGCTCACAATGAGACAAATGTAAAAGAGCCTTGTGTTGGTATTAGCCATGGAGGTTAGCAGCCTATGTGCAACACACACAGAGTCAGGTGGAAACAGGAAGCTGCCAGTGGGACAGGAAAGAGACAAAGCCCATGAATCTTAGTGCTCAGGGACAAAGAATCTGCAGCCTTAGACGTGGAGACCAGAGAGGACAAGAGAGGACAGGGCATCTGAAGCTTTGCAGGTTCCTGACCACCAACAAAGAACCAACTGGTGGCTGAGCACAAACTCATCAGTCCATCATTGGGTGCTCTCTACTCGCAGTCCACACACAATGGCATGTCTTGGCTATTACCCTGAGCGGTGCAGAAAAGCGGGTCTTGTGGGAAAACAAAGACCTGCCCTGTCTGAATCCAATGCTGTTAGTCCCCCTGCTGCTCTGGCCAGAAACAGGGGATCTCAGAGTACCCAGATTCCATGATACAGTGGTTCCCTCTTCCATGTCTATCTGACCATAAGCTCTGGCTCCTCTGCTGCATGTTCACACCGGGGTGGCCCCAGGCCCCACTATAGGGGAAGATGTTTAACCATGATGGCATGTGGATACTTCCTGCCTGTCTCCTTTGGCCAACACACAGGTGTTTCCGTTTCTTTACACACCAGAGAGATTCAGGCAAGATGACCATTTTTACCATTTTCAGTTTTGAAAAATAGTTATGGAGAAAGAAATCACAATGTCTCCAAAGTACTCTGCTCCTCGCTATTCCTGACCATGCTTCTTTGAGCAAACAGTGGCTGTTTCTTACATTCCTTGACTTTAATGAAGGCCTTGGTGTGAAATAAAGTTATTTATTTATTTTACAACAATTCTCTACTCATAGAAAATTTAAAAAAATAACAACAATAAAACCTAAGGCCCAGCACAGAGGCAGTAAGACTGCAATACTTTAAGAGGAAAAAGTATATATTGTGACTCTGACAGCTCCAGGTGACTAGAGAGAGATGGCAGATGTACCCAAAGGCACTCGCAAAAGGGGGATAGGAACTGTGGGGACTCTGGAAATGTCCCTTCAGGCAGTGGGGAGGCACGCCACAGAAAGCTAATTATTTATCACATCTTGACAAGCTCTGGTCTAGCTCATCCTCTAGCTGAGAGGAGCCATACTCACTGCATTAATTGGATGGAGGGTCTCTTCACTCTCCTCCAGCCCTTGCTCCCTTGGAAAACATCAGAAGCAATTTCCTTTCCTGCAGGTTGAAGTTGTTTTCTTGGGCCTTTAATGAGGCATGTATCTTTGGATGTGAGCTCTAAGCAAGGGATCAATTGCTTCAGTTCAAGTCCTGAGCCTTTACTGATTAGCTATTATGAATCTTTCACTAAGCCATGTGTTGGGGACGGGGGATGGAGAACAAGCCAGAAAGTCCCTTCAGAGTCACTCAAGCACCACCTGGAAATAAGAGGATGTGGACTGAAGGCTCACGTCCCTTCTCTCTAAAACAGAAATGATGACATGTCCAAGGTCCACTTCTGAAGGTATGTATGAATAAGGCTATAGGCCATGGGCAGGAAGGATGAAAGTGCCCAGAAGGAGGCAGGAAAGATGGAGAGTCACATTTCCATGCTGACATCTGAAAATTCCACAGGGAGCTTCCTACACTCCAGCTAGAGTGACAGTCAAATTCAGAAGCAACAGCGTTTTTAAAAATAGTTTGAAGAAAGTCCTTTTTTTTCTTTTCTCTACTTTAAAATAACAACAGTATTTTAACATCCAGTTCTTCTGATATGCAACTGACAATACAAACAGTATGTTTAAGGCATGTAAATATTTACATGTGTATACTTGTGCACATTTATGCGTGAATGTAGGTATGTGCAGAGGATAAACCCAGGAGCTGGTCCTCCCTCCATCTTGCATCAGACAGGGTCTTTTTATTGTTTTTTTCCACTGTGTAAGTCAGGCCAGCTGCCCAGTGAGGTTCCACGGATCCTCCCAGATTGGCCTCTGTAGGATCACTGGCCCTGTAAGATCACTGGGACAACAGACACTCACACTACAAAGTTGGCTTTTATGTGGGTTCTGGGACTTCAAACTCAAGTTTTCAAGCTTGCATGGAGAACACCTTTACTCACTGAGCCACTTCCCTGGTCCTGCATGTAAATGTTTTGAAGTGATCAGTTAAGCATGCAGCACATAGTTAGGAATTAGGGGAATTTGGGTTTGTGCTGCTTTTCATTCTGGTAAGAATACTTGACCTAATACAGTTCAAGGTTCAGCATTATTAACCCTTTCAATTGCTATTCAATGCTATTCTTCATGTGCAGAACATATTTACATCACAGAACTGAAACTCTGCTCCTTCTCACAACATCTCATCCTACCTGATCGTTTATGAGTTCACTTTCTCTCCTACTTTTTGAGTGGCAAGAGGAACCAAGAACAATTAAACCAGAAAAACTGTAAGTAAACATTTCTTTAAAAAAAGAATCCTCTTTCTCTAGTAAATATTTTGCTTTCTTTTCTGATGGATAAAAATTCTGACTGTGAATTATACTCACACCCAAACTTGTTGAGTGAGGAGACCCTACAATCACACTGAGAATAGATCATTTGGCCTCAAGGAATAGTAGGCGCATTGTGAGGAAATTTAAACATGGTCTCAGGCTGTAGATATCCTTATCCAGCACTCAGTAGGAAACATGACACTAATGGCTACATATTCTAGCTACACACAGTCAGGTTGCCCTCCTACAATGTCAAGTGTATAGTTATTCTTAAATTTAAAATGAGCTGTGGGAACACTTCTCCTGTCTGGCAAAGAACACGTGCTATGACAAGTGTTTAATCATGCCATCAGCCTCCACAATCATGGTTAAGAGACAGCTTTTGCACCCCAAGCAACTGTCATAGAAAGCTTCTCCTCTGGCTACCTGCCTGACTTAGAGAAGAATCCCTCCAATGCCCACATGCATGTCCACAACGAGAATTATCCTCCCACAGATTTAGTCCAAAGTGTGGCTTTGTATGTATGGAAACGAGAGCAACAAGTTCCATGAACATATCCTTGAACCCAGAGACCAACCAGGGTACAGAAGATGCACTGGCACTGGGCGATGGTTGTCATCTGTTCTACCGGATACTCCCCGAGGCACAGCTTACAAGACACCAGTGGGTCGAGGGCCAGGTCCCAGGTGGGCCGGTACCTTGCTGTAGTCATCGTAGAGCAGTCTGAAAGGAGAGGTGTAGAGGGTCAAACCTCCTCACTGTGGTTCCCACATTGAGATGTACATCTCCTAGTTGTATGGGGCCTAGAGAAACCCAAGAGACTGTGGATGGAGTCAGGGTTTATGGCAGAATTAACATGGGTCTTTGAGAAGCTTTACCCAGGAGTCTCTGCCTCAGATCTGTGGGTGATACTCTCACCATTCTGATGGTAGCTTTCATGCCTTATACTCAAAACAGGAAAGGAAAACACATCCCCATCCTTCTCTCCAAGGTGCATTTAGTAAGACAGCTCCTTCCAGAAGGGTAAAGTCTTAGCAACCACAGAAAACAGGCACTGGTTATAATAGTTATGCTTGGATTTGACTCCTCCAGTTGGTATTGGGAAACCTTCCAGGTAGCACAGCTAGTAAAGTCTATCTCCACAACCCCATCCTCCTCACAGGACTGCACATTCCCCAGCTGGCTTCCATCAACCACCTGCAGCCCCCAGACACAGCATATTTCCTAGAATGTTCTCTCTGGCAGACTCATGAATTTGAGTGTGTGCAGTAGACCCTCAACGAATCTCACTCCCTTACAGTCCCCAGACTTTCTCTGTCACACCCTGTATCTGTTTGCCTATTGCACACTGGTCTACTGCATTACTACTTCTGACTGTGGAATCTTTCTTCTAAACCAGGAAGCCAAGAGGAATGAGGACATGGCAGCAGTGGAGACCAGCCTTCAGTTCGGCACCTGCTCCAGGAGCCTCTCTAAGACTGCCTGTTGGCTGCATGAGCAGACCCTTGCAGTTGGAGGTCTTAATTCTCACCGTGATTTAAGTCTCATGCACTTATCTGGTACCTGCAATAGATAAGTAGTGTTTTGTTATTTCAGTAGCTCTGCTGTTCAAACTCATGCTTCCTAATCTCTGAATTAACATTCCATTAAAATCCCAGATAGAATCTCTGACTGTCTGAACATTCCAAACTCCCTATCCACATCTCAAGATCCACACTGATACAGTGTTGGCTTCTTTCTCTATCCACATCCTGCTGTGCACAGAAGAGCGAAGAAACAGATAAGAACCCCTTGAAAATTTGTGAGGGAAGACAACAGGACTTTGTCTCTAATCTCTTACTTAGAGCTGAGGGATGCAGACGTGACGACAAAGACAGAACAGGAGAGAAGAGAAAAAGAGAACACAACATTTCATATAAACAACACACGTAGTCCAGCATCCTAAGAAGACTTAAAGACGTATGTGGAAAGTTCTCACTCACAGATCTTCCATTTGATTCAAACATGGTAGACCAAATAAACACCTCTCAGGAAATGTCCTCAGAGATATGCCCAGAGGTGTGTGTCCTGGGTGAATCCGAATCCTGCCAGGTTGACAGTAAAGGTTAACCATCACACATCTAATCTGGAGGAAGAAATACCCTCACAGTTCTCATCAGAAACAGGGTACAGAGCAATGTGGCCAGGGCAGAACCAACTCTGGGCTCTATTCCATCTGAAGGAACTAATATTTCCAAACCATCTCGTCCGTTACGACCACCATGCAGCACTTCAGTCACTGTGGGCTTTAGTCTGCATATGTGTGCAAAAAGATTGACAGTTTCATCTCATGCAAGTGTGGGATGAGGAAGGATCATCAGAAGTCATCCTCTTTATACTGTGATGTGTCATTCTGACATGCCTATACTACGCTGGAAAAATCCCAGGATACCACCACGCTCTGTGGCGAGGTGTTAGATTCCATCTAAGTGTTCACATGCTTTCTCAAGCTCCATCAGCCAACACTCACTGGGTGTTGCTACGCAAGCATTCAGTTAGGACAAACAGCGAGCTGGATTCTACACAAGGCCTGTGTGAGAGGGAAAGTACCCAAGACTGAGAAGAAGACATTACAACCTGCAAACACAAAGCTGGTCAGACTCAGAGCCCTGTGATGCAGGAACATGGCAGACACATGGGGAGACCTGACCCCAGGAGCAGAGCGCAAGGAGACAAGGGTATGGCCACAGTGCTCTGTGGGTGCCTAGGAGTAAGGACTGAGACCTGCATTCAGGGCAGGGTGGCAAGGATGGACCAACCCCTTCAAAGGGCAGTTATTGCCTGTGAGTGACTTCTTCAGCATTAAGAATATTTTCCACTGACATAAAGAATTCTTTACACAAATTCTAGTCATTTTTTTGATGAAGTGGACATTTCAATATAATTTAGACATGTGTTTTAACATGGCTAAAGCAGATACATTCCCCAGAAAAAAAAGTGGATTCTCAGCCCTCTGAGGTGCAGAGGACATTAGGATCGTGAGCCTCCCCTACCCTGAGGGCATGTTCACATGGAGCATGTTGGGTACCCTGAATTTTTACTATTATTATTTCAGGTGCCTGAGAGATTCTGGGTCCTGAGCTCATGGACTGACTGACTCTCTCTCTCTCTCATATATATATATATATATATATATATATATATAATCTTTAATCTTTCCACATCTTTTCTTATTTAAATCCCTAATGATTTTTTAAAGTCTCAATTATTAAAGCCCACTGTACAAAGTGTGACTCTGTTTTGATCAAGAACAGCCTCTGGTCCTAATGGGTTCACAAACCTTAACAGGGTGCACTCAGGCTGTGCGCTAGCCAGAGCCATACTCATGGCAAGAATTGTTCATAGGGACAGCCTCTGCTAACTAGTTTCTTGGGTCTGGAGGGTGGGTACAGGTTGTTGCTGACACTGGCAAACAGGTGCAGGGCCTAGATTCTGTAGGGCAACTACAATCTCAAGGGGAATCAACCAAAGGGACCTGGATTCAAACTCTTGTTCTCGATGTAGTCAGGTGATTGTGGAGGGCTGACAGAGCCTCTTATCTTTCTCCTCTCTTATACCTATATCCAGTCACTGCATGTGTGCAATGGTAGAGTGAGAAGAAAGACAGCTCATGTTTCTGGACCTAATGCCAGCTTGGTAAATGAAAGTCATCAATGGATCTCAGGTTAGAGAATTTGAAAAACAACCTATAAAGGAAGAAGGAGAGGTGTACCATAGAGTCATGACAGAATAAAATCAGTCTTCAGAGAAATTCAATACAAAGGCTGAGGCCTTGGCAAGAAGCAAACACCAAAACCTGTTTGGCCCCTGCTTGGTAACCAGCTGTATAGTGTATCCCACAATGAGGCATCACCCTGGATGGGGCAGCAGAAGAAAAGAAACTCGAGCTGAACCCTACCCACAGCGCACTGAGGCCCCAATCCCACACCCACCATAGGTCTGCGAAGAGCAATTTCCTGCTTTCTCTGTCGTGTCTGAGCCCACTGACCTTCTTGCTTATTCCTCAGACCTGTCTTTCCCCAGCTCCAGCACTTGGCTCCTCTTCCTGTTTACAGTCTCCCTTGGTGCAGCTGGGAGGACTTGACCTGTCTGACTTCCTTTCTTCCCAGACCATGATTTCCACTTGACCCCTAGACAATGAGAGCTTTCCATTGCTCAGGGCATGCATTTGTAAGGCTCCTGCCCTGATCTCTGCTCCTGCTTCAGCTTCATAAGCTACTGCTAAAGCAGGTCAAATGCCCATGTCAAGCGCCACATCTATATTCTTTGCCCTCTAGAGTATACAATCTCTGAACTATGCTGAAAACCATACTTTCAACTGTCACAACAACAGGACATAAGGGAAAACACTCTATATTGTTTGAGCCCATCAGAGCCCTTCCAGGCACACAGGATGGCCTGAATATGTTTTTGCAAACACCAAACAGCTGCAAACTTACAATAGAAATTTTCTGAGAATCACAATGCACTATGAGAGAGAGAGAAAAAAAAAGTCTTTGTTTTTCTAATGTGAATGTCAAGTCGTAGGAAACAACATACCATTTAAAGGACATCTGGTCAATTGCAAGCATTATTTAAGCAATTCAAAATGTTTGTAAGGCAAGATGTACATTAAACACAACCATGTGCATTAAGTAGAACCATACTGTGCACTAAAGGGAAGAGGGTAAGGATTCAAGGGCAAGAAAGAACAGAAAGAGGTAACAGTCTACCAAAGAAGACATTTTGCATGTCAATGCAAGGTTGCTGCGGTTATCTGCTAGAACTATTTCATCCCAGGCCCATCCGCCCTGACCCCTTCAAAGCAAAGCTGAGGATGGAAAGGATGTGGTCCATGGTTATTATCTTTCCCTTATCTCGTGACTCAGAGAGTAGACAGAGTCATGCCCATGTTTCTTCAGAACCAAGCTCTCTTCTCCTTCTCTAAAGTCTAGCTGCCCATGTGTCAGGCTTCTGTGTCTAGATTCTGTGCCTGGTGCTCTGTGAAATCCCCCCGACATCTCTGAGTCCTCAGCTAGCTCCCCTTTCTCCAAGTCTCTACCGTGTCCACTTACTTTCTGGAACAGCAGCAGCGGCCCTGGAGAGCCTATGCAGTGGTTAATCCTGTCAACTTGACAGGATTTAGAATCCCTAACAGACAAGCCTCTAGGTATATACATGTGAGGGACTGTCTAGACTAGGTTACAAGAGGTGGTGTTCAAGTTTGCCTCTGTATTACTGTGATGAAACATTCTTACTAAAAACAGTTTGGGGAGGAAAGGATTTATTGCATCTTATACAGTCAGGTGACAGCCCATTTCTGAGGGAAGACAGGCAGGACCTGAGGGCGGAGTCAGGAGGTAGAAACTGAAGCACAGACAGAGGAGGAATGTTGCTTACTGGCTTGCTCCTTTTGGCCTGCTTTCCTACACAATCTAGGATCACCTACCCAGGGGTGGCACCACCCACTGAGCCTTCCCACATTAATCAGCAATTAAGAAAATGCCTCACAGATGTGGTCACCAGCCAGTTCATCTGATGGAGGAAATGCCTCAATTGAGGGTCTCTCTTTCCAGGCATGTCAAGTTGACAACCAAAGCTACCCAGCACAGGTGAGAGATCCAGCCTAACTGTAGGTGGTACCATTGCGTGAACTGCAGTCCTGGACTACATAAAAAGGAGAAAGGCAGCAGAGGAGCAGGATTCACAATTCTTGCTTCCTGACTGTGGATACAATGTGACCAGTTGCCTAGAGCTGCTGTTGTCATGCCCTCCCACCACAACGGACTGGTCCTTCAACCGGGACCTGAAATAAACTCCTCCTTCCCAAAGATGCTTTCTTGCGGGTATTTTGTCACAGCAATACTAAAATTAAATGATACAACGTGTTAGCTTTCAATTTCCAACCCAGAACTACCAGATCAGAGACATCGGTGCGCAGGCACTGTAGGCTGTGTTCTCATGAGCCTTTTGGGAGTGGCTGATTCATGAGAAAAGTGTGCAAACCATTCCCTTAACAGCCTTTCCTGCTCACATCTACTTGACTCAACAAGGGCTCAAGTCCATCCAGTGCATGGCTCTCCAATACCACCATAAACAATCTAGCACCCTGGGGCTTCCAAGTGCTGAGCTGGATTCAGCAAAGGAACTTACATCTATTCTTTACCACAACTCTTTTAGGTTAGGTGTGGCTTTCAAAGTTTATGACATATGTCAGTTACTCTCCTCAAATTGAAGATATATTATACAATGAAAAGTGCTATGCTAAGGTCTTCTGGACAGGGCTCACTACAGGTAGGTAATCCGTAATTGTAACAATCAAAGATATAGGAGAATACAGGAATGGGGGGGGTGGCTCAGTGGCTCAGTGGGTAAGAGTACTTGCTGCATAAGCATGAGTATCTGAGTTCAAATACCTACCACCCAGGTGTGACTCCATGGAGGGGATCAAGGAGGGATGCCTGGGGCTTGTGGTGATAGAGTAGGAACTACACAGCACTACATCAAGATTAACCTGTGAAAGAAGACTGGAACAGAGTACGCTCAAGCAAAGCCCATGAAAAATACAAATGAAAGGACGGAGAACTGCAAAAGACCATACACCACCTGGAAGGATGTTTTTAGGGCTCCTTCCTCGGCTCACTAGCCCACTTCCATCCTTGGGATGTGTTTTTTTAATCTTTCTTAATAAGTTGTCTATTTCTATTCTAGACCTAACTTGAAAGGCATGACTTTCTCCATCATCTCCTGACAGATACCAGAATTTTCATCTTACCTTCTCTGCTCTCTAATAAAGTTGTCCTTGAGCTTCCTCCTGAGTTTATTTCTAAATTCTTTTATTAATGTGACTAAGACCCCTAAAGAAGAAGAAACCCCAGTTTTCCCTAAGCCTAACTGAAAAACAGTGAGCTCCAGATTCAGTGAGACCCTATCTCAAGGGAATGAGATAGAGAATGAGAGAGCAAGGAACTTGACATCTGTGTGGCCTTTGCATGTGTGTACATGAACATACACACCTACATACATATGTACACACAGGCACACCACACATAACACATATGTACAAATAATAAAAGAGTGACTGCTTAAGGTGTGTTAATTTTTCATTCATTACTTCTCTTCAGAGTGACGTCAGGATGCCCCTTTTGGGACAGAAGGGTACAGATAAACAAAGGAAAGAGGCTAGAAAAGTCCTTGCAATAAAAGAACAGAACTGGAGGTGGAAGTAGGAACTCATATAGATGCAGATGTGAAATATTTCTAGGCAACACACTTATCGGTATACATGCATGTGCCTTCTTGCACTGTCAGCTGAGAAGGCACAGAGTGAATGACACTCTGTTTGCAGTAACCCACACTCAAGTTCCAATGAAGTACTCCAATTTAAAGAACCAGGATCCATAAGGCAAATGTTTGATTCCAGCACAGATTCAAGAAGTATTCTGGATAAGGCTGAGATACCTTGCTGTTCTACAAAGCATGGAAGTGCCTGAGTCAAACCACTCATGTGTCAATACTCAAAGCCAAAAGCCAAGTGAGCACTCCAAGGTCTCAGCACTCTAAGCAGCAAAGCTGCATGAACTCTAACCCCAAATACACAGTTAATGACCTTGAGACCATAATAAATGACTAAATAAGTAAGTAACTGTGGGAAAACTGACACACAACTCAAGTCAGGCATGGTGGCACATGCCTACAATCCCAGCACTTGGGAAGGAGACACAGGATGATCCTGAGCTCCAGACCAGCCTACACTATAGACTAAGTTCCACCCCAGACTATACAGGGAAACCCTGTCTCAAAATCAAAAAGAAAAGACACGTATCTTGAGTAGGAAAGTTCTGCGTAGCTTCTGTGGCTATTTCCTTGAGGAGATGGAACACAACTCCAGACTCCAGGATGGGCTGCACACAGGGACTGTCTGCCCAGGAGCACAGGACAGAGGGATAACAGGGTGATGTCACACTGCCTCTGCAGGAGGCACACAGTAGGAGTCACAGTGGCCAGGCCAGGTGACAGTGTGCACCTTTGGCTGAATGACACGAAATGGTCCTAGCCCCTACAGTCTCCTTCCCTAAACCCACAACCCTCATCTCATTGGGAGAAGAACACCACACAAAGAGTAATTCAGAAATATTCTATGAAATCCTCGCCAACAATCCTTAGACTCTCAAGGTCTGCCTTCAGAAACCATGCAAGTGTGACAAACCTGTAGCTAAGGTAAGGGATTCTGGGATGGAAAGTGATCACTGGATCAAAGCTAAGTCTGAGTAAAGTGGTGGCTTGAGGGATGAATATATTGACTTGCTGACCATGGCAAACACAACACTAACTTAGGATGTCACCAGATGAACTGTGTTTATGTGTATGGGATTCCTCTGGTCTACCAGCTTCATTATCTACATCTAAAGCCAAATCTACCAATCTCAATTTATCAGTGGATCTTTCCTTATCTGTCTACCTGTCAGGGGTATGGCTAACTTCCAGCTTCTCAGAACAGAACAGAAAAGGTGGAACCTTGTTGGAAGAAGTGGGTCGTTTTAGTTCGTTCTAGTCTCTTCCTGTTTCCCTGTCTTTCTCTTTGTGTATGTCTGTCTGTTCCCTGCCTTATGAGGGAAGCAGCATTATTTCACACAAGCCAGCTACCGTGATGTTAAGATGTTCTGCCACCATGATCCCCCAATTAGGTTCAAAGCAATGGAACTAGTTATCCATGAATTGGACCTTCCTGGGTATGTCCAACCTATTGACATTGTCACAGCACAAGGTTGTCCTCTATGAAGTTCACACTCCAGAATCATGCAACCAAGTTATACACAAGAAGAAACTCATTAATATTAATTAATGAGCTTAATTAATACTAAAAACTCATAATTTTTAAGCAAGCTTATGATTTTGTGTTGGACTGCTTTTATAACTTGGACCACAATTGGAAGCGCTGCCTTGAAACTTGAGCCGAAAGAGATTCTTGCTTCTCCTAAGTTGTCTCTCTCAGGTGAGTGAAGGGAAGTGCTCTCAGCAAGCCTCTTCTCTCACAGGCTGCTCCACCCAGGAAACAATTACCACTCATGGTGGCAAGATTGCATTGTCATTCCGGAAGCCACTCTCCATCAGAGATCTGATAAAACACTCCACACTGGAGTTTAAAATATCTGTAGCTTTATCATTGTGGCTTACTTCCCACAGACGGCCCCAGACAGCCATGTTTTCTAACCCCAATCCAGTAACAAAACACAGAGCAAGGCATGAAAGGCCTATTATTTCAATTCTGATTTACATGACCAGATAAGCATTACACTTGCACTGCACTCTAAACACCAAGCAACGAGTCATTAAATTTTTAATGTTGAAGGAGATGTTGGGATCACTCCTCAGAGAGAATTTCCCAACTTCAACTACTTAGAGACTAGCTGAGTGGTCACATTAACCCATCTCAGCATTGCTTCCCTGTGCTTGGTAATGAAATGCACTGGGTATATCTTTGTAAACCTGGCTAGGGACACTGTGGCCTGCACCTTTGTTCTGTTTTATTTTCAGATAAGGGCATAGAGAAGTCAGCACGAGAATGTATTCACAGCTATGATAAACTGAAGTGATGAGACTTTGAGCGCTATCTGCTAGACAAGGAGCCATTTGTGGGGTGCAGGAGGCTGCTTTCTATTGTCATCCACAGCATTTTCAGGTCCTTTGACTCAGTGATTATGAGTGCGGCTCAGCATGAACACAATGGCTGTTTCCTTCAGGGTGTAAACAGAAGTCATGCTTCCAGGGCAACGTGCTTCCTGGGAAATGTCTGGATTTGGAGCTTGTCAGTCTCTCAGCTTAATGGGACAGAAGAGAGCAAAGGCAGGGAAGTCGAGAAGAGCAAATCAGGTGAAGGCAAGTCTAAAAAGATTCAAAAAAACAGACTTTAATCTCAGCCTTGGGTATAGCTGACCTGATACCCCGGGGGCTATCCCTGTACCTTTATGAATCAATGGCCTCATCTGTAGCCAAGGAGGCTGGCTGTGGCTGGCTCAGGACCTTCTCAAAGCCATGGCCTTCTCTAAGTTGTGAAACACTTAGGCTTCTGGCCCACCTGAAATCGTTCGACTTAGCTCCCGTGAGAAGGCAACAGATCTCAAAGGGAAGAGGTAAGAAGATAGGATGTGTTTTGCAAAGTTTAAACTCAGCTCACACAGACCAGGAATACATGTCTGAGTTTCATTCTGTTCAGGCAATCAACCACACCTTCTATGCCATGCCTTCCAAGTCACCTGATATTCCATCTACACAGTTCCTCCCAGCTGACTCTTTGTGTGTGTGTAGGGTGGGGGGTGTTAATGCTTGAGACAGGGCTTGGAAAGCAGTCAAGGATTAGCTTAAACTCCTGACCCTTCCGGCCTCCAGCTCTCAAGTGTTGAGATTACAGGTGTGCACCCCATTTTTTTCTTACTTTTACATAAGCCTCCAATTGAGCAAACGGGCATTAGGCTTCTAGAAAGTCGGAAGCAAAGTCAATAGTGCTCACTTTCTCTAGTCAAATCACCTTGCTCGGGCAGATCTCACTATGAATCAAGTGAACAGAAGACAAAATGACACGGGGTCTATTCAGAGGACCCTGAGAGTCAGTGGGCTCACCCTTTCTTCATCAAACATACACTACAGTGTTGATCTGTCCTACAGCTTCACCTGAAAAAACGTGAGGGTCCCAAAATAATTTCTAAATGTTCCACATCCAGTTAATTTTGCTGCTGTCTCAGCTTTCTGTTAGCAGGGCAGGAGCAGAGGGGAGAAGACCTAAAAAGAGAAGTGGCAAAGTCAAATCTGTGGTAAGAACAGATGAGGGAGAGAACAAGGAAGAGGGAGAAGAATCTCCAAGACCCAATAAGGAGCGTGACACAGCAGAGGGGAGACTGATCTATTCACCATGGACAAGCCATAGGTGGCCTCACGTCAGAGAGTCCCTGTCTCTTATCAGGTCTTGGCACTAGTCCCAGAGACTACACAGAAAAGTAACAGTAGAAAAGCAGAAGAATTTAATAAATACTGGCGTGGCAGGCAGAGGGAAAGCGGCACAGTTCCGTCTCTGGTGCACTGATGTGTGTTTAGACTTCAACAGAGGAAGAAGTGGGGCACAGGGCGAGAGGTAGGCATCCTTAGCACACTATGGCCTAGTTCTTCATTCTCTCAATTCTGGTCACACAGGGTCTTCCTGTTTCAAAGAAACAGCTGCTGTTGGGGCAGTAGGCAACTTCCATTTGGTGCCAGGGAATCTGCCAATGCTTACACGGTAACCTCCATAACGCTGCAGAATCATCTATCAGAATTATGATCCACAAAGAGGGATGTGCTTAGTTCATCTTCCTTGTCAACTTGCTTGGATTTAATGGAAGCACATCTCCGGGTGAGTCTACATGGGTATTTCCAGAAAGGTTTAACGGAAGAGGGAAAAACCACCCTGAAGAGTGGCACTATCACATGGGCTAATGACCAGGACTGAAGAAGGAGAAAGTGAGCTGAGTACCAGCATTCATCTCTTTCTGCTGAGTGGGGATGCGATGTGACCAGCCTCCCTGGACTCCAGCCACGATGACAAACTGAATCCTCACACTATGAGGCAAAACAAACTCTTCCTACCTCACGTTGCTTCTGTCATAGTGGTGAGAAAAATACTTAATACGGGGAGTTATCTGCCTCCCAAGAGATCACTGTTTCTGCTTAGGAGGAGCAGCCTCACCAGGGGCCATGTGTCTGCGAAGGCCTGCTGTTCTGGAAGGTGCAAACAATGACCAAAGCCTTTTAGGTATCACTACGGGGTTCTGGAATAGGATGTTGTAAAAGCTGGCAGCAGGTAACCTGCTGGAAACACCTCAGCTGCTCTAATGGCATTTTTGGCCGTGAGGAAGAAATTTTAGAGGAACACTTCGGTGACTAGCTCAGCCTTGGGCAGATTGAGTGGGAATCTGTTAAATCAAAAGCGACATACCCCAAAGGAAAGCAAAGACACCAAGCTTTTGTCTTGTTTTGAAACGACTCATCTGGCATGTGCAAGCCCAAGTGAAGAGTTGGTACTTGCTGTGAGCTTATTTATACCAAACATTTCACAAGAAATTGCTGCTGGAAGAGGTGGACAGGCTTCCCCTGACTTGGGCATCACACAATACATGCAAGACTTGAGCATCATAGTGGCATTTCAACAGTCTGTACAACTTCTGTGCCAACTTAAAACATAAGGTTAAAGCATGAATGAAACTGTCCTAGTCTCTTTCTATTGCTGTAATAAAAATACTGACCAAAACCAATTTGGGGGTGGGGAAAGGATTTGTCTTATCTTATATCTCCCAGGTCATAGTCCATCATCAAGGGAAGCCAAGGCAGGAACTCAGGGCTGGAACCTGGAGGCCAGGAGCTGAAGCACAGATCATAGAGGAATGTTGCTGACTGGCTTGCTTCCTGGTGCATGCTCAGCCTGCTTTATTACACAGCTCAGGGCCACCTGCCCAGGGATGGCATCACCCACAGGGCTGGGCCCTCCCACATCATTCAACAATCAAAAAAATGCCCCACAGACATGGCCATAGGCCAATCCAATGGAGGAAATTCCTCAGTTGAGGTTCTCTCTACCCAGGTATGTTAGGTTGACAACTAAAGATATCTAGCACAGAAACTGAAAACTGATATTGAATTCAACCATTCTGCACTGGAAGATGGGCAAATCCTTCTAATCATTTTCTAGAGTGCAACTCTTTTTTCTGATAAGAGTGGAGATATTTTTAAGAGAGACACCTTTCCCTTTGACTATTAAAAACTGGTCCCCAAGAAATTGGAATTTTCTGGGGAATCTCATGCTGAGAGAAGGAAAAGGCTATGAAGCCTGGGACCAGTCAGGAAAAGGAGCTTGTCTCTGCTAACATGTCAGAACACCTTGCTGAAGAGACTGGAACCTAACAATAAGCAGGCCTGCTTAGCTATGCACATCTCTTGTTCTTTATTTAAATCTTACCACACGCTGGGTTTCTAA
Organism: Eospalax fontanierii; assembly: GCA_035773235.1. Taxonomy (NCBI): domain Eukaryota; kingdom Metazoa; phylum Chordata; class Mammalia; order Rodentia; family Spalacidae; genus Eospalax; species Eospalax fontanierii. The sequence continues at coordinate 54,185,004 of CM069529.1, forward strand.
AGATGGACTTGGGATCTCTTTATTTGTTCCTCTTGTGGCCACATTGAGCAAATCTCTGTTCTCTGCTTCTTCATTTCTATTTGTCTCTCTAACTAGTATATTGAATATAGGTGGCAGATCCTAGCTTATTAGGGGCTACCGGAGCTAGGCTCTAACCGTAAGAACTCCAGTAAGAAAAGCATTATTGCAAACCAAGTACTGAGTCAGCTTGTAGAAATGTTGACAGGCAGCAGACAGATGCTCCCTGCTCCAGGAACTGACACTCAATGGGAGAGACAAAAGAAAAGAATAAGACAAACTTGAAAATCACGAAGCTTGTTGGCTAACAATGTGTGCTCAGTCAGAAAAGTAGCCAAGGGATAGAACACTGGGCTGAGACTCTGTCCTGGATTTGGGTCCTCCAGAAGAAAAGTAAGGCATGGTGGTTGAAGGTTGTTTCTGTTGGAAGGTGAAAATGTAACCAAATGCAGTGGTTTTGCCCCTTAATGAGGGAAAAGCAAAATAAGTAGAGACATGACTTCAAAAAGCAGAAAAAGATTTATCAGGCAGCCTAAGAGAGCTGCAAGTTATTTACAAAGAAATGTCCTCTGGAACAAAGGAAGCAAGAGGATTTTATTCATAGGGCCTATACATATTCATGCAGGAGTAAGTCCATTCCTCTGCCTGCTCAGCTAAGATCCTGGAAATGCTTATAAGATTCAAGTGATAGGCAGGAAGGCCTCTGGGCATGCCTAGCTTGCACTTGAAAGTATCAGCTGAAAACAAAGGCAAAGACCCCTTGATAGTATATTAATACATGAGTCTGCCCCCGCCGATGCCCATCTTACCTAGTGATTGACTAGATAGTCCAGGTAAGAGATATGGGGAGGGGAAGGAATGTCCCCATAGATACAGAGGTAATTAGGGCCCAGGGCAAGGAGATCCATTCTAGATACACTCTAAAAGGAGAGCTCCTGGTTGGGGATGGGTGTGTGAGAAAGGCAGAATCCAGGCAGGGTAACTCCATGTCCTGGGGAATAGCTCAGCTGCCATCCTCAATAGCCTGGAGTGGGATCGAGGGTATCACCACTGCTCACAGGGCTCTGGGGAATCTATGCCCTCTTCTGGGAGCCATTCATCCCTTGCAACAGACTCAGGTCTATATGCCCCAGAGGAGCACTAGGCTAGACAGATTGGTATTACTGGCTGGGGCTGATAGGAGACAGTGAATGGTCTACACATTAAGAACTTTAAAAATATAAGTTTTGTGACTGAGGAGATGGCTCAGTGGGTAAAGTGCATACAGCAAAAGCATGAGGAACTGAGTTTGGATTCCCAGCATCTGCACAGAAGCTCGGGCACATGTATTTATAACTCCAGCACTGGGCAGACAAAGGAGGAGGATACCTGGGGTTTACTGGCTAGCCAGCTTACTGGTGAGCAGCAGGTTTACTTGGAGACCCTGTCTCAAGCAATAAAGCAGACTAATAGGGAAATGGGGCTCAGCAGGTAAAAAAGCACTTGCTGCTCAAGCCCAGCCTCCTGGGTTTGACACTTAGAACCCACAATGGAAGAAGAGGCCTGACTCCTGAAAGTTATCCTCCGACTTCCACAGAAGTACTATGGTATACACATGGACACACATAACAGATAAACACACACACACACACACACACACACACACACAGAGGAACTCTACATCACATACACAAAGCATCTTTTTTTACAGTATTTTTTAAAGATTATTTTATTTTTAATTTTGTGTGCATATGTATGTCTGTGCAAGTGAGTGCAGGTGCACTGGATCCCCTAGACCTGGTTACAAGTGTGTGAGCTGCCTGATATGAGTTCCGGGAACTGAACTTCAGTCCCCTGGAAGAGGAGTATGTGCTCTTAACTGCTGAGCCATCTCGCCAGTCCCCTTTCACAATATTTTTAAAGCTCACAAAATAAACAAAACATAAGCAAGCAAACAACGACATCAAAGCCCAAAATAGTTAACCCTCTGGCCCTGTACAGACAGTCTGCCGACCCAGCTTCATGGGTCTGACCTCCTTGTTACTGGTGCAGGCTGCTGGGAGGAGCCTGGAAGATTCCTGAATAAGACTTACACATGTCAGGAAATTCCACTCTCAAATCCCTCAGAGCAGTAGGTGAGAGGTCAGAACCAAGAAAATCATGTGAGCCTCTAGGCTAGCTTCAGGGTTTCCATGGATCCCACAAAGTCTGAGAGCTGGGATTACAGACACATGCTACCACATCTGGTTCAACATACGTTCTGGAAATCGAAATTCTGGTTCTCACAGTTGCATAGCCAGTGCTTTACCCCCTGAGCCATCTCCCAAGTCCTGCTAAGCCTACTTTCCAATGGACAAAAGAGCTATGAACTATAAAAAACAATTATTCATTTTCAAAAATAAGTGTGCCAATCTTAAAGAATCTCAGTAATATCAGCACCATGATCTCTGATGTCAGCAATCCTTACACTTTCCAAAGCATACTGTCCCTCCATTAAACTGTCCATTTCTTTAATCACTTGTCACCTTGCTGAAAGCAGCCTAAGTACTCTATCATTCTCTGTCCCTTTCTCCTCTTTATTTCACTCCAGAGCACTCTCAAACATACCAGACATCTATTGATTGACTGACTGATTGATTGATCGATGTATTTATTTTTGTTTCTCCCTCAAAGACATAAGGTCCCTCAGGGAGTTGGTGTTGATATTAGCTAATTTTTAAAATGACCAAAAAACTTCTCAAAACAATCCTGCTGTATTTTGTTCTTTCCTTTGTTAACTGGCTCTGAAACAATACTGGTCTCCCCTGGGCAATGTCTGCTTTCCCTGATGAAGATGGTAGCTTCTCTCTCCAAGGAGACAATTCCTGTCATAGATAAAAAAGAGGGGGCGCACTTTGCAGAGCAAGGCTGTGCCTCACCCGGAGTCTTATTCTGCATAGAGCAGCACTTGTCTCATGATATTCTATTCTGGTAGAACAGCTTGCCTTCAGGTACACCATTTGCATTAAAACTGTCAAGGACGGATGGTTTGGCATTATCTAGCCAAGGCGACGGCACCAGATGTTGGACACACCAAATTTAACAGACTTATCAAACCAGAACACACAGACACATACAAGGAGAGGCACAGCGCAGCAGAACACACTGACCTGTCACTCTGTCAGTGACTACCTCTATGTTCTTGTTATGGACTCTGGTAAGTAGATTGACAGGCAGAACGCAGCTCAGCACACTCCTCCCTGCTGTCAATGCTGCCCAGCTGGACAGCATCTGTGTCCCTTGACCCTGTATCTCTGTGACCATTTTAGGACATTATCTAACCACCTGCATTACTCTTTCCAAGGCTCTGCTCTTTTTCTGCATTTCGGTAATCAATGTGCCATTGTGTGACCTGTGGCATACGATCTGACAGATATACATATTAGTAATAAGATGAAAAAGGAACAAAGAACTTGAGATTGCCATGGTTACAACTAAGTGAAGCCTAGTGCTCCAGGAGGTAAAACTGATGACAAGTGACATAGCTCGTGAATTTACTGATCCTCGAAAAGTTCTGACACTGTGGAAAGACATGAATGTGATGGTCTACACTCCTCATGATACCCATGCACCTGTCTTCTCATCACTAATGCTGCACAGCATCCTGTGACACTTAGAATGATCTCTTGCACTTTCTCACTTATGAATTACATTTTCTACTTTGAAATTCATTCTCAACACCAGAGAGAGGAAGTGAGATCAATTGTCTTCATTTAAGACATTAAAAACAGAATAATACAAGCACAATTTGCCCAACAACATAAGGCAATAAATGATAAATCCAGGACTGGAAGCCAAATGTCCCTTCTACCTCTCATTACCTACCAAGTGATGGCAACCCTGCCCATTACACCGGGACGTCCCACGTTCTTTCACAAACACTGGCTCTTGCTTGCCACACAAGTTGCCTGTCTCATCTGCACACATACTGAGGGGGTTGCATTCTGCAGAAAAAGGTCACTTAATATATCTGAGAAGGCTGTTTTTCATCATAAAGTCCTCTGGGTGTTAATGGAGGCCTTGGCTTAAGGATGTTAGCCACAGATCACTCAACTGACAAAGATGCAGAAATAAATCCAGTGCTCAACATCTCCATCCATACACGCATAGAAATCCTCTGCCTCCCCTCACAGCCAGTGACAGTGAATGTCTGTTCCAATACATTGAGGCAGAGGGAACCTGCTACCCAATTTGAAATCCTTACCTCTCCATGAGGAGGGGTGGAACATCAGTAGAACCCTAGACAGGAATGACCAAAGGTGGGGATCAAACTGATGAAGCTCCAGCCAGAGGCTCAGAAGATGTTTCTTTCCAGCCCCTCGGCCCCTGTCTCTCTGTTGGCTCTGATATACCAGCCTGCACTTAGGGTGTGCCCATGGCTAACCCAACCCTGCTGCCTTCTGGCCCTGGCTGAGACTAAGTACAAATGAGCTCACAAAATGAGGAAGTCACAACTCAGAGACACAATTACAGCAACATCCCAAGTCCCTCCGTGTTCTTCTTTTTCCTAATAGATAATACCTCTCCATTGAAGGTTGGGGAGAGTACCACTATAAACCTCCACTAGACAGAAAAACAGACTCCAACACTTACTCAGAATGAGCTCCGACATGGTGACAACAATCCTCACAGGTGTAGAAACAGAGCTTTAACTTAAAGATAATATTCACAAAGGAAAACCCAGACCAAGAGCCACAGCTCAGACTGCAGGGCCAGTCAAGCATGTCCTGAGCACACAGCTGTGTGCACAGCCCAACCATGAGGGAACTGAACGTAATCTGATGATCTGATGCAACTTTTCCTGAAGGAAAACAGAGAGGCGAACTTTCAATTATTCCCAAGAACACCAAGATGACAGCCTGGGAATCGTCTCCAAGCCCAGAGCCTTGCCAGTTGGGAATATTCACTATAACACAGGTCTAGAAAGTGTGCTTATTTACAGACCCACTTCAACCCGGGGTTCTTACTCCTAGGACAGTGGCAAGATGTCTTTGTACTTGGAGGCCTCTGTCTGGGGAGAGGACACAGCTGTGTAAATGGTAATGGGTCTAGCGGGACCAGGCGCTCTTGAAGACCATGGCTTCTTGGTCACTCGAGGACCATTAATTTAGAGAATGACAGCCTGTAAAATAACAAGTCTGTTTTGTCCAACCAGTGCATCCCTCCCTCCCTGCTACCATGCACCCCTGCCATGTGAAGGCCACCAGCAAGGTTCTTAGTATCCCAGAAGCAAGCAGATCTGTGTCCCCATGGCAGAAATGGACCATAAGACTCCTTGCCCTGCTGGTGCCTAGGCCTTGACTCCTTCTGGCCTGCTGAGGCCCGTGTGAAGATGAGGAGGGGTAGAGATTGGGCTACCTTCTCTAAGAGCCCCCAGCCAGCCACACATCTGCAGTGACATTCTTTCTTCCATTGCTAGAAACCACAGCAACTCCAAGGGCAGTGAAACAGGCTAGCTTCCTCCCACCCTCATTCTCCACTGCTTAAGGAGTCGTCATCTTGATTTTCTTTTCTCTTTCTAGAATCAGACATTCTGGGAGGGTAGGGATCTGAACAGACTTTCTTCACGACCGTAGCCCAAGAATTCACCCCAGCATAAACAGAATATATGTTTCCACAAAGCTGGTTTATAACATTTATTTGACACTCCAGGACGTCCCACCGAGGAAGCAGCCCCGGCTTCAGCACTGTCACCTCCTCCGAGGAAGAGGACATATGTATGACTGGGAAATGCCAGCTATTTAGTATCATGCATATGGTGTTAAGTGTGTGTGCTGGTAGAGGGCTGAAGGGTGACTTGTAATAGGTGTGATTTTCTCTTCAGAGAAATAAAAATGCTCATGCAACATGGCATATCAAGGCCCAGGGTAAACATGACTCCATAAACACGCGTTAAGATAGTGAAAAGAACCATGCCCGATCACCTGAGCTCTGGTGAGGTGACCTTGCATGAGGACTGGACAGTTTCCCTTCCTGAGAACAAGCAACCTGGCTCCCATCCCGGGTCTGCCTTTGGCCAGCTCTGAGCTCTTGGCACAGATCCTGAGCACTCAACCGTCTTCTAGACTCAGACAGAATCACGGTGCTTCTTTACCTCCTATTAAATCAACTAATGCTCACAAAATTACAATTACCTGGTTATAGTCTTGGAGAAAGTAATAAACAGACCTGGCTGACTGACGGTAATACATAGTCAAATGATACTTTTGAGAAGCAATGGACAGCCTCTCTGAAGCACGTAGGAATGTTTCAATGCTGTGATTAAGTAGCCCCAATTCTGGGAATTCATCCACAGAACAAAAATTAGGAGCGTGAGAATGTTCATTATTGCATTTCCTGTAACACTAGGAAGCTTCAAGTGTATTGTACATATTAAAAGAGATCAGTAGAAGTAGAAAAGGGACACGTGAGTGGTTAAAGAATGAAAGATTAGCCAGAGCTCAGAGGATGAGATTTTGAAGGCCGACACCACACTCATGGTGGGGTTCTACAAAGGATGGGAAGAGAGGCTAATGAATATCTGATAAAAATGAGGAGACCCTTTTCCTTCCTGAAAGATGCCTTCATGGAAATAAACTGCAATAACTGCAAAGTCAATGAAATTCAAAAGAAACAAAAATTTTAAATGTTGAGGAACTGATCATAGACAAAAGTCATCTGTAAGCCATACAAGGCCTCAGAAATCAATAAACAGAAGTGAGGTATGGGGATGCACTCAGGAAGCAGAGGCAGGAGGGTTATCAAAGGCCTGGTAGCCAGGGCTTACATACGGAGTCCCAGGAAAATAGCAACAACAAACAAACAAATCAATAAACCAATAGCAATGATTTGATAGAATATAATCAAAGTTCAAGATATAGTATGCAGAAAATCAAATTACCACTAAATCCAAACTCCTGTAAGGAGGAAGTAGCCCTGGATGGAGGTTCTGTTCCAAATAAGCAAATGTGGAAGAACCCAGCTGCCTGGCAAAACCTTCTGTTGGTAAGGCTCTGAGTTCAAAAGGGCACAGACTACAAATTTGGAAGTATGTCCGCATCTACACAAACTTTACCTATTGACTCACTGACCCAGTAATTTCACTGTTTGGCCCTTGGCCAATGGATGGAGTTAGTCACTGTGGTCTTGCTTATAATACCAAGAGACTGGAAGCCACCCAAGCAGAAGGCTGGTTACATAAACCATGCAATACCTTCTTGGCAGAAGACTGTGCAGGTGCAGAAAGAATGAGATAGATGTATGGGCTCAAGTGGGAAGAGCTGCAGAGAACACTGTATAAAAAGAGCAAAGCATGAAACAATGCACACTGTACACTAAGCTCTGGACTTGCTTACCTGTGTTTACAGGAAGAGACACTAGATGCTCTTTGAATATGATGCTACTTGAATATGATGTTATCTGATAAACGGGGAGGGCTGGACTAGGCATGGAGTGGACATGTGCAAACATCAGCAAGAGTCTTAACAGAGACCTTTTATTTAGCATTTCTATACTTATTTATATGCTTTCATTATGTATTTTAGTGTGGATAGGTACATGTGTATGCATGTGTATAGGTGTGCCCACATTTGGGGAGCCAGGGGTCAACCTCAGGTGTCATTCCCCAGGCACTGTCCACCTTATTTTTGAGACAGGGTCTCTCACTGGGACTTGGAGCTTACCAATTTGGTTAGACTGGCTGGCCGGTGAGCTCTGGAAATCCTCCTGTCTCTGCCTTTCCAATGATGGGATTACAATCACTTGCTACTACACCCAGGTTTTCATGTGGATGCTAGGATTCAACTCAGATCCTCATGCTTGCATAGCAAACACTTTGCTGATGGAGCCATATCCCAACCCTGATTCTCAATATGTACCTTTAGGTTGGTTTAACTGGAGACGTTATAGATACTATATAAATGACAAGGATTTTAATGTCGTAAACATTATAGCCATTGTGACGATTTAGAAAAAATGGCCTCTAACTTCTCTTCTGGTCTTAGTTCAACCAAGAGTGGTGAACAGTCATCCTGTGCATCCACCTGCCTACGTGCACTTAGGATATGCCATTAGTATTGTGTAAAGCATAAGAAAAGTTCCAGTTGGTACTTCAGATAAGTTTTCTGTACTAACTCAGAGTTCTTAAAAGTATCTACTCTCCTACGTGTCTCTCCCTAATTTAAAATCTGAAACTCATTTTGACAAAGGGAGCGGAATTTGACTCATCACCTATCAGAACTAAGAAGTGACACAAGAGGCACTCATCTCTGAGACAGACTTCCACACTGTCAGCCTGTGGAGAGCCATTTACTTCTTCCCCAGTGGGGAAAAAGCAACAGTAATTCCAATAAGAACTGAGAAATAGTAAGAGTTGAGCTAGGAAATGGCTCAGTGGGTAAATTACATGAAGAACCCGAGTTCAGATCCCCAAAACTCATGCAAAATCCTAGTGCGGTGTGCACATCTATAATCCCAGCACTGAGGGTCAGAGACAGACGGATCTTTGGGGCTCATCGGCTGGAGGCCAGAGGTTAATGTCAGGTGTCTTCCTCTACCACTCTCTGCCTTACTTTTAAATTTTTATTATTATTTTATGTGTATGGCTGTTTTGCCTGCAGGCACATAAGTGCACCCATGGGTGCAACACCTGTGGAGGCCAGAATGCAACAGATTACCTGGACCTGGAGCTAGGGAAGGTCGTTAGATACTCTGTGGGTAACTGAGAACTGAACCTGGGTCCTCTGCAAGAGCAGCCATTGGTCTTAACTGCTGAGCTGTCTCTCCAGCTCCATCCACCTTATTTTTTGAAAGAGTATCTCCCTGAACCTGAAGTTGGCCAATTCAGCTAGACAGACTCTCAAGTAAGCCCCAAGGATCTTCCTGTCTCCACCTCCACAGTACTGGTATTATAAGCGTGCACTGCTGTGCCTGGCTCTTTAAAAATGTTGATTGTGGGGATTGTCTACAGATAAAACCCGGGGCTTCTAACATACCAGGCAAGTGTTCTGCTACTGAACTATACTCTAACCCTCATTTTACTTTTAAATTGAGAGAAGGTTCATTAAGACGCCTAGGCTGGCCTTAAACGTGTAACCCTTCTGGTTAGCTGGGATTATAGGCCTGATCCACCAAGCCTGACTTATAAACCCACTTGCTAGGAGAGAAGTGAGGCAGGAGATCCTTCTGATAGTCACAGTGTCCTAAGCTGTGGGGGTCAGCCATGGGCTGAGGCCCTTTCACATAACCACCACACTCTGGGCAGTTCTCTCAGGAAATACTACTGGAAGTATATGGCGCCCATTGCAATGATGCAGCCACTCTCTTCCTAACACTGTGAGGACCATGCTCCAAAAGCCAGTCTTCCTTCTGAAGAATTCTATAGTGTTCAACACTCTTAAGCAAGTGTAAGTCAGTACCACCATCTGAATCTGAGTTGGAGCCAGAAAATGACTAACCTAAGTCAATGAATGCCCACTAACCACAGTTTAAACCACAGACTAAAGACTCAGTGCATCCTAACATACACATCTTTCCTTTACTGTGCTACCGTGAAGCTCAGAAATCAGGAAGATCACAGGTCAACAAATGGTATCACTAATGAGCCAGATGGTCAATATTTCAGGTTCTGTGGGCAATAGCACTCTGAAGCCACCACTCAACCCTAATGCTTAGGCCAAGATAATATGTCACCCATGGCCTGGCTGGGATTCAAGAGCTCTTATTTATAAAAGCAGGCAGCGGGCCAGACTCAGTCCATGGACCATAGGCTGATCCATAGGGAAAAGGATGATGATTTTCAAGTCTTGGTGAAAAGTCATCTCAACATTTTAACCTTTTCCCTCTATAATCGCCTTTATGCATTATAACAAAGTGAGTTTCTAAAAGACTATTTCAATTCCAAATCCTTAAGTGAGACATGAAGACATTTCACCGCCTTATTGTCACTCACCTGTCTCCCTGTGGCCACCTGGCCTCACACAGCATCTTCGACCGTGGTTCAGCTCTCCAGCTACCTTAGGGAAGCACTTCACCTGGGAGTCCAGTGAAAATAATGCAAAAGAGGAGCTGAAGACAGGTTAAAAAATGAATCCAGCCAGCCTGTGGTTAAACAGTTGGCGATTCCGAGACAAGAGCATTAAGTGTCTTTATACAAGGTGCCTACGACACTGCCTGATCCTAATTCTGCAGAACACATCCTGTCTTAGAAAGTGTGCACTCTCCTCAAAGGCCTATAGGTGTGGGTCCCAACTCAGCAATCTCCCATGAATGTCCCAAGTCACCTGCACTAACTGGCAGCTCAGTTACAAAGGCTCTGTTAAAACCATTCAGCCTTGACCCATCCTCTTAGCCAGTTGCAGTGAGTACTTTTAGCCACATTATCTGTAAATCAGAAGACTGAAGCTTTGAAGTTTCACAAAGAGCCCAAAGCCACAAAATGAGTCAAGATCAGAGTCTATTCTGAGGCACAGGACAGCTGGCTCCAGGATTCCACTGTTAGCCACTTAATGCTCTTAGGCCTTGAGGGTGATGATGCCATTAAAGTTCTGGATATCACACCTCCATGGTGAGTTGACTTGCAAATCCCTCTTTCAAAACTAAGGGAGGGCCTGGGTGTAGCCAGAAAACAGAACCCCTTTCTTGGTCTCAATAGCACATTTAGTACTCCTAGCCACAATGGGGGAGGTACCCATGGTCCCAAGAAACATGTGCAGCAAGCAGCAACACTCTCAGATAAACCGGTCCATATCCTGGAGGCCAGGAAAAGAGGAAACCAGAGAGGATGAGGAGCTGCCAAGAAAACTCCCCCAACTCCATATCTCTACCCTAAGAAGCAGCAATTAGCTAGCACAAGAACAACCAACCTGGGGATGTTTCCCTTCAGCCCTACGTACCTGAAACATCACACCAAAATGGAGAAATGTATTATGAACACTGGAAGCCATGTGCCATATAAAAGGTGGGTAGGGTTACCACAGGAAGTTACATAAATCTGCCCAACTTTGACAGATGAACCAAGTGCCCCTGCACTTGAGATGTCACTCAGTCTTGCTGCAGAACAGTCATGCAGACAAGGGAGGGAACCTGCCCACAGTTCCAGCTCAGAGTGAGGAGAGGGTGGACAAGAGGAGGTGGGCCCATCAGAACTGGATCCACCACGCTCATTCTTTTGCTGGGGCTTCAAGGGAAGTGGGGGCTTTTAAGTGGCTGCAGCAGCTTGATTTGCAATCACTTGTAGAAGACCGAGGGACTGATGAGAGCCCTCCAGGAGGAAGCAATTCCTCCCCAGGCTGTGCAGAAAGAAATAAGGCTCCTCTCCAAGACTCTCTGCTTATAAACCAATCTGTAATACTTGCACTTTGCAAATTGGTAGGGACGAGCAACATAGATGTCAGAAAGATGAGAAATGAGGCAAAGCTGGAAGGCAGAGGATTCGGCCCGATTGCTGGTTAGCTGTGAGGGATGACTAGTGTCCCGGGGTCTGCTGAAAGCAACACAGTTTCCTGATGAATGAGTTTCACTTTTCCATTCCTCCCAAGTGTTGGGATTAGTTTTGTGCACACAACACAGCACATAGTTTATTCAGTGCTGAGGGTTGAACCCAGGGTTTCACACATGTTAGGTATGCACTCAAGCAACTGAGATACATGCTCAGTCCAAAGGAGAGGATTTCCTAACTCTTTCCTCTTTCATATGTCTTGCCCTCTGTCCAACTTCCTGGCAATATGCAACAGTTTGTTGATCTCACAGCGGGCAGTTCTAGATTTGAGGAGCTTCGATGTCTCCTGCAGTGAGCAGATAGCCGCAGGATGATGTGGGAAGTGAATTCCCAGTTCTTCAGCTGTGTCTGCTATTTTTTATGTCCCTAGGTGATACTGTAAAACTCCCTAGTTCTGACTTTTACTTTGTTTTTGGCATTGACTAAACTCATCTTACCCTGGTTCTCTTCTTCTGTGAGATCTAGATAGAACAGCATACAGGAATGACCATGTCTATCAGAATGGCAGATCTGAGTCCCCACCTCTGACCACTCCGACTGGTCCCCACAATGCCAAGGACATCAGGCGGTTTCAAGAAACCAGGTGACCGGAGCAGTATCAACAAAGATAAGGGTAACAGGAGGGAGTTTGAGGGAATTATACACTACACTCCTACCTCCAGAGATCACTTGTGACTTCCTGGTGAGGGACTGAGTCCAGGCAGTGAGAGTTTCTACACTAGAAGGACAAGGCAGTGGGAGACCCAGGGAGACAAGGGTTATGTTAGATAAAATGGCAACAGGTTTTTCCAGGCTTGCAGAAATTCTTCACATTAAGAGAAACCAAGAAGAAAAATATGGCCCCCCCAAATGTTTAGGAATGTAAGGTGGAGCCAGGAGTGATTCTGGTATGCAGAATTCATGTCCTCCAAGCCTTTGATTTATTTATATTATGTTTCTTACGTGTGATTTTTTTAGATTTGTAGCTCAGTAGTAGAGTGCTTGCCTCTCATGCAGGAGAGCCTCAGCTCAATTCCCAGTATTACAGAAAATTAAAAAAATATATTTTTAAAAATTAAAAGAAAGAAGACTGGTGAGATGGCTCTGCAGATAAGAGCACTGGCTGCTCTTGCAGAGGATCTGCATTCAATCCCCAGCACCCACATGGTGGCCAACAATCCCCTATAACTCCAGTTCTAGGGGCTCCTATGGCCTCTTCTAACCTCTGCAGGCATTGCACCCCATGGTATACTTACATATATGCAGACAATACACTCATGCACATAAAAGATAATTAAATAGTTTTTAAAAATTAAAAGAAAGATTGCTAACATTATTTTACTGTATACTAAAACATGATAGGAGAATAGATTTATATTAAGTGCATTTTTTTAAAAATTTTGGAGCAGGGTGCATGTACTTGTTAGTGTGTGTGGTGTGCAATGTGGTAGCACATGGAGGTGAAGTCCTAAGGTCAACACTGAATCTTTTCTTTGATATCTCTTCACCTTTATTTTTAGAGTAAGGGTCTATCACTGAACCTGAAGCTCATTGACTGGGCTAGGCTGACTGGTCAGTGAGTCTTCCCCTGCACCCACACCATCTCAGTACTAGGGTTAATGGTACATACCACAACATATGGCATTTTAAAAATTGTTTTTACAGACTTGTTTGTATATTTCAGAGGTGTGTGTACATGCCACTGTGCATGCATGGAGGTCAGAGAACAACTTGTTTGTCCATTTTCTCCTTCCACCCCATTGGTTCCAGAATCAAACTCAGTTAGTCAGGATTGGAGGCAAGCGCCCTCACTCAGTGAAGGTCATCTCACCTCCCACGTAGCCTTCTGCAGTGTTCTGGGATTCTAAAATCCGATCTTCACGCTTGTGAGCCATCTTCCTGCCCTTAAAGAAGTATTTTTGTCATAAAACACAGACAGTATTGGTGAGGCTGGGGAAGCTAAAGTTGGGGAGAGAGGTGCCTATGACCCAGAGAGAGGAAACTTTTTGTAAACTGAATTTTTTTCAAAGGTTATACAATATATTTTGACTACATTTAGAGCCCCCTTTCCTGTCTGCACATCTCTTATAACCCCCCACCACCAGATTTCAGGTTCTCTGTTATATATATTAAAGGCCTACTGAGTCAAAATTTGTGTCCCCAAATGTTCTTTGGTGTGGGTCCATCCACTGTAGCCTGATTAACCTATCTAGCATTGCACGCTTAAAGAAAACCAACTCTTCCTGTCCCAGCACCTATCAGTTGCCAATAGTTCTTCAGGTAAAATCGGGGCGTCTTTCCCACTTCCCCATGTCTACACTTGTCTGACTTGAATCATGTAGGTCTTGTGCATGCTGTCATCACTGCTGTGGGTTCATATGAGTAACTTCCCAGCTGTCTGGAAAACTGTTTCATATGGTCATCCACCACCTCTGGCTCTTACGATCTTTCTAGCCCCTCTACCACAACTGTCCTTAAGCCTAGGGTGCAGAGATTTGATACAGGTGTCCAATCCAGGGATAAGCGCTCACAGTCTCTTCTCTGCACTTTAGCCAGTTATGGCTTTCTGGGTTAATCATCATCATCTGTTGCATGAGGAAGCTTCATTGGTGAGAGTTGAGAGGTACATTAATATTTTTTCTGCCCTCTATGACAACTTTTTCAAATTAATGGAAACATGCCCAGAAATTCAGAGTACTATGCCTTAAATATGTGTAACTTCTTAAATATCAATCATCCCTCAACACAATGATGTTTGAAAGTTGGGGGAAAAGATTTCATATATTACATTTTGTATAAGTTGTGATCTTAGAGCAATAAATTAGGCCCCGGGCTCTGTACAGGGATAAGGGCTGTGGGTGGAGGAAAAGAGAGTACCCTGTCGCCTAGGGAGTCACCCAGAGGAGGGAACACTGGCCTTGTAGTTGGTTCAGAGTAGACACAGGTCATAGCACCCTGGGACTGGCACAGAATAAGAACAGAGTAAGGACAGGATGCTACAGCTAGATGCTGGGTGTAGGTCCCCTACTCCCAGCCAAGCGGGTTCATTGCAGGTTTCAGCAGAGCACCTGCCCTCCATGGGCCTTGGTCTATAGAGTAAGAAAAAGGGTATCTGTATGCTTTGTTTCTTGTGTCTGCTGTAACCAAGTATCACAGGCAGATGGGAGTCTTAAACAACACACAAGTTGTCTCATAGTTCTGCAGCTGGGGAGTCAAAGGGAGGGGTCTGCAAGCTGGCTTCTGTGTACTGTGAGGATATTCAGGTCTGGCATCTCTTCTGGTCATGCGAATGACAGTCTTCTGGGTCCCTTCACATCTTCCTTCCCACCCATGTGTCTGTCTTCACCTTTCCCCTTTATACAAGAACATTATTCAAACTGGGTTAAGACCACCAGAGTGAGTGACCTTCAACCTTGCAGCTTCTGTGAAGCTCTGCCTTCCAAATTTGGAAAGAGAAGGTATCTGCCCAGGTAAGGACTGTAGTATGAATTCTGAAATTGAGTAGGGACACATGTCACCTATACCAGCATTGATCAAGGCCAGCCTGGTCTACATAGTGAGTTCCAGGCCAGCTGGGGCTACAGGGAGACCCTGTCTCAAAAAGACTAAAAAGTAAAAATAAATAAAAGAATAATTTTACAGGTAATTCCAGCTGGTATTTTAGAGAGTGGAAGAAAAACGAATGTTTTGTCAAGGGTGTTGGTTTCCTGTGTTCAGAGCAGACATACCTCCTTTGGTAGGGGACAGAGAGCTCTGTCTTCAGTGCCAGGCATGTGTCTCACAGGCTGGGCCTCATTGCCGCTACAGCCACAAGAGCACATTCAATTATAGGAATCTTTTGTGTCCCCAGAATAAATCACTGGCTTGACCCAGCTGAAAAGCAAGGAGAGCTGGCAGAGCTGGCTACCCAGCCAGGAGCTTATGCTGTAATTCATTCTGATCCATTTGCTGAGCTCTGCGTGTTTGCTGCACCCAAAACCATCCCAAAAGGGCTTTGCCCCCACATTCTGACTCCTGAGTCATCCCATATGTATTCTCTTTCTGCTTTCATAATTCAATTAAGGAAAACAAGAAGGTTCTATCCAGAACACACTTCTCCCAGAACATACCTCACCCTTCTCCAGGGTGGCCCAGAGAGAAAAGAGGGCTTGGGGAAGGATTGGCCAGACAGACGCTGTGGACCAGGCCAGCCTGTCTGTCCTTAAACAACATCCCCTTAGGCAGTAACATCCTGTCTTCATCTGTAATCTCAAGTCTTCCACCCATTGCTGCAACACTGGGGGCCAGTTACAGTAAAGGAAAGTACAGTTTAAAAGGAAGGGGCCCAGAGGCTCCCCAGAAACAAGCATTCTTTAAAAAGGGACCGTCCCCCTGCCCCGCCCCAAGGCTATCAACAATCACACACACACACACACACACACACACACACACACACACACACACACACACCTATTTCTGGAAAACTGTGGAAATACAAATAGCAGTTTATCTGAAAACAAACCCTAAACGAGGCAGGCTGAGCACTTTGAGTTTAAAGGGATGTGCATATTCTTCAATCACCTGGTTTTCCCAGGAAGCTCTTGGGCATGCTTACTTCACACATAAGAACACAGAAGTCTACAGAAGATTCTGAATTGGCCTTCTCCCAAAAGTCAACCCCGACACAATGGTTCCAGGGCAGGATGATGCATTAAGTGTTTTTCTGGAAACCTAGTTATAGACATGGGGAAATAAGGCAGGCAAAAACGGCAACCAGCGAAGGATCTATCCTCAAAGAGACCACGGTGGCCACCAGATGTTTCATCCACAGCAGATCCTGGAAGGCCACCATCACACCTTACCCCATAGTCATCCATTAGAAAAGGCAAGGAACTGGTGGTGATTTGTTAAATCCATCACCCATCAGTTGAAAGTTGTTCTTGGTTGGAGCCTACACTAATTATTGCCATCCAGCTATAGCATGGATTCCACAGGGACTTCCTTCACAAACAAATGCCCATTCTCACAGTGGACCATCAAGGACTGCAGAGAAGGGTACGCAAGAGTAGTGCCAGGGCATCCCCTCAGAAGAGACTGGACTGTTCTTTTCACATAGTTCTCCTTCTACACTGTGGGTGTTGTACAGAAGCCCTGGGAATGTTTCCTAAGGAAACTATAAAAGGGCTGTTGTGGTTTGAATGCAGGTCCCTGACAGGCTCAAGTGATTGAACACTGAGTCCCCAGCTGGGGGTGCAGTTTGGGATGGGTGTGGAGCCTTTGGGAGGTGGAGCCTTGCTGGAAGAAGTGGTTTACTAGGGGAACATATCATGAGGTTTCATTGCTCAACCCCACTTCCTGTTTTCTCTGCTTCCTGAAGGTTGATACAATGTGACCAGCTTGCCTAATGTTCCTCCTGTTATGCCTTTTCCATCATGATGGGCTGTACCACCCTGGAACTCTGAACAAGAATAGAATTCTTTCTCCTTTAAGGTATTTTGACCAAAACAACCAGAAAGTAAGACAGGAGCTATGTTTCTGTCCAAGGAATCGTGATTTGAAGTCATTTATCACATGAACTAGGCTCTTATTGGAGAGACCTGGGGGCTGTCCCCACACAGAGTAACACTTTACTCGGAGTCTCCTCAAACAGTCTCAAGTCTTGAGACCCCCAAGAAAGGGTTCTTCATTGCACATCCTCCCATACCAGCTACTATACTTCAGAGTCATGAGAGTGGAGGCTGCCAGGGAAAGGCTGAGCTCTGGCAGCCTTCAGAAAATCTGCTCTCTAGAGTTGCTGCTTCACACACACTGGTGACTGGGGTTTCACCAAGGACAATTTATCCTTCATCACAAACAAACCTCATGGCACAGCCAGAGTGGGTTCTGGCAAGGCATGGTGGTCATGCCAACTCCTTATGAGGTCAATTGTTCCTGCATCCTAACTGGAGGGTGAAGAAAATACCCAATATTGGACGAGTTAACTGTAATTTTAAAATATTCCAGAGATTCTCTGGCCAATATTGTCAAGTCAACTCCAGGCAATTAATTAAACCAATGTTTTTGATTTTTCTTTTTTTCTTTTCTTTCTTTTTTTTTTTTTTTTGATCTTTTTTGAAACAAGGAGTCTCCCTGTAGCCCCAGCTGGCCTAGCACTTGCTATGTAGACCAAGCTGGCCCTGATCTCATAGAGATCTGCCTGTCTCTGCCTCTCCAGTGCTGGAACTAAAGGTGTGTGCCACAACACTTAGCACCACTTTTTTAAAAAAAAACTTAAATAGAAGAGTTAAGTGCAGAAAATGGGGTTCTTAGCCATCCTGCACATGGAAGGAGGTCAGTAAGCAAGAGAGGACAATTTCTCCAGTTCCTCGATGCTGAGAGTGCCCCTGACCCACCCACCCATCTTTCTTCCCAGCTTCCCTTCCTTCTTTGCATGTGCATGTATGTGTGAGGTTCATACTTGTGTGCATGCATGTTCCCATGTGTGTGCAGGTGTACATGCCCATGTGTGGGCGTAAACAGGGAGGTCCAAATTGATGCTGGGTATCTTCCTCTATCCCTCTCCACTTTGTTCACTGAACCTCCAACTCACCAACACTGGTTAGTGAGCCAGTTTGCCCTGGGGATCCTCTGAGTCTGCCTCCAGGGTGCTGGGATTATAGGTCATCACCATGTCTGCCTGGCTTCATTGTCTGTGGTGGGGATTTGAACTCCAGTCCTCATGCTTGCAAGGCAAGCACTCTGTCCACTGAATCATCTCTCCAGTCCACATCCATATTTCAAAATCATCATTGCAGCCACATCATTTCCTTCAGTGACCAACACATTCAGTCTTCCAAAGGGTCAATAAGGTACCTGATGCCCCAACCTAGAGACCACAAGGTCTTCTAGTCATTGTCTGCACTCCTCCTCCATGATAAAGGAACACAAGTGCATATTTAAGTAAGCAAAACAAAAGAGAACAATAACTATGTCTCACTGATTTCAGTAGTTAGCTTTCTATTGCTGTGATAAACACCAGCACCAAAACCAACTTGAGAAGCAGAGGGTTTATTTCATTTTCAGCTCCCAAGTCACAGTCCATTACTGAGGGAAGTCAGGAACTCAGGTGGGAACCTGGAGACAGGAACTGAAGCAGAGATCATGGAGGGGTGGGTGTTCCTTACTTCCTCTGACCCATGCTCAGCCTGCTTTCTTACACAATCCTGTGCCCACACTGGGCAGGGCCCTCCCACATCACTCAACAATCAAGAAAATACCCCAAAGACATGGCCACAGCCCAGTCCAATGGAGGCAATATCTCAGTTGAGGTTCCCTCTTCCCAAGTGTGTCAAGTTGACAACTGAAGCTATCCAGAACAACTGCCTAGTAAATATCAGAAGCTGCACCTGTTTACCTTAGTTAAGCAGCACCATACTCCAAAGAGATGTGTATGTTTTCAGATAAGGAACTAAGCAGCCGGAGTTCAATAGGTTCCAAACATTTTTGGTATACTAAGAAAACAATAAAGAGGTTTAGGGGCTGAAGACACAGGTCAGTTAATAAGAGCACTTATCCAGCATGCATAAAGCGCTGAGTTCGATCTCAGCGTGTATAAATCAGGTGTGGTAGTACATGCCTGTAATTCCAGCTCTGAGGAGTCGGAAGTAGGAAGATCAGATGTTCAAGATCATCCCTGCCTCTGTAGTGAGTTCTCCAAGTGCTGAGATCAGACACAGTGGAGAACACTCTTCTATCATATCCCACATTACCTAGGAGCTCCCAGGAAAAGGGACAGAGCATACTCAGGCAATCTCATCTGGAGAGACTCTTGAGAATGTGCCACTTGTGTTGGGCTTCAGGAACAGGAGGAGGAATTGCTATGTAAATGGAAAAGACTTCCAGGAAGAAAGAGGAGAGAGCCAGACAGTAGTGGAACCTGCCAGCCTGTCCCCAGGGAAGTTACCCAGTACACAGCAGGTCCCCCTGACCCAAGTCACTCTTTTAGTCATTGGCTTTGGACATAAAAAATACAAATTATGTCATTATTGCACCCTTTTCATCTCTCTAAACATGTTAAGGTATCAAAAGGCTGAATCTCTATCATACTTCATTGGATCCTGGGACACAGCAAATACTCAGTGGTGGTCAGAGCATGCCACACACTGAAACCATGTCAAGTTCTATGGGGACTCAACCTCAGCACAAGACCTTTACCCTTGGAAGAGTTTGGTCTTCTCAGGCCACATCAGGGCTGCCTGTGATTTTTATTACCATCACATCCAGGTATAATAAAAGACAGAAACCATAATCTGAGCAGAAACCAAACAGCTGTGAAGTAACAGGCCTCAGTATGACGCAAGACGAGGCGATGAGAAAGCTGTACAGTGTCCTAACAGCCTTGGGAAAAAAAACGCATTTGTTCTTATTTTCCAAGTTGCAAAAGTATCACATGCTGTTTTCGAAAGAATTTACCAGAAAAGGCATAAAGAAGACAAACCATAAATCCACAAACCAGGAATGATATTCAAAGGATCCGACCTTATTCAGAACACTAAGGCAAGTTTTGAAAAGCTTTCTTTAGTACAGACATGTGAGTGCACACACGTGCCCACACATGCATACACCCACGTGTAATTTAAGTTGGCATTAAACTGACCAGTGACTTCACACAATCTTTTCACTGTCAATTTCAGGTCCTGAGCAGCCTAGTAATTTTTTTAGTACTCTCTTTGTTTGGAAGGAAGTAAAAGGCCACTCAGGAGTGAGCAGGTAACAGGGCTTGAGAAACTATAAAGAACTGCTATCATACAAATGGACAAGGGTCCTCCAACAGGGACTCCACAGTTTCAGGAGACCTTTCAGTCCTGGAAGAGTCTCTAGGTTGCCTAGCATGACTTCTTCCCTTCCTAAGCAGGGAGAATGAGGGCCAGCGAGGTAAAATATATGGCCAATGCAGACCACAGAAAGTGGTGGCTCTTCTACTAACTTGCACCAATTTTCCTTTGCACATCGGCTTTTCCAAACCATCACTTTCTCTTTCAGTGAACATGGCAGTCCATGGGGCTGGGGATATGCTCAATCAGTAAAGTGTCTGCACAGCATGCATACAACCCACATCAGTCCTCAGTACAGCATGGAAAAGCTGTGCCTCCCGGTGCATACCCATGAACCTGGAACTAAGGAAGTAGCAGTACGAGGATCACAAGTTTAAAGTCATCCTCAGCTACATAGTATGTTCAAGGCCAGCTTGGGCTGCATGAGATCCTGTCTCTAAAGAAAATCCATCGTAAATGCTGGGTTTTCACTTTCCACATTGTATCTGCCAGATATGCCTGGTTAAGGTTCCCCAACAAACCAAAAGAAGGTTCTCTCCCAGACGTCAGAAGCAAACCTCAGCGAGGCTGACTTTTAGAAATCCAGAAAGTGAGGCTAATTCTAAGTTGATTGGAAAACCTCAGAGGCCTTGGCTCAGCTGCAAGGATTCCACTGTGAAGCCATGGATGTCTGCTGAGTTTTCTCCAGGAGAAAGGAGGAAGGAGGATTTAAAGGAATCCCAGAACAAAAATCGAAGCAAGAGCTTACTTTTCCTCCTCCCGAGTTTCCATTGACTTTTCCAGTGGTCCCATGACCACGAAACACTCCCAGTCATGAGGGCCAGGAGCTACATCTCCAAAGAAAAACAGCTCGTAGCATCTCAGAATGTGAGGGCTGAGAGGATACCAGGAAGCTGATAGTCACAAAGAGAAAATGGCTTCCATGAGGGCAGGTGCATGCAACTCCCAGACACCAGACACCTACCTAGTGCTCAGTAATTCCTGGACTTGGAGACGTCACCTGCTGATCTGCAGCTGTACTTCCCCTGACTGTGCACTTCAGACTGACCCCATGATCCCTGGTTCCTAACTCTTCAAAACTGTGAAAAGGTGCTGTACTTGCTTTCCATGCAGCCTCTCAACCTATTGCTTCCTGTTCTCATTTTCCACTTGCTGGCCACCCCCAGAAGTCCTGGGGTGGGGATCAGGTTAGAAAAGTTCTTCTAAGGCTTTCTGGGTTCAGAGCTTCTTGGAGTTGCATACCAGCTGGATGCTTCTGAGATGCTAAGTAGCCTGCCTCAGCTCTTGGTTCAGAGGCCCCTAATACACTCTTGAAGGGTCACTGGGGTACTCTGGTGGGAGAATGCAAGCCCTCTGCTTCAAGGACAGTGAAAAGGGACAGAGAGAAAATGCTCTAAGCAATGGCCACTCTAAGAACATTGTAGTCACAGGAACATCCGAAGCCTCACTAAGTAGTAGCCTGCTGGTTAGTAGCACAAGTTTATCTGCTGTGTCCAAGGGCTTCAAGATGGCTGCTCTCAGGCTTTCCCTAGTCCAGCACATCACTCCTGTCCCACCCAGGTCTGCCTTGTCCCTTTCCTTACCCCTCCCTTTTAGCATGTAGAAGACACCCCTGCCCTTGCAGGGCTAGCATGAATATTTTGCAAAGTAGGAAGCTTGAGGGGGAAGTGCTGTGTTGAATTAACCCAAGAAGTGGAGTGGGAGAAAGGACACATTTGGAGGACATCAAGTCCTTCCAGGAGAGCAGGGGGAGAAACGAGGCAAGGCTGCAGAACCCCAGGCAGACCTGATCTTAAGCTGGAACAGTTCATTATTCCAAAGAAGTCCTGACTGGAACCCAGCTCCTGTCAAATGATGGAGATACCTGCAGATAAGAAGAGGATGAGGCCTGGATCCAGAGAGAACCAGATCAAGGAACCTGTGTGAAATGCCAGTGTTTGATCACAGGAGGCACTTGGAAAAAGAAACATACAAATGCTTGACCTCTGTTAGGAAAACCCAAAGTAAATACCTGGTCTATATTAGTTGCTGAGCCCCAGTAGAGCTTGAAATACTGAGTGAACATTGCTGGCTGTGTGCCTGGAGTCCTGAGAACACAGTGAGGCCACTGACGCTGCTATGAGAAGGAGAAAAGGGAGCCTCTCTAAGCTCCCTGCACTCCCACCTACTGCAGGTGAACATGAGGATCTGCCTGTATCCACTCTAGCCTAGGACCCTGCATTCCCCTGAAATGTCCACCCAGGCAGCTGTGGGAACAGGAAGAAGACGCCATCGAGGAGAACATTTTGGGAAATCAATTATGGCCACACAGAATAGTGGACAGAAGATTTGGCACAATAAAAACCACGTCAAAGTTCCATAGACTGACCACTATGATGCAGGAAGGCTGTTGTCACATAAGTGATTCAAGGTGTGAGCCTAGGTCAGGGCCACAATTCCCTAGAAAGAGTACAATTTATCAAGCACATCAGTGGGCTGCAAGAGTTGTTTGCTTAAGATAAACACTGAAAGATTTGGTGGCATCTGTGTCTAGACATGGAACTTTCTTTTAAGAATGATCTATCTGAGACATTCTTTTTCTCACTCGGACCGTGTAGTCACCCCAGGGCAGAAAGACAGTGAGTGAAAACGATTTGTCCTGGTTTGTTGGGATGGCTGTCCCTGGCTTAGCAGGTAGCTGAGTTTGCTGGGTCTTGACATTATTCAGATGGCTGCCCTTTACCAGTCTTTCCTGGGAGCAGCAACCCAGCCCAGTGGTATGGGACATGCCTGACCAGGCCGAGCAGAATGATGCTTTAGCCCCAACTTTTAGGGTAACATTGTGTTCTCACTGCACGGTAGCTTCAAAAGAGAGCATGTACTTTCATCTGTCACCTCCAGAGCAATGTGACAGAAGCCTCTACGGATCCATGTACATTCTGGAACCTCAGCCTGACTCCCCCACCCCAGACTGGGAACATCCAACTTTAGGAGCCTCAGCTACAACCCCAGAAGAAAAGCTGAGAAGCTGATAGAGAGCTGCTGAAAACAGGCAGATTGGAATCGGGTAGTGGGAGGGGAGTGAGCAGTGGCCTACAGAACCTACAAGACAGTCTACAGCTCCAGGATTGGAAAAGGGGTGGGAGGAAGTGAGGAAATTTCTTATACTTAAAATAGCAGCACTTGCAAAGAGATGGCTTTCAGGGTGTGCCTCCAGGTGTTCACACAGGTGTCAGGAGAGGCGGAGGACTGGAGGATCACAGAGCCAAAATGTTCCGAGTGATACCACACCAACCAACAGCTGACATGCATTGAGAGCCAGCTCAGCCAAACCAGGAAGAGTTCCTCAGGGATGGGAACTAGATGAATTCCACAGGACAGCCACTCTCCCCTGCCATTGCTTCCTGTGCAGTGTGTCCTTTGAGTCCAGCTCTACCAATGCCAAAAGGGACATCAGATGAGCCATTTCCCCCTGCCCATCCACCTACACACATTGTCATAGCTCCAAAGGACTGTTACCTTGCAAAAGGGACTTTGAAAAATGGAGTTGCTTCATTCAACAAATATTCACTGAGTGCCTTCTAAGCTCCAAGCCCTCTCAATGCCTGAGCAGACATGTGGTCTCCCACACAGACAAGTTCAGAGCCCATTCCCAGTGAAGATGTCTCTGCAGACAAGGATGGACAGATGCAGTTTTCAACAGAGGCCCAAGCATGAGAAAGACAAGGAGTTTTGCTACTAGACTGGATCTCAACACCAGCTTCCTGCAGACACCTGAGCAAGGGGAGGACATGACTCAGGAAAGAACGGGGGTCTATGAATTGAAGGCTATGCTGGACACTCCAGACCATTCCTACACTGCACTCGAGATGTGCTGGTGACCAGAGAAGAGCCAAGGCTACAACTGTTCTCCCTCCTTAGTAGTCAGTTCATGGGTTCTCAAAGAGTCCAAACTTAAACCTCCTGAGGTCCTGGAAGCCACTACTGGAGTTTTGAACCATCTGTGTCTGGCACATAAGAGTAAGTCTGTGGGGTCTTCAAGAGAGCTCAGCAGATAAAGGTGCTTGCCTGTCAATCCTGACACCCTGAGTTAGATCTCCAGTACTATGCAAAGGAGAAAGGAAAGAACCAACTTCACAAAGTTGTCCTCTGACATCCACATGCACACACACAAAATGATGATGATGATGATGATGATAATAATAATAATAAAATGTTAAAGGATGAATCTATGTAGAATCAGAGGTGAATGGAGAGATCCGTGCTACTGGTGGAGAAGGATCTGACAGTGCCTTGCATATTTTTCAAAGTATATGAATTTTCTGCAAGGCTGTCAGATCACATGAGAGGTAGGCCCTGTACACCTGCATACCTTCAGAAGCATGGGATGGTTATTTTCAGATGAAAGCCAAGCTGCATCATCAGATACCATCATAAGAGAGCATCTTCAAGACAGAACCAATATCCCATGAAAGAGAGGGAAGCTTGGTCTCAGAGAGTCTCAGACTCAAGACCCAACAGGCCCAAGGTCTGGGTGCAGTCCCAAAGTCTGGGATGACTCTGCTTGTCACTTGTGCACTTGGGGTGCCAACCGTCAGATGAGGCAGGTTCTAGACGAAAATACAAAACCATGTTCAAGGACAAATGAGAAAACCAGATCAGGGAGATGCAGGGCATTCACTCTCAGTGCCTCTAACTCCTGAGTTTGCTATTTCATGCCCCCTTCAGGTACAGACCTGGCACTGGAGGACTATCCTCAAGGAGTTTACTGGAAAATAAAACAATCTATTTCTGGGCATCTCATCTCAAGAAAAAGCAGAAACAAGAAAAGAATTTGCCAGTGGGCAGCCAGGCTCCTCAGTGGTCAGACACTGCCCCCTGTGAATCAGACAGGCCCTTAACATGTGGTCCCAGCTATTCTAGAACCCCCAATAAGCACTCAGAAGGTTAGAAGGGATCACTTTATTTTTAAAGGCTCCAGAGGACTGGAGGCCATGTCGGATTTTTATAGCTTCATTCAGGGCTAGGAGCTGTAAGAATTTTGTATTCCTCTGAATTTAACCAGTATTTAAGTGTGCTGATTATAGCTGCAAACACACTTCTTGTTCCAGTGTGTGGTTGGAGAGGTGGATGGGGAAGCAGTCTTGGAAATTTACAGCCCAGAAATAGTATGTGGTCTGCCTGCTTGGGAAAAACCAAGTCTTCTGTGACAAACAGGGAGAGAACCAGAAATGGCCGGCAAACAAAAGACAGACAAGAAAGCAGGATTTCCTGTGCCTGTGTCCATTAGCAGACACCAAGCAGGTTCCTCAAGCCTGGGGCACACCAGATACCAGCCCTGATTCTGGGGGCTGCACTGTAAGAAGTGGGGACCATTTCAGCAAAATGCCCAGGTACACAGCTGACTTCAAAGGAAGCAATAAAAGTGAGAATATACTGACCACTTCCTAACTGCCTCTGCATGAAGGAGCATGTGTGCCTGCTTATGGGAATGAGTTCTGGGTGGCAGCGGGCCTGGAAGGGATATCGGAGATACCGACTCTGGTGAAGTCACAGGCCAACCCTATGCTGTTTCCTTAGTCCAGTTCCTCCTCTGCTGAAATGCAGTCAAGTGTAAAGAGAGTTCTTGAGGGCTTATAAGGCTCCTGATTTTGCATTGGGGATGTTGGAGGGGCAGCCTTGGTGAATGTGAACCACAGGGACTCCTTCCAATCTGGGCTTCAGCAGAATTCTGTTTTTACTATTTCTAAATTTTGTTTTTATTTTATATGCATCAGAGTTTTGGCTGCATATATCTATGTATATCACATGCATGCATTGCCCATGGAGGCCAGAAGAGGGTGTAGGATCCCCTGGAACTGGAGTTACAGATGGTTGTAAGGCACCATGTGGGTGCTAGGAACTGAACCTGCCAGCAAATGCTCTTAACCATTGAGCCATCTCTTCGGCCATTCACTTGTTTTTATGACAGCCTATGAAAAGTCATGACACTGCCACGCCCAAAATAGTTTTTGGAAATCCTGCTTCATGTGAGCTCCACTATTTCCTCTAAGCAGAACTTTCTATGGCTCTACATTTAGACACACATGTCTCACTGTAAGACATGCAGAAGAGAGTTGCCTGGCATGCAGCTGTGGACATCTCATAAACGTGCCTCTAGTGAAACCTTGATGTATTCCACAATTTCGAGTCACTGGAAAAAAAAAAATGGAACAAAAACATTTCTATATTTTTTTCAAATACACTATTTACTTTTCGGGGGAGGAAGTCCACAGGTCCCATGAATGCTGGTATGTGTTTACTACATAAAACTAAGGTAATATAAAACCATAGGTAACCATAATTACTAATCTTTGTGTGTTCATGTATGTTCATATATGTGTGTGTGTGCACATTTGGATGTTAGGGGTCTTAATCATCAACACATTATCTTTTGAGACAGGATTTCTTTCTGAATCTAGAGCTTACCAATTCTGCTAGTCTGGCTGACCCGACCCCCATGGATTCCCCTGGCTCCATCTCCCAAGCACTGGATTATAAGGCAGCACCATCATGCTGGGCTCTTTCTCAAACATATGTTCTAGGGAATCAAATTTCAGTTCTCATGCTCGTGTGGCAAGCAGGGACCATGTAGTCTCCCTGGCCAGATAATTACTACCCTAACCCCTGTTGTGCTTCTTTCTCTCTGTGAGCACAAGAAGAAGGTGTTGATTTTACTGACAGGTGAGATCTGCATGGTCCACCTAGCTCAAATTGATCAAAACACTTTTTCTTGGCAATTAGTTATGCTTCTTTGTTGATCATCTATACAAGGATAGTGGGAAGTCTCCTACTAGGGCAGGGCCCCCACCCTCAGGAAGCTCTGAACACTGAAGTCAGCTTGGAACCATGAGAACACTTGTATGTTCAGCAGCAATAAAGACCAAACTGAGATACCAGATGACTTTGCTGCTTGATTCCATAAAGACCCTTCCCACTGGGTAAAACATTAAAACAGATCAACCTAAAAACTGAAATAAACAACCTAGGTTATAAGTCCATGGGTCAAGTACTGACTTTAAGGCTCTTGTGTTTGGGAGAAACAAAGGCATTAAGAAACAATAATTTGTTTCATGTAAATATGATAAAAATTCAGTGATATCTACTAAAAAATAGAAATAGAATGCAAAACTACCTGCTATAAAAGGAAAAAATGAATATGAATCCAAAGAAACCAAATATGTATCCAGACAGAAAAAGAAAAATAGTATAAAATTAAGTGGGGGGGAAAGTCAGAATATATTAAAGATCCTCAGACATAAATGAAGGAAATTTGAGAGCCAAAAGAAAACATGGGTTAGCTGAATCTTCAGTAGACGGAAGCACAACTGTAAGAAACAGTAAGTTACAGAAGAAAAAGAAGAGTCCAGAACCTCTAAAACCCAGCACTCTAACAAGCCAATCAATGCATGCCTGTGAACCCAGCTCTAAGGAAGGTGGAAAAAAGATCGCAAGGGAAAAAACGTGAGCCCCAAGTTCAGGGAGAGACCCTGCCTCAAAGGAACAGGCAGGCAGCTGTAAAGAAGGACAACTGGCAAGCTCTTCTGACCTCCACGCACACGCACATGCATGCCCACCCTTATGCATATGCTCACACAAACACATACATATACACGCAAATAAATAATTGATAAAAAAAAAACAGCTATCAGACAAAATGGGTTTTGAAGCAAAAAGTGTACTTGGAGAAAAAGAAGGCAATGTATTGTAAGGAATTCAGTTCTCTGGTAGCAACAGTCCTAAATGTGCACTCATCAGGCAGTTTCAAATCACACAAAGCAAAACACAAGAATAACTGAAAAAGATAATGTGGCATCAGAGCAAAGAATCGCTACCCACTGCTTCATGTAGTAAAGACAAAACCAATGAAAATACAGCATGCACAAAAAGCACCATGGCAGAGACTGCTTTAATAGAGAGACATGAAAAAACCATAACCAATGAAGGGAGAATTTAGTTGCTTAACATGTGAGTGTGCATATATATCAAAGATATACTATATCACACACATACACATTATATATAGGAGACACATTTCCAGTATCTGGCATTCTCCTGGGTCACTAAGACACATTCTGCAAATTTCAAGAAATGTTCCCAGACAGACATCCCGACTTCATATCCCAACTTCAATACAATTAGCACAGACATGAGCAATGAGAAGACTCCTCACACTGTGAAATCCTGAAAGACAGGATGTAGAAGAAGACAGGAACATTTAAAAGGTGGTCAAACTGTGTAATAGAAAGTAACTGAACAGAACAGATGAGATGCTGTTAAACCACTAAGAAGGAAATTCATAATCATAAACGATCATACTTGAAAAAAAAAGGATTAAACATGACAGCAATTTCCAGATCATGAAGGGAAAGAAGAAATAAATGCAATAAATGCAGACCAAATAAACAGAATAAAAGACTCACGTCAGAGAACTAAACTAAGTGAAATACAGTAGACTCTTACAGAGGATCAGCAAAGTGAAAAGCTGTTTTCTTTAACAATAAGAATGAAACATATATTCTCTGGCAGGTAGGTCAAGGAAGAAGAGACTCTAAGGCAGGCATGGTGGTACAGACTTACAATCTCAGCACTCAGGAAGCTGAGGCAGGGGAACTGCCAGGAGTTTGAGGTCAGCCTGGACTACATAGCAAGTGTTAGGCTATCCTGGGCTATATAGCAAGACCCTGTCTCACTCATGAAAACTGACTGAAGGAAAATAAAAGAAATTCAAATAAAAGCTTTCAAAACAGCTGAGTAATTAGAAATCTCCCAAGATGGATCACTAGATCATTAGGCCTCATTTTCTGTTGGGCACTACCAGCATTTCAAAAGCAGGTAATTCCCAGTATGCACAAAAGTTTCTGAGGAAATAGAGCAGGGGACTGGAGGAGTAGCAGAGTTCAAAACAACACAGAACACATTTCTCTTAAATCAGATATAAGCAGTTAAACAAAGGAAAAAAATATAGGCCAAACTTTCTCATGAGTAAAGAAGGAAGAATTTAAAACAAAATACAAGCAAATAGAATCCAGATGTGTATGAGATGTGTACTTAAACAATCTAGTTTCTCCAAGGAGTTCAAGAGAATTTGACATTGCAATAAGCAGTAAGAGTCATATAATACAGGAAGAGGAAAAATGTGGGAACTGGTTATCAACCCAAACATGCAGAAGGAGCCGGTGAAAAACCCCAACACCCATCTGTCATAAAAACAGAAGATGCAGCTCCACAAAGAAGAACAGGGGGGTTTTGTTGCCTCGTATAGAACCCTTAGGGCAAAAAGGGACAGTAAATACTCTTAACTAAAACCAGGCACAAGGACAGAGCAGCTTCTGTCCTTCATTGGACTGCAGGCTCTAATGCAAATGGAAAGAATCGGTGATACTTGAAAAGGAATAAGCCTTTTTCACTATTCACAAACGACTTTTATATATAGGAGGACCTATAGACAAACATTAAGAATACTAAAGATTTGATAAATTGGCTACGTGCTAAGTCAGAAAGCAAGCAGGTCAATGAGAGGTAGCAGACTCCAACAGTATGCCATTTCCAGAATAAGGTAACTGGGAACAAATTCCACATGATAGGCTCATCTAGACAAAATACAAAACTAACAGAAAAGTCTTTAGGACTTTAAGATGCAACGTAAAAAACATTGCATTCTTTTTCTTAGTTGATCTAGAGATTTAATGCAATCCAGGCAAATTCTCAGCAGAATATGCTGCACCGGGTTTTTTTTTTGTCCATCTTTTTGTCTGGACTGTGTTCTCATTTTCTTTCTGTTGCTGTAATAAAACACTACAACCAAAAGCAACTTATAGGAGAAAAGGGTCGATTTCATCTCACCCTTCCAGGTCACAGTCCATCACTGAGTGAAGTCAGAGTAGGAACCGCAGAGGAAAGCTGCTTGCTGGCTCTTGTATATAGCCCAGGACAGCTGCCTAGGAAAGGTGCCTACTGTGTCCTAGCACTCCTACATTGATTATCAACCAAGGCAATGCCTCACAGATGTGCCCACAGGCCAAGCTAATCTAGACAGTTCCTCGCAGACTCTCCTCTCAGATGACACTCTAGGCTGTGTCAAGTTGACAATTAAAACTAGTCAGGACAGGCTGTGCTGTTTCTGATGCTCTTCAGCTTCATGAATAAACTCTGTAATTTTATAGAACTACAAAGTCCCAAGTATAGCCAAATGTCACTAAAGGAGAAGCTAAGCTACCTTGGGGGATGAAAAATGGAACCTTTTTCGAGAGCTGTACTAATTCAGTGCAGAAACACTGACATGGAGGGGAGTAAATGAACTGAGAGGGGAACCCCAGAAACACAAACACATAGCACACAAGAATGTGTATCTCATTCAGATCCACAGAGAAGGAAAGCACTGCTCAAAAAAGAGTCCTGGGTGCTATTTTTTTTTCCTCATGGATAAAAATCATGTCAATTCACAACATCACACATAAAATAATCCTCAGTAATTCAAAAACTATGTACAGGAAACATAAAGCAACAATTTTATGACCTCAGAGTATTCAGTATCTTAGAGGTGAGGCCTTAACTGTCGAGGGACAAGACTGATATCGCAATGGAGAAAATGGAGACTGTCTGGCCATCAAAAGGACACTTCAGAAAATGAAAATAAATGGCACAAACTGAGAGGGTATTTTTAGCCACGAAACTAACAATAGCCTTCAGAATATCTAAAGAATGCTTTCAAATTGGTGAGGAAAAATGTGGTTTAAAAGAATAAAGACAGGAAGGGAATAAAATGGACATTTAACAAACAACAAGGTGGATGGTGCGTGCAGGCATGACAGACTCAGTCCACCATTGACAGGGTGAAAATTAACAAGCCTAACAGTGTCAAGCAATGGGATTCTTAAAAGCATGAATTTTAAAAGAAATTTTTATTCTCTGCTGATAATCGGGCAAAACTTAGCATGCTTTGGAAATCACCATGTTTTTTTCTTGTAAATCTGATTCTTAATGCACCTTTCCTTGGGCCTAGATGATCTTCCTGGGTATTTAAATAGAGAAAAAATCTACACTTGGGGTAAGGAAGATATATTAACAGCAACAGACTTTGTGACAGCAAAGGCTGACAATAACCCACATGTCTGGGACAGGAGAATGCCCATGTCATAAATACAGCTGTGTGGAACAGTGGAATTAAACTGTAGAACACAGGGGCTGGACAGATGGCTCAGTGGGTAAAAGCAGTTGCATAGGTATGAGGGCTTGAGTTCTGGTCCCAGTCCCCACGTAACAAGTCAGCTGAGTTGTGCTGCCTGCCTGGGACTGTAGTGATCCGGGGACCAGAGACAGAAGGATCCCTGGGAGTTGCTGGCCACCAACCCAGCTCTGAATTCACTGAAAGACTTTCTCTCAAGGGAATGAGACATACTGTGATGGAACACACGCACACACACACATACACACACACATACAAACACACATACCAAACAAACTGTACAACAGAGTGAACAAATCTACTCATGGCAGGATACCATGGTAAGCTAGTACAGTGACACAGTTTAATGTCAGGTAGTGTAAGGTGTGAATGAAACCCCCAACACTTTCAGACTCAGGAAGAAACCTGGAGCCAGAACTTATCAAAGCCTTGCAGATAAGACTCCAGATCCCAAATTCACAAAGGATACTAGGCTTCCTTGGCAGATAAGATTCAGGACTCAAGGAATTCACAAACAGCTCTGAAAAAGGACTACTTCCTAGCCAGAAACTTGCCTTAAACATCAATCAGATGTCATGGCAACCCCCCTCCCCTAAAAGCCAGGAGGGAGCTGAAGGTTTTTTAAGGCTTTGAGGACTTGGACAACGGGCTGCTGCTGGCGCTGCACTGGGCTTTGAGACTCAGACTTGGGCTGAGCTCGCTTCCCCGAAGCCCCAGCCCCAAGATGGGGGTGAGGGGGCTAGCCTCCCCCCATCTCTTCGGGGAGGCTAGCCCCCAAGGGGGGGCTAGCGTTTCTCCACTCTTGGGTGCGGAGGAGCTAGTCCCATCTGGTCTTCTCTCAATAAAGCCGGGTCCTGTTAGCTGCCAGCGGAGTCTGGTCCCTTCTGTCTGTTGCGTCTCTCGAACCCTGACCTGACAGGTAGCCCAAACGACCAAGGGAGAAACAGCACCAGGATCAGAAAAAGGCACAATACTACACAGACCCTTCGTGGGCACAGGTTCACAGTGACTGGGTTCTGGATGAAGAGTCACGGAAGTCATCAACCATGCTTCATAGCTCACAAACACATGGCTTCCTGTGCACCTAATCCCACCATAATAAAAGCAGGCTGAGGCATAAATTCTAACTGAAGTGATATTTTTATGTGCCCCAAATCATTCTACATGGTTGAACACAACATCAAAATTTGTAGTGGTTTTCTCTGGGAACACAGAGGAAGAGAATGTAAGTTTTTATATAATACTTTCTCTAATAGCTTCATTTTTATGATTTTGCTACATAATTAACTGGGCAATTAATTGGCAAGTTTTGGAACTTGGTGATGATAAGGTAAAGAACAAAGACAGATCATGAGAGAATTCTGGGAACCAATCCTGATTTATGACAAGTTGAGTTTAAAGGAAACATGGTATGTCTGGTTGAGTTTTGGTTTCTGTGAGAGAGGCCGAGGACATCTCCTGCACACGTGCATTATCTTCTCCTCGGCCAGAGACAGAGCTGTGTGCTGAGGAAGCCAAGATCTCTCTGCTCAGTTCTTTTGATATGGAGTTCATACGTAATTCCAAATTCCAAATTAGCCTCTATTCTACTTTCGGTTTAATGATTTCCTCAAAAACAAACAAACAAACAAACAAAAAACTCATCCTTTGTCCTGCGGTTTGAATTTCAAATGTCTCCCATAGCCTCATGGGACTGAATACCTGAGCCCCAGATGGTGGAGCTATTTGGAAAGGTTAGAGAACCTGTAGGAGGTAGAGGAAGTGGGAGGGACCTTGGTGGGGGGTGTAATTCATCTCCTCTTTCTGTTTGTTCTTTGCTCCCTTCAGTGCTGATACAATGCAACCAGCGACCTCACGCTTAGGCCGCTGCTTTGCCTCTCCTGCCTTGGTGGACAGTGTACCCTTAAACTGCTTCCTTAAACTGCTTCTTGTCAACTATTTTCTCACAGTAGCCAGAAAAGTAACTAATCCACCTTGCTAGCCACAGGGGAATGGCTTCTGGATGCCAGAAGACATCCAAACTTTTGATGTTCAAGTGCCTTTACCACCTAACCACAAAAGGATGCCCATCATCATTAAATTGTCTCTGGATTACTCAAATACTCAGGACAATGTGACCTCCTATAAATAGTTGTTAGAATATATTATTTTGGAAAATCAAGGCAAGAAAATATCCGTATACATTGTTCACAGGTGTGATTTTCTTGTTCAGTTATTTTCAAACTGCAGTTGGTTGTACTCAGGGATGTGGAACCCATGGGCAAGGAAGGCAGCATTGTGAAATTCTTTTCCCATGTCAACCCTCCTCAAAGGCCCTCAAATAGTACCTTTCCCCCTTCCTTGGAACAATTGGGATCTATCACTTCCTGCCTCCTATCCTCACATCCAGGTCTTACATAGTGGAAAAAGTTTATCACAGCAGGATCTTTGTTTAGATTTTTTTTCAAAACCCCCAGGATTATTTTATTTTCTCTCTTTGTTTGTGGGTGACAAAGTAATTCTCTCAGTTTGACCTCAACCTACACTACCACATTCAACTGAAGTGGGCAAAGGGTCCAGAAAAGGAAAAACTTAACAGCATTGTGTGGTTATCTGGCCAAACCAGCATCTCCAGAAACGAATCCTCCCAAGTCTCCAGTCATATCTTTGATCCCCACAGTTCTCGTTCACTGTTGGAACTTCAGAGTGATGTTCTTAAACTCTGTAAAACCATGTATCTGCATTCAGCCAATGGTCTACTCCCACAGTGGGGACACAGTGCTTGCTGGGGTATGATACCTCTTTTGAGGACCTCTAAACGTCAGCTTGATACTGCTCAAAGGGGCTGCTTCAGTTCACTACATCAAGAAACAACCCCACTCCCAGATCACCCCATTTAAACCTAGATCCTGTAGGGTCTTGTCATCCTAAATCTCTTTCATTCTGAATCAAGACATTTTCCAAGATTTCCTAACCTTCCTCACTCTTGTGGTGTTAAGAGATCTCCTCTGATGTCTACAAAGCAATTGTCAGACACAAAAGTCATAGGAGCTTTGGAAGGTGGGTGTCCTGGACCTCTTCCAGCTCTACTGTGACCATGGCACACTTGATGAAGCTGCCCTTAGCCTTAGTTCACTCAACTAGAAGATGGGAGGTCCTAGGCTCACACAGTATGGCAGGCACATTCTTGGGAAATAGCTTATAGAAGCTCACTGTGGAGTGGGAATGCTGGCTGTCACATTGTAGGCACCTCAGTTGTTTTGTGTGTCCCTAGACCTTTGCACGGGGCCTCTGGGAGCCTGACAAGGAAGTCAACACCCTGAAAGCTATCCTTTTATTCCTTGTTGTGATGGAAAACCTCCATTAGTCTGGTCCCTCTACTTCCTGTGTCCCTTGTTATAATAAGAACATCCCCTTCAGAGACCACAGTCTGCGCTGTATGTCTGTCTGAGTGCCCAGTTCTCCTGGCAGATACATACCACAGTCTTATGCCTCCACTCAGGACTTCAGTTGATCATTCCTTGGCTTTTAGTTCTCAGTTTGCTGAGGTTTGATGTGTCTCTCTAACGTGTTAGAAACTTATTCCAAATATTGATATGCTAATCTTATATAGAGGTAGGACTTTGGGGAGGTTTTTAGTTTGAGATGAGGATACCAGAGTGGATCTCACAGTGGCATTAACAGCTTTAGAAGAGAAATCAAGGCCTGGATTACCAAGCTTGATCTGACTCATAGTTAGACGCACCACTGACATGCTGCTGCAGCAGAAAGGCTCTCCCAGATGCTGACCAAATGAGATCACCTTGCCCTGGAACTTCTCAGGCCCAAGAATGGTGAGATAAAGAAGCTCTAATCATTATACAGTCCAGTTTCAGGTATGATGTTATAGCAAAGGGAGACAGACTCAATCTCAACCACAGATTAATGTTAGTGACTACTATTTCAGTGTGGCTTAAATCATAAGAAATTTCAGTTTGACTTACACCGTAAAAAGTACCTATTCATCCTTCAGCACACAGATTCCCCTCCAATGACCATCATTCCCAGGCTCCAGCTATCAGTGGCTCCCCAAGGTCCCTGGCCCCAGCAGAAAGGATGAGCCCTGAGTGGGTTCTGACTCTACACGACCATCTCTCCCACTACTCCACAAAGCTATCTCATTCTGTAAGGCTTAAGGTACATACTTTCTGGGATTTTTTTCTTTTGGTTTGAAAAAAGCTTAAAATAATCTTAAAAATGACATGGATATTTGGTTTATTCTATAGGTACTGTGAAAAAAAAATGTGGGCCAGTGAGACAGTTCACTGGATATAAATAAATGTATTTAAAGATTTTTGTGTGTGTGTGTTTGTGTGTGCATGCATGTGTGTGTGTGTGTGTGTGTGTGTATGTGCCTGTGGAGGGTTTGATACCCTAGAGCTGGAGTTACAGGCAGTTGTGAGCCACCTTACATGGATGCTAGGAACTACTCAGGTCGTCTGAAAGAGTAGCAACCACTAAGCCATGCCTCCAGCCCCCTAAATTTTTTGTTGTTGGTGGTGGTGTTGGTGTTTGTCTGCTTTTATATATAGTCACAGCTGGTCAGGAACTCACTATGTAGACAAGGCTAGCCTCAATCTCACAAAGATCTCCATGTTTCTGCCTCCCAAGTGCTGGGATAAGAGGCCTGTGCCACCATGCCTGGCTTAAAAAAAATGCAAGCATCTAAATCTGGAGTTGAATCCTTGTCTTACATGCACAAAGCCATAACTTTAAATCCCAGGAGATAAAAGACTTATGCATGTATTTACATATGTATGTATAAATAAGAATTTCAAATGTTTGAAAAATATGTTACTTCTAGCATAACAGAAATGCTTCCTTTTTAAAAAAGTGAAGCCAATCACTGTTGATAAAAATATTATTTCTGGCATGTCGTTTATTTCTTAAATACAAATGAACTTTTCCCTCACAGAAATGTTACATTCTTTTATCCCTCTGAAACTTTAGAACCATTCTTCTATCATTCTAAGTCTACAGAATATCATCTGATCTTTTCTCTTTTTTTACAAGAAGTTTTATTTTTAATTCAGAAATTAAGAAATTTCATAAATTTCTGAAGCAGCATGTTACCACATGGTTGTGAATATTAAAAACTGCTATGATTACGTGGCTCCATGGAGCAATGGACAGCACCTTCGACTTCCATTTTATGGAGTCCCATCTCAAGATGAAGAGCTACAGGCAATCAATGGATGCTGAGGGAGGGCTAATCCCAAGAGGGCAGTCTTAAACATGGGGTCACACAAGCACCACTAACGAACTCCGGGCATTATTTATATATGTATATTTGTAAAGGTATGTCTGTATACGCAGCACAAATAATCAAAGAAGAGGACAAGAAATTGTGAGGGAGGACATGGGAAGATTTGAAGGAGGCCTGGGATGGGTAGAAATAATTCAAACACAATACTCATGTATGAAATTCTCAAAAATAAAATATTAAAAATTGCTATTATTATAAGCATTGCATTACACAACTGATAAAAACAGCACAAATATGATGAAACTGATGTTTTCTCAGGTCTAAAATATAAGCCTGTATTAAAAACAGAATGACTTGGATCTTTTATTCTGATGAAGTTCATAGATCTACAGACACATATAATAATAACAAATTCATGATCAATTTTCCCCCACGTTTTTGTTTTTATGGAAAAATCAGCTCTACTATCTATTCATATAAACACATAGATGGAAAATAATGTATAAAAATGACATTCTTTGAACTTCTTCCACATGTAAGACCCAAACCACAGAATAAAATACAAGCTAATTTTAGTGATTGCCAGATGATCAGCAGATCTTCCCACAAGAGAAAAACCACCAGATCTGCTCAAGAGTTTCCCAGCAAGACATTAGTCATTGAAATTCCAAGTTCTGGCAAATATATTGTCATAGTCAGATTTAACTATCAACTTGATGCAGGTTGGAATCATCTGAGGGAGTCAGTTAAGGGATTTCCCAGAGCAGATGGGCCTGTGGGCATATCTGTGTGTTGGGACGGGGGTGTCTTGATTGCTCATTGATGCAGGAGGGCCCAGCCCACTGCAGGTGGCACCATTCTCTGGAAAGGTGGTCCTTGACTGTATAAGAACCTTAGCTCATCATGAGACAGCAAGAGTCAGCAAGAGTCAGCAAGCAGCATTCTTCTACAGTTTCTGTTTCAAATTATTGCTTGGGTTCCTGCTCTGATTTTCCTCAATGATAGACTGTAACCTGTTAGCTGAAACACTTCCCTCCTCTAGGTAGTTTTTGGCCAGAGAGTTTTGTCACAGCAACAGAAGGGAAACTAGAACATCTCTCAAAAGGCTGAAAGAGGGTTCTTTAAATAACTCAATTGCACTCATTTTCTGTTCTCTTAAGCACATCCTGTTTAGATCTACATACTTAGAGGTTGGGAGAAGATGGGTTTTGTGTATGATTATATTACAAAATACTTCACTTACATGCTGGCCAGTACTATCAATCTATTTAGATGGTTCCAGAAATCTAAGTTGAAAAAGAGTCTCATGCTTAATCCAAAATTAAACCTGTACTCTATAAGAAAGTTTTGCCCAGTTTTAAAATTCAAATAAATGTTATTTATTATATATTTTATGGAGATAATATATTATATATATACACATATATAATTCTAAAACACTGGGAAATATTTTATAAAGAC
Organism: Eospalax fontanierii; assembly: GCA_035773235.1. NCBI lineage: Eukaryota > Metazoa > Chordata > Mammalia > Rodentia > Spalacidae > Eospalax > Eospalax fontanierii. Next base: position 54,223,178 of record CM069529.1, read on the forward strand.
AAACTCACACAATGGATATTATAATCAATAAAGTCAGAATTAAAGTGAGATTACTATAATTGAATTATGTTATCCATTTTAGAGCAAACTTCAAGGGCAAGATACTAATGGCTTTCTCATTTATATTTAATAAAGCAATAGTAAATGGAGCTAAAGTGGGGCATTATTTACACACTGATAAGTATGGGAGACTGCTGTGTAGCACTTCGGTAAATGTGAGCACACGTCTCTGAAACTCTGTTGTCAGCCTTTAGGGACTAAGAAAAGCAATTGTGTTTTTACAATCACGAGACAAACACATTAATTGTCAAGCACATGTCCCAGCTTTTCCTTTCTGGGTCCTGACTAAGCCTTCAGGTCACTCCTCCTACTGGAAGTACAGCAGTGTCCAATGAACCTGTCCCAACGCACAGTCACCATCCTGTGCATGTCCCGACAGATATGTCCCATGAGACTATGTTGTCAAATCCCATAAAAAAAAAAATAAAAAAAAAACACACACACAAAATTCCTGGGGAGATGGCTCAGTGGGTAAGAGCACTTGTAAAAGCAGCAGGATCTAAGCTCAAATCCTCAACACCCACCAAAAGCTGAGCATGTCCACACATGCCTGTAACCCCAGTGTTGGAGAGCAGAGACAGGCAGAGCACACAGTCAGCCATTCTAGCTAAATCAGAGCGCCTCAGGTTCAGTGAGACCCTGTCTCCAAAACCAAGAGCTGGTTTCTCCATGCTAACATCCCTGAGCCCATAGTGGATGGAAGTAAGGGGCTGACAGCTGCTTTCCTAGGTGGAGGTCCACAGTGGTCTGGGCCCTGCAGGCCCAAAGCAAGCCTGGAACAAACAGTTGTGGTTCTCTGCATTCCAGCTGTTCCCACGGCTGAGTGATGGTCAGGGCCCAGTCAGATTCCTTTTTATATTTTTAATGAAGGATGCTCTGCAGGTTGAGGGAAGAGATAAGAAAAACAGCAAAAGGCTGACTCTTTCAGACTCAGCTAATTCCACATCTTTAAGAGTGCACTGGGGGAGCTTAGAGGCATCAGAACCACATCCCTTCAACCTAAATATTTATAAGTATCTTTGCTTAGTACAGAATGTCATTTTCTAGTATTTTGGTCTCTTTGGCCTCAATTTTTTGTAAATATGAAGCCATTTCATACTCTCTGGAATTAGTCTGTGACAGATTCTTAAACAGAGCATCCTGGGAGGTGAGGGTAGGCAGAAGGAGGACAGAATGCAGATATGCTCAGTCTTAAGACAGTACCTAGACTGCACCCTAACAGTCATCCCCACCACTGGGAAAGTTTCTCTAGACCAGAAAGTGCCTCGCAGACAAATGTGTGGTAAGTCTATAACATTTAGCATTAAGGTTAAAATAAGACAAAAGTTTACCATGCACTTACAATCCAAGGAAGAGAAGTGTTCAGGAGAGAACATCTCAAATGTCACCTTTTACATCACTACACTCCTGACCAGTGATTTGGCAAAGAAATGGATTGTAAAACATCTGCTATTAGCTCCAGTATCATCAAAGGAGCATCCTGGTAAAGTGAGCGTGTGGAGTGCGTCTCTGGGACTATTTCCCAAGCAAGTAATGGATATGCCTGACCGAGAACTAACCAAGATGCTGGGGCTCGGAGAAGAAGCCATGAAGGATTCTGGGATAACACAGACATCCAAAATCCTGGTTCCACTAATCACTCAGAGGACAACCTTGTACCTGCACTCACTGCTTCCAGTTCCCAGGGTCCCAAGGTGCTGAGCCCCGCCCCCCAGCAAGCCCAAGGTCCTCTTTTCTCACTGCAAGGCCTCAGTCCCCACTGTGAGGTTTCATCTCTCTGGCACACCAGCAGCTCCTGCCTCCTGTTCTTTGTCCCTACCTCCCTACCTGCCTAGCCAAACAGCAACTCAGCTCTTGACTCACTATGCACCTCTGTTCCCCAGCTGGGCCATCAAGGGGACCACGCACCAATCCTGTTTGGAGCTTTCCATCTGCGGCTATGGAGCACTCCTCCCCTCCTTACTCCACAGTCGCGAGATGACTCCTCCTTCCAGGCACTCTCTGCTGCTGTTACTTTTTCTGTTGCTGTGACAAAATGCCAGACAAAAGCAACTTAAAGAAGGAAAGACTTATTTTTGGTCCATCATGGCAAGGGAAGTCATGATGGCAGGAATGTGAGTCAGCTGGTCACATTGCATCTGCAGTCAGTCAAGAAGCAGAAAGACATGGATGCTGGTGCTCGGTTTGGTTTCACCTCTTTATTCAAATAGTCTAGGACTGTAGTCATGGGATGTAGCCATTTACAGTTAGGGTGGGTCTTCCCATATTAATTAACCAAATCGAGAAACTTCTTCATGGAAGATTTGCCGTCTCCTTGGGGATTCTAGACCTTGTCATATTGACAATATTAAACATCATAACTGGTGACTTGGTTTCTCACCTCACACAGAAATGCAATCCCAGGTCTACAGAGTTCCTCTTCCGGCTGCTACAGTATATCTATATATCCGTCAGCACATAGCCTTCCCACAGTAACCATCTGTGTGCCTCACAAAGCCAGAGACAAGAGCTGGATTTGGCAGTTGCTGATCCTCAAGATCCCTCTAGCAGACACTCCCACTGGCACACAGACCAGCAAGGCTGTTTCCAACTAAAAATAAATAATTCTTCTGACCTTTTCACCACAAATCATGCTCTTTTGCAGTAAAGCTGCTCAAAAAAGTTGTCAATTGTCCAGCTCACTCCCGCCCACACTGTCACAGCCACTGGACCGAACAATCCACACTGCCAGCTGCCAGTGACCCAGATGGCTCAGATCCCAGCATCGATCAGCCCTCCTCTTATCCAGCCCATTAGCACCTGGGCACAGCCCTTTGCCCCTTCTGGAAAGAACTTCAAGTGGCAGCCTGTGCTTTCCCTGCTTCTCTGGCTGTGCTCTCCGGGTCTCCTTTGCCGTTCTGCCCTTCTCTCGTACTCCTCAGGAAGCTAGAAGATCCTAGGGCTTAACCTTTAAACTTCTTCCTCACTAGGCTTCTCAGATCCAGTCCTTTAAGCAGTAGGCACTGGCCAGAGTCCCAGTCATTCCATCTTTATGTGGATCACCCTCTTAACATCAGCTCAGGAGACAGTGACCTATGCAACATCCTTACTGGGTATTCCTTAGTCATCTCAAACTCCACATGTCCACAACGTAACTTGTAACCCCTTCTTGCATCCGAACCTTCCACACTGCCACTGTGTCTTGCTGAATGTCACAGCGACTTCTCTAGTGGCCTCTGGGGTCGTCAGTTTCCTGAATTCTACTGCTGCCCTCCACCCTCTGTCTGCTCCCATCATAGTACCCAACCAGAGTCTGTTCAGGGAGAATGCAGACTCCCTTCCTCCTCTACTGCACAGGTTTTCCACAATGCAACTAGAAATTGCCCAAAGGCTAGCACGCCATTCACCCCAGTTCCCTGGCATCCGCTGAGTCAGCATGGCTTCTGCTTGCTTGGGATCCCTTCTAGGCTCCCTGGCCTCCCTGAAGCTCCTGAACAGAGCTGAGATGCCCTGCCTTCAGACCCTGAGAGACCTGCAACTTCTCTCAGTAATATTCTTGCCCAAATACTAAGTAGCTAGCTAGCTGCTGCAGCTCCTTGAAGTCCATGTTCAAATCCCACCTGTTTAACAAGACCTCCTTGGCCACCCCACTAAAACTGCAGCTGTGCACCTGTAAAGCTTGGCCCACGTTTTCGTATCTCCACGTGTGTGCCTTGTCAATGTTATAATCTACTTCCTCATTCTATCAGCTGCACGTCTCTCTTTCCACGGTTGTTCCCACCCTGTCCTCCACTCGAGTACACCTCTCCTGACATAGATGGTAAGAGTAGGCAATCCTGCCTCTGCATTGATGGCCTGTTCTGAGTTAGAACAGCACCAGGGACACTTGGGAACTCATTCCTTATGTTCCTAGTGCATGAAGAAACACTAGATACCTTAGATGTCTCACAGTGACCTCCTGAGCCTGTTTCCTCAGTGCTCCAGGGGTCTATCAAGTGCAGCCTCACACAGTAGAGATACAGAAGCAGCAAAGAAGGACTCTTTAATAAAAAAGCATAAATTCAACAGCAGCTTAGCACAGCACATCCTTCAAATTCATTCAGGAAAGACATAAAAGGAAATCGTCCACATGCTGTGATTTAAGAGGGGTAGAAAATTCCATCCAGGAAGATCAATGGTCTCCCAGCACTGGCCTGACACTCCAACAATGAGAGAGCTGAGGGAAGGTATACAGGCCTTCCCTTCTGGAATTCAAAGCTACCTGTGAGAAGTGTAGAGACAAGGAGAGGAGGTGTCTTCCAGCCAGGACGTGGGGTCCTGCTGTGTGCAGAACCATCCAGCTGCCTCTTCTCTCAGGAAAGGATATCTTGGATATTAGAGGTCCCTCCAGCTGAGCAGGACGACCCTGGTATGCCAGACTCAGCAGAGCATAAGGTATCTAGGAAGTGAGAGAATGGTGAGAAAGGTCAGAACAAGGGTGCCTGGAGGTTGGCAAGATCACTGTGTTGAGAAGGACCCCAATGTTGACCTCAATCTGCCACCAAGTCCAAAGGAAGGCTGTGGAAACAGCTATTAAAAGTCCTGTCGCACTCAACATCAGCATAACATGACCGTTCACTTGAGAAACCACTGAGATTTACTAGATAAGGAAGCAAATTCCACCAAGAAATTAACAGATAAACCCATCAGTCCCTTCTTTTTACACCCCTCCAGCTCAGTCCGAGTGAGATTCCCACCGGGAGCAGGTTAGCTAGTGTCGGGCTCTAGAGAAACTCCACGGAGTTTCTTTACATAAAGAAAAGCAAAGTCAGAAAATATAACTCAAAAATATATAATGAGCAAAAATGGAACTAAAGTGGTAAAATAGACACTATTTAATGTCACCAAAAATTAAAATAAAGCAAAATGGAAGACCGGATGAATAGGAGCCATGGGAAACAAAAAAAGGGGCAGGCACACATCCACGTAAGTACTACATTAACTGCTTTAAACGTGAATAGCAAGGATAAACACGGTATATTTTCTTTATGAACCACACTTCAGAACAGTAGCAAACCAAGAACATATTAGAAAGAAAATCTGAAAAGATATATTCAAGACTTGCACATCCATTCAAAGAAATTAAAGATCTACAGAAATGGAAGGCTACCATCATAGCCTAGAAAGCAGTAGTTCTGAGACAGCAGCACTTTCAAAATTAGTTAGTAGATAATTTATTAACAGAGTCAATGTAATCTCTAATAAAATCCAACTGCCGTTTTTAAAATTCACTAGCCTGTTCTAAAATTCATTCAGAAATTCAAGAGACCCCGAATAGTCAAAAAGCCTTGAAAAGGAAGATGATGTTGGAAGTCACAGTTCCAAATCCTGACATCAAATCTCACTAGAGTTACATTAATCAATACTGCATAATACTTGCATGAAATCAGATGTAGATCAACACATTAGAACCTATATACAGAATGGAACATTTATGGCCACTTGATTTCAGACAAATGTTGCATGATATTTCAATGGACAAATGACAGGGTTTTCTTTTCTTTCTTTCTTTTTCCAATATATAGTGCTACAAAATTAAAACTAGACAAAGACTTTAAACTTTTTTCAAAGAATTAACTCCAAATAAGTCTAGATTTAAACATAAGAGTTAAACTTGCAAGACTCCTAGAAGAAAGCATAAAATTAATATGGCTGGCATGATGGCACATATCTGTCATCTCAATCCTTGGAATTTGGGGCAGGAAGATCAGGAGTTCAAAGTTATCCTCAGTTATACAGAAAATTTGAGGCCAACGTGGGCTACATAAGACCCTCCCACACATACAAAAAGAATAAATCAGATCTTGGGTTAAGCAATGCTTTCTCAGATACAGTACTAAAATTACAACAACAGAACACAAAATATATATACTGGATGACATCAAATTAAAAGAAGTTTTGCAGATCAAGGAGTGCCAACCAGAAAGCCATCTCTCTAGGCCCTCTTTTGGCTCTTGCAGAGGACCCAAGTTTGGTTCCTGGCACCTACCTGGTAACTAATAATAATCCTTAAATCTAGTTCCAGAAGATCCAATGCCCTCTCCTGACCTCTATGTGTTGCACGACATGGGTGCATTTACATACATGCAGGCAGAACACTCATATACATAAAATAAAATTTAAAAATCAGGAACTGAAAAGACAACCAACAAAATATGTAAGTCATATCTCTGATAACAGACTTGACCAAGATTATATAAAGAATACTTAACAATGATAAAACCCAATTTTTTTAATGTGCAAAGGATCTCCAGATAGTCCTCCAAAGAGGATATGTCTGCTTGCTCATTAAAGGATGCTCAATGTGATTGCTCACATAGGAAACTGCAAATCAAAACTACAAGAAATCAGGCATGGAAGCTCACACTTGCAAACCCACCTCTTGGGAAGCTGATGCAGGAGGATGCCATAAGTTAAAGACCAACATGGACTGTATAATGAGTTCCAGGTCAACCTGGGTGACAGAGTGAGACCTTGTATCAAAGAACTAAGACTCAGAAGGAGATTCCACTTCCCACCCACTGGGATGGTTAGAATCTAAGCAGAAACTAACAAGTACCAGAAACTAACAAGTACGGATAAGGATGTACAGAAATCTGTAGGGTTGGTGGGAGTGAAACATTGGGAAAGGCACTGCAGCTCTTTAAGCATCAAAGATACTGCTGGCCTATGACCCAGGAATTGCCTGAGATAAGTGAAAACACGGCTATACATAAAGTCCTGCACACACATGATCTGAACAATATTGTCTACAGACATGCCCACTGACTGGTGACTGTATAACCACGCAATGGACTTGGTCCTGAAAGAACTTAGTTCTGCGTCATGCTTCAACCCAGATAAATTTTCTTTTTTATTTTATTTTGTGTATGTGTGCCAGTGGGTTTGCCTGTGCAGGCCGATGTGGATGAAGGCCACAGGTTGACATGCAGTCACATGTATGTGGAGACCACAGGCTGACATGGGAAAGTCTTTCCCTAATAACTTCTCCACCTTCTTTTTTCCTTTCTCTTCTTTTTCTTCCTTTTTTAAAAATTCAGAAATTAACTCTGGAAGGCATCCAACTCCATGGTTCCACTGTTAGCCATAGCAAGCTCAACCCCTATGATCAGAACATTGCCATATTTTTCTTTGCAACACAATTAGAAGTTTCTGAAAACATGTACTATGTATCTCCTTGATCAGAGTGATATCTACCTTGTTTTCCAAAACAGGATCTCTCTCTGAACTGGAAGCTCATGATTTGGGCTGGATTGACTGGCCAGGAGCCTCTTGTCTTGGCCTTCCAGTGCTGGGATGGCAGGTGTATACCAAATGCCTGACTTTTTACATGAGTTCTGGAGGATTGAACTCAAGTCTTCACACTTGCTTAGCAAGCTCTTTACCCACTGATCCATCTCCCTAGTCTGCAGGTAAATCTTGAACACAGCATACTAAGTGAAAGATGTAAGACACAGAAGCCTTGCATTCTATATTAAACCATTCAAATGTAAAAACATCTAGAACAGGCAAATCCATAGGCAGAAAAGAGATGACTGATTTGCTGAGGTTCAGAGCATAGGAGGAGAAGGGGGAATGCTAATGGACAGGAGTCATTTGAGACTACCTAAGGCATTCTAGAATTAGTGATGATGGTCACAAAGCTATCTGCAAATATGTGCAAAACCACCACACGGGGCTCTCTAGACTGTGACTTTCATGCTAGGTTTATTAACTATGAGTTCAAAAAGGAATGAAGAGGGGGGAGGAGGAAGGGACAGAGAGAGGGAGGGAGGGCCAGCATGAACTACTAGAAAAAATGGAAGTTAAAGGGAAAGACTGAACCAGAATTTCTGCTAGTACAGAAAGTTGTCTACGACACACCTAAAAATAAAAAGATAGAAAACAAAATAATTTATATGTGTATATATTATTTACTATATATACATATATATGAATGCATCTGAGCAGAATTGAACACACAGAATTTTTCTAGAAGATAGCATAAAAGGAAAAGAAAATATTGGTGATCATTTTAAATCAGGAGGAATTTACTTTTCGTTTTATTCCTTTTTAGATTTTTTTATTCTGTCTCTGCACCTTAAATTTTCAGAGGCTAATTATTTTTAATACAGTAAATTCCGCCCCTCTAGTTAATTTACTTTTTCAAGATAAAAGATCACATATCCCAAGAATATCGCAAGTTCCAAGTTAAAATCCCACAGAGGGCCTGGAGAGATAGCTAGAGAGATGGCTCAGCTGTCAAAAGCACTCGATGCTCTTGCAGAGGTCTCAGGTTCACAACCATCTGTAAATCCAGTTCCAGGGGGATCTGATGCCCTCTTCCAGCCTCCATGGGCACTGCATGCAAGAGGTGCGTATATACTCACACAAGCACACACACTTAGATAAAATGTAAATAAATAAACTAATAACTTTTTAAAAGTAAAGCGTGGTGGTGCATGCCTCTAATCCCAGCATTCAGGAAGCAGAGCAGGTGGATCACCGTGAGTTCAAGGCCAGCCTGGTCTACATAGTGAGTTCCAGGCCAGATGAAGCGACAGGGAGACCCTGTCTCAAAAAGAAAAAAACAATAATAATAAAGCTTGCCCACAAGCCCAAGGGATGGTTCAGTGGGTAAAGGCACCTAACTGAGTTCTATCCCCAAGACCTACCGACATGGTTGAAGGAGAGAACCTACTCCAACAAGTTATTTTCTGACCTCCACACATGCACTGTGACAGACATGTACACACATAATAAATAACTGTAATAAAGCCTATTACTTGAAAAAATTAAAAAGTACCCATGCCCTTAGTTCCAACACTGGGAAGGCAGAGGTAGGCAGAGCTCTGTGAGCTCAAGGCCAGTCTGGTCTACATAGTGAGTTCCAGGCCAGCTGAGGCTACAGGGTGAACCTGTCTCATAAAAGACCAAAAAAAAAAAATTAAAAAGCAAACAGTAAGGGCCTCATTCCTTTGTATTCCGGGCCTTTGAAGCAAACTCATGAACCTACACAGGAACCACTGCAGGGTTTTCTTCCTCTCTCCTCAGTATCTCTCCCTCTCTCTGCCCCACTGTATATCAATCCTCTGCCTCTGCCTCCCCTGCTTGTTGGTGATGCCTGCAAAACACATGAAAGAGGAAATACCTACAATTCCTTATGCAGGCACAAGGGAGATCCAAAGGAACCTGTCTGCCATTTCCCACTTCTTTCTATTTATAAGGCCAGGACTGTCTTCTAGCTACTGCAAAGAAGTCAGAATTTCAAAATCCAGCATAACTCTCTAGACAGGGAGGCTCACACTGCAGCTGCAAGTGGGGACTTCCACGTGTGTGAACTGCTTGACTTGATATGAATGGGGGTCTTGTCCAGCCTCAATGAAGCATCTCTCTGTTTGCAAGTTTCGTATACTGAGAGCCTTGTGCACTGGGAACCCACAGGGGCCCCGCAGCCATCCCTTTCCTCTTGTCTTGAAAGGGTTTTATTTCACATTTGTCTCCTTTGGGGAAAATAAAACACACTCTTCAGCAACGGAGGCATTTGTCACATTACAGCTATGGAACACACTCGTTGGTTCACTGGTTATCAATTAATTAAATGAGTTTTTTTTTTTAACTTCTTTAGCTGTGATGAAAGGCCTCTGGCTAATTCCACCACTACTCCTAATTCTAAGAAATCACTCAAGAAAATGGAGCAGATCTGAAGCTTAAAGCTATTCACAAAGAACCAATTGATTTGCCCAACTGGATACCAAATCAGGCACAAAATAAGAATCTTGTTGTGGGGGACACATTACCCGAGAAAAAAATAATTGACTTAGAACAGTGAGACAATAAAAACCTAGGAGCTTTAAAGGACTTCAAAGCAAGTCCCTTGACTACGTATCTTTGAAAAGGAATGAGGTCAGTTTACAAGTGCTGATAAGGGGAAATTTCTTCAAAGAGCAACATGTATTATTTTTCTATTGAAAACATACATGTGATGGGGAACTCTGGATAGGGGAAGATTCCCAAGAAGGAATTGCTACCTATAGATCAGGAAATTGAAGGCCTGGATTCAACTGAAGGGGAAGAAGTACCTTGTGTGTATGATTCTGTACTCTGAACATCTGAATTTTAAAATGTTTTACATTTGTTATGATGTGTATGTATGTGGGCATGTACATGCCGTAGCATATGAGTGGAGGTCAGAGAACAACTTTCATGAGTTGGTTCTCTCCTATTATGTGGGTCCTGGAGATAGAACTCAGGTCTTCAGGCTTCGCAGCAGGTGCCTTGACCCTCTGAGTCATCTTCCCAGTTCCTTACCATTTGAATTTTTAATGCATTGCATGTATTTACTCATCAAGGTGAAAGTCACATAGCGTAAGATTAACTGTTTTAAAGTTCACAGGTCAGTGCTGCTAGTAATTTCATGTGTCATGCAGTTCCATTATCTTTTTGGTCACTTCAAAATAAGACATCAGGGCCTGGGATGGCTCAGTGGGTAAAGCTACTTGTTAACAAGCCTGATATGCGAAGTTTGATCCCCAGGACCCATAAGGTATATGAAGGATCCCCCTCCACATGCATATATACATGCACACAATAATAATAAATAAGCAGATATTTTTAAATCTAATTTTTTAAAGACCTCTTACTCAGTTATTGTTGAGTCAGTTATTGTCCACATACCCTCTACCTAACAAGCCACTTTCTGCCTCAATGGTCTTACCTCTTCTAGAAAATTTGTATAAACAAAATCTAACCTTTTATCCCTGGCCCCTTTTGCAGTTCATGTCTTAAAAGCTTACATTTAAATGATATACTTCTTGGAAAAGCCCCATAAAAGCCATTCATTACACTTCTTCAAGGTTGTCTGAATGTCTGACAGGTATAAATCAGTTATATCTTGTCTCACAGATGACAGAATGTGAAACTATCTGTGCAAAGAGCACCCAGATAATTATTTCCTACTGAAACAGAAATGTGATTAGTCCATAAAACATTTGAAACATCTTATGTATGCAAAAGTTCTGTGAGCACTTTTGTTAATTTTTATTTATTTATTTTATGTGTATGAATGTTTTGCCTGCATATATGTAAGTGCACCCATATTGTGAAATGCCCAAGGAGGCCAGAAGAGAGTGTCAAATCTGCTGGAACTGGAGTTACAAATGGTTGTTAGCTGCCACGTGTGTGCTGGGAATTGGGCCCAGGTCCTCTGGAAGAGCTGCCAGTGCTCTTAACCACCGAGCCACCTCTCCAGCCCCTGTAAGCCCCCTCTTTTGAAGAGCCAGATGATTAGATTCAAAGTTGGAAAAACAGAGCATTCACTGAGGTTACTTACGGGATAGAAAGTCAAGTCTCAGAACTCCGAACTGCCCAGCCTCCTGTCACAGATCTTAGGCCCTTGTGTGAAGCGAGCCCTCTCCATTGGCCCTGCCAGAGACTGCAGGAGACTGTCACTGAGCACACAGGGAAGAGGCAGAGTAAAACTAACGTGGAGACCATAGACATCTTCCTGTCAAAACCTGAACTGTCCTTTCCCCCCTCACAGGGAAGGCTAGACAACAGAAAAACAGTCACTTCTCAGAGTCTCAGAAAATAAGGTCCCAGGACAAAACCACACTGAAAAATCTGAGAGAAGAGAGAAGGAATCAAAGTCCCAGCTGCAACCTGTCAATGTGACAGGGGCGGACTGAGGAGTGGGGCACACTCTATCATGAGGGTATTTACTATACATCTGATGGCATGGTACTTTGGAAATGCAGATTGCAAATTCTAGGGCAATCACTGAGAAATATTTTTCCAAGTATAATTGACAGGCTAATAGAAGTGACTGCAGGCAATCACATAAATTTTCAAGCAGGAAAATCAACAAAGAGAAAAAAGCAGACAATAAATTGAAAATAGCTATCTAATGTGTTCGGCAACCATATAAAAAATAACTTTAAAAATGAATGTTCTAAATAGATCAGTTAAAAATATGAGTATCATAGATTACTGCAGCACTTAAACCTTATCACAGATGTTTCTTGGATGGCAAAACACACAGAAACCTACCACTGGTCAGAGTGTAGAGAGTATCTGTAGACTGCTCAGCCACAAATGAGACATTTGCATGAAATCAAGCCAGTCAACATTCAGGCACTTGGAAAGGGTTCAGGAGTTCCAACCCTGAGGAGTTACTGACAGCTGATGGCTTCTGGGAGAGAGTCAGTTTTCTTTAAGGGTGTAGAGCTCCTCATAGGTCCAATAGGCTCTAGTGGATGGTTCCCCAACTCGGGAGTATATAAACGGCATAAATTGAACTCTGTGGGTTATTATTTAAAAAAGGAAAATACAAAGTTGGGAAGGGATAGAAGTTGTGAGTGGATCCAAGAGAAGTCAAGGAAGATGTAGGGTGAATATCATTAAAACACATTGGATGAGAGGCTGGAGAGGTGGCTCATCAGTTAAGAGCACTCGTAGCTCTTGCAGAGGACCCAGGTTCAGGTCCCTGCACCCACACGGTGGCTAACAACTGTCTACAACTCCAGTTTTAGGAGATCTAACACCCTCTTCTTACTCCATGAGCACTGCATGATATGGATGTACTTACATATATGCAGACAATACACTCATACACATAAAAATATTATTTTAAAAAGACATATTGGATGAATTTATGAAATTCTCAAAGTATTAATAAAGCTATTACAGTCGGGTATGGTAGTGCACATATTTAATCCCAGTGCTTGGGAGGAAGAGGGAGGAAGATCTCTGTGAGTTCAAGGCCACCCTGGTCTACATAGTGAGTTCCAGGACAGGTGGGGTTACAAGGAGACCCTGTCTCAAAACGACAAAAAAATAAAAAATAAAACTATTACACTAAAAAAATATATGGGTACAGGAGTAAGTGACAAAGAAGAAATTTAGTGTAAAAACCAGTGTTTAAAAGAAGTCCATGGAACATAAACAGATGCAGATTAAAAGTAAAAGAGTGGAGAGTGATATGCCCTCCTAAGACTAACTGAAGAAAGCTAGACAAAGCGAGGTTCAAAACAAGAAGAATCACTGGAAACAAAGAAAGAGACACTGTGAAATAAAGGGGTAAATTCTTCTGGAAGACATAAAAATCCTAAACATGTATGTGCCCAACAACAATGTGCTCAAACACATCAAGCAAAGCTGATACAACTGTAAAGAAGAAATTGCCATTAAACAGAGATGTAACACCCTCAATCAGAAATGGAAAAGCCCCCCAGGCAGAAAATCAGTACAGACAAAGATGAGCTTAATATCACAATCAGCTTGTTCTGCTGGATCAAGAACATCTCAGTCCCCTAACCCCTAGCTCCTATGAAACAGCCCAGGCCGTAAAACAGACATAGATATAAAAACAAGTGAATATAAGAACCATAGAAATCATACAAATGTGTTCCTGTTCCACAATGCAAGTAACAGAAGGATTTGTGAGAAAACCCCAGACCTGGAGGTTAAACAGTGCAATTCTAGAAAACACATGGGCCATAAGCATGTCCATTGCGAACTTAATACAAAATAATGATCAAAACAGAAAAATAAGGAAAAAATAGGCCATTATTCCATTTCTATTTTTAGCTGAGCAATAAACTAGTTAACAGCCTGGGTTAGCTATTTTACTAACATAACCCCTCCCATCTGTTTGCTTGCTTGTTTTCAGTGCCTGGGTAGGGACCCAAGGCCTGGACATTTCTCAAACACTCTCACTGAGCTATACCTCTAGCCCTGAACTCTCTCCATGGCTGTGGACAGAAGGGGCAATCATTCACTCATCCAAGGAAGCATTTTCATGATACAAGCTTGCTGCCTCCCTTCACCATCGCAGGCAGATCTGCAGGGTCCTGACCTACATGAACACATGACCAGCTACCCTTCGGGAACAGGGCTGATGCTAGCACTGCTGTTTTGTCAAATAACAGGAGGGCTCCTTCCCTGTCTGTTACCATTTCTCTTTAAGCCATGACAGCAAAATGTCCATCTTCGAACTGGGCTTAGTGGCGCATACCTTTCATCATAGCACTTGGGAGGCAGAGGCAGGCAGATTTCTGTGGCATCGAGTTCTACCTTATTTACACAGTGAGATCCAGGCCAGCTGGGGCTACAGGAGAGGACCTTGTTTTAAAAAAATAAAATAAAATAAAGTCGATCTTAGATTTAGGTGTGATTTGCTGAAGCATACTATTATGCATAAAATAATATAACAAAATAATATAACGTGTGAGTTGGAGTGGGTCTTAATTCACATTTAAAAGTTTTGTGGGGGCTGGCCAGATGGCTCAACAGATAAAGGCAACTGCACCAAGTCTGAGAACCTGAGTTGAATCCCGAGGACCCACACAGTAGAAGGAGAGAACTGACTCTTACAGGCTGTCCTCTGACCTCCACACATACATGACAGCACACACACAATAAATAAACAGAAGTGTAATGAAACAAATATATTTCACTATGGAATGAAATATTGTTATCACTTGGAATCAAGCCAATGATGGTTCAGTTTCTGTCTCCCATAGAGACCAAAATTCACAGAAACATTCCTTGTCTAAAATGGTACAATATTTGCACAGAACCGAGGCAGGACAGAAAGACGAGGAAAATAAGAGTAGATGTGGTGAAATCGTGAGAAGGCCTTCACTTGTCCAGCTGACAGAGTCAGGAAACCTCAGGGGCTGCTGATAAAGCCCAGTGTCCAATTGAGACCATTTATGTTTTTCAAAAGACATGTGATAGAGGATCATGCTTATTTTGGGCCAAAATGATGTGAAACCTTGAGTTTCTAACAAGCTCTCTCCTTCTGAAATCTAAACCAATACCCCCCCCCCCCGCCCGCATAAATCCACCTTGCAACTTCATTTTTAAAAGAACATCCTTTAACTTTAAGCCACACTCTTTGAGCAATGCTAGAAAGAAAAAAAGCAGAACAGGGTGATCAGGTCTCAGTAACCTTAGAGATATAACTTTGGGGCTAGAGAGACGGCTGTGTGGCTAAGAGCACTTGCTGCTCAGTTACGAGGACCAGAGTCTGGATTCCTGAACCAAGGCTGGGTGGTTCAGTAATATTTACAACTCCAGCTACAGGGAATCTGATGCCTTCCTCTGGCCTGTGGGTACCCCACACACAGAAGCCTACATTCACACAGGCACATACACACAGACACATGTGTACACACAGAAATACAATTTTTTTAAAAGAGATGTTGCTTGAAAGCTAACAAAACCCTGTACACCAATTACATATCTATATATGTCAACTGCAAATATATGTGTACCAGTTATAAAGAAACCTAATTCCAACTCTGGAGAAGCCCACCTTTATTTTGTCAGGTGTGTTTTTACTCTCTCAGATCATCTTTCTTCCTAACAACCCCTGTGCTTAAGATCTGCATTAAAAGTGTCTTTTAGTAAACCCCCGACTCTGTTTCATACTAGCTTAAGACAGAATTATTTTCTACAGTGAAGTCATGAATGAATGCTGGTTTTGTCTAAACAGAGGTCCCTAAGGGAAATGGAGATCTTCAGGCTCCTGCAGGGAGTTACAGTGGACAGAGCTGTGTCTCTGTCCCTACCTCCAGGGACAGAACCCGTACCCAAGCTCCCAGGTATTCTGCATTATGGCTAATGTGAACTGTGGTACAATGCACATCTGTGTAATAACGTCAAAAGTAAAAATGACTGCACGTGTTTGACACACACAGAAAGGTTTTTCTCTCTTGAGGATTTTTAGCCTATGGTTGGTTAAACCCAAGGATTCAGAAAGTCAACTACAAAACCATAAGAAAAAAGTCAAAAACAGAAAAAAGAAAACAGTCACAATCCCTGTGAGTTATGACCCTTTCCCTTGGCATATTTTCCACGTTGATAAATTACATTGTACATACAATTCCGCCTCACAATTATTTTCACTTAATAATATAAACATTTTCCCAGGGCTACAATCTCCAAAAATCTTATCTAATTAGAACAAAATGTTTACGTAACAGTATTTAGATGTTTTCCATTTGGGGCTATTACACTTAAAAAACAAAGACATTAAACATTTGTGCATAAAGCATTGATTTTTCTCCACATTTAGCATCATTTCCTGGGGCTACATTCATCCTTAATCCATCCCCTGACCCAGCTTAGGCCAGGAGATTCATTCTTCTTGCTGAGCCAGCAGGAGAGACTCACCTCCTCCCCACAGCAGAGGCACATCATCATTTCAGAAAAAATGTTACTTTGAGCTAATTTCTCTTTAAAATAAAACAAAAACAAACCATGATTCCATGTTTGCTAAGAAAAACCTTTATCTTATCTCCCAAGGTCTTGGCTGACCACCGTCACACTGTAGCTAGACCCAGTTTCTACATAAACAAAATGTGTGGAAAGTGTACTTGGAGTTGACACAGGAAAGATTCAATATAATTAAATCATGCACACTGGGACTGTGTGAACTTCCAAGTGGTTATTTTTATTAGCAGCTTGCTAGGGGTCAGTTTATAGAGGTGGATGGTATTGAACATCACCCTACGGTGCTGTTTCAGGAAGAAGAAAACAAACTTTCAAGCAAGACTTTTTTTTTTTTTTTTTTTTTTGGTCTCCTATAGCTCAGGCTGCCCTGAATCACCAGTGTAGCTGAGGATGACCTTGAATTCCTCATCCTATGGCCTCCACCTCTGGTGTGCTGAGATTACAGGCCTGTGCCATCATGCCCAGTATATGTGGTACTACAGAGTGAACCCAGGATTTGGGGTAGGCTAAGCAGGCACCCTACCAGCCTAGCTACAGCCTCATCCCTCTGGCACGATCTTACCAAATTACTTTCTTCCCTCCTGCCATCCTTTGCTCTTTTGGTATTTGAAATAATGTCTTGTAAGGTACCCCAAGATGGCCTGGAACTCACTCTATAGCACAGGCTGGCCTAGGCTCACGGTTCTCTTCCTGTCTCGGCCTCCCATGCACTGTAATAACAAGCATGTACCACCAGGTCCAGCTTAGAATTCAATTTAAAGTTGAACCCATTGAGGCTTGTTTTACAAAGTTCTGCTAGAAATTTAAAAATAAGTCAAGCACATGCTTCTGTTCCAGGAGCCTACTGGCTGCTTTGTTACCTAGGCAAGTCCAGCCTGAGCCTCCCTGGTCAGGTGACATGAGACAGTGCTCAGAGCAGGGATATGCCAGGCTCTGGGGCCTCACCTTGCTTAGGCCTGAAGATTTAAAAGCCCCTTGTTTCATGGAAGATGTGATTCCTATCTCACTGTACAAAGGCTGCAGTTGGCTCTGTCATGGTTATATCTTGTTGACACAATAAAACACATGTGTCGACATCCATCCTAGGCCTGTGTCTCTTAGTACTTCAGAGTTAATACTTTTATTTCCAGACTTTAAAAGTATTCCACTTGGCAAAACTTGGCTGCCTTGGGGTTCTGCCTGTCTAGGGAAGAAAGGGATGCTGACTTCTTTCCCTTTTGTCCCCATCATGCCAGAGGCACCCGGGGAAGCCATGAAGTCTGATGCCTGATGGAGCGATACACAGGCCCTGGAACGGGCAGGCGGTAGAAGAGCCAGGTTTTTATTATCAGAGTCAGATGCAAAGTGAGAAAAGATTGAGGCCTGTGGTGGTAGGGCAGAAGTCCGCCAGGAGGCCCAGTATCCAGCGGCCAATAGGGGAGGAGGATGTCTGCCAGGAGGCCCAGTGTCCAATGGCCAGTAGAAGAGGAGAGAGTCTGCCAAGAGCCCCAGTATCCAGCAGCCAGCGGTCAGTGAGGGAGGAGAGAGTCTTCCGGGAGGCCTAGTGGCCAGTAGGGGAGGAGGGAGTCTGCCAGGGGGCCCGGTGCCCAGTGGCAGACCAGGGAAGCCACAAACTTTGTAGATGCAGAAAAAATATGGAGCAGCTATGAAAGTACACAAACGAGAAGGCAGTCTTCCCAGAAAGGAGGTTAGCAGCACAGAGGTCATAGGAGGACAGTGGAATTCGGGTGAGGGAGCAGCTGGGTGGGACAACAGCTTAGCATTCAGGAAGTGCCTACATGGGCTGGGTAGAGGTGCAGGAGATAAGCACAGAACGGGGGTTCCTCCCTACCAGCTCCTCTGAGCCCACAGTAAGTCTCATTTGCCTTGAACTTAGAAGGCCCAAAGTGCTAACAGCAAGTTCCCAGCAACTGTGCAGGGACTAATGAAAGATGAGGGAAAATTGGCACGCTTGTCAACCACCCTGATGCAAAGGCGAGGAAGGGCCAACTATATTTCAAAGGCTGAGGAGTTTTGGGAAGGAAAAGGCTAGACTCTCTACAATAAAAAAAGTCCAAGAACTCTTTAATGTAATTTGATACTGAATTGAGTCTGTCTAATAACTAAAGCCCAATAATACTGCCTGTAGGACAGAGATGCTCCAATGAGCTCATCTGGGCAGGAATTCGTGTTGTCAGTTAGACTCAAGATACAAACAAAGTGGGTGAAAATAGCATAAATGCAGATCTAAGACACTGCCCACCACTGCCCTGAGAAGCAATTTCTCCAGAGGGACAGGCCCGGTCACAGGTTCACTGTGCTCCAGAGAACCCACCATTGCTGTCCCTCCAAGTCAGCAGCACAAAATCTAAGGAAACGCATTGCTGCTGCACAAGTGAGGAGGAGAAAGAGGAGGAGAAGGAGGAGGAGGAGGAGGAGGAGGAGGAGGAGGAGGAGGAGCAGGAGAAGGAGGGGGAGGAGGAGGAGGAGGAGCAGGAGGAGGAGGAGGAGGAGCAGGAGGAGGAGGAGCAGGAAGAGGAGGAGGAGGAGAGAAAGAGAAGAGGGAGGAGGGAGGAGGAGGAGGAAGAGGAGGAGGAGGAGGAGGAGCAGGAGGAGGAGGAGCAGGAGGAGGAGGAGCGGGAGGAGGAGGAGGAGGAGAGAAAGAGAAGAGGGAGGAGGAGGAGGAAGAGGAGGAGGAGGAGGAGAGAAAGAGAAGAGGGAGGAGGGAGGAGGAGGAGGAGGAGAGGAGGAGGGGGAGGAGAAAGGAGCCCTGATAACTGACTGATTTTAGGGGTTTTTTTTCTATTTTCATGTGCATGTGTGTGTGATGTGTGTGCATGTATGTGTATGTTTTCAGGTGTGTGGGTATATATGTGTATGGGTGAACAATATGTGTATGTACATGCATGTGGAGGCCTGAGGTTGATGTTAGAAATCATCCTTGATCCCTCTCCCACTGTTTTCATTGAGGCAGGGTCTCTCAATCAAACACAGAGCAAGAGCTCACCCACACGGTGAGTGTTTGCTGGCTAGTCCGCTGGCTGTGCAGATCCTCTGACTCTGCCTTCCCCAGGCGGGAATTATAGGTAACCATCATGGTCACATGGAATTTACTTGGATTTTGGATACTTTAACCAAAGTCTTCATGCTTGCACTGCAAACACTTTTAAGACTACCGAGCCATCTTCCCAATGCCATTAATAATGTATCCTATTTAACTCAATATAATAAAAATATAGTCATCTGAACTTGTGATTCATGTGAAAATTACTATGGGTACCCCATGTTTTGTTTATACAGTGGGCACTCACGTTCTACACAGCTCAAGTGGGATCAGCCAGAGTCACAGGCTGACACATCCCATAGGCTAGAGACTCCAGGCCTGCCATCTCCTCCACCTGCCTACATTTGAGGCTTACAGCCACACAAGGGAGATACAGCCACTTAACGACACAACCCCTATCTGCCAGACAGACAGGACCTGCTCAAGGTCACTACCTGTTACCAATAGGCCCAGCTGAGCTGCTGCTCCTGGCAAGGGCTGGATCTGCACTGCCCATGGCCAGGACAGAGAGAAAACAAGGTCACTGTCAAGGAAGCAGAGCTGAGGGACAAAGAAGAAGGCCTGGGAATGATTAAAGCATTAAGCGATAAGACCTGCTCTCTGCAGCCAATTGGCCTGCAAGAATTACATGTTGGCCCAGAGGCAAGAGAAGCCAAGTGCTTCTGAGTTTGTTCTCAGGATTCTACAGTGCCTGGTCAGATAGAGTTCAGTTATCGTTATCCAGCATATGGAAATGAATGCACCTGCAATGTCCAGTCACCTAAAGGAGTAGTGAGGAATAGGCTGTGATCTGGAGGAAAGGGCTCTGTGGGTTCCAATTGAGAGGACTGCTAGACAGAAACTGTGATGTAGAATATTCCAATTGTTTGGGAATCCTGGCCCTGCCAACCACAGACTATAACACCCTGCCTGTTACACAGAGGACTCAAAGGTCCCTCATCCCAGTGTCTCCACCAGTCCTCACCCTCACTATAGAGTCTTTCAGTTTGCCCTCAAATCCTCAAATAAAGTAGTTTTGGACAACTGAATAAAGGTAAAAACAAGTAACACTATAAAAGAATAATAGGATATTCAAGGTTACAAACAATGGGTAAAGCTGTTTGGGAACTTACATGGCTTTGGTGGGAAAAGATGCAGATTGGGTTCAACAACTATCCACTGAACACCTTACTGGACAGAGGCCCCATGTGAGTGCTCCAGGCCCAGCAGCTCACACTGGGCCCAGGGAGGAAGGCAGAGCAGCTTCACCACACTGGGAGTGCTGCAGCTTTGTGCACATCCTCCTGGAACTGGCTCCACATGGAGTCCCACTCTCCTAGGAAGAACAGGTGAGAGCCAGAAAGTTTGCACATTGAAGCCCAGCAGGGCCAAGCACAGCCAGGGCTCCACAGCTGCTCCACGCCTACAAGGTGTCACTTCTCAGCTGTGCCTGCCTGCAGCCTCCACCCCAAGACCCAATTGGTCAGGTGAAGTAGTTTTGGAAAACCTTGTCCCTGCCTGACGAAGAGGACACAGACACACACACACACACACACACATACATACACACATACACATACACACCCATCACCACATACATATATACCACACATACATACCCATCATCACATACATACGACACACACATACACATTAATATACCAGATACATATACAAATATGCCACACACACCACACAAATATACACACTTTCATCACCATACACACAGAGATACCATACATACCTATACACCTATTACTGTGTGTCTGTGCATGAGAGTACATATGTCTGTGTATGTATATAAACACACTGTCCTGGTTACATTTCTGTTGCTGTGATTAAAACACCTTGAACAAAAGCAACTGAAGGGAGGAAGGGTTTCTACTCACAGTTCCAGGTCACAGTCCATCACCGCATGGAAGACACAGGGGCAGAACTCAAGCAGCTGGTCATGAGCAGAAAGAATGGATGCCACCATGATGCCTGCTCACTGCGCACGCTCAGCTTTCTTCACTCTCCGCAACTGCCCAGTCAAGGAAATGCTACTACCCATATTCAGGGTGGGTCTTCCCACCTAATTAAGACAATCCCCCACTGGCCAACCTGACTAGGTAACTCCTCAACTGACACTCTTCCCAGATGATTCCAGGTGTATCAAAGTTGACAGTTAAAACTAATTAGCAATTTATTGACTTACGTCCCTCAAAAGATCAGCTGAACTCCTAACCAGGGTACTTGTGACTGTGCCCTCAATAGAGTCTTGCAGATGTACTATGGGAAGATGCCATCAGAAGGGTGAACCTTCATCCAGTGTGACTGGTTCTGACAAGGAAAGAGGCAGAGGCAACAAAAGAAAAGATAGCTACAGAGGCTGGATTCCAGCCTTTCACCTGCAGGCGGCTCCCATTCCAGTTCTCATCCTAGGACGAACAAGAACTCCTCTTTCCTATCTGGTCACTAATGTGCCAAGCATGAGGACAGGGAACCCTGAGAGTCCTAGAGTAAGGACAGGAAGTAGTGAAGAAAGGCTGAAAAGGTAGGTTCTTGGGCCACAAATTGATGGAATAAAGGACATTTGCCTTCGTTTTCATCTTCCTGCCACATCTGGCCCCTCCACTAACCAGACTGACTCAGCTCTAACAGCTGCCTCTAACATCTGCCTCACTGAACAGAGAAGGAGTTAAGGTCTCGGGGCACAGAGAGCTCCAACCCATCCACCTAAGAACTGCAAGTCCAACCCCTGCTAGGCGGTCAAGAAGAAACATACACTTTCTAGCCAACAAATTCCCCATCCGGGGGTACCAACCCCAACAGCCCTGTAGCCCTTTCTGCTCTGTGTCTTAAAATACTACACACCCAGGCTCAAACTAAGAGGTACATGGAGCCATCAGAGCAGCCAGAAAGTTGACTCTGTGGGGCCAATTGCTTCTTTGTGCTTCTGATCACACAATAGCATGGGATGTGCAAATTGCACATTTTCCAATGCACAGGTGCCCTGGGGTACACCTGCCCCTTGCCTGTGAGTGCACAAGTGGACAGATTCCCCAGAGTCAAGAGCTGCTCTTCTGCATCTGTAGGGGCGGCTCCCATCTGCAAGGAAGGGTAGCTGTCTCCTCCATCGAAGAAGTTTACAGTCCCTCCTCCCCTATTTCTCCTGGAAAGAAGTCCACAGACTTCCTGCCCTCCTCCTCCCACATGCAAAGCCCAGACCTGCCTGCTGTATCCGGCAGGTTTCCCTGTGAGCAGTTCTGCACTGATTTGGGGAGACCACCCCAGTCTTGCATCAGAAAGGCTTCCACGTGAGTGTGAGGAACTCCCCTGTCCTGCCACTTCTGGGGTTCACCTGCCAGCCTGTCTTGCTCACACCCTCAAGAGCTAACCCCACTACTCTTGAGCCACCCCTTCTGCATCACACAAAGGCTCCTCTTCACATCTTAGGTTTTCAAACCACTCACAGCCACTGCAGGGCCACTTAGCCTTTCCTCACCAAGTCATCCGTCCTAGAAGTCTAATGAGCCCAGGTTGGTTGGTGCTTGCTCCAACTGAACATGATCATTCTAGCCTGTGGCTCTTTCTGCTAGCCTATAGACATGCCAAGGCAGGGATCACACCTCCTGCCTCATCCGCACCACATCCAGCTCCAGGTTGTGAATCCAGTATCAGTCCATCAGATCCTTGCACCTGTTACAACTGGCTTCCAATTATCTATACAGTCTGGACACCAAGCCCAGTACTCCAGGGCTTCCACCCCACATTATAACCGAATCCTACCCTTTTCACTCTTAAGTCAAATGTGCCCACCTAACTGGTCCTCTTCTGAGGTGTACTTGACTGTGACCTGATCTTTGAAGCAAAGGACCAATATAGTGCACGCGTACTGGTCATGCTGAAGAGTGTCAGTCAAATTCTCCCTCCATGTTTTCATTGGTGATCCACACACAGTCCAGTGGGACCACATGTTCTGGGGTGCCTTCAATCACTTCACAGCCATTCCTTTTGGAAAATGTTGGGGGATACCCGAATGAATAAGTTCCTGCCTTTGCTGAACTTATAATTTAGTAGAGGAAACAAGAGTTACACAGAACACTAAAATTAGATTCGATAAGTGCAACTGTGGGTTTTGGGAAAAAAAAAAAGTTGCTATGGAAGCACCTGGTGGGAAAGACTGCTTTAGAGGAGGAGGAAGTGGGGGCCTAAGCTCCAGTTCCCTGAGCTCCTTTCTGTAATCCCGCCTCCCTCTTGGCTCTCTGTTCCTCTATTTCCTTCTCTGCAGAATTTCAGTAACTGTATTCTACAGGTAAAGGAAAAGGTGATATTTGCAGAAGGATCATGACGAATCTGGTCTTGAAGATGGCAGGAAAAAGGTTCAGTTGTCAGCGCCGACAGATCAGCCCTGGAAGGACCAGCTGGAGCCTGGTGAGGGGTTCTGAGCTCAGGAAGGTAGCAGGGCTTTCCACAGCCATAGGATTGCTGGAGGTGTCTGAACAGGGAGCGACCAGGAGTAAGTGGACAAAGCACTCAGGGACACTAAGGGACTAACACAAAGCACCCCAAGAGAGCTTAGTAATATGTGTGGTGATGCTGGCTTTGCATGCTCCTAGAAGTTTTAGAGAATGAGAACTTGAGAGAAAAGAAGTGGGCCTTGCCACGCAACCACAGCTGGGGGAGTACTCGGGGAGAGGGGATGCCTCTGACAGTTGACAGGAAAGAACTCCCTTCAGGGAATGAGGGGAGACTCACTCACTGGAGAGTGTGTGTTGGGGCCTGAGCAGTGATGCAGAGTTGGAGGGTCCATTCTAGAAAGGGAAACATTTGTACATGATGGTGGAGAGAAGCAGGGATGGAGGGTGAACAGTACTTGTGAGCGACCGGGACCACATTCTGAGATGGACTCCAAAAGATCAACTGCCCAATTCACAGGGGATTAGGGGACATCTGGGGACATTCTAGTGCAATGCCTCATACAGTTCCTGATCCCAGGTGCCTCATTCGTGCTGCTACCCTGTAGGGAGCCATTTGCCTGTTTTGGAGCTATGCCCTAGCTTAGGGCTAAACACAGAACAGTCACGGAAGTGCTGTGGGAGCAGGGTGCTTTGATATGCAAGAATCTTGTGACTCCTGAATGGGAGTCTGCCTTGAGCCCAAGGCTGAGGACCCATTGTTAGTAGATGTGAGTGGCTTGAATATTTTCATATATATAAATGCATGTTTGTTTTGCTTGAACTCCTGATGGTGGTATTGTTCCTCATACATTTGTAAGAATATAACTACATTGAGTATAATAAAGTCTTGGCCTCAGTATTGACTAAGCGCCCTCACGAAACTATCTTTATCTCTCTTTATTTCTCAATCCTAACTCCCCAATTCAGGTACAGTTCGATTTCTGCCGGCGGGATCCGGCACTACCCCAAATCAAGCATGCCCTGGTCCAAAGACCACTTGAAAACCTGTTCTTTGAAAGCTTTAAAAAGTTCTCCCAGGAGCACAACATTGTGAGAGTTGTATATAGTCCTTGGTCAGACATCAATAGCCCAACCAAGAGAGTGATCACTTCAGTTTTAAGTCTGAGACCTTTGTTCTTGCTTCATATTGTAGAAACTTATGTGGGCCGCAAAGCTCACAGCACCATGGTCTGCTGACTGGGCTCGCTCAGAGTTCTGAAAACCCAGCCAAGGTTGCCAGCACCTGGGGACACCTTCTCAGACCACTCAGGACAGCAATGCCCCTTGTCTGTGAAGACCACATCCATTGTGCTGCTTGCCCCATCCGTCCATCCTTCCCTGACCCCTTCACTGTGGGTCCACTGGGGGAGGGGTGGAAAGAGAAACAGAAGACACACTTACGAGGAAAAAGCTCCAAAATGTAAAGCAATGAAAAGGCACTGAGGACCCTTCAAGAAGATACCAGAAAGGAAAGAAAACACTGGGGACCAAAATGGAAGCTCTCAGAGTCCAATGGCCTTCCTCCAACATGCCAATGCCAAGCTAGGTGAGCTCAGTTCCTCTGTGCTCTTTCTAAGTTCCTGTCCAGCGCACAATGTTTCTGGTGTTTCAGATCCTGATTTTGACCTTGGCCCTCTAATCTTCCTGGCTAACGTCCCGAAGGGCCCAGCAAGCAGGCTCCAAACCCCAGCTGAGCAAGCTCCTCCCATGGGGCCCACTGCACTCTCTGAACCTCCACTGCTGCCAGATCCAACCACAAAAGTGACCTGTTAATAGTTTTGCTTTCATTTCTCCACACTGAATCGTCCCGGAGGTCATGCATGTGTGATGCTCTGCAGGCCTCGGAGGTGGAAGCCCAGTTTCTAAATGTACCCTGTGAGACTCTGGACCATAGCCTTACTGCAGACTTCTCTCCCCATCAGATGGTAGTAGAAACACACCTGTCCTACGACTACAAGAGCTGGATCTATGTATGGTCTGTGAGATGCTTGGGGCCTGAACGGCCAATGCTTAGTGACTACTGCTTCAGTCTCCTCTACATCCAGCATCAGACACATAGGAGACAAACACTAGCTGACACATGTCTTCAGGCTAGCAGGAAGCTGACTTTTCTCTCTAATGCTGCATCTGGCTTACAAACTCACTCTAGGGAACAGGCCTTTCCCAGGTTCTGCAAAGCAGCCAGGAGACCCTTTCCAACTCAGGTTCCAGTTTCATATTGCTCTTCCACCCTCCCCACAGCTTTGGAGCAGCCTTGGAGAATGCCACCCTTCAGAGAGAGAAAACACATTTTCTCCCCTTGTAAAAGTCCACACAAATGGTTGCCTCTGTAAGTCATCCTGCAGCATTGATTCTCCTGGAAAATACCACTGAAGCAGCACAGCTTTATTTTTGAACCCAGGAAAATAGTTGGGCCAATATTTCAACACTATCCTGAAAGAACTGGATTCATCCAAGGAGGCAGGCACTTGCCAAGGTCAGACAGAAGGGTGGGAACATTGCTGGGCACCCAGTGCCCTGCAGGGACGTTAACAGTGGCTTCAATTAATTTCTCCAGCTAATTAAGAAAAGGTATCCATGTGTATCAGCAATCTGGGAACAAAGGAGGAAGGCGAACAGCTCCAAATGACTTCTTTAGCCTAAAGGGCGAAAGGGGACTTTCCTCTTAGTTCTCCCATAGACAAAGACCCATAGGAAATGGGACAGTCCACCTTCCTGATTAGAGTCCAGTTGACAAACACAGCCTCTGAATGGCCTCAGTATTCCAATATCCCAGGAAGTCAAGGACCAAGGATGTTGCTAGGTCAGATATACGGGCAGGTCAGAAACTCAATATTCCTCCTTCAAGTAGTTGGAGATCATAGGCTCCCAGAGGAGCAAACACATCCCAGTCTCATTCCAAGAAAAGACTGGGATAAAGGACCACAGACAGAAGAAATGATGGCAGGCCAGATACACCAGAGCCCCCATGTGACTAGACTGTTCCCCTCCAGCCACAGAGTCCTCAGGGTCATCCAGGGCGGCTAAGGACCCTCGGTGGTAACTCTCAGTGGCTCTGGACGAACTCTCTCCCTATCTCTACCTCTATAGAGAAAGGCCTCCAGGAGGAGAAATGTGAACAAAGGGAAGGTACCAAGGCCAAGTGAGGAACCACAGTGGAAAAACCAGCATTCTCAGAGCCAGGCAACGTGGCTCCTGGCTCCTGGCCCTGCTGCTCCAAGCTGGGCAGCACATTAGTCCTGAGCACAGGCAGCTTCGGTAGAACAGCATGTGATGTCTTTTCCAAGTCCCAAGCCACAATAAGGTCCCAGGAGAAGCCACGTAGTCTAGGAACAGGCTGGGAAAAGGCACCGCAGGTTTTCAAACTGCAAGTTTTCGGAGATGCCTATGAGATACATATGAGTTTCCAGAACCTCCCCTGGAGGTAAGACCCTGGATGCCGATATCAGCCATCTTGAGTTTGCCCCTCAGTGTTCCCCTTCCTCGTAATGACATCTGAGCTGGAGCTTTTTTTAAAAAAAAAAAACATTGCAAGAGATGAGGATGTCGCTTAGCAGAGTGCAGGGCACACACACAAAAGGCCCTGGGTTCTATCCTTAGCAATGGAAGCACATGCCTATAACCTTGCACTCCAGAAGTAAAGTAGAGACAGGAGAATCAGAAGTCCAGCATCATCCTCAGCGACACAGGAAATCATTTTTAGACCAGTCTGAGCCAGAGACTCTGTAAGACTAATGAAAACTGAGAAAGATTGTTTATATCAAAATATTAACTCCAAAACTCAAATTGTTTTGTGTCTGGAAATTGTCCGTCCTGTTCCTGTGGGGGTTGTGCGTATCACTTTCCCACAGCTGAACTCACGGCTGTGCGAGAAAGGGTCTCACTCTAAAGCCCACAATGGGCACTCTGCACCAGGGGGCACCCTGCCCTAGGCCTCCCTCTTCTCTTCTGTTCAATACTGCTGTAGTCTCTGGTGCTGAAGATGGGGCTGCCCACTGTACTCCACAACTACCATATCACTCCCACTCCATATCATCAGGCCCACAGTCTTGGGCCTGTAATTTACCTCTCTAGTCATATCTCCTGTGCAGTCTTTAGAATGTAATAAAAGCAAAAACTGGATGGCATTAAAAAAGTACTACAGACCTGTTCCCTAACCCCAGAACTAACGCCTTAGAAGAGGGCACAGTGGGCAACCAACGGTCTCCTTAGGAGCCTCTGGGACAACCCCAAGGGAAAGGACAGTCACATAGGGCATTCCTTTTCTGGAACCTCCGGCACGACCTCAGCCACGCCCCACCTGTCATCACTGGGCTGCACATCCTCTCTTTTACAGGGGCCTCTGTCTCTTATCATGGGGTACCTTGACCACCTTGTCTTCCATCTGGCACTGTATTTATTCATATCCTTATCAGCAGCCTCTCACCCTGGCCTGGTTCCTTGGGGCATGTCTTTAATCAGCCGTCCTTCAGGACCTAGTCCTGGAAGCTGTTTCCTTCCCCAAACTGTCCTAAGCAAGATATGAACTGTCCTTACACCATGGGACACAGAGACCCTGGGGAACGTCCACGTAGACACGCCGCGCAGCACAGGCTGTAGATAACTGCTTAACGGGCATTAAAAAAAAAAAAAAAATTCACTCTCAAGAGAGAGAGAACAAGAGCTAGAGAAAACTTTGGGTGCTACATGCCTATGAGGCGTATTAGGGTAAAGAAGTCTCCTCTTCATGCCTCCGGACCAGGAAGCCTCCTTCTTGCAACAGCAACTAAATCTCAGGGAGCCTTGGATGGTGTAGATAAACCTGAGGGCTGCGGAGCCTGGGTGCGCGAGACCTGCAGGGACTTCCAAGGCGGGCGGGGCGCCCTTGGCTCAGAAACGGGCAGTGAACTGATGGCCAGGACCAGGCGCTGGTGAGCTCTGCTAGGGACGCCCGCCCTGCACCCGCTGACCCGGCCGGACTGGACGGACCTTCCCTTCCCGCCACGTTCGCTCTGGACCCCACAGGCTAGTGGATGATCCCGCACGTAAGACCCTCCGGCCCCAGCAACCCGCGCCTGGAGCTGGAGACTGCCCCGGAGCGCTCGATCCCCAAGTGCTCGCGGCGCGGGGGACGCGGACGCCACCCCAGCGGGCTACCCGGGGCAGAGCGCGCGTGCTCGGCCCGGAGCCCGTGAGTGTCCACTCCGGACGTGCGGCATCGCATCCCCGCCGCGCTCCGAGTCCCAGGCCAGCCTAGCACCGCCGCATCCCGCCCGCGGCCCGCTCGGGTGATGCCGACACAAAGGGGACGCGCGTCACCTACCTGGTCCCGCGCGGTCGGCTCCGGCTCGGCCTTGGCGCGAGCGCCTCCGATGGCTGCGCCCGGTGCAAGCTTGGCGGCTGCCGGTGCCCGCCGTCAGCTTCCAGGCGCGCAGCCGCCCGCCCCGCACGACAGCGTCCTTTATGCCTTCCCCGCCCTGCGCCCAGAGAGCAGCCCGCGCGGGGAGCGGCGGGGCGCGAGCGCGCACTGGGCGCGGGCGCGGGGGGATCGGCCAGCACGCCCGCCAGCGCCCCCTGCTGCCCAGCGGCGCGACCACGTCCACCCTGCCCGAGCCGGGCTAGCAGCCCTCTCTGACCAAGGCCAAAGGGCCCGAGTCACCATCACCTATGGTGGTACCTTCAAGGGTTGCAGAATGCAAACGCGACCTCCTAAATGTGATCCCCTGCTTTCAGCACTAGGAAGACCAGTATCAGAGCTAGAAAGGAATGGGTGAAACGTTCTATGCCAGTGAGGCGCTGGGAAGACCACTTAGCTGGGCATCTGGGGTCCTGGGATGGAGTCCGGTCATATAAACAGCGAGACACATCGATTTGATGATCTGCCCTGTAAGGACATTAATGCGAAGACCGCAACTTTTCTGTACCACGAACAAGAACTGTCTTTTAACCTGGTGGTGTAGATGATTGGGCTGGTGGGTCTGTGCATATTTGAGGAGCAGGCACAGTGGTTCATTTGTTTCCTTAGAGCCCAAGATCAGTTGCTGAATGTGAAGTTTCCATAAGCTATTTTCTTGCACTCCCTCTGGTAAGTTTCTGTACGTTCAAGGTTACGTTGCATGTCAGACAGGCATATCTGAACAAAGCCTATGGGTATGTATTATGATTTGAATGTGAAACGTTTCTTGGTTTGAATACTTGATCCCCAGTGATATTTTGCAAGGTTCTGGAAACTTAACTAAGGGTAAGTGCTTGATGGAGACCCATTCTCAGTCTCTCTCTCTCTCTCTCTCTCTCTCTCTCTCTCTCTCTCTCTCTCTCTCTCATCAATAGTGAGAAAATATCTTCTGATACTGGCTTCCCACCACCCACCATGCTGCTCCATCCAGGCACTTGGCCTCAAGCAGCTGTGAACTGCACTCTTTGTAACCCTGAGCCAAAATAAATCCTTCCTCCACTAACTTGTTTGTGTCAGGCATTTGGTCACAGCTACACACATACACACACACACACAAACACACACACACACACAACTACATCTGGGAAAACTACCTCCTCCAACAGAATTGTGGGAAAACACTATAGTGTCTTCTCCCTATAACATACTTCCAGGACGTATGGTCTGAATCATCAGATGATTAAGGAGTCACTGGAAACCTTTACATTTGTACTTTCCCAGGTGTAAAATGTACGTGGCAATAGCACATATGTCCCAAAGCTGCTGGGAGGGTCCAGTAAGTCAGATGCCATCACCACAGACTGGAGAGCTGCCTTCATCCTAACTTGTCTCATTTCTCCAAAGAATTAAGCCAGGGGATTTTAACTACCTCGAAGTTCTATGTAATTTATCTTCCTCTTCTGCATTCACATCATGTATGTGTGTACTTATTTGTGTATCTACACATGTATATGGGTAGAGATAAGGGTGTGTGCATGTGCATATGGAGGCCAGAGGTAGATTCTGTCTTCTTCTATCTTCTCCACCTTAGTTTTTTCTTTTGAGACGGGGTCTCTCATTAAACCTGGAGCACACTTATTTGTCTATACTGGATAGCAAGTCTCGGGGATCCTCCTGTCTCCTCCTCTCCAGTGCTGGGATTACAGGCAAGCACCATCACACCCAGCTTTTTACATAGGTGCTAGGCATCGAACTCAGGTCCTCACACTTGTGTGGGAAGCATTTTACTGACTGAGCCATCTCTCCAGCCCCTATACTGACATCTTCACCAGTTACTATGTCCAATATTTCCTCTCTTCAAAGATATACATTTACTAGGTGTGATGTCTCACATCTGTAAACCTATCACCCTCCAGATTAAATTAGAAGAATTGAGAATTCAAGGGCAGCCTGGACTAGATAGTGGGACCCTGTGTCAAGTTGAAACAAAACAAAGACATGTACTTGCCTTCTTGTACTTTGGTCTCTATCACATTCTCTGTATAAATGTCATTATTCAAGAAAAATGCACAGTGTGAACAATCCTAACAACAGCACTTTGTTGCTCTGGCCTCTCACTGGAAGATAGGCATAGTTCTGCCTAAAGGCCTGAGCTTTGAGAGAAATGTGTTCACACCTCCTCTAGCCTGGTGGGGGAGCAGGGAAGTTATGAATGAAGGGTTGAGAGAAAGCATGGGTGGGTGGAAGCTCATAGCAAGTGGGAGCTTCTGTATTGAGATGCTCTGTGCTTCGCTTTAACAACAGGGTGTAGAAACCCACACGGGGGCTGCGGATGGACATCCAGGCAAAGGAGAAAATTCCTCCCTCATTCAGTTGAACAAAACAGACCTGCTTATGTGTTACCCATGTGCTTTCAGTCCCATGACCCTTTGTCTTGGCTAATGTGATCATAGCCAATAGGAAGACAGGGAGAAGGGACACCTCATGGACTTACAGCAAAACTTATAGCAGGCCATAAAATGCATCTGTGTTCACTAAATGAAGTCTTCCCAGTGTGCCATCCCATTCCCATCCCAAATGGAGATCCCAGATCTCCATATGTGTTTAATACTTTGTTTTTATGTGGATTGCTGCATTCGTGACACTTCATTCCTTGGGCATTTGCCGTGAAGCTTAGATCTTCAGAGTCTATAAAATACCTTCTTGTGAGCTCTTACACAGGGCCTGAGCATAATAAATGCTCAATAATGAATGAAGTTGGATCCTCTGAGCTCTGCTTTCTGAGTTGCATGTGCTGTTCTCTCTAGCAACCTGCCTGGCTCTTAAGAACATTCCATCCCCACAGTTGCTCTTCAGTCCAACCCCCAAGTGATAGGGGGCCAGATGACTGACCATCTCCTTCCAAGGCGGCCACTTTGAAAGGCCTTACTGTTAGTGTATATGACAGTGCCTCTCATCATCACTCACTGAAAAGGCATCTCTGCAGTCACCCAGAGTGGGCAGCCTGTGCCCAGGAGAAAACCTGCCGGAGCACTGATGCCGATATAAATGGTCCAGAGGCTGAAAATGTAGAACCTCACTGTGAAGATTTCTTCTAGACACAATAGAAGAAAGTTCCAAAATTTAAGCTCTGGCTTAAATTTAAAAGAAAATGAAGAAAATAGTGAACAATGCGGTTGAACTTCTAATCACTTGTACTGACTGTACAATTCACATTCACATTCACTTAACTTTTCTTTTTCTTTTTGAAACAGTCTCACCATGCAGGCAGGCTGGGCTAAAATTCACTCTTTAGCTCAGGCTGCTTTCAAACTTGTAAACCTCCTGCCTCGGACTCCTGAGTTCTGGGATGACAGATGCATGCCACCCTGCCCAGCTTAACTTTGACATTTTTATTTAAACTCAATTTTCTGTTTCTAGATAGGAGTAAAGGAATGGAATGTCATTCCTCTTTCTGCCTCCTTAGGACATAAAGGATCCTCAGGGGCTTCATGTTTCTGGTGACATAGGATATGATATCTCACCTCTGGCCCATCTGTGCTTACTAATCTCATTCTAGAAGCCACTTAGAGGCAGGTGCATGGTGCGTGTCTGCCTTTTGCACTGCTCTTGGTGAGCCATGCAGACTCGCCCAGGTGAAGCCTCAGAAGGAAGAACGTTCCACTACCTTCAGGGTGTGCATGGAAGACTTCTTGCCCACACTTACCTTCTGCCGCCTCAAAAGCTTCCTTTCTTTCTCATCCTTGACATCCTACATAAACCTACCAGTGTTGCAATGTGCACATAAGACAGGCTTTCTTCCACTTGTATCAAATACAATTTCTAGAAGGTGCAACTGAAGAAAATACTTCACCCAATCACTTAGCAACACTGGTGTGGACTGAATTGTGTCCTTCCCCTCAAAAAATTATGTCAAAGTTCAAATTCTAATAGCTCAAAACATGAACATTTTAGAAAAAGGTCATTGCAGGTGAAACTGACTAGGATGCAGTCACACTAACACAGGCTGTCTTTAGGAAAAGGGGAAGTGGGGACATTGTTGTACACCTGCTCAAGTGATCATGAGTGCAGAATTAGAGGTGCTTCTGTGCACTAGGATATACTAAAGACAGACTATTAGAGAGGGGGGAAGCCTGGAACTGGTTCTCCTTCACCACCTCAGGAGCCAGTTCAGCCCGTACCTACAGCTCAGACATCTAAGCCCTGTCATTGTAAACTACCTGTCAACTTGCCTGGACTATTGTATATCTGAAGATTCATAT
Source organism: Eospalax fontanierii (assembly GCA_035773235.1). NCBI lineage: Eukaryota > Metazoa > Chordata > Mammalia > Rodentia > Spalacidae > Eospalax > Eospalax fontanierii. The sequence continues at coordinate 54,256,574 of CM069529.1, forward strand.
CTCTGAGTGTCTCTGGAAGAGACTTACACTGGAAGCAGTAGACTGGGAAAAGAAGACACACTCTTCCAAGAAGCATGGTCCAACCCACTGAGGGTCCAAAAAGAAAGATGGACCCAAGGTTCTTTGCTCTTTGGTAAGAGGAACATCCATCTTCTCCTGGGAGAGGTTTGGAGTTCCTGGCTCTTGGAATTTGTCTCCCAGACTTGCTCCAGTGGGTGGCCCCACCACCCACAAACCCAATATAGATTCTCAGGCTTATCTCATATTGAGTCCCAGCAGTAGCTTCTAAGGTCTCTGGCTTGTCTGTAGCAGATCTTGGGTCTTCTTGCTCTTCATAATCATATGTGACAATTCCAATACATACATTGAATCTCAGACTTCTATATGCTATACAGCTATGTGCATATGTCTATAATGTTATTCTATAAATTCTATGATATATATGCATATAATATATAGAATATTTTTCTAGTACATTTGTTTCTCTAGACAACCTAGTCTAGCAGATAAACTCACCTCCAAAATTATGAGACAATAAATTTTGTAGTTTAAGCAATCAATTTGCCCAGCAAACTAAAGCAAGCACCTGGAACATACCAATGTGCATGTTAGAGAATGTGTAATAGAAAAAATAAAAGTGTCATCCAAAGGCAGTACAATTAATGACAGCAAGTGAAAAGGTTAGGGTGTTAACAAAAAGTAAGCTTTCTTTCTGGCATTCTAGAAGATGGAATCATGGTCTATCTTATTCACCACTATACTTAGAATGGCAGGGAAAGTTCCAGATAGCCAATACACATTGGTCAAAGGAAGTAAGTAGGGACTGGGGATGTGATTTAGTGCCTGCCTAGCATGCAAAAAGCCTGGGATTTAATATCCAAAACTTCGAAAGCCATGCGTGGTAGCACATGCCTATGATCCTAGCACTTGGGAGATGGACGCAAAGAATCAGAAGTTTAAGGTCATCTTGTTACATAGGAGGTTCAAAGCAGCCTTAGTTACATGAAACTCTGTTAAAAAAGATAAGTGAATCCTGCCTTTCAGAGTTCTGTGTGTGGCTCAAAAGCAAATGCTATAAAATCCAAATAGATATTTAGAGCCAAAATAGACCAGAGAGAAAGTTCTGCCCAGTCATTTCATTTTACATATGAAACCCTAAGGAACAAAGAAGACCATGCCAGTTCCAAGATCTCTGCCAGTCAGTGGCATCAATACACTGCTATTCCAAGCTTTTGGCTGGTTCAGCCATCTTTTCAGTTTTTATTACACTACTTTTCTCTCCTAATCAATAGAATGTGCCCCTCAAGGCTTGACAAATTTAAAGGCTTTCTCAACTCAGAAAGAATAATTAAATTACATTCAATGGAGATGAACCTGGTAGTGTACAGAGATTTAAAATTCCTCTCTCCAGGTTCCTACCCTTCTTGTTCTTTGGGTACATGACTCTTTCAGCTTGATAGATTGTGGGTAGGGGTTTGTATTTCTGGCTACTGCTGTGAAAAGAGTTTGGAGACTCTTAAGTCTCCTGTCTCCATCACAGAGGCCATGTTGCTGTAAACTGAGATGGTGCCAACCCCAAACAAGGTTAATGGGATTGACTTGTCCTTAGAAGGACAATTTCCAAGAGAACAGAAACCTGTATGTCCTAAGCTATAGAGATTTTAGGGCTTGTTTGTTACTACAGCATAGTTTAGTCTAAACTTATTACTGAATTCTTCATAGTCTCGTTTGGATCAGCATTCATTTGTATGTACTGTGTCTTTACAGAGAAGCAAATTGGAGTGGTGGGCAAGTAGGCTCAGTCAGTGTTGAACTTCAGTGTGCTATAAGCCAGAGAAAGATGGGAACCTGGTAACCGTCCAAGCTGAAGATAGCTAGAGAGGGAGCTCAGTAAGGAATCCCAGGTCTGTGTTGCCCACAACCCACTGCCTATAGCTCTTTCACAGTGAATGTAGCCCCATGGTATGTGTCCCTAGAATTTCTAAACCAACAGCATTGGAAGACAGCACATGGTACTTTGCCACCCCACTGGGTTTAGGTGAGGTTTCGAAATTGCATGAGATGTGCCAGTGCCTTGTGCAGATGCCACACAGAAAGAAGCAAGGTTCTCCAGGCTCTGGCTGCTGACTGCTGAAGTGTTGGATGCTGATGTTGGGCATAATGCAAGGTGGGCCTAGCCAGGCCACCTGCTAAAAGGAATAGAGGCATGGCTCCTGTGGATGTGGCATTCTGCTCTGGCTAGTCCTGAGACCAGCACCTGGAAAGAACCTGCCTACCTGGGGACAAACTTACTATTGGCTGTATTTGGGACCCCACCCCATAAGGTCATTGGCTATCCAGACCTATAAGAGCTTGTGCACCTATTCAATAAACGAGTTGGCAGTACCACGTGCTTGGCTGCTTCCCATCCCACTCCCAGAGTCTGCGGCTTGACTGTCCGTCTACTCGCCCCCAACCCCTCAGGCTGGTCCCCCTCGGTCCCCTCGGGCTGGGCCTGAGTGCTGTGACCTCCAATATGCTGGGCATTACTGTGGCCCAAAGGAAGAGGCCTCACCTGAAGCTGCTTCTAATGGGTGCTGCTGGTGAAGACAAAGTCTACCCAGAGTTCCTTGCCTTGGTAAGAGATCAGAGAGCTCCCCCAGGCCCAGAAACCTGCAGCAATGCATTCTAGGCCCTCTGCTTCCCCTCACATTTCCCAGAGCTGTTCCTGCCAGCCGGCCTCCGCTTCAGGCTCCTTCCAAGGGACCTGAACTGAGGTATGTCAGGAAACAAGCTCCCTCTGCCCCAGCAGGATGGCCAAGGAGATGCATACATATTTTCTCTGACTACTAGACCAAGGTGGCAAGTGGGCTAGAACCGAGATCTGTAGGGCTTGGACATTAACTACAGATGAAAAGCTCCGGGGATGGAGGGAGTAAGACTGTACTAGGGTCCTACAAAGATTCTTTCTGGGTTAAAACATGCTTAGAAAGCTCTCTAGTGTTTTATGTTTATTGATCTTTGTTTCTAAGAAGCATATTTAAAAATTTATTCTTCTATGTACCTAGGCTTGAGTTACTCAGTCTCCTTAAAATCTGAGGAGTAGGGGGGCCAGTAAGACAGCTCAATGGGTAAATGTACTTGGTGTAGAAGTCTGGAGATAGGAGTTCAATTCTCCAAACCCAGGTTTCCTGTCTGTCCCTCTGATAAAATACTGTGACCAAAAGCAACTTAGAGAAGGAAAGAGTTTATTTGGCTCACACTTCCAGGTTCATCGTTGCGGGAAGTCAGGGCAGGAAGTCAAGCAGGAGCCTGGAGCAGAAACCATAAAGGAACCCAGTTTGTCTGCCCGATCACTGGCTCACACTTAGCTAGCTTTCTTATACAACCCAGGATCACCTGCCTAGGGATTGTACCACCTATAACAATTCATAATAAAGACAATCCCTCACAGGTATGCCCACAGGCCAGTCGGATTGAGGCAAGTCCTCAACTGAGGCTCCTATCAGAGCTGTGTCAAGTTGAAAATCAAGGCTAAGCAGGACACCAGGTAAAGATGGAAGGAGAGAACCAACTACACTAAGTTGTCCTCTGACTGCCACATGCATGCTGTAACATGCAGCACACCCAAGCACACCCAGGACACACACAGACAATAATACTTTCCTAACATAAGTGGATAAGGGCTGGAGAGATGGATCAGGAGTTGAGAGCACTGGCTTCTTGGGTAGAAGATCTGGATTCAGTTCCCAGCACCAACATGGTGGCTCACAAACTTCCAAACTTCTGAATCTGTAGTTCCAAGATATCCAACACCCTCTTCTCTTCACAGGTATTACACACATGTGGTACACTTGAATACATTCAGGCAAAACACTCATACATATTAAATAAATAAATAGAAAATATGGGTAGTCTATACAAGTCTCTTTTTCTCTTATGCTTTCCACAGGAAACTCATCAGCACCACTGTCCCCACCCAACAGTGCAATAGCATCTGTAAACCAACCCCCACACAGGTAACTTCTGCAACCCCAGACGGTCTGGGCTACTTCTAACAGTTCAGTTCACAGATAATACACCTGGGGACACTGCCCGGTTGCCTCCAGATCAACTAAAGTGACCCTGGCGCCTCTTCTTTGTCTTTTCCTATAGTGTGATTCACTGTAGGTGTGTTCACACCAAATCATTCTTACTCAGATCTTTAACTGAAAAAGTCCCATCCACACAACACCAAGTTAAGATAGGAAACAGCTGGAGTCTGCCTGTGGTTCCCTTCGTTCCATCACTGGCCCCTACCTCAGAGAAAAGGAGGACTGACCAGTCCCATAATAACTTCATAAGATCGTTTCACACTTCTCTAAACTGTTGATGTCACAGGAAATCAAGGAAGAACTCACAAGTGCAACTGTAATGAAGACCTTTGTCACTTAAAGCTTTGGAGCCTCCCAGAAGTCGCCAGGTCATTCCACTCACTGCATCATCTGTTCCAGTGAGATAACCTTACTTAGGTAGCATCGTTATAGTCTATGAGGTATGTTCTACCTCACCACATTTTAATGATATGCACACAATTGTCTCCCCAAAGTCATATGCAGAAGCTATGACCCCTAATGTGCCTGTATCTGAAACTGTGGTATTCAGGAGGTTATTAAGATCAAATGAAGCTGTAATCATGGACCCCTAAACTGATAGGTCTGTGGCTATATCAGAAGAGGAAGGGGACATAGGAAGAGGTATCATTCATTGAATATGGGCCAGGCAGAGAACACTCACCAGAAACCTGCTGGCTAGCACTTTTTGACTCTGGATTTCTGGCCTTAAGATAAATAAATTGCTGGGTGTGGTGGTGCATGCCTTTAATCTCAGCACTCAGGAGGCAGAGGCAAAAGAGTCTCTGTGAGTTCCAGGCCAGACTGGTCTACATAGCAAGTTCCAGGCCAGATGGGGCTACAGAGAGACAAGAAAGAGAAATCATTTCTCTTGTGTAAGTCATCCAGGTTATGTTATTTTGATAGGTAGCCTGGGATGACAGATACAAGTCAGTTGAACTCCCTGGAATTCATTTGTTAGAATTAATTTGTTAGACTCCCTGGAAAAGCTGATACCCAAGATAAAAACCCTGCAGACCTCTAAAGCATGCTGGGCTTTCTGATATCTCACCAATAACTTACATGTGAAGAGGATTTTTTAGACCAAAGATCATACTCTAAATACAAAGAGAGAGCTCAGAATGCTGCTGAGGGAGTTTTAGGAACAAGGCAAGGCATGGGAATGATAAAGCAGAAGTTTCCTAGATCCTCCAGGAAACAGCTTCCCAGGAAGTTTGCCTGTGCATAAGTATGTGATATATGTTTATGCATGTGTGTATGTATTTGTTTTTATATGTGTATCTCTGTGTATGCATGCATATATACATACATGTATATATGTGTGTTTAAGTATGTATCTGCCCATGTATGCATGTACATATATGAGTGTGCACACATGCATATGTACATGTGAATATGTGTGTGTGTGTGTGTGAGCTTTCTGTCACTGTGACAAGAAAACATGGGATAAATAACTTTCAAAGAGGAAGGATTTATTTTGGTTCACAGTTCCAGACAGTTCAGTGTATGGTGGGCAGGTCTGCTTGTTTGGGGGCCTGTGTCATGGCCGTAAACCATAGAGGTGTGTGTGAAAGTATACCTGTTCATCTTATGGTAGCCAGGAAACAAAGAGAGAAAGGGCTAGGGTCCCAATATCATCTTCACAGATGTACCCTCTTTGACTTAACTTCTTTCTACTGTCCCAAACTCCCAAATATTCTACTATCTACCAATAGTTCCACAGGCTGGGGACCACGTTAACATGTGAGCCTTTGGGAAACATATAAGACACAAACCAAAAGCATACATAGATAGATAGATGATAAAATTCCCAGAACATGGTATATGCTCACATTTGTAAACAAACATGCATAGAGACCAAGCCCTAATCCTCTGTATCTTCTCGTTGACTGAGATACTTTGCCTGTATTGAATGCCTTCTATCATATTGGTATAACTGTTAAAAAATGGCTGTCCTCATTACTGTATAAAATAATAATCAGCTTTAAACCCTCCAGAAGATGTTACTTGGAAAGAAAAGGACAGAGCCTGAGGTCAGTCTATTAAACCACAGGGTGGCTGAGGTAGCTACGCTAGCAGTCACTCTGAGTGATGCAATTAGGAGTAACTTAGTTTGCTTTAATCTGTTTTCAAAGATTCCACAAATGTGTATTTTTAAAGTCATAAAAAATAGGGCAAGCCATTTCTCATCCATCCAGCCCATCTTAGAGGCATCTCAGTCAGACTTGCTATCCTAACTCCTAGTGTTTACCAGGGTTTTGTGTGAAAATGAATGTGACCTGACAGGATACAAATCAGTGAGGACCTGGTATTGAGTTGCATCTGGCTACTACGGGGAGTCCAGGATTGGCAGGCATTCTGAAGGCCATGGGGATATGCGGTCCCCAAAGGTAGGAATGTATAAAGATGGCTTCAGGAACGGGAACAGGTGAGGGGAAATGCTGTGTGTTTCAGGGGAACCAAATCCAAGTCAAGAAGGTCTAAGGTGAACCCTGGAGCTCTTGTCTTTGTGAGCTAACAAGAGGCAGGCTGGGAAGAGGAAGCAAAGAACATTCATCAGACAATGTCACAAATTGAAAAACCAGCTGTATGTACTGCAGATGTCAGATTGAAAGGACAGCTGGGAATCAGGCTGCTGGGAAAGCTCTGTGTGACCTTGGAAGTCCCTCTGAGAGCCACCATCCCTCTGGTACTGTTCATATGTTCTGATCCAATCCAAGTGTAAGATCCAATCTGGACTCTGCAGTACAATTCTTTCCCATTACTGAGTCTTCTGAGATCTTCAGACCAGGTCTTGGACTGAGAATTTGCTCCTTTGTTTGGTCCATGACTATAGAGATGGACACGTATGAGACTCACCTGACTGCTGAGCTGGGGTGTGGATGCCACACACTTCTGAGGAAGCCCAGGGGAATAATGTCAGAATCGGAATCGGGACCCCACCATCTTACAGGGATAGGGCATAGAGAAGTGGGTTTAGTTATCCAAATCACTGTCTTTCTGGGTCCTGGACTGTTGACTAGGTCCCATCAGAACAGCTGCATCAACTAGGTTTAGCTGCATTGAAGACTGTGGTGAAACCTTTCCTACCTACATGCATGGTTGTTTCTTCTGAAATTATGTGTGCTTTGAGTGCTGGGTTCCCAAATACTGGCCTTCATATAGACTGGGGCATTCCATCGAGTGGCAGTTCCATGCAGCCTGCTGCAGAGTAGGTTGTCTGAATTTCCTGTTGAAATTTAACGTACACTTGCCTTCTGCAATTACAGTATATAAATAAAGTCACACAGTGACTGTAGCACACTGAAGAGAGGCATTGTAACATGGAGTCAGAGAAAGAGAAGATCACGTTCAAAACATTTTAATATGTTGACTAGGATATACTAGATCAATGCCTAGAAAAGAGGCCAGTTGCTGCTGGGTTTAATTGTTTGTCTGTCTATCTACACAACAATTAGACCCCAAGCTCCACTGCAGATAAAACCCCAGCCCATTTTTCTTTAAAGAATTCACCTAAATAACTCTACTCACCTTGCAGCTTGAAAGAAAGCAGGCCATGGTCATATCCTGCCACTACTTAACATAGAGGATGAGGACTTTCCAAGCAGATATGGGTTGACTCAAGTCCTACCTTCTGGACTTCATAAGATAAAGCTCCAGTCACAGAGCTACCATCCTAATTTGAGCAATAATTGCATAGAAAACATTTGTCCTTATCACTTAGGCAACACATAGCAAAGTTTTCTTTATTTTGCCAGTAAAAAGCATATGTTTTACCAAATGAACACATGTTTCAAACTGAGAAGTAAAGTGAAAACACGATTTAATACAAATTTGAATTTTACTCTGATCATAAAATATCCTATTTATCACCTTTAAGAAAAAGGGATCTTTGAATATTTTAAGCACAAATTCCTCACAGATCCTGAAAGTGGCCAAGAGATTAGGAGTCTCTGAGAAAGCTGGGAAGTAAGTTAAAGAGTCAGTCTCATTTCTCAGGTGTATTCCATTTATTCATTTACATTTTCCTTAGTGGAAGGGGAAAGGCAAAGATCAGTTCACTGAACTAGAAATAAATATACTCCACTTCAGAAGATTTGGGCTTCTACTTCAAGTTTGCTTTCAAGCCACATGCATGAGTCTTCTGCTGAGCAGCTAATGGATTGGGCTTTCACCCCTGAACAGTGTGCTGTGGGCTTAGCTAAAAGATTTGTTTTACATGTGAGCTGATTATATGAAGGGCATTCTAGCTTAGGTAATTTCAAAATCCATAAGGGAAAACATGACTTGTTTTTCTCTTAAAAAAAAATACTGAGAAAGGAAGAGCCTACATTCCTGGCTAGCCTGGGCTAAAAAGGTAGACCATGTCTCAAACAAATAGATAAACAAAAACTATAAGACAATGTGTTCTATTTTGGATGAGACACAAGCATATCTTAGTTGAATTATAGCCAAGTAGAGATTTAAGGTCACAAAGACCTTAAAAGTAGATCACAAAGCACAATGTAAATGCTCAAGGTAATCAGACCTCGAAGTGCCCTCTAGTGATGAAGCCTGGAATTGCATCAGGATTAAATTACTCTGGGCAAAACAGAATTGTTCATAACTTTACCCTTTGGAAATAACCATAGGGGAAAAATGCTTTTTCTGGGCAATAAAAGACACTATCCAGTTTATATAATGGAAGTTACTGAAAAACTTCCACAGTGAGAAGATTTCTATTAACTGACAGCATCTTGTGCATTTTTTTTTATATAGTAAAGGAACGAGAACTTCTCAAGTTGCCGTTGTGTTTTAGTTTAGACCTGAGAGATACTGGATGGTGCCATAGGTTCTTTTACAGTAACACCAATCACATTCTACAATTACCAGAGCCCTTATTGCCCATGAACCCAGGATTTTTATGGAATGTAACAATCTAACCACCTTTACTATTCAGAAGAAGTGGGGAAACTTCTAGTCAAATAAAGCAGTGCTTTAGCATGATGGACTCATGCAGCCTGAATACTGGGTGGTTGCAGCCACCCAAACACTGGCCTCACACCCAAATCACGAACAGGAAGGTGTCTCTTGATTTTATCAAGAACTTCTGTGGAAGAACTGGCATATGCCCAGACAGCCATCGTTCATTCAGCACCATTGGGTGCTGGGGCTGTGCCTCACCATCTCCCCATGGAAACTATGTATGCTTTGGACATTCATTTCTGGTTTTGAAAGACGCGTGTTGATTCTTACTCTATTTCTGAGATTCCAAGGAAGAAAAGGAAAACCTTATAACAGGCACCAGTGTCGGGAGGGCTTACTTGTAATGATTCCTGGTGTGGAGAGCAATGGATTAAGCAAGAATGCACTGCTGTTCTCAAACTCAAAACAACAATAAAGTTTCAAATTAAAACACAGGAGTCTCTCTGAAGCTCACTCAGAAAAAAAAAAATTGAACTCAAGTTTATTTCTCCCCAGCAATGTCACTGAGCCTGTTTCCCATAGACACCTCTGTGAACTGGAGTCTGGATCAGGGCACGGGGAGCTTACCTCTGCTTTCCTTGAATTTCAGTCAGGTGTTCTTCTATATCTGTTTTCTGATGATAATAGTGAAAACAACAGATATCCCTTTTCAAGAACAAAATCCACAGACCGTCAATGTGATGTGCCCCAGAGGATCAGATTTTCAGCCCTGGAGATAAACCAGGATCCTAGAGTCATGGAGGACAGAAGACAGCTGCATATGGACTTCCCCACAGGAGGATAGAGTACCCTTCCACTCCCGGCCTCACCAGTCCAGCTTCAGGTCTGCCTTGCTCCAGACATACCTCCCACCACGCCTTAGAAACATCTTCTCATCAAACCCACTGAATTTTATTGCTTCTTCCACGCCGACGTCCAGAATGGATTTGGAAGGGTCCTTTCGCCCACCAGTGCAGTTCAGAAAGCGCATCTGGAAAATGCAAGAAACTGAAATGTTTCATGTGTTCTATCCTGTAACATGAACTGAGAACATCCGTCTAGAATCACTTCAGATATCCCACTTGTGTCAACAGCTGTGTACTGAGAACTAGCCAGACTTTGATGTCCTTGGGGTCTACCCTCTGCTCACAGCCCTGGAGAGGGTGGCAGAATTATGTGAGGGCCCCTGAGCATGTCAGGAATAGTACACTGTCACCTCCTGAGGTCATGGTCCTCTAGTGCAGTGAGGCAGCAGGACAGACTTCCCTTAAGCGCTGCCTTCAGAATTTGTCTGACAGCATAGAGTATAGGAAATGGGAGAAGCACAGTGGCCTGGGGCAGCACTGTGTTGTTAGGAAGTTGAGCTGAATGACCTGGATAAAGTGACAGCTGTGTGTCAGTTGGAGTCCTCATGAAGGCTCTTTCAGAAAGAAGGGAGACAATTGGACAGTGACTACTGAAGTTCCAGGTCAAGAGGAGCCATATGTCCTCTGCACAGAACCTATCCACCTTTCTTCCTGTACGGTTTGGGACCAGGAAGCTTATCTCATCAGGAAGCTTCTCTTGCCCTTGTTGAGGATCTCCAGTCAGTCCCTTTTCACAGATGCTTGTTGATTCTGGAAGTTTAGCTGGAGTTGCTAGGGTGTCTTTTAGTCCCTTCTGCAGATAGCAGAGTCCTGGAACTGCTGGGGGGCTTCTCTTCAGTGACATCTTACACTTTCTTTGATATTTTTGTTTATAGATCTGTAGGCAGGAATGAGGTATTTAGGCCTCCTGTGACCTACACTGAGCGTATGTAGGAGACCAAGTAATGCACATTAAACACAAAGTCACTCTATAGGCAAAAGTAAATTTTAGTTCACCCATGTTTGTTCGAAGTCTCTGCAGATCACTTGGTTTATTGGAGAATGTTGTTCCTAATTCCCAGCCAGTCATGATAATTTGCTGTCTAACACAAGCTTTTTGGATTCTCCTCTTTACCTGGAACACATAAACTGAACATTTCTGTGCCCAATATCTTGAATGGTATGGTCTGCCCTATGCTGGAAATATCAGTAGACATTATAAATCAAGAGGTTCTAAACAGCAACAAAACAGCAAGGGAAAGCGAGCATGATTCCTTTCCATTTTTAAGAAGGGTGGGTTTTCCTTTTCCTTTGGAAGCCGCAGCCATGGAGATAGCAGTGAGGTGTCAAGAGAGGACAATGAGGCTCCCTCCCATTCTTGTGATTCATCTGCCATAAAGGTACTGGCATCCCCAGGTTATTCAGGACAATGTGAAGTGGAAGGTGACACTGTCCTGTCACAGCAGAACCACCACCCACCTGAAGACCACATCCCGGAGAGCTCTACTGAGCAAGACAGCCCTGTGACACACACAGATGTGTGGCTACATGGAAGCATCATCATACTGTGGCTGATGCCAGTTTAGGTCCAACTAACATTCTGGGATGTGCTGAGAGAGAACTTGGCATGGGAAGCTGGGGCTCTACCACGCAAACGATAAAACCAGGAGACACCCTGGGAATAACAAATATGTTCTGAATGGATATGCTCATTTCAGCACAGCTCTAGATTGCTACTCTGTTAGTTTCCCAGTGGTCATTTTATAACTCATGAAGAAATTCACATATTCATCCAGAATAAGGTCAGAGTCTTTCATCTGCAATAGGGAAATAGAATAGAGATGTAGTTTCCATTCAACAATTGTTGTTCAGTGTGTATGCCCTACTCTCTCTCTCCTGCAGTGTGGATGCACCTTGCATTTTCCTGCACCCATCAATTTGTATGCCTTCTGCATATCTTTTTGAGTGGTCTTGACATAGTCCAGTTCATCCAGTCAGCCTATATTCTCTGCCTTAGGCCCAAAGAACTTCACCCTGTAGGCTGTTCTAACCAGGACCTTAGGGTAACTTCTTCCACCGCTTCTGGTGTTTCCAGAATAGCCACTGTCTCAAACATTCCCCACAAGTGTGGCCACCATATAAAGAATGTCCAAGACTGTCAATGTGTACGTAGAACTCTCTTTAATATGGCCACCTGGCAGGTAAAGCACGGCTTTCAGAAGAGTCTAACACTGCTGTAACATGACTTGAAATGTTTGTCCATTCTGTTGTATAAGGAGGTTTTGGACAACCTGTCTTTTCCTGGAAATATTTTTGTCTCTTTATCTTTTTCCAGGCAAGGTGTCAGGTAGTCCAATCTGGCTTTAAACTTGCTCTGTAACTCAGGTTGACCTTGTAATGATGACCCTTCAGTTTCGACTTCCAGAATTCTGGGATTATATGCTTGGGTCACCAGAATCAGCTTTACTAGGAATCAATGCATGACAGACAGGCTTCAAGCATACCGCACAGAAATTCTACTAACTGAGCCACATCTCTAGCCAAATGTTTCTTGCTATTGAGACAAGAAAAAGTCCAGCAGAATCTCCATACAAACAGAATGGACAAACATTTCAAGTCATGTTACAGCAGTGTTAGACTTTTGCTACAACACACAGTCATTGTCACAGCTAACCAGTATGAAAACCACTACAAAAATACATAAGAGAATGTGGGCAATCTTACTCCTCATTTGAGACTTGTTAAAGCATTTCTTCTGTGGTTTATCCAACTTGTAAAATCATTGATAGAGGGATTAGAATGATGGCTCAGAGGTTAAGAGCACTAGCTGGTTTTGTTGAGGACCTGGGTTTGATTCCCAGTACTCACATGGCAGCTAACAACCATCCCAGTTCCAGGGAATCCAACACCTTCTTCTGACTTCTGTGGACCTTGCACAACATGTGTGGACCTACATACATGCAGGCAATGAACTCATACACATAAAATAAAAATAAATAAAATGTTTTAAAAATATAATATTGATAGAGAGGTTGCAAGGGACACAAGTGATGAGGCTGTCAACATGGCACCATCCATGCTTCCCCAGGGTTCAGGTACTCTACCATAGGCCTACCACGTACGTAGAGATTCTGCGCATGAATCTTACATTAGGACCATACATATGATTATCTGTCCAATCACATCAGCTCTGAAATAGCCTCCTACCCATTTTTGGGGAGAGAAATTCAAGGTCATTAAAGGTCCCACAGCTGCCAGGTGGCCCTGGTGAACTTCCATCTCTCTGGTCCTGAGACTACATTCCTCCTTTTCTCCTTCTAGAATCCTCTGAAATAACAAAGTGGCTGTAAGGTTTGGTTAAGCCCAAGACCTAGCAGAAATGGACAAGAGACTCCTTCATGGGTGTTAACTGCCAGCAGGGATGTTAATTGGGCATGGCTGATAACTAGACCAATTTATTAAGGCACAGGGCCTTCTTGCTTAGGTCTGCCCCAACAGTGAAAATTCCTTCCTGTTTTCAGACTATAGCCAACTGCCACTTCTTCCATTATGATTTCTGATTCTGTCTAGTGTTGTCTTCCTTCCCAATATCCCCTTAAACAGAGCTTCACAAAACATAAGGACTTTTCCTTATTGAAATTAAATTTCTACATCTTATCCTCAGTTGCATTGATTCAGGCACATATTTTGATAAGCTACTATCAGTCACCAGGGCACTTTGTTTTATGGTAAATTATGCTTCAGAACATCTCAAAGTACTTGGCAAGGCCTTGACTTTTAGCCTCATAATATTCCAGAATAAAGTCACTTAAAGATTCCAGAAACAGAAAATGAAGCAAAGAAGAATGAGGTTGAACACTTAACAGAGTGGAGAGACCACTCTAGAAAGTTTCAGAGTGCTCAGTATTCCTAGTGTGCTCAGTGTCTCTGAACCAGGTCCCTCTCATGTGTTTCCTGGATTAAAACCAGGACAGGCCAGTGTGCACTCACCTTCCAGCGAACAGGGCCCAAGGCCTTGATCTGTTCGTTCATGTCTTCCTCCACGTTGAACTGACTGATGATGGAACTGATCTTGAAAGCCACCCTGTAATCCCTACACCACTGCCTCAGTTTGTGAAGATTTCCACATGGTTCTTCTTCCCTCAACCTCTGCCAGTAAGGACATTGACTTGCTCCTCAAAGCTGTCACAGGAAATGGCAAGAATGTCCAAGTACTCACATTCAGGAGAATAATGGTCAAAAATTCTACACCAAAGATATTTGAAAATGTCTTATGGAAACTACTAGCTTATAACTTCCTTGAAATAACAGAGCTACTCAATAGATCATTTTAAAACTCTGCATGCATGTGTGTGCATTCACACATATTGATTAATATATTTAAATTATGTTTTCTCATTTATTTTTGCATAGAAATCACATGTGATGAAAAAAAGCTATTACTTTTGAGACTTTTTGACTGATTTTTGAACAATTATGGACTTGCTTCTATTTTCCCATCACAAAAGTTGTTTTGCAGAAGATGTCTGGTATCTTTGCCAGATTTGTTAGTTCTTCTTGACATAATTTGTTCATTTAGTTTACATGTAAATATTTACAGAGACCTTGTGCTTCACCAGGTAGAACTGAACCGGAGGCTGAGAAAAACCCGGGTAAAATGAAGTTGAGGGCAGAAGCAAAGAACAAACAGCCCCACCCTATAAAGTCACATATTAAGAGCTCTGACAGACTCAGAAAATGCTGAAAACTGCCCTGGTTTGGGACTCCACTGGTTTCTCTAGCATCATCTGTTTCTTCTCTGCATTTCTTGTGATTTCTCTCTCTCTCTATTTCACCACATGCTCTCCCCTTCCTGTGGAGAACAGACATCCTCTGGGCTGGACTGAGTTATTCCTTGCCTTTGGCCAAGCTTGAGGTCTCCCAGTTATTGAGCTTTTCCAGACTTACCCTTCTCTTAAAATTCCTTTCAAATTTTAGAAGGTAAGGATTCCAATCACTCATTAAACGACTATTCTCTAATATCAGGAGAAAAGCAATTTCACTTTCTATTTTAGGCTTAAGTTCATACTGTCCACATGTAACAAGCATTTGGAATAATTCAGAGTCTGAACAAGGCAATTTCCTTCTATTTAGAACAACTCAAAATGTTCTCAAACTTGATCTCAAATAAATTCCTAAAGGGATATCACATTGGGATGAGGCAACCCATGGAACATGAAGTCTCTAACCCAAGCAAATGGAAAATAGAATTTCAAAAGCAAATACATAACGACCTGACTCTTCCAGGAAAGGCTTGGCTGGTTGATTATGATTGCTGAGCATCTGTAAGTCTGTCTCTATGTCCTGACAGCTCTACCTTTTGCTGTATTCACTGATTTCCCCTACACCTAGTCCCAGTTCTTGGGAAGACCTTTTAAATGATTGGTCTTGGGTATAAGCTAGAGTCATGGGGCATGTGGAATGAGCCTGTCAGAACTTGCCAGGATGTTTACAAACATTCATTGCAATTGAATGCATTGTTGGTGGTCCCAGTAACTATGTCTGGTCACTTATCAGTATGAACCTAAGTGACCAGCACTGAATAATACTCTTGGATCCAAGATTCAAGTGAGTCTTCTATGTAATGTCATCCTAAACTTGTCACTGAAGTTCATTGCTAGAAGGAAAACAGAACCTCTGTGGATTCAGTTGGAGAGGGACTTGGAAGCACAAGTCCTCCTCTCTGCACTTGTGATGCATACTTGTGTCCTGCTGTTTTAGCTCTATGTTTTCTTCCCTGTCCCTGGGAGCTATGACCAGGTCTCTCCATACTCAAGCACAGTTATCCACCCCAGGTCTTTTAATCCAATGATGGAGAAGTGGATGGAGATAGACTAAAGAATATATATATATATATATATATATGTGTGTGTGTATATATATATATGTTTATATTAGTCTTATACTTGTTCTTGATTCAAGAATTTAAAATGTTTCAATTTATGCACAAATATTTGTAATTGAGAAATTTTTAACATATAATATAGATTTGTGTATCTTGGAAAATGTGACAATCTTATAGACCTCAATATAGTATAAAAGTAAATTCAGGCTTGTGACTGACTGTCTACTTGACCACCACGAAGAATATTCCATTCCCCAATTTCTGTGCTTTTCTCTCTCTCCTTGGCAGTGATGCTGAGTTGCATCATTGTTGCATAGAAAAGCAGTTTTCTCTCTCTCTGCTGCAAGGGATAGGCTTCCAAATGGGATTGACAGCCAACTAACCAATAACTTAAGGGGTAGGTCTAGCGGAAACACAGAGAAGGCTGGAAAGGAGAGAGGCGGGCGCAGCGCCAGGGCACCATCCTTGTGCGTGTGTTCCAGAGGTGGGAGGGGGGACTTATGAGAATGCGGTCCCCACCATACAACACCTCCATCTCTCTCTCTCTCTCTCTCTCTCTCTCTCTCTCTCTCTCTCTCTCTCCCCGGGGATGAATCATTTGTAAGTAACATGGAATAAATTAAATTCTCTAAAAGAGCATTCCCTGTCTGCTCAATCATTTCAAACCTGGGGATGGGGTGAGGCCTCACTGTGAGATTCATGATACAGTTGGTGTAGCTGAGCAGGACCAACTGACAAAAGGAGAATGCTCCTGGGAAAAGGATTTATGGAGCCACTGCTAATATGGGGACCAGCCAAGGGAAAAGTATGGGCAGAAGAAATTTTGATATGGTGGATTATCCCCATAGGACTGGTGCGTGTGGTGGCCATTGCAGGGCTAGTATGGTTTATACTGAAATATGTAACTAAGGTGAACTTGCCTAAGCAGATGAGATTGGTGGAGAAAATACTGGGATGGCAGTCTAAGGCTGAGGTTGTATCCCAGAGAAAGATTCAAAATGTGAGAGATGAATTAGCTCGAGAGAAAGATATGAAGCTTCCTTTTTGAATACTAGCCTCTGATCTTGCTAGCAAATTGGATAAAAGAGAAAAGAACATAGTTTTCTACAGCTAGGAGTTGAAAAAGGGACGAAAACCCAGGTGAGGTTGATAATACAAGACCCAACCTGAGACCCCAGGACCTGGAACCCCTGGGAAAAATCAAGCAGCAATTAGCGGGGGGAGCAACCCACAAGAAACTCCGCAGGTTTGACCTGTAATACAAAAGGGAAAATCCACATGTCTGCATGTTGATAAGGCCTTAACAAGCATAAGAATTTAGTGAATAAAGGATTCTTGGCCCTAGAGCTGCTGGAGCTAGGAAAGTTGTTCAAACAAACCAGGAGGGAACCCTTAACTACATGGCTCGTAAGGCTGTGAAACATGGGAGCAGAAGAGATTATTTTCAATGCTGCAGAAGCAGGACAGCTGAGCAACATAACAGCTCACCCCTCCTTGAGATTTAGGCTGCATAACCTAAGGCAGTACAAAGGGAAATGGTCTCTGATAGACTGGCTTGTACAACCCATTAGAGAAACCTGGTTATCACCAGTGGAGGTTCCCATGGATTTCAGGAGCTGGAGCACAACACGAGAAGGACAGGTGCTCTTAAGAGAACTGGGTATGATGAAGGCAATGTATGGCACCCTGTTCACTGTACCAGATAGGACTGTGTTCACTAGAGATTTAATGAGGGACTTCATTGAACAAGGACCTCGACATTGGTATGGAAGTTTTGTGTCCCTACTGGATCTTGTTCCCTAGTGGAACAAGAGCTTTACAAGGCAGGAGAGGCTTTGACAGATTTAAACAACCTAGACCAGCCTGTAATGTATGCCTATAGAAGAACAGAACAGCCTAAAAGATGTGTAAGGGAGGCAAAACAGAAAAGGAGGTCTGCTTGGATTACAAATGTGGAGAGACATGTTTAGCCCAAGTTCCTAAAGAAAGGATTGATAAAAAGCCAAATTCTGGCTAATGCACCTTTGGGAGGATTTAAGCCCTGAGAAAAGGTTCACAAAAGGTACACAGAGGATAAAGATTATCCCAGGGGTGGATACTAACCACCCCCAGAGTAAATAGGGTACATTTCTCTCCTGTGACTCGCTATTCGAGGGGTGAAGACAGTTTGCCAGGCCAGGGCCTCTCCCAACAACCAGATGTGGTCAATGGAGAGACCACAGGTGTGGCTAGGGTCAGGAACCAGATCTAGGGTCTCCCTGGCCCTAGGAAACAACAGGTGTGACAGGGGCAAGAGAAGCCTTATTCCTCCTTGGCCCTATTTAGGACCAAGCAGCTTAGGCTAACACCAATGGGGTTGGAAAGGATAAAGGGATGCATGGAGGCTCCATGTGAGAAATCCAGGACACTAAATGGATTACATGCCATTGTACCCAACATGGATCTGTTGAAAAAACATCTGATGCAAATGAAAAGGAATTTTCTTTGCTATGTTAGACCTTGTATGTGTATATAATGTTAATTTCTGAGTGTTTTACAGATATGAAACCCAGTTAAGAGACGTCAAGTACACCTGAAGGAACAAGAATGGAATGTAACTCATACAGGGTACAAGGGTGAAGTATAGCTGTGAAATTCTGGGAGCTCTATGGGTCTAGGCCTGTAGATGCCAAAGAGTAAAAGTATACTTTATATGATTGTTAACTAGCAATTCCGGTACCAGGTATGGGTTACTCCCCTGTGAGCTGCTGGCTAAGGGAGCCTCAGAAGCCCCTTTTTACCCAAACAAAAGGCAATTGCCATATTATAATGCTGGCTGGACAATGGAAGTGGATGGTAAGGCTCTATTACTGAAGATGTGACATGGTTAGAGCATGGAAAGAGCGATCTAGCTGGGACCGAGCTGAAAACTCCCCGCAAATTGATGGCTGGCTTTCAGAGTGCTAGAGGGCGCTATGTAGGCTGCTATGGGAGAATGGTCCTGAAAAGCTCTGCTTCAGGACAGATCTTCTGTGCTTCACTGTCAGATGTCTCTACAGGTGTAATAGAGGCTCGTGTGGTATGTGAACCCCAGCATATTTAAAATTGGAATCAGGGCCTGCTCTTCAGGGAGGGCACACACACATCTGATATTAGGAAAAGAATGTAGACCTCCAATGGTGAGGGGGAGAGTTATAAGCCCCAATGAAGAAGCCACGGTAATTGCCTACGTATAATATAATAGGCATATATAATATACAACATATATAATATATATAATATATAATATAATATATAATATAATATTATAATATAATGTGCCTACTTATGTACTGCCGAAGCACTGTGTTTACACCCACAGGTTAGGTCATTCAGTATATGTGTGGATGTTACTTTTGCTGTTGTTGTTATTGGTGTTGTTGCTGTTTTACAATTATTGTGTTTTTACAGTAGAAGGAGAATCACTGAAGCAAGATGATAATCCATGCCACATTGAAAAGAACATCATCCTATACCTATTATTCTCCCTCCTCAAACCCCTTGCTCTTGTGGCTCAGGGAAGAGGTGGCAAAAAGTGTATAAGAGCCAGAGAGAAGAAGGGGTGGGATGTTGCATAGAAAAGCAGTTTTCTCTCTCTCTGCTGCAAGGGATAGGCTTCCAAATGTGATTGACAGTCAACTAACCAATGACCTAAGGGGGGAGGTCTAGCAGAAACACAGGGAAGGCTGGGAAGGAGGGAGGCAGGTGAGGCACCAGGGCACCATCCTCGCATGTGTGTTCCAGAGGTGGGGGGGGCAGGGGTGGGGACTTGTGAGAATGCAGTCCCTGCCATACAACACCTCTGTCTCTCCCTCTCTCTCCTCCTGGGAATGAATCCTTTGTAAGTAACCTGGAATAAATTAACTTCTCTAAAAGAACATTCTCTGTCTGCTCAATCAGTTCACACCTGGATATGGGGTGAGGCTGAATGCCATGCCTCACCGTGAGATTCATGATATAATCATCTTTCCCAGAAACTCACTAGAGTTTCCAATCCTGCAGTGTAGTGATGCTCCTGCTCCATTGCTCCATAACACAGGAACAGATACATGGAGGCCATCCTGAAGGGGGATGCTCCCCACAATCCCCTTCCCCTACCATGGTCCCCCACTTTCTGGTTATACTGCTTCCTGCACTGACTCTCTGTCCCAGAGTCTAGTTCCCACTGCTCATTTTGAACCTCCCAGTGATCTTCATCAGGTTCCCACCATAGGTGTCTGGTCTAATACACTGCTGCAGTCTCTTCCTTGTTTGTCCCTCGGAGCTGGGAATCCTCCCTTCCTGCTCAGCCTTCACAGACAGACCACATCCACCTGCATTTGCAACCCTGGAGACACATCATACAGAGATCACTGATTAATATCCCTAGCAGATTGAAAATCACAGCTGCCCTTTGAGTGACCTCAAAGCTCAAATTACTCACAAAGTAAGGACAGAACAAAGTTATAACTGCATCTTCTAAAATGACAGTAGTCATAGTCACACTTGTTTCTTTGGCCCTTCTTCATGCCATGTGTTGATTCAAGGACAGGACAAGCATGGAAAATTTATCCACAGGAGATTTCAGAAATCTCAAGGTTCAGGAGCTTAATCCAGGATGCATAGAGGAATTAGTAATCAGTATATATGTCTTGGCCTGATGTTTGTTCCAGCACAGTTCCAACACAGATATTTTACTACACAACTGTAGAGTATATGATTTTTCCCAGTGGTGGCTAAGCTTAGACTCTGTGTGTCCATGCTGGCTAACTTAGAAGGCACAGAAGAGATCTTCTTGCTAAGATCATCTGTTACCTGTCTTGTCATACTTATTTCTTTGACACTCTATACAACCAAATGGCTCTAATTACACACTGTGTCTGGAAGGAGATTAAAATAAACAAGATTTGATTCTCTTCCCTTTCAGTTCCCCAGAAGCTCTTTCCCAGGTCCCAGGATGGAAGGAAATACAATAGCCAGCATTATTATTTACAGTGACAAAGGTGTTAAGGAAGAAAGCTCACCACAGTTCCTGAAGCACCTTTCCCAGGTCAGCCTGCCATTACTCATGATGTGTATAGAAGACAAACAGAACTCTTTCCAGAACCCCATGAGCTTGCCCACATATCCACCCCAGTCATGAATGAAGCATTCAGCTCCCGAAAAGATCTGTCCCTATCCGTGAGAGGCAAAAGGTACATTTTTACACTTTTCAAATACTTATCTCTGTCATTTTGTTTTATTTATTTAGTTGATAGACCCCCAAGTACCATTCATTTTTATTTTAATGGCAAAATATCTCCTTAATGTAAAAGTAGCAAAATAGAAATATCTTAGTATTCTCCCTTTTCCTAGTCCTATTTTCCAATAGCAAAATCATTAATTGAAATAATATTCAGTTAGGAGTCTATCACATAAAAAGCACTCGAACATTTTGCTGTTCTTATGTTTAGTTCATATTTCAAAATAAAATCACTTGATTGCTTGGAACTAGTTCCATAGCTTAACAGACCCTGTTAGATGTCCAAAGGTACCACAAAGTGACCCACAGACACTCAAAGCAGAAAGCCACTCCCAGAGGCTTCTGGGAGAAGATGTGGAAGGCCATGGTAAGCTTGCCACAGCCTGGATGTCAGACCTCACAGCTTGGTTTTGTAAGAGAGTTAGACTTAAATACAAGGGCAGGAGAGTTCAAAAGCTACATTTCAAGGAAACACAAAGCTTTCAGTTAGGAAAACAGAGGCCAAGGCATAAATTGCAAAATTTCTGATGAGAAAAGACCAGAACCTGATCTAAAACTATAAGAGCAAGGAGCTCACCAATTTGGCTAGGCTGACTGGCAAATGAGCTTTAAGCATCTGCCTCCCTCAGCACTAGGGGTGTAGATATTGCAGCCACACTTAATTTTTGCAGGGTGCTGGGGATCTGAACTTAAATCCTCATGCTTGGCACTTTACTGAAGGAGCTCTAGCGGCCTCCCCCATTTATTTTACAATTTTTTAGGAAGTACCGTGGAATCCTGCGTTTCACTGTTCTGTGATCCTTTTTTTCTCAGAATGATGCTTACGTATTCTGACCATAGTGGAACCAGTCTGAGCTGAATCTCGGGCGCCCAATGCACAGCTTCCTGTCAGGAGCTGGGTGGTACTGGTGAGGTACCACACTTCTCTGGTCCCCCACTTCCTCAGCAGCAGACATCTCTTGAGATGTGTGTGAAGAAGGAAGCACCCCTTCTTCCACAGGAGCAGAGCAAGCCTGACAACGGGAGAGAACTCACGGAGTGAGCTGGGTTGTGCTGCCTGGAAACTGAAACTTCTTTTCCTGAATTAGGAAACCGAAAGCAAATTCTGTTGCGTTTAATGAAAGCAACATCACCTAACACACACCTCTGAAATCTTCAGTAATCTCTGGCATAACTGAGAAATGACTCTGGCCAGGTCACATGCATATGAAGTCAAACATTAGGTAGAGCTCTGAGGGGAACAGCACGGTTTTGCTGGAGCAAAACTTTTCAAGTTGTGAATCCCACCCAGCTCGGCTGCTATCACATAATTTGGTGTAAATTTTACCTGCCTGAGTGTTTTTTTTTCTTGTTTGTGTTTGGTATTTTGCTTATACAGGTGCTCTACCACTAGCTCCATTCCTATCCTTCACCTGCCTGACTTTGAGATACATCTGCAAACTTGGATAGTCCTACCTAACTCACACAAGACAGGTTAAGATTAAGGAGCTTGATGCAGACTAAACACGGAGTGTAATGTTTGTTATAATGTATGCTAGCAATACCTCCCCGCTGCCCCTTGTGTGTGCTGGGCACTGTGCTATAGTTTGTGTGGGCTGATGGATGGTACAGCTCAGGAAACTTACCTCACCAGGAAGTAAGTTCTGAATTGGTGTCACACAGTGGTAGCACTGCTCATCAAACATTACCTTATCTTTGCTCCTGAAGACTTCTCTGTTCAGGCCACTTCCTTTTATATTTCTTTATTTATTCATTCATTTATTCATGATTCATTCATTCATGTGTTCAGACATGCTTTCATCTTTCCATCTTGTGTTCCTTTGATGAATATTTATTGAGAGCCCCTGTGAATATATCATATAAAAATAACAAATATGAATGAACTTTAAATGTGTGGTGGTTAATCTTCATTGTTAACTTGATAGAATTCATAATTATCATGGTACAACTTCTGGTGTATGTATTTAGGTATTTCCAAGGAGTTTATGGAAGGAAGACTAACCCTAAATTTCCATGGCACCATCCCTAGCCTGGATCCCTAGATGAAATAAAAGGTGGGGGGATGTGAGCTGATCCCCAGTGTTCATCTCTTTCTGCTTCCCGAATGTGAACGCAAGGTGACCTGCTGCTCCAGCTGCCTTCCCTCCCATCTTCCTTCCCATCCGGAGCCTACGTGAATGCTTTTCTTAAGTTGTTTCAGATCTGGTATTTGCCATGGCAATGAGAACAGTAACGAATAAAAATAAGTGAAAATTCCTGCTCGAAAGAGGTCATGTTAGTCTCTGGTATTTTTTGAGGGCATTCTTCTCTCCTATCTTCTCTTTCTCCCATCGAAGGAGACGGTTCAGGAGGTACAGACAAAAAAAGCCCTTTTGTATGGATGTGTCCATGATGGATGACATCATGTGTATGTATGTCTGTGTGTATGCCTGTGTTTTTGTTTGAATGTAGGTGCATGTATGCTGTAGCTGGGGTGGAGTCAGGGGGTGCGTGTAGATTTCCAGCATATTCCATGCACTCTGAGGGTCACGTCTCAGTAGGGGTGTGGTGCTTTATTGGACTGTGGAATCTGTTTATGTCCTTGCAGCCATCATAGTCTTTCTTTAGGCATCTGTCTTTGTATTATAATACAGAGTGAGCTCACGAATAATCAAAGCACAGCATTATTCTGGTTAATCTTCATCACTAATTTGCTTTAATTTAGAATCACTTAGGAGACACACCAGCACACCTGTGTTAGTGTGGGCGTTTTAAGAGATGATTAGCTAAAGAGGGAAGATCCACCCACTCCCCCACTCCGAATCTAGTTGAAACCATTCCATGGGCTGTGGCCCCAGGCTAAACAAAAAGAAATGAGTGGAGAGTAGCATCCATGTCTCTCTACTTCCTGTTTGTGGATGTCATGTGACCAACTACCTCCCCTGCCATGATAGACTGTGTCCTCTCAAACGGTGAGCCATAATAAAACCTTCCTCAAGTTGTTTTCATCAAGTCTTTACCACAGCAATGATAAAACAACTAATACAAGCAGATGACTGTTCACAGAATACATCTAAAAGATCCAGGCTAAGTAAGAAATAGAGCTTTAGCCAAACTGCACAATATTTTATTTCTGCCTTGTGTACCCCATATCTGTTTTCTCAGACACAGTATTTTACTTCTACACATCTTTGTCTGACTTGTTCACATGGATTCTCTTGCACAATATGTCTTCTGTCTGTCAGCTTCCTTCACTTGATATTTTATTTGCAAAGTTATTCAGCTTACTATGTGTAATAGGTGATTGTGTATCTTCTTTTCTGTAGAAAGTTTCACTGAATGACCACAAGATGATTCATTCATCCTTTTGCTGTGATCAGGACTTGGGATATGTTACTACTGTGCTACAGATTTTCTTGCATGTGTTTGATATGCAGAGGCATGCACTGATGCTAGTTATGGGTGGTGGCTTAATCGAATCCAGGAGGGGGAATCCTAGTTCTTCAGGGTCCCATGTGTTCCCCTACGATGTATACCCACTAAAACTATTCTGAAGTGTCTGACCACAGGGTTGCTCAAGGGTTCTGGATGCTCACATCTTTCTTCCTATTTTGTAATGCCCTTGTTAGGATTTCTACTTCTTTATTTCTTATTCTCTCTCTCTCTCTCTCTCTCTGTTTCTCTCTCTCTCTCTTTCTCTCTCTCTCTCTCTGTGTGTGTGTGTGTGTGTGTGTGGTCATGTTTCCTTGTTATTTAGGACTTTTGGTTTTGGGGATTGGTGGTAAAGAGTTAATTGAAGATCTAATGCTATCGGCAGGCAGACAGAAGTATGACAGGGCCTCTGAAGAGCAATTATAGCCCCTTTCTGTTGTTTGAATTTTCTGTTTCCTGATGACTTATGTCTTTTATGTTGTTTGTTTGTTTTGAAACATGGTCTCCCTATAGCCCAAGCTGGCCTGTGTTGGGCCTTGTGGGTCCAGACATGTGGCCTGGTGCAGCTTTCTGAGCCTCACTTGAGTTTTGCAGCCTGTCTCTGACACTCCACTTCCTCAGAGGAGTGACTCAGCAAGGCATAACAAAATGGCCTCTACCTGGCTACAGCCTACATGGTGAAAAATGTTCGGTCCTTTGCTTCCCATGTTTTTAGCCCCACCCCTACCCTATATAAGACTGTGCCTGACACAATAAAACGAGATCTTGCTTGGACAGTTCTCCCGGCTCGGAGTGATGTTTTCTCCGGAGTGGAGAGGGGTATAGGCCCTCCAACACTTACCTTCTCGCTCAGGCCCCTGGAGGAGACCTGCTGGACCGGCTCCTCCACCACCCTACCTGCCAGTGAGAGAACCCCGCAGGCCTGAAACTTGCTATGTAGAAGAGTCTGGCCTCCATCTCACAGAGATCCCCTGCCTTTGCCTCCTGAGTGCTAGTGCTGGGGTTAAAGGCATGCACCATACCTGGCTTGTGTGTGTGTGTGTGTGTGTGTGTGTGTGTGTGTGTGTATGTTTGTGTGTGTTAAACATCTTTTAATATGCCTGATAGCCATTTGGATATCGTGTCTGTCAAAACCTTGCCTGTTTATTTTTGCATTTTATTACTGTTTTTGGAACTTACCATGTATTGTGCTTTTTAATATTTCATTTCTTTATTATTGTGTGTGTATGATGTGTGTCACTGGCACGTGTGTATCATTATGCTTTTATGATTGCCAGAGGACAACTTTAGAAGTCAGTTCTCTTCTTTTACCATGGAATCTGGGTACTGAGCTCAGATTCAGCTTGGTGGCAAAGGCCTTTTTCCACTGAGTCATCTCACTAGCCTGTATTGTGCATCCTTTTGGTCAAATGGATTGATAACATCTTCTTTAGATCTTTGCCTTTGTTTACAGTCATTATAGGTCCAGAGCTATAAATTTATGGGTCACTTTAAAGGAAATGAAATGGAATATCAAAGTGCTTAAAAGTGAGACTGAGTCTACTTTCTTGAAATCTCTCTTTCTGTGTGTGTGTGTGTGTGTGTGTGTGTGTGTGTGTGTGTACTGATTGTGTTTTAGAAGTCTTAAGATCTCCTTGTTACTGATTCACTGAATTAATACATGTCTCAGTGATGCATTCAGCTGGGGTCTGGTCCAACACAAGGCAGTAGAGGAAGAGCCAGGGAGAAGATGCCCATCAGCAGAGTTGGTGCAGGAAGAAGATTCATGTGTCATGGACTCTAGAGTGGCACCTCAAGCTCAAGGCTTTCCCACTCTGGACTGTTCAAGATGCCTCTTCTCTCCAGCAATGAACTGAACTATAGAGTTCTGTAAGAAATCACCACCCAGAATACCTGCTAGCATATCAGGTTCTGAACAATACACTGAGGCCTGGGCACACAGGAATATCCTGTTGTGTATGCAGTTGCTGTGTTAATTTTTCCTGAAGAGATAAAAACAAAAGTCTGTTGAGCCAAGATGGGCAGGAGTGACAGACCATGCTACCATTTCAAAGTCTAGATTGTTGAACCAATGAATTTATTGAGCTTTCTTGCAGAGCACAGATGAGGGATTATTTGTAGAAGCATGGATAAGCCCCAAGCAGCCGCATAACTACAGATTCCACACCATCATAGATGTTGTCCTTATACAAGCTTCATTGTGGAGTCTCACTTTTAATTAACTTTCTACTTCCTTTACACTCTAGCATTTTCCAGCATCACTAGCAGTTGGAGGCAGGGAGTTGTAGTTACTGGGAACCCCAGGTGAGGGCCTGCTGACCCTCCTTTCTTCCATCTGCTAGGTGGGTGTCAATAGCTTTGTTATATTACCACAGACTGGCTATCGCTATCACTGTATTGTTCGTTTCTAGTTGTCATGAACACCAGGGCCAAGTCCAGCATGCCCTTGTGTCATGCCTAGAGGAAAAGATGCCATACAACACCAGTCAAGGTCATTTCACTCTAGGACCCCCTTAGTTGAATGAGGTATGGATCAGCATCTTAGGGCTTGTTGAAACAGTTCTCATTCGTCAAGCTCACTTTATTGGCCTCCAAGTTGAACCTGCTATATTTACCGTAGATATAAACAAGGGCTGTGTGTGAACTCTGTTGTGACCCTTCTGGGAACTCATCAGTGAGCACTTGGAATTGAACTTTGCCACTGAAATGTGGCTATGAGGGACAGCCTAGGATTGGCAGGCCCTCTGAAGGATGTGTGATCATGCTTTCCCCTAAAATAGGGGTATACCCAGCTGAATGTAGGATCAGGTATAGGAGAATGCTGTGTGTTTCAAGTGGACCAAATCCACATTAGTTGGGTCTAAGATGAACTGCGGTACTCTTGCTTCTGTGAACTAAGGAGAGACATGCTGGGAAGAGGAAGCACAGCCCATTCATCAGACAGTCTCATGGAATGCAGAGCAAGCCACATGCACTGCAGCTGTCAGATTGAAAGGAGAAGATCCTCTGAGAGCCACTGTCCCTCTGGTGCTGATCTGTTCTGAATGTGGGTTCCAATCTGGACTCCTTTCTGCAGTCCTGCTGGTTCCCACCACTGAGTCTTCTGAGATCTTCAGGCTAGATCCTTGCCCTTCTGTGTAGATGGTGATGGCAGTGCGTAAGGTTTGCCTGATTGTGTTGGGGTGTGGATGTTGTATATTTCTACTGAGGGAATCTGGTTAGGACAATATCAGAACCAGACACTTCCACATCACAGAAATTGGTCTTGTGTAGTGGATTTACTTCACCCCAACTGTTAACTTTTCAGGATGCTGGACTGCTTAACAGGTTCTGTTGGGCATAATGCAAGGTGGGCCTAGCCCCAGGCCACCTGCTGGGAGGAATAGAGGAATGGCTCCTGTGGGAGTGGCTCCTCTACTCTGGCTAGTTGTGAGACCAGCATCTAGAAAGTACCTGCCTACCTGGGGACAAGCTTACTATTGGCTGTATTTGGGACCCACCCCATAAGGTCATTGGCTATCCAGACCTATAAGAGCTTGTGTACCTATTCAATAAAGGAGTTTGCCACGTAAGTATGCAGTGCCACGCAAGTTGGCGATGACACGCACTTGGCCTGCTTCCTATCCAACTCCCGGAGTCTGTGGCTTGACTCTGTGTCTACTCACCCCGGACCCCTCGGGCTGGCCCGGAGTGGTGAGACATGATGGTAACGGACATGACTATATAAGGTTCCATGAGAACAGCAGCCCCTACCATGCCGGTGGCAAAGACTGAGGTACAACCTCTCCTCTCCACCTGCATGCTAGTTCCTTCTGAGATTATCAAAGTTTTAAGTGTTGGTTTCCCAATTGTTGATTTTAATGTTAGACTGGGGCATTTTGTGTAGTGACTTCGGCCTGCTGTAGAGGATTGTCTGATGTGGACTGTATTAATAATCTTGTTGAATTTTAAAGTACACTTGCCTTCAGTAATCACAGTATGCACAGCATGGGTGACTGTTGCACACCAAAGAGAGATTAACACGGAGTTGCAGAAAGAAGGCCAAAATGTTTGAAATATTTTAATATGCTAAACATGTTGTGATAGACTAGACCCATACTCAGAAACACTGTGTAATCCTACACACACACACACACACACACACACACAAACAAACTTATCTATACACTCTCAGATGAAGTCTGCATGATCTCTGCATAATCATAGCTTATTAAAAAAAATCTTTTCATTAAGAGAGTGGGACACGTGACGGATTAATGCTGCAAGGGACCAGTTGCTTCTGGGTTTGATTGCCTGTCTATCTATGTGACAGTCAAACCCCAAACTCTAATACAATTTGTCATACAGTTCAGCTAAGTGACCACACTCATCTTTTAGTTTAAAATGAAACAGGCCATCATTGTATCATTTAACACTAGATAATAGAGATGATGAATGCAACGTCCAAATCCATACAATCATTGCACAGAGACATATATAATGCTTAACAAACATTAAAACATTCTTTATTTTCCCAATATAAAGCGTATGTTTCACAAAATGAACACTCATGTTTTAAAGTGGAAAAGCAAAAACACATTTAAATCCAAGTTTGATTTTTACTCTGATAATAAAATATCCTATATTTCTCCTTTAAGAAAAAGAGATTTTTGAATATTTTACACATGAAAGTCTCACAAATCTTGAGCTTACATAAAGGGGTTAGGAGTGGCCAAGACAGCCGGGAAATAAATTTAGAAAGCAGCTCATTTCTCAAGTCAACTTTGTTCATATTATAGTTTTCCCAGGGAGAAAGAAAAATACAGTTTTTCTCAACCAGAAAGAAATCCATTCCAACTTAGAATATTTAGGTTTCAGGTTCAAGTTAGCTTTCAGGTCATGTGACTGAGTCCCCACTGAGTATCATCCATTGTCCTCTGGCTCTCACAAGTGAACAGAGTGTACTCCACTCAACTAAAAGATTTGTTTTGCATGTAAGCTGATGATATAAAGATCATTGTAGCTTAGGTAATTTCAAAATACACAAGGGAAAACAAGATTCATGTTTCTCTTAAAAACATGTAAGAGTTGGGGGAGGCTTGCCTTGTAATCCCTTTCACTTGGAGACTGAGGCAGGAAGATCATGAGCTCCGGGCCAGCCTGGGGTACTTAGTTACATCCTGTCTCAAACAAAATCAGAAAAAAATGATAAAACAGACAAAATATATACAGAGAAAATACAGGACAACCTGTCCTATTTTTGATGAGATGCAAGTATGTCTCAATTGAACTATGGTGACCTAACTGAAGCATGGAAAGTTCTTGTGATAAGAAAGATCACAACAATGAGTCCTGTGCAAAGTCCTGGTTTTGATCTTTGCCCCAATTCAATAATCAATTGATCAACAAACAAAAATCACCAAGCTGGGAAAACACACTGAAACAAAATTTCTCTAAATACTTAATGAAATCAGATACCTAAGTGTCGTCTAGTGGCGACATTGAATTTGCAGTAGAATTAAACTGCAAGGCCTGTTTAATGGAAACTGCGTTTCTATGATCCTGCTCTTTTGAACAATGATAGGAAATTATTATTTTCTGAATCCTGAGATGCTAAGTTACATAATTAAGTTCATGCAATATTTCCACAGGAAGAGGATTTTGACTAAGTGATGTTCTTTCTTGTGCCTTTTTGATACAGAAAAGGAGCTGCTTCTTTTCATATTGACCTAGGCAGGGTCTTACTTCAGAGTTAGTTGAGAATCTGTCTCCTGCCACAAGTTTACACTAACGCCAGGCCCACTCTAACTTCCCATCAGAGTCTTTCCAGCCTACTTTTATGGGCTGTGTTCACACAGCTGTTCTCTTATTTCAGAATGAGGGTACAGCTTTCTACTCAAACAAACTTGTATTTTATTATGACAGACTCTTGCCTGAATACTGGATAGGTGCAGCCACGCAGGCACGCTTCCTACGCCCATACCACGAAAGGTAAAGTATATCTTGATTTTTTGAAGAATCTTCGAGGAGGAGTTGGCACAGCCTAGAACAGCCATCATTGAGAACCACAAGGGACTGAGCCCTGCCATCTTCCTGTACTTGATCGCTCCTTCCAGGTGCTCTTTGCAAATGAGTAAGATTCTCATTTACAGTTTTTTGATTGTGTGTGACTTTTTCATACTTTTCAGCAAAACATCATGAACACAAGGCAGAAATTGGCAATGTTAGAACAGGTAGCAGTAATACAAAGGCCTATTTCATGCTGTTTCTTGGTGAGAATACTGACAGATTTAGCAGAAAAGAACTGACATTCTCAAACAAAAACCAGGCTTCAAAATAAAAACAAGGTAGTAAGGTAGTCACACTAATACTCTCTTAAAAATCAAACACAAACCAGATATTGGCTCATTGGGAACCCTGGAACTTATTTCTCACAGAAGCCACTGTCCAGCAGTGTGCAAAGGGAGCTCTCAAAGCTCTCAGTTGTTGTCATTGCATTGTATTGCTCCTTTCTTAGTTCAAACAAGCTGAAAAACCAGGTGGCTGTTCTGTAACAATAATCCGCAGACCATCAATGTGATGTGCCCCAGAGGATCAGATTTTCAGCCCTGGAGATAAACCAGGATCCTAGAGTCACGGAGGACAGAAGACAGCTGCATATGGACTTCCCCACAGGAGGATAGAGTCCCCTTCCACTCCCGGCCTCACCAGTCCAGCTTCAGGTCTGCCTTGCTCCAGACATACCTCCCACCACGCCTTAGAAACATCTTCTCATCAAACCCACTGAATTTTATTGCTTCTTCCACGCCGACGTCCAGAATGGATTTGGAAGGGTCCTTTCGCCCACCAGTGCAGTTCAGAAAGCGCATCTGGAAAATGCAAGAAACTGAAATGTTTCATGTGTTCTATCCTGTAACATGAACTGAGAACATCTGTCTAGAATCACTTCAGATATCCCACTTGTGTCAACAGATGTGTACTGAGAACTAGCCAGACTTTGATGTCCTTGGGGTCTACCCTCTGCTCACAGCCCTGGAGAGGGTGGCAGGAATATGTGAGGGCCCCTGAGCATGTCAGGAACAGTACACTGTCACCTCCTGAGGTCGTGGTCCTCTAGTGCAGTGAGGCAGCAGGACAGACTTCCCCTAAGTTCTGCCTTCAGAATTTGTCTGACAGCATAGAGTATAGGAAATGGGAGAAGCACAGTGGCCTGGGGCAGCACTGTGTTGTTAGGAAGTTGAGCTGAATGACCTGGATAAAGTGACAGCTGTGTGTCAGTTGGAGTCCTCATGAAGGCACTTTCAGAAGAGCTAGGGGATAAGGAAGACACTAAGGAGATCGGTAAGTGTCAGAACAAGGAGAATCAAATGTTCTCCACACATATCCTATCGGCTTTTCTTCCTTTGATTCCAAGTAAATTGAGAAATGCTTTCTTCAGACTTCCTGTGCCCTACACTGAGCATGGTGTAGGAAACCAGGTAATGCGCATTACCTCAACTGGCAAAAGAAAAGTTTGGTGCACCCATGTTTGTTCTAACTTTCTGGGGATCACTTGGTTGTGGAAGAACATTGTTCATTATCCCCAGTCATGACAATTTTCTGTTCAAGACAAGCTGCTTGGATTCTCCCCTACTTGGGACCCATAAACGGAACCAATTTTTGTGGTTATTTTCCGTTATGCTATATTAAATTCATGTTGATGATAAAGAAAATTGCTATAACATTTCATTAACTTGAAAATGTCAAAATACATGTTATACCAAACATTTTTCAAGAAACCAATGTCAGTATTGGGCCCAAAGTTCTTATTGGAGCTTGTTTCTTAAAAATGTATCTTGGAGTGGTATGGTCTGTCCTGTGCTGGAAATATCAGTAGACATTATAAATCCAAAAGTCCTAAACAGCAACAAAACAGCAAAGGTAAGCGAGCATGATTCCTTTCCATTTTTAAGAAGGGTGGGTTTTCCTTTTCCTTTGGAAGCCGCAGCCATGGGGATAGCAGTGAGGTGTCAAGAGAGGACAATGGGGCTCCCTCCCATTGTTGTGAAATCATCTGCCATGAGGGTGCTGACAGCCCCAGGTTATTCAGGACAATGTGAAGTGGAAGGTGACACTGTCCTGTCACAGCAGAACCACCCACCCACCTGAAGACCACATCCCGGAGAGCTCTACTGAGCAGGACAGCCCTGTGTCACCCACAGATATGTAGCTCCGTGGTAGCAAAATCACCTGTTTGCCAGTCCATGTCCAAGTTAAGGCCCTGGGATGTACCGGGAAAGACTTTAGGCCGGTACTCAACTCCTGCTGCCCCAGGACTTATAGAGAGTACTCAACCACTCCTCAGGTCATAGGCCATATCCCCACTGTTCTCTCACAGGCACTCCAAAAGCTATGCTCCAGGACCCATAAGGAGCACCTGTCTAGTGGTTAGGTCAGAGACCACACCTCACCTGTTCCACACCTTCTTCTCTGCCAGAGGCTGTGCCCTTGCTAACTGAGCTGGAATCACCTCAGCTATCCTACCCTTGAACTTCAAGCATCTCCCAGCCAATCCCAAACCAGCCCATCCAGAGAAAGAGTAGGTCCATATCCAAACACCCATTAAGTCACTACATGTGGACCAGGAAATCATATTAAGCAACTAAATCAATGAAATAACCCCAGTTACATAAGTACAAAGGTGAAATACAAACAACATGAAAAACCAAGATAATATGTCTCTTCTAAAAATCACCAATCTCATTGTATTGCTCCTAAGTGAGAGCAACTTAGAAGCAACTCTAGAAAATAATTCAAAAGAACAACTATAAATATGTTCAAAGAATTCAAAGACAACAGGAATAAATCCAGAACAAATTTTAAGAGGATAAGAATAAATTCTTGAATGAATTCCAATACAATTCAAAGAGAAAAATAAAGAAGATCATTTAAGATATGAAAATAGAATTAAATAAAAAGACAGGAATGCTAAAGGAAACCCAACTGAAGGGAATTTGGAAATGGAAATTTCAACAGGTCAGAGAGCTCCCTGGAGAGCCTCACAGTAGAATGTATCACACGGGGGGGGGGGGGTCAGAGTATCAGGATGGAGATGGTATGGGGTGGGGGGGATTAGGTCACTCCAGTAATCAAAGTGAAAAGGGCTATCATGCCAAAATCAATTCAGAGATTCAGTGAAATCCCAATTCCATTCTTCATAGAAATGGAAAAAAATCTTAAATTTCACAGAAAGTATGAATATGATAGCCAAAGAATTCTGACAAAAACAAATAATGCTGGCAGGATTGCCACGCTTGTTGGTAAGTGACTTGGCAGAGCCCTAGTTTAAAAAACCAAACAACATGATACTGCCACAAAAAGAGACATGTCAAAAAACTAGAAAAGAGGAGCCAGATATAAGTCCATGCAACTGCAGCTGCCTAATATTAACGAGGCCAAAAAAAAAAAACTAAGGAAAGACAGCATCTTCAAAAAATGGTGCTGGAGAAACGGGATATCAACATATAAAATAACAAAACTGAATCTTTATTTCTTATCCTTCATAAAAAAAACTCCAAATCAATCAAGATCTCAAGGAAAGTACAAAACTCTGAATTTGAGAGGAAAAAGCAGAGAACAAGTTGTAAGAATATGACTTTCTGACCAGGACTCTGATTGCTCAAGAAATGCAACCAATAATTGGCAAATGGGATTTTATAAAATTAAAAATCTCTTGTACAACAAGGGAAACAGGTAGCTAAGTGAAGAGATAGCTTCCAGAATAAGAGAAATTCTTTCCCAGCTATATATCTTTTAAAAAGAAAAATACATAAACTGTGCAAAGAACTCAAAAAACGAAGCATCAAGAAATAAACCCTAATCAGAAAAAAATGGAATATGAAATTAAATGGAAAATTCTCAGTGAATAAGATGAGAAATATATGGAGTGAGGTCACTCAGACCTAAAGGACAAATGCCACGTGGTTTCTGTCATATGCAGATCCCACATTAGAATTTTTAGATTTTTCTGCTTAAGTTGGTGTGCCCTTAGAAGCAAGGAAGCAAGAAGCCTTGAAAAAGGAATGGGGGGTTCAGTGTTAAGAGTGGGATGGTAAACACATGGGATGTGAAAGCAGAAGGACAGAACACCAGGGATGGAAAAGTTTGAACAGGGCTGAGACCAGTTGATGGGGAAATGGGGTTGGGGGTGGAGGAGTAAAGGAACAGCCAACTCCAAATAAGAATGTATGAAAGCGCCATATAGAAACCTACTACCATGTAAGCTAACTAAAAATATAGTTAATAACAGAAGTAAGAAGCTTGACCATAGGTACCATGCATAGGTGGATATGCTCCCAGAAGTCATAAGGCTTTTATCCAAAATCCCAGTGCTAGGTATGGAATATCTTCCTATGAGTTGTTGGCCAAGGAGCCTGTCCAAAATAAGAGAGGCGACTGCCAGCTCTTAGTGTCCCATGAGAGCTAGATTGTAAGACTTTTCCTGAAGAAATATGGAATATGTAGAAAACAGGTTGGAACTGAGTTGAAAGGATTCTGGCTTTGTCTGGCCAACATTCACAGTGACAGAAGATGCCACATTGGCTATTGAAAGAGAAAAGTTATCAACCATCTTACCCAGTTATGGACCTCGCATGCTACAAACTGACGTGCCAGGCAAGATACACCAAGTGGTGAAATACGATATAACTACGTGGAGGTAACCAATTGCTTACTGATTGGCTGTAAGGCTTCCTCAGTGCGAGTGAATACATGCCTGGTACTGCAAACCCAATCAAAAGCTTTTGTCTTGAGAAGTCACAGGCTCTAGGATGAAACCTATTGATGCTTCTCTAAATGGACATATAAATTTGTCTTCTAAATATTTATGTTTATGACCATTGACTAGTGCTACCCTCAGCCTTGGTCAGAAAAGCATCCTTCTGCAATGGGCAGTGGTTAAAAGGAAGACTCATAACTGGTCCAAGTGCTAAGAATAAATGACTGTGGAGTGCTCAGCTGTAAGTGGGACATCTGTATCACCCCTTCCAAGGCCACATTACAGATGAGAGAGTGGAAAGACTGTAAGACCAGAGCATGGGGAGGAGTGCTGTGACATGTTGTCATCTACATATGACATGGCTGTTAAACTCATGAACTCACAACAGCTCTGGTTACCTACACAAGACCTGTCTAAAAAGTCATGAAAGCAGAAGGGAACTAGTTGGGAAGAAGAGGACCAACAGGAACAGGAGGGGGTAAGAGGGTAATTCTGTGTGAGTGAACATGATTGCAATATAGCGTATGCATGTATGGAATTTGGAAAAAAAAAAAACTGGTATGTGAAGCCAGGGCTCTGCACAAGCACAAACCGGGGCTAACAAATACGTTCCAAATGGATGCGCCCACTTTAGCACAGCTCTAGGATGCTGTGCCATTAGTTTTCTAGTGGCCATTTTATAACTCATGAGAAATACTCACATATTCATCCAGAATAAGGTAGGAGTCTTTCATCTGCAAAAGAGAGTTCAAAGAAAATTTGAGTTTTCATTCCATGTATATCCTTCAGTGTGCCTTCAGCTTGCATTTTTCTGCATCCAACATGTCCCATCTATTTGCACGCCTTTGAAGTGGCCCTGACCTGGGGACGCTTTTTTCACAGCAGGATCCAGTTCATCTAGTCAGCCTAGATCCTCTGCTTCAAGCTGCTGAGAGTGGGCTGACTTCTCTCAACCCTCCTCCAGCTGTTTCCAGAGGAGCCAGTCTTTATCTCTGACATCCCCCAAACAGTAGCCACCATACAAGAATAAGCAGATCTCTGTTTAATATGACCACCTGGGAGCTAAAGGTAGCTTTCCCTGATGGTTCTTTTGCTTTTGTTTTTCTTTTGTGGGTTCTTTGTTTGTTTGTTTGTGTGTGTGTGTTTTGTTTTATTTTTTTGAGACAGAATCTCAATATGTAGCCCTGGCTATCTTGCAACACATTATATAGACCAGAGTGGCCAAGAACTCACAGAGACCTGCCTGATTCTGCCTTCAGAGTGCTGGAATTAAGGTGTGCTCCACCATTCTGGACTCCTCTGATGATTGTAAAATTGCTCTAACATTACTTAAAATAGTCATACATTTTGAGGTTATATGGAGGCATTTCTGGATTTTCTGTTGGGAGATTTTGGAAAGCTTGTTTTTTTGTTTGTTTATGTTTTTCTGACAAGAGCCAGTAGTAAATATTACTTTTCTCTTTCTCCTCTTCTTTTTTCCTTTTCTTTCCTCCCTCCCTCCCTCCCTTCCTTCCTTCCTTTTTCCTTGTTTCTTTATGTCTACCTTTTCCTTCTCTTCTTCCCTCCTTTCCTTCTCTATCTCTCACTTCCATTTTGTCTTTCTGTCTTTCTTACAACAGGGTCTCACACAGCCCAGGTGGGCTTCAAACTCTCTGTGTAGCCAAGTACATCCTTGAATTTCAGATCATCCTGCCACAAGTTCCTGAATGCTGGAATTACAGGTTTGAACTACCATACCCAGTTTCACACTATGCTGAGGATCATATCCAGGGCTTCATGCATGCTAGGCAGGTACCCTATAAATGGTGCCACATCTCAGTAGTATTTCTTGCTGTGCAGGCCCCACAGTCTCTATAGCACCTAGCAGCTTTGCACCACCATGTGAAAGCCACCGCAGAAAATGCACATGACTATAGACATAGCCCTGCTCCTCCACAACTTTATTTATGGACCCTGAAAATTAGCAGTGCATTTGTTCTACATTTATCCAACTTTAAGAATCACTAACAGGATGTGAGGGATGGTGTGACGAAACTGATATCAACATGGCATTACCCATGCCTTCCCTCAGGGTTCAGGCTCGACGTAACAAGCTTGTCTACAGCATTTGTAGAGATCCTGTGTATTAATCTTATATTAGGGTCATACATGTGATTACACACCTAATAACATTGTCTCCCAAGTAGCCTACTGCTCTATTTTGGGGAGAGAAACTTAAAGTCATTTAAGATTCCATAGCTGTCAGGTGGCCCTGGTGGAACTCTGTCTCTCTGACCCTGAGACAGCATTCTTCCCTTTCTCCAGAATCCTCTAAAATAACAAGGTGGCAACCTGGAAAGCTCTTGAGCGAGAGAGGCCCCTTTTGAATCAATGTAGACATGTGGTAGTGAACAAAGTAGCTTTTGCTGAATACAACCTTCTGGTTGGATTCAGGCACCAGGCAGGACACTTCTTTGTGACGCTCTAAGAATGCTTCGAATTCTTCGTTGCTTACAAGAAATCTTTCTGCCTCCCTCAGGGCATCTTCTCCAGAGTTTTCCCCCTCAATGAGGAGGCACTGGAAGACCTGGAAGAAGGAGGCATCTATAAAAATCCTTCACCCCTTGTTGCCAGATAACAGCAAAACCCATCCCAAGGGCCTGTCTAGAAAGTCCAGAGTGCTCAGTATTCCTAGTGTACTCAGTGTCTCTGAACCAGGCCCCTCCCATGTGTTTCCTGGTTTAAAACCAGGACAGGCCAGTGTGTACTCACCTTCCAGCGGACAGGGCCCAGGGCCTTGATCTGTTCGTTCATGTCTTCCTCCATGTTGAACCGATTGATGACAGAATTGATCTTGAAAGCCACCCTGTAATCTCTACACCACTGCCTCAGTTTGTGAAGATTCTCCACATGGTTCTTCTTCCCTTGACCTCGGCCAATAAGAACATTGACTTGCTCATCAAAACTGTCACAGGAAATGGCAAGAATGTCCAAGTACTCACCTGCAGGAGAATAATGATCAAAATTTTTTCCCTGTAACAAACAAGCCCTCCAATTCATTTAAGACTCCTTATAATAAAGTATCTTCTTCCCATGTATCTTCAATTTTTCTGTGATAATCTTTCACAGACACTTGAAAGTACCTGAGATATGAGTTACATATGGCATTTGCATAAAATAATCATTAAAATCCACATAAGCATAATAAAATCATTGAGCTACTTAACACAATAATTTTAAAGCTCTGCATGCATGAATTTACATAAAAAATTGTTAATATATTTTAATGAAGTTTTTCCAATTATTTTTTTCATAGAAATCATATGTTATGAAACCTGTGTCTAAGGCACTAAGACTTATAAGCAGTTGTAGATTTGTTTCTATTTTTTTACATCACAGATATTGCTTTGTAGAAGATGCCCGGAGTTTTTTCAGGTTCCTTAGTTCTTCTTAACATATATTATACATTTAATTTACTATATAAATATTTACAAAGACCCTGTTCTAAGTCAGATACAGTTCAACTAGAGACTGAGAAAATCCAGATAAAGAAAGCTGGGTACAGGAGTCAAGGAATAAACAGGCCTCACCCTGCAAGATCATATACTAAAAACTACAGTTAGCCATTAACAGAACTCAGCAAATACTGAAAGTCATCTTGTTTGGGCTCTTCTTCACTTGTTTCTGTAGCATCTGTTTCTCTCTGCATTTCCCAAAATCCCCTCCCCATCTCCCTTCTTGTGAAGGGCAAGCGTTCTAAGGTATTCACTGGCATTTGCCACACTTGAATACTTCTAGCTACCACATCTTTTCAAACTTGTCTATTTTATCTAAAAATTTCTTTCAAATAAACATTCTTCCAGTCACTTTTCTCTAAAAGAGTGAAAAGACTAATTTCAGCTCATGTTTTAGGCCTAACTTCATGTTTCTAGTATGTAAGAAGCTCAAACCAGACTCAGAGTAAGGCAATTTTCTGTTAGTTAAAATAACTCAAAAATTTTCTAAAACTTGATCTCAAATAAATTACTAAAGGGATATTACATTAATCTGAGGTAGCTGAGCATCTAGCCTATAGCCAAACCAAATGGAAAACAGAAATTTGAAAGCAGGTGCATAAAGACCTGACCCTTTCAGGAGAGCCTTGGCTGATTGAGGATCTGTTAAGTCAGTTGCTATATCCTGACACCTCTCTAACCTTTTGCTGTTTTTCAGTGATTTCTCCTATGCCTTGTCACAGCTCTTAGCAAAACTGATTTAACAGAGCAGATCTGTTTGATGAGCCCTTGTGTGTTTTGGGAAGAGCACGGGATTCTGGTGGGAGCTTGTGAAGCCTCTGTATCTACGGCTGTACATCCTATATAACCCCAGTGGGGGATAGGTATAAGGTGGAGTTGTGAGGCATGTGGAACCAGCCTGATAGGACTTTTCAGGATGTGTATAAATATTTATTGGACTTGGATGCATTTTTGGGGATCCTGGGGTTAGGCCTGCACTTAGCAATACCTTAATTAATGATCAGCCTTGAATGAAACTTCTGGATCTAAAATCCAAGTGAGTCTTCTGTGTAGATCTGCCAAACATGTCTTTGAAGTTTATTGCTAGAGAGGAGAACCTGTGTAGACTCCGCTTGAGAGGGACTTGGAAGCACAAATCTTCCTCTCTGGCTCAGTGATG
Source organism: Eospalax fontanierii (assembly GCA_035773235.1). Lineage (NCBI taxonomy): Eukaryota > Metazoa > Chordata > Mammalia > Rodentia > Spalacidae > Eospalax > Eospalax fontanierii. The sequence goes on from CM069529.1 coordinate 54,296,376, forward strand.
CACACATGTGCCCCGTTCTTTTTGTTATGTCTTGCTCTCACAGAATGAGTCTTAGGAAGCTTGCTAGCAAATTCCTACAATTGGAGAGGTTGTGAATGCTGAGCTGGTTCTCCCCATGCCTATGCACACAGATCCAATTTCAAATGATTTACAGATATTTATAATTGGGATATTTAACATCAAATATAGTTTTATCTGGTTCCCAACCTTACTTTGAACCTCCCACTGGTCTCTAGCAGGTACCTATTTTCACAGACATCTAGTTTGACACTTGGTCCCGTGTTCTCTTTCTCTCGAGTAAGAGTGAAGTTCATGAGGGACACCCCCTCCCCACCCCATTCTTCCCTATTCTTTTTGCCATAATTGTCAGCCTTAAAGGCTCCTCAGTTGAGGAAGTTATTAACACCCATAGTGAAAGCTGTAAAGAGAAACAAAAATTGACCCTGCAAGTCTCATCTTTGTCAGACCCCCTCCCTAACTCAGATGAGGAAAAGGAATCCCCAACTGCCAAGGATACAACAACACCCACCCCTCCCCCAGTGTGGGCTGGAGAACCAGAACAGCCATTACAGGCTCAAGCTTTTCTCAGCACTTAGATGGAGCCTCACCCTGCCTGGGTATGCCATACCAACTGCTCCGCCTGCCCTGCACTGGGCAAGCCCTACTGCCCTCCCACCACTACCCCCTGCCACCCTGCTCCTCTCAACTTTATCCATTACTGTAGGATCAGATGCAGCAGTTAGGCCCTGGTGCCCCACTCCCCTCACTGACCTGACTCTCATTAGCAAAGTGGCTCAGGAGGCCATCGTGGACTCTGCATACTTTGAGCAGGTCCTCTTACAGTGGGCCACCAACCTCCAGACTTACTATGACTGGTACTCACTCTTTAAAGCAGTCCTTTGCCCTTCGGAGTTCCTTCAATGGAAAGCATCCTATAACGACCTGGCTGAATCACTGGCTGGCCAAAATCTCCAACTGGGGATGCTGGTTTCTCTGGACATGCTACTTGGTACAGGCCCCTGTACACACTCTGTGGCCCAAGCCACAGTGGGAATTCACACCTACTTTGACCAAATTAAATCTTTGTCCCTCCAAGGTCTTAAGGTCTGCCTCCCACAGAAACTAGACACATTTTTCTTTAATTTAGTCCAAGGCCCATCTGAAGGTTTCATAGATTTCCTTTCATGTGTGACAGAAGCTGTGGACCGCCACAGCCCACCTGGCCCCACTAGAGATGCACTAGTCAAACAACTGGCTTGGGAGGGGGCCACCACGGCAGCTAGCAATGTTATTGCTTCTGTACGCAATGAGGATATTAATTTAAAGATATTAATTTAAATATTATTTAAAGATTTCATCTCTCCCCCTCTAACCTGCAGGTCCTCTACCCGGAGCTTTCTTTTAGCCAATATAAGCATCTAATCTGTACATGTAAGGCCTGTGCCCCTTTGGCCCCCTTGGCTCACTGTGGACACAGGGAATTAACCCTAGAGGCCTTACATCAAATGCCATCTGGCAAATAGATGTCACCCACATACCTTCGTTTGGCAACCTTAAATATGTCCATGTCATCGTGGACACCTACTCCAAATTTGTCTTTGCTATTGCCCTTCCAGGTGAGAAGGCTCCCACTCCATTAAGGCAACGAAAACCTCTGTGCTGGTCATGGGTGTACCCTGGGCGATTAAGACAGACAATGGCCCAGCATATACATCTGCCCAATTTCAGTCTTTCATAGAGTCCTGGGGTATTAAACAGTCCACTGGCGTCCCCTATAACCCTCAGGGCCAAGCCGTATTGGAGAGGACTACTATAACCCTCAAGGAACTCATTATGAAGCAGAAAACTGCAATGACACCCAGGGATCCCCATTTGGCCTTGGTGGAAGTTCTTTTCACCCTTAATTTCCTTACCTTTGATGAAGCAGGACTCTCCAGCCTACACACATTGGAGATCTCAGTTGGCCACTACCCTCTTGCCCCTTGTCTGCTGAAGAGACCCTCTCACAAATGAATGGAAGGGACCTCACCCACTCTTAAGACAGGGTCGAGGATACACTTGTATCTTTCCAGAAATCTCATCCTCCCCCATCTGGATACCTGCCAGAAATGCCAAGCCTGCCATGGATATGCCTACCAGTGCAGCAGATGCCCCCACCACTGTGGAATTGTGGGTACAGGGAATTAATGGGACCTGGCTCTTGGGCCTTAGCCAAGCCACCTGCCAGGAGGAATAAGGGAATGGATTCTTAATGGTTCCCTCTGTTTTTCCCTCAGCAGAGGCCCCCCCTCCTCCCCAATGCACAGCTTTGAAAAGGCGCAACTGACCCTTTTAACACAAGGGACTTCAGCGCCATCTGCTGAGACAAAAAAGGATCCCAGCCATTTTTTGGGTCCTCATTTTGGTAACTTGAGGAATTTTTTCTGTGGACTTCTTGACAGTGCTGCTGAGCTTTTGTTGCCTTTGGAAAGCACTGCATCAAAACAGAGCTTCTCAGACATTGATGCTACAAATTCTGTTTAACTGACTACTTAATGACACCACCTTTTTCACAATGCTTAACTATTCTCAATTCTTCCCAAGTCTTCTACAGGTCACAAAACAATTCTTCGATAAGGACCCTCATGCATCCACAGGAGCCTTCCTGCAAAACCCCCATGCCATTCTAATTACCCTCCTGAGTGACAAGCATCACCCATTGGGTTGTTTCACCAGAACGGTGAGTAGCCAATGATGGTGAAGACCCAGGTGCCTACCAGGGTGACCTAAGACAGGCAACCCCTTGGGTTGTTTTACCAGAACGGCAGATAGCCAATGATGGGTAAGACCCTGGTGGCCAGGGCAACCTAAGACAGGCACCGTCGCCTAAGATGATCCCTAAGGGCCTGGGGCCAACAATGGCATGGCAAAGAATCACGCCTCCCAGGGTCGCTCAATTAATAAAAACAAAAAGGCAGATATGTAGGGCACAATGCAGGACGGGCCTTAGCCAGGTCACCTGCTATGAGGAATAGAGGAATGGCTCCTGTGGGTGTGATTCTCTGCTCTGACTAGTTGTGAGACCAGCTTCTGCCCAGCATCTGGAAAGAACCTGCACTGAGATGATCTACCTGGGGACAGACTACTATTGGCTGCAGTCAGGACCCCACCTCATAAAGCGATTGCCTAATCAGACTTATAAGTTCCCTTGCACTTCTTTGAATAAACAAGCTTGCAGTGCCATCTCTGTGTTTCTCACTCAGCTCCCAGAGTTTATGTCTTAACTCTGTGCCTACTCACCCCTCAACAGCGGAGACCCTTCATCCTGCTCGGGCTGGCACTGAGTACAGGGACCCCCAACAACTATGTAGCTCTAGCTAGCCTGGAACTCCTTGTGCAGAACAGGCTGGCCTCCAGCTCACAGAGATCCTTCTGTCTCTGCTTCCCAAGGGCTGGGATTAAAGATGTGCTCTGCCACACCCAACCCCTAACAGAGACATTTTATTACACAGCTGTGGAATGTGTTGATTTTCCCCAGTAGTGGCTAAACTTAGGCTCTAGATGTCTATGTTCCCTGAATTAGGAGGCTTGCTAACATTTTCTGTTCCCATCCTGCCATACTTGTTTGTTTAGCACCTAGCAGAACCAAAATGACCGAACACTGTACATACTTTAGAAAAGATTTGAATAAGAAAAATTTGATTTTCTTTCCTTTCAGTTTCCCAGAAGGTCTGGCCTAAGGCCCAGTATGGAAAGAAATACAGGAGGCAATAGCATTATTTATATTTAAAACATCTGTGACCAAGGTGTCAAGCGAGGAAACTCACCATAATCCCTGAACCACCTCTCCCGGATCAGGCTGCCATTGCTCACAATGCTCACAGAGGGCAATCTCAGCTCCTCTTTGCAGAACCTCACCAGCTTGCCTACATATTCACCCCGGTCATGAATAAAAGGCTCGCCTCCTGAAAAGTTGATCTTCTCCATGCCTGTGAGAGGCAAAAGGTACATTTTGTACTTCCCAAATACCCATTTTATTACTTTGGTTTATGAGGATGAAAAGACTGCTCAGTGGTTGAGAGCACTTGCTGTTCTTGCAGAGGATCAGAGTTAAATTTTCAGCACCAATGTTGACTAGTTCCCAATCTGTAACTCCAACACCAGGGGATCCCATGCCCTCTTCTTGGGCACCAGCACACACTTGGGCATACACATACACACATAAATAAAAATTAAAATAATCTTCTTGTTTTAGTATATTTGTATGTGCGTGTCTCTGTGTATGTGACTCTGTGTGTGTGTGTGTGTGTGTATGTGTGTGTGTGTGTGTGTGTGTTGCTGCTGCTGGAGATGGAACCCGGGGTCTTGTGCATGCTAGTCAAGATCTTCAAAAGCTGAGCTATATTCCCAACAACATTCGCTTTATTTTACAGATAAAATTAATATTTTCTTAAAGTAAAATTAAGTAAATAAAATGATTACTCTCCTTTTCTCTAGTCCTTTTTCCTAGTATCAATACCAATATCTGGGAATAACTATGGATTCAATTCTGGGATTAAAGCAGGAAAAAAACTCTCTCTTGAATATTTTGCTCTTCTGTTCTATTCTACTTGAAGAGAAATGCGTTTGATTGCTGAGAACCAGCCCATGTCACATTTTATCAAAAAACATTTTTAAAGTTTCCTATGGGGCTGGAGAAATGGTTCAGCATATAACACAGCTGTCATGCAAGTATGAGGAGTTGAGTGAATTCCCAAGTGAAGCTGAACATGGTAGTGATAGTCTGCAATGCCAGCTCTCCTACTTCAACCTACTTCAAAAGGAGAGGAGACAGGAGAATCTTGGAGCCCTTGGTATCAGGCAGTGTTGCCTATGCAGCACCCACCAACAGAGAGACTTTGTCTCAAACAGGATGGAAGGCTAAGACCAGACTGACACTTGAAGTTCTCCTCTGTTGTTCACAGGTGCATTGTAGCATGCACGAGACCAGACACACACACACACACACACACACACACACACACACACACACACACCCCCCACATATACACAGAGATTTGAAAAAGAAAAAGAAAAATATATCTATGAGGAACATACAATGAGCAAGGTAAAGCCTCCTCTGTGCCATTCTCACGGATTTTCCTTTTACATTTTCTCACTCAGTGATTCTGCAAAGCAGATTCCTCTGACTTTGGGTAAATTCTGCAAGTCACACAACCTTCCTGATGCACAAACCTCTGTGGGAAGGAGAGAGCATTTTTCTCCCTTGTCTCTGAACCAGACCACCTCCCACATTAGGGTTCTTTGTGTCGTCTCAGCCTCCTTGCCCTTCCTGGCAGGACACCTGCTTCCTTGCTGGTGGTACTCCTGTGTCTGGAACTGGAGAAGCCTCCCAGCCTGTGTGCTCCCCACATCTGATCGCTTTGATTTGAGCATCCCAGCTCTCTCATGGACCAGGGACTCACCAGCTTCCTTGAGCAACAGCAGCCCTCGCTTAGCCTCCTCGAGCGGCAGCACGAAGGACGTCTTGGTGGTGTGGAAGCAGAAGCCACACTTGTAGTTGCACTGACGGGTGAAGTGGTAGTTGACGCTAACAGGAATTGTGGGCAGAGCACCGTTCTCTTCTTTCTCCTGGGTCTCCTTTATGTCTCCTTGAACCTGTTGCTGTCCCCTTCCAGAACCTGGCCATCCTAATGCTGTCTGCAGCCAACAGAGCAGGGCAGTTAGACCACCCCAGAGGGAGCCCAGCTGCAGCTGGAATAGTCTCAGCAGCCAAGCAGCAAGAGCAGTGGACACTAGCAGCCCCATCCTGTACAGCAGACACCCAGCGCTGCCTTGCACGTTATATGAGGCTTCAGGCCAGCCACACCCTCAAGCATCCTGTCACAGGGAGGAGGGAAGCACCACCCTTAAGAATGTCTTAGCTGTATAGTTTCTATTTTCTGAAAATGAAAGTTGTAACAGAGCCAAGCCCGAGGATTAGAGCCGAGGCCAACAAATATCTTTCTCTGGCTTGCTGCTGCCCACGTGATCTGTGTAAAGACCTTTTACCTGACCGTATACAGAGATTATCAACTTCAGTAGCCCTAAGTCTCTGTACATGTTCCTTGCAAACAGCGATTTAACAGCCTCCATATGTGCTATTTGATTATTTTTATATTATGAAAATATATGTTTTAAGCCTCTCTTGATGCACACGTATTTAGATCCTTAATTAATTAATTTATTTATTTTTATTCTATGTGTATATTTTGCCTTCAGGTATGTAAGTGCACCACATGTGTGCAATGCCTGTAGAGGCTAGAAGAAGGCATCAGATCCTCTAGAACTGGAGTTACAGTTGGTTGTTAGCTGCCATGTGGCTGCTGGGAACCGAAGCTGAGTCTTCTGCAAGAGCAGTCAGTGCTCCTAAACACTGAGCCACCCTCTCCAGTTCCCAAATTTAGATGCTTTTGAGTTTTTATGTACTCTTTATAATTGTCATATTTTCCAACAAACTAGAGGTTTTTAACTTTGTATATAGTAAACTAGATGTTTGCTGACCTAGGCATTGTCAAACAATTATTTGAAAGATGAAAAAAATTCAACAAAGCAAAATTAATTATTTTATAACTTGATTCCTTAATTAGTTATTAGTTCATAATTAGGATTATCAACAAATGTAATAAATACATCTGAAATGTTCTTTTAGTGCTTCTTTGTCATTGTATAATTCCAGAATCTTCTGGTCCTGAGGTACAGTGTAGAGCTGGTAGCTTTTCTTGAGGCACACTCATGGATTTTGGCAAACGGATCAAGAATCTCAAAGCCACATGCTAAGCTCACTTTACTGGGGGTCTGACTTTCCGCTAACAGGATTCCCCAGAGAGTCAAGTTCCTCCAGTTATTTTCTCTACATTATTTCTAGTTTTTCTAGTCATTCTCGAAGTAGAGTCCACATGGCACTATTCCTCCTGCCCATGAGAAGGAAAGCTGTGTCTGGAACCATGGCTGATGATTTCAATCTAGTAGGATTATAGATGCTAGCCACCAAAATTAGACTTTAGAATTCTTTATGTCTTCTATGTAGATCCCTTAATTACTTTTAAGCCCCATATATTCTTCAAATGGAACATTTTGTCTACTTAACATTTGATTTTTGTTTCCAATTCTTTTTTCTTTACTGCTAAGATTTAGACTTCCTCCTGCAGGCTTCTCAGTTTGTTTAAATGAGGAGAATACAGGTTAGGTGTCTCTTATCTGAACAGTGGGAGATCAGACACAGTTCAGATGTTGTGGGGTTTTTTTCCTTCCAGATTTTGGGACATTGTATAACATATAATGATGTATCTTGAGAGTGTGAGCCAAATCTTGAGAGTGTGAGCCAAATCTGATGATGGTGTTCATTTATAAGAGAGAGAGAGAGAGAGAGAGAGAGAGAGAGAGAGAGAGAGAGAGAGAATTTGAAACACTCTGAAGTAATTTTGTGCATGGAACAATTTCATATGGGAATATTTTCCTTGTGCAAATTTGTAGCATTTCAAATTCTGCATTTTCAGATGTCCAACTTATGTAATCACAACAAACACTCAGGAAAAGCTTGTTATGAATGGCAGCTAAAGGAGAGGAGGAGAGAGCCCTGGGATCTGTGGCTGGCCCACACCAGAGAGTTAGTCAAAGTAAGACTTCAGCATATCTGAGAGACATCTGCATCCCAATCACTGCAACATTAGTTTCAACAGCCAAGATGTGGAGGCATCCTAACGCTCCACTACAGACTGACAGTTAGGAAAATGTCACACAGGACCTGTGGAGATGGCTCAGGCAGTAAAGGGCTTGCCTCGTGTTGTGTTAGCTTTTCCTGTGAAACACAAACAAACTTCTATTTATTCCAGGTAGGGCACAATGAAGATCAAAGGACAATTTCATTACAGTTCAACGTGGTGAGTCAGTGAGTTTATTGGGATTATGTATAGAGCATGGGGAACGATTACTTACAACTTCCTCACCTCAAGATTCTAGCCCATCATGTAAAATGACTCAAGGAAGTTGCATCTGGAGTTCCCCTTTTAGTCAACCCTTAATTTGCTGTATATTCTAGCGTCTGCCAAGATCACTTGGGTTAGTAAGGGTAGGAAAGAGTCATAGCTGCATAGCTGGGCTCCAAGGTGAGGTACCTGTGTTCCTCTCTATATCCTTCTAGAGAATGTCAAAAGCTCCACTGCCATTATCATAGACTTGATATCACTGTGCTATTTCTTTGGTAAGTGGTTGTGGCTACCTGGCTAATGTAATCTTTACTCCAACATGGCAATAGATGAATATGTTATGCCCCCAGAAAAAGACCATACTAAAACACCTTGCAAGACAGAGAACCTGAGTTTGATCCCCCAAACCCACGTAAAATAAAGATAAGTCCAGTATCACAGGCTTGTAATCCCAGCACTGCAATGTAGAGACAGGTGAATCCTTGGTACTTGCTCTAGACCAGTGAGAGATCTTGTCTCCAAAGAAAGGTGTATGGAAACTGAAAAATGACCCCTGAGGTTGTCCTCTGGCCTACACACACACACACACACACACACACACAGACACGCACACACACACACACAGAGACAGACACACACACACGCCTGAGTGCATGCGAGCACGTGTACCTGAATACACACAAAGGCATACATATGTAACCATTATAATGTATCATTTTTTAAATAACACATAAAACGTAATGGTTTGACTAGAGGAGGATGATCGTGCTTAATCTATTACCTGTGAGGCCCTTTGCAGATGACAGTAAAAGACACAGAGACGAAAGAGAATTCATGTCTTCCTCCATCTTGAGCTCTTCCACTCAGTTCATGTACTATTATTATGTTGAAATGTAGATGTTTATATTTTCCTGTGTTTCTGCACCATTCTGACAGACAGTGTCAGGAAAATAGGATGCATTTGTAAGAGGTTGGCTGAAGCTTGTCAGTTACTTTCTTTCTTGTGTGCATGTATGGATGTGTTGTATGTATCTGTACATAAGAACATACATGTGTGTGCATGTGATGTAGAGGCCAGAGGTCTACCATACGTCTCTTAGTTAGTTGCTTTCCAACTTATTTATGACATAAGGTCCCTTACAGTGTGAACTGGAGTGCACCAATTTGCCTAGGCTGACAAACCAGCCAGCTCCAGGGGTGACCTGCTTGTTTCTGCCTCCCCCAGTGCTGGGATTACAGGCAGATGGTACTGCACCTGACTTTTTACAAGGATGCCCGAGATCTGAACTCATGTCTTCATGCTTGCATGGCAAACTACTTACCAATTGACCCACCTTTCCAGAACCTATATTTGTGTTTTCTTAGGAAGTATTGTGTAATCCTGAATTAGACCATTCAGTGATCCCTCTTTTACCACAATCCTGCTTAGGTTATGTCCTATCAAAAGGGAAATCATTGGTGGCTGAATCTCGGGCGCCGGATGCACAGCTTCCTGTCAGGAGCTGGGTGGTACTGGTGAGGTACCACACTTCTCTGGTCCCCCACTTCCTCAGCAGCAGACATCTCTTGAGATGTGTGTGAAGAAGGAAGCACCCCTTCTTCCACAGGAGTAGAGCAAGCCTGACAATGGGAGAACTCATGGAGTGAGCTGGGTTGTGCTGCCTGGAAACTGAAACTTCTTTTCCTGAATTAGGAAACCGAAAGCAAATTCTGTTGCGTTTAATGAAAGCAACATCACCTAACACACACCTTTGAAATCTTCAGTAATCTCTGGCATAACTGAGAAATGACTCTGGCCAGGTCACATGCATATGAAGTCAAACATTAGGCAGAGCGCTGAGGGAAACAGCACGGTTTTGCTTGAGCAAAACTTTTCAAGGTGTGAATCCCAGCTCGGCTGCTATCACATAATGTGGTGTAAATTTTACCTGCCTGAGTGTTTTTTTTTTTTCTTGTTTGTGTTTGGTATTTTGCTTATACAGGTGCTCTACCACTAGGTCCATTCCTGTCCTTCACAGGCCTGACTTTGAGATACATCTGCAAACTCTCTGTTGGGAGTCCTTTCTTATCTGTGGTGCTTTACTGTCATGCGTTACTATAACTCATTCCTGCTGTTTTCTTTATTTCCATCACTTGGACACACTAGCTAAAGTCTATCTATTTAAGCAGGCTTCCAAGCACTATGTTCTTTTTCATTTTATAATGTATAAATTACTGCATTTAAATCTCTTCTAACTTGCTCCTCCTGTTTGATTTCAATACCCGAGTCACTAGAATAGTTTCATTGTTTTTCTCTTTTGATTCTGTAAGTGATGAACATGATAGCTTTTCCATAGAATCTACCTCTGCTGTTCATTCATTCATTCATTTATACAAAGTCATCTCTTAAAATGCCTTCTCAGCTCCCATATGCTCTTTTCTGAACATACAAGGGCAAGTGGTTACAGGTTAAGTTTGTTCACTCCAAACCAGCTGGCACCATCACTCTCCATCCTAGGAACCTGAAATCGGCAGTAAAATATACAGCGCTCTAGGGGATTCAGCTGGAAGAGTATTGTATTGTTTTTCGGACTTAGCTTTCTCCTAAAAAAATGAAATTGACGTGCGCCTGTGAAAAGTCATACAAAAGAGCACAGGTGGTCATCTGCTAACCGACTCCACCCAAACCAAGACAGCTGAGGCAGATAGATGCCTTGGGCAGAGGCTGAGGTCCCTAAGGCGGGCGTTGCCAGCGGACTGCGCGAGCCCGTGGCTACAGGCCAGGCCCCCCGGGGCCGAGGTTTTCCTAACCGCGCCGCGGCTGATTAAAGCTCGGCTGTGGCGGGAGAAGCCCGGGCCCCTCCCGCAGCCGCCTTTGCTTTCGTTTCCCCGGGATCCTCGGTCTGGTGAATCGCCTGCGGTTTCGTTTTCCGGGCGCGGCCTAGGGCGAGGCCTGAGACGCCCATGGCCTTACCCGGCCTCCCGCTGCTGCTCAGGCCACTGCCGCGGCGGCTGGGCGCGCGGTGCGGAACGTGCGCTCGCGCCATGACTCCGCCGCGCTTCGCCGTGGAGCTTCCGGATTGCACGCTGGCTCACTTCGCCCTGGGCGCGCAGGGCGCCGGCCTCGGAGACCCCGACGGCCGCCTGGACCCGCGCCTGGCCGCGCTGCTCGGGCCCCCGGGGCGCAGCTACTCGCTGTGCGTGCCGCTCCCCGCGGGCGGAGGCTGCGGGCCCCGGGTGCAGGCGGCGCGGATGCACCAGCGCCTGCTGCTCCAGCTGCGCCGGGGCCCTTTGCAGCGGCGCGGTCTACTCCGCTACGGGCCTGGCGGCCAGGCCGGCGCCGTCCAGCACGGCTTCCTGCTGCGCGACCCGGGCGACCTCCCGGACACCCGGGGCTCCCTGCTGGAGCTTCTGGGCTCCTGCCCGGAGGCCGCGCGCCCGCACCTGGGCGAGTTTGAGGTGGACGGCCAAGGTTTGCTGTGGCAGCGCCTCTGGGAGCTGCAGGGGGACAGGCCGGTGCAGGTGGACTGCGCACGCGTGCTGCCGGCCCCCGAGCCCCAGCTGCACCCGGTGCTGCCTGACTTGCTCAACTCGGTGGTCTTTACTGACAGAGATGCTGCCAGGGCGGTGTTGGAGGAGGTAAGAGTGCTTTCTTTCCAGGGCCGCAAGTAGGTCCGGGAGAGGAGCCTAGGGCTTGGTTCAGCGGGCGCACTGCTGCAGACTGGCTGATAGAGCCCGGTTTGTTTTTCTTGATAGGCAAGATGTGTGCAGGAGCTGTGTTAGATATTGGCGATGCTTTCAGCGTTCTGTGTGCAGGTTACTGTCACAGAGATACATACTATTACTGTGGTATATGTATGGATATATCCCAACACCTAGCAAAGCAATGCTTGTTGTGAATATAGTCTCAGAGTCCCAGTGTGTGCAGAGCAGTTGCTCAGAATCGGGGAGGATAAGGCCAGCTAGGAAGGAGTTAGCTGGGCAGTGGCCACCAGTCAGACATTTTTGAGTACAGAGGATTCTGCATGCTTTTGGGGGTGTGATGAAATTAGGCTTTGAATCCTGATTGGCTTGTGGACCTTATTTAGTTCCTCAGCTACTCAGTGTTGATTTTTTTTTTTTCTTCTACTCTTCATCTATAAACGTCCCCATAAGGGGACATCAAGGACACAGGAAACTCCTTGCAGACTCTGCAGGAAAACGACTAGGGTTGTTTGTGACCACAGGCAGCAGTGGGGCAGGCAGATAGGGCCCAATGCCCTATTACCTATTTTACAAGCTGTGGAGCAGGGCCGCAGACTGGAGGAAAGTACGAAGCCAGCTAGGGGGATGGATCTGATTTCTGGCATTTGTTACTTATGTACTTTCAGCAAGTTCCTCCAACCTGCTGCCTTGCTGTCCTTAACTCAGGATGGCTAACAGCAACTCTCCCAGAGTCTTCACAGAGTTTGGCCAACCTACTACTTACAACATTCTCAAAGCCTTGCTTATGCTAAACAAACAAATGAATGAGAGAGTGGGTCTCAGTCAGAGTCCCAGGGATGTGGGATGGCGTGAAGAGTAAAGAACTTCAGATTCCCAGTGTATTTCTCTGAGACAGCTGTAAGCATTTTTCTCAGTCCCCAAGGACATCAGGAACAGAGGACAGATGGCCTATTCTGGTTACAGCCTGCAGAAGAGATCACTTCCTGTACCCAAGACTCAGTTCTCAGTGGGGCCCATAGGTCCATTGTGGCTGTGTAACACTGTCCTGTGATTATGTGTTTACATGCACTTTGTTCTGTAGGGTAAGCTGGCTAATAAAGGATACAGATTGTGTGAGCCAGACAGATGTTGCCTTTTTTGAGTCTGTCCCACCTATCAAATATGAGGAAATCGATGTGTCAGGCATCATGTTCAGTTTTGCATAGTTTTGCCCATTGGCACTGGGCAGTGTTGTCCTTGGCAGAATAGAAACAGACTCTTAGAAGTCCAAATGCTTCCTTGCTGATACATGGATGTTTTTCACAGTGCACATCCTTTATTCCGGAAGCCCAAAAGGTGCTTGACCTTGTCGACCAATGCCCAAAGCAGATCCAGAAAGGAAAGTTCAAGGTCGTTGTCATTGAAGGACTGGATGCTACTGGTAAGTGGATATCACTTTAGAGGTGATGCCCTTAGCTGATGAATTTCAAAAGTAATAGTTATTGTACCTGTTTGAGTCTGTCCTCCTGAAGGTACAGTACCAAGCAGACCCTGGACCCCAAGGAGGAATGAATGCAGTGCAACCTTCAGTGGGTCCTGCTTTGATGGGAAGGGAAGACAGAACTCTGTCTTCCAAAGCAGACTCTATGCATAGAGCTTATCCCTCTGCTGTGTTCTAAGAACAAACAGGAGCAGGTTAGTTGATGAAAACAGGGAAGGTACTCTGGATGGAAGCAATAGCCTGGACATTCTTAAACCAGCAGCTGATGTGCAGGAGCCACAGGCCATTTGGAGGCTCCTCTTGGAGCAAAATGTGTAAGGAGGCAATGAAAGCTTTCTGAGTTGCTCAAGAGTTATTAGAATATGGGGGTGTGTCCTCACTGAGACCAGAGCATCCCTGTTTGGGAGAAGGCTGATGGTGGAGGACACCAGAATCCTCAGGCCCCCATGTCAGGTGCTTTTCTCTTGTGATTGGATGGGTGCAGAGCGTGTGTGTGCGTGTGTGTGTATGTGCGTGCGTGCGTGCCTGTGTGTGTGTTACTGATCTTATACTTAGGATTTCACACAGGCTAAGTAAATGCTTTACCACTGAGCCATATCCCCTCTCCACATGGGAGGCTTTTGTGTCACAAGCAGGTGGTATGGAAGGATGGCTGGTGTTTGCTGTCCTGGCTCCATCTGAGTGAACAGGTGGGAGTTGAGATGCCCTTAGGCTGAGAAGGCCAGCTCTGACCACTGGTCGTGGTGACCACTATGAGTCTGTCCTCCTCAAGATACACTGCCAAGCAGGACCCAGTGCCAAAACGTGACCCAGTCATGATTCTGTTGTGGCAGCAGAGAATTTTAGCAATAGCAATCTTCTAGCCAGTGTGTTTTCTTGATAATTTGTTTTTGTACTTGGAGCTAACTCAGATTCTGTGGGATTAAAAAGAAGATAGAAATATTTAATCTCAACACATCTATGCACATACATGCAAGATGCATAGAGAGATAGTGTGGAATGGGGAAAGGAATGTCTCCATTTGCCAAAGCTGCATCCCTGGTCCAGGTCCATCCACAGTCTGGATGAATTTATTAACTTTTCTAGTGCTTGGTGATTCAGTAAAAACTCTTTTGCAGAGGTAGGCTTTGAGAGTATGTCATTTGTTGACTATGTGCTCACAGAACACATGTATGAAATGGTCAATACTGTTGGAATATATCTGGACAGCCTGAGGAGAAGTTGATTATGAAGCTGTGGTGCAGTGAATACTAAATATGACAGAGAAAAGGACTTTAGTGTAAACAGTTGCACCTCAGAGAAGTCAAATCTGGCTAGAGTAGATTACCCTTTATCACCACCATCCTGTGCTCCAGGCCACGGTCTGGATGTCTGAGATAGGTCCAGAAGGTAACTCAGAGCAGCTCAACTTCCAAGACCGTGCAAAGAGAATTCCAGAAAAGAGGCAAAGCTGAATCTCACCCTGAAGGACGAACCTGAGCTCTAAAGTCAGACATTGGAGCTCCAAAGACTAAGCCAGAGTTGTAAAAGCAGAAACTGGGATAGAGCAAGTCGGGTCTTGGAGAGGAGTGCTGTGGAAGTGGAGCGGGCTGGGGAAGGTGGGCACTGAAGAGAAGTTGAGCAATTGTACAGCAAAGCTGGGCCAAGTTAGACTTTGGAGAGGAGTTGAGTAGAAGTAGAGGAATGGAAGGAGGAGATCTCAAAACCTATCAGACACAGATGGAGTGAGAAGAAACTGTCCAAAGGGTGGGAGATGTGTGAGAGGAGCAGAAAATGACTAGGAATAAAAGCAGCATGTAAAAAGAGCTATGGTGTCTAAGCCTCCAAACCAGAGACGATCATGAATGCATGCACAGACGACTGTGATCTTTCCCTAAGGAGTTCTAGTAGCATAAAGAGGAACCCACTGGGTCTGGAACGTCTCATAAACAATCACCCTCCTTTGACTTACAAGACAAAAGACTTTCTTTACTCTTTCTCGGTTAATATTAACCTTTGAGAGTGCCATGGAGACTGCGGCTAAGACACATTCTCTTTTATGTGTGACCTGCAGGTAAAACCACTGTGACCCAGTCAGTGTCAGAGTCTCTCAAGGCTGTGCTTTTACAGTCACCACCCTCCTGCATTAGTCAGTGGAGGAAAACCTTTGATAACCAACCGACTGTCATTCGAAGAGCTTTTTACTCTTTGGGCAATTATCTAGTGGCTTCTAAAATAGCTGAAGAATCCACCAAGTCGCCTGTGATTGTAGACAGGTGGGTAGAAAGATTCCTTCCCCCCAACACATGAGCATTTCATCCTCTTCCTCTCCCTCTCCTCTCTCCCACCTTTCTCTCTGTCTGCCTCTCTCTCTCTCAATTTCTTTCTCCATATAGTTGCAATTAACCAATTATATTTATACAATAAAACTGTATTAGGATATATAGTAGAAATGTCTGTAACATATTGATCATCTATATCAATTCTGACATTTTGTTAGGAACATTATATAAATTATAATCATATCTGGAACCATAACTTGAGTAAGTGGCAATTAGATGGTGACTCCAATTTACTAATAAGAAACATAGATCTTAGAAAGGATGAGAAAGTTGCCAAGGTGACCGAGCATGCAGTAATGTACTGGATGTAGAAAAGGAAGTATCTGCTTCCTGAATCTGCTCTTTAACTTCTTCATTTGTAATTGACCTAATCAATGAATATTTATTGGGTATCTAATACATGCCAAAGACTGTTCTCAGTTCAGGAATTCCATGCTAAATGAGATGATAGTGTCTTGTTTTGAGCCAACTGTCTGATACAAGAGATAATAACCAAGGGAACAAATAATCAGATAATAATAGGATAACAAATAAAAAGATAATATCAGAGTATTAAAAATACCAGAAGAATATAAGTCAAGTAATGGGCTAAAATGGCTAAACTGTTACTAGATATGGCTTAGAGGGCTTGTTGGAGAAACTGCCACTAACCAGGCCTCAGGTCAAAAAGAGCCAGGGTGGGAATTCCTGGGAGACAGACAGCTTTGTGGAGAGAGGGGTCACTAGCAGAGGCAGAAAGCATCTAGAAGGAAGCTGGAATACTAGAATCTATGCGTGAGGGGTGCTTTCTGGATGAATGAGAAGAGAAATATGGGCTCAGGTCAGTGGCGCTGATATGCTGTGGGAGGGAGGCCTCAGACAATGAAAGACTTAAAATAACTAGCAGTTATGAAATTCTCTGTGAAAGAACTGGCTTTAAAATGATTGCTTCCTCATATGACTCCACTGTTCATTTTATTGATTTCTCTGCAATTTTCATGAGTTCTTAGAAAGGTAGACTGTGCTCAGAGTACAGCGTATTTAGAAGAACATCAACCATAAAGTAAAGATCAAGGAATTTCAGGGCGTGAATGGGTATTAGTTACTTTTCTGCTCCTGTGATAAAGCACCATGACCACAGCAACTTATAGATGGAAGAATTTATTGGGCGTACAGTTCCAGAAGGATAAGTGTTCATTGTGACGGGGAGAAACATGATGACAACAGGTGGCTGGAGCAGAAAGCTGAAGGCTCAGATCCTCAAGCAGGACAGGAAGCAGAGATAAGAAACTGAACACCGGGCAAAGCTATGAGCTCTCAAAGCCAGTCCTAAGTGACATGTTTCCTCCAGCATGGCCACACATCCTAAATGTGCCATGACCCTCTCCAAACAGTACTATCAACTATGTAAGTGTTCCAATACTTGGTGCCTATTGGGGACACTTCTCATTCAAACCATCACAGAACACATTCAAGGAAAGTGCACCCTGATCCAGAAAGAAAGCTTAGCTCTCCCCACATAAGCACCAGTTCATTCTCTGTAAAGCTGCTGCCCCATTTTTCTGCTCAGAGGTACCAGGCCACTGTTCCACCTGTCATTTACCACATTAGTTTTGTCCATCTTTGTCTGCCTGGAAATACACCTTAATTGCTGTTTGCACCCAACTTTTGTTTGCACCACATTGAGTTTCTGACAATCATCGAATTCATTCGTCTGACTTACTAGGAACTTCTTTTTACAAACCTTTGGTATAAATTCTGTGACAAAGATTTTCAGGAACAGAATTGCTAGAGCATAGGGTTCAAGTATGGTCAGCTTTATTTGGCACTGTAAAAAGTTTCTAAAGTGCTTGAAACAACTTGCTCACTCCACTCTTCCCCACCAGAGGGCAAAAGGAGTCCTTGCTTAAACACTGGGTCTACTAGCCTTTAACTGTTTTAGCCTTCCCATTGGCTCCTGGTGGGAAACAGAATTTCTGCTCATTTCTTGAAATAGTGTCTTTCTCCGTATCCTTTTCCGTATACCTGAAATACTCTTTGAAGAGCTTAGTGTGATGGTTTGTGGAGAATGAAGCATGTTGGGTAGGGCAAGGCAGAGACAGGAAAACCTGGCCAGCAAGCTGTTGCTATGGCTCAAGCTACAATGACCAGTAACCTGGAGAAATATTCCAAAGTTGCAAGAATCCTACTATGAACAGGAAGGATAGGAACCTTGTCCCTCTGTGGGACACCTTTGCTGGGTGATATTTTTACCCTCTTGTTTAAAAGCCCTACAATACTATATTTGATAAAGATTTTGATGCAGTGGCCTGAACTTTGAGGGGAAGCACTAAAAATTTCCCAGTAGGTACATTGTTTCCTTGGTTATTTCCCAATTCTGAAATGACAGGAGGCTGTGTGTAGAAGTAGGTACTTTTGTCTCTGTCTCCTGGATTCCTGGATATCATGGGCCCTCCCCTAGTTATTATGTAGATGTGTGATGTGCATATCAGTAAGTCCATGCATGTAGAATTGCACTGAAGTTAGTCAATTACTTAAACATAATAAAGCATTGCTATAAAAGCTATGCATAATGTGTGAGCAGGTTCTTCTGGATTTGGGTGAACATGGTTCCCCTGGGGTCAGGATTGAGATGTCAAATGGTAGAAAGAGTCAGCAATGGATGGCCAAAGGGTATAGCTATTTCAGAGTAGGAGGGCTGCCAGTAAGATCTGTAGATAGCAGGCCCTTAATTCTTCCCTTGAGTTTTCTTCTTTGTACATATGGATTACCAGCAATTTAGTTCTGCAAAGATATGGTGGTGTTTGAGGAGATGACTCAGTGGGAGGCAAACATGAGGACCTGAGTTCAGATCTACAGCGCTCATGAAATCTGAGTGACCCCTCTCCGTAGCCATAACCCAGGACTGGGAAGGGAGAGGGGGTAGAGACAGGAGGATCTTGGAGCTCGTTGGCCAACCAACCTCATCAATTAATGAGCTCCAGGTTCACGAGAGACCTTATCACAAAAAAATGAGGTGTAGAATGGTTGATGACATCTAATTTCAACATGCATGCACCTTCCAACACCTACATAGGCACAAACACATACACACATGTACACACACACACAAGATACAATTATCATGTTATTAAGCAAAAAGAAGAGCAATTGTGTGTTTTCTGAGTGGGCTTGTTCATGTGTAAAGATTTTAATGAAATCCATTTTAGACAATATCCTTATCAAACTGAGAAATGCACTGGGTGGCAGTACTTTGAGAGTGAGCCCCTGGTGGAGACGGTGATGTACCTCTAGTACTTGTGTGTGTGTGTGTGTGTGTGTATAAGTGTTCATTTGCATATAGGTATGTACCAATGTAGAGAGGGCAAAAATCAATCTGTGGTGGTGTTTCTTAGGAATTTACACCTGGCTTTTTGAGATGGTTTCTCACTTTTAACAGGAACTCATGATTTAGCTAGGCTGGCTGGCTAGTGAACCACAAGAATCTGCCTGTCTCCATCTCCTCAGGTCTGAGATTACAAGCACATGCCACCATGTCCAGGTTTCTAACTCAAGTCCTCATGCTTGCAAGGCAAGCACTTTGCAGTTTCAGCCATCTCCCCAGCACTACCTCTTTTACTTTTAAATGTCAATTCTTGCTTATGGTAGTTTTACAATAAAGAAGACTTCTCAAATTAAAATATTAGTCTTGCTTTCATAGGAGTGTTCAATTCAGTGAACATGGTCTGGATGCCAGATGTATTTGGGATGTCAAACAAATAAAAAGCAAATGTGTATGCTGGTGGATTTGCTGGAATTAGAGGATGTAATAGGTCTGTGAAGGGAAGAGAAAGATAGGTCTGCAGGTCTTGAGCTGGGTAAGTAAGGGATGGAAGATGTCCCTGCAGAATGCAAGGGAGTCGGGTGCTGCATGGGTATAGAGTTCTCAGAGGACACTTTTAGAGGGGACCAGGCTCTGAAGGATGAAGGCAAGAGGATCATGAACTCCCAAATGAAATGGAAGATTTTTCCTTTTTCAGAAACTCCCTGCACTGGATTATAATTTGAAATGGTGTTCAGCAGGGATTAGTGAACCCTGGCTCTCGTAGTATAATGTGGTGTGTGATGCAGACATCTGTTTTTGCATCAGCTGTGAAAAAGAAACAAATCAAGCATGATTTACACTTCCAGATGAGGCATTGAGATCATATTGTCTTAAATGACTTTTACCTCTGTCTGCAAGCACTGATGGATTGTAAAATGATAAGGGCTTAGATAGCACAATGGGATTACTATGTGGTGTGCTGATTAGCTTGTTATCAACTTGATACATGTGGGAAGAGGGAACCTTAATTGGGATGCTGTCACTATCAGACTGGCCTGTGGGCATGTCTATGAGGCATTTTCTTAATGGTTGAGAAACATGGGAGGGCTCAGCCCACTGTAGGTGATGCCATCCATGGGCAGGTGGTCCTGTGTTATATAAGATAGCTGGCAGAGCAGTTATCTTATGAATTCTCCTCTTGCAGTGAGGCTCGGCTTTCAGCCCCATCCACTAGGTTTGAACCAATTGGGTGAACGTAGAATGCTCTCCAATTACTTACAAAGGATTCATCCCCATGGAGAGAGACAGAAATTCCATATGGGGGAGCCAGCATTTTTATCAGAAGTCCAGTGGACCTCTGGCACATACACCCCAGATGGAGACCCACGGCCCTTATGTGTCTCCTTCCCAGTTTTCACTGCTTTCCCACTAGACCCTCCCTCATTGGTTGGCTGGTTGTCAATCACATTCTTGGAGGCATGTCCCTCCCTTGAGGCAGAGAGAAAGCTCTATAAATTTAACATCATCTGACAGCATCTGAAATCTGTAATGTACATTTTCCTGCTTTGCTGTAACCTGCCTGCCTCATGTCCCCACCAACAGATTTAGAAAATGTCACAATTTTGTTGACTTGTTGTTGTTGTTCTTTTACTGTAAAAGTGCATATGACTGCCTCCATGATGGAACATGTCATTCAAGGTGACTAGGACTTGTGTTCTCCGGAAAAGTCATTCGGATTTCGCTCATAATAAACTTTTTTATTCTGCGTGGAATGACAGGGTCTGTGTTGACAGTGATATAAACACAAATGTCCAGTGTATAAACACAAATGTCTGAACAGGACAAGAGTCTAATTGCCCAAGGACCTGGAGGTTGCTTAATATTTGGGTGTATAGATGCCTCCAGATGCCCTATGGGTGACTAAATCAAGGATAATATTTGGCACCTCAGTCTCTATTTGCATATACCCTTGGTTCTTGTCACCTTTGACTCCAGGAACAACACATCTCATGGATAAACATCTTCTGACAAGGATTTAATCTACCCCCTAGGCAACAGAAACTTTCTCAAGGGGACCAGATCCCACCTATCCAATCCTGAGATCATGATCATCCATGCCACATTTAGAATAAGACTGACTGGCTATGTGTGTTTCTTGCATCCCAATATTTTTATTCTTTCCCTGTTTAATCTCGGAGGTCGTTTCACTGTCCCTAGGGACAGGGCTAAGAATACCAGCCTCCTTTGTCTTCCTGGTGTGACTGTACTGATGACAGCTTCTTTCTTTCTTTTTCCCATTGCTTTCTATTTGGTTTTGGTGACAGTGACTGCACTTGATTCGTTGGGATCTACAGAGTTGAGTTTCTGTCCTAGTTTGCTTTCTGTTGCTGTGATAGACACCGTGACTAAAATAACTTGTGAAGGAAGGATTTATGTGGCTAATCGTTACAGTCTATTAAGGAAGCCAAAGCAGGAGCTCAAGCAGGAACCTGGAGGCAGGAAAATGAGACAGAGACTAGGGAAGAATGCTTATTGACTTGCTCAGCTACTTTTCCAGGCCCACCTGCGTAGGAATGGCACATCCCACAGTAGGCTGGGCCCTCCTACATCAACTAGCAGTCAAGAAAATACCCAACAGACATGGTCCCAGGCTATTGTGATGGAGGAAGTTTCTCAACTGAGGTTCCCTCTACACAGGTGTGTCAAGTTGAAAACAAAAATTAGCCATCGTAGCCTCTGTCCTAGGACTCAGTAACGTAATAAGTTAATTTGTTTATATTAGGAAATGTCATTCATTCATTCATGCAGCAATACATTCATTGATAGACTTAAAAATTACATATCTGTTGCATACCTATTACTAAATGTTATTCATTCATTTGTGTATAATAGATTTAAGGAGCATATATTTATTACATGCCTCTTACTAAATGTCATTTATTCATTTGCACATGCATTCATTGATAGAGGTAAGGAACACTTATGTATTGCATACCTATTATGCCCCAGATATAGTTTTCAGGTTTGAGAATATTGAAATGACTAAGCAGCATTTCCCACTCAAGGAATGAGTTGTCTTCAGAGGAGACAGAAGACCTCACAACTTCAAACAACTGTCTGTAGTATCAAGTTCCTCAGTAGTCTTCTCCATGGCACATGGAGGCAGAGGAGGCCCATGTGTTCTGCATGAATCCTTCCTGGGAGCTAGACTGTGAAATCAGAGGAAAAACTTTTCTAACTGTGGATATCAGCACCTGACCCAATATGGAATTTACGTGTCTCACAGAAGATAGAATCTGTTCCTCTGAGCAGTGGAAAGCTAATAAGTCCTCTGGAAGCAGTGGACTGGATGGACTGATTTTCATTTATGATTTTCCAGAGTTGCCTCCCTGCCTGATTACAAGTCAAACAACTAGAAATCAGGGAAGTGAGGAGGGACTTTCCAGTAGATTTCATGGGCAATTGCAGTCTTGGCACAGTATAAGAACTGACATGAGATTGCCAGATTTTGTTTGTCCAGGATGCAGTGCTAAATACGAAGGCACTGCCAAGTGGGTCTGTCAACCTTACCTCATCCCCACATAGAAGAAAGCATATTGAAGGGCCAGAAAGGTTTGGCATCTGCTGACATGGCGTATGGTAGTATCAACTGAGTAAATATACTAGCTCGTCTAGTACTACTGTTGTTGACTCTGATTTTTGAAAATGTTAAGACATTACAAATAGTCCAAATATATTTGTGTGAGGCTGGGAGCCTTCAGCAGAGCCAGCTTGGCTCACTTGTCTTCAGGTGGTGCTTTGGTGTCCTAGTTAGCTTTTCTGTCACCGGGATAAACACCATGATCACAATCAATTTGGGGAAGAAAGGATTTATGTGACCTATAGCTCATAGTTCTCCATCTAGGGAAGCCAAGGCAGGAACTCAAGGCAAGAACCTGGAGGCAGGAACTGAAGCAGAAACTATAGGGCAATGCTGTTTACTGGCTTTTGCCTTCTGGCTTGTTCAGCTGCCTTTCTTATATACCCAGTCCCACCTGCCTACAGTGGGCTGGGCCTTCTGTATCAATCGACAATAAAAAAAATGCCTTACATGGCCACAGGCCAGTCTGGCAGAGGAAATTCCTCAGCTAAGGTTCTCTCTTCCCAGATATGTCTAGGTTTGTGTTAACTTCACAAAGACTAATTATGATAATCGATATCTTCAGAATACAAGAGCTCACTGCTGCCTTTTCCCAAGGTACTGGCATAGCACAGCCACCTATGCCATAGCCACCGAGGTGAGTGGGGGCCTGCAGTACCTGCCCCCTGCCCACGACCCAGTGTACCAGTGGCCAGGAGACCTTCTGAAGCCTGACCTGATCCTGTTGCTCACTGTGAGTCCTGAAGAAAGAATGCAGAGGCTGCAGGGCCGGGGTCTGGAGAAGACCAAAGAAGAGGCTGAACTTGAGGCCAACAGTGTGTTTCGTCAGAAGTAAGCGTCCCTGGGTGATGTGAATTGTGGGCATCTCCGTAGGAAGGTGAGCCAGGATCAGATCTGCTTTAGGAATGTGGAAGGAAGGACACTGTCCCTATGCTTTAAGTGTAAAGCGATGCCCCTCAGGAACTTCAGGCCCATCAGCATGTTTATTTCTATGTTGCTTCAGCATTGTAGTCCAAGAACAATGAGATTTCTAGTCCCAGCGGTACCAGAAACAGTGGGTTCTTGAATTAAACCCAAAGTGCTAGGGATAGAACAATAAGTTGGTAAAGTGCTTGCTGCACAAGCAGGAGGATCTGAGTTCAATCCCCATCATTCTTCTTAAAGAAAGAAAGAAAGGAAAAACAAAACATCTGACTGCAGCAGCATACCTTTATAGTCTCAGTCTACCTCAGAGCTCAGGAAACAGAAACAGGAGAGTCCCTGGGGTTTGATGGCCAGCTACTCTAGCTGAATCAGTAAGCCCCTGGTTCAGTGAGAGACTCTTTCAAAAAATAAAGTTGAGGGGCTGGAGAGATGACTCACCAGTTAAGAGCACTTGCTGCTCTTGCAGAGGACCTGGGTTCAATTTTCAGCACCCACATGGCAGCTAACAACCATCTGTAACTCTAGTTCCAGAGGATCCAGCTCTTTCTTCTGATTTCTTCAGGCTTTGCACAACACAGGTGCACTTACATACATGCAAGCAATACATTCATAGACATGAAATAAAAATAAATAAACCAAAAAACTAAAAAAATTGAAAGTAATTGGAGAAGACACCTGGCATTAACCTCTGACCTCCACAAGCACATACACTTAGGCACATGCATGAACATATACACACACATACACCTACCAATCAACAATAGAGACTCAAAGTATCTCTACCTCAGTTTCCCCCATCCTGATGCAACAGCACAGAACTTCAGATGATTCAGACTCTGTTTTGCATGTTAAGTATTCACTTTGTGTCAGGCTTTTTCATTTTAGTATTGTGTAAGTCCATGAGATCCTTGCAAGGGAAACATTGCCCATATATTAACAGTTTACAGAATTGAGGCTCAGAGGATTCGCTGCTTTGTCTATAGTCCCATTGCTATTAAGCAGTTGAACTGGGATCAAAGCCGAGACTTCATGAGACAGAAGACAAAGTGTTTGTTTTAATTAGAAAGTTCTGAGCCTGGGCAGTCTTACGGCCTCAAGGCTGAGTGTGACTCACTCTAGAGCAGTGGCTGTAAGAGCTAAAGCTGCAGTGACTTGTACAAATAAACTGTGGCGGCACACAGGCAGGCCTAATGGAAGGGATAAGACAGCAACTTTCCTTTATCGACGATACCATGTGTTGGCTGGAAAGATCGGCTGAGTGGGTAAAGTGCTTGCTTGTCAAGGAGGGAAACTTGAGTTCATATCCCCAGCACTCACATATGAGCCAGGTGCCATGATGCATCTCTGTAACTTACAGTCCTGGTGGGTAGGAACATATATAGAGACAAACAGATCCCAGGAGCAAGCCAACCAGCCTTGCCCAGTCTGTGAACTCCAGTTTCTGTGAGTCATTCTGTCTCAAAAAATGAGGTTGAGAACAAACAAAGTCTTTGCATGTATGCTTGAACCTGCACACATCACATGTACGTGCACACATGGGTATACTCCACACACATACTCAAATAAGATTTTAAAAGATAGCATGTTAAGGAAGTTGCTTCTTTCACGTAGTGTGGTACACCAGGTGGCCTGGCTCCAGACCTCATCCAAGAGCCCTACCGTAATGTTTCTGTGTTGAGCACCATAAGTCATGTGTGAATATGTCATAGAGAACTGTCAGGAAAGGGAGTCAATGGCTTCCTCATAGCAGAGGGACATGCAGATTTCTGCTGCATGTTAGAAGAGTCATAGGAAGAAACAGTGTCTGTGAACAGGGCTCTGAAGGCTCATTTGGGATGCAGACAGGGCCATAGCTGCCTTGTCTGCACACTGTGGTAAGGATGAGGAGGGTCCCTCCCAGGTCACTCTGAATATAAACTAAGAAGAATGGGCCAGGATGAATGATGGGCAGATCATAGGTCTTCAGTTATTAAAGATCATTATTGATTCATCCTTTGTTAAATAAACTACACGAAACCTCTTCTGAGGTGGCACTAGCTGCCAAGGAGAGCAGAGGGCTGAGTAAGACAGGGGCTTGGCTTCAAGCTGAAATGTCAAGGTGGGAAAATTGCTTTTTCAGAAAGCCTTTGTTTTCTATGTGGGGAAGAAAGCTGACTCTCCCTTCTGTCTGTCCCCAGGGTGGAAGTGACCTACCAGCGTATGGAGAACCCAAGTTGCCACCTGGTTGATGCCAGCCCCTCGAAAGAGGTGGTCTTGGAGACTGTTTTACAGCTGATCCAAAGTGCTGGTCATTGATTGTAGTTCTCTCTGGCCAGGTACCCTGTATCCCCAGAATGGAAGCTGTGTGATACACCTAAGCCCATTACTTACTATATATCTCTCAGGTTCCTGTGGTACAGGCACATTGAGGCAAGAAAGTTGGAGACTGGGCATTTTGACTTTACTCACAATCAACAGACCCAGCCAACAACTGGAGATTCTTTTTTTCCTGGTGATGTATCAGCGTCTTGGAATATACTTTTAAATCTATGACCATCACAGCTTTCCAAGGTCTGTTACAGCCAGAAAACATCAACTAGAAAGACCTTCCCGGCCAGTGGCTGCAGCCTTCCCTGTCTTATACCTGTAAGTCAAGGATGTCAGATGAGGCCCACATTGACTTCATTGTGATGGACTGACTCTCTTCAGCTTCAAATCTTATAATCAAGCATCATCACTAGAGCCTGGCTACCTGAGGAGGTTCCCATGGAGCCATTTTTGGGTAGGAACATTTACTACGGAGTCATGGATCTTGTTTCAGAAGCTTCTTAGACAGTTCAGTACCTCCAGTTCTACAGAGTTGAATAAACATCTTACCCCCAAGCTGCAAGCATGCCAGCCTTCTCTCATTATATTTTGCTTGTTTGTGTCCCATTCCTTTCCTCTGAAATCTGGTTTTGAATGTAATGAGCAGTTTGCACTGTACTGGATGTGTTTTACTTACCCAGCACACCAATTTATTTATGTTGATGTTTACATCATGCCTTTCCTCAGCCTAAGAACTATGAGTCACTAATTAAAACTAAAACCAAGAAACTAAATGCAACATTTCCTGTGTATTTTCATTACACAAATTTAATTTCTCTTAATAAGCACAGTGGATTCCAGAATGAGACTGCACAGTAAATTATCTTGCACTTGAATGTCTTCTGATTACATATGAAGTCAGATTTGAAGTCTTTTGGATACAGAAAAGAAGCTTGTGATGTGGAGACCTGGATGCTATGTGGTCTTGGCCGAGTCATTTAATATCAACAGTCTTAACAACTTGATCTAAAAGGGGAAAATTGCTGATCCAGGTGGCACAAGCCTCTAATCCCAGCTACATGGGAGGCTAAGGAAGGAAGATTGGAAGTTCAAGGACTTCCTGAGATGTTGAGTAAATTCATGGCCAACCTGGACAACTTAGTCGGAATTTGTCTTAAGATAAAAAGCACAAAGAGGGCTGAGGGTGTAGCTCCATAGTAGAACACTGTCTTGCATGTGCAAACTCTTGGGTTCCATCTCTAGTAACATAAAAATAAATACACACAAAAAAACAAATAAATATAAGTAAAGAACAAAAGGGGTAAATAATTCTTTGTCATAGGGAGATAGCTGAGAAATATAGTTAATGTTCCCTCCAGTTCTAACATGGATGTCTCCATTGGTTAGAGCCTGCATTTTTTATTAAGAATATATTGCTAAACAATTACATGTGAGGCGTTATCAAGTTTTCCCTCTGGGATCTTAAATTATAGTAAAGTTTAGTATTGATATCCTAATATTTTTTGAAAGAACTATAAATAATTTAAACATAATGTATCTTTTTAATAAACCTTTCGTTTCAGTTGAAATATTTTTTAAAAGCTGATAAAAACACCAGTGTCCTTTCTAATGTGGTGCCTAATTCTTTGAATAGTTTTCTTTAAACATGTTGAGATGCTGATGCCAAGTAGCCTGGAAAAGTTCTTAGCACTTTCTTTATGAAACTTACTGATAAATAAACTTGCTATATTTCTAACCTATTCTATCCTTATGACTATATGATAGTTGTCAGAAAACTCCCATGAGTTCCTTTTACACTATTATATAATTCTTATGTTGGAGAGAAGCTGGAGAGGGTGAGTGTGTGGTTCAGTGAAATTTGTAGTTAATATGTTTTGGAGGGGTGTTTTATTTTATTAAACATTGCTTCCTTGTTATATATAGCAAAGGACTTTTAGAGAGTAACACATTCTTTGTACAGCTGATAGGTGGATGATTTTTGTTAGATAATGCAGTAGTGACTCCTACACCCAAGCAAATGACAAGAAATCACCATGTGGCTCTGCTGACTGCAAGCTGTTCTTTTAATTAATTAATTTTTATTTGTATTTGTATGAGTGTTAGTCTGCATGTGTGTACCTATTCCATGTGTGTGCAGTGCCCAAGGTTGCCAAAGAGGGTGTTGGATCCCTGGAACTGGAATTACAGACAGTTGTTATCTGTTGTATGGGTCCTCTGCAAGAGCTGCCAGTGCCCTTAACCACGGAGCAGTGTCTCTAGTCCCATAGTGGTGCTCCTGTTCAGTGATGGTTCATTTGTTTTCATACACACCTCTTCTTCCTTTCTTCCATAGTAACAGAATTTCAGCTCAGCATATGGCGACTAAGACCGTAGAGAACAGTTCCAAGTTTCTCATAGAGTCAAATGTGGCCAGATGTCTGATTCTTCTCAACAGCAGGAGAAATATGAGGCATGTAAAGGGGACACTGCCCTTTCCCTTT
This sequence comes from Eospalax fontanierii, assembly GCA_035773235.1. NCBI lineage: Eukaryota > Metazoa > Chordata > Mammalia > Rodentia > Spalacidae > Eospalax > Eospalax fontanierii. Next base: position 54,324,441 of record CM069529.1, read on the forward strand.
CACTTCTCCACTCCACTCCATTCAGAGGTGGCACTGAGCTGCACAGAGGAGGAGGAGGAGCCTGCAGACAAGAGAGCAATAAGATTGGTGGAGGTGTGCTGAATGAGACCACGCAGCTGCCAGAAGCACCTGCCTGTATCTCATGATGATGAGTACATTCCTGTTGTAAATCACTTTTACTCTGGATTTCTGACCCTCACAGTTGAGTACATATTCTTTCCGCTTTTGCACCAACGGAGTAAGTCCACTTACATGCTGGGTGGACACTCTTCAAAGATGCATCTGTGCATTACCCTACACTTTCTTTTCTGAAGAAAAGTAATGACACTAATCCATCACCCCATTTATGGGCTGCTATAAGCATAGCATTACTCCTGGCCCTGTGACTTCCCTCTGTACTCACAAAGCTGAGATATCTTGAAGAAAGCAATCATGGCATCTCCTAGCTACATAAGGCAACCATAGCCATTTCTATGCAGGGCATCAAGTTAATAGTCAATTCATGTTGTTAAGTCCTACCAGGAATGGTCTAGACAAAGTCCCAGAAGGAATTAGGATATATAATGAAGAATTAGCAGTACGACTAGAAAGCAACCTATTTGAAACCTCTTTAAAGTCAGGAGACATATCCAATCCCCCTTTGTGTCTCACACACCAACACAGAGTTCTGCCATGTCAGGTCAGCAGTTTCCAGTGTTAAGTATGTGTTTGAAATGCCTGTAAGAGTTTACAAAGACCAGTACTTGGTCTCAACCACACATCAGCTAGCAGTGGTGTGCCTCTACAGTGTCTGTGTTGGGGATTCCCTTTGATTCTAATGATCAGGTGGGGTTAGAAACTGGTTAACATACACAATTTAACATATTCATTAGCTTATTTGTAGGCCTATGGCCAATTATTGACCAACTAATTTTCTAGGCATGGATTTGAATCACAGTCTGTGAGTCAGGCATGAAACTCATCCTCTACTGAGTGAGCTGACAGAACTGAAGCCATCACTTTGATCTTGGCTCAGTGGGGCATTATCTGCTTCCCAATATATATTTTAAGATGTCTGTTATATGGGAGACAGGATTTTGCAGATTTAGAGGTACAAGAAATCGTTAGAACACAATGCTCATGGATTTCATGTACCCAAGGAGTAACTCAATGCTCTTTACTCTCCTGTATCCATGTCTAACCACTTTCTTGTTGCAATGGTTATTACTGATTGTCACCTTGACAGGATCTAGAATAGCAGCAGGTGCAGATCTTTGTGCATATCTGTAAGGGAGTTAACTAAGGTGGGAAGACCTGTAATGTGGGTAGACCCACCCCTAATGTGGGTAGAACTATTGCATGGATTGGGACCTGGGCTGAATATAAAGAAGAAAATGAGCTGAGAAAATCAGCACTCGCTACTCTCCGCTTCTCTGCCTCCTGTGATACAAGCAGCCACGGGACACTCCTGTCCCTATACTCTCCTGACAACGTGGACTGCAGCTCTCATACTGTGAGCCCAAATTAGCTCCTCCTTTCTTAAACTGGGTGGGATTAGGAATCACCTAGGAGACGCACTTCTGGGAGTACCTCAGGACAGTTCCAGAGAGGTCTAATTGAGGGAGAAAGAGGTCTTTTTCAACAGTGGCCTAGGTATAATGAAGTCCACAGAAAAAAGCAGTATGGCTTGCCTGGCTTCCCTTCTTCCTGAGGGAGTGAGTCTATCTCTGCTGCTATGACTCTCAGCTGACACCACATTGCAGTTTCTTCAGCTTCTCGATGTGCACTTCCCGAGAGTCTCTGGGAAGCTACCAGGCCTTCAGCACCATTTTGGAATTCAGAGGCCACCAGGATCTTGGTCTCAGCAGCTCCCAGATTCTCAGCCTCTCCAGAATGAAGATGGCCATTGCTGAATTACCTGAGCTAGTGGGTAAGTCAACCCAGCAAATGTTCTTTTATCTCTCACACGCAGACACATAGAATAGTTACATACACAGACACAGACACAGACACACACACACACACACACAGAGGAATAGATGCAGACACAGACATAGACACAGACACACACACATATACACTTCTGTTTTTCTGGAGAAAAGTATGTGTAGCACACATAAGAAAACCCTGATTTTGTTCAGGTATTTTAAGTTGCAGGTTAATCCATGAACCACACATGGATTCCATACATATATCCCAGTTAAGATTAAGATAACTTTATTGAAATTTTAAGTCCAATGACATTAATTACCCATGAAAACAAACAAAGTTATGTACTGTCTTTAAAGAACGTCAACAAAATTCAGAGGCTCCACAAAAAAATATGCCAAACTCCTGGATACAATTCAAAATCACCAACCTACAACAAACTAACATGTATGCAGATTATCAAAGAAAATGCAACCAATAATGAGAGTAATGTCAAGACGGCCTTGTATAGGAGGGAGTAGCTGAGGACTTAGAGAAGGTTTAGAATGACTGAGCTCACTGAGAAGCTGGTTCTGGAAATGGAGTTGCATCCCTCATTTCAGACACAAGCATGCTTATGTAAAAAGTGTCCTTCAAAGCCTTGTATGGGATGGGATATTCCCCTTAATTCTGTGATAAGGAGGAAAGAGAAGTGCCAAATAGCCTGACAAAAATCATCGTGTCCTTGTGAATAACTAAATCTGTCCATGGTGGGAAAGAGAAGCCAGATGCTCAGTCATGGGAAGCTCAGTCATGAGAGAAAGATCCATCTAGAACTCCAGCAGACTGTCTCAACATCCCCAGTTGGTTGGTTCAGGATGTTGTGAGCACCTGATATGATGCTGTTCTTGCTATTTGTTCTTTCACTTGGAAGTTTCGCCCAAGGGCATACTGTTCTGCCTGGGGTGCCTTCTATGGGGACTCCAGCTGACTGCCTCAGCGTCCTCCCCAGTTGGTTGCTGCTGGATGTCTGTAAGCCTCTGACTTGATGACTTCACGGCTTGCCATTATTTGTTCTTTTATTTAGAAGCCTCACCGGAGGGGGCACTGCCCTGCCTGGGACTCTCACTGAGGAACTCCTGCTGGCTGTTTTGTTAAAGGGGTTTCCCAGTCCATTTCTGTTGGATGTTGTGAGTTCCTGATTTGATGGTTTTTGCATGCTGTCTCACATCTTTTTCTGGGTCACATTTTCTTGTTTTGGTAAGCTTCAGACTGGATACCACACTCTGATGGTATTTAGCAAATACTGGATTTTTTCTATAAAAAATTACTCAGCTTTGCTTGGGATTGCACTTTTGGTTCTTGGAAAGAGATTAACCCTTTTGAGTATTACACTTAACATTTATTAGATGGTGCTATATAATCTAGAATTCAGTGTCCTCCATTGCTGAGAAAAGCCTCTGGTGACACTCTGTCAAATTCTGAATGGATTCTGACATCTTCTGGTACCGTGCACAGGCTGGGTTCTGTCTCCTGTGATCTTCAGGATGGTCCTTTATCTAGCTGTGGCAGCATCACTTTTTCTCACATGAGAAATGAGGACTCTGTAGAACTCTCAGCTTTTCTGTTTGTGTATCTCTCTCTAGCTCCCACCTGCCTTAGTCTTGTGAGGCAAGTCTATTGAATTCCGTCTCAATGTCTTTTCCATCTGCAACTCTCAGATGTCAATGAGTGGAGGCAGTTCATTGTCATCTCGTCATAGGGTTTATGTCTGTGTTACTGTTTTCTCACAATTGCATGTTTTTGTGGTTACCTAGGGTGGGGAAGTAAATCCAGTTATTATGACTTCCTCTTACCAGAAATAGATGTCTTCAAGTGTGAACAAAACTGACTACACTGTGTGAGCCAAAAATGTCTTTATAGCCACGCAAGCAGTAAGAGATGGTGAGAGAAGCTCTGTGGAAGGCATCTAGAGACTATATAAAGCCTGCTCTGCTGAGACCCAGAGCCTCAATTTCTTCAGCTGTAACATGAAGATGAAAACACTGTCTTGAAAGGTTTTGAGAGTTGTTAATGTATTTCCAATGCATAGCTGAGATTTGAAAAGTACCTCTCTGTTTTTAGTTTTTGCACAGCATCGTTCAGAGCTTGGGTTAGCACTGCTCAAGGAAACAGAGATATGGGTCCTTACATAAATAAAGATGCCCTTAAATCCAGCTAAAGCCAGGTTACAGAATCAGTTGATCATTAAGAGTGAATGCACATATTTAGATATATTTCAATTACAGCAAAAATGGAGATCCGCTTAACCATGGGACAAGATTGGTGGAGCCTGCATGGAGACTACTGGGATGAGAGTCTTGAGGTTCCTGCATCAGGGGAACACAGCCATGCTGCATGATGAACCTGTTTCCAGCTTTTTGCTTTCTTTATCTTCAAGCTCTGGCTCTGCCTTCAGTTGTTCAGCTGTGGCCCACACTGCACACCCATCCACTAGTAAACTGACTTCAACACTCAAACTGTGTCAATATCAACACAGCTTTGTTCATTTACTTACCTTTGTTCCTAGCTGTGGAAAGGAGAAAGAGAGGCTGGCTGGTTTATTCCCCACCCACCCCCAGCAAGGCATCATTCATTTCTGCCTTCTAAGTGTAGTACAATAGTCCTTCCTTAGTCTTTGGAGACACATCTGGAGACTACAGTGGATGATAGAATCTATGGAATGTACTGAGCCTTCTATATACCCTGCACTGTGTTTTTCTATATATAAACTTGCTTACGAGAAGCTTTTCACTTTTCACATAAAATAAGTACTGTCATATCCAAATGGCCAACATTATGACTCTTTCATTACTAATATAAAATAATGAGTGAATGGTGGGTGGACTAGACAAGGGAATATTAAGGTCCCGTTAGGACACACTGGTGGAATGGATACAGGACCTCGGAAGACGGAGTGTGAGAGATTTCGTTGCCCTGCTCTGAATAGTGTACGATTTAAAACTTAAAGAATTTTTTATTTCTGAAAGTTTCCATTATCATTTCCTCACTGAGACTGTCCACAGAAAAGTGAAACCACAGATGAGGGACGACTGTTACAGTTTCATGGAATCTGTTCGCTCCGCAGTTTCAATTTGCGGCTGTGGAGAAAATGTCGACCCCTGCTTTGTCTTGTTCATAAATATTCTGGTCTTTCTTAAGAGTAGCCCAGGTGTTGTCAGAGGAGGAAAATAAGCCTAGTACTTTCTGATTTAAAACGTAAATAATCTGCGCTTTAAATATCCATTTAGGCAATGAACACTCTTCAAGTGTCAGAGATTTATGTTTTCAAAGCTCATCCAGGCCTCTCTCCAAGAGGTCAAATGGATACTCGGGGCCAGGAGTCACCTGGATAACCTCAGATGTGGGGAAAATGGGGCCAAAGTCACAGTGTTTCTCTCCATGTAGGCATGGGGCACCCTGAGGGCATAAGTTGTGAAGAGTCATAGCAGGTAGCTTTTATGATCAACCTTCCTTCGCCTCCAATATTCTTAGCTCTTGTATTTGTGAGAACTGTTTTCCTTCTGTCCTCTGATGGTGTGACCTGGTGCCAGACTGTGCTCTGTGTCTTCTATTCCTAGCCACAGTCACCCTCATGGTGAACTTTGTGTCTGAATGGCCTTGGTTCCTCTGCTCTGGAGCTCACAAATGTCCTGCATACATTCAAATACTAGGGAACTGTGGCCAGACGCAGCCTCAGTGTTTCGTGGCTGTGCACAGCTAGCTGACTCTGGGTAACTGGGTTGTAGATTGGTTTGGAGATGCTTGGAAGCAGAGGATGAACTCTGTCCCCCTGACTCCAAGTCCCCTTCCTGAACTGGCTCTGTTCCCAAGCAAAATCAGGAGCACACACCTCACTATCTCACACTTTATTTTTCTCCTAGGAAAAGGATGGAGTCTTCTACTTGCTGGGTTGAGTGAGCCAAGTTTCACATCCTGCTCCTTGGTGTGTGTCTGACTTTATTTCTCTTCATGATTTGTCTGCTTTCCTGGGCACATTGTGTGTTCTTTAACTTCTAGAAACTGTGTTCTTGAGTTCTTGGGACGTTTCTTGAGCTTTGTCCTTGAGTACTTCTATTCTTAGCTTTTTTTCTTATCCTTTATTGCATATTTTATTCAGAAGTTTCCGTCTCCTGGACCAGTGTTCTAATGTCTTATCCTTCTCTCACTTAATTAAAAAAAAAAAAACTTTACTGCATTTGGTTAGAGTTCATTAATTTTAGGTTTTAAATATTCTGTTAATTTTTCATTTTGTTGTCAAGCTTCTAAATTTCAAGAACTAGCCCTTCCTTCCTTCCTTCCTTCCTGCCTGCCTGCCTGCATTGTTTAGATGCCCTTTCCTGTTGTCCTGTATCTCAGAATGCGGTGTCATTATTTATAATTCCAAATGTTTCATTGTTACTTGCCTACTGTTGTTGGTTTTCATGAAGGTGACATGCTTATCATCCTGGTATCTTCCAGGGTAAAATGCTTTCCTCTAATTCTAGTAGTATGTGTCAACTGCTTGTGTTCAAGGGGAAGAAAGCCTTCCACAGCTTCTGATCTTTCTGAATGCAGTCCTCATCTTGCATGCCATTGTATGGGATCTTCAGCTGGCTCTGTCTAGCTTCCAGTTCACTCTTTAAAGTCTTGTTACAGCCTCCTTGTGGAAAACCTCTGGATCTCTGGGAAGTCAAGCAAAGCTGTTAGAGTGGCTGGCTGAGTGGATTCAGACAGAATGACTGGATTTCATTTATGAAAATAAACTTTCCCAGCTGGGGATGTAGTTCTGTTGATAGAGTGCTTGCCTAGCATGCAAAAAGCCCTGGGTGTGGTTTGCAGGTACTGTATAGAGCCAGATGTGGCAGACCCTGCCTGTACTCTCAGCACTCGGGGTGGAGGCAGAAGGATCAAAAGTTCAAGGTTATTCTTGACTACATAGCAAGCAGTAGGCCACCCCTGGATAAATGAAACCATGAAATCTTGTCTCAAACAAACACAAAAACTTTCCCATTACCGTGATTACTAGACAATTGAATGTGGACATCTGGTCTCTCAAATTGTGCCCCACTCCCTGCTGCTGTTACAACCCATTCTTGTCCTCCTTGAACTGCAAGCTCTCTCAGTGGGAGGCAGACACGAACACGGGTGGTGAGCATCCTTCCTCGTTCTGGTCCTTCTGTGATGTCTATAGACTTCTGAGACACCCAAGGGGTGACTGGTTTAGTTTGAGGTGTTACCAAGTGTTCTGGAAAGGAGAACTCAGAAGAACCTTCTGCACAGCAGAAATCATGAAAGAAAACTGAGTGAAAAATGAGTTTCTCCTGCTACCATACTGACAGGGAGTGTTCCTTTTCTTTGCTAGGACACCAAGGCTCTGCCTGGTATTACCTGCCCTTCCTTACATGTTCAGCAATTTTCATACAGGAATTGATTTTAAGGTGCATTTCGGCAAAAATTAAATGCAAATCATCTCCTTTGGCCCCACGTATCTTATTTGAAGTCTACGCATTGGCCTAATTCTACTTTGAGGTTTTGTGTTTTTAATCTTGAATTCCTATAAGGAGGCAAAATATTTAATACATCTCTCTGAGAAACCTTTCAAGCACTGTGTTGGGCTCAATCTCTGGTTGCAATTTACTTTTGCTTGCTCTTTCTATTTTTGTGTGATGAATGCTTGAGCCAGTTTCACTTAGAGAAAATCCACACTGTTTCCACTAGAGGGAGGAAAGTGTTAATTTCTCACATTTCTGAGGGAGCCGTTCTTTTGCCTGAATAATCACTCCCCTCATTACACACAAACTCTGCTTGGAAAAACAACAGTAGTTCCTTTCATTTTTATTTAAATGTCGGCTCTAATAGGAAAACAAAGGACAGGGCATGGAACATTTCTAGGTCAAAGTAGCAAATCTTTAAAAGTGGCTAATTTCGTGCTTCAAGAATTCTAAATACAGCCCTGAGGTCAGAAAAATATTCAAAGAAAGACCTTAGTGATCACAGATTTCAATCTCTTTCTTTAATAGTTGTGGAAAATGAGGCCCATAGAGGGACCTACCCTGCTCTGGGTCATATAATTTGTAACAGCAGATGCATGCAAAAAGAGTAATAAATTCTGCAATTCTTTTTTTTTCTAGTGCTTTTTATAACACAATGTCTTGTGTCAGCATATTGGGTGCAGTAAATAATATACAATCATACTTACACACATATGCATATATTTTCTTCCTCCGGAGGTTTATGACTTGGGATCTGGCATGAAGAAACATTCTAGGTTTTTATGCGTCTTTGTTCATTTGTCTTAAAACGTTCTTCCCCAGCTCCCCTCATCCCATCACTCTCTATAAGAATGGCGCTGCTTATGTTAGATTTTGCTAATGGCGCCTGCAAGGCCCACACTCTAGTAATTACGGAGCAGCCAGCAGCATGCCATGGTTTAGCAAACACGTCGTTAACTTTTTCCATGGAGTTTCCAACATTTTTATTGACATGCATGATATTAATGGTTGTGCTTATTTTGACAAAATTGAAGGTGTGTCCCGTTTCTCCAAAGAAGGAGCTATCACAATTCACTTTTGGCTGACCTTGTCTGTTAGCTCTTACAGTCCTAATGCATTCTTAGTCCATCTCTGAGGCAGGAAAGATTATTAGATTTTTAAAAAAATTTTAAGTCAAAGTAACAACAAAAACAGAAGGAAAAACAAAGCTATCTCTATTATTTGTTCTAGTGGGCAGCAGGCCCCATCCTTAGCCAAGGTACTATTGGCAGCTTGGCAGCTGATTACTACTAGTTGAGGAAGAGCTGATCTTCTTTAAGATGTGACTCTAGATAGCCTGACTAGACTCCAGTGGATGAACTTTTGTTGAGGGGCATCAGAGGACACAAACTTGACTAGGTAGGCCTTAAGATATGTGACAGAATGCATGAAATTGAGTGGGTGGGGTATGGTGGGAGGGTGGATGAGGGAAGAGAGATATAAAGATGATTATGATGTTTTATAGGAAGTACAGAAAAAATTGATAAAAATATATATTGGAAAAAAACATCACAGTCAACCACATGTGAAGCTGTAACAAATGCTTCCTTCAGTATTTACTGTAAAAACAAGTCTTATGGAGTTCTCCCCACATTTCTGAATACTATAACTGGTAGTTCTTACTATTTTTACTTGAAAAGAGCTTGCATAAAAGTGTGGGTTACATGCTAACACCTTGTCTAAAAGAAAATATGACTTAGGTTTAGGGGATTTGAAGATGTTTATGAGGGGAAATGTGGGCAGGACTGTAGTTAATTTGTTTAATAAAAATTGATAGCCCCTCTTTTTTGTGAATGACTGAACAGTGTGAGGGAAGGAACCTCTTGCTGCATGTAGACTTAGTATCATTCCCAACTAAGTGGATGTGGATACATGTGTCAACCTCAGCTTCAGATGTGAATTTGCAAAATAGGCCAGAGTCTAAGGGGTCCAAGCGTCCCCTTTTCTATGGCCCATGGCTTCATCTGCATTAAAATGGAATTCATTCCATCTAAGTCCTTTCTAATGTGTAACAGTATTGTAAGAGGGAGTGTGCTATTTTTCTGACATTTTCTAATTACTCAGAAAGTACAGATTTTGTGAGGCATATCTTCTGCATACATCTGTTTCTAAAAATCCTTTCAGTAAATGAGTCTTTTGTGTAAAGAATCCCCCTACCTTGGGACAGCAAAGGGGGTGAGTGACCACTTGGTCTCTCCCAGTTCAGCACCCTAGACCTCCCCAGGGAGCTAACTGAATTAACCTAGACTTTGCGGGCATGGCACTCTTTCGCCGCCTACGGTCTGTTCCTTGAACAGTATTCAGTGAGATCCCTTCAAAGTGAATTTTAGTAAACTCTCCTGCCTCTTGTTCATCTCACTGAGGGCTTTATTTAGTTCTTCTCAGCATTTCTCTTGAGACAGACTTTCCTTATTACTGTCTCTCATAGGCTCTTCTTAGCTCAAAGTCTTGAGTATATTTTTCCCATCTAGTTCTACCTTCATGCTTGTGTCTTTTACTCAGCTATCATAACTGCATCTCTGGAGCCATAGTTACACTTTCAAGGATACCCACATCCATGTGCATACTACATCACATCTATATTTATGTACATATCGCCATCTGCCTCCATGTCCATCTTTCTATGTCTATAGTTGTACTTGTCTTTATTACCTTTTGTTATTTCTTCTCCTGCACTCTCTTGAGCACTCAGGGTGACTTTGTTTTACTCATGTCTATGAATTCAGTTTCTAGAGTAGCAATGGGCTACCCAATAACCAAGATCTGTGATTATGGACAAGCCATTTAACTTCAGAGCTTCAGAGTATTTTTCTTCATTCCTAAATAAAGATATCACATACTTTTGCTTTAAGATCTGTTGGAAGGGTGAATTAGAAGCTATGATTGAAAGGCTCTGAGGTCCATTCCATTCCTTCTTCTTCCTCCTTGAGCAAGTCCAGATTTGTAAGCTTTTCTAGTTCTGCTGGGATTTGTGTCTATTAATATTCCTTCTGTGCTATTTTAAAAGTTGGCATGATGAGACTCCCCAGCTGCAAGATTACACAAGGTCAGATGAACATATACGTCATTTTCCATGGGAGGAATTGTCATAATGCAGAGCAGTTACCCAAGAGTGTCCATGTCATAAAGGTACACAGATTCTTTCCCCCAAAGCCAAGAGCAATGGTGATTTACTACTTAATTTTATTAGTAAACAACTCTTGAGCATTAAGAAGTATCTACACAGCAGTGATTGAAGGATTGACCCCATTATACAACAAAAGTGATGCTACTTTATAAATCAAACATTTTTCAAGGAGACCTATTTTCACAGCTAAAAGTCAAACATTCTTTCAATGGAGAAATATCTACTTTAGTCAGTAAGAGGAATTATACTCACTTCCTGCTGAAAGTGCCCAGGAGTCTTGAAACAGCTGCTATTATACCTATGCTGATGTTTTAATCAGTTCTGGGTCATGAAGCTGGTCGACAGTGGGTCATGGACCTATCCCTTGTGTTTCTGTCTCCAGAATCAGGGAAGGATCTAGGGTGGTGCCAAGAGGCTGAAAGTGATGGCAGAGCTGGCACCAAGTGAATGTTCTTTCAGAACAGAGAAAAAGAAACCCAAACTGAACCTAGACACTAAGAGATGCATACCCGTAATGCTCTTTATTGTTTACAGATGGTCCTGTCTAAATTACCTCAAACTGTTCAGGGACAGCTCATCACTTTATAACCCTTTTCAAAAGAAGCAAGACTTGCCCATCTCTACTGAAGGTCTCAGGTGATAAATTTCAGATCCTTGCTGTTTTCAGAGTTACAGTTCTCTCTCTCTCTCTTTCTCTCTTTCTCTCTCTCTCTCTCTCTCTCTCTCTCTCTCTCTCTGTGTGTGTGTGTGTGTGTGTGTGTGTGTGTATGTGTGTGTGTGTATACAGGTACATGTATATGGAGAATAGAGATCAGCCTCTGGTGCCATTTCTTACTTTCTGTCCACCTTATCTTTAAAAAAGATCTCTCCATATAAGATATGGGGTACCTGATTTGGCTAGGTTGGCTGGTCAGAGATTCTTAAGGATTCTTCTGTCTCTGTTTCTTCAGTACTGGGCTTACACAAGCATGTCTTGTATGATGTCTTTACATGCCTTCTGGGGATTAAATTCAGATCTTCATGTTTATACAGCAAGCAGCTTACTGACTGACCCATCTCCCCGATCCTACCAGACTTTTTAGACCATGGAGGCTCTTCTACCTGCCAGCCACTCTTGCTGCTGTTAGCAGTATGCAGCACTTAGGCAAATGTGGACAATGCAGTGCCCTCCCTCAGCTTTCCTACAGGGGACAAAGATGGTAAACAGACATGTACATGGGTACAGGTAATAGAAGTTTATGCACTTAGGTGAGTAAGTGATGGGTAGAGGCGTAGAGCCCAGGAGGAAGGATTCTACATTGTGGTATGATGCAGGTATTCTGCTGGGCTTAGGGAGTGTCTGAACAGCTGATGGAAATGAGGAACCCAGGTAGGCAATTATGAGGGTTCCAGCCAAGACGATGCAAAGACAAGGACCCCAGGGTGATGGAGAAATGCGTGTTGTTTACAAGGAGCCATGAGAGGGCCGGGGGAACCTTGGGAGACTTACCCTTCAATGTTTGGAATGCAGTCTGAGTTTAGCTACTCCTCTGAGTGTGTGTATGTGTGGGGAATCAGTAAGTTCAGGAAGTTTCTCGCTTCAGGGCTTCATAAGTAGACTTTAAAAAAAAATAAATGAATGTGGTTCAGGCATATACCATTTACAGCCTCAAAAACATTTCCTCGAAAGTACCAATTCTATTTTCTGAAAGAAGGAGCTCCAGGCTGCTGTCAGAGTTGCATGTATAGAGAACACCAGTGGCTAGCAGCCATCAATCACATATGCTGAAAACTGAACCCTCAGCCAAGCCTTAGGCAACCCCCACACTCCTGTGTTCTCAGTAGTGGGATTCCTCACTCTCCCTCTTCTCAAAGACTTAGGCCACGTGGTCCTTTTCTAGGGACAGAGTCTTCCTGGCAGACATCACCATTTTTATCACATTTCCCAGAAGAACTTGGATTCTTGGGCCCATATATGTGAATTATTGCTGGTGCCATGACATGTCAGGAAGTGGCAGGAGCCTCTGTAATTAATAGGATTCATAAGCACTTGGTGGAAGTCGGCATGATGGATCCATTTCTTTTCCTACTTGACGTTTATGTAGCACTCTTTAACATCTAAAATATATGATCTCATTTTATTGTCACAACAAGCCCATGCACTCGTTAAGTATAGGGGAATATTCTTTCTCTCTTTCTTCCCTCCCCCACTCTTTAAAAACTGAAAGTTAAAAGGTATTTTACATAATGGTAATTCCTAGAATTCTAGTGACCTGTTTCTACAAGTAATGAGATACATTTTCCATACGTCAAAATGAACAAGTAATTGGGGCTTAGGGGGTGGCTCTGTTGGTAAAGTGCTTACTTTGTGAACGGGAGGACTTGAGTCCAACACCCAGAATCCACAGAAATAATCCAGATGTGATACTGGCACCTGTACTTCTGGCAACTGGAGAGCATGGAAAAGAGGATCTCACTGGCTCACAAGTTTAGTGGAATAGATGAGTTCAAGGCCAGTGAGTGACTGTTTCAAAAAGCTAAACTGGAGAATGACTGCAAAAGAGACCTGAGGTTAAACTCTGTCTTCCAAACTCACACACGTGCACACGTGCCCACACATACACTTATACCCTGTCCACACACACACTTATACCCTGTCCACACACATGCACATGCATACACACATACACAAAATTAGCAAGTATTCCAAGAAAACATAGTGTTTAGTTGCTGAGAAAAACACAGGAGTCAGCAACCAGAGCCATAGGAGCATGCAAATACAAACCTTGCAGAAAGCTGCTCAAGAAAATTTATCAGGACGTTTAAAATGTATTTATGTTTGACCTAAAAATTGTATTTACAAGAAACTTCTCTAACAACAAATTTAAAACTATAACAAAAGCTTAGCAAACTACAAATATCTGAGTGTATTTATGAGAACAATATGCAACAGAGAAATGTTTAATAAGCCCTGGCAAAGGCTTGGATGGAATATTACCTGGTCATGAGGACATTCTTCTTTCTGTAAGAAATTGACCGTACCCCAGTGTTGGGCAAAGGTACTTCGGTCTCCTGCTCTCTGACTTTTTGCAAAGACATCTCAGAATCCTAGAGGTAGGGACAAATAGAGACCAAAGCTGAGGATGGGTGGTACCAGCTGCTGCTTCAGGTCAGGCAACTGGCTCTGTTTGGTCTACTTAGATCCTTAAGGAGACTGATGAGTCTCTAGTCAGTTAGCTGAGGTGAGACAGAGTGGAGACCCTCAATAGGTCTGCATTGCTTCTCAGGCCTTGCTTGTTCCTGAGGGTGTAGACTCTGGAGATCAGGTTCCTACATCATTAGCTGTCCAAGTGAACTTGGAGAAACTATTTGATACTCTTATCTGCCTTTTCTCTCCTTTTCAGTTACTTAGTTATTTGAATTAGCCCTTTGACTTTTTCATACATGTATAGAGTATATTCTAATTACTCTCCTCTCCCATCCCTGCAAACCTCCCTCCTCTCTACAAGCCCCTTTCTCACAACCACGTCGTTTTATTGTGCTTTCTACCCACTTAGTTTAACCAAAGCCTCCTCTGTGACCTTTTCTTCGCCTGTTGGAGGAGTGCACAGAAACTGCCCTTCTGTAAGCAGCATTTCCTCGGTTCTTATTTCCTGCCAGTCAATGAAATGGCAAAACTCACTTCATTTTGCTCTAGCTGACTTTTGCTTTACCCTGGGTTTTTGTCCAGCCATTCCCAGCCAGGCAGGCAGAACATCTCATGCAGGCAGTTTCAAGAAGTACCTTGTTCCTACAATCCTGGGAAACTTACAAGTGGTCAGGTAGCACGTCCAGAAAGCACGTCCTCCCTCCCAGCTGTCCCTGCATCTCCATGGAGCCCATTGTTTCTACAATTCTGAGAAACTGGTTTTTTCCTTATTGAAACTTTTTGTTAACTGAAAACTTCTTTGTTAACTGACCTGCCTCTGGTCTTGTGTAACTATGGTGTTCTGATGTAATTATGGCTATTTGTTTTTTTTGCCTGAAGCATGATGTAGTTATGATTTTAAACTTTATAAACCCTGCTCTGGTCTGGTTTTCCTTGCGGTCAAGAGTTCTATTGGGCATTAACCCCATCTCTGACCACTGGCTATTAATAATGGACTCCTAGTTCAAACGTCACTATATGATATTCCTCTGTGCATCTTTCTCGATGTTACAGTTAAAGATCTAAATGTGTTACTAATTTTTGTTACTAATCTGATGGGAGGGGAACCTCACTCAGTTTATTTCATCCATCAGGATTTCAAGACTGGGGGAGGGGGTCAGTCACCTGCTCAAAGCTGAGTTTTTAAACTCTGTGCTTCTGCCCATCTGTGAAAGAACTCCAGGTCCTCCTACCTAGCATTTTGTGCAGTGCCCAGAACCTTCTAAGGCCTGTGTACATTATGGAACCTCTTGTCCAGCAGCAATAACTTGCTTTCTTAAAATGAGATTCAGCCTGACTCTCCCCTTGCATTTCACAGCAGGAGACCTGGCTCAAACAGGAAGTTGATAGTCAGGACCCAGTGGCCTTGGTGTTAGCCAAGTTTTATTGTCTTCAACTTCCAGAGTTCCTCCTGAGTGCCACAGGCGATGGGGCTGTTCCTCTGGAGTTTATCTCCCCTCTTGGTTCCTGGTCACTTGTCCTCTGATAACATGAATAACTGTTGGTTCCTCAGTGATTCCCTTTGTACATTCATGGGTTTGCATGTCTCTGGGAATGCAATGTCTGTGAAATAAATGTGTAAGGAAATATCTGCCAAGTCCAAAATTACATTTATGTTATTAATTTCTAATTTGTTCAAAATGGACAGCTTTGGCATAAAAAGTGCATTGATTAGCTGGGCATGGTGGCACACACCTTTAGTTCCAGTACTTGGGAGACAGAGGCAGGTGGATCTCTGTGAGTTCCAGGCCAGCCTGGTGTACAGAGTGAGTTCCACGCCAGCTGGGGCTACAGAGAGACCCTGTCTTAGAAGTAATGATTTAATTATGTCAGCAGTGTAGAATGCGCTGATATTTAAACCTTTGTAGTCACATGTATAAATAATTATATCGAATTCTTTGCAATTGTGTATTTTAAAAATATAAATTGAGTGTGGACACTTCTTTCTGAGTCTTTTCTAGGTCTATTTCTGTCTCTTTATAAATACAGAAATTATCTTATTGGGTCTTATCTTCTTAGACTGTGGCATCATAACATTTCTTTATATATTTAAGTGTCAGCTTTTTGGTTCTGGGTACTGCACATATTTTTTCAGTTTGGCTTTGGTGATTTGATTTCTCTTTTCATGGAATGTCTTAATTTCCAAAGCTTTCATCTTTCATATTTAATGTAGAAATGTCCCCAATTTTAGAAGTGTCTTTTTGTTGTCCTTATTTTTGTTTTGTTGTTATTCGAGAAGTTAAAATTGAGCCCAGGGTCTTATCCATGCTGCACAAGCACTTTACTGTTAAGCTACGTTCTGGAAGATGAATTCAAAAGAAAAGAAAATCTGCTCTCCTTCTAGCTTGTAGTTTCATATTTTTATCTGTATTTTCACCAATCATTTAAAAATTATTTCAGTGTAAGATAAAATGAACAATTCCAAACTTGTGGTGACACAGAGAGTCCTGGTTAAAATCAGAGGATTACGAACAAAACAGAAAGGCAGGGATGTGGGAAAGTGACCTAGGGGAGGAGGGAAGGTGACTGGGGTGGGAGCAAGATCGGGGGTGGAAGTGAGAGAACAAAATGCACTCTATACATGTATGAAATTGTCAAAGAACACATGCAATCAGTTTTAAAAGGGTTATGTCAGGATGGAGAGATGGCACAGCAGTTACAGTCACATACTGCTCTTGCAGAGGACCGTAGCTTGGTTCCCAGTACTCACAATGGGACGTTCACAACTCCAGTCCGGAGGGATCCTGTGTCTCTGCCCTTGGCAGGCACCTGTGTACATGTGCACATACCACCCCCCAACAAGAGATATGTTGATTTTTCAGATTTTTAAAGGAGTTTTTAAAGTTGTGTGTGTGTATGTGTGTGTGTGTGTGTGTTTCTGTGTGTGCCTTCAGAGACTGGAAGAGGGTGTCAGAGACCCTGGAACAAGACTTAGAGATGATTATGAAGCACCAGACTTTGGAGCTAAGAACTGAACTTAGGTCTTCTGCAAGAGCATTGCATGCTCTTAACCACTGAACCTTTTCACCAGCCCCAATATCTTTTTCTCTCTTGTGAGCTATTTTGATAGCAAAGACTGCATTTTGAGGGTAATCAAATATGATCTATATGACATGAAGCACTCTACTGACTGGAATGCAGGACAGTATTTGCTGTAACAAACATTGATTGAACGATACCTCAAAAAGACTGTGAAGCTGTTACCACAGTGAGTGCACACAGTGTTCAGTGAGCACTTCCTATGTGCTGGCAAAGTCTCTAGACACGTTACTATTGAAATTCAACATTTGCAGGCTGCACATGATTGCCTGCACAATTCCCTACGGTGATGGGTGCTCCTGAGATGGGTACTCAAAAGTCCTAATAGTAGCAGAACTGGGAACTTGAATTCAAGTTTCTGTTTTTCAAATGCCAATTTGAGGATGGGGAGATGGCTCATTGGGTAAAGTGCTTGCTGCACAATTATGAGGACCTGAGTTCAGATTCCCAGAACATATGTAAAGCCAGGACCATTAGCATGCATTGTAATCCTAGCCCTCTGACAGCAAGATAGGATTTAGAAACAAGAAAATCTCGGGATGCTCAAGGGCCAGCTAGCCGGGGCTACACAGAATCACAAGAGGGCCTGTCTCGCACATAATGGTAAGGGAAAATTGACAACCGAGGTTTGTCCTAACCTCTGTGTGCCTACCACTCCCATCACACGTATACATATCACATATACACACATGTCATATACATATACACACACCAATATTAAAAAGAAAAGAACTCCATGGTTTCCTGAGGTCTGTCCTGCTGGTAAGGGTGGGGAGGAGAGACACAGGTATCTAAAGTGAGCCCCTTTTTGGTCCACTAGAAGCCCTAAACTTTTGGGCTTTACACTAAATATTTTGTAGAGTTGGATTTAAACCTCTTCACCATCCACTGAACCCAATGACGTAAGACTCATAAATGTTACATGCTGACTTCTGTCCCAGGGCAGGAGATATGGGCCCTTAACAGTGATAATTTCCTCCTAATTGATTGTAAGTAATGCACTGCCATTCTGGAATTTGTCACTTACCGAAATGCACCTTAGCAAATGGACCCTGTTCCTCATCTAAATGTAAATTAACATATACCAGAACACAGTTTGCTAAGAGGCAGTGGGGTCAGGAGGAAAAGGTGACAGGAAGCCTGTGTAGCTGAGGGCCTCAGAGCTGCCTGCCTCTTCACCTGTCTTTTTCAGGTGAGGGAGGATGTTGGAAAGAAAACAAATTGCCAATGGAGAATCCAGGGCAGGCAACCTGACTCAAAGTTGGCAAGGGTCTTCTGGATACATGAGTCTTCTTTGTAGGCCTGCTTTCTTTTGAGCAACAAGAATAGCCCTGGCTACATCCAGGGTTCTGGCCATCTCCTCTGGAGGAGTCCCCAGAACCATGTTGGAGGAGATGGCCCTGAGCCAGTCAAGGTCCTAGTCCACCTGCTCAGCCCCTAAGGCTCCTGTCTTCCCTACTTCAATTTTTAGCTATTCAGGGATGACAACTTTCTAAACAATAGTTCAGCACCCTCACCCCTAGATCCTCGTGCTCTCATAATCTGAGACTTGGCTCCTAGAACCCACCTCCAGTGACCTTCCATGTGCATGCTTCTGCCAGGCATGAAGGCGAAGAGCCTCTTCTGTTCTTTTGCTCTGTGAATGACAATCATGGCAGAGCCAGGCTTCATCTTGCCTACTTACAGTCTCTTTTTACAGGATAGGGCAAGACCAAACCTCATGAGCAGGGTCAGACCCAGGTAGCCTCAGGACCCTGCAAGGAGCAAGACAGCAGATCTCTGAGGACAGCTGGCCTGGACAGGAGCTGACAGCAGAGGGTGAAATGTGCCCTGTTCTCCCATGTGGAAGTTCCAGGGTTGGCAGAGGCCGATGACGTCATAAGGTGCCTGTCTGCCCTAGCTGACCCGAGTGGACAGCTAGTTTGGACCAGGAAGTACTCCACCAACAGAAGGCATCCCCCTCCTTCTGACTCTGCCTAGACTCTCTCTTATCTCTGTTCTTCTGAGCTGTGACTTGCAGAACTCCTGTGGTATTAAGGGTTCCACCTTGATTTAATCAAGTTGCTTCAGAAGTTTTGGTGCTGGGTGCATTATGGCTGCATTATTCTTAATCCTGGGATCAGGATTAAGAATAAACCAGACTCTGTGGTAGAGCATGGCCAGAAGAGGAAGAGCAAGAGACAGAAATGGATTGAGAAAGAGCCACAAGGACCTTCATTTCTGCCTTTCAGTAGCTGCGGAAGAAGGAACAAATGCCTTAGCCCACCATTTGCCCTTTCCCATATCCTAAAAAAACTGAGAGCAGAATTAGCTTTGCATTCCTAGGACCGACTCTGTACATTTGTTGTGAAAAATGCTAGAAAATGGCTTGTCTTCTGTAACTTGTCCAAAATGTTTGTTTAGGAGAGTGCAGCTATTAATTTGCACAGGTTAACATGTGCCTGGACTGCTTTATAGGTATGTGCTGGCGTGGCTGACAGGATTTCATTTTGCATTCTGTTCCCTCCAGGCAGAAGGAATTCATCATACATACACTGTGTGTTTTCAGACTATAATTTATCTGCACTTGTGGAAAAGTCAAGAATATAATTTTAGAGAAAAACTTAAATATTTAATTCTCAAAAAGCAGTTTTCTACCCTCAAACTCTTACCTCTTCTTGCTCCAATTCCCGCCACATCTCCAGCTTTTCCAAATCACACAGAAGCTAGTTCAGGCTGCAGAGGAGGGCTTAGGTGCCCTCACCCACTTCCTGTCTAGGGTTTAGGTGCCCTCACCCACTTCCTGTCTGGTCTGTGGGTGTTCCCTCCTGCCAAGCATTCCCTGTTCTCAGAAGCCAGTGATTGGATGTCATGATTCCTGTGTCCATTCAGTTTCTCCAGATTTCTGTGATTGTTTCCTTTGTATTCTGAGTTCATGATTTCTACACCAAAACCAGAGACATGAACCAGCCCAAGCTGATGATAGAGAAAATGGAAATAGATTTTGGCAGATGAACCCCTGATGGGGCCCTTTCCAGAGCCGTTCCCAGCCTCCTGACATGTTTGACCTTCTGCTTGACCTCGTCTATACTCAAATGTGACATTTCTGTTTCTAATGCTCTTTCCGTGGGCAGTGTGACAACCCCACATATTGGGTTACAGTCTACTCTACTTATAGGGCAGGGAGATATACACTAAGGCCCTATTTGGAAGTTCACCAGTTTCCAACACACAATTTAAGACTGCACTGTTTCTGTTTCATTTCAAGAACAGTTATCATATTTCTAGTATTCAAAGTTTAAGTTTATCCTTTAAAAGAATGCAAACATTTTCAGGAGTAGTACTTTGGTTGTTCCCACCTTTTGTCTTATCTACATAAAGTAAAACAACTTTGCTTTAGTAGAAACAGGAAGGTGTAATTATGAACAAATCTGAGTGAGCATGGCCAAGAAGAGACATTTAAGTATCTCTGGATGCTCTGTCCTGCTCTCCAAGAGGCTACATGAAGTTTTATTGCTGTAGGGCAAAGAAAACCATAAAATAATGCACTTGGTAAATACATTGGTGGAACATCAGAGAGGCATGTTGAATTTAGGAATACATTGTAACAGATTTGCTCAACAGGTGATAGGCCAGATGTAGAAGTTAACAGTGAATGACTATTAAAGAGTTAAGAGATACTGCTTAGTTCTGTTGCTATGATAAACATGCAGACAAAAGCAACTTAAAAGAGAAAGGGTTTATTTTGCCTTACAGTTTCAGAAGATAAGTATGGAAAAATGGGCATGGCATACAGCGGGAACTAGAAGCTGACTGATCTCATTGCATCTGCACACAGGAAGCGGAGAAATAGGAAGTGGAACCAGGCTAGAAACCTTCAAAGCAGGCCTCCCGTGATGTCCCACCTTCTAAAGGCTCCATAACCTTCTCAAACAAGTGGGGACCAAGTGTTCAAACATGAGCCTGTGGGAATAGTTCTCACTCAAAGCGCAACATAGTCTAAGATGATCCTGTTTCTCTACCTTGGATGTTCCATCTCTTCACAATCACAGGCCTCTATGTGGCCAAGGACAAACAAAGAGCATGTTCAAAGAACCCCTGTGTCTTTAGAAAGCCTGTTCCACAGGCTACTGCAAATACCTGTGTGGTCATGTATACCTTACCTCATTATTCCACAGCACTTTATTCTAATTGATGGAGGCAGCACCTGCCTTGTCTTCTCGCATTCAACAGAGGACATTGATGGCATCTTTCTGCACTTTCAAAAAGTGTTCTCTTCTTCACTTTCATTTTATTAAGATTTCATTGTCCCTCATTTATTTTGTCTTTTCCATGATGGGTTGAATGGTGTCTTCCATAAAAATCAGTCTGCATCCTAACTATAGAGCCCATTCCTCAACTGAAGAAGAATCTGACAGGTGCAAAGTCAGCAGGGAACTCAAGAGATGAACACAGGGTATTCCTGACTCCAATAACAATGTCCTCTCATGAAGACCCACCAAAGACTGGTTTTATAAAGCCTGGACCAACCAGATATTAGAAGAGTCAGGGAACAGATTTCCTTCTGAGACTGTGGCCTGTCAGCACCCTGGTTTAGAACTACAAGACCATGGAAGAATGCACAAGTCCTTAAGTATATGGTCACTATTATATATGGTCATTGTTACAGTGTTCCCAGGTCTGTCCATTTTTCCTCTTCTTCATTCTTCTCTTTTGTTCCAACTTTCTACCTTTCCTTCTCCTCTGGATGACGGGTAATTTTTACCAATGACAAATACTCCTTGTATGTCTGATCATACTGACGGGCAAAGCAAGCAAGTGGGCATTGCTCAGGGTGTGTGTGTGTGTGTGTGTGTGTGTGTGTGTGTGTGTGTGTAAAGGGGGCCTTTATGTGCTGTGATGCTGTTCCTTGTATGGATGAGTTTTCTATCTGTTGTCTGGTCCCTACAGTCAGGAAGTAGGGATGTTAGGACCATTCTCCTTCTGTAGGAAGACTATGCTCAAAGTTGAAGTTCTTCAACTTTTGAGTGAGTTTTTCACTAAACTTTTTGGCTGGTGTCCTGAACTCAATGTCTTTTTGTTTATCCTTTTCAGCAGGGTAGTTCCACATGTGACTGCAATAGAAGGGAGGAATTAGAGGCTCTTTTTTCTTTTTACTTTTACTGACTGCCTGCCTCCAGATCTTCTTGCCTCTTGGCTTTCAGTGGCCATTGATATCGCCAGGCTGGGAATGCCTGCATGGTGTGGGCCTTGGAAAGCTGGTCCTGGGCTCCTGGACTCAACCTCTTGGGTGTGGTATCAGGTGCCGCTGGCTAAGGCTTCCCAGCTTGGTTACTGTTGTCACTCTTCTTTCTGATGCTGTCTGCTCTTTGCTTCTCTCCGCCCTTCAAAGCCAGAGCAGTTTGCTCTTATCATTTCCTTGTCATTTTAATGGGGTTTTATAGTGTAGAGGATATTAGTTCTGAAAGGACAGAAATTCACCACAAATAACCTTTTGATTTAAATTTGTCTGTCTGTGGGAGTTTTGTGGTAGAACCAGTTTCCACATAGCCTGTGTCCTCAGCTGGTACACATGCACAGTGTACCTGTGTGAGGACGAGGCCTAAGAAAAACCACAAAATATCCCTCATTCCACCTGGACTATTACAGGTCTCAGGCTTTGTGGACAAAGAGCGACAGGCCTAGGCATGTTAGGCAAGCCTGGAAACAATAGGACCTAATAGGTAATGGCCAGCACATTTCTCTGCCCTAAAGGTGACTTTCACCAATGAGAGACCCCTGTGCTCCCTTCAGCCCATCTTTAATGTTCATAACCAATCAATTTAAAGACAAGTTTCACTCGCACGGGCTTTTGTGACCAACCTGGGGGGAACACAGCGAATCCCCCTCCTCCCTTTGTCTAAACCCTATAAGAAGTCCCTTCTGCCTCTCCTCGTGGCCACTCACCCTCCACCTACTGTGTTGGCGCATTGGGTTGTGGACCGAGCTCGAGCTTGAAAATAAAGATCCTTGTGCGGTTGCAGCGGGGTTGGCTTCCCTGGTGGTTTTTGAGAGGACACTGTGACCTGGGCACAGCACCTGGGGAACGTGGCTTAAGAGACACCCCAGTATCTGGTCTCCTTCAGCAGGCCCATGTGCTGTAATGTCTCTAGAAGTACAGAGTGGGACTGTGGGAGCCAGCTAATCCATTAGCTTTAGCCCTCCAGTCAAGCTTCCCATTTCAAGTTATCTTCTACAAACCTTGCTGCCTTAACCTTTCTATCCACTCTGTGAATTTGCACAGTTGTAGAGCTAAATACTTCCTGCTAGTGGACCCCTCCTGCCTTTCTAAGGCAGCTGGCATGAGATGAGGTTATTGGTCCATACATACAGTGATGGGAAGGGGGATTAGGAACTGGTGGTCTGTGACTTACAGAAAATGCTTGGTGGTTGGCAGCTGCTGTGCCATCTGCCCTATATCCCGGGTTTAGGCCAAACCCTCTGGAAATGCACATGGATGGCAGGTTCACAGGGCAGCAATGTGGTGGGGAAGAGGGAGTGGACAAGACCCTGAGTAGGCAGGGCAGAGGGGCCAGTCTGCAGAGCAGCAAGAAAGGACTTAAGGTTCTAGAGAATTCATCCCAATGAGAAGCTTAGAGGAACAGGCCCACAAGACAAGCAGGGGAGAGGCAGTGTGAAAGCCTTCACACACCTGGCCAAGCAGTGCGTGCCTTGCTCTAGATGAACATCATCTCCACCAGTCTTAGAGGAATGATTATGTGCTTCCATGGATCTCTCTGACTGGAATATAAGTGGTGGGTAGGATGGGACCACGTTCCCAGACCATCGTCTGAGAGGTAGGTGTAGGGGAGATGAAGGCCTTAGAAAAAATCTATTAAATAACAAATGGCACACATATGGTTCCTTGTCCTTCGATTTCCAATTGTGATGTAGAGATCCAACATTTTACCAAAAATAAAGACTATTGACATTCCTGTGACCTCCCATCTACCTTGTCTGCCCGCTTCCCTACCTGCCTTGGATTTCTGTGAGCAGCCTCTTTCATTGCCTTCTTCACTGGGGCCCAGACCTGAATTCAGCCTCTGCTTAGCAATTTTCACAAATTGTGCTGTGCCTGCTGGCTAGTGAGATGTAGACCGTAAGAGAGAGCCCGAGAGCTTCTGATCTTGCCTAACCTGTGCTTCTGAGGGAACTCCTGAGCAGCTGAACTAGAGCCATCTAGTCCTTCCAATATAAAATCAAAAGAGAGAACCCAAAACCTTGACCAATCAGCTTTTCATACCCAGTAAAAAACAACAAAGTCACGTCAGGTATACAAACAGAATCAGACTTCAACTGAACAAAGGTGGGCTTGAGTATTTCATCAGACTCACAAACAACAAAAGAAATCCACATGCCAAGATCACAATGAAAAACTAATAATATGAAAAACCCAAATTATATGTCCCTACCACATAGCACCAATCCTATAGAAGAGTTCTTTAGTGAGAATATCATAGAGATTACCCAGGACACAGAGTTTAAAAGAACAATCATAAACGTGATCAAAGAATTCAATGAATTTTAAAAAACATACAAACAAATCAAAGAACTAAAAAGAAGAAGGAAGTGAAAAACTCAGTAAGCCAATTTGAAACTATGGGAGAAAGCTTCACCAATAGAATGAATGAAATAGAAAACAGAATATCAAGCCTGAATGATAAAGAGCACTCAAGCGAGGATTATGGAAAAAAAAAAACCACAGGAATGGAATACTCAGGAAATGTGGGATATTATGGAAAGACCAAACTTATGATCATAGGCCCAGAGCAAGGAGAAGAATCTCAGGATAATGGCATTGACCAGATCTTCAACCATATTGTAGAAGAAAGTTTCTCAAAATTAAGGAAAGACATTCTTGTGCAAATACAAGAAGCACATAGAACACCTAATAGACAAGACCAGAAAAGAAGCTCCCCATGGCATATCATAAAAACCCTAAGCCCACAGAACAAAGAGAGAATTCTGAAAAGTGCAAAAGAAAAACAAGTTACCTATAAAGGAAAACCCAACAGATTTACAGCTGACTTTTCAATGCAAACTATGAAAACCAGAACAACTTGGACCAAAGTATTCCCAGTCCTAAATGGCCATAGATGACCATCTAGAATACTTTATCCAGCAGAAATGTCTAATGTCTATTATAGTTGAAGGGGAAAGAGAAATCTTCCACCATGCTGGATAGCTTTGTGGAAGCTTGACACATCTGTGTTGAGGGAGCCTCTACTGGGGAATTGCCTTCATTGGACTGCCCTGTGGCTCTGTTTGTGGGGGTATTTTCTTGATTGCTGAGTGCTGTGGGAGGGTCCAGCCCACTGTGGGCGGTGCCATTCCTGGGCAGGTTGTCCATTGTATAAGAAAGCAGCATTCATCAATGGCCTGTGCTCCAGCTTCTGTCTCCAGGTTACTGCCCTGAGTTCTTACATTGCAATTCTGGATGAACTGTTCTAGCCCAAAATTTCAAATGCTTCCACAATCTTTCCTATAACACCAAGGTCAGGTCTGTTACAGAAATACCCTATAACGCTGGCACCATTTCTGTTCTGGTTTGCCTTCAATCGGTGTGACAAAACACTCTGATCAATACCAACTTAGGAGGAAAGGGTTTATTTTGCTTACATCTCCTGGGTCATACAGCTGTGGAGTTTGGAGCAGTTATGCTGAAAGAGTTGTGGACAATGGAGGCCTGGCTTGTGAATCTTCAAAGGGAAATAGAGACTATCAGGGCTGTTTATATAATATTCTGAATTGAGAATGTGTGGCTTCTGGTCAGTTGGGGTTGAAGAATCAGCTGTGATTAAAAAGAGACCAGAACCTAAAGTGAAACTTTTGCTTTACTGGGACAATTGATGCTGGTTTGCTGGGGCTGAAAAAATTAGCTGTAAGTAACAAGACCAGCATCACTATGGTGAAATCTTCTAGGAAAGTATTTCCTCAGGGTCAGACGCTGTGGTCCAGAGGGGGCCCATGCCTCCATCTCAAGTTGGAAGCACGACTTAGTATGTGTAAGAGTCTCCTGCATAGTTCCAGTGTTGAAAGCATGAAGATATTACAGAGTAGTTGAGGCTTGGCACTGTGAGAGCTCAGGAAAGGCCATTTGTGAAATTGCAGCGTCAGTTGCAATGATGATCCCCAGGATTTCTGGAGTAATGGGGAGAATCTGGGGTTTTGAACCAGGAGAGGCCAGAAGAGTCCATTGGGGAAGGTGCAGCCTCAGTTTCAGTGGAGACTCCAGTTTTTTGGAGATATCAAGACCATGGGATGATCACCAAGCACAGCAGCAGGTGTAGAATGGACAAGCCTGGGCCTGCAAGATGAGCTGTGTGTGCTCTGGACAGCAGAGCCAGAGAAGTGGAGCTGCTGAAACCCTCTGGAGCCCAGAAGATCATGAGTGAATCCAGATGTCCAGCCTTGAGCTTTTTGGGGATTTAGGTTTTGTTTGGTGTGCCCAGTTCTTCCCTTTGAAACAAGACAGTACTTGTTTTTTATTTTATAGGACTCCACGTTTAAGAGAAGCTATGAACTTTTAAGTGTTTGGATTTTTTTAAGGATATGACTTTTAAGGTTGTACAGTCTTATGTTATAATATAAATGTTAACATATCTTGGGAACAAGAAATGGAAATGTTATGGTTTACTAATGATGTGTTTTGTGTGTCAACTTGAATCATCTGGATTGAAGGTGCATCAGTTGGGGAATTGCCTTCATTGGACTGGCCTGTGGCCATGTTGGTGGGATATTATCTTGATTGTTGAGTGCTGAGCACAGCCCACTGTGGGTGTTGCCATGCCTGGGCAGGTTATTGTCTATCATAAAAGAAAGCAGGCTGAGCCTGGAACAAGCCAGTAAGCAGCATTCTTCCATGGCCTGTGCTCCAGCTCCTGCCTCCAGGTTCCTGTCCTGAGTTTCTATCTTGGACTCCCTGATGAACTTTGTGACCTAGGAGATGGAAATTAAATAAACCCTTTCCTCCCCAAGTTGGTATTGTTCAGTTTTTGTCACAGATACTGAACGCAAACCAGAACACACAACATGAATAGGCTGAAAGAATTAATGTCCAGAAAACCAGCCCTTCAGAGACTACTTGAAGCAATACAAAGAGCTGAAGAAAGGAATGAGTATACCTAAGGGGCAACAGAAAGACACTGAATGAAGGTATAACTGGGGAAGCACAAAGTTAGACCAAAGATGCAAACAGAATTTAAAATGATGGGAATCAACACACATCTTTCAATAATAACTTTAAATATCAATGGACTGAACTCCCCAGTCAAAAGACAGAGGCTAGTTGAATGGATCAAGAAACATCCCACTGGCTGAAACACCCAAGCTGAAGACTGACATCTGGGATTCACTCATGATCTTCTGGGCTTCAAAGGGTTTTGGCAGCTCCAATTCTCTGGCTCTGCCATCCACACCACACACAGCTTATTTCACAGACCCAGGCCAACTCCATTCTACACCTGCTGCCTGCTACTGTGCTTGGTGGTCATTCCATGGTCTGTTCATCTCCCAGATTCCACATCCAACATCTTTTTGTTGTCTGCAAGAAACCCATCTTACCTTCAAGGATGGGCATTACCTTAGGGTGAAAGGATGGAAAAAAATATTCCAAATAAATGGCACTAAGAAACAAGTAGGGATTGGCATTCTAATATCTGACAAAATAGACTTCAAAATAAAACTAATCAGAAGAGATAAAATGGGTCACTTCATTCTGATCAAAGGAACAAGTAACCAAGAAGATATTACAATCATGAACACATATTCACCAAACTCTGGTGCACACAACTTCATAAAATCAGTACTACAGAACTTTAAGAAACATTACTTCAAGCTCACTAATAGTAGGCAACTCCAACGTCCCACTGTCTCCATCAGACAGGTCAAATGGACTAAACAGAGACACATCTGATGAAACAATACCAAGCATCAAATGAGCCCAACAGACTATCGGATATTCCACCTGCGCACCAAAAATACACGTTCTATTCAGCATTTCATGGAACTTTCTCCAAAAATCAGCCACATACTAGCGCATAAAAACCTCAAAAAATATTAAAAAATTGAAATCATTCCATGCTTTCTATCAGATCATAATGCAATCATTGTGGTTTTGGTATTACAGCGATGCTGGCTTCATAGAAGGAATTTGGGAGTGTGCCCTCTATTTCTATCTTTTTGATAGATATAATAAATAAATAAATAAATAAATAAATAAAGGCTTACAATCAACACTGGAAGAAGCCCTAGTAACTTCATGAACCCATGGAGACTAAACAACACACTCCTGAATGATGGATTGGTCAAAGAAGAAATTAAGAAAGAAATAAAAGTATTCCTGTAATTAAACAAAAGGGACAATACAACCCAACCAAACCTCTGAGACACGTTAAAGCAGTCCTAAGAGGGAAGTTTATAGCTCTAAGTGCCTACATTGAAAAAAATCAGAAAGAGCACAAATAAGGGACCCAAGAATCTTGAACGCCAACACCAAATGAAACCCAAACCTAGTAGAGAAGAAGAAATAACAAAAATCAGAGCAGAAATTAATGAATATAGAAACAAAGAAAATATAAAGAATCAATGAGTCCAAGAACTGGTTCTTTGCAAAGGTAACAAGACAGATGGACCCTTGACCCAGTTAACCAAAAGAAAGAAAGAGTAACTCCAAATCAAATCAACAAAATCAGAGTTACAACAGACCACAAAAAGATCCAGAACATTATAAGGGAATACTTTAAAAGCCCATATGCTATTAAATTTGAAATCCTTAAAAAAATTGATGAATATCAAAAATCATGAGAATCACTGACACTAAGTCAGGAAGAGAGCAACAGCTTAAACAGACCCATAACATATAAAGAAATTAAAACAGCAATACAAATCGTCCAACCTCCCCCGCCCCCCCCAAAAAAACAGGCCCAGATGAAATCACAGCAGAATTCTACCAAAGAAGATCTATATCCAATACTCCTTAAATTATTCAAAAAGATCAAAATAGAGGGTGAACTCCCAAATTCCTTCTATGAAGTCAGCATCACTGTAATACCAAAACCATGTAAAGATACAACCAAAAAATAAAACTATAGACCAATATCCTTAATGAACATAGATGCAAAAATTCTCAACAAAATACTTGCAAACAGTATATAGACACACATCAAAAAGTTCATCCACTATGATCAAGTCAGCTTTATTCCAGAGATGCAGGGGTAGTTCAAAATATATGTCAATAAATATCATAAAACACATAAATGGACTCAAAGACAAAAATCACACGGTCATATCAATAGTTACAGAAAAAGTCATTGACAAAATTTAACATGCCTTTATTTTAAAAGTTCTGGAGGGGATCGAAGTGGAGGCAACACACCTCAACATGATTAAATATATATACAAAAAATCCACAGCCAAAGTCATTCTAAATGGAGAATAACTGGAAGCATTCCCATTAAAATTGGGAACCAGACCAGGTTGTCCACTATCCCCACTCCTTTTTAATATAGTGTTTGAAACTCTTGTTAGAGAAGTAAGATAAGAGAAGGAAGTTAAAGGAGTGCTCACTGGAAAAGAAGAAGTCAAATTATCTGCTTTTGCAGATGACTTGATATTATACTCAAGAGATGCCAAAAATTCTACCACAAAACTCCTAGAAATTATTAACATTTTCAGTAAGGTGTCAGGTTACAAAATCAATCTACAAAAATCAGTAGCCTTTCTATAAACAAATAACAAAGAATTGGAGAAAGAGTACAAGGAGACCTTCCCATTCACAATAGCCTCAAAAACAAATCTTGGAATAAACTTGACCAAAGACATTAAAGATATCTGCAATAAAGATTTTAGATCTTTAAAGTAAGAGATTGATGAGGACACCGAAAGATGGAAGAACTTCCCTATGTCATGGGTTGGAAGAATTAATAATGTGAAAATGACCATCCTACCAAAAGCAATATATAGATTCAATGCAATCCCAGTCAATTTCTCCACAACATTCTTTACAGCATTAGAAAAGAAACATTCTAAAATTCCTATAGAGTCACAAGAGACCGGAGATAGTCAAAGCAACTCTTAGCACAAAGAGCAATGCAGGGGGAATTACTAAATCAGATTTCAAACTATTTGTTATAGAGCCAGAGTCATAAAAAGAGCATGGTACTGGCACAAAAATAGACCCGTAGACAAATGGAGCAAGATTGGAGACTCAAACATGAGTAGATGCAATTTCAGCCACCTGATATTTGAAGAAGGGGCCAAGAACACTAATTGGAGGAAAGACAGCACCCTCAGGAATGGTGCTGGCAAAGCTAGATCTCCACCTATAGAAGAGTGCTGTTAGACCCTTAGTTTTTGCCTTATACAAAAGTCAAATCCAAGTGGACCAAAGACCTCAATGTGAAACCTGAACCTCTGAAACTGTTAGAAGAAAAAGTTGGCAGTAACCTACAAGACATGGATGTAGGAAAGGACTTTCTAAATCAGACAGCAGTTGCTCAGGAATTAAGGTCAGTAATCAAGAAGTGGAACCTCATTAAACTAAAAGGCCTCTGTACAGCAAAAGAAACAACCAAGGAAGTGAAGAGAAAACCAAGAGAATGGGAGAAAATCTTCACCGGTGACATATCTGACAGAGGTTTGACATCCAGAATACATACAGAACTCAAAAAGCAAAGAAAATAAGTGACCCAGTTACAAGATTGGCTAAGGGTCTGAGCAGAGCTTTCTCAAAAGAATAAAAAGAGGTGGCTGAGAAACACGGTAAAAAGTGCTCAGTGTTGTTAGTAATTAGGGAAATGCAAATTAAAACCACTTTAAGAGTTCATCTTAAACCAGTGAGAATGGCTAAGATCAAGAGAACAAATGATACCAAAGGCTGCAGAGGATGTGGGGCTGGAGGAATGCTCATTCACTGCTGATGGGATTGTGAACTTGTGCAACCCCTGTGGAAAGCAGTGAGGAGTGCTCTTAAAAATCGTAAACTGCTTTCTCCATCGTGTTTTATCACAGCAACAGACAAGTAACTAATACAAGCTCTGGGGTCCTAGGAAGTGGAGATGCATGAAGCAGTTAATCTGACACACATGAAAATCTCATTAATTTAGAATGCGAGGGACTGCACAAAATAGGTTTTGAATTAATTAGCCTTGCAATCTAAGAAATTGCTAAGAAATATAGGCCTTCTCTTGAGATGAGGAATCCCCATTCACCCCATTAACTGATGCTTTTTAAAATCAGTTGAACGAGACAATGAACTTTCCCAGGTTTGGGGGCAAATGACAAGTGGTTTGGGACATAATTTATTTAGCTTGTTTGGCTTTAATACTGAAATTCACTGCATTTTGTCTGTGGTCATAGCCTCTGGTTATATCTAGTATGCTGTGGATTCCTGTACTTACAAATGATGTTCTTGTTTGAACCCTGTTCACCTTCATGGTCTACCAGATATCCCTTAACTGCCCTTAGATATATTGATTCCTAAAGGCAAAATATTCATCTACCCCTTTTCACTTTAGTATCTTTTGTCCTCTGTCACAGGTGGCTTGTGTTCCTTAGAGAGCCCTTGACTTTGTATTGTGTGTGTGTGTGTGTGTGTGTGTGTATGTGTGTACATGTGTGGCCACATGTGTGTATGTGTACTCGTGGAGGCCAGAGGGGTTGATACCTGGTATCTTTCCTCAGTTGCTCTCCATCTTGTTTTATTTTCTTTTTTTTTGGAGATAGGGTCTCTTTTATCTGGAACTGACTAGGCTGGGTAATTAGTGCACCCCAGGGATCCACCTGTCTGTCTCTGTACCCTCATCACTGGGATTACAGGAATAAGTCAACATGCCCCGTTTTTTATGTGGGTACCAGAGGTCAGACTCCTATGTTCATGATTATGTGGCAAGTACTTTATCAACTTTGCCATCTCCCAAATCTCGTTTTTTTTTTCCTTAAGGACCTTGCAGTGTACATTCCAGTTCTTTAACATATTTTATCTGTTCTATATGTATAAGTGTATTGTCTGCATGTTTGTAAGTGCACCTGTGCCATGCAACACCCACAGAACTCAGAAGAGGGTGTTGGATATCCTGGAATTGGAGATATGGATGACCATTTCTCACCATGTGGGTGCTGGTAACCAAACCTGGGTCCTCTGCAAGGGCAACCAGGCCTCCTAACTGCTGGACCATCTCTCTCTAGCTCCACATTCCAGTTCAAAGTAGTATAATAACTAATGGTTTTCTGTGGCAGAGCTACTTTTCCCTTATCCCAGCGTCATGGTAAGGAATCTTCACCTGTCAGTTCCCACTGCTGTAGCTTACTTACTGAGTATATGAATTGATACCCAAGCAATTTCCGTGTCTGTGCTTATTAACCTTTTCTTTCTCTGTTAGAGTCTGCTTAACCCAGGGCTGATGATCAAGCTGCAAGGAAGCACTCAGCATTGTAAAAAAGAGAGTGCCAAAGAGGAACATGGAGCTGGGGACATCTTTCCCTCCCAAGTGTCTTCTTGCCTCTTGCCTGTGTCTCTTTGCTTCTCCATCCTTTCTCTCTTCTCCTTCCATGCCACAGACAGAGCACAACATAAACTTTCCTCCATGACTGCTCCTTAGTTGGTTGATGTTACCCTCCCTGGTGCCTCTCTCACCCTGTTCTTGAGCCCTCTGGGCAGTCTTTCTCTCTACCTGTGAACACGAGCTTCTCCATCAGACAGGCTCTACCACCCGTGTCTATGTCTGTAGTCCCAGAACCAGGCTTGTTTCCAGTCATTGCCAAATAACATCTATAAATGCCAGGGAAGGGCACAGAGCTATCGAACCTTAGCTGACAGAAATAACTTAAGGAAGTTAAGATTTATCTCAGCTGAATGTGAACCAGCCCCAAAGGAAAGCAGGCTGCCACCACCCTAAGCTGATGTAATCCGAGCAGGTTGCCGATGAAGCAGAAGGTCTTTTTTTTTGGACATGCGTACCTCAGGCAGTCAAGTCCCCCAATGACCAGGCAAATTCCTCAGTTTTAGCCTCAATGTCTTTGGAGATTCTGAGAGTATGTCTAGAATCAGAAGGAAAGAGAGGGGCTTAAGATGTAGTTCAGCTGCTAGAGTGCTTGTCTGCATGTACACCACGCTGGGTTCTAACCCCAGTACTGCAGAAAGCACAGTACGGTAGGACATGTCTGTCATTGTAGCACTGGAGAGGGAAGCAAGACAATCCAGAGTTGGAGGTCATCCTTTCCTGTATTATGAGTTGGAGGCCAGTCTGAGTTATGTGATACCCTGTAAATAAATAAATAAATAAATAAATAAATAAATACCAGACAAACATGAGGCAAGAATCAGGAACCCAAACAGATTATCATGTTTTATGATTTAAATTAACCAATAGATTGGAGGAAGAGATTAATGATTTTTGTGGGCTTAAGAAAAAGGGTTGAGAGAAGACTGGGATTGAAACAAACAGGAATTGCAGAGATTTGCTGTGGATTCCTGGAAGATGGTGGAGGGCTAAGTCCAGAGTTCAGCTGGAAGGAGTGAGGAGGAGGTGAGGGTGGAGAGGAGGAATTCTCTCCATCTCATTGGGGGAGAAGAAAGACGTGATTTAATGCGGAGAAAAAATCATACAAGTGGAAATATTTCTGTTTTCTCTAAGTCCATGATGCTTGCTCCTTTATACTTTCTCCTGAATCCTCTTTCAAACACAACTCAAAAATAGGATAAATTTTTGGTGATTTCCTTGTTGTGGATAGCACTCCATCTAGGCACAGAGTACCACCTTATTATTGAGCTTGGGCTACTGAGGGAGTTTTTTCCCCCTCTAAATCTTCATTGGAAACCTCAGGGTCTGATAGATTCACAAAGGGAAAAATAAAATGGCATTGTTGCCTGAAGAAATCAGGGATTTTGTCATTGCTGCAAACACTATATAATTAAGTGTAAGTTCTCTGTGAATTTTCACAGTCTAGAAATAATCTATTCCAAAGGCAGAGAAAGAAGATCTATTAATCTTTTCTGAAAGATATTGATCTGTTGTATGCATACTCAATCCCTCCCTGGGGAGGCATAATGGCCTACTGGAGTATAGGATGGGATTTTTTAAATATTTATTTATTATTTTTATTTTATATGTATGCATGTATTTTCTGCATGTATATAAGTGTACCTGTGTTGTGCATTGACCACAGAGGTCAGAAGAGGGTATTGGATCCCCTGGAACTGGAGTTATGGATGGTTGTTAGTCACCATGTGTATGTGTTAGAAACCCAACCCCAGTCCTCTGCAAGAGCAGCCAGTGCTCTTAATGGCTGAGCCATCTCTGTAGCCCCCAGGATGGGATTTTAGTTTAGACAGAATCATTGGGCATACTCCCAACTTGGTGTGCCTCAGTTTCCCTCCTTTGTAAAGAGAAACATTGTTCAAAGACAATCTATATCACCTCAAACCTCCTTCCACAACAGGAAAATGAACGCTGAGTCCAGTTTAATCTGAATTACAAGCAGAGGCCTTAAGCTTCTCAGACCTGTGTCCAATGTGTGGAACAGACACTGAACCACAGGTACCATCCATCAGTCTTCCTCCTGTTGTTCATGGCTAGGCCTGGGATTCTCCATTCTGTGGATGGTGACTACAGTGCCTGCTTTCCTTGTGCTCACTTACTGCAAGGCAAACTGCCCCCAGCTTCTAAGGAACATGTGCTACTTTTCTCCTTGTTGCTACATCAAAATACCTGCAATAGATCAACCTCAGGAAACAAAGGTTTTAAATTGGCTCACAGTTCAAGGATGCAGTCCATCACGGCAGAGAAGACAATGTGGCAGGGGCTTGCGGCAGCTGGTCACATTGCATCTGCAGATAGGAAGCAGAGAGTGATGAATGTTGATGATTAGCTGGCTTTCATCTTTTTATTCAAAGACTCCAATCAGTGGAATTGTTACCTCTCTTTTAGAATGGGTCTTTCTGCCCCAGTTAACTCAATCAGATAACCCTTCATGGACACACCTAGAGACTTTTCTCTTCTATGATCTTGTCAAGTTGGCAATCAATGCTAGTGATAATAGCATTTGTCCTAGCTTCCCTTGCCTGTGTGTCTCATCCTGTAGTTGCTACCTTTGGGACTCCCTGAAGTAATAACATTGTCCTTGAGTATCAAATGCCCACTGGAAAAAGCCTGAGGCCATGAGGTGTGTTAGATGCCTGAGAAGCCATTAGCCAGAGAGACAGTTAGCCAGGGAGGTGCTAGGACCTAGGACCTGAGAAAAGGCAGAAGAGTGGGCAGTCCTCTGACCAGGCACCGGTGCCTATGGACAGGCTCCTCATTCTTTTGTTTGCTTGGGTCCAGACTCACCAATCTTCTTGTAAAGGTCTTTGTCTTCCTCTGAATGCATTGCAAAGCACAGGGCTTGGGAACGACACTACAACAAAACCTCCTGGGTTTTGCTCCCAATCTTTAGAGCAACCAAAACTTTTTCCTCTTTTTCTTGTTATTTGGTAGAAGTTCACAATTATATCACTGCACACAGGAAGCCCCAATGTCTACATTGTCTTAAGCTGGGGAACCTCCTAAGACTTTTATGTACAGAATCAAAACCCTGGGAGTAGTCAGAGTCCCTCCAATTCAAAGGGAGTGTTTTCTGAACAACCAGAGGACATGGGCAGATATATTTGCTTAAAGGATAGTGGACTGAATGTTTGCAATCTTCAGTCTCCCAGAAAATCCTGACTATTGAAATGTTGTAACCAAAAACCAGCTGCCCCATAGGGAACAGAATTAAAGAGGACTTTGAAAACAAAGGAGGGAACTGGATTAATGAATATTTGGAAACAGACCTAGCTTGGATAGAGGAAGCCTTACAACATCAAAGGTACAGGCTGATAACATGCAGTCACTCTACTCCTGCACAGACTGTGGGAAGTCTCCCTGGATGTCAGCCCTGATCTTCATAAAGTCACAGCATAGACACAGAATCATTACATGAAGCTGATAACAGCAATTCTCAGTGAAGTGATTGGCTCAAGCAGGCTGACAAGATTCAGACCCAGTTCTGACAGGTGGCAATGTCTGTGTCTGTCACTCTGTTAAATGCCAGGCATGTGCCCAATCTAATCAGCTCTCTTTCATGGACTAAGTCACCCCTTCTCAGGACCATTTGACATGCTCCAAGGAGTGCTCAATAGAAGTGTCTGGTCTCTTAGTCCTGAGACAGGGCATTACTCCCTCTTGCTTCTTTCTTTAAAAAAATTATGTTTAGGTGTTTGTCTACTTTTATGCATGTGTACTGTGTATGTGTGCCTGGTGCTTGTAAAAGCCAGAAAGTGGCTTTGGATTCCCAGTAACTGGAGTTATAAATGGTTGTGACCCTCTGTGTTTGTGGTTAGAATGGAATCTGGGTCCTTTAGGAGAATAATAGCAAGTGCTCCTAACTGCTGAGCCTCTCTAGCCCCTCCTGCTTCTTTCTTAACTTTGATTTTTGTCTTTCCACTTAAACTTCCCCAAACTCATGAATTCACAGCAGTTGTGGTAGCCTGCAAAAGACCTCCACAAGATCAAGCAAGTCAACATTCTATCATGGAGTGGGAAGGGGTTCGTGAGCCTCCACTCTTAACTGACGAACTATGGACAGCTGATGTCTTGTGGAACACAGAATCAGTTTTCTCTAAAACTGTGGATGCAGTTGCTCCTGTGGTTGGCCCCATACCCAGACAGCAGAAAAGGAAGTTGACGAGTCATTCAATTAAAAAGGAAAAAGGACATGAAGTTGGAAGGGTGTGGATGTGAGAGTGAATCTGGGAGTAATTCAGCAGAAGAAGAGAGGTGAACATGCTCAAAATATATTGTATGAAAATCAATTCCCAAACAATTCATAAATATATTTAAAAGAAAAGATTTCCCTAGCTTTGGGTTTTCTGCTTTATTCTTCCCCCTTAGTCCTGCTTTACCCCTGAGAGCAGCTGAAGCTTCCTGGCAGCACAGTGACCAGGAGGGGAAGTGCTTTAGTTTTCTTTCCCGTGGCCGTGATAAAATATGGATCACAATTCTAGGTTATGGGGCATCACTGCAGACAGTCAAGGGGACAGAAACTGGAAGCAGCTGGTCGCATTATATTCACAGTCAAGAGCAGAGAACAGGGGGCTGGAGAGATGCCCCAGTGGCTAAGAGCACTGGCGGCTGTTCTTGCAGAGGACCTGGGTTTGATTCCCAGCACTCTCATGGTGACTAACAGCTGTTCATAAGTCCAGTTCCAGGGAATCCAATGCCTTCTTCTGACCTCCCTGGACATTGCACAACACAGGTGCACTTACACACATGCAGGCAATACACTCGTACACATAAGATAAAATAATAATATTTCAAAAGAGCAGAGAGTAATGCATTCATGTATGCCTAACTCAGCTTACTCTCTCCTCATTCAGCCTAGGATCTCAGTCAGGGAGTGGTACCACCCACAGTGGAATGCCAGTTACTATAACCAAGCAATTCCCTAGAGACCTGTCTGCAGGACAATTTAACCTAGACAATTATTCCTTGAGACTCCCTTTGGAGGTGGTCCTAGATTGTGTAGAGTTAACAATTAAAGCCACCAACAAAGCAGCAGAAGAGATGTCATTCCAGTGAACCCCATCCTCGCCAATCAACAAAGTGCAAAGGGCCAATGTAAGGATGCACTGCCATCTCTAGGAGACACTCTGAGCCCTCTTGGCTGCAAGTTTTTCTGTTCTTTACTTTAATTTTTTTTGAGACAGGGTCTCCCTGATCCCCAGCTGGCCTGGAACTTGCTTTTTGTAGACCAAGGTGGCCTCGATCTCACAGTGATCCACCTGCTTTTGCTTTCCAAGTGCTGGAATTAAAGGCATGCACCACTGTGCTCTGCTCAGTTACAGGTTTCTATCTTGTTGCCAGGTTGACCCCTCCATTCTACTGAGTAGCTCTGACCTTGCTGTATGCGTAGCCATTTCCCCTACGCAGACTGTGCCCTTGTGAGCCACTTTCCCTGTATAGCTTGGCAGGTTATGAATGGCTCATGCCAGCTCTGACCTTTTAAATGTTGATTTCCAGTTTTTGCAGTTTGCCTAGTAGAAGTTGAGGAGACCACTTATTTCAGAATATGCCAATAAAATCACTCACAGGATGAAAGAAACAAGGGTCCTTTTGATTTATAACAACACACACTGCTGTTAGTCAAATGTACTCTGAGGATCTCTTAAAATTTCAAGCTGTAAATAAGGTGAGCATATTTGCCTGGGGAAGACCTGAATCCATACACCTATTTTGGTAATTAGCCCAGTGAAATCAATATGGTAGAAACTGAAGACCCTGACAGTGTGAGGACTGGTGTGACTGACTGTTTGATTTAACCATAGTGTATAATGGCGAGGAGAAAAGGGATGGCTAGATAGAGGTGATTTTGATCTCTGTTTACAAATAGCTGATAGATTATTGTTTTAAAACAAATACAAAAATGCCTGTACTCTTTAAGACTTCATTAGGAAGAGCCAAATTATAGTTTTGTAACAGCTGGAGGTGAAATTTCAGACAAATACAAGTGTAGTTCATGGTGAAGAGGTTTATAAAAGCAAGTCTTCTGCTAGTACAGACATGTATATATCCTGCATGTTTATGTACCATACATGTTATATGCACAATAAAGTGTATAAGAATATTGCAGGCTGTTGCCTTTGGAGAAGATGGCCTCACATGTCAATGTGAAGGTTGAGATACTCTGACAATGTTCTTCCTTCTCATGTGCAATAGAAGAGGAAGGATATGATGTGGGGCGTGCTGTGTTTTGCTTTCCGTTATTTTCATTCAGTAAACAAAGCCACTCTGAAAACAAATTTTACACACACACACACACACACACACACACACACAATGCCTCATGAATTCATAACAGCAAAGGAAATGTGAAAATCTTCATTGTCTCATCTTATAAAATTTTTTATATTAACATCAAAACTACAATTTTCAAGTACTTTATTTACTTGCTTATTTATTTATTTATAGTTATTTTGTTTTATTTTTTAGATGGTTTCTTTCACATAGTCCAGGCTGGCCTTGAACTTGCTATGTAGCCAAAGATGACCTTGAACTTCTGATCCTCCTCCTTTTCCTCCAGTGTGTTGAGATTGCAGACCTGAGCACCATGTCTGGCTCAAATGCCTGTCTTGTGTAGTCAGGGCTCAAAGAGGATTGGTAAGAATTAGGTATTTGAATTTGATTTACGTCTTTAGGAATGGAATCATCCCTTAGATTTCACTTTCTATGAGACATAACAATGACAGACCCATCAGCATATATGAATAATGGAGAGCTTCACACAACCGTTATGAATTATCATCTCTGGATCTTCTGCCAGTCATGATTTTTGGCTCTACTCTACCTACAACATACTTTTGTAGAATGGGGCTTCATGGATATAAAACATTGGTGTCTAAAAATATTGTGTATAAAATTTTGCAAGAATATACCTGAATGCTGTTTCTATATCATGGAAGGAAGAGCAGAGCCTGTGATCTATTTGAAAGGTGACTGTGACCCCTCATTTCTATGTACTGAGGTATCTGAATTGCAGCCCAACTTGTAGCTTTCATACCTTCACAGTCATGTACATACATGCACACATGCAATACATATACATAGGCACATACATATACATAAACATGCACACCATACACACATGCACATATACACACATGTACGCACATATGCACACACATACATACACAGATACATATGTGTGTACATGTACACATTTGTACATATATACATAGGCACACACATACATGCACACACACACATATATACATGCACACACCTACACCCATATATACACATACACACACACATATATATATACACAGACATGCATACATGCACACATATACACATGTACAGACACGTACATGTGCTCATACACACAGTGACATTTACTCTGGTATCTATCATTTCTCATCTCTGCCTTTTTCCTTTTGGTATCTTTGTATAAAGTCTTGTCAATATTCTCACTGGTTTCCCCCAAAACACTTTTCTTACACCCTTTAAACAGGTCCTTCCCTAGCCTAGAATGAAGTCTCCTCTTCTGGTACATGTGCCTTACCTGGAGTTTTGTCCTACTATGTAGCTATTTCAGCAACTACTATAGTGTTGCCTGGACTGTCCTTGCTTAATCATTATTTGGGTAGTCAAGGTCACCATCATATAAGTGCCTCTATTCAAATGCACATCTGATCATTCATTATTACAAAACATACTCATAGATATAGATGCTGTAACTTAAATCTGGAATATACCCAAGATCCCATGTACAAAAGGCTTGGTCCCTAGTCTGGAACTAATAGACTTGTGGGAACTTTAAGAGCTAGAGCTTAGTTGGGAGTCTTCTGGCTAGATGGGGATGCGTTGCTCCTTTATTGTGTGTGTTACTGGGGATGAACCCAGGATCTAAGACATGATAGGCAAGTGCTCTATCACTGAGCTATAGATTTAGCCTCTCTGCTTATCAAATTTTTAAATTTGAGACAGGGTCTAATTTGCTCACACTTGCTCTGTCGCCTTGCAATCCTCCAGCTTCAGCCTTCTGAGAGATGGGCTCATGCTTGGTTGGGGGCATCCTGGGGGGCTGTGGAACCCAAGTATGTCTTTCTTTTGCTTCCTGAACATGAGGAAGAGCGGCGTCCCTTTGCTATGCTATGTGACCTGCCCCAGATTTCAGTACAACAGGCAGGACTGATCATGGTTGAGACTTTCCAAAACCATAAGTTATAACAAATCTTTTATTTTTAGAAGTTAATTGTCTCAAACATTTATTACAGTATTAGAACAGGTTAAACAGTGGCGCACCTGTGTTAATCTGGAGTGACTGAGGGCAAAGAAAATGGATTCTCATTTTGACAATCCAAGCCATGTTCTCGTCTCTTTCAATCTACATTGTTATTTTCCATTTAAAAACTCTGGGGGGTACTAGAGAGATGGCTCAGTGGTTAAGAACACTTATTGCTCTTCCAGGGGACCTAGGTTAGCAGTATCACATAGCTGCTAACAACCAGCTGTAATTCCAGTTTCAGGGGATTTGATGACCTGCTCACCTCCACAGGTTTTCACACACATGGTTCACTTACATAGATGTAAGCAAAATATTCATACACATAAAATAAAAATTAAAATGTGTAAGTATATATATATTTGTAGAAGTGTATACATATTTAGACACATGCACTGTCCAGGAGGATACATATGTAGTGCGGAATATGATGCTGGAATATCTTCAGTCACGACCTAATTTTTTTGAGACAGGGTCTCTCCTTGAACCTTAAGATTGCATCATGGCTGGACTGTCTGACCAACAGGTCCCCTG
The DNA here is from genome assembly GCA_035773235.1 of Eospalax fontanierii. Classification (NCBI taxonomy): domain Eukaryota; kingdom Metazoa; phylum Chordata; class Mammalia; order Rodentia; family Spalacidae; genus Eospalax; species Eospalax fontanierii. Next base: position 54,365,563 of record CM069529.1, read on the forward strand.
AATCTGCCTGTTGCCACCCTGGCCCCTAGCCCTAGGTTCCGGGCATATGAGCCATGCTCAGCTTTGATGGGTATACTGGAGATCCAAAATAAAGTCTTCACACATGCACAGCAAGCACTGTAGCCCTGTAAACCATCATCTCCTCAGCACCTAAGTTTCCCTTTTCTTCAAGACAGGTTCTTATGTGTTCCAGACTGGCCTTGAACTTGCTCTAGTCTAAGGATGACTTGAACTTCTGATCCTGCTGCCTCTAACTCCCAAGTGCTGTCGTTACAGGTATGTGCTACTGTATTTATTTTACATACTGCCAGGGACTGAACCTGGGGACTCTGTGCATGCTGGACATATACCGAGCTGCCTTGTCAGCTCTAGGGCATCACTGTTTATAAGTTTCACAAATATTCCTCCCTCCATCATTTAATAAATTGATGTGTGTTACTTTCCACTATGCTGTAGATCCTCAGCCTGCTTTCTATTTGTCAGTGGTCCAGATAGATTCTATTGATTGAATCATTCAAGGCTCTCTTGTGCATCTCCGGAGAATGTGATTTAATGGAGCCATCATAGCTTGGCAGGGGTCCAGCTTGATGGAATTCAATGTTTGTGGGCTACACTGGAACTTTGGCATTTACAGAGCATTCTCACTTTTTAAAAAGGCTGGTGGAAACAGCAGACAGATCTTCAGCATGTTCTCTCGATCTAAGCTTGGCCAATGTTCTCTAGAGAATGAGTTTTAGGAGGAAAGAGCTCACCATTGGTGACTGTACTGCAGGGGCAGGTCAGCCACAGAGAAATGAGAGAGACTCAGGACAAAAGACAAGTCTATGTATGAAACAACTGCCCTGCTTACTGTACACAACATGAGTTGTGTGTATTTTGTGTGTGGGGGGGTGACTAATGTATTTGTGTGTCTGAAGTTCATGTGTGAGTTTGTGCATATGGAGTCCACAGGTCAATATTGAGTGTTGTTCTTCAGCCACCCACCACGTGTTACAGTTGCTGTGTGCAGAGGGACATCAAGACATATCTTTGCAGGAAGCAATTTATTATTCCTTCTAGCACCTGTCTCCATGGGTTTGTACCCAAAAGACAGAGCTATGAACAAAGAAAGACCCAACCCTTCATATCTTTAAGTTCCCCCTTTTCAGTTTCTTTGTCCCCAACATTGGGTACCTACTGTGCTACAAGGCCCTGACAGGCAGAGCCATGTCACAGAGCTCAGACACAGACCACATTGCATTCTTTTTTCATTGTTCTGGGGGGCTCCTGCCACATACCTTTTTCCTTTGAGATAGGATCTCTCCCTACCCTTGGGATCACCAAGTAGGCTAGGCTGGCTAGCCAGCAAGCCTCAGAATTCTCCTGTCTTTGCTCTCCCCAGAGCTGGGATTACAGGTGAGCACCATGATACTTGGATTTTAGAAAAAAAAATTTGGGTTCTAAGAATTGAATGCAAGTCCTTATGCTTGAAAGGCAAGCATTTTACCAACTGAGCTGTCTGTCTAGTCCCGGTTTTGCATTTATGTGTGTACACATGCATTTGCAGGCATGATCCCTGGCAATTGTGTTTTGTGGAAGAAAAAAGAACAGAGTAATGCTGACTAGGAGAAGACCAGGGCTGATTGGTCCAATTCTGTACTTGCAAGTAACATCTAGCAATTGACCCAAATCACAGGTGTACATGAGGGTGCACAGGGCTGACTACAGGTGGTGAGCTAAACGAGTTGCTTGGAAGGAGAGAAATTACTCCAAGAATCTAACTACAGTGAGGAATCTTTCAGTGGATATTTGCACCCATCCCCAGACTCCTGTTTCCTAGAAAACTAGTCTTGGCATTGATAAACTAAAACAAGTCAAAGATTGATATTAACTAAAGATTGTGATTTATCATTCTATTGAGTAGTCCAGCCTTGTGATGTAATCAGAAGTGTTCCATGTGCCTGCCTCCCAGTTGTCCACCTAGAAATTCGCAGAGTCTCATAGATCTACCTCAAGCTCCTAAGTCCCTCCTCTTCTTTCTTTCCCCAGTGTGACAATCAGTCTTGTTTGTCAACATGATGGGATTTAGAATCATCATGGAAATAAATTCCTGGACATGACTGTGAGGAGTTTCTAGATTGGATTGATTGAAAAGACCTAATTTAATAGTGAGAAGTGACATTCCACTATCTGAGATCCTGGAGCAAATAAAAAAGAGAAAGAGCACCTAGTGCAAGAATTCATTCCTCTTTGATTCCTGACCATGGGTGCGAAGTGATCAGCCCTCTCCTGATCCTGCTGGCATGCCTCCGTGCCATCATGTACTGTAACCCCAGAACTGTAAGTCAAAATACACCCTTCCTTCCAAAAGCAGCTTTTTTGTACTTTGTCACAGCAATGAGAGCAGTCACTACAACACCTGTGGACTGGGAATAGACAGGAGATGCATCCTGGCATCTTTTCTCCCATGTGTCACTCACATGGACAGAATGACACTGTCTCACCTTCTTGACCATGTGAGAATGTTTGAGCAGCACCACAGTGCATGATGGTCTGGGCTTCAGGCTGAAGCGGGGTGTGAGGAAGCAGAGAAGGCATCTTTCCCCAGCTCTTTTTCATAAAGATGCAGGACATGTAGTGTGGGATTCTGCACCTCTAAAGTCAGCGGAGGTTGATCCTTAGGGAAGACTCTGGGTCTCCCACAGCATGTCTGCATCTCCAAATACTCTGCCAAATGTGCTTTTCTAAGAAAATGAAGGCTTCATCATTAGAAGAAAGCCTCAGCTGCTTAGCAGCCTACAGTGCAATTCCAGCCCAGCCCAGGCTTGCTCTTCCTTCTTGTGGCCTTTAGACTGAGGACTCCTCCACCTGACCTAAGCCACATCCCAATTTTGCTTTTATTCGTATCTTGTCCCGTGTTCTCTGTGCACCACTATTGGGAGAATTAAGGACGATTTGGGGTAAAACTGAGTGCTTGGCAATAAAATCCAAACAATGTAGCTGCTATCCCAAGCTTCTCATTTCTCTGTTTCAGGTGTTAGCAGTTCAAAGAGTCCCATCCCAGTAAGGTATTCTGTTCTTCTTTCCTGGTGCCAAATCCTTTCAAAAGGTCATTTTTTTGGCAATGGAAACAGACAGGAGAGGCACAAGAAAGCCAGTCAGGAGTTGCTAGTTCCTCTGCTCTGCATGAGTTCTGATCTGCAGTTATTGCTGGGTCTTGGTTAACAGGCTCAGCAAGTTTCCCTCATGTGGGCTGCTTAGTGGCCTCCTTTGACTGTCACCCTGAGCAGAGAGATAGGTGTTCTCCACTTTTCTCCAAAGACTCCAACACCGGGACAGACTCCATCTCTATCTTTGTCTTTTTTTTCCCCCATATGAATGATAGGCATTGTCTCATCCTCAGAGGACCCCAGATCAATGCCAAACACTCTTTGTCAGCAAGCATGCCTCCTTAAATTCTCCACATTCTTTGATAGAAACTTGGGGTCAACCTCTAGAAATAGATACTGTTGGCCCCTGCTCAGCTCAAGGAGACTGACAGGTGTGTTGATCCACACCACACTCCCCAAATAGGACTTGGCATAATTACTTACTTACATAATTATATATTTACTTAACTAAGTACATAATTACTCAGGTCCCTCTATAATTACACCCATCATGTGCTTTCATTTGTGTATGTATGTTGTGTACATGTGTGTAAACATGTGTGTGCATGTGTTTACCTCTGTGTGTGCACACAGAGGCTTGAGGTTGATATCAGACTGTTTTTCTCAATGTCTTCACTTTATATTTAAGTATTTTATCTGTTTATTTTATTTGTATGAGTGTATGGCCTGCATGTATGTGAGTGCACCTATATCTTCCAATGCCTGTGGGGGGTCAGAAGATGGTGTCAGATCCCTTGGAACTGGAGTTACTGATGGTTGTGAACTGCCATGTGTGTACAGGAAAACCAAACTTGAGTCCTCTGCAAGAGCAGCCAGTGCTCTTAACCACTGAACCATCTTTCTAGCCCCTTCATCTTATTTTTAATGACAAGCTCTCTCATAGAGCTCAGCATTTCACCTAGATTGGCTGATCAACAATCCCCTGGGATCGTCCCATCTGTGTCCTCTCAGCTTCCCAGCACTGAGGTTATAGGTACACACTGCTAAGCTTTGTTTCTTGTATGGGTACTGGGGATCCAAACTCAGGTTCTCAGGCTTTTGCACCAAGCCCTCTACCCACTGAACCATCTTATCAGACTTTCCTTGAAAGAGAATTCTCTTCTACCAGTCACTTGATGACTCCATCTCAGATGGAGTGTGTGTTATGACCAAGCATACTAAAGCAAGGTTCTGCGTGGAAAGACGTACATGGAGAAAGGTGACAGTACTCTGTTGCTGTCTAACTGCAATGTTAGAAAGACCCCAATAGCATGGGTAAATTAAGAGAGGGAAAAACTGAGAATATAATACATTTTAAAAGTGTAGAGCGACATCCTGTGTTTCTGTTGTAATGGACAAGGCCTTTGGACAATCCTCCTGAGAGTTTGATCTTAAATATCTTCACAAGCTCAGGAAGCTGAATGTTTCCTTTCCCATAGGCTCATCCACTGAATATTTCTTTTTGATGGTGCTATTTTGGAAGACTGGGCCTTTTAGGAACTGAATCTCCCTGAAGGAAGCAAGCCACTAGGAATGGGCCAGAACCGAGTTACTTGACCCAGTCTTATTTTCCTTACTCTCTTCTTCCTGGTTTAACATCTGAGGAGCATCACCATGAATTTCTACCACCATAAACTCTGCCATGCCTTCCCCATCATGATGAACCGAGGCCTCCCGGAACCATGAATCACGATAATTCTGTCATGTGCTTTGTCAAGTGATGAGAAATGTAGCTGATAGAACCCTCCTACACATAAATACTAAACTCCGGATGGCTTGAAAGGAAGTGGTTTTCTAGAATAATTTTCAGGAAAGGGAACTTGCACAGGCAGAGGAGCTGAGTGGTAGGAGCTGTGCTGAGTGGGATCTGGAAGGGCAGGGAATAGATGAGCGGAGCTTGGTTGCGGTTTCTAAACACCATGTCTGCATCCGGCAGGTTCCCAAGTTCTCAGACTCCTGGCAGTTTCCTCTCTCTGAGATCCAGAAATGATGACTAAGTCTGAGGCCACATTCCCCATGGGGCTCTTGCTGTCAGGAAGTGAGGAAGCTCTCATGTGCAGGCCATTGGGTTCCTGAGCTCTCACCTGACCGATCAGGTCCTTGCCTTTGGGGACCTTTATCTTTCACAGTTTCACCCTAGCGTCCCTGGGTGCTTATGTTCCATGGCCGGAGGCTTGCATTTGACAGCCTTGGCTGACAATTTGGGAGTCATAGAAAGCAGAATAGGTGATAAGTAACCCCTAGAATCCTGCCCTCATCTGTCCACTGCCATCTTGTCTACAAGATTCTGTGCCGATCCTTCTGAGCACAATATCTGTGTCTGCTCCCAGTCTCCATTTTCCCCACGTACATTGTTCCTTAAAGAGGAGGCTAAGGTTCCTCTTACTGATCACGCAGAAGATCTCACTTTCTCCAAACCTTTCCATGTATCTGTTGACCTTGGTGTCATCGTACACAGGCTTAGGGAAACCTCCTTCCTAACCCATGAGCAGCTCTTTCCCCTAAGTAGCATTTGTTTGTATTCCTAGGCCTCTAGCTCACTGCCTAGGCGATTGTTGGTCTCCATGGGACATTTTCAGCAACACCATTGGTTGAATTGTCACCTCTAGTGACCCTAGTTTAATTGATCCATGCTAAACTTGAGCAAATGGCACATACAAGAAACGCAAGTTACTCAGTAAACAGTGGCCGTTAGATTTGCTGAGGCAAAGCGGTCAGTTGGTATGTGTGACCTGGAGGATCATGATCACATGAACAGAAAAGCTCAGAGACTTAAGGCAGAAGCTTCCCTGTGACCTCTGCCTGACTTTTCAAATGCATTGAAATCCCACCAGCACAAATGCATGCAGACCTGGATTCCCTGAGGAAATGACAGCTAAACTCACAGCTCCCATGCACCAGGTCCAGGGTTTCTTCCCTGCGAAATTATCATTTGAAGTAGGCACCTGGTCCTTCCTTTTAGCTACTGCGCTATATATAACCCTCCTTTTCTTTGATTTTTGACTCCGATCTTTTTGTTATGGTCACAAGTGGGATCTGTTGATAAAGTAACGCGGTTATCCAGAAGAGTATCTGGCTCTAGAGTCTTAATCATTCATGTATTCCCATGCCCCACCCTTTAATCTGTTACTGAGGAGAACATATTTGCCACACAGAAAATGAGATATGAGTCCATTCTTTTAAAATATGAGCACCCACGGGCAAAGTCTAAATCCTTTCCTCTCATATTCATCTATTCAAGGTGTGCGGCCAGTGAGGTTCTCCTTTTAAAACTCGTTTCCCGTCTCGATTGTCTGTTGGCATTTCCTTGGTTGAATGAAATTCCCAGGTGGACCTTAATTTTTTTGCCTTTGGATTCCTCAAGTCAAAGAGTGACAGCATGGATTGCCTGTGCTCTGTGACTGGAAGGATCCCCATTTCATGTAATTTAGAGCCAGAGGCAGTGTGAATGGCTCATAGATTTAATTACAGAATGTAAAAGTGGGAGATACTCCAGCTTTGGCTGACAGCTGACAGACACCTCCATTGGGTATCCTTGTTTGTGCCTCCTGGACTCATTTGCACAGATCTCAGGAAGAGATTCCCCTGTGAGATAGTAAACAGAGGCTTTGCTTTAGCTGCCAGGGTGAATGACCTGGTGATTTTGGTGAAAACTGTGTCAGTGAAGCATGATCTCACTTCTGTCTTTGATTATTCTTCTGCTTCTACTCTTCACGTCCTTTCAAGACCTTTTCTTAACTAAGGAAGGGGAATGGGGCACCTCGTTTGTACAAAGTGTACTTCCTTCGAGGATGTGGTTCTCATTTGCAATGTGCTACATTTCTGAGCAGGATGCTGGAAGTGAGTGTGACCCTCTGTAGTGTGATTGGCAAGCCAGCGTGGGAAGTGGGCTTCGAGGACCTCATCCTGGTCGGTGTTCATAGCCATGGCTTCTGGTCTGTAGCTACATTTCCAGCACACATCTGACTCACAGTGGGAACCTCTGTCTGTGCTCCCCTTGCCCTCTACCTGGATAGTTCTGCACAGTGCATTGAAGGGTTATTGCACATTGTGGAACCTGAAAGAAAGAAACATCTCAGTCTGGAAACTACCAACATCTCCCATCCATACCATTCTCCACTCTCTAATTCTGGGCATCCCACTAGGATCACTGGCAACTGGTTCTCCACTACACTTGGTTGGCAATGTCAGTCAAGGCATTCCTTAGCAGGAATTCAGTGTGGCTCCCTGCAGGAGGACAGGAGGACATAGCTCTAAGGATAACCTGTGCATCAACGGTCCATTGGGCAATAGACCCCAAGGATTGTGGATCACAGTGTCATCAGTGCCACCAAAAAGAAGCACAATGATGGCGCAGTGGAAGGATTTTCCAGTGGCGCTGGGAAAGCAGAAGGCCGTTGTCCTGTCCTGTCCTGCCCTTATGTGCAGGCTCCACGGTGCAGTTGACTGACCGATTCACGTTGCTTCTCCTGCTTGCTTTTCTTCCATCACCAACTTAAACTTGAGGACATGAGCCTTCCCCTGAGTTCAGACTCAGGTTTCACTGAGGCTTCCTCCTGGGAGCATCTGGAGGAAGCCCTCTGAGTGTGGCCACCCGCCCCCTGTCCCTTGTAGGGTTACTCTCCCATGCCTCAGGCCCTTGCAGGCACCATCCTTTGCGGGGGTTCCCTTCTGCCCTTGGTGAAGGCATCACAGATGCAGCAAGGGCACCCTTCCTGAGGCTGGTTATATTGTTCATGGAGCTACCATCCTTCGGTGCTTCAAGATGAGGTCAGGGTCCCCATCTTCCAGGAGCTGGGCCTCAGCTCTCAATCCACAGGGCCTAACATCAGTGACAACCACAATCATGATTTCAGCAATTTCAACAACGTTATGAATTTCCTAAATCTACTACTGGAAATTTATAATCCAATAGGTGAAAAAAAGAAGCATTAAGTTTCCTTCAGGTACTGCCCAGGGACCTAAGACCCTTAATATTGTGTGTGTGTGTGTATAATGTGTGCCTATGATGTATGTGTGTGATGTGTGTATAAGTGTGTGTACGAAGTGTGTGTGTGAATGTGGGGATGGGCGTGCCATGATGCAGAGGGCAGTTTCAGATATTATTCTTTTTTATTTAAAAAAATTATGTATTTATTTTTGTTTTATGTGTATGATTGTTTTACCTGCATGTATGTGGGGGCACCCATGTTGCACAATGCCCACAGAGGTCAGGAGAGGGTGTTAGATCTCTTGGAACTGGAGTTACAGACAGTTTTTAGCTTCTCTGTGGGTACTGCAACCCAGTCTGGGTCCTCTGTGAGAGCAGTGGGTTGTACCTAACCACTGAGCCATCTCTCCAGCCTCATGGCCTTTCTTTCTGTCTCCCCTGGACAGTCTTGCAATATACATGTAGTAATGCAACCAGAGTTTGAAACTTTATTTAATTTTATTTATATTATTTTTTAAAAATTATGTGTACTTTTATTTATGTAAGAGTGAATATTTTTATGTGTATTGATGTGTGCATGTGGGTACAAGTTCACATGTGAAAGTGTGTGTGTGTGTGTGTGTGTGTGTGTGTGTGTGTGAGTGTGGAGACCAGAGGTTGAGGTCAAGTGTCTTCTTCTATCATTCTCTACCTTATTCTTTGAGAGACAGGGTCTCTTACTGAGCCTGGAGCTCAGTGATTGGCTACCCTGGTTGGTCAGTGAGCTCCAGAGATCCACCAGCTTCTACTAGCATATGGCTACAGACACACCACCATGTTTGGCTTTTATCTGAATGCCTGGAACATAGTCTCAGGTTCTCATACATCTCCATCTGGCACCTTTCAGCTAGCATCATTTTCCTAGCCTCCACGATTTGAGTCCTAATTTGATTCTTGGTAGTTTTAATTTGTCTATCTTGCTTCATAATTTCTTTTCTTAAACATTGTGCTCAAATAGTTCAGTGACTAACAAATGCTATGATTGTCATTCAAAAATAGAGATATTTGTGGAAAGCTCCACCTGTTCCCTGAGCTGGCCGCAAGGTTAGTCGTCATTGTGATAAATCTTCCTAGACTTTGAGAAGGCCATCAGACTGCATTTCTCAGCACAGGACCACTGTCAGGCAGGACTTGTTCAGGTAAGTGCCATCCTAACAGTAAAGTGGAAGCAAAACAGCCCCTTTCCCTTCCCATCGCTGTTTAATTGTCTTGGCTGACATAGAGATGTATTACTCGATATGCAGCTTTTCTCTTCCTTGTATTTTTCATCTTGATTTCCCCCAGTTCAGTGTTTTTCTGCCCTTAAGTAATTCTTACATACTTCAGTGCTTTAGAAATAGCCTTATCTGAGCTAATGGCATGAAAATAAGGAGTAATGTATACTCAATTGTGCATAATAGGGCTGTAATTCCAGGAGGGACGCCTGAGTGCTCTGTTAATGCCGTGAGAAACTCAGCATGAAGTTCCAGGACCCTCTCACCACGTAGGAGGATGGAGCCGTCTGTGTGTAGAGAGAGATGGGCTGGTCTTCCTGCAGGATACAGCTAACAAGAAGCCCTTTAAGTAATGAAGTCAACCAGAATCAGGTGCCACAGAAGGGCTGGTTGTTCCTCACAGGAACTTCCTGTACCTAACTCAGTTCTGTCTCTTCAACACTGTCTTCTTGCCAGGAGGAATAAAACTCCAGGTCTTGGTTGATAGCTCGGTTGGCAAAGTTCTTGCTATGCAAGCATAAAGACCTAAGTTCACATCCCAAGCACCCATGTGAAAAAGTCTGGGTGTGTGCCTACAATTCAAGTGTTGGGGAGACAGAGGCAGGTAGATCCTGAGATCTCACTGGCCAGTCAGTATAGTCAATCCATGGAAACTGAAATCAGTGAGAGACCCTGTCTTAAAAAGATAAAGTTAAGAGGGATTGAGGAAGATACCTAATGCCAACCTCTGGTTTCCACATACACACACTCACTTATACACACACACATATGCACATATACAATACACACACTTTTTTTTTTCCAAAGAGACTAATACTCCAGCAACTTTCTCATAGATGTGTCCAACCTTTTGATGTTGTTATACAATATCATCTACAAAGTTCAGGCTTGAGAAACATGAAAATTTTTTTCAAAAAGAAAGAAAAAGAAATTACACACACACACGCACACACACACACACACACACACACACACACACACACAAAATCCTTTATAGCATTTTAAGAAAATTCAGGATTTTGTGTGAGGTTGTATTCATAACTGTCTTGAGGGCATGTGGCTAGTGAACTGAAGGTTGGACACTCCTGCAAAGTTGTAGAATGGAGATCAACATTTCCAAATTCCAGCATCATGGCGGTATTTTCAACAGGATTTGCATCGGTGGTCAGCAGTCCAGAAAGGGTTTCTTGGAGGCACATGAGAACATCTTACTCTAACTGTGAATGCTCACATTTTCCACCACAAATGTTTCCCTCCAGATCTAAATGACTACTCGGTACAAGCAGGGATAAGGGTGTCACAAAGGGAACCCACAGAGACTCGTCTCAGGACAAGTGAACCTGGGTCTGCTGGGTGATGATAGAGCCAGAGTCCTTGTCATAAGGAGTGCCAGCCAGAGCCACAGGGAGTATCTGGTGGAAGGTCAGAGCTGAAAATGAAAGCACAAGCAGCAAGGACAGAAGAAGAGAGGACTGGAATTGGAGTGGATTGAGATGCCTTGACTTTCCAAGAAGGGAGTTCTGTACTGAGGATGCAACTCTAAGAATTCCTTCTCTGGAAAGATGTAAACATCTCCTCTTTCCTTATAGGCTTAAACAGGAAACCAAAATGATGTTTACCAAAGTTCAGCCTGTGGAACCAAGGAATTTATTGGGCTTATTACAGACCATGGGGTTGCTGGCTGGAGCATGGGTGACCCCAAAGCAGCTGCACTGGAAAGTCTTCACCCAGCCATGGTTGATGGGTTCTCCATAACAGCATAGCTGGAGCTTCCTTCCTGTAGTCTTCCTCAGCCTATGTACTCTAGCATCTCCCAGAGACCCCAAGACCACAAGGCCACATGCAATCAGGGCAGAACTGCACACAAATGTCTAGTCGATGGCTTGTAACCTCAGGTGAGGGGCCAGCGATGTTCCCCATCTGCTCCTCTGAGGGAGCGTCAATAATCAGCAGCCTGCTTCTGATGGTCCCTTGTCAGCAGACATAACTGATCTAATGAAGATGGTGGCTGTACTGCTCAGAGGATAACACTGTATGACAGGGGCCAAAGAGGCCTGGAAGCCATAGTTCCTCAAAGGTGGTGATGGTGTGGGTGGGGCTTAGCAGAAACCAGTTGTGAGAAGTCCACTTGGGAAGGAAAGTCCGTGACAGGTAAGAGAAAAAAATATTCTTCAGATTTACAAAGTGTTTTCACCTTTATGATTCCATCCAGTTCTTATAAAAATTCATTTCTTTAATAATATTCCTGTAGGTCACAGAATCTGGACCAACACTTCTTAAAATTCAAGGACTTTTGAGACACTAGGAATGTTTCCAGGGCTTACTGTTCAACCCAATTTCAGGGCCTGGAGCCTGAGCCTGGCAGTGTTTGCTCTCAGGCTGGTTCACACATGCAGCTTGTATGATCTTGAACAAGGCTTTAACCTACCTGACTTCCAGGTCTTCAAAGTTAGAATCCAAATACTTTCCTGAGAGTACTGTCTAGATAGTCCTGCGGTGGGTCTGAGAGATGTTTTGGGGGTTTCAAGCACTGACTGTTCTTGTAGAGGACTAAGATTCAGTTCTCAGAACCCACACAGCAGTCAACAACCATCTGTAACTCCAGTTGCATGGGATCCAATGCCCTCTTCTGTTGTCCGTGGGCATTGCACACATATGATGCATTAACATACAGCAAGCAAAACACTCATAAACATGATAGATGATAGATAGATAGATAGATAGATAGATAGATAGATAGATGATAGATAGTGCTGAGTGACATAGTCCTCCCCAGGTCAGTTGCCTATCACTGGACACACGTTTTCTGCATAAGCTCTAGCTTTCATTCAGTTCTTGAACCTTATAGACCTGTCCTTCTCCAGTGTCTAGACAGGGGTGATGGATGTAGAAGAGGAGACTGGATAACATGATCAGCTAAGCTATCCCTAGCACAGTGTGTGTCATGCTCAGTTTTCTTCTCATGAGATAGGGCATCCTTTTCTGGTTTATGTCACCACGTCAGTCCATCTTGAAGTGTTAGAATCTGTTCTATGAGTTCCTCTGGGGAGGGGAGTCCTCCTGTCCTCACCTCGTCCCTGGTTGTTTTTGAGGAGCATGTCTCTTCCTTCTGCAGTATGCTAATGTTTCAAAGTGTGCCAAAACGTCTCTTGTGGAGAAGTGTGAGCTGGCGAAGTGGACAGAATCAGAGGTGTGAGGAAGGGCACCAGAAGCCACCGTGAGGTCCAGGGCTCTTTTGCCAGCTTCTTCTCCATTTTTACCTGTGATACTTTGCCTGGGTGACTTGAGTCACTTTCCCGATATGTATAATTAAAATGCAAAATTTTACTGCCTTGAATTGCTGTGCAGATTGGAGGAGAATGGAGATGGAAAGGCCACGCCCAGAACTGCCTGGCTGCTGCGCTGGGCATGGCCTGCTGTCTTCCTGCCCTCTCTCGTCCTTTCATCTGCCTCCTTGGTCCTTTCCTCTGATTTTCTCTTTTAGGCTTTTTAAAATTTGTTTCTATGCAGCTGAGGAATAACAACAGAGACTCCCACCATTCTATTCATGTATGAAATCATGCTAATTTCTTGCATTTGTTATTTTATGAATACTCTCCCCTTCGTTGGTCAATTAACTGATAATCAATAGTTAGTTTGTGATCCCTCTGAGTCTGGCTCCCCATTTCATATTTTAGGGGGCAACCTCTCCTGATGTGTCCAGGTGGAGTTTCATTTTGTGTGTGTAGATGTGTCAGCCCCTTGTGTGTGTGTGTGTGTGTGTGTGGCCACACATGTGCGTGCATGCATATGGAGGCCAAAGGACAACTCTGGGTGTTATTCCTCAGGCAATGAGTCACCTTTTGGTGAGAGAAAGAATCTTTCCCTGGAACCCAGAATATGCCAATTAGGCTAGGTTGGTCATACATGGAGTCCACTGTCTCTGCCTCCCCAGTACTGGCACTGCATGCATGCACTGTCAAGCCAGGCAATCTGGAGACTTTTCTTTTGCATACGTAGATGCTAAGCTGGGGATCTGCTAAAGGGTTGGGCAGTGATATCTCAAGGGCATGGAGCAAGGGAGACTGGGCATTCTGTCACTTGGCTCAGTTCTCCTTCCCCTTCTGTACACTTCCTGAATCTCTGTGACTGACAGGGCCTGGTGGGTCAGGAAAGTACAGAAGCTAAGTGCTCCATAAAAAGCCCCATGCCTCCTGAGGAGTTCTCTTTTCATTAGAATAACTTACAATGAGATTTTCATTCTAAAAAGCTGCCAACCACTGACTGATATTTGTAAAATGCTTCACCCCATGGGGACTCCTTCTTCTATGCTGAGAAAAGCACCACAAATCATTTTGTTTTTCTTTTCTAAATGGAAAGGCATAGATTGTGTTCTTATGTGGTACACCAAATTAAGTGCTCAGGAAAATGCACTCCCATTAAAAAAAAAAAATCTGACCAAACAATGCATCAGCAGAGGAGGTTACTAAGTCTCTCTGTCCAGGTTCTCTGAAGGGTAACAAGAGAGCTAGCTGAGTCATCAGCCTAGGAGTCTAATTTAAGGAGGCTTTAAGGCAGGATCTGTCAGTGGCTGTGAGGTTGGAATGGGTGTGTGTGTGTCTGTGTGTTTGTGTGAGAGAGAGCTTTACACATGTTACAAGATAAGGAGCAAGGAAGTAACATCCCTGGTCTGCAGCGTGCTGCTGCTGCTGCTGCTGCTGCTGCTGCTGCTGCTGACGATGATGATGACGATGACGATGATGATGACGATGACGACGATGATGACGATGACGACGATGATGACGATGACGATGACGATGATGACGACGATGATGATGACGATGGTGATGATGATGATGATGATGATGACGATGACGATGATGATGATGACGATGATGATGACGATGATGATGATGATGACGATGATAATGTTGCTGCCGCACCTCCCACGAGAATATTCATAAGTTCACCACTCTGGTGGAGGCAGAGGGGGAGACTCAGTAGACTCAGGAGACTCATGGGGTTGGCAGTCTTTCCTAGATCCTCACAACCTCCCTTCCCAATATTGGCTGATATAGGACTCTTCAGTGGTGTGGCGGCTTGTAAGTTGCCCAGGGGACTTCTGGATGTTAACTGCTCTGAACTACGCGTGCTGCCACTGTAAGTAAGCCCAGCAAGCTCACTGGGTCAGCCAGCTGGATTCAGATGGAATCCTTTCTTTGGTCTAGGTATGCCATCTGGGATGCATAGATGTTTCTTTCTTCCTCCCTAAGAAAAGTCACACAACTTGGTCTGTCTTGCATACATTTTGCACAGTGGTCTTTTTGGAATTTGACTGTGGCTCCCAGGCATAGAATGTGGGTGATCTGCTTCTATGATGGGGAAGAAGTCTCAATTCACGCTATTTCAATTTGAAAAAGCCAGAAAATGGCCCAGAATAAACTGTACTTCCTTCCCAGGGATATCTAGAAATTCTCTGCCAACATCAGCTACTGAAGCCACCTTATCAGGGAGCTGGGAGCATCCTCCAGGTCAGGCCCGCCTCCTGGTCCCCAGGATTATGCCTACGCTGCCATCCCAGGGAGGGAGGGGACAGCATGGCACCACATCCCGGTAGCTCATCTTCCCATATGACACACACAGGGAAGGAAAAAGGAGAGGGTGATGCCAGCCAGATCCTTGTCCATCCCAGTCCTATAGAAAGTGATGCCAGAACCCCCTGTGTCCCACGTGGCAATCATGGGCTAGATACAACTTAGCTACAGTCATAGCCTTGCAAATCAAGAGTCATATTCTATATTCTTGACAAGTTGAGGGAGGACTCAAGCCAACTTCTACATTTAAGACTGACCTTTCTAGAGTAGAAGAAAGGGACAACACTGGCCCTGGTCCCTCCCAAGGTCCCTCTGCTCCTACAGACAGCAGTGCTCAGTCAGGACTCTTTTGAATGTGAAGTGTGTGGTGATGTGTGTGTATGTATGTGTGTGTGATGTATGTGTAGATTATGTATGTACTGTGTGCACCTGCATGCATCTGTTCATGTACATCATCTGTATATGTGTATTGGATGTATTTTCTGTATGTGTTTGTGTGTTGCATATCTGCGTATATCATGTATATGTGTACATTGTCTGTATACATGTGCCTTGTGTGTTATATGTAGGAACATGTGTGTAATATGGATCTGTGTGTAGTGCACATGTGTGTTCATCTGTGCATATTAAGGCAGGACTACCCTAATATGTCTTCTCTATACCATCTGATTTTCAACTCCAAACGTGATTACTGAGCGAGTCATGTCAGAGAAAATCCTTGAGCTGGAACCTTCCTACAAACTGTTGTCAGAGACGAGAGGAAACGTCTGTGCATGATGGCATGTTGACTGCTTTTCATGGACACTCTCTCCACAGTTTGTCACAGTCCTTGCTCCTGGGCAGAGCCATTACTCTGCTCTGTTCTTCTGTCTATTCTGTTCTGCTCTGTTTTGTATTCCATTCTGTCAACGTGTGAGGAAATGGAAATTAAGAATCAATCTAACCCCCCCAAATATACCCACTCCCTTCTGCCAGGCAGGAAGGTGATGCCAGACTGGCCAGCAGCCAGGAAGAACACCTGCTTCACTGGAGGGCAGCTGTGGAAGCCAGAGAGTCCTTTTCATGGCAGGTGCTGGAAGCAGCTGTTTCCAGGTGTTACTGCCTTCCTTTCATGATTCCAAGGAACTTGCCTCTGGTAGAAGCTTTCTCTGTGGCCACCGACCTAGCTGTCGTAGTAAGAGTCAGTACCAGGAGCGCTGTCAGTGGAGCCACCTGGGAGTCAGTTCCACCCCTTCCATGATAATAGATAAATGTGCCCAGTAGAGCACCAGCTGCTTGCAGCAGGGCAGAGGTTGGAGGCTAAGCACAATCAACCAGAGGCCTTTTATTTTGTTTGGATTTTCTGATGGATAGTTCTTACATTAAAGGAGGTGGCAGCTCTTTGGTTTGTTCATTACTTCTTCCTAAGCAGAAGGACAGTAGTTTTCTCCTGGACAGGACATTGCTGGCAAACCCCAGCAGTCAGCACCATGCAAGAGAGCAGCTGTGAGTGATGTCACCAGTTCAGCAAAAGCTGCCTGACCTGCAGAGTCCTCGACTGCTCGTGCTTTCTGTGTTCCTTGTACAAAATGAGCTTCCTGATGCCTTGCACATGGATCGGTGGGAAGATTAATTGAACTGAGGACTGTAAAAGCACCTGAGTCAACAGGACAGACTGTCTGCTTTCGTGGCACAGAGCCCTCTTCTTTCCCACCCTTCCACAGTCAGCTCACATGTCACCTCCTCTCATGATCCTTTCCTGGCTCCCTGTTGTCTGCTTGAGAATAAAGGAGAGATGCTTTTGGCTGCAAATGATGGTGGATAAGAAAGAAGAGTTGAAGTTATGCAGTAGGTTCTTGAGAGTCAACACCACCATACAGCTCTGGGCAACAGACCCATAAGCAAGCTTCAAATCTGTATTCTGTTGGGCATTTTACCCAACAGGTAAAATGAAGCAGGAACTACTAAGCTCTGAATCTTAATCAGTGATATAAAAAAATCGCAACCTAGTAGAAACAGCACAAGGTGACACACACTGAGTGATTAATGAACAAATGCTACAGTAAATACATCACTGAGCCTGGAGAAAGGCCTGTACTATGCAGGAGGGAGTGGAGGTTAATTGTGAACAGTGGGAGGGTGGTGGGGTTAAGAGTGTGCTGTAATTTGAATGTTTGTATTCTTTCAAAATTTAAATATTAAACACCAATCCCCAGTGTGGCGGTTTTAGGGTGTCAGGTGATTAGATCATGGGATCCACCCTCAGAAAAGGGATTAGTTTCTTTATAAGAGAGTTCTCAGGGAGCTTGTCCATGCCAGAGCACCTAGAAGACACCATCTACGAAGGTTAGACCCTTGCCAGACATCCAATCTGCTGGGGCTTGAAATTCCCAGTCTCAAGAACTGTGAACACCAAACATTTGGTATTCATAAGGTATTTGACTTTATGTATTTTATTATAGCAATCTGACTGACCAAGACACTGGATAATCTGGAAGGAAGGACACTGTAGGTGCAGATAGGAATGTCTCCTGACTCATCTAGGAAGCTAGGAATTGCTGGTATGCATGTGTGTGTATGTGCACCTGTGATTCCTAGGCATGGGTCAGCACAGTGCCATTCTGTGCACTCACCTAGTGTCCTTATAGATGAATTTACCCATAAGCAAGCTTCAAATCTGTGTTCTTAAATTTTCCTGAAGATTTCGATCTTGTTGAAATAGATATGAATGCCACAACAAGCCTTGAACAGAGCTGAAATATGCTTTGCACTCTGCCAGACAAGCCTCTGGAGATGAGAGCACAGCCTTGGGCAGGGCATCCACAGGAGACTCAGGCTTCCTCTGTACCTTCTGTGTCTCAAGCCACAGCAGTTTGACTTGTCTCTGGTGAAGTGAATTTGCAGTTTATTTTATCTAGTATTAATTTCTCCAGTCATTCTAAATGGATATATAAACTTAAGGGTGTTGGAAAAAGTCACAGGTTATTGTTCATACATGTTATCAGTCTAGAGGTTTTAATTGAGTTTGTTTTCTCAAACATAGCAGAGATTTTATTGAGAAATAAGAAGGACTTATATCTACAGATACACTCCCACAGAAACAAGAAACTCAGCAAAAGTAGAGAGGGGACCCAGCGTTCCCATGAAGGACCCAGTATTTAAGAGGTTTAGTGACTTCCCCTCCCCTAATTTTGGATTGGTCAGTTACTTAAGCAAAGAAGAGAAGACTGACAGGTCACAGCCCCAAGTTGAGATATCCAGGGCTACATGACTGTAAGTAGGTCAGTTGAAAGGGTCCTGTTGGAATTAATAAGGGCTTCCTGCCAGAGACCAAGAAGCAGAGAGCCAGCCTTACTCCTCTTCAGTGACCCTGTTTGCTTACCAAGTTTTAGACCCTTACAATACAGGTACAAACACGAGTGAGCAGAGAGGAAATAGGAAGACAGTCCTCATTCTGCTCCTGGTGCAAGTTCTAATCCTCCATAAACCCATCTAATATGTTGCATTACTTGCAACCAAAATCATCTCTCATTCATTCAAGAACCTAAAGCAGTTAAAACAATGACCATGATATAAAATCACAAGTGCCTGGTGCACATTATTTGAAATGTATGTTCTTGTCTGTTGTTACTAACTAGAAACCTCATGCTATGCAAAATGTCTGAACATGTCAACTAATGAAAGTTTGCATTTAATGCATCAGTCATTCAACTCCAGTGTCCAAGCGTGGAGACCAGTGTGTAATTAACTGTCTTTGCAATGCTAAAAGCTTTGCATGTTTGAATCCTGCACTTTGCACAATTCCACTAAACTCACTGGGAAATCTTTAGGAGTCTGTTTTAGTTAAAAACATTTGTTTTGTGAATGATACTGGGGAATGAAATCAGAGATACATGCAAGTTAGACAAGAGCTCTATCACTGAGTCATCGCCAGCCTTTTACTAACAGAAAAAGACAAAATGCTTATCTATTACTATAAGTCATTTGTTCTTACTTTAATGAAAATGACTGATACATTATACAGAGAGAAATATGTTGATATGGGGACAAACAGCACACTCCCAAGCCATTTCATACAGATGGGGCAGAGCACTGTAGCTGCTGACATGTCTAACCTGCTGCTTGCTAAGTTTAGATCATAAAACACAAACAACTTCTTTGTCACCTATAAAAGAAAGACTTTGGACTGGGAAGATGCTTCAACAGTTGAGAACACTTATTGCACTTGCAAAGAACCTGAATTCAGTCCTCAGCAACCACATCAGGCAGCTCCCAACCAGCTATATCTGCAGTGCTAAGTGATCTGACTTCTTCTGACTTCCTTGGGTACCCACATGCAAGTGTTCCCCCACATACAGACTTAAAATAAGAAAAATGTGTTGGGGAAGCTTTACCATAAATAACAAGTAATTCATTAAAAAAAAATAACTTTGTATGGGAATAACTAGGGAGGCATAATTAGTGGTGCTTTGTTCAATTATTGACACTAGCATTAGGGCTGGGGGAGTAGCTCAGTTGGAAGATGTTGTATAAACACAGTTTCCTCTCTGCTGGGAGGGACAGACTTCCAAATGTGATTGACATCCAATTAACCAATGACTTAAGGGGGGAACTCTAGCAGAAACGCATGGAAGGATGGGAAGGAGAGAGGCGGGCCCAGTGCCAGAACTCCAGCAGAGGTCCAGGGGACTTATGATCAAAATGCAGGCTCCGCCATATGACATCTCCACCTCCCTCCCTGGGGATGAATCCTTTGAAGTAACCTGGAATAAACTGGTTTCTCTAATTGAAGAGCATTCTCCATTCACTCATTCCGTTCAAACCTGGGGGTGGGGTGGGGCTGATGGCAGGCCTCACCATGAGAGAATTCATGATACAGAAAGCAGCAGAAACCTTGGGTTGGATCTCCAGCACAGTGGGGCACAGTGTTGGTAATCTTAGTACCTAGGAGGCAAGAGGATCAGAAGTTCAGTAGAGGCCGACCTGGGCTACAGGAGATCTTGTCTCCAAACAAACAAGCAAACAAATGAACAAACAAACAGATCCCATTAACCCTCTAGGCAGAGGCTCCTGGCATGGGTGCCTCATTGTGTTTATTCGCAGCAAGGTATTCTTTAAGATGTTGTGAGACTTTAAAGGCATGTGAAATAAATATGAAAAATCTTTCACGGTGCACAGATGTTTGCTCTTATCACATTGCACAGTACTTAGGAGAGTTGTCAAATAGAAGCAAGTTATGGAAAAAAAGTGTTTTTTCAAAGCAGGTGGCACTCAGGGAAGCATGGGACAGACACAGACCATCAGTAGATGCCACTAACCATGGCCTTAAAAACAAATTAAAATATGTTCCCGCATCATTAGCCACCTGAAATTCAACTTGAAAAAACTTCACTGTGGAGACAAGATGGGCACTGTGGAATGAAAATGAGGCTGGGGAATGATTCTACCACAGCGTGACTTTATGATCAAAATGTGTCCCAACGGTGACAACAAAACTCTTCAATCTATGTTATGAAAATGCATAAAATTTAAAAAACTTATTTTAAATTTTATAAAATAAGAGACATACTGTTTTGGAACCCTTTCATAAAACTTTAACAGTGCCACAGTTTTTCATTTACTTTAAAGAACAACTGACTGATACGGAGGTTAGAGAAAATTGAGTTGCTGAAATTTAAGAAGAAGGAAAAAAAAAAAACCAGAACCAGAACATATCTTGCTGTAACTACTACAGGAAGTCGAAACATGATGCTGTCTTCTCAGTAAGTTTTGTTTCTTTTGTTTCTTGGAGCGCAGTCTCCCTAAGAATCCCAGGTGGACCTTGAACTTGTGCTCCTCCTCTAGCCTCAGCCTGGGGAGTACTGAGGGCCTAGATTATACGTGTGTGCAGCCCAGCTTGTGCTACTAAAGAAATGCAAAATCAGAAAACTAAAAGGATGATGTCCTGACTGTAAATAATCCATTTCAATCTTACCAAAACTATGAGAGTGACCAGTAAATAAGGAGGAATCACTGAAGGGGCCCAGTATTCTGGCCCATTTCTTTAAAGACAAACAGGTGACTCATCTCCCGGCATCTATAGCATTTATA
Source organism: Eospalax fontanierii (assembly GCA_035773235.1). Lineage (NCBI taxonomy): Eukaryota > Metazoa > Chordata > Mammalia > Rodentia > Spalacidae > Eospalax > Eospalax fontanierii. The sequence goes on from CM069529.1 coordinate 54,386,516, forward strand.
ATCTCCCCTGGACTTCAGTCTAATGAAACCTGCAGAGGGCCTAGCATGGGAAGTTTGCCCAGAGACTCACGTCTCCCAAGGGGAAGAGTAATCTCTCCTCTCTAGGAGGGAAACAGTGGTGTCCTTCTGGTTTTGGAAGTGTGTAGAGCATCTTATGCTTTGAAGAGTTGACCCCACACCCTTCTTGTTGGTGATTGTCACTGTCAGTCAGTGGGGCTCAGACACTGAGGCCACCTCTCACTCTGCACAGCCCTGGAAAAGCGACAGCTGGGTTTCCACCAGGAGAACTGGCCTGTCTCCTGGGTCTAAGCTTATCTCATTTTTTCTCATATCAGTCTTGCTCCCTTTAGCTCTGCCTTGGCTGACTCTCTGGATAAGGATCAGTTCCCTGCCTCTGAATAGTGTGTCTGCCTGCCCTGGTTTTACAGGAGCTGCACACACAGACTTGTTTGGCCTATACTACCATTTTAATGACCATCTGTACACATGTGAGCAAATGGCTGCCAAGTGAAGGCACTTATGTAGAACCTGAACCCCACTTCTGCTATGATGCCAGACACATGTCGGAACATAAAGAAAGTCATGTGCCACAGATGCCAAGTTGTAGCTTGACAGCAGAGGGGTTTTGGGGTACCCTTCTTAAGCCTCCTGATTTTCATTTTACACATCCATGGAGTGGGTAAGAGAGCTATAAAAATGCCTATTTCACAAAATTCTATGAGAAACTAGGGAGAGAAAGCACATGTGTTACTTAGCACTTTGCCTGGCAGAAAGTTGTTCTCAATCAGATTGTCCTGGCTGACCCCATCACAGGTTCATGATTTCCCTCAGATCCCAGGAACTACTCTTAACACCGAGGTGGCAGAGATGGGGGCATCACGTGGCAGCCAGCCTACAGCTGCCGTCTCTCTCTGACTGCTTTGGAGATGACAGGGGCCACGCTGTAGATCCTAGTTTCCGTCCTGTTAAAATGCCTGATGGGTCCTCAGTGTCCATGGGCAGGCTGGCACAGAAAACCAATAGCTCCGTGATTTTAATGATCTAGTTCTCTGGGAATGGATTTCTTAGGTCACCTTTTATGTTCTTTCTGACCATTTATGTATTTATTTATTTATTTATTGAGATAAGATGTCACTGTGTAGTCCTGGCTGGCCTGGAACTCACTATATAGACCAAGCTCATCTCAACCTTGCTAGCCCTCCACCTCATGGTGATTTTAGACTGCTTAAGCTAGTCGTTTAAAGTATCTACTGTAAGAAAATAGGAAGTGGGAGGGAGGGAGAACTGACTTCAACAGAGCCAGGTAGATTTATTATAGAATAAACATAAGTGGGACCCTCCTCACAGCCTGGGAATTGGAGAGGAGCCATCTCACAGATTCAAGAATTTATGTATTGGGGTCTTCATAGAGGGAGGAAGGGTTTGAGGTAGGACTTGGGTCTTCTTAGGCAGGTACAGGGTAGGTTTCCCCATTATGGAGAGGGTCAGCTATGGAGGACTCCAGTCTAGTGACTGCCCACTGATTGGGACTGGGTCATATCAGAGAGGTCAATGAGACACAGCCTTCCAGAAAAGCCATCAGGAGGTGGTAACCATGGAGAAGCATTCAGGTCCTAAGATTTCTCCATCATCTTCCAACTAACCTTTTTTTAATAAAGTAATCCACTGTGTGAGATGTTTCAAGGCTTTAGCCTCAGCAACTAATTGGTTAAAACTACTGTCCACTCTCCCCTGCCCAAAGTGCTATTGTATGAATGAGAAAGAAGTCTATTCCAGAAATAAGCCACTGCTCCAGCTGGTGCAGACAGAAGTCAGACACCAGGGTTGACCTGGGTTCTAATATTTGTCTAATATTTTCTGTCTTTAAATCCAGGCATTTGTGACTTTGGAAACCAACCAAATCATGAGGAGTTTTTAAGCTTGTATAATGTAATCATCAACGTTCATGAGGCATTTGGGGAGAAAGGCTACAGGAGGAAGGCTGAGTTCTGAATGGGGACACAGGGGACACCCAAAGATAAGGAAATCAAGAGCACAAGTCAGAGCTCTGAAAGATGCCAAATCATAAGGTGGCTACCCTGTGCGGTGACATCATTATCTCCAAGGTGACCTGTTATTGAAGACAGGAAATGGTAACTCCAGGCTAAACAAGTTATTTAAAGCCATCAGCTTTGAGATCAGCATATCGGTGAAATTTTCACCTCCCTCTGCCTGCCTCCAACTCTGAAGATATTTCTGGCACTTTATGCCTGGTTGGGTGTGATGGGAACATCTGTCAGTGGAATTTATGCAGCTAGGATATTTGAATTAGACAATGAGATTTGTATCTGTATGTATACACACACACATTCATTTATGTGGGGATATGTATTCAAATTAGTTGATGAATTAAGCAAGCATATTACTTTTAGTTTTCCTTTGACAAAATGGTCAGTATAGCTGCTGGGAGAGGACCCCGACACAGTGAAAGGCATTCCTCTGTGTTCTGTGCATACTGCCTTTTATGGGCATGCTCAGATTCCTAAGGCAAGGTGGCTTTGAATCAGTTGCAGGCCGTCTTTCATGTGGATAACTATTTAAAGATGTGACATTCAGGGCTAGAGGTTTTCAAACCAACTCATTTTCTCTCAGTCATCCAGGCAGCTGAGGAAGCCGAGGAAGGAGATGCCAGTAGTGACCACTGGGTGGCACTGTTGCTCCACTGAGTGCGTCCCATGGCGGTTCCCCAAGGACGAGGGCCAGGAGCACAAAGGTAGGATTTTAAGGTGTGCGCAGTGATGACTTTCTTAATGAATTTGCTTTCCTGCGCAGTTGTTCTGCGCATCTCCCCAGCCCGAGGTCGTTCCCGATGACGGTGGACTTCCGGCAGAGCACCGGACTCGGTGTGGACCGAGCCACTTCAGACCACCAGCCAGGAGGAGCGACTTCACGTGTGCATGGCGGCAGTCCCGAAGATATCACTTAAAAGATTCAGAATAGATCAGATCGACCCTCCTGTCACGTCAAAGGGCGCAGAAGGACTTCTGCAGGGTTGGGCTCTTTGATGAGAGAACTTAGGGAAAGAGATCAGATTTTAAGGCTTATTCAATTCTAAAGGAATTGTTGCTATCCTTTATTATTATTAATTATTATTATTATTATTATTATTATTATTACTTAAGAAGCGTCCCCTCCCTCCTTCTATACACCCCAGTCTTTCTGGGCTTTGATTCGGACTGTACGCTAGTTCAGGGAAAGCTGGTCCAGGTAGTGGCCCTCTCAAGAAAGCAGGAAGGCAGGAGGAGCCCGCAGCAAGGAGCCTGGGCAGGGCGGGATTCTCCTGGGCCTACACAACCAACTGTTTAGCAGTGCACAGGAGGCTTTGTTGCCCACCTACCCACTGCATGATTTGCCTTCTGCAGACATACCGAAGACCTATCCGTTATGCTTAGGCTTTTGTTTCCAAGACCCCCACCCTGCAACCCAGCCCCTCCCGGAATGGGGTCCTCACTTAGATCCCGCATTAGTCACATGACTAATGGCAGCTGGGGCCCAAAGGATCTCATTTCTCAAGCTTTGTCAGGAGACCTGAACGAAGGAAGGGAGAGAGGGAAAGAAGGAGAGAGAAAGGGAGGGAGGGAGAGAGAGAAGAGAGGTGGGAGGAGCGAGGAGAAAGGCTATAGGAAAGGAGAACGCAGAGAGGCGGGGGGGGGGGGGATAGAGTGGAGAAAGGAGAGAGAAATGACAGAGAAGAGAGAAAAGAAGAGGCAGGAGAGAGAGAGGAGACTCAGAGGGAGGGGAGCAGGACAGATGTCCTCATGAAAAATTTACAAGGAATAATCAGAGGCCCCCTAGGCGTGTTGCCCAGGCCACTGGGAGAAGGTGGGATGCGCCCCCTTGTTGTGCAGCGATCTGGCTCCGGCAGTCTAATGCAGGGTGTGTTTGATGCACTTGGCAGCCTCCTGAGGCTGACTTGCAAATGCAGCTCGGTGGAAATTGATGAAGTTTGAGTTCATCTGAGCCTGGCAGTTTAGAGAGGTCACAGCTGTGAGGGACTAGAGTCTCACAGAGACAGGACTAAGAAGAGTTAAAGAGAGAGCGTGCCCAGCGAACAGGAAGCATTTATCTTCTTCTGACGGGCATTTTTCAAACACTTTTTTGCTGCCAGAGTCTCTGACCTCCACCAGCTCTGGATGGAGTGTGGCAGGAGACCCGTGGGCTTTGTGACTCCGGGTGTACACAATTATACCTCCTCTACGGCATCTAGACCCACCGCTTCCATGTTCCTCCTCTGAGGAAGGAAAGAACTGCTTCTTCTAATTGAAACAGGCAGTTAGATCAGTAATGCAAATTCCCCACTTTAATTGGCTCTGTGAGTCATGTCTGCTTCCTGTGGCAGGAAGGTTTGTCTAGGTGAGCAGCCCAGAGTCTGCAGAGGCTGGGTTGGGAGCTGCTCCGTGGACATTTGATGTGAGTAGTAGCCACTCTTTGGAAAAACCACAAGGAGGGATGCAGACTTGAGATTATTTTTCAGTATCTTCTGGCTGAAACTCTTAGGTGTTCTGTGGGGCCCTCACATCCCAACCCCTGGAGACAGTTGCGGTTGTCTCTGTGATCTGTATCCTTTCTAATTTGTGTGCTTTTAAAGGTCTGAATTCCAAAAGAATTGCATTGTATAAAACATGAAGCAACTAGCTCTTTGGAAGAGGATAGCCCTGGGTTTGGATCCTGGCTTCCCTAAGCTTCCAGAATGATTTTATCATTCTTATCCTCTGCTTATGGGACAGCAGGGCAGGAGATATGGAAGGACTCTCCAAGGTAAAGGGCTGGGAGATAACAGAACTGGCTTCTTGACCCTGCTTTTCACACATCAGTCGTCCTTTCCCTTAACCGCAGTAGCATAAGTGGAGTAAGACGTGTCATATACAAAGACCTGGGTTCCATCCCTAGCACAGGAAAGGAGAGAGGAAAGCACATAGCGTTGGTAACAAGAGCCCTATTTACTCAGCCATGAACATACTTACCTCTGGTAGAATTGATGCCAATGTTGCTGTTATTAACAGGCCTGTTCTCATATTATCTGTTTTTAAAAAGGGAAATGGGGATGTGGCAGATTTGCAAATCATCTCTTGGTGTCTGGATGGGGCCTGGGGATTGTTCAATGTAGAGGTGGCTGATTTCCACAGGAAAAAAGTTTGTGAGTGTAATTGTAGTCAGATTGAAACAACTGTCATTTTCAGTAGCGTAAAGTATGTCTATTAACAAAAAGAACACCAAGTTCTTTTCCCACAATTACATTGGAAGGTGTATAATGACATAACGACCTTTCCTGAAAGGGAACAGTTTCTCTGGAGCAGAAAGCCTTGTTTTCAGACTCCCAGGAGATGCCTATGGCAATTGGAAATGGTGTGTGCTCCTTCTTGCTAGCTGGGCCTGGCATCTCACTTGCAGTGAGCACACTGCCCCAGTGGAGAGGACCCAGAGAGCCTTTGTCTGTCTTGACACAGTGCTTTTGCTGTAAAGCTTGTGGGAGAACCTAGTCCCAGACTCGCCCCTCAGCTCTAAGCAAAGGTCACCCAGCTCCCCAGGGCCCTCTGCAGCTTCAGCAGTAAGGCTGGGCCAGCCACTGACTCCACATGACCAGAAACCCAGGTCTGCTAATGGTAGGTCTGGGCAGAGAGCTTGTTGAGGCTGTTGCTGCTATTGATAGACCCATGAGACACAGGGACCACACACTACATATGAAAACACACAGTGCACTGCACAAACACATTCCATATAGACACCATACTCCCCACATCACATGGCCACACTTACCTACATGTATTTGCACTACCTGACACATGTACACCCCTTGCCCACAACACACATGCATCACACCACACACATGTCTATACTTACATGTACACGACCCACCCACATCCACATACATCACAATCATGTCTTTATCACATACATCACAGAAACACCACAACCATACTGACCCATACATTCCCATGAATTCATATAGCACTCCACAGGTGTCAGAAGATATATCACACAGACACATCCCCAGTCCACACCCACATTTATCTTTATGTAGGCACATTACCTGCCAAATGCACACCTGCCCACAGCACGCACACGCACACACACACACACATGTGCACGCTCATCACATATACCACACCACATATACAAACACACTCATACATACACCACAGGCAGACTATCTACATACTCTCCACTTATATGCACATAATGCACACATACGCCAGACCCCCCACCACAGGTTTATCCATAGTACACAGGTGCGTGCACTCACAGACACATGCACACACACAGAGCTCGTATCTTCACACCCACCAACACTCCACTCCCATCCTTTTCATACATTTTTTTACAGGAAAAATACTTGTTATTGTTGTAAGATGAACAGTAATTGTTGGGCCACAAAGGAAGCTGACCCAGTTCCCTTCAGTGAGGTTTGTTAGAATGAAAGGTCTGGAAGCTGGAGGTAGAGAATTAGACAGAAACCGTGTAACTATGGAGAATCTAAACTTGATGGGGGCTTAAACGAAAGGAGAGGCTTCCCTTTAAAGCCTGGAGAGAAACTTCATTACGAGTGAAAATGAGAGGGAGAGATGGGGATAAAGAGAAGGACAGCATGGGGAAAGGGAGCAGAAGAGCCTTTTTATAGAGCATCCTTCACCTCCAGACCAGTCTCCAAAAGTCTCTCTGAGGAGCCTTGGACCAGTTCCCCAAACAGAGGAAAAGTCTGACTTTCTATAACCTTTCAGGAGTATTGTGAAGTTTCATATCACGTGATTAAGTTCAAAGTAGCACACGTGACTGGGAGTGTGGAGGAGCCAGGTACCATAAACTGAGAGCTTGCAATCATGCACAGACTGCTTCTTTTTTAAAAAAAATTATTTTTTATTGAATGTTTGTGATTTTCATTCAGTATAATAGAGTTGATGGTATTTAGATTCCTTCCCCATCCGTATCTGCCCAATTTAATGTACTCTCTCTCATTTAACAGTCTAAAGAGTCTGATTTGTGTCTCCAAATGTCCTTTAGGGTAGGTCAGTTTACTGGGCCCATCAAGTGTTCCGGTCTTGTAAGACAATGTCTCTCCTCCTACCAGTAGTCATTAGTTATCTAAACTTCATTAGGTGGGTTGGGATTTCTTACCTATTTCCCATGTCTATACTGGGATTTTGCTTACTGTGAGCTTTAATAAGGCTTGTGCATGCTGTCACTATTGCTGTGAGTTCTAACGGGTAACTGACCAACCATCCGAAAGACTGTTCCTTGTGATCATCCACTTCTCTGGCTCTTACAGTCATTCTTCCTCCTCTTCCACAGTGGCCCCTGTTTCTTAACTCTGTCTCAGAGAGAATTGTAAAAAAGTGTGGCTAATTCAGGCTATGGGATAAAGACTAAAGGTAGGGTCTGTGTTCTAGCTGTATTATCGGTTAAATTTTTATTTGTCACAAGATAGCTTCCTTGGTTCTGAACCCAGATGCTTTTGCCTCTCAGAGGGTATTTGGCAGAATGCGAATTTGCTTTTGGGTCTCATTCCCATAGGATATTTCCATGGTGATTCCAAATCCCACCAAACTGACAATGAAGTTTAGCCATCACAGAGAATAAGGAAGGTTTATGAAGAGCTGACAGTTCTGCAGGTAATGACTTCTGGGCTTTGATTGTCCCATCAGTGACAGGTTGACCAGATTCTTCCTCTCTGAGCAGAGGCAGAGGGGCCCCACCCATACCAGTGGGCTAGCCAGGAAATAGATGTTCAAATAACTAAAGGGGATATTTCAGGGGGAAGTCTATGTGACTTCCCAGCCCATGCACTTCTCTTAGCCCCACAATTGGTTGCAAAATCCCTTTGTTTTTTTAAACACTCATATTTAGTGCAAGAAAGCAGCAAACTTCTGTGCAAGAAGTCTAAAGCAAGTTTCTATTTCTTTGTGCCTGAAGGCATGATCATTGTCATGTCGAATATTTATCTTTGATCATGTTAAAAGCCAGCAACTATCAGGAGGATCACCCTCTGTGGCCAGGGAACTGAAGGCCACACTGTGTGAGAAGCACATCCTCTGCCCTTGGCAAAGAAGAGCAGTACACAGGGTCTCTCCCAGCATTGCACGGGATCCCAGCCTGAGAGTTCACACCAGCCACAGGCATTTGGTTGACTTTATATGATTTGTGTGGCATTTGTAAGAATGCAGGGTAAGAAAAAAACCTGTGAGTTTTCTTTACAGGGAAGCTTGCTGGCTTTTGGGAAGCTCCGTAGCCCCAGAGTTGCTCCCGGTATCACTGGAGTGAGAGGGCCCAGGGTGTGTTCCCAGAGGGTCTGCTACTTCTGTTCAACCACAGAGGTTTTTTTTGATATAGTCTGAGCAACTTCATTATAATCACTCATGCAATTCTCGTTCTCTGACTGCTATGAATTTTAGGTACAGCATTAATAAACATGGTAGTATTTAAAAATATTTTATTATTTTTATTTTATGTGTATGTGTGTATTGTCTGCATGTATGTGAATGCACCCATGTTGTGCACTTCCCTTGAAGGAGAGAAGGTGTCAGATCCCCTGGAACTGGAGTTAGGGATGGTTGTTAGTTGCCATGTTGGTGCTGAGATTAGAACACAGGTCTTCTACAAAAGCAGCAGCCAGTGCTCTTAATCTCTGAGCCATCTCTCTAGTCTCAGTAATATTTTTTTGATCAGCAGACATGAGTCTCTAAATGTAAAGAGGAACCTTAGAGAACTCCTTTGATGGTTAATTGTCAACTTAATGGGGCCTGGGATTACTCAAGAAGTACACGTTAGTGTGGTCTGTGAGGGCATTTTGAGGAAAGCTTACCTGAGGGGAGATGACCCTCCCCCAGATCTTCTGAGTGACTGAGATGTGAGTAAGTGTGAGGGAAAAGCAGAGATGACTACTTGCCTTCACTTCTTGCCCATCAGTGCATCTATCTCTGCTGCTGCTGCCATCAGACTCCAGCTTTCTTTGGTTCCTATGTGAAGATCTGTGACCCTCCAGACATCTTCTAAGTCTCCAGCATCAGATGAAGGCCTCTGAGGTATACAGCTTCCCTGACCAAGCAACTATTGGGTTCTCAGCTTTTCAGGCCTGTGGTCCCCATACGCTCAGGTATTTATACTCTTGGTCGGTGGTGTGGCTTGGGGAAGTTTAGGATTCGAGGTCCTGGTGGAGGAAGTATGTCACTTGAGGCGGCTTTGAGAGTTGATAGCTCATGACACTTGTAGCTTCTGTCTCTCTGTGCTTTTGTTTGTGGTTAGAGATGTGATCTCTCAGCTTCCTGCTCCTACACCTGATGTGTCTTCCTCTCCATTATAGACTCTTCTTCTGAAACCATAAACCAAAATACATTCTTTCTTCCATAAGTCACTCTTGGTCATGGTATTTTATTATGACAACAACAAAATAAAGTAACAAATAGACTAGGCAAACACTGTCTCATTCAGCTACATTCCTACGCCTGTTTGTTGAAGTTTTTTGGAGATGGACTCTTACTAAATTTCCCATATTGGATTTGTACTTATTCTGCAGTCCAGACAGTTCTGTAACTTGTGATCCTCTTGCCTCAGCCTCAGTAGCTGGCCTGAGAAGCCTGGGCCACTAGACAGTCTGAATCCAGATCTTTCATCCCTAGGGCAAAGCTAGGAATGCATCACAGCATCTTGGCCCTCTTCTTATGGAAATGATTTAATTATCTAAAAAGAAGCATTAGGGGCTGGGAAATTAGCTCCATCTCCAGGGATCTGACACTCTCTTCTGAGATTTGTGGGTACACTGCACACACACGCACACACACACACACATACAATATTGAAGTAACAATGCTAAATGTGAAGAGTAACATTCATAAATAATTTCAAAAATGCGTTTTCAATTGTGAGCTCCAGGTCCATCTTCCATTCTATATCAATTGTTTTCTAATTTATTTACTTTTTAAATGTTTTATTTATTATCTTTTTATTTTATTTTATGTGTGTGAGTTTATTGACTGTATGTATGCAAGTGCACCCTTGTCCTGCAATGGTCCAGGAAGTCAGAAGAGAGTGTCAGATCCCCTAGAGCTGAAGTTATGGACTGTTGTTAGCTGCCATGTGGGTGCTGGGAACTGAACCTGGGTTCTCTGCAAGAGCAGCCATTGCTCTTAACTGCTGAGCCATCTCTCTAACCTGTTTCCTAATTTAAAGAAGGAGGTTTTAAATATGATTTCACCAAGGTGGATCCTGCTTTAGCCTGCCCAGTCTTTACAGATGTTTGAAACAGACTCAGATAAGAAGCAGGTACTGGACAAGAATCATGGGAAGTCTGAGGCTGCAAGGTCTTCCAGGTGATCACTGCATCCCATAGTCACTGTGCCTTGTATCAGGTCAGCTGGATAGAAACGGAGACTTAGAAGATTTGACCTGAGAGTTGGGGAGGTGGCTCAGGCTAGGAAATCTTCTGCCTATCAGCCCCGCAAGAGCAGGTTCTACTCTAAGTACTTCTAGTTGAGAGTTTGGCCAGTCCTACAAGGACTGGCCTTTTAGAACTGAAAGAGTTTGTTTTAGGCACAGGCAGACATGACTTATGAGACTGAATTTGTCATGTGAAGTAATCTGAATATGAGGCCTGCACCAACACATCAAGTCTTGGTGTTCTGAGAGAAATACCCAGTACCACTGGAATATTCTAGAGTCCATAGTCTACCCAGCCACATCAAATGACCAATTCTGCTTGCTGCCTTAATGGTCTCTGTTCCTGGATACAGGGTCTGGGTCTGTGAATGCAGCAACCAAAGAGTCAGCTCCGACTTCTCTTTAAGGCACTGATTTCCTTTCAAAGAAGATGAATAGCTTCACAATATCGTTTGCATGTGAATCAGCATGGAGAGCGCCTTTCCCTGCACTACCACACTGTTTGCGAACACCCATTTCAGGGAGTAAATTTTTAACATGTGTTCAGGGGTGATAAGAAGGATGCCTATTCTCTGGCTCCTCTCTGTACAGGAGTGACAGAATAGTCAGGTATTGACATGGAGATCAGGCACAGAGCAAATGGATTTCATCCTGGGCTCATTTACACGTCAATGCCAAGTCCTGGCTGCTTCCTGACTCTGCTCTTGTCTCAGCTCCCAGAGCACACACAAACACAGATTTGTGGGTCTTACACATATGCATGCGTAGATATGTCTTAACAGATGACAGGGTGCGCTTACTGTAGCTTTGCAGCTCTGTTCTGATTTTATAGTGTAGTTTACACAGTAGTGATTGTAATAATAGTTTACTATTTTGGGCAGTAGCATGAAATGATTGACAAAATTGTCCACAAGACCTTAGTGGCATGTTTCGTTTTTTATTCACCCATTCAGAAAGACAGTAATCTCAACTTTTTCCACCATGTTTGATCTTTTCAGGCCAGATCTCTCTGTTTCTGTCTCTCTCCATCTCTCTGTCTCTTTCTGTCTCTCTGTCTCTCTCTTGGTCTCTCTGTCTCTCTTTCTCTCTCTGCAAATGCGCACATGGATGGAAGCCAGAGATCAACCTGAGGTGGTGTTCTTAAGGCCATTGTAGTTTGTTTGGTTTAGGTTTTGGTTTCTGTTTTGATTTTGTTTTTTTGAGACAGGGTTTCTCACTGGCCTGGAACTTGCCAATTCAGCCAGAATGGTCAACCAGTGAGTCCCAGAAACCTCCCTGTCTCCACCTCCCAGGACTGGTATTTACAAGTGCATACCACCGTGCATGGCTCTTTGTGGGGGTTTTGGGGGTAGCAGTCAGCCACTCATGCTTGCACCAGAGCACTGTGACGTCTGAGCTGTCTTCCCAGCTCTCAGACCAAAATTTCTAAAGTCCTCCTGTTTCCACCTGGTTGAACCAGAGCAAGGCACTTTGGCCTCCCTGCATACTCCTGAAAGATAGGTGTGGGTGTGGCTGGACTAGTCACCACTACCAAAGTTTACCTGGTGGTAGGTACCAACACAGGTTTCTCCTTTGAGTTGTAAACAGGACCCAAATTCCCTAGCTGTATGAGTCCCATCTTTTTCTTGGGACAGCTGATACTTCCCGTTCTCCACAGAGGCTGGAATTGGCCACTTCCTGCTCTGGTTAGAGTGGGTTATTCAGGGATAGGCACAGGCCTTGGGGAATAATCTTGTGAACTTCGCTTGCAGATTCTGAGAAAGGCTTTTTATTCTCCATTCACAGTACCGTCATGGTGCTCAGACCAGTGCCTCTCTGCAGCCCTATATCACCCTTCTTTGTCACTGGGAGGAGGACTGTTGATGATGTGAGAAAATGGTACCAGCTGAGGGAGTCTGCTGGATAGCTTTAGTTAACAACTTTACACACCTGGCTTGAGGGAGCCTCAACTGGGGAATTGCCTCCATTGGACTGGCCTGTGGCCATGTCTGTGGGGCATTTTCTTGATTGTTGAGTGCTGTGGGAGGGTCCAGCCCACTGTGGGTGGTGCCAGCCCCGGAGAGGTGGGCCTATGTTATATAAGAAAGCACGTTGAGCAAGTCAGTAAGCAGCATTCCTTCATGGGCTGTGCTTTAGCTTCTGCCTCTAGGTTCCTGCCTTGAATTCCTTCCTACCTTGGGTTCCCGCAGTGATGAACTGTGACCTGGGAGATGTGAGCCAAATAAATCCTTTCTTCCCCAAGTTGGTATTGCTCAGAGTGTTTCATGAAAACAACTGAATCAAACTAGAACAGGGAGAGAGAATTGAGACTGCATCCCCAGGTCCCTGAACCTCTAGGGAGACAGTACTAACCTTAAGATTGCTATACGTGTCTACATTCTCCTGTTTGCTTATGCTGCTTCGGATTCTGTCAGGCGCTTGCTACTGTGGGAACTCAAATGACAGGCCACCTTAGGATATCGTTCCGTCTACATCACTCCTAGGATACTAATTATATCAAGTGGTTAAGTAGATTATGAGAAATTTCTAGAAATCTCCAGAGGTGATGAATAACAATTTTTCTCTTACGCTTTTTCTCCCCATTTCCTCCTCATGCTTACAAGAGGCTTCAGAATATTGATGAGACAGCTCAGCTGGCACTGGGAAACCAAGCAGAATCTATTGCATCTTTCACTTGTGAGCTGTGTAAGTGCACTTAGCAAAACACTGCTGTGAGACCCAAGTGCTACCATTTGTGCTCTATCAAGTTATCCCTAGAATGCCCAAGACTTCCTGTGGCCTGGTCACTGCACTCACCCACCTCTGCCCATCTCAGTGGTTGGGTGCAGAATGGAATTTAAAATGGGGTCATTAGCAGGTACATCAGAACCAAATTTCTGATTGGAAAAGGAGTGAACTGGGCTACATAGAAGATATTGTTTGGGGTTATTTATCAAGAAACAACGTTTTACCTCTTTGTGTGTGTGTGTTTGTGTGTATGTATGTGTATGTGTGTGTGTGCGCGCATGTGTCTGAATGAGTGTAGCCACATATCTGCCATAGTGCTTGTGTGATGGTCAGAGGTCAGCTTTGGTGATTTGTTCTTGTCTTCCACTTTGGGTGGGACAGGGACTCTTGTTAGCCACCAACCATGTTGGGGAATTGAGCTGTGGAGCTCCTGAAGATTTGCCTAGCTCTACCTTCTGTATCTTGTAGGAGCACTGGGATTTCACATCCATGCTCCTGTACCCAGTTTCATGTGGGTTTTAGGGATTTGAGCCCAGGTCCTCACACTTTACACATTCAGTCATATCCCCCATCCCGTCATAACATTTTAATACAGGTAACATTTTAATGCAAAGCACTGAGTATCTGTTGCTAAGTGCATTGCTGCTCTAAGCGCAGCTGTGCTTTTGCCTCAGATGAATTTCCATTGTGCTTTTGGAACAGGCTATGTTGACTGTGTTATTGCTTCATCAGAATACCTCTTTTGAGAGCACTCAGATTTTGTCTTAGTTGTTTTCTATTGCTGTGATAAAAACACTCTGACCAAAGCTAACTTGCGGGAGGAGAGGGCTTATTTGTCTCACATATGTTGATCACACTTCATCCTTGAGGTAAGCCAGGGCAGGAGCTCTAGGTAGGAATTTGGAGGCAAGAACTGGAGCACTGACCATGGAGGAACATTCTTGCTGGCTTGTTCCTCTGACTTGCTCAGCTACTTTTCTTATACAACCCAGGGCCACCTGCTCAGGCATAGCACCACCCACAATGGGTTGTATCCTCCCACATTACTCAGCACTCAAGAAAACAGCCCCATAGATTGGCTCAGATACTTCCTAAGTAAGGTATGTGCTTGTCAAACTGCTCAAATCATGCTTAGTGTATCGTCCACGGTTCACATCTTACCTAGAAATGAGAGAGAGAGAGAGAGAGAAAGAGAGTGAGAGAGAGAGGAGAGAGAGAGAGACAGAGGAGAGAGAGAAAGAGAGGAGAGAGAGGGAGAATGGGCCTCAAGTGCAGACCACAGGCATGTTGAATTGTGGTGATACTTTCCATGGCTACACCCTAGCTCTCATGTCCAAAACACAGAGGGCCATACCGCTGAGCCTCTCTTCAGTCTTCCTGCAGGACCCGAATGTTTAGAGGGTCACTGTCCCCCAGAGAATATAGTTTATGCTATTGATTTGCATGGGGATGGGGGAGGGGATCTAGGAGACGGGAGAGTGAGGTGGAGTGAATATGATCAAAATACATCATATGCATATATGGAATTCTCAGAGTTAACCAAATACTGTGTTAAAAATGAAGTGTGCAGTCCACAGAGCCCACGAATGCCCGGGCTGACTGTAACACACTGCAGAGGTCAGTTGTCCATGAGGTGATCCTACAACAACATGTGAACAGCTCAGCACTCCACGTACACCTGCCATAATTCCACATACCTCAGCACACCCCCTATAAAGCTACACACACGCACACACATATACACATATATGCATCACACAATCACAGATATGCCTTTCCACACCACATCACATACATGCACTGGATGTGACCATGTATATATCCCCGGTATCATATATACACACACATACATACACACACACACACACACAGTATATCAACATACACACATGCACAGCTCAACAACCCATGTACACATTTGCCACACACACACAGCACACCCCATATAGCTGCATACACACACAGCTGTCATCTTGTCACCACACCAAGCAGAGAAGCTGTGTCTTTACAGTTTGAACAGTTTTCCTGTTGAACTGCTGGTGTGGCATGTGTCCCACTTTCAGACAGCAGAAAACGTCTGTTGACTACTCAGAGGAGACTTAGAGAAGAAGTCCTGATGAGAGGCCAAAGGGATGGACTCCTCAGCCAAACTGAGCAAGCTAACGCTGCATTGTTTGCTTGGAACACTGGGAAGCCAGAGCAGGAGACACCTTGGAGAATTTGGAAAACATTTAGGACAGAGATGTGATATCAGCTGTGTATCCATTTGTAATGAGGTAACAAAGGCTGGGTGAACCTTTGTGCCGCTGGCCTGGGGCATTCCCACATAGTATCTTACTGCTGTATGGCAAATACAACCAGAGCCAACCTGGGAAGCAGAATTCTCTGCTTCTAGCAAATTCTCAGTTTAAAAGAGTCAAGGAACATTCTGGAAAATGATATCAGTTTTAATATTCACTCTTATTCTTTATCACTCATATGGCTCAAAGTGGGATTTATATGAATCTCAGATTTGGCATTGATGACCACCAAGTTCAGATTAAATAAAACTCTTCAAAGGACAATTTAGGGAGTGCTTCGTTTTGCCCATTCTGTGCCTTTCTTAGCTGCCAGGGGCTACCCACATCCCTTGACTCCTACACTCTTCTTCCACCTTCAAGGTAAGGCAACGTGGCCTCTGTCTGTGGCTGTTGTTGGCAGTCACCTTTTCTCTGGAAGCTCTCCTGCCTTACTCTTTCACCTTTATAGAACTTGTGGTCACAAAGTGATTATCTGACTCGTCTAGAGTCTCCTCTGTGTCTTATTATTATCTGATTAACTTTACAGATTCCATCCGCAGTTTCACTTCTTCCAACACATGACATGATACCAAGCTACAAATTGGAAAGTGAGCAGCTTCGCTTCGGAAGAATTGCTTCTGCAGAGGCATGCAACAAGTGTTTGGGAGTATGGGAGTGAGGGAGTGGCTTTTCTAGAGCTTCCCAGCTCTGCTCTTCCAAGCACCAACACCCCACTTAAACTCATACTGACTTTTGGTTCTTAATTTATCTGTCTCATTCACAGTTCTTGAAACTGAAACAAACTCAAGCCATAAGAGAATAGTGACTGGGCAGTGCTCCCCAGCCAGGAGCCCAACAGGAAGAAAAGATGCGATTAACTAGGAGGAGTGTTTCTTTGCACTGGGACTCAACCTAAGAATCTGTATGTGAAGTGCAAGTTTCTGGTTGTAGAAGCTGCTAGCCACCTTCATCTGCCAGTAGATTCCTTAGGAGAGTCTGGGGGTACAAGCTGCCTTGAAGCACAGCTGCTTTCTCTGATGGGATGGGTGGAGTCTGTGCTAGTTATTTTTTGGTTGCTGTGATAAAATACCATGACCAAGGCAACTAGCGGAAGGAAGAGTTTATTTTGGCTTATGGCTCCAGAGGTGTGACCCATCATGGCAGAGGAGGCATGGCAGCAAGAGGCAGGCATGGCTGTAGGAGCCTGCAGCAGACAGCTCACCCCATAAAGGGCAAGAACAAACCAGAGAATGCAAAATGGATGTAGAGCAAGGCTGCAAACACCCCACACCCCCAGCACATCCTCCAGTGAGATTCCACACTGCCTAGAAGGTCCATGACCTCCCCAAATATCACCACCAACTGTGGACCAAGTCTTCAAACACCCAAGCCTTTGGGAGATATTTTTCATTGAACTACCATAGAGCCCTGAGCAGCTGCCCAGGAAAGGAGCCAAAGAGACCTGTGGCCCTGTAGGGCCAGGTGGCCATGCCTGGGACTTGAAACCAGGAGCTCTAATAAATTTTCCCCGTGTATGGATTGGCTTCAGGTATTTGTCATGGGAGCAGAGAAATGACTGCTCTTACCTCACACCAGCTGTGAGGTGTGTCCTCCTTTGGTCAGCAAAGAGGAGGATGATGAGAGAGCCAGAGGTGGGACTGAGGCGAAGATCACTTTGAATAAAACTGTGGTATTTGATATGCAAGATGCTTAAATTCCCAGGAATGTAAATTCTAGAAGGAAAATCAGTCTTAAGGTTTAGTGTGGTAACCCACAGGCTGGGCACTAATCTAAGTGTGTTGTTACTCGAAGCTACTGCATCCAGGCAGGCATAGGATGGGGTAGGTAGACTGGTATTGATTGGGAAAAGCATGGACTCTTTTCCTAACAAGGGTCCCAGCGAGAGGTGGCCCTACTGAGACCTGAGCAGCTACCAGTTCAGTTGGTAGCAGCTTACAATTGCTTATGATGACAGGGGCTTCTAGTAGTTCAACACTCCCTTAAACAGATTTACAGCTTCTCAGAAGCCCTGGTCCCACCACAGGAAACATTAATGTGATTTTATCCTGATGACAAACTGAAGATGGGTTTCGGTTAAAGACTTCTAAATAACTCTCCAAGTCTTGATATGTGTGTGTGTGTGTGTGTGTGTGTGTGTGTGTGTGTGAGAGAGAGAGAGAGAGAGAGAGAGAGATACACGTACATGAGCACATCCGTGTGTGCTCATCTATGAAGGCAGGCTCATGTGTAACTCAGAGATTAATGTTGGAATGTCTTCCTCACTCACTTCTTGACTTTAGTTTTTAGAAACAGGGTGTCTCATTGAATCTTGCCATTTTGGTTCGACAGGCTGGCTCGGAGCCTCCTGGGATCTGCTTGCCTCTGCCCTCTAGTGCTAGGATTACGGGCGCAAGTGGTCATGTCTAACTTTTTATGTGGGTGCCCGGGATCTGAACCCAGATCCTCATGTTTGCATACTCAACCCTTTGCTCACAAAGCCTTCTCACCAGCCCCTTAACTTTTGGCACACCTTGGTAAAACCAAGACTTGATTTTTTTTATTGAAAGATACCTGTACTACTGGGAAAGATACCTGTCAGACAAAATCTTTCAGCATTGTAGATCTCCGTGTATACTGAACCTTTGCAAAGGTATTTCCCTCTCCCAGCTCTATTGTGAGAAGATTTCCCCTAATGAAAGGGCAACGCCATGCTCCCTCTCACAGTGATCTTTCTGCATATTTTATTTTTTCTTAAAACTCTTTAGATTGAAGATGTTTCTAATGAGCCATGCTTGATAGGGCTATTGAGAGGGGTCCATCCGGCTTATCCTCTGTGTTACAGTTCTATTATGCGCCCCCTATGCATTGTATGAAGCCTTTTTTGAGGCCTTTTTCTACAGTAATCAATAGAACTACATCTAAAATAGGGAAAGAATCATGGAGAAGTCTTTGTTCAGTGCTGTGGGCAGATGAATTTTCTTATATAAAGAGAGCCTTCCTGGAAACAGATTTAATTAATTTTAGACAGCAAATGTATGTGTTTTTTAAAAGGAAAAACCCATAACATTACCCACCCAATCTAACATCACAAGCACACTGGGTTATTTATAAGATCATCAATCTAGCTCTTCTAAGGAGCAGGGCAAATATGTAAGGCGCTATTGTTACTGCTCTTTAAGTTTTAAAGGGGTGCTTGTGCTAGCATGCAAAGGAGTTGCCTGAGACCCAGATGCATGGTGTCTGTTTCCTTTCATAAGAAACAAATTCAATATATTTCAAAAACTTCAACAGAAAAAAAAATGCAAAGCTGGCTCATATTTCAAGGTGAAAGTCCTCTGCTGACTAAAGAGGCTCCTGTTTGTATTGTGATTGTGGTTCCTGCTCTTTTTATTTTTGCAAACTTTTTCCACCCTGAGCTGGTGCGTGGGGGATATTTATAGCTTGGTTTCATTTAACTGTCCTCATTTGTACCCATTGGTGACAGATTTATATGGTCTTAGATTCCTCGTGTCACTATTGTATTATTTATATTTCTATAAATTAAAGCTATTATTATCAAAGATGGCCCCTGACAATAGGATGTGGTAGTTGGAAATAGCATTTAATATTTTCTCAGCCTTGATGAATTCTATAAGGATTGCATCCTGATGTAGACTAAGAAATCATTGTCTTTGCAGGGGAAAAAAAAAGGTCTGGAATAATAATAATAATAAGTCACTAATGAAAGACAAAAATTTCAGGACTATTTGTAGACACTGGGTTTTTAATCTTCCTAATGATAGTGCTGACAGTAAATAGATGAGGGGGCTAATAGCACTGAGAACACCAACAGTCCGCTCCTCTCCCTCCCTCCACACGTGATTAGCCTCCAGGACAGATTCGTGTCATGCGTTTTAAATCTCCTTTTTATCTCCATGTTGGAGCAGGATGCTTCCACCTGGCAATTTTTAAGCAAGGCCTTTATGACAGATGGGGTATGGGAGAGCCTTTGTCTCCTAGAACCAAATAAAACAATCAAACTTAATTGGTGAATTCAGCATCTCACAGTTTATTTGCGACTCTAGGCTGCTGCAAATTAGTAATCATATTTCGAGGATGGATACAGAGAGGATGAAAGTAAAATGATTGTCCCAGACTGCATTTAAAAATCTCTCACTAGACCCAATCCAGATGTAAAAGCTAAGCAGCCAAGAGCTTAAACTTGGCTCGCTGATAACCTGGATATAGTACCTCAGTTAAGTCATAAATTTGTAGAGAGTCTCAGTTTTTCTGTCTGTAAAATTGAGACTTTTGTCCTATAATGTCAAGTACTTAAGCTCATTAAATTCAATTGATCAGGATTAAATTAGGATGGCTGAAATATACAAACATTTCATTTGTCCTTTGAGCACATAACAGCCTCCATGAGTACTTGTTCTGAGAAAGTTAGATCATTTGCAGTGGACTTGCCTGCAGGAGATGCCTTCAAAGTTTGGCCTCTGCCGGTAACATAGCCAGACAGGAATCTGTCTTACCCATATCGGACTTTTCCCATTTCAGGTTAAGTTGTAGGAGCTTTGGTTTCTGAAGTTAGTGACAGTCTCTGCTATAAAAGTTGAAAATATTCAACTCCAGAAATAAGAACAAACCTCATTTTCTATATTTGGTGTTTTAAAAGGACCATGTAGTGTGCGTGGGTTTCTGGCATGAGAGGGCCTGTGAACCTCATGGTGAGGTGGCTCAGAGCTGATGTGGCTCAGACAGATGTTGGCTCACAGCCTAAGACTGCACAAACCATGAGGGGAAGGCTATACCTGGAGCTTTAGGGTCAGTAGTGATTCCTGGCAAATTCTGCTCCATTTGTATGTCCTTGGAAGCTGTCCCAAACTGCAGTGTCCTTATGTACCCAGGGGAACTGTGATGGCTTTGGCTGCCTGGAGTCATGGGCACCATTGCCAGCCTGGGGACTGGCCACTCACCTGGGACTCCTTTCCTCTTGCTATAATACTGTACCTCTCGTCTGTCGGCTCTCAGAGTTCTTCAAGACCAAAGAGGAAACATCACAATGGAAGCAACAATGGGGAGGAGGGTCCCAGTGCCACCAGCCAGTCATCCTTGCCTGTCTTCTATTCTTGTCACCAGCTCAAAATTCCCCAGGCTCACAGTGAAAAGGACGATTCATGAGGAGAACACCGAAAAGCACTTAGATCCTTAGTAAGGAGTCAAAGAGTAAATGGAATTTGTGGTGAGGTATTCTCATTATATAGTTTAGAACATCCATGAGGCTAGAAGTTCATAATTTTGAAACAACAGCTGATGTGGAGAGATGCCGGATGGCCTGAGACATCACTGTGCTCTGCAGTTTCTTCTGATGAGCTGACAGAATTTGCTGGGACTTACCTGTCTTTGAACCACAGAGGACTTTCGATTCAGTCAAACTATGTGTGAGGTAGAACAGCGTCTTGGGAAAATTGTCTAGGATTCTTGTTCTTTCATTTTTAGCTAAAAACCTTATTTTCATCTTATATTCCTTGCAGTAGAAGACTTACCTTCAGAGTGTGCTGTGGGTCAAGGTTCACTAGAATTTTAACCCTCCAGAGGACAATGAGCTTAGTAGACTATATGGAAGAGAATATTGGACTTGCACTTAAAGAATATTAGAGAAAGATAGACACATCAAAAGTCAGAAGATAAATTTTGTGTGCGTGTGTGTGTGTGTAAGACAAGGGCGTGCATCATTCCTGCCTGATTCAGGACCCTAGGCTTTGCAGCTCAAGCCCAGATTGGACATTGAACCCCTGTTTCTGTCAGTACTTAGTTTTTTTTCCAGCCCATTTGTGTATATATGTACATATATGCATATTATATAATATATATATATATATATATATATATATATATACACACACACACACAAGAACGCACGTATCTCACATACATATATATCCTGTTCTCCTGTTCTTTGTACCTGGCCTTTTTCTCACCCTGGTGCTGCTGGAAATAATGGAAATAGACCTCACATCTTTGCAGGAGCCAGGCAGACATTCTTTCACTAAGCTATATCCTCAGGCCCTTGCATAATGTTTTACATGAGAATTTATTTACAAAAGCTGATGTGGAATCTGTCTCATACAAATATTCAGGGCTTTGTAGATTCTTGAGGGTTAAGCAGAATTGCAAGAACATCTAGTTAGTGCAAGCTTGGGGCAAACCATCTGGTTTGTACCTATCTTGGTTGAATATATAATCTTGCAAAAATGTGCATATCAGGTCACTGAGGAAAAATCCCTCAGATCCAACATATGGTGAGAGGATAATTTTAAGAAGCAAGTATTTTTTCCACTCCACCCCCATTTTGGGGTAGATCTCAGCCTTGTCTTGACCGGAACCCACTGTTCCCACAGACAACTTAGGACTGTCTGCAGAGACCAGAGCGAAGTACTCTTTTGTTTCTACCCGGCTCTGGCTTCATATCATCCCTGCCTGATTCAAGACCAGGGTCTCTACAGCTGTCACTCAGACTGGATCCTGGACTTTTGTTTCTATCAGCACATAACCTTTCCTTTTAGCCTGTTCGTGCTACTATAACAAAATACTTGAGACTGGAATGCTGTGAAGAGCATAAATTTATTTCTCACAGTTATAAAGGCCTGAGTCCAAAATCATGAGGTTGACAGCCTGGTAAACATCAGGTGTCTTTGCTTCCAAGATGTGCTTTGAACACAGTTTCTTCTCAAAGCAGGGCAGAAAGGTACGACTGAACTACAGAATGTGTGAGACCCATTACCGGGGTCTTAATCTACCCTGAGAGAAGCATTCTTGTGACTTAATGATGTGTTAAAATGTCCTCTCTTAATATTTCTGCATAGGTTATATGTTTCAAGGGGAATCTTGGAGGAGACAGTGACTCCTAGCCCCATGGGATTGGACAGTTAGACTATGGCTTCCTTTAACTCTTTTATTGATTAGCTTCTTATACTTACGCAGAATCCCAAGGCACCTAAGTCCTGACTTAGGCCTTCCCAAATCCCAAAGGCAGGCATAGATGCTGGGAAGCACATAAGGGAACTACTGAAACAGGGAGTATCTTCCCAAGTCTCTCCCAGGGAAGATAGCTGCATAGCTGTTGAGGCAGGCTTGGCAAGCTGAGTCCACTGAGCATCCCAGAAACACCTTGGAGAGTTTGCCCTCCTTTTTATGAAAGAAACTATGTAGAAGAATTTAAAGGAAAATCATCAACTTTTATGACATTTCCTTAATTGTCCACCTCTCTTCA
Source organism: Eospalax fontanierii (assembly GCA_035773235.1). Lineage (NCBI taxonomy): Eukaryota > Metazoa > Chordata > Mammalia > Rodentia > Spalacidae > Eospalax > Eospalax fontanierii. Next base: position 54,409,184 of record CM069529.1, read on the forward strand.
TAATTTTTTTCATAAGGCATTAATGTACTGTTCCCATGTCTAGGTTGGAGAGTTATCACAGATCTTGGAAAACAAGTTGAAGAGATGGGCATTTCTGAGTCTGTAGACAGTCACCCTAGCGCTGAACTTTTTCACATGTTTTAAGGATATCACTTTCTGCATTAAAAAAATAGTCTTCTTCAGAGTCTGACATTAAATCAAATATAACAGAGAATTTCCTTTCCCCTTAGCAGGAGAAATATGATGAACAGATCCTGAGATTGTTAATTGCTTGAGAGTGGTCCTATCTAGGGTGCCTATTCTGGAGTGCCCAGCCCCGGGAGAACTTGCAAGGAGTTCCTAAGATGCCCAAGAGTTGAGCTGCATGAATGAATGTGGTCTACCCTGGACTACTTCTCCTGGGCCTTCATTGGAATTTCAGAGCCTCAAGAGTTACTTTGAATCTAACATATTGGTTTTATGACAAATGAGGTCTCTGAACCCACAAAAGTCAGAGTCAAGAATGAGTTAATGTCACAGTGTGAAGGACTCAGATATTATCCCTTAACTTGTTAGAAGCTACCAAGCTAAGGACATGTCTTCCACCAGGAAACAATTGGTCCTGGGAACTGGGGTAATCCGAGTTCCACCTTGCTATGTCAGGAAAGAATGGCAGGAAATCCAGTTAAAACTCCCAGTGCTCTTGTCATTCAGGACAAGCAGGGTAGCAACCTCCCTGAAAGGTTGTGGGATAGATGAAAAGGCAAGTCTTAAGTGAAGCTTTAGTGAAACCACCTTGTTAGTTTGCAAACTCATGGAGGTCTGAAGAACTGAGCTCAAAGGATGGCCCATCCAGGCCCCAGTACCTGTCAGCTCCTAAGCCTCAGCCTCTACACCCAGTGCACAGCATCCACCCAGTTCTCACAGCTCACTTCTGCTTCCTCAGGCCCTGGTCTTGCTCACTTCATTGTGGAGAACAGAAGAACAAGTCTGGCAAGAAAACACTCTTTAACATGTGTTTTTTTGTCCTTATCTTATTGACTCAGCATACTGATATCGCTGCCAGAAATGTCCAATTACACCATGGTCTAAAGAAGATTTTTATATCGATCTTAATCTAATTAGCTAGTTTGAACTATGGTTTGTGTCATGATTCCCGTCTTGATCTAATTAGCTACCGGAGTGCAAGCAGCATGGATGTGAAGTCATCATTGCAGACATGCAGAAGCTGCTTGTGTCAGGCTCTGCGTGCTCACTGGAGACATTTCTAAACACTGCAAAGCATCCACAGATTAAACCACATCTGCAAAATCAGCTCTGAAGTCGTCTAGAAATGTCATTATATTTGCAGCCCAAAGTCCTGGGAGCTCAAACCTCAGCTCAGTCATGTCTAGCTGAGTCCACAGGCAAGGACCTTCATCTTCCTAAACCCATTTTTCCTATGTGTAGCATAGACAGTGGGTTACATGGGTCTGGTAGGCATCACACTTAGTGCCTGGCACAGGGTAGGTAAACGGATGGCCTTTCTTCCCTGTGCTTCTGCTGGGGTGTCTGAGAAGATGTTCTCACCCCTCTGCACCATTTTCCACTAAGGCCTAGAGGTTTCCTTCTCCTTCCCTCCCTCCCTCCCTCCCTCCCTCCCTCCCTCCCTCCCTCCCTCCCTCCCTCCCTCCCTCCCTCCCGTCCTTCTTTTCTTCTTCCTCTTTTCCTTTTGGAGTTTTGAGCTTTGCTCAAATTTGTTCAATTACTAATCATGATCAGTGCAAGCCCTACAGGATCTCACTAGTGATGACACTGAATAAAAGAGGTTTGTACACAAGTCTGAACCAGGGAAAACCAAGCCGGGGAAGCAGTCTATGCCCGCACTGACAAAACTCCCTGACTGAACTGACTGGACACCACGGCTGACTGAAGCAGGTCAGGGTAGCTGGCTCTTCACAGCTCCTTCCTCAATCCTTGAGGGCAATCTCCCCCTGGAGAGTTTGGGTGGCTTTACTGTTGGACTCTTATTCCTTACTGGTTTTGATTCCCCATGAGCAGCTGTCCTGAACTCATTTTCTTTCTGCCTGTGCTGCTGTTCCATGCAGCCCTACAGCCCAATACTTAATTGACTGTGGTGCTTCCCTTTGAAACGCCATCAGCCTTCCAGCAGGCGACCACTACAGAAGCAGAGCACACTCCTTTTCTTCCTTTCTCACCCCCCACCTCTTCATTATCAGGTCTTCAAAGGAGCAGGTGAGCATTTATTTTCTGGCTTTAAAGATAACTTCTGAAGTGTGGTTTACTTTTTATTGGAAGCAGGAAGATTTCACATGTGAGAGACTGAGCTGTGGAGTTGCAGAAATGCCTGATGAACTTAAGGAGATCCTTTATTGGAGGGCTTTGAACTTTTCAGGAAAACACCTATACAGAAGAAACTGCCATGTCTATTTGAGGGGGCGGTTATAGGATGAAGTGAACCGATTTTGAGGAAATAAACATTATAGCTTATAATCATATAAGGAGAACACCAATAGCTTTGTAACCACGTCATCTATCCTTACCTAAGAGAACAAAAGTCTATTGTGGTGTTGCGTTTGATGGGACACAATATATTGCTAACATAACCAAGGACACTAGTTGGAAACCATGAACACATAGCATCTATGGACACCTGCACAAGACTGGGCCCCCCAACTTTCCATCAGGATAAAAGAGGTACCTATGAGGCCCCATTCTCCTGAAGTGCTAAGGACTCTTCCTGGTCCCTGGAGGAAGGGTGTTATTTTTTTCTAATGGTTTAGCCACTTGTATTTTAGGTGGGAAGAAGTACAGAGGGAAAGGAAGGAGGATACCAGGCAGGAATAGGTGTGTGTGTGTGTGTGTGTGTGTGTGTGTGTGTGTGTGTGCACGTGTCTGTCTGCCTGTCTGTGCAATCTCAATACATTGTATACATGGTTGAAATAGTTAAAAAATGAAACAGTTCCTCATTTGGATACATGTTCGATTGACTTCCAAAGTCTTTAGAACTGGGCATGCTCTAGCGCCAAACCCAAGGGCAAATGTCTGTCTGGTTGGTCTGTCCTCTATCCAGACGCTATTCCTTCAGGTGCTGGTAGAGCACCACACAGCTTCAGAGAAACCTTATTACTGTGAATCCAGGTGGAGGGCCAAACTTTAGGGATTGTAGCCCAGCTCCCTCCCTGGCCTCACATTTCCCATATACTGGAAATGTTGTCCCATCCACCCCACCCCCACCCTCACCGTAGCTTAAGGTCCTCCTTTAGGTTAGTGCATTGCTTCCAGGAAGTAATAGCCCTATTAACACATCAGAACCCTCCAGATTAATCAGAGAGGGTCAAGATGGCAGAAAGAGCCAAGTTTCCTTCTACCCCAAACATTTTGATATGACAAAAATGTAGTATTTATAAATAATATGTTACATCTGGGAAATAAGAAAGTATGATCATTAACTGGATTTTCTGAAAGTCTGAAGAACTATATAAACTAGGTAACAGAAGGAACTGGACCTATGGAGCAGCAGAACACCACCATAGCACAGAACTACAGTGTCTGTACCCAGAGAGCCTGTTAACAGTGAATGCCTTCTGTGCAAATTCCCCTGCACTCCACTGTGAACCCCTGGACAGGGGTTGGGTGTGTTCTTCAGCCCCCAACCCCTCATTCATTTCCTGATTCTTGTCAGGTTCTGCCAGGAGTCAGGTCACCACAGTGCTTGAAGAACTGAGGTCAATCTTCCTTAAAGTTGCCCAGAGCTGCTCTCAGTACCATCTGCCTCACTTTCTTTAGGACACACATGTAATAGCAGTAGTACATTTCTCCTACCCTTAGCTTATACCTCCAAGTCCAGTGCTTGGATTGGCTGTTGGGACTATGGGTGGGGAATGTCATTTAGACTCCAGGTACTTGCATGTCATTTCAATTAGCAACCAAACATAAGTCAGAGTGCTGGTCATAGTGGAGTTCAAACTCTCTGTGAAAGAGAAATCAATTATCACCATTTTATAAAGGAATCTTTTTTCCAATTTCTTATTTAATTATTTGAGAGTTTCATACAGTGCACTTTGATCATATTTCCCCCTTTCCTGGACCTTCTAGATCCACTGCCGCCTTGCCTCCCTGCCCGTCACCTTCCTACTCTTATCTTTTTTTTCCATTGAATCTAATTTGCATTACCAAACAGTCTTCATGCCCACCTCTCTCCGCCATGCTGGGATTTTTGTCTGGCTTGAGCAAGTCAAATGCTGTCACAGTTGCCATGAGTTCTTATGTGGAACTGCCCTGCTGTCTGGATAACACTTCTTTGTAGTCACCTAAATACAACAGGGGTTCAATTCCACACATCCCAGTTACTTTCGCAGAACAAGTGACTATGTGTAAGAGGCAACCGCCTTCCCTGCATGTGTTACAACTTCGTGCACAGTGGATAATGTGCTGGTTAGAGGAATGAAGTCAGCTCTGCTTTCTCCAACTGCAAAGGCTGGAAGTTCCAAAGAACAACTCGATATCAAAGTAGTCCTAGGTCACCTGTATCACAGGCTCAATCAGTCTCTTCCGCACACACACCATGTGGGCCCATCTCCTCTCTGAGTTCACATTGGCACAGCATATGAGGTAACACTCTTGCAGGCCATGTGAGGATCATCCAAGCCTCTGCCTTCTCTTGTCCCTTCATCTCGTACTCCTCTAAAGAACCACATACCCTCCACTCCCTGTCTCTACCGTTACCTTACTTCAACCACAGGTTTTGAGAGCCATTGACTGGGCTTTCCTGTCTTTTGCTTCTTCAATTAATTCTCCCAATGGCATTCTGGGATATTTCTAAAATTCTAAAGTGATTTAAAACTGTACACCGCCCTCTACTGTCCTCAGATCAAGAAGCTGGCTATGCCCCACTTCTTGCTATAGTCTTCTTGATCATTACAGATCACTTAATATTAGATTATGGTCACACACACACACGAGAGAAAGAGAGAGAGAGAGAGAGAGACTTTTCTACCCCTTGCCTTGCTTATGATTCCTGTGCACTTCCATTTTACTAACAGAAATTCTTCTCCTCATTTCAGGGCCAAATTACTCACTCTCCTTCAGCAAACTTCCCCTGATCCACCAGGGAGAGGAGCCCTTCTGCATTTTTACAGCCACTTGTTTATTTGCTACTTGATCACTGGCCATTTTACAGCTGACTAATTCTCCTCTCCTTCCTCCCTGCCTCTATGTCCCCCTCTCTTTTCGCTCTTTCCCTCCTTCCTGATCCTTTCTTCTATATTTCTTTGTACTTCAGAGTAGGGATAAGTCACCCACTTGGCTCTATCTCATTTGAATTTTTCAGAACCTATCACATGTCCTGGGTGGAAATGCCGTAAATATTTTGCTGAACTAAAGTCATACACTGAAAACATGTTCTGATGTGTCTTACTTCATAATCATGGAGATGAGTGAAGTCTTGTCTTGGCGGTATTACTTTGCCTGAACTGCACACAGTCCTGTGAGGTAGAAGGATCTGTTTTCTGATTTGGACTAAGAGGACACTGATAATCTGGGGCAAGATGTGGGATTTTACCATGACTTATGCCACAGGAGGCCAGGACAACAGCAATGCTATGTTTCTTTCTCAGAAGGCGCCATGGGGACACGTTTGCTCTAGAAGTGAAGAAACTTAGGTGCAGTCTTGCCAAAGTCACCGTACCTACATGTGCCAGGGCTGGCTGCAGGACGCAGGCCTTCTGACTCCTGTTGGTGTCCTTCTTCTCAGTTGCTCCGCCTCTGCTATTGTGCTTTGTCTCCCACATGGGGTGTAGCTGGGGAAAGACCATCCCACTTTACCCACGTGACCAAAGGCAATGAGTTTGACTTAGTTCTTGTTATTCTATAATGAATAAGTCAAATAAAAGACCTGCCAGCAAGTAAGATGCTGATTACCGTGGGAGAAGCTCATCTTTCCAGTGTTTTCCAGGACTGTGCCTCAAAGGAGGTAGTATTTTACCCCACTTACCCACACGTCACCTCTACCCACTGATAAAGTCCTCCCACAGGCAGTAAACTGTGTTTCAGTATATCCTCGTGACATTTGAAGCATGGTATGTACCATACATTAGTCTTCAAATTCCGGTCAGGAAAGCCATGTGTAATTCCTATTAAGCAGGAATTTGCTAATCTGGTGTGTTCTGGTGCCATTTATTATTTGGATATGATTAGAACTGAGAGGAAGCAATCTTTTTATTCAAAAAGTGTGTATAGTTGTATTAGGAACTGAGCATAACAGTTGATTGAAATAAAGCCCAAGATCTTTCATTACAAATTATACAAGATTGGAGTAGCTAAGCCAGATGACCATGTAGAGAACTTACTAATAATATGTTCATCAATACATAAGCTTTAGCTAGTAGCCCTCAGTTCATGATTTAGTTTCAATAATTCTGTATTGCAGAGACCTTACTGTAGAGACTGTGGAAATGACCATGCAGATGGAGGGTGTCTTTGTTTCAAGTCCATCTGTGGCCTCTGCAGGTCACAGTTACGCAGTCTTGTCCAGATTTTTGCTCTGTCACTGGACTCTTTACAATCTTAAGATGAAGACAGGGCCAAGACTATCGATCTCTGTTCTGATAAGGAAACTATAGCCTTAGGAATGGTTCATGCCCATACTATACAGAGGTAAGTCACAGTGAAAAACTGGCTTGTGACTTTACTCAAATGACACAGCTTCCAGATGCTGCATTCAAGCCCAGTACCACACTCACTGTGATTAGAAACAACTGAACTTCCTCTTCCTGGACACTGGAGTACATGATCAAGGGAGAGCTGGTGTCTGGTGTGGGCTTTCTTCCTGGGTTTACAGGTGGCAATTTCTCACTGTGTCCTCGTGGAGTGGGAGGGATAAAGCAGCTTCAAGCTCTGATCTGATCTTCTCACCTGCCAGGTCCCCACCTCTTAATTCCATCACTGTGATGGGTTGGGGCACAAGACTACAGCAGTATCTGCCCACATTCTTCCTTTACTCACAAGTTCTACAGCTACAATCTGGCACCTGAATGAACTCATTCTAATACTAATTATTATTTCTTTCTCTATTTTTCTCAAGAATAAGTTTGAGATAATTGCAGTCATCTTTAGAAGTCTTAGATTTATGTTTCGTTATTTTCCTTACTCATAGAAAATTTTCTTATCATTTTACAGTTTTATTCTTTAGTCCTTCATTGGGGTATTTATCTTGTAATTGGACCCTGTCTTTAAGTAATTTCAGAGATTGGTGTGTTGTTATTTTCTTGAGCTCTTGGATAGCAAGCATTTTTCTGTTGTGTGGGTACATGATTTTCATTGTCCACAGTAGTGTGGATTTTAACAGTTGAGAAGGTGCTGCGAAGAAAGGTCAGCTGGATCACACAGATGGAGACGGAGTCCGTGGAAGTGGAAAGGTAGATGCTCAGCATTGTGGAAAATGGCATGGAGCTGGTATAAATACACTGTTTTCGGGTGCTAGGAAAGAAGAGACATCACCTGAAGATAGAAAGCAGTGGTCTGTAGTGGGCTTTTACAAGTGAAGGAAAGGACTTGGATTTCAGTCTTTTAATTTCTCTTCAATTTATGTTTTTCTTGGTATGGTTTTAATAATATGTATTTATAAACATTTAAAGTCTCTCTCTCTCTATCATCTCTCTCTCTCTATCTATCTATCATCTATCTATCTATCTATCTATCTATCTATCTATCTATCTAATCTGGTGACATGGCTCAGACAGTAGAAGTGCTTGCTATACAAGCATGGGGACTTGAGTTCACATCCCTAGTGTGTACATAAAAAGCCAGGCCTGGTCACATGCGTGAATTCCAGCACTATGTGGGAGTGGAGATAGAGGGATTGTTGTAGCTTGCTGGATGCCAGTTTAGCCGCAGGTTCAGTGAGATATCCTGTCTCAAGGCAATGAGGTGGAGAGTGGGAGAACTAGACACTTGCTGTGTCCTAGCCTCGGTATGCATGCACAGGAACTTATACCTGCACACATAGTTGTGAATATATCATGTACATAGTCTCACACACAAAAATATACATGTATATATGTATATACATGTTTGAAGTCTGTATGCCTCCAAATCTTCTTAACAGTAATGATGTCAAATGTTAAAAACAAGAACATTGCCACATTGTACAAAGCTGTAAATGATGGGGTTCAGGACAGCGGTACCCTGAAAGAACCTTGTGAAGAAAGTACACTGCAGCCTCTCCGCAGCAGATGAAGTGTTTAGGAACAAGGCTACACACTGGACTCCTCCCCAGTGGGGAAGCACTAGACTGAGGCGAATTCATTAGCTGCAGTACAGGGTCAGCTCTGTCATGGCATTTCCAAGAGAATTAAGTATAGAGTTATTAAAAATAAAACACGAAGTAGCCTGAGGGGCCATGTGATACCTCAGCAGCCTGTCACTCAGTGACAGCACGTCTTTCCTGCTCTGTAAGTGACCTCGTGGAGTTCACCCTAAGAGGAGGGCCTGGGAGCATGGCAGAGAGGCTTCTGACCAGGGAGAGCATGAGGAATCACAGCAGCAGTTGGAAGGAGGCAGGGTGAGACTCTTTTGAGTCACCAATCAACTTCAACCCTGGCTTGGGTGCCTTTGGCCCTCCTAGTGATGTCTGCGATGGAGCCCCTCTTCACTGTTCTCTCACAGCCTGCTGCTGATGAACTTCTCATACACAGGGATTCTGTGTGCTGCAAGGAGCCTCTGAGTTCAGCTGTGACCGGGCCCTGCTTCTATTGCGGCTCTGATAACAGTGACTGCGCTGTAGTCAGTGGTCTCCGGTGACTATTTAAGGTCTTTTTCCTTAAAGCTGAGTGAACTGCATCGAGCCCTCTTACAGGACTGATGAAGATGGGACTGGCCAAAAGAAAGAAGTACCTGTTTTTGTCTGCCTTAATAAAGCACTGCTCACTGGGGCAGATTACACAATAGGAATTTATTTTCTTTTATTTATCGAAGCCAGAAGTCAAAGATGGAGGTGGGTTGGTTTCTTCTGACACTGTAATTTGCTGTGTGAACAGCCGTCTTTACCCTACACTGTCCTTTGGCCTTCCCTCTGTTGTGTCTCTTTTAGCTTTCTCTCCTGACACTAGTTCTGTTGGGTTGGGGTCCCATCCTTGAGACCTCATTCCCCTAAATCACCTCTGCAAAAGTCACCTCTCCAAATACAACCTCATGCTGAGACTCTGAGGTTGGGACATAAGTATTCATCCCATCTCTTTAGCCCAACACAGTAGCTACTCAAAACCTCAAAGAGACTTATTCCTTTTGACCACATAAACTTACTTCTGGGAATTTACTATACATAAATCTAAATTTAGACAGCTTTAGGTCAAAATTGTTGGCGTAGTATTAATTTCTTACAATGGGAGATCCTCGAGTGAACCTTCCCGTGGCCCTGAATGTGTCAAAAAACTGTGAGGAGTTCTTTTCTTTGAAAAGGGGAAGAAGAGGAGAGACAAGGAGGGCACATCATTGGAGAGGGCAGTGTAGACCGGAGGCAACCAACACTGGAAAAGCAAAATGGAGTTTCAGCAGCTCTGTGAGGATAAGCTTTGAGTAGAGAGCATTCTAGAAATATTATTTTTGAGTCATGCTGGGAAATATTCTCCACACACTGCTATTCTATTAAAACAAATCTTGACTGAAAATCCTTGTCATTCTTTGGGACTTCAGTCATGGGCTGAAGGTTCTTGGTGTATGAGGATAAGCTGAATGTGCTCCCAAGGTGGCTTAGCCTCCTAAAATCTACATGAGCTGGAAAGGAGTGCAACTGCTCAGCATGTGTCACCACTCCGATGAGTGGCTCCATCCTGTGTGTGTTGCCACATTTACTTAAAATTATATTTAGGACACATTGAAAATTTACCTCTCTTTATTTTAAAAAAGAAAGAAATCAGGGTTTGGGGAATTATCAGCTTAGTGGTTCAGTTCTTCATATGCTTTTAAATGAGGTGCTATAGGAATTTTAAAATAAAATATGAATTTTAAAAGTGCATTTCACTGGGGCTGGAGAGGTGGCTCATTAATTAGTCCTCTACAACTAGCTGCTGTTGTAGAGGACCTGGGTTTGGTTCCCAGAACCTAGATGGTGGTTAACAACTGTCCATTACTACATTTCCAGGGGATCTGACTCCCTTTTCTGACCCCCACAGACATTGTACAACATGGGTGCACTTACGTATAGGCCAGCAATGTTCTTATACACATGAAATAAAATAAATAATAAAAATATTTAAGAGCATTTCATGCATTATTTTACTTAAATAATATATAAACATGAAAAGTTATTTAAGAAATAATCACATCAAACATGCACAGCAAAAATAGGAGAAAGTAAAGTAAACCACTTTCAGTTTTTCCTTCCAATGATAAAATGCTTACATTTGTTTGAGTCTTGTTCTGATAAAATATTTGCTAATTGTTAATGTTGTTAGCAATAATGATTGTATGAAGTAACCATTGCATACAACTCTGGATTTGAGATTAGATAACAAGGCATTTCAAGTTTATTCAATTTGATTCAACTTGATTCGATTCAATTCAATTCAATCCACTCCCAGCACTGGTGAGCTTGGCTGGAACTGAATTCGAGTCAGGACCACTGGTGTTGCATGTTGAATGTTACGGGAAAACCAAATATGGAACAAGTGAAAGTATAAGGCTGTTGGGAAAAAAAACCCGTTAAGTAGAGAGAATACCACAATGTAGAGGAAACATGCAGTTGTTCAGAGAAGGGGAGAGTCAGGGAGAGCCAGGAGAGGAGCTGGGAGTGGAGGCTCAACCTGCCATCCTAGCACACTGAAAGGCTGAGGGAAGAAGACTGCCACCGGAGTTCCAGGCTATTCTGGAATACAAAATAAGATTCTGTCTCAGAAATAGAGAGAAAATGAGGAAGAAAGAGAAGAAAGAAAGAGAAGGAAAGAAGAAAAAGTCCTGGAAGGAAGGAGGGAGTGAAGGAGGGGGAAGAAGGGGAGGGAAGAAAAGAAAGGAAAAGAAAGGGAAGGAAGAAACAAAGGGAGGAAGAGGCAAAGAAAGAAAGGAAGAAAGAGAAAGAAAGAAAGAAGGGAAGGAAGAAAGGAAGAAAGATAGAAAGGAAGAAAGAAATCGTGTCTGAGGATCTGCGGGGCGGGTGGACTGGGACATTGTTCAACTGTAAGCAAATTGCTTCGATACAAGGAAAACCGAGAGAGCAGAATATCTCTTCAACCCCCATCAGTTTTTCTTTCCAGCAATGAAATATTTAGCATTTGTTTGACTCTCATTGTTACATCTACATATATTCTAATTTTAATCTCTTCATTTGTTCATTAGCACCAAGGACAATTGTATCAAGTACCAATTCCAGGGTCACGGGAGGAAGCTCGGTGGTTAGAGTGGGAGAACCTAAGTTTGAATCCCCAGAACCTACCTAAAAATTGAACTTGGTACTGCACATCTATAGTCTCAGTGCTCCTAGGGCAAGATGGAAGGCAAAGATAGGAAACTCTCCAGAAGCTTGTGGGCCAGGGAACCTGTCATATGCATTGAAAACAAGAGACCCTGTCTCAAACAAGGTGGAAAGTGAGAACCGACACCCAAGGTTGTCCTCTGACCTACATATGTGAGCTGAGGAAAGTGGGTACTCTCTCTTCCTCTCTCTCTCTCTCTCTCTCTCTCTCTCTCTCTCTCTCTCTCTCACACACACACACACACACATATACACAGAGGTTTTTCAAAGAAAAAGATACCAACTCCATACATTTTTGTACTTGAGCTCAGATAACACTGCACCAAAACACCACTAAAAGTCTTACACCAGCAAAGTTCTGAAATATTCTGTTCCGTTTGTTAACTTGGTTTTCCAAAACATGCTCTGAATAACCATGTTCTCTTTTCTAGTGTTTGTTTTATGTTAAGGCAAGTGAGTGGTTAACACACCTGTGTCAATGTGAACTTAAAGAATGGGACAGTGTGAGTGTGTCATGACATTTCCCTAAGAGTTCAGGATGTCTCATATAGATTAGCCGCTCAGAGATGTTTAGTGAGTATGTTAATAGCGTCAAAGAATGCTCAGCCTAGGCTCTGTGAAGTGAGCATGCGCAGAGCACTCCCGTGTTCCACTTTCCTCTTCTGTTCCACAATGACAACATGCTTTTCCTTGTTGTTATTTTGAGCAGCTAGCTGATTACTCCTTAAATCTATTTCCTAAAGGGTGTTTGTAACATGCAATAATGTTTTCACTCGTTCTGTTTCTAAGCTTCACTTGATCTTTACCAAACATGAGGCTTTCAGAGTCTCCAGATTTTCATTTTAAATGAAGTTTTCAGGCAGCATACATGAGACACTCTCAATAGCTCTGAAGGCCATTTTATAGCTAGGAAGGGCTGAGGGGATATCCCTCATGAAGAAGCTACTTCTGAGCTGAAGTAGTAAGTGAAGTTACAAAGCAGAAAGATGAGGAATTGTCAGGACCAACTAGCAATTACAGTGCCTCTGTCCACTGGTGGTCCCAATTTGCCAAAAGTTGAAAGCTTTATTCAATGATTACTAAGGAAAAAGAAAAAAAGCAAACCAGGTACCAGAAGTGCTTAGGAAACCATTTAAAAACATATAAATCTTGTACCATTGCATTCTCCACCAATCAAGTAAACAGTTTAGGACTCCTGCCTTTCTGGAGGGTCTTGACTCTGGTCCTTCTCTTTGTACAGAAGTCTCAGTTCCAGGCATTTGGATCTTATATGCACTTTCTGATAATGTAACCAATCATGTCTGGAAGAAGAATCTGAAAAAAAAAAAGTGAGTTCCATTTGGTGACAAACTTCTCCAGTGCAGAAATATGCTTTGTTTGCTGAATGCTGATGAATATAGCCTTGAACTAGTTAATGAAAGGGCTTTGTTGAGAGCAGCTCAGGGTTGTGCATCACAGATTTGTTAAGGGAAACATGCCTAAAAATGACTCATGTTTATCCCAAGCTATATATTAGATTGAAAAGAACTGGTCATTACTAAAAGGTTTTTGATATATAGATTTTTTTTCTGTATTAGATTTCTAATCAGGACTTTAGATCACTACTTGTCCAATCTCTGCCCCATAGAGACTGGAGTGGTGGAGTCTTTGGATGCTGGGAACAGAGAATTCTAGCATTCATAGTAAAGCAGGAAAGCAAGATTCAGGTCTATGATCTGGGGGTGAGTTTCAGATTAAATTGCTATGACAACCTCGTTTCTTATGCATTACCTCAAAGTAATTAGGAATCAAGCTTAATGGGATTTATAGGTTGACATCATCACTTCATATTAACCCAGAATAAGTTACCAGGTCAATACTGATGCTTAAGGTGGCAAAGGCTGGATGGAGGCATGGTAGACACAGTGGTCCTGTGGAAGGCTGTGCTCCTGACACAAGGGTGTCTGAGCGTAAACTCTCCATTTGCTTCCCTGAGTCACTGCTGCAGCTGTCATGGAGCATGCATGTTTGCACACATCCAACTGCCCACTCACCAAACTCATCTCGTCATCTGACAAGTCCTGTGCCTGTCAGTGGCCCAGCTCAGCAGGAGCCTACAGGAGATGAAATCACCGAGAACAGAATAGACTTACCCACAATGCCTGAAACTCAACTTTGGTCTTTGAGATACCATTATTGACATCTACACCCCAGGACTCTCACCTCTGTGGAAAGCAACGTGCCCCCTGTGTGGCTGGACATGAAGGATGTAGGATAGATCCATGTGCAGTGAAACACTGAGCTACAGCACGTGGAGTATGACTGCAGATGTTCCGGTGTTGTGTGGAGAGGTCCTTTCCTGACTTTCTGAGAGGTGTGTAGGAAGCATGGCATCTTCCGTCTTCCACTCTGCTGGGAGATGCTCTGCACAGAGTCTTGCACCTTTGTTTCCCTCACCTGCCTGCAGTCATTGCCCCCTTTCTCTTGGGCCTCAGGGAATCTGGGAAGGAAAGCTGTACTTCAGCATCCAGCTGTAACTGTCCACCTGTCCTCTCTTCCTGCATGACCATGCAGAGAAGCTGGGATGGTAATAGCTCTGCTTTGCAGTTGACATAAAAGTTCTAAAGCAAAGCAAAACGAAATCTTAGACTCTGTTGAGCATATATGCTCTCCTCTGGGGCTGAGCTTCTGTTGGAGGCTAGCTCTTTAGGTATTCACATTCCTTCTTTCTCTCTGGTGTTTGTTCTCTAGATTCAGGATCTTCATATGCCATTTTCATACACCGGGGAAGAAAGGAAAACCATTTAACATCAAAATGCAATCTCTGCAGTGATGTCCCAAATCAAGAGAACGGACACATATGGTATTTTTACAACTTTCTATTTCTTCATGTTTAGTAGGTGGAAAATTCCTGAGGAGTCAGCACAGTGATTCCGGGTGTGACTGATATTTAGACATAGGTGAATTAGTACTCTAGAGATCGCCAGTTCCACCTTTAATGCTATTTATGGTTCAGGGGCAACCTGGATGTATTTGTCTCTGACAGAAATTCAAATGTCTGGGTCATTTTGCAGAGGCAAGGAGACTGTGAAGGACAGTCTGGATGGGAAGCCAGGTGAGCTTTTTTCTCTGTAGAGAAGTTAGTGAGCTGGCCTCAGCTGGGGGACCATGAGACCGTTGATCAAGAGATATAGTTAGGAGATCAAAAGAAACACACAAACTGATAGCTCTTTAGGTAATAGGGCTTCCCATAAAAACAAGGAAAATAGGCAGACAAAAGTGGCTATGAATCTGGGATGTCAATTGGAGGATTCAGGTTCTCCACTCTCCCCTGTCCAGTGCTGTGCACGTAGCCCAGTTTTCCTTGGCCCTCCTCATGTGTGCAGTTCACTACTGTAGTAGTGTGTATACACTACTATAAAAAAATACCAAAAATAAGGTAATATGTAAGAATAGATATCTGTATGTTAACAACTCTGGGAGCTGGAAGTGCATCATCAAGGTACCAGAAAGCAGGTTCTGTGTCTGCTCAGACCGCTCTCATGCTCAAGATGGCACCTTGTTACTGTGGTCTCGGAGGTCAGAGGGTACTATAGCGTCAGGCACAGAAAGAACAGAAGGGCAAAAAGGGACTAGTGGTAATTCATGAGGTTTCTAATTTTTATTATAAGAGCATCTTTGAAATGTTTCTGGGTTCATTGGAGAGTGCTGAGGGCACAATCAGATCTCTGCACTCAAGGTGCAAACTTCCTCCCAGCCTCCAGCTTCCCGCATCCTCAGTGACCATCTTTCATTCTCTGCCTGTCATTGGACCACCATCAAAGGGACACTGACCTGTGCAGGCCCAGGCTTAGTGAGAGAAACCAACTCCTTCAGGCCCCTGTGCATTTTCTTCATAGTTATTTTAATTACTTCAGTCATGCTTTTCTCAAGGTCAGAACAATCCTGAATGGATAAGTACTTCATGGGAGAATTTCCAATAAATAATATTATGTCCCGTAACTACTCAGTCACCAACTCTATGTCTTATGCTTGAGAAAATCCTACCCACAAGATTTTAGTTCTTACCTACCCAGGGCACCTGATAGACACCAGAGGGAAGCACAAAGTAGATGAGCTATAGCACCCTCCTTTCAAGAGTGTCAGTTCCATTGAAGAAAGAGGCAGAGAGAGACATGATCAATGGATCTGCCTTGTTGTTGGGAGTCCATTTAGCCACAGAATCCAGCTCCATGGGTTGTTGTATGAGTTGGGAGAGCTGCTCAACTCTTTGAAGCCATGTCCTTCTTGCCTGAAAATGCAGTTATAAAGTGCATTTTTCCCGAGGGCCATTGCTTAGATAAACTAGATAAGCTCTGTGCAAGGGCTGGTGTAATGTTTTCCACTAAGAAGTGGTCACTGAGTGTGATTTTCTGTACGGTTAAGCTTCTCTGCTGAGTATTGTCAGTTACTTGCTGATTCTGCCCTGGTCCATCAGACTTCTGAGTCTTCCCACTTTCCATGTCCCTGTCTCTCTAGTCATCTGGTATGATGCGTTCACTTAGAAATCTCTTACTCGTTCTTCATCACATTGCAAATGCCCCAGTCTTGTCTTTGTCAAGGATTCCAGTTGACGGCAATTATCCCTCACCTCCCGTCCTTACACAGCCCATGCTCTACACTGCTTCTGACAGTGAACCTGCAGTTTTACAAGTTCCCGCAATCCAGTTGCTGCCTCTTTTTCACCAAATATGCTCTTACCATTGTCCACACACCCCAGCAGTGTGGTTCAAGCTGATGAGTGCCTGGTCTTGTTTAATGCCTCAGCATGCAGAATCCAATCTGGCCCTCACATGGCAGAATTTGTGCTGCCCCTTCTGTGTGATATCCTTCTTTCGGTACATTTTCCTGCCTTAATATCAGTGAAAAAAGATGCCCTCGGCCCCTGCAGTGCACTGTTTAGAAAGCAAGCTCTCTGAGAGCAAAGAAGTCTCTGTTTGTGCCTCTCTGTGCTTGGGTCCAGGGGATGCTTCATGAGTACTGGGCCATGTCAAGCCCACAGTGAGCTCTGAATGGAATGTTGTCATTGAATCCTGAGGTCTTCCGCATACTGACAGGCATGGCCAGTCTGAACTCACACAGAGTGACACTTAGGGTACCAGCTCTGACTGGTGTTTTTCTTTACAAACATCCTGAAACAATCATACAGTCATTCCCCTTTCTATAAAACACTCCAGGTATGCAAGATCCTCAATTTTGCATGGAATGTGTCTCTGAAATCTTTTAAGAAGTTTTAAATTACATCATTTATTATTTTCAATCATGTGTATCTACATATGTGGGATGTGGGCACACTGTTACCACAGCACATGCACAGAACTCAGAGGAATATTTTGGGGAGTCAAGTATTTCCTTCTATTTTGTGGATAAGAGATGTACCAGATATTAAACTGATAAGGACAGAGACTACACTTGGTCTGAGCCAAAAGTCCAAGGAATGATCCTTCCACCATGTGGGGCAGGCTCGTTGCATC
Source organism: Eospalax fontanierii (assembly GCA_035773235.1). NCBI lineage: Eukaryota > Metazoa > Chordata > Mammalia > Rodentia > Spalacidae > Eospalax > Eospalax fontanierii. Next base: position 54,426,122 of record CM069529.1, read on the forward strand.
TTTACCCTCTGGACCACGCCACTGACCCCATGTTCCTGCAGTCTTGACCATGGAGTGATATGCCACATACTCTAGAGGCAGACCAAATAGCTGGAGCTCCAGGTCTCTGATGCAGGGTCAGGGCCATTATGAGACGTAGAAGTTCATAGATTCCTCTTTTCAAGACTGCCCGTCCCTGACACTGTCACCACTCATTTAGAAGCCATCCTTGATCTCTCCAAGATTCTGATCTTACATGTCTGAGAGATGAAGAGGAAAATGCACTAATGAACTTCTGGACAACCCCCTAAGTACTGAAACACCATTGTTGGGGAAAGCATCCAAGCTCCGCCACCCACCTCTTCTTGCAGCGTCAAGGGGAGGCTTGGGTCACCTGCTATAGGTGGAGTTTGACAGCAGTCAAGAAAATGTCAATCAGGTTTTTCTTATAATGACACGAAGTTAATTCTTTTCCATTCTCTAAACATATTAATAAAGAGAAATATCCTGGTCCGAACACCAGTTGCCCACATATTTTTCATGATTTGGCAATGAAAGTGCAGTCTGATTTTTAAAAACGCTCTCGGGCCCAGAGCTGAGGAGACATAGTAGCTAGAATTTGGAAGCTGCTTCAGACAGGATGGGGACTTAAAGGGATTAATGTGCCCAGTCTGTCCACATAGTCTGTTTGGGGACACACAGGATCCTCCTGTCCTATTAGCTTTATATGATTGCATGTGTCTGTGTGTGCAAGGGTACGCATGTGTATGTGGGTTCATGAACATGCATGTGTACATGTGTGTGGAAGCCAGAAGTCAACTTCAGGTGTCATTCCTTAGTTGCTGTCTGAGACAAAATTTCTCACTGGCCTGGAGCTCACCAAATAGACTAGGCTGACTGACCAGAAAGCCCTGGGGATCTGCCTGTCTTTGTTTCTCTATCTCTGGGAGTATAAACACATGCCACCACATCTGGTTTTTATGTGCATTCTGGAGACCGTGCTGTGTGCCGGGCGCTTTCCCAGTGGGGCCACTTTTCCAGTTTCTGATACAAAAATTTCACTGAACCTCTTCCTAACTTTGCAGCAGGCTTCCCAGTTCAATGCTTGTCATCCCATGTTCCCAGTTATGTCAACAGTCACAGATGCTAGAGACATCTCATCCCAACCCACTAAAATCACCTGTGAAGGCCCAGGCATGTCCACCTCAATCCTAGCACTGTACCACTCATTTTCCCAAGCGGAGTGCCAAGATGCTAGGAGCTTCTAGGTAAAGGGTCAGGACCAGTGAGAGATCAGGAAACTTCGGGAGTCTACTGCTTCTGTCATCCATCATTCTCAGAAAGATGATTGTCAGTACAGAGTTGTACCCATCACTGTCGCTTGTCTAGACCAGGCATCAGACGCAGGCACATGTTTTGAAGCATAATTACAATAGAGCATTTAGTCTGTACAGACAAGTAAATGGAGCTGCTGAAAAATGATTATCCTCTTTTGAGTACGTTGATAATGGAAGACACTGCTGTGAGTCATCTTTATCCAGCTGTCACTCACCTGGCAGTCTTACCTGTCGAACTCTAGCAAGAAGCATAAACTGATTTGAATGACCTTGTAGGGGCAGGAGCTCTCTAAATGCATGCTCTAACACATAGAAATCTGGCCTATTCAAAAACCAAGGAGCTACTGAGCCACATGCATGGGAGTGCCCACCTATTATTATCCCAGGATTTAGGAGGCTGAGCAGGCGGACAAGTTCCAGACCAGTTTAGACTATAATAGTTACTACATATGTGCTGTATTGCCGGATCCTGCCTCAAAAAAGAAAAAAATAAACAAAACAAAACAAAATAAAGCCAACCACTATCAACAACAACATACTCAAAACAGGGCTAGGGAATAGCTCAGTATCAGAGTTGTTGCTTATAAGGTACACTTACATACATGCAGGCAAACACTCATACATGTAAAATAAAAATAAAATAAACATATTTTCAAAAGAGCATTCTCAGTTTATCCACCTTAAGCAGGTGTGGATGGGTGAGAGAGTTGGACAACCATGACTGTACTAACAAAATAAGAACCATCACTTAGAGAGTGATTTTGAAAGAATTGGTTCAAACCCTCCAAGGCAAAAGTCAAAGGCTGAAAAGTTGAATGTTCACCAAACTCTGCTCTACTTAACAGACTTGCCAGCAGGGCTGGGATGTTGTAGAATTCACAGTTACCTTCATCTCTCAAGAGCAGGTTAATTAAATGTCATTATAGATTACACGAGGAACATCTGAAATACATGTGAGAAACTTCATGGAGTAGACGTTTTAATTTTTAAAAATAATAAATTTGGGCAGACAAAGTGAACATTTCAATTTTTTGTGTTATATTATCAGACAATTTCATCATTCAAAAACGTAGAATAATGGGGCTGGAGAGCTGGTTTAGCAGTTAAGAGATGGAGGGTACTGCTCTCACAGAAGACTCGAGGTTGGTTTCCAGAACTCACATCAGGTACCTCAGAACGGTTTGTAACTCCAGCTCCAGGGTATCTGATGGCCACTTCCCATCTCTGCAGGAAGCCATGTTCATGTGTACCTATATACACAGAGGCATACACATAATTAAAACTAGAAATAACACCTTAAAAAGTACAAAACATATAAGACAATCAACTAAAAAATAAATGGATACTCTTGGCTTATATAGCTAAAACTTGCCTTTTATAATATTACTAATATAATTAGTGAACTTCTGATCTTTGATAAAAAGACTAATGATTTTATAGAACAAGGCCATTTTGAACACTCAGTAGATACATACTCTTTCATTCCCAGATGACCATACCAGGTGGGCATTACTCTGCCTTCTCAATAGAAGCAGAAACTGATACACAACGAAGTTGCAGATGGGTATTTAGGGACTGTCTGTCTGTGTTGCACATCTGTGAATCACAAAGCAATTGAGATTGGTACAAACATTGTGAAATAGAATTAAGGATGGATTCTGTAATACGTTTGAACATCTTGTGTTTGTGGAACATGCTATACAGTGTTTCTGTGCTGCTCTGTAATTGGACAATGTTTTATCTAATTTCTGATAAAAAATGAAGGATCAGAGGGAAGCTGGAGAGGGGAAGGCACCAGTCACCATAGTTAGGGAGTGTCTGCATTTTATACCTGTGAAGAAAACATAGCTTCAGCTTTGTGAAAAATTGATGTTATCCTTGGGGAAGATGGGCCTAAAAACATGAAAGCATATGTAAGACTGAACAATGTGGAGTATTTTCCCAATGTAATTTGGATGCCTTTCAAAGGCTTGAAACCCTTTCTCAGATTACCTGAGAACACATGTCTACACTTTGGCAGTGACAAGTGGTCAGAATCACAGAGAAAATACTGGACACTTGTTTGAGAACTATATTGTATTTCTAAAACCTCCAAATAATTAGTTTGCTAACTCAAACTGTCAAAAAACATGCCATGTATAATATTTTCTTGTCTCTAAGGTTACAAACTGTAAATATTTCAGGGGCAGAGTAGTAAGCAAAGTCATTTGAATGCAAAGCATCCCATTTGGGAGGGACAGAGCTTGTGGGCAACCACTACATCCTGTCCAAACCTAGTATTGCTCTGGGCTAGACAGCCCATCACACCATCACATTGCATCTACTGGTCAAAACAAGCAATCCCATGCCTCCTTGTCCGAGGACTCCTTAGACACTGCCTCTTTTACCTACAGCCTTGAGGCTGAGAAAAGCGAAAAACACACAGCCCATCTGTTATGAGAATCTTAGAAGTCCTGCCTGAACCTCACTCCCCACTCAAATTCTCCTATTTAGTGACAGGGTCGGGTTCCATAGACACTCATTTATCACCTGCTATGTTTGAGAGATCATGGACTAAATCCAGGTGGAATTGCAAAGATGAATTATACGACCAAAGAGTGAAAAATGAAAAACTATCCCTATGCTTACAGGTTAGTTCTGCATCTAGACAAGCTCACAGCTGACTAGACTACTCTGCCATGTGGCCAGGAAATGGTAGGGAGAGAATTTATAAAGAACCTAAGTGCACTTTGAACTGAGAGTACTCAAAATTCATATGTGTAGAAATCAACGTTAGGCAGCAGGAGCTGGAGAATATTACTAGGATGCAGAGATGATTTACTACTTTGTGGAGTAAGAACTGAGATCTCTCCTGCATTGCACATGAACACTTGCTTCTCAAGTTCTGGGCTCATTTTAGGACCCAAATCGATCTCATTTATGATGACCAGTGCAAGTGTCAACTAGAGCACCAAAGCCTGCTCTCCTCTAAGAGACCAGAGGACTTCGGTGGTAATTTAGGTAAGTTCCTGCTATTTCATTTCACCCTGAGTGTGAAGACAAGATTCGAACCCATCTCTTCTCTGAGAGTCCTTTTCCCATCATTTTACATCTGAAAACTTTCAAGCATTCTAGAGGAACAGAACACATGTACAGATTACAAAAGGGATTTATTAGATTGGCTTATATGTTAGGGCTAAGGATTCCAGCAAAGGCTGTCTGCACACTGGGGAGATGAAGAACTCAGTAACTGTACAGTCCACAAAGCTGATGATGCCTAAGCAGTCCAGTCTATTGTGGAGGGCCTGAAGATCCTTGTAGAGTCTCTGTATGTTACTTTCCTTGTTGCTATGACAAAATATCTGGAAAAAAATGTAAGGAAGGAAAGGTTCACTCTGGCTCGTAGTTCAGTGAACCCTCAGTTAATCCTCTCGAGAACATCCTCACAGACATATCCAGAGATGTGTCTTCTAGGTGATTCTAAATCCAGCCAGGTTGGCTATGCAGAGGAGCCATCACACATTCCTGTGGGACTGCATATGCTGTCCCATTTTGTATTTGGCAGTTGGTTGTTTTTTTCCTCATCATGCAAACTCCAAGCTCATGGAATGCTATACATGTGACAGAACGTGGCTGAATTTCTTTACCTAACCAGTGGGCAAAGCTACTTGCCCAATGGGTGCTACTATATCACTGCTTGAACGTGAGGACAACTTGAGTCTTCAATTCTTTGAGAGCGTTAGTGAAGGGACAGTGGCCTCCAGGGCAGTTTGTACACATGAAGTATTAAAATCATTTCAGTTTTTCTATTCCAAATTTAATTTATAAATGGTTCTGGAAATGCTAATGTGGAGGCCACAATGAGGATTAATGAGGTACACATTTGTAAATACACCCTGTAAATAATAGCTTATTGGATGAGTGCAGGTGTAAGAGAAGGTTGTGTTATTTTAAAATTAGTGACAATGTTCAGTGTCTTGTAGTTTATGTTGTGCAATATGAAATGGGTAATGATAGGGGTATTTAGCAGATGATGGTGTGGACATTCTTTAAATACCAAAGGCAGGTCTATTCTCAGAATCGGTAATCCATTCAGCCTAGTTGCAGGGGAGAAAGGTGTAGAGACAAATTTCACCCAGTCATTCCATGATATGAGTTGCTCATCCAAACCCTTGCTGTCTTACAACCTCATCTGTGCCTGAAAAATATGAACCCCGCACCAAGCATCCGGTTGGCTTTATGGGGTTGAGCTTAGCACCTGACTTTGAATGTTACAATACAGAAGACTTCATAAAATCTTAATATGGAAAGTTTTCAGTTTTGAAGTTCAATTCAATTTATTTAAAAAAGCATAAAAATGAAATATTAACTTTTTTGTTTCCTTTCTCCAAATTGAATGCACACACACAATTCATTAATGGCCTAAGATTGGAGACATGATACTATATAAAGATTAGTATTTTTTCCATCTGAAAAGAGAAATAAAGGAAAAATTTGACCCTTTGGTGAAACAAGAATTACTATGACTTAGTTCCCACAGTGAGAGGGGATGGTCTGGAGGACATTCAGGTTCACCAGAGGCAACTGACTGCAGAGTGCCCTCACTGGAAACACATTAGTGAACTCACAGGTGGAGAAATGAAGGCTGGCCATGTAGTCACAGGTGTCATCCCTCAGTCTACCCTCTGGGAAACTCAGGGTCTTGCCCTGCAGATAGCTGCTAAAGGTGTACACTGAACTCTCTCTCATATTTTTGGAAGGAGCAGCTCTTGCTGGTCAATAGGAAATGGGAGCAAACTTTCTCTTTTATATAAATACTCTTATTACAGGACAAATTAGCTTTTGCTTTCAAAATACCAACACAAGGATTCTGCCCTCAGAGTGGGCTATGATTGCTTTGTATTGGGACTCCAGAAGTGGGGTTCAGAGATACTCAGTGGGTAAAGTGCTCCCTGTAAAGTGTGAGGCCTGCGTTCAGATCCTCAGCACTCATGTAAAAAGCAAGGTGTGGTGATGCACACCTGCAACCTCTGTATTACGCAAGAGGATCCTTGGGCTCACTGGCCAGCCAGACTTACAGAATCAGTACCAAGTTCAGTGAGAGACCTTGTTACAAAGAATAAGGCAAAGAGTCACAGAGGAAGACACCTGACTCTGACCTCTGGCCTTCACCAGCAGACTTGAGTGCATGTACCTTTCCACATACCTTACCACACATGCCATGCTATACACCTCACACACCACACCACACTCACACATCACACATCACACCACACACCACACCACACTCACATATCACACATACACAACCTCTCACCACACACCACATACTCCATACACCACCTCACACACATATACCCCTCCATAAACACAACCCTACACAAACATACCCCTCAGTACACAACAGACTTAAATAGACATATCATACATATGCATATATCATACATATGCATATATCATACATATGCATATATCATACATATGCATATATCATACATATGCATATATACTACATCACAAAGACATACACACACACCATGCACATACTTAATACACACACATACACAAACACATACATGCCACATATCACACATATGTACGCACAGACACACACACACACACACATAAGACTGCTCTGCTGATTCTAACAGGCACTCACTGTGAAGAACTGAAGTGCTAGGGATTAACACTTCCTATCCATTCAAATGGCCTGCAGCTCACTCACACTCAGTGGACCTGGAGGGGTTTGCCAGTCTTTTGGTTGATGCCTACTAGTTTGGGAGCAAACAGAGATCCCAGGAGCAACAGGGATCCCAGCTCTGGATCTGATTTCTTCCCCTTATAATATGTCCAGGGGGTCATGACTCACACAAGTCAGGCTGCCTCAGAACACATACACTTCTGAGTAACATCTAATTCCATTCTTTATTTAGCCGTTTGGAACCATGGATTATCCTAAAGACAATGATTTCTAGTAGGTTTAAATGGAGAGATCGCTGTGTTCAGGGTTCTGACTGGGTGTTTCTCAGGCTGGGCGCTTTTGCAATGGTAGTGGAATCTGCCAAGGAAGGAAGGAAATAAGTCCTGTAGGTACTTCTGCTGTCATGTGGTTTAAGAACTGCTACTCAAGTAGGTGCGGTGCTGGAAGATTCACTCTGGAAATTTATATGCACTTGCTAAAGAAGATCGAGTAACTTTTTTCTTTGCCTCTGGAATAAATAGCTCATTCCGTAATCTGACAACAGAGACTTTTCTTCATTTCCTTGGGTCCTCTTTCCTCTTTAAAGGGTAAGTCCTAATTCAATTAAAAAAGTGCAGTCCTGAGTGCTAATACCTCAATGTGGAAAAAAAGAAATAAGTAACCACTCATCAAAGAAGGTTCTTTTGCAACAGATGGAGACTATTACAGAGTTCCACAACTGGCCACACACAGAAATTAAGTGTCTGTGAAATGCCCAACTCTGGTGGCACATCTACAATGGAACCTCTACGTAAACGCAAGGTTCATGGAACATAGTGGAACAAGACATAGAGAGAATAGTAATGCATCTCTCAACTTTCATCAACAAGGCTCCCTCATTCAACAGAGGGCCACGAACACAAAGGGCCACAAAGTACCAAGGCATAGGGAATACGAGTCTGCAGAGTGTGGGTCTTTGGACAGGCCTCCTGTATTGAAATTCACTCACCCAGGGCTCATTTACCATTGCAGAAGAGGGGCCAGAAAGACTGTAAGATGCAGGGGAGGAGTTGCACGACCATGTGAAATAGATCTTACAGGTTCCTGAGACCATTCTCATATCAACTTACAGCAATGGTGACAGGGTGCACAAGACCCATGAAAACTCAAACACACGAAATCCCAGCCTACAACTGTGGAAATGGGCAGTGGGACTCAGTCTTCGCTGAGGAATGACTGGGCAGCTGATTACTGCTGGGTGAGGAACAGCTGATCTTCTTTAAGCTAGTGACTCTAGATAGGTTGACTAGACTTCAGTGGATGAACTTGAACTGAGAAATATCTGGAATCATGAACTCAACTCAGTCGGCCTTAGCATAAATGACAGAATGCATGAAATCCAGTGGGGAAGGGCTATCTCAGGGGTTCGAGGGCTCAGGGGGTGTAAAGATGATTAAGATGTTACCTATGAAATACACAAAACTTAAATACAAAACATACAAGGAATCCAGCAACAGCCGGGGCCCTGTGAAATTCTTGGGCCTGTGAAAGCTCTGCCAGTTGACTCTTGCACAGGCTATGAGGTAAGGCCACAAATGCTAGGGAGCAACACCCACAGAGGCATCACAAGGGCAAAAAGACAGAACATTCAGTGCTCATGGTTGGCTAGGTGATGGAGTGTGATGCCCACGGCCTTAGTAGTGTTCCTTCAAGGAGGAGAAGGTCTTCTTTGCAGAGTGGGTCTGAGCCTCGGTGAGATGCTCGTCATTTGTTCCCAGACACAACTGTTCCCAACACTGTGTGTCCATATCAGGGCAGAGTAGGAAAAGGGAAGGATGGAAGCTTTGTAGAACACATAGTGGGCATATTCAGTGGCCTCACTTGGGGAAGCTGCCCGCAGAGTCCTGCATTGACTGTAGGGTTCCTGAGAGGCCCTGCAGCCTGTCAGAATGGCTTCTAACCTTAGCAGAAAAGGTTAGTGTCCCAATCCTTTCTGCTACAGTGTTCTTTGCATCTTGTGGTATGCCATTTTTTAAAAGCTTTTTATTTTTGCTTTTTAAATATGTCTTATTTAAACTAATATATTCAAAATATTATCATCTCAATATATGATTTAAAAAATTGTATGTGTGTATGTGTGCATATTTGTGTGTGTATGTACATGGGAGTGTGAGTGAGTGTATGTATGTTTGCAGTTCCAGGGACTGAACTGAAGCTCTTGCACATACTAGGTAAGTGCTTTACCACTGAGCTAACACTCTCAACTTGGAAGAAACATTGAGACATTGCACATTCCACTTTTGTACAAGTCTTAAGAGCCTCCCCATTCAGTCCAACCTGGTGGATGTCGTCCAGGACATTGTCCTGATCTCCAGGATGTCATCTGTTGTGAAGGCTGCTCGCTGGGCAATGCAGTTCCAGTCCTACATATATGTTAGCTCAATTACGTCAAAGCAGTTTACTTCTGTCCCTTTTATAGATAAAAATTTTCCTTTGGGTCTTGTTCCTTTTAAGATAGTTAGTTGGTGCCTACGTCTATCATTTTTATAGAAATAGATTATATATATTTTAACTAATATAAAAACAATTTTATTTTAATGCTCTCACAGGTAAGCATATTGTGCAGTTAGTTTAATGTAGTCACTAAAATGTAAAACAAAACAACACTTGCCCAGTCCCAAACTCTATATTTTTTAATTATGTGCATGTGAATGTAGGTGGCTGCAGGATCCAAAAGAGGGCCTGGATCATTGGGAGCTGGAGTTATAGGTGATTGTGAGTGATCCAGCATGGGTCCCCTGCCAGAGCAAAACAGGCACTTTACCACTGGGTCACCTCTCTAGTCCTGAGCCTGTGTTCCAGAGGCATGTGGCATACTATAAAGGGGGGACATTGGTCTGAATGTGGAGCTGTAACAGCTTTCCATGGACTGTAGGAGTTCTAGGACTTGGTGATGATTGGGAAGATAATCCACTCATCTTAGCAATGGCTTCTCTGCTCTCCAAAAAGCTTTATTTAATAATGGATAGTTTCTGTTTCTGCTGTTTTAAGTGGAAAAAGAAAAGTTGGACACCATCAAACACAAACTGATTGCATCTCAAAATTTTAAATGGAAGACAACTGTCTTAGTCAGCTTTCAATTGCTGTGATAAAATCTCTGATCAAAACCAACTTGAGAGGGAAAGGTTTTATTTTGTTTATAGCATAGTCCATCATCATGAACGTCAAGGTAGGAACTCAGGCCAGGAAACTGGAGCAAAGACCATGGAGGAACGCTGCTTACTAGCTTGCTCAGTCTGCTTTCTTATACATTAAAGGATCACTTGCCTAGGGGTGGCATCACCCAGAGTGGGCTGAGCCCTCCCACATCACTCAACAATCAAGAAAATGCCCCACAGATATGACCGCAGGTCAATCCAATGGAGAAGCTTCCTTAATTGAGGTTTCTTCTAACCAGATGTGTCAAGTTAACAACTAAAGCTCTCCAGCACAACAAAGCAGTCATGGTTGATTTTAGAAGGCACTTTTCAGATGAAGTGACTAAGGACTAATGAAAATCTCAGTCATGGGGACATTTTGTTCTGAGCCAAGCTGTTCCTGTGGCAAGGTTCCTGAACTCTTATTTCCTAACTGTTACTTGTTTTCCAGCAGAGGCTGATCTAAGGATGTCTTGACCCACAGCCTCATCTCTCTGGGCACAGAGGCTACACTGCAGCTTTTCCACCAGTCAACTGGTAGGTTCCTTTGCTCTACCTGGATAGGAAGCATGGATAGGTGAGGAGAAGCTCTTCCAGTGTCCAGAGTTCTGGGCCCTTGAGCACTCAGAAGCCTGATGCAGCACAATAATGTCATTTACCAAGTTCAAGCTCATGACCATCCAATCAAGTTACACACACACACATACATACAGATTCTCATAAGGTTTGTTTTACTTTTATTGTTTCTGTGATAGAATATCTTGACAAAGAGTAATTGAGGTAAGGGGTTCATATGAGCTTACAGCTCTGGGTTACAGTCTATCATTGTGAGGAAGTCTCAGCTAGGCATATCTTGGGGGAGGAAAGGGCTCATTTGGCTTATAGATGACAAGCCACATTTGGGGAACTCCAACCACTAGTCACATCACATCCACAGTCAAGAGCAGTGAGAAATGAATGCATACCTGCTCACTGAACGGTGTGCTTGTGCCCAGCTGAATTTCTCCATTATTACACAGTTCAGGACTCTTTGCCTAGGGAATGCCCCTCCCCCACATAGCAAACTGGGTCTTCCCACATCGGTTAATATAATTAAGACAGTCTCTCACACATATGCCCCACAGACCAACCCAGTGTATGCAGTCCTCCGTTGAGATTTTATTCCCAGATGATTCTAGGTTGTGTCAAGTTGACAAAGCTAATCATCCCAATGTTTAAAGTAGGTTTGTCATTTTGTGTTGGGTTGCATTCATAGTATCCTAGGGTGCTTTTGGCTCACAAGCTACACCTGCAAATCTAGACTCTCCAAGGCAGAGACATAGCTCTCCACAATCAGATTGGAGGCTTATTGATCAGACATGGAGCTTCAACCATCAAAGACCCCAGTCCTTGGCAGTTGTTACAATCCTGGTGTTCCAGCAGCAGGGAGTGGTGGCGACAACAATAGCAGGATGGTCAGAGACACGAGCTAGGGTAGAGTGTGTTAACCCTCAGTGCTGTAGAAGCAAGTGTCACAGGTCTCAGGCTCTTAAGGTTTGACAGTTTTCAGGAACTCTACCAGAAATCGACAGTTTATGGTCTCTGCCTGAGTGGCCTTCTCTGCCCCTGGCTACTCCCTGTTATTTCTACCTTGGCTGGAGCTAACCCTGTGACCCTCTTGGTTCATGCCAGTTCAGGGCCACTTCTACCTTCTCTTTATGATACATGCTTGCCATGTACGTTCATGACAAAGTTCAAGAGTAGGCAGAAGAAGAATCACCAAGGAAAAGCCTTCATTGGGCTTACGTTGCAATAAAACGGGACAGCACAGGAAGGTATTTCTTGCTAAACAGCTTGATTACATAGTTGCAAAGGTTTATGCACTTGGGTGTCTACATGAGTACTGACACAACTCTTCATACATTGTCTTTTCTAGAATAACAGAAAAGCCACCAAGGGAAGTGCTGTCCCTTTGAATGCATTCTGAAGTTCACTGAGTCTGGGACTTGTACTAGCAAAAAGTTTGGCAGGAGTTGTTTGCGATAGTCACAGCTGGATAGTGCCTTCTAGAGTGGGGTTGTGCTTCAACAGCAAACAGCTGTGGCTTTAGTGCAGCTTTCTCAAGGCAGCTGTGGAGTGCTCAAAGCAGCAGAGTTGTCAGGAGGGAAATCTGACTAGCTGATGAAGAGGGGTGCTTAGTTGAAAGTTAGCGGCTTGAGCTGGGTACCAGAGAGATTAGCAAGTACCAATTAGGCAGACAAGTCACCCTATTCTCCAACATCCTGGTTTATTTAATGAGAAACAATCATTACAAGGGATGCTTACTATAGAGGCTTATCATTAACAGTAACAGTATTTTAATATTGTCTAACAGTGTTTCTCTCCCAAATACTCATGAGGAGACTTGCGCCATTTTATCTGTCTGGGCATCTCTTGCATTAGATATGGCCATGACAGCACTGGCCAAAAGAATGTGGGAAGACTGGTGATCATTTCTGTTCTTATTCATAAAAGCTTCCTGTACCCTGCTCTTGTTCTTTGTGTGCCAAGAGGGATATCACTACTCATTGTAGGTCTCTGGGGTCTTTTAAAGAGATTTAATATGGAACCGACATTCCTTAGGGGTCATGCCAACTGTATCAAAGTCTGCAGCCCACGACTTATAGATGAAGGGTTGTTTATTTAAGCAACTGAAGACTGAAGACAGATGATTTGTAATAGAGACTAGTAGGGTAGATGCTTCTTTGATTTTCTGTTAGTTTCAGACAAATTATAGTGAACTGAAGATTTAGCTATTTTCCTTCGTCTTTAGTCGTAACCCTAATGAGGGGACAAACATCTCATCTTCCTGTGCTGTAACATATCAGATTTGCACATAGGTTTTAGTGTGATTAGAAGGCTAAAGAAAGAGATAAAAGTAACAATGATGAAGACTTTCCTGGCTAGGAAGGCATCCCAATTGCGGGCAATATTCACTAAGTTCATGTACATTTTCTTAGTTTAAGTTTCAAAAAAATCAGTGCTTGATCTCCACGTACTGCTTTTTAACACATGTAAAATGAAAATTGTTCATTTTGTTATATCTCGTTTCTTTTGTAGCTTCTCAGTTGGATCTCATTTTTATACTAACAGCCCTGCAGTGTAGGACCAGCTTATTTACTTCATTTTATGGATCAGAGAATTGTGCTCTACAGGAAGAAATGGGAATGTTCACCCAGCATTCAAAGCCAGCTCTGAGTTCTTTAGTTTTTCAGGTTTGCATTTCTTTCTCAATGTTTTTATTTTTTAAGTTTTTTAAATCTACTGTATTGGGGAGTGGATATGGCTGTGTACAGTTGAGTAAATAGGTGCCACAGCCTGCCTGTGGAGGTCAAAGGGTAACCTGTGGGAGTCACTTCTCTCCTTATACAATGTGGGTCCCAGGGATTGAACTGAGGTCCTTAGACCTGGTGGCAAGTGCCTTTTGCTGGTGCACCATCTCACCAGCCCTCTGAGTCTTTTTAAGTAATAGAACATTTCTGCAAATGAGAGATAGAGAGCTACTTGAGAGGCTTACATGAGTGATCCCAAAGGAAATCTTCCAGGCAAGTGTGCAGAATATCTGGCATTTTATTCCACTGGCAAAATTGCCACATTGTAACCCCAGGAGGCGCCTCTATTGATGAAAAACCCAAACTTAATTCTCCTCAACAGAACCTGCATCTTTTTGTTTGACCACACTTGTGTTGCAAGGACTCTAATGTATATCATGCATGGGTAACATGTTACTGTTAAAGCATCTGTATGTTGATTCTTGCTATGAGAATAAATTATGCACTAAAACTCTTGAAATATCTCTTGCTATAACCCTGCCTGAAGACACTTCTGAATTTACAATGATTTTTTTTTCTTAATTTACCACTTGTTTTTAAATAGTAGAATTTATTCAAATGAGCTGCTAGATGCATTTTTTCTTGACTTCCCTTCTCTTCGTCCTCCTTTCTCCTTCTTCTTCCCTCCCTCCCCTCCCCTCCCCTCTCCTTTTCTTTTTTTCGTTCCTTCTTTTCTTATTTTTGGAGACAGGGCTTCACTATTTAGCTCAAGCTGACCAAACTCAAGGCAGTCCTCCTGTCTCAGCTTCCCAAGAGCTAGGACTACAGGTGTGAGCCAGCCTTCCTCTTAAATCGTAATTCCTGCACGCACAGAGCAAGCATTTGCTTTTCTCAAGCTTCTTGCCTTATCGCCCTCATGTCCTCCCATATATTCTTTCAACATCGTATGGGAATTATGATTAATACCATTAAAATGTAGTATACTTCAGATACTTCTTTTATATTTTCTAATGAGTACAAAATTTACTCTACTAATAATTTATTCTGTACCCAGCAATGTGCAAGGGACACTAAGAAAGTTTGTGGCAATTGCTTGTGGTCCTGGAACAGATACATTCCTCTGTAGTTCGTATAGATTGATCCTGGATAGGAGCCACAGCTCAATAAATGCTGCACAGTGTCTGTTTCCTCCCTCGATGTTTTTAGATCCATATGGCTGTTGTCCTGTGTTTGAAGGAGAGTTGTATCTCTGGAGAACTAATCACCTCCTGGCTACCACATAAGCTTTTGGCAAAATGCCAACTTAACTTGCTAATTAGTAGGTCAACACTAAGAGCTGAGCTTCTAAGAACTTCTTATAAACATGCTTTGAAAGAGCTACAAGCCATTTACTACACAATTCATCCATTTAAAATATAATATTCAGTGTTTCACAGGACATTCACAGATGCCTGCTATCATCATCCTATTCAACTTTAGAACACGCTGATTGCCTCAAAAGTAAATCCTACCCTCTTCTACAATAAGCCAGGTATTGGCTTTCAGTTTACATCACCATGATTCCAATGTCTATTAATATCAGTTTGCATATTCTGAGCATTTCCTGTGAATGGAGTCCTATAACCTGTGGTCTTTGTGACTGGCTTCTTCTACTTTGTATAACATTTCCAAGGTTACTCATTCTGCAGTGTCTGTCAGTCCTTTGTTCATGTTAGGGCTGGATGTGGAGACTCCTGCGGACACCTCCTGTTTTGTTTACGCATGTCATTTGATGGAGGTGTTTGACTGTTATGACCAATGCTGCTAAAAAACACTTGTGTGCAAGTTACGTGGGGTCATATGTGTTAATTGCTCCTGGGTGTATAACCAGGAGTGTGATTTCTGGATCTTTCAGTAACTTTACATTAAACAGCTTGAGGATGGGGTTATGAGACTGTTCTCTACCATGTCACATTCCCACCAGCAGTGTAGGGGGGCTCTGAGCTCCCCATACCTCCCCATTATTATGGTTCTAGGTTTTAGTCTAGGTGCCCTCCCAGGTGTGAAGCTATATCTCATTGGGGATTTAGTTTGTATTTCTCTTAATGAGTATGATATTGGGCCTCTTTTCACATGTTATTAGAGACATTTGTATATTTCCTTTCAGGAACTACCTACTGAAATTCTTTGCTTAATTTTTGTGTTGTCTCATTAACTATAAGTGCTCTTACATGCTGAGCCATCATTTCAGTCCTTCATTATTAACTAATATTTTATAAATTTAAGTTCTCTATTAAATATAAGATTGGCAAATAATCTCTCCAATACTGCGGATTATCTTTTTACTTTGACCTTTGGAGTACAAGGACAAGTTTTGGTGGTACCCTTTTCTGTATGATGGTTTGATGTCATATTTAAGAAAACATTGTCAGACAAAGCCAAAGAAGCTTCCCTGTTTTCTTTCATAGTTTCATGATTTTATCCTTTAGGTGTATGTACTGATCCATTTTGATTTACTTTTTGCATACAGTGTGACGCATGGGTTCAAGTTCATTCTCACATGTTCATTCTCACAAAAGACTTCTTGATTGAATGATCGTGCTGCCTTTATTAAAAATGAGTTGGCCACACACATGCAAGTGTGTTTTTGAACTTTCTTTCCTGCCAACATTTGTTCTTATGTCATGCTGCAGTGTCTTGGTTACGGTTGCTTTCTGGTACATCTGGAAAACCTGAGTCTTCTAGGTCCTTATTTAAGATTGCATAGCTGTGTCTGTGTGTGTGTGTACACACCAGTGCAGGTGTCAGCCATCAGCATTGCTCTCTCTCTCACATGGCTCTCTCCATTCTCACCAGATGAATGGGGAAGCTTCTAGGTTTCTACACACAAGCTAGTTGGAAATAGAATAGAAGATGTGTTGATTCTTTAACTCTGCTTGGAAAGAACTTCCATCTTAAAATACCAGATCCTCCAATCTATTAATATGAAATGTTGTCAGGTATTCAGATATTTAATCTCTTATTTATTTTTATAGTAAGTTTTCTACTCTTTTAAAAAATTATTCTGGAGTATTTTATGCTTTTTGATACTTTTGTAAGCGGAATTGTTTTCTTCATTAGTTTTGGACTTCTGTCCCAAGTATATTGGAGTTTATTTTGCATAGTTCTTATATATCATACAACTTTGTTTATTAGTGCTTTCAAAGATCATGACATATGCAAATATGGGTTGTCCTTTTTTATTGATTCTTTGTTAGCCTAATTCTCCTTGCTAGATCAGTATGTGTGCATAATGTTGAGATGAAGTGATCAGGACTACTGTTCATATCTTGTTCCATCTTTTAGGGAAAAGCATTCAATTTTCCAACATTAAGCATGATGTTAGTTCTGAGGTTTTAAAGAAATTGACCTTTAATAAGATTCAGTAAGTTTTCTTACAGCTCTAGTTTGCTGGGTGTTTATTGCTTTTTTGTTGTTTGTTTGTTTGTTTGTTTTTTGAGACAGGGTCTCCCTGTAGCCCCAACTGGCCTGGATCTTGCTATGTAGACCAGGCTGGCCTCTATTTCACAGAGATCCACCTGCTTCTGCCACTTGAATGCTGAGGTTTATTTTACCATTAAAGAATACTGAATTTTGTCAGTTTATTTTTTTCCTATTTTAAGCGGCCACGTGGCTCTTGCCTTCCACTTTATTGCCATGATGTCCTCACTTTATTTCTGTCACTGTGGTCACATATTGTGATCACAACAACTTAGGGGAGGAAAGGATTTATTTGGCTTAATATTCCATATCATTTGGGGGAATTCAAGGCAGGAACCCTAGTAGCAAGCCGCATCACCTCCATGGTCAGGAGCAGAGGGAGGGTGTAGGAATTCTCACTTCCTCACTGCTGTTTCTGTTCATTGCTCTTCACTCTCACAGGATCAGGGCCCAGCCCATGAAGCATTGCCATCTGCATCCAGCATGTGTCTTCCCACCTTAGTGAACAGTCAAGACAGCTCCTCACAGACATGCCCAAAGGTCAGTCTGATCTACATAATTCTTCGGTTGAGACTCCCTTCTCAGATGATTCTAGGCTGTGTCAAGTTGCCAACCATCGCACACTGCCCATTGTGATTTTGGGATTCCATACCGGCCTGACGTCCTTGGGGTAAATCTCACTTGGTCATAATGTACATTTGTGCATATTGCTGGATTTTGTTTGTCACTGATGTTTGAGGGTGTGTTCATTTTTATTCATAAGAAACAGTGTCATGGAGACTCTTCTGATGTCTTTTTTTCTAGTTTTGATATCAGGAAAATTCTCATCTCAGAATGAGTTGGGAAATGCCATTCTGTTGGCCGCTTTTTAGAGGAGTCTGCAAAGAACTGGTGCTAATTCTTCCTCAAACATTTGGTAGAATTTAGCATTCCGCCATCTGGGCCTGGGCTTTCTTTGTGGGTAGTTCTTGGATTACGCACTCAGTCTGTTCACTTATTACAGGTTTTCCAGATGGTCCACTTCTTTCAGAGCCAGTTTTGGTAGTTTGTGTCTTTCTAGGAATTTGTTCGTTTCATCTGCTTTATCTGATTGATTTTCAGGGGGTGTTTGTAGTGACCCCCTTCACATGTCTGGTTTTAGTAATTTGAGTTTTCTGCATTTCTTCCTCTGTAAATCTTACCAATGTTTGCCACTTCTGTTATCTTTGCAAAGAATAAGTTTGGGTTCCATTTTTAAGTACGTTTCTTACTATAAATCTATTATTTATAAATACATACATCCCTGAAATGTAAAGTGATACTGTGATTTATGAAGACAGAATGGAGCAATGAAGTCAAGCACTAGATCCCTTATCTCAAGTACATGGTTTTGTTTTTGTGGTGAGACAATTTGGAATTTCCTATCAGCAATTTTGTTTCTCTCTCTCTCTGGACATATATGTGTGTGTGCATGTTCGTGGACTCATGGAGACCAGACGTCAACATCAGTTGCTTTCTTCAATGAATCTTCACCTTATTTTTTGATACTACATCTCTCACTGGACCTGAAACTCAGAGATTTGTCTAGAAGGACTATCCTGTCAGGCCCAGGAATCTTCCTATCTATCTCCATCCTACCTTCACACTAACATTACAGGCATACACCTGTTAGCTTTTACATGAGTCCTAGGAAAGGAACTCAGGTCCTTGTGCTTTGCATGGCAAGCACCTAACCAACGGGGCCATCTCCATGGCTCCTGTCTCAGAAAGTCTGAAACACCCCCACACTGGTATTTTCTGTTTACTGCATTGTGCTGTGCTTTTCGAACATCACCTCCTGTTTTCGCATCTCTTCTTCTGCATCAGCTCCTTTGAATTTTGCGTTACTCTTCGTTTACTTTTTTCTACTTGCCATCACTTATTTTGCTGTTGTTTCTCTAGTCTTTGACAGCACTTCCCAAGAAGAGCAGAAGGTGAAGGGTAGGCTTCAAGATGTGAGGATTCCCTTCTTTCTTAGAGACACAATGACATGTTTCCTTCTGATAACAAAGGCTTTGCCCAGAGCCTATTTTCCATCAGCTCTTCTTGAAGTGTTTTCAGACATTCTTTGTGGTTCATTTCTGGACATCTTGATTATTTAGTAATTTTTTTTAATTTACACACATTTGTGAGTCCCCCATTTTTTCTTTTTGGTATTGATTTCAGTACTCACTCCATTATGATCATATAAAAGTCCTTGTTTTATTTTTATTTTGGAAATGTGTTTGTTTAATGGCTGTGGTGATTTGAATGAGAAAGTCCCCACAGGTTCCAAGTATTTGGACATTTTGTCTCTAGTTGGTGATGCTGTTTTGGAAGGTTTTAGGAGGTGTGATGTAGCTGGAGGAAGCTTGTCACTGAGGACAGGTTGAGAGTTCCTAAAGCTTTCCAGATTCCCAGTGGCTCTCTTCTTCCTATGCTTGCTTGATGGTGTGATCACTGGGCTTCCTGGTATAGCCGCTTCGTCCTGCTGCGCCTCCGTAGTCATTGTGGACTCCCCCTTCTCCCTCTGGAACCCTGAGCCAAATAAATTCTTCCTTCTAGGAGTAGCTTTGGTCATGATATCTAACCACAGCAACAGAAAAGTAACTAATACCAAATTTTCCGTACTAGGCAGGTTCTATTTGCATTGAGGAAAGTCTGTATTTGGTTGCTATTGGTTGATACTACCCCGTAGATGTCTGTTGGTCTTAATTGGTTTACATTATTGCTGATGCTTGGTATTTTATGGTTATCTTTGCCTTGTTCACGTGTCTACCATGAAGCTGAAATCTCTAACCAATACTTTTGAATTGTCTATTCAACCCTTCATTGCTTAGTTTGGGCGTCATGAATTTTGTATGACACCTGTGGTTATTATAATTTATTATAATTTTATGTGTCTTAAATAACATGAAGAAGCAATAATAAATGTACATTTATATCTGTTACCATAAAGCCTTCTGAGTCCACTGGGATAATTTCCTTACCTGAGCACAACTGAGGTTTGGTTACCTGGAAATATTTTTATTTCACAATCACTTTTGAAAGATAACTTTGCTGTTTTTAGACTTCCTGGTTAATGCCATCTTTCCACATTTTGGAATCTATTCTTCTACTTCCTTTTGACCTTGATTATTTCTGATGTGAAGTCAGCTATTAACCTTATGGCAGTTCACCTGTAAGCAATGTGTTTTTCACTGCCGTCTTTCAAACGTCTTCCTTATTTTTGGCTTTCAATAATGTCCATGAATATTTCTACTTTTCAGAGTCTCTGTTGGAATTACTCTGTGCTTTTGTCAATGTTTCTAATACACTGAAGCATCTCTTATCATAACTTGTTTGAATGTTTCATTTGTGAGGCTTCATCTTTTCTCTTTCAGGTACTCACAAAATGACATGTTGATCCAGCTACTTGTGTTCCACATTTCTTTGAGTTCCCCCCCCCCGCATTTTTTTTCTTTATCATTTGGATTTCATGGTCTCTATTGATTCTTTTACAAATTTACTAATATTTTCTTCAGGAATTAAGATCTACTGTTGATTTCCTTCAGTAAAATTTTAGATATTTATATCATATAGTGAACTTTCAACTCCAGAGGTTTGTGTGTTGCTTTTTAAGCTCTGCCTATTGATACCCACTGGGTTCCCACTTCGTTCCTACCTTCCTTTACTGAATATGTTGTCATGGTTAATTACAATTCTCTGCCATTTAACTCTACTGTCTGCCCACCTACAAAATCTATGCATTATAAGTATCTTTAAAATTTTCGGGTGTATGTGACATCATTTTTAGTTCCTTTGCATGACATGTAAGTCAGAGACTGCATACAGCAACTCTAGGTGTTGGTGCCTTTCCAGGACTTGCTATTATTTCATTTTATTAAATGAATATATTTCATATATTAAAATAATATATTATTTTAATGAAGTGTATTTTTCCTTCGTAGTATGAAGTCACTGACAGTACTTCTCAAGGGTACTGGCTTGGACAGTACACAGTGACCCTGGGCTAGTAGGACTGTTGACAGGGTTTTCTGACTGTCTCACTCTCTGACCATCACAAGCTATTTACTCTCCTGTTGTTGACTGAATGTTCATTGCTTTCAGTCATGCCTGTCACAGACTGATCCTACCCAGTGTGGTCCCCTTGAGAGGAGGGCTCTTCAGGCCAGGGTCGGGGGTTTGTTTGACTCTCAAAAGGGTCCCCTGAGCTCTTTGTCCATCACGTCCAGAAAAATATCGAACTTACAGCTTAGTTTATCTTCAGTTGTATCAGTAGACTCCTTTAGGGAATCAGGCAGTGGCCCTCTCTGTTACTTTATAACACATAGAACAGCAGTTTTCAGGCTCTGCCTTGCCCCAAGTGGCATTTCATAAAGCAGCAGTTGGCCCATTCTGGGTACAAATGCTGAGACAGAATGACTCCGCATCTTGTTTATACCAGTAAACAACAGCCATCTGCTCAGCCCAAACCCAGAGGCTTGGGCGGATAAGCAGCTTATTTATGCAAATAAAATATTACCATTTATGAACTTATCAAATTAAACAAAGAACACACAGACACATGAACATATCAGAAAAATCAAGCCTGTGAACTTATTGACACAAGGCCTGAGTGATGTGACACCTTCAAGGAGATGAATGAAAGGAGGCACCTAGCCTGGGCTATGGAGGTAGCCACTGGTCTAGCAGGAGGACATAGTCCTCATACCTCGTGTGTTAGTAAATCACGGAGTGACAGGAGATAAACTCCTGAGTTTATTCCATTGGAGCTTCCTTTAGTCTGGACTCACTGACTGCATCTAGAGACAGCTCTGCACTTTGGCAACTCCATGTTTGAACTGCTCTGTGCTGGGGCTCTTCAACTTATCTTATCCACCAGCCTGGAGTGAATCTTGGCCTCTTTGTCAGCTCTCTGCCTTTGTATTCAGTAAGACCCCATGACCCTGGCTGTCACTTTAACTCTTTCTTAGCCATTCTGCAACCCAGACATCATTATATAAATTATGGTACATATTCTGAGACTTACTAATAGAAGTAATTAAAATTTCAATAAAAGAACCCATGTTTACAAATGACCATGGGCAGAGTGAGATCAGAAGTTCTGGGCAGGTGTTTTAGTCAGGGTTCCCCAGAAAACAACTTATAAATATATTTACAATCTATCAACCAGCTTACTTCTTAATAGTAACAACAGCTGAATCACACCTGAGAGGCTGAAAACCTGGTAGTTGATAGGTCTTGAGGCAAGTGGGTGCCTCAGCAGCTGGAGGAGTCCCACAATGGCTGCCTCACCCTGGAGAGGCTGGGACCCCAATAGTTGCTCAGTCCATAGGCCTGGATGCCTTAGAAATCCCAATCTTACACCCCAAATCTGGAGAGTTCTTGGAGTCCTTTGTCCTCAGTAGATAATAAAAACACTGGATCTGATGTCAGCAAAGGAATCAGCAACAGCAGCAGCAACTGGGCAAGTCAATCAGAGGCAAGAGGAAAGGCCAAGGAAGCAAAAGGCAGATAATCTTCCTCCCACCACACTCCTTCCTTTCCATCTGGGCTGCTACCAGAAGGCACCACCCACATTTAGGTTGGGTCATCCTATATCAAAGCAATCAGGGCAATTTTTCGGTTGAGGCATCCTACTCAGGTGATTATAGTTCTTGGTAAGTTAAAACCACCATCACAGGCAGGTAGTGAAATGGCTCAGCTTGCCCCCAAGTCTGACTACCTGAGTTGATCCCTGGGACCTGCATGGTAGAAAGAAAGAACAGACTCTTAGGAGATGTTATCTGATCTCCATAAATACACCCTACATACACACACACACACACACACCCTAAATGTAAAGTATTAAAATATAAATAGAATCTGGAATATTTAGTGAATTGAAGCCAACAACATCTGTGAATTTAGTATTAAAGAAATCCTGATGTAGAAAGATACAAATATATGTATTATGTTTCAATCTTGACGTAAAAAGATACAAATGCATGTACTGTGTTTCTGACATTGCTCATTCATTGAATCTCTTTGTCTTTATTGTAGCTGCCATTGTTTTCCTAAGTACTTTGGGCTTTTTCATACCTTCTCAGCTCTTTTGAGGAGGGATTTGGACCTCTGGGTTTTATGTCTTCTCACTTTCCAAGTCAAATTCAATGTTCCAGTCACTGGAGTTGTGAGTAAGGTCAATGGTTCTTATCCACCTGCAACGCTGTCTCGTGTGAGGTCATCATTACTTTAGGTGTTTGGAGTTTGCCTCTATTTCCATTAGTTCTCTACTTCCTGAGGGATCTGGGATCAGGTATTCTCAGCAAGATACTGACCTGTGTAGACTTCTGTTCCAAAATGACTCTAGAGAAGATGGGGTCCTGCACCTGTTGCCTGTTGCCTGTTGCCTTTACATGTATATAAACTTTTCTTTACTGTTTTTCAGCATTGAGGATTGAGGCCCATGCCTCATGCATGCGAGGTAATGACTCTGCCATGACTAGATCCCCATACTTGTCTGTAATCAAAATAGTGGATACAGAATGAGAAATATTGTGTTCTGACTGTCCTGAAAAGATAACCTCTGACTAAAATGTGTGTGTGTGTGTGTGTATGTGTGTATTTTGTATGAGAGAGAGAAAGAGAGAGAGATGCATTTTAACTGAAAGTGCATTGATTGAGGATTTATCTTACTGAGCCATCGGGTGGAAGGAGGAATCAAGTGATTTAAATACTATGAACTCTTGCTGTTCGTAGTGAAACCTTATCATTATTAAGCATTCCCTCATTTTATGTATAACTTTACAACCATTTCCAGAGATGTTGTTTCCATTAATAGTTAGCAGTTTCCCTAAGGATGGAGTATGGATTTTCTTACCTTACATCATGTAGAAAATGGGACTCGCAAGTTTTCAAATTATTCTTCTTGCTATGAGCTATGAAATTTGTTAAACTCTCTGTACTCTAGTCTTCTTCACATTTGTTTCAGGGATTAAATAAGACAGTGTATGAAAAATGTAAATTATAAAGAATAATTCATGTTAAATTTTACCCTTTATCAGCCATCTGAACTCAGCATTGTTTAATTTCCAAGCTAATGGCATTCATGAACCTGCTCTCACCTCTAGAAACAATGCAGTCTGGGGATGTCTCCTCAAGGTCATGCGCAGCAGGTGGTACAAGCCTCTAGTGGCATTTCAAGGCTGTCTAGTACTGTGGCCAGGTTTAATTAATTCTCTTCACACTCCAGTGTGAGTTGCCAAGGGAAGACTGGTGAAGGCCGAGCCCCCATATCTGGCACCTGCTAGAACTGAAATTGGGCTAACGATCCTGGAAAATGGGGGAGTTGATAAAATACCAGTTACCTTGGCCTAGGCTCTTCCCTCAGCACAGGGCTATTTTTACATACCCAGTGACTTGAATATTTGTTCCTGTCCAGTAGCTCTGCTAATTTTAGGAGGTGATGAAGACATTCTTAGATAAGGGGGAAGAAAGGCCAGACTACCAGTGTTTGGGGAACTCTAGCTCAGCTGTGGTCCCCCCTAGAACTTGTGTTCTACTTGGTTAGAAGAGTGTCATAGTGGGTACTGGGGTGGTTGGAAGGACTTGAATAATGACAGTAAGGAGTTTATGTTATTCCTGGAAATAATAGGCTGTCATGAAAGGCATATCAGAAATTTAGGAACTTGATGACCTTTGAATACCTGAGATAAATCAGGGGAACATAGAGGGAATCAGACAGAAAAGAGCAACATTCAAGATTTACAAAACTGTTAGAGGGAAGTGACGCCCAAGGCCTTTTGATTTGGAAATATCTCATCACACTTGCGGCTCTCTGGCGGCTTGACTTCTCCTTGGTGGTGTTGCAACGCCTCCTGGTCGCTGTATCTCTGATGTTCAACATACTCTTCCAGCTGTTAAATTTTGAAAACGCTATGCTCAGTGATATAATGGAACACATTTTCTTGCGTCTAAGAGGTCTAATATACTCAGGCTGTTGGCATTATATGGTAAATATTTAATTGGCATTCTTTTTGTGAAAGTTGTTCCGCCACACATAGTCTCTTGCTGCAATTCAGTCCACTCCAGGGAGGGCCTCTGTATGTCAGTGGCGAGATAACAATGCTGGGATTTGTAATCAGTTGGAATGGCCGATTCCAGGGGATCAGGGAATGGAAATGAGGACCTAGGTCCCAAAGCATGGCACCTAAGAGTGACTGGGACTGGGCAGAAGCTTATCAGAGAGAGACAGCTCTGCAGCCTCCAAAGGATTCAGAGAAATGCAGCTCTTCAAGAGAAGGATCAGTAATCATGAAGGAGGCAGACCTGATACTCCAAGCAAATGTTTGTTATGAGACTGGCAGGTAGAGTAGAGGGAGGTGCTTTAAAAACATTTCAAATGAATAGCGACCATAATCATCATCAAATGTACAGCTCAGGGAGGTCAGCAACAATTTCAGTCCTATTGCCCTTATGTGAAAATGGGTATGATGTATTACCAGGTAATTATGAAGATGAATGCCAAGAACTGTGAGTGCCTACAAGAGATCAGGTTATTATTATTACCTGTGATAAATCTGTGTTTCAGAGTTTAAAGGATTATTTCTGTTGCCAGTGTTCTTATAATCCTCCTAATCTAATTCATACTTGTCAGTGCTCCAATTTTCTGTTTGAACAACATGGCATATACAATAGGTTAGGGAAAATGTTTAGCAGAGAGGGAGCAAAATGGATAAAAGCAATGAATAATGGCCTTTATATTATCAAATAATGTTAAAACCAGAATGCAAAGTTTGAGGTACCACTTTAAAGTCATTCAAAGCATGCATTATAAAGAAGGTAAAAGTGATGACAGATGTCTCTAACAAGGTAAGCCACACCACACACACACACACACACACACACACACACACATACATACATACACACACACACATACATACACACACACACATTCACACACACACATACAGACACTTTGAATTCATAAAAGAGATAGGTCAATTTAAACATGAATTATGGAGTGAGAAAGGCAAATACAAGTTTCTAGAATAGTGCAGGGGTCCCACAAATATTCCAAACTTATAGGCTTTCTCTGTGCTCCTGATCTTCTAGGGTTAAAGATGGTGGCAGAGTCCAACCAAGAGAACGATTTTTAAAGCTTTATTTATTTTAATTATATGTATACATGTGTTTTGGGGTATGTGTGCATGTTAGTTCAGTGCCTGCGGAAGCCAGAAGAAGATGTCCAATTGACTGGAGCTGGAGTTATAGATATTGTGAGTTTCTTGACATGGGTGCTGGCAACTGAACTCAGTTCCTCTGCAAGTGCGGTATGTGCTCCTAACCAGGGAAACATCTCTCCAGCCTCAGATGGCTTTTTTAAGGGATAGTATGGGTCAAGTCCATACTTCCCAGTTTCTTTCCTTGTTTCATATACTTTTTATTGAAATCTGGACATTTTAGATCTATTTTAATGGTGCTAAATATTGAATTCTCTCCCTAACCCCAATGTCTTTTGTTTGTTTACCCCAGTGACCCGACAGACCATTGCAATGAAGTTTTACTCCTCTAGAGTCTCTCTGTAGTGAGTTTAGCCTTGGGACAGTGACTCTCCATGACTATCTTTCCTTGTCTCCCAAGGTGTCTCAGTCTCTTTTCCTGTTGTGATAAAACACTGTGACAAAAGCAACTTAAGGGGAAAAGGTTCATTTGGAGTCATCATCCCAGGATGCGGTCTGTTATGGAAGGAAATCAAAGACTCAGGAGGAGCGTGAGGGGCTCATCGCATCACACTGTCTCTGCAGTCAGGGAGCAGAGAGAGATGAGCGCTCTTGCTCAACTTTACAGAGTTAAGAACCCAAGTTCAGGGAACCTCACCATCTTTATTGACCTGGAAGTCCCATTTCAATTTACCTAATCTGAGATAATCTCTCACTGCCATGGCCACAGGCTCATGCAATCTGAACAGCCCCTCCCAGGGGTACCTAGAGGCTTGTCTCCTACTAGATGATTCTAGATACTGTCAGGTGAACAATAGGTATTAGCCATAACACATAGGCTCAGCCTTGGTGCCATGTGGTCCTCCTTGGCCATCTCTCTCTGGGCTTTGTGTTAGTTGCCTATACCTTTGGTATCACATCCACCTTTTAGATTGCACTAACTGTTGAATAATTATTGTTATTATTGTTTTCAGTAATGTATGGTGGCACAAACAGCTCTAATCATCTAATTAAACTCAGTTTCCTTAGCTATTTTATCTTTGGTCTTTGTGACACAGGGTCTCCCTGTAGTGCCAGCTGGCCTGGAACTTGCTAGGTAGACCAGGCTGGCTCCTGAGTGTGGGGATTAAAGGTGTGTACCACCATGCCTGGCCCTTAGAGGCCAGTACTTAAGAAGTGTGTTCTGACACCAAGAGAGTCCTTCCTGGCCTACCTGATCTCGCGAGCTTCTCTAGTAAATGCTCTGGCCCCGGGGTTTAATACTTTGTGCTCCTGGGATTACCAGCATCTTCATAATTCCCCACCTTGAGTTTTGTGTGTCTTTAGGTTGGAATTTCATAAACTTTCCCAAAGAGGCACCTTTCTTCTTGAGCTGGGTGAGGAGGGAGAGTCGTCTTCTTGGCCATTAGCCTCAGGAAGGAGCTCCCGTCATGAGCTGATGAAGGTAGAGGAAGCAGATTTGTCTCTTAAAAGTAGAATAATCTTATTTTGTTTTTAATCATTTATAAGAATATTTACCCTTGTTTAGAATATTTTATCTTTTTATATTGAGCATACCAGCATTCTCTGATTGGTATTTTCATTAACAACTTTGTGATTTTCTGATAGGTCTGTTGGCTTATCACCTCACCACAAACTGAAGGGAATTTGACTGACAATCCTTTGAATTTACAGTGGGTTTAATAGTGTATTAAATATTTTTTCAGCTTACATTTTCACGTACAATGCTTTTAACAGGAGATAAGAGATAACCTAATTCTAATATTGATGGATTTGTCCGACACTTTGTTACATACTATTTGTCTCATTATATGTTTTCTTTTCTTTTTAAAATTTTGTGTGTGTGTGTGTGTGTGTGTGTGTGTGTGGTATGTGTGCATGCATTTGTGCATGGGTATATGTGTCTGGGGAGGTCAGAGGTCAATGTCACGTGTCATACTCTACATTTCTCCTCCTCGTTTGTAGAGACAGGGTCTATCTGAACCCAAAGCTCGCCAATTGGTTGGCCAGCAAGTTCTGGTGATCCGTCTGTAGCTACCACCAGGCCCTCAGCACTGTGACCATAGGTGTATGCCACCATACCCAGTTCTGGGATCTTAATGGCTGTCCCCAAGGTGGTGCAGGAGACACTTTATCAACGGAGTTGCCTCCACAGCTCATGCCCCTATGTTTTTTTTTTTAATTCATTAAATTTTTAAAACGATTTTTAACTAATTTGCCTTTCATTAACCTGTTGTGATAACCATTCATAGAATTCTTTACAGATTTTCTTCCAATAAATATATGTATGTCATTTGCCTTCTATAACTATTTTACGTCTTCCTAGAACATATGAGTTTTTCAATAGTTTAGCTCAATTTTCCTCCCTCAGACAACTTTTGCTATTGTTATGCTTTTCTTTTGCATGAATGAGATTATTATTGTTACTTAAAATAATGAATAAAAAGTGTCTTCTAGACATGACAGGACCACAACACTTCAGGAATTCACAGCAGTTGAGGTTGCCTGCACAAGACCTGTATAAGATCAAGCTTGCCAGATTCCAGCAGGGAGGGAGGAGAGGCTTGTGAGTCCCCACCACTGGCTGAGGGACTGCTAACAGTTGATATCGCCTGCAGAGGAGGAGTCTGTTCCCTTTAAGGGAGTGGCTCCTGGTAGGATGCTCATGTTGCATGGATGGCCCCACACATGAGAGTAACACGTAGGCAGCACAAGTTGGATTCAGAGGGTTATATAAAGAAAGGGACAGGAAGATGGGATGGAGTGGGACCTGCTTGGGGTGAGCCTGGAGGGGTTGGGAGGAGTAGAGGTTGAATATGATCAAAATACATTATATGCATATATGAAATTCTCAAGGAATTAATGACTGTATTATATTACAAACTAATAGCAAATCCTCTGCATATCCTGTATATCTGTTTCTAGGTCTCACACTGTGCCTGCCACACCCTGCTTCCTGGGAGAGTTCTTTTTCTTAATCCCCAAGATTTCCTTGAATATTTTTTATTGCCAAATTGCTCAGTTTGTTCTTGTTGAATATTTCAGCTTTTACTTTTCTGAAAACATTTTTGTTTTAATTTAAAGATTGTTTACATCATTGGAGGTTTGAGTGCAGTTATCTATCTCATTTCTCTGGTTTCTCCCCAAAGTCTTATTTTGCAAAACTAGAATATGATGTAACAACCAGGATATCTATGCTGGCAGTCAAGAGACAGAATATCTATGCCACTATCATAAGAGTATTACAAATGTTCCTTCGTTTTTGAAAGATTGTTTTGCCCCTTGTAGGATTTTCTCCCCACATGAAGGTCTTATCCCACTGACACTGGGCTGTCAGATTCTTTTGTAAAATTAGTCATAGTTCTTATTGTTTATCTCTTAGTGCCCAGAAGGCAGTGCTTAGACCTCTGTCTCTGTCTGTGTAACAATCTATCAGTCATCTATCTATCTATCATCTATCTATCTTCTATTAACTATCTATTATCTGTCAATCATCTATCTATCATCTATTAAGCATCTATCTATTACCTGTCAAGATTGTCTTTCTATCTATCTATCTATCTATCTATCTATCTATCTATCTATCTTTCTATCTGTCTATCTATCTATCTATCTATCTATCTATCTATCTATCTATCATCTTCTATCTGTCAATCATCTATCATCTATCATCTTCTATCTGTATATCATGCATCTGTCTGTTATATGTCTGTCTATACTTATCTATCATCTACCTATCATCTTTATATTTATCTACCCATCTATCTGATCTCCTGACATGTGCCAACGTCTTCAAAGATTGCTTTTGTCCCATTCTCTCTCCGTTCTCAGTCCAGGTCTCTGCACACACACGTACTCATATGCACACTCCTGTTCATCACTGTGTTCGTGTCTCACACATTTCTCACAATTTCTTGTTTGTTCAGTCTCCCTCTCAGTGGCTGCTTTAGTATGCTTTCTATTGACCTGTCTTCAGTTTCAGAAATCTTACCATTTTCTAAATATAATCTGTTGTTAAACCCATCAAATATATCCTTAATTTTAGATAGTACTTTTAAAAATTCTGGAATGTCCATTTACATATTTTTTGTTTTAAAATCTCTATTAACTATCTCACTGTCAAGTCTTGTCCATGTTTGCTCATATTATCTTTAATCTACTTTTTCTAAAACATTTTCTATATGCCTTGAAACACTAGATCATGTATGGTACCGTTACAGTAACAATATTACCTTCTGATTATTAGTAATTTTCCATTTCTCTTCATATACACATTTTTGGTGGGTATATTTCAGATATTATGTGTGCCTTGAATTGTCTTCTTCCGAAAATGTTAATTTTTATCACAGAGATGATTAAACTCATGGTAAGCCATGCTGATCACACCCGACCTTCATTCTAGGCTTTTCTGGAGTAGGTCTGCCTAGCTCAGCAGTGTATTGTCCTCTTTCTTAGACACAGTTATTAATTCTTAGACCTTGCCTTAGTATATTGGTCCCAAGTGAAAGCTTATTTCTCTGCTGAGACTGAGATTGATGGGACCCAACATCCTGGAGCAGAGAGTTTCAGAGCCTCTCATCCAGGCCATCTCTACCCCTGTTCTGTATTGGATGTAGACCGGAATTGTAATTCAGGCAGATTTGTTCTGGGTTCCTTCCCTGTGACCCATTCCTCTCTTTTAGCTCAACTCTGAACTCTCAGAAGTGTCACTACCCCCAAGATTTGAAGAATGAGCCTACCAGTGGACTTCTGTTCTCTCCTTGGTTCTTTTGTGCACAGATATTTGGAGAATGTTCTGGGGAGAAAGAAAAGTAAATCTACTACCTTCTTCTGGCCAGAAGCACAGCATACCTCCATTTTCTGTCTGGTACTTACAAAACCATGCTTTTCCATAATATTCAATGGTTTTCCATTGTACATCATGGGCAGATAAATCTGACACCAGATACTCAGGAGAGCTCTATAGATTTATTTAAAGCCAGGAGACTGGAGGTGATTCCCTGAAATGGTAGTTGGAATACAGAGTAGGAACACTCAGGAAAGAGTCTCAGAGCATTGCTTTCTCAGAGTTTAAAGACAAGAGATGGACCTTTGCAAAGATACTGAGAAGGAATTCTCAGAGGGAGAAAGGTGAAGAATGAGAAAGGAGATGTTCTGAGAGGCAGGAGGAGATCTACCCAAAGATGTGGTCTGCAACTTCAGAGGCTGCTGGATCAATAAATATAAGTATTGCGAATGAACCACTGACTGTCAACCAAATACTGAGCGCTCACCTTCTGCTGCCAGTTTATAGACCGTTTATAGGCAGGTCAAAACTCCATAGTTCAGTATGAGCTGAACAATGGACTCTTTGCCTGTTGAGAAGGGTAGGAAATGGATAGCTGTTTATGAGTACTCACCGATGATTAAATGGGTTTAACTCAGAATCACTAGACTTCTTTGGGGATTTCAGTTGCCAATTCTCTATTTTGAAAATTACTGTAGACATCTTTTATCACTTTTCTCTAGATTCATTTACTTTCAACCTTTAAGGCTGATTTTGGATGAGATTATGTGATTTTACATTTCTAGAAAGCATGCAGTTACTTCTCATTTTCTGACTTTCTTCCAACAGCAGCACTGACTTTAGCACCTACAACAGTTAGTGGACCACAGAAGACAGTAAGAACTAACTGGAATGTGGTAGTCTAAGTTAGTCTTAGTGTTCTGAAGTTTCTTCTCAGGCAGCTCAGTTTAACTACTAATGAGCTGAGTATTCTTTTCTCAAGGCAAGTAAGTCTTATGCATCACGTTTGAGTATATCTCTATCACTGTAGATCACAAGTGTGCAGAAATGGAGGAAGTAGCATTCATTTTATTTAATGCAGCAAGTTTTTTGCATTGTTCTAACACCTAAATCATTGTCTGCGGGAGACGATTTCTTTTTACTGCCTGTCAAACAGATGAACAAAAGCATAAGCCATAATTATTCTCATTCCCTCAGCTCTGGCATTGAAGTTCATCTTCCTGTGCAGTATTACATAACCAGGACTTGGATTAAGCCAGGGCTCACTGTCAAATTTTGTTCTACTTAAGTTTCAGCAATGTGCTGCTTCACAACCGGAAGCATGTTGCTTTGACTGTGGTTTCAATGGAGGCTTTCCAGAGCCCACAGTGTGTCAGGTGAAGCTATGAGCAGACAACACTGTCTATATATATATATATATTTTTTTTTTTTTGATAACGGTCTCCCTGCAGCTACAGTTGGCCTGGAACTCACTATGTAGAGCAAGCTAGCCCAAGTTTCACAGAGCTCTGCCTCCTGAGTTCTTAAAGACATGTACCATCATGCCTATCCTGAGGACACTATTTTTTAGTCCTTGGTCATAACTCCTTAGTTCAGTATCAGGTGTTGCTACCAATAATCTACTCTGTGTTTCCTCTTTTGTGTGTGTGTGTGTGTATGTGTGTGTGTGTGCACAATGGGAACACGTGTATATGTATGTATGTTTTTGTGGAGGCCAGAGGTTGATGGCAAGTGCCTTCCTTCATTGCTGTCTGCCTATATACTGAGGCAGGGTTCCTGACTGAACCCAGAGCTTCCTGATTCAGCTTGTCTAGCTAGCTAGCTAGCTTTAGAGATCTCCAATCTGTGCTTTCTGAGAGTTGGGATTTCAGGCAGTTTGCTATGCCTGCCTGGCTTTTACATGAGTGCTGGGTATCTGAACCCCGGTCTTCCTGCTTGCATGGCCAGCACTTTACCCCTTGAGCCACCATCCCATCCTTATCTTTATTTTGAGACAAGGTCTCTCACTGGCCTGGGGCTCACCAACTTCACTGATCTGGCTGGTCAGTAAGTCCCAGAGATCCTCCTGTCTGCCTCTCCCAGTGCTAAGATTGTAAGTCTGCACTGCCATATTCAGCTTTTTACCATGGATTCTGGGAGTCAAACTCAAATCCCCATGGTTGCAGGATATTTTACTTACTAAGCTACCTCCCCAGCGTTGTATCTATTATTTAAAAAGAGAAAACTTGAAGGACGATTTCTTCTAGCTGAGATAACCAATGTTTCCCATAGATGAAAGATACAATGGTTAAATCAACAATTTGTTCTGTAGTTCATTTAGCAATAAGTGGTTGAATCTTTACGACACGAAGGCCCGTGTATTTGACCAGGACACAGCAACGAGCTAAGCCTAGGTGTTTGGTGTTAGTAAAAGACTTCATATGGAGAAAAGACCCAATGGAGAATACAGTGAAGAGGACAAAGCAAACATTAACAAAAGACTTCACAGGAAGACAAACCTTTGGGAAACGTGGAAGGAATCAGAGTTCAAGAGATTGAAGCTCCAGAGGAGATTCGTAAGCTTCATCCATGTCTTCTGTAATAACTTATATTGTTTAAATTATTGCTCTTGGCTGATGGATCTGAATTAGAGACATACTTAATTGTCTATGGTGGATAAGTTATATATCCACAGAGGACCTGACCTTTAGAAAGTGCTCAGTGTGTTACTAGTTTTCTCCATGGCCTCTTTCCTTTGCTGGTGGCCAGAAGTCACATGAAATCCTCTTGCTCTCTGACATCACCTGCATCTGATCATGTCTAAAATTCCGATTAATGTAAATATTGAAACTTTGACTCTTTTAGCTTTGTCAAACAGGGATCATTTTGTAGATTGTCACACATGGAGTTGAAAGTGCCTCTCACCCTCACTGCATCATTTTAATGGAATCAAGACAGACACATATCACTCATGTTTGGAACCGTTTGATAAATAAGCCTCAAACTACAGTGTACTTTATAGGTCAACAGAAGTGTTTTGTGACTGGTCAAAACTCTTTTTGGGAACTTAACAATATTTGTTGATGTTCATACTCTATTTATCTATCTATCTATCTATCTATCATTTGTTTATCCATCTATCTGTTCTATCATCTATCAATCTCCCTACCTATCTCAATCTATCTCTATCATTAATCCTATCTATCATCTATCATCTCTATATATTATTTATCCTATCCATTATCTATTTATTTGTATATTCTCTATTATTTATGTTTTTATCCTCTAACTCATTTATCATGTCTATTATCTATCAATCATTTATCTGCTTTCTCATCTAATTATGTAGCTAATGTATCTTATCAGTCTATCATATTCCTGTCTATATGCATCATCTGTTTCCTCACCTATTTATCTAGTCTGTCATTTCTCTGTGTTTGCAAATTTTCCTGCCTGTCTTTCTTTGTATTCTGGATTATCTAGGTAACGTGCATTTGTGTTCACATTCTTGTGTCCACTATATTAAAAAGCTTGAACTTATTTTATTTTTATAATGGGCTCAAATTCACTGCCATACATGTTTTCTAGCTTTATTTTTTATAAATATTTTAAATCATGTGTATGCATGTGTGAATGTGTACTCATGAGTACAGTGTCTATGGAGTCCAGAAAAGAGCTAAGATTCCCTGGAGATGGAGTTACAGGTGGTTGGCTGTGAATCACCCAACGTGGGTACTGGGAACCAAACTGCAAGAGTATCATGTGCTCTTAACGAGTGAGTCATCTCTCGAGTTTTAACTTTTAATGTATATTCCCAAACCAAGACTTCAGGCTCTATCGTCTCCAGCCCGTTCCCTTTTCCCTGCAGCCTCCCTTCCTTGTCCTGTGAACT
Organism: Eospalax fontanierii; assembly: GCA_035773235.1. Classification (NCBI taxonomy): domain Eukaryota; kingdom Metazoa; phylum Chordata; class Mammalia; order Rodentia; family Spalacidae; genus Eospalax; species Eospalax fontanierii. The sequence goes on from CM069529.1 coordinate 54,460,906, forward strand.
GTGTGTGTCGGAAACTTGATTGATGTAGAGTCTGGATTGAGATTTACTGAGTTATCCTTTACTTCGTATTTGTGAACAGAACACATGCATGAGAACGCTGTTACTTAGGAATGAGCACCCCAGACTTTGGGACATAAACTATTGAGATTGTCTTATTAACCGTAGTGAACAAAGAATACATTCATTTTCTTTGAAAGTAACACTTGGCTTTCTCTACCGTGGTTTATCAAGGTAGACATTAATCTTGATGGTATTTTTAGGTAGGGCAGGAGTTGAGGGAAGAGAGAGGATCTGCAAAAAAGGGAGGAGTTTCCTCCCTCTCTGGGTATGGTGGATAATTAGGGCTACTAGAGGGCCCAGGGCTTCATGAGAATCATTGTTGTTGGGTAAGGTGTTTGTATAGAGCTAGGGAACCAATACAAAAGAGACATCATAGGCCCCAGGAAAAGCCACAGTGACAGAGCTTCTAGGGTGCTCTCTGGCTTGACTTCTGTCATATATGTACTTTATTTATGATTGCTCAGACTTAGAGGAACTTTGAGAATGAAGGCAAAAGGCATCTTTCTATGACTAAAGTCAGACAAAATGGCAGCAGTTGCATGGATGGCTGTAATGTCCAAAGATCAGAAGAGAGCCTAGGGCAGCTGGCATCGGACACTGGGCAGTGGGCAGCTGACACTGGGCAGCAGGCAGCAAAGGGGTGGTGGGCAGCACATCCTGGACTCAGCTTTTAAATGTACAGAAATGTGCTGGGGAGCACGTGAGAGACTCCAAAAAAGCCTAGGGTAGAATGGAGAGCCATGTGCCTAATCTTCGAAAGACTGCTTGTTTTGATTCTCAGTTATTTTGCTGTTAAAAGTAAAGTTGGCCCTTGTGAACACATAATTGCATTTGCTTTTTCTTATACATGTCCCTGTATATGAACATCCATGCATAGCTCCTATGTAGGCATGTCTTGAGTGGGATTCTTAGGTCATACAGAAAATATATATAATGTTGTGTAAAACTAATTTAAAAATACTTGCTCTGTGAATCTCCCATCTCTGCCTTCTGAGAACTGGGATTCCAGGCAGGCTGCCATGGATGCCTGGTTTTCATGTGAATGCTGGGGATCTGAGCTCTGGTCTTCATGCTTGCATGGTAAGCATTTTACCCACTGAACCATCTCTCTGTCCCTACCTTGTCTTTTGAGACAAGGTATCTCTCTGACCTGGGAATCACCAATTTGGGTAGGCTGGCTGGCCAGTGATCTCCAGGAATCTACCTCTCTTCTTCACCCAGGGCTATATAAGATTACAAGCGTTTACCAGCACATCCAGATTTTATTTTACATGGGTCCTGAGTATAAAACTCAAGCCCTCATGCTTGAATGGCAAGCACTTTACTGAGTTGTCTTCCTAGTCTTATACCCTGTGTTTCCAAATTAATTATGCTCTTTGAAGGTCCACAGTGATACAGGTGAACTCCAGTGATTCTGCAGCTGTGCCTATAAGAAGCATTGCCCATGTCTTTGCTTTCTTCCATTACACATTTTTAGTTACCTAACAAGATGATGGTGAAAGTCTAGGAAATACAAACTAATTTTTCTTTAAAAATTAGTGTGAGGGGAAGCAGGATGGTTCAGTGAGTAAGAGAACTTGCAGTCGTGCCTGACTACCAGCGTTTGATTCCTGACACTCACATGTAGAAAGGGAGAAGTGACTCTGCACATTATCTTCTGACTTTTATCTATACATCGTAGCACACATACAATAGAAAAACTAAAGAGCAACCTGGTGCTCAATAGGGAATGTATCCTTCCCTGCATACTCTGTGCCACACAGAGTTCAAAAATGATCACTTTTTTTTGTCAAGCAGACCATAACAATGCGCCTTGCAAAGCTGACTTCCCTCTTCTGGGAATGGGAATTTGGCCCTGCCACCAAGGAGGTCACTGGTCTCTTGCTTATCCCTGTCTCTCAAGAATTATTCTGTGATATTTTTCTGCACTGTGGTTTCCAGGGTGCTGACGTGACAGAGGTACAAACTGTGTTATGGGTGCACTGCTCATTAAGCAAAAATTTAATAGCAGGAAGAGTACAGCCCAGTACCAGATCCTCAACACATTTCGCGTTCTTGCCAGTACTTGACAGAGCAGGGCGTTCTTGGGGAATTATTAAGCGTGCCTCACAGTGCTTGCATGTGTTAGTTACTGTGCAGGATTTTAGTTTAAATGAGAACCAGTTGTGTCACTTCACTGTGGCTTCAGTTGGAGTGACCACACATCCACTTGGGGCTCATCAAATCAACAACAACAAAAAAAATCAGAATTTTTTTTGTTGCTATTCAAGGCCGACATGAACTAAATCTTTGGAAAACAATGTTTGAAATAGTTGTGCAAGGCTGACTTGGCTTCAGTGCACTCAAGGAAAACATTGCTGAAAGCATTCTGCTCAGCCAGGATTACTCAGTAGAGTTTTACAAACCAACTTAGAATTTAGATTATGTGCTACCTTGCTCTGCTAATCTATATTCATGGGATCGAAGCTCCCCCCTCAATAGGTTTGGAGAATCACCAGCTGTGGGGGTACTGAGAGAGAGGGTCTCTGTGAAGAGCGTCAGTGGCAGTCAGGCTTGTCCCTATCCTAATGAGATCTCACAGTTGAGAAATGAGCTGGCTATTCCTGCAACACTATCCTGTCTTGCAGAGCACACACTTGTGTTTCCAAAGGCCTAGGTCATGGCTGGCCACCTGGGGGATGAGGGCAACAATAGGCAGAGATTAGAGCGTGGGGGAGGGTTAGGGGCTGAATGAATGGGATAGAAGGATAAAAAAGCTCTCAGGCTTTCCTCTGAGATATGGGTAATCCTTTTGTCTTAAAGGCTGGGAGGTCAGGAGGCAGGATCCTGCAGATCAGAAATGGCAACAAGGAAAAGGAAACCAGGCCTATTTACAAGGGCTGCTCCAGCAAGGAGGTCTATCTGCTTTGTTCTCCCAATCCAATTCCATGAGCCCTGTGAACACAAAGCCCTGCCCTGTAGGAGAAGGCCTTGGGACCCAGAGTCCTAGAAACATCAGGCGCTCTTCCTCCTAGTGCTTTGATCTAAATGATCTGAACTCTGATTTCCTCACCAACAAAGCAGAGGTTATAATCACCAGGTATTGTAAGGATTGAATAGGAATAAAGGCAATTCCATTTCAATCCATGAAATAAGGAACTATTAGTTCCCAGAAAAAGAGAGAGAGAGAGAGAGAGAGAGAGAGAGAGAGAGAGCAGAGAAGAGAGGAGAAGCTGAACCATTACAAGTACTTCCCTCACCTATTTGTCTTATAAATGGGGAGAAGGAAACTGTGCACATAAAATCACTCCACCACAGAGACTTGCTTCCCACAACATGTTTCTGTATATATCCCTTGTAACTCTGGCTCCTGTTTACAACTCTGTTCCTGCCACTAAGAGAGCCATCCCCTCCTGTGATTTTCAGTGTTATTTCTTTGTCTGATACTGTCCCTCCATCTCTTCTCTCAGGCAATGACGCTGTCTTGGTGGGGAGCTCAAGAATGGCTGATGCTGCTCATCTTTTGACACTCTGGGCCCCTCCTGGTTTCCATGCAGGTGCCATTCTGCCTTCAAAGGGACCTACCTATGCCTGATTCTCCTTCATACACACTCTAGGTACTTACAGTGACCAGCTCATGTTGAGGAATAATAACCCCCCGGGGACCTGCAGGAATAAACTAAGGGGAAGGCATCTTTCCTAGGAATATGTGTATATGTGTACATATTTCATTTTTTACGATGCCTCAACAAAACATTGCTTATTGTAGGGATAAAAGGTCTGTTTCATAGGCATAAGTAATAATAAAATGATCCATCCTTATAATCAGTCTGGTTTCGTATGACTATGGAGGAATTTCTTTCCTTGAAAGGGGATCTTTACATTTTTGAATTCTACAGACACTGTGACACATCTGGAGATGTTTATTTCAGAATTCAAAATAACCAAAATATCTTGAATCATTATTTATTTGTTTGTCTGTTTGTATGTTTTACCTTGTGCTGTGGTCCAAGACAGTCTTCCCTAAGACAGCAATAAGCTCCACTCCTCCCCTGTGAAACTTCAGAACACTGCTGCCTTTAACATGGAGTAATTTATTTGTAAACTGTAAAGGGCCCTGTAAATGTTCACTAAGGCCATAGCAAATCAGTTAGTGTAGTCATGGGTCTTGCACTAATCTAAAATCTTCCCTCATTGAAGTGGGAATAAATTCGAGTCATTGAGTTGCTCTTGTAAAAAAAGGCTGTGCTCTTTCAATCTAATGAAACCAGACTTGACATATCCATGATATTGAGGAGAGAGGAACATGGGATTCAGCATTACTTGTTTCCCTTTCTAATATGTTAAAGGTCCCAGAGTTGGAGAATGTGGAACATTTTGGAAGACCCCTCTAGACCTCATCCCAGAGGAATGCAAGAGCCCACAGTCCTGTTAGCTAGGATTGCTGAGAGATTTGGGCCATTTACTGTACCCACCGGATGATGAACCCGTTGACCTGGGGCTAACTTGACTGCTTGTACACAGCAGGTGTGTTCCTTGGAGTTCCAGCTGCATTTTTAGGAAGGGTCAAGAAAACTGGTCTAGAGCCCTGCTTGCCACTGTGGACTTGGGGACCAAAAGTGCTTGAGGCAGCCCTGTACCTCTTGCCTGTTCCTTTAAGATTTGCCATCAAAAGTACCCCCCCCATCTTCCTTTCTAGATATCAAATATATTCTCTTCAACCATATTTAGTTACAGTTAGGCTGGACTTGTGAAACTTGGGGGATTAATTTATTTACACTTCAACCAGACTTGTTCTTACTGTGGTTTCCTGATGCTGCAAGGTGAATATCAGGAGTGATTGGCACTCTTCTTTCTTAGGATTGAACAAGAGCAAAAAAAGCTGGCGTGGCAACCAGAGCCATTGGGAGGACCTTATAGTCAGTGGCTCATTGTGCTGACCAACAACATCTTAACTGCCCAAGGCCTCCAAGTTAGTATGCGCTACTTGTCTGTGTGGCTCTTATGTTATGCTTGATCTTGGAGAAATTCTTGAGAATGAGAACACTGACGTCCAGACCTAACTAGCTTGAGTGCATTGTACACTGTATCATTGGATAGAATCTCTTGCACTAGTGTGATTCCTGCAGGTAAGTCAGCCCCAGGCCCATGACCTATTGCCCTGACTCTTGTTCCTGTGATCATTTTTCACTTCTTGTGTCTTTCCCCAGCGTAATTTGAAGCAGAGGACCACAAAACCTGGCTCTCTACTTGGAATGAACTGGAGAAAATAGAGCAAAAAGCTATCAGTCACTAATATTTAGGGGAATTCTCTAGTAAGATAATTCCAAATGAGTGCAAGAGATTAAGTTTGTCTTCCTGTTGGGAGCATGGGCAGGAAGGGTAATAATGGATGGTGACATATTCAAACAGATGCCCAATAAGTAGTCCTAAATTCATTTAAGCATCATTTAATAAAACTTCACTGATGCCTAATGCATATCAGAAACCAGTGTGAAATGGTGAGGCTCACTACCAGGAATGCACATATTGTGATACTGTCATTTGTCATATGATCTACACAAAAGGACAGACAGGAACTCTGGAGTTAGGCTGATGGGCATGCCTTTTGTCCCAGCACTCAAGAGGCAGAGGCAGGTGGATCTTTGTGAATTCAAGTCCAGGGCCTGGTCTACATATCAAGTTCCAGGACAGCTGGGACTACAGAGAGACCCTGTCTCAAAAAAACCCAAAAACCAAAAAGAAAAAAAATATCTAAAACAAAACAACAACAACAACAAAATACCGACTTAGCTGCTTCCTGTGTGTGTAACCTTTAAGGAGCTTACAAAGTCTCAGCTGGGACATTGGGTCAATTCACAGAACAGAGTGAAACTCAAGTCTGGCTTTAGGGTGAGCTCCCATCTCTCCTCTGGTACTGAAGTGGCTCAGGTCTTATCTCAAACTGTGACATCCTTTGTCCTTCTAGGAGCAAATGAAGAAATGCTTTTGCATTCAGGGTTCCACCACCAGTATCTCACTTTACCCGTTCAATAGAACTAAGGAGCTCTGCTTTCAAGTACTCTTTCTTTAAAGCTGCTTGCAGATGTGTTGAAATTCATGGGGTTTCTTTGTTGAAAAGAGAGATCTAATTTCTTTGTCACACTGCTTTCCTGGTTACTGCTTTTGGAGTTATCTCTGAGCGGGCCAGACATCAGATATGAAACCCTCTCTTTCTCAGAATATCCATGTCTGTTGGGAAACAGTAGGCACAGAAACAAAGCAACCCCCCTTAAGTCAGCACCCAATGGCCAGAGCCATGTTAGGCTCCTTTATTTCTTCTTGCATGTGTGAGTCCCTGATCACAGGGCATCATTTGACACCTGGCTCTGGCAGAGGTATACCTCCATCACTTGAACCACAATGTATTTAGGAAAACACAGACACTTCAGAAAGCCTGCTTCTTTCTATGTATGTGTGCCTCTAGGTATATTCATGTACATGCATGTGCATATTCCTATTGTGTACATACTATGCATGTTCAGTTAATCCCCTGAGCCTCAATCTATTCACAGAAAACCCAGTTAGTTCCTTATAAGACAGAAACAGCGATTTTAAAATGTCTGGTTCTAAGTCAAGTACCCAGGAACTGGGAAATAGACTAGAGGTCCAGTGTAACATAGCTGTCAGGAGAAGAATGTTTATTCCACTTTCTCAATGAATAATTCCTGAGGACACCTTTAATTATCTCAAAATAGATTATAAGGAAAATATACTTTTATATTATAAGGGAACTATACTTTTAAGTTGACAATAAATAATCAATATTACAAATGGTGCTTTCAAAAGCATGATCTAAACACATACGCACACGAACACTCCCATAATTGCACAAAAATATACACAAATGCATGTGCACATACACACAATTCTATACACAATACATATGCACATATACACCTATGTACCTATATGTGTGTAGACACAGACCCATAACTGAAACAAGTAGTATTTATTATATATTTAGAAAAATGACGCATCACTTAAGTGTTGCTCTTTTCTCTACGTCTGCTATAATGTATTTTGTTTTCTTCTTGATTCAAGGTATGGTTGATTTTCTTTTTCATCTATTGCATATCATCCCATTTAAAAACCATTTTTCTTATTTTAATTTTATGTGTATGACTGTACTGTCTGCATGTGTGTAAATGCACTTGTCTGTGCAGTGCCCTTGGAGGTCAGAAGAAGGTTATGGATAATTGTTAGCTGTCATGTGGGTGCGGAGAATTCGACTCTGGGTCCTCTACAAGAGCAGTCAGTGCCCTTAACTGCTGAGCCATCTGTCCATCCCTGCATCTCATCCTTCTTGAGTAAATCATGAGGAAGCTTCCCTGTGAAATGTTTCAAAGATGCCTAGGTTATAATGAGGATTCCTGTGGCTTGATAGGATGGTACTTTAATCCATTACCCACTGGGACTTTATCCTATTTGTTTGTTTGTTCTGCGTACTGTGGAGCAGTTGAGTGTAGGACTTCAGCCTGAGCCAGTGAGTCACAGTGCAATGACCAATGTTGTCAATCAAACATCATTTCTGTGGGCTTTCTTGGCCTCTTGTACATCTTCAAAGCTGGTTGCTTCTCTCCTAGCCTGCATGTACCCTGTTCTTGTCATCCCCATTAGGCCTTCTTGGGTTCTCTTGACTGTCCTTGTATATGTAAAGTCTGATCACTCTTCAGGGTTTCAAGGTCTATTTACAAGGAGTCCCCTTGACAAAACCTCTGATTTATCAGTACAGCATCTCTCCTCTGTTTGTAGCATGCCCTGCCTCTTTCCTTCTCCAGTACCGTGCTTTGTGAAGCTGTGTGAATGGACTTCCCCAAGATTAAGTACTGTCTTCTGAGAGGAGAACGTTCTCAGTTTGTTCGGTGTCTTCTTTTTCTTCTATTTTTATTTCTTTGTACATAAAAGATGTGTGATAAATGGTTTTGAGAAAATCTACAAAAACTTTCATGGCCCCTGTGGGGTCACAGGAGAAAGAATGTGTACTCAGTGCAGGTCACCAGGAACTGAACTCCAGCTCCGTTATTTACGTGTTGGGGTCAGAGGCGTCATAACTTCTTAAAACATGTTGGAAAACTTGTGAAACCTTTTAGCTAATAAATGACTACACCGAAGCCTCAGGCATGGGGAGCCCCCTGCAGATACCTTTCCTCCTGGGGATTTTCCCTCCCTCTGCTTTTCTTCTCTGATCATGGCAATAACATCTTTGACTTTTATTGCTTGTTAAATTGTCTTTCTTCTCATCAGTTAGTACCACCCTGGCTTTTCTTGCAGCCTCTGTGCTCAGTAAGAATTCCATAAACACACTTTTGTAGAGAGATTGGTCTTTGATTCCTGCCAATGATGTTGAACAGCTAGTAAAAGCCTAAGTAAGTCTGTGGACTCTTGTCTGACTATGATTTTCCTTTCTACAAAATGAAGCACACAGAGTTGATCTTTTAGATAACATCTTCCCCAAAGTGATTCCATGGAAGAGGTAATTGAACTGTAAGGTTCACAGGGGAAGAAGAGGAAGAGAAGGATGAGTGGGAAAAGGATGAAGTGGAGGAAGAAGAGAGAACAGAGGAGGAGGAGAAGGGGAGAAGAGGAGAAAGAGAAGGTACAAAGGCAAAGGTTGTTTGACCAAATAACTTGTTTTTTTTTAGTACTATCTATTAAATATTGCAGTTGAAAATAGTTTTCTATATATATTGTTTTCTGCCATATAACATGATTCAAGCAGTTTTCTTGAAAGATTATGTAAAAATAGTCATTTTTATTAAGAAAATTTTTGATTTGTTTTATTTTTAATCACGTGTATATGTGTGTGTCTGTGTGTGGGTATGTGCATGTGAATGTAGGTGTCCTCAGAGACCAGAGTCACTGGATTCCCCCTGGGACTGACTTACAGGTGACTATGAGCCACTGGACATGAGTGCTGGGAACCAAACTCAGGTCCTCTGGAAGAACAGCCATCTCTGCAGGTCCCTAAATATAGTAAATTTAAATATGGAAATTATGATTATGGGAAAGATCTTTGGCACCCCTCTTTGATGACTGGGAGCCTCTGTGTCACAGGCCCAGTGACTGGATGTTTCAGTGAATGAGATGTCCTCGGTTTAGTCCCTTCTTCCCATCTCTCCCTCAGGGTTGCATAAATGAAGTAGACCAGGATGCCTTGTAATAATGTGGTACAGAAATAATTGTTTTTGGAAAGGCATTCTTAGGATATTTTCAAATCCTGAAAGAAATAATGAACGAGGGAATAACGAACATTTATTCTTACTGTGTAACCGTAATGCTGCCTCTCCACACTCACAATTTATGACCAGGAAGGATTTTTTGTGAGTGGAATGCATTACGTTAGGAAAAAAATTAATGTCCATCTGTAAACATGGGTATGGCTGGCAAATCTGTTATGCATGTTGTAATAAAATGGTTTATTAGGCTATCAAAAGCAGGCACAAGAGCCAAAGCTGCAGGCTTTCCCGGCTAGCATGTTTGACCTTAATAGTGTTTTCTCATACAGGAATCTTTCTGCATTCCTGTTCTTCTATAGTATTCTGAATGATTTTTATGAAATGGATTCCTTTTGAGATGCTGGTCCTTGTGCATGTAGATTTGGCCTTTGGGTCACAGATCCCTAATCTAAAAATGGTAGGTTGGTCCAAACACAGACTGACTTTGGGAAACCACTTTTTTTCCATGAAGAAGAAAAAGTTCCAAATCCTTTCTCATAGATAAAGTCTAAAATGGAGTCAAACAGACTTCAACTTGATTTTCAAGAAGTGTAGGAACAAGGGGGATGTTCTAGTCTGCTTTCAAAACAGACAAAACATTTTGAACAACACTAACTTGGGGAGAAAAGGGTTATTTAGCTTATATCTCTGGCTCACAGTTTATCACTTTGGGTCTCCAAGGCAGGAACTTAGGACAGGGACCTGGAAACAGAAACTGAAGTACAGACCATGGAATGCTGCTTAGTGGCTTGCTCCCCTGGCCTGTGCTCAGCCTACTTTCTTGTACAAGACAGAACAACCTGCCCAGGGATGACATGTCCCACAGTCCCACATCATAACTGGCAAGAACATACCCCACAGACATGACCACAGGCCAATCCCACGGAGGCAATTCCTCAGCTGAGGCTCCCTCAACCCAGGTGTGTCAAGTTGACACTAAAGCTACCCAAAAGCCTAGGGAATGTGTACCCATCTTCTTCAGAAAAAAAGGGGGTGCCCAGAGAGAGAGAACACCTGCCACATGGCTCAGGGTCAACTTGAAGGAGATGCAACTGATCAAAGGTAAGACCAGCTGAGAATCAGAGCAGCCCACATCAACAGTGATGGCTGGCTGAATCAGTAAGTCCAGGCCAATATCATCCAGTCAGGTACATTGGGAGTATATCTTTCAACCCAGACATTGTCACTTGTGCTTTCTGCTGGGGGTGATGTCTTCTGGGATTCCCAGTGCAAACCTAACTATTATTTTTCTTTATAATATACTGCAATATTGTAATGAGAGTATGTGAATATTCTGTTTTATATCAGATCTTCACTAGTAATCTCAACCAGTGACTCCTCAGTTGCAATCAAGGCTGCTACATAGTGACTCTGTTATCTTGTACTTTCTCCCTTATCTGTGACTTGACATGGTGCTTTGAAGCTCTTGACCCTAAGGACTCAGAATTAGGTGAAGACTGCCCAAAGAGATGCTATTATACCAGTCTTTCTAGTTTTCTATGTCTGCAATTATGTTTGTATGTGTGTGTGTGTGTGTGTGTGTGTGTGTGTGTGTTCATGAATCTACCTGTGTGTATGAGTGCATGTATGTGTACATGAACCTGTATGTGTGAATGAGAAGACCAGAGGACAACTTCAGGTGTTTTTCTTCAGGTGTTTTTCTTCAGTCCAGGAGCCAGGGACTGGCTTCCTTTATCTACCTTCTTTTTGTTGTGGTATGTATCTCATTGGCCTGAAGATCACCAGGTCAGCTGCCCCAACCAGAAAAGTCTAGGCATCATCCTGTTTCAGCCTCCCTAGCACTGGGATTTCAAGTATGTGTCACCATACCTGTATTTTTTATGTGGGTTCTGGGAATCAAACCCAGGTTGTCATATTGGCGAATCAAGTACTTGTACTTTTTTGGCTGGCTATTCTCTAGTTTCTATCTGAATTTATTCTAAAAGAAAATGTTTAGAGACGCTATGTATCTCTCTATATATATACGCTATATACTATATAAGTCATAGTATGTACCTGGCAACAGATAGCTTCTTGACACAATCCAGTGTAGGCTGCCTTTGCTTCTTCTGCTACACACAGGCACAAGGTCTTCTCATTATTCAGCCTGAGAGTAGAACTGGGTCCCATAGCCTCCTTTCCCAGCTGTGTCTACCAACTGCACAGCTGTATAAAACCAGTCTTCAGACCAAGGCCAAAGTGTCCCCAGAGGGGCATCATATGAGCTCTGTCCTCTTTTGTAGCACCGAAGAGGGATCCTGTTATAACCTAGTGCTTTCTAGCACATGAAATCTAGGCCGTGCTGAATCTCTGCTAATGGAACTGAGCATAGTCTTTGCTTCAGCAAGTGCCACCCATCTGCTTAGGATGGTCACACTCTTGATGTACGCTTTTGTCTCTTTGTTACTTGAGCCTAAGGTAGGCCATTTTATACCCTAGAGTCTAGATGTTAACTCCCCGCCCCAAATTAAGGTGATGGTTTTGGGAGGTGCCACTTCTGGAAGTGGTTACACCATGAAAGAATAATCCTCCTGAGTGGGATCTGTGTCCTTATAGACGAGACCCCAGAGAATTGCCTTGTCTTTTCTACCTTCTGAGAACAAAGTAAGGTGGTGTGGGATCTATCAGGCAGAAAGCCCTCTCCAGACACCAGATCTAATGGTACTGTGAACTTGTACTTGGTCAAGTGTGAGAAATTAGTTTCTGTTGTTTGCAGAACCACCCAGTTTGTGACTCTTTGTGATCTTTCTAAGATTTTTCTAATCCAATTATGCCACTGCCTTGCCCTCAGTCCTAGTAGAATGTGGGAGGAGATGACAATCAAGATCCAAGGACAGCTTTAGTGGTTCACAACTCTCATCTGCCTAGTAATGAGAACCCTTATACCACATATATACACAATGACTTTTTAAAGATTACTTGTTTGTATGTGTGTGTTTGCACGCATGGATGTTTGTGCGCTATGTGTGTGGTAACTGTAGCGGTCAGAAGAGGGTATTGAATCTCCTGCAGCTGGAGTTACAGACAGTTGTTAGCTGCCACGGGTGCTGGGAGCTGAACCTGGTTCCTCTGCAGAAGCAGCAAGTACTTGACTTCCGAGCCATCTCCCCAGCCCCTGCATTAAGACCCTTATTGTCCCAAGTTCTCCTAAGTATTTTCTAATTACAACTTCCTGGAAAACATGGCACAGATTTATCCTAGTCTAGAATTCACATGCTCTATGTTATTAATATTAGGGATGCCCTTTGTGCTCACAGAAATATTTCCTTTTGGATATATTCATTTTTCAGTCAAGCTATTCAGATTGGGGTATTCGGATTCAGCAGTTTACCCTTGACTCTAATAATTTTTATACTAACTACAGGACAGCTGGCTGGCAGGACTGAGACTTACGAAGGCACTCAGGGCTAGAGTGTGTCTGTGTGTGTAGGACAGGGAACAATGTTTCCATAAGTTCTTTCATTGTTCTGCCTGAAGACAAATTAATGTGGTAAGGTGAAAAGGGAAGGGAAAGCTTAGTGAAAGATGTTTATATCTCTATTTCCTGTGGCTGCCAGGGCCTTGTCACCTTAGAAGAGACTGTGAAGATGAGTGTATAGGCACGTGTTTAACACAAATCTTTCCCGTTTCTCTCATGACTAGGGTTCTGTGCAGGCCATAAAAGGTACCATGCAGTTTTATGGGAAATAATAGGTGATTCCAGGGCACTTACCTAGAAATTCCAGTGTCACGCAGAATGAGATACATGGAGTGCCTGGGAGCAAAGTCAGCTTGCCAGATCATAGAGGAAGGACGAGCTAGAAGAACCCAGAGTTCAAGGCTCCTGGGCTCTCACTTGGGATACTCAGCTTGCCTCTGGGAGAGATTTAATGTGGGAGACAGTTTGATCTGGTTGCCTAAAACCACAGCATCCAAGTCCTTAAAATCAAGCCAAGGGGATGGAGAGACAGTTTGGTTAGCAAAGTACTGGGTGTGCAAACAAAAGAACCTGAATTTTATCTCTAGCACCCACATACAAAGCTTAATGTATGCTTTTCTTCCAGTGTTGGAGAAATAGAGAAAAAGGGGTCCAGGGGGCTACCTCACCAGGCAGACTAGCCTAATTGGTGAGTTCCAGGACACTAAAGAATCTGTATCAAAATAGAGGGAGAAATAGCTCTGGCCTCACATGCATATGCATGCACATGAAACAACACATGAGCACACACACACAAACACACACAAACACAAGAAAGAAAGAAAGAAAGAAAGAAAGAAAGAAAGAAAGAAAGAAAGAAAGAAAGAAAGAAAGAAAAAGAAAAAAAGTAAATGAAGCGAAAGACAGACTTAGATTGATTGGACTGGACAATGAGGGCAATACAGAAGATTGTCTGTGTCTGTAGAGTTGAAGAGTGAGTTGTGAAGGGGCAGATGTGTACTCCAATCAGTGAGTTGTTCATCCTTGCTGTGAAGGGCTCATTGTTCTTGAGGTCTGGGATTTGAGGATGAGAGGCATGCTGGGAGCCATGCTGGCGAGCACCTGGAGTCGATTAGCCCAGCAGAGGCAGTAGCTTGCCCTGAAGGAGATTCCTTCCTGTGATGCTTGAGTTGGGGAAGAAAACAGTGCCAGGGGTATTTCTCTTTTCAGTTCTGAGTAGTGAGAAGCAGGACTCAGGTTTGCCCAGGCATGGGGAGTGTAAACTTTTCCATTTGTGCTACTCTGGGCAGCTCCTGAGCTGACTTTCCTTCACTTCTAGTCCATCCAGCATGGAGCAGTGAATGGGCATCTGCTTCAGACAGTTGCCTCAATTCAGTGACCCAGAGGTGACACAGGTAAGGGGATTCACATTTTGCAGTGGTTACTATATTCCGGTTGTGACATCGCATTCATGATTCATCCCATGTGCATGTATTAGCCTCCACTGTGCATCAGGTACTGAGCTGGGTCCTAGCTACATGGAAGTCAGCAAGACAGAGAACTGAAACAAAACTTACAGTTCCCAGTAACTCCCAGGATTGCTGGTGTTTATCCATTAGCCAGCCGACATGACAGAGTCATAGATGGACTAAGCAATATGTTATTTATTTTTGTATGCACATGCCTGTGCATGTATGCAACTATGCACTCATGTGTGGGCACTAGTAGAGGCCAGAGGAGAGTAATAGGTGTCTTTCTTTATAACTCTTCATCTTATTCTTTTGAGGCAGGGTCTCTACTTGACCTTGGAGCCATGTGTTTTGGCTAGACTGGCAATAGGCAAGTCCTTGGGATCCCCTGCCTCTACCCCACCCAGTACTGAGATCATATGCATGAGATCATGCCCAGCTTGTTATATGGGTACTGGATGTAAACTCAGGTTCTCAGGGTTATGTAGCAAGTCCTCCAAACCCCTGAGCCATCGATCCAGCCCTTTAGTAAGTATTTTACCACAAGTCCCTCAAGAATATGAAGATTTATGTACTGATCACTCTAGTTCAAAATACCAAATTTTCCTCATTTGTAAAAAGGTAATGATTGGAGTGGAATATTTCTAAGGACCTCCCTATTTCTAAAATCCCATAACATTGAGGCAGGCAAGCCAAAAAAATAACATAACGACCTGGAACTCCACTTGGCTTGGACTATGCTCACACCTGTCTTTGAACAATGCATTTAGCTACTTGTTGGAACCCTGGGATTAGCATTAGCCCTGTGTCAGGCTGTAGTATCCTGGTTTGAGCAATGGAAATGGGTTACTCCCTTTAATCCTGTTTCTATCTAAGCACGTACCACTTTTATGCAAAGACATCCCCAAAACATTCTGTATAGATAGAGATGGGCTGATCTGGCCTGAACTCTGGGTGCATGCTCAATAAGATAAGTAGTGTCCTTGAAGTGAGATTTCAGGAAGATTTCCTATTTACCACCTCATGTCTGTACATAATTGGACATGCATAGGATTCAAGTAAGGTGAACTAAGGGGAGGGACATGCATGGTACAGAAAAAAATTATAGAACTTGAAAATATGATAGCCTGAGTTCCTCCATTTTGTGTACTGCCACCATTTTGGTGAACCTCCCCTGACTCTGGCAGGCAGTTCCAGTAAGAGTTTAGCCATAGAAAAATAAAGCCCCCCCCGCCAAAAAAATCCTGGAAGATTGTAGTTAATGTTTTATGGTTTCTGTAACTACTTGATTAATGCTTATCTGACTTCTGTAACCACTTGCCTAATGCTTATCTGGCTTCTGTAAACACTTGCTTGCACAACTGCAGGAATAAACATGTTATGCCTGTGTAATCTTGTACAACTACCCAGCCCATCCAAATGTGGTTTTTAACTTTATAAGCTCTGCTCTCCCCTAAGTTGGGGCAGTACTCTTAAAATCCCAACCCGGAGAGTGTGGTCACTGGCCAGCTACATAAAATTTAGCTAATTCAGAACATCTGGAGTGTGGGTGGTCCTTCTCAAGGGTATTGATGCCATTAAAAAAAAAAACCAAACCTGTTAATAAAATTAGAGAACCACCTGAATTTCACTCTTAGTAATCAAGCCCCTTACTCTCCTGAACTCCATAAAAGGAAGCCCAGGGGCCTGGAGAAACGGCTCCATGGTTACGAGCCTATATTTTCTTGCAGAATACTTGGTTTTGAATTCCAGCACCCACATGGCAGCTAACAACCATCTGTAACTCCAGGTCCAGGGAATCTGACCTCATCTTCTGTTCTTGAACAACAAAGGTACACTTGCATACATGCAGGCATATTATACATAAAATAAAAATGAATAAATGAAAAAGAAATTTAAAAAGGAAACCCCAAACAGTTATTGAGACCCTTGAATGTCCTCACTCATGGCTTCCTGTCACTCTTGACAATATTGTTCTGACTGTATTATCACTTTGCTTTGAATGAAGCTTCCTGCTACATTGCAATCTGTGTGCCTCTTTATTTCAGTTTCCAGATTTGTGGTCGGATATAAACCACTGTTTTCTTCCTACTATACCATATAGCACTAGCTGGCTAAACCATGGTGGTATCACAGTCTCCTGGGATTAGATTTGGAAGATACGTTGAAGACAGCTCACTCTGAAAAGTTGGAGGGACGGAAGATTTTCTTTGTTTTAAATAAAAGCTGTTCTCCAGGGATTTGGCAAAAGCATTCTAAGACAGAGAACCCTTGGCTTTCCCAACATATGAGAGAAATGGGAGTAATTTTATTTTTGCTTGGATAAAAACTTGAATGTTGACTGTGATAAGGATCCAGCTAACCAGTGGGAACGGTTTAAATGAATCTTTGTATGCACCATCATGGCCTCCTAGAGCCTTGGCAGAGGACAGCCATGCTGTTCTCTGAAGAACTGAGTGCCAAACCCAGTGGGCCTCCAGACAGCAGTCCTTCTGGCCTGAATGTGGTCCAGACTAAAGTGGAATGTGGCTGTCATTTGACGGGACAGCTCTTATCTGTGCTCCAGAGTTTTCACCTCTCCAGCCTTGTAGCCAGCTGCCTTACCCCTGTCTGGCTCTGGAGGAGCATTTGTGAGTCTGGACAGTAGCTGTTGTAGCAGGGCTATCCTGAGAGAAGCTAGCTTGGGGCTGAGTAGAGGAGAAAAAGCAGACAATGTGGAAGGAAAATATCTTGGCCGTGGCTCCAGGCACATGGCTATGCCTCACTTGTGGCCTTTGCTGATGCAGTTAACTCTCTGTTAATTTCTGTTCCATGAAAATCTGAGTGATAGCCTTTCAGGAGCTTCAATTAGAGATTAGAACTATGAAGTTATGAGAAAAGTCTTGACTTACAGTGAGCACGCAGATTGAGTTTGGATTCTTTTTCAGTAAAGATGTCATTTATTGTAACCTTGTTTTTTTTTTTTTTTTTAATTCGTAAGCTAGCATATAAGATATTTGAAATCACTATGGCATTTTGAACGAGGCATGTTTTAGTGATTCTCCTCCCAATCCTACCCCTCCTGAGCCCCCCACCCCTTGCACTGTCCACTCTTCTTTCATGTCACACGTGTCCTTTCACCCTTCTCTGGTCCTATGCATCTCTCTTGGTCTCCTTTGTAAACCACATATTCTGTCTCATATGTGGACCCTAGCTTTTAATGCATATCTGTATGTATATAAATGGATATAAATGTGGTAAAGCCTCGTTACTAATTTTCAAATGACATCTGTCAGAAGGTCTGTTATGTCATGGTCTCTTTAGCCACAGTAACAAAATGCCACAGGCTGGGCATGATTCTGGAGGTTGGAAGTTTAAGATGAAGGCATGTTTGGCATTTGGGGGGCCCTGCTTCTTCACAGAGGCCGCCTCTTGGCTGTATCCTCACATGCTAGTAGGAATCCCGTGGTTATCTGAATGGAAAGTGTCCCTCATGGGCTCAGTATTTCAACACTTGGCTCCCAGTTGGTGGCAGGGAGAGGCTGCGAAACCTTCAGGAGGTGGAGGCTTGATGAAGGAAGATGTCACTGTGGGCTGCCTTTGGGAGTTTATAGTCTCCCCATACTTTCTGTTCTCTCTGTGCTTCCTGTGTATGGATGAAATGTGATCTGCCAGTTTCCTGATCCTGCCGCTACGCCTCTGCTGCCATGATAGACTCTGTCCCTCTGAAACCATATGCCAAAACCCCTTTCTTGCTTAGGTTGCTTTTGGTCCTTTATTATATCACAGCCAACATAAAAGTAACTAACACAGAACCTTAGCTCCCTTGGATTTGCTTCATCAAGGCACTAATCCCACTTGTGAAGGCTCCATCCTTGTGATCTGATCACCTCCCCAAAGCTCATTTCCTAACACTGAAAGTTGAGGGGCAGGCTTCTAACACTGAAGGAGGGGACACATATTCAGACCTCATCAGTTTAATATTCTCGTCTGTTCACTTCAGTGTTTATCATGCTCTTAATATGGATCTGTCGCTGTAGCTCAAAGAGCCACATCTGTATTTGCAGGAAGCAAGGCTTGTGATTTATCTCCTCCCTCTGGTAACTGGGAACAGAAGGATGCATGATGGTCCTGCCATGTTCCATGTTCTCACTTCTGCACACTGGACTGGGCATCTCCATTCACACCTTGCTCCTTTCTGGACTTCGTGTGCATAATTAGGTGATTCTCCTCTAGGCCTCTTTGTTTAAGAGGATTGGTAGTGCTGCTAATTTAGTTGTTTGTGCAAAGCTCTTGTCCTAGAGTCAATTACAGAAGCCACTCAGTTATAGCATAGCTGAGAATGTGTTTGGCTTAATCAGTTCTGACAGCAGCAGGGTCAAGATTGAAAGCCAGCACACGTTACACAGGAGTGTCATTAGCAGGCTGGTCTCAGGGCACAAACCAGTCCTTCTGAGTATTATTAGTGTGACGGGACTGCCCAGCATCACTTCTCTATGAACGACTCTTCCACTTCAGTCAGCAAGTTTAAAACAATTGGCCATAGAAACTTGAAGAGTTCAGGGAGCATCCTCATTCATGACCAACAGTAGCAACTATAGTCTTTGCCAAGTAATGAGGTGTAGAGTGAGGTCAACAGCAAGGCTCTGAGGCCTGGGGACCTGGTTCCAATACCCATGATGTTACCTTCTAGCCATATAGCCAGAGCAAAGGAAGCTGGGCAACCCCTCTGTGTCTCCATTTCTCTGTTTGTGAGATAGCTTACTTGAGGGAAGAGAACAACCTGATGTGCAGGGACTGCTTCTTGAGAAGGCATGGGAAGAAAGCACTTGCTCCAGCACCTGCTGCATACTAGGCACTTAGGAAATGTCAGGCATCATTGTTGCTCTTTGTCC
Organism: Eospalax fontanierii; assembly: GCA_035773235.1. NCBI lineage: Eukaryota > Metazoa > Chordata > Mammalia > Rodentia > Spalacidae > Eospalax > Eospalax fontanierii. The sequence goes on from CM069529.1 coordinate 54,479,942, forward strand.
AGGGATAGGGGCCATTGCTCCACAGGTATTCATGATGACACGGTCACTAAAAGTACTACAAGCTTCCTTAAAACCTGGATGTTCTCTAAATATACATAAGAACTCAATTTGACCTTCAGGAAAATTGAATGAAGGGGAAGCACATTTCTCTATGATAGAGGATGGGTCTAAGTATCAACGAGTCTGGACTTGGGTGCCATGTTTAGCTGAGACCAAGCCCAAGGTCAATGTGTGGAGCTTGTGAGCTTGCGCTGAACCAGTGACTTTTCAACAGAACTTGGCTGACATGAATGTAAATTGTCTGGCACATGTAGGCTGTTACATGGACATACTGATTCCAGAAACATAGGGCATAAAGATATTTCTTTTCTTTACCAGTTTCTTGTTGCTGTCTTAGCTACAATCATTTTCCTTCCAGCTTTAAACTAAATTTAATGTTTTTCTGACCAGCTACTTCTTAGCACAGTATGCATGATAAGAACATGGAATGTTCTAGACTCTCTCTACTCCCAGTATACTCCACAGACTGGCAGTGTTGGGAACTCATGAGCATTTATTGGAAATGAGGACTCTGAGCCTCCACTCTAGTCCTCTGAATCAGAACCTGCATTTTAACCTGATTCTCCAAGAAGTTGTGTGCACATGAAAGATGGAGGAATGCTGGGTAAAAGAAACATGGCTTTGGCATCTGAAATAAATAGATTTGACACCCATATCTTCCATTTATCTGTACTGCCTTAGAAAAATTGCATAACCTTTCTGAAATTGTTTTCTAATCTATAAATTGAACTTAATACTGTCTTGCAGGATTGTTGCAAGAATTGGTGATAATAAAGTTAAGTACATTTATTTCTCTGCAGCTGGCACCATCTGAAATGTTTAACATTTATACTGTTTCTCATTTCGGCTTTGCAACAGAGCTATTAAGTAGGTGCAAGGTTATCTATGGATGCAAATACAGATGCCCAACTGGAGAGTGGGAGGCCCCATGTGTGGGCTGTTAGATGGCCCCAAGTTAGCCATCTATCATCAGCACTTCTCAGAGCTTTGATTCTCCAAACAGAGGAGGCTGTTAGCACAGTTATTCGACCTGGAGTTGTCCAGGTATTCACATGTGAGTGTGTGTGCTTGTCTATGTTTGTGTTCCTGTGTTACTGATGGTGGGGTCTGGGCCAGGTGACTGCGGGTTTTTGGCCTCTTATGCAAAGAAATGAAAGCGAGGGCTCACATAGCTTTTCCAAAGTAGCAAGATAATTGTATTTGAAATAAAGTGATAGTATAGATTGAGGAGAGAAATGCTGTCAAGATTGTCGGTGGCCCACATGAGTGAGCGTACTCAAGGTTGCAGGTCACAGCCTGGGATCTCTTTCCATCCACGTGATCTATGGGAAAGAGGGGCTGGTTACTAAGGAATGTATTTGTATGGTTCTCTCTTTTGATTGATAGATTAGGTTGCATAATAATTTATCTACTGTACATGTTCCTTCCCACAATGCATCTTTGTTTTGAATCATATGCATGCCAAATTATGCAAAGGCATAAAATGGTAATTAGGGGATTCTCAATAGAAGGTTCCTAGAGGACACAGTTCTGACTTACTGTGCATGCATCTAATACTAGCTCAGGTTGGATCAGCCCTGTATTGCTCAGGCCTGAATACACTGGAAATACACTTGAATAGAAACTATCTAAATCTGATTGTTGTTAGGGATAGAAAATCCTATACTATTGTTCAGAGATTGGGAGTGCATGTAGCCTAATGCAGGTGGGATCTAAGGGTTCTGAGGTTGCTATGTGCATTATTTGGAGAGGGTGTGTGTCATAGTACATTTACACGAAGAAGCTAGGCTCCCAAATGTGTTCCTACAGGAGAAGTACGTGCAAGACTCAAAACCACATGGGGACTAAACTTTTTCTTGTGCTCGCCTGCTTTGTGTATGTGCATGCATCTTGTGTGTGCGCGCGCGCGTGTGTGTTTGTGTGTGTTTGTGTCTGTGTGCATGAGTATGTTTGTGTGTGCATGAGTATGCTTGTGTATATCTTTGGTGTTGTTCCTCAGGCTCCTCAGAGGTTGTTTACCTTCCTTTTTGTTTTGAGGGGTAGGGTTCATCTGCATTAAACTAGAACTTGTCAAGTAGGCTAGACTGACCAGTGAACTCTAGGGATCTTCCTGTTTGTATTTCCCCAGCATTGTGATTACAAGCACAGGCCATCTTGTCCATTTTTTAAATATGTAGGTTCTGGGGGAATTGTGCTCAGGCACTCTTGCTTGCAAGGCAAACACTTTACTGACTGAACAACCCTTCCCAACTCCACTTTTTTATTTGTCAACACCACCGAAATTATATCACCTGCTCAGTTTCATTTGAATGAGACTATGCTGTGTATGGCATGGCATTACTTTGACGCAATATGCTTTCTGTTGGCATAGCACACTTCCACAAAGTGTGAAGGGCTGTGATCCATATGGGAGCTGGGAGAAAGTGAGTTGAACATCTGTGTGGCCTCTGAGCAGTGTGTGTGACTCCGCCTCTGATACAGCTCTGCCCCCTGCCCGTCCTTTTCCTGGGCAGTTGAAGTGATTCCCGTTTCCCAAAGATTTCACCTGTTCTACATCTAGCCAAGACCAGGGCCTCTCCTCCTCTTCCAAGTGACTGTTCACTGTGCTGTTCTCTGTCTCACTGTTTGTGACCCCTTGAGCCTGGGTTAAAGTAGTACAACCATGTAGCAGTGGCTTTCAGGAGAGATCCTGCCAGGGGTATATTGTGGCTGCTTTACTTAATTTTCTTGCTGCTATGACAAAATACCTGGCAAAATAACTTAAGACTGGAAAGGCTTATTTTGGATCATGGTTTGAGGATGCAGTATATACTGCTGGGGAAGAGACCATGGCTAGAGAGTGAGGCAGCCGATCACATTGTACCCACTGTCGGGAAGCAGAGAGAGATGAATACTGGAATTCACCTCATTTTTTCCCCACCCCTAGGAATGTTGCCACCTGCTTTTAGGGTGTCTTCACAAATGAACCCAATCTAGAAACTCCCTCACAGATATGCCCAGGGGTGTTGTTCCAGGCTTCTGTCAAACTGACAATATTAACCATCAGAACAACTTTGCTGGCAATCTCATTAGAATGAATTCTGCCAATGTGACATGGGCTAAGGTACTTTAGGAACCATTACAACTGAACAGGTTACTAATCCCAGCCAAGAATAACGAAAAACAATTCCTTGCAACTTTTTGGCTAACAAAAGTACTATGTACACGAAGGATGTGCTAAGCAGGCTGTGGTGCAGGAGACACATGGTCCATCTGGAGCCACTGATGAGTGGAGGAAAAATGGAAGATCTCTCCTCAGACCAGACAGCTTACCTCACAAGAACAGAACCAGAATCCACTAGATAGGAAGATGTGAGGTGCAACCCCTACCTTCATCATCTTTTCCCAGGGGAGTTCACCTTCCCCAAGTCTACCTCTCTGTCTCTGTAGTCCTCGACCTGAAGACCAAGAGCAAAGGACCAAGATGGACAATGCCTGTGCTTTTCTTAGTATGTAAGTAGAAGGGGTCATTGCGGTAAGATCTGTCTATCTCATGCTCCTGTGTGTATTAGTTGCTGTTCTGTCACTGTGATAAACTATCATGACCAGAAGCACCTTACAGAAGAAAGTCTTTATTTTGGCTTATGATTGCAGAGGGAGAATCCATAATGTTACAGAAGCCTGGGGGTAGGCAGCTGAAACAGGAAACATCTCAGCTGTATAAAAGATGCAGAGAGGGTGCTCTGCGGTGCCGTGGGGTGAGGCTATAAACTCTCAAAGCACAACCCAGCAACATATTTCTTCTAGCAAGTCTCTACCTCCTAAAGCTTACACCCCAGTTCCCCGCACCACAAACAGCACAACCAACTGGGGACCAGTTGTTCAAAGACCTGAACCTATGGGGGACATTTTGCCTTCAAACCACCTCACCATGTTTCCTGAGTATCTTGCTTTAATTCACCATTATTTGTGCTCTCACAAATGACTGGGCACTTCAGATTTAATTTAATCTCAAATCTTAAGGATAGAAAAGTGCCCGCCCAGAAAGAGGGAAAATATGTCAGGTATTCATGCACTGGGAGTTTTCAACAAAGTCTTCCTTCATGGAAGCTAAGGAGCTTGTCTCTCAGACATGACTCTGCGGGCCCAGGGCAGCAGTTGAAATGTCAGTGCCAGCCCAGCTGTTCCTGGCCTTGTCTAATGCTGCTGTGTTGAGACCCAGAAGCCTGAATTGATATACATACCAAAAAGGGAAGGAAGGCCAAATTCATCCCCCTGTAAGTACCAGCAAAGAGCAGGGCGGCCCTGCTGAGCTTGAGTGGTGGCTCCTTCCTTCAGGAGTCCCACTGCAGCACTCAGAGATGGGGCGAGCATTTCACTCCTGCCGTGATGTTTAACACGCTTAGAAATGTTTTAAATCATATTTTCCCAAATTAGCTGAGAATAGTCATTTCAGATATTTTAGTATTTTTCTTTTGTTGGAATACAATGCCAGATTACTCTAGAGCTGAGAGGAACTGCAATGGCTCACACTGGATGGATGAGGGGACCACCCCGCTCCATTATGACTTCACTATAGTTAACTCCTTTTGCAGGGAGCCTATTTCCAAATAAGGACACATTTTGAGGTCCGGGTATTCTTCATCTTATGAGTAATACTTTAATATGTGAATTAGTAAGGGTGCACAACTGAGCCACAACAAGCCCCTGCACTAGGCTTTGCCATCTATATTTTAAAGATGACAAATTGAGTCCCCAAGAGAAGTAGTATTGTCAAGGTTATCCCGCTCGTAAGTGTGACTCCAAGTAGATTTGTCTGGTAAGTTTTGCTCATCCTGAAAATGTACTACACAGTGCTGGTCTACTGGACCCCAAAGTGGGTAAGCTCTGAAGATTCCCTACCTGCCCCTCTCTACCCATCCTGTTTCTTATCTGTGTGGCTTACAAGTTATTTCCCCTTAATATAAACACAGAGCTAAAATTTATATCAGAAATAGCTGATTCCAAGGGCTTTTTCATTTTCTGCCAAATTAAATTCTGGTGAAATTTCTCCTGCATTTTCTTAGCAGGGAGGTAAGGGGCCCACTGAAATGCTTTTTGTGGGTTTTGCTTTTTAAATGAATACAGCTGGGTATTTTGATTAAATGCATATTGAAATCCACTTATAACAAGTGAACCATGACAATGAGAGTGCCTCACTGTACCCTTAAAATTGTTTTCTGAGCCGTTCAAGTTAAACAGTTTTGTGGGATATTGCTGTACTCTAGTGTTTTCTAAAAAGGAGCAAGTACTATACCCTGTGGATCAGTGACATGTGTCCACCTGGAGGACAACCTCTGCTCAGTGGAAGAGGTGCGGCCAGCAGCAGGGCTCCACGCTGGATGGAAATACCTGCTGGAGCTGAGCTGACATCAGCCTGTGTTGACATAAGTCAGGGCTGAATGAATTGTAACGCTGTTGCCAGAATGGTTAACACACACACACACACACACACACACACACACACACACACACACACACACGGTGAACCTTCTTAGTTACCTGGGTCGTGGATGAGTGGCAGCCATGTGTTATAATACTCAAATGTTCTTGAAGATGCTCAGAGCTGCCCTTTTCCTTGAAAGGTCCTATTGCTTGCTCAGATTCTGCAGCTGGTATTACTGGGACACAAAGGCATTCCCACACTCCTAACTGACACAGGGCTGTGAACTGCTAGGAGAGGGCATGGAGAAGGGCAGTGTTCCCAGGTCTCTTGGGTGACTCACACTATGTGGTATCCATTGCGATCTACTTGCCGGAGATAGAGACCAAAGTGCTGTGTCTACAGCACTGCTCAGCCTGGATGCCTATGCTGAGAGCAGTGATCAGAATGCAGGAGGAGGAAGGCTAAACCTAGCCAGTACATGTGAAGTCCAGGAAGGGGCCAAACCAGGATGCATGACCTGAGGATTGAAGCACAATGGCCAGATATCCTGTGATGAGAATAGATCAGGGCACATGCTCAGAGAACCACTGTGAGCTCCATAAGGAGGGAACATTCATTACTTCTGACCAGGAAGCTGCAAGATCCCACACCTGCTGTAGTCCTGACAGAAGGGCTAGGGCCTCGTCACTTACCCACCACCAGCAATAAAATGTTATCATTTCTTGGGGTCAACCTAAGACTAGAGCAATTGAGCACAGTGGCTTCTTAACAGATGACCATTTGTGCCAAAATGACCTTTGGGTCTCCTGCTTTCCCTTGAAAATCTCTTTTGTAAATCTGAAACTTCCATTTGCAGGAATGTTGGAGCAATGAGCTTCAGGTTCCAAAGACTATTAAAGCAATGTATACATTTTTTAATCAGAATGACCTTGACAGCCATCTAGTCAAGCAACCAAGGAAACACTTGAATGACAAAGACTCAGTTTACCTTTGCCTGAATCCAACTGAATTATTCTGATATATTTGCTATTCATTATGTGTAAGGCAGACTCAGAGCCATGCATCTTACTGTTAAAATCTCCGGCTTACACTGATTTGCTTTATTAATCTCTCCTGATGCTACTAGAACCTGAACAAGGCATACTTTTGACCTGTGTTGTCTCTTAATCTTTGTTCTCCTGACATGGTAGAAAGGGCATGGAGTTAAGAAAAGCAGACTAAGATGATTATTGCTTTAAGCATTATTTACCCCTGATGCAGAAATTAGTAATTTCTATGTAGTTTCTGATTTTTCTTGCTTTGATTACTTAGCAATCATATATAAATGAAGTCAACCATTTAAAATTTATTCTACTAATGAATGTAGTTTTGTGTGTGTGGTGTGTGTGTGCATGTGTATGTATGCGTGTGTGTGTGCATGTGTGTATCAGTGTGCATGTATGTGTGTATGTGGTGTGTGTGCGTGTATGTGTGTGTGCGTGTGTGTATGTGGTGTGTGTGTGTGTGTGTGTGTGTATGTGTGTGGTGTGTGTGTATGTATATGTGGTGTGTGTTTGTGTTGTGTGTGTGGTGTGTGTGTATGTGTGTGTGCGTGTATGTGTGTGTGTATGTGTGTGTGTATGTGTGTGTATGTGTGTGGTGTGTGTGTATGTGGTGTGTGTTTGTGTTGTGTGTGTGTGGTGTGTGTGTGTGGTGTGTGTGTGTATGGTGTGTGGTGTGTGTGTGTGTATGGTGTGTGTGTATGTGTATGTGGTGTGTGTGTATGTGTGTGCGTGCGTGCGTGTGTGTGTGTGCATGTGTGTGTATGTGGTGTGTATGTATGTGGTGTGTGTGTGGTGTGTGTGTGTGGTGTGTGTGTGCATGTGTGTGTATGTGTGTGTACGTGTGTGCATGTGTATGTGTGTGTGCATGTGTATGCGTATGTGTGTGTATGTGGTGTGTATGTGTGTGTGGTGTGTATGTGTGTGCGTGTGTGTGGTGTGTGTGTGGTGTGTGTGTATGTGTGTGTATGTGTGTGTGTATGTGTGTGGTGTGTGTGTGTGCATGTGTGTGTATGTGTGTATGTGGTGTGTGTATGTGGTGTGTGTGTATGTGGTGTGTGCATGTGTGTGTGTGTGTGGGGTATATGCACAAGTGTGCTGGTATCCTTGCCCAGTGAAGTCTGTGTGGAGGTAGAGGTTGATATCAGTTGTCTTCCTCAATGGTTTCTCCACATTATTATTATTATTACTATTATTAGGAAAGAGTCTTCCTGTGGCCTCAGCTGGCCTAGAGCTCACCATGTTGACAAGGCTTGGCTCCATCTTAGAGAGATGGCAGATCAGATCAAAGACACGCACCATCATACCACCACACCCGGTTCTCCGTTTATTTCTTGAGGCAGGATCTTTCACTGAACCTGGAGCTTTGCCTTTTGTTTAGAATGGCTACCTAGCAAGCTCTGGGAACCTGCCTGTTTTCACTCTCCTCAGTACTTGGATTAGAGATGTGGGCAGCCATGTCTGGCTTTATGTGGTTCTGGCAATTCAAACTTAGGTCCACATGGTTGTATTCCACCATTTTACAAACCGAACCATCTCCCCAGCCTTCCTGAATGCTTCTTAGTTTAAGCATTCTGACTCTTTTTAGTATAATATTTCTTTAACCCTCCAGGTAGAGGAATATTGTCCTACAAATCATTCATGTTTCATGAGGCCAACTGCAGAATTAGTTTTTCTACCAGGATGCACCACAATGATGCCAACCTGGGACCACGCAGTGGCTCCAAATGAACAAATGAGTGACTCAAATACTCCCAAGTAGATCAAGGTTCCCTCTCAAGCCTATGAAATTCACTTTTGTTTAGAAGTTGTGGTAGCTGCGAGTTAAGAGGCAAGCAAGTGTACTGGGTATTTGCTGCACACCTGTTCATGCATCAGTTTACTTAATATTTTAATTTACATTCCAGGTAGCTGAGTGGTTAAGGTTTGCCTCTGGAGTTGCACTTAAAGAGCTGGGCTATGAGTCTTCAGATTAGAATGCAGGCAGATGTTGGGACTAAACACATCTCTTAACAGTCACAGTGGTTACACTTCAGGAAATCAAAATCTCACCTCTTTCTTGTACAGACTTGCAAGCATGTGCCAAGAGAACCTATTCTCTGAAGTCTCTAAAGATGAGGGCCTTTCAGTTTTCTTCACGCATTACTGTTTCTCATGTGTTCTCTGCATCTGTGTGCGTCTCTCCTCTTGGAACTCTTACTGTCTTTATGAACTTGGAGCTGAGAGAACTTGCCTTATGTTCTCTGCACAGTGTTGACATCCCAGGAGTCTGACTTGCTGGCCCAGTTAATCATGTGCTTGGCAATATCTTTAGTCTCACTTCCCCAGGTGGCAAGGATGACGCTGGAGACACCATTCCTTGCTTCCTTTCATGTGGCCCACAGTATTCACAGCATGGTGCTGGATTCCTAGGGTGCAGCAGAACTGGCCTTGATCTACCAGGAGAACACCAAACTTCAGGTTTTTTGAACTCAGTGGGAAGTGGACACATTCCATTGATGTGCTTCTAGCTTTGGCTCTATCCTAGAAATTTCAGGAAGCTCTGCTATTTAGGTATTCTGACCTGAGTTCTCTGTGCATGGTCCTGCCATAAGGAGCAGTTGGTAAAGATTTGGGCCTTTGGCATCTCTTCCTCCTTAGTGGGGAGACAGGCATGATAGAAATGATTTGGGCATTAGAGTTAGTCAAGCTTGTTTGACTCTGGTGCCACTTACTGCCCATTATGTGAATATATATAAAAAATACTGAACATTTTGAGCCTGACAAACAAATATACACCTGTTCATTGAATGAAGAATAGAATTATCTTGATGCTTATGAAGAAAGCAGGACAGGACCTGATATTCTGATGTTCTGAGATTCACAATGGACATAGAAGAACAAAACAACTAAGTTTGACTTCACAAATCTTTGTAGGACCTTCAGAAGGTAAGTTCCAGTCCTTTTAGAATTTTGAATATTTAGATTAAAATTTGGGTTTTTTCTTCTAACAATTCAAACTTTCATAAAATGGTATTTATTGCAGCATGAAATCACATATATTGTGATGTAAACATGTATATGTGATAGGGACATCCTGGAAACCCTGTGGTAAGTAGTCTGTTGACTAAACTGCACATTTTAACATCTTCCTAAGGCTTTAAAGATGTGTTGCACTGTCTGAAATGTCAAGATACATTTTCTAATCTAAAAGTATTTAATCACTTGATTTTATTTTTGTTTTGAGTCAGAGTCTTGCCATGTAGCCTAGACTGATATTGAAATTTATAATCCTCCTACGTCAGCTTCCTGAGATCACTGATTTTTTTTTCAGTGAACATATTCCAGAACTGGCACCAGGGAGCCATTATTGTTAATGCAAAGACATTTAAGACTTTCCTGCAGTGGTCTGCGTTTCTGTACCGTGCATAAGCTAGCCCTTTTTTCTTTTCTACTGGCAATCTTAGAGAACATGTTATCTGTTCACTCTGTTTTTAATTTCCTGTATGTGTGTGTGTGTGCGCGGACACATGTACACATGCCTCTGCATGGGTACACATGTGTATGCCAGTTCATTTGTGTGCTCATGTGTGTGAACAATCACATATGTCTTCTTCAGGGACCAACTACCATTTGATTTTTTTGAGACATGGTCTCTCATTGACCCGTAAGTCACTAGATAACTGGCTATCCAGTGAGCCTCAGGGGCCACCTATTTCTTTCTTCTCAGTACTGGGACTACCCAGCTCTGCTTTCTAAATCAGGTTCTGAGGCTCACATTCACACCCTTATGCTTGCAAGACAGTTTCCTGTCACAGTCATCTCCCTAGCTACTTCCCCCTCACCTCCGTTAACATCTCTGCATCTACAAGCCATCTCTCTCCTGTTGCCTGGTTATGTATCTTCTTACCATCTGAAGTGAGTTTGGATTCCAGAGTCTCTTTGGCCTGAGCAAGGGAAAATGGGCCCAGTCTCTTTCTGAATAAAATGCACAGGGTGGGTGGATTGTTTTTTCTTCTTCTTTTTCAGTCTTAATTATATAACTGAATTATGGAAAACTTAGCTGTTTCCCAAACATAGCCATAAAATCTGGACTTTTTTTTTTCCTTAGGATAAAAAAAAAGTACACAGATTTCCTTTCTTGAGAGCTCGACAGTCTGGAATATTTTAGGCACAAGGACATTAAGGAGGTGGAAAGCAGGCACATGAAATTTGTGCATTTACACCAAAGTCAGGCTTTTTCTGGTTTTACTAATGGAAGGTGATTATAGAACATTTTAATGTCAGAAAGGTTTGAAAGGCATTATGATTCTCAGCAGATCTTAAAGCTCTTTGACTTAATGACTAGTGCGTTGGAAAAGTGCTCTTTCTCTCTCTCTCACACACACACATACACACACACGTGCAGAGACATGCACACATGCACCACACATACCCTGTGAATACAACAGTAAGAATCAATTCTACCAGTTTCTGTTGTCCCTTCAACAACTCTTGCATTGCTGTCAGGAGGCTCCAGGCACGCAGTGCCCCTTTAACTGAACTGAAACGCCCTCACATAAACTATGAAGATGATCGAGCCATATTTGATGCAACCGTATCTCATTTTGCTAACGCTCACAAATTAAAGGTATCTGTCACTGCCTCCGTAAAACCATAAGGGAACATCTCCTATCTCATGAATTTCAGAGTATGCAGCCCTGGAAGGCAGGGGCCAACTCAATGGTAAGTTGATACCCAGCTCACATACTTTGTCTAGTCGGCATGAAAAATGCATCTGTGCAAAGAATGTGAAGTCCAGTCTCCGTCAGAGCCACAGGGCATCGAGCACGGTAGGACAATTATGCCAGATCAGAAGTCTGATCCACAGACAGGAGGCACTGAGGGCGGAACTGCTTTCCTGTGGATGGTCTCAGCTACTGTCAGTCCACACTGCTTGGTGGCTGTCCTTTGCCTTCCTTGTAAGACTCAAGGCCTGCAGTCTCACTCAGTGGCTTCCTAGAGTCAAGCTTGAGGAGGAAGCTCCCAGCAGTCATGGGTTCTGGTGCTGATGATTGGAACTGGAAAGCATGTTCCTCCTATCACTGCTACCTTCCAGTGAGCTCAGAGCAGAGACCCTGGGCTTGTGCGTACTGGCTTCTCACACAGCCTCAGTGGCTCCAGCATGCATTCATCAGTTAGTTCTCTGTCTTGATGAAAAACCACTCATTGATCTGGAAAATGAGATTTCTTTCCCATCAATGCTGTCCTTTGTCCTTGAGCAGATACCCACTGGTTTGTTACTCCTCAAGTACAGCTCAGGTCTCAGGGCTTCCTGTTATACATTTCTGTTAGTCAAAAGCTTCCTTTTGGACTAGGGAAGTAGCTCAGTTGAAAGAGTTCTTGTTTAGTACCCGTGAAGTTCTGGGTTCAATTCCCAGCACTGATAAACCAGACATAGTGTTGAAGGCTTATTATTCCAGTACTCAGGAGATAGAGAAAGGTATCAGAAATTCAAGGTTATTCTCTACTACATAATCAGTTTAAGGCCTGACTAATATATAAGAGATTTGGTCTCATAAAAGGAAAAAAAATGTTTCTCAGTGCTCAAAAAAGGTAGACCAGGTACTGTTTCCTTTTCTCACTGTGGCCCCTGGGGCATTTCACTTCTGATGCTGCAAGCTCCTGTGGATGGGAGAGCTCACTCTAATCATCCACCTAATCATTCCTTTTTGTTTATAAATGTTTTACCACCTGGTTATTTTTAAAGTTGGTGCCACTATAGCAGCTCATTCTACCTTTGCACAATTACATTTCTGAAGCCAAGTTCATATTATAGCTCCCCTAGGCAACAGAGTTCTAAGCATAACTTTTCCTTCACTAAATCCCTCTGAATGTGGTGATGAGTCTCCATAGGTTTAAGTACCTCCCATGGGTTTAGGGTGCCCACATCTGATAGACATCCCCTAAAGGAGGTCTTCTGCTATTATTTAGGGAACACATAGGTTTCTGCTGGTGTTGGTGAGTGATGCAAGTCTTTATGGAGCAGATTAGAAATTTGTGTGTGTATATATGTGTGAGTGTGTTTGAGTATGTGTGTGGTGTGGATATATGTAGTATGCATCTGTGGTATGAGTGTGTGTAGTTTGGGTGTCTGTGATTTGTATGAATGTGTGAGTGCACATGTGTACACATGTGAGTGTGTGCATATGCAATGGCATGCATGTGAAGCTCAGAGGTAATCCTGAGTAAGTTGGATCTCTCTTTTCCTCTATGTGGCTCCCAAGGACCAAACTCAGCAAGTGCCTTTACCTGTGGCTCAAGTCAGTTCTTTTGATCTTTCCTTGTGTGTGTGTGTGTGTGTGTGTGTGTGTGTGTGTGTGGGGTGGTGTGAGGATGGTGAGTGTGTGTGTATTTTGTAGGTGTGTGGTGATTTGTATGAATGTGTGTGTGTACATGTGTCAGGGCATATATGTGGAGGTCAAAAGATAACTTGAGGGAGTTGGTTCTTTTCTAGCACATGGATTCTAAGGGTCTAACTCAAGCCTCCAGGCTTGGCAGCAAGTATCTTTAACTGCTGAACCTTGTCAGTGGATCAAGTCAGTTCTTTTGATCTCTCTGTGTGTGTGTTTGTGTGTGTGTGTGTGTGTGTGTGTGTGCCTGTTAACAGCTGTCTGACTCTTTTGGAAAGTTGATTTGGGAAAGGAAAACAGAGTCTGCACCTTAGGTGTAGTCATCTGTTAAGACACACGATGCCAGACATTGCAGCTCAGAGCTAACCCTCGGTTCCGTTTCTTCCCTGACGGGTGTGTAGGTTTAGGTGCTGGGAAGCTTGGCCAGCTGTTGGGAGGAAATCTTTGGCATTCTCCTTTGTTAGGTTTGCACTGGCTTCTCTACTCTGCTGTTCAGGGGCCTTCATGGAACTTCTCGGCTTGGCAGACAGTTGTCCTGCTTGGTTCTGCACCTTCTGTGGTAAGATTTCTGTCATGGGCAATGAGCCAGTTGGCAATATAATATCAGACTAAGTAAGTCCCACAAGCTCATGGTGGCACGGGGACTTTCTGCTAGTGTTTTTGAAGGACCGTTACTTGAGTGATAAAAGCACAAACAACAAAATCAAAAGGGCTTTCCATATACTCTGGAGTCTAGATTTAGAATAAATCAGGTTGTACTTAGTCTAATGAAGCCAGACATTTCTTAAATATAGTATAAAATCTATAGACAAGATCGAGGCTGGGGAGATAGCTCAGTTGGCAAAGTGCTTGCTGCAAAAGCACGAGGGCCTGAGGAGTGGATCTCCAGAACCCATAAAAATGTCATGTGTGGTGGTATCCCAGTGTTAGGTACAGAGACAGGAAAATCCTTGGAGTTTATTCGCCAGTTACCTAGCCAAACCAGGGAGCCCCATGTCCAGAGAGAAACCCTGTCTCAAAAAAGAAGATGGGTAGCTCTGGAGAATGATATCTGAAGCTGTCTTCTGGCTTCCACATGCATTAACACACACACACACATTGAACCACACACACATATGCACCAGCATGCCTCTCCTACTTTGACCTTAGAGGCTGTTGTCGTACCTTCTGGCTGAATCTGAACACACAGCCTATGTTACTGTGGAAACGGCACTGTGATTACATATGTGTAGAATATCAGAGATCGAATGGTCATGTAGAAGAGGAAGATATGTTGTGACCTTCTCAAATCCCCACCCTATTCGGATAAATCCAGTCACTCCTAGGGGATTTGATCTTTCTCTTTGGAAGTTATCTATAGAAACTGTGAGCCATAATAAGGGAGGCATCCTTTCTGTGACAGAAGGCCGTCTGTGAACATGTGCGACTATGGACTGGAGGTATTGGAGATGATGTTCAGGCTTGTCACCCCTAGGTTGCCTGTCCACTGGACTCCTGAACTCTTCCTGCAGCTAATTAATCTTAACCTCTAAAGGTCACCATGGGATGTGCAAACAGTGGTGGTGATGGTAAATAAGGATCTTTTTGTGATACAGATATGAGTACACCTTCGTTATTGCTTTGGTCTTCATCCAATGCCATGAGGTAAAGAGGACCAACGTTCTGCAAATTAAGAATGCCCCAAGGAGGGAGTTCAGATCTTGCTTCAAAGTTCTGTCACCTGGTGTATGACAACAGTACAGAAGGGCTATGGGATGGTATCAACAACGAGGGGCTGAGTCCTCTCGTCTTGACACATGCCTTGGGGAAAGGAGATGGCTTTGACCAATAGAACATGTGGAGATAGTGCCCAACCCCAGCCCTAGGAGGCACTCATGCTTCCTCTCTTGAATTCCTGACTTGTCACATCGGAGGGAACTGGAAGTGGGGCGAGATTGTGAACTCTCAAAGCCCGCCCCCTGTGACATATTTTTTTCAGTAGGATGCACCTCTTAAAGGCTCCATGAACTCCCCTAACAGTGCCACTAAGTGGGGACCAAGAGTTGAGTCTATGGGCAACAAACATTTCTCCTTCAAATCACAACACTGCCTAGGCACAAACAAAATGCGGAGATGGCTAGGATGTTCAGAGTGCTAGTAGTACTGCATGGAAAAATCGTCACCCGAAGTCAGTTGTGGCCAGTGTTAAGATCAGGACTCAGGCAGGCTGGTGACTTAGGCAGAACTTCAGATTTTTAGTACTTTAGAGCCTGGAAGCTTCCATAGTGCTTACACTGCTTTTACCTCAGCATTACTGAGCATCTAGAAAATCACCCATGCTCTCTCTGACCTGGATTAGAAAACATGAGGTTGAAGTAGTGGAAGAAACAGCAATTCCAGATCCAGTGTGAGAGCCCATGTCTTCCGTCCCTACAACGTCCCCTTTGCTCCATTTTGTCACATGTTTATCTGCTCATGAGCATTACAGTTCTCACCTTTTGTGAAGTGTTCTCACTCTGGCAGAGCAGAGTGAATTCATGGGGCTGGCAGAAGTATATTCTTGGTCATTTTCCCAGTTTTTTCACAATGAGTGCATGGGACCAACAAACAATGGGGTTTACGATCAATCACTACTAGGATGAATGGCCAATACACAGGCCATTAGAATCCAGAAGGAGGTACTTCACAGCATCCATTTGTCCCATCCCTAGAATATGACACAGGCCACCTGAGATCTGACTTAGGCAATATGCGTGGGAGTCTGTTTGACCAGAGCCTCACAGGGCCGCCTCTGTGGAACTGCTGCAGAGGGTTAGGAGACAGCAACAGCCCACCAGGGATACAAACATTGGAAGGAAACTAAGGTGTATTGTGCCTTGCCTCTGTAGGCAGAGCACCACCTGGGGACAGCTCCATTTGGTTTAAGCTGTGCTTCTATTGTTATAGGCTTTGTGACCCTGGGTATATTTTTTTTCCTCACCCAAATTCTCTGTTTTTACATGCCAACGACAGAAACATACCATCTAAGTTAACAACTGTCATGAAAAGATGGCACTGGCTTGTATGTACTATGAAGGCATATGACATTCAAAGTGAAGCTCTGAGGCCAGATGGAGCCCCATTTTACACTGGCCAGTGTAGTCCCTAGAGCAAAGTGTGTCTAGTCAGCCATGAGCAACTGAATGGGAATAAGAAGGGAGAGAACTTGTTATCCAGCTGTGTTTGAGAGGCCAGTTTCAGAAGATGCCATCCCTTGTGAGAAGTTGGACACTTAGTAGGAACCTGGGATAATACAGAATTGAAGAACAGGAGACCTCTTAATAACAAGGGTTCTGATGAGGGGCTTAGTCATGGAATAGACTGGAGCTGCCCAGCACATCCAAGGGATGTTGCCTCCTGTTTCCATTGGTGAAGCCTGTACCGGGTTGCCAATGGTTGATAAAATTAGGACTGCTAGCTACTAAGCACTCTGTCAAGCCAGGTAGTTAAGCATCCTATGTACTTTCCCAACTCTACTGTCCACTGAAGTATCTGTACTGTTACTTCTTTCTATTCATGAGACAGTTGCAGGTCAAGCAAGCTCTGTGATACCCCAGGGACCATGTTAGTCAGATCCCACAGTACCCTGACACACCTAGGATCCATGCTCTTCAAAACATCACACCATCGTGGTGATTCTTCATTGCACTGACTTGCACTATGGGCCCAGTACATGTCTAGAAAAGTACCCCATTCCAGAAGAGATTGGGTGGCACAACCACATCCTTCTTTAGAACCTTTCCCGAGTCTTCCTGCCCCTCCCTCTAAGATGGAAACCTACCAAGGATGTTAACACTGAGGCCTGTTCATACCACTAAGCAGCCTTCCTTAACCTTGACAATTCTCTCTAGTCCTTGTATCCTAACAGACTGAATTAGAATTTAGTTGGTCTAATAAAACACGGTTTTTAGAAAGGCTTCAGGTTCTTATCGTAGCTATGTGTAAGACACAGTGATAGCCCATTTGTCTTTCTGCCCGGGCACAAGCATATCCTCTGCCAGCCACAGGGGTACATTTGTTCTTATTGCTGGGTCTAAATGGAGACAGAACTATCACACAAAGTTCATAGTTTTATTTGTTTATTTTGTATGGTGTTTTGCATGTCTATATTTTGCAAAAGGTTTCTCAGTCTGTGGTTTTTCTTCTTATCTTATTGGCAATTCTTTCATGGAACAAACATTTTAATAATCTAATGAGGTCCAGCTCATCCCTCCTCTCTTTTTGGAATTGTGCTTTTAGCATCATAGTTAAATTAAATTTTACCACTATTCCTAGTGTCATTTGAATTTTTTCTTATTTTATCTTCTAAGAATCTTACAATTTTTTGTGTATACATGTTTGGATGCTTGTGTGTGTGTGTGTACGTGTGTGTGCAGTTTCATATTGTGTATGTATGCATGCATGTGTATACATATGTGTGTGGAATCCAGGGGACACCTCAGGGGTTACCCTCAGGAATATTGTCCACTTCCTGTGGCAACATCTCTCATTGGTCTGGAGCACAGGGATTTCACTTGATTGGCCTGTTAGCAAACCCCATGGACTCTCCTGTCTCTGCCTGGGGTTGCAAGTGTGTATCACCATGCCTGACATTTGTTTGTTGATTCTGAGGACCAAACTCAGTACTCATGCTTTTAAGGGAAGCTCTTAACCGACTGAGCCATCCACACAGCCTTAGGTATATGTTTTAGCCTATAATTCATTTTGAGTTTGTCTTTATGAAGAAATAAAATGTGCGTATAAATATTTTGTATGTGGATGTGAAATTCAGCTATTAGTTTTCTCAGCATCATTTGTTTAAAAGCACCTGTGCTCCATGGTACTATCTGTATTCCTTGGCCAAAGATTAGGGGTGTCTGTGTGATCTGTTCTGGGTTCCCTGCTCTGCCCCACTGAACTTTTTGTGTGTTCTTTCCACAGATATCATTATTCTCATAACTCTAGCTTTACAGTAAGTCTTGACCTAGGTTGTGTCAACTTGTTCTCTCGTGCAATATTGAGTTGATTATTTTGGATCTTTTCTTCAGTCTGTAATCTTCAGAATCACTGTGTTTATATCTGTCAGACAGTTTTCTGGGGTTCTCAGGGAGGTATCACCGAATCTGTAGATCAAGTTGTGAAGAACTGGCTCTTGACTATTGCGCTTTCCTATTCATGAATGTGGGATGTGTGCTGGATAGCTTTAGCTGTCAACTTGACACACCTGGGTTGAGTGAGCCTCAGCTGCTGAATTGCCTCCATTTGAACTGGCCTATGGCTTTATCTGTGGGGTATTTTCTTGATTGTTGAATGAAGTGGGAAGGCCCAGCCCACTGTGGGTGATGCCACTTCTGGGCAGGCTGAGCATGTGCCAGAGGAGCAAGCCAATAAGCAGCCTTCCCCCATAGCTTATGCTTCAGCTTCTGCCTCTAGGTTCCTCCCCTGAGTTTCTACCTTAGGCTCCCTAAGAGATAAGCTGTGAACCTGAAGATGTAAGCTAAATAAACCCTTCCCTCCCTAAGTTGATATTGGTCAGAGTGTTTTGTCAAAGCAATTAAAGGCAAACTAGAACAGAAATTGGTACCAGGATCCTGCGATATTGCTATGACAGACCTGACCTTGGTGTTTTGGGGAAGTTTTTGGAAATGTTTGAAACTTTAGGCTGGAAAAGTCAATGAATACTTAGAGTTTGTTGTAGTGGAGCTTGGAACAGTTATGCTGATAAAGGTGTGGACGATGGAGGCCTGGCTTGTGAAGCTTCAAAGGGAAGCGGAGACTATCAGAGCTGTTTGTGTGATATTCTGAATTGAGAATCTGTGATTTCTGATCAGCTGGAGCTGAAGAATCAGTTGTGATTAAGAAGAGACGAGAACCTGAAGTGAAACTTTTGTTTTATTGGGACAATTGATGCTGGTTAGCTAGGGCTGAAAAATCTGCTGTAAGTAACAAGAGACCAGCATCACTGTGGAAATCTTCTGGAGGTATTTCCTCAGGATTAGCACACAGAAACTTTGTGTGGAAGCAAGATCTCCATCCCAAGCTGGAAGCAGAACTTGGTAATGTGTAAGAGTCTCCTGCAAGGTTCTGATGTTGAAAGCATGAAGGGGTCTCAGAGAGAAGCTGAGGGTCGGCACCCTGGCAGGCCAGGAAGGCCATTGTTGAAAGTACAATCTCATTTGCAGTGGAGACCCTCAAGATTGAAGGGGTCATAGAGAGAATCTGAGACTTTTCACCCTGGCAGGCCAGAAATGCCCATTGGCAAGGGGTGTAGCCTCAGTTTCAGGGGAGACCCTAGCTTTTGGAGATACTGGGACCATGAAATAACCATCAAGGGCAGCAGCAGGTGTAAAATGGAGTCTGCCTGAGTCTGCCAGATGAGCTGTGTGTGATGTGGACACCAAAGCCAGAGAAGGAGAACTCCTGAAACCCTTTGGAGCCCAGAAAATTGTAAGTGAATCCTAGATGTCCAGCCTTGAGCTATTTGATGAATTTAAGTTTTGCTTAGGTGTGCCTGATTCTTCCTTTTGAAATAATACGGTACTTGTTTTGGAATTTATAGGAGCCCACAGTTAAGAGACTTTTAAAAGATATTGTGAACTTTTAAGTGTTTGGATTTTTTAAGAACCGTGGGACTTTTAATGTACTGTTTTATGTTGTGATATTAATATTAACTTTGGTGACCAGAAATGGAAAGCTTATGGTTTAATAGTGATGTGTTTGTGTGTTAAGTTTGACAAGGGGACAATTGTGCTGGATCGTTTTAGTTGTCAACTTGACAACCCTGGGTTGAGGGCGCCTCAGTAGGGAAATTGCCTCTATTGAACTGTGGCCTTGTCTATGGAGTATTTTCTTTATTATTGAATGATGTGGGAGGGCCCAGCCCACTGTGCTCAGTGCCACCCTTGGGCAGATTGTTCGTATTATATAAGAAATAAGGCTGAGCATGGGCCAGAGGTGCAAGCCAGTAAGCTGCATTCTTCTTTGACCTGTGCTTCAGCTCCTGTCTCCAGGTTCCTGTCCTGTGCTTGTACCTTGGGCTCCCTCAGTGATGAACTGTGACCTGGGAGATAAAAGCTAACTTATTCTTTTCTTGCCAGGTTGATATTGGTCAGAGTATTTTGTCACAGCGATTGAAGGCAAACTAGAACAGGATATTTATTTCTCCTTTGATTTCTCTCATCAGGATTTTTTCATTTTTCTCACATAAACACATGAATTGAGTGCCATTGTCCCCCTAAAACTCACATATGGATAGTTTAACTCTGAATTTATGGCATTATGAGATAGTAACTTCTGTTAAATTTTTACAGTAGCAAAACCAAACCAAACAGCTCCTTAAGGGAAAACTGATCAAGAGAAGTATCTCTGGCCTGGGTGGAACTCTAGCTTTCCTGTTTTGTGGGTCAAGCATCTGGTCATAGGACCACCCCTAGAAAAGGAGTGAGGTTTAAAATAGGTCCTGCTAAAGACATAGGCAGGCAGGATATCTAGTCATTAATGAGATACGCACTTTTCCTGCCCAGAATCCCTGTTCACTGGGTCTGTGCTTATGGACCAGGTCACAGACCCGTAGCTTTTGAAGTCTGCCCACTTTCTGAAATCTGAATTCTTCAGAAGAGTATAACATCTTCTCTTCTTTATATCTCTTTTCTTACTATGCTTTTCCTAATGCTGTGAGCTGCCCCATATCTTGGATTTCGTTGCTTTCTCTCTAAACCTAAGGAGCTCCTTCTCTACCCCCTGGCTGCTAGGCCACCACCTGTCTAATCTCCATTCCTATTCTACACTAGGTTTATGCCCCCTCCCCACCTCCATCCTTCTCATCAAGGCAGCTCCTGCAAATTAAGACTTCCCTGCCCTGAGGATTTTTCCTTACATTCTAATAAAATAGTCCTAAATCTTCCTAAGTCCATTCTTAAATTCATTTACAAATGAGTAAATACTGAGAGGGGACCCTGCTTTCCCCTGTATAAAAGTGACTAAGACATGAGAGCATTTTCTTTAGAATGACCTTATCAAAGAAATCCTGAAGTGCTCTTTCAGTTGCTTCTGCCATGAGAGGTTAGTGTGCTGCATATCTTTGTAAGGATCTGAATCTGCTGCTACCTGGTTGTTGGACCTACAAGCATCCAGAGTTGTGAGAAGCAGAGCCACCCAGTTTATGTGATTTTTTTAGATAGCAACGAAATCTAATATAGATATTTTATGTGTATTTCTCTGATTTGTACATTCTTTGTTTACATTTTTGTTGATATATAGAGGAGTTATTGACTTTGCATATTTACCTTGTATCATCTTACATTTGATTATCAGTTCTAAGAGTATTTATTTGTTAATTTTTTGAGTTATTTCTGCATATACAATCATTTCATCTGTAAACAAAGACAGTTTTATTTCTTCCTTCCCTATCAATACAACTTTTCTTGTCTTATTACATTAGCTATAGTTCCTAGAACTGTATTAAAAAATAGTGAGAAGGGACATTCTTTCATTCCTCCTGATCTTAATAGGAGAGCTTCTAGTTATTCGGGGTTGCGATGTCTGCTTTAGGATTTTTACAGATTTGAGAACTCAGATTTTACTGTAACTCTGATCCTGTAGACATGATCATTCAGTTTTTACTTCTCCTTCATCTGATCAGCTTTGTCAGTTTACAGAAATACATTTAAGTATTCCTGCTTTTGGAGACCTTCCTATAGCATTCATTAAGTCTGCATTCTCCGAGGCTTTCCTACATTGCTATTACAAAATTCAAATGATCATCAGATGACTCTGTTTTAAGTTAGCCTTGCAGGACTGATGAGCCTGAGGTGGGCTCTGAGCTACTATGCTTGTTTGTTATGCACATTTTTATTTATTTATTTTTTTTTCATGCATAGGACTCTATTGTGGATAAGTGGATCCTCACAGCTTAGCAGATATTTAATTAATTCAGTCCCTCCTCTTCCAATGTATGGGAGATAAATGGAAGTTTTCCTTGTAGTTAAATCAAGCACTTACTTATTTGGCCATCTGTTCCAATAACAGTGTGCCCTGTGAAGCCTGCACAGCTTTGGCAACACTGTTTCTTCCAATCAGCTCTGGTTGTTTTTTCCAAGGTACCATGAAGAGAAGTCCAAAGGGGGGAATGGTGATGTGTGGGAGGCTTGCTCTGCTCTTTGCTCTTGTGGTTGTTATTGCATTATGTATGTTTGTTTTGTCACAGAAAAAGAAAATGATGCTTAAGATTTCTACAAGCCTGGAAAACTAAAGCACAAAAGTAGTTTGAAATTAACCTTGGTAGTTTTTGTTTTAATAGAAAAGTCTAAAATTAACTGGACTATATTTACTAACATGAATTCACTACCATCAATTTACCTTTAAACTTTGTGAAACTCTTTAGGTGTCTAGAAGAATCTTCAGCCCAATTCTATGTCCTAGATCTCAGTTCCCAAGCTCTCTACACTTGGCTTTGGTTTTTCAACAGTTTTCTTGGCTTGTTTTAATTTATAATGTGCAGAGGGCTCTTTCCTATGAAAGTCTTCTATTGCACTGAGGCAGTGCTTTACGTAGTTCAGATTTATACAACCAATTCCACCCCGCCTCCTTTCTCATACCCCATCACATTTATGGCCCAATATAAAAGGTAGTCTCTTATCAGATGGGTACATTTTCTTGATATGATGAAAAAAAATTACCCATGCCATATATTTAAACCAACTCTGGCAAACCTTCAGAGCTCGTGGAGATCTGTGGTCTCCAAAATTGGTTTGGTTAATAGCCCAGCAATTTTCTTGAATAACTAGCATGAAAAAGCCCAGAAAAGGTCAAAAAAAATTTCCCCCATTAACACTTCAAAAAAAACCAATTAATTGACTCAAAGTGCCTCAGGGAAGAGAATCTTTGTCCCAATTATAGCAAGCTCTGTTTTGAATAGAAATTTAAATTCTTTCCAGGGAAACTGCAAGAGGTGAGATCTCTCTCTCTCTCTCTGTCTGTCTCTCTCTCTCTTACAAATTCTAGGTTTTTTTCACATGAATAAAAATAGAATGGAACCCAGATAATGTCACTTGTACAAACCAGAGTCTGCTGGGTCAGTGCCACTGGAAACTAACCAGGGACTAGTGAGAGAAGGGGCTGGGGAGGAAGGGAGAGGGGGAGGGTGTGGGTGCAGAGCAGCCCACCATCTGCCGTCCAAGTCACCGCCAGCACCTCACGTTCTCTGCTCTGCTTAGCGGTAAACCAATACTCATGACATATGGATTTAAGGCCCCCTGAAAGACACTCAGGGACCTGGAGAGAAGGGGCATCTTGCATGTATTGTACCCCCTCCTGGAGGCAAGAGTGACCAGGCAACTCATTTGTGGCTTTGTCTGCTTTTGTGTACTGGATAAACAGCACCCTATTGGAAACGATCACCGAAGGATGAACCTCTACCCACTAAGGCCATCTACTAGGACAAGGGGAAAAGTCTAGGATCTATTTTCTCAAAAGAAGAATTTGCTTTCTCTCCTCAGTTTTATGTTGGAAAGCAGCGGAAGGTCCAGTAGTCAAGCAAAACCCACCTTCCATGCTGGGCTTTTGTGTCTGAGGATTGGCCAGACTGATTTGCCTGTGAGATAATTGCACTGTGTGGGTGGAGCTGGATGTGGGCTGTTAACCCCATGAATGCTGGAGGGTTGTGAGCACAGGGCAGGACCTGGATCCCATCTACTTCCTTAGAATATATAACATATATGTATATATAATATTATATATATATATATGACAGAGTTATCAATAACTTTTAAGAATGAAATTTCTATTTCTAAGAGCAATTGATCTATAAGACTTCAAAGGGGAACAATATGAGCATAAAATATTAGAAAATGAAGCATACGATTCCAGTGTCCATTCACAATGGTTAATTGTAGTGGCTAATAGAATTATCACTGACTATTTTCACTAGTGGATGGCTGCCCTGTGCTTCCTACAACTTTTTATCCTAGAATGTAGGTTTGATTTTCCCAAATTTTCCCTAAGTAACTCATAAGCAAACATTTTGGACAGCTATTTCCCATTTCTTTTTTCTGTGAATATTTGCACATGTGTATGTTGTGCTTGTGCAATCTGTGTTCTTGTTTCTTCATGTAACAATGTCAGAAGCTCCACAGTCTCTCAAGCGATATCATTACAGGACAGAATGCTCCTGCCACTTCGTGAGAGGCTAAGGGATTCGTTTCTTCTATTTACACGTTTGTAAAGGGTTTCCCTTGTAGGTAAGATAGCCTTTGGGCTATTTTTTGTGTATACAACTAATTATCCCCTTAGGCCTGGTGAACCAAAACTTCCCAGGCGCTAACAATTTTAAGGCTCTTGACACATATGCCAAATAATTACAGGGAAAAATTACTGCAGGCTTTGTATGTAAGGACAGCTCAGGCACTCTCTGTCAGCACTGAACCACAGCCTTTTGCTAAGGCGATAGTTGCATGTGCAAGCCTATTGCATATTTATTTTCTTTCCAATTGACCCAGAGTGCATAAAACACCTTTAGTTATTCCTAAAAGCATTGCTATTTGCACCGTTGTCATTTTCTAGCAAGTGTTCTACAATCAAGCCTGGTATGTTGTTTCACAAATTTTACATTTTTAAGTATTTTAAGTTCTGAGTAAAGTTTGTGTCCTTTCGGTGAGCAGTGCATATATTTTCTGGTCTCCCAAAGGACATGAAGTTATAGCAACCCCTCCATTCCCCTGTCCACAAGGGATATATTCAAGACTTAAGTGAAGGCCTGGAACTGTAGACAGCCCTGAGTCCTACTTACACCATGCTTTTACAGACCTGCTAACAGATCAATAACAACTAAGAAGAACTACTATAGCAACATGCCATGAGACAGCTATGTGGATGTTCTCTCTCTCAAAATATCTTACTGCCTGTGATATTCACTGATATTGGGGCTCAGAGGAACCTCTGCGGGAGTTCCAGGCTTTTATGCCCCAGAACAAGGAATGAGAGTAGCATTCACGATCCACCTGCAAGGGAGGAACTAGGATGGAGCAGGGAGAAAGTTCAGCAGGTCAAAGGGCAGTGCTACCCAAATGATGGGCTTCTGGGCCCCACAGAGGGTGCTTTCTGGCTCATTCATAGAGTGTGGTCTTTCTCACACAGTCCCTACCTGCTGCGTTCAGTTGCCCATGCAACTGCATATACTGCATGTCTCATTAGCATCTTATATCTGCACCTAAGCATGTGCATTTTGATATTATAATGGGGCACAGGTTACCTTCAGACATTCTAGAGGACTTCTGACTCTACCACTGACACAAATAGGTTTCAGTTGCCCTTAGATGTGCATTTCTTTTGGTCCAACTTGTTTTTCTTTTTCTTTTTAAAATTTTCTTCCTGTATTTACATTTATTTTGTGTATTATTGTTTTGCCTGCATATGTGTAAATGTACCACATGTATGCAATGCCTCTGGAGGCCAGAAGAGGGCATTGGATACCCTGGAGTCGGAGTTACAATTTTTAGCCACCTTGTGGGTTCTGGGAACCCAATCCAGGTCCTCTACAAGAACAGCCAATGCTCTTAGCCACTAAGTCATCTTCGCATTCTCCCAAACTTGTTTTTCTCCTAGGAAAATTTCATAGGGTTTTGCATGGAGCCCTCTGGACTTCAGACTCTACTCCATTCTCTCCACTCACTGTGGTCCCTTATTATGATAATGTGATAAGGACACAATGTCTAGGTATGAAGTGAAGGGAAATGACTGCCATGAACACTGTGACTCAGTCCTAGTCTCCTTGGACTGTCTGACAGCTCATCAGGACAACCACATTGATTATAGTTTCCTGGAACACGGAAGATGGAACTATAGGTCCAGGATATTTGGCTTATGAACTGACTCACAGGGTGCCTTGGCACAGATATTAATGTTCAGGAGTTTATAGTTTACACACAGCCCTGTAGCTCCACATTCCCCTGAATGGCTAATACCTTATTTTCTGAGGGAAAGAAACCTCATCTTGAATAACAATAGCAGGTTCTCAAGACCTTCTTCCTCATGAAACATTCCATGTAGGGAACTTTATGCTTAGGCCTTCTAGGGTGAGCTGGAAGCCACTGGTGTGTGAGAAAGCATTTACTTGTGCTAAAGAATTGGTAGACTTAGGAAGTACTGGAGGACACAGCTTCTAAATTGGGTGGATAGAGTTTTGTTTGCTTGTTGCTGTGTAGGTGTGTTTGTGTGTGTGTGTGTGTGTGTGTGTGCATGACTGTATTTCTAGTTCTAGTTTAATCTCTTGTTGTGATAAAACACTCTATCCAAAAGTAACTTAGAGGAAGAAATGATTTATTTCACATTACACTTCAAGGTCACAGTTCACTATTTAGGGAAATCAGGGTAGGAACTCAAGCAGAGGTATGAAGCTGAAACCACAGAGGAACACTGCTTTTTGGGCAAGTAACATGCTCATGCTTAGCTAGCTTATTTATATAGCTCAAGACCACCTGCCCAGGGAATGGTGCTGCCCACAGTAGACTAGGCAATCCTGCATTGATTTTCAATAAACCCTCCACAGATGTTCCCACAGGCCAGTCTGATCTGGGAAATCCCTCAATGGAGATTCTTCTCAGATACCTCTAGGCTATGTGGAGTTGACAGGCAAAGTTAAGGAGGACAGATAGTAGAGAAAGAAAGGGAAAGGCTGAGGACTTCTTTCATCTCAACTAGATCATCACTGAGTAGCTCATTGGCTAGTCTTGTGTCCTTTGTTTCCCAACAGTGAGTGGGGCACTTCCCTGTGTTGGTGGCTGCTTGGGTAAGCCTCATGATCTTCAGCTCCATCTTCCAAATAATCTTTTAAATAATCCATCTCTAGTAGAAGCTATTTCTGGAACCTGTTTTAAATGTTCTTGATTTTTCTCTGATTCCATTCTGTTCATGTTGTTTCCATCAAGATTAGTTCAATGTCAAAAGTACTTGCTAAGGGATCTATGTTCAAGGCTCGGCCTCAGCTGCTTGCCTTTGACTTGAGGTCTTGGTTTCCCAATGTGATCTTGCATGTGTGTTTCCTGTTCATAGCACAGTTCCTATGGCACCTTTCCAGGGCCACCTAAGTCATCATTTTTGGGAGTTTATTTCAGAACAGAAGATTCAGTGTAGAAAGAGCTGACCATCTACACCACTGCTCAATGTGTGGTCTGGGTTTCCAATGGCAGCTCTTAGAAGTACAGAATCTCAGGCCCCTCTGAGACCCACAGGAGTGAAATGTCCTCTTTACCAAGAGCCCCAGGTGGTCTGCAGTGCTTGGAACACTGAAGCCTTTGGAAGCTCAAAACACAGCCATGGTGAAATTTCATCCTGTTTCCCAAGACATTTGCCAGATCTCTCCCGTCTCCTCTTTTCTGGGTTTTCTGAGGAAAAGGATCTTTGTGATGTGTAGAACAGACTTCTGGTTGAGAGCACTTCCAGTGTCTCTGTAAGGAGCTTCCTATGTGGGGGATGTTGGGAATCAGTGGGTTAAATGCAAAACACATTATCATAGGACAGCTGCCGAGGCACCGAATTCTGAAATCTGATAAATGAAAAATGGGCATGGTATCAAATTTAATCACATTTGTATTCAGATGTTGTTGAGAGCAGACACTGATTTATGAACTAGCAACAGACACCAGATTTCCTGGCTGTGTTATATACATATGAATGGGTGGACGGATGGATAGATAAACAGACAGTGGAATTACGCTGCAAATTACATGGCACCAGATCTGTTTCTAACCCAGATCTCATCAAACTGATATTAAAAAATACTACAGATATAATTTTTTTTTCCTGGGCAGTGATTGCTTTACTTTTATCTAGGAGAACAGTTCTTTCAAAGGATTTTCTTGCTTCATCTATTCACTGTTGAAATATCTCCTGATATAGCTTTGTAGTATTTGTGTGTAGAGACTATTTCTTAAGGAATACATCAGGAAAGAGCAGTGGCCAGATCAGGGCTGCATACCCTCCCACACTCCACAGCTCCCTAAAATGTCGACAGTGTAAAGAGCTGGTCCATGCGCTGGGAACAGTTATTGACTATGCCTTCTGATGAGCTGTAGGGTGCTGGGAAAGACAAAGCATTCGACATGAGTTAGTAATGAAAGCAGAAAGCTTGACTCACAGTCTGGTAAGGCAAGGAAGACTAGGTTTTCTGTTAGGAAGGATTAGGCTTGAGGTTTTAGGGGTATTAATTACTTTGTTCATTGAGATAGAGCCTCATGTTGCCCAAGCTGGTCTGGAATCGGTGGGCTTCAGGGATCCCCCATTTCAGCTTCCAGAATGCCTGGGGCTATGGGTGTGACTTGAAGGTACAGCCTTCAGTAGCCAGGACGCTCTATTTTAGTTCAGGTCATCGTTAGATCCCTAAAGACACTCCGCCATCCTTGTATTTTGCATTTTTTGCTAGGCCTCTCTCTAGACCCCCTTTTTGGTAGCGATTTCTCAGATTTGTCAAATCTGGCTAAATTGTATTCATCTTTTAAGGGTCAGATAGATATATTCTTTCCTTTTCATTTTATTTTTGTTGATATTTAACTATTTCGAGTCAGGGTTCAGTACAAGCAGACTGTAAATGCTCTGAAGATATGAGGATGACCTTGAACTTCTGATTGTCCTGTATGTACTTCCTGAGCACTAGACTCACAAGCATGTGCCATCATGCCTGGTTCGTGAAGTGCTGAAGACTGAGCATAGAGTTTTTTGCATGCTAGGCAAGCCACCTACTAACTGATCTAAAGCCCCTCCACGAGAGGTCCCCTAGACACTTCAAGTGGGAAGACACCCTCCCAAGCCCACCTTGCTCCTTCAGCCAACACAGCTTATACTGCTCACTGAGAATTCATTACCAGTCTAAATTTCTAGTTATCTTTCCACGTGTTTGCTTTATCTCCTTAATTAAATTATCTCCTCAAGAGGGAGGACCCAGTCGTATTGTTGAATCATTCACACAGCCTAAAGCAGTCTGCTGTGTGGGGGAAGTATTGGTGGATATTTGTTAATTGATTTGTTGAAGAAAAAATTTTTTTTTCATGAACACATTCCAAAGAAACAGTCAAATTGGGAGTTAGGAAGCCATCTGGCAAGAGCTGCTCAAGAGATTGCTTCCTGGCTCTCCTGTCTAAAAGGTCTCAAAATAGCTAACATTTATTGAACATGTCATTACGAGTCAGATATTGTGCCAAGTGTTTTGTAGCTAATCATCTCATGTGACCTTCCGAACAGTTTCGTGCCTTGAAGAAGATAAATATTCCCATTTCAAGATTAAGGACAGCGAAGTACAGAGAGATAACCCTTACTCTGAGGTCATGATACCATAGGTCTAAGGCTCCGACTTGGATGTTGGGTTTGTAGTCCTCAGTGCTGGAAGACTTTGTCCATACATGCGGAGACTCTAATACAGCTACCTTTCCTATCCCTTTCTCTACTGTTTTCAAAACTGAAACATACAGAGCAGAAAAGCAAGTGACTTCACAGCTGCCTGCCCAGGCAGAAGCCAATGCCTGTTAAGCCATACTTTCTGTCTTAATGTGCTGATTTTATGACAAAGAGAACAGTATATCTCTCTCCTTTCCTTTCTTCCTTCCTTCTTTCTTTCTTTTTCTTTCTTTCTTTCCCCTCCCTCCCTCCCTCCCTTTCTTCCTTCCTTCCTCCCTTCCTTCCTTCCTTCCTTCCTTCCTTCCTTCCTTCCTTCTTTCCTTCCTTTCTTCTTTCCCTTTCTATATAAAGCCAGGGCTTGCTGTTGATCTCTATAAGACCTAGAAGCTAGTTGAACACACATGACAGAAGCATGTATACAGTTATTCAGCTGAGCTCAACTGATTGCAAGTTTGAGATCAACCTGGGTTACATAGTAATGAGTTTAAGGCCTGCCTGGGCAACTTAATGAGGTCCTCTCTCAATAGTAAAGAAAGTCACAATCATGAAATTTGTAAGTAAATGGATGGAACTAGAAATGGTTATATTAGAAACTGTTATACTAAGTGAAGTAATACAGACTCAGGAAATGAACAAAAACAAAAACAAACAAACAAAAATCCATGTACGTTCTTCTTCAAATGTGGATCCTAACACCAAATCTTGATATGTGAGTATATATCCTGATGTAACGGCAAGAACCAGGAAAATGGAAAGGAACCAGAGTAGTAAAGAGAAGAAGTTACCTGAGAAAGAACAGTAGGAGACAGGTGTTACTTAAAGGAGAAACAGATAAAAAGAAGGGGTGGGTATTTAAATGGGACGGGGAGGGGAGGGCTATATGAGGAACTTTGGGGATAAAGGGAAAGAAAGAGCTCAAGAAAGGTGGGACCATAGGAGTCTGTTATCATCAAGTGAAAAATGGTGAAAATGAGGATACTTTGAATGGGGAAGGCATGGAGGGAGGTTTAGACAGGGAGAGAGAGAGGAGAGATAAATAGTGCCCAGCTAGTGTAAAACACCAGAGGGAATCATATTATCTAACAACCTAATGACAAATTACATGTACAGTATCTTGACCTGAGTCCATGTGCATATGAAGACTACATAAAAAGAACTTCCAGACAGAGAAACCTTCCTTTGAGTTTTTGGCCAGGGTAGTTCAAAAGACTCCCAAAATTACATAGGCTGTTACCAAAGCCCTGATTGCGTCCCCGAAGGTAACACCTTATTGCTGAAGACAGGACACAGAATTTAGAGCAATGGAACTGGAACTGACCTGGAAGCCATTTCTCCTGAAGTCTATTTCTCATAGCTTTGGAAATCACTATACAACCTGCTATGGGAGAATATGAATTGATGGTCTATCCTCAGCTTCAAGGCCTAATAATTGTATCAATGACCAACACAACAAATGCTGCTGCTGTAGTATCATTTTTGTCTTGGGGGTGATCAACTGCTACCTAATTGGAATTAAAGGTTACTCAATGGGCGAACACTCATGTGTGGTACTGTAAACATAGCCAAATACACATGGCTGGAGAAGTCATAGATCTTAGCGAAAATTCCAAGGCTGTCACAACCATAGACAAATATAATTTCTTGATGTGTAAAATATGGATCCTTATATTTACAGACAAATATCTCAGTCATCATTCATCCAAGAAACTTCTTTTGTACCAGACAGAGACTATTACAGATGTTGTATGATTTTTTTCCTCTGACTGGCAGAACGGACAGTGAACACTCAGAACACTGCATAAAGAAAAACTTGACTGACAGGAACCCTATCAGAGCCCAGTCTCAGTTGTGAATCATCTATTAACAAGTAGGTATTGATGAGTAGGTATTCCAATCACTCAAGTAGTCAGGAATGTATTTGTAAAGGAAATAGTATAGGTGTTCATGCTAAGGCTGATGACAAGATTTATGAGACCCAGACAAAATGATGGCACTCAGTGAGAGGAAAAGATAAGATAGATGGCCTCCCCAGTATGCAGTATCTAAGGCTTGCTAGGACTCTAGTATACTTCTACAGAGCTCAGCCACCTGATATGCATTCCCAAAATGACTAACACTTTTACACAGAAATTATGCTTACATACATGAGCTCAGATCTTAGGGGAAAACCTTTCTCTCATTTCTAGTGGCCCTGGATTTGACCCTCTCATAGACTAAAGGTTTCTTATAGCATAGCACTGCCTGAAAAGAAGAGACAACTTTGTGAATATGTGAGGCTCATCAGTGTGAATTCCAAGAAACTTGTCCTTTACATAAAGACAATTAGCTCAGTTTTAAAAAGTGGAGTCTCTACCACATTTGTCTCAAAATTTAAATAAGAGAATCAACAGTCACTGGAATCTGTTTTTCTCATATCATAGTTTTCTTAAAAGCTGACCTGCCTCCCCACTCTGCAAAGAAGTTTTAAAAGCTGTGTGGTCCAAAGAGCAGCTTGATTCCTGATGGCAGTCAACTTGGTGTGACAGCAAGTGTGACAGGCACGAGGTAGGAGAATAAGGCAGTTACAGAACACTTATCCTGGGACTGTGCTCTAATTCCAAACTGCAGGAGCTGAAAGCCAGCTTTCTGTTTAGCTGTCCTGTCCCCTTGGGCAAACCATTTACTTCTCATGACCTATATTTGGAGTAAAATATGTGATGCAAGGAACTAATTCCTGAATCGTGTAAGGATTAAGTAAGCCAATGCATTTGAAGTTTCTTAGATGGAGCCTTGCATATAAGAAGCCCTGAGTAAAGGTAAGTGCAAATTATTCTAGACACTATGATGATTATTCCTTGAAGGGTAAGAAAGGAGAGGTCCTTAGAAGAAAAGATTGAGGAAGAGAGAAAAAGAGGAGTAAGGAGATTTCAAGGTAAAACTGACAGTGTTTAGGATAAGACATATTTGTTCCATGTTGCTATTCAACGAAATTTTAAGATCTCAAGATGAGACCTTCTGGGCTTGTCTTAATTTGTGCTCTATGCATGATAACATGTGAACGGTACAGAGTGAGTGAAATGAAACAATTGCTGAAATGAAGATCACTGAGAGTCGATCTTGGAGGGTTGCAAGGCAGCGGTCTGTATGTTTCCACATGGAGATACTGTGCGCAGTGGCATTTCTCTATAGTATAGTCTAGTCCCTGCAATGATGGTGACCATTTGGTTATAACCACCCCAGCCTACAGGACTTCCCGCCACCTGCTCCCGTTCCATACTGCTCTCCACAGTTGGTTTAACAACCATCTTCTGAAATACCTGGGACCATTTTTAGAACCAGAGCTAAGACATGGAGTCTGGGTTCTATCTCAAACCAGAGGCTCTGCAAAGAGCTCATTTATTCCAGAATCAATTGCAAGAAGGTAGTGGAGCTATCATAAAGTTGCTGGAATATTTAATTTTTGATAGTCAAGTCTATCATCTTTTCAATGTAATGCCCAAGTCCTAGACATGAAGACTTCAACAGAACTGTAGCACATGACAGGCTATTACAAACAGGTAGTCATTCTTCTTCCTCATAGAACCTCACACAAATGTGTATTTGCTGTATGTCCCCCGAATCCCTGGGTAGGACCCTCCCCATTCTAAGAGTATGAAGACTTATCTGATGCTAGTCCTCTTGAAGCTCTGTGAAGATTTAGATCAAAATCAGCCATCTCTGATCAGCCAGACTCTGGAATCTAAGAAGCTCTGCAAATCACAGCAAGAGGGAGAGAAACATGTGACAGTCACACTAAAAGAGGTAGGTGAAGCACCAAGACCTCCATCTCAGAGGACCAGCAGTCATGTTGATGTTTGTATGCTTCTTGGTTGTATACTTAGCACTTTTTTCCTTCTCAATGACTGTGTGTACAAAGGCTCATTTATAATGAATACCCTAAGTCCTTAATAAAGCAAACAAAATGCCATTGTTTCCTTGACTGCTACACCAAGTCATTATTTACACTGGATGAAGCACTGTTGATCCTTAGAAATAAAACAGTGGCCCCTGTTGGGCAATTGCAGGGCATGGATATTTGTACCGTGAATATTTTTCAACTTTCTTTATCACATTTATTGTAAACCTGGGTTAAGAGAGTTTACTAGGATGTGCTGTGATACACATTGAGAAGGGAGAGTTAGGACTGGAAAGATGGCTCAGTGCTTAAGAGCACGGGCTCCTTTTGCAGAGGACCTGAGTTTGGTTCCCAGCACCCACATGCTGGCTAACAGCTGTCTATAACTCCAGTTCCAGGGCATCTGACACCCTCTTCTGGCCTCTGGGTGTACTGCACACATGTGGTATGCTTACAGACATGCAGGCAAAACACTCATACACATAAAATAAAAATAAATAAAGGAAAACAATTTAACAGGATAGGAAAGAATTTCTATGCCCTCTGACTTCTTGAAGGACCCCATCTACATCCTGTCTATTTATGAACTGATGCCATGGGCTGACCAGAAGGCAATTTTCTGCTCAGCTTTGTGTTTCTTATGTAACAACTAATACCTTGACCACGTATGATGCTTACTTAATGTTTTCCAACTGTCTATCAGGAAGGAACACAGTAAATCTCAAAATTCATTTAAAACCATATGGTTTAATATGGATACAGGACTCTTTGATCTCTAGCTACAGTATTCTTTTTGTCAAACCACTGACCTTTGATGTTGTGTGACCCTTCCCAGAGTTGCTTAAAATGGCTAAAGCTAGGCATATAGGTCTCTCTACAGATAACACACAACTTTGTATTTAGGATGCTGAGATTCTTGGGCCTCTTGAATTTGACACTGAAGAAATTTAAGAACCCAGATCATGCTTCAAGCTCTGCTCTGCAACTAGCTGACTGGACTGTTTCAGACAAATAGCTCTCTTCTGTGATTTGGGGTTTTCAGTTTTGGGTTGTTGTTTTATGGTACTGTTCAGGAGTTGGGGAAATGACTTGTGCTGGCTGTGCAACATGAGAACCTGAGTTCAGATTCCCAGAACCTATGTAAAGTTGATGTGGTCATGCATGTCTGTAACCCCAGCACTCCTACAGTGAGATGGGAGTTGGAGACAGAATTCCCTGAGACACATGTGCACTAGTACTCACACCCAGAAATGTACACATACACACTACACACACACACAATTTAAAAGGTGCAGTTCAGTGTTATCTCCTCTTTTTCTGAATAAGGCTTTCCATTTCTCTGGTATTTAAGCTGAATATGCTGTGGCTGGATAATTTCCCTAAATGACATGCAAGAGAGTGCAGAGGATATCCAGATCCTCCCTGGTCCACTGCATTGTTTGCCCTGCTCACTCTAGATCTCAGTCATTCACTTTAGTTCTATTATAGTTCAGTAATATGAGCAAAATATGAGCTTGCAAGATGTTAACAAAGTTATTATGAGATCTGGCTCACAGGAAACAGAGAGGAATCTAGAAGAGCTGGGTGACCCAGAATACAAACTGACATGCTTGATGGGATGTATTTTCTAAGAACTGGATGTAATAAATCTTTCATCTTCCTAGGAGACAGGAAAAGTGTCTAATTCCATGAAGTTCAGGGTGTGTATCAGCAAGACCATTGGTTTCCTGAATCCTGTGAGCCTGAATGATGCTGGAGCTGTCTGAAAATAAGAGTCTTCATGCATAGGGCAGAGCCACACACACACTCCAGCACAACATGCATGGGTCTTGAGCTGGAAGGGTCTTATTTTAAAAAGCCTTCACATGAGCCAAATGAATGAAGTTGCAATTTTATTGAGCTCAACTGGAGATCCTCTGAGATGAAGCCAGTACATTCTTCCCATGTGACCTTGGCTGACCTTGAATGGCCCCATGTGGTCACTCTGCCTTCTTCAGGAAAGAAAGCCACTGGAGACAGGAAAGAGATCAGCATATTCTGCAAACAGTGAGCGCTCCCATTCTTCACAGCTTTCTAGAAAAGGACAGGGTTCTTGGGATAGAATTGCTATGTTCATTTTTAAGGGTTATTTTTTAAAGCAATAATTCCTTCCCTGATCCAGCTTAAAACTAACTAAAGCAAAACAAGGGATGAGAGAGAATGACATTCTTGCTTATTTACTTTTTTTCCTTTTTTAGTATATGTGAATCTATAGTGTAGCATGTGCCTGTGTGTGTGTTCCCATGTGTTGAAAAATGTATGCAAGTGTGCATGTTTCTTTCTGTGTGTGTGTCTGTGTGTGTGTGTGTGTGTGTGTGTTTCTCTATTACTCTCCAGCCTATTTATTGAGGCAGGGTCTCTTGCTGAACCTGAAGTTCCCTGAATCAGTTCATCTATCTGGCCAGTTTGCCCCCAGACATC
The DNA here is from genome assembly GCA_035773235.1 of Eospalax fontanierii. Taxonomy (NCBI): domain Eukaryota; kingdom Metazoa; phylum Chordata; class Mammalia; order Rodentia; family Spalacidae; genus Eospalax; species Eospalax fontanierii. The sequence goes on from CM069529.1 coordinate 54,515,531, forward strand.
TTGTCTCCACCTCTTGAGCAGTGAGATCATAGACCGGCTGCCATGTTTGCCTGACTTTTTTTGTGTGGGCCCTGGTGACCCAAACTCTGGTTCTTATACTTGTGTAATAAACACTTCAGTGTCCAGCTATCTCCCCAGATCCAAGATTCTCATTTGTTCTTCTACTAACTGTATTCTAGTGCCAACCTCTATCTTGATGGCATAAAATCTCGGATAGTTGCAAAAATGGACTGGAGATCCAGACAAACACATGAGTGAGCACTAGGCAGTGAGAACAGACTGTCATATCTACATCCACTTGGGTTTCCTGTCAGCCTACAATTATTTATGTCAGTCAGAATGTGGAGAAAGGCTTTGGTGAGAGGTGACATGCAAGCCTGATGAAGAGGAAAGGCCTTCTACTCATAAGGTCCCTCTGTTGACAGGCAAAGAGCAGAAGGCAGCTCATGTCACACGTGGAGAGATGGGTGCTTGTCCTCACTGAGGTCAGAATCAGGTCCATTCACACAGCTGAGTGATAAGCCCAATTGTAGGAAGACCCTCAACCTGAGAGTGAAGAGAACATCTGAACACTCTATTGTTCATGTTCTCTCAATTAATAACTGATGTAGGAGGGCTGAGCCCACTGTAGGTGGTGCCTGTCCTTGATAGGTGGACTTGGGCTGTATAAGAAATGTCGCTGAGTGCAGTGTCTTATCGTGGTTGGTTGTCAACTTGACAGATGTGGAATTAACTAAAAAGGGAGGGAATGTCTTAATCAAATTACTTGAGGGTGGTGGAGGAAACATGTCACGGGGACGGGACTTAAGCCTTTCCCTGTTTCCACTTTTACTCTCTGCTTCCTGTCTATACGTGAAGATGTGAGATTGGACTGGCTTTCTGCTCTGGTTTTCTCCTACCTTGCTTCCTCCTCCATGACAGACTCTTCTTCCCCTGACCCACAGGCTCAATAAATTCTTCTTCTGTAAGTTTCCTTGAGCATGGTGCTTTATCACAGCAACAGAAAAGTGAGGAATCCCCTGCACAAGCCTGAGTGAGTCAGCCAGTCAGCACTGCTCCTCCGTGGTTTCTGCTTTCCGCGTTCCCACCTTCAGTTCCTGCTGTAATCATTCTCATTGAGGGGTTCTGGCATGAAAGTTGTACAATGAAACAAAAACCCTTCCCTCCCAAGTTGTTTCAGTCAGTGTTTTATTATAGTAATATAGAAGCAAGCTAGAATACCCTAGAAGTTTTGTGTGGATGAATAGTAATTACCATGGAAGATATTGTGTTCTCATTTCTACTGTTAAGTTTCACTTTAGATACATTAGCTCCAACCCATTTTATGTAGCACTGGGAAGCATTCTGAGAAATGTGGGGAGTGGGGTTGGGTGGGGAGACAGACAGAGTGACTGATATGTTATTTCTGAAGTAAAGGAACTTTTGCTGCTTGACCTGTGAACAAATGCTCTGACTGAGGTTGCCGGTATCTCTGGAGCTCTGGTATCTGTCCAGGATATAATGTAGACTTCTCAAATTCCAAGCCAGAACCGCAAATTCAGTGGGGAGCAGCCTTCATTCAGGGTCAGAACTCCAGAGTCCTGTTGCTGTTTGTATTGAATCCAGCAATCTGACCTTAGGCAAACTGTGCAACTGCTACTGAGTTTTTAAGACCAGTCTATCAAACTAGATGGAGTTAATTCCTTTGAACTTCTGGAGTCTGTATGGCTCCTTTAAGTTTATAAAGCTTTGTTTATTTGTTTTATTTGTTAGAGTAGTTGTTAAAAGGAATGTGGGATGCTGGTTAGATGAGGTTTCATAAAAAGCTTTGTGGAAAATTTTCTAGGGAAGCCAAAATTATATGTAAATTTAATCTATAAATAGCATCTTCAATAAAAGTTGTCTGCCACTTTTGTGCCTTATTTGTTAAGGTTGTGGAAGCATTAAATGAAGAGAAGGAAATGATTTCAATGTAGAGAGAATTCAGCATTTTCTTTGTTTGAGAGCAGTGTTTAATGTACAGCCTAGATTAGCCTTGAAGTCAGTATGTAGCCCAGGCTGATCTCAAACTTGATCCAGCTCCCTCCACCAAGTGCTGGCATTACAAAGGCTGTACCATTTTTGACCAGCATGAAAACAGCGTTTTAAAGAAATTAACTGCATTATTATGGTCAGTCCTTAGGATTTGGACCTCTTGTTTTATACTTTAAGTAGTTCAAAATAATCCCCATTCAACCAATAAAGCCTAAATTGGCAAATTTCAATGTACATGTTTATTTGTGTGTAATTTTTTTGTTCTTGCTGTGTTGGGCATGAAACATGAGACTTGTGCATGCTATGCAAGTGCTCTACCACTGAGCTATGTTCTCTCAATTTCATTAAACAGAGTCTTGCTATGTAGCTCAAGCTGACCTCAAACCTTCCATCTTCCTGCCTGAGCCTCCTGAGTGCTGAGGTAACAGGTAAGTCACTATGCAAGCTTGGAGTTTTTAAGGAACCTGGGGACTTTTTTACTGTCATGTGCACAAATGACACAAATCATGGTTTGCAAATGTTTTAGTATTTTGAAAATGAGAAACTGGGTATTGAGTTTAGTAAAAGAAGTGAAAACCTTTTCTCTTGGGAACTAGACTCGGAGAAAAAATGCTGACCAATTCATTTGAGTGAAATAAAAACCATGGAAAAGAAATTCAGAATCAAAAACCTGCTGTCTGTGTTGATGTGGTTTGCTGCAATGTTATTATAGGCTGAATGCCACATAGCCCACGAGTGGGCAGAGGTTTGAGAAGTAGCCCAGCTGCAATCCCAAGAGTCTGGAGGCTGAGACACAGGATCCGTGGAACAAGCTGGCTTACAGGCTAGCTGAATCGGCAGGCTCCATCTGGGCAGGGTGAGAGACCCTTGCCTAAGTAAATAAAGTGGAGACTATTGGAGAAAATATCTGATATCAAACTTTGGGCTCCACAGTAATGTGTACACACCCATGTCACCATACACATGAGTACATATGCACACATACACACACATATACATCACACATGAACATGAAAAAAAATAGGTTTGGGAGAAATAGTTCAGCTGGTGAAACAGCCAAATAATATCACAGAAGAAGGAACCTGTTTTGACTGACTCCACACATGTACGGAAAGGTTATTAATATCATGGCAAAGAGAAAATTTTAATAAGCAAGAGAATATAAGGAATTAAAAGTACAATTCTAGACATGTTGACTCATGCCTGTAATCTTAGCACTTGAGAGGCTGAGGCAGGAGGATTCTCATGAAGTTGAAGGCCACCTGTGTTACACAGTAAGCTCTAAAGAAAGTCTGGGCTACAAGGCAAGATCCTGTCTCATAAAAAGTAAAAAAACAATTGAACAAAAACCCTAAAACCCAAATAAATAAACAAAAACCTCCTCAATAATAGTCATCATTTTTACCTTTAAAGTAATAGAACTTTATTACAGTTGTGCTTACTTAATATTACATCTTTGTTTTGTTTTTATGTGAATATAACAAAATAGATTTATGCTGGGTCCTACATACAAGTCTCACTGTTCTTTTTACCAATAAGATCAGTGGGTCTGAAAGTTTTGCCAAGACACAGGAGGGATCATGTCCTTCCATGGTCTTGAAAGAAACAAGTACATTAGCTGCCTCTATCATATGGCCTCAGATATTAGGACTTAATTATTTTGTTTTATCTCATTATTCTAATTTATCTTTGGCACTATCACTGGGCCAAAATAATGCTAAAATTAAAGGCAGTTTCTTTCCCCAAATAATTTGCCATCCATGATTTTTGCTTGGAAATTTTGCTGAATGACTTCTGAGGTGAAAAGTGGATTATAGTGTGATGAGCGGGCACGGATTTCGGGAAACACAGAGGAAAGCTTTCTTATAAGCAGCCTTTGAAGAAGGCAAAGGCAGGCCTTACGAACATCGGAAAGAAGGAAGCTAGCTTTGTGTTCAGTACACACTGGCACAGCTCTACTGAGCAGATCTCCAAGTTTCCCTGGATCTGGACCCACTAGACTCTGCACATCATGAACTGTTCTACTGATTCTAAAAGATGCTCTGAAAAGCAGTCTCAGAAACTTATATGCATGACTCTAAGCAGAAACTGGTTGTTTAATGCTCCCAGAAATGGGAAGCACTCTGTGAATCTTGCACAGAGAGGCAGCTGACCCTTTTCACGGTGTTAGAGACATAACTTCCTTTAGGGTAAACCAAGAATTTCAATAAATTTTTAACAAAATCATTACTCTGAAAATGATTGGCATATCTTAGTTAAGAGGTTTACAGACCACTGAGATGGTACAGATAAAATTCAAGGTGGGGGTGAGGGAATGCAAGAAAAATTATACACCTAGACAATTACTATATGCTGAGACAACAGAACAGAGGCAAATCAAACAACTAGGAATCAAGGTCCTGTCAAATTGTTACCATCTAAGGGTGTGTTTGGGTTTTTTTTCTCAAACAACTAAATCAAAAGGCAGGAAGAATCTCAGACACAGCAGAAAGCAATAGGTAACAGATGTTATTACAACCAAAGAAACACCCCTAATAGAGCAGAGAAAGACCCCTCACAAGTAGGGGAAGGGTTCAGAAACTGAAACCCAAGTCTCCTCTGGAGCATCTGATCTTTTATACAGAGCACCCTTATTTGGGATTGGTCAACATAAAAGAGAGAGGGCTGGATAGTCTTTTTTACAATATTAATTCTTCCAATCCATTAACATGGGAGGTCCTTCCGTCTTCTGCTGTCCTTATCAATCTCTTTCTTTAAAGATCTAAAATTTTCATTGTAGAAATCCTTAGTGTCTTTGGGCAGGTTTATTCCAACGTATTTTATTTTTTAAAGGCGATTGTGAATGTGAGGGTTTCCTTGTACTCTTTCTCCAATTGCTTGTCCTTGGTATATAGAAAGGCTAATGATTTTTGTAGATTAGTTTTGTAACCTGCCACTTTACTGAAAGTGTTAATAATTTCTAGGATTTTTCTGATGGAGCTTTTGGCATCTCTTAGGTATAATATGTCATCTGCAAAGGGGATAATTTGACATATTCTTTTCCAATGAGTACGCCTTTCACTTCATTCTCTGGTCTTATTGCTCTAGCAAGAGTTTCAAGCACTGTATTGAAAAGGAGTGAGATGGTGGTCAGCCTTGTCTGGTTCCTGATTCTAATGGGAATGCTTCCAGTTTTTCTGTATTTAGAATGATCAGGCTGTGAATTTTTTGTATATAGCTTTAATTATGTTGAGGTATGTTCCTTCCTGTCTAATTCCCTCTAGGGGCTGTTAAATAAAGGCATGTTGAATTTTGTCAAAGGCCTTTTCTGCAACAATTGAGATGGCAATGTGATTTTTGTCTTTGAGTCCATTTATGTGCTTTATGACATCTATTGACTTACATATATTGAACCAACCCTGCATCTCTGGAATAAAGTCAATTTTATCATAGTCAATGAACTTTTTGATGTTTGTCTATAGGCAGTTTGCAGGTATATTGTTTATAATTTTTGCATCTATGTTTTTGAGGAGATGGGTTTATAGTTTTCTTTTTGGTTGTGGCCCTACCTGGTATTAGAATGCTGATGGCTTCATAGCAGGAATTTGGGAGTTAAGTTCTCCCTCTGTTTCTCTTTTTGAATAGTTTAAGTAGTATTGGATACAGATCTTCTTTGAATGTCTTGTAGAATTCTGTTGTGTATACATCTGGGCCTGGGCTTTTTTTTTGTCTGGAAGTCTTGTATTGCTGTTTTAATTTCCTTATATGTTATGAGTCTGTTTACACTGTTGATCTCTTCTCAGTTTAGCTTTGGTGAGTCCCATGATTTTAGATATGCATCCATTTCTTTAAGGTTTTCAAATTTAATAGCACATAGGGTTTTAAAGTATTCCCTTATAATGTTCTGGATCTTTTTGTTGTATGTTGTGAAGTTTCCCCTTTCAACTCTGCTTTTTTTGATTTGTAGTTGCTCTTTCTTTCGTTTGGTTAACTGGGCTAAAGGATCTGTATATCTTGTTCATCCTTTCAAAGAACCAGCTCTTAGATTCATTGATTATTTGTATTGTTTTCTTCAGTTCTATTTCATTAACTTATACTATAATTTTTGTTATTTCTTCTTGTATGATGAGTTTAGGTTTCATTTGATGTTGGCTTTCAAGATTCTTGACTTGCTGTGTTAAGTCATTTATTTGTGCTCTTTCCAATTTTTTTAATGTAGGCACTTAGAGCTTTAAACTTCCCTCTTAGGACTGCTTATAAAGTATCCCAGATGTGTTGCTGGGTTGTCCTTTTCATTTATTTCCAGGAATAATTTTCTTTCTTTCTTCTTTTTTCTCCTTTAACACATTCATCATTCAAAGTGTGTTGTTTCATCTCTTTGACTCAAGAAGTTACTAAGGCTTCTTCCAGTGCTGGTTTTAAAATTTGTTGCATTGTGGTGGTCTGATAGAATGCTTAGCATTCTTTCAATTTTTTTGTATTTGTTGAGGATTTTTTCTGTGCCCCAGTATGTGGTTGATTTGAGAGAAAGTTCCATGGGGTGCAGAATAGGATGTATATTCTTTGGTACTTTGATAGAATATTCACTGGATGTCTGTTAGGTACATTTGATGTATGGTATTGTTTAATTCAGATGTCTCTTTGTTTATTCTCTGCCTGTTTGACCTGTCTAACATAGACACTAAGTTACTGAAGTCCTATACTATTAATGAGTTGTAATTAACCTGTGCCTTAAAGTCTGTAGTACTGATTTTATGAAGTTGGGTGCTCCAGAATTTGGTGCATATATGTTCATGATTGTAATACTTTCTTGGTTGATTGTTTTTGATCAGAATGAAGAGACCCTCTTTTTCTCTTCTGATTAGTTTTCGTTTGAAGTCTATTTGGTCAGGTAATAGAATGGCAACTCCTTCTTGTTTCTTAGTGCTTGGAATATTTTTTTCCATCTTCTTACCTTAAGTTAATACCTGTCCATGAAGGTAAGATGGGTTTCTTGCAGACAACAAAAAGATGGATTTTGTTCTGTGATCCATTCAACAAACCTCTGTATTTTGACTGGGGCATTTAGTCCAATGATATTTAAAGATTTTATTGAAAGATTTGTATTGTCTCCCATAATTTTAACTTGTGTTTGCATTGTTGATTTAATTTTGTGGTTCTACAGTTATACCTTCATTTGTATTCTTTCTCTTCTCCTTTGTGGATTGTCATTCCTTTCTTCAGCTCTTTGTATTACTTCAAGTGTTCTCTGAAAGTCTAGTTTTCTGAACATGTATTCTTTCAGCCCATTCATATTTTGTAAGATTTTTCCTTCCCATTCAGCTATAATGGACATTTTTTGCTGGGTAACATATTCTTTGTTGGCATCTGTGGGTGGTCATTTAAAACTGGGAATACTTTTGTCTATGTTCTTCTACATTTTGCAAGGAAAAGTCAGCTGTAATTCTGATGGGTTTTCCTTTATATGTGACTTGTTTTTCTTTTGGAGCTTGTGGTATTTTCTTTGTTCTGTATGCTTAGTGTTTTTACTACGAAATGCCATGGGGAAATTCTTTTCTGGTCTTGTCTATTTGGTGTTCTATGTGCTTCTTATATTTTTATGGGCATGTTGTTCCTTATTTCTAGGAAATTTTCTTCTATAATCTGGTTGAAGATCTTGTCAATATCATCATCCTGAGATTCTCCTTCCTTTGTGCCTATGGTGTGTAAATTTGATCTTTTCATGTTTATGCAATCCCAATCATGACATTGAATGAAAAAAAAATCTTAAAATCCATATGGAAGCACAAAACACTCCAATTAACAAAATCAACACTGAGCATGAAGAGCAATGCGGGGGACATTACTGTACCAGATTTCAAAATATACTACAGAGCTATAGTCATAAAATCAACATGGTGGTGGTACAAAAATAGACCAATGAAATATAATTGAAGACTCAAACATATATACATGCAATTTCAGCCACCTGATATTTGACAAAGGGATCAAGAATACCCCCTGGAGGAAAGATATCATCCTCAGTAAATGGTGCTGGCAAAACTGAATCACTACCTGTAGAAAAATGAAACTAGATCTTTGTCTTTAACCTTTTATTGAAGTCAACTCCGAATGGATCAAAGACCTCAATGTGGAATCTGAAACTTTAAAACTATTAGAAGAAAACATTGGCAGTAACCTACAAGATATAAGTGTAGCAAAGGACTTTTAAAATTAGACATCAATTGCTCAGGAATTAATGTCAATAATCAACAAGTAGGACCTCATTAAACTAAAAGCCTTCTGAACAAGAAAAGAAAGAAGTCAATGAAGTGAAGAGAAACCTACAAAATGGGAGAAAATCTTCACCAGTGACAGATCTAACAGAATTTTAACATCCATAATATATAAAGAACTCAAAAAACAAAGAATAAAGAAAATAATTGACTCATTTAAAAGATGGGCTAAGGATATGAACAGAGAATTTTCATAGGAGAAATAAAGATGGCCAAGAAACGTCTTAAGAAGTGTTCAATATCAACAATAATTATGGAAATGAAAATTAAAAACTTTAAAATTTTGTCTTACCCCAGTAAGACTGGTTAAGATCAAGAGAATAAATGATACCAAATGTAGAAGAGGATGTGGGGAAAGAGAAACACTCATTCACTGCTGGTGGGATTGTAAACTTGTACAGTCCCCAAGGAAACCATCACAGAGAAATCTTAAAAGATAAAAAATGAATCTATCACTTGACCCGGTAATACCACTTCTTGGCATATACACAAAGGACTCCTCCTGTTACAGAGATACTTGTTCATGTTTGTTGCTGCTCTTTTCACAATAGCTATGAGATGGAAACAACCTACTGTCCCTCAGTTGACAAGTAGATAATTAAAATCTGATACATTTATACAATGGAGTTCTACTCAGCGGTAAAGACAAAATCATGACAATTGCAGATAAACTGATGGAGCTAGAAACTGTTATGCTAAGTGAAGTTTCTCAGACTCAGAAAAACAATGTAGGTTTTCCCTCGTTTGTGGATCCTGGCACAAAACCCTTTTATGTATGTATGTATCTTGATGTAACAGCAGGAACAAGGAAAATGAAAGGAACCAGGGAGGTAAAGGAAAAGAAAAACTTGAGATAGAAGACTAGTAGCAGACAGGTGTTACTAAGGGAGAAATAGATAAAAGGAGGGTGTGTGTTTAAATAGGAGGTAGGAGGGAGGGTTATACAAGGATCACTGGGGATAAAGGGAAAGTAACTCCATAGAGGTAGGGCCATGGGAGATTGGTATTATTAAGAGAGAAATGGGAAAATGAGGACACTTTAAATGTGGAAGGCGCAGATGGAGGTTTAAATAGGGAGAGAGACAGAGAGAAAGAGAGAGAGAGGAGATAAATAATGGAAATAGGAGATAAATGATGCCTAGCTAGTGTAAAACACTAAAGGGAATCATATTAGTCTAACAACCTGTTGACACTATTTCTATATGAATACATGTGCATAGCTGAAGGCTACATAACAAGAAACAGTGTCAGACAGGAGAAACTTTCCTTTGAGTTGCTGGCCAGGTTGGTCTTATAGACTCCCAAAATTATACAGGCTATTGCCATAACCCTTGATTGTCTCCCAGAATTTGAAGGTAAGACCCTATTGCTGAAGACAGGACATACTTCAGAGACTGAAGTATGCAAACAAAGAGAGAATACCAGTTGATGTCCTAACAACAGCTTCGTGACCAAATAATCACATTAATGACTGGCACAGCATTCAATACTGGTAGAGTAGTGACTCTTTTATCTTGGGGCCAATCAACAGCTACCTAATTGCTCTTAGAGCCCACTCAATGGGAGGAAACTCATGTGTGGTACTGTTATCATAGCCAAATACACATAACTGAAGAGGTCATGGACCTTAGAGAAATCACCAAGGCTGTCAAATCCTTAGGCCAATGTAACATTTTTAATAAGTGCAAAATATGTATTCTTATATATACAGTCAAATATCCCAGTTACCGCTCATCAAAGAAGTTTCTGTTGCACCAAATGGAGACTACTACAGATTATCAAAACTGGTCACACACAGACATTGTCCATGAATCACCCATGCTGAAGCAGCACATCTACAATGCAAAGCTCAGCAACATGGAACAAGGGGTGAAGAGGACATGACTGAATTCTTCAACTCTCATAAAGAACCCTACTGTGGGGCTCCTTCTCCAGAGACAGCCGTTGCCGGTGGTCCCAGAGAACGGAGAGTAAACAGGTCCTCAGAATGGCTCAGAGTGGGGTGGGAAATGACACCCGGCAAACTGCGTCGGTGGGCAGATCGTTTATTGGGACCAAGACAGGAGTTTTTATAAGAAGGCATTTTGGCATTGGGAAAGTTAGAGGTGGGGTTTTGGGATTAAGGATGGGAAGCTTGTGGAAGTTTAGGAATGGGGAAACGAAACCCAAAAACCTGATTCTGGTCTGGGGTGGGGGAAAGGAAGATTCATATCTATAGTGAATTCCTGGGGCCAGGTTATCACACATCAGGCAGAGCAGGCAGACACCTGCGGTCCCTTTAGGGTCTCCGGGGTTGCTGGGCTTTGTTCAATACCTTATTGCAACAAACACTGGCCCCACACCCTGCCTCATGCAGCAGAGGACCAGTAACAAAAGATCACAAATGGCCAAAGAATGGAGATTAAGAATCTGGAGAGAGTGGATCACTGGACAGGACTCCTATATTAAGTTTCACTCACCCAAGGCTCCAGGACCATTTCAGAAAAGGTTGTAAGAGCCAGTGAAGGAGTTTGTGACCATATGGAAATAGAAGCCTCCAAGACCCATGCACACTCAAGCAGACAAAAACCCAGCATGGAACTGGAGAAATAGAAAGCAGACCCCAATCTTCGCTGAAGAAAAATTGGCAGCTGGTTACTATTGGGTCAGGATGAGCTAATCTTCTGAAATTGAAGGACTCTGGATAGGCTGAATAGACCTCAGTAGAAGAACCTGTACTGAGGATCATTTGGAGACACTAACTTGACACAATGGACTTTAATAAAGATGAAAGAATGTATGGCTTCCAGGTCGGGGTTTGGGGGAGTGCTGGTGGGGAAGGTAGTATAAGGATTATTAACATTGATTGAGATATTCTACATGAAATACACAACAATCCAAAAATATGAAAAAGGATTGGGGCTGATAGGTTCACAGTTCCAAGTTAAGAAATGTCTAGGTCAGGGCTTGATATTATTTAAACTGGTCTGGATCTGTTAGCCAGAAAGGGAACCCCCCCACCCCCACCCCAGGCCTTTGCTCAGGAGAATTAGCCTGAATTTGCCCTCTTTGTTACTCATCAGCGTCGCATTTTCTTTCTATCTGCCTGTCAGAAGTACAGAGAGCTTCTAGTCTCTCAAAATGTCATGATTCAGTGGAGTCATGATTTTTGGTCTCTGCAGAATGATAAGATCAGCAAGCTCCATCTCCCCAAAGCAAGTGTAAGCTAAAAAAATTCCAAAACATACATTTCAGGATTTTGTAATTTTCTAAATAAGAGTAATGAAATAACATGCTTTTCATTAAAAAAAATACTATAACTTTAGGTGAGAAACCCCTGTGACATTTCACAAAAAAAGAATCTAAAAATAATTTTTATAAGAACTGGCATCATACAAATCATGTTCTCTGAGCCAGATGAAAATATACTGAAATCAACAATCAGGCGGAAATTGGGATTCCCCAAATATTGAACTTACTTCTAATTAACATGCGGGTGAATGAAGATATCAGCTGGAAAATTAGAAAGGACTTAAAGTGGAGTGAAAAAGGAATAAATCCCAACAACATCAAAGCTCTGGTTTGCAGCTGAAGCAATGTTCAGTACAAAAGTTAAAGCTTGAAGCACCTATGTCAGACAAGAGGAGAGGCTCATTATATCAATAATCTTAGCTTCTCCATAAAGAAACAAGAAAGGCTCTATATGAATAAGGAAGGATAACACTGAAAAACTGTTTCTGACAGAAAAAGACATAAATTCCTGAAAGTGATCTAAAAAGAAATAGAAAGCACGAAAAGACTTATCAGAAGTAAAGATGCTGAATTAGCAACTAAAAATCTTTAAAATGAGAAGCTAGGTCTATCTTTCCATGAATTATACCATATTTTTGAAAAGGGTGCATTTACTTATTTTTATTCTTTATATGCATGAATGTCTTGCCTACATTTATGTAAATGTACCACAAATGTGTAATGACTTCAGAGAACAGAACGTGTTGGATTTCCTACGGCTGGAGTTAGGGATGGGGTTGTTTGCCACCATGTGGGTACTAATAACTGAACCCACGTTTTTTCCAAGAGCAGCCAGTGCTCTGAACCACTGAGCCATCTCTCCAGGCCTTTTACTGTATTTTTATTTATTCTATGTACATTATTTTAGAATACAGAAAAGATAAAGCATTCCAATTAGCTTAATTAATAAGTTTTGCATTACTGCAATATAAAAATTACACGATGTTAAAAGATAATACAGCATATAGATCTATGCACCTCATGAACATAAATAAAAAGTCCCTCAGAAAAAATTTGCAAGCTAAATTTAGCAATTTATAAATATAGTTATCTGTTAAGATCAAGTCAGGTGTATTTTAGGAATACAAAACTGGCTGGAAATTGAAATTAAATCAATGTAATACATTTCTTGATACATTAAGATTATTATGAAACCAAGTGTGGTGGTTCACATCAGTAATCTCAGCACTAGGGAGATGAAGGCAGGAGGATCAGAAGTTGAAATCATCCTTAGCTACATAATGAGTTCAAGGCCCTGTCTCAAAATAATAATTAAAATTTGTTATGGTTTGGTAATAAATGTCCACAAATACTCATGTACTAAAGACTTGGTTACCACCTGAAATCATCCTTAGCTACATAATGAGTTCAAGGCCCTGTCTCAAAATAATAATTAAAATTTGCTATGGTTTGGTAATAAATGTCCATAAATACTCATGTACAAAGACTTGGTTACCACCTGATAGTGCTACTGAGAGAGTATAAGGGCTTGAAAGTGCTAAGTTCACCAGTGGATTGATCTGTGGGTGAATCGGTAGCTGAATGGTGCATTAGAAGGTAAACCTAGTTCCAGGCAGCTGATCGTTGTGTTGGAAGGGTGTATATTGTCCTGGACCTATTTCTCTCTGTCTCTCTGCTTCTTCCCTGCTATGAGGTGTTTATCCTCCTCTATCACACCTTCTTGACTTTATGAAATTCAGCCTTGCTTAGACCCAAAGCAAAGGATCCAGCCAAGTTTGGACTGAATCCCTGGCAACTATTAGCCAGAATAGACCTTTCTTCCTTAAAGTGGATGTTCTTATCTTTCTATGAAAATGGAACAGTGATATCATGCTGACTAATGCAAAGATTGTTTCAATATTTGTAGAAAACATTTCATAAAGTGCAGGACACATTCATGTTAAGAACTTCTTTCAAATGAAGCCAAGAAGGGAATTTCTTGAAAGGATGCAAGGGACCCATGAACAGCCTGTAGCTAGTGTCTTTATTAGCAGAGAAGGATTGGTGCTTACATGTGCCCAATACAAAGCATGCAACAAAGATTGCTTTTCTCACTATTCAAGATTTTGCCAGAGATTTTACTGAATGCAATAAAACAAAAAAATAAGGAATAAAAAAGAAGAAAGCTGTATTTATGTGTAGACTAGACATTAGAACATGAGAAAACCTGAAAGAATACACTTTAAAGAGCTACTAGAACCAAGAAATTTATTATCTTCATAGCATACAATAATCACATTTTCTATTTTGTATTTCCATAAAATATTTTTATGAAACCCTGAAGATTCTACCATAAACCCCACTACAACAAATACTTGAATTAGCCCATTTCATAGGTTATAATATCAATACAAAAATATTTTATGTCTATATGCTAGCAATGAAATATAGGAAAGTAAACATTTTTCACAATAAAATCCTGAAGAGTAACTTTACCAAAGGAAGTTATACACTGCAAGATCTAAACACTGAAAGCTACAAAATATTTCTAAGAAAAACTGAGTAAAGTAAGGACTCCATGTTAAGAGAGCAAATTTGTACTAGCTAATTTTCAGAATTAAAGATATCCTTAACAGAATTCTAACCATTTTTTTTGCCTGTAAAGAGTCATAAACCAAGTTACTATTTATGTGGAGATGAAATAGCTGTGAATAAAACAAGATTAGAGAATCTTTATTATGTAATTTCATAACAGCATACATCTATAGCCATCAGGATCCTGTGTTATCTGTTTAACAACAGATACACATATCACAGGAGTATGATCAAAAGTGCTGAAGTCAGATGCCAAATCATGCAGAGTAAAAGGATGATCTTTCCCATACAGGATGATAGACACTGATGTGTTCAAATAAAAATACAGTCTTAGACCCTTACCTGATATCATGCACAAATATATCAAAATATTTCACAGACTTCAGGTTAGAACTAAGAACATAGTATATTTAACTCAAATATGGGACTAATTTTTTCCTCAATATTGGGTAAGGCAAAGAATTCCTTAGATATGACATAAATAATTACAAAATACTTGATTAATTAAGTTAATAAATATGAATGCTATGCCTTAAAATGCACTATTAAAATATTAAGCTAAGCTACAGATTAGGAGCAAATATCATCTATTCAGTATTATATTTTGAATATAACCTGAAACTCAGTAACAAGGAGAGAAATAATATTTGCTAGAATAGGAAAAAATGTTTGCCTGACCCTTCTCCCCCCAATAGAAGACCAATCAGTGAGAACTTTGTTCAGTAGTCATCGAAGAAATGCCAATTAAAATCACCATGAACTTTCTCCACAAACCCACTAAAATCCTGTACTGAAAAATACTGATCAAATCAGAGCTGAGGTGAACACAAAGAAAGGGGGATGCTCAAAAATTTCAGAGACCAGTGAAAATGACCCAGTAACCGAGTGGATAGGTTAGCTATTCCTTACAGATACTACACACATAGTATGTGAGTCAGCAGTTACAGTCTTCAGGATCTGCCCAAGGTAAATCAATATTTAGTTCCACATGATGGCATATGTGAATGTTCATTCCAACATTGTTCTTATGAACCAAAAGTGGGCCACAATCTGAGTTCCCATCCACCAGCTGATGAATGAAAAGTCAAACTGTTTTTACACATGGACTATAGATTATTATTGGGGAATAACTACTGATGCATACTATACTATGAATTGACTTAAAAAATAGTATACTAAGTGGATGTAAAATCCTGAATTGCTATATGGTAAATAATGGTTGTAGAGCAAAATGTACAGTTTCAGGAGGGCTAGCAAGATGGCTCATTGGGTAAAGGTGCTTGCCACCAAACCTGATGATGTGAGAACCCCAGAACCCATAGGGTGGAAGGAGAGAACTGAAGCCTGCAAGTTGTCATGTGACTTCTATAAGTATGCTGTGGATACATACAGAGAGGAGAGAGAGAGAGAGAGAGAGAGAGAGAGAGAGAGAGAGAGAGAGAAACTGACTGACTGACTGACTAATTAAATAACTACCTAAACTCCAATGCATCTCAATTGTAATACACTTGCTAGGAGAACTGTTATATTCCAGAATTACTTGATAATTCCCACCTCATCACACTGTGCTTATTATATGTATTTTTTAGACTAGAGCTATTGAGGCAGGATTACATACCTTCTTTTATCCCTGAAGTTGATGTTTTATATGGAGTGGTCTTTAAATGATATGTTAAATAAATCATATCATGATAGCTTAGAAATTCAGATTAAATGAAGAAAGAAACTGGGTATTCTTCATGAACCTTCATTTCATTCATGAACCATATATGAAAGTCAATACATGTAGACATGCTTACTTTTATAATTCTCACAAAACTCTTTGAAGTTGGATTGAACATTGAGGCTCTGAATTATATCAGCTAAATATCCTTTAACAAATGGGCTGTGTTTGAAGAGCCCAATTTAATTGCCTGATGAGGAAGCTGCATGGTGCCCCATGGTTCCCCCTTCCATGTCAAGAGCTGGTCAAGCTGTATATCAATTTGACAAACCTAGAATCAAGGAAGAGTGTGTCAATGAAGGATTGTTTATATCAGGTGGGCCTGTGAGTATGTCTGTGGGAAACTATTTTAACTACGTTAATTGATGTGGGAGAACCCAGCCCACTATTCCTTAGGAAGGGAATCTCAGATTGTTTAAGATTGGATAACTGAGCTGAGCACAAGCATGCATGCATGCATGCATTCACTTCTCTCTGCTCTTGACTGTGGATGGGATGTGATCATTTCTCAAGCTCTTAGCACTGTGATGCCCCTGCTATGACAGACTGTGACCTGGAACTGTGTGTTAAAAATAAATCCTTTCACCCCTACCTTGTTTTTTGGTCATATTATTTTATCACAGCAATAGAAAGGAAGCTAGTGCAGTGTGTGACCTCTCAGCCTCAGTTTCTTTGTGAAGTAGAACTGCATTAGAACTTTGGAGGGTCATCATGACCAGGGTATCATATTACAATGTAGTGTTATTACATACAATATATAACATGTGTTACATTTTACTAAAGGTATTAGCTGGTGCCTGACCATGGGGAGTGCAATGTGGAGAAGTTTCCCTGTTATTTTCCCAGCAGCCATTCCTGTGGTCTGCTTACAGGTCCTTACTCCCGGCATCTCTGTCCTCTTAGCTTTGAGAAGAATATAGAAGAACGAAGGAGTCACTTCTTCCACTCTTTATACCCCAGTGGCCCCTTGACACCTCCATTTGCAGGTAGAAAGTTTGAGTGACTTTCTAGAAGCCACCTCATTGTGTCTGAGGCCAGATAGAAAAGAAGCAAGCAGCATAGTCTACACTCACTTTCTACCTTGCTTCAGAGTAAATGTGGGGAGTGATTTTATGCAAAACTGGGAAGAGGATCTACTTCAAACCATTAGAAACCAGAGCTTGGAGCCCAGCGGGCTCCTCCCAGGTCAGGTTACACAGAGGCTCTGTCCTTTCTGACTTCTGACAAAAGAAAGCACTTCAATGTGCTGGTGTGGAGCTTGGGATATGATAGATATCTTTAATTATATGATAATCTGAGATGAACTAATTAGATAGCACTTGATAACTAATCAGTCGCCACATTCATGAAACTGGTTTTCATTCCCGCCCCTTACCAGTTTAACAGATGGTGCCTGCGTCTGAAGGGCAGGACTTGGAGGTGGAGCAGGAAGCGTGATTACAGTTGAAGGATCAAATATTTGGTGGGGGCATTAGGGAGCCCGCAAGACTCTGATGCTGAGAAACCTGAGTGATTTACTATCAGATTTAATGCACTTGGAAAAAATCAAGGAAAACCAAATACCGTCAGTGAACACCTGAAATTCCCCAGCACCATCTGTCTGTAACATTGAACAAAGCCCAGGAGGCTCTGGCAGAAAGAAAATGGGAAATTTAATGACGAACTTAACCTAGGGAACTTGATAAATGTTCCTTCTGTGACTAGTCATTAACCAGGGAGTGCCTCCAACCCCCAGAAGCCTGCAGAGGGCCTAGCCTGGGACTCATCGCTCTCTGGCGTGGTTGTGCAGCAAACATCCCAGTTGACTCTTTCCTTGCTGAGTTTCTTGGAAACCCAGTTTTCATTTGCCAACGCTTTTTCTTCCTTTTGGTCTAGACTATCATTTTTATTATGATTAGTTACTGACTTTTTATTGTTCTTATTCATTGTACACAGATTGGATTACAATAGCCCATTTTCACACAAACATTAATATATACTCCATATTGAACACATGCAACCTTTCATAACCTCCATTTCCGGTTCCACCTCTCTCACCCTCTCTCATCAGTTCATTTTGTTTCCTCACCAGGCAAGTACAACCTTTGCATATGACATTGTGACACGGATTGTCATCTACAGAGTTCATGCTTGAGGCTCTTAAAAAAGTTACAAACAAAACCACCCTAAACAACCAACCAAATAAACAAACAAAATTACCTCACAGCATTTTAAGTGAGCTTAAGGTTTTGTGTTGGGCCACATTCATAGCTATCCTGGGAGACATGGGCCTTGGGTCAGTCAGATCTGCTTCACTTCTTTTAAAAATTGTTTAGTTATCTTATTTTATGGATTTGAGTATTTTGCCTGCATGCTTGTAAGTGCACCATGTGTGTATGATGCCCAGGGAAGCCCAAGAGGGTGGTCAGATTTTCTGGAAGTGGTGTTAAAGATTGTTGCTAGCCTCCATGTAGGTGCTGGGAACTGAATCCTGGTCTTCTGCATCAATAGTCAACACTCTTAACCACTGAGCCATCTCTCCAGTTTCCAGCTTTATTTCCAATGTCCTATAGCCTAGGTCAGATCCTCAACACCTCCATAAAAACTGGGTGCATGGGGTACACTTATAATCTCAGAGGAATGGAGAAAGGGGGATCCTTAACACTTACTGGCCAGCTAGTCTAGCTGAAATAGTTCCTGGTTCAGTGAGAGACCCTGTCTCATAAAATAAGGTTAAGGACCAGTGAGATGGTTAAGCTGCTAAAAGTATCTGCCATGCAAGTCTGACGACCTGGGTGTGATCCTCAGAACGACATAGAAAGTCAGATGTGGTAACACATGCCTGTGACCCCAGCATTCCTTTGGTGAAATGGGATGTGGAGAGAGAAGCTTCTTTCCCAGAACCTTACAGACCAGCTTACCAGGGGCACATAGTACAGTAACAGAAACAAAGAGAAGACCCAGGCTCCTCATTCGGAGGACAAAGAACTTGGACCTAGACTAACCCACATGAGCCTTTAATAGTAGAATCTACTTTAATATTTTTAAAACATATATTTTATTTGTTCTTATTTTACATGTACGAGTGTACTGTCTGCATGTATGTAAGAGCACCTGGGTCATGTAATACCCACAAAAGTCAGAAGAGGGTGTTGGATTCCCAAGGAACTGGAGTTACAGATGGTTGTTGGCTACCATATGGGTGCCAGGAATCAAATTAGCCAGTGGTAAGTCTCCAATCTAGACCTGACTTTAATATTTCATAAATGCATTACCAGTTAAATATTTCCTAATGAATATTCCTAATGAATGAAATATTCCTAATGAAATCCCAGTAATTCCAAAATGTGTTAGGCATGAGACAGGTAACTACATGAAAGGAGGCCAGTAGAAAGAAAGAGAGGATGCCTCAGGATAGATGGATCTCTATCTGTTTAAACTGTGGAGGATGGGGTCTGGAGTGCTTCCCTTCCCCCTCCGTTCCCCTCCCTCTCTGTCTCCTCATTCCAGGCCTGACATACATGCATTATAGATCCTTGGAGGGCGTTCTCAGAGCTGCTGCAGTGTACATAATCATACCTATTCCTGCCCACAGAACTTGGCCTTGGCCTTTCAAATTCATTCTCCCTTAGGTAATTGGTCATTTATGAAATCATACAACTTGTTATAACTTTTGTATGTCTGTGGGTGGTTTGTGTGTGGTACACAGGTACAGATTTTTTATGTGGACACACATGTATGTGCAGGTGGGTTTGCATGTGTGTATGCTTGTGGATGTATAGGTGGCTTATGTATGGATGCATGTGTGTGAATGCACATCTATGTAGGTTATTTGTGTGTATGTATGCATATGCATGTAGGTAGTTTGCATGTGGATACACATGTGTGGTTTGTGTGTGGACGCACATTTGTGTAGACACACATGTGTAGGTGGTTTGCCTCCCCAGTGATGAGATTACAGGCATTCACCACCATGCCCAGCATTTATGTGAATCCTGGGGATTTGAACTCTGATCTTTATGCTTGTGCAGCAAGCATTTTGCCCACTGAGTCATCTCCTTGTTTATTTATACATCACACAATTGACTTCTAAAAAGCACGAATCTTACATATTGTCTCTCTCCATTGCCTCCCATTGTTAGAATACAATTTTTATGAGGGTTGACGATTGGTACTGCTGTCCCCAGAGCCTGGGGCAGTGTTCCACAGCTTGTACCAGCTCATTTTGTGGCTGTTGAATGAACCAGGAATGAAGGGGCTAGGAGTGGAGAGCAACCCTTCTCTCCACCTCAGAAGACAGAGTCACCTCCTCTGTGGTTGGAAGAAAGCTGACACATTTCACAGGGCACAGAGATAGCCTATGATGGCTCTGCACTGAGCTAGAAGGGGTGGCTTGAATTCTTGCAGACTTGAGGAGAAGAGACCCACAGGGAGAGCAAGTCCCATCCTGATCACTCCATTTGATGAGGGAGCAGAGTCATTACATGATGGCATCTGTCTTGGGACCTGTAGTTGCCTCTTGAGTTTTCACTTGGCAGAATTTTCAATAAACAGGTTCTAGAAGCAGTGGAGTCCTGCTGAGTTGTAGGTAAAAGACAGGAAGAAACAGACCCTGGGATAAAGATATTCATAAGGTGATTTGCTCCAGTACTTAGCAGCACACAATATTGCTCCCCAGGCACATGGAAGCATGCAAACATGGGCTCCAGGAAAGACTACCAAGGGTCTCCCTCCACAGCCTCAGATCTCCAGATACTGTGTCTCTGAGAGGCCACCCCAGGAGCAAAGGGCCTTTCAGATAGCTTTGCTCCTGAAGAAGACTGACCAAACAGTGCAGGTGATCATGCAGTTGGGCACCTGTCTTTCTCCATAACACCTGAGACACCGTGAGGACTTTGAGTAAGGGCGGACTGTATCGGTAATTAGCATGCCGGGGCCCTGGCAGGCAGACACCAGCTCATTAGCTCTTCTAGCGTCATCTTCTGCAGGCTGCAGTGACACTTCTTTGTATTCATATATTCTTCCACCTGCTGTTCTGAGAATACCCGAAGCTGCACACTCTTGGAAGGGATGCTTGTATTCAAGCATTTTTTCCCTGCTCCCACTTCCTGGAGCTTCCTTTATGACTTAAGGTATGAAGCTCTTGGCTTGTACTCAAAAGAATCTGAGTTCAGAGGAAAGCCCCTGGTATATCCTCAAGTCTGACCCAGCAACCTTATGGGCCCTGTGTCCTCGTATGCAGAGTGAGTGATGGAGATGAGAGAAGTATGAAGGTTCATGTGGGTGGCAGACTAACACCCAGAGCTTTGGCCCTGGACACAAAAGTCCCTGTGCATGTGGGGGCCTAGAAGCAGCACAGACATCAGAGATTCAGGCTATCAGGGTGGAGCTGAACATTCCCAGACCAGGAATTCACTACAGGAGAGAAGGGAATGGAAGAGAACGAGGTATAGGTGAGCCCCCACTATGCTTCTGCTGTGGAGGAGAAGCTGCCACGTAGCTGTTCTTCTGATGAGGTAGCCAAGCCAGCCTGCAGGTGATGGCCACATAGAGTGACCAGAGGCCCCACATCGAATGATAATTTTATTGGCTTCTCATCAGTATTCTGATTTATTTTTATAAATTATATTTCTTAGTTGGGAGACTGGAAGATGGCTCAGTGGTTCAGAACACTGATTGCTCTTGCAGAGCACCCACCTGGTGGCTAACAACTATCTGTAACACCAATTCCAGGGGATCCAATATCCTCTTCTGACCTGTGCAGGTATTGCCTTACATGGGTGCACTTACATACATGCAGACAATGCACTCATATGCATAAAATATTAAAACATCATCACACTGGCATAGTTGTAGGTATGTGAAGAGGAGAGCTCTCATTTTGTAATATACTTTGAACTCAGGAAGAGGGAGGTCTCTAACTTTGTTTTCTCTTGAGATTGCTTCCATCTGTAGGGTCTTTTGTAGTTCCTCCCAAGTGTTAGAACTGATATTCATATTTTTAACAATATTTAACAATGCCACTGGAATTGTTTTTAAAAGATCTCTTTTGTTTTATGTGTATAAATGTGTGTCTGTATGTATACACCACACAGATGTAGTACTCTCAGAGGCCGGAAAAGGGTATTAGAATACCTGGAGCTGGAGTTACAGATGGTAGCGAGCAGCCTTCTCTATGCTGGGAACTGAACCTGGATCCAAAGCAAGAGCAGTGAGTGCTTTTAACCACCGAACCATCTCTCTAGCCCCAACACTGGATTTTGATAGGGATTGTTTAAAATCTGTCCTGTTTTGGGTAATACAAATGTTTAACAATATTGATTCTTCCAAACCAGGAATCTGTCTATCTTCCTTTCATTTAAATCATCTTCAACTTATTTAATTTCTTATAGTCTGCAGTATAACGATTTTCTATTTTACCTCCTTTGTTAATTTTGTTTCTGTTTTATTATTTGGAGGGTAAAAGAGACGATTTTTTTCATGGTTTCCTTTTTATATTGTTTGTTATTAGAGTGTATTCATGCTACTGATTTTAACAACAATTTTGAATCTTTCAGTGTTATTGGATTTGCTCATTAGCCCCCAAAAGGATATTTAAAGAAATATTTGTGGATTTCACATGGAGGAAATCTACAATGAACAATTGTGTTTCTTCCTTTCTGATTTGTATGCATTCTTCCTTTTCATGTTTAGTTGTTATGACTCCTGTTCTAGTTCTGTGTTGAACAGAAGTATCGAAGTCAGCATACTGTACTTACACCGGCTCATAGAGGTCAACTGTGATGTGCTTCTACTGACTGCAACTTTGATTGAGGCCTCTGCTATGTTGAGGAAATTTCCTTCTGTACCTATTTATTGAGAATTCTTTTATATAGTGAGTGGATGCCAAACTTTTCAAGGGATTTTCTTCTGAATCTGCTGGGATGATCACGTGGTTTTATGCTTTATTCTGTTAATGCATTAGGTCACCTTGATCCTTTTAAATGTGAAACCAATCTTATATGCCACGAATAAACCCCATTTAAATGCCTTCGAGTGAGTCTGAATTTGGTTTGCTAGTACTTTATCAAGCGATTTCACATCTATGTTCATAAAACATATTGTCCTGCAGTTTTTATCAACCTGTGATACCTTTAGCTTTGATAACAGGTTTTATTGTGAGATGTCTACTAGAATGTCCTCCTGCACCTTAGACTCCATTTTTCTGAGACTTGTCTCCATTTCTGTGTAACTAAAGGTTAGTTGGTTTGGTTATGTTTTCAACAAAACCTCTGAGTTTAATTTATTTTTCTTATGATTCTTTTAGTTCTCTAAAGCCTTTAGAAGTGTTAAATGATTTTACAGGGTTCTGTGATTGGGATGGAGGGACCTGCTGCTTTCTATATGCTGCTTCCCAATTCCCTGGTTGTCCCCCAGTTTCCCGTCCTACAGTGTGCTTGCTACCAGGAAAAGCTGTGTCAACACATATAAAGCGCAGGGGGTAGAGAGGCAAGAAGGAGCTGTAGAAGTAAAAACGTTTTTGTTCAATCGATTTTATAATAGACAAAAGTCAGTAACACTGGAAATTACACAGGAAACATCACTTTCTCTCAACACACTCTCCTAAGGAGCCACACAGTGCTCCCAAGGAGCAGCTGGTCGGAGTCTGGGTTTTCAGAGAAACAAAAGAAATCATTGCCTCCAGCTTCCTTCTGCCTCTCTCTCCCTTTCCCTCCAACCTTCCCCTCTTTCTCCTCTCCTCCCTCCTTCCTCCTTTCTGAGTTCCATGTGTTCTTTCCTGCCTTCAAAGATTTTATTCATTCCTTTCTTTTTGCTTTGCAGTGAGCAGAGTTAGGATTTCCTTAAGTAGAGGTTACTAAATAAATACCGCATGTTTGCATGCAACTGCTGAAGTTATAATTAGCCACAGGTGAGGTTTGTGCTGTTGGCTGTTTACTGCAAGGGTAACTGCTGTGAAACCCACTTACATATGGGGCCAGGCCTCCAGGCCCAGCACCATCATCATCGGACATGGTTTTGTCTTGGGACTGGGTAGCAGAGAAACACATTCTCCTTGTCTTGTCCTTGGGAGCTGATTTGATTGCCAGGGGCCCTGGAATATATTTTGACATTATTTCTGATATGAAATTAATGACAACGAAATTCTCCAAATCCTACAGATTTCAAAAAATAATATTAAAATAATATTGTACCACTGGTTGGAAAGTGTGCTTTCCCTTTTGTCATTTTGGTTTTTATCTCTGAGTTTAGAATTGTGGGAGCATGATGGATTCCTCCTTCTTTAGTCTGCCATGTGTGTTCTCAGTCAGAACAACACACAGTCAGGCTTCTTTACCAGGATATTCATTGTACTGTGGAATGTGAGTACACAACCTTGTTTACAACTGGTGCTGCATGTAATTCTGCCTCCCAAGATGAAAGGTATGCCCCAATCAGAAGCAACACAGAAATAACTCAAATGGCATAACTGGGCTTTTGGTTGACCCACTGGGTTAGCAAGGACTATAGAACCTTTTAGGCTAGGCAGACAGTAAAATAAAAAGTGAATTTGCTTTGATCTTTACATATAGATCAGAAGACTATAGCAGTAGCACTAGCTAATGAAAAAAATTTAAATCTTGATAAGTGCAATACTTTGAATTAGATTTCTTCTGGACTTTGGAGCTGAACTCTGCTGAGGCTAGTGACTGGTGTGGGGAACAAGTCAGCATTGATAGCTTGGACTTAAAGGAGTTTGTGATAAAGCCTTCCTGAGGCTGAACAAGAGCAGTGCAGCAGTAAAGTGCCTGAGACATTCCCAGGGTGCTATGGGTCCTGTCAATCCAGAATGCTCAGCGTCTGCACTTCAGCCACCAATGTCTAAACCGACATTCTTTGATATGGGCTCCTGATTTCCCTCACCTGAAGCTTTGGTGGAAAAGTGCAAACTCAATGTTGGTACAGTGAGTGGACATTGAATTCTCTGCCAGCAAGACCTGTGTTCCTGTCCTCCAAAGGCTTTACATTTGAAATATATTTACCTATTCAACTGAATAACACTTTTATTATCTTATGTTTTATTCATCCCAAACTATTTAAGTGTCAATCAGGGCTTCTGATCAACAGGAAATCCCTGATGCTGTCAACATAAGTTTGTACAGCAGTGAGGCAAAGAGGGCTTATTCATTGTCTGATACGCTGGGTTTGGTGTCAGTCACTAACTTTATGCTGTTGGCAAGTGGTTTAATCTCTTTCTGTTTCTGGATCCCTGGACATCTCTCTCTGTGTCTCTCTCTCTCTCTCTCTCTCTCCCTCCCCCCCTCTCTCTTTCTCTCTCTCTCCTCCATCCTTTCTCTCATAAGATGTGAATGTTATTATTTGACCTTGTGTGATTGCTACAAGGGTGCAGACTTCCTTAGGGTCGGAATCATAGTGCTATGTAAAATTTTGAAATGGAATATACAACCACAGAACAAGAGAGAGACTTGAAAAGCAAACAGGATAGCTCAAGCCCATTAATTGTCATTAAGTTGATGATCCATAGGATGCTTAGTCATAAGACTGATTTGGGGATATGGAGGCTACCCACAAGATGTCATGTACCAAGAAGTTATAGTCTCAAGACAAGCACAGGGACACATGTGGTGTCTGCTCTTGTGACAGCTGCGTCACAGGGCCGTCAAGTCCCTCCCTTCTCATTTATTCATTACAGAGTTAGGGGGGCTGATGAAGAGGCAATGGGAATCAGTGGTGAGGCAGACTTAACCAGACTGTGGTGTCTTGCTGAAGACATTTACTGGGTACAAATGTAAATAATATACAACAGGGAACATAGTAGCACACACACACGTATGTGTGTTTGTGTTTGTGTGTGTAGTGACTTAAAAAATAACAGCTACTGCTTTTCACACTGGTAAAAACTCACTCGGTCTTCCTCTGAGCTCTGTGCATATCCTGCCATGAGTACACGCAGTAGACTCACAACAATTCTGCTTTTCAAATAGGAGATGGAGATTCATCTAGGTTAAGTGACTTTCCAATACATGGAGCCAGAAGTGGCCATTCAGGAGGGAACATGAGGCTCTTTTCTGGAATGGTCTTCAATCTTCTGGCTCTCTGCATGAATGACACAGGAGTGGAGGACATGGCTGTCTGCTTATCTTTTCACTGCATATCCATTAGAGGTGGCCTTTCATACCTATGATCTGGTATCCTCATTTTGTGATGAAGGTGGTAGCATCCATATAATTAAATCAGGTGATCAAATAGATCCTAAGAAGGGAGATTTGAAGTAAAGACTTCGAGTATTTTCTCTTAGGTACACAGTTGCCAAAGGAACAACAGGGCCCAAAGACAATAGAGGGAAATACTGCTCTGTATTTATATTGTAGAAATGTGGAAACCTTGTATTGTTACAGCACAGCTATCATATATTTAAGTAACAAGTTCCTTTAGATACTTTCCCAAATGACTCTGATGTGTCCTTCCAGAGATGAAGAGTGGGGACCCCTCCATCAAGAAGGCAGCCTTAGATAGGCATCCTTTATTTACACCTCATTCTGATACTGTGATTCTAATTATTTTCTACTGCTGTGATGAAACATTGACCTAAAACAACCTGGGAGGAAAGGGTTTATTTGACCTACACCTCACAGTCAGTTATAGAGGGAGACAAGGCAGGAACTCAAGGGAGTAACCTAGAGGCAGGAACTGAAGCAGAGACCATGGAGGAATGCTGCCTACTCACTTGCTCCTCTGGCCTGTGGTCAGCCTGCTTTCTTACACAAGTAAGGATGACCTGCCCAGGGGTAGCACAGTCTAAACCTACTGTGGGCTGATCCCTCCCACATCACTCAACAATCAAGAAAATGCCTCACTGACCTGCCCACAGGTCAGTTCCAGAAAGGAAATTCCCTGATTGTGGTACCCTCTTCCCAGATGTGTCAAGCTGACAATGAAAGGAAACAGCACATTAAATAACAAGCTCCTTTAAAGCCTTTCCCAAATGACTTTAATACATTAAGGAAGTGATGAAGAGTGGGGACTTTGGATGAAGTGTCCTTTATCTCTGTCTTATTCTGATACGATGTTTGGTAAACTCAGTAATTTCTGGGAAGAGGTTCTCAGCAGGAAGAAGGCAGACTCAGTTATGGCTCAGGCCAGTGTCAATGGAGTAGGTGGTGGGAACAGAACACCTGGTTGTTATGGCAATCTCAACACTGAGAGCTTACACTTTACAGTATTTTATTAAACGCTTGTTCACTCTTCCATAATATACTCACCTGTGCTTTAATATGAAATAGGTTCTTAGCTGGCACAGAGTAAAATGATCATTGTGTTCCTGCAGTCACTACAGGTATCTGCAGAGGAAGATTCCCTCACTGTCCAGCTTGAGTATTCCTGTGGGCCACTCCCACTCTCTGTTCTCATTTTCTACCCCACCTCACACTCAGCTCAGTGGTAGCATGTGTCACAGCTCTTTGCACAGAAAATTAAAAGTTACATTTTTCATTCGTTGTTAAAGACAGTGGAAGCAAGCCAACAGATATCACATCAAGACCCTTTCACTTGGTAGCTGCCAGAATACTCCTCCTAATTGGTTGTTTCCTGGAGTATTGCTTCTTCCCAATTATTGACCTGAGATTCATGTTCAGACCTGGAAACTGGTTCCATTTTCCTAAGGTCCCACTTTAAGAGCGAACCTCCTCAGAGCCACCCACAGCTCACTTTTCTTGAAGTCTGAGACCACCTGATTTCTCACAGAGGACAGAGCACATCTCTGGCCGACTGAGTCAGGCACAGCCCTCAGAAATTGACAGGAAGCTGTGTGAGGGACACTTGCCCAACCCCAGGCTTCTGTCTGTTCTAAGACCTCACAGCAGTAGAGAATTAAAACTATCTATCCTGGGAAGCCAGTTTCTCGTCAGTTTGCTTCTTTGTGACTCCAAGGTCAATGGTCACATCCACAGACCTAAAGCGCTATTTTTAGTGGGGCTTGATTACCTGCTCAGTTCAGTCTCTGCAGGTGCTCTGTCCCTAGTATTGCTATTAGGTGACCTGAAAAACCTGGGTTGGCTGAAGGCAAGGCGATCCCTTTTCATAGGGTGTGGCTTTCTCATCCTCAGCAGGAAGGGCGATTCTAGGTGCTTTTGAAATGCCTCTTTAACATGGCATTTCACAATACCTCCTGTGAGTGGTGAAAGTCACTTGTTTATTTAATCATAATACCTCTTTGTAATTACTGATCTGTGAAAAATCTGTTTCTCTATCTAGCTTGAAATAGGCACTCCGCAAGTAATGCAATATCTTTTTTTTTAAAGAATATTTTATTAATAATTTTTATTTTATGTGTATGAGTGTATTGCCTTCATGTATGTAAGTGCACCTGTGTCATGCAATGCCTGGAGGTCAGAAGACAGTGTCAGATCTCTGGAACTGGAGTTCAGATGATTGTTAGCCAACATATGGCGGCTGGAAATCAAACCATGGTCTTCTGTAAGAGCAGACAGTGCTGTTAACCCCTAAGCCATCTGTCAAGTCCCATGATCTCTTCCTTTATCTTCCCTTCTTTCGTCCTCTCTCTCTCTCTCTCTTTCTCTCTCTTTCTCTCTCTCAGTCTTATGAAATCCAGGCCCTTCTTTCACAGTTGCCCATATATTACCTTGTCTACAGTTTTTCCCTTTAAAACAGTTCTTGGCAACAGGCAGTTATGCCAACTCTTGTTGCCCCATTATCCTAGGACAAACAGTTGCCTCCAAAGATAGTCTTTTGAGGATCTATATAAAAGATCTTTGTAAAAGATGTATCTTTTAAAAAATTAAAGCAAATATTTGCTTCAGGAAATAACAGCATTAAATGTCATGCCATTAACAATTCCTCAAGATGCTTGGAGGTGACAGAAAAACAAGAAAGCCAGTTGGCACTCTAAAACTGAAAAGTTAAGATGAAGCTCCCCTTCCTGTGCTCCCAGGAATGGTGGGCGTGGTTTATCCCTTCCATTGCTTCTCCCTTCCCTCCCTCCCACCTTCATCTACTCACGCATGTGATGCTTTCCTTCCACAAAAGTGACAAACTGGCATTTAAAATTTCGGAAGGGTTGGCTAGAAGACAGCAGTCATGGTATGCTGACAATGACTTGAAAATTTCCCAGCATGCCATAGGAAAGACAAACACACTACTATGACTTGGTTGGATCAATGTGATCAAGCTTTACCCTAAATCAACACAAAGGCTGTGGATTACACATATTATTTAATGTTACATATGGATTTTATGGATCCATAATCAATAGCATTGTATACGGTCCATGGTAAAAGAATTAGTATTCAGAAATTTTCTTATAGGTGTTTTGGTTTCTGCTATAGTGCAAGGAATGAACGAGAAATTCACCAGACCTTGGAGCAGAAAGGCGAGCTATGAGGTCATGTAGTAATAGCTAACAGGCACGAGCATGAATTCTATAACATACACAAATACAGGTCTATACGTGTCCATGCGTGGATGCACAGATGTACAAGCTGTGTCTGTGCATCAGTTATTAGGGTGCTGAAAAAAAAAACTCTGACTTGAAGCCTTTAGCTCTGTAACTAATTATTTCCACAGTTTTGGTAAATTGACTTACAGTTCCCTCTGATAAATTTGCTGTGGGCTATATGGGTGATTATCAACACTTAAACAATACTTTACAGAAGGATTCACATAAATTATACCATTTAACATTTGGTCCTTTGTCAACAGCAGTGGTCCCCTGGCAGGGTTGCAACACAATGGTTTTGAGTGCATGAGAGCTGGGGCCCAGCCCAGGGATGTGCTGTCTAGGGCACTGTGCATGATGACTCCTTTTCTGTCTCTCTGTCTCTGTCTCTCTCCCTCTCTTTCTGTTAAATGTAATGGGGCTGGCCTCAAACTCTCTATGTATCCAAGGATGACTTTGGATTCCTGATCTTCTTTGGGGGTGCTGGAGATGGAATCTAGGGATTCTTGCATGTTAGACAAGCGTTCTACCAACTGAGCTACTACTACCACACCCCCAGTCCCTTCCTGATGCTCTTTCTCACTTAAACTGGAGACTGATGCGACTTCTGCTTAATGATGCATAGGATACCTCTTTACTCTTTATGGCATCCTTAAACCACCTAGTTGACCTTTTCTATGAGGGATCATAGGTTCATCTGAAGTTTGGGCATATCTGAGTCCTTAGATATATCTGCACTTGAAGTCTGTATAGTCTAGGACTTTAATTCCATTAGTGAATACATTTCCTTTTCCAGAGTAGATTTGAGATGTAGGTCAATGGCAGCAGATGGAATATGACTGTTACCATAGCGAATATGCTCCATTTCAGGAAGTCCTCCATGTTCTGGGTCTACTCAGGAAAATGAAAATAAAGAGAAAGCTCTTTAGGTCTTTCATCCCTTGTTTGGTTAACTTTCCCTCCAGCTCTCTGGTTCCTCTGCTTATTGTTGAATGTGCATGTATGCATGTAATATATATCTTCTGTGAAAGCTCCTTAGGTGTGTGAGCACCTTATCAAGTTTTCCCTAAACCTTTTCTCTCCATGCTGAACATTGTCGGGATTTCAGAAAGCAACAGAGACATGTTTCCGTGTTTAATGTTGAAATCTACCTGTGAGGATATTCAACACTTTAAGCTACCTAATAAGAGAAATCAATGTCTTTTTACTCACTTGTGGTAGACATTTCAAGATTTTAGGCCTACTGCCTGGCAAAGACACTTCTCCTGCCTAAGTCAAGATGTTCACAGTTCTGTAGTGATAAATCATCTCTTCTTCACAGACAGCTGGGCTGTGCAAGGATTCCTCTCAGTTGCCTGGGCCAGGGACTTGCTCAAAGATAGCCACTTCCAAGCACAGCAGAAGACATGCATTTAATTCATCGCTCCCTTGGTGTCTCAGTTTCTTTTCTCATTGCTGTGATAAAATACCTGACATTAGCAACTTGAGGGAGAACATCTATACCTTGGCTCACAGTTAATGTGTGGTCCTTGGAAAGTCAAGGAGGCAGGAGTGTGAAGCAGAATGTCACATCACATTCATACTTTAGGACAGAGAGCAGCGAACAGCTCCGCTCAGTTCACTCTCTCCTTTTTATACAGCCCAGGGCCCAAGTCCTGGGACTGGTGCTGCCCACTTTTAGTGTGAATCTTCCATCCTCCACTAACCTAAATATAAAATCTCTCACAGGCATGCCCAGAGCCTATGTGATCATTCAGAAGTGTGCCTCGAGACTTGTCTCTTGGGTGGCTGTCAAGCTCTCAATTAACAGTAACTGTTATGTTCAGGGAGCATTTTCTTGTGAGAGTTCTGGAAAGGATGGTACTGAACTAGTAATGACTTACTAGGGTAAAATTCTCCCCTCAGTTCCTTGTCCTGGGGTATTTCATGGATTTACTGACTTAGCAAACTGATCATCTATAATATTAAGTGTGTTTGATCTGAAAGCTTTACAGTGATATGTGACTTTTTATTTGTGTATATGTGTGTACTCTATGTGTGTTATGTATGTAACTATGTATGTGTGTATGCACACACCAGTTCATGTGTGTGTAGGTCAGGGGAGAACATCGGGTGTCCAGCTCTATCAGTCTCTGCCTATTCCCTTGAAACAGAGTCTCTCAATGAACCTAGAGCTAGACTTGCATGCCAGATGACTTCATAGATAGTCCTGTCTCCGCCCTGAACCCCCAAGTGCTGGGATTGTGGCATAGCCATGCTCAGCTTCTTAGCTGGGTGTTGGAGACTTTAACTCAGGTTCTTGTGCTAGTTCAGCATTCTTATCAGCTGAGCCATCTCCCTAGCCTCAGCTCATGTGAATTTGTATGAAGCACCTGTGAACTCCTTAACAATTTTTATGTATTTATTTTATGTATATGAGTCTTATTTTTTACCTGTGTGTATATAAGTGCACCCATGTCTTGAAATGCCCTTGAAGAACAGAAGAGAGGGTTATATACCCTGCAACTGGAGTTATGGACCGTTGTTACTGGCCACATGGATGCTGGGAACTGAACTTGGGTCCTTTGCAAGAGCTATTAACTGCTGAGCCATCTGTCTAGTCCAGACCTCTGAATTCTTAAGCAGGCATAAAGCTGCTAACAACAAACACCTGCATAACAATGACAAGAATAGTCATTCTTAGTACAAGGACTTGCCACATGGTAGGCAGAAGGCCAAACATGTTATAGACATCATTTGACTTAATAATTTTAATGTTCCCATGGGAAACTTGGTCTTCTCAACACACACAAGGATGAAAGAGGATCCCAGCCCTGAGATAAAGTCACAAATACTATTCTGAAACTAACTAGCAGAACTGATGTTCAAGTCCAAGTATTTCTCTAACTTATGCTGTGACTCCTTGTCCCACTGTTTCTTCCACTGGGGATTGTATTTCAGAATTTGATTCTGAGTAGGACTGAAACCTCTCTCCATTTTCTATTCCCCGTTATATGCTCTTATAACTGAAGAAACTAACAGCTCTTTGGAAACACTATTGTTTTCCTACCTCACATCCAAGCTAACCCCACAGGTACCTGGTATCCAATACGTTGGTGGCTGAAAACAAGGCGCATTTACTATCACTAAGTTTGGAAGAACAGCATTCAAAATCGAGGTGCTAGTGAGATATACTTGCTCTGGGAGTTCCACAGTAGAGCCCTTCCTGTCTCTTCGATTTTCAACCGTGGTCTTCGTTCTTTAGCTGTGGTGGTGTTGGCTGGCTAGGTCTTCTAATCATCATCTGTGCATCTATCTGACTCCTCCTGCCCCTGATAAGGCAGGTGTTATATGTTTAGAACTCCTTATGACAGTACAGGATAAGTGCCTCTTCCCCAAAATCCTAAACTAAGCATAATCTGTCGCCAGGAGTTTTAGGAATTAGGATGTTGCATGGACTTGTCCTCCACTTGGCAAGCTGGACTAGCAAGCTATGGACAAAGCATTCATCCCAATAAACTTGTTGACCTTCCACAAGGGGAGGGACTAAGGGTAGGAGTGGAGGAAGCTGGGAACAGCTTGAACAGGTGCCAGCAGGTCACAGGGTCCCTGTCAGGATGCAGTATTAGCAGTATGGCCTCAGTAGGGGAGCCTCTCCCACTCCTGTAAGTAAGCCCCTCGTCCATTGCTCTGCAAGTGAGTCCCAATAAAGTTTGGCTTACCAATTGAGGTTTAGTGAAATTATACCTTGCTTTGTCATTAGGAACTTAGAGAGGAAGGCCGGACCGGATTCCACCAGTGCCTCTGCACCATGCACTCTCTCACGTGAGGCCCGCATTCAGCCCCAACGCAGCCCCAGGTTTGAACTGATTGAGTGGACAGATAATGCTCTTTCAGAGAAATTAATTTATTCCAGGTTACTTACAAAAGATTCATCCCCCAGGAGGGAGATGGAGATTTCATATGGTGGAGCCTGAATTTTGATCCTAAGTGCCCCAGATCTCTGGAACCCTCGAGCAAGAATGAAGCCCTGGTGCTGCACCCGCCTCTCTCCTTCCCATCCTTCCATGCGTTTCTGCTAGACTTCTCCCCCTTAAGTCATTGGTTAGTTGGCTGTCAATCACGTTTGGAAGTCTGTCCCTCTCAGCAGAGAGATAATAGCTTATCTATATAACAGCCTCCCAGAAGGAAGTTTAGCAACATAGGGCATGGATGTAATTTCATCAGGCAGGGAGGCCAGAGCATCATATAGCTCAGTACATAGGTTTCAGTTTGTGATCCTAATAATAGCTCCTGTTCTCTTTAATTATGCCATTTTTATAACATCCTCAGTCTCAAATGAAATTATCAGATTCATACTACTCACGGAGCTCTTCTGAGCTCCTAACCCTTCTTTATCATATATATATATATATATATATATATATATATATATATATATATATATACACACACATGATGTCCATATATATCATGCGTCCATGTATACATTTACTCACACACAGGTTTGTTATAAGTAAAAAGGTCTACCAAGGGCTGCTGCTGTTTCTCAGAAGGATCAAATTTCTACTTTTAGTTATTGATTCGATTAGTTATATATAATTGAACTAGTTAGAGTTCGATTTTCCATCACTATCTCAGGACAAAATGCCCGAGATAGCAAACATGTAACAGTTTTACTGTGGGTAACAGTTTTGAAAGTTACAATTCATCTGTGGGTGGCTTCATGTATTTGGATACTTAGTTAGGTGGAAAAACATTTGGGAAGTGAGTAATGGAGTAATGGCCAGGAAGGAACAAGAAGGGGGAGGGGACTGTAGACCTAAATTCTCCTTCAGTGACACATCCTAAAATGCACTAAAGGCCTTGTACTATTCCTCTCTTAAATCCCCACACCTCCCAGTAGGGCCACCCTGGAGACCAAGGCCTTAGACATACAGCACTTTGGCGGATGCTCATGATTGAAGGAATCATCTCACTGTGCTGCTTGAGGGTTTGGCTTTCCTACAGCCATTTCCCATTTCAAGAATTTGTAAAATCGGTACTGACCGTGCTGTTTTATCTGTCAGCACCATCAATGCCTTTGAGAGCTTGTGTTCTAACACAGTGTTTTCTGTTGGGTACTAGATATTTTCCTTTCCTGGAAGTCAATAACAGTCTTATTTAATGAGTTAGATCTTCTGCTTAGATTTTTTTTCTTTGGTTTGTCATATTTAATTTACCTAACAATGCAGTGCCAGAGGATGCAGTTATCTTTCTTTTGAAAATGTATTACATGAGCTGTTCCTCTCATTTGGGCCCAGACTCTCTAGCCAGCTCTGGATCATGCACCTCCCTCAGGCTCACTCCAGGTTTTCCAACCTCAGCTCTAGGCTGTGTCTACCTTTTCTACAGCTCATGACTTTCTTGGCTTATTTCCTCATTTTGATGGAATGCATTATTTTTACTATAATGAAAAATGTTCCTGAGAGGATATGACTATGAAAAAAGTTTCCAGGCATCTTAGTTTCTTTTCCTGCTAAAATACCTGGACAAAAGAAACTTAAGGGAGAAAGGGATTATTGTGGCTCATGGTTCAAGGATGCAGTGCCTCATGTTGGGGAAGTCAGGTGGCAGGAACTTGAAATGGCCAGTCACATTGCATCCACAGTCAGGAAGCAGAGGAAGTAACGCATACTGGAGCTCATTTTATATAATCCAGGACCTTCACCCAGGGAATGGTCCAGCCCACAGTAAAGACAGGTCTTCCTACATAGTGAACATAATCAAGATGATCCCTCGCAGACCCTCTCAGAGACTGACCTTAATCTAGATAATTTCTCCCAGGTGTGCTGGAGACTTGTTTGCTGGGTGATAAGTCTAGATTCTGTCAAGTGGATTATTAACCCTAACCACACACCATTTTAAATTTTGTGTTTAATATTCTGGATAGACACACGCATACAGTTTAAAAATTGTGTCTTGAGCTGTTTGAAGCAAGGGGCAGCTTCCAGGGTTGGCATAGTAGAAGTCTGGAGCCATTTGAGTTTTAAATCCTCTCTATATGTCTCATTTTCTATCTGGGGGAGTTTATGGTCTTTAAGTTTTATTCCTAGTGTGAAGCTATGTGGTGACAAACCTCCTTACTGTATAGTTCTTCAGCTTCCTCAGAGAAGTGCAATCTGTCTTCTGATGAATTATGTTTCTTAGTTCAAGGAAATATCCTTTAACAATTTTTCTTTTTCTTCTTCTTCATCTTTGTCATCTTCATATGGAATCTCTGTTTGCTGAAGACCCTAAACGGATAGCTTACTGGCATTATGTTTTCCTTCTATTGAGTATATCACACGCATCCTCAGAGAGGTTAATTATAACATCTCATCTTTCTGTTCACTTTCATTTTCCCACACCCTTTTTAGTACTTGAGAGAAGCATTCTGTTATCCAGGAGGGAAGAACTTTTGTGCATTTTTCATAGAGTATTGGACTCACAACTCTAAGCATATATATATATATATATATATATATATATATATATACACACACATACACACACAAACACACACACATACACACACACATGCACATACACATACATACACAGGTGCATAGAGCTCCTCTCCCTCAGTGACTGCTAAGGCTGAAAGGCAGGACTCTGAGCTCTGGGCTCTCATCCACAAGCAGCACAGGCTCTGTAGGGCCATCTTACCTCTAGCAATCCCTATGGGATTTGGATGGAAGACAATCTTTGTCTATCTAGCTCTGGTCCCTGCACTCCTTCTGTCCCTAGGGTGTATCCCAAGAGCCTCTCTGATGAACTTCCTCCGTCTTGGATCTGTCTTATTGTGTGTCTACTGGCAGACCAGTCTGTGCCTTGGGAAGTAGCATGGCCCCTGAATTTGTACCCTCTGTAATCATCTAGGAGATTGCTGTCTCTCTCTCTGCACCTGCTAGGACATGTTTTAGGGTAGCTATTTCTTTCTGTCAGGTGACCTATTTCCACCTGTTTCTCATGGAGTGAAAGTTACACTCTTTTTGTTGCTGTGATAAACACCATGAACAAAAGAAACTTGGAGAGGAAAGGTTTTGTTTGGCTTATAGTGCTAGGTCATAATCCACCTTGAAGAGAGTCAGCACAGGAACTCAAGCAGGAATCTGAAGCAGAAGCCAGGAGGAATGACTGGCTCATTCTCTGATTTTCTCAGCTATCATTCATATATAACCCACAGTGGGTTGGACCCTCCCATGGCAATCATTAGTCAAGACAATGCCTGGCAGATATGGCCACAGGCCAATTTGATTGAAGCAATATTCAACCTGGATTCCTGCTTTCCAGGTGACTCTGGGCTGTGTGAAGTTGACAATAAAAACTAACCTGGACATCTACTTACTGTTGAAATAATGGCTCCTGTATCTTAATTTCTCTCTTCTATGCTCGGTGGTCCCCACTCTCATAACTGTCTCTGTAAAATTGTGTCACAGCATCCTTTCTCTGCTCAAAATGCCAGCCTACTTCATCCATCGTGTGGATGTGATTAAATCTAGCTAAGCTAATAATATCAAGAACCATGATCATTTGAGCATTTATTTATTTATGTATTAGCCTTTCCAGTGTTGTCCCATGGAGCATCCTTGCCGCCTATGTTTCTACATATTCAGCATTTCTTTATTTTTTAAAAGGCAGCATTTACACTTGTAGTTTGACATCAGGCTCTGGCCTTCGTCTTCCTCTGAACTTCAAGGCTCTGTCCTGGCACATCCTTGCGTCTGGAGAGTTCAGCTCTGGTCCTGACTCAGAACGCTACTCCACCCAGTGTTAGCTGTTCCATCCCGCTGTGGCCATGGTCGCTGTTCCATCCTGCTGTGGCTATGGTCTCTTCCAGAACACTTTCTCTTCTTGTAAGCGCCTGCTCTATTGGATCACTTGGTGTGCAGGACAGCTTCATCTGTGAACTTGACACATAGAAGAATGAAGCTCAACTGAGGCATTTCCTCCATCAAACTGCCCTGTGCGCCCATCTGTGAGGCGTTTTCCTACTTGCTAAGTGATGTGGGAGGGTTTGGTCCTCGGTGGGCAGTGTCATTCCTTGGCAGGTAACCTCCGTTGTACAAAAAAGCAGAAGTAGACTGAACGCAAGCCAGAGGAGGAAGCCAGGAAACACCCTTCCTCCGAGTGTCCTGCCTAAGTTCCTCCCCTCCTTTCCTCAAAGATGAACTGCAAGATAGACTGTGTTTTAGAAGTGTAAGATGAAATAAACCCTTTTCTCCTCATGTTACCTTTAGTCAGTGTTTTTTCTCAGTACTCAGTGAACTAAGACACTGGATATTAACCCATCAGGCTTCTTCACCTGACATAGACATTTGCAAAGGAATGTGACTGTTTCTTCTGTATGTAACCCAATCTAATCTAATAAGATGCAGGGTACAGAGCCAATGACCAATAATTGCTAAGAAAATAAATAATCAACATGCAATCAAACACTTACGTTGCTAGTTCTTATGCATTTTAGTAAGCAGCAATTACATAATAATTAAAATGCAATGTTGTTAGTATTTTCACATTTATTAAGAATGTTCAACGCAAGGCAGAGTGATGTGTGCCTTTAATTCCAGCCCTTGGGAGGCAGAAGCAGGTGAATCTTGATCGAGGCCAGGTTGGTCCACATTGTGATTTCAGGGAGGGCTGGGACTAGGGAGACACTAAAAAAGAAAAAGAAAGAAAGAGAGAAAGAAAGAAAGAAGGAAAGAAAGAAAGGAAGGAAATAAAGAAACCAAAAGAATGTTCAGATTCTAAGTTCTGCTTCATGTTACTGAAATGTGTAAGGAAAGGCTCGGTTTCCCTGAGCAGGCATGCATTTAATTACTGTGATGAGGAACGATTGTGAACAGGTAAACTGCATCTTTTATCTATTCCTGCCACCATTTTTGATACTCTTTCAGTAAAACCCTCTGATATTTGTCCTGTTCACATGGATGTAGCTATTTTCAAGCCATCTCTCATTTCGCTGGCTACAGTCTAAGCTCCTAGATAAATAGTCTCTTAAGTGGGGCATGTACTGTGACCTGTTGTCATATGAAGGAAACTTTTATACTTTTTACTTTGCTTCATGCACTCATGCACTCTTTCATTACGTAAGAATGCATGCTGTTAAATAGTTGATGGCTTTAAAGGAGTATTGCAACAGATATATACATATTAATAAAGCACGTTTATATAGAGAAACTTTTGGTCATAATACCCAAGGTGAGTCATGAAGGAGAGCCAGTGCCGGGAGAGGCTCCCACACATTCTGTTAACCTTTTCTTCTACAGATACTGACGGGTCTCAATTTTGTGTTTGTAATCCCTTGCTTTTCACAAAGAATCTTATTAATTCATCTTATTATTCTTATTTTGGGGGTGGAGGAGCATGCATGGTGGAGCACCTGTGTGGTGCCTCTTATGAAGTCGGTTCTCTTCTTCTACCTTCATGTGGGACTGGAACTTCTACCTTCCAGGGACTGGAACTCAAGGTGCCAGATTTAGGTGACACATGCTTTTACCAACTGAGCCATCTCACCTGCCCATACCCGTCCGACTCTGCCCTTCCTCCCACCATGCTGCTGTTAATGACCGCACAGAGGAGCCAAGTGAAGAAGATAGAGGTGTGGAAGGAGCAGGTTTTGTGCTTTTGTTTGAGGCCTCAAGGATCGTTGAGCAGAAAAATTGATTCTCAATGAGATGAGGTTATAAGTTTGTTCCTTTTGAAACTAAGACCAAAAAATAATAGTATTAATATGGTGAAACTCAAAAATTGTTAGTTACTAGGACATAGAACAGACAATCATCTTACACGTTGCCTAACTTTGCTCTTTCCCAATCGCATCATTGTGACTGGTCAGGGGTTCACTGCGTGATGTTCCTACCAAGAAAAATATTCATGACTTGAGAGTACAGCCATGCCATCCTTGGCCTGGCTTATTTTGTCACTAGCAGTGATGGAGAAAACATATTTTAAAAACAAAAGCATTATCAGACTTTCAATGTGAGCCCATGTACATGAGTTAAATGTATCAGTTGCCAACTGAATGTGGCAGTGTGCTCTGGGAGGTCTCCTAGATTCACATCTCAGTCCCCCTCAGTTTTGATAACCAAATCTTTTATTAATAAATGATGGCTCTTTCACTAGGAGGTAATCTGTGCCTCCATCCAGAAGTCTGATCTGCAACCTGAGAACAGCTTGAAATTCATTAGGACTATTCCGAGTAGTGAGTTTAAGTACTTTAGAACTTCCAAGTTTTTGTCTGCATGTGAATGTCCCTTGTACTGTGGACTGTCTCAGTCACTGGTCCTGT
Organism: Eospalax fontanierii; assembly: GCA_035773235.1. Taxonomy (NCBI): domain Eukaryota; kingdom Metazoa; phylum Chordata; class Mammalia; order Rodentia; family Spalacidae; genus Eospalax; species Eospalax fontanierii. The sequence continues at coordinate 54,555,049 of CM069529.1, forward strand.
TGAAATGGCCCCGCTGTGATGATCAGCACACAGACACTGTGGGAACTGACAGAGACCATGGCAACTGACAGCCCACAAGGTGGCTGCATACAAGGTGATCAATGAGGCTACTCAAAACATATTTCTTATGCTTTTAAATTACTACAGAAATGAAAACAAGCAATTATTAAAAATCTACTTTCTTAGACAAGTGTAGGGATGCACACCTGCAATGCTAGTATTCAAGAAGCTGCTACGTATGTTGGAAAATCATAAGTTTGAAGCTAGGCTGGACTGCATTAGCAGAATCTTACTATAAACAAACAAACAATAGTATAATATCTTTTCTTAAAAGCATTGAATATCATTGATATTATATTTATAGCTTCCAGCACCAAACAGACTATATGGAAACACACTTGCTTAGTGGTCAAGGCCAGTATAGATATACTACCAAAGCCTATATGGAATGGGTGTGTGCTTTCGAATCTAGGTTGCACTCCAAATGCATTCTAGTTGGACAAACTGTTTTACCCTAGTGCCTCAGAGTTCTTTGCATGCTTCTTTCTTAATTTCTAAAACTTTTGATTTTGAAGCTATGTACAGAAAGATATCTAAAATAAAACTGGATCCAGTAATGTTGCTTAAAAAAATTAAATTTGAGATGGGAGATAGCTCACTGGGTAAAGCACTTGCTGCACAAGTAGAGGTTCCTGAGTTTTGATCCCCAGCATCCAGGCCAGGCATGGTCATATACCTGGAAGCCTTTGCTGAGAGGGGATGGAAATTTAAAAGAATGCTTACGCCTGCTGACCAGTCAGCCGAGTTGAAAGGACAAACTCCAGGATCACTTAGAGACTCTGTCTCAAAAGAAAAATGTTGAGAAAGATAGAGGAGGATATTGGATGGGTTTGTGCACCTGCACGCATGCATACATGCAAATGCATGCTCTACACACACATTCCAAAAAAATAAAATAAAAACATTAAACCTACTTTGCCGTCTAGTATTAGTTTTAAAGTCCATGTTCTACCTAAGGGCACAGTGATTAGCAGTTCATAACCCAAGAGTCGGTACATATTATGTGTATTTTATCATATCAAATTCAGGATCTTGGGGACCAATATCCTGTCTACATAGGAGAATATTCAAAGTGCACTGAATGATGCTAGATACACAGTAGGTCCTTAGAAAATAGTTAACAGGTGATGAAGTACCTGCCCTGTGTGATACCTTCAGTTCGGGCTGGTCAGCAGATTAACTGCACTTCACCTCTAAACAAAGCGGATTTAACGTCATTGTAAGATACTAATCCAGGAGCTGCTTACTAAGGACTTAACCCTGAGCAATCTGCTCAACTTCTCTGAGTCTCCCTTTCTTCTTCTCACTATCAGGGAAATTAAATGGATTGGCATTTATAAACATTTGCTTTGGAAGTAATTAGTGCTAAATATGTATACATTTTCTCCCTCATCCCTCCTGTGATAGCAGGATTTAGGTTCCATCTCAGCCTCTGTTTCTCTAACTCTTTTTTTCTGTTTTACTGAAACAAAGTCTTTGTCCTCCATCAAATTAGGAGAGACATATTCTACTTCTGATTTAGAAATTAGTGTCAGGACTCGAGAGATGGTTCAGCTGTTAGGAACACTTGATATTCTTGCAGAGGACCCAGGTTCAGTTCTCATAAACCACATCAGGTGGCTCACTCCAACTGCAGGGCATGCACTGCCCTCTTCTGGTATTCTTGGGCACTAGACACACATGTACACATATAGATATGCATACACTCATACACACCTAAAGTAAAACTAAATAGACATTGAGTTTGAAGTAGCTCAGTCCATATCAGTTTAATTATGATATATTACAAAACATTTATATCATTTGAAATACAACATGAGCATGTGGAAGGACTTACCAGTATTCTCAGATCACACTGTTATTCAAACAGTATGTACCATGGGCTTACAGAACTAGGAAAGAAGGAACTCACTCCTTGTTGAGTGCCCCAATTGCAAAGATACAAAGGCACAAATATTTAGCACTAATGGGTATGTGAGCTATTGATTACCCTGAGAATGAATACTCAGTCAAAATAGCAATGGAAATTTTGTTGGCTTCTGAGTTTGCATGTTGCTGAAAAATATTCCTGTCCAATCTGAGTAGCACACTACAGTTCCCAGAAATGTTCTCTTTGTTCTTTATCATCAAGATGGTTCTGGTAAAAACTTCCTAATCAATTCCCTGGGAAAACCCAAAGGCTTCCCATGTCAGAGTTCAGAACTGAGCGCTTGACCTGTGAGTCTATTCCGATAGATCTTAGATGCAGAACAGGGACGTGTTTCCCAGCAGGAATAGTGTAGTTGCATGGGATGCTTCCAGGCAATCACAGATGAGCTGCCAGGGCTGTGAGACGAGGCTCCATCTCTGCACATGTGTTTATTTGCATGTGAGAAGATTAGTCACATGTCTCTCAAATCACAGGTTTTAGTCTCAGAAGTGTGCTTAGTAGAGTATATTCCTAAATTAGTATGGAAAGCAATGCTCTGTGAACATGCCAGACGAGTGGTTCAGGAAATGTTAACTCTTTCTTTCCCACTCAGTGGTGTCTTTAGTTTCCATCAGTAAGCATGCCTTGTGGGTGGCTGTCCACTTTCTCGGGGTATTCTCAGAACAACTTAGTAAAATGTCATGCCAATATATTATTTTAGTAGCTGAAACCTGTTGTTTTATGTTTTATTGACTGTAAATGACTAAAGTGGTTTTCTCCAGTCCAGAAAAATAAATTCAGGTGGTCAAAGAAGCAGTCAACATGCAAATGTCAAAACCAAAGTGGATCCATGGGGAAGAATGACAAGGTGATGGTGATGCGCCTGCAGGAGGCAGCCTGTATTTGCTCTTAGACTCCTCTGCTGAGGCTGGGTTCTGGGTTAGAAGAAAAGAAGCGACAGCTGAGGAGTTGGACACGTGTGCAGCTGAGCCAATGCTTCAGAAATGCCATGTTAAAAAGACATTCACAGAAGAGAACGCACCGTATCTGAACTACAGAAAGGATTTAGGAGACACGGTCATGCATTCATTTTAACTGTTTTGTCTTCCAGGGTTTCAGTGAGCTTGGCATGGACCCAATGCATAAGTTAGGACAGAGAAGGTGCCTAGCTATGTAGGCTGCACAAGGGCTTATGAAATGAAGTATTGGAGAAGAAGAATAGCCAATGGTGGCTTTGTTAGTCCTCACAATAAGCTTATGAGGGAGGTATGAGGTTCCCTTCTACTGATGGAGTCATGCAGAATAAAAGCTGTGGTCAGTGAGGTCACACAGTCAGTAAGAGACAGAGCTGGTAAGGAGCAGAACTCCAGACTCCAGCCTTTCCAAGATGTGTCTCATCTCCATATATTCATCTGCAGCTGTAATGAGCCCAGCTGTGAGCAGTGATGGACAGGCTTCATTCCCGCAGGGTGTGTGAGGTGACTGCTGGACAATCAGAATGACGGTCTGTCACAGGACTGTTCTCACCATTGGGGAGTTTTGTTGGAGCTGTGAAGGATATGAGATTATAGATAAAATAACAGTGTGTTGATGTTTGGGGCAAGTCTGTGGTAAACACACTCACGGGAAAAAGCAACACCAAAACCTGTCTCAGAAAGGGAGCACAGACAGCGTCCAAAGAGATCTGACTGTCTCTGTCTCTCAAATATGGAAGATGTTGTAAGTTCCTGTGTAATCCTGGCTCTGTCAAATATCAAACTGCCTCCTTGTTTACTCGGCAAGTGACCAGCTAAAGCATTGCTATGCATCCTTCCCAAGGACCCACCGTCCTTAGGCTTCCTGGCACAGGTGTATTCTCCATCAGGGCTTCTTATCTGTAGTTGACAGGTGAATCCACACCCAGAAAGGGGGTGATCATTGGAAATGGGGGTTTCGTACCTGCATGAGGAGCATGGAGCTCCTGAGAGACAAAAATCCAGGAAAACCTTACCAGGTGACTTCATGTTTCAGAAGTGGAAGACCATGAAGATGGCACGTATGTGTGGGCGGTCAGAGCTGAGCCAGGAGGAGAACTTAGCCTATCCAGCTTCCTGCTTTCTTTATATCACCACCTGCTGCCAACATAGCAGAGGTGGGACTGAGACTCATCCAGGTTTGCTCTCCTGCCCTTCAGGACCAGGAACAAAACCTACAGGAGCCCTCCAAAGAAGACATTCCATCATCTGGTTCCCATCACCCAGTCTGTTGTTGTTTGCTTTTCTGTGGCTGTGATAACAACATTCTGACAAAAGGGATGTGGGAGAAGTCACTGTCCATTATGGAGGCAGTGAGGACAGGGTCAAGACAGGAACCTGTAATAGAAACCCTACTGGATCTCTGGCTTGGCTAGCTAATTTTTTTGCACCGCCCAGGCTCGCCTAGGGATGGGGCTGCTCACAGCACTCTGGGCCCTCCCATATCAGTCATCAGTCAAGGTAATCTTTCATAGACATGACCACAGGCCGGTCTGCTCAGGGAAATTCTTCATTTGAGTTCCCCTCTCCCCAGGTGACCCTAGGCTGTTTCAAATTGACTATACAAACTAACCAACACAAATCCCCAGAGAGACAAACAGTTCACAGCCACTCTGAGCGACTGCGGCTGGGGTATCGCCCTGTCCCTCAGTAGTTTGCTCTCTTTTCTTCTCTGGGATATTATTCATAACCTTCCTGCACACAAGGTCTTCAGACTCTGAACCTAAATAATCACTCATCTTGTCCCTGTTGGAGTGCCCTCCTCAACGGCCTTGTTTAGCAGACTTCTTTGTGATACTCTCCTGTATGCACAGGGCATATCTTAGCTCATCTCTCTCTTCATCTACTATCAACCCTAAACAGGCTCATATGGCATGCCTGTCTTCTAGAGAGATGAATACACACACACACACACACACACACACACACACACATACACACACGTAAATCTCCCACATCTATGCCTTGAAATAAAACCTTTTGCCTTTTCTACACTGCTTAACATCTTTTGAAAAGAAAACTGTGTGTCTAGTTGCAAGTAGAGCCTTGATTTGATAAAGTTTGACTTCCTGGCTCTCCTTTTAGCTTTATTTTTCATAGTTATTTGATCTTTGGATAAGAAGAGAAATTATAGAGTGTGACTGGTTCCTCAAGTCTAAGAGTGAGCTGAGGATTCTGCAGGTAATGTAACAGAGTAATTTCTCCATTAGCAATAGTACTAATTAGTGGTGTTTAAATTGCATGATCTAAAATAAAGGTGCATCTCTTGCTAACATCTCTCAGGGTCATTCCTATCTGCCCTCACCCTCACCCATCTTAATGCCATGATCACCTCTAATACAGGTATTGGCATAAGCTGAATAACACAGGTAGCCTGAGAAGGAATTGAATGACAAAGAAAGACTCAACGTTGCTATATTCACCTGTGTAAAGATGTGACACCTATTCCAAGCTGATTAGGGATGGGAATCATGTCGATTATCCACAAGTCATCACTTGGCATTTTACTCAAGCCCCTCAAAATAAGTGACTGCAGTACAGAACAGGTGGGCAATTTTGAATTTCAGAACAGCAAGAAATAATTATATATATATATATATTATATATATATACTTCTCAATTAGTACATGAGGCATGTATTTATATACAATTTTTGTGTATAATATGGGGATGCTAAAACTTACTAATTTACACAAAGTTTAAATTTAAATGAATATGCAGTAATTTTATTGGCTATATCTAAAAACCTTAAGAATGGTCCAGACACTAGGAAGTAAAATGTTTTAGAATCCTGCAAAATAAAATGTGTCCTTAAGGCAGTATGGTATTTCTTCATTATCTGTTAATATAATAGACAACCCATAATTTTTAAAAGGTTTCAAAAACATTACCTATAAACTATATAAACTTAACTGGTCTTTGTGGATGAGGAACCTGATATCTATAAAGGTAAAGAAATTGGCCCCTAGTAGAACTAGTCCTAAGAGACAGAGCCAAGACTAGTATCTATGTCTTCTAATTCTCCATCCATGTTTACAGTCTGACATCAAGATAATTAATTGGATTATAAATAATCCAATCCGTCTAGTCATCTCAGTCACAATCACTAGCCCTGAGCAGTAATTATATTTCTTGGCAATGGCCACTTTGATTTGAATTGGAAACTGACTCGGGGAAGATTCCAATCCAACTGTGTACATGAAGCTGTGTGGCCCCTTGTTGGAGACCTTGCATTAAGATGTAAAAGCATGATTTGATCAAGCTGCCAGTGGCGAGGGTGTTTCCTTTCTGTTTCTAGAAAAATCTGCAATTTTTCCTATGGTTCATGTATTTACATTTTCCGTAGAAGTGGCACGAAAGCATGGTGTCAAGTAACTACTGATTGTTAAGAATAATTTACAGGTGCTATTGGCTTTCTAGCCATGGAAGAATGAAAGCAATTTTCTGACATGTCCGTTCACACATCTGAGGAGCAACTGAGAAAGGTCTTACATCTGACTGTGCTTGCGGGTCTGGCATTCACAGAAACATAGATTCCTCCATTTAAAATTCAGTCCTTCTGGGAGATGCTGGGAGACGTGTTTAGAAGCAGACAGAATCGACCTGCATTTGTGAGGAGGCAATTAACTATTCCTTGCCTACTGAAACTAGCAAGTATGTACACTCTACTCAGGGAATCTGTTCTTTTTGTTACAGAGCAGATGTCTGTGAGGGTTTTGGCAGGCCCTACTCTGTCAAACAGTCCAGTTTTGACAGTTACATGCTTGAGGGATGGCTGAAATGCAAAGTATTTCTGATCAGAATATCATATTCATCTGGATGTTAATTACTGTGTCTGCTTTGGTATAAATAATTAATTATGCAAAATTCACACAGCTGCTACTGGACTGAGTTAAGTGACTTGCTGTCAGTCTCATAGTTCTGAAAGGAAGGGTGAGTTTAGAAAAATGTTCTCTGTAACTGGGAGAGGGGCCATTTATCATAGTCCCTCTGTGGTCAGAAAGAAAGATGTTTATAACTCAGCATGGAGGAGAGAGCGTGAGAGTGAGAGTGACAGTGAGAGTGAGACATAGAAAGAAAGAGAAAGAGAGGAGTTTCAAATAAAGAAGTGTCCCTGTTCTGGAGAGATGACACCCTAAGTCAGCAAAGTGCTTGACGACCTGAGTTCAGAATCCACGTAAGCAGCTCAGAATATCGGCAAGCACCCGAATCCCAACATTGCCAGGTGAGAGGCAGAGACAGGTAGATCCTGGAAGCTTATGGCTCCACGAGCCTAAAGCTCATCTCTGTTTCTGATTTAACATCCTCTGAGTAATAGATAAAATCCTTTTGAAATGTATTAATAAGGCCTACTACCTTCTACCAACCAAAAATGCTGAATGCCCTCAGATAGGCCGTTCAGGTGTCTGTCATATGTGGCAAAAGTTCCAGAAAAATGGAAGAACATGTCTCAAACAACAAACGTGAAAGGTGCCTGAGGACTGAGAACACCTGAGGCTGTTTTCTGACCTCCATTCACGTGCCATGTATATATGCTGTGTGCTCACTCACCCACATCAAGAGATATCTCTGGACTGAAATTGATCTTAAAATTCATATTTCAAGCCATGTGATCATTCTTTAGAAATTCAAATGTCACGTTGAAGATTCATTACAGCCCAGATTCCTCCCTGTCTCACCTGCCCTCACAGCCATGTGTCTCAGTGGTCCAAACAGTCCCATGCATGTGGGTCTCAGTGAATGGGTTAGTAGTTTTGTCTGCTCCTAAGGCAGGGCCCATAGACCTGGTTCTCTTTACTCCTTTAGAAGATGTGTATGACATCATTACTCTGATCAGGAAAGCATATGTGGATGTCTAATGTGTTGAGGAATGATAATAGTTCCATTTAAAACATTTTATCTCTAATTGATCCAAGTGCAAATGACTTTTTATGCTTAAATATAACTCAGTACTTGACTGAAATGGATTAAGTGCTAGTTTCATGTTCTGTGTTTTGACCAGGTACTATTTCACATATCAAACGTGGTTGAAAAGGTAGGGAAATCACCCCAAAACTGAGGGTTTGATAAACTTATCAGATGGTTTTGAACAAATATTGACACTTCTCTAAACAAAACAAGCTGCCTGGATTCGTTATTTTTTTCACCACTGTGATAAGATACTGGACAGAGCATGTAAGGGAGAAAAGATGTATTCTGACTCAGGGTTCAAATCTCTTATCACAGAGACAGGTGAGGCAATTCATGGAGGTGGAGTGTGTGTGGCAGAAACGCTCACCTTGGTGGAGCAGGAAGCAGACAGCTCGGGCTAGAACCAGTAGCAGACACAACCTTCAAAGGCCACCTCTGGTGCCTACCATTGCCATCCAGATCTCCCAGCCTCCCAACAGTGTCACTAGCTAGGGACCCAGGTTCCTAAACCTGACCCTTATGGGGACATTTCAGACACAACCAATAACGCTGGCAAGGCAGGCAAGGAATTTTGATTCCAAAAAGGAAGAAATGATCCCTTGGAGAAAACAGCTAGAGTCTAGTACTATGAAAGCTGGTGTGGGGCCATGGTCCAAGGGGACTTGGCTGTGCCATCCTGCTTTGGATGTTAAGCAGAGTTGGAATGAAGTGAGAGACATGACATATATAAAGAGATACTGTTTTAAAAACATGACACAGCATTCTGCATGAAGCAAATACCTGCAAATTCAGAGCATCTGTTGTTACGCCAGTCATTCTGGTTCCACTGCTTGAACCTACCACTTCCCTGAGTCACACAGCAAACTCTCCTGAGATGCTGGCCTATGCATGTATCACTGCTGGGAATGAGACAGAGCTCTTTCCTTCCTTAGTGTAGATCAAATGGTGAGGAAAATAAACACACACGAAAATACCTAATAATTTAATCCGTAATTAATATCCTAATTAAGAGAGTGTTAGACATGAAGACAAAATGAGTGATGGTTTTGTAAGGGGGAGAAAATCATTTTTCTAAAGATTTGTTTATGTATGTGTTTTCCTGCATGCACATATGTGCACCATGTGCATGCAGTGTCCACAGAGGCTAGAAGACGGCAGGGAATCCTTGGTACTGGATTTACAGACAGTTATTAACTGTCATGTGAGTTCTGGGAACGGAACCCGGATTCTCTGCAAGAGCAGCAAGTGCTCTTAACCACTGAGCCATCTTCCAGCCACAAGACTGTGAAATTTAGACATCAATATTAGAAGGAAAATATTCTCGTTTTGGGGAAGCTCGATCCCTTAAGTAGACACCCATATGAAAAGATGGTCCCAGACATGAGAAAAGATGGAAGTCGGAAGCCAAAATGGGGACCAGCACTTTGTGATGAGTGGCTGCAATTGACTTGAGTGGTTGCTGGCTGGGGTGGATCAGAGGAGGAAGCTTGTCTCTCTCTCCTTGCCTCATCACCAAACAGATCCTCAGTGTGTAACTCCCCTCTCATTCTCATTCACAGAGAGCACATCCTGTGGCCCTAATCAGTTTGGGTTTTCCGAAATAGCAACTGGATTGTTTTCGGAGATGTATATCAAAAATTTCCCACATATGTGCCTTTAAGGAAATACCAATTGGTCATATCTGTTGACATAGTTTTCTTTTCTGTTGAACTTCTATCTACTTTCCAAAGGCTTGTCACATACTATAAAACAACACATCAAAGGTTCATAGAAGGTAAAGGAAATTAGAATGCATTCTTTAAACTGTCATACCTTTAATAAGAAATCCAACAAAATACACAGATTAAGGTCATGTTCATTGAATTGAAATAGAGGTCTACTTAGTGAGGGGCCTGTACATCTGGAAATTTCTGGATGGAAGCCTCTTGTTTACTGAAGATGCATTGCTGTCCTCTTTATGTAGAATTATTCAGGTGATTGTTTGGTTTGTGCCTGCGAGTTGATGATATTGCTTGGTTTTCATCCAAGTGACTGAGCTGCTTGTAGAGAGCAGGGTGTGGCTCTTAGGAGCTGGAGACCCTCCATACAGCATTTTTTTTGTCTCAGCCTGCCTTGCAGCTTCAGTGACTTACTCTACCTGAGCTGGTCCTACAGGAGAATTCTCTGGCAGGCTCCCTTGTTAATTTTACCATAGCCAGTAGGAAGATTTGTGCCTTGGGTTTAGACCAATCATACTGGAATACCAAAGACTGGTGTGACTGAAAAAACTGGATCAATACTGTAAACATACCCCTGCCAATGGCATCAGCAAAAACTGTTTCTCAGCCCAAACGGAAGGCCGAGAGAGTATAGTAATGCACAATGACGTAACATAGGACGCACATCTTATACTCTTGATTTCTTGCATTAAGTTTTAAAACTAAGAATATAAAAAAGGGCAGATGGTTCAACAGTAAGCATCAAGGATAAGCAAGAAAAGCAACCCTTGTTCCAGCATACCTACCTCTCAGTTCCTCCAGAAAAAGAGCCAACTTTTAATACATATACTTTCAGTTCTGGAATTTACTGTAGTACCAAATAATATGCTATCCATATTAATTTAGATGTGTATTGTTAACTTCTAGCTGGGAAATATGGGATGCTTGTTCTCTTTACTTCCTTCCTCACTTGGTACGGAGTCTGTCTTACAGCACTGAGTTCTGAGACTCTAGCAGTAAGAAAACTGTATTGCCAAGCTGCCCTGGATGAAGAGATGTGAAGTACTCAGACATGAAGAATAACTTTGCAGGGGGATAAGCTCTCTGAAGAACAGTAAAGTAGGCAAGGGAATAAAGTATTACAGCGCTGAGATTTCAGATTCTTAGACTCAAGGGAGGTAATATGTTCTGGTAACAGGATGTCAGTGGTCTGAGAAGAAGAAGTGAGGGTCTTGAGGAAAAGGTTTTTGAGTGGACAGAGATAAAGATGCTAAGCAGAGAGTTGTTTTGGCTACAGAAAGGAGAAAAGGGACCCAGGTTGATGGGAGTAGGAGGCTTTGTCACAGCTGTCAGTCACGAAGGAAACACTGGACTTGTAGAAATGAAAATTGCCAGTATGGGACACTGGAGTCAGTAATCACTGCTCCAGATTTATTCAATGTTTATGGGAAAACTTTGGGCACCAGGGAAATAATTTTCCTTACGACATTCACAAAAAATACAGGACTGTGCAGACATTGACTATAACACAGTTTGATAGATATTCATGAAGTTGGTGATACCAGAATCATAAACTTAAAAGTTAGGAGAGTCACAGATTTCTCTGGCTGACTCCTAGCCTCTGCCTTCCTACCCCATATGGAAGACCACAGTCCAGGCTTCTGGAAGCATAGATTGTCTCAAACTTTATGTAAGAGTTGCCACTGGGTGTGTTCATACTAGTATTCAGCTTCACGTATCCCAAGTGATGCTTCTGAGCATCCCTGCTGTCTGCGTACACTGCAGAAGTGAGCATTTCCCAGTGAGCAGGTCTGTTATACTCCCATGCTTGGTTGTGAATTTGTATCTCATGGCCCCTTCCTCAATGGTCCCGTTACACATTTTGGAGCTGGGTTAGCAAGTGCACAGTGAGCACTGCCCCCTCCTCCTACTTGGCCAATATCATCTTTCAAGTCCATCTACAGACAGAAGTAGTGATTTTTTTTGCTGTAGTGTGCTGGCCTTTAATTAGAAGAATATGTAGTGTTTGTGTATGTGTGTGCATGTTTGTGTCTATGTGCTAGTATCTTTTTGCCTTTCCTTGGTCTTAATAATTTATTAAATTTAGTTATTTATTTGTTTTATATGTATGGTCATGCACATGCCATGGCACACATGTGAAGTTAGAGGACAACTTGTGGGAGTTGGTTCTTTCTTTCCACCTGTGGCTTCTGGAGACCAAACTCTGGCAATCATCTTTTGGGGTCATCCCATCTGCCCTTTTCCTTTGTGGCAACATTTATCTTAAATCTTAAGAGAAGCATTCATTGCATTTCCACTGGATTTAGTTCCTATTTGGCGGATACAGTCCTGCTCACTGTGTCATCTGGGGCTATGAACTAGAATGGTGTTACTAGAGGTCCACCAGCCAGGTGCTCCTCCGCTTTTTCCATTTCTATTTGACTACTAACTGGTCTCTGTAGTATCACATTACTGTGGACATTCAGAATCATCAGGCTCTGTCTGCACAGGGAGGCCAGACCTCTGACCCACACTGTCAGTTACCACTGTGCTTCTTAGAGGAAGGAGTTAGTGTGGTATGTATTACTCCTTATGCTAATTTGAGTGGAAAATGGTGTGCATTTACTGCTGATTTTGCCGGATTTATCTAATAATATTTTCTTTACATAACATAGCATTTCATCGACAGATTTCCCATTGTAAAATGCAAATTGATGTCGTAATAACTAGGGGAAAATGCAAACTTTTTAAAGGTACAAATTGTAGATTCTCTGAAGACAGAGAAAACTTTGAGGAAGGATATGAATTCACAAGTCTGTAATGCTGATGGTATAGAGATATCACATTTGTCAATTGGGACTGGCTGTTCATTTTGCTTTCTGATACAGTCACCAAAAGTGCTGAAGATGTATTCATTTAGAGTTGCAAATTAACCAGAACCCGGTATTTTTCTTATGATTTATTTTACTTTTATTTATGAAAATATATGTGTGTCTGTGTGTGCATGTGTGTGCATGTATGTACTAGTGCCCTTGGAGGCCAGGAGAGGGTATTGAATCTCCTGGAGCTGGAGGTACAGGCCATTATGAGCTGCCTGTTTTGAGTGTTGAGAACGGAACTCTGATGAGAACTGAACTCCAGCCCTCTGCACAAATGGTACCAGCTCTCAGCTGTTGAACCATCTCCAGCAGCAGCCCCATGTTTTTTATCAGACATTTTGGCTGTCATTCAAGGTAATATAATAGGATTATGATAACAAAGTCATCACAAAACAATAAAAAACCAAGTAAGATGCCCCTGAACTGGACTAGATATCAGAGCACACTTTGTTAATTTTTAATGCTTTATGTATTTTCATCTGTGTGCATGCATGCGACTGCTTGTCTGTATGTGTGCCACACATGTGCAGGCCCATGCACAGGCCAGAAGAGGGTGCAAGGCAAACTTAGACATAAGAAAACCAGCTGTAGCAACAGAAGAAAGAAGGATAATCATCTCACATCAGATCAGACTTCAATAGATCTCGATGACTGCATGAAAAAAATGTTTAAAGACTGCAGCATGGATTGAAGAAACTGAAAGTGATCTGAAGATCATACTGATGGTCATGGGTGCTACCCAGTTGTAGTCACAGCAGGGCCAGTAGGTTGAAGAATTAAAGCTCTTCCACATAAACTGGGGAGATGGACCAGTGGATAAATCATTTGCTTCTCTAGAATGAAAGCTTGAGTTCAGATCTCCACAAGCTAAGCAGGCATGGTGGCCTGCCTTTAATCACATCACTTAGGCACGAAGGCCTGGGATATCCTGGGTAAAGTGGTCAGCTAGACTACTAAATTGGTGAGCACTGGGTTCAGTGAGAAATACTACCTTGATAAAGTAGAGAGCAATTGAGGAAGACACCCAATGCCAATGTATACACACATGCTACACACACACACACACACACACACACACACACACACACACGGAGTCATATGAAAGTTAAATATAAGTTTCTTTAGTCTTGGTCTTGAAGGTCCAAGAAAAAAGCTAAGGTAAAACCAGTGACTTTGCTGGGTCAGCTGGAATCCTGTAGAATGGGGGCAAATAAATGAATTAGATTCTTAGCTTTTCTCAGTTGATAATTAAAACTGCAAGCTCAGAACAGTGTGTAAGTGCTGAGTTTATATAAGACCATATGAATGTAGCTGCCTGGTGTCCGGAAAACCTCAGCAAGTCCAGGGTTAGGAAGGCATAGGTTTCAGGCAGTGGGTGTGGTCCTGGCTCAGAGGACCAGCACTCATCCAGCATGTGCATAGCCCTTGGCTTGATCCTAGTATCTCAAAAAATGTGGGGTTGTATCTGACTTTGTTCCATGAACTACTTTGTTGCTTCATGATTTCATCTTTTTGTTTCTTTTCATTTTTTGTTCCAGACTCGTCTACTGTAGAGATGATGATAACATTACTCCCACAGTAAAGATGAAGGCAATGTTGCTCCCAAAGTGAGATTTCTCGAAGGAGCAGATGAGCTAGGTGGGTGTCAGGGACATAAATATTTCCAGACTTGCCTTCCATTAGAGTTTAGCCATGAAGCTGGGCAGGTAAGAGGCAGGACAGGACCTGGGGGAGAACACTGTCAGATGTACAATGTCTGTCATAGTTAAAGGTGATGAAAGCAGATGTTATTCAATCTACATCAATGAAGAAGAGACTTCAGTGTAAGTTCAACTCATCTTCCTGTAAGGGAGGTGAGCGGAGATTTCCTGGCAGACCAAGGAGAAGGGGATGGAAAGAGGGTGGTTGGAGCAGAGTCAGGATTTCTAATATCTTGTAGGACAGATACCATTGGGTAATGCTGCTGGTCATCTGTGATTGGTGCCTCTGGGAATTGACCTTTGACCCAACACAGAAACACGGGAGAAAAGGTTTGTCTTTGGTTATGGTGGGAAGAAATAGTTCATTTGTAGGTAGCCTCGATACTTCCTGGGCATGAATTTAGGGGGCTAGAGTTGTGGGCCCAGGGACATAGTTGTGAGCTGTTGGATACTAGCTTTTGCCCATGCTTTGTGGTGTGGAAAGGTAGATGAACCATGCTGGTGTTCAGTGTGTGGTCCTCTTAGGTCAGGTTTGAGGTTCGTCTGAGAAGAGGGTTCAGGGGAGGTCTGAGTAAGCAGAGATTTGGCTGTAGCTCAACTCACGCATGCCAGCCTCATTGGTTGGAAGAAAGAAGACCCACAGAGCCAGGACAGTAAAATGTTCATGTACTCTGGGAGTCCTGGCAGGGTGAGGAAAAGGCACCAGGCAGGCTCAGTGGGGAGGACAGCGGAGGGGCCACCTTGGTCTGCTGATGCCACTACAGTGTCCCCTTGGTTTCAGGATGATGGTGTCATGCATACTCAGAAAGGATCCATGCTCTCAGCTTCTGAGTTCAGAGGAAGCCATGTAGATGTGGCTTCGGCCTCCCTACAGATCCTTCTGGGAAGAGGGTGAAGTGAAACCAGTGGACACCTTCCTGTAGAGTAGAGCTAGAGAGGGCGGCATCCTCTGCCAAGCACTCCTATTCCTACATCCTGGCGGACTGAAGGTTTTTAATAACTTAGGAGAGAGAATGAGATGGGCGTGGTGGTTAGAAGTGAGAACAAGTCCTCACTACAATGGCAACCACAGCAGCCCAAACTCCAACACAGTTGGGAAGATGTTCTCCAGGCTGCATCCTTGACTGAGGAGCTATTGGTGGTTTATAGCCACCGGGGGAGAGAGAATCTTTCTTTTTCTGATGTGTGGCTACTAGTAGGCTTCCCATGCTCCATGCTCTGATGGATACCCCATACCCAAGCACATATGGGCAGTACTAATTGGACGTAGTGGGTTATCAAAACAACCAAACAAACGTGAAGTTGAAAGGGGGCCTGGTTAGGGGGGCTTGCAGGGATTTGAACAGGGGAACGGAGGCATGAACATAATCATATTTTATAGTATCATGTTTGAAATTCTCAAGAATAAAGAAAGAGGATTAAAATCCAAAAGGAAAATAGTGGCCACATTGGAGGGAGGGAGCATTACAGCTGGATCCCAACAATCACCTGACAAATCAACAGCCTTTCACAGGCCCCAGGGTTGTTTCTGTCTAGGTGTTAGTGATCTGAAGCCAAGGCTTCCATCTGTACATTTGCCTCCTGGATTTTCCTGTACTCTACCCAGGACCTGCCTTCTTCACTGCATAACACTGTGGAAACACTTTCTTACTGGCTTCAGGGTAGGGTATCTTCACTTCCATAACATCTGGAAGCTCCATGTCCTTGAGTCCCTCTTCCCTTTTCCATGTCCATCCTAGAACAGTTCTTGAATACTCAAATTACATTTAAATTTCTCCATTCAAGTCTAGTCCCTTGACTAAACAAATAATCTGAGCAACAACTTTTTCTCTGGATCCTACTCATGGCCTTTTACCTCAGAGACTAGAAAACTTAGAAAAGTATTGTTTTTTAAATTTATTTTTTTGGGGGGTGTGGATAAGGTCTTAATGTATAGCCCTAGTCGGCCTAGAACAAGCTAGACCGTCCCAGGCTGTGTTCTATCTCACAGTGACCTGCTTGCCTCTGCCTCCAAAGCACTAGGATTAAAGGCTTGGGCCACCACATCCCAGCAGAAAATTATTTCCAAAAAAATCTTCCAGAAGAAATATCCTTGGCATTATGGTTCATGGATTGTGACTGCAGAATTGACATAGACAATGTAGGAACTGATGGGTGTATTTATTCCCATAAACCTCACCTCAGCAGGTAGTAGGTGAAATCTGGCTATAGTCTGGGTTTACCACCTTGTTCTAGGGTGGTTGCTTCCTGTCACCCCACAACCACAGAGACACACATCTGAGCACAGCAGCACCCGAGCCCTGACCTGTTGAAAGGCCTCTTCTGCCTTTTGCTGCTACTGCTTCTCCCTCAGGCGGACCTGCTTCAAGATGCATAGACGTGCCTTTTCTGTCTTATAAGTGTCAATAAGGTAGCAGCTGGGGGACTAAGCACCTGGATACAAGAACTAACTCTTTGGATTGGATTCCTGGCTCTGCCATTTACTAGTTATCTGACCTCAGTTTCTTCCTTGGTGAAGGATGTAGAATATTCAGAACTGATGTTTTTGCAGGACCTCTCTGATGATCCCATTCCAGGGAAGACTTCACTCATGACCTTCCAGTGGAAGCATTCTTTCTTTATTTAATTTTGGATTTACCTCAAAATAGCTGAGTGCTTCTGAGCATGCAAGAATTTTCTTCTGGTTTTAGTTTCTCTCTAAACATTGGTGTGGAATACTTAGTTATGCATATAATATATGACTACACAGTTATCATTGAGATACTGAAAGATGAAAAAGAGCATGACATTGAAAGGTGTCATATCTGTACCCTGTTCTCACAGCTCTCTTACAGGGCATTGCAGTGTTTATTAGTCAGCTTTGCTCAAATTTAAGTATAAATGCATGAATGCTGGGATCTATATATGTAAACATAATGTATGTAACTAATTTATGTAGTATATATACAAGCTACATATGGAATAATGGATAAAATTTCATCTACCTAAGTATATGTTAGTATTGACTAGTGACTTGACAGGATCTATAATCACCTAGGAGACAAACATCTTGAAATATTTGTGAAGGCCTTTCTAGATTGGATTAATTGAGGTAGGTGCACCATTCCATGGGCTGGAGTTCCAAACTGAATAAAGGGGAGAAGGCCAGATGAACACCAGCAATCATCTGTCTGACTGCGGGTATAAAGATGCTGCTCCTGTTGCCACGATTTCTCTGCCATGATGGACTCTAGCCTCAGACTAGCCAAAATAGATCATTTCTTCCTTAAGATGACAATGTCAGACATTTGACCACAGCTGTAAGAAAAGTCATGTGTGCCTGTATATTACAGAATTTATAAATTGTATTTCTCAGAGTGTTATACATATCTAGAGCTATTCTGTCTAGTATCATGTTAATTGTTTCCTTCAATTAGTGTATGGGACCCTCTACTATAACTATGATCTATCCCATAGTTTTAAGAAACCCAGGATGTTTAGTATTGTGCATTTGCCTGAGTGTATTTACAGGCTCCATATTAGCTATTCACATTTCTTCAAAATTAGAAACAATATGTTCTAGTTAACTTTATCTGTCAACTTGACACAACCTGGAGTCATCTGAAAACGGAGTCTCAATTGAGGGACTGCCTAGATCATATTGTGAACATATTTATGAGAAACTGTCTTAACAGTTGATGCTGTCCTACTGTGGGCAGCACCATTCCCTATAAAGGTGAGCCTGTGCTGTACAAAAATGCTAAGCATGAGTCAAAGTATGCCAGTAAACAGTGTTCCTTCATGTTTTCTGCTCAAGATGATGCTTGAGTTCCTGCCCTGACTTCCTTCAGTGATGGACAGTGATCTGGAAGTGCAATCTAAAAAAGCCCTTTCCCCGCTTAAGTTGCTTTTGGTCATAGCATTTGTCATGAAACAGGAAGGAAACTAGAACATAGTATTGCACATGACTTTGATTATATTATGGGCTTGCACATTGATCTATTTCTACCAATTTGTCAAGTGAAGACAAAAGAATCTTCTGTTTCAACAGACTACCAGGTTCTTACTTCTTAAAGGCTGTGTCAGCTCTCCACAATGCAGCCATCTATCAGAGTTCAAGGTGGAGTTGTGGACATGCCATTTCTAAGTCATCTTCTAACTTTATAATCTGTAGGTTCAGGTGGAAACCTTGCCTCAGTGATGTCATATCATTAATAAAAGGTATGTGATCCTTCCAGACCCTGAGGGCCAGCAGCAACTGGAGACCAGATTGCAGCACCAGCACCTCAAGGAACAGCTGGATACAAACTGCTGAGAGCTCACTTACCCCCTGCTTATGAGTTGGATCTCCTCAGATCTTCACATGCTGGTAAATGCAAGTGCTGCATCACCCCTAGGTACATGACTGTCCTGTACACCGCCATTAGGTCAGGAGTAGAGACTTGCTGCCCAGTATCTGTGCAGGAAGCTCTTCCTTTCCTGCTTCACAGTGTCTTCTCAGGAATCTGAGTCAACGGTGTTGAGAGCAGAGTCGCTTGAGGTGGTTTTAACAAAGTAGTACGTGCTTCAGCATGGCTGACAGAAATAAGTTAACATTTATGAAGGAGAGCTCCATCCTGAGCTGCAGTAGGCAGACAGCCAACAGAAATTGTTTTGTGGATGAAATATTTCCTAAAAATAGCTCTCCCAGCTCAGCCTAATGCAATTAAAGTTAGTGATGTACATAATATGAAAACTGGGAGCGCTTCCTGCTAATAACCACTGTGGAACCGAGGCAATCCATTTCATTAATTTAATATACACTTTCATAGTCCCCTGGTAATAGAAGTATAATTAAAATGATATGCTTTGATAGGCTTTTCTTTCCAAAATGAAATTTTGCAAGTACAGGTTTTGAAATATATATAGATATATTTTTCCTGTAATTATTACTCATTGTACATTTATTTTGGCTTTGTCCTCCCTCACCCCCTTCCTTAAAAACTTCCTTTTGAATAGAATGATAAATTTCTTGATGAAAGAATCTGATTAGAGAAGAACAGGAAGATTAATTGCTGAGAGAAGGTAGGGGCGATTTGGGGTTGAATTTGTATTTATTTGAAATTTTATGACTTTACTTACAAAGAGACCAACTTCAGCTTTCTTGTCAAGATAACCCAACTTCATATTCAAAGTGACCAAGTGCCATTGCAGTAGGAATGGCTCCAGTTTAATGAACAGTCTTGGATAAAGCGTTCTTTCCTGTGATTTCCTGACTGCGTTTTTTCAGAAGCTTGTTAGAATTGATGTTGTATTCCATCATTTTAATGGTTAGAGTCTACGCCATTCTAAAGCACTGCAGATTGGCCATTCCATGTCACACTGGTCTTGGTTGAGCTGTTTCTAAGACTTCCTGTGTGAGTGGGAGGGTAAAAGGGCTCCCACAGCCTCCCATTGGTCCTTTGCTTCCTTCTCAGTGCTATGTGCATTCAGCGGGACTTTACTAGGCTGAAAGTTCATCCTTCCTGATGGGAGGCTGAACCCTGTCAGGATGATGAGGAAACACAGCCGGGGGAAGATTTAGGTTCAGAGAAGTGGGTTCTACCTATATGGTGACGACTGCCAACCTGCCCCCTCCCCCTCTGCCCCTGCCTCCTTCCACTCTGATGTCTCCATATGTAGACATTTTTAATACTTTATTTATAATTATTGTACATATGTGCTATGTGCACATGAATGTGGGTATGCACACATATCATGGTGTGTGTGTGGAGGTGTGAGGACAACTTTTGGGAGTTTATTTTTTCCTTTCACCCTTATGTGGTCTCCAAAGAGGGAATTCACGTCATCAGACTTGCTTAACAAGTGCTTTTCAATGCTAATCCATCTCCTCAGACCTCCTTATTTATTTTCATTTGTGTATGTTGTGTGGCATGTGAGTGTGTGTTTGTGTGTATGTGTATGTGTGTGTGTATTGGGTTTATGTGTCAGTGTGAATGTGTGTAGAGGTCAGAGAATAACATTAGTGTTATTTTTTATGAGCCATTCCCTGTATTTTCTTTAAATTTCTTTATTCTTATTAAATTCTTGCCATTTTCATACAGTATAATTTGATGGTATTTACATTCCTTCCCTTATTCATATCTTCCATTATTGTCCCTACCTGATTTAATGTACTCAATTATATATAATAAGGCCTATAGAGTCTAATTAGTGTCTCCAAATGTCTTTCAGCGTGGGCTCATTCACTAGAACTTGATTAACCTATTAAGATTCTCATCATCAAAAGAGACTGTCTCTATCCCTTTCAGCACCTATCAGTTGCCACAATTTCCTTACATTGGATTGGGGTCTCTTACCTACTTCCTCATGTCTATGATGGCATTTTGTCTGATTTAAGCTTTCATGAGACTTGTGTATGCTGTTACCATTGCTGTGAGTTCCTCTGAGTAACTGATCATCTGTCTGGAAAACTCTATTTCTTTGTGGTTATCCACCATCTCTGGCTCTTACAATCTTTCCACTTCTTCTTCCTCAATAATCCCCAAACCTTGGGAGGCAGGAGTGTGATTCAGGTGTCCTATTCAGAGATTAGCACTCTGCAGCCTCTGCACATTGACCAGTTGTGGGTTCATTATCTGTTGCACAAGGAAACTTTTCTGCTGATAGCTGAGAGATCTATTAATTGATGGGCATAAGAATAAGTCATGAAGAGTCAGTTTAATATAACTATTTGGTCAAAAACTAGTATTGGGTTCTCCCGTATGTCCTGTGATCTGTCTAGATTCAGGCTCCTAAGCCTGATATCAGTATCAGTGTCAGATATGTGCCCTGCCCTATGAAGTGTGCCTTAAATTCAAGTAAAGTGTGGTTGGTTACTACCATAATAGTTGTGCCACTATAATACCTGTGGGCATACCTTGCCAGGCCAGTTGTTATTTGTAGCTCACAGGATTTACAGATTGGAAGGGTGATGATTATTTTTTTCCTTCTGGTGGCATGTATAACACCTTCCAGCACTATGGTTGTTGGCCAGCAGAGATGAGACTCTGAAGTCAGCATCAGCTTTATTTCCTCTTGTTTGTGCTACAGCTCATATATGTAATGTCTTCAACAATAGGATCCTACCATTCAGTTCTGGTGTATAACCAAGAGCAGAGATAATGGTCAGCATTGTTTGAGGATCTATAGAACCTCTAATCGACAGCTTCTAGAGAGAGAGTTCTTTTTAGGTTTTGAGGTTCTATTTGTTAGCCTATGACGTCTAGAAGGAGCAATTTCCCCCTGTAATAAGATAACTCCTTTAAATAACATTTTATATTGTGTATACATTAAGAATCATCTATAGTGGTAGGTTTCCATCTTGATTTTTGAGGCTGAGTCTCTCACTGGCCTAGAGCTCACCACATAGGTCAGGATGCCTGATCAGAGAGTCCCAAATACTTTCTTGTCTCTGTCTTTGCAACCCTGCAATAACAACAATAAACAATCATTCCCAGCCTTTTCATGTGGCTTCTGGAGACCTTCATGCACGGTAGGCTAGCACTTTATGACTGAGGTATTTCTCTACTTCCTCCATATTTGTTGTTTAAAAGAGTGTCAAAATGTCTGATGCAGTCCACTGCATCTTTCCTTAAATGAAGGCACTGAGACCATCTGGCAATAGTGGTTGCAGAGCTAGCTGCTAGCTGAAACCACAGCCAGGATGTAGCTGCAGCCACTTCTTCTGGTCCAGTG
This sequence comes from Eospalax fontanierii, assembly GCA_035773235.1. Lineage (NCBI taxonomy): Eukaryota > Metazoa > Chordata > Mammalia > Rodentia > Spalacidae > Eospalax > Eospalax fontanierii. Next base: position 54,576,913 of record CM069529.1, read on the forward strand.
TTTCCTGCTGTGAGGAGTCTTGTACTCCTGTGAATGTATATATTTGCCTCATCTCTGTCCCTTTTAAGTGACAGCCTATTCTTATCATGACTCTCCACAGAAACAGCCAATAAGAGGTGATAAATCAATAAGAGGTAATGAATCTGTGGAAAGAGATTTGGTCTGAGGAACTGGCTCAAGTGATTGATCACCTCCATAAGCAGCTGCCTGCAATCTGGAGACCTGGGGAAGCTGGTGGTGTCTGTTGTCTGAGTGGATAGCCAAGAACAAGAGGGTTTGATGATGGAGATGCTCTATCCCAAGGAAGTAACAAAATAATGCATAACTCAGTGGTCAGACAAAGAGGAAAATTCTTATTTTCCTAGCCAACACTTTAGTGCTGACCCATGCTTATGGGGAACAGCTTCTTTCATGAGTCCACTGATTCAAATTCGAATCTCATCTTAAAACACTCTAATACCACATATAGAAATAATGTTTAGTCAAATATCTGTGACTCAGTTGACACATAAAATCAATCTTCCCAGAGCTGTACCTCTCACACTATTCTCAAGAGTGGCCCCAAAGTGACTCAGTGGCATAGAGTGCTATCAATAAGCAGTGCGGTGTCCGAGTGATGTTAGATTACGGCATGCCTTCTTGATGACACAAGAAGCCCAGTGTGGTAACCAGGAAGCACTGTTAAGTAGCCATTGGTGTGCTGAGGATACAGATGTGATTAGCAATAACTAAGCAATCTCACCTAGAGAGTGACCACCATTCTTCAGAATATCTGTATGAGGAAAACTAGCAATGATACAAATGAATAGGAATGTTTTTATTTTTATTTGTGAATTTTAAATTTTATTTTCATACTTATTTATTTATTTTTATTTTCTGTGTCTGGGTGTTTTGCCTACATGTATGTAATTGCATCTGTATTGTGCAATGCTCGAGGAGGACAGAAGACGCTATCACATCTGGAGTTATAGACAGTTATAGAGTTATAGGCAGTTGTTAGTTGCCATGTGGGTGCTGTAAACCAAACTCAGGTCCTCTAAAAGAGCAACCAGTGTTGTTTAACTGCTGAGCCATCTTTCCAACTCTGACATTTCGATTTTTAAAATTCACCTCTTTTAAGGCCATCACAAAATTCTATGTACAAGAAAATATCAGGGAAAAGTAAAATATTATTTTTGAAGATGCAGCTGTAGGCACACATATTTTACACCTGTCATACCCAACAGTCTGATAAAGGGATAGACATTATCCTTTTGAACTTTAGAAAGAGCATTCAATATTTAGAGATCCTGTGCTTGCATATCTGTCTATTGACTTTCTAAAAATATTAAGAAATTTCTGTGTATGTATGTATGTATCTTTGTGAGGGTATGTGCATGTGAATGCAGGTGCTTGTGGAGGCCAGTAGAGGGCGCTAGATCCCCCGAAGCCACAGTTACAGGAGGTTGTGAGTCACTTGATGTGGGTACTGGGAACCAACTTGGAGCCTCTGCAACAATAGAAGGTACTCTTAACGACTTGGCCATCTCTCTAGCTCCATGTTTACTGTCTTTTAATATTGTAGGTTACAGTAGAAACACTCACAATTACTTCTCCTATCTTGATTTCATACTTGAAATCTTGAAAGTTGTCTTTTGAACACATTCCCTTGCCTTCTTCTTAACTGCATGAACTGAAAACACATTTCAGGGGTTAGTATCCCATCTCCAGACCCATGCTACCATCTCTCATGCACTGTGTGCCTATCCTTGAGATGAGTTTTAGGGCCTGAAACATAGGGCCACCCTTCACTCATCTCTCACATAACCTGTATGCAAGTCACCAGCAAATCCTGGTAATGTATCTGCCCTTGAAACAATAAAGTTCTGATCACCTCTCATCCCTTTACTAATAACCGTCCTCCAAAATCCTTACCTCCTGTCCGGATTATAAAAGAACTCACTGGACCTAGCTTCCACTGTGGCCTCCCTCCAGCACATTGTTCCCTTCGAAGGAAGAGTGTGTTACGGACTTTATGCCCATTCTGGTGAATTCTCCCCACACTGAGGTCTTAGCATCTTCCCTCTGCTTAAACTATGCTTACTAGAAAAATTCCAAGATGAAACAGTCCCTATACCCTGTTTCTTTATCCTGCTTGGCTGTTTTTTAAGCCTCTTCTAACACTCAACATATCACATTTATATATTTATTTGCTGTCTGTCTCTAGCATGCAAATCTGTGTTTTCTGAGAACAGGACTTTTGAGGAAAATCATATTCTTAGTACCTAGAATAATGTCCAATATACAGCAGATACAAATAAACAAAATAAGTAGGCTGCAATAATTCTTTTCTTTATTTCATTTCCATTATTTGCTGGTAAAATTCTGTAATTTCCAAAAAAATTCAAAATGCTGATTATATAAGGAGAAGTCATAGCTACTTGCCTCAAATTTTGAGATACACTCTCTCTACAATTTTATGAGCTAACCGCCAAGTTTGAAGATTGATCACATTTGGGCTATACATTCTTTATACTAGTTTTCTTTAAAAATTTTTGAAATTGAATTAGCTGATTATATCTGTCAAGTTCAATAAAATCAGTCATTATGGACATGACAGAGCACATAATCTGTGCACATGTCAAATAAATGAACTTTTGAAAACATGATTTGAAAGATGATTAATCCAGATTGACACCGAATTTAGCCTGGAGCTGATTATATCTTTCATTTGAATACTAATCTTAAATTAGCAAGGATCTATTTTCTGATTGGTAATTTAGTAAAGCTTTCTCAATGTTAGATGTATATTTTCTCTTGATTGAAAACAGTTCCAGAGTTTTTGAATTAATTTGTGAAATGCCATTTACAGTATTAGAATTTTAAATATATATTTGTGTGGTGTGACAGATGCATGTTCATGTAGTACTTCTTGGATGTATAACACATGTAAAGATGGAAGGGCTAACAGAGGGACATGAAATAATGTATCTGGAGGGTGGGAATGTTGAGGATGGTCGCTATCATTCAATTAATTTGTAAATGAAAGAGTATGCACCTATTGCCTAAAATTTTTATTTACTGTTTACTTGGTCTTGCCTTGACTAGTGTGTTACTATACTTTTCTAAAGTGACATTTTGTTACTTCCTAACTTTTTATGATCTTGTTTTAGTTTTCCCACATGGCTATAGGTTTTTCCATCCTCAGAGCCATGTCATATTGTGCTGCCTTCTTGATTGTCCATCTGATGGGGTCTAGAATTTTCCAGAAGATACACCTGTGGGAATGACTCTGAGGTCATTTCTAACTAACTCAAGCATGAAGACTCTTCCTACAGTAGGTGCCACCTTCAAATGGGCCACTCCAATATACAGGAGTGTCAGGATAAAGATGTATACCCTGCATATCTCTACTTCCTCCTTAGTCTGGGTGTGCTGCTCTGTCCTTGGTGTGTGTGCGTATGTGTGTGTGTGTGTGTGCACGCGCGCACACGCACCTGCGTTCTCAGTGTATGTGTCTGTATTTCTGTGTCCTCAGTGTGAGTGTGTGTGTGTGTGTGTGTGTGTGTGTATGTGCGGTGCTGTGTCTGCAGTATGTGTGTGTCTGTGCTGCTGTGTCCTCTATCAGACTGCAGTTTCTTCAACTTTGCAACATGTACTGGACACCAGCTGCTCTCCAGGGATCTCCAGGCCTTCAGCATTGGACCAGGACTGCCAAGGCCTCCAGCTCTTTGGACTGACAGCTACTGGATTCTCTGCCTCTTTAGAATGCGATTTACAAACCTTTTATAATACACACATACATTCTCTTGGTTCTGTTTCTCTAGGGAACCCTGCCTAGTACACACACCTACTTTGCATGGTTATAGATTGTCTAATACAGAATGTCATACATAGCTAGTGTATGTGCACACATGCACACATACATAGAAGCACACACGTGTATGCATGCACACAGAATAGTTGGTGATCAGTCAGTTTTTCAATAGGACAGAAAGAAAGGCAAGATAGCCACCTTGCAACTAAAGTACAAGCCTCTGTGGCCCGGGAGTCCAGGCAGGGGTTTTCTGTTCGAGTCTTGATCTCAGTACTTGGAACACTTCTTGGCACATAACAGGTATCAGTATTGAATTTTACTAGCATCACAACAGAGAATAGTCCCAACTGAACACACATTGATATTTATTCAGTTATACAATGACGACTTTGGAAGTGGTTTGCAATCATGCTGTTATACAGCTGAATCTTCATTTTCAGATCACAATATCTTCTATTCACACAAATGTTTATGAGACCAACACACTCTGAAAAACAGTGGATTATGTTGCACAATTTGGTAAACCTCACATCATTTAAAAAAAATGTTGGCAATTTATTTATTCAATTAGTTAATTTTGTGCTTTCTGAGACACGATCTTGCTATGTAACCCAGTCTGGACTTGAACTTGTGAATCTCCTTCCTCAGCCTCCTAAGAGCTGGAATTACAGGATTTTCCCACCATGCACAACTGTCAGTCTATTGATATAATGTGCTGATGCTCTTATAAGAATCATAGACAAACACACATAGTACAGCTTTCCCATTTTCATGCGGATAGCTCCTTTACTACAGTGTGCATATCTGTGTAATAATCTGTGTACTCACTTGTGCATGTTTGGAATTTCCATGTGTACCATGACTTGACACTTTCACCTTTTTGTAAGATGATAGGATTTGGTAATTCAGTTATCACATAGCTTTCCCCTGTTCCTGCTACATTTTAATGCAGAAAAAACCAAGATACAGAACTATAACTGTGTGACCAAAAATATCTAGAATCAGGTTCCATTTGAGTGGGGCAATGCCCCCCAGACAACCATTGCATTCACTATTATGGCATCCTCGAAAGAGATCCTCCCAGGTTCACCCGTGTGTGGGTCATGATGGCCATTAATATTCTAATACCTCTTGGTGGCTCTCCTATTGGACGTGGCTTCATTCTCTTCTATTTTTTGTTTCTTGAGTGAAAGAATTTTTTTTTTGAGACAGGGTCTCCCTGTTGCCTCTGCTGGCCTGGAATTAGGCATATAGATCAGGCTAGCCTCAGTATCACAGAAATCTCCCAGCCTCTCCCTCTGGAGTGCTAAGATTAAAGCCATGAGTGAAAAGTTTGTATTTGATGAAGTTCAAGTCTTCTTTCTGTATTGAGAGAGTCAAGAGCCTGCATTCTCAGAACAACTGATATGGTTTGAATGTGAAATGTCCCTCAAGGGCTCATGTGTTTGAACACTTAGTCCTTGGCTGGTGATGCTATTTAAGAATGTTACAGATCCTTTCAGAAGTGGAGCCTCCCTGGAAGAAGTGGGTGGGAACTGAGACTGTAAAGCCCTGACTCACTTTTTGCTCACTCTCTACTTCTGTGGCCATCCAGCTCCCTGCTCCGGGCGACTCACCTTCTCTGCCAGCTACCACGGCTTCTCTGCCATGCAGGGCGGTTTCCCTCTAGAACTGTTAGTCAAAATGAATGTTTCCCTGGAAGCTGCTTTTGCCAATGTATTTTACCACAGCAGCAAGACAAAGTAAGCAATTTATTCCTTAGTCCACACAGTTTTCACTGGACTCGTCATATTTCTGCCTTGTGAACTGAGAGACAGCTGTACTTATCGGTGATAAGGAACAGAAGTCAGGATAACGCCGATGAATGTCATGACTTGGAAAGGAAGGAAGTCTCCAACAAGTTGCCTTCAAGCAAAGATTAACGTCAGCAGAAGAAGTGGATTGGTTTATAGGGAAGAGTCCAAGAGTCAGAAGGAGAGCAGACATCCAGGCCCTGGGAATTCACTAGGCTGCTATTCCTTGAGCAAAAGTCTCAGGCAGCCAGGTCATGTTTGACAGGCTCTGTGTTGACATAAGTTTGAGTACTCTCAGGTCTGACTGGAATTCTCCAGTTTATCACAGCCTTACCATTCTCGGTCATTTTACATCTTCATGTTGCAAACAATTACTTTATCTCCTGGGCCGTGGAGGATTCTGCTCCATGTTCAAGGTCTCCTTTCATTCCAGAGCGAGTCTCGGACCTCCATTTCCATGCAGCCCGATGCATCCAGTATATCGTAAGTTCTGTCCATTCTTGGGATCGCCATGCCTTTCTCTGAATGCTATTCTCCATGATCTGGTTTGAATGGGTCTCTCTTCAGTACAACAGCATCCACAGCAGCTTCCAGTAGAGCATCAGACCTCATAGCAAGTTCAGAGCTTATTTCACAGCACACGGAGAGATCTATGTGCTGAGCTGTTCATTGGAAGAATTTCTTCTACTGGTTCACAATTTCAACATGATTAATAGAAACAATGACTGAAAACTAAGTATTCTTAATTATTTGTAGATTGGACAGAAGAGAGGAAGGAACAGAGAGTGGGAGAGTTGAGCATAGGGGAAGATAGACACATATTGGGGGAGGAAGGACAGAGAGAAAGCAACAGAGAGCAGGAAAATAGTATTACAGCTAATGGCACTGAGGACTTGATCCCACATGCTGAGAGAGTATGGTCTCTTTAAGAGCTCAGGCCTTGGGCATCTCCATGTTGTGTATGGCATGTTTTCTTTGGGTGGATTTCAATATTCAGTCAGCTGTTTTCTTTCTGTTCACACTCCTCCTACCATGTCATCTGAGCGTGAAAATCTCACACACTCCAGACTTTACCACCACATTTTCAGACATTCTTGAGAGATCTGCTTTTAAAATCTAGAATCTTCAGAAAGGTATGAACAGAAATGAGGAATGCCAAGTTTAAATTCTGTATGTTTCTCCTGATCATGGAAAGAATCCTTCTCTCCAAATGCTAGTGGCAAGAATTCTGTGGCTGTGTCAAGGAGGGGGCTCGGGATGAGGGGAGGGAGGAGGAGAGCTGAAGTGAAGGAGCAGCAGACGGCAGATACGGGGATCACAACAAATGTGCTTTGGTCAATACCAAAAATAACAAACTGTCACCACAGATTGTATATTCTATTTATTTACATTCTACTTATGTATTTATGTTTTATATTATAGATGTGCATTATTAAATAAATACATTTGATGCTTTTCAGAAACCTATTGGCCTCCTATGACACCCTGTGAGGTGCTGTTAATTCCCATTCACAGAGGAGACAACTGGACTCAGTGTTGCATATTTCAGAGGTCACTTAGTAGATTTCATCTCTGTATGTTGAGGGCTATGTCCACTACTCTAGACCTGTTCTTTCATATGCCAGGGCTGAAACATTCCTGGAAGGAGTGAAGATGTTCTAAAGAGACACTTGTCTCCTCCCTTTGATATCAGACTATGGAAACAATGGACTTCCAGATATTAGCATTTCCCTGAGAATCTTGTGCTAGGAGAAGGAGAAGGTTGGGGCTCTGGTGCCAGTCAGAGGTGGAACTTGTCTTCCTGAAAGAGATTTCACAGAGTTCTGGCAACTTGTAAGATCATCTTATAGGAGAGCCTGGAGCCCAGGCAATGGTCATGGACAGGACCACACCTTGAGCAGGACTGTTCAGTTGTGTATACCTCTGATCCTCTGTTTAAACCTAACCTCATGTTCATACCACAAAGATAGACTTGAGGGGTCAGGTGGTCGCTGGATCTCTTTGTTATTCCTCCCAGTGTGGGCACATTGAATTAATACACATTCTCTCTTGTTACTGTTAGTTTGTCTCTTTAATTGGCCTGTTGAAGATGATGGTAGATCCTGGCTTGTTAGAGCTTCCAGGGCTCAGACTCTCAGACTCTGATAACAGGGCCACATTTAAGACAGAGTAGAAGGAGGCAGCTGAGAATCTGAATCAACTCTGTTGGTGTCTGCTGAGGACTGGATGGTCTCAGTTAACCCAGACCACATGTTGCTCACTACTAATTTGCTCTTAACCTTCTCAATACCACTTTATACATTTCAATGAACTGTATTTAACATTCTCAGGATAATAGACAGATCTACAAAGCCACTAAGAATCATAAAAGAACCAAGCATTTGTCCAATGAATGATGTGAAGTTAAAGGTGAAATGTCAACTACCCACCAGACTGCCTCAGAAGTGATGTTGAACAAAAGCGACACAGAGAAACATCTGCTTTTTAGATTCACATCATACCTAGTCAGCCAACCACAGCTCTATCTATGGAACTATTTTGCTCAAAGTCCCCCATGGCATCCACTCTGTGGTTGTCACATTTGAATGGTGCATGTTTGGTGGAATGAGGGCAACAGACACAGTTGAAGGGTGCCGTGATCCTTGAATGGCAAAGGATATGGACAGTTCAGAATGCAATCACAGAACTCAGGAGACGACCCCACATACTCTCAGACAGACAGCTCCAAACTTCCTCAAAGTTCACTATGGATAACTAAGTGCTTCTTGCAGTATTCCAGGTGGGCCAATATTCCAGGGGCAGCATCCCAGGTGAAGCAAGGATTTACTCAGTGAAAAGAATTTTTGTCATTCTTTTCTCTTTTCTTTGCATGTGTGTGTGCATGTGGTGTGCAGACATCTGTTCTTGCCTGTTCATGTGTGTATGAGCTCTATGTTTGGGGTGGTGTGAGCTTGTCTATGTCAGCCTGAGGTTAGTTGATGTCTGGTATCTTCTAAGATTGTTCTCCACTTTATTTACTGAGTCAGGGTCTCTCACTGAGCATGAAGCGCCCCTCTATTTTGACTACCTAGCTTGCCCCAGGATTCCCCTGCCTCTTCTTCTGAATGAGGGGACTGCAGGATGCCACCACGCTTGTCCATTGTTTACTTTATGGTCCCTGAGATATAGGCTTGTTCCCTGATTCTCCAATAGCATAGAAGACCTGCATTCCAGTCCCTCAGAACCTTCCTGCAACTTATAGAGCTGGGGTACTCAGCAAGGTAGTTCTCGGCAATGTGGTACCAAAGGCATCAACTGAACTTGCTGAGGGTGGAGTTGGGCCCAACACCTTCTCAGACTCCTCACCTTCTTTGTAGAAAATGCCCTGAGAGTTGACATTGGTGAATTGTGGGGATCATTTAAAAGCATCTTTGGCTGAAAATCATTTTTAAAAAACCAATGTGAGCCATCCTTACCACATACACATACGCATGCACACACTGTTCACAGCAGGTGACTGAACTTGAGGCCTTGTTAGGCAAATACCCTCAACTACATCCCTTGGTCCAGTTTCACTTTTTATTTTGAGACCGGCTCTTATTAACTTGCCCAGACTGGCCTTGGACTCACTGTCCCACAGCAGGCCTCGAACTTTCAACACCTGCCTTAACTTCCTGAGTAGCTAGGATTATAAAACTGTGTCTCAGGTTCACCTTGAAATTAGTGAATTCTTTGTCATGGCAGTAACAACTAGATTTTCTGGATTTTGATGACAAAACTGATTTTATTGCCCAGCTGGTCTCAAAGCCTTTGTGCTGAAGGGAAATAGCTGCACTAGGTCTCTGCTCCCATGAGCAGTGCTCCTAGACTCCCCAGTATTCTACTTTGGAAACTGCAAAGGACCCTGCAACAAACTCTTCTGGGGAATATGCTGCAAAGAGGCACTTTCCCTGTGAGTTTGGTTTTTCTATGACAGTTCATAGTGTACTGTTGATTGAGGGTTTAGGCTTGAAGACCCAAGTCATGATTCTAGCTGGAGCTTGTTTCTTATCCCTGAGCTCACATCCTCCTACTGAGAAAGGGTGAGCCCAAGAGCACCTTGAGCACAAGCTTCATCACCTTCCAGTGCCGGTCTCCTTTCATTTAACAGAAAGCTAAGAACTGGAAGAAGCAGTACGAGAATCAGTTGTGGAAAGCCTGTGGAAAGTCTGCCACGCTTCCTTCCTTCTTCCCAAATCTATCCCCTCAGTGGCTCTGAGCTCTGTGACTGTGCTCCATGCAGATGTGCAGGAGAGACCGTCTCACCCAAGGGAACCTGCAGAGCTCAGTCAGTGTAGTTGGGTTTCCCCATTGGAGAACTGGCTTCTCTCCCTGGAAATGAAAATAAGAATTACCTGTCCTATACCCATGCACACAAAGACAGTAGTAGTAAGTAGTCTCAGTTGGTGGCAAAAAGAGCATGGGGTTAGGGGGCTAGCGGAAGAATTGGAGGGGAGGGAGTGGAAGGTGGATTTGATCAAAACACATTATATGCATGAGAGAAAATCTCAGTAAAAGAATTACCACCTGGGAGGACTGCTGTGAGTGTAGAAGAAATATCTCTCATAGGAAATAAGTGTTTACGGAAGAGCAATGAGGGGAGGGAGGGCGCAGGGAAGAAAACAATAGGAAGGAAGAGAGAGGAAGAGGGAGGAGGCCAAAAGAATGAAGAGGAAGAAAACCTCGAAGGGCATACTTAAAACCTGGCTAAGTTCTTTGGAGCTTGTCACATGACTACTGGAGAGAAGTCTGCAAATGGTTAAGAATGAAGGCTTCCAGGAAGCTCTCCCTTCAGAAGGTGGAAGGCACATGAGTGTGGATTTTGTCCAGTCACAGCTTTCCGTATGTAATTTTAGTGCTCTGCATTTTAAGGACTACACAAATTTCCAGAAAGTGGGAGAAAAATCTCAAAGGGCAAAAGTCTAGATGTAATGTCATCACAAGGAGAAAACCCATTCACTGTGCTCTTGAGGTATTAGACCTCAAATGGCATTCCAAATTCCAACCTGTATTCACCAACCTGACTATGTGAAGAAGAAATTCTTTAGTTCGAGGAAGGGGTGGGGCTTTGTGCTAAGGGAGACTTGTAACTGATTTAAGTACTTTTGCAAGTGTGGCGGTTGTGAACTGTGCCTGGGAGAGCTCAGCTTTGAGGAGATTAGAGGTCAAAGGACCCATTGAAGTCCACCATTTCATTTGTGCTTAAGCCATACTTCCCATGGCTTCCTCCTGACAGTGCCTGGGCTTGGCACGGGTGTTGTTGCCAGACTCCTCCGAACTGGTCTTGGTCTCTGCTTTGGTCTCCTGCAGACTTCTGCTGGACTACTTAGAGGGTGAGGCTGCTTCTTGAGGTCAGCCCCCATCATTCTCCATCACTTTCCCTGACTGTGCCGGCTCTGGTTCCACTTTTTCTCCCTCAGTATTCCCTGTAATATAAAGCATATTTAATGCCCCCACACCCTTGACATCTGCTTTTTGGAAAGCCAACTGGGCAGCCCACCATCCTAGTTTGTCTGAGTCTGGCCTGACTGTGGAACTGAGTCTCACACTTTACAAGACCCTGTCCTGCACTAGTAAGAGCAAATGATCACCAGCGTAAGACAACAGAGCTGGTATCTTTCGGGGTTCTTGTGGTAGATGTAATTAGTGGACAGAGGCTAGACACGATAGAAGGGTCTTAGTGAACTACAAAGTGACTGAAAGGGAATTTTAGGCTTAAAAAACACGGGAAGCTTTTCAGTGTAACCTGTCTTTTGTTATCCCTACAGAGTCCCTGATAAAATTTAAAGTACTGGCAAATGTGGTATGAAAATTATTTTTGAAAATTCAAAACAGCTGAATAGTCAGGCTAGTCCACCATGAAAGCAAACTGATGTCTTTAATGTGGGCACAAGACTGGGGATAGCCGACATCCAGATTCTAAGTGGATTTCAGACCTGATGTGATACATCACAAGGACGTGTATGGATGGGAGGCTTGTACATCAAAGGCGAATCCTTGAATCCTCAGGTTCTTCCTACCACAAGCATTATAAGCACATGCTATGTAATGAGTATGCCATAGGAACTCTAGACGAAAAAAACATATAGATGAAAATATTCCTGCTCACAGAGGCTTTACAGTTCAATGCTGTCTGCAGCCTTATGTTGCTCTCCTGAGTCGGGGGAGGTCTGTGTGAGTGAGTGCTCAGGGAAAAGGAATCACTGTAATGTTGTTTTATTATCTTTCATCCTGAAGAACCCTGCGAGGTCTTCAAAAACTTGAGCTGAGGCTTGACAAGAGAGTCAGGGCTGGCTGCTTCTTGGGTACTTGAATGAAAACAGTCAGTGGGAATAAAAGGTCAATTTAGTAACACAACTCTGAGCTGTCTGGCTATATTTTGCATGTATTTTCAGCATAGAGAATGAAAAGGAAGAGTGAGAAGTAGACCTAGAGAGGGCTGAGGTTTATTATCTGATGGTCTGAATGTCTGTGGGGTCTGAATGTCTGTGAACCCCTCAAATTCCTATGTCCAAGTCTTTTCCCCAGTGTGATGGTTGAGGTGAAGTCTTTGGGAGATCGATTCCAATGCGTAGACTTTGTGCTACTATGAAAGGTATACCTGCAAACTCACTTGCCAAATTTCCAGTCTGTAAGAACAAAATAGAAAGCGACTGCGACTGGAATGGGGGCCCTTGGCATGCTGTCTTGGTCCGTCAGGATAGCACAAGACCATACACTGCAAGGAAGAGAAATTTATTCCTCACATTTCCAGTGGCTGGGAAGTAAAATATCAAGGCACATTCAGTTGCTGGCTGTAGACAATGCCTTCTCCCTGTGTCCTTACAGGATGGGAGGGACAAGCAGGACTTTATAAGGACTGAGATACCAATTGGAGGACTGGAACATGGGGCTTTGAGCTCCTCCAAGAAGCCCACTTGCTAATGTTATCACTATCATGTTTGCTTTACCATTTCAACATATGCATTTTGGCTGGACATGGACTACTGGAGCATGGCAGAAACCACAACAGGATTTTGGTATGCTGTGAGTACAGAAGAGACTTTTAATAACAGAAGGGCAAGATCCAGTTACATTGGAAACATCTTTGGTCACAGCAATATGGACAGAGGCAAGTCTAGATGTAGCACTGCAGAGTAGAAGTGACCAAGGCTCATGAGAAAAGTAGACTTCCAGAAGGCTTGTGGAGGGGAAAAAAAAAAGTGTTTTGCTTAGTGAGGGGTTATGAAAATTCAAAATGCTGATATCTTTCCATAAAAATGTGTATAATAAATATATATTGTTATGTATCTTTTGATAGTTACAAGTAGCTGGCTTGGAGCATGTGTATCTATGTGTCTGTGTCTGTCTGTGTACATACTGGGCCAGAGGAAAACCTGGGCAAATTCAGTTCCTCTCCAGGTTTATCTTATTTTAGTTTGAAGACAGAGACAGAGTCTCTCACTGAGCCTGAAACTTGCTAATTTGCCCAGACTGGATAGCCAACAAGTTCCAAGGATCTTCTTGCCTCTTTGTCTCCAGCTCTGGGATTATAGACTTGAACTGCTTGCCTGAGTTTTTTGTTTTATCATGGGTGCTGGAGATGGCACTCAGATCCTCCTGCTTCTGTGGTGAGTACTTTAGAGTGAGCCATCTCCCTATCAATCCTTGCCGACCTTTTAAGATCAATACTCTCCTGTTACTGGTTTTTAATAGGATAAAGAATTGCTGTTGACTAAATTTTGTTACTTGGAGGAAATGTAAAAATCAACCTTATTTACTTGTTTACTTAAAGTCTTCCTCTGTCTATCACCCGAGAATCTACAAATAGTATTTAGAAAAATATGTATTAATGTAGTTTCTGACTCTAGTGACATTTCAACAGTCCTGGCAGCAATGTCCAACATGTGGATAACCACTGTGACCAGAGACAGGCAGATATCACAAGAAGCAGACGGAGCCGAGCAGGCTCATCCTTGCAGCATTTTCCTACTGGGTGACTGAGGACAGCATACTTTGTTCTGGCTGCTTCAGCCAAACAAGAGGCACATTCCTAATTAAAAATAATTGTAGTGTTCTTACATTATTGGGAACGCATGCCTTGTTCCCATCAGTGTATTTACAATTCCCTTAACATGCTGTCTTATGAAAGTTCATGTCCCCATAAAGAGGTTTAACACTTGGCTGGAAAGATGGCTAGTGGGTAAAGGCACTTGATGACCCAAGTTTGACCCCCAGGACTCATATAATGGAAGCAAAACACTTAGTCACACAGGTTGTCCTCTGACCTTCACTCAAGTGTACATATATACAAACACATAATAAATAAATTAATTAATAATAATAAAGTATAAAAATAAAAATAAAGCAGTGCTAATACCTTCCAATATATACCTCCTATGAATTATACAGTTTTACTAGATCCCTTCAAAATAGAAAAACTATTATTTTTCTTATTCTGTATCTTCAATGATGAGTGTAGTTGAATGACAAAAGGTTGTTTGGAGTCACTTAAAGTGTGAATAGCAGAACCCAATTCAAACAAAATCAAACTTAAAATGTGTCTCTGCTTACTGTAAACATTCTCCATGTTCAGTATTCCTAGTTATCTAGGGCTCCAGGGATGAAGGACATGAAATGTCCTTAATAAGAAATGTCTGGACATTTCAACCCATGTGCTTGTCTCTGCAGTGGCAGGAAAGAAGACTTTTCTCACAGTGAAAGTGAACAGTGGGAGGCATTGTTGTCCTCCTGCCTGAAAGGAGAGGCCGGGTATGCCACTGGTTGCGGTACAATTGTTTTGGACATTGGGGTGATAGCCATTTCTAGCAACTTCACTTTAGAGTCTACTTGACCTTCCCTTCCCTTCTTTAGACTAGATTATCGCCAGAGCAAGGACCTCCTTGGTTGTCAGTAGAGCCACCAGCTGGAAAAATCCACTGAAACAACCTCGATTGTCCTGATGGAACCTGGCAGCAAGTGCCTATTTTGATAATCAAACAGGTATCTTGGAATTATGTGTTACAGCATCTGAGTCTTCCATATTCTAACACTGTCTAATGTTTCGGTGCCAGCTTGCCCCCGGCACCTTAACCCATCATTGGACTCCTGGGGTGCCTGCAAACGGAACTTCCCTGTGTTCTCTTCGGTACCTGCAAACAGAACTTCCCCATATTCTCTTCGGTACCTAATTCTGTCTTCATTTGCATACAGAATATGTTAAGACAAAACTTTGAAAATTGCATTTCCTTTGATTGAAAAATTATTAGTATCCCCAAATTCTTTGTCTCAACTCTTTCTGTAAGACCTGGCTCTCCACAGAATCTTCATTCTTTGATTTTTTTTTTCTCTCTGTGTCTTTCCCAGATCATACCACAACTTCTCCTACTCAGTGAAGCATTTCATGAGTAGTTCATTAGGAAGAATTCATGCATTCCTACGAGTACATATTTAATTAAATTTTTTCAATTTGCAAATAATAAAACATGCAAAATACTCCTATCTAAGTCCCATTTTGCCAAGTGATTCTCCAAGGATGCTTTTATTGTTTTTGTCAAATTTCTTGCCACCAAATTATAGGTGTAGTCAAGTGATGATCAGACCAAAAATAAATGTCAGATCACTACCTTGATTCAGCAGTGCAGTTAAGGCACCCATAAATGAATGTGCTTCTGTCATGGTGGTATTAAAAATGTAATCTAGAGGACAGGAAAGACAAAAGCAATTCAACAGAAACATAGACCAATGCTCAAGTAATTTGTTGAGGATCTAAGTGACTATTGAATGAGATTAGTCTTAATTACCTGGAGAAATACTGGTGTGTGCCTGTGTGTGTGTGTGTGTGTGTGTGTGTGTGTGTCCATATTACAGCTATGAACTATAAAATTTTAAGTTTGATTATTGTTATTATATATTTTATCTATCACTTTATATATTTGCCATCAACAGAACTAGAAAACAAACCATCATTTGTCAAGTCTGTTCTTCTGGTTTAAATAGCCTGACTTGGGCTTATTCGAATGGGACAATTTAGAACTGGTAAGAAAGTACAGCCAGTAGCAGAACCTGGGATATTACACCCCCAAACGCAATAGACATGATCCAAGGATCGCAGACAACAGTAAGTCCTAGAAAAGTGGCTGGCAAATGGGTGTCAAGTATTTATTACTTTTGTTCTTAAGATAATTCATTTAATTGCAACTGAATATGTTGCTAAATATGGTCAAACATATTTAATCATTATCATTTTTGAAATGACTGTACTTGACATCTGACTTGCAGAATGACTGAGAATTTAACCCCAGCCTCTTGTAAGCCATTCCCAGGCAAGGCTGTGACACCTTGGCTCATATCCGAATGCCTGTAAGTCTTTTCTAACTCTTTGCTCACACATTTGTTCTTTACATTTCAAGGTAAAGTTTGGTTGATCAGGGAAAGATCCCCCAATCTCTGAGCCATCCAATTTGTCCATTTTGTGATTCTACTTACTCTTTCATAGATGCTTAAATAAACTTTTATTTTAATCAGCATCTATACATAACTCATATCTATTTCCACATCTGTGTGGGATAGAATTATATCGTATCCTTTCAGAAGTTAAGAAAATATACAGGTATTTTCTCAACTAATCAGCTCAAATGGGAGACACATATCTGATACTGGAATTCAAGGTTTCCAAATTAAAAAAAAAAAAGGCTTTTCAATTTTAGGAGAAATAAAGCCATACTAAGGCTGAGACACTATTCTGTGATAAATGTCACAAGGGAGAATTTTGTTTTAGAAATGTATGGTGATTCAGGTACTAATTAGCAATCATTACCATTAAGTAAACACTTACTGGAAGAAAACATAAGATTCTAATTTGCCGAAGACATTTCTTTTCTTAATTTTTAAACCACATTGAGCAGGGGTATGTCTGGGCTCATATAAGGATGGGAATACCTGTGCGGAGGCTTAAGAATGGGAAACACTATCAGCTTTCAGGCAGCCTGGGAAATTCCTCCTACCTCTGGATTTTCTCTTCTTACCTGCCCCCTCACCTCAGGTACCATCTGCCTCTGGCTGTGTGACTTGGTGATCTTCAAACCTGTTTTCCAGTGCAAACTGCAAACACTTCCCACCACTCTTTCACTGATTCACTGGTTACTGTGAGACAAAGGGATCTAGGTCTTCAGGTTGGAGCTCTTCAGGGGTCCTCTATCAGCCCGCAGTTGACCCACACAAAGGTTGGTTCTCCACATGGTGCCTTTTAAAGAACATACTCATGATGCTTCTTCACAGGAGGTTTTGGCTCTGGCAACAAGGGGGAAATGACTGAAGACTATGAGCAGTGTGGGCTCCCCTCCCTCCTGGCTGACTCCAGAGCAGTGCGATGACCCCAGAACAACTTCTATTTTTTTGCCCAGAACTTAGTTTCCCTTTGAATTGTTTACTAGGCATAGAAACATTAACCATTCACACCTGCAGTTTGGTTTTCCTAGTGGATAAAAAGAATCCCTATAAGATTCTTGTTACAATGCAAGTGCCCTCCTGACATTTGAGCACCCCTGATGCTTGTGTGGCCACTGACACTTATGTACCCCTGATGCTTGACACTTGTGCATACCCAGACACTTGTGTGAACCCCTTGACACTTCTATGAACCCCTTGACCCTCGTGCACCCTCTGACACTTGTGCGTACCCTGATGCTTGTGCGCCCAGTGACTCAGCATGTGATATTTACTGGGCACTCAGAAATACTCTTTTCTTCCTATAGTGAAAAATTATCTTTTCAAGAGCTCTTTTATGTAGCTAAAGCAGATTTTATGTCAGGCACCAGAAATAAGTGAACAAGCAAACAAACCCATAAACCCAAGCAACTTAACCAAAGTGCAAGTTTTATTTCCAGGGGAGGAAGTCTATTCTCCTCTTGGTAATATGTCTGGGTAGACTCTGACAATATCAAAACACATTAGGGGGATTTTAGGGTAGCCTGGTAAAGAGCTCAGACCACAGAGTAAGATTCCTGGATTTGAATTCTGTCTTAGACGCTGATTTTCTGTGTGTTCCTATACAAGTTATTGGCCTCCTTGAGGTCCATGTTCTCTACTGTAAGTAGATTATGACTCAGATATGCTTCCTGGGATTACTGGGATATAAAATGTTGAAGGGGATAAAATACTTGGAAAGGTAACTGTCTGCACTAAAATCCCTGTGTGGATTGTTCCACAGTTTGGTTTGTTCAAGAGAGATCGAGTTGGGATATGGGCCAGCAGGCACATGACATCATTGTTGAGTATTTCCCTAGTGTTTCTGGGTACATGAAACAAAATGAAAAGATCTTCTCAAGGTCCTAATAATGAGGTGAGTCATGAGAAGTTGAGTGGCTGCATTGCTCAGCCTGGGGCCCATTCACAAGACACCTACACATCTGAAGTGGTCCCTGTACACCTGGGTTAACAGTATAGAACAAAGCCTCATAGTCTCTTTTGCCCTTGCAATAATGACCATAGAGCCTTTCTTTGTGGCCGTCCCTCTAAGAGAACAGTAACCTACCCAGCTTTCTATAATGTAGCTGTGTGATTCTGTGCTGTTGTGTAATTTGATTCCTTGTTGGGCATAATGCAGGATGGACCTAGCCAGGCCACCTGCTAAGAGGAATAGAGGAATGGCTCCTTTGGGTGTGGCATTCTGCTCTGGCTAGTCGTAAGACCAGCTTCTGCCTAGGACCTGAAAAGAACCTGCCTACCTGGGGACAAACTTACTATTGGCTGTATTTGGGACCCCACCCCATACGGTAATTGGCTATCCAGACCTATAAGAACTTTTGTACCTATTGAATAAATGAGCTTGCTGTGCCATGTGCCTGGCCTGCTTCCCACCTAGCTCCCAGAATTTGTGTCTTAACTCTGCATCTACTCGCCCCCTCCTGCCATGGCAGAGGTCCCCTCGGGCTGGGGCTGAGTGCTGAGACTCCCGATAACTGGCGCCCGAAGAGGGACTCAGCGCCCTCGGCATTGGTGAGATGCCACCAGTCTGTCGGTGAGTAGGCCCCCAGTTTTGTGTGTGGGCAAGGACCCCCTCCCTTTTGTTCCCCTTCCTGTGTTTGTGTCCCTAACCCAAAGGAAGCAAATGCCACCTCACGGTCCCTGAGATCTGTGTTGGCCCTTCCCTTCTTCGTCCATCTTGGAGGAATCACATGGGTGCTTAAACCTCCTGATTTCAGAACCCAGGCAAAGCTATCAGCTAAACCTTTCCATGTGCAATTGGTGTCTTAACTCTCCCAACTTTGATTTAAAACTGTTCCAGCTTACTCCTGTAGGCTGGGCTACATTCGCAGGACCCAAATGTAAAACCCCTGCTTCTTCTGGAGTGGGGAGGCAGCCTAGTCTGCACAGCAAGCCCAGACCTTTTAAATGTTAATTGCTCCTGCCTGGTTTTACCTGCACTGCTTTTAGAAACTGGCCCAAACCTTCTGGGCAGTTTTTTTGTGTGCGGCCCGCAGAACTCCCGCAGAGGCTGGAGTGGAATTCCACAGAAGTCTCCCACTGGTGCGTGGGGCAGCTGGGCTCCCAACATTCTGGCTGCATGTCTCTGTGGGTTCTGATGTTGGCCAATGCTTCAATGAATTTGACTGATACATTCAACATTGGAAATTTTCCTTTTTAATGTTGTTTCAAAAACCAGTGCCATTATGCAGTGTTCTGCATACTAAAATATCACACTGTACCCCAGGGATAGGTGCAACTGATAGTGTGCTTTGAATGTGACATGTTCCCTACATGCTCATGTGTTTGAGCACTTGGTGTTCAAACAGCTGGTGGCACTATTTGTGAAGTTGTGGAACTTTCAGGAGGTGGAGCTTCACTGGAGTAAGTGTGTCACTGAGGGTGGGCTTTTAGGTTTTATGGGAAGTGGTAAATCCTGATCACGCTCTGCTTCCAAAGTGTAGATACAACATGACAACAACCTCAGGTTCTTGCTTCCTTGTCTCTTCTGCCCTGAAGGACTGTACTGAAACTATAAATTAGACTAAACCTTTCCTTCTTAAGCTTCTTCTCCTCAGGTATTTGGTGGCATCAGCAAGAAAAGTAACTAATCAACTAGTATGTATCAGTTTAAAAATAAACTAATGAGCAAATCAAGAGAGGAATAAGTATAAATGACTATTATTGACAAATAACCCTGTTGTAGAGGGTAAGAGATGTTAGGAAATGAGGTCTCTCTGGGGTATTGATACAGGGGAAGAGGATTCTCCTTTAGGATTCTAAATCTCATTCATAAAAGAATTTAAGGATGGACTCACATGGAAGGTTTGGGACAATGTTATTAGCGTTAGAAGACATATCCTTAGGTCAGGCAAGCTGTAAATCTCAGCAGCTGTCCTGAGGAGAATGGAGGGGAGAAGGAAAAATGTCCTGAAGCCTATTTAGAGCCTTCGTGGAGGTCAGACACATTGCATGGAGGAAAAGGAACTTTAGAGAAAGAATAAAGAAACTGGATATGTTTAGGCAGTGTTAGAGAAATCATGGTTAGGAAAGAGGTAGAAAGAGAAGAGGCTAAGATTTCCTGAGTAAAGTGGGAAAACGCATAGAAAGTTACATGTCTGTGCCTGGTACAGAAGCCACTGCTAGGATGTGGTATTTCAGGAGGGAAAAGTTCACCATTGCATTAATGTCCTAGGTACTCCACCAGTCTCTTTAGCATGAATCAAGGTGAACCTGCCTTCCTAGGTTTAGCCCTGTGACCAGTAATTTGCCAGGAAAAGCTGAACAGTTAAGGTGACACCTAGGTCAGAGATTTTTATTCTTTTGAACAGTTTTCTCAAGGGGTCTTTCTTGCTCTTGAAATAGAACAATACGGTAAACGTGCCAGGGTGTGTATGCCTTAGTCTGTGCTGTGTATTTCTGGAAAACAGGGGCCATGTCTGAGGCTGTCTTTATATATCTGTGACAGAGTAATGAATAATCGGTCTCAATGTGAGTGATTATGTATTTGTCTGAGAAATCAATAGATTAGCATCATGAAATAGTCAGCAAATGTAAAGAGGCATTCTATTTATGGGGAACTAGGAAAAGGACAGAACGAAGAAACAAAAAACAGAGAGAGGGAGAGAAGGACGGACAAAGAATGCCCAGGTCGTGATTGACCTTTGCTCTGTATGCGTTCCAATCCTCTCCTTAAGAGCAACAGAGCTCTCTGGGCCCTAGAAAATCTAGGTTTCTGGATTTTTTAAAAATATTGAAGACTCTAGTTAGACTCAAGCAAGAACTGAGAATTATATGTGGAGTTGAGACAGTCTTAAAAACACAGCAATTTTGTACCAAATTCTCAGCCCTGCTTCCCAAGAAGCATGATGTTCAACCCTTTAAAAGCCAGTACTTTAATGTACAAATTATTTAAGCACTTTCTTAATAAAAGCTGTTCTTATGAAAAATTATGTAGCCCATATATCATGCAGAAATACAGAACATATATTCTACACTTATTAAACAAAAATATTTAATTTAAGTAGTAACTAACCAAGATTTCTCTTCAGATTTCATTTAATTTTGGAGTGTGTAAACTTTCCAAATTAGCTCAAAAGACCTTAGATTCCCTCAGACCCTGTAGAAAATCTACACGGAGTCCTTTTGAGCTTGGATTCCCTTGTAATTATAAATGCGTATGGCATACCATTACAAAAATATGCCCACATTGAAACTTTATTCATGTGCAATTAAAGCTCATATTCTCTTAATGTTCTTTAGAGTTTTTAATTCATTTATTAAAATATTTCTATAATTTTCTGTCCTAGAAAATGATTCTGAGGGTGTATATCTTGTGTGTGCCTAAAGAGATGGACTTTGTGTGTATGATTTGTGTCATGTGTATATATGGTGCATGTGTTCGTGTGATGTGTATGAACAGGTGTGGTTGTGTGTATACTATGCTTGGTTTATATGTGGGGGGGGTGTGAGTAGTTCATGTATTTGTGTGTGATGTGTGTGTATGGCTTTTGTGTTTTTTTTGTGTATGTGTGAATGTGCATCTGAGCTTTTAAGTGTTTATGTATGTGTGCATATATGAATATGTATGTAGGCATATATATGTGTCTACCTGCATATGTATATGTGAGTGTGCATGTATGTGCTTATATGTATGCAGTGTATATGTGTGTGTGTTTATGCATGCATGTATATGCATATGTGTATGTGTGTATATTTGTGTGTTAGAGCAACCCATGTATTTGCGTGTGATGTGTGTGTATGGTTTATGTGATTTGTGTGCAGAGGAAATGTATGATGTGGTGTTCAGATGTGTGATACATGTATGTTCATTTGTGGTGTGTGTAGGATGTGGGGAGGAGGTTTCACTTCAGGTGAGCGTGAAGGAGTAGATGTGGTGAGAGACAGCCTGCGTGCAGCCCCACTCTTCTGCTCAGGAGAGCCTCTGTGAGGCGTCTGATGGAAGCAGGACAGACAGCATCTTGAAGGAGTGTGAGGCAGAACTGCCCTCTTTGTGCAGCAAGGCTGCAGCTCTCAGCGGAGATGGGTCCCCTGACGCAGCGTCATGATTGGTGGACTGTGTAAAGAAACAGAAATGCTAATCTTTGCCTCCAAGAAACCAGGCTGCATCAATAATGGATCCTCTCCAATTCCACAGAGACTCTCCTCAGCTATATTTGGCTGCATTTTTAAAGCCTTTTAACTCCACCGTTTTACAAGGGTGGGAAATTGACTTTATTTAAAAGACTCTTGTTTAATATTCCTTTAAAAATCATGAGTTCTCAGATGGGCCCTTTAAATATATCAATAAATTTAACTATCTTGGTGACAAGAGAAAAAAAATAGATGTGTGAAAATACAGGAAACAGTGACCAGCAGTTGTCCTTCCTTAACGAAAACTGCATTCATAATACAAATGGGACAATATGACCATGTCATTATCACACATGGCAATATATGAAATTCATTTCCACAGCCAAATCAGAAGTGTGGAGTGTTGTGTTTTGTTGTGGCTACTGGAGAGATCTGAACACTTTACTCTGTCACCTTCTACCTGGCCAGAAGGCTACTGTGGTCTGCAACTCAGAAACCACAGCCTCAGTGTTGTGATTCAGACCCATGTCCGTTACAAGCTGCTGGAACTTACTCTGAACTGGCCAAGATCTCCCAGGAAGTGACTTGCCTGCTCCCCAGCAATTTGCTGCAACTAGTCAGCATGGGTGTCCCTGGCAGGGAAAGGTGAGGACTACTGCACACGGGGATTGGAACTATCTGTCCCACTCCTTCCTCTTGACTCTCTCCAACCTCTGCTAACTAAGAATTGACTTTCAACTTCCGTTGGAGCAAGAGTTTTTGTTTTTAGACTCATGTTGAAGGGAAGAAGGCAAGAAGTGAGAAAGAAGGGAGGAGAGAAGAAGAGTAAAGCAAGAAGGAAGGGAGAGAGGGAGGGAGGGAGGAAGGGAGGGAGGGAGGGAGGGAAGGCGGGAAGGGAGGAATGGAGGGAGGAAGGAATGGAGGCAGGAAGAAAAGGAGGGGAGGGAGGGAGGGAGGAAGGGTGGGAAACCTTCTGTGTTGGTTGATAAGGGACACAATGCCTCAGGCAGGGGAGGGCAGGGGCAAGCACTGCATGTATGTTTAATCGTAGGATCTCGAGGAAAACAGTGCTGCTACAACCATATATTTTCTCTGGCAGGGATGAGATCAGAGCTGCAGAAGCAGAGGGAGATTTGCATGTTTGTGTTCTCCCCTCCTGGTGCACAGTAAGCCTGTGGCTCCAATTACCAGTGTCTGCAGAGTCATAGCTGGCTCATAGAAACAGCCTTTGTTTTGAGTTCAGCGTACGTAAAGACGGAAGAGACTGCCTTCATGGTGTTCTGCAGCAAGTCTGCAGTCATGGCTTCAAATATTTTGTTCTAGGGAATCTAATTCTCAGTTTATACGTGTCCAAATAGCACAGTGATTTTACTTTGAGGATTCAATTCAGAAGCATTTTCACCACTGTGGGCAAGGTAGATCTCTAAAGCATATGTCTCTCAGGCTCTGTATTTTATGCAACAAAATGACTATACCATTCAATCACATGTTATGTAAGGAAAAGATAGGGCGGGATGCTTAACTGGGTGGGGTTAATGACCTGCCTTCCAACTTCATGCTCCCCAATGCAACATGAAGGGCAGTTGCATAATTTATTGACTATGAAAATCATCAAATGGAAAATTCAATCATTTTTTTAAACTTTGATATTCTTAAGCACGCTTGGGCATCTCCTGATATGGGGTCTCCAGATAACCAGAGTGAAAAGGAGACATACTTGGCATTGCGTCTGTGTCCCCTCTGACTCCCAAGCAGCTCTGGAGCAGTGGGGGTCTTCAAGCAAGGAAGACACTGAGGTCCTTCCTGCTTTCCATCAAAAGCCATGGGGGAACTGGCCTTTCTCTATTTCTTTCTTGGCAATAGCCTTTCCATGGTGTTTCCTTCCTGTGTGTTTTTATGTGTAGGTGTGTGTTCATGTTTGTACATGTGCACATATGCCTGTCTATGTGGAGGCCAGAGGTCAGCCTTAGGTGTCATTCTTTGAGAACTCCTCACCCACATTTTACTTTTCTGAGCCAGACTGTCTTTCTGGCCTGGAGTCTACCCTGTGGGCTAGACTGGCTGGTCATGAAGTTGTTGTCATGAAGTCTTCACTGCCCCTGCATTGGATGGTATTCATTTGTCACTATGCTTGGCTTTGGTGGATGCTGAGGATTGAATTCAGGTCCTGATACTTACGCAGCAAGCACACAACCGATGGAACCATTCCCCTAACTTCTTCACTAACGTTTTGTTAGGAATAAACATGTTTCATACCCAAGTTCAATTATATGATTTTCATTCCTATAATCAAATTGTATTATTGCCTATATAATGCAATTTAGTCTCTGGATGCTTTAACTATTTACTACCCTGTCCATCAGGCTTTTGCTTCTTGCTCACAGAATCCTTAATCCCAAGGACAGGATGTAACACTGGAAGTCAGGGATGGCAGGATGATGCCTTCACAGCACCCTCAAGCCCAGGATGTCACACTAGAGGCAAGGAGCAGCCGGAGGGTGCTGTAATAGAGCACTCCAAGTGTGTTTTTGATCATTTTTATGTTCTATGGGAAGAGTGACCAAGGATACCAGTTCTACCTGGTCAATACCTAGGTTTCAGTTGCACCTTTCCATTTCAAGTGAGGATGCATTCTTTTGCAAAACGAGATGTGTGGTTTCATTTTCTTCTCTTGCTCCTGGTGAGAGTCTTCAATGACCATTTCACCTTGTCTCTAACCGCAGGATGAAAGGGATTATGGTGCTTCCTTTTTCTTGATTCAAAATTTTAAAGTCATAATAACTTATACTAATTTTTGTTTAATTTTTAAAATTTGACATGCTCACACTTCTAGAGCAGGTGCTGTGATTAACCCCTAACCCTCTGGTGTCTTCCTCTAACACCTTTTAACTCCCTTTCCTCCAACTCTTCCTCTTCTTATCTCTGTGTCTCTTTTCTTTTAAAAAAACTTTAGTTTTTTTTTATTTCTTTGGTGTTTTTGAGAGAGGGTCTTTCTATAGCCCCAGCTGGCCTGAACTTGCTATGTAGACCAGGCTGCCCTCAAATTCTCAGAGGTTCACCTGACTCTACCTCCCAGGTGCTGAGATTAAAGATGTGTGCCGCCATGCCTGGCTCCTCTTTCACCTATTCTTCCCTCCCTCTCTTCTTCCCTCTATTATTCCTTCCATCCTTCCCTTCGTTTCTTTTAACCAGTCCCATATTGGGCATTCACATTGGGCATTCGCACTTCTTTGCGTGTTCATGATGGCAAGACCGTGTCTTATCCGGAAGTCGGTTCTCCACCCCATCCTGCCCTCCCCCACTTCATCTCCCACAATCCCTTCCACCACTTACTCTGTGATGTGCCCCAGGCCTCAGATGAGATGAATACATGTCTGGTTCGGAGGCAAGCACTCAGCAGTCACTTATTTTCAGCACCTTGAACAGTTATGAGTCCCTGTCTTGACCTCTGCCCAATGCTGGAAAATGTTTCTCTGGTCAAGGCCGAGAGCTGCTCTAGTCCACGGGCACAAATGTAAATATTTAGAAGGAAGTTTAACCATAAGTCCATTCTGCAAAACATCTGCAGTATATTCTTCCACAGGGCCGTGACCTTTCTAGCCATCAGTGTTTGAGCATTGTGATCTAAAATCTGGGAGATATTCTGGCAGTAGGGAGAAGTTGTTTTAAGTCACAAATATCCTGAAGAGTATGGACAGGTGTCAGTCCTTAAGCTACCACAGAAGGGTGTCATTTATTTTTTCCTTTCTTTAAAAAAATATTCATTATGCATTATGGTCATTTTTCAAAGTCAGTGTTTGCAACACAGTCATTATTCAATTTTTAAGTATGTGTGAATTTCACAGATAACTGGCTCTGCTTTATAGCTTTTGAATAAGGTTATAATTCTGGGGTTGTGATTCTGGGTCGTTTTCCTTTTATTTCTTCCAGTAAAGGAGCTTTCATGTCTATGGGGAGCTATCTTTTTGACTAATCTGCAAGGCCAGTCAAGAGCATTAGAAAGTAGGGTCCAGCTGAGAGCAACAGAGTCTGGGTAGTGGAGATGGGCACATCTGATCTTTTAAAAACTCATCCTTGTGTTTCTTTTGAATTTCTTCTCTATACTGAGTGCATTGTTTCCCACTAATCTTGAGTCTCATTATCTGCCAATTATGGGCAGAGTTGAGGATTTGAAACTGAAAAGAAAGAGAATTTTTGATATGCAGGCAACAAGGGTGAACATAACTGTGGTGAGTTGGTTTCCAGCTGCCCTCTGGTATATTGTGTAGGTCAGGATGTCTCCTGTTCTAGATCACTCTATGATGGGCAAACAATGGCTTCTCAGGCATGTCTGGCTCTAAGTGACTGCATCTTACAGAACAGTGTGATCACTGAACCAGAAATGATGTCACATCTTGTCTGTGCCGTAAACAGTCACCAGCTATCCAGCATGGAACATGAGACGCAGATCAATGAACCGTGTCTTCCTGGGAGCCAAATAGCACCACCTATGAATTAAAATAAATCAGGAACATATGGGTACATCAAAACTATATGAGGAGAAACAGGCACTCAAATAATCAAACACACTAAGTCCTTTTAAGTGGACTGTATAAAAGGAAGGCCATCTTAAATTTACAGTTCATCAGCACTCACTATCCATCAGGCTTTCCCGTGTATGAATCACAGGAGTCCCAGGTGACATCTGACTGTCTCCAGGGCTCAGCATGTTCTCTGCTGCTTGAGGAGTTCCAATTATCACAGCTAGCGATCCTGTGTCTTTACTCAGCCTTGAACCATTTCTGCCTTGCCTGGCTCTGCAAACCTTCAACATCGTTTTGACTAGTTTCTAAGTATCTTATCTAACTACCAGAAATGCATCTCTTTGTGTCAGCTCTTTACCTTCAGTCAAGGTTTGAGTCCTGTAGCTTTTTTTACTCCTTTTAGTCATTCTGCAACCAGTATAGCATTGTGTGACTGTCTGGTCAGAGAGAGTTAATACTAGTGAAAAATGGAATAAAAGAATATATGATTGCCAACAATCACTCCAAGTGGAATCAGGAGGATTTCCCGAGTCATAGAAGATGGTACTGATGTAGCTTGTGGATTTATTATTATTCCATAAATTCTGACATTGGGGAAGGACATAAGCGTGCTCTGATATAGTGTGCTCAGGAAACCTGGTGCACTGGAAGTACTCAAATTGCTGTCTTCTGTGATCATCACACTTAGATAGACTGCAAAGACTCCTCACACAGTCTGGAGAGTGAGTGAAATGTTTCAGAAAGACAGGCTGGATTCACTTCTCATGGTCAGCCAAGTGAGCTCGTGTGGTGGTTTGAATGAAGGAAGCACATCTCTAGGAATGGCCTTTGAGAAATGTCATGGTCTCCTCCCACCTCCAGTTATGCCCCTCTGCTTCCTGCACGCTGTTGAAGACATGAACTCTCAGATGTCTGCTCTGGCTGGCTGCTGCATGCCTCCTCACCATGATGAGCTCTTATCCCTCTGGAACCGTAAGCCCAAATAAATTCTTCATTCTATGAGTTGCCTTGGTCATGGCGTTTTATCACAGCAACAGAAAAAAATAACCAGGACAGCTTATCTCTCAGTGTCAGAGTTGAAGCCGAGATTTGAAATTCAGAGAGGAGAAACAGTTTCATGCTCCATGCCTTGTCTAGTCATGAACTTGTTGGCCATTCTCTACTGTTGAGAGACTGTAAGGTTTGGAAGTCAATTATGATTTAAATATTCATTTGTTTATGTATGTGAGTGTGTGTGGATGTGCGTGTACATGTACACATGGAGGCTAGATATCAACCTCAGGTATCGTTCCTTAGCTGATCTCCACCTTGTTATTTTTGAGACGGGATCTCTCACTGGGACCTGTGGCTCATCAATTAAGCTGGGCTGGCCAGTGAACTCTAGGAATCCCCCTGTCTCTGTTTCCTGAGTGATAGAATTTCAATGCACTACCATACCTAGCTTCTGGGGATTTGAACTCAGGTCCTGTACAGCAAGTACTTTAAATACTGAGCCATCTCTCCAGCCCCTGATTCTTCTTTATGCAGTTAGAAGCCCTTAATCTCAACATTTGTTAAAACAGATCAGTGGTAGACAGCTGGGTTAGTAGCTCTAGAAGCTAGTTTGGATTTCAAACAGCCTGCAGATGGGCTTGTTCCTTATGCCCAGGTTTTGCAGAAGGTGTGTCTAACCAAGATGTTTGGTATTAGTACCATCAAAATACTTAGGCCGTTGTGAAGCATGTGATCTTTCTCATCTGTGACCCTGTAAGTCAAGATGGAAAGGCTGTCTTGAAGTTCATTAGGGCATTGGGGGCATAAGTGAGCAGAATGTGCAGATCAGCAGGGAGATACTTCTCAAAGTGGATTGTGTAAGTTTCCAGTGACTGTTAACATTGACTGTCAACTTGACAGGATCTAGAATCTCCTATGAGACAAACTTCTGGGAATGCTTCTGAGAAATTATCCAGAATTTTTAGTCACTGCCCATGACTATAAGGCACTATCTTTATTAGGTTAACTGATGAATACCTTCCATAAAAGTGGGCAGAAAGCTACTCAGCTGACTCACTTGTACAATAATCTTATTACCATCCAGATTCATAAAGAGCAACACTGGGAAGAGGAACCTGTTTGTTTTCCCTGATAAATTCTTCCTTCTCAGCCACAGCCACAACTGGCTTTCCCTCCCCTTTAGTTCATCCATGTGTGTATGTGTGTCGGGGTGGGGGGGTGACTTCACATTTTTTCAGTGACAGAGGCTATTCTTGGAATCCACTTACATAATTGTGGAGAGCACTGCAAAGGTAAGGACTAAACTGTGCTGGTTTCTTGTGTTTTTACTTTCTTGTTTCCTTACTTAGAATTAAGGTCATTTATTTTTCTCTTAAATGTTCTGGGGGGAGGGGGAGGCTGTGGTTTGTTTGAAAGGCTGAAGGAGAAATGGGAGAAGAAGACTGGTTCATGGCCCTAGAGAAATGGCACTGTAAAGTACTATCCCACTAAACAAATCTGAGAAAACAAACAAACAAATAAATAAACAAAGATTCAGATCAGTGAAAAATTCCACCTCTAGCCTAGTTTCAGTTGTTAGAGGAGACAGAAGCATTCCATCATCCACTGTTTCTTATCACCTCTCCATGAAGAAAATTATGAAAGTATTTATTAACAAAAGAGGATTAAAGTGACTAATGTTAACGCAACGGAATTCTTTCTCAAGAGCGGGAATCTTTCACACAAAATACATTATATTCTACTTTGTATAGTTTAGCTTGTAACACACTCCCATGCTATTTAAGATCTTTATATCTCTATGCAATTATGTGACGTGAATGCTATTCCAGAGTCTGCTACTTCCCAATTTATTTTATGTGAATATCAAGGGCTTTCTCTTTCTTCATAATGTGGCAAAGAAGAGGGCTGATACATTCTTTCTTTTCATTTTGAAAACTGAATATTTATTGACAAAAAGTCATAATTGCTATTGAGTAGTATACAGTTCTTAAATGTGAACAGGTTTACACTGCAAAGCTCTAGTGCTAAATACACAGGCTGTATTTTTGAGGTTTGGGCAGACACTATATACTTTCACTTATCTTGGAGTCACCACTGAGGGGAAACCAAGAGTGCCATCATTCATGGAAGACAAAGAAGCACTTCTGAATGTTCCGAGCTGCTGACAGACATCCTCACAGTAGACACAGAGTCCTAGGTCAGAAGTTTCTATTTGTCCCCATTAGAAGAACAGCCATTTTCTTTCAAAACTCATAAAATCCAGCCATTCTTTAATGACTCTCTACTCAGTGTTCAGCTGAGGAAGCTCTGTGCTATGTGCACACAGCAAGATGCATGCTCCTAACACGTTTTTGTCCGGTGCCTTCTTCTTTTTCTTTCTTCAAAATGGAATCTTTTCTCAAAGGAGACTTCAATGGGTCTTGATTTCAAAGTGACTGGAAGACACGGTTTGATAAAGGGCCTCCTCTCCTACCGTCCAAGCTGTAAGATTTTCTTTTCACACTTTTTCCTTGTGAGGATGATCAGGTTCTTTCTCCCATCCCATTCTCCACCATTCCTCCAATCATCCAAAAGGCATCCATCATTTCTGTTCTTGCTCTTCATTCTTCTGTCCAGAATGGAATGGTGTTCAGAGGAACACAAGCCCTTGTATATTCTCTTGTCTGCTTCTAAGGTCATCTTCAATAAATGTTGTTTTTCCTCTTCCCACGCCTTTTACCTCTTGTTACAGTGGGGATAACTGGCTTTAAGATGCAAATTTCCCAAGCTCATGGGCAAACAGGGTGTAAAATATCGGAGGATGGGGGTGGGGCGGGCACATACACAGACACACAGGGGAGACTCCTGGGGGAGAAGTGAGAGAGAGAGAGAGAGACTTTGTATCCCTGCTGACTTGCTGATCTCCAGTGGTTACCTCAGGCTTTTCCCTGGCTGATAAATTCCTAATGACACTTCTGAACATTTTCTTGGGAGGAGATTTAGAAATGTGGACTCATTGTGGCAATACCTTCAGAAGGATGTGCCAAATGTTAACAGTTAGTGCAAACCTGTGTGCATTTTTTCTGTAATGTATGAGTCACTGTGTTTGTTTGTATTAAAAGTTTTGCTGATGTAGAAAGAAAATATTACATAATTTAATTTATATTTTAATAGAGATATTGAATATATCACTCTGTCACCTATTATGATTTTGAAATAACACCAAAAGTTCATGTGTTCATGGCTTGGGTTGGAGTTACTTTTCTTATTGCTATGAGAAAGTACATGACAGAAGGAACTGAAGGAAGGGAGGGTTTATTTTGTCTCGTAGTAGGGGGGTACACTCTATCCTGGTGGGAAAGTCAAATCAGCTGCTCACACTGCACCTGCAGTCAGGACGCAAAGAGAGATGTTGGTGCTCAGATCTCTTTTTCCTGTTTATGAGGTCCAGGACCCCAGTCCATAGGGTAGTGTCCTTCATTCAGGGTGGGTCATTCCACCTCCATTAACAAAATCTAGACATTCCCTCTCAGACATTCCCAGAGGTGTGTTTCCACAGTGATTCTAAATTCTATCTGATTGTCAGTCAAGCTTGATTGATACCTGATGGATTACTGAAAAGCCACTGGAACCTGAGGACTTTGATGTAATTAATGGATCAATACCTTGATGGACTCACAATATGATGGCACTGTTGGGAGTATTTGGAACGGCAAGAAATGGAGCTTGGTTGAAGAAACTGAGTCACTAGGAACACACTTTGCCCCAGACCCGTTGCTGGCTTTTCCTCTCTGCTCCAGGAGGAGCGCCAGCATGTGCTCTTAGTGATGATGTCCTGCTTCACCTCCCCACAGGCCCAGAAGCAATGGAATCAGCCAACCATGGGCTAAAATCTCTGAAATTGAGACCCAAAATAAAACCTGCTTTCAACTTGTTCTCTCAGGCAGTTGTCACAACAATGAAACCCCTGACAAAGTGCTATCATTCCCGTTTTTGCTCTTTTCGACATTTGTTAAGATAGTTCGTTCAATTACCATTCGAAGTAAAAGAAAGTATTTACTTTCTTTGTCTTTCATGCTGGTTTTCTTATTTGGTTGCCTTGTTAAGGCTAGTCTTCATACTTTTATGTCCAAAGTGAACTTTTCAGTTCTCCTATTCCATCTCCCATGTAAGATTTGCTTTTCTATATTCTGCGTATCACCAACTCAGTCTAGTTTATCTTGTTTCTCTATCTGCATTTCTCGGCCTCAGGAAGATGGACTGCACAGATAAAGTCTCAAGTCTTCTCTCTTATCGGCACCCTCACTGCACGCCCCAAGCCATGATGGCCTTCTTCCCTCTGGGATGCAATAGCCTCCTGCTTAGTCCTTGACTTCCTCTTTTCTTCTTAGAGCAGCCCACAGAATGTCTCCCCCTGCCTGGAGTACCATCCCCAGTCACCATGCATGCACACTCTTTGATAAGGCATCCTCTACAGTTGTGGGTTTCTATGTTGACATCTCATTTTCAGTGTGTGGCATGACATCTGCATTTACTTTTCTTGTTGCTGGGAAAAATTATCTCATGGAATCAACTTAGGATTTATTTTAGCTCATGGCTTCACTCGTGGGTGAATTGTGACAGCTGGGTTCCATCACTGGTGGGAGCCTGCAGCCAATCAAGCAAGGCACAGGACAGAAACTTGGGCTGGAACCTGGCCCATGAATATGCTCCAAGTGGGCCTCACCTCTTAAAGGTGCCTTAACCTTCCCAAATAGTGAGCAGCTGTGGACCCCTTCATCAATCATGGAAGATATCTCCTCCTCGTCTTCAGGGCATGTGAAGAAGGCTTATTTGGAAAAGGGATCTTTGTAGACATAAATGTGATAAGGATGTTAAGTTAAGAAAATCATCCTTATCTAAGCTCTAAATAAGGTCTAGGAGTGACAGAACAGAAACACAGAGGAGATATACATGTGGAGACAGAGACAGAGGAGAGGTACAGCTGGACAGACACCCTCAGCCTCAGATGCAGGAAGAGACTGGCATGCTCCAGCCCCTTCCGAGGGCACTCTGCCCTGCTGACACCTTGATTTCAGTAACCTGGCCTCTAGAATTGTAGGAAAGTAATTGTTTTCTTTTTTAACTAATTTATTTTTATGTGTATGAGTGTATTGCCTGCATGTAGGTAAGTGCACTTTGTCATGCAGTGCCCTTGGAGGACAGAAGAGGGTGTCAGATCTCCTGAAACTGGAGTTATTAACAGTTGTTAGCCACCGTGCCGGTGCTGGGATTCAAACCTGGGTCTTCTTCAAGAACCGCCAGTGTTTTAACCACTGAGTCATCTCTCCAGCCCCATTTTTTTCTGTTTAAGTAACAAACTTCATGCTAACTTGTTACCACAGACCCAGGAAACTGATATCCCCCTTGTAGGGTGCATTCGCCAATCTGCTTATACTAATGAGCTCTTTACAGAATGTGTGATAGTTTCCTATTGTAAATTTATAAAGATTTCCTTCTCATTGTATTTTATAGGCTTCATAATAGCAGGCACCATGCTACATATCCTTTTTCTTTCTTTGTGTGTGATTGTGTGTGCAGATGTGTGCATGTGTGTCCATGTAGAGGCCAGAGGTTCGTGTCTTCCTTTATTGCTCCCCATCTTATTTTCTGAGACATGGTCACTCATTGAACTTGAAGCTCACTGATTGGCTAGATTTGTTGGTCAGTGAGCTTCGGGGATCTTCTTGTTTCTGGCTTCCCAGCACTGGGATTACTTTTTACATAGTTTAAAGATATGAAAGATATGTTGCTTGGCTATAAAGTTTTCTCTCCATGTTTTCCCTGTTAATTTATCTTGTTCAATTTTTAAAATTAAGTTGTGTTTTCTTTATTGATTTGTAGTCACTCTTTATATATTCTTAATACAAATACTTTTTATTCAATATGTTGAACAAACACATTAGTTTAATCTTTCAAATAACATTTTATAAGTAATACAGTTCATAACATGTAGCTAAATATGCAAAACGTTTCATACATGATACTCACCTTTCCAGGAGAAATTAAATATATGTCTAAAAACATGGTTCTCTTTTCATTTTTAATTTTCAGCAGTCTCAAGGTAATCCATTTGCTGAGGACAAGGTGACTGCTGACAATCACACCAGGTTCTTCAACTCTCTGGTCAAGCTATCTGCATATAAAAGCAGGACACCTGAACAAAGGTTGTAACTGGACTGAAGCAATTGCATTAAACCACAAGGGGGAGGTGTGTGACTTTAAGTGAGAGAGATGAAATTTAATCTCCTGACCCCTAATTGGATGAGAAGTTAAAGGCAAAGCACACCTACCTGGCTGCTAGTGGTTAATACTTTACATTTTTTCCCTTCTTTCACTAGAGTCACAGACACTAATTTAATGAAATAATTTAACACACCAAGATGATTGATGGACAGGTTTTTGCAATATAAGCTGTGTCATCTGCTGCCTTCATTCTGAGATCTCCTAAATCCAAAGGACACGAGGCATACAGGATAGTAACACATGCTAGTGAAATACCCACTTGATGCCTTTTAAACTGCTGTTTAATTCTTCTCCAGATACCCAGAGAAATGCAAAGAACACATCTTACCAAGTCAAAACGCGGAATGATTAGGCAGTGCTTGCACACAGCAGGCTGTTGGGTTCCTCTAGTGAGGAGGTCAAGGTCTCCCAATCACAGAAATGAAGAAGGGTGGCGATGGGGAGGGTGTTTGAATCTTGGCATGTTAAGACGGTCTCAGCCTTGTGTTTTCCCTTCGTTACTTCTGAGCAAGAGCAAAATTGCCTTGAAGGCTGAAGCAGTTCCATCATGTGTTGTTCTCTTAATTGCAAATCACATTAATCAGAATAGGGATCAGGTTTGGATCAGACTTGGCCACTCACTGGAGACAGCAGGTTTGGGTCCACTGAGTTTAGTATGCTAATGACAACTGCTTCTCATCATATGCTAGTCAAGACCTACTCTCCCTCATCTATAAACTGTGTGACAACCTGAGCATATGGTGACAGCTGAGAAGACAGAATGCTGTGTCCCACCCACAGGGGCTGGAGACATGGGCTGCAGTTTCACAGGGGCACGGGGCAGGGACAGAGGCAGGCGAGATCCTGAGAGAGCTGAACAAGGCCAGCTCTCACGTTCTGGTCAGAGATGACAAGATGCTTGCGTCCCTTTGGAGACTTTTTGAATAGAGCAGTCACAGAAGTCTTGTACCTTTTTTTGTTTTTGTGACAGAACCTGT
This sequence comes from Eospalax fontanierii, assembly GCA_035773235.1. Lineage (NCBI taxonomy): Eukaryota > Metazoa > Chordata > Mammalia > Rodentia > Spalacidae > Eospalax > Eospalax fontanierii. Next base: position 54,611,816 of record CM069529.1, read on the forward strand.
GAAGAGTCCCACCCTGGTTTTGAGGAAAGGAGAGCAATAAATAATCCGAGCTGAAACTAGCCTTACATTTTAGCCAGCACTCTCCTTGGGGTAAGGGCTGTGGCTTAATGCAGTGATCAGTTCCAGAATGTTCTTGGCTTACACAGCAATTAGATTCCCTTTTCCTATGTGCCTGAGACTTCAGGATTAGACGGTTTTGCCCAGAGCACCCTGGTTCAGGGAAGATCCACAATTTGATTACAGAAGAAGGATAGAGGTCAGGATATGAGACTGTTGGCATTGTGTGCTCGCCCTGACTTGTTTGCTCCCTTCGTTTTCCACACCCTGCCTTTGAAGCATAGCCTTCGTTCCTCCCCTTTTAAATTAAAACAGAGCAAGGGGCTGTTTTGGAGTAAGTGAGGGACTGGAGATCCTCTAATCCCACAAGTCCCTGCAGATGAAGTATCTGAAGGGTTTTCAGGTGGAGGGGACAAGGTGGAGGTCCTGACAGTCTGTTGACAATTGTTTGTGTTGGAGTGACTGGGGAGTTGGCCGTTGGTATTTGAGTAATTGCTCCTGTCAGCTTGTTAAACACTAAAAACAAATGCACTAGAGAAGTCGTGGCTCTTTTTCAGGTAAAGCATCAAGGGGAGACCCATCACCTGGCGGTCTTGGGGTGGAGGGGTGCCGGACATTGCCCTCACAGCCCTTACACAGGCCACAAGGAACCCTTCCTTGTGGTAGAGCCGGGACAGAGCAGTTGAACTTCCGACCTGTGAGCCAGGTACAGCCCTGGTTTTAGTCTCCTAACACTCATATTTCTGGCCACTGATGTTACAGCCTAGAAAACAATTTTCTTCCTGTGACTGCTCTGGTTATTGGAGTCATAAAGTCTCCAAAGGTTAGCGGAATAGGGAGGTTTGAGGGGCTGTGAGCAAGGCTTGATCAGATAATTAAGTTATCAGAGATCGGAGCTAGCTGAGGCTATTCAGAAACGCACAGCGTAATTGAAACTTTACTTTCGTTCTCTTGAATTTCTCTGCTTTCTTCCTCCATTTTTCCCTATTTATCTCATTGTAAATGTTGCTTTTATCATAAAACCTTTCTTCCTTCTCAGGCTAGGTTTCTTGGTAGCAGCCTGGGGATCTGTATGTGTATTCTGGTCCTAATGGATTCCTGGGCATGGTTTCTCTCGTTATCTAGATCTTTGCTTAGGAGTCTATATCAATGTGTTTTAGAAAATACCTTGTTCATTCTAATTTCAGAAATATCTACTTTGCATGTGGAATAAAACCCAGAGTAACTGAATGCAAAGACATACTTTTGAAAAGGCATTTAGATGGTGTTGCAACTCCTTAAAACTGCAGTGCAGAGGTGTGACCCTTTGTGCCGATGCCTGGCTTCCATCTGTGGGTTCAAGGCTTCTCTGTGGACTTGAGCTTGTGGACAGTCATCATCTGGGACTTGTTTTGGGGGTGCACCTTCTTGTGACACTGGATGGAAGAGTTTTTATATCCCACACAGGAAGAAAAGGCTCAGGCACAACTATGGCCTTCTCTGGAACTAGCCACACCTCAGATTGGAACTCTAAATTTGGCCACCTGACTTGTTCTCCTCATAGGCTCTCCTCTGACCCCAAGAAGACACTCAGCTCCCAAACAGGCGGGAGAAGGTCAAGCTGGCCGAGGGGAGGGTCAGGTCATGACAGCCAGCCAGGGAGAGTTGCTTCTGGGAGTTTAACAAATATACACTATCTAAAAGCTTTTTTTTTTCTTTCTTTGTTGAAGTGACTTTTAACTAAAATGTCACTTTTAAAAGCTAGTTTCAATTATCAATCTGTCATCAGGTTCAAACTGCTGATCCCGGAGTGCCTTTTTAGACAAACAAAGATAAATACATTTGCTCAGGGCCTTGGTGGGGCTAAAGGAAAAACTCAAACTAAAGGAGTAAATGTCTCAGAACTGAGTCTGAAAGATAAATTTCAGAGTGAAATTCCTGGATTCTGCTAAGAACCAGTCCATGTTTGCACATTTGGGGATGTTTAGGGATTCCAAAATACCTAGGAATCTTACTTCTACACTGTACTAAGAAGACATGTAAAAACTGATGGAGCAGAATAAGGCAGATTTACTCTGGCATATTTTATATGATGTACCTCTGAGTTTTAAACAAAAAGTCAAAATACAAAGTAAACATCATAGGAAAGGACTATGACACAAACTGATTCCAGTGATTTGATCCTGTAAAATCTCTCTGTAACCATCCAAGTAAAATCTGTCACAAGGTCAGTTTTAGAACAAACACGTACACTGAGATCTTATGCTCTAGCAACAAGACAGATTTCTTTTGAGAATGGGTGACAGTACTTTAAAATAATAATCAAGCCCACCAGCATTCAGTGTTTATTCTCTCTTAGTTTGACGCCTTTCTACCTGCCATGGATAGATATTCATGATTGAAAATAGCCATTTTCCTGTTTGGAACCTGTAGCTATTTTAGTCACCATGAGGGAAGCCTTTTAGTTAATGAAAGACGTACATACCATGTGGTTTAATCAAGGACTACAGTCCTGTGTTGAGACTTCACACAGTTTCTTCATGAGGTTTCTGAACTGCTGACTCATTTGCATTTAGTGACTGCAGCAGATAATTCTTGGAACATTATGTTCACCGGGTATTCAGTGAAATTACTGTCGATACTCATTTTATTTATTTATTTATTTATTTATTTATTTATTTATTTATTTTGCTTGCAGAGAACAGCATTTGATTCCTAGAAATGTGATGCTGCAGATGACTGGCCTTAAATGATAACAGGCCTTAAATAGAGGGCAGGTTTTGAGGGAAGGAAACAGAAGATACAAAGGATCAGCCATTCTGGGCTGGGCTGTTGGCAGTCTTCCTCTGTGAGTGCAAAGGGGTTGGCCAGAGTGTCTTGAAGGATCATAGTTGACAAGCCTGAGTATTAAGAGACTTCAAATGAAGAAAAGATGAGATATTGAATCATATTTGCCTCCTGTAGAGTCAGTGCCTAGAGCTATGGAGAGGAGTGGAAAGCTTGGTGAGGAGAAGACAAGAGCAGGATTTTCCATGATGAAGTCATGTTTACTGTGAGTGATCATTCAAAATTTAAAATTTGACCATTAGGAACATTGAATGTTAAAAATAATAGCAATCATCAAGTTGAGAGAAGTTAGTGCGAACAGAAGCAGGGGCCTCTCTCCCCGAAGCCTCCCAGCCCCTGCCAAAAACTGCTCTGTTCAAAGCAAAATCAGAAGGTCAGACTCGCTGTCCACACACACCGAGATCCAGTCCCCGAGGCGAATTTCCAAACCAGTTCAGAGCAGAGGCCCAGATAAAATGAGCAGGCGTCCCACTGCAGTCACCGGAAGGGCTCAGCATCCACTGCCTCTCACAGTCACAGCCGTGGTCACATGCCATCTGAGGTTATTGTACTGGGCCGTGAATTGTCAGAAAACAGGATGGGCACAAAGGCCACTGGGTTTTCACAGAGAATTTGCTACAGTGAAAACCATAAACTTGTGAAGAGCCTATGTTGGTTCAACACTAAGGCATCTCTTAAGCCTCTCAACAAACAGAGGAAGCGGGGAGTTTCCTGGGGATTCCTTTCGATTCCATCAAGAATACTGCCACAGCAGAGGTGGAGAGGTGAAATACAACCAGACACTGATCACATGCTCTTTCCATGGCCCAACCAGGCCTTCCGTCTAGTCATGGCGGAGAGAGGATGAGACAAGAGCTGGTCTCAAATATATCATAGTGCTGTGGGCCCATCAACTTCCTCTGGCCAAATAGTAGGCTTGCATTTGCATCTAGAGTTAGGCCCTTCTCCCCTGAACATACATAAGAAAGGTCTTGATGAGATAAAACTTGTCATCAACCAGAGCTCCCAGGTATCTGCATCTGAGTGAGCAGAAAACCTGTCACCGCAAAGCCTTGTTCCTAGAATTGGCCGCAGAGACTAGACTCTTCAAGTGGTCTTCTTGGCTGTGCTTTGTGTGGACTTGAGCACGTTGGAAAGGAAACTTAAGCAAAGCAGCAGAGGCATGAATGTACGTGACTGGCAGCATCTTCCTTCCAGGCTACTGTCGGCTTCTGATACCTCTGCTTCTCCCCCTCCTCCTCCCAAAGAGAGCCTTGTGTTGCCTTTAGAACTGGCTTTTTTTTCCCTCAAGACCATTCTTCCAGAGGGAAAAGGAACCAACTTTCTGGGTTCCAAGAGTAAGCCTGGGGATAGGATGCTCACAAGTAAGAACAGCCATACCTTAGCTGGATTCTTCTTGCTGTGATAAAAAGCAACTGAAATAGAAATGCCTTCTTTTGTTTTAACTTAAGAGTTCCAGAGCCCTACGGCCCATCCTGTTGGGAAAGGCATGGCAGCACTTAAGGAAGCCAGACAGGCAGGAGCACGAGGCTCACAGGTCACAGCTCTTCTGTACTCAGGAAGCGCAAAGTGAACAGGAAGTGAGGCTTTGAACTGATTTGCAAATTCGTCTCCCGGACTGGATCTCAGTGCATGTGGACAGTGAGCCTGAGCTTCTGATTTTGCTTTGAACAGAGCACTTTTTGGCAGGGGCTGGGAGGCTTCAGGTAGAGAGGACCCTGCTTCTGTTTGCACTAACTTGTTTCAACTTGATGATTGTTATTATTTTTAATGTTCAATGTTCCTCATGGCCAAATTAAAAATTTTGAATCGTCACTCACAGCCAAAGTTGGCTTTATCCTGGAAAGTACTCAAAGCCTATCCCCAGTGACACTGCTTTAGCCAAGCCCTACCTCCTTCTTAACGTTCGACAATCTTTCCAAACACCTCTACTAGCTAGGGGCTAAGTGTGGTAGATATTTACATTCAAACCACAACAAAGCAGTTGGGCCAATGACACCAATTACGTGTTTTGCTGGAAGTTTCTGGAAGAGGTTCTTCAGGTCATCAGAACCCCTGGAAGTGACTGCTCCCATTCCTTCCTGAGCAGTCTAAAGACAAGGCTGCCAAGGACTGGGGTACACAAGTGCAGGAATGTAAAACCAGTGCCTGGATCAGTTTAAGGCTAAGTCCCATTTCCTGCTGGAATTCACAGAGTGTCTTTTCTCATGGGGTTAGCTCTTCAGCTGGCTTTGCTGATTTTGTAGACAAAAGCCTTTGGAACAATGGAATTTGCTGAAAGAGCCTTCCCCGAAGAAGCCATGAGAAAACTTGCATGGGGAAAGAGTGGGAAAAGAAAAGCAGAGCACTCCTAGGAGGAGAGAATACAGTGGGGCAGAGAGAGGGGCACCCACTGATCCTTAATCCTTCTACAAAGCACAGAATTTCGGGCAGGAAGGGACAAAAATGTGGTCTGTCAACTGGCTCTGGTTTAAAATAAGTACCACTGGATGCTTTTCAAATTCGCTTGTTTCAAATATCTTCTGTTCTGATTTACATTCTTTGGTATCAAAATCATATTTATTGTTCAAAGGAATGGTAAGCACTTAAGTTGTTACCTTAGTCTGGCAAGATGCAAAGGCTGAAGTCTTCATGGGATAGCTCTAGATTTTATATTTATATTTTTGGTTTTATGCTTTTGTGAAATCCCTGGATCTTAGTATTTTTTTTTTATTTCAGTCAATAGTAATTTAACTATTTGTGAATAGTGTCGGTGTCCTTAGAGCTATTTGCTCTGATACCAATGAAGATATTTTCAGATGCAATTAATATTTAAATCCATGCACAGTAAGTCAATTGTTCTCCATAATGGGGTGGGTGTTGTCCAATCAGATGAAGGACTCAGGAGTAAAAACTAATGGTAACTCCAAGAAAGAAGCTCTGGCACCAAACTCGGGCCTTTTGACCAGATACTAGCATCAACTCCAGCTGGGATTCTCAGCCTCTTGGTCTGTTCTTTACAACTCTCAGACTGGCCAAAATCATAGAATATGAGCCACTGGTTTAAAGTAAATCTGTCTCTGTCTCTCTCGGTCTCTGTCTCTGTCTCCCTGTCTCTCTTTGTCTCTGTCTTTCTCTCTCTTTCTCCATACACACAGATACTGTTTGTTTTGTCTCTCTGGAGAACTTTGACTAAGATACTGATTGTTGTGCATTCATTCTATTAACTAGTGTTAATTTGTCTAGGATGGTTAAATGTCTTTGTGTTACATGACTTTTCCTTGGGAGACATGAGGAAAGGCCTTCTCACCCCAGTTAGTGCAGCAATGATAGCCCAGAGAAACAGTACCATCTAGTCTAGCTTGGAGAATCAGATATCCCAGATCTATGCAGAACCCTTTCACGTGATGAAGCACTCATAGACAGATAGGAAAATGGGTTGAAACTCAATATCTTGTGACAATATAAACTCACCCACCACACCAACACAACATGCCACATCATGTGTTACATATATATTTACTCATGTGTATACATACATTTAATTTCCATGCATGTCAACACTAAGTGTGATTACATCATTTGAATCCTGGTTTATTTTTCCACCTGGCCTTGGTACAAATCCACACTATGGGCTGATACATTATTTATCAGCTATCAATAAGCTCAGCAATGGACATTCATAGCAGATAGTACCTTTTCCACTCAAAAAGAATTTAATCAGGCTCAAGCTTCCTGGATTCAGCCTTCCTTCTTATGCCAGGGAAGAAGTGTGCTGCTTTCTTGGAACTTCGACGTTTTTGTACATGTTTAATATTAGCAAAATCTGTGATTTTTTAAAGGTCATGATTCTGAAAGTCGTAGGTTCCTTGAATTAGCTCTCATATTTAAAAATGATCACAAGCAAGAAAAATTGGGGAAATTCCAGAATTCCACCCAGTGCAGTGTGTGTCCATGATGATGTTCACTTTTCTTTCTTTTAAATATTTTATTTATTATTTTTATTCTATGTGTGTGAATGTATTACCTGCATGTATGTAAGTGCACATATGTCAAGCAATGCCCACAGAGGTCAGAAGAGGTCATCGGAATCCTAATGGATTCCTCTTTTTCCTTGTGAAAGAGCGTCTCCTGAGTCCCCAAGCCTCCATCTGAAGACACTGGGAGCCATGGAGGCTACACTGCCTCATACTTCTTCACCTAGATCATTCCCTAGGGTCACCTGGCTGGCTTCCAGCCAGGAAGGCAGTGTACAGTATGCTAGCTCTGAAGGGGCCCTTGAGTCATGATGAAAGTTTGTTGTGCATTACCTGCAGCTGTGTTAGGAAGCCGTGTTAATTGAGAAGATGAAGGTGGGAGGAGAAAAGGAAAGGGCGGTTGACAAGGGGAAATTTTTTATTCAAATGTTTTCAACTATCTTTGTTCACATGGGAACTCAGCCACCTCTTCCTTTTCAAGTTGTGTATTCCAAGGGTAAGCTGTGTTGCCTTGAGATGCCCTGGAGTGGGAGAGTTGCTAAAACTGTGTATAGTCAAGCCCACATGGGGTCTGCTGCTCTTCACTCAGGGACAATGGTGATAAAGCAGGTGCAGTTGTCAAACAGGGCTACCCCAGCAGCCCTTGGCATCTGCCCATCAGGCAGGTTCAGATCATGACTGCCAGAAGGCTATTCACTGTTTTCTAATTTCCTCAGGGAATATTTGACTTTCTGGTGTAAATGTTTTTAAAGGACTTGCTATACTCTTGGTCCCTTCTCAAAAGTGTCTTAAAATTGAGTCTTACTATTTACCAATTAAAAACACACAAGTAAAGGTGGATTTAAATTCTACCTGGCACTCCACTGACCAATTTTCTGAGCTCAAATTACAGTTCAATAGAATATTTAACAGAATAATATTCTAGTTTTCTTTCTGTTGCTGTGATAAAGCAGAAGCAACTTGGAGAAGTGGTATTTCAGCTCACAGGGTACACACAGTCCTGCATTGAGAGAAGTCAGGGCAGGAAATCAAGCTGGAACCTGGAGGGAGGAACCATGGAGAAATGCTGTGTGGTAGATTGCTCACTGCTCAAACTCCTCTCGCTTTCTTATCCAGCCTAGACCCTCCTTCCTAGGAAAGGTGCTGCTCCCATTGGACAGCTCTCCCCGATCAACCATCAATCAAGACAGTGTCTCACGGGCTTGCCTGTAGCCCAATCTGATGGAGGCAATTTCCTCTTCCAAAGTGACTCTAGAGTATGTCAGGCTGACAGTAAAAACTCACTAGGACAGACAAACACACATACACACACACACACACACATGCACCATATATATGCTACATGTGCAAATGTATATATACAAGTGTGTGCGTGATGAAACAGTAGTTACAGGAAATGTTAACAAAGTGCTTTTCATTTATATTGTTAAATCACAAAATATATCGGCATCCTTTCCAATGTCACCCTTAAAGATTTTAATTTTCACCCTGCATAGAGGAAAGGAGAGCATTAAGTATCTCATGCTGCATGAATCCACATTTGAATTTCTAAGAGGCTTTTTTTTAAAAAACAGAGCTGCATGGGAAACTATCAGCACTTTTAACAGGTGGTCTAATCTAATTATAGATCTCTGTTATTTTACTTGCTTCAATTAGTTTTCAGAGCATAGGTGTACACATTTCACACAAGTGACTAGTAAGAATGTAAACCCTCAGGATGGTGAAGCCAAGGAAACCAGTAGTATGCTCTTGCTGTTTTTTTTTCTTCCAGGACCCTTAGTATGCCAGTTGGAAGGATGTTTTTCTTCTCCTTTATTTGACCTGCAAACATATTTCCTCAACATCAAATTCTCTTGGCTAAAGCCTCCATCTCAAATTCAAACTTTTTCATAGGGTACCTGGACATGGAATTCTCTTTGCTTTAAATTAACAGAAAACAAGAAAACCCTGATTCCACAAAGATCCAAGAGTTCTTTGAGATTTTCCTAAAGAGCTATCATTCCCTGGAAATGGTCCTGTCTAAATGATCTTTGAAAGCTTGCCCAATTTCACAGCCAGAGTAGACCATCCATCACCCAGAAGCTGTGCTGTGTTTATTCCTAGATGTCAGTCTGCCCTTGCTGCCTACAATCCTGGGAGGAGACTTTCTGCCCCACTCTGTGGATCCTTTTTGCTTCCAAGTTCTGTTGTAGCACTGTCCATTTAAAAATTTATTTATTTAAACATTTTAATCTTTCATTTTAAAGCAAAAAATTAAATAAAATTCAACCCATGAACATTCATGCAGAATGAGGTGTGTTAGGACTGTGCAGTCCAAGGCTAGCTGACTTCATTTGCTGCTAAGTGAGTGACACAAAGTCTGTCAAGTTTTGAGGATCCTTTTAGTATTGGGATTATGGATAAAGAATCATTCTCAGGCCATTTTCATGGCTCCTTAGTCTCTGAATCAGAGGCCAGACCCTGCCATGTGAGGAACTTACTCTGCTGGAAAGAGAGGTTTAGGGAACCTAGGTGCATGGTAGCCTCACCTATAGGGCGCTGAAGTCCCACAACTCAGTACACCCTAAATCATAAGTCAAGCTCTGAAGAGAAGAGGTGGAGTATGAGCTTGATGTAAATACTCAAGGGTATTTGGTGTGGCCCAGAGACAATGGCAACAATCTGTCCACAGCTCTGCGTGCTTGGCCTAGGCTAATCAATAGGGTTCAATGTCAAACACCTCATATATGCTGGAATGTTTCATATACCTTGCTGATGCAAATCTCTGACTATTTTAGGGGGCATTTTTGTTTTAAAAAGTCACTGAAATGCAAGCAGTCAGGAATTTGTAAAAGGCTCATGGAACCAAATGAAATATAGACCAAAAAAGATTATCAGTGAACTTAACCAATAAGAAAACAGTGGGTCCTTCCTAATGAATCTGCAGACCATGTGCTTTCTGTAACTGCTGGAACTTGAAAGATGATAATCATAAAATTATGAAATGCTGACCTCTGAACATGATATGGTTATAACCTTCATGAACTCATAGCAACTGTTTTGCCTGCATAAGACCCGCATAAGATCAAGCCAATCAAAATTCCAGCATTGATCAGGGAGGGACCCCTCAGGTCTCACTCTCAGAAGAGATGCTATTGGCAGTTGATGGGTTAATAGAGGAGAGCCACTCTCCTTTGAAGACTTGCTCTTGGTAAGTTGCCCACATCCTACTGGATGGCCCCACACCCATGCATATACGGACAGCACTAATTGGATTCAGGGATCATTAACGACAACAACAATAATCCCTGAATTTAGAGGGGGAAATGGTCTGGGGTACTAGGGAGAGTTGGAAGGAGGTAGTGGTGGATGGATATGATCAAAAAGACATTACATAAATGTCTTCAATTTTCAAAGAATAAATAGAAATATTATTAAAGGAATAGTATTTGGATCCTAAAGTAATTACACAATTCAAAATTTAGTTACCAAAGTTATTGGTAAATGTGAATGATGCTTCAATCACTGTGGCAGGTGTCTTTGTTAGACAGATTCAGCACAGAGCAAGGAATGTGGAAAGGATAAGCCAGAAGAACAAAACATTCCATTGTGGCAACTGTCCAGAAAGCAAGCAGGACCATAAGAAAGAGATCAGCACGGGAATGTTTATGGGTTAGTTCACAGAAGACCACCGACCTCAGTACCTAGCTGAGGGTGGGACGAGGCTCTCTCTAAAATCAGGTCTGAAAGTCTGGTTCAAATCCTGGCTCTGTCTTTCACCCATTTTGGCAGTGCTAGGCACACCAGGTGCTCCCCTTAGATCTGGATTTATCTCTTTAAGGTGGTGAGAATGACTTATGGTACTTGAACTTTTAGATACCTTCCTTGAGTGTTGAAACAGATGTAAACTGATAATCCTTAGACCACAGAATTGAAATGATTATAAAATTATTTTTAAGCAGTTGGTGTAATTTTAATTAAATATATATTTATCTTTCTACAACTGATTTTTCATTTATATCGTTTTTTATTCCACAAAATATTGAAAACAAAGCCTTGTTACAGTAGAATGTAATTTCTAAATGTTTTGGGAAGTATCATGAGGCAGGGGTGTGAAATCTTGCTCTTAGTCACCTGAACCCTGTCTTCTACATGGGCATCTAGGAGGGCTGTCCCTGTTTTTGTCCAGTTATTATCTGCAAGGAACTGAATCCAATTCTTTCCATTTCACAAGAGATGCTTTAAATTTGTCAATGTTCTTGGTCATCTCTCTGCTTCTTGCAGTACAGGAAACAGTCCTTCAGCAAGTTAAGGAAAATCTAATTCTTCATGAAGATGTAGATCAGCACTGGGTTTTTCATACCGTTCTTTGAGGTTCTCAGAATGATCTGCCTGGGGCGAAAGTGGTCATTTATTCTCCTCTCACACTCCTGAGTCAAGGAGTATTATGTAGATTCCGGTTCCTCAGATTTGCTGAGATCTGCTACAATGGCCTTCTATACCATCAGTCATAGAAGCCTGTCTGTTCTGTGGAGACAAGAGAGAGGAGAGCAGGAACCCTGTAGAACCTGGTCAGAAACTTAGCCACTGTACATATACCCTGGACCCATGCTCTCTTCAACCCATCCTTTTCTTCCAGTCTGGGAAGTTGAGTGGTAGTTCTGACTGAACAAAAAGTGTACTCCCCCGGATTTCCATTAGAATCTGGTATGTGACAGATAGAAAAAGGACTTCTAACCCAAATTTTTAGTCAATATCATCTTTAAGGGAAGCACTTTGGATTTAGTTCCAAACAGAACAAAACTGTGTTCTTTTTTCAAAAATATTATTCATTATTTTTATTTTTTATGTTTATGAATATATTGCCTTTATGCATTAAAGTACACCCATGCCAGGCAAGGCCAGTGAACATAATAAGAGAGCGTAGAATTTCCTGGAAGTGGTATTAAGACAGTTTTCAGCTGCCATGAGGGTGCTGGGAATCAAATCTGGGTCCTCTGCAAGGGCAGCCAGTGCTTTTAACTGTTGAGTTGCGCCATCTCTCCAGCCTCCAAGCTGTGTTCTTATTGGGAAAAGGTTTAGAGGGTTTATAAGAGAAGAAAAATCACAGTGAATAAAAGAATTGAACAAGGAAGTGAAAACTTTGTTTTTTGTAGATGATGAAATTAATTATAAAAAAATGTGTGCCACTAAATAGGAATATTTATAGAAACTTGAAGTGTGTTGAGTAGTTTTACTGATCTATGATCTGTACACAAAATGCAAATGCTAATCTCTTCATTAGTAACAACTGGCAAGAAAGTATAATATCAGGCAGCCTATATTTGTAACAATAAAATACCCAAAATGTACAAATATTGATAAATCAACCAGAAAACACAACATCACATGCCTATGTATAATAATAATAAAATACTAAAATGCATGAGAATTGCCAAATCACAAAATTTTAATAGAAAAATACATTAAAGAATAAACATATTATAGTGATTTTATTTATATTTTATTTTATTTGTTATTTTTATTTTATGTGTATGAGTGTAATACCTGCATGTGTGTAAGTGCACCCATGTCATACAATGCCTGAAGAGTTCAGAAAAGGGCATCAGATGCTCTGGAAGTGGATTTACAGATGGTTGTTAGCCACCATGTAGGTGGGGGAATCAAGCCCCTGTCCTCTGCAAGAACAGTCAGTGTTCATACTGAGCCATTTCTCCAACCCATAGAGATCCTATTTTAAAATGTAAGATTATATGGCAGTGTAAAAATATAAGTCATTTCCAAATTAATATCTAAACTCAGTGCAGTTATTTCTAAAGTCCCAAAAGTATATAAAAGATTTAATAAGCTGATTCTAAAATATAAAGTGAAGAACAAGTCATTTTAAAATGAAAATTAAGCTAGAAAAATCATCTTACTAATTATTAAGGAATACCAAGGGGCTGGAGAGCCAGCTCAGGGTTAAGTGTTCTTGCTGCTCTTCTAGAGGACTGAGTTTGATTCCCAGCACTAATGTTGGATATGGCTCACAATCATCTATAACTCCAGCTCCCGGAGATCCAGGGTCCTCCTGTGGCTTCCTCCGGAACCCATTTGCATGTGTATATACATATACAGACACAAACATGTACTCTTAATTAAAAATAGAATAAACCTTAAGAGAAAGATGCACCATGAAGTCCCGGTCCAAGAAGAGACAAATAGACCACATCTCCCCAGTCAGCAGATGGCACATATGATGTTATGTTACTGGCAAGGAATCCATTATTCGATCAACCGGGAAATAAAGTTGGATCCTAACTTCTCGATTTTTTGATTAACATGAACTCCGAATAGATTTAATTCTTAAAACTGAAGGACAAAATTATAAAACAAATAAGAAAAAAAAATACAGCAGAAAAATTTTGTATTTTCAGGATTAAAATGAGTTTCTCAAATTGGACTTTCAAAACAATGCTTGGGGAGAATATATGGCTATAACCACATTTAAAAAAATAATTTTTGTTCAATAAAACCTATGAAAATTAGCTGACTAGGATAGAATATAGTTATATTTCTTAGGAAAAGAGTTCAATAAAGGAATAAAATTCCAAAGGGACAACTTCAAACCCACCTACTAGAGTCTTGGATAGCTATTGGTGTATAAAATTGCACAGAGGGCTATGGAGATGGCTCAGGCAGTAAATGCCTGCTGTGGAGCCATGGGGACCTGAGTCTGGATGCCCAGAACCCTGTGAATCAGGGAGTGGCAGTGTGCTCCTTCACCTCAGTGCTGGGATGTTGGTGAGGGGCGCAGAGACATGCAGATCACAGAAGCTCACTGGCCAGCCAATTTAGACAAATCAGTGAGTTTGGGGTTCAGTGAGAGACTCTGCCTCAAAATAAACAAACGAACAAACACAAATATAAACTGAGGACATTGATTGTTTCCTCCACACCCACAGAGAGCCACATGCATGTGCACCTGCACACACACATACACACACCGACACTGATATATACACAGTATACATAGAGACGAACACTCATATACATACACACATCACAATGTATAGATGAAGGGTACACAGCTCTAAAATGTTTGCCTCTGTGTGCTTACGGTCACTGAAGTGACACACACACACACACACACACACACACACACACACATTAGAGCTCTAGTTTCCCCTGGTAGGTTGACAAAATTTAACCAACTGGTCTTCTGCAAGAGAATATGCGAATGAAGGCCTCTTCAAGAGGTAGGATGACAGTGTAGACCTGAGGTATGCAGAACTCTAAACCAGGAGTTTGTCTTGGCTCTGGGTGGGATGGCATAAAAAAAGTAAAAATCATGATTGAAAAATGAAGAAGTAAAGGGAAACTAATCTTTCAGGGCATTGATGGTTTTCTGATTACGAAGGGTCACAGTGATTCAAGCATGTTTTTGGTGGTCAAGGCATCTTCTCCTTACATCACGGACTACTATCAACTAGGCAACTTCACTAACAGCATATAGTGGGTCTGGAGGCTGGAAATCCAAGGTCAGGGTGCCAGGATGGCTCCGTGGCTCTTCACGAATACTCCCCTCTTCCTTTGCAGCTGACTTTTTTTTTTTTTGTCTTCACCTGCTAAAAACCAGAGAAGAAACAGGAGAGTCATCTCTTCTCTGTCCTTTTTTGAAATCACTAATCCCACCCTGACTTCCTCTCCAGGACCTAATCATCTCTGGAAAGTCCTACCTGCTAAGACATTACATGAGGGTTTAGGTGTGTCCAATCTGTGTTTGAACTGAGAATTTTGTGCATGCATATACCGTGTTTTGATCAAATCCAAACCTCATTCTCTCCAGTCAACTCTTCCCCTCTCTCCTGTACCCCCTTTCCTTTCTACTTCACATGCTTTCTTTGTAAACCTATTGAGTCCACTTAGTGTTGTCTGTATGTGCGTGGTTGTGGGATCATCTGCGTGGGCCAGGGTAGCCTTTCAGGGACTGCATCCCTGAAGAAAACTGACCATCCTTCCCCAGCAGGGGGTGAGCTCTCATGAGCCCTGCCATTCATGCTGTGATTTTTATTACCAACCTTTGGACATTGAAACATGACATTGTCATCTATCAAAGTTCATGTTCAAGAACCTTGCAATTGAGTTACCAGCCTCCCAAAAGTCAACAAAACCTACAATGCTTTAAATTTACAATTTTGATGCTAACCTCAGCAGCATAGGGCCTGCAGGCCACAGACTGGACAACACATCTGGTAGATCATAGGTGTTCTGATACAGTAATATGAATTTGAGGGACACACACCTGTTGTCAATAGCAGGTGTAAAGAATTTTAATGAAACAATAAAAAGCACACCTTAAAAGGTTTATTTTGCAACATAGAGACTATGCTATCCAGAGTCCAGTGCATAGTGGGACCATCTAAGTGGTTTTTTCTTATTATTATTATTATGTAGCCTAGAAGGCAAAAGTTCCCTAGAAAGCAGGAGGGTTTGTTTTCCTTTGAGGTCCTATTGTGCTTCTGTCAGATGTTCCCCCACATTACTAGGAAGTTCTCATTAAAAATTTTTTATTTTATTTATTATGTTTATTTCATGTGTATGAGTGTGTTGCTGCATGTATGTAAGTGCACCCATGTTGGGCAATGTCCTCAGATATCAGAAGAGGGGGTCAGATCCCCTAGAACTGGGGTTACTGATGGTTGTTAGCTACCATGTAGATTCTGAGAACTGAAACTGCGTCCTCTGCAAGAGCATTCAGTGCTCTTAACTGCTGGGCCATCTCCCTAGCCCCAGAACCTTCTCTTTAACAGGAATCCTGATGTAAAGTTTACACAGTGGGTAACTTGGCTGTCACAAGACACTGGAAGCAGGAAGAGAGGCTCACAGGGGTCTGGTTCTTTCTGTCCACAGTCTTCTTGCTCTCCCTTCCACAAGTGGCAGTTTTTCTCTCTCCCTTTTTCTCAAGTATTGCAGGGGCTTTAAACTTCAGGCTAACCCTGGAAGATCCATTTGAGAAAGTGACTTCTGGGACACACTGTTACATTGGACATGTAATAGTGAGTCTGTGCCCATTACAGGGTGAGTCCCTCCAACATGCATTCCTCTCCTGGCATCACTGTCCAGCAAGGACAGATGACAATCACCTTTGGTCACCTTTGGTCAGTCAGGGCTCAACGGGTAGTGGTTGTTCGCCATGCAAAGAGCAACAGTACTGTGGGGAAGAAGGAACCCACAGTGTCTTGAGGATAACAAGGTTCCCCAGTAACCACCTCTAAAACTTAGTGGGGACTCTGCCCAGCTGGATATCTATGCTGGGAAGATGTAAGTATACATTCATCATGAAGTTTGAAAGGAAGGGAAGCCTCAGAACATAGAACCCTGCCCAAAGTGACATTTGAAGGATGAATTTGGAGGGCAGGAATAGTTGAGACATTCAATGAACATTATACTTAGAGAAAATGGCACAAGAAAACAAAATCATGAGTTCAATCACAGTTTAAAGATTTGCAGGACCTTCAAGGGCCACACACACAAATTCAGATCTATGCTTAGTTAAAGGTAAAAGAGGCAGAGCTCAGTTCACTTCTGGGCGAACCAGGCCCTCAAGGAACCTGAGCCTCAGGGAAGGAGAACTCCAAAGAGACAGGTTCGTCTGTTCCTACCACCTAAGAGGCCACTACCAGATGCCTATGTATTTCCTGAATTGTTTTCTTGTTGGTTAATGAATATAGCACTGGTTCAAGTCTCTTCGGCTCTCAGACTTGTTTAAAATGGGAAAATTGATTTCTTATTCCAGGAGAAAGCTCACACATAAAAAGGGGCATATGGCTTCTTTGACATCAAATAGTTTTTTAACATAACAAACTGTTTTGATAAATTGAGTGCCTCCAAATCAAAGCCATATGGGAGATGCCTGGACCAAAGGGCAGAGAGAGCATGAGCAATTGCCCAGAGTTCAAACATGAGAGTAACTCTTGGAGGCAGAAGTCAGAGCTGAAGGAGCTGGCTGGTTCATTGGCTGCCGTCTTGAGGCGCCACGATGCTGTGCTGTTAAATTCTCATTAGTCAGAATGCATATAATGAGACTGAAGGGCAAATCCTGGTGTTTCCTAGAAAGACAATTGTGCTCATTTATGTGAAAGATCTAATAGACCAGATGCAACAAAGATATGGCTTAATGGCTTAATGGCAAAGAGTAAGAGGCCTCCCCTTCCAGCATCTGTGAGCACATGTGAGCTGTGGAATGGACATAGTCGGCAATGGGTTTGTAGCACAGGAGAGAGTTCATGGTCAAAGTGAAGTGGAATATCCAGGCTGCTCTGCCTATAACTTCAAAGTTCAAGCTGCTTGCAAAAACCACAATGTTTAAAAAGGAAGTAGAGAGTTTTAGAAGCTGACTCAGTGAGTTATACACTTGATACTCAGGCATAGGGACCCAAATTGAATCCCTAGTACCCATGTAAAACACAGGTGCAGGGGTGTCTGTCACCCCAACACTGGGAGGTTGAGCAAAAGCAGATGCTGTGAGCTGACCAGCCAGTCTAGCCAGTTGGTGAACTTTAGGTCCAGAAGAGACAGACCATTTCCAGAAAAATAAAGTGGAGAGGAAGACACCCAGTATAGATATCTAACCTTCACATGCAGACATATACATGTATGGGCACATGGACATGTACACACACACAACACACACATAAAGCAAGCAGATCAAACAACACACCAGTCTTTGCTCAATATACTTTGCAGGCTGCCGATTCTGTGGTGTGGTGTGCAGTTCACTGCCTCAGTTTGCTTATGAGTTTTGAACTTGTATTTTACCTGGCAACATGTCTAAAGGGTTTTTGCTGTAATTCCTCATGTGAAAATGAGCACACCAGTATGTGCCTCGTAGGCTTGACTTGAGAATTCTGTACAAATCGCTGCAAATGGATCATTTGGGACAGGGGCTTACATATAGTAAGCCATCAACCAATGCCAGATATGTTTTCTAGTAAAATGAGGAATGATGGAGATGCTGGGAAAACATTTTTACATTAGCGATAATTCATGAGAATTTTTATTATCTTCATAAAAATGTTATTTTAAACCTATATTAATATTGCTGGAGGCAACATTTATCATCAGAGTCACCTACAAATCCACACAACTAGAAATCTCATAAACTTTCAACCTTCTACATTTACAGATTTTTCCCTTGCTGTGCCCTGAATTGGTGTTTCTCAAATATTTAGTCTCTGGAATCCTTTATATATGGTCCATATATTTCACTGTTTTCCATGCTAGCAATTAAATCTGATTTAAAATACATTTATGAATATATGTTATTTATAACAGATATATTATTAATTAATATACTCATTTAAAAATTATAATTGATGCATTGCATGGAACATATAACATTTTATTGTGGAATGTGTTTCTTAGCCAAAAGAAAGACAGTGGTTTGTATATTACAGACTCCTTTCTTTAAAGTCTTTATTCACAGATGAGAGCAGGATTCTCACAATTCCATTATTGCTTTTTGTTCATTTACTTTTGTGATGTGATCTCTGTTGCCCAAGTTGGCCTGGTTCTCACTGTGGAGAACAGGATGGCCTTGAACTCTCAGTGACTCTCTGACCCAGTCTTTCAAGTGTTGGACTTAAAGGCACAAGCTACACATCCCACTTCATGTTTCTCTTTGTCTGTGTCATGGATATGAAGAACATTTGTGCTTGTGAGATAGATATCTGGGAAGAGGATGATTATTTCAACAGACTTTTCAGGTAATTGTGGAGAATTTATTCTGTGAAATATTTCTATGCTTTTATGAGAAAGTCCGTTAGTCTTCTTTGTACTTTGAATATTTTTTCTTAATGCATGTGCTAAGATTGTGCACTTCTACCTTGGAAACCCCTTGACTTATTTGAGTTACTCAGACCCTGGAGATATTAACCCAGTTCATCATACATAAAAAAAAGATATTTACTAATACCATCACTGATTAATTGGAAAAGTCTTTACTTAGTGGGAAGAGATCTGGGTCACAGTGGCTGATGTGAATTTCCCAAGATTCAAACTTTCTTTTATTTTTTAAAAATATGTGTTTATATACTTGTATAGTGTGTATTTATGCATATGTTTGTGATATGTCTGTATGTGCATGTGTATGAATTTGTGCATATATTTATATAGTATGCATGTATGTCTCTGTGTGTGTGTCTGTGTACTTGTTTCTATGTCAGTGCTTGTGAGTGGGCATGGCATGAGGGAGAGTGGGTACCATAGTATGTGCATGTGCGTGCGTGCGTGCGTGTGTGTGTGTGGTGAGAGCACCTCCTTGGGTGTCCTAGGTTTCTATCCTGTTCAAGGTAGGTCTCTTGTTCATGACTGGGTAAGCCTGACTGGTTGGGCCTTGAGCTTCTCGGATTCTCCTGTCTCCATCTCCTATTTTGCCGCAGGAGCACTGGAATTGCAGATGTCTTCTCCCACATCTGACTTTATGTGGGATTCTGGGTTCGAAATCTGGTTCTCACTTGTGTGGCAAGTGCCTTTTCCAGTGAAACCTACTATTCCAATTTATGATTGAGAGTGGGTTTTGTAATTGACACTAAAGGTTTGCAATCAGTCTATGACAGACAGATGTTCCTTTATGGGGAAATGACTGTTGCTCCTGCTTCTTGATCAAGCGCTACTGTCAGTCTTCCAAGGAAAGGTAACTCCAGACCAGAAGTAAGTAGCTGGTTCAGCTGGGGGCTGAAATCCTAGAGCCTTTCCCTGAGGAAGTTCCTGTTTCAGTACAACCAGAGTGATCCTGGAGTACTCTCCCTTTCATCATGGAGAATGTTTAGAAACAGGAAATCCAGGTTGAGATATAATAGGATTTTTCTTTTTATGGATTCATTAGAATACTAGATGAATGTGGCTTTTTCTGTACCGTGTTAGCGTTCAGTGACAAATATAATTTGCTGCTAATGTCTTGATTCATGCCTATGTGCCAAGAGTTGTGGACACCATTGCTTTGCAAACACCTGTGTACACATTAATACCATGGAAAAGACAAAAGATGCATTAATTACTGTGCTCTGGAGGGGTTTGCCTGCCAGGCCCTCAGATGAAGGGTTGGGGGAACCCGCTGGTCTCTCCTCAAGAATCAGCCCTACAGAGCTGATCTGTGGCCAGCCTGGTTTGTTTGTTTGCTATTTCACTTAAATCTGTGGCACCATTTCAGTCTTCCCAAGGACTAGCTTTTACCTCTTCTTGGCCTTTGGGAACTCTGCTCTCTTTGACATTGTCGGCCATGGCGTGACTCCGCCTGCACCTGGAGAGTAGACCAAGTTCTGCATGTGTCTGCCTAGAGTTGCAGGTAGGACAGTCTTGAAAGGATTGAGCGAGTGAACAAGTGGAAGCACTTGGCTCGGGAGGGCAGCGGGTTTGCTGCCATTTCCCAAGCAGGTGAAGCCTGCTTCTGTTTTAAGGTGTTGGAATTTCCACTTCCCTCTGCTAAAGTATTCAGCTTGATGCTTCATCGCTGGACACTTCTCTTTACTTTCAGCTTATGTCTTCTTCAAATTAATGTTCCTACCAACATTACCTTCATTTTGGGGCCCTATTTCTTTGCAATGAGTCTTCTACCAGCAAGTATATTTTTATTTTAGCAAAGAGCAAATGACAGCCATTTAGTGAATTAATTTCTCCCTTCCCTCCCTCCCTTCCTTCTGTTCTTCTTCCTTTTTTTCCTTCCTTCCTTCCTTCCTTCCTTCCTTCCTTCCTTCCTTCCTTCCTTCCTTCCTTCCTTCCTACCTGCCTTCCTTCCCTCCTTCCTTCCTGCCTTCCATCCTTCTTTCCTTCCTTTTTATTCCATTCTCTTTGAGACAGAATCTCATATATTCTAGAGTGGCCTTGAACTCACTATGTAGCCTCTTTCTCTCATGTGTTGGAATTACAGGTGTGTATCACCATACCTTTTATGACACTGAGGATTTAACCCAAGACCTTATGTATGCTAGGCAAGTACTCTCCCTAGCCCTAATGAATATTTTTCAATGACTGATAAGTCATCTGCCAAGTTCTTACTGGGTGCCAGGCACAGCTGATTTATTTTTCTCTAAATGGGCTTACAGTGTGTAAACAGATAATATACAACACAACAATCCCTGGGAAACAACAATGGCACTACCTGATTAAAAAGGGTTCACATGGCACTGAAAGTCTGGCAGAGGCATGGAACCTTGTAAGGATTTCTAACCATCTCCCATAGAGGAGCTGACCCAGTACACCAAGGATACATGCACTCTGCACAAAGTACTCAGGGAGGGACAGGGGACTGGGGGTGCTCCAGAGGAGCATCAAGTGAGCTTTTCATCTTGCTTCTCTACATTGTACATCCATCCTCTCTCCTAGGACCTGGCCCAGGAGAACTGTATCTCTCGCTGTCAAGGACTGGTACGGGGCTGTATGCAGAGATATGCTCAGCCAGTAAAAACTGGAGAGGAAACCAGGCTGGATGTCAGGACTAGCACATTGGAGTGTGGTTGCTGGAGTGAGGAGTCCGCCTGCTGCTGGCTTCTGTCTACTCTCATGTGGAGCTCATTTGCATAAGCATGGACCGGTCATCCTCTCATTTCTTTATTTCCATTTCAGTTCCTTGTGAGGCTTCAGAGTGGTCTTTGTCAGGGTTCACAGTCTCTCTCTCTCTCTCTCCCTCTTTCTCTCTCTCTCTCTCTCTCTCTCTCTCTCTCCTCTCCAACGTGCTCCAGTGCAAATCAATCTTTATTTCTTTGCCATTAGCGCCCCTTCCATAAATCAGTCTTGCCCACTCAGGAGTTAGAGTGGCAAGGCCTCCAGCTGTCTGTAGCCTGCAAATGGTCCCTTTTTTGTAGCTCAGCATCGCCAACTGTTCCTGGAGCATGTAGACCCTGCATTTTCTACAAGTGCCTCATCTGTAAAATCATTTCTCCATCCCCCTCCCCTCCCTGCCTCCCGTTCCTCTCCCCGGTTCCTGGCAGCCGCCCACAGAGCTGTACCCCAGGCATTTATCCGCAGTGCACCCAGCACATGTCCGTGGCTGGCTCTTAGGTAATAAAAACCGGCTTTCAGTAAATCATGTGAGTAAGGAGATCCATAAATCTTGTTCTTGCCTCCCTCCCATCAATCCTCATTGTCATGAAAGCCGCAGGCTGAGTCACTTGGCCTGAGCACTAATTTTGGACCCAGTCACTGCTGGCTATGATCCACTGGGGGTGGGGTGGGGATGTCTTGGAGGGATTCCTTTGGCAAATTGGTGTCTCTGGATGAAAGAAAGAATGAGGTCTGATTCTGGCAAATAACAGTGAACTCAGCTGTGGCTCTCTCCATTTGCTTGCTCCACCTTTGGGGGAGGGCAGCACTTGCTTACTTGGTCCAAAAGTGATTGTGCACCACACCTTGCACACGGTGAGGATGATGCATGAAAATGCATGAAATCTGGAGGGAGGCAGAATTCTGAGTCCTACCTTCAAAGATGGTGTAACCTAGTGGAACAACACTCGACTAGCAGAAGTGGAGCCCTGGGTTTGATCCCAGGAGACAAAAACTGCCTGTGATGGTTAAAGCTCAGTGTTGCCATGGTAATGAGATTTAGAATCACCCAGGAGACAGGCCGCTGGGTACATGTGTGCGGTTTATCTTGATTAGGTTAATGGAAGTGGGAAAGCCTTCCCATTGTGTGGCTTGGGGTCCTGTACTGAATAAAAAGGAGCAATTGAACTCAAGAGTTCTTGGCTTCTTACTTCTTGACTGTGGATGCAAGGTGACCATCTGCTTGACTGTGGATGCAAGGTGACCATCTGCAACCTCTCACCACCTTGACTTCCCATCTGCGATGGACTGTACCCTGGAACTGGGAGCCAAATTAAACCCTTTCTCTCCTAAGTTGTTTGGCCTTTGCTGCAATATTTTATCATAGCAACAGAAAAAGAAACTACAACACTTCCTTGTCTGTTTCCCTGACATTTGGAATTCTTTTCAGGCATTGGGACAATCAAGTGATCAGTCTGTCAAAGCTTTCACACAAAAACTCTCGTAGGAAGGTGAGTGCTGGGATTCCAGCGCTGGCCCTCTGAAAGCCTCAGGTACCGCACTTATGGAGTGGTTTAGACGCCTGCATGGCAGACTATTCTCAGAGCAGATGCACTGGTGTGTGGGAGCAAATGTTTTTCCCATTACCTCCAGTGCCTGAGTGTGCTAGCTCTTTGGTGGGATGGAGAAATGCCCTGTGCTTCTCTATTACAGTCACAGCAGGTGGGGGCAGAGGACTGGTCAGCTTTGGACTTCACTTCATAGCATCCATTCCTTTGGTCATTAACACTCATCAAAGAGGAGGCTGAGGTTGACAGAGAAGTCTGAAATGGCATGAACTTGAAAGAGTGGGTGACGTGGAATCTTCTTTGTTTCTTGGTTCTACCACAGCTAATAGAGGCTCTGTCCTTTGTCATGTAGCTGGCATAGGACCAGGGTTAAGTGGAGAAGAGAAGAAGGGCAATTGAAATGGAGAGATGTGTCTAGTCAAGGACACCACTCTACTCTTTGATCACTGATGTGAGTGCTGTCAAGGACGAGAGAATGATGGCTAATGTCTCTCTTTAAATATGGCAGGAAGCCTAAGTGGCTTGGACCTATATTCCTTGACTCCAGAAACACACATCTGAACTAATCCAACTTAAAAAAATATTGATTTTTTTGTGTATTTCATACAGAATATCTTGATCAACTTTATACCCTCTTTCACACTGACATCTGCGCATTGCAGGTGGATTTCATACATTTTGTCATTTGCGTTAGAGCCTCTTATGTCAGGTTACTGTCTCCTAGTATGTACCTCAGTGTCAGTTCATCCATTGAGGTTAAGTCAGCCTGTCTAGAGTCCCCTCCCTTTAAGAAGATCAGCTCTTCCTTACCCAACAGTAATCAGCTGGCAAGACTGACTAAGATTGGGGCCTGCTCTCCATTTCCACAGTTCTGTGCTGGGTTTGTTCTGCTTGAGTTTTCATGGTCTCATGCATGCTGGCACCATTGCTGTAGGTTCATTAGAGCAAAGTTGCAGGAGCCTGTAGGACTCTATTTCCATATGGTCACGTACCTCATTTCTGGTTCTTACAATCTTTCCTCCCTTCCTCCAAAATGGTTCCTCCAAATGGGAGGGTAATCCAATATTTTACAATAGGAATAACAAAAGAAAGGAACCAGGGAGTTTCAAGGGAAAGAAGGAACCTGATAGAGAAGAATAGTAGGAGACAGGGGTTACTAAAGGAGAAGTAGATAAAATGGGGTTATTTAAATGGGAGGGGGAGGGGTAGTTATGGAAAGAACCATGGAGATAAAGGGAAGGAGGAGCTCAAGAGAGGTGGAGCCATAGGAGACTGGTATTATCAAGGGAGAAGTAGGGGAAACAGGAACACTTTAATGGAAACAACATGGAGGGAGGGTTAGACAGGGAGATAGAGAATGAGAGAGAGAGAGGGAGAGATGCACATACAATATCTCTATATGAGTCTGTGTGCATAGCTGAAGGCTACATAACAAGAAACAGTGCTAGACAGGGGAAACCTTCCTTTGAGTTTTGCCCAGGGTGTTCTGAGAGATGACTAAAATTACACACACTACTGCCACAGTCCTTGATTGCCTCCCAGAACTTGAAGATAAGACTCTATGACTGAAGACAGGACATACTTCAGACACAGGATTTGGGGCAATAGAGCTGGAACTGACCTGGAAGCAATTTCCCCTAAAGGTTAGCTTTCATAGCCCTGGAGAGCACTGTGCAAACTGCTAAGGAGACCATCTTTTGATGGTCTAACACCAACTTCAAGAACAAATAACCACCTCAATGACCAGTACAGCATTCAACACAGGTGCAGTAGAGGCAGTTTTAACTTGGGTGCAATCAATGGCTACTTAATTGAACTTACAGTCCACTCAATAGGAGGATACTCATGTGTGGTACTGTAATCATAGCCAAACACACATGGCTGAAGAGGTCATAGATTTTAGAGAAATCTCCAAGGCTATCAAATGTCTAGACCAATGTAACTTTTTATTAAGTGCATATAAGGATATATGTACCCTTATATTTAAATATAATTATCCCAGTTGCCATTCATCAAAGAAGCTTCTTTTGCACCAGGTGGAGACTATGACAGAGTACCACAACTGGTCACACACAGACATTGTCTGTAAATTGCCCATGCCTAAGTGCTACATCTACAATAGAACCTCTACATCTAAGGCTCATGCAACATAGAACAAGGGGTAAAGAGGACACTAATGAATGTCTCAGTTCTCATTAGTCATGCAGCAGAGGGCCAAGAATACGAAAGGTCACAAATGGCCAAAGGATGGAGATTAGGAGTCTGCAGAGTTTGGGTTTCTGGACAGGACTCCTATATTAAGCTTCACTCACCCAGGGCTCGGGGACCATTGTAGAAGAGGGGGCAGAAAGATTGTAAGAGCCACAGAGGAGGTGCATGACCATATGGAAATAGAATCCTACAAGCTCCTGGGACCCTGCTCATATGAACCTACAGCAATGGTGTCCACATGCTCAAGACCCATGCAAACTCAAGCAGACAAAAACCCAGTATGGAACTGGGGAAACGGACAGCAAATCCCAATCTTAACTGAAGACATATTGGCAGCTGATTGCTCTGAGTGAGGAAGAGCCAGTGTTCTTAAAGTGAGGGTCTCTGGATTGGCTGACTAGACCTCAGTGGATGAACTTTGTACTGAGGTTGTCAGGGAGCACTAATTTGACACAATAGACCTTAACACAAATTACAGATTATATGAAATCCAGCGGGGAGAGCTGTGGGAGGGCGCCAGTGGGGAAGTGGGTATAAAAGTGATTAAGATTCATTGAAATGTTCTGTATGAAATACACAAAAATTCATTAAAATATTCAATAAAAATAACAGATGATTATATTTTTTATTTTTTTTTCATCTGGTGAAATTACATTGCTCCTTTCTGCACCAACACAGTGAAGGCCAGGAGGGGACAGCCCCAGAACAGAGCAGGCCATCCAGCTGGGCTGAACTTGGTAGGAGCAACAGTAATCTTCTACTCCCACATGAAGATGTAAGCTTTTACTTGCTACCATATCAGAGCCCAATCATCCTGACAAACACACCTGTGAGAAGGAACTTATTCTTCTTCCATGAAATGGAATTCCAGCCACATGTGGATGGGCAGCATTAAATAACACTCTTAATGCATCCTAAGCACTTAGGACCATCACTTTTAGAAACGTAGACCACTAAATGTTCATTGTCCATTCATACGTTCCTGTGGAAGTCAAAGCACAGACCGGAGCACATGAAGTGGTATTTCAGGTGCTGGTTTGGTCTCTCATTAATCACATATGTTATTGCCTTTCCCATGGCTCCAACTTCTCTCACAGACTATGACAAGGTTGAGACCACCTATTGTCTCCAAAGCCTTATTATTATCATGCTATATAAGTCATTTTCAATTCTTATATTCAGCCAAAAAAGAGTTCTTGAAGGTCAGAATTCCCTCTCTCTCTGTGTCTCTCTCTGTCTCTCTCTCTCTCCTTTGGGCTAGGAAGACCAGGAAAAGAAGATAGAAACTTAGAGACCAACTTGGGTTGCATGGTGAGACCTTGCCTCAGAAGAGAAAAGCAGTCTACATTTGCCATGAGTTCATATTATTCTGAGACTGACTTTCTTTGACATGCTTAAGAAAGCGCAGGCTGATTTCCAATAGAGCCATATTCCCTAGTCCTATCAGAGTGTCCATGCCTCGTGCAATATGGATTTTAAGTTTTTATCATTATGAGATGACTTCTCGGGGCTAGAGAGATGGCTCAGTGGTTAAGAGTACTTCATGTTCTTGCAGAAAACCTGAGGCCAGTTCCCAGCACCATATCAGGTGGCTCACAATCTCCTATACCTCCAGCCCCAGGGAATCTGCTACCCTCTTCTGGCTTCCATGGATACCCACATCCATGTGCTATACACTCACATAGACACATACGCATAAATCAAAAGAATAAAATGGAATAAAAGTGACCTTTTCTTGGTCCTTGGATCAGCGCTGGTTTGTACCATGCTTTGACCATGACTGTAAATCAAAAGACCTTGCCTTCTTCTGATTTCTGTCTTAGAAAGCCATCACCAGCATGGACCCAAGGCCAGGTTGCCTTGCTGGTTATACTACATTTCTGTCTATCTGAGGTCTGAGCAGCTGCCTAACTACTCAGACCTCATCAGAGGAGCTACTCAGAGAAACAGGACTAGCCAAGAGGAAGAGCCCAGTATAGAGCAAACACATACAATAGTTCTACCTTCCTCAAAACTATACAAGCTAAGTGAATATTTGTTGCCCTAAATCTTTAAGAGCTTCATGTTGCTTTTCTTCCAATAACTGGCAATATGTAACAGATACAATGGGTAGTTGTATACTAACTTGTTGCTTTGACTTCAATGTGAAATGTCCTTGTTCTCAAGTTTAAGGCTCTGTCCCTGTTTAGGATGACATTCTCGAAAATGATTGAATCTTCAGGAGCTGAGGCCCAACTGAAGAAAGTTAGTCAGTAGAGCCTTGGCTTACAAGGTTTTAAACCATCTCTGGTCACTTTCTCCTCTCTACTTCCTAGTCACCAAGAGGTCAACAGCCTCCACTTATACACACTCCTGGTATCATGATGGTCAGCCTCACCTCAGGCCAGATGCAGTGGAACCAGCTGACTATGGACTAAAACTTCTGAAACCCTGAGCCAAAGTAAGTCCTTCCTCTTTTACATTCCTTCCCAGGTATTTGGTCACAGTAATGAAAGACTAAAACTATGTAAGATAAAACTCTCCATTTAGAGTATCTTAACCTATGTCATAGATTTTATTTTTTATTCAACCATTTTGCTTAAAATAGCTGTCTTGATGTGAAGACTTTAATTCATTACAGAGAGGTTTCATGTGAGCAAATGGCAGAGCTTGATATCCAGGCTTTGTGGTCTGGTCTACGGCAGGGTATGCTTGATGTCTGGTGCCATCTTTGCAAGAAAACTTTGACCCCTCATTGGTCCCTGCTGGGATGTTCCAAGTCCCCACCCTAGTGATAGCTCAGGAATCTTAATAGGCATACAGGATGACTGCTGCAAAGGAACTGATTCAGGAGTCATTCTGAATCAGAGAAATGAAGCCTTGATTTTGTTATCTATAATTTTTTCAGAAATTTTAGATCTGAATCATGGAGCTTAAATCTGTTGTATTTATTAACCCTTGGAGAATTTCATACAGTATATTTTAATCATATTCCCCCCAAACTCCTCCCAGATCCACCTCCCTTTTTCCTACCCAACCAACTTTGTGTTCTTACTTTTTTATTATTATTAAAGCATACTGGGTTCAGTTTGTGCTTCCTGAATACTCATGAGATTGGGCTATTCACTGAAGCATGGTCAACCTACCAGGGGCCACAGTCTTAAAGAAACTGACTCTCCCTCTCCCAGCATTTATCAGTTGTCAATAGCTCCTCAGCTAAGGTTTAAACTTCCTGCCCACCTCCGGACTCCACGATGAGATTTTGTCTGGCATAAGCTTGTACAGGCTTTATGTATGTGATCACAACTGCTGTGAGTTTATGTGTTCATCTGCATCGTATCCTGAAAATACTCTTTCATTGCATTCATCCACCACCTCTGACTCTTGCAAAATTTCTTCCCTCTTTTCTGCAATGATCCCTGAGCCTTGGGGGGAGACGGTGGGATATAGGTGTCCCATTTAGGGCCAAATATTCTACAGTCTCTTATTCTTTTCTGTTGATCAGATGTAGATCTCTGTGTCAATCTCCATCTGCAGCAAGAAGCTTTTCTGGTGAGAATTAGATGTGCTAATCTGTTCTTGAGAGAGGTGTTCACTCTCAATGCTTTTAATCTTGGAAAGCTGGGTCAGAAAAGAGTATGCTTATTTGTATAGTGTGTAAGTGTGTGTTATGTTTATGTATGTATGATGTGTTTATGTATGTATGTTGGTAGTATGTTTGCATTTGTGATATGCATGAGGGGGTTGTGTATGTGTATGCCTCTGTCCCAGATACCTCCAGTTGTCAACTTTACACATCCAGGAAGAGGGGACCTCAACTGGGAAATTACCTCTATCACACTGGCCGATGGACATGTCTGTGAGGCATTTTCAGGACTGTTGAGTGAGACTGGAGGGTCCAGTCCACCTCAGACTCTGCTGACTTGGACAGATGGTCCTGGTTATATAAAAGTAGACTGAGCAAGACCAGAGAAGGAAGCCAACCAGCAGCAATGCTCCTCCATGGTCTCTGCTTCAGCTTCTGCTTCTAAGTTCCTTTCTTGAGTTCAGGTCGTGTGTTCCCTCGATGAAAGACTGTACTATGAGCTGAAATTAACCCTTTCCTCCCTGAGTTGGTTTTAGTCAGTGCTTTATCACAGCAATAGAAAGTTAACTAGAACAGCTTGTGATATGTGTATAGTGGGTGTGTGATGTGTTTTTGATGTGTGTGTGAGTGATGTGTTTGTATGTGTGTGATGTATATCTGTTTGTGATATGCGTGCTTTTGGTATGTATATGCACATGTGTTTTCTAATATGAATCAGGAAGTCTTTGAATGCTTTCTATTTGACCAAAGCATATGGCCTATACTTTAATTTTTTGTGTGGTGCTGGGATTTGAACTTTGTGCCTCAGGCATGTTTGATGCATGTTTGGAAAGTACTGTACTCCTAAATCATCCTCAACCTAAACTATATGTTTAATTTTAAAAATTATTTTTATTGTATATATCTAAACTACATAGCATGTTATAGGAAACATGTAGATGGCAAGAAGAGGTACCAGAGTGAGGAAAATTAACGTACCCATCATCTCACAACTACCAAGTTGTGTGTCTGTATGTGTGTGTGTGTGTGTCTGTGAAAAGGAGTTAAAAATACTCATTTTTCATGAATGAAAGATAGAGCAGTTTTCTTGCCCATTGCTCTCACTCTCTCCCTTAGGCCTGGCCCCTGTTCACCTTCTTCACGTGTTTTTCCATCCTTTCGACTGTGCCCTTGCCCTTTCTAACTCATCACACCCCTGCCTTTGCTCACCAAAGATTTTTTTTCTTGAGATCTATGTATTTGATTTCTTTTTGGATCTAACTCCATACATAAGTGAGATCATACGATGTTTTCTTTCTGAGTCCTGGAAGATGCTTTTAGCAGAGACACACGGAAAGGGATTGCAAAGGGCATTTGCAAGGGCACACAAAGCCTTGATTACATCCCAGGCTTTGGCCCTGCAACTTTAAAGGTGGTATGACTTTGTGAGTGAGAAAGGTAATGTAGCCATGGGGCAATCCATTCTTTGAGCATATACATAATGATCTTATCCAATTATGAAAAATGATGCAGTATATTGTAGATATAGTAAAAAAATAGATGTGGGGATTGAGAGATGATATGGTGCTTAAGAGCACTTATTGCTTTTGCAGAGGACCTGGGTTCAGTGCTTAGCACCCACTGGTGGCTCATAACTGTAACTCCAGATCCAAGGGATCACACGTCTTCTGGTCCCCACAAGCACTACATTCCCATGGTGCACTTTACATACATGCAGGCCAAACACTCATGCACATAAATAAACATAAACAAAATCTTTATAAACTATCGATGCTGGAGTTTTTCCTGCTACTTTAAAATCAGCAAATAGCAAGCTGTATTGAGATTCAATATTTCAGATGTAAACTCTTTCCTGCACACAGATGTTTGTTTCTATTTGAGACAGTCTGAGACTTCTTCAGGAGTATGAGGAGTTGTTTAAATGCAGGATGTGTAAGTGGGACACCAAGAAATCTCATTGCAGAATTAAATACAGAGAACCATGATAGAAAGATATTAATTGCAAAATTTAGCCTCCTTCCTGACTAGCACGTTCCTTTGGGCCTAGCTGGATCCCTTCCCTTCGATTCTGTCTGTATTTACTTAGCACTCATAGCCCTCATTTCTCAACACTGTCCTTTCAGGGTGCCTACTTGACTTTCTCAGCAAGATTCTGCAGTGCCCAACAGTGTGACTCAGAACATGGCAGTAACATCATCTATAATTCTATCACATTCTATAGTAGAAGCTTGAGAAATTTCCTTTCACTGACATAAAAATCCTATAATTTTCTCAAGAGCTAAATGGCTAAATCCCAGAAAAAGATGAATAGCTAAACACACCACTAAGAGCTCACATTACTCACACTTCTGTTCTTACACAAAACCCTGCTAGAGTGCATGGTCTCACACACACTGCAGTATAGGCATGGCTAATGGCAGCTAAGTGACACTCAACAAAATAAAAGTCCATTTTCCTACACCGTTGCTAGGTTACAGCAGCCATTAATTTGCAGGCCAGGAAAATTATATCAGGGCTACTATCCTTAATTGAAATTAGCAATTACCATGTATGAAAAAGATGAGAGCACTATTTTGTGCTCCTAATTTTCACACAAGATACGTGTGTGCTTATAGTAATTTTTAGCAAAAAGTATGGAAAGATTCTGAAAATGTTGACTCTAGCTAAATGACATAGAAGAAATGGATTGCATTGTGGTGTTGCCATAGATTATTATGCAGCTAAATGCCTGTCAGATTTACAGTACATAAGATATGAATATAGGAACATTTTGGACAAATTAAAATGTCTCAGCTAAAGATTCTTGGAGAGTACTTTGAAAAGAAATTAAGTCTATGGAAATCAGATTGTTCAGAGAAAGTGTATGTTGATGTTTATATGATTATACATATATCAAGCCAAAGTTTTCCAAATTTCTTGTTCAAATGTCACTAGCATTTTTTCCTGTCTCCTACCTAGAAGTGACCAATGATAGCAAAGCCAATGATCTAGTCAGTGAGAAGAAGAGGATGGATTTTATCACGGTAAGTGCTTACAGTGAGCTATAGATTTTTTATTAGGCCATGTAGTTCAGTTCTCATTCTCACAGTGAATCGCTGTACCTGGTAGTTTCATGTGTCAGTATGGCTGGGTCATGGTTCCTCGCCATTTTGTCAAACAGCACTCTAGACGTTTTTTGCAAAGATAGGTTTGAAATTAGTGGATGTGATGGTTGATCTCATTGTCAACTTGATTGTGTTCAGAAGTACCATGGAAACACATCTCTGGATGCATCCATGAACACATAAAGATTTAACTGAACAATGAAGATTCACCCTGAATGTGAGAGGTACTCTCCCATGTGCTCTGGTCCCCTATTGACTACAAAAGAGAATACTGACTGTATGCCAGCCTCCCACTCCTTCTGCTTCCAGGACACTGTTGCAATGTGATCAGCTGTCTCATGCTTCATATTCCAACTGCTGTGTCTCCCATGCAATGAAGGAGTATATCTTCTCAACATATAACTAAAGCCACTTGCTTCTTGTTAGGAATTTGGTCACAGCAGCAATAAAAGCAGAAAAGAAAATTGGTAGCTAGAAGTAGAGCCATTACTGTACCTGACCACAAGGTTTGTAGACTTTTGGATGATTCTTCAAAAGAATGCAAAGGAGTCTCTATCTGAAGGATAGAAATACCCTAAAATGCACTAGGCAAACCCTAATGAACCATTTTAATGGGAGCCCAGATGCCTAAAGTGTTGCTAGAAATGTGAACAGTAAAGCCCTGATGCATGAGTTTTCAGAGGGAAACAAGGATTCTATCACAAACAGGATTAGAAGCCATTTGTGTTCATTCTGGTAAAGAATCTGGTTACATTCTGCTCATGTGCTGTGAACTTGAGTGAAACTGAATTCAGAAGTAATGACCTAATTTACTTGGTTGAGGAAAATTCCATTACAAGATAGTGTTCAGACTGGTTGCTCAAGGCTTTTATCCAGGTCTACAGTGAGAGACAACAAATGGAACAGAACAACATGGACAAATATATAGCGTGGAAAGAGGGTGAGTGAGCTAAGATGGGTGTGGCTGAGGAGTGAGCAGCTGTGATTATTACAGAGTTTGGCATCATTACAGACAAGCCTCCTGCTCTGCAATGAGCCAATAAGAAAAGTGTTTTCAGGACAAGATTTCATCTACTGAAGATGGAAACTTATTGAACTGCAAATTCATTTAAAGGGAGAGAGTCTGAACTGAGAATGCCACTACAAGGTTTCTTTGCTCAAAAAACTACCATGTAGGGAAGTGTTTCTCCAGGGTTAGCCTTCAAGGTACCCAGTGGTCACTGGAACTGTGGTCCAACTGGGTCGGGCTACAACCTGATTTGCTCTAGAACTTGGCACAACAGTATTCACATGGTGCTGGTTTTGTAGGCATTAAAGTTTCAAAAGTGTGGGGTTGATGGAGCTTTACACTAGGGACCTACTAAGGTCAGAAAATGTGTGACAGATTCAGAGTCCTGCAAGAATGCCCTGAAAGATCATTATGTAATATGGTAAAGGTAAGATTGCCATGGAGACTCCAAGATGCTGGAAATGTCAGGACTACAGGATGTCCCCTGAAGAAAACTGCAGATGTGGGTCAAGAGAAAGGTTTTATGTGCTACAGACAGCATAACTTAAGGGGGCAGGGCTGCCCAATCACTTTGGAGCCCAGATTATTTCATCACAAGTCCTATTTGCTAAATATGAGGCGTCAAGCTTTTCTGTTTTCACTGCTGTCTTTCCATATTGCTTTGGTCCTGTCTTTCTTTGCTTTTCCCCCTGACTGCAATGGTAATGTTTACTTTTGTAGCATTGTATAATGGAAGTATGTAACTTGCTTTGCTATGGTATACAGGCTTGCAATTAAGAGTTCGTGAGTCTCAGAAGATACTATGGGATTTTGCACAGTGTTGGTGATTTTAAAGACCATGGTGCTTTTAGAAATGGAATGAATGCATTTGCTTTGTGACATGAAAATGAGACTTTAAAGGTGAGAGGTATATTATTATGACTTAAAAGTGATGTGTCTGAGTGTCAAGTTGACAAATGGTGGGCATAAGATGGTTAATTATCATCATCAACTTTATTGGATTTAGAATCACCATGGCAACTGATTTCTGGTTTGTTTGTGTGAGTGTTTCCAGAAAGGTTTAACAGAGAAGGGACAATTCACCCTAACTGTGCATAGAACCATCCCTGTTCTGGGGCCTCTGAATACAAAGGAGAAAGCAATTGGAGCACCACAACTCACCTCTCCTTATTTCTTGACAATGGATTCAATATGAACAACCACCCAACATTCTTCAAGTGTGTCTTCCCTGTAATATCCTGTCCATCAAGCCAAAGTAAACCCTTCCTCCCCTAAGTTGTTTCTTACCAGATTTGGCCATAGAAACAACAAGAGGCACGAATACAGTAGATTTTAAGTAAAGCACATGCCTTCCTCTCCATAAAGTATCCAATCAATGGAAAACTGTAACAGAAAAAGATGGAAGGCTCCAAGAAAGGCAATTCTGCCTGCTTATGTCCTCAGACTTTGGCACACCTGGAGCTCTTCCATGGGTCTTTACCTACCCACCTTCTGTGAAGATTTATGAGTTTAAATAATGCAACTATGTGAACTAATTCTTTGGCATAAATCTCTCTGTATAAGTCTATTTTACCTACACATCCCATTGGTTTACTTCCCCAGAGAACTTTGGCTAATACAGGCAGGCGATAATATCCCTAACAGTAAAGGAAATTGAGGCTCAGAAATATGATCTGAAATTATCAAGATCACAAAGTATAATCAACACTCAGCATAGGATGGGAGCCCAGGTCTCTCTCTCTCTCTCTTAGAGTGTCGGATTCCTGAGGTCAGTGATCATTTGTGAGAAAATATCCCAAATGGCTATTGAATGTAGTAACAGAATTAGAAATGAAAACAGGGGTGAAAAAGAACATCTACTCACAGAAAGTAATATTAGCGGAGGGCCATGGGGCTCAGGCATCAGCTCAGCTAGACATGACTGTTTGGCTAGATTGATCAGAGCAAATTTAAGGTACAGATTATAAGGGATTATTTGTTGGAATCCAGAACATGGGGCAAGTTTAGCACAGTTAATGTCAATGTGTGTAAATAAAAAGAATTTGAAATCCAAGTAAAATGACAGCATTGCTGTAAGCAGCTTCTGTTGCTGGTAATTTAGACCCACCCCACTGCCTCTCCACTCCCCTCCTACCCAGGCACCTCCAGCCTTTCTCTACCCCATTTCCTGTTCTTCTTCTAGCTTTGGGCACAGGCCCACTCCTGCTCTCAGAACCCCACATTCTGAGAATAATCTCTTAGTCCAGACCCACCTACTGTGTTTGGAATCCCATAGAGACCAGTTCAATTTTTCAGTCTAGTTTGTTCAAGTCTTCACAGGTTGTCCCCACCCTCAACTTGCCTTTTCATTCCTGTTTCCTTCCATTTACCTGGGCTGTCCCCTCCTCCAGCTTACCTTGGATTTCTATGAGCAGCCTCCTTCACTGGAAACATTGATCCACCCACTTACTTCCCACTCCCTTTCCACTCAAGCAGCTCTCCCTGCCCCATGTCATGTTTGTTAGAGCCTTCACAAGCTGTCCCCACCCCCAAATTGCCTTTGCATTCCTGTGACCTCCCATCTAACTTGGCTGTTCCCTCCTCCAACCTGCCTTGGACTTCTGTAAGCAGCCTTCTTTACCAGGACACAGATCTGAGAAAGCACGAATTTAGCCTCTGTCTAGCAATGTTCCCAAATTGTGCTGTGCCTGCTTTCCAGAGGGATGCAGACCTTAAGAGAGAGCCTGAGCCTGAGAGCATCTTATCGAGCCTAACCTGTGCCTCTGAGGGAACTTTGGAGCAAGTGAACTATAGCCATCTGATTCCTCCAACATAAAATCAAAAGAGAAATCCTGAATCCTTGACCAACCAATTTTTCATACCCAATAAAAAAGCAACCAAGTCATGTCAAGTATACAAACAGAATCAAACTTCAACCAAACAAAGGAAGGCTCGAGTCTCACATCTAACTCTCTCTCACGCACACAGACACAGACACAGACACACACATACACACACACACACACACACATGAAATCCACATGCCAAAATCACAATGAAAAATAATAATGTGAAAAATCCAAATAATATATTCCAACCAAATGTCACAAGTCTTGTAGAAGAGTTATACAATGAGAATCTCATAGGACAACCCAGGACAGAGTTTAAAAGAACAATCATAAGCAACATCAAAAATATCAATGACTTTAAAGAACCCATAAACAAATCAAAAATCTAAAAGATAATAAGGATAAATCTGTGACTGAATTCACAAAAGTGCTAGAAATAGTAAAGAAAACTCCAGCTGAAATGAAGAAGAAAGTGAAAAACTCAGTGAGCCAATGTGAAACGATGGCAGAAAGCCTCACCAATAGAATAAAAGAAATGGAAAGCAGAATATCAAGACTAGAACATAAAGCTGAAGAATTGGAGCACTCAAGGAAAGATTATGAAAACTTTAAAAAACACAGGAATGGAATATGCAGGAAATGTGGGTCACCATGGAAAATCCAAATTTATGAATCATAGGTATGGAGGAAGGAGAAGAATCTCAGGATAGTGGTATTGACCGGATCTTCAACTAGATTTTAGAAGAAAATTTCACAAAATTAAGGAAATACCTTCCCATGAAGCACACAGAACACCAAATAGATAGGATCAGAAAAGAAACTTGCCATGACATATTTGAGTAAAAACCCTAAGCATACAGAATATATAACGAATTCAGAAGGCTTTGAAAGAAAAGCAGTAAGTCACAAATACAAAAAATTGAAATAATTCAATGCATTCTATCAAACCACAATGCAATAAATCTTAAAATCAACTCCAGATGCCCTAGTAACTATACAAATTCATGGACACTAAACAGCACACTCCTGAATAATGAATGTGTCAAAGGAGAAGAAGAGAAAGAAAGAAAATTATTCCTAGAAATAAATTAAAAGGACAATAGACCCAACAAAACCCCTGGAACACTTTGAAAACAGTCTTACTAGGAACTTAACAATGTAACTCAAGAATCTTGAAAGGTAACAACAAATGAAACCCAAACCCAGGAAACAAGGAGAAATAACAAATATCAGAGCAGAAATTAGTGAAATAGAAACAAAGAAAACAATACAAAGAATCAATGAGTCCAAGAGTTGGTTCTTTGAAAAGATAAAACAGATAGACATACACTTGGCCCAGTTAACTGAAAGAAAGAAAGAGCAACTCAAAATCAATAAAATCAAATACAAAAGAAGAAACACCATAACATACAACAAAATGATCCAGAACATTATAAGAGAATACTTTTAAAATTTATAAGCTATTAAATTTAAAAGCCTTGAAGAAATGGAAGCATATCTAAAATCAAGGGAGTTGTCAATCTAAATCAAGAAGAGATCACCAGGTTAGACAGACTTATAATGAAATTGAAACAGCAATACGAAACCTCCTGATCAAAAAATAGCCCAGGCCCAGATGGACCCCGCCATTAGAATTATACCATACATTCAAAGAAGATCTACATCCAATGATACTTAAATTGTTGAAAAAGATAGAAACAGAGGGAAAACTCTCAAACTCCTTCTATGAAGTCAGCATCACTCTACTACCCAAACCAGGTAAAGATGCAACCAACAAAAGAAAATTATAGACCCATATCCTTAATGAATATAGATGCAAAAATTCTCAGCAAAATACTTGCAAATCACAGACAGATGCACGTCAAAAAGATCATACACCATGATCAAGTAGGTTTTATTCCAGAAAGGCAGGGGTGGTTCAATATATG
This sequence comes from Eospalax fontanierii, assembly GCA_035773235.1. Taxonomy (NCBI): domain Eukaryota; kingdom Metazoa; phylum Chordata; class Mammalia; order Rodentia; family Spalacidae; genus Eospalax; species Eospalax fontanierii. Next base: position 54,649,367 of record CM069529.1, read on the forward strand.
TAGGTCAATAAATGTCATAAAGTATATTAATGGACTCAAAGAACAAAATATACAATCACTTCAATATATACAGAAAGGCCTTTGACAAAAAATTTAACATGCACTCATGTTAAAAATCCTAGAGGGAATTGGACTGGAGGGGAAATACCTCAAAATAATCAAAGCTATATTCAAAAAACTTAGCATGTATCATTCTAATTGGAGAAAATATAGAAGCATTCTCATTAAAATCAGGAAGCAGACAAGGATGTTCACTATCTCCACTCATTAATATAGTACTTGAAACTCTTCTTAGAGCAATAAGACAAGAGAAGGAAGTGAAAGGCATGCTCATTGGAAGAGAAATCAGATTATCCCTTTTGTAGATGACATATTATACCTAAGAGATGCCAAAAATTCCACCAGAAAAATCCTAGAGATGATTAACATTTTCAGTAAATTGGCTGGCTTCAAAATTAATTTACAAAAACCAGTATCTTTATATATACCGATAACAAGCAATTGGATACAGAGTACGAGGAAACCCTCCCATTCACAATAACTTCAAAAAAAATTAAAGTATCTCCAAATAATCCTGACCAAAGATATTAAAAATCTCTACAGTGAAAATATTTTAGATCTTTAAAGAAAGAGATTGGTGAGGACGCCAGAAGATGGAAGGACCTCCTGTGTTCATGGATTGGAATAATTAATACTGTGAAGGTGACCATCCTACCAAAAGCAATATATAGATTCACTGCAATCCCAATAAAATCCCCATGACATTCTTTACATCATTAGGAAAAAAATCTTAAAATTCATATGGAATCACAAAAGACATGGTAGCTAAAGCAACCCTGAGCACAAAGAACAATGCATGGGGGATTAGTATACAAGATTTCAAGCTATATTACAGAGCTACATTCATAAAAACAGCACGATACTGGAACAAAAATAGACCCATAGGAGAATGGAATATAACTGAAAGCTTAAGCATGAGTACTTGCAGTTTAGGTCACCTAATATTTGACAAAGGGACCAAGAATTCTAATTGGAGGAGATAGCATCTTCAGCCAATGGTACTTGCAAAGCTAGATCACCTGTAGAAAAATGACACTAGACCCTTATCCTTCACCTTGTATAAAAGTCAACTCCAAATGGATCAAAAACCTCAATGTGAAAGCTGAAACTCTGAAACTGTTAGAATAAAATGGTAGCAGTAACCTAAAAGATATAGGTGTAGGAAAGGACTTTCTAAGTCAGACAGCAGCAGTTGCTCAGGAATTTGGGGCAAGTGGAACATAATTAAACCAACAAGCGTCTGAAGAAACAACCAAGAATGTGAAGAGAAAACCTTCAGAATGGGAGAACATCTTCACCAGTGACACATCTGACAGAGGTTTAATCCAAAAGATATAAAGAACTCAAAAAACAAAGAATCAAGAAAACAAGTGACCCAATTAAAAGATGGCCCAAGGATCTGAGCTGAGAGTTCTCAAAAGAAGAAATAAAGATGGATGGAACTAGAAAATATTATGCTAAATGAAGCAACACAGAATCAGAAAAACAAATGGCATATGTTCTCTCCCATTTGTGAATCCTAGTACCAGTTCTTCCTATGTGAGTATGTATCCTGATGTAACTGCAGGAACCAGGAAAATGAAAAGGAACCAGGGAGATAAAGGGAAAGAAGGAACCATTCTCTGAGAGAGAAGAATGGTAGCAGACAGGTGTTTCTAGGGGAGAAACAGATAAAAGGGGGTGTTTAAATGGAAGGGGAGGAAAGGTTATATGAGGAAATATGGGGTGAAGGGAAAGAAGGAGCTCAAGAGAGGTGGGGCCTTAGGAGACTGGTATTATCAAGGGAGAAATGGGGAAAATTGGGGACACTTTAAATGGGCAACACATGGAGGGAGGATTGGATAAGGAGAGAGAGTGAGAAACACAGAGAGAGAGAGAGCAGAGGAGAGATTAATAATGCCTAGCTAGTATAAAACACTAGAGTGAATCATATTAATCTAATGACCTAATGACAAATTCCACAAAAATATCTCTACCTGAGTGTATGTTTATGGTTGAAGATTACATAACAAGAACAGTCCTAAGCAGGAGAAACCTCCTTTTTGAGTTGTTGGCTGGGGCAGTCCAAGAGACTCCCTAGATTACATGGGCTATTGCCACAGCTCTTGATTGCCTCTAAGAACTTCAAGGTAAGACCCTATTGCTGAAGACAGGACATACTTTGGAGACCTGATTTGGAGCTGGAACTGACCTGGAAGTCGCTTCCCCTGAAGGCTAGCTCTCATATCTCTGAAGGGTAGCACTATACAAGTAGCCAAGGAACAACATCAATTGATGGCCCAACACCAACTTCATAACCAAATAACCACATCAATTACTGGCACAGCATTCAACACTGGTACAGTCCTGACACTATTATTTTGGGGCCAATCAACAGCTACCTAATTGGTCTTAGAGCCCACTCAATGGGAGGAAATTCATGTGTGTTACTGTAGTAATAATAGCCAAATACACATGGATGAAGAGGTCATAGATCTTAGAGAGATCCCCAGGGCTGTCATATCCCTAGGCTAATGTAACTTCTTACTATGTGCAAAATACATACTCTTATATTTACATCCAAGTACTCCAGTCACCACTCCTCAAAGAAGCCTATTTTGGACCAGATGGAGACTAATACGAGTACCACAGCTGGTCACACACAGCCATTGTCTTTGCATTGCTCATGCCTAAGTGGCACATCTGCAATGCAGTCTCTACACCCAAAGCTCAAGCAATAGAGAACACAGGGTTTAGAAGACTCTAATGAATCTTTCAGCTCTTATTAATGAAGTTCCCATGTGCCACAAAAGGCCAGTAACACAAAAGGTCACAAATGACTATCATGGAGATAAAGAATCTGCAGAGTGTGGTCTCTGGACAGGATTCTTATATTGTCTCACTCACCCAGGGCTCAGGGACCACTGTGGAAATGGAGGGCATAGATTGTAAGGAGGTGTGTGATCACATGGAAATAGAATCCTACAAGCTCCAGGGACCCTGCTCATATGAATCTATAGCTGTAGTTTTAGCATGCTCAAGACCCATGTAAACTCAAGCAGACAAAAACCTAGCATGACACTCATGAAATGGGTAGCAGACTCCAACATTGCTTAAGAAATACTGACAACTGGTCACTGTTGAGTGAGGATGGGCTAGTCTTTTAAAACGAGGGACTCTGGATAGACTGACAAGACCTCAGTGGATGACCTGCACTAAGGTCACTTGGAGACACTATCTTGACACAATAAACCTTAACACAGATGAAAGAATGTGTGGATTCCAGGTAGGGAGCTTTGGGGGGGGGGTGCCAGTGGGAACACAGTTATAAAAATGATTAAGATTGATTTAGATAATTCTGTATGAAACATACAATGATTCAATAAAAAGAAATATTTTAGAAATCAATAAATTACAAAACTATCAATAAATTGTCTTTAAAAAGATGAAAAATTAAAAATATATGTCAACTATGGCAAAAATAAATTGTTAAAAAATTTAAACTCTAATTCCAAGAAGAAAAAAGTGTCTGCTTGTGAATGCACATGCCAATTAAATGCTTATTGTCTGAAAACAAAAAACAACAGTTAAAAAGACAGCACTTGAATTAATTTAGTTGTAAAGTATTTACTGATTACTTGAATACAATGTAAGACTGTGAATAGAAGTATGAATTAGAATTCATAATTAATATTCTGGTGAATTCATGCAAGAAATAAGGGCAGATGCTCCTTGACTTAGGAAGCTATTATGGATTATGTCCTTACAAATCCCTCCTGAGCTAAAACCATTCAAAATGAAGCATAGTTAATATACTCAGAATACCATGGCTTAACCTAGCATACTTTACTTTTTAATTAATTATTTTTATTTTGTGTATGAATGTATCGCCTGCATGTATGTAAGTGCATCCATGTCATACAGTACCTGCATAGGTCAGAAGAAGGTGTCAGATTATCCTGGGAGCTGGAGACACAGATGCTTGTTTTGTGTCATGTGGGTGCTGGGAACTGAACTCAGGCCCTCTGCAAGAACAGGCAGTGCTCTTAACTGCTGTGCCGTTTCTTCATCCCCTTTAGATTAAATGTATGGAACACTTAATTTTGGCCTAAAGCTGGGCAAAGTCATTGCAAAGTCTATTCTATAATTGCATAGTTTTTTAATATCACATGTAATTCATTGAACTAAGCTGAGAGGCAGAGTCATTGTATGAGTATGCCTTTTTTTTTTACAACATCATAAATTAACACAAATAAGTCAAACCATCTTCCACTGAGGACTCTACATGCATAATTCTGTTAGTAGACGTGTGATCAGCACTTAGGAGAGAGCTACATGTCTTCAGCATACACTCATTAGCAGAATTCTTGGTGGATCAGTTGGTGTATTTAGAAAGGTGGCCATGGCTCTTTAGGTATCTCCCACCACGAGGTATGCAGAGATGATCTGCTTAATGGAGTGGGTTTAATTCCTTCTTCCAAACAACAGACATAAATTTAATGAATGGAGAGAATTTTCTTATTTTTGCTTTTTCTTTACACAATGTATTTTTTCATCTTGCCACCTGCTACTATCTCTTTCTGCTAGCAGCTGACAAGTGAACAAGTTAGAAATGAATAGTGATGAAAACTATAAATAATACATCGCATTGTTACAGGTTCTTGTGAGCATCACTGTTTTGTGAGATCGTGTGATTTTTTATGAATGCATGCTACATTACTGTTGATTGAGAGGTGGCATTCAGCATACACATGTCATAGTTCTTTTCTCTCCCAATGATGCAACACACCCTCTTGTACTATGTTATGTGATACTACACATGCTCTGACACATCATATTATATATACCCTGCCATATTGTGCCACATACTGTGCTGTGCCATGCATGTTACTCTGCCATAATAAGCACAGCATCACATTGAACCACACCAACCATACTATACTGTGATAAACTTTACCCCATAACATAGCACCCTATTACACTGGGCAATCCCATAGTATATACACAGTATGAATCTGAGCTGCACAATGCTGCATGCACACACAGCTCCCTATGGTACTACACAATGCTACATTGCACCATCTACTATGGCATCACACTGCGTAGTTTGCCCTTCACCTTGCTAGCTCCTGCTTATCTGTCAAAATTCAGCTCAGAGTGCCTGTTGTAGAGAGCTCTGGCCACCTAAGTGTAGCATTGTGTGTTCTCATGTAGAACAGTATTTGTGTCTTGCAGACTTGGTCATGTCATATTTGATTCTCTTTCTTGTCTTGGGCCCATTCTAGAGAAGTGATAACTGTGCTCATGACTTTCCTTGGAGTCTTCACTCAGGGTCTGGCATGGATGAAGTCTTTATAAATACTGCTGGACGTTGTTAAGACAAAACATACTGAAAGAGAAACAGATTGGTACCACATCTCTGAGGGTTACATGTAGAGATCTTGTCACGTGAGAATGGAGCCAGGGAGTTGAGTTGCTTGTGCCCCAGGAAGAGCCCTTTGGGTCAGGAGTCAAGGATAACTTACTCTACGACCCTGATCACATGGTAGAGTAATGAGTCCCACCTTTTCTCAGTCCTTCCAATTTAACTAGAACTCACTGTAGTAAGGTAACATTTTGATACCCAGTCCTGCTATATTAGTAACCATGAGACACTGGGAAGTTTGGTGAACAATTTATCACATCAGTTTCCTCCTTTGCACAGTAGATGTGATGCCTGGCTCCAAGAGCTATGAGCACAGGAGAGCCTAGCATATGGGTGTCTGAGCTCTTTTCACTCTTCCAAAGGGGTTACAAAAGTGGGACTCTAGAGATGAATTTTGAAGAGTTCACAAGATTTCAGAACTGAAGCATGCATTCTAGAGTAATGTTTAGTTAGTATTAGACAAAGTGAGCATCCACTTAAGCTGTCAAAGTACATTTGTGTGAATCTCACTAAGAAGTGCATAAGGCATCTTTGTCTTTAGGATTGCTGGGCTGCTCTGCAGAGCGCTCTCCACCAAGTCTCCTACTTCATTCTTTTAAGCACCTGCGGATTAGAGGAGACACGAGAGACCCACTTCAGAGGTGTGAGAACAGTTTAGGGAGATTGGGCATACCTAAAATCAATCAGATCTTAGGCTCCGAGCTGCTGAGGCATGTAAAACTTATCTAACAATGAATTAGCATCTCAAGAGAACAATTCCCCTCATGTCTTTTAAAACAAACTCAGAGAAGAGACAAACTAGGGTTCTTGATCAGCACACATCTGAACTGGCAAAGCACCATGTCATAGATGCCTCTACCATAAACCAGGAATTGATAACAACATTTTGAATATTTACTTTGTTTATTCATTTTCTGTTTCTTACTTTTCATTCTTGCAGACATAGGAAAGGGCTTTTATAAATATAGGTGTCCAGGCAAGAGAAAGTGAAATATTTACGGGACATGTATATTTCTGATAAAAGAGCTAATACTTTTTTATAGGGCAGATGCCAAATGACTCAACACAAATAAGTCCAGCTTGGGCAGCATGGAAGGTCTACTCCTTGATGCTTTCATAGAGTAATTCTGGCTTTTAGGAAATCTGCAGGCCCTTGCCATACCTCCCATCAAGAAGGAAGCCTGGCCCCTCCCATTTATCTGACATCACATGAAAGATTCCACAGCCTAGTCAAGTCCTTTTTCAAACTGGGAACAAAGCATTATGTCATAGATCACACAGTAGACCAGAATTTAAAGCAGTTTTAATTCACTTTTTTGTGCCTCTTCAAGGTTCCACCATTTGTTTCCACAAATGCTTCTCGTTGGATACCAAACCTTTAGCACATGGGCTTTTGGAGGACTTTCCAGAACCAACAATAGGGAGTAATTCTTAACCGTGGTGCTAAAAAGTTGAAACTATTCAGGTGTCATCATGATAGGAACTATGATATCTTTGTAAATGGAAAAACTATTGTAGACAAATCAATATCACCAATTAGATTTCTATTTTGGAGGAAGTAACAGTAGTGAGATCCTCTTTCACAAGGGCTCCTCATTCAGACTAACCGTTTATAAACAGAATATTCCCTTCTAATTCTTTGCCTGTTCACAGGGATGATTTCTATAGATTCAACTAATGTTTGGTCTCTTTCTTCCATCAAACCCTCTCTCTACCTCTCTATGTCTCTCTGTGTGTTTCTCTCTGTCTCTGTCTCTCTCTGTATTAGATTTTAGAAACAGGAAGTATAGAGCCATTTTGGGATTCTATTATGTAGCTATCACTCTGAATTTAAATAGTTTTCTGGGGAGAAGAGGTAGATTCATAAGACCCAGAAAATAAACAGAAATGTCAAGACTCAGAAAGTTCATGAAAATTACAAAATTCAAAAGGACACTCTCAAAGGTTTATAGGTAGCAATGATTGCTGGAGAGAGGTCACTGGTGTCAGTGCTCGCAAGTTGTACCGGGAACTGCAAGGATGCAGCGTTTGAGCTGTCAGTCATACTTCTCTGGGTAATGCTAATAAACTCACTGGTTGACTAAGCAACACTTGGGTAAAATAATTTCTTTGATCTGTTTTTTGGCGCCTTTCGTGAGAGGAATACACCTTTCTCCACACCTGCCCAGGCTAAGTCACATAGCAGAAGCATTTATTGATGGATTGATTGTTGGTTTAGCTACATTATGAGTTATCTATTACTTTTTTCTTTCTTTAAGTTTTGTGAGGTTCATACAATATATTTGGATCATATGAACATATTTAGATTTCTCCTCTCATCTGCAGCCTCCCCCTCCAAGTAAATATCAAAGGCAGGCAGCGGAAGTCACACAGCCCATGGGGTGTTCAGACACTGATGGCTTTACTATTTTTTCAGACTTGTAACAAAATGGGAAATATTGCCCACAGCACAGTGTAAATGGTAGCGTAAAGGAGATGGCTGGTCTGATAGGAAGTTAGTTTCTATCCCTCTTTGAAATAATTTGAAAATAAACATTCCTTTCTGAGAACAGATGGTGGTCAGTTTTCTGAAAGATGACACCACACTCCTCAGCCACATTTACTCCATCGTTTTATATTTTCAACATGTTGTGCTATGGATGCTGACCCTGGCTTATCCCTCCAGATCCCTTCCCCGGCAAAGAAAGGACAAAAAGCTCCTTTTCAAACACAGAATTCATTGCAGCTCATTCCACCTTCCATGTTCTGAGGGTATAGATTTAATCCCTTGGTTTAAAGAGCTTGAGGATGGCGTCTGTCCCTGCATAATTAACTGTCTTACAGAAATAGGTAGGATCCTGCTCTTAAGGGAAATAGAGAAGACAGGCTCCTGAAAAACAAGTAAAATCTCTGACCTCACCAGAAAGAAAGAGTCCACGTTTTTGAAATAGCTGAGGAAGGTGAGAAAGCAGCTGTGGGTCTCTGGTCTTTGGCAGAGAGGAGTACCTGGGGTTCCACAGAATCTTCTTGGCTCTAGGTCTCCAGCTGCTCATCCTATCACAGCAATGTTACTGGGGTATGAAACAGCTGGAATTTATTCACACAGCTGAGAGGCTACAAAGAGTAAGATGAAGACCTGGCGTGGCTCTTCCTAGCTTGCAGACAGTGAACTTCCATGTATCTCCATGTAGTGAACAGAGTTCTGATCTCTTCTCAGTTTACAGGAGCACTAAGTGCCCAGGGTGCCCTACTATAGGACCCCATCTAAATCTCATCATAGCCCTAGGTCCATTACTCCAAATTCCATCTCTTTTATATTGGAGCCTTGGTAAGAATTTTAGGTGGATGTAGATGTTCAATCCAAGGCAGAGAGAAAGTCTTTACCGTGTTTGAGGTAACATGCTTGTATCTACTTGTTAGCGCAGCTTCATCTGTTTTCTGTATAATATATGCACAAACATTACTTTTGGTGTGGTCTACTCATGTACTCCAATGCGGAAAAATTCCTACTTGAGTTCTAGAATATTCTTATGCTAATGTTAACACACTAACTTTGTGGAAAGAGTTCTGCTGATCCCTAATAAGCTTGTCCTACACAAAAATCTCTACCTATTCATCAAAACAGTTTTCTCCAGCATAGTATCATAATTTTGGATGTTGGGACCTCTGTAAGCAGGCAGCAGATAATTCTCACATTAGTCATTTCTAGGATGTTTATCTATTAGGGGAGTTTAATTCCTCTAATTTCTCTCTCTCTTTCTCTTCCTGTTTTTCAAATACGTAGGAATTTAAATGCACATCATATCATAGTTCTTGGTAAAGGACATTAGCATACATGTGATCCTACCCAGGAGAGAGAGAGAAAGAGATAGAGATAGAGATAAGAGAGAGAAAGAGAGAGAGAGAGAGAGAGAGAGAGAGAGAGAGAGAGAACAAGCCCTGGAAAGGGAGGGAAAGAGAAGAAGAGAAAAGAAATAAAAGAAGAGATGAGAACAGAAAGGAGAGGAGGAGGAGCAGGGAGGATAGAACAGAGCAGAGGAAAGAGATGAGAAGACCTATTCCTAACCAACGGGTCCAAATTATATTCTCCCCAAAGATTATTTCAAATCCTTTTCCTTATAGCTGTGCATGTAATCATTCTTGGCAACAAGTTCTTTGGAGATGTGATCAAGTCAGTCGTGTGAAACTAGACTGTACTTGATCAGGGTGGCACTAGTTCAATGGAGTTCCGACAAGAAGAGAGAAACATAGAAACACAGGGAGAAACACAGCAGAGGCAGATACTGGAGTATTGTGATTGTACAGAAAGGGACACCACAGACTGCCAGCAACACCAGAAGGTGGAAAAGGCAGAGAAAGATCTTTCTTTAGAGGATTCACAGGGAGCATGGCCCAGCTGATATCTTGATGTCAGATGTGTGGTCTCTGGGACCATGAGAGAATACATTTCTATGACTGCACATTGTTGAGTTTGGGGTAGCCTGCTATGGAGGCTGTAGGAGATTCATAAACTAACGATGGGAGGAGTTCGATGAATTAACCTCCATAATCTTACTTTACATCTTCTTCAAAAGGGAAGAAAGATCCTCTCAGCTTGAGATCAAGCAGAATGGCATGTGAAAAACGTCTCACTGTTCTTCACACATGGAGTCTGACACAAGGAATGCTCTTTCCTCTCTGAAGCCTACAACTGTGGGTGTGGGGACTGGGGTGAGAACCACTATATTCCCACTTGTGGGAGAGTTTCCTTTCATGGGTTTGCAACAGCCCACTCACCATCTGTGTAGATAATGGGAAGAAGAACAGCCTCTTCTATTTTTATAAACAGGAACTTGGTAGTAAATAGACTCTTCACTCTTGAGTTTGCATATGTATTTGAATTATAGTGTATATAATTCAAATATGGTTTGTATTTGAATTGTGTATTTGAATTTGTATGTGTTATATATTGAACTATTATGTATTTGAATTTGCTTGTGTTATGTGTTTGGATTTGCATGTGTTGTATGTCTGAATTTACATGTGCTGTGTGTTTGAATTTGCATGTATTGTGTGTTTGAGTGTGTATGTGTTAGGTGTTTGAATTTATATGTGCTATGTGTTTGAATTTGCATGTGTTGTGTGTTTAGATTTGCATGTGCTGTGTGTTTGAGTGTGTATGTGTTAGGTGTTTGAATTTGCATGTGCTGTGTGCTTGAGTGTATATGTGTTGTGTATTCCCAGCAGTGTTTTGTCACTGTGCACCCCTGTCAAGTGTATGCCTTCATTTTCTTCAATCTAGTTTGAGGTGCAATGATTTCACGTTTCTGAAAATTTCATCATGCAACTGTAAAAATACCAAATCTAAGAGGCTGAATCTAAGGCCAGCCCAGCTGAATCAGATTCAGGGAGAGAATTTGTATCAAAAAATAATGCTGAGAGCAACTGAAGAAGACACCAGATGTTGACCTTTGACTCCCACACATACGTACAGATATGTATTCACATCTACATGCACACACACACATTTGAACACATGAACATGCATATTCACACTCATACAAACATATATACACCCACAAATAATTCCAGGAAAAGTCTGAATTGTACCACGGAAATGTTGATGAAATATGCGTACAGATGTATGTATGCCTTCTTATACGGGGACACCTGGCTGAATGAGTCTTTCTCTGCTTGTTTTTATTTTGATGGACTGGTTGTCTAACCCAAGACTTCCCACATGCTGACAAGCACTGCCACTGAGCTAAGTTTCCAGCTCTAAAATTTGTCTTTGGGACAGAAGAGTAGATTGAGCATGGAAAAAACAAAGCAAGCTCCTAGCCCTTTGTACCCACGAACTCTGTTCCACAGTCTGACATATGTACTTTCTGACACATCTTGCATGAAAGTTGTGGTGTGAATTGGTCCTCTGCCCACCAAAATGGACCTGTCTTCTTGAAACAGCTCAAATGAACTTGAGGAACTGGGAGAGTTAGCTATTCCTCCCAACCAACCAGTGACCTGAGTTGTATGTGAGGGGGAGGAACCCAGGTGTGAGCGGAAGAAGTTGGGAGGAGACTAGCCCCTTTGCCATCTTGGGGGACTGGCAGCAGCTCACAGGTCCCAGCAGAAATGTAGAATTTACTGTATGGCCTCAGTAGAGGAAACTTCCTTCCCTCTAAGTAAGCCCAAATAAACTCTGGTTTCCCAAAGTGTGTGGCAAAATTATACCTTGTTTTGCCCTTAGGGACCTGGAGAGGACTGCAGGGCTCGCTCGTGCCTCACAGAGAGAATTCTAGCAACAGAAGGAAACACCAGAATCCAAGCTTTTAATTCAACTCTCCATCTAGAAGGCGGCATGGTTGGAATGCAGACCTGGGTCTTTCAGACTCTGAACCTTTGCAAAATGTTCTGTTCCTGCAGGTTTTTCTCTGCCTTGATGCTTACTGTTTTGGGTCTTTCTTTAAAAAAAAAAAAAAAAAAAAAAACAACTGTGGCAAAGGAGTTGACATTTCTCTTTTTAATTCTCAGTATTGAGATGTATTATAGTGTGATACTGTTTTATCAGGTAGGATAAATACAGAGACATGAATGAATTAAACCACGTGTGGAGAGCCCTCCCTCCAGACATTCTCATGTAGACAGTGGCATTCTGGGAGTGAATGGAGAACAGGGAAAGTGGGGTGTGTACATCAGTGCTGCTGAGATGGTTATTTGCCTGAAAATCAACACAACTGTACCTCTGCTTCCCACCACATACAAACTAGCTCCTGGGAGATGAGAACCTTCACTGTGAAAGAAAAAAATATTGAAAGCTTTACATTTTTATAATTACGTTAAGCCATAAAAGGGCTAAAAATATATTTAACTACAATTAAAATGAACTACTTTGTTAATTAAACTACATAATAGAGTAAAAAGGAAAGCTGTAATGAGAAAAACTAGCTTAATATATACAAACAGTAAGGTATGCTATCGAGAGCTATGTTTAAAGTGTCTATGAGTTTGTAAGAAAGTAATAAGAGACATGACAGAAATAGACAAATAAATCATCTTTGTACTGGACATAAATTATGAGTGTGGAAATTTACACACCATCCTTAGAAATCATGAAAATGAAGGGGGATCCAAACATGACCATTAAACACTGAAGAGAAGGTGTGGGGGGAGGATTGCAGGGTGACTGTGCCTCTTCCTGTGGAAGATGATGCTCCTTCACTCACCAGGGAGGCTTACATAGCCAATATCCAGAAATTGCATTTGTATGTACACACCCTAGAGAAATATTAGCTCATGAGAATGAGGAAAGCCTTCTAAACAATATTTAGAGCATGAATTCTAGTGGCAAAAAGTGGAAAGGAACCACTTGAATGTCTACCAAATGCCTAAGAGATGGCTATTAACCTTATACAGTGAGAATCAACACAGTGTTAGTACAGATGACATGAGGAACTGTAGTGTTGGGAAAAAAAATCACCAAGAATGTTGCATAAAGAAAAAGACTTCAGAAAATTAACAGTAGAGTGTCATATTTTCAAGCATAAGAAGACAGATATGAGAACAAATAAGGACATTATTAACATAAAATGGAGAGGGGTAATTACTTCAGATATTGAGAAAGAGGGCAAAATCACGAGATGTGTTAATAAATAATGACAAAGGCACTGTCAAGTTTTTATTTGTTAAGCTTGATCATATGAGTGTCCAGTATTGATTTTCTCATGATTAAGCAAACAACCATCTACTCATTTTGTATGTATGTGTTTCTCTAAATATCTCACAATTTTTAAAACATCCAGAAGGAAAACTGCCTTCCTGACAGACACCTGCATTTTTGACTTTTGAGTTATCAGAACTTCAGGAACACACTTTCATTGCTGTATGCTGCTCAGTTTGTGAGGGCTACATTATAGTAGCCAGAAGAAGCTAATAACCACTTAGACTCTGTGTCTCCCAAGCTGCACTGCCTGCCTGTTCAGATGGGAAAAGAGCAAAGGTCGTTCTGAGGATGCCTGTTAAATGGATTCTGATGACAGAAAAGGAGGAGAGAAGAAGGGGTAGGAGGAGGAGGGACGGGAGGAGAAAGACTCAGCGTGATCATACAGGCCTTCTCTGGGACCTTGAAGACTCTCCCCTCCACTGGAAATGCCCTTTTCTTTCCTTTCCAACCTGTGCATTTATACTTACCCATCAGACTTGACCTTACACCACGGCGCAATGTCAGAAGCTCTGCTGACGCTCCAGGCTCCCACCCATGAGCGCCAGCATGAAGGTTTTCTCCCCTCACATTTTTCCCTTTTCTCTGCGAGGACATTCTTCTCTTAGGTCCCAGGAGGAGGCCTGGTTAAGCAATGTAGCCTCACCAGAGTGGCCATCGACTGGACTAAGAGCCCCTCTCCTCTCACAGCACCCTTTAGTACAGGGAGAGGAATTCTATTTGTAAGTCAGACTGTATAAGCAGGTACATCTTTAGCTGACTTTGCCTTTGTATAACCATCACTGCAAGAGAGAGCTGACCTCCTCTATTTAGGGAAGCAGTTCTCTTTACATATATTACTGAGCTTCCTGTTCTCAATGTACAAGCTGAGGGTGAATCCTTCAGACAATGCTTCTGGGGGCAGCCGTGTCTCAGACACCGTCACTGTATTTTTTACCTGGTGGGAGCCTTGGGAACAGAAAGGGGTGTTTCAGGACATGGCATCATACATACTGTTTTCTCAGAAACCGTACAGGATGGATGGTGTATTTACCTTGCGCTGTGTTCAGTGTCCTGTACACATGAGTCTTGAGTGTATATTCTGCGTATCGAATTTTTGGAAGGATGCACGTAAATACATGAATTTCAGTGGGTCCAGCCTGGACCACCGTCAGTGCTTCCTGCATTCCGTGAGCTTTCCCCTGAATCCCCTGACGTAGCTAAGAGTGTCCCTGGGAGTTTGTGAGCTTTGCTTTCTGGCCTTGATACTGTGATGCAGGGTGTGGAGGATACACAGGCACCCGCACAATTCTGCCGTCTTAGTGAGAGCCCCAGAGTACTGCCCACAAGCAGGCCTTCTCCAACCACCCGAATCCTGAGGTATAGTGCTTTCACTGAAGCAACTGGAGTGTTTACATGCCCTGCGGCTTCAGTCAGGGCTCAGGCACACTTATAAATTCAGGTGGCACATGCACAGAATTGAGACTCATCCCCCTCTCCTCCGGAGAGCCTTATGTCTGGTTCCTTCTCGCAAGACTTCTCCCTGGGAGCTCTTAAATCCTCAGGCAAATAGACTTTAGCAGGCAGCTCCCTCAGATCTGCACCCTCCCTATCCCGTGAGTCCAGCTTGCTTCAGAGCAGGATTTAGACACACCAGAGGTAGCATAGGATAGAGGTGAATTTACGTTTTCACAGGATGAAGCCTTCTGCAGTATTTAGGTAGGCATGTTGAACTGGATTGCTGCTTGTACTAAGTAGTAAGGGCTATATTTGCTACTAGAACTGCTTGTACGGGGACGGGGTGCGGGGGGCAGTCCTTAGCTGAGCCTTTTCCAGAGGCAGCAAAAAGCTGTGGCTCACAGCTGCCATGTCACCTGTAGCAAGTCAAGCCTGAGTCAGCCTGGGCACCACTGCTCTATCTACACCCAAGTTACACCTATCCTAGGGGCTGTTTGTTTTGTTTAAAACAGTCAGTTGAGAAAAGAGAACATGCATCCACTGCAAGCCCAAATGCCATTTCAATACAGAGAAGGCTGCATGGGAAAGTGGGGGTTGGTGGGGCTGTGTACTCCACCTTCAGGCTCTGCAGCTGGGTCAGGACTGTAAAAGTGGAAGAGACATTAAATGTGAGAGGGGGTGTGGAATTCTGCATTAAGGAACCCAGTTCTTGACATCTGTTTGCAAAGCAGGCTGTAGGACTTGTGGATATGACGTGGGTTGGAGGTAGGTAAGGAAAGGGGCTAACATGCAGGGACAGTGGGCAGTGGAAGGAGGTAGCACCCCAAAGTATCCAAGTAGTGTCCATGGGAGAGCACTCAGATCTGGCAGGTGGAGAGACCTTCTGGGTACCAGGAGAACACATAGTCCAGTTTCTTCTCCACAGGGAATACTCTTAGAATTGTTCGATTTCTTACCTCCTTCTTTGGGGACATGGGTTAAGGAAACAGATATACATTTAAAATTTTTAAAAATTATTTTCTTTGACATTATGATGTTTTGCAAAACAGACCACCCTTCTTCACTTTGCCTCGTCATTAATAGGAAATCCTTTTGAAAAATATTTTGACTTTATTATTGCTAATTAACTTTCTCAAACTGAAAAGAAGACACATTTGTGAAAGTATGTTTATATACAGTAAGTATTTAGGATGATGACTTTTATTCCTCTTTCTTTCTAATGCTATCCTATTCTTTTTTACAATATCAAATCTTGTGAGAGCTTGTGATGTATCCCATGACCATCTAAGCAACCTTCCAACAGAATGAATATTTCTAGAAATTTCTGTCTGTGTTTTAGAAAAGCTAGAACCATGACAGCATTCAGGGGCCATCTCCCCATGACTCTTTCTTAGGGTGAAACTGGTCTAAGGAGAACTGGCTCTTGAAGATTTTGAGTCCAGGAACCATGTCTTTCCTGGCTCAGTTGTGACCTTCTTTCAGGACCTCAGAGGTCAGGGTATGGGTCTTGTGTTCACGCCAGCTCTCTGACTCTTCCTGGGGAAAACAGCATGGGTAAAGATGATGCATGCTGCTTCTGTGAGCACATTCATGCAGAAGTTCTCCCATTAGGATCATTCTGAGGAGTCACTTGAAAACAAAGCTTCCAGAGCAGAACACCCCGGACCCCTATGCCCGACTGCTGTATAGCTGTTTCCTCTGACTTGAAACATTCCCTTCTGGAGCAAGGCTGCTAATACTACTGAGATAAGTGAAACATAAAGTTCATAAAGCTCCTGAAATTTACAAGATTCATAAGCCCCCTCTTCTCTAGCTGATAGCTGTTCTGGAGAGAAGCCCTCTCACTCCTGGATCTGATTTGAGCTGTGCAAGAAGCTCCAGAGATACATCTTTTGTGAGATCTCAGCTGATGCTAATGCCTTTAAACTTTCTATGCTTCATACTTAGCTGAGCAGTTCACTAAACTAGAGTTGGGTGGAATTGTTTCTTTGACTTGTCCTCAGAGCCCTATCTGGGGTGAGTAGATGAACTTGGGGAGTTACAGGGACAAAAGTTTATTTTTGAACTAAAAGTAAAGTTAGTTTTGTTAAGCAGAGTTTGGGGTTTATTACTTATTATATATTGTCAGTCACACTCTACGTAGTTACAAACATAGAGATGGAATTTGACCTACAGGCTCAGATCAGGCTGCTGAAAGCACAAATGATGCGCTGGGAGACTGGGAAATGCAGGTCTCCAGCAAGGCACTGATTTGACACACCAGGCCTGTGTGGTGGCCACTCACTAGACTGAGTCTTCACTAGCTGTGTTTATTTGAGCAAGCGTATGAGTCTCACTTTTCTTGTATAGAAAGTGAGATCATGGTCATAGACTCAAAACCACTGTCATGGGTGGTTTTGTTGGAGGAAGGACAGATGTACTGACATAGCCCCTTTTCCTGTGCTTATAGAGAGGCATCCTTCCTTATCTTTATGCTTAGGGAGATGCATTCTTCTAATCAAGGTTAGCACATTGTTTCCTGAAACTATGACTGATCCCTGCTCTCACTTCCCAGTGAGTATCCAGTTGTGTCCATGCAGACTCTCTTCCAAGGTCACACTGTCCTCCCTGGGCCACTCCTGACTATCTTTTCTATCTTATGTGCACAGTTTCCATTTCTGCTCAGTTTCACTCAGTGCTCCCCGTACTCCTTGCAAGACAACCACTCTCTGTTCTTGACCTTATGGCTCCCTGGGTAGACTCACACTCAGCTTCCTCAGTCCCTTCCATCCCATTCCCGGTCCCCTTCCAACAAGTTCCTGCCTGCTGGGAGTAGAGACCTCATTGTGGGCTGTCATGGGCTCAGCTGGAATTCTGTTTTGTTCTACCATGGAGAGCTCTGCCCTTGTTCCTGCAGTCCCTCCTCTTCCCTGAACGGCTGGTCTTCTACATCTTTTTCAAGCAACAGCCATCAGAGTCCTTATTCATACCAACTCTGCCCCGACCTCTGTCTGGTGACTAGCCCACGACATGATGCCCTGAGGTTCAAAGCGTTTCTACTTAAGCGTTTTAACTTGGTTC
The DNA here is from genome assembly GCA_035773235.1 of Eospalax fontanierii. NCBI lineage: Eukaryota > Metazoa > Chordata > Mammalia > Rodentia > Spalacidae > Eospalax > Eospalax fontanierii. The sequence goes on from CM069529.1 coordinate 54,667,003, forward strand.
AACTAGACCTGACTTCCACAGTTATGCACATTATTCATAGACTAAACCCATCCTTCAGGCCCCTGGGATGGACACAGTGATCTGTCCTGCAGTGCTGTAAAGGCCCTGTGCCCACAGCACCAACACCCAAAATGTCACTAATCCTCAGTGTCCATAGTTCCTTCCAGTGCTGGCACACTGGCCTCTGACTCCCTAACAGACTCCAAGTTCAATGATTCCACACATAGTCTTTCTCTCTAATCAGTGTACTTGGGATTTGTATTAGACCCTCAGTACTTGAGCCTCATGTCTCTCTCCCTGACAGTATCTGCCTCCAGAGCTTTCATTGTCCCCATTTTCTAGCTCTACTTCTAACAAAACACCTAGAGCTGCTCTTTCTGGCTCTCTCTCCTCTAGTCCCCTCGCTCTGGCGTTGCAGTGTTCTCCTCAGACCCTCTCATTCTGGTGCAGGGCTCTTTGATTTCACACAGAGAACTCCAAGGCAAGAGCTGCAGCTTCCCAGCCCATCTGGTTTGAACCGATACTTTCAGCTTTGATTCAGCCGGGCAGATGAAATCTTAGCCAGTTCAGCAGCCCACATTGGCAAGGCCATCCTGACTCCAGGACAGAGCAAATGTTCCCCATATGGTATGTGTGATTTCAGAGGCACTGCGGTGGCCACATGCGTCTCCTGCCTCACCTGTCCCCACACAGTCATTGTAGGCTTGTGTTTTACCAAATTTTACCCTGCATTTTTACCAAAGGAGTTCAGGCCCAGAGGTTCCAGCCTTATACCTTATTGACCAAAGTATGGGTTTCCCAGAAAGATGGAGTGTTGGCAGTTGGGACACCGTTACTAGGATAAGGACCCTGTCATCAGTGGAGGCTCCATTTCTATCAATTTGCATGTCCTTTTTTGCCTGAACTGGATGAAGCTACAATGAAAGTTGATGACAAGGAAAAATTAATATGTTCAAAGGAGGAAAATTAAGATGAAAACAGGAAACACTGACCCAACTGAGAAAAGCTGGTAACTAGCAAATATCCTCCAGGGGCATCAGTTTCATTTAAAAGCACCATCTACCTGATCAGCAAGGCAAGGGGATGCAGGCTAACTTACTCTGTGACTGGCATCATTAGTTCTGTTTTATACAAGAAAGAGATCTCTCATAGCTTATGAGAGTTGTCTTGACCATCTATCTTATACATAATTCACCAGATTTCAAAGCCCAGATCTGTCTGACCCCAAATTCTTTTACAAACCCTATGCCAAATGCTTTCAAATAGTACTACCAGGCCTGGTGGGAACATACCTGAAATCTAGGATGGGAGAGTTTGAGGCAGGAGGATTATGAGTTAGAGTCCAGCCTGGGTTACATGATGAGACATTACCTAGCCCAGCAAGCAAGCAAACAAACAAATAAAAACTCACAGTACTGGAAGCCAATTTTAGCTGCTTTACAATTGAACAAGCCATGTGGCTAGAAATTAAAAGGGGGAGGGGTTGGATTGTGTTTGGGAAATCACTTAGTTTATATTCTTTAAAGGAAATGTAATCTTCCCAACACAGACAGTGCTGGGAAATTAATCTTGCTTCACTAAGAGAACCAGCAGGGGTCCAGCGGGGAGAACGCAGGTACATTAAATACCCATTGCAGCATGGTTTATAGTGCAGTGGCTTTAGCCACATTTACACTGTGTGACTTTTTCTTCAAAATGCCTCATTTAAATGCTGACAGATTGGTTGGCATCACGAATGTCTTTGATATGTAATGATAAAACGGTGTGACTTCTGAAAGCGCATTATATAAAAATGCTGCTACTTGGCTAATTTCATGGCAGCATTTGATTGACAATGAGAATTTATGCAAAGAGTGCTGTCTGTGGAGAAGGGTGCTTCCGTGGTGTACTATCAGTTACAGGATATTTAAAAACATTTTTCCTCAATGAACTTTCAAAGTGAGACAGCAGGCCATGGCAGGAAGAGCATTGTGCATCGTAGCCAAATGTCGCCTCTCAGTAGCTTGTGTTGATTTTTTTTTTCTCCCAAACTCTAAATCACTTTCTATGTTTTAGCAAGGAAAAAACCCTCTAGTACCCAATTTTGTACATCTCGGGTCGGGTGGATACAGAGCTCTGTGTTTTCCAGTAGCACACTTCTTTTGTTTTGATATCTAAACACTGAAATGCATGTGGATGGCAGCAAGAATGTGCACGATGGGTGCAAAAACACATCCTCCTTTTGTCCTTCACGGTCTCAAGTCACTTGAAATCCTTGTAGAGAAATTGCTAGAATGGGCAGTCACCTGCTCACTATTGCAATAGAATATTTTTCTCTGTTGGAAAACTCTAGCAAAATGCTCTGTGCTCTGGAGGGCTGTCTTCAAAAGCAGAAGACTGATTTGCGCCTTTAGCAAGTTCTATGAGAATCAATGAGGTGGCTCTGGGCTTAGGTCACCCATATCCGCAGGAGAGAGTCATTGCTGTCTTCTCAAAGGGTTCAAACATTGTAGTGGGACAAAGCTGCACTTCTTGTTATGACAGAGGGCTCCCCTGGCTAGTGTTTTTTATAGAAAAGCAACTGCCATTCAGCACAGTGACCTCTGCATATGCACCATGTTCCATATTTTTCCAATAAAAGGAACACAAATGTTCATTAAGCATAACTGAAAATTAAAACACAGAAATAACCGTTCTTAGGCATATAAGGAGACACCAGGAAGAAACTGCTGATACCAATTTACCAATGTGTATACATCTGTATGTGTGTGTGTTCATGTATGTGAGGGTTTGTTGTATTTGTGTATGCATGTGTATGTATCTGTGAATGATGTGTGTGCATGTGTGGTGTATGTCTCTCTGTGTGTATGTGTGCATGATGTGTACGTTTGTGTATTTGAGTTGAGTGTTGTACATGTGTATGTTGTGTGCATGTGTGTATGTGTGTGCGTGTGGTGTGTGCATGCATATGTGCATGTGTGTGTCTGTGGGCATGTGATTATGTGTATGACTGTGGATATGCATGGGTATGTGCTTGTGTGTGTATGTGGTGTCTGTATATGTGTGTATGTGTATGCAATATGTGTATTTAATTTGTGTGTGCATATATGTGTATGTGTGAGTTCCTGTTTGTGCATGTGTGATGTTTCTGTCTGCTTGTGTGTGCTTGTGTATCTTTAGGGAGGATGTCTTCAGAGTCCCCATCCTGGAATAGTCCCTGGTCTTTGAGGGGGATATCTATGGGTGAGTCTCTAGTTTTGTGGGGGATGTCTGTGGACCTACCCTCATGAATGAGTCTTTAGTTTGGGGGGATACCTGTGGACCTTTATCCCATTTCTCAGAGCTAGTCATATTAAGGAACTTTAGAATGAAATTTTCTAAGAAATTAAGAAACAAAACGAGGGAGACAGGAGCCAGAAAGGTAGAAAGAAAGCCCAATTCTAGGACACTTTTGGTTTGTTTTCCTAAGTAGCTATGGTTTAGGCTTGCTGTAATTTATGTAGGGATTCTGCCCTGTATCACTAGTTTTTATTACTTTGCCCAATCAATGTAGTCCATCATTACAAGAGCTTTTACTTAACAGCCTGTAAGAATCAAGACCAGTTCCTGCATATTATACCACCTCAGATCCCCGAATGAAAGAGCCAGTTTTACCAGGATGACTGATAAACATACATAATTAAAAATATTTCTATGAATGTTTTTAACATTTTGCTAATGAAAACTATGCATTAAGTATTTCTGGAGCACACTATGATATGATTACAGTCTCCAGGAAAAGCACTGGACAATTGTTTGAGTGACGGGCTGTGTCAGATACTTTTCTCATCACCGTGACACAACATCTGACAAGAAACAACTTCAGAAAAGGAGTTTGTTTATTGAAAAAGATTTTATTTATTATTTTATGTGTATAAGTGTTATGCCTGCAGATATATATAAGTACACCCATGACATGCAGTGCCTTTGGAGGTCAGAAGAGGGTGTCGGATTCCCTGGAACTGGAGTTACAGACAGTTGTTAGCCACCATATTCGTGCTAGGAACCAAACCCTGGTCCTCTGGTTAAGAGGACAGCAGTCAGTCCTCTTAACTGCTGAGCCATCTCTTCAGCCCTAAGGAAAGGCATTTGTTTTGACTCAGGGTTGGGGATAGGGTTCATCATGGCAGGGAAGTCATGGTAGCAGGAGCATGAGAGAGAGAGTCACATTCCATCCAGGAAGCAGAGAGACAGACTGGGTGTTCAGCCAGCTTCCTCCCGGGAGACACACACAGCTCTGTCATCTCTGTTTCCAGCGAGGCTTCACAGAGGTGAGAAGAATCACCCTGACTGTGAGTGGCACCATCCCATGGGCCGTGGTCCCAGACTGTGTGCCTGTGAATCCATGCAACCTACTTGTCTGGTCACTTTACTGTGCTGCCATCATAACAAGTGCATGGCCTTAGCCCAAGCAATTGCAACTGAAATTCTTGTTAGTGAAAATGAAGTTCTCAAGTGTCAAGGACAATGTAGAAAGGGACAAAGCTAGGACTTGCTACACAAGCATGAGAATCTGAGTTTGAATTCCTGAGTTTGGAGTACTAGAATAAAAAGCCAGGTATGGTGGCATATGTCTGTCATCCTATCTCTGAGCAGGCAGAGACAGATAGATCGCTGGAGCCTGCTGGACAACCAGTCTAGTCAAAATGGTGAGTACAAGGTTCAGTAAGAGATTCTTTCACAGAAAGAAAGGTGGAGAAGTAATTGAGGAAGACATCCTAATGTCAACCTCTGGCTGTCACATGTGTCTGGATAGGTGACAAATTATACCACACATACACAAACACATACATACATACAGCACATATACACACACAAGCTCACATGCACCAACATTAACCATAACTAATTTTATCTGTGTCATAATAGCTTTTCAATTATCTTGACATTAGTAAGTGATATAATTTCAGTCAACTCACAGTAACCTACTCAGTTCTGAACTCTTCTGTGAACACTGGGCTGGGTGTAGCTGGGAACTTACCTGGCAGTAGTCTGACCTTCAAGGACCTATAGCTGGCTTATAGTAAAATGTCCAACATGATTCTATGGTTTACATAGCAGAACGGAGTAAACTCTCAGGTTGAAAGTCAAAAAGGTTATGGGAACTGGCTGCAAAAAGAAGAGGTCCATGAAAGTGGAAGTTAATGTGGTGTATAAATATGAGAAGGCACAGAAGAGAATTACGTGTGTGTGTGTGTGTGTGTGTGTGTGTGCACGCACGTGCTTGCAAGGAAGCAGGAGGACTGTATTCTGTCCCTTCCGCTATCATTCTCTGTTATATTCCTTTGAGACAGTATCTCTCACTGAACCTAGAACTTGCCAGTTTTTGGCTGCGCTGGCAGTCAGCAAACCCAGAGACCCTCCCATCTGCCCCTCCCCACAGCACTCGGACCATAGCTGCATGTGGCTGAGCCTGTCTTATATGTGGGTGCTGGGGATCTAAACTCGGGTCCTCATGCTTGTGTGGCAAGTGCTCCTACCCGCTGAACCATCTCTCCAGTCTCAAAATTAAATTTTGATGAATAGAGGAGTCGCAATGAGTCTGGGTGCATAAAGCTAAATCTGAACCCCAACTTTAAGAGCAAGACAAATTCTTAGTAGCTAAACCCTGTTTTCTTGTGGATTATTTTCACCCCCCCCCTTAGTAACCGCAGCCTGTGAGGACCCTGTGGAAGAACATACTGCAATCCTCAGAAAATGGTTCATTCAAAGCCTCTGGGTAAGAAAAGGATAAAATTGACTTTGAAGTGGCAAATCTTGTTATAAATTGAATTCTTCTGATCAAGCAGCTTTCGGTCATTTAGAATTCACTTTGAAAGTATCCTATTGCAAGCTCCGGTAAAATGCCGAAACCTGAGTATCACTGTGACCGAAGGGAAAATTGTGCACTGAATAAAATTGCAGATTTAGCAATTTTCCTTATTGTTCCACAATCACAGACACATTACAAAGACAGGCAGCGGGTGTCAGACCAGCCCTCTTCTCCTTTCAGCTCTTCAATCAGGTGGGCATTTGGGGGAGGCATTAGTTTTCCAGGAGGGCCCTTCAAGACTCATTCTGATCCAAAGATGCATGCCCAGTGGGGGTTCATATAGCAGATGGTGGTATAAGACGTGGGTAGGAAGAAAGAGAGCTGAAATTACACAATGAACAGGCTATCATAAAAATCCTTTTGGTTCGGCATGATCAACTGAGTCTATTTTTTTTTCATTGATCTGTCAAAGCCCATCAAATTTGCAAAATTTATAGTTATCTTCCAAGATAACTATCAGTAATAAATGCAAAGTTCCAAAACTTCCCATTGAAAAGACACTTTATACTAATCAACACTATGCCCTATGTACTTATGAGTATAGTTTATCTATTGTCCCCATCTTCATCACGTATCTACCATCTACCATCTATGATCTATAATCTATCTTCTATCATCCATCTATCCTCTCTCATCTATTTATCTTCTATCATCTATCTATCCTTTATCTACCATCTATTCATTATCTACCTATCTTTTTTCAATTATCATCTATTACTTATCATTTGTTATCTCTATAGATGTACTATCTATGAATTCATCATCTTTTATCATCTATGAATTACGTATCTGTCATCTATCTGCTATCTATCATCTATCTACCAGCCTATCATCTGTATATCGTCTATCTTCAATATGTATGTATGCATGTACATATGTATCTTCTATATCTATGTATGTATTTATCATCTATATCTGTCTTCTGTTCTTTGTCATCTATCTATCTACCATCCATCATTGATCTCTATCATTTATCATCTATCAATCTATTTATCTATCATCTGTCTGCAATCTACTTATTTTATCTATCCTGTTAACTTTTGCTACTTAAAAGCCACTAGGAAATCAAAAAGTTACCATGTATTGTCGCCCATGTTTAGTGGGTTGGTTGGGGTGCGGCTAATGAAGACTGAGCACTGTTGGGCATCTCTGCCCTGGCCCTACTCCCAGATATTTAAATATGATTAACAGACCAGCTCAGGCATATTCACCCATGGTGACAGATGGCAGAAATGAGAGGCCAGTGACCAAACACAGCCTTAAAGTCCACGAAGCTCATTCTCGGCCACTTCCTCCTCATGAGCAAAGCAAGCCACAGGTCAGAGAAACACATTCCACTTCCATGGGAAGATCTCCCATTTACATATCAAAGAGCTCAGATACAGGAAGGATGTGAAGCCATGGCCAGAAATGAAACCTAGAAGGTTCTTATGTGTGAAAATTCCACATGGTCATTATAAAGGGATCTATCAATGGCACCTCCCACCTAAGGAAGCAATTCCTGGTCCTTTGGAAATCACACTGCAACTGAGCTCTAAAAGCCACACAGAAGCCAGTGAAAATGAATGGGACATGGGTACAGATGGAGGGAATTTTGGCAGAAAGGAAATAAAACACAACTGAAACCAAAACAAAACAGAGTGACATTTCCAAGGAATAATCTTGACCTTATTTTGCAATGGCCAGGGGGATAAAAGGTTTGTAGAGGGACACAGTGGGATAGTATAGAAGACTGGAGAAGGAAATTTGTCAGATGACAAAGGGAAGCCAGGCAGGCAGGCAATTGAAGTGAAGGCAGCACAGGGCCAAGTTGACATTAGATTGTCACAAGGGCTGTGAATTTGAAATGGAGGGACAGGCATGTGTGAGATGACAGGCAGACAGACAGCATTGGGATGGTTGGTTATTTCTATTTATTGGATGTCTGCAGCTTGCCAAACAGCTTATGTGCGGTCCCCTAAGTCCTTCAGACACACTTTGAAGTAGATATTTTGACTCCATCTTAGAAATGACATAGCAGAAACCCATTTTGTAAAGAAATAAGATCTGACAAGGCCTGGGTGGTAGAGCCAAGAGAATTTCTGTGTTGATCCCAAAACTCATAGCGGGATCCAGAATCAGAACTTAAACTCAAGATTAAGACTAGCTGGAGACTGGGGTCAGTGGGTAGAAGCACTGGCTGCTTTTGTAAAGGACCTGGGTTTGGTTCCCAGAACCTGTAACATTCTATACCTCCGGTTTCAGCGAGTTCATCCCTCTTCTGGACTCCCCAGGCATTGCATACATGGGTGTATTTACCCACATGCAAGCAAAGCACTCATATACATAAAATAAAAATTAATTAATTAGTTAATTAATTAACCTATAAGATTGGCCATGGAGAAGGTGCCAAAGTGGGGTCTAGAGCAACAATAAAATCAAACAGAGCTTCAGACTGGGACATGAACGTGGGCTTTGTTTTCAGTAACATACTCTGGTTACTAAAGCTCAGTTCCTATATTGGAGTCTGATGGGGAGTCCTGGAACTGGGTACTCAGGACGCTGAACTGGAGGTTCCCAGTCACACAGAAAGTACACTTGGGAGAGCTCAGGTCTAGAGAGGGGCAGCCTTCCAGGGTGTGCAGGAGGGTAGTGGATAGCTTAAGATGATGGCTCTTTACCCCAATATCAATCCGCCCGGCCTAAGAAGGAAATGTGAGTTGGCCTTCAGAAGAATCATTCATTATGGGGTGTTTTCTTTACTCTCTTAGCCTCATCCTACCTGAATAAAGGAGAAAGCAAAGGGAGAGGGAAACCAACATCATTTCTGCCATCCCTGCAACCTCTTTTCTATAGCGCCATTCTGCACCTGATTGGAGACCTCTCTCAGAAGCCTCTGTATTGATGGCAGGTGAATTGCTTATCTGCTGTGAAAGCATTATATTTCATAAGAAAGAATATAATTTCATAGGCAGAAGTGAAAGCAGGTGCTCTGGCAAGCATTCCAAAACCCTTCCCTCTCACAGTGACCTTGAAGGAGGTGATGTGTTATTAGCCCTGGGGATGAGGACACTGAAGCCCAGACATGCTGCCAGAGAATACAACAGCTAGCCGTACCCAGAATCTAGCTCTTAACTGTCTGGTTAGAACAGCCTTCCTTGCTTGCTTTTGTTTATGAAAAAATCAAGCATGTATGTCATGCTCTTGGTTAAGACCATTACCATGGAACCTATGACTTACTGACTCCCTTTTTACCTGTGGAGAAAGTTTAGGTTTTGTGGTATCTGCAAGACCTAGCTGTTTTATGGCTGTTTCTTCAATCTCCTGCCCTTTCTATCATTAAGGTCATCTGTGAAATCAATGAAGAGCTACCTTCACACAGGGCCCATTCATAAACATGGTCACCAGTCCTCTCATGGCACACAAGCATCAACAGGGGAATACAGATAGCCCCAGAACAAAATAAAAACGTGTGTGCTAATATAGAAGACATCTGGTACTACAAGGAGAACTTTGTTCATGGAATATCATGCAAACTATCTTGACCTCCCTCTCTGAAAACCACTCAGAATCACCAGAAGCACTAGAGCCACTGAAGCCACTATATTTAAATCCTCATTGATATTTATGTGGTTGGATGGAATTCTTGAAAACCAACTGTGATCTTTGTTATTAAGATACATTTTGATTTCAGATATGATGACTAGACTTCAGTGGATGAACCTGCACTGAAGAACATTTGGGGACACTAACTTGACACAATAGACCTTATCACAGATGAAAGAATGTATGTATTCCAGTTGGGGGCCTATTGGGAGGGTAGCCAGTGGGGAAGGGGGTCTATAGACGATTAAGATTGATTAAGATCTTCTGTATGAAACACAATGGTCCAATTAAAAAAAAAGAAAAAGAAACATTCTGAGCCAGGCATGGTTGGTATACGTCATTAATCCCAGAACTGGGGAAGCAGGGACAAGTGGATCTAGGATCTTTGTGAGACTGAGGTCAGCCTGGTCCACATAGGTGAGTTGTGGCTGACTGAGGCTGCAGGAAGACTCTGTCTCAAAAAGACAAAAAATTAAAAAAATGAAGCATTTCAAGGCAGACTGCAGGGGTGAGTGAGTAAAACACTTGCCATGCAGGTCTGAGTACCCAAATTCAACCCCCAAAACCAACGTAAAAGAGGTGAAAATCAAATTGAGTACACACACATGTCCTTGGACCTTCCACACACATGCTATGGCATACTCGCCTACCGTCCCCCCTACAATAACATGAATAAAATATTAAAACAACAAATTTCAAAGTAGGAGAAAGCAATAAACAGATGTTAAGAATATTGAATTTCAAGGGCCATGTTTGCCATTAAAAATAATATAGAGCTTTGAAAAACGATCCCATCATTCTACATGTGTAAATATAAAGTGGACCTCATCATGCCGTTTCCAATATTGCTTCATTCTGAAACTTATTTAAATGCAAATTTTCAGTCATCATTGCTCATTTCCTCATCCTTTTAAGTGATAGCATACAGACAAATGTAGTTCACTCAACAAGTATGAAATACATTGTAATGTCATGGGGGTTCAGAGAAAGTAGACTATAATCCCACACCTAAACAAGACAATGTTTTTAAAGTTATAGTCAAATGGTAGGCTTCAATACTGGAGAGATGGCTCAACAGTTAAGAGTCCTTGCTGATCTTCAGAGGACCTGAGTTCAGGTTCATATCCTATCAGGTGACACACAGCCATCTGTAACTACAGCTCCAGGGGATCTGGTGCCCTCTTCTGGCCTCCATGGGCACACATATGTATAAATGTACCACAAACATACATATGTATGCATTTTACAAAATAATCTTTACATATTTGGCTCTGTTGCTAAAATTCCACCTGAAAGGTGCTAAGTTTATTCCCTCCCTTCCCCAGTCCTACAACAAATGAAACAGAAATTCCCCAACTCACAGGCAAATTATAGCTAATTTTCTTGAGCTTACTAACAGAGCAGTGTTATACCATTAAATTCATGACCAGGCTTAGATCTTGGGACTTTCCTTTGGTCAGACCAAAAATGGCAAGGAGAGGAAGAAAAGGGCCCACCTCATGGCACCCTCAGTTTATCTGCCTTTAACCCCTGCCCGTCTTACATCGAAGGCCACTGGGCTGGTTAGGAGGGGGAGAGGACTTTCCCAGCTCCTTTTTTTTTTCTCAAGCAAGATAGCTCTGGGTAAGAACCACCTGGCCTGAGAGGGAGGTGTTTGTCAACAGTTTGTCCATCCAGCTTGTCCCTTGGGGAATTAATCTACTTTGCAAGTTCTGTCCCCTGAGGTTTGGTCAGTTTCTTAAAGTTTGCGTTGAAACGTCAACTGTAATTCTGATGGATTTTCCTTTATAGGTTTTCTTTGTTCTGTACATTTAGTATTTTACTATATGTTATGGGGAATTTCTGTTCTGGTTCTATTTATTTGGTATTATTTGGTATTCTGTGTGTTGATTTTCTATGTATAGGCATGTCTTGGCTTAATTTAGGAAAATTTACTTCCATGATACTGTTGAAGATCTGACCAATGCCACTGACTTGGGACTCTTCCTCTGCGCCTACGATGTGTAGATTTGTTCTTTTCATGGTCTCTCACATTTCCTACATATTGCATTCATCTTTTTGTTTAACTTTTCCTTTTATTTAATTGAGTAATCTAATATTCCAAGCTTATCTTCAAGTCTGGATTTTCTGTTTTCCATTTTATTTTTTCTGCTGGTAAGACTTTCTTCTGTCCTTTCTAATTGGCGTATTGAGGTTTTCAAGTCCATCTTCTCAGTTTGCGTTTGCTTAAATAGATCTGTCTTTCATGAATTCACTTCTTCAAATTATAGATTGTCTTTGTCATTCCATTCAGCCATGTACTTGTATTTTCTTGAGATTCAGTTGGGAAATGATTCCCTTCTTATCTTTTGCTTGTATTTTTGTGATTTGATCTGGACATATGGACTTCTTTTGTTCATGTGTATGTGACATAAAATTCTAGCCTGACTTTGTTGGGTAGAAGTTTGGTTGTGTTTTTATTGTTGTAGCTTGTTTTATTTCTGTTCAAGTAATGAATAGCTAGCTGGTCTGTGCTTCAGGTTCTCATTTTTTATTGGAGAGACAGGGTGATTCTAGGTTGTTCTGGTGTGTGAAGTGGGCAGTCACTAGGATTGTGGGGGTAGAGACAGCAGTGGGATGAACTGGTTCCAGCTGGCTCCTAAGGTCTCTAACCAGCCTATCTTCTTGTCAGTTTGCATAGTCTTATTCTTTTAAAAAATAATCTAAGGGAAATATAGAACTTTCAGTTGTTCTTGTTCTCATAGGGCATCTATTACCATAACTATGCACTTAAGCAACACTCTTGTTTCTGATGAATTACTTTCTCTTGCTTTCATGATTGCTACTGGCTTTAGAAAGTTTGACCCTGCTTTAAATTGCAATCTGTGCATCTATTCCATTTGAGTTTGGAAGCTTCTTATATCTTTATAAAGACTGGTGCCTTTTTTTTAAACCAACTTTTGGAAATATAGGCCATTACTTTTCTTTTTCATCATTCTATCTTTTCTTTTAAAAAAAATTGTTATTGTTGTGGTTGGAGAGATGGCTCAGTGGTTAAGAGCACTGGCTACTCTTGGAGAGGACTCAGATACAATTCCCAGCATCCACATGGTGGCTAACAACAATCCATAACCCGGGTTTTGGGGGATCTGGCACCCTCTTCTGTCCTCCATGTGCATTTTTAATTGTTGTTGGTGTATCATCCTTGCACACAGTGCAAGGTAATATAAAAATAATTTATATCAAGTTTATGTAATATTTTGACCATGGCGTTTCACATTTGTCTTCTATACCCTGTATTTCTAAAAATATTTTTCTTTTCCCATCTCTATTTCTCATTTTCCCCCCTCTCTCTGCCTCTCTCTCTTTCTCTGTCTCATTCCCTCTCCTTCCACTAAATTTATATTCACCATATAACATTTATATAGTAAAATCTTTAATTTTTTAATGTAGTATAAGAAAAAAACCAGAAGGACTTTGTAACAGTTGAAGAATAAATGTACTGTCTTCTATAATTTTGTATTTTCTCTCTTTAATAATTTGTTAAAGTTTCACCCATCTAGTTAATACCATGTGGTCATTTTGCTCTTTTCTATATTAAAGTGACTAAGGATTTGGGGGTTTCTGAAAGATAAATACAGCAAAATTGCCCACCCTTTATTCTCTAAAACTTACCTGGAGGAAAACAAGAAAGGACAAAGAAGGACAGAGAGAGTAACTACGGTAGGTAACTAGGGCACCCACAAAGATGCTCCTGAGGGCTCAGCAGTGGAGGCAGATGCTGACTGGGAGATAGGCGAACCTTTGCATGTCCCCTCCCCTTCCTTCCCCTTCCCTCTCCCCCTCCCCCCTCCCCTCCCTTTCTCTCCCCCCCTCCCCTTCCCTTCCCTCCCCTCCCCTCCCCTACTCCTGAAATTCCCACCTAAGCTTCTTCAGAATATTTAATGGTTGAATCAGGGTAAACCAAATTCCACATTTGGTTTACTCAAACCACTCATTTCCAGTACTCCTTTGCCTGTTCAATAAAATACTTCATTATTTGCTTCTTGATCAGTGCTCCCTCTGCCTATTCTGCAATGCCTTGAGACATTTCACTTTGGGTGAACAGCACGCCTTGTTCAACAATGTTTCTAATTCTAAAGAAGCAGAGAAGTGGTGATTTGAATGAGAATGTCCCCCATAGGCTCTAAGTATTAAGACATTTTGTCCCCAGTTGGTGACTGTTTTGGGGAAGTCTTAGAAGGTGTGGCCATGCTGGAGGAAGCACTTCACTGGGGGCAGGCTTGGAGAATTCTTAAGCCTTGGGCAGATCTCCAGTCTCTCTCTGCTCCTGCTTCCTTGCTTGAAGATGTGAACACTTAGCTGCTGTGTCTATTTTCACCAACACTGCAGTCAGTGCCTTCCCGCCATGACTCTAGCCCCTTTGGAACTGTGAGCTAAATAAACTCTTCCTTTTATAAGCTCCCTTGGTCAGTGTTTCTTTCTGAGCAACAGAAAAGCAAACTAATACAAGGTACCTCTAGAAATTCATCTTCCATCAAGATTAGCGTGTTTATTTGTTTGGCTGTTCAAATGATAGTTGATGTTAATGTATCCACAAGAGTTTGAAGCACTGAGCATAGGAAAGTAAGCTAGGCAGAGATGGTCCTTGTTCAGGTCGACCTGCATCCTGGTGTGAAGACCAATCACCAGGTAGCTTAGACAAACTGTACGAGGGGTGTGTTAAGCTTGCTCTGAAGAAGGAAGAATGTCAGATTTCATACACACTCTAAACTCTTGACTTTTGTATACTTCACTTTATTTTCCTGCTTGTGCTCGAAGGTCATCTTATGTCTGTTTTTCTTTGCAATTTCCTTATTCTTTCCGATTCATGGATACTTTTTGAGAATAAGAACTGAATGTGAGAATGGCCTTCAGAAACCCTAAAGTTGGATTGTTTCCTTCATTCTAGATTGGGAGTAGGCTCAAAGGGATGGACGAAGTTCCTGGAGAGCCCCAGCTGGTCAGGAGCAGAGCTGTCTGCTGGGTTCCTCCACCCACCGCCTCCTACCCTGTGTTCTCTGGTTGAGGGAGCCCTGGAGCAGCACACTGTGGCTCTGCTGCTCATGGGTCATAGTGTTCATGCACTTTGCTGCTCATCATCCATTCTGTGTACATTTCTTTGATGTGCTAGAAGCTTCTGGAACCTAGGACAGTCCTCTTTTTACTAGTTTACCAAAGTGCTCCTCTCTGGGGTTTGACTACTTTAGAAAGATTTACATTTCTTTGGTGTATAATATTTCCATGGAAAAATTATTTGTCATTTAGAGGGGCTGATGAGATGGCTCAGTAATTCAGAGTTCTTAATGCTCAATCATGAGGACTGAATTTCAGCACTCATACAAGAAACCTGGCTTCCTCTAAACTCCCCAGCTCCAAGGGATCCAGTGCCCTCTTCTGACCTCTACAAAAAAGGGCACACATCTGCACACACATGTGTGCATACACTCACATAGATGCATACAATTAAACATAATAAATCTTAAAAAAATATTTTTTAATTATCTGTTCTTCTGAGTCTCAGTTTCTTCATCTGGGAAAGAAAGATAATACCACAAGCCGGCATATTATTGTTGTTTGTGAATGAGACCATGAGCCAGGCTCAATATTGAAGTCCTGCTGGCATTCTGCACTAAGATCAGTGACAGTGGAGGATTCTGCTGCTCTCCTCAGATCTATCCCTTTGCTCACACAGGTTCTCACATAAGGAATGCTCTCTACTTCTCTGTATCGTCTTTGCATTAAAATCCCAGTCTTACTTCTCAATCTTCCCCTTGTGATTAATTATATTTTTCTTACACTTGACATGTTTATTGAAATGCTATTAATTCAAATGCTTTGTCTTGTTTCATCTGTGACAGTTTTCCACACCAAATCCTAGTAATCTAAAGCTAGAAATTACAAATTATTCATCTTAGTATTACCTCAATGTCTGCTTAACACTTTGCACAGCATAGGTGCTAAGTGCTTCTGTAAGAAGATCACATTGTAACTCGTTAGTTAACCGTCAGACATTCATGGGACGCTCACACCAATTTCATTACTGCTGCTCAGCACAAAATTAGTAACATAAAAAGATCCTGGTGAATCATTTTCAGTAAATGAATGGAAGAATTAATAACAAAATCAGAGTGTGTTGGATCACTTTTGTAGCTAGCTATTAACCTCATGTCTTAGTCTAAGAGGGGATGAAGGTTCGAGGTTAGGAAGGAATCTGTCTTTGTGCTCCTGCCTCTGAAGCAGAGATGCCAGGGATGGGAGCAGAGGTGCATAGCCCGTGTCTGTTTAGAAAAGGAAGAAATAATCCTAGAAGATGATATCCCTGGGGTGGCTCAGGCAGTTTCTGCAAAATCAGAGGCTGAGTATTCACCAGCCTTGGGTGCTCCTTCCTCTCTCTCCCTGACCACAGTAGAGAGCTGGACTGCCTGTGATAGTCTATTCAGAGCATTTTATGAACACTAAATTGCTCTCTGCCTGTAAATACTAAACCCTCTTGGGTGGAGCAAAATCCCATAAACACCCTAAACCAACCAGGAAAATAATAGGCAAAGAGGAGCCCTCCTTTTAAAGTCTTCAACACCTTCTTACGTTTCCCTCTGCAGTCTGATTCATCTGCAGTTTGGTATTCATCTTCCCGTACAGGCCAGTGAGAGGCTGGCTTTACACTTTTGCTAAGTAGGACCCCTTGTCAACCTTTCCCGTTCAGGCCAGCCATCTGTGGGCTATAAGGAGAGGATCAACTTGGTAGATCATCTCCCATTTAGAGCCAAAAATAAACAGGAAAGGGAGCAGCTTCGTGGAAAGCAAATGCTGTCCATCCAATGAAGGCAGGTCTGACGAAGAGGGCTGTCCATGTCTCCTGCACAGGCTCTCCTCTGTTTATCATCCTTCCTTGTTTTTTGATACATAACTACTCACAGCTTTTTAGGATGGACATATGTGTGGGTTTAAAATGTGCTAACACACAACGGGAGATCACTAGTGTGTCGCGTTGTGGCACGCATCTTGTGCTTCATTAAAATAGGGATAACAAAAGGCTAGTTCCGAAAAATGTCCCAAACTTCAGAATCTGTCCTACGAATGAGTTCTCCACTGCAGTACAGGGGAGACTCCAGACTAACATCAATGCTTGCAGTTATCTTCAGGCAAAGGCCAGATGCACCCTTTGTTCTCTTGATTTACAGGTGCCGAAGATGGACACATTTGGGGACAGACAATTGGCAGAAGTACCAGGAGGAGGCTTTGTTGGAGAAAGTCTTTCTGGATTAAGTCTAGGTCAAAATCTTCCCCTTGTATAGATCTGCTGGGCTTCCTCAGAAAGCAGTGACAGGCACATTGTCAGGCCAGCCTTGGCCTTCTTTTGTCTTTGAATAGCTGTCATTTAGCTGAGACTCTATTCCCTAGGGCTGAGATGAGGCCTCTGCAGCCTGAAGGAAGAGCCTTTGTCTGCTTTTGCTGGGAGCAGGCAAGGAAGAAATCAACTTCCTCACTGCAGAGTGCAGAAGAGCAGTAATGAGGGAGCGCTGTATAAAGACTAATTTGGACAGGATTCAATTCATATAGAGATATTTACTAATTATATGGTAACAATTGTTGCTTAGAAACTGGTGTTTTTTTCTTGGTTCTTAGGACAGTGGGGTTCATTTATTTTCCTTCTCTTGGTTTTGCAAGAGTCTCTGAAAGTACTTGGCATTTCCTTTTGTCAATTCATTTTCCAAGCCCCATGAAATGTGCTTTCAATGACAGGGGCCAACCACTTAGTCAGACAGATCATATATGAAAGGAAGACCTTCAAGGACAAGCACTCAGAGCTCCATGGAGACCTGAGGCTACTGGAGGGCAGAGAACCTGCTTATATGAAGACTGTCTGTGGCTTTCATCATGGGGAGGCAGCTGCTTGAAGTAGGTCACAGGCAAAGCACCAGCCTGAAGAAAGGAAAGAAAAGGCTGTGTAAGAAGTCACAGTTGTAGAGGAGACCTGGCCCCATTTATCAGATGCTCACGTGCTTGGAGATGTTATTAAAGGAATGTGAGGATTTCATTCACAAAGAAAACGCAGACTAGGCATAAACTTGAGGTTCAGAGAATGCAACCCAACTCCCCGCCGTACCCCCACACACACCAGGGAAGGGAGTCAGGGTCCCACATAGACTGCTTTAGAGGTAGAGACTCATCCAGATAAAATCTTCTTCGACTCAGTATTCTGCTCTCCTAGATACCACTTTTATGATATCTTGGCTTTATGCCCATTGCCTATACTTATCTTGATCAGCTGGTCTTCAGGGAGTCCTCCTATGAGTGAAGTCTACCCTGGCTCCTGGGTACACTTCAGCAAGCCTTTCAGAGTGGTTTGTACTCTTCTGTTTGTTAACCATTTGCTCCTTCTACAACCCTTCTACCTAGTTCCCTCCATTCCCCTCCACCACACACACACACTTCTCCTTCTTCTGTCTCTTCTTATTCTTTCTGAGCCTGTTTGCTTTGCTCTGGATCACTGACTTGTCTCCAAATTTCACCATTGCCTTCTTGTTTGATGCAGACTTGGAGAACATCACCCTCCAGGAGCTATAAGGATGAGAAGTCTAGGCAGCAGAGACCAGGGTGGAGATCAGTACAATCTATTCACTTGTTCCTGGCTCTGTAGGAGTAGCCTGGGGCCCTCAGGAACAACACAACATTTTTCAGTCTAGTTTCTTAAAACATTTAGATAGTTACCTAGCTCTAGGTATTATTCTGACTCCTAAAGGATGATGGATCTTCTTTATAGCTCCCTATGACTCCCCTTTGATTTTGGGGGGAATAGGACAGATTGGAGCATGATGATGAAACTGAAGCAAGATTTTAGTAAAACTGCATTCTCTTATGTTCCTCAGAGAGGCGGTGAGGCCTGACACACAGTGCAGTGTGGAGTAATGGGGCCTCATGTGAACATGAAGAATGAATCTTGGAGCTCTTTGAACCTGAGCTTCTTAACTGTGAAATTAGGATGCTTATGTGTTCCCCACAAAGGTACAGCATACAGTTGTGACGATAAGACACCTGCTCTATTGCAGATGCTCAAAGAAGACACCTTCCTCCCCCTTTGAATCTAATAAGTGCATTTTTTGGAATATTTGCTTTTATCTTTGTTTATTTCCTGCTGGACTCTGCTTGGCCTGAACTTGTGACCTCAACTTTTTTTTCTCCTTTTCTTTTTTGCCAATCTTTCCTCCCTCAAACAAACACATCATTATGAGAAAGTAATGCTCAGTGTTAGAGTGATTAGTAAAATAAAGTACAAATAAAGTAATCCCAGAGGAATAGCTAGAGACCTGTGTGAAATATGCACCCACACTTAATTACATGTTAGGGTTCAACACCAAAGATGAAGAGGACCCAGTGAAAGCCTTTCTCTTCTCATTGAAAGTTGATTTAAATGATAGATGAGGCTTTGCCAGCAGTCCAGCTGGTATGGAGTGGTCTCTTGTGAAAACACTGTCACCCCAAATAGAAATAAAAGTCCCAGTGGAGGATTGTGGCTGGCATTGCTGGGATTGGCCCAGCTTACAGAGGCACCAGGGATCCTGGACAGGGCATTCCAAAGAATTCCACTGTATATATCATAAGTCTTAGACATTCTGATTTCCTGTCTGTGTGGATTATTTTTTCCTGATGCATCTCCAGAGAAATAGTCGATATATTAATTTTCCTAATGGAACACAGGACTGACAAGAAATAATGAGGAGGCATCATAATGGCCCCATTTTCCATCTGTGCCACCACTCGCACGTTGTCACAGACCCAGTTATGACTGGGAGGCAGCATGGCTTCCTCCACATCACCAGGTGCACACATGCAGCCTGGAGAATCTCTGGGGCCTGAGAGTCCATATATTCTAAAGACACAGAGGCATCCATGTTTCAGTTCTGTAGGATATTGCTCAGATTCCGATTGGATTAAGGGTCTCAGATTTATCCCTTGTGGTACACAGGCGTCTATCACCCCCATTCTAAGCTTCCAATGCATGCTCCCTGAAGAAGGTTTGGGGTAGGCTTATGAATCTGTCATGCTTTTATACATTAAATCACATTTCTAAGCCCATCTCAAACCCTGTAGCAGACAATAATAAAACTGACTTCCCTGTTGTTGGGAGGATTCAAACAAGACAATGTGGCAGACCTGGCATGGTGCCTGACAGGCGACAACTGATCAAGGCCTTGTTTTGGCTCTGAAATCCTAACAATGGCTAGAGGGGGAGGTTCCTCACCCTACTGTGTACACTACCAAGCAAATAGTTACTGAGCAGAGTGTGTCTCCAGGAAGTGACACTTTACCCAGCGTGCTCTGCTCTAGCAAGGTGAAGAGAAAGGGGAGGGTACAGTTGAGGAATCCAGAATCCAAAGAACAGATAGGTCTGAGGGGTCAGAGGACAGCCCCAGGATGCCCAGAGACATGGCAGACTCTGAGCTTTGCTGCTGTTTCCAGCGATTGCAGTTTTCTTCATCTACTCGCAGCCACTTTTCATCTGCAGACCATAAGTTGGATTCTTTGTCCTGTGAACCTCTGGGTCATGCCTCTTGTGATAAACTGCCATAAGCAACCGCAACCTGTCCTAGGTTCCTGGTGGATAATCAGAGCAGCTAGACCTTCCTATAGCCATGTAACTTTTCTAGAATTGGGAAAAGTCAGGTTCAGACTTGAAGCTCTTTCTCTGGGCATCTCGTAGCCCTGTCCTAAATCAAGCACACATTCATTTCAGCCAATCACGCTCTGCCCAGGCCAACAGTTCTGTGATGCCTCTAAGAAATCAGAACAGGGCAGAGACAACCCAGAGCCTGTCTTCACCCCTAACATTGCTATGGTCTGCAAAGCAGGGGTATCATGTGATGATGATTTAATGAATCCTTTAATCCACACACATACTGATTAATATTTGTCACAGTATAATTTATAACTTTTACAGTCAGATTTTGTTATTGTTGTAGATTGAACTGGGATCCCCTTCTCCCCAAACACTGGCAAATTGGATTGCATTTTGAGGCACTGTCTGCAAATGGTTTTCACAATGGTGATCAAATTAAAATAAGGTAAAGTTAGAATGGACAGTAATGCAGTAATCTGCAGTCTCTATAGAAATGAGTAATTTGGAGATAGAGAGAAAAAGAAAGGACGGTGTAAAAACAAAGGAAGATGGTTTCCTGCCAGTCAAGGAGAGAGGGATGCATGAAACAGCCCCTCACATCTGTCTGAGAACCAGTCTCACAAACACTTTTTTTTAATCTTGGAGTTCCAAACTCGAGAGTGGTGAGATGAGAGGTCCCAAGGACTGTTTGCTATTTCTTGATCATAAAGTTTATGGTGCCATGTTATAGTACCCTTGGCCAACAAATGCCATTGTGGACCAGGCCGGTATGGTCTACCTATGAAACATAGCTTAGGTATAATCAGTGTTTTCTGCTTTGAGTCATGACATATGTTTTTGTGGCTATAGTTATGATCCAAACTAACCTCAAAGGTTTAAATGTCATTCACATAGAATGCAAGGCTCAGGGTATCTTCAGATAGACTTCTGTACCATGAGAGGTGGTGACCGGCACATTATCTTGGAGTGGAGGATACCTTGAAGCCAAGTGCAGCTTCTGCCTGCACTTCCTTACAGTGCAGCAGAAGTCCTGTATGCACACTCCTGGGTTCACTATTCGGCCTCTGGCTCTTGGTCCTTCTTCCCTCT
Source organism: Eospalax fontanierii (assembly GCA_035773235.1). Classification (NCBI taxonomy): domain Eukaryota; kingdom Metazoa; phylum Chordata; class Mammalia; order Rodentia; family Spalacidae; genus Eospalax; species Eospalax fontanierii. The sequence continues at coordinate 54,688,146 of CM069529.1, forward strand.
GTCTCTGTGTTTATTTTTCAGCCCAATCGATCACTGTAAGGAAAGTTTGAAAGCTGTTTACTTGGGGGGGGGTGTTCACATGTGTGTGAGTGTCAGAGGACACCCTCAGGTAGTGTTCCTCAGGCATCTTTCATGTTTCGTTTGCCCTGCAACTTGACCAAGTACACTAGGTTAGTTAGCCAGCAAGCTCCTGGAATTCACCTGTCTCTACCACACATCTTCTCATTGCTGGGATCTCAAGAACATACCACTACTCTGGATTTTACTTGGGTTTTGGGTATTGAATTCAGGGACTTAGGTTTGTGAGGTAAGTACTTCACAAACGGAACCATCATTTCCCCAGTATGTTTTTAATGATGGCTTTGGGGAAGTTAAACATCTTTGTATCTTGGCTTGTCTATATCCTTGAGGGGGCAATGCTCTCTTCTCTGGAATCCACAGATCTAACTTAGCCACAGAGTGTGAAACACTGTGCCCTTTTGAAACATTCAAAGTTCATCTTTGTGCTTCAGATTTCTGGACCTCTGTACAACAGTTTTTCCTCTAATTTTTAGTTTTAGTTTTTGTTGTGTTTCTGCAATTCTATTGTGGAAATTATTTTCAAAAGAAGCAAAGTCAATGAAAACTCAAAATATATGAGTTCTAACCCGAGCAGAAGGCTTGGCATGCGATGCCATCTAAGAACAAAGCAGGTAGCGCCCTCCCTCTGGAGACAGAGCACATTATTGCTATGACATGCTTAGTCTCCATCTACTCAGAGAAGGCGAGTGACTCCCCGTATGCCTCCCCATTGGACGAGCCTGCCTGTGAGAGTGGCTTGCCCCACAATGCAGAACTGAACGTTAAGTAACTTTAGGCTGTTCTGATGAAAATAGCATATGGGCACTAAATGAGTGAAAACAAATGAATACCTTGATTATTTTTGCTCTATTTTTGTGTTAATAAAAGTGACTGCCACTAATCACTGATAAGTTTCTAATGATTATGGTAAATCTGTTTTTCATTTTTCAGAAAAATTTTCAAGTAATACCCATCACACTCATTGTTGAAATTATATATTCATGAAAAATTTAAATATCCCCAATTATGGTATATGGTCACATTTTCCACATAAACATAGGCCTTTATTTCCTCTAGCAGTACCCAGAGCCAGCACAATATGTAATTCGCAAGGCTATTTGGCAACTAAGAATGATTAAGACCCTGCTGTTTGCAGTTAATATGGTGCAGAACTTGAGTTTGGGGCCAGCAAAGGAAGTTGGGCTGATACTGAACTGCTTCTTTGTTTTGGAAAGTGAAACTCTTGTTTGACATCTTGCCGGGTCTGGCAGAATATTATGACAGAAATGAGAAAAGAGGGAGATAATTATTTCTCTTAATACCTGTGTATTATGTTCATAATTTTCATATTTGATTTCACAGTCATCCACAAGGAGAGGCACTAGGTTTGGGACTTGGCTATTAGGAGGCAAGGCCTGGCTGTGACCACGCCTCTCTACACAGTTAGGAGCCATACCGTGGCCACACACTTCCTCATCCTTCATAAGGTCCTTACTGTGTTTGTTCTGCAGACATAAGATGTGCCTGCTATCCTATCAAACCAAAGGTACTTAGGAAGGTGCACTACAAGAAAATGGAGTGAGCATGAAACACACGTGTGGAATTAGTGAGTGATTGCTGCCTTTGTGTTCAGTTTTCCTTCCAGAAGAAGAGCCAACATTGTCTTTCCGATAAAATGTTAGGAGGGGCAGGTTTTGAATGAGACAGAACAAGCCTGTAGAGAACAGAGCTCAAGCCCTCTGCAGGACTTGGTCACAAAGCATTCTTTACTGACTGACTATACTTTGTACAGGCCTCTAGTATGGACATTGTATCTGGCCTACCTGCAAGTCTTCCTTCTTTCCTTCTTTCCTTTCTTCCTTTTTTCCTTCTTTCCTTCCTTCCTTCCTTCCTTCCATCCTTCCTTCCTTCCTTCCTCTTCTCCTCCCTTTCTAACTATGCAACTTAAAAAAACATATTTTTATTTCAATTTTATGGGTAGAATGTATTACTTACACTTAGGCAGATGTATATGAGGCGTTGTGCAGTGCCTGTGGAGGTCAGAAAAGGGCCTCGGATCCCCTGGAACTGGAGGTATAGATGGTTGTTAGCTGCCATGTAGGTGCTGGGAACTGAACCCCAGTCCTCTGCAAGAGAAGCCAGTTTTCCTAACCACTGAACCATCTCTCCAGCCCCAACAATTCAACTTTTAAAATGAATCTCTGCAAACAGAAAATTGATATTCAGCAGTGGAGGTTTGTTCCCTGTGGAAAGCCTAAAGACAGGTATTTTGTGGCTAATGCTCCCCTACCTGAATGAGTTTTCAGTAGACTAGTAGGTGGTGGACATGGCCTAGCACAGCCTATGGTCCCTGTCTAGAGTCGAAGACTTCCTGTGGACAGAGTTGCACACTAGTGCTGTATTCAAGTGGGACTGAGGTCTTGATTCATTAAAGACACATGTCTCTTAATTTGGAGAAACCACAAATGGAATACTTTTCTACATTCCTCAAATATTTTGTGTTTTTCAAATACAAGAAATCAGCGTTGACTAAATCAGTTGAAACATGACCCCAAATCAGTGGAAACATTTTCCTTTATTTAACTGAGATAAGCAATTAGCTCTGGACAGTGAGACACAAAGCTTCAGTCACCCTGGTACCTTCAGCTCTTATGGAAATGTATCAGTTAGAACTCCAGTCCTGAGTTGCTACCCACAGAAATGCCAGGCATTGAGTAAGAGAAGAAAATCTAAAGTCTTCATGTGAGTAGAGAACCAGTGTCTTTTTCCTCACCTATGACCACAAGACCAAAATTACATGATTAGGTCATTGTAGACTTCTGTCTGGTGAGACCCTGCAGTCTGCAGGCGTGGAGACTGCACCTGCTCCTCCTGAGGCCCTGCTGTCTCTGTTCCAGAGTAGTGGGGGAGGGCTATCGGCATGTGGGACTGATTTCTTTTATCTGAATAACTCCTGAGGATTTCCCTTAACTTCACATGGAAGATTTTTTTTTTCTTTACTGATTCTTCTTCATTGTCCTTTCTTGCTTGCTAAATTAGTCAATTAATTTATTTATGTGCTCTTTTGAGGATTGAACCCCAGGCTCTGCACATAGCAGGCAGGTTTTCTACAACAAAGCTATAATCTTAGCCCTCTTACGACTCTTTTTTACTGTTCATTTCAGGATAGATTCTTACTAACTTTCATAAACTATACTCATGCTGTATCTAGACAAAGCCTTAAATTTGTACTCCACCTGCCTCAGCATCGTGAGTGGCTGGGATTATAGGATTTTACCAGCCATCTCGGGCCTTGCTATGACTTCTCCTTCTTTTCATCTTCTGTTCTTCTGACATCTTCCCAGATGCTTGAATCTACTGATTAAGTAGCTTCCACTGCTCCACTGGAGGTTAACAAATAATGTCAGAAGGAATTTTACTGTTTGGTAAGAGTCTTTCCTTCATTTATGTAGAAACCTCGCTGCTGAAATAGAACATAACATTTGTTCTCTAAGAGGAAACAGACAATATTTGGGACAACAACAGTTCAGAGAAGAAAGGTCTTGAGAACAAGCTGTGCCATGTGACAAAGAAGCAGAGGACCGTGGACACAGGACACATGGTAGCCTATGTACTCCAGGGAATTTCCAGAGGCTCCTTAAGGCCTGTTCAATAGCTCATTCCTTTAAGAAGGCTGACTGCATGGATGTCCCTTCCTTCCGATTCCTATGGTCCTGTGGATGCTGTCAACTCTTACATCTTAGCTCTGGGAATGCCTGTCCTTTCTTTCTACCATGTCCTTTCATTTATTCTGTTTTTTTTCTTCTTCTTCTTCTTTTGTCCCGACTCCTTCCTCCCTATCCAGCACTGCTGATGCCATTTGGAGCATGAGAGTCTCTCTTAACTGATACTTCTGGGCTGAGTGTGACTGTACAGTCTTATGTTAAGGCTTAACTCCTCAGAATGGGCTTTCTTTGTAGGAGGATCTATGCATATTGTCAATGAACATAAGGTCACTGGGGTGGATATTTTTGTGGACTGGCATTTTATGATAAAGAAGAAATATAGAGACCAGCAGAAAGAAGGGGAAGATAGTGTGCAGACACGGGAGAAGATGGCCATTCACAAGTTAAGAGAGAGACCAGAGCAGACTCTTCCTCACAGCCATTAGGAACTAGCCCTGATGTCCATTGATCTAGTCTCTTCCTCATAGTCCTCAGAAAGAACACCCCTGCAGTTCTTTGATCAAGATCTCTGAGAGGATAAATTTCCATCTTTTAAGCAACAGTGTGTAGTGCTCTGCCACAGGAGCCCTGGGAGAAGAACCCACATAGCACCCACTGGAATCAGTGGACAGCACAGAACTGTCACAGGTCTGGATGACCCCAGTACATATTTGAAAGTAGAATCCACTACACCACATACACAGAGCTCAGCATACTGAATGGTAGTCCTGCCATCTGCTGTCTTGGTCTCCTCTCCATCCCTTTGTGTTTGAGTGTTTCCTCAGACCACGGGATCTTCCAAGCATAATCAGGGTAAAAATAAAGCAATGATTGCTTTCCATTGCCGTCTGTAGAGGCGGCTGCTCTTCAGTATGACCTGTGTTTAAAAGAAATGAAAGACAAACGCCACATCTTCTGCAATAGAAGGATATAAATTTTATATAGATGTATATGTATATATACACACATACATGCACATATACAGTAAGATATACATATATTTAAGAACAGATATGTCATACATGACATGAAGATCGAAGAAGGGTTATTTGGGAAGGGGGCCAACAGGATGGATGGGAAGGATAACAGAGAGTCATGGAGGTTTAACACGAGCAAAAACCTTAATATTAAAGGATGGGAAAAAAAAAACCACAAAGCGAATGGAAACTCTAAACAAGCACACAGAGTTGTCATCGTATCAGATAAAAGAAAGCATAGCAGAACGAATTAGAAGAGGTCAAACAGGAAACCCCATATTAACAAAGGGAGAAATGTATCCAATAGAACGCCTGCTAACATTTATGCACTGAATATTGGAATCCCTAAATGTATAAAACAGATGTTAAAACTCACAAAAGACCACATATGTCCTGATATAATAATAATACTAAAGGACTTCAATACCCCACTTTTTTGTTTGCACAGGTCTTCCAATCTTAGATCAAGTAAGGAAGCATGAAAAGCAAGATACAGTATGGATCAACTTAATTGATCAATAATAATCAGCATATACAACTGATGTATACAAAATAGTCAGCAGATATGTTTTACATATTTTTTTCAGCAGCACATGAAATATTTTTCAAAATTGACTATTCCATAGGACAAAAAGGAGATAAAAAAAAAAGAGAGAGAGAAAATCCTTTCATACCACAATGGAATAAAAGAAGAAATTAACAAGAGAAACTCTTCAGAAACCACAAAAATCTTGGAGACTAAGGAAAACATTCTTGAATGAACAATGGGTCATCCAGGAAATATAAGTTGCACTTGACCCTCTTGGGTGAGAGAAGACGGACCGGGAGCTGAGTAACTAATCTGTTGAGCATCTCTTTTGCACAGATTTCAGTCTCATTCTCCCACACTGTGAAGTTCAGGGGCTCTGCCCCCAACTCAGTATTCCTAGGCAAATTTAGGAATTTGTGCCTTTATTCAAGAGGTGAGAGCCAAGAGAACTTCCTGTTCAAGTCTAGTAACTTTCTTTAGGAACCATGATGAACTCAACCAGATGAAAATGGAAATCTCCAAGCTCAATGCAGGTAAAGAGTTTTTTCACAGATAAAGTGTGTGTTTTCAAAGACAGAAAAGAACACCTGTGAAAGATCTAAATGAGAGGAGAGGAGAGTTAGGACCTGACCCCAGGCCCACCCCGCTCCTTTCCCTCTGGCAACTTAGGACCAGTTGCTCATCTCCCCCACCCCAACACTTTGAGTTTTTTGTTTGTTTATTTAAACTTGACTTATTTGCACTCAGCCCCTTTAAGAGTCCCAGATGGAATACAAAGCTTGCAAAAACTTTTCCAACCTCCAGGCTTGCTAAAACAGCCACAATGTAGAGTGTTGTTAATTCCTACTTCCATGTAAAGATGTAGGGCACTCTGCACAGCCTACTTGCTCTTATTTCAAAGCTGCAGTTAAGGCCAGACAAGGTTTTTCTCCTACCACAGGACTGCAACTTTCAGGGAATCAGACCTAGAACTCTGCAGAGCTGTGGGATGTAAAATGAATGCTTAACCTACAAATGACCATCAACCATCACCCTCTATTCTTCTACATTATTTTGGGAACATTTCTTCATCTTTTTTATTTTTATATTTTATTACATTTCTTTATATGTACTTATTTGTATGTGTGAGTGTGTTGTGTGTGTGTCATGGTAAGTGTGGAGGTCAGAGGACATTTGGAGAAGGCTGGATCTCTTTCCACAAGGTGGGTCGGTGGGTGATAGGGATAGAAAGGTCATCAGGCTTAGAAACAGGCACTTTTTACCTCTTGAGCCATCTCTCCGGCCTATCACCTACGATTCTCATGCTCTCAAGTTTTCTTGGAGAGATGTTTGTTATACTTTTCTGCTCCTATAATCAAAATACAAAACACTATGAATTGAGAGAGATAAAGAAAGAAAGAGAGAGAGAGAACATGTTTTGTGCAGTCACAAGGACTGGAACATGTCAGCTCTCAAACTAAAAGACACATATTTATGGGTGTACTGAGGTGCTATACCATGCATGGCAGTCTGGGATATCAAAGGAAGAAGGTCTACGGGACTGTCACCATTTGAAATGAAAAGTGGTCCTTCTTATGCATGGCATTGTAATCTGGCACAGATGGAAACTTTGGACTTTTCTGTTTCTATACATTACACAGGCAATAAATACCAGCCAAACCAAGCTGTAATTTCTAGGGTTCCTTATAACCTATTTTACCAGAATCAGCTGCTGCAGTTTATGGATCCCCTGGAGAAAGCTGTCCAGGCTCCCCAGTTTTATAGCTTATTTGAAGGAGACCTCACAAATAAACTGGATGGAAATTTTGGCCATGTTCTTAAAGCCCTGCTTGTTACTGAGCACACACGTCAGTTACCTGTGGGCAGCTTCTCTTCGAACTCCCATCTCCTCATTTTTCTTCCATTAAAATTCATTCTCACGTTGTTAGGAGGCCTTTTGGCAGTTGTCTAGGGCTGCTGTACAATGCATAACAGCTAGGAGAAAGAGTCCCATGCTTGTGGACTGACCAGTGGCTTGGCCCTGGGATCCTGAGAAGGCCATTCGTACTGTGAGGCTATGAGTGTGGAACTGGGCTCCCACGGATGCATGAAGGCAGCATTGCCAACCATTTAAAGCCATTCCTAGTCAGAGATGAGGAAGACGAGGGACTGGACACAGTCAACCTGGAATCCAGAGTATGTTCAACTCAGAATGGGGAGTGTCAACCATTATCTAGTGGAATGAATACATGCCACACTAACTCAGCTCCATCTAAGTAGAATGCACATACGTTGATGATCTGTCAATAGGGAGGAAATGTTTTGTTATTCTTATTTTGGTAAGGATTCTCTAATCATAACAAGCCAATAAATCCATCACTCTTATTTTCTCTCCTGTTTTACTTTTTAAATATATTTTATTTCATGTGTATGGTTGTATTGTCTGCAGGTACATGGGTGCACTCCTTTAGCACAGTGCCAGCAGAGGTCAGAAGAGGGCATCAGAGCCTTCAAAATTGGAGTTAAGGATGGTTGTTCGCCACTATGTGGGTGTTAGGAATTGAATCTAGGTCCTCTGCAAGAGTAGCTAGTGCTCTTAACTGCTGAACCATCTCTCCAGTCCCTATTTTTACTGATACATGAGACAGGGTCTCATGTATCCCAAGTTCTGGGATGTCAGATGTACCCTACAATATCCAGTTTGTGCTGTGCTGGTATGAACCCCAGGGCTTCATGCATGCTTGGTAAGCTCTCTACAAACTGAGCCACATCCCCAGCTCCTGGGGTTGTTTTTATTTTGTGAATTTTAAAATGGTGTTGACCTGGAGCTGGTACAGAGCTGGAAGTTTAAACAAGGAAGAGTTGGTAAGGAAAGTCCACATTCACATCTCTAGGTCTGTTGCTCTCTTGACTGAATGAATGGCTATGGTGGTTCTCATAAGGCTGGAATGTTTGTTCAATACGGTCTTTCAGAGGGGTTCTCCTGCCTTCTCAGGAATGCGCAGAACTAAAGCTCAGGCTGTGATATGAGCAACGGCAGAAGAAACAGAATGAGGAGCCTCGAGATTTCTAGGATACAAGGAGGTAACAATAAGAGGAAAGTAGGTCCATGTGCAGTTTTAAGTAACTAGTAGACTGAGGCTGAGTTACGTAGTGACTTACTGGGTGACATTCACACAACCCTTCAAATTGATTCTGTGTATCCCATCACCAGTCCCCATGTGGGTATCAATATATAGATCATTTTTGTTGGGATTTCCAAACTGTGAAAGAATAGTCCTGAGCCTCCTGGAAATAAAAATTCTTTGACTCTTACTTTTGAAATATAATTTATTTATTCATTCATTTATCTTTATTGTCAAGTTAGTGTTGGAACCAAAGGTCTTGCACATGCCATACAGTGCTCCATCACTGAGCTACACTCCAGCCCTCAGCAAATGCTGTCACCAAGCCACACCCTCAGCACTCTGGTATTCTTTTCTTGGGGCTCCTAGCTCATAAGGAGAGGGGCTTGGTTGCAACTTGTGAAATCAATGATTTTTAAATCACTTATGATGACCTTTGTTGAGTAGATTGTTTCTGTTCTAAATATCATGGCTAAGAAGGTGCTTTTTAAATGTTTGAAAAATATTTCTTAAAATACTTGTAAAGCACTGAGTGTTCTGTTAGAGCGCCTTTCTTGCTTCTTCGCAAAGACTGTCTTCTTGGGGATACTTCACTCAGACTCTTGTCCACTAGGCTTCTGAATGGACCTTTTTCCTGACTTGGATCTGGCCAGCTTAGCCATCTTCAGCTCTGACAGCTAATGAGCTCTTCACCCTTGTCTAACTTGAACTATTTGTGCTCAGCAAGAATCTTCAGAGGTCAGCACAGGCAGACATTTCCTGCTCTGTTCCTTTCTAGAAACTTCTATCTGACTGTGCTGTATTCAAGTTGAGCTATATCCTTCTCCTGTTTCAAGAATGCAGGCAAAATCGTCCTTACTGCTTTAACAAGTATTAGAATGCTTTCCCTTTGATTTATTTTTATGTCAGAAAGTGTGTGTATATGTGTGTGTGAACCTGGGTGTGCATGTATATGCATATGTTCATGTGTCTATGTGTGTACACATGTCTGTACTCACATATGGACAGCAAAAGTTAACCTTGAGTGTATTTACTCATGTGTTATTTATTTTTTGAGACAGGGTCTCTTATTGATGTGGAACTCACCAAGTAGGTGAGGCTGGTTTGCCAAAGAGCCCCAGGGATCCACTTCTCCAGGGCTTGGATTACTCAACCTTGTAAATGAGTTCAGAGGACAGAACTCAGGTCCTTCCCTCAAGCTTGCATGGCAAGCACTTTACCAAGCGAGCATCCCCTTAACTCCAGAAATAGTGATTTTCAACGATGAGAAAATTATTTATGAATGTCACAGTACTGTATGTCCGCACATGTTATGCTTCTGAAATGTACCCTCCTCTGTTCCAGATCAGGGAAGCTCTCGCTTTTGCATTTAAGATTCTTCTCAGATGTCACTTAGAGTTCCAGAAAACTTTGAAGGCATTTTATCGAACATCTTATGCCTCCTCTGTGGCCAGCATGCTGCTGGCTTGGCTATCTGCTGCTTGACTGTCAGTTGTGCTGGGTCTCTTTTACCTTCAGCTCTGCTGCAATTCTCCTGCTCTTCCCCAGTCCCATAGGCACAGGACACAGGCAGATGGCGGTAAGGTGAGCAGTCCGCAGGAGGGTCTGTCTCAAAGCAGCTGAACTCTCTAAAGTAATCCCGAGGGATCTCTGCTGACACTCATGCTGGGTGTGTTAAAATCATTTTCTTCAGTCTTCATAAGAATAGTAAGAATTTGGGGCTTTTCCTTTTTGTCTTCAGACAGCAGTCTGTTTTCTCTGTGTCCCAAGTGTCAGAGCCACATGACGTCCCGATCACTTTTCATTCCTCTTGTGCAGTTGGTGGGGAAAATACTTGACAGACTCCACTTCGGATCTCTCTGAAGTGTTTCCTGCTACTTAGTAATGAGGGATGACGACACTATATTGACATGACAGCAACATTCGTCACCTCCTTAAAATGCAGGACTGGCTGCCCCTGCCACCACTGCCGTGGAATTCCTGGCATGTTGTCGACAATGAGGGCGAACTTCAGGAGATCAGTTCATTTCCAGTACACTTCAAGAAGCCTACACCTTTAATCCTTCAGGAGGCAGAAGCAGGTGGGTCTCTGGATCTCCGTGAGTTTGAGTCCAGCCTTGTCTACACAAGGAATTAGAGTCCACCTAGAGCTACATAGTCAGATTCTGTCTAAAAAATAAAAACAACAACAACAAAATAAAAGAAAAATAATGTACACCTTTAATCATAGTACTGGGGAGACAAAGACAGGTGGATCTCTGTAAATTCAAGTCTCCGCGAATCAGTCTAAGACCAGGCAGAGCTACATACTGAGACCCTGTCTTCATTTCAAGACTTTTTTTTTTTTTCCTTTGTTATCAATTGCTTCATGAAACTATCTCTTAATAGGCTCAAAAAAGCCAGGTGAGACAATTGCTACTACAAAATGTGAACTTCTCTGTTATGCAGAATAAGGTGTAAAACCCATCCAGGAATCCAGTCTTCAGCCAGGACGCTTCAGTGCAGGGAGCCCAAGGCCGGTCTGAGAGGCGGTGGTATCCAGCCCAGTCTTCCCTCAGTGTCCCCCACCTCCATCTGCATTATTTCTGACAGTGCCTCTCACAGCAGCTGTTAGGATGGTATGTTTTTAAATACTTTCCCTTTGGTTCACAGTGGCATGTGCTTGGCTTCCTTCAGGTCTAATTGAATGAAGAGCATCAGCTGTCTTGGGTGAGGACTTGCCCTAGTGGAGCCACCATAGAGAGCCCAAGGTATTGTCATGGTGGGATAGCTCATGACTCACAGGTCTCCACAGAACTGAAGCTCCGAGATAGTGGGAACTGGGGAGGAGCTTTGAAGCCAGTCAATAAGGGGCTCATGGTGTCTCTGTCTGTCATGGGAACTCAGTCAGGTTCCCCAGGCTCTCTGGTCCCCAATCCCATGTCCTTGAAGGAACCCTGTGAAGGTCCTGGGGTTCAGACCTCTGTACAGGCATCTCCCTTTTCACAATTAATTGCCTCTATTACCTGGAGGGTAGCTAGTTAACTTCTCTGCAACTGGTTTTCTTCCTGTCAAATAGTAATATTAATACCTGCTTTATCTTTGCATTGAGACTTTTATAAGGGTCACATGAGATAATGGGCTTGAAAGCATTTGGAAAATATCCAAATGTAAGTTGCTGTGATTAATGACCCCACGGGTCATTTCAGCCGCATCAGTGGGGAATGCTGGGAAATAGACCTGCTTGTGCCTCATGCCAGGCCTGGTAGTAATTGTGTGGTGCTTATGTTTAAAATTGGTCTTTCTCTTTTTCAGGATATATATGACCTTGGAAGTTGTACACTTTCTTTCAAGTTTAGAAGGGCTTGCTGTCTATTGTATAATATAGTAATTTCTTTCTGTTTTACTCTACAACTTTGCTAATGAGAGTTTGCATCTTACTTTTTAAACTTGTTTTTTAAATTTGGTATTGGACATATGTTTATTTTATGTGTTTTTTTTTTAACCTTCTGAGAATGTCACTGTAGACTTTACTTTGACGCCTAACAAAATCTAATTTATGCTCCAGCCTGATTTAAACTTGAGTGATATTATCTTCCTTTATCTTGCTGCAGATGCACATACCCGCCAAGGTTCCCCCGGCACCCCATAGCATTGTCTTGGAACTATAAACTAATGGAGCATTTCAAAGTGTAGACACAGATGTCTCTGTTAAAATGAGCTGCAGGAATCCTCAGTGGAATTGAAGGAGATCAATTCCCTGAGGAATTTACTCCTATCATCTGAGGATTGTGATTATGGCAAAAAACAGAGTTGAAAGCAATGTGTGGGAAGAAGAAAAAAAAACAGAAATATGAAATTATGCAGTTAGCCCAAAATACAGTCAGATGTAAGTAAAACACCATGTGCAGGCCACTTCTCCCTACCCCATGATGTCACCCTTAATAGAACACATGTAAATAAGGATATATATATATATATATATATATATATATATATATATATACACACACACACACACACATATATATATATATATATATATATATATGTGTGTGTGTCTGCACACGCACGTGTGTGTGTGTGTGTGTGTGTGTATGGTAAATTCCAAGGATTTAGGAAGGTGATTTCTTTTTTGTTTGAAAAATGATCTTACCATTTCTTTAAGTTTTGACACCACCCAACATTTACATAGATGCCCTTTTAATTCCTGGCCTCTGAGTAGATCAAAATCAACCTACTTTTCTCTGAGACCAGAGAACATGTGTTGCCATGTTGAGACCCCATCCGAGCCCCACGGTGTGGCCTTTTTCAAGTTGAACTTAAACCATTTGGTATGTGAGTTCTTTTGGTTGTGGCCAAACATGACTTCCTGTTTCTGAGGAGAAAGGCTTAAAAAGTCTCATAAAAAGACTCAAAGGGCTTCTTGGATATCAAAGGCTCCTTACAAAACATTGTTTGACGAGTTAAGTGTATGGAATAAGAAACACACGGAATTCATTTCCTTTAAAATGCACGTGGGATTAAGAATTATGGAGAAAGGGACTTAGAAAGATACATTTTGGTTTTTATCAAAGTTAAAATGTGTAAAACAGCCTGAGTCGCATTAAATGTACAAATAATGCTGAAATTGTCTCCTATATGTGCGATTCCATCTATACATATTTGTAGAGAAGAAGGTGGTCCTAAAAATAATGTGATAGAATTTTTAAGGTTCATAATAGAACTTCTACCTTCAAATATTAGTTCAAGATGGACATTCTGCAGTCTGCAAAGCTTGGGCATGGCTAGGTCTCCCACACTTCGCACCAACTGCTAAAATGCATGCCTTCTTTGCTTCTAAGTTGTCTTCAGGCTTGAGAAACACTGCTTTGAATAGCTCAGTCTTCCTTTTATGGCTAGATTTGGGAAGAACAAATTTCATTTATAGTCAAGTCTTATGTATACATTAAGTAACTAATCTGGGGAGGCTAGATTTAGAATTCAAGCTTACAAGAATCAGATGTGATTTCTATTTTTTTTTTTTTTTTTTTTACCATTCCTGTGCTTTATTTACTGATCTCTTAAAAAAAAAAATTTTATCAGTGAAATGTGTTTTGGTCATATTCAGAGCCCCACATACATGTCCTCTCGGATCCAGTCCTACTCTGTACCTGCCCTTCATGCTCTCTAATTTGTTTTAAAGCTCTATGGAGTCTAATTTGTGTTCCCCACATGCTCTTGAAGGTGGTCCTCTCTCATGAACCTCTTGCACTGGTTTTTGGACAGTCATTGAGAAGCGTTCCCAGCAGTTTGGGGAGGTGGAATCCTTCTTGGGGAAGTTTTCTGATTATCTCAGGGACCACACCACTCTCATGTGTGTATTTTGTAACATTTGTTTAAAACAATACCATTGTAAGATCTTTGCCTTGTGATGTGGGGTGTGAAGTCTAGTATACAAAAGAAACACAGAAAGCACCCAAACCTCAACCAGATAAATTCTCAAGTGGCAGGAGTGTGGATTCCCTTCTGTATTTATTGCTGCTTTTAGATAATTTTATTGTTATTATTGTGTATGTGTGATGTGTGTGGTACACACAAGTCCTGATATGCTGGTGGAGGTCAGAGGACAGACTTCTGGAGTCCGTTTTCTCCATTCCCCTTGTTAAAGCCGTCTCCCTGTTTCTGTGTTTCTGCCATTTTACATGCTCCAGCCTAGATGGCTCACAGGCTTCTGGCTGATTCTCCTCTCTCTGCTTCTGACCTCCACCTCGCTGTAGGAGTGCTCTGAGAGTGATGTGCTCTGCAGCATTTGGCTTTGTGTGGATTCAGGATCCAGATCAGCTCATCACAGAAAGTGCATTCGCTTGCACAGCCATGTCTCTGGCCTGTATTTTAATAGAGGAGACTTATTCTTTCATCTGAAAGCAACCACCTTGTAAGGGTATGAGGTGATGGAAGACCAGCGGTTCTGGTTTCCTTAGGCTTCATAGGCTGTTTGCATGAAAAGTTACTTATTTCCTGAACTTTGACACCTTGTAGTGTGATTAAGAACATTAGTAATTTTGAAGGAAAGCTGTCTAAATGTATGTTAAACACCTGGTACATGAAAGTCTTTGCATTGGACAATGGGAAAAAGACCAGAGTCAGGCTGAACCGGCAGACTGTTGAACAGGCAGGTGAGTACTTCAGCAGGCACTTGGTAAGGCATTGAGGGTGTACCAGAGCCTGTCACCTGAACGCTGGCTATGCCACAGTCTCTTGAGCCCATGATATGCTAGGGTAAGGGTCTAAGGCCTCCCGTTATCTTACCAGTTTACCTTGGTGTGTGTTGTGAATTCTGTGTAACATGGTAGGAAGAGAGAAAATATTCCAGGTTCCAAGCTCTGCATTGAATCTGGGAACACAACAGTCTACCTCTCTGTTTAGGGAGAATCTACAAGAGTCCTGTGGTCACCCAGGTACTCCAGGGGAGTGTCTGAACATTGATCTTCTATCACCCCTCCTCTGGAAGGCTTGACTGACACACTGATCAGATCAACTCTCCAATTTCTTCGCTTTCTTTTCCTCCCCTTCCTTCCTTTCTCCTCTCTCTCTCCCTCTTCCCATTCTTCACCTTCCTCCCCACTCTCTTCCCCTCTTTCTCTTGAAGCAATGTCTCACTATGTAGCTCAGGCTGTCCTTACACTGACTATCCCCCTGCCTCAGTACTTAGAGTCCTGGAATGACAAGTATTCAGTACCATGCCTGAATCTCTTTCAGAGCTTCTTAGTAGTACTTAACACATACTTGCTTCCAAGTATTTAATTTCCATCTGTATATTTTAGTTTTTACCCATTATGCTGAGAATTGAAACCTCCACATGAATAGGCTTTGTTTTGTTTGGTTTTGGTTTTAGGTTTTCTTTTAGACAGGGTCTCACTGGTGACTGCTGACCTGGAACTCACTGTGTAGACCAGGCTGGCCTCACTCTCACAGAGATCTACCTGTTTCTGCTTTCTTAATACTGGGATTCAAGGTAGGCATCACTACTTCCTGCATAAGGAGGGTTTTAAATTTAACATCTGAACTCCTTTGCAAGCTGCCTAGGATCATGTTGTATTCACAGTAATAGCTAATTAATTCTTCATTTGTAAGTTAATTGAACTTCACCTAGGCATACATACTGTAGGCTCTGTACAGCACACTGCTAAGAATATCTTAATAGAAGCTGAACATTGAATAAATTCAGATTCAGTTCTATTTGACCAAGTGATGGCTGAAAATCAGAGGGACTGGTGAATCATGATCTTGATGAAAGTAAATGAAGCCACGGGCTCTTTCTGTTCTAAGATATGCATATCACTAAATCTAGAATCACTAAATCAGTAACATAGCTGTGCTTTAATGTGGGTATTGTCTTATTGTCTTGGTGGTAACTTTTATATTAACAATTGATACTAATTCTGGGCAGTAGAATAGGTTCAGGACAAGGAACCCGGAGACTCAGAGTCCAGGCCTTTGCCACACTGCTGAATGCTTTGAGTCCTATTAAAGCTGTGCCCAGGTTCCATATAATCCCATGTAGCCTGTGGATCCTTTCTGATCTTTGGTGGTTTCTCAGTTCCCTTGGTAAGCTGGAAAAGGTAAAACTGTCACTTTTGTTACAGAGCAAAACTCAGAATCAACAGAGCAGCTGCTTAGTAACATTGTGCTGGAGCTGGGAGGAAGAGCAGTGAATGCCATACCTGCTGGAGCTGGAGATGCTGGTCCGAGAGCCACAGCCCTGCCAAGGGCCCCCAAGCCTTGAACTGAGAAAGGGGTTACCATCTTAGATCTTTGATTTTAGCCAACCAAGGCAGCCCCTGTTCTCCTGCCTGTGAATCCCTCCTCTTTGCCTTTGTGCTGCTCACTTACCTTAGCCTGATCTGTATAAGGACATGAGCTGCGGGAGCGGGAGCTGTGTGTGGAGGGGGGATGTTCAGCACCTGAGTCTTTCTGCTGCCTTATCTTGAGCCTTCTGCAACCCATGTTTCCTCAGGCAACCTCCTTGGCCCCCGCCCTTGGAGGACAGTTTAGGGGCATTGAGCACCAGGGCATCTAGGAGCAGGGAGTTATGGCAACAACTTTTTCAGTATGTTTTTCAAGGATATTTTTTGAGTTGAAATAAATGTCACGCATACTTGCGCTGCTGAATGTGTCGTGCGTACTTGTACTGCCATACTTTCAAATGCATCTATAAATTCCAGTTTGTAAAAGGTAATTGAAAATGCCAAAGATAATTGTGGATTTAGTGTGTTATTACTATATCATTCTTGCATAAAAGGTTTCAGTGTTGAAATAAATTTCTTTTTTCCCTCTCAATGCTTCTTCCAGATCTAATGTTCTATAATGTTATGCCTATTGAACCTATATTAGTGCGATTATTATTAATATCCATTAAGTGTTTCTAGCATTTGTTTTACCCAGTGGAAAAAAAAAATAACAAACGCTGCAGTTTTCTTACACAAACTATCCCCTGAAAGATCAGCTTGTAAAAGCTAGTATACACAAACATTGGTTTTGATTGTTTAAGTGGCCAGAGTTGATTTCTGGTGCATTATCTACAGTTGTAACAAGTGCATGCACTTGCCACGCATTAAATATCATACTGAAGTTTTAAGTGGAAGATACACGTAGTATTTTAATATGAACTTTCGAAATGTTCATCAGCTCATTCTCATTAACAATCTCCCTACTTTCAGTGGAGCTAAGTGGGCCATTCTCTGGTGGATCTCAGGCCCTAGGAAGGTTCACCAAGTGATTAAGAATGTAAGTGAATGACTGGATCTCTAAATGAACAGTTTCACTGATGAAGACCCTGTAACTTCACCAGAAATGTGAGGGGAGGAGGTGTGGGGGTGAGGAATGGATTAGATTACAGGACACATAACAAGGTCCTCTTGGCAAGACCACCTGACAGGTTCTGTTGGCCATCTCTTGCTAAAACCAATTCTATTGTAGTATTGCAATAAATAGCAAAATATAACAATTCAAATTTCAGTGCCTCTTGTAAACAATGAATTTAACAATTTTGGACAAAGGCGATGTGGGCTCACAAGGGGCAAGGCCATCCAGAGGTCTTCAATAACTAAGTAGTCTGAACATCTGAAGATTGGACTGTACCATCTGACTGACAAATTGTATGATCTGAAGAAATGAATGCCCTCAGAGATAATGACATCTTTTCCTTCTCATGGAGAACGGGCAGCTTTTTGAATCTCAAAGCCAAGTGAAGACATGGAAGCGATATTTCCCTCCTCCAGTTCCACTCCATTGACATAATTTAGAGCATCTGTTAGTATAAAAATCCTCCCAAGAATCTGTAAAAAGTAAGTGAAGGGCATACAGGAGGAAGGAGCAGAAGAAACGGGAGTTGGGGTGCTGGGCTCGAGGTCTCTGGGGAACAGGCTTTCTTGTGTTGTGTCCTTGCCACTCCTCAGTGTTTCTTTCCTCTGAGGTTCTTAAGAAAGAAGATGCCTATAAAGAAATTTGAGGTCTGTAAACATCTTGAACAGATCAGAGGATGTTCAGAAGTTGAGAGGAAGAAATGATCCCAATCATTTGAAAGTTAAGACCTCAAAGAGAGAAATGTTAGGCATTCATGAAACAAGGGCCATTTCCAAAACGAAGGGAGAGGGAGAGAAGAGTCCAGAAACACAGTCGGAAGTCTGTCCAACCAGTAAAGAAAAACGAAGAGCAATGCTGAGGGGATGAAAAAGAAATGATGGTTAAGAGCAAGAAAAAAGGAAAAGACCCTGTGACACAGTGCGCAGCGAATATCAAATTATCAAAAATTGATACGATATGATACGATATGGAAACATTGTATATAATCACTGATTGCAGTCTAAGCAACAGCTATTATTTTTAATCAAAACCTCGTGGTTGGTGGGGTCACCAATTAGAGACTATAATATTTTTGGGAAATAATAGTTTGCTATAAATTTATTAATACTTTCAGAAACTAAAATCTACCTAATCTACCTCATGCCATACGGTTTCCTTCCCAGGATTCCCAGCTGAGTGAGAGCAGCACAGGAGAGTTCCACAACCACGCTGTCTTCAAAACCAGCCTGTTGTACTGTCTCGCAGTGAATCTGGGCATCGCCGTGGGTACATGCTTGTGAAGATTTCTTGTGGCACAAATCAGCCTGTTCAATCTTTAGTTTCAGCAGATACAAAGTCATTGATGCCTCTCTCTGTGTGTGTGTGTGTGTGTGTGTTTACACCTATAGCGGGAGGCCAGAGATCAACTTCAGGTGTTGTTCCTCAAGCACCACCTAGCTTGTATTTCAAGAGAGTATCACACTGGCCAGCAAGACTCAGATTCTCCTGCTTCTACTTCCTCAGTGCTGGGACAGCTGATGATCCCCACCACACCTGGCCTTAGAAACCAACGACAAACAAAAGAATCCCATGGATTTTGCAGTTTTCTCCAGGGATGAACTCTCTGGTAGGTTATCTGTCCCAAGTGGTCCAATTCTAAACACATGGACACAAGGACCACTCAATAGACTCATAAATATAAATGTGTGTGTGTGTGTGTGTGTGTGTATGTGTGTGTGTGTGTAGCAAGGATAAAATCAAAGAGGGGTCAGGAAATTGAGAGGGAGCCACATCTGAAGAGTTGGAGGAGAGGAAGAGGAAATAATATAAATATAGTTCCTGTATAAAATTGTCCAAAAATTTTCCATGGGCAGGAGAGATGGCTCAGTGGTTAAGAATACTGGCTACTCTTGCAAAGGATCTGGCTTTGATTTCTAGCTTCCATATGGTGGCTAACAACCTTCCATAACTGCAGTTCTAGGGAAATCTGATGCCATCTTCTGACCTCCATGGGAATTGCATGACACAAGTGCACTTACATACATGCAGGAAATACAGTCATACACATAAAATAAAAATAATAAATAAAAATATTTTACCTGGATGTGGTGGCACATGCCTTCAATCTCAGCACTTGGGAGGCAGAGGCAGGCAGATCTCTGTAAGAGAGCTGGGGCTACAGGGAGATTCTATCTAAAAAAGACTATATATATATAATATAATTATATAATAATATATAATTATATATTATAATATGTATAATTTTTTCTAAAATAATTTTAAAATTTACAAGCATACAAACATGACTTCTTAGGATGAAACATTATGCTTACAAGGGAAACACTTTACCAACTGAGCTTCCTCCCCAGCTCCAATCATCTATCACTTTTAGAGTACAGTCAGATTCTCTTAAAATCAATAATCAACCTCATGAGTGCCTGGATTTGATATTTTCCAGGCACAAGATGCCTATAAAATGAAGAAAATATACGATATCAAATTCCATGAGGTGAGCCTTGTGCATGGGACAAAAAAGGCCGTGTTTTTTATCAGATTTATCTCCTGGGAGTTGGCTGTGGGGGGTATGCGCTGGAGCTCAGAGGGTCTGTGTGGTCCCCATGGCCAGGGTACCAGAGAGCTGTGGTCTAAACAAGAGAGTATGTGCAGGGTGTAGGAGGAGGGAGACTCCATGCTCTTCACTGTGAAGGAATCTCTTTGAAGGGCTTCACCAACAGCTTTTTAACACTGCCTCTTCTGTGGAGGATTCTCACCAGTCAGCACGTGAAGAGCTTCGCCGTCCTGAGTACACACATTAGCTGAGATAATTAGGAGTTCAGACCTCTCCCAGTCAATCATTCTGCAGCCTGCATCTGAGCCATTTGCTAAGGCAATTGAAAATTACCCGTTAAAAAGGCTTGGGAATGTTCGTCAGAGGATGCTTCAATATGTAGATCTTCACGGGGAAGCCAAGAATACATATCATGTCAAAACCTCATTGTGTCAAGGACCCTTTCCTTTAAAATAGTGTAGGAACTGGATAAAACAGCACAGGAATTCAGAATTCAATAGCCTCAGGGAAACAGTCAAGAGGTAGCGATTAAATAATATCTACTTTTCAAAAATAACTGTTTATGTGGCAAAAACTAGAATGTTATAGTGAATTATTGAAATATAACATCTTAAACCTGGAAGAGGTGCATCTGTTGACGGTGTCTGAGATTGCTGCAAAGTAATTTAGGATATCAGAAACAGAAAAAAGTTGTGCAAACTACATTCCCCAAATCTCAGTTCTTAGAAAAGAGAGTGTGGGTTTTTCATGATGGTGAACCAGATGGTCTACCAGGGAAATGTGACTGGGGCTCCCTATCCTTCCCGCCGCCCCTCTACCCAATGTCTGCTTGGAGCCAAGTGGAACAGTGACCGCTCTACCAGCCATGCGTGGCTCCCTTCTCTTCCTCAGTCCTCCCTCCATCTGGCCCAGGCAGTGTCCTGACACATGGATTCCCTTCCAGCCCTCCCGACAGATGATACCACCAGCTGGCGCAGGAGCAGAGCTGGCAGCCAGCAGGCCAAGTGCTGGCCATGCCCTTTCATCAGCACTCAACACAATGTCTTCTCTTCCTTTTCTGCTTGCTTCTTATGTTAGTTCTAGACCTCCATTCCTAACAGAACCAAAGCCCATGGGAACTGAAGCAGGCTAACAGTAAGAGTAAAATGTCCAGAACCTTCCATTTTTACAAGAAACCTTGGTTAGAGTCTGGTCAGTTCCACAGTGCCATGCCTTCCTATTGAAATGCATACTGAATGCTGAGGTCCCTCAAGGACTTCAGGAGGATTTGTCTCAGGGGTCCAACTTGCTTCTTTATTCATTCTCTGATCTCAACCTGACCTTGAGACACCTCTTCCAACTCCTCTCTCTTTTTCAACCAAAGCTCTACATCTTAGCAAACACTCCTCAGGAATGAGACCTCTCCTTGATGAGACCTCACTGACTCAGCCCTGACACACATGACCAAGTGTTCCAGGTACATGTTCTTATGATCTTTGCCTTGTCTTTTGGTTTAGGTTCTCAGCTGTTAGAGAAGGATACAGGGTAGGAACTGGAATAATACTATTTTCTCAAGGGAATGAAAATAATGTGGTTAAGCCCTTATGGTTCAAAGGTTCCTTCTAGAAGCTCAGTTCATGTAGACAGGCAGTCTGATAAAACAGTAGTGAGCTCAGGCTCGCTGACTCTCATTTAGTAGTTTATAGCTCTGTGAAAAGTATACAATTGCATGAGTTTCTTTATTTGTAAAATGGGGAAATGAAACTTCTTGCCTCAATGGTTTGTATTAAGTGCTCAGACTCAGAGCAAATTCTTTTGTAAAGATTTCTTATTTTATGTGTCTGTGTGTGTCTAAGTATCTATATTTATATGTGCGTATGTGTTGTGCTGGCACCTATGAAGGTCAGAAGTGGTGATGGATCCCTTAGAGCTAGAGTTACAGGTGTTTGGGAGCTGCCCAGTTGACTGCTGAAATCTGAATGCTGGTCTGCTAGTGCAATAGGTGCTCTCAGCAGCTGATACATCTCTCTAGTCTCTAGACCAAAATGTAAACATATTACTTTGCATATTCTTTGTAATGTTTTGTGTTATTGTATCATTGTGCCTATGGTCTCCTGGGCTCTAGACTGCTTCTGCTTCTTTGTAGCTGCTCAGTAAACATTTCTTGTTTCTTAGATTTTGATTATTATGATTAATATTTTATGTTTACTGTTGGAAAATACATATTCAAATGTAAATATTTACATGATGCAGAGAATATATGTTGAACATCAAGTTTCCTAACATGATCTTCACCCCTTTCCCGTTGAAGTAGCCACGATGATCATGAGTTTCCCTGCCTTCCAGACATGCATCATGTGTAGGTGAGCACGTGTCTGTCTGTGTGTGCATGTCAATTCCTTTCTAGAAAGTACTACTGAGACTTTCTTCATTACTCCAATCAAGCCCATATTTCTTTTTTTATTTTATTTTATACATATGAGTGTTTTGTCGGTATGTGTGCAAGCATACCCATGTTGTGCAGTGCCCATGGCGGAGAGAAGAGGGAATTGGATCCCCTGGAACTGGAGTTATGGACAGTTGTTAGCCACCATGTGAATGCTGGGATTCAAACCCAGGCCTTCTGCCAGAACAGCTAGTGCTCTTAAGCACTGAGCCATCTCTCCAGTCCCTCAAGCCCATATTTCATTCTTCCTATTCAGTAATTTTTAAAATTTCTTTCCCCTTTATTATTTTTTAAAATATCTAACTCTAAACACAATTTTAGGCTTAAAAATACTATTGTTCAGTTATTCTTATTTTTTTTAATGAAGCAGGTCTCATTATACTCACTTTTCAGCTCTGTGTTTGCTTTTGCTATTAACAATGCTGATTGATTTTTTTTTTGCATTCATCTCTGTGTTTACTTGAAAATTTTTTTTGCATTCATTTGTGTGTGTGTGTGTGTGTGTGTGTGTGTGTGTGCATGACCCAAGGCCCACATGTTTTGGTTAGAAGATAGTTTGTGGGAGTTGGTTCTCTTCTTCTACTATGTGGGTCCTGGGTATTGAACTCTGAATGTTAGACCATTACTCCGAATTTTTATTGATTTTAGACATTTCATTGAATGGTCTCAAGCAAGATAACATCTATAATAGTGATTTAAGAAGGTAAAGATGAGATTAATATTTAAAACCAACTTCCTTTACATATAATACCATTTTAGAATGACTTCTACAAGAATTTCCCTCTCCTAAGGCTTCTAAAATATGTGGGGATCAGATGGCTGAATGACAACAAGACTCAAAACTATAAAGATGGCAAAAGAAATGCAAAGTGGCAACTCTCCTCATTGGCACAACAGGCTACAGAAAGTACCGGAGCCAATGACCCCATATACATTGCTTAGAATTAGAACACTTATGATTCATACAGATATCACTATTCTTGGGTGATCCTACAATGAAATTAATGGCTTTAATCTGTCATTCTAGCTGGTCTGTCAGTCTCTTCTCTGAGTATACACAATGTTGGTCTCATGTGTGTGGCAATATGTGTACATGCACACACAATTTTGGGTGCTATCGTACAGCAGTTGTTAGACACTAACCTTAATGTATCCCATACGTGATGTATTAGTCACTTTTCTGTTGCTCTGATAGAAACACTGACCAAGGGAACTTATAAAAAGAAGAGTTTCTTTAGCTTATGGTTCCAAAGTGGCAAGAGTCTATCATGGCGGGGAGGTGGCTGGACTAGGAGCAGAAGCTAAGTGCTCATACTTTCAAGCAGGCACAGGACGCAGAGAGTGACTGGAGATCCAGCAAGGCTTGAGAACTCTCTAAACCCACCCTCTCCCCTCCAGTGACGTGCTTCCTCCAGCACGGCCACACTTTCTAAGACCTCTCAAAACAGTACCACCAAATGGGGACAAAATGTACAAATACTTAGAACTTATAGAGGATATTCTCATTCAAACCACCACACATGAGTAGTTGGGCTACACAGCATTGCTCCAAGTCTGGGAGCCCATACTGATCCTGTGCTCATAATTCAACATGCTCTACCTGGCCATGGTGCACATGGACAATCACCTCAGAGCTGGCTGAACTTAACAGTGGAATGGCAAGTAGAGTGAGAAGGAACTTGGAAATTTGGAGCTGAGTCTGAGGTCCTTTGAGCTTGGGAAGATCTAGAGACCGTTACTGAGCATATTCCATGGAAATGCCTGCATGTGGTCTCCATGCGTCATCGTATCAAGACATTGTGTGGTCTGTGTTCAATTTGCTTCTCACTTCCCTTGAAGGAAATGACATTGCGTCAGTAAATAAAGCCTGGACAGCACTGCTGAATCAACAAGATAAGTCTTGTTTGCAGTGATCTGAAAGAGACCTGTCCAGTCTCAGCTTGTTTACTGGCCTGCTTTGCTTCCTCCATCTTTCCCTCCCTTTCTTCTCCCCCTCTCAGCCTTCTCTTTCCCATCTCCATTTGTTGGAACGGTGTTACATTCCAGGAATTGTATTAGATTCTGAGGTAGCAACAGGTCACAGTCACTGAGGCTCAAAAGTGACCAAGAAACAAGTAATTTTTTTATCCTTTTGAATGTGATGAAGGATGTCTTTGGTGGAGACAGGTCAGAGACGTGTGGGAAGTTACCAAAAAACTTTTCTGTAGCCAAAACACCTTCTCAAAATGTGATTCTTCTGTTGGTTCTGTTTATAAAATATCTTCATAAAAACCTAGAAGTCAATTAGGCAGAGAGATAATGTCTTCCTGATGATTAAATGGTTTTTCATGGTGTGTAAAATATAGAAGACAGTAGATGGAGGAAGTACACAGATGACTTTACTGTGGGGAACATCAGAGCATCTCCTGTATGAGTTGGGAGAGAAAATCGTTGGGATTTTCTTTTTCCCCATTTCTCTGCTGTGCAGTAACAGCTCATGATGGCCACAGGCCCCGTGCGATTACATGCCCAGGAAGGTGATGTGATTGGGTTCTAGTAAACACAAATATCTTCCTTTATCCAGAATCACCAAAGAGTCCAGAATAGCCTAAATTACCTTAAAAGCAGAACAAACACAGAGCACAAAGTAAACAGCACAGAAAACAGTCTGTTTTGGGGGCACAGGTCTAGGCACCTCTCCACCCCAAAGAGCCATTTTAAAAATCAGTCTCAGCACAGTACAACCCAGAGATGTAGTCCTCGGAATAATGTTAGGAAACATTCATAGTCTCTGCTTTCTATAGTTAAAATATGACCTTTTCGTGAGAGCAGAAAACTCTGCATGTTCAGTAGAAACCTTACAGTTCACAACATGCAGTCATCTCCAGTGTGAGCCCAGCTGTCGCACTGTTCATTGACATTGTATTGTGTGACTGCATATAGTGCACACTTCGGGGCTCAAAACCAAGGCTGCAGTGAAAGTGTGTGATGAAGGGTGGGTGAGGGCTGCCCCAAATGTTTATCTTGGATTCACATTAAATTTGATTTTCAATGACTTTTGTGACCTTTTGCATCTAGAAATCTTTACTGCTGTCAGTTGTCTGTGACCCCCACATGCAGTCACTGCAGTCAGGCCAAAGTGTCCCTCTGCAGAGAAGCCACGCGGAGTAGCTGTCCCTGCAGAAGCTTGTTTGCTTGAGTCTTCTGTTCAAGGCAGCAAGTTAACATGCTCCAATTACGAAAGAACGAAGAACAGGGAGAGTGACCTACACCGGGAGAAGAGCGAGACGGTCAAGGGACCTCTCCTACTAGCCCGACTTTAATGTCTGGTCCTTCACCAGACACACCATCCCCTGTCCCAACGACGCCATGCCATTGTTTCCTTGAAGGTCTTTGTTCATTTCTTCAGGACCCTTGCTGGGTCCTCCTCTTTGGCCCACACCTACTGACAAGCCTTCACGTTCTCCCAGAGGAGAATGAATGTGAATGTGTCTTGGGGGGCTGCTGCTGAGGTCATGTTGACCTCAGAGAACTTTTTAGATGCCTTTCTGATGTTCCTCCTCCTCCTCCCTCCCTCCCTCCCTTCCTTCCTTCCTCTCTCCCTTCCTCCCTTCCTTCCTTCCATCTCCTCTAACTTCCTATTTCCTGTTTTTCAAACCCCAGGTCTCAGCATTGTTATGATTGATTCCTGCAGCAGTCCTTCTTTCATATCCCGTGACCTTTCTTTCCATGATACTCTCCCAGCTTTCCTAAATTTGTGAACATTTAAATGGCCTTCTTGCACGTTGTTTTGTTCCTGTGGGCTCTTTTCAGTGGGTGGATAGATTTTTAATTATACGATTGTGCTTCTAAATGAATTAGTTTTATGATATTTTTTAGTATCTTGCCTCTTTAACACCATAAAACTGTGTCTAAATGTTGCTCACCAAGTGATGTGTTCATTTATTTGAAGTAGTTATAAAAAATTAATCATGTTACTTTACCATAAGTTCTTTGAGGAAGAGCATATGTATATTGTAAATAATCCTTAAACTTTGCAAGAACGAATAAGAAAAGAAGCAGAGACAGAGGACACCCAAGCCCTTGCCTACCTGTGCTCTTTACTCTCTGTCCTCTGTTAACTCCGGGTGCTGGGTCTGCATGCGGCCATCCTTACTGTTGCGGCCTTCATGCCTCCTGACCTACTCATCTAAGCATGTTGTAGGAATAACAGCAAATGTTTTCCATCACAGTCTATCTTTATTGATACAGTCAGCACTCACAGTGTTCAAAAACAGATTGGTCATACATAAGCCAAGTGTTTGCTGATAGCTCATTAGTCCCAGATGCTCAAACTGCTAGGCGTCTTTCTTGACACCACCTCCCACAGATCTGTACCAAGTCACATTTGTGTAAACATCAAACAGCTTAGAGGAACTATGGTAGACACATGACAAATATTGTTTGGTGTGGTGGATATTTAAAATAAAATGATGATGCCTATGGTTCAGCCTTGGTCTAAGATTTGCCAGAAGTTAAGAGTCATTGGGTACCATCTAAGTTTGTCACTTTTAAACTGAAGGATGTGTTCAGATGTTAAGTCATGGATTTAACTGTCTACAACCTGCTTAGAGGAGCAAATTCTAAAAGTGACATGTACAAAAAAGTTTGAACTGCATTTTCAGAGGGAGATTACAGTATAATTTCATTTCTTCCACTCCAGGCCCATGTATTTGCCTTCTTTCAAGCTCAAACTCAAGTTTCCTGACCCTCTTGACCCTTCCTTCATCAGTGAGCTCACAGAGATTTTATTAGGCAGGGTTTCCCAGAGGAACAAAACCAATAGAATGGGTATACATTATAGTAGCTATTTATTTGATTGGCTCTTAGAATATGGCTGGGGAGTCCAGCAATGGCCATCTGCATGCTGGAGGCTGACATCCCAGGAGCTCCGCAGTCCACGAAGCTGGAAGCTGCAATAGTCCCA
Organism: Eospalax fontanierii; assembly: GCA_035773235.1. Classification (NCBI taxonomy): domain Eukaryota; kingdom Metazoa; phylum Chordata; class Mammalia; order Rodentia; family Spalacidae; genus Eospalax; species Eospalax fontanierii. The sequence goes on from CM069529.1 coordinate 54,715,264, forward strand.
GTCTGGTGCTGAGGACCTGAAGTTCCCTAGAGAGCCACTGATATTGAGACTACATTGGAAAGCCAAAGAAGCTGGAGGTGGGTCCCAGGGGAGGATGACAGCAAAACAGAAGACACTCAACTCATCCAGAAAGAGAGCAGGCAGGCAGTCACACACTGCTTTCTCCTCTGATCTCTTTATATAGTATTGTAGATGCTGTGATGGTTTGAATGAATGCCCCACCCACCCCCACCCCCATAGGCTGGTTTGGATGAATGTCCTCCACAGGCTCCAAGTATCTGGTATTTGTGTCTCCATTTGGTGGTGATGTTTTGGGAGGTTGTAGGAAGTATTGCCTTGTTGGAGGACGCATGTCACTTAAGCCTCACTAGATTTCTTGTCTTTCTATGTGCCTGCTTGAAGATGGGATTGCCTGAATTTCTGCTCCAGTCACCTGCTACCATCATGCCCCACCCCTCAGTGACAGACCCTAATCCCTCTGGAACCATAAACCAAATAAACTCTTCCTTTTATAAGTTGCCTTGATCATGATGTTTTATCACACCAACAGAAAAGCAACTAATAAAGTTGTTCCCCACCCCCCACTGCAAAGTGGTGGTACTCCCCAACTTCAAAGCATGCGCTCCTCTGCTCAGTTAAAATTCCTGGGCAACACCCTGACATAAGCTCAGAGATAAGTCTCCTGGGTGATTCGATGTATTGTGGACAATGGAAACCAGCCATCACAATGTTCTTTCCCTGTAGTGAGAGCCCCAGCCCCTATGTAATTCCTACAGCTCTAAAGTTCAGTCTTTGACTCCTGGTACTGGAAGGTGATTTTTATTTAAATGGTATGGTGCTCTGATATTTACAAAATTCAGACTTATGTTTGCTTCTACTTCAAACTGACTTTAAGAAACAGTGATTGAAGAGTCCAAGATCTGGGAGAAAGGCATTCAGGAATGCCATGAGAAGGGAGTTAGCAGAGCATGTTTGAGAGAAGGGGCTGTTTGACTTCAAGCTGGTTGCAAAGGAGACCTGAGTTAATCATTGATGGAACTCAAGAACCTGTATGCTTCAGAAATCTGTTCTGAATTTGACACTTGTGGCCCACAGAAAACCATCACTGAATGCCCCATCTCCAAAGATATTTAAAGTCAGAGAGACAAATCTGCGTACAGGGCAATAAGTGAGTAGTGTTCACTTGACAGTGGTGAGCGGCCAAATCTAACAGCTGGGGAAAGCAAGGGCCTTTGTCTTGGAAGGAGGACTGTATGGTGTCCCACACCATTTCATGCTCTGCCTTGTTATCAAACCAATTAAATTAAAAGGACACAATTAAACCCATGTTACGAAGGCAAGATCTGAGACCCATAGATGCCCAAATGTGTGATCATTTCATTCTTGGGTCACACAGCTAGGCAGTGACAGACATGGTTTTTGAATCCAAGTTCTGCAACAGAACCCTAGAGCAGTGCAAGTAAGTAGTGCCACATCCAGTTTAGGACGAAAGAAAGGGGAAGGCACAGAGCAAGCTTGGAAAACTGGAGAGTGAATCTTTTCCCAGACTGATGTCATATCTGAAGTATGTATCAGTACATCAAGGAAGAAAATTCAATAGAAGGAGCTACACTTTTACTTCCCAAAGCCAACCTGGAGATCCTTCAGGAAGGGGCAGGTGCAAATTAGAATGTAGCAAACTAAATAAAAGCCCACAAAGTGTTTGTCTGCAGATGCTAGGACTCTAACTCCTGTGCAAGGATGAAGCGATGCAGCAGAGAGACAGAGAATGAAGACAGAAGACACTTTGAAATAAATGGTCTCGCTCACTTTTTAGACTTGGAAAAGCCACCAAATGGGCATTCCCAGTTCTTAGACTTGGAAAAGGAACTGACCCATTGCATTCTATTTATTCTGTTTCTGTAAACAGAAACATGTAAAAGAACTTAATATTAACTTAGATTTTTCCTTTGAGATTGCCACACTCACACATGGTATAAATAAAATCAATACTAAAAGACTCTCCATTTATTTACATGGTGTACATTTGAATCTACTTGTCAATGTGAGCAAATATTTCACGTATACTATAACTTAGAAAAAAATCTCAGAGACCGTTAACTCACATATTAATAGAAAACTTGATTGTATTTATTTCTTACAAAATAGATTCTGTTAATTCTTAAGAGATTTAAACTTTTAAGTAATGTGTAAGTTATGCTTGTTTCTATTTAATAAAAAAACTAATAGTGATATATAGACTGCATTGAAACTAAAAGATAATATTGAAACTCTTAGAAAAATCTCAATGCTCACAATTACAATCTCTCTCTCTCTCTCTCTCTCTCTCTCTCTATATATATATATATATATATATATATATATAATGGAATACTAGACAACAGTGAAAAGGGACACAGCGCCAATATACAAATATGCCAATATACAATATCAAATTTTACCTAAAAATAATTGTGCTAGACAGGAGACTAGATGCAGAAGTGCATGTTGTGTAAAAGATAAAGCCAACCCATGAGAAAAGGAAGAAGACTCATGGTACCTGGGATTTTGAGGAAGAGATGCATTATGGGAATCCCTGAGGTGGTATGATATTTCTTGATTATTGTTGTCAGGAGAGCATGAAAATTTTGACTATCCATTTAACTAGGTAGTTAAAATCATTTGTTTTATTTTATGTTGCTTTATGCTAAAAGAATCAATACTAAAGGGTTAAAGGAAACAAATGCATATCATAAATGTATTTTCTCTCCCAATTCCAGAGACATGCAGAAAGGTTGACTAGAAGTTCATGAAACTGTAGATGTCAAAGCTACATCCAAAGAGAATCGAGGGGCTGGAGAGAGTTCTCAGCCATTAAGAGCACTAACTGCTTTTGCAGAGGAACTGAGTTTAGTTCCAGCACCCACATGGCAGCTATCAACCATCTGTAACTCGAGTTCCAGAAAGTCAGATGCCTTTTTCGGTCCTCCATAGACATTATGTGATATAGGTGCATTTATACACATGGAGGCAAAGCATATTTTTTAAAATTTAGTTTTATTATTTTACCTCCTTCCCCACCAGCAGCCCCCATAGCACCCCAGCTGGAATCCATACATTCTTTCATCGGTATTAAGGTCTATTGTGTCAAGTTAGTTTCCCCAAGTGACCACAGTGCAGATTCATCCACTGAGGTCTATGTAGTCAGCCTACTTGAAGTTCTTTGCTTTAGGAAGACTAGCTCATCCTCACCCAACAGTTATCAGCTGCCAATATTTCTTAAACACAGATTTAGGTCTGTTACCCATTTCTCCAATTCCATGCTGTGTTATTGTCTACCCGAAGTTGCATGGGTCTTGAGCATACCGAAAAAACTGCTGTAGGTTCATATGATCAGAATCCCAGGAACTTGTTGGATTCTATCTCCGTATGGTCATACCCCTCCACACTGGCTTTTACAATCTTTTCATCCCCTCTTCTGCAATGGTCCCTGAGTACTGGGAGACTGAAAATGAATACGGTAGTCTGGTACAGGGACCCAGACTCTGCAGACTTCTAGTCCCCGTTCTTTGGCCATTTGTGGCCATTTGTACTACCGGTCCTTTATTGCATGAGGGAGCTTCATTAATGAGAATCTAGAGATTCATTTGTGTTTTCTTTACACCTTTTCTACATTGAGTGAGCTGTAGGTGTAGAGGCTGCATTGTAGACGTGCCACTTAGGCATGGGCAATTCACAGACAATGTCTGTGTGACTAATTTTAGTACTCTGTAGTAGTCTCCATCTGGTGCAGCAGAAACTTTGATAAAGGGTGACTGTATATTTAAAGACATATATTTTGTACTTATTAAAAAGTTACATCAGCCTAAAGATTTGACAGCCTTGGGGATTTCTTTAAGATCTATGACCTCTTCAGCCATGTGTATTTGACTATGATTACAGTACCACACGAGTTTCCTCCCATTGGGTGGACTCTAAGACCAATTAGGTAACCATTGATTGGCCCCAAGATAAAGGTGCCACTACTGCACCAGTGTCAAATGCTGTGCCAGTCATTGATGTGGTTATTTGGTCATGAAGCTGGTGTTGGGCCATCGAATGATGTTCTCTCTAGGCTTCTAGTATAGTACTCTCTAGAGCTATGAGAGCTAGCCTTCAGGGGAAGTGGCTTCCAGGTCAGCTTCATCTCCATTGCTCCAAATCAGGTCTGTGAAGTAGGTCCTGTCTTCAGCAATAGGGTCTTACCAAGTTCTGGGAAGCAGTCAAGGGCTGTGGCAAACTTGTGTGATTTGGGGAGTCTCCTTGGCCACCCTGGTCAATACCTCAAAGGAAGGTTTCTCCTGTCTAGCACTGTTTCTTGTTATATAGCCTTCAGCTATACACATGGACCCATGTAGAAATATTTTATGTGGAATTTTTCATTAGGTTGTTAGACCAATATCATTCTCTCTTGTGTTTTACATTATAATGGACATTTCTCTCTCTCTCATTCTCTCTCCCTCCCTCTCTCTCCCTGTATAACCTTCCCTCCATGCCATCCCCAGTTAAAGTGTCCCCATTTTTCACAGTCCCCTTGATAATACCAGTCTCCTAAGACCCCGCCCTCTTGAGCTCCTTCTTTCCCTTTATCCCCAAAGTTCCTTGTGTAACCCTCCTTCTCCCTCTGACTTTAAATGACCCCCTTTTATCTATTTCTCTGGTAGTATCACCCGTCTTCTGCTAAAAAGGAAAATCAAGTATGAGAATTTTTAGACGGTCTAAATAGAATTTAAAGGAAAAAGACATATACAAGAAAAAAATTACATTCTTGAATAACACTGTAAAAAACAGAAATGTTCAAATACAGTTTAGTGATGAACTAAGACAATTTAAAATTTATTAAATTTTGTCAATATTCTAATAGACCAGGAGAATGAATGAAGACAGATCCTCATGCAATGATCTTAAGGAAGACAGAGGAAAGATTTTAATCAGGTTGAATTTTTAAATTTATTAATTTTTAATTTTTAAAATTGATTCCAAAAATTCATACAATACATTTTGATCATATCAGACTCACTCTCCACTGTACTTCATCCCCATTAACCCCCCAGACCTCCTCTGGGACCCATTTTATGTCCTCCGTTATTAGCTGACCTTTCCTTTTAATATTTGAAAATATTTATTTATTTATTTTTGAATTTTATTTTAAAAGATCTATTGACTCCATTCCATTCCTCCCACATGCTCCTGGGGGTGAGTTCATGTCCTGGACTCTGGTCAACCAACCAAGTGTCACACTAATACGGAAAACTGACTCTCCCTTGCCCAGCATTCATAAGTTGCCAAGAGATACTCATCTAGGGCTGGGGTTTCCTGTCCACCTCTCCCCTCCATGCTGAACCCGTCTGACTTAGGTTTGCACAAATCTTATGCATGTTATCCTAAGCACTTTTGGGTTGATATCTGCAACTACTGTGCGTTGTCTACCCAGCACAGTTTCCTTGTATTTATTTACCATATCTGGGTAGTGCAATTTTTCTACTTATACATAAAATTTATATATAAATTTAAAATTTTCTTAGTTCTTCACTAAACTGTATTTGAACATTTCTGTTTTTTACAGTTTTATTCAAGAATGTAATTTTTTTCTTTTATATGTCTTTTTCCTTTAAATTCTATTTAGACCATCTAAAAATTCTCATACTTGATTTTCCTTTCCGCTTCTGCAATGATCTCTGAGTCCTGGGGGATAAAGGTGTGATATATGTGTCCCATTGAGGACTGAGCACTCCACAGTCTCTTATTCTCCACAAGTTGATCATTTGTGGGGCTCTGTGCTGATTGCCATCTGCTGAAGGAAGAAACTTCTCTGGTGAACAAGGGATGTACTAATCTATGGTATAATAAGTCATTGTGAGTCAGTTTAATATTATGTCTGTTTAGCAGAATGACAGTAGTAGGTTCTCTCTATGGCCTGTGATTGTCTAGCCACAGCTTCTCTCCCTGATAACAGTGTCAGGGAAGGACTCCCTCTTGTGAAGTAGGTCTTTCATCCAATTGGAAATTGGTTTGTTGCTCCTATAACAATCATTCCACTATTGCATTACTGGGCATATCTTGTTTGTTGCAGTTCACAGGTTTCACAGCTGGATAAGGTTAATTATTGCATTTCTCAGTCAGCAATATGCAAAGCACCTTCTAGTGTTATGAAAGCTAGCCAGCAGAGATGTAGCTTCAAGACAGTACCAGCTTGATTTCCCCTTGTTTATTCTGTGACTCAGGTATGTCTTCAGCATTAGGGTCTTACGGAAAAGTTCTGGTGGGCAATACTCAGCATTGTTTGAGGAACTTTGGGATTCTGTTAAATTCCTGTTCTAGGGTAACTACATTTAAACTTTTACAATATTGTACATTTTTAATGATTGAGAGAAGCTTCCATAGCAGGGTTTAATATGACTCTTTCAAAGACCTGTTGTGTTAATCACCCTTCTCTCACTCGGCTTTCTGTCCTACTATCCCATTGCCTACACCAGTAAACTATCGATCGCCCCTTTTCCCAGTTCTATCACGGCATCTATCTCCCCCTCATGGACCACCCCATGGCACTGTATTAATTTCTTAATTCCTAAGGATTTTCCAGTTGAAACACATTTCAACTAAAGGATGGATGATAGCCTCGGCATGAGAGGTAATATGACATTCGGTGTTCTGGGTCTAGGCTGCCTCCTTCAGAATGTTTCCAGTTCCATCCATTTGCCTGAGACTGTCCTAATTTCATTTCTCTTAACATCTGTGTATGTTCCATTGTGCAAATGCACCTCACTTTCATTATCTATTCATTAGTTGGTGAACATCTAGGTTGTTCCCATGTCCTGGCTATTGTGACTAGAGCAGCCATGAATCTGGATGAACAGGTATCTCTGTAGCAGGATACAGAGTCCTCAGAGTGGCATAGATGGATCATGTAGCAGATCTAGTTTTAGATCTCGGAGGAGCCTCCATTGATTTTCCTGCTGATCTCCCCAATTTGTGCTCCCACCAGCAGCGTTTCTTTTTCCCCACATACGCGCCAGCATTTGTCTTCAATTTTTTCTTAATTTTAGTAATTCTGACTGGGGTAAAATGAAATTATAAACTAGTTTTGATTAGTATTTTCACGATAGCTAAAGATGTTGAACATTTTAAAAGTATTTTTCAGCCATTTGTGTTTCTTCTTTAGAAAGTTCCCTGTCTAACCCCTTCACCCAATTTCTGATTGGCTTGTTTTGTTTTTTTGATGTTCTTTTTATCCAGTTATTTGCAGAGACTTGATACTAACCCTTTGTCAGAGATAGAGCTAGTAAAGATTTTTTCCAATCTGTAGGTTGCTTCTTTACTCTATTGATGGTGTCCTTAGATGTGCAGAGACTATGAAGTTCTGTGTGTCACTTATTGATCTTAATGTTTGCACTACTGGAGTTCTGTTCAGAAAGTTTTTGGGTGTACCTTAAAGTTCTAGTGTATTTTCTCCTTTTTTCTCCATCAGATTTAAGGTATCTGGACTTATGTAGAGGTCCTTGATCCATTTGGAGTTGGTGCAAGGTGAGAGATAGGTATCTAGTTTCATCCTTCTATCTAGATAGAGTTATTCAGTTTGTCAAGCAACATTTATTGAAAATGATCTTTTGTCCCATGTGTGTTTTTTGCTCTTTTGCAGGAAACTGTAACTGTGAAATTAAATCTGTGTCATTAGGTATATCTCATGGATCAGTATCTGCTTTTGTGCCTGTACCAAGCTCTATTTAGTACTTCAGCTCTGTAGTATAATTTGAAATTAGAAATGGTAATGCTTCTGACATTTCTTTTATTATTCAGGATTTTCTTGGCTGTCCTGTTTTTTGTGTGTGTGTTTCATTATGAATTTGAGATTATTGCTTTCAATTTCTGTGAAGAATTAATGTTGGAAATTTGATGGGGAATGCATTGAAGCTATAGATTCCTTTTGGAAGGACAGTCATTTTCACAACATTAATCTTACTGATGCATGACTATGGGAGTTCTTTCTATCTTCTGGGATCTTCCTCCATTTCTTTCTCCATTGTCTTAAAGTTTATATTATGCAAATCTTTCACTTCCTTGATTTTACTTATTCAAAGATATTTTATGTTCCTTGAGGTGATTCTGAAGGAGACTATATCCCTGGTTTCTTTCTCAGTATGTAGGTTATTGTTATATAGGATGGCTACTGTTTTATGTGTGATCATTTAAAATCCTAGTACTTTGCTGAATGTGTCTATCAGTTCTAGAGTTTTCTGGTCGAGTCTTCAGGGTCTTTTATAAATAGAATCATATCATCTGCAAATAAGGGTACTTTGACTTCTCCCTTTGCAATTTTCATCCCCCTTATCTCCTTCATTTGTCTTACTGTTGCACCAAAGACATCGGGTACTAAACAGGAATGTAGAGAGTGGATATCCTTTTCTTGTTCTTGATTTAATGTGAACGCTTTGTGTTTTCCTCCATTATTATGATGTTGGCTGTGAGGTTGTTGTACATTCCCTTTATTATGTTGAGATATGTGCTCTGGATCCTTAGATTCTCCATGATTTTTATCTTGATGGATGTTGGATATTGTTAAAAGCTTTTCTACAACTAATGAGATGGTTGTGTGGTTTCTGTACTTAAGTCTTTTTGTGTAGTGTGTTGTTTACTAATTTCCATATGTTGAACTGTCTGTGAATCCCTGGGATGAAGCCAGTTTGATCATGGTAGATAATATCTTTGATGTGTTCTTGTATTCAGTTTGCAAGCATTTTATTGAGAATTTTTTCATATGCATTCATCAGAGATATTGGTCTATAATTTTATTTTTGGTTGGATCTTTATTTTGATATTAGAGTAATACTAACTACATAAAAAATTTGAGCATGTGCCTCCCTTTTCTATTTTATAGAATAATTTGAGGAGTACTGATATTATTTCTTTAAAGTTACGATAGAATTCTACACTGTAACCATCTGGTCTGTAGCTCATTTTGTTGGGAGATTTTTAGTTACTGTGTCTATGTAATTCATTGTTATGGGTCTATTTAAATTTCTATGTCACGTTGACTTAATTTGGTAGGCTAAACACATAGAGATTTACCCACTTCTTTTAGACTTTTCAGTTTAATGGAGTGTAGATTTTAATGTATGCTATTCTGAATTTCCATGAGATTTTGTCTCCTTTTTCATCCCTGAGTTTATTAAAGTCCTTTCTCTCTTTCTTTTGATTAATTTGGCTAAAGCTTTGTCAATGTTATTTATCTTTTGAGAAAAAAACAATACTTTGATTCTTTGTGTTATTTTCTGCATTTCTATGTCATTAATTTCAGATTTGATTTTATTTATTATCCCATCTTCTCTTTCTGGGTATTGCTTGATCTTCATTTCCCAAGGTTTCAAGTACATTAATAAGTTATCTATAGGAGGTATCTCTAATACTCTGATGTAGGCTCTTAGTGCTATACATTTTCTTCTTGGGCCTGTCCTCATTGTATCCTCCAGATTTTGGTATGTTGTATTCTTGTTTTCATTTAATTCTAGGATTTTTAAAATTTCCTTCTTGATTTCTCTCTTGATATGACTTTTGTTCAGTAGTGTGTTGCTTAGTTTGCATAAGCGTATTCTTTTTCACAGTTTCATAGTTGTTTATATCTAGCTTCTGTCCTTTACGGTCATACAGAATGCAGAATGAGAATTTTCCTTAATTTGTGGAGATTTGCTTTGTGTCCTAATATATAGTCAGTTTTGGAGAAATTTCCATGGGCTGCTGAGAAGAAAGTGTATTCTTTGGTGTTTGGGTAGAATGTTGTGTAACTATCTCTTAGGTCTATTTAATGTATGATGTCATTTAACTCTAGGGTTTCTCTATTTAGTTCTTGTCTGGATGGCCTGTGTATTGGTGAGAATGCGGTGCTGATATCACCCACTCTCACTGTGCTGGAGTCAACATGTGATTTTAGATCTCCGAGTTTCATCTAGAAATTGGATGCCACTGTTTATGGTGCATATTATTTTAAGACTGTAAGTTCTTTTTGGTGGATTTTTACTTTAATGAGTATGATGTGACTTTCTCTGTTCTTTCTGACTGGGTTTTATTTTGAGGTCTACTTTGTTAGATGTTAGAATAGCTACATCTACTTGCTTCTGAGTTCTGTTTGCTTGGAATAACATTTTTCATCCTTTTAGCCTAAGGTGGTTTTGATCATTGGTGGTGAGGTATGTTTCTTAGAGGCAGCAAATTGATGGATCTTGTTTCCTAACTCTAGTCAGTTTGCGCCTTTTTACTCGGGAGCTGAGACTACTAATATTGAGAGACATTCTTGACCAATGTTCATTCATTCCTGTTATCTTGGTGTTGTGTTGTTTTCTTAGCCCTCTTTTGTTAACTTTTTTGGATGAGTTGACTCTTTTTGCCCTCTTGAGAGTTCTTTCTCTTCAGACCAAAGTATTCCATAACATATGCTCTATAGAGCTGTCTTCATGAACATAAATCCCTTAAATTTGTTTTTATAATGAAAGATTTTCCTTTCTCCTTTGATAACCAGTTTACCTGGGTACAGTAGTCTGAACTTGAATCTGTCCTTTCATGACTGGGATGACAGTGTCTCCTGCCCTTTTTGCTTTTATGGTCTTCCTTGAAAAGTCAGCTGTGGTTCTGATGGGCCTGCCTTTATATGTGACTTGATCTTTCTCTTTCATGGCTTTCAATTTATTTTCCTTGTTGGGTACATTTAGTGTCTTCACTATTAAATGACATGGGGGATTTTTTTGGTCCTGGCTACTTGGTGTTCTGTATACCTCATGTACCTTGATAGGTGACTCTTTCCTTAGTTTAGGAAGTTTTCTTCTATGATTTTGTTAAAAAATATTTTCTAGGTTGAGGCTGGAAAGATGGTTCAGTGGTTAAGAGCACTGGCTGTTCTTGGAGAGGATCTTGGTTTGAATTCCAGCATCCACATGGTAACTAACAACTGTCTGTAACTTCCGTTCCAGGGGATTCAATGCCCTCTTCTGTCCTCCGAGGGCACTGCACAACACAGGTGCATTTATGTACATGCAGGCAATACACTGATACACATAATATAAGAATAATAAATAAAATAAAATACATATTTTCTGTGTCATTGACCTGGATTTCTTCTCCTTCTTCCATACCTATGATTTATAGATTTGGTCTTTTTGTAGTGTCACAGATTTCCTTAATAGTTTGTTCCTAGATTATTTGTTTTTGTTTTTTTTTTCTAATTTTTACTTGAGTTTTGTGTATTTCATGTAATAGATATTAATCAGACCCCCTTCCTATACGCACCCTCGTAGCACCTCTCTCCCAACAAATTTCACGCATTCTGTCATGCCTATTAGGTTCTTTCTGGTCAAGCATCTGTACCCAGATGTCCTTCAGTGCAAATTCATCCACTAATGTCTAGTCAACATACCTAGAGTCATCCTCTTAAGGAAGATCTACCCTCCTTCACCCCACAGTAATCATTTGCCAATAGCTCCTTGGCTAGTGTCGGGGCCTGCTGCCCATTTTCCCCGTTCCATGCTGCATTTCTGTCTGACTGAGTTGACAGTGCTCTTTTGCAGGCTGTCACTATTATTGCAAATTCATATGAGCAAATTCCCAGAGGCCAGAAAGCCTCTGTGTCCTTATGTCCAATCCTGGCTCTTACAATCTTTCTGCTCCCTCTTCCACAATGGTCCCTGAGCATGGGTGGGTGAGGTTTAATATAGGGACTTATTAATATAGGTCTTATCCAGGGACACATATGCTACAGTCTGTTGTTTTCTAAAACTTAGCGAGTTGTGGCCTTCTGTGTGTGTCACACCCTGTTGTATAAGGAAGCTTCTCTGTTGAGAGTTGAGAGATGTATTAGGATTCACTCTACTCCTTGTTTCACTGTGTTCCATGAGCCTTAGAGAGGTTCCACTGGAGATGTGCCACTTAGGGTTGAGCATCTCTCAGACATGTATTCTCTTTGTGTGACCTTTTGTGGAACTCTATTTTAAGAGACTCCATCTGTTGCAAAAAGATACTTCTTTGATGAGTGGTGTATGGTATACTTATCTGTAAATAGAAGGATATCTGTTTAGTCTTCAGTAAGAAATTTCATTTCTCTAGAGATGTAATAGAGATAGGGTTTTCTCTGTGGTTTATGACCTCTCCAGCCATGTGAACTTGACTATATTTACATTGCCACCTGAGGACCCTTCCATTGAGAGGGCTCTAAGTCCAATTAGATAACTGTTGACTACCCCCTAAATAAAGGTGCCACTAATGCACCAGTAGAGATAGTTTACTGTGCCAGTTGTTGTGGTAATTAGGCTGGGTTACTTTAGATTTGACTTTGACTGAGAGAGCCACTTTCCCAACCTAGTCTTCAAAATTTGATGTTCTCTGTTCCATTTCCTCCTATCCCGTTTTGATCCTTTCCTCTTAGTTTTCTGTTTGAGTTCCTGAAATTTTCATTTCTTGTTTTAGTTCATCTTGGCTTTTCTTCAGAAATTCTCTTTACTGAATTCAAATGTCATGTCTTGAAGTGCTTTACTTATTTGATTAAATTGTTTGTGTTTGCACATTCTTCAGTCTTTCATTCATGTGCTCTGTGAGTTCCTTGTACCTATTTATGAATGCAGTTTTGAAATCATTGTCTTGTGCATCAAAAAAGTTTCCATTCTCAACAAGCATTTTAATGGGTAGGATTAGTTTATAAATGAGATTGTTATGGTTACTTCTGTGTGTGTGTGTCAGGGGGGTGTGTATGTGTGGGTGTGTGTATGTGTGGGTGTGGGTGTGTGTTTATGAGACCTAGGCATCTGGTCTTATGTTTGTGGCAGTGTCTCTTGCTATGGGTAGATAATCTCATCCTGTTGAGTGGGTGTTTGTATCTTTGTTGTTTCCCCAACTTGTCAGGTTATGGTTTAGCAGAGTGATGCTTGGTGTTCAGTCTAGGAACCACTTGTTAATGTGTGAATGTGGTGTAAGGAGTCTCAGTTCAGCTACAGATAGGTACAACTTCTAAGTCACAATTTCCAGGATAGACTTCACATGATCCTGGAGCATCAGGTGGGGTACAGGGCGTCTAGGTGAGCAGGTTGGCTGATAGGTCCCTCACTGTGGGAGTTTCCAGGTCTGGAGTGTGCATGGATTGAAGAGATACAATCAGATCTGAGAGCTGAGGAGGTGGGGGATGGGGAGTCTTGGGATTAGGCTTTATCAAGAACCTATGGGAGCTTGCAGGTCTTAGGTATGTACAAATCCAGTGGATCAAAGCAGGCCTGAGAGCTGAGAGAGTGGGATACAGGGACGTCTTTAGGTACAGAATTTACCCACCAGGCTGCGGGGAGCTTATGTGTCTGGACTATGCACATATTCCAGCAACCTGAGTATGCCTCAGTTGAATTTTTTAATTTAATTTTTAAATATATTGTGTGTATGTTTTTGTATTGGTGCATATGTGAGTACGGGTGGCCACAGAGGCCAGAAGAGGACATGGAATCACCTGTTACAGATGGCTTCTTAGCTTCCTGATATGAGTAGTGGGAATTAAACTCAAGGTCTGCAAGGACAGCAAGGGCTCTTAAACATGGAGCATTTTTGTGTGATGAAAAATTTTTAGAAGACTTGAAGATAATGTATAAAATCTTAATGTTTCCTACAAAATTCCCATAGCAAATATCACATTCAGTAAGACTAGTATGCAAGGTATAATCCAGATTGCTCAGTATAATATTTAGGACTTGAATATTTAAGAAAACTATGTAATTATTTTTGAGGAAGCAATCTTAAAAGCAGATACAGGCAAACATTATAGTTTTGCTTCATTCATACATATTCTGTATGTATGTCTGTTTCTGAACATTTTATCTTTTCTGGTATTTTTTATGGGGAATTTGGAGATACATTTGTTTTCCCACAAACTTCACCAGGTGTTTCTTTTTTTATAAATAATTTTAATTTATCCTTTGAGAAGTTTATATACGACTATACTATGTTATGACCATATCCAATCCCCATTTCCTTCCTGCACACCTTCCTTCCAACTTTATGTCATAGATAAATAGATAGATGATAGATAGATAGATAGATAGATAGATAGACAGATGAGATAGTGTTGCCCATATGACATGTTTATGGGTTTGGGGCCATTCCTTGGAGCATGGGCAACCTATCAAGTCCATACTCTCAAAGAACAGGAGACATCATGTAGACATCAAATACTAAAAGCTACTCGTCTATGGGTGAGGCCTCCTATGCTCTCCTCCCACCCAAACTGGACTTTTCTTTGCTCAGAATTTCTGTAAATATTTAGGATTAGTGTTTCCTGTGACTCAGTGCTCTGGGGGTCTTTCACTATCGTTTGCACATGCTTATGTATTTCAATGTGTGTTTGGGGGGATTACATTTTTTGTTGCTTGATTTTGTTCGTATGAGGAGATGCCACTCATTTGCAGAAGAGATTATTTTAAACCTCTGTGTGGCTAGGGAGTTGGTTTAATGGGCAAAGTGCTCACCATGTAGATATGAGGACCTGAACCACAGAACCCATGTGAAGCTGGGCATGGACATACACACACACACACACACACACACACACACACACACACACACACCTGCAATTCCAGTGCTCCTACAATGAGATGCGAGGTGGAGACAGAGGATACCTCAGAAACTTTCAGGCCATCTAAACTCGGGAACTCAGAGGCGAACACCAGAAAGACCCTGTCTCTAACAAGGTAGAAAGAGAAAACAAATAGGTGAGGTTGTCCTCTGACTTATCCACAGGTACCATGGCATGTTTGTTCTTGCACTCACACATACAAACACACACACACACACACACACACACACATATATATATATATATCATGCATACACACATATTATGCTCCCCCCCACAAAATCTCCTATAATGACCATATATAATTTTCAAAACAACTCCATGTTCTCAGTGTTGCCTTTTCCTTTTCGTGCTTTGAACAGTGCTTAGAAAGTTCTTTCAGCTTTCTGCATGACTTTCATCTAGATGGTTTTACCTATTTGATCTATTCGTGGGTATGGTTGTATATGAGTGTGGGCACATGTATGTTCACTGTGTGTGTATGGCAGTCAAACTGGGTTTCAGTCTTCACCATCCACCTTGTTGGAGACAAGGGCTCTTTGTTGTCTTTGTTGCTCACTGTGGAGCATAGCAAGCTCTCTGGCCTGTGATCCTGTGGGTAGCCTCCTGTGCCAGGCTCTGATCTTGCAGTAAGCACACCAGAGTTACAGATGTGCCTGACTTCACCCAGATCAGCGTGAGTTCTGTGGATTCAACACAGGTCCTCATGTTTGTGTAGTAAGTGCTTTCACTCAGTGAGCCATCTCTCCAGCCTTGGATGGTTTTATTTTTATGTCAGGTATTTCCTCCTTTTAGCACATTTCGTGTTCTATGAAATTACTCATTCTGCATTGGACTCCTCAGATATTTTTCTTTAGTTCTCAGTTCATGTTGCTGAGCATTTTAATTTCTTGAGTTAGAAACCTGTAAGATCTTAGTCTGTTCCATGGAAACATTTCTGTTCTGTTTTGTTATTACCCATTCTGGTATCATTTTCTTTTAGATTTGCATCTGGTAACTGAAAGGGCATCTGGGAAAGGTCTTTCTAGATCATTGTTTGCTTGTGAATAGCTTTAGGTTTTTATCAGAGAATATAGTATTCAAGAGGGTGGGAAGGTAAGGAAACCTTGAGACCTGACACTGAGAACAAACGTTCAGGGATCCTGGCAGCTGCAGGCAGGCAGAGGAGATCTGAAGTGTTGTCCTAGTTTCCTTTCTGTTGCTGTGACAAAACAGTGACCAAAAGGAACATAGGTCAGGAAGGGGTTTATTAGATCTACAATTCTAGCTTTCACTACTGGAGGGAAGTCAAGACAGGAACTCAAGCAGCTGGTCACATCAAATGCACAGTCAAGAGCAGAGAGAAACAAAAGAGACCATACTAGCTGTTTGCTAGCTAGCTTTCCTCTAGCTTTGGCCTGCCTTGCCTAGCTCAGGAAGCCTTGCCCAGGGGATGGTGCTGCCCACAGTGAGCTGGGTCCTCCTATATTACTTAGCAATCCAGACACTCCCCCTCCACATGCCCACAGGCAAACCTGATTTAGCTAATTCCTCAATTAAGGCTCTCTCCTCTGGTGATTCGTGGCTGTGGCAAGTTGACATTTAAAACTACCCAGCATAAGCTCTGACTATGGCCATCAGTAAGAAGTAGCTCTTCTTGGGAATGCAAAACCAATCTTTGACTTAATTTGAAGAGAAAGTAAAGATGACCATTTGGGGATAAGTTAACTACGGGGTCTAACACCAGCATCGTAAAAACTCATTCTTCAGAAACCTATAGACACTTAATTCTCTGGTATTTCAATACCTGAGCCTAGGAGGAGGGTGGACAAGCCTGGCTCTGGTAAGCCCTCTGGATTTGAATTAAATCTCTTATTACACTGTCAAAATGAGAAACGAAACTTTGGAAGAGATCAACTTGGCCACCGTGAAAGGAGGACTTGAAGAAGTGATTTCCTGTTAGTTTGGACTCAGATTCCTTAATCTTAATTCAGGCATAGTGCGGTCCAGTTCATTGCCTTTCAGCTGTATGTTTCAATAAAAAATTACAGCTTTCCAACAGACACCAAGTAAACACTTCCATCGAGAAGAAAGAGGCATGCTTCACGTGGGAAGGATGAACATGTTGTCATGACAACCAGGACGAGTGTGTTATTACATGGCTGAATTGAATGCTATCCAGAGATCCTGAGCTCTGTGGTCTTGGCTGGAATTCTGTGAAACAGTCTCATGTCTTAGATCTTTAAGTTCACAGGAAATATAGAAAACATGGGTGTTGTGACACATAAAGGATAATCAATGATACACACTCTTTCATTTTCATTTTGATATCTGATTCTAAACAGTTAAATACTGGTGTATGCCAGAGACCACTAGAGCATCATTTACTCTTATTGTTGTGCTAGAGGGACACGGGCCATTAAAACCCCTCATTTCACAAGCCTTGATGTGTGCTGAGCTCTGAAGGGCCTGTGAAGAGTGGTCCAATTGCTGAGGTTTCCAAGAGGAGAAAAAAGGAGCTAGGTTCTAATCCGGATACTAAATCTGATCAATCAGATCAGAGTTTCGCTGGCAAAGCCCAGGGGCATAGCTCTAAGGTTTGGGTTCCAAGTTCTTCTCTTCCGTCATTGGGACTGAGTTTTAAATGTGTTTAAATTTACTCCATCCAAAAGCGCTCTTCACACGGTTTGACCAGGCTTACTTTAATATAATTATGATTTTAAAAAAGATTATTGCTTGGATTAATATTAAAATTTTTTAATGATCTAATTTTTATCTTTTAACCTGTAAGCAAATTAACTTCAGCCATAAAAATCTTCAAATCTCACAACTGGGCATTAACAGAAGCCTTGTATAAGGATGAGAGTCAAATAGGGTAGTTTGTACTTTCCAAAATGGTCTCTGAATGATTGCTTGTAGCAATGTAGTGGTTCCCAGGAGCCTAGAATACTGTGTGGCCTGTGTCTCACATAGATTACAAGGAGCCTCTAGGTGGGAAGTGTCTTACCTTATTTCATGTGCTATGGAACTGCAAACAGACACAAAGATGTACCACTGCCCCTAGCCTTTAGATAGTTGCTATGGATTCAAATTCAGGGCCTCATGTTGGGCAGAAAGCACTTCACTGACAGAATCGTCTTCCCAGTAGACTTTGATTTGCTGTCCTATGTGGTTTTTGAAGGATATTACATAATTACAAGTATATTCTGTTTTGCACTGGAGTAAATTGTTGGCTTTTTTTCTCTTCTGTAAAATGATCTTTCTTACTTGCTTTCTAAGCTGAATGAACAAAATTGTCACTAATTATCACTAAATCCTGTGAGCCAAGTGAATGCTTTCTTATGGATTCCAAATTCATTGAGATATTTGTTAACAGTTAGAGAAAATAACCAGGAAGTGGAGAAATAATATGAAATATCGTATTGCTGGTGTTCTTATATCTATGGCAGTTATTATGGTTATTTTTGTCTTTTCATATGGGAATTAGGGAGTTGGAGATATAGCTCAGTGGTAAGGTGCTTGCCTAGCATACAGGAGGCCCTAGGTTTGCTCCGAAGCTCTATAAAATAAATACAGACATCTGAAAACTTAGGATGACCTACAAGTTCTGGAGTCAAGTCAGGGAACAGAACTAAGAATATAACCGAGGATGAAAGGCATTAGATGTGCCCAGGATAGATGGAGAAATCGCAGTCTAAGACACATTCATAACTCACATTTGGGGAGTGAGTGTTGAAAAGGATCTTTTCATATAGCTATGTCTTACCTGCTACTCTTTATGTATATGCCACGTTGGCCTCAAACTTACAGTTAGCATCTTGCATTACCCTCCTGGGTGCTTAGATTACAGGTGTATACCGCCATGCCAGGCACTAGCCTACTTGTTAAGAATCTGTCTGTAGTGTCATTGATATGTAGGTAGATCAGTCCCCCATAAAGGCAAGAAATAGAAAGGATAAAAAGTGCAAATGTGAGAAGAGGAGTGGCCACTACAGTATGGGAAGTCAATCATGTAGGCCTGTGAGCCTCAGTGATACGTAAATACAGATCCCATTTTACCTGATTTTAAAGACATTGTTCATTCCGGTTTTCCTGATTATGAAGTGGGCAAGGGACATTATACCAGAGAGAGACCTGATGACAATGATCTTTGTCTTGAGATCTGAGGAGACTTAGCCAGTGTGATTCTTTCGCTTCATGAAAGCATCCCTTGCTCACACAATCGTGTGCAGGTTTCCACAGACAGATCCTTCATTCATGTGGCCAGTCCTCTCATTTTCCCATTGTATACTCCTGCTCTTCCACTTTGAAGCCCCCCTGCTGTCAAAATCAGAACATCTCTGTGTTTACAATAATGCATTGAGTTTTATTCATCTCTGGGTAATATAGCCCGGGAGGGAATCTTTGTATCATTTAAGTGCTATCTGGCTATCCCAGCGTAAGAAAGGAGACATGGAGGCTTGTTGTCTGGGGAACCTGAAAATGATCCCGGTTGCTTTGACTTGGAAGGCAGCTGTTTGCAGGGTTACCTTTCTCAGGAAGAGCTTTAACTATTTCTAAAGGACACATAGATCTGTTTGGTCTGACACCATGCTATGCACCAGCCAAAGGCACAATGCAACCAGTGTCGGAGTCCACAGTGTAAAGGCGTGATCAAATGAAGGAGACTCAAAAACGGAATACAGTGGTCCTGGAAAGGCACATCCTGCCTTCATGTGCTGTTCTGAAGAGGTATTTTTAAAACTTAGAAATGGACTGAATTCAAATCCATTTTTGCATTTTAGGGAATTTCTGACTATTGGAAACAACATGAGTTTTCTGTCTAAGCACTTTGTTGTTTATGTTGAACTCAGAGAAACTATCCAAAGGCAGCTATGGCACTTCCCACCCTGAGCCTACTTCTGTCCCAGAGTGCACAGCTGTGCCTGGCGATCATGAATTTCTTCTATGATCCACTACATATTTGATGAAAGTCCGCAATAGCATGGCATCAGCAATGGTTTGAGTTTGAATAGTGAAAGCAAAGGACCTTAAAATCCTGCATGAAAGAGACAAAAATATTACAAAGGAGACTCTGAGAAGCTGTGACAGTTTAGGTAAATACAGTCATAGATATAAATATAGACATGTACTTCTTTGCCCCACTTTAATATAGACCATGTAGTGTTTGTTTTTTAATTTTTAATTTTATTTTGCGTGTCTTCATTATTTAAGGCCCACTCTTTGTAAGTGTTAAAATATTTTATTCCATTTTTAGGGTATGTGGGGAGCACATATGCCATGGCATGCTTGTGGAGGTCAGAGGGCAAAACACGAGGCTGCATATCCCCCTTCTACCATCGTAGGGATCGAAATCAGGTTGTCAGGCTTAGCAGCAGGTATTTCCCCTCCAAGCCATCTTAAAAATACTTTATATTCTGTGTGGGGAAAGACACCTTCCTTCTTCTGGATCCCAGCTAGTCACTCTGAAAATCAACAACTTTCCCTAACCGACTGCCCAGAGAGATTACTCACAATCTCACAAAATGGATATTTTGCAATGTGGCTTCAACCGCCACCATCATCACCGTGTGATCAGGGACAATGATGCATTTTTAGATGGTCTTTATATGCACAATTGGCTGACAGTACCTGCATTCTCCAGGCAGTAAAGATGGATGGGTTGTCATGTGAAACAATTTTTGTTAGTTTTAATTATTGTTGGGCCATGTCTTCCAATTTTACCTTTAAGCAAAGGCCTTGTTTTATTTTACTTTCTTTTTCTTTTTGCTAAAGTTGGAAATCCAGGGTCTAGTGCCTGTTAGCAAGCACTCTTCCACTAAACCACAACTAAGCCCAAAGTTCTTAGTTTCATTTCATCAATTACTCTTTGCAATAAAGTCCTCCTCCTCAGGGTTCCCATCTCAACATAGGTGTCCAGTGATCCTTCCTTCCTCACTTCTGAGAACATTTCCAAGATAAATCAATGCTGACATCTCTGTTGCCAAAGCACGTCAGAGATTATCTTTAGGAGTCCTGAAGAAGTAAATTCTGAAGAGCTCACTTCTGTTTTCCTTACTGAACTGGTACAGACATCCTTAACACAGACATCTACCAACATCAACAATGTAATAGGCTCCGAGAATCTTAGAGATAGAGAAACTAAGTACTCTACTTACAAGAAAAGTGGAAGGAAACATAGGAGTATATGTAAATTTGGATATGCACACATACAAACACCTGAGTGTGCCAAGGACTTGTGGGTAAACACCATTAACCTAAAGTAAAATGTGCACTAGAATAAATGTGTACTAGGTGGCATCTTATGTACCATGTAAATTCTGAATTTTGAAGGAGTTAGGAATTGTCACCCTAGGGAAAATCCCCAGAAACCTCAGAAGTCTGGAGCCTACTTTTTCCTCCGAGTAAGAAGAGACCATTACCCACTATGGGGAAAAAAATCCGTTTAAGATTCTCACCAAAAGTCAAGGGCTGGGAAGAGGAGGGGTGGGATTTTGACACTCTAGGACCCCTCATGACATTTCAACCATTCCTAACACAGGAGAGGAGGTGACAAAGGGTGAGACACGTGGGGCCAAGGAAGGCCCCATTGTCACCATGGGCAAAGGGCCTCTTCAGAGATCTAGTGTTCCCCAGGTCAGGGGAGGCTTGACTTCAGTTCTGAGGAGAAGTGTGACTCCAGAAGTCACTGTGCTCCTTTCACCCACACCACCAGCATACGTTTAGGGGCGTAACAGTGTTTACATTCCCATCTGGGGCACCACATAATCTCTAATCCACAGGCTAGTCTATTGATTGTCATGTCTAATAGCACTTCTGTGTTCTGATCAAATCATTTTCTCTTTGAGGCCACCATCCTTCTTGTTGCTCCATACTGGGGAAGATACATCTCTGAAAGGAGGCTGCTTCCTAAGCCACAGGCTGCAAGCTGTGGGTATCTGAGGAGACTGTGCCAACACTCTAATACCCCCACAGAAGAATATCCCCCATACAAGAATGCCACTTGTAGGGTTGGCATTCTGTTGAGATGAGATTTTGAGTAAAGGTTCCTTCATTCTATATCCTCTCTCAGATGACATGAAGGATTTCTGTTTATTTGGACACTGTCCCACAGTGTCCATAAAGCTCACCCTTAGCTATGAGCAAAGTATCTTCTGCATCATTTCCTGTCTCCCTTGACAGTGGGAACCTCCAGTGCGTAAGTACTGTGACTACATGTTTGTATTCTCCCAAAATGTGTCTGTTGAAATTCTGCTCTCCACGGTGATGGCATTGGAATGGGACCTTGTGAGTCAACTAGGTTTATATGAGGTCCTAGGATGGAGCCCTATAGAAGAATCAATGCCTTTAGGAGACAGGACACCTCTCAACACACATGCACATCTAGGAGCATTCTGGCAGGATGTGACACAAATAGAACCTCATGCAGCAGCCTGTGGTGGGCATCTGAACCCACAAACCAGCTTGAGAATCATGAGAATCTGCGGGTTAGTGTGTCAACCAAGGTGAGAATCAGTGATAGCATCAACTAACTAAGACAGAAAGGGTTTGAGTCTCTGATTCTGACATTTTAAAATTTTTATTTGTTGTCTTTTGAGTAAGGGTCTCACCTGTCAGCACTGGCAAGCCTGGAAATCACTTATGTAGTTGAGGCTGGCCTCAAACTCACACCTAAGCCCCCTTTGATCCTGACTGCTGCGATTAAAGGCACGTACCATTATACCCTGCCGCGCATCATTCTCGGGCAACAGAACTTTCTACTTCAGAGACCTTGCTGAATATGGATGAACATCATCATTCATTTGTGGTGACTTCTGAACTTCTTAATATTGTTATGCAGTAATCTATTGGGAAATTCTTGAAAATAAAATGCCATTTAATCAGTAGTATTTTCCCATATCATTTGTGTGTGCGTGTGCACATACATGGATGGCGTGATATGTCTGTGATATTCAGAGAAATCCTGCTCAAGTTTGTTATCTCTTTCCACAATATGGGTCCTCGGGATCGAACTCAGGTTGTCAGGCTTGCAAGCACCTTCACCCACTGAGCATTTTCTGGCTTGATTTCCCCATTTCTAACAAGCCAATTTACCAGGATTGGGAGATAAATAATCTCTGAGAGTCACATCATCAAAGCTCTGGTTTCACATTCTAAAACAAAGTAATTAGTGTAAGTGAATGTTCAGTTGCAGGGGCTGTGGGCATTAAAGTGTTTGTGAACCACTTACAGTTAGAGGCACTGGGTCAGCTGTGAGGTTTAATTCTGGGAGTCAGCAGGGAAGTGGGAACCTTGGAAGGAAGACATCTGAATGGGGAACATTGTAGGCGGGTCGTAGCTGCGTATTCATTAGTCTTCCAGCACTGGAGGGACGGGCTGGAGGAGGAAGAGGGGACACAGTGGGTGGAGCATAATGGGGACACTAGGGAAACATCTGCGGAAGTGGAGAGAGGAAGGATCGTCAAGACAGAACTCAGGTCATCAGGTAGAATGCTAGTGCACACAAAGAGTACCTGACCTTTACAGCTGGAAAATGAGTTGACTGAAGAATGAAGAAAAGAGGAGGAGAAGAGAAGAGGAGGGCGTTTCCGGGTGGGCAGTGATTACGGAAGAGTCTCCTGTCCTGACGGCATTTACACACAAGCACGGAGACATCGGAGGGCCAGGCACATGGCATGCCACTCAGCCAAGGGTGTCAGTGAGGTGACCCCCACACGGAGAAAAGCCAGGAGACAATCCAGGAGAGCTACGTGAGGCCTAATCAGATCCATCTATGGCAGCAAAGCTCTGGCAGCTCCACATGAGCCAGGGCAGGAAGTGTAACAGGATGCGGGTGGTGAGACCTGGGATTGTCCTGGCATCTGAAATCAGAAATGCAGAAATCGGGCCCCAGACTTGAGGAATTGATTCCGTTGTAAAGAGAAAACATGAAGCAAACTAGTGCGAAAGAGGATATAACACAGAAACGGTAGCTGACGGGGAGGGATGATGTCCTCAGCATGAGGAAAAAGAGGAGTGAGGACTGATGGACAGCCAGGAAAAGGAATGTGTGGTTTAATTTGAATTTTCTTTTAAAAAATTCAATCAAACAGTGAGATGATAAGTAGACAGAATGCAACCCGTGTTCTGTGGCGACAGAAAGAGAAACTAAAAGAGAAGAGAGAAAGGTAAAAGCAATTTAAAGCCACACCAATAGTGCACAGTATCATACAGGTGTGCAGAGCTGCAGGCTTGATGGCAGGTACTGAGGTCTTGCCTAAGTCAGTGCACAAGAACCTGACTTCCAGGCTTTGTGATTGCTGTATGAACACAGTGTGACGTGGCTGCTTCTTAGGAAGGACGAGAGGATTTTGCATGGAAGAACTAAGAAAAGAACCAAGCTTTCTTGGCGGCGAAGCTACACAGAAAAAATAAAAACAGTACAGTCTGTCTGGTAGATATTAATTTGATACAAATATGGAACTTCAGTGTGGACAGTTAAAGAAACTAGAACAGAGCTGAATCATAGGAGACAATGTGCATTTAGTGGTTTCAGAGCTCCAAGGAGGAGCGAGGGAGGTCAGCTGCTGAAGTTTGTGGGCAGAGCTGAGAGTCTTAGAAGTCACTGAGACTGGGTCTGTCTCTCACTCACTTGATGTAGATGACTGAGTCAGGTGAGACTTGAGAGAGGACCATCCAAGTGTCGTGAACTTCTGTGTTCATCAAAACCTGCCAGGACTAACATGTTCCTCTGAGAACCCTGGAAACAAAAGATACCTCTCTGATGCTTAAAGACATTCTGGATAATCAGAAAGATATAGCTTGAACTCAAATTAACTTCTCCCATCATTTTCTTTGCCTTTCAGGTTAATGCCCAAACCAACGATATCCATGAGAACAGAGACTGTGTGATGGGAAGGAAGTTTTTGAGGTGCCTGCTGAAATATTTAAGATGTGTGTGTGTGTGTGTGTGTGTGTGTGTGATAAAGAGGGAACATGTATGCCACATGCCATTGCCATTGTGTGTGTGTGGAGGTCAGAGGACAACTTTTGGTAGTCAGTTCCTCCTCTGCCTTGTTTGAGGCAGGGTCTCTCTTATGGTTTCTGCCCCTGCCCCAGGCTGTCCCAAGAACTCCCAAGGGATGCTCCTTTCTCCACCTCTCTCACCATAGGAATGCTGGCATTACAAATGCATACTACCACTTCCAAACTCAGGTCATCAGGCTTGCCTACAACTACTTTTATATACTAAGCTATCTCCCTGACAACCCAGACTGCTGCTTTTTTAAAAATTGTGTGCATTCAATTCACTTTATTTATTCAAACAATTTCTAATTTGTATTCATATCTCAAAGTACACACAAAACATTTTAATTATTTCTAAACCTTCAGAGGATGAGAAGAAATCAGACATGATGTGGGCTCTGTAGAATTGGTGTCCTGCCTGAGCTTGTATTTCTGAGCATGGTGCCTACTAGGACTCCAGCACTGATGGGAACGGAGCTGGCTCCCAATCTTCTTGATAAATATTCTGCTCACAGAACCTACCTCTTAGTTCTTTACAATTCCAACAAGTCTCTCCTGCAGTTTTCAGAAGTGAATAGCAGTGACACCTCAGTAATTTTAGTCTGGCAGGACACACTTGCATGTGTTCTAAGATAGAGCTTAGGTCACCATCAAATCCTGGCTTACTATTAGACCCTCAGTGTCCAGGAAAGATGGGACCATAGGTGACAGGCCTGCAGTGCCTGGGTCATGTCCATCCTGGTGAGACAGCACTATCTCAGGGATCTGGGTGATTTTCACTGCACACCATTGTCCTGGACCCCATTAGTACAGATACAAGGTGACTGTGGACTTGAGGGACTGTTCTGTTCCAAAGGGCAAGTCATTCTGAGGGTCTCTAGCATCTTCCAATGGAGATTCCATATGGGATTTGTAGTAGTCACCTCTAACTTCTGTCCTTACCTGCTGAAGTTGCCTGGGGAGTGAGTGGATCCCTTGAATCCAAGCTGTGCCTACTTGGGGGCTGCTCCAGTAGTAATCAGAAAAGGGGCAGAAAGCAGAAAGAGCCACCACAGCAGTATTATTAAGACCCTGGGCTTGCATGAAGCAGACTACCCTAACTGTGGCTGTAGTGTTTGAACCTAAAAGATGTGTACCGGTCTTTGGGAAGGTGCTGGAGTTAATTTGGCTGGCCCCCAACTTCCCCACAATGTAATGAGTCTGTTCTACCTGCAAGAAAGTTTCTGATTATGTCCTGAATTTTAATTACGAAACTTACATTGTTTGATCAGATATTCAACCCGAATCTTCAATACTGACCATATGCCTTTATTTCGATGTTTATTTGTTTGTCCTCTACATTAGTGAATTAATATTTCACAGTTCTACTAATTGTAATCACCAATGATTTAATTTTCATAAATCTTTCAGGTTTTCCTTGATCACACATCACCAGTGTTTGCCTGTTTTCAGTTACACCCACTGCCCTTCCTCAAAGCCGTGGGTCCCATTTTCAAAGACTAACTGCTTTGTCTCCTGCTGAGAATGACAAACATGATCTTTTAAAATATCAGTTTCATTCCTGTATCAAACTATTTTCCTATGCATGAGCTGCTTCTGAGCCATCAAGACAATGCTCCTTTTCTATTTTTATGATTAAGTTTGAACAACTAAGATCTTTGCAATGAATATATTTTCACAGGAATAAAACTCACATAGCACCGCTTTCAATAAAAAATGATATTTGGAAATTATGTACTGTCTATGGTACAGAAGCACTACTGGATGTTACACAGTGTTAATACAAGCAGATAATGCTCACATATCTAAAATATGATCATAAAGTCTGTATACATATGAGGTATGCATATAACACACCTTTGAGTGAAACTAGAAGACTGAAAAAGGAGACCCATTATGGTGGGAGCTTTAATGGCCAATTTGACATGATCTAGAACCACTTGGGGAGAGAGTCTGCTTGGGTTGGCCTGTGGGGCTGTTTCTGGGAGACTGTCTTAATGGCTATGTAAAAAGTCAGCTGTGTCTAGCAGTACAGAAACAGAGCTAAGCACAAGTGAGCGAGCGGGCAGGCATGCATTCGTTCTTTCTCTGCTCTTGACTCTGGGTGTAATGTGACCATCTGTCTCAAGTTCCTCTCACTGGGACCTTCCTGGCAGCAATGAACTACAGTGTAGAACTGTGAGCTAAAATAAACACTTTCGCATCCAAGTTGTTTTTTGTCAGAGGATTTTATCACAGCATCAGAAAGTACACTAGAATATCGATCATACTCGGAAATGCAGAAGGTGAAAAGGGTTTTTGGCGTGGTGGGGAGAAAGCAGGAGTGTATTATTTCTTCATATTTTTCTCTCACTCCTCCCATGATTTTTTTGGAATTTAGAAAACACCCACTTTTGAAAGTGAAATATAAGTGGGTTTCAGTGGCGTGATCCCAGTGTCAGTTGATTGCTGGAGAATGGAAACTGGAGAGGGGAAGTTTTCTAGTTTGAACTCTATTTTATTCTATATTATTTCATGTGTGTGTGTGTGTGTGTGTGTGTGTGTGTGTGTGTGTGTATGTGCATGTGTGTGTGCTGCACGTGCATGTGGTGTAGTGTACGAGCCCCTCTGTGTGGGAGTGTGTGCACCCCTGCATGTACAGAGGCCAGAGAAGATCAGGTGTCATGCTCCATCACTCTTTGCCTAATTTCCCTGGCACAGGGTCTCTCCTTGAGCCTGGACCTAGGTTAGAGGCCAGCAAGCACCAGAGGTCACCCTGCCTCTTCCCCCACAGTGCTAGGGTTCTATAGGCATAGCATGTCACCTGTGGCACTTTGAATGAGCCCATAGGCTCATGTATTTGAATCTTGGTCCCCAGTTGATGTTTTGGAAGGTCATGGACCCATCAGGAGGTGGAGTTTGCCTGGAGGAAGTATGTCACTAGGGGGTGAACTTTGAGAGTTCATAGCTTTGTTCTGTTTCCAGTTTGTTCTCTCTGCTTTCTGTGATTAAAGACTTGGGCTTCCTGCTCCTGTGGCCAGGCCTTGGGCTTGATGCCAGCCACCCTGCCATCATGGATTCTACCCTGTATCCTTAATGCAAAGTAAACTCCTTTTTTCTATAAATTGCTGTTGGTCACGGTGTTTTATAACAGCAACAGAAAAGTAACTAATATAGCATGACTGTTTGGGGCACGGCTGGTGCATGGGTACTGGGGATTTGAATTCACACCTTCATGTTTGTGCACGAGTTTTTACTGCTCAACAGCCCTCTGGTTTAAATTCTTTATTCTTGGACTTCAGCAACTTTAGTTCATCTGATTTCAGAGACTTCCTAATAGTCATTTACATTTTTCACCTCATTATTTTTATTCCTTATTTGTCAAAGGAAAGCAAACTGACCCACGCATGACTTTATTTCATTATTATTAACTCATTATATAACTAACAAAAGAGACGTGATTTGAATTTCTTTTGTAGAAATGGAAATCTTTGAATCCATGATCCACAATGTGTTGAAAGGCCTTTGATTACGCTCAGGTATGAGCCGTTATTAATAAAATCACTATACATATGCAAATTGTCCTGTAAAAATGGACTTTTTTCTCTACTTTTAATTGAAGTTTTGTTTATTTCATATAATACATTTTAATCTTATTTAGCTCCCTCCCCGATCAGTACACCCTAACCCTCTACCATGTTTTACGCATTCTCTCATATATAGAAAGGACTTGAGTCAAGTTTCTGTCCTCATATGTCTTTCAATGTGACTTCACCCCTGGAGCCTGGTCAACCAGTCTAGCATCACTCCTTTAAGGAAGATCAACTCTCCCTCACCCAGCAGTGGTTAGCTATAATAGTTCCGTGGTTAAGTTGGGGCTTCTCGGCTCTTATCTCAATTTGGCAAACACTTTCTCCAGGTGGTGGAAAGATGTGCTTGTAAGTTGTGTATCTGAAATCCAGTTGCTCCTTTGCCAGTCCACATTTAGAATCTTCTAGTGGGCTAACCAGCATTTGCATCTTCCTAATGATGAGGAGTAACCTTTCTCATGGCTGTTTACCATCCTGTCCGTCACCCTCCTAGGTGATGTCTGCTCACCTTGTTACTTACTAGGTAGTCTTCTTGAACATTTAGTGGCTGCTCTTATCCTTTTATTTTTTAATTAATTTTTGTGTGTCTGTGTGTGTGTATATGCCCCATGTGTGCAGGTGCCTGCAGGGACCAGAAGAGGGTGTAAGATTCCCCTGGAATTTGAGTTATAGGACTAGGTGCTGGGAATTGAACTCTTGTCTTCTGGAAGAACTTCAGGTGCTCTTACCTGCTGAGCCATCTCTCCAGACTCTTTATCCTTCTTTCAGTGGTATTTTTTTAAATTAAAAACATTTGTTTTCAGTTTATGTATATGAGTGTATTAGTTGCTGGCATATAAGCGCAATGCCTGCAGATGTGAGAAGCTGAACCCAGGTCCTCTGCAAGATCAGCCAGTGTTCTTAACTGCTAAGTCGTTTTTTTCCAGGCCTCAGTGGTGTTCTTTAGATGTTTTTGTTTTTCATGAGAATGCATTTATTTTTTGTAACTCACACTTTTGATAGAATATTCATCTAAATTTAAATCACAAAAATTGGTTCTAACTGATGTTCAAATGATTAAGTTTTTGCTTTACTTTCACCTAGATATTTCAGGGTTTTGGTTTTGTAAACAAATCTATGATCCTTCTAAAGCGAATCTGTACACCGGGGCAAGGTACCAATTAACCTTTATTTTATTACCTAGAGACAATAGTTGTCTCGGTGGTATTTATCCAACCACCATTGAACTGCCTTTGTTCTTACAATGAAAATGAATTAACCATCAATTTCTGGTTTCTAAGTGCCAGCAACAGGAAATGCATCAATTTCTGCAGTCCATAGTAAAGTTCCTAGTGCTTGTAGCTGTCTTCGATCTCCTTAATATCTACTTTATTATTCTACATGAATAGTGTCCTCTTAGGAAGATGACTGGAGCTGGCAATGTCTGCTGGAACTCACCTGGGATCTATATGATTATTCGTTTTCAGTATTCCTGCTGAGACTCATGGCCTAGCTTGAGGTCTCAATACTGTGGTAAATCCACTTAACTTTCAGTCTTTTTCAATTTGTTTTATGAGTTCTAGGTCCATTACTTTCCCAAATAAGTTTTGGGATAAACATAATTTAAAGGAGTTTTAATTCCAATTACAGTATTTATTTAAGTAGCTCTTCCAGGGTACATGAAATACTTGTGTTTACATTTGTCAAACATATCAGTATAGATCTTGAAGGGATTTTGCAAGTTTTATAAGTATCATAACTTTTGGGTGATATGGCTGATGATGTTGCTTTACATCATTTTGCATTTCTTGTTGCTGGCACTTAGAAATATTAATTGGTACACACTGACCCTGGTCCTCTAGTCTTGATAAACTTGCCATGAATTCTCTATCTTATTTGTAGATTCTGTCAAATTCTTTTTATAGCCAGTTATGCCAGTTATGAAAATGACAGTTTTAATCTTTATTTATTTCCAATATACGTGTTTTTTATTTACTTAGATTATGTAACTAGTTAAGACATCTAATGCAGTTTAGATGTTTAACCAGCATAGAGGTAGTCGATATGCTTGCATTGTTCTTAATTTCTCAAGAAAAGTATTCATTCTTTTGCTATCATTTTCTGTGGTCTACCACCTGTCTATTTATCAGTTACCTATCTATATCTATGTATCTATCACCTATTATTTATCTATCTCTCATCTATCTATTATCTATAACTATTCATATACCTATCATATACCTATCTTCCATTATCTATCTGTATCTTTTTATATATCTATCATATTTATCTATGTCTATATATTTATCCATCAGCTATCATCAATTTATAATCTATCATCTGTTTCTGTCATCTTTAAATATCATCTGCCTATCTATTCAACTTTATCCTTTTTCTTCTACTTTAGAAGATGTAAGACAACATAAACAAAGGATTGCATTTTATAAGTAAATATTAATTCATGTTAGTGTATTTTAACCATTAAAAGATTGTTTTAACTGTTCTATAGAAAGCATTTTTAGATTCATTCACAAGTGATTACAAGACAAGATGTCTTATGCTCCATATAACACATTAATTCCATTCAGCATTACTAGGTATGGAAACATGGCCAAGGATTTAGAATTGCAATCTGCAGTTTCAGGAAGGCAGGCTTTCAGCTAAGTGGATGAATCACAGGCAAGGCTGCAGCACTTCTCGTCAGAGATTGGTGACTCAGTGTCAGGGGGCATGGGTTTCTATGATCTGACCGCAGGATGACCCCTTTTTATGGAGGAACAAGGTATTAAGCAAGGTCGTTCTCTCTGGAACCATAAAGGATTGACTGGGAAAGATTGAACTCTGCTTTGTTCAAAGCACGGCTGCTGTTTCTGCCTGGCTTTCCCTGAGCCTGTGACTGGACAGTGATCATTCTGTGTCCATTGTTGATGCCTGTTACAATTTCTGTTGTGTCAAGTCCTCACGTGCTTGTCCTATGAAATTATTAACTTGCTTATTACTCACTATCTTGGTTCAGATTCAAGCAACTAAATACTACGTGACTGTCAGCCATGGGATTCCAGGCTTACTTTGCTACAGCCTCAGTGCTTACATGCTTTCTGTAACAGGTACTTGTGTTAGGATATTTCATCACACTTAAGTTCTTTATCTTCTTATATATTACACATCTACTCTCTAAAACGAACATTCAGTCCTAGTAAATTGTATTTAAACTGCAGGCTCACCCCATCTTTTTATGAGTCTCAATATTTTTCCATTTCTTCTTTGCTTCAGAACTAGGAGTTAAAAACATGCACACAGGTCTATTAAAGAGGTTATGAAGTAGTCACAGAGGTACGCTATTCTTTTTACTTAGGAGCATCCAATTAGGCAGGCAACAAAATCCCTGTCTTTCAAACGGCAAAGCCAAGGCTTAGTGAGGAAAAATAGCAATGTCACCCAAATAACAAGTAACAGAAACAGTATTTCGATGTAAATATGCCTTCCACTAAAATTTATGCTTGCTCTCCAAAGTTCCAGCTTCTGTTACAAGACAGAACATTCTTCCAACTATTTCCTTTTCTTAGGACATTTAAGAAAATAGATTTACATGTGAACTTTTGTAAATTCTTACTGTTTATTTGCTACATCAGTAGCACACACAGGGAATACAACAGAATGAGAGAGAGTTAGCACCCTTAGATTCCTTAAAGTCATTCATGTACCCACTGTCCACATGTGACTCACTGCCATGACATCTTCCCTCACTCTTTACTGTATTTTGGTGACCTTAGGAGGTGATCTCCGCGGAAATGCTGAGAGTAGAGCAAGCCCTTCTCCTCTCTAGAACCTCTCTTTCTTATGCCCCTTTTACAGATACAAAACTCTTTGCATTGATGATTTGTAAGAAATTTGATTGTCCCCCAAAGGTGAGACCTGGGACACACTGAGTCCCCTTTAACCACAGGCCCGTTACCAAGTCCTGAAACTGTGCTTATATTGTAAGATTTATAGGAGGATTTTACGAAGATTCTGCTCATAGGGTGTGCTCCACACACAACGTGATGCTGAAAACTCAACAGCACTGGCACGACCAGAGATGGCTGCTTTTGTTCCAGTGGTAACGCCAGTTCACAGCCGGCTGCTGATTCCAGACTGCTACTGGTACCACAGAGACTCAGTTCCCTCACACCCCGTGCGCTGCCTTTGCTGACTTTTAAACAGCTCTATTAATTACTTGATCAAAATCGGGCT
This sequence comes from Eospalax fontanierii, assembly GCA_035773235.1. NCBI lineage: Eukaryota > Metazoa > Chordata > Mammalia > Rodentia > Spalacidae > Eospalax > Eospalax fontanierii. The sequence goes on from CM069529.1 coordinate 54,747,634, forward strand.
AGATTTGCTCTGAAAACTAGTAAGGAGTTTAACTGGGCTGTAGCAAAGGACTCTATATGACATTAAATGACCTTCCTAAAAGGCTATTTCTCCCCCAACTGCTCATATTGGAATCAATTTCAGGAGTCATTCACAATGAGCAGTTTATTAGCTTCCTAAATGCGTTTACTACATGCCAGATGTCCACTCGTGCTCACCAGTCTGCTGTTGTCTTTCACTGACCCTTTCTGGGGACTCCAGGGCCCTGGATCCGTCACCAAGGAAACATGTCACAGAACAGACTGATTGACATGCTGTGTTCCAAGGAGAAAGAAGTCATCAACCAGGTGTGGGCAAAGCAGAAGGGGCTCAAGGGCAAGGTCATCATGAGGACAGATCTAAATCATTCCAGGATGGATTCAGAAATGTGTGGTTTCCTTAGAATACTCAGTGCTGCTCAGCATTTAAAACTCTTTTGATTAGAAGGATAGAAATGATTAGAAATGGATATAGAGAAACACCCTTGACAATGTAGGCTCTTCCAGGGCTGGATTGAACTCAGTGTTTAAAGTATGTCTTTTTAACATATGGCATTATGCATAAAAGATCTGTTAGTCTTTGTGTTTTCACTTGGACATTGACATAACCAGCAAGCACTGTCAGCAGGTCAGTATAAGCAAAGTGTGAATTAACTGTCAGACGATTTTGTCTTTGAACATCGTGTCGTTGGGTAAAATATAGAAAAGCTTAAATGGTACTTCTAGTCAACTGAGACATTAAAGCTTTATTTCCTTACATTATAGAGCTAATTAGGTATTTTACAGACTTCTGTAAAAATAAAACATGATATTGATTTTCTCCTTCACGTTGTGTTTTCTTTAAGCAAATGGTAATGTGTCCAGTTTCCAAGCAGATTCTCCTAAATATTCTGATTGACAATGGTATAAAAATACCCCATATAATTCTAAATAACATATGAAATAACACAAACAATATTAAAATAGGTCACAATAATCATGGCTGTCAAATATTTGTTATAAAACATATTGACAATACAATTGAAAAATATTGGTTAAATGATTTGTGGATAAAATGACTAACATCTTTCATTTGTATTTTCTTATTGTTTTGTGTCTATGATCAAATCCATAAATACTGTGAAAATGCATTTTTATAGAAATAGATTATAAAAGGGGTGAGGTGCATCAATGTACAGGGTAATAATAGTGTGTTTGGAGTGATAAATAAAAATATATGGTCTCTAACACTAAATAACCAGCCCCATACTTTTCTGACATTATAGAGACTAGTTTAGATATGTCTACTAAAATGCCATATTTTCTAGCATAGAATAAAATCAAGTTACATAATTTAAATTCCACAGGGTATGAGTTTGTTACCTATGAACCTCCTGGTATAATCAGACTTTTTGTGAAAGCTTCTTAATAGTGATGATGAAAGACTCAGAAAATATTTGGGTTAGTTTGAATGTACTGACTCACTTAGGGAGTAAGAAATTAACACCCTACTCTACAAATATCAAGCTAAGGATTCACCAGAGTTTCTCAACTAGAGCTACCTATTTATCTGTCTGTCTGCCTGCTTGTCTGCCAGTCTGTATTCAATAAGATTTCTCATAAGAATTTACTTACATAATTGTGAATGTCAAGAGGCTCCATGCTCCACTGTGTATAGTCTTAAAACAGTGGACACATGATTCAGTTCAAGTTGCTAGGCTCTTTGGCAAGAAAGCAGATAGTGAGTTTAATATCCAATACTGCTCTATCCTGTTCAGTCCCTTAGGTACAAAGATGATGTCATGGAGGCATCGGGAAGGCATCTTCACACAGTCTACCAATGCTATGGTGAATCGCTTCCAGCATCATCTTCACCAGAAGCACTCACAGAAACAAGGATTTTCTGCTTTGGGGCTTTCCTCAGCCCACACCCAGTGATGCACTTCCTCCAGGAAGGTTCCACCTTCTCAATGTTCCAGAACTTCCCCAGAGGGCACCACCCAGTAGGAACCAGTGTTCAAATGCATGTGCTTATGGGGGATATTTCTCATTTAATCTACTATGTACCTCTTGGAAGGCCTCTGAAAGAGCACTGAGCGTGAACCAAGGAAGAAAGCGCAGGAATGTGCTGTGGTGTCCACACCTCTTCTGAGTTACCTCCTCCAACCCATTCCTTCAGGAAACACTTGTAGGCTGAGGACCTCCAGGCAGACAGAAATGTCTTCCTAAAGTGCTGATCTATGTGATTAAGTATCTCTACGACTGGATTTCACTGTCAACTTGCCACAAGCTAAAGTTACCTGGAAAGAAGGATCCTTAATTGAAGAATTTCCCCCATGGATTGATTTGTGGCCATGTATGTAGAGTATTTTCTTTATTTCTAATTGATGTCCGAGGGCCCAGCTGCCTGAGGGCCCAGCTGCTGTGAGCTTTACCATAACTAAGCAAGGAGATCCGGGCCATACACAAAATTTAGCTGGACATAAGTCAGTGAGGAAACTAGTAAGCAGTGTTCCTTCTTGATTTCGGCTTCAAGTACCTGCCTTAAGTTCCTACCTGGCTTCTCTAGATGACAACCATAACCTGTAAGAGAAAATAAGCTTTTGCACTCTCCAAGTTGTTTCTGTCATGACATTTTATCGCAGCAACAGAAAGAAAAACTAAGATAATATCACAGACAAAACTCTGCCACATTAGATCTCCTGAGTATCCCTAGAGACCCCAGCCATCCTTGCACATAGTCTGATAATGTAAACCAGAATCTCAGGGAATCTGAGTTTCTCTGATGAGAGGCTTCGACATTCTGGATTTGATTCCAATGCAAATCCCACTAGTGTTACCTTTAGAATGTGCCCAGCCTCTGACCACTACTTTATCTCCATTCCCGAAGCTGCAATCACCTCCTTAACCCACGTCTCCCTATTTCCTCTGCATTTCGTCCTTTGGCCCTCTTCACAAAATTTGAAAAGAGTCCCAAGAAGACATGTACTGAGATGCAATTGTTCCGTATCTTATTCCAAACCATTTTGTGTGTGGAAACAATCTTAACTCCGCCCACTGCTTTGGTTAATTGATTCACATGTGTAATTTGTAATTGTTTGTTTACTGTCCTCCACATCAGAAACTGATATCTCAATGCAGAATAAAACAAAATCTCCTCGTGCTGAGCTGAGACTGCAGAGTTCCAGTTACACACCTGTCTCCCTCTCAGGACTGACCACCCAAGCTTCTTTATTTATAAAAGTTTCTCAGCCTACCTAATTGCTTAAAGGTGGACTCTGGCAATGCCAAGAAGCAATGAGGGGAGTGTGTCCGGAGCTGAAGAGATGGCTAAGCAGTTAAGAGCATTTACTGCTTTTGCAGACAACCTGGCTTCAGTTCCCAACACCCACAGGGTAGCTTACAGCCTTCTGTAACTCCAGTTGTAGGTGATCCAACACCTTCTTCTGGCCTCCAGAACTGCATGCAGGTAGTGTACATAGATGTATGCAGACAAACATTCATACACATAAAAAATAAATATTTATTTAAAAAGAAACATTTTGGAATTGAATATCCCTTAGGACATAGCAGATTTCTGGGCTTTAGGGTTCATAAATACTAAATTAATCCGGGGCTTAAAACTGATTATCTTGGGAGCACCTGTGTTCAAGCACTGATTTTATCCAGTGTTTGATCTTTCGAATTTTGTGCTATACATTGTGTTTGGTGAGAGGAGATAAGTTAATAAATACATGCCACAGCTTCACCGTTAAGGAATTTCTAGTCTAGCTGGACAGAGGACAGAGCCACACAATAAATTTTCTAGTTCAGCTGCATATGACAAAATCAGCTAGAGACTTTTAAGAAGTTCTAATATCTGGTCTGATCTTCACGGTTTCACCTTAGTTGGTCTGGGGTATGTTCATGCATCCGTCTCTTCAGAGCTGCCTCGACCTCAGTGACGCAGTAGCAGTGACAGCAGAAAATTCAGGTAATGGCTTTGCCTGCACCCAGTATACACCTTCTCTATTGCAGAGGACACATACCTGTAAATTCATCTAACTCTGGTGGTACAGAATGTGCTACATGGAATTTCCTGATTTAAACAACACTACCAAACACCCTGTAAATAGAACATTATATTTAATGCCTATCATGTGTTTGCTCTTTAATGTACAGAAAACAACTCTAACACAATCCTTGACATTATTAGTAGCTTGGATTTTTTGAGATGAGCTCTCCCTGTAGCCCCAGATATCCTGGAACTCACTATGGAGACCAGGCTGGCCTTGATATCACAGAAATATTCTTGCCTCTGCTTCTTAAGTGGGAGGAAAGGTGTGTACCACCCCCTTGGCTTTTGTTTTGCTATTGGAATTATTCTTTATAAGTCATAATTTGGTCTTTATTAAGAAATGAGAAAACTTGGACAAGGGAGATGACTCAGTCGTCCAGAGCACTGGCTGCTCTGGCAAAGGACAGTGCTCAGTGATCCAGCAACCACACTGTGGCTAACAACTAGCCATAATTCCAGTTATAGGGATGATTTTGTCTGGCCTTCATGGGCATTGCACATACATGATACACTTCCATACGTGCAAGCAAAATACTCATACACTTAAAATAAAAATAAACAAATAAATAAATTATTAAGTAAGCAAAATGAAAAAAGTTATTCTTTCAGAGTTCCTAAATCACTGGTGTAAAAACAGATTCATATCCCATTAAGTTGTTATTAAAACAAAATGCCCAGGCAGGCTGAGAAACCACAAACATATGCCTTGCTCCATATCTTTATGCACATAGCCAGCAGTGACTACATATGTATATACACACACACAACACACACACATGAACACACACACACATACACATTCTTTCTTTCTATTTCGCCATTGTGTAGAAAATTAAAAGCATGAAGAATCCTGTTAAACAGTAACATGGGTATTTGATAAACCAAATCCACATAGTGGAAAACTCCAACAAGAAAAAAAACAAAACATAAAATTGGTTTCTTCAACACTTGCAGAGAGAAAGATAAGGAAGGTAGAAGTGAAAGACAAATCAGAGAAGACTTGCTACAGGGGCCATCACACTGTGCAGATTGTATTTGGATCCTACTTCAAATACAGAATGGAAATTATTCAACATTTACAAAGCAACTGGGAATTTGTACAATTAGAGGCTACTTGATGCTATTAAAGGAATTATTCATGTTATAGATGATGTTGTCAGGATAGTGACTAAAGTAGACTTGTTCCATTTTCATAGGATACGTGTGAGAGACAGGAGAAGGCATTAGATGAAGAGTAAAGAAAGTAGACTCAGCTAAACTTTCCTGCAAACATATAAAAAGAAAGGTTCTCTTTGAGTCTCCCATCTGTCTGAGAACATGTGGGAATTGATGCATTTTATGAAGTGGACATCATCTTGATTTTGATTATCAAGAAACTCAACATTATAAAGAAAACTTAAACCAGCCCTACTGCTAAGGAAGGACCTAGAAAAAAATTTAAAATGGATATTGTTTATAGTGTTTGTACCTGTTTTTCTTTCTCATTAAGTGATGTACAGGAAACTTAATGCTGATTTGGTTGGTTTCCATAAGTAGATAATACTTACAGAATGCCCATTTTCTTTAAGAAAATCAAAATATCATACTTTGGGCAAAGAGCAACAAGCTCATTCTCAATGGGAATTTCAGCCACTAAAGAGGATCAATCAGTACTCTATGAACTGTCCTAGGCATATTCATATTCATCTGGAATTAAAAATATCAGGTTTCTTTGACACTTCAAGTAGGTTGTGCAGGACACCACTGAAGATCAGTGGTTCCTCGTAGAACTCATTTTTTTTAACATTGAGGATGTTAGGTGGTGATGACTGACTCCTAACATCTCACCTGGAAATTACTGAGAGGCAAGATGCTTACTATTGTGAAAACAGCAGAGAGTGAAATAGAATTATATAACCTCAATTCTTCATTCAGTGAAAACTATGAAGCAAGTGGACACAATTGATTTTGCAAGCAACATTAGGGACAAAAGTTTGCACCCACACAATGAGAAATGTGTTGTTGCAGACTGCCACAGGAACTCAGATACTCTTTGAATGTGAAAGAGCAACTTTCCACCTGGGGGAGAATGAGAAGCAACATTGCCTTTGTGCTGGAAAGCTTCAGTGTCAACTTGACACACCTGGGTTGATGAAGACTTAACTGGGGAATTGTCTCCATTGGGCTGGCCTGTGGCCTTATCTGTGTGGTATTTTCTTGATTGTTAAGTGGTGTGGGAGAGCCCAGCCCACTGTGGGTGGTGCCACCCAGGGCAGGTTGTTCTGTATTGTATAAGAAAGCAGGCTGAGCATGGGTCAGGGGAGCAAGCCAGTAAGAAGCATTCCTCCATGGCCTGTGTTTCAGCTCCTGCGTCCAGGTTCCTTCCTTGTGTTCCTACCTTGGGCTCTCTCAGTGATGAACTGTGACCTAGGAGATGTAAGCCAAATAACCCTTTCCCCCCCAAGTTGGTATTGGTCAGAGTGTTTTCTCACGGTGACTGGAACCAAACTAGAATAGTCCTGAATGTCCAGGCTTGAAGAAGAAATATGAGAATGTTCGGGAAACTAAGATAGTCTGATACTCCACTTAAGTTGCAGGGAAATTATCTAGTCCACTGGCAAGCCAGAGGGAAAGACTCCTTCCTAAATACACTCAGGTTGCTGGTGTCTTAGGCATTTGTAGCTTTTCAGTCTCATATATTTGAAGTGAAACTCTATATAATGTGCCAACATGAAGCTACGTCTTATCCACATGAAGCAAATTGAGTATTCACCCCTTCAGGCAATAGTCATGCACCGAATTTTCATTCTATTCCTGGATCCTACTGGGTGCTGCTAATAGAATCTGCGCACTGGGGGACTGTGGAAATGGCTCATCCAGTAGAGTGCTTGACTTAACACGTAAGCATGAGGACATGAGACTGGTGCCTGGTACAAACATTAACAATCCAGATATGGTGGTGTGTACTTATAATTTCAGTGCTTGGGAGGAAGTGACAGGTGATCCCTGGGGCTTGCTGATGGTCTGGCCCAGCCTAATTGGTGAGCCCCTAGTACCAGTGAGAAACCCTATCTCAAAAATTTAAGTGGGAGCTCCTGAGGAATGACATCTGAGGTTGACATGTGGCCTCCACATTCATACATGCAAACGTATGTACACTAGAACACATGTAAACACACACACACACACAGAGAGAGAGAGAGAGAAAGAGAAAGAGAGAGAGAATTAGTATGCAGGAACATATCATTTACTACAAGAAACATTCACCCTAGTGAGCTAGACGATAATCCTTAAAATTTCAGCTCCAATTACAAACAGTACACGGGAGTGCTGGAGACATGATGTGAATATAACTGATCTCAGTACTACCTGTTCATTGTGCAACACATGCCCAAAGTCATACTGATGACATATTTTGCTGTATTAAGATTATTTGGGTTTTCTTTCTGATACATTAAATTTTCAACAATTTCAGATAGCGGTTCTATTCCAGATTCAGTTGTGGTCCCTACATTGTACAGGTCAGAACCACAGCATAGAGTAAGAGATGTTTCTTGCTTTCAAGAAATCATGCAGTTGAACAAACACAAGAATTCAGTTATATATCTGAGTGAGGGTCAGAAAACTACTATAAGATGAGGTGTCTGAGGGGAGTGGTGTGAAATGATGTCCCTGGTCTGAATGCTGCCTCCACCAATTTCTAGGTTTAAACCCTTCCACCAAAGTGACGATATGAGTGATGACAAGAGGAGCTGGGTGTGGGGAGGCGACATTTCCTGAGGGTAGAGTCTTCTGAATGGAGTTAGTTAGTTAAAGGTGGTCTTAAAGAGCTGTCTCACCACACCCTCCTTGCAAGGGAGCAATCAGAGGAAGCCAGTCACCTGTGTTACCAGGAAGCAGGCTTCACCAGAGATCATATATGCATTCACCTTAGTCTTGGACTTCCAGCCTTCCAGATGTTGATTAGTTAGTTGATGGTGCTTTGTTACACCAGCCTGACAGAGAGAAACAGTGTTGACTGTTGAAGAGGAAGTTGTAGAAGGGGAGAGGAGGAAAAGTTGTAGAAGAGAGAGAGAGAGAGAGAGAGAGAGAGAGAGAGGAGGAAAAGGAAGGAAAAATGGAGTGATGAGGAGAAAAAAGAAAAGGGCTGTCTCTGCTGTCACATCCCTAGACAAATGCAACTTCTTACCATGTGCAAACCAGGCATCCTTGTATTTACAGACAAGTATCCCAGGCACCACCCTCAGAGCTTCTTTTATCCCAGATGGATGCTAGTACAGAGTACCACAACTGGTCACACACAGACATTGTGAATTGTCCAAGTCTAAGGGTCACATCCACAATGCAACCTCTACGCCTAAGGGTCACAGAACACAGAACAAGGCATAAGGAGGACACTGAAGAATCTCTCAGTTCTCACCAATGAAGTTTCTCATGCAACAGAGGGCCAGGAACACAAAAGGCCAAAGCATGGAGATTAAGAGTCTACAGTGAGGACTTCTATATTAAACTCCAGCACACAGAGCTCAGGGGCCATTGTCAAAGGCAGGGAAGAAAGATTGTAAGAGCCAGGGAAGAGGTGCATGGCCATATGGAAATAGGTCCTACAAGCCCCTGAGAGCTTGCTCATAGGAACCTACAGCAATGGTGTCAGCAAATATAAGACCAATACAAACTCAAGCAGACCAAAACCCAGCACAGAAGTGTGGAAATGGACAACTAGCTCCGATCTTAGTTGAAGAATTACTGACAGCTGATTACTGCTGGGTAAGGAAAAGTTGATCTTCCTGAAGGGAAGGGCTCTAGATAGGCTGATTAGACTCCAGTGGATGAACTTGCCCGTAGGATGCCTGGGGACACTAACTTGACAAGATAGGCCTTACTATAGGTGACAGGTTGTACGAATTCCAGTGGTTGTGTGGGGCTATGGAGGGAGCCAATGAAGAAGGGATATAAAGATGATTAAGATTAAGATGTTCTGCATGAAATGTACAACGATTTAATTAAAAATTTACAAAAAACAGAAGAGGCAATGGATAAGAGGGGAAGAAAGGATATTCAACGTTCAGAGGAAAAACAGACAATATGTTACATACAGCAAGATCACAGTTAAGGGAGACCAGGCAGCTGAGAACAGAGAACGTTAACGTGTGTGTGTGCATGCACGTGTGTGTGTGTGTGTGGAGAGAGAGAGAGAGAGAGAGAGAGAAAACAGTAGATCATAGATAAGATATTTTAAAGAAAATCCTTTAAAGATGAGAATGCATTTTAAGCATTTTTAAGTATTTTAAGTATTTTTCATTATGTCTATGCATTGGGGGATGTATCTGCTTGAGTGCAATGCCTTCAGAGGTCAGAGGAGGGTGTATGGTCTTCTAGAGCTAGGCTGTTGTGAACCTCTCCGTGTAGGTTCTCTGTAGGAGCAGTAAGCATGCTTACCTGCTGAGCCATTTCTCCAGCCCCTGAGAAGAAACTTTCAAAAGGGAACTGCGGTGTCTGACTGCAGCATGAAAGTGATCAGTGTCATCTGTATCATTATCACAACAGTGGCTTGTGATGGTTCATTTGGGTCATTAATTTAGCAGGATTTGAAATCCACTAAGAGACATGTCTTTATGAGAATCTGTAAAAGTGTTTTCTGGAAGGATTAGCTGAGGCAGAAAGACTCACTCCCATGGTGGGAAGCACCTTTCTGCAGTGGTTCAGAAATAAGTGGATCTAAGAACAAAAGCTCTTGCTTTTTCCTACTTGCATTTGCCTCTTACTGGCAAATGCATCTACTCTGCTGCTGCTGCTGCCACTATTGCTGCTGCTGCAGCTGCATTAATTTCTAACATCAGAACTCAGATTCTTTGACCTTCTAACATGGACTGAAGTCTAGTGGCTCTTCGGGAATCCTCCAGGTCTTCAGTGCTGAATTGGGAAAGCTGTGGAATCCATGGATGCCTACTGAGTTCTCAATCTTGTCAGTATGAAGACTGCCATTGTTGGACTATTGGGACTGTATTGCATAATCCAATCTGATAAACACCCCTGAAATACGTATTCTTTCTATTGATTTTATTCCTTTAGAGAATCCCAGCTCAGCTGCAAAAGCTGTTTAAAAGCATGTTTTATATTGTTTCTATGATTCTATTTAAATAAAGTCTCCTTGTATCAGTGTGTGGATTTCTGTTTTCCTTGGAATTAGGGCTTAGTGGTGGAAACACCTCTGATGTAGAAGTTGCTGATGCTTTGCTGTGTGGTACAGGGATGGGCTGCAGGAGCCCACAGAACCAGCTCTCCGTGGTTAAGTATCTCCATTCTTGAAAGCTAATGGAGGCTGACCATCAATCTCTTGCCTTCCTGGGCATGCTAATTTGTGATGTGCTGATGAAATAATTAATAATATATAACACTGAAAACCCCCAAAACAAGGGATTGTTCTTAGAGCCTAGCAGAAATGCAAGTTGGGAGGAGCCGAATTGATCTGGGATATAACCCGTTTATTCTGCCAGCAGAAAATCATAGAAGAAAAATGCTTCTCCAATAGTTGTGCTGAGAATTGTCTGTCTCCTGGGAACATTTGATGACAGTAGTTCTGCTGAATTTCAAAAGCCATTACATCAATGATATTAAAAGGGCAAAGCAAGCCCATGACTGCAGTGGCCACATTTTGCATGTCAGACAATGTGGGCAGTGCGAGAGGGTGATTGTTTAATGGATCACAGATGAGAGTTGATGGGGAAGAATCTATTAATAAGACATTGTGTTGCTATCAGAAATGCCCAAGAAAAACAACAATGGAAGGAATTATTTATTCTAGCTCACGGTTTGAGAAGTGTCTGTCCATCATTATTAGGAGCATCTGGTAGAGCAGAGCAGCTCATATCTCAGTGGTCAGGAAGCAGAGTGGGAAAGGAACTCATGGTCCATACAACCCTCAAGGACACAGCCCCAGTGATCCACCTCTCTAGCTATGCCCTATCTCCTGAAGTTCCCATCGTCTCCAAAAACAGCACCATCAGCTGGGGCACACGCTTTAAACAGATGAGACTGTGGGAGACATTTCCTATCCCAGCTGTTACAGCAGTGTGGACTCTTACCTGGCCTTTTATTTCTGTGCTGTCCTCTCTGGATCCTTCTCCATCTTGGGCACTGCAGAAGAGAGGATCGGAAACAGTGTTTTGGAGAACAGTTTTTGCCCCCGGTCAGCTGCTTGTGCTTTGCACCTGTATGTGTCTTCTAGAAGCCTGGTTGGCTATAGCTGGATGGAGCCTTGTTTCTAAACAAAGTGGAAGAGAGGCAAGCTTTAACTTCTGTTACCGTTTGATAAATGGCAGACATGAGTACCAAGGCCAAGGTCAAAGAGTAGTCAGTCCACAGTGAGCCACAGAAGAGGGATGAGATCCTAAAGGAGAAGGCATGCCCCGCTGGAGGGCACTGGGCAAGGATTTACCTCTGTCTTCAGGGTCAGCACATGAAGCACCAGGTGCATTCTCTTTGCCACACCATGTGCACATCACATGTTCAGGAACCAAACCAAACATGTTCAGGAACTTTTTTGTACTTACTAAAGGGATGGAGTCACTTTTTTAGATTTGAGTAGCATTTTCCCTGTCTCTGGTCAGACTTCTCCTCACTTTGGTCTTTGCTTTCACAGTGTACTGCTGCTCTTGGGCCCCTGTTCATCACCCTGCAGGCTTTGTCATTCCCCATCCCCTACACAGCGGGTGAGGAAGGGGCACTTAGGAACCACATCTGTGTCTCCTCCTTACCTCAGAGATTTAATCTGCTTTGATAAATTCTCACACTGTCTCCGCGCCTCAATGTCTTTATCTGAAATCTGGGGAGAACAGTACCACGTGCTTCTGGAAATGAAGGTGAAATGACTTAACATCCAAAAAGCAACCTGGGTCAGATCCTGCCACAGAGGACCATAGATTTCTTTCTAAAACAACATTTTAATTGGCACATATTCATTGCTCATGATTTCATAAAGGTGTTTTCATGTACATATAGTGTACTCTGAGCATATTTCCTGCCCTCCCCTCCCTCACCCTGATCTACCGCCACCAGTCCTCTCTGTCACCCCAGAGAGTGTCACCTCTGCTTGCCTGTCAGATCTACATGCGTGGCTTCATGGAATTTATTGGTACTCGCAGCACTGATTTCAGTCAGGGGAATGGATCTGAGAATGAGGTCTTCCACCAATGTCCCACTCCGAACACCCCTTCCCATCCCCACCTTAAGCACAATTCCCTCACAATGCTTTGAATCTCTCCACTGCTATGGCTCAGAATCCCAGGGAACCTCCTGGATGAGACTCACTCTGGCTGCTCCAACATGTCCTGTGTGTCCTCCCAGATGTACTTACCATGCAGGCACCTACCTGGGAATGCTCCTGATTTGAAAAACTGTCCACATTCATTGGGAGGGGGCATCCTCCTCTGATTTTCAGCCTGTCTTGGGTCTAAGGTTCTTTCTTGGTTTGGTCAGACTTTCAGCCAAATCAGGACACATATCTCCACCATTTCCAATGATCAAAGAATTTCTGTTCATAGAATACCCACAACCATGCAAGATGGCAAATAGAACATGTTTGCCAGCAAGCTTAGATACATATGTTCAGACAAATGGGAAAAATAAATACTTAGATCCATGGTGAGATTATGGATCATTTAGACTGTCCTTATCATTTCCAAATCTTAAAGAGTTAACTTGGAAAGTTCCTTAACAACCTGAGGCAGAAAAAGCAATGAACAGGACTATTTTGGGAAATCAAAAAGGAGGTGATTGCCCAATCCCTTGGGTATTTATCAAGATCTACTTTCCACATTCATTAGGATGAAACTCTTCTAACTCAAATGGCAGAGGGGCCTTCCAAAGAACAGTCAAGAAAATTACGCTAATCTCTTGGGTGACTCACATTACTATAGATAAAATAAGATTGTTAGAAACTACAATTCCCACCTCTGCCCAATGCTAAGATCTCATAGCATTTAGTACAAGATCCAAGAATGTGAACAACTTATAAGATGGGAAAGGAGGCCTTGAAAGAATATGGTAGCAAAGAGTTCCAATGCAGGCTTCTCCCTGATTCACACACAGTGGGGTAGTAAGCTCCTCCTCCACTGGTTCGTCTCCCTCTGGCTTCCACTTGGTCCCTGAATTCTAGCTCCTTTCATTCTCAGGATGGAGAAGTTCTGGACCGGGCCCTGGGATATGTGTGTGCCAACTGTGTGTCCTAGGTATCCTGGATGATGACCCAATGAGACATATTATATTTCAAGAAGGCTGTGATGGAACTCACTAGAAGCGATGGCTTCCTGACTGACAAAGGTCAACTGGTCACACTAGGACTCTGATCCCCACTTTAATCACAGACAAGATTACCACTTTGAAATAAAGTGTCCTTAAGTTACCATTTAACAAAGTAGGCCACAGCTGTTCAAATCATAGGTACAAGGTGCATTCTGCCAAGGATGCTTATATAGCTGTTGGAATAAATGAAACCCTCTTTAGGTATCAGACCACTATCCATTTCTGTTTTGGAAAAATAATCTAGTGAATTCTGGCAATGAGCATCACAGATTGTTGTTTGTCTCTGGGAATTCTCTGCAGGTAAGACACGGGAGGGGCAGGAACTCTGGTTTGTTCTTCCTCCTTCAGACAAGCTCTTTAGCAATGTCTAATACTTTAGCTCTGACTTTCATGCAGTTAGCACTTTTGACAGATTGTCTTGGCATCTTTATTGTCTACACACTGCCTCACGTTGTGAAGTTTATGACAGATAACTTACTGCAGACAGACACTAAGTGTGAAGCACTCTTCAGACAGGGTTGCTAACCTGCTTGGGAGAGGGTAGGAGGCACCACGGGGCAGAAGAAAGAGTGAGGCTGGGTTGTAGTTCAAGGTGGAAGGTATCCATATGCTGCTTAGGTCCATCCATGTTGACATTTGAGCTTTGCTTGGGGACACTACCCTTAGAGGCATTCTCAGGACCAAGGTCTCCTCTAGGTATAAGGATGCTCCCGTACGTCCATTGGGGGCTCTTGTGTGTGTCCACTAGCCCTGACCTGTCTCATGGACTCATCTGCTTCTTTCCTGCTACCTCTACCTTCCTTCTTCTCTATCTGCTATACAGTACCAGAAAATACCTGCTTGGAACTATGACTGCACAGCACAGGCACAGGAGGTACAGTGTCCTGATGGTTCATCTCTTCTTTCTCCCTTCATGAAGATAGTCCTGAGATGCCAACCACACCACTCCAGCACCTTGCAGTGCACCCACTCAACTCCCTGTACCCAGGATTCAGCACCTACCACTCAGCACCCAACATTCACCACCCAGTCTGCACTTTTAACTTCTAGGCTAGTCATACAACTCACTCCCAAGTTCTCTCTTCCTTCTATCGTCTGTTCTTGCCTCAGTTTCCCTAAGACTGTGCTGTTTTTCTCTCCAGGCTTTGCTTTCTAGGGCATCTTAGCTAAGTACTTAAGGTAGGACCTGAAGCTAAGACCAGACACCTGTAGGTTTCAGATAAATAGTACTGGGAACCTTAAATAGAGATTGAAGGACCCAGACCAAGTAGACATTCTACTCTTGTGCTCTATCTGCTGTAAAATAGATGTGCAGAATTTACTTATAGCATTTATTAACTAACTTATTGATAGGTTAAATATACCAAACAAATGGTCAAAAACAAGCCAAATTTGAAAACTGCAAAGGAGAACAGGGCCCCAAATCACAGCCTGGTGATCAGGGTCTCCTCCTTTCCATCAGTGCTTTAATCCTGAGTATTAACATGCAGGTACAGTAAGTACGTGAGTCATAAAGACACTAAGAATGTGTTTTAACATTTTAAATTCACTAGGATCTTGGCACTTCTGCACATTCAAGACTGTAGTCTATTTGTCTGTTTCACTTATCTAGGTTTATTCTGAATATCCACTGTGTGCCAGATACTAGCTGGAACATTTCCTAGTTATGTGTTAGTCTCCTTATATATAATGAAGAACATTCACCCCTGGAACACAGACACACCCTCTCATGAGGGCTGAGAGCCAGGCCTATACCTTTACTAGCTTCCTTTCAGGTTGTCTATCCCAGGACTCTCTGGGACCATCCTCCTACCATCTCTCCCCCTGCTGTGGTATCACTGATGGGTATAACCTACAGACCAGAGCTGGCTAACAGGACTCTGTGATGGTAGAAATGTTTTGAACTTATACAGTTCAAAAATCATAGCTACTGGCTTGAGTGACTGAGGGAGTCAATGTTTAATTTTATTCAGTTTTGATTAATTTCAATCTTGTGATCACCAAGGTCTAAGATCCTACAACCTTTGAGAGCCACACTCCCAGTCAGATGTCTTTGTCTTCATGGACTGCTATAAACGAATCCCACAGCCTGGGTTAGTTGTAAACAAACATGCGGCACTCATTGTCTAGAGGATGGGACGTCCGTGGTCAAGGTCTGCTTCATAGTTTGTCCTTTTTAGATGTGTCCGTACATGAAGGGGGAAGCTCCCTTCCATCTCTGATGTGGACATTCATCCCATTCATTAGGGCAGAGCCTGGTAACTCAGCAACCTCCCACAGGTCCCAACACCACTGCACGGGGATGAGGTTTCAGTGTGAGCTTAGGAAGGACACTGGTACCCAGACCACAGAATTACTTCCCCAGTCTTCTGAGCTCCCTTATCAGTTCCTATCGACCCCCATCCCAAGTCACCACTTTAACTTGCTTGGTTTCTCAAAACTCCCCAGTACTCCAAGGATTCCTGGGAATTTGTAAGTATTTTGGCTAAGGGTGAGATAAATGAAAGTCTGAGTGGTAGAGAATTAGTAAAGGGCTCAAGAGAAGAAGGCAGACACTGGTAGGTATTTGAGAAGAGTGAAAAGAAGAAAAGAGAGTAAAGCAGAAGACAATTCACAAATAAATAAAAAAGTGTGATGGAATTAGTGACAAGAATCACTACCAAATGACATTGAATTTGAATGAATGGAAACACTGGCTGGACCCTGTCAACAGCAAGGTGAGTGAGGCTTCAATGACAGCTCAAAGGTGATGGGCAGGTGGAGCATAGGAAGATAGCAAGGGCACCTGTCAGAGACGATAGCTGAGCTCTCCTGTAAAGTGACTGACTCTGTCAGATTCAACCCTCTCATGCTTCTGTTCCAGAACACCCAGTGTGAAGTGCTCCAGTTGTGGTCATATCCCAGCTATCATCACTTCCTGTAAATGAAAGAAGGAACTACTATAAGACCTTCATTTTCTACCAACAATTATTCTCTGTGATTAGTTGCAGCAGATCTTAGAAGGGAAAAGGAACATCTCCAAGCTGCATCAACTTCTGAATAGGAGAAGTAGGCAGGCAAGAAGCAGCCTTCAGGTTTAAAGTTAACACTGGGAACGAGCAGCAAAGCCAGCTTGAGGAGCCAGAGATTTGTTCATAGGATCCCTGCCTGACGGCCACCGGCCACTGGAGTGGGACAACATCAAGACTAGCTTCACAGCAGACCCTGTAAAGTTCTACTTTTCCCTCCCCAGTGAGGGAGGGCATGATGCCTAGTTTGGGAGAGCTGTTTCAGGATGCTCAGAATTCTACAAGAGGAATCTGTGATACCAGATGTGATCTCCAGCCAGCAGATGTCCTTCTGTGTCAAATCAAAGGTGAACACACCCAGACCTAAGCTTTTTCATGTTTTCAATGTTTCAAGGCTTAGGTGGGGGTGCAGCGCTCACAGAGTTGGCTTGCTGCCAAAGCAGCTGCCACCATGGCTTTCTACTGGGTTTGGGGGCTGAGGGAGTGCCTGATTGATCGCCAGGTTTAATGGTGTCCTCCTGAGGTACCGCAGCTGGCAAGAAGCCACCCAGGAGGAGGCAGAACCAGGCCCCAGTCCTGGGTGAGTTTGGAGGAGGTGACCTTCCTTTCTTCAGTTGGGATCTGGGTGGGTGTGGCTCTGATCACATTAAATCATGGGTATCGTCTTCGGGAATCATTCCAGTCAGCTCAGTGCTCACCCAGCCAGGAAGGCAGATGGAGGCTGCTGGCCCTGGGCCACCTGCCTCTACTGGCCAGAAGCCCACATGAGTAGCTATGCCTTCCCTCCAGCCCATGTCCAACCTCTTGGAAGCTCTGTGAGTGTTGCAGAGGTGATGAATGACTAGGAGGGAGGAGCCCAGCTGGAGGAGAACTTCCCTCCTGCCTGGCACAGATCATCTATGATCCACAGAGATGTCTGAAAGCAGACTAGTCAGAGGCCAAAGCAGGATTCAGTCACTGCTGGGGAGATGGGTTTCCAGGATGCACAGCCATCGACGCCAGTAAATTTTCTCTTTATCTCAAGAACTTCTTTTTAATAATTGGATTTGCTCTTTCTGACAGTTTCACACATGTACATAGTGAATTCTGGGCATTGTCACACTTCATCTTCTCCCATAACCTGACGGTTTTCTGTCCTCCGTCCCTGGTCCACAAATCTCTCTCTCTCCTGTTCATGGCTGCTCATTCTGATTTGTACTACACTAAGTTGAACAATCTGCGTGACCACGGATTGGAACCTGGTAGACTCAGCAGTGGGTACACACCTAAAGACAAGCCTCCTTTCCCAGAATCTATCAATAACAATAGTCCAGCAGTAAGAGGTAGGGCTCTGGAAGCCCCTCCTCTTTCAGTAGCTAACTGTGGACAGGGCCAGACTTTACTGTGAATTCCTCCTTAAATGTAATCTGAGATTCTTACCCCCCCGCAAATATCTACCCTCTACATTTAGGAAAATTTGCCAAATGACTTTTTTATTGACATTTTGCAATTTTCATACCAGATAAAATCCCAGCGTAGACATGGAGAACTGGGTAAGAAATCCCAAACCCAACCTAAGCAACTTTTGGCATTGATGACTGATAGGAGGGGAAAAGAGTGTTTCACAGGGTTGGAACTCTTGAGGGACCCAGTCAATGGATCCACACTGAAGGACCTTAGATGACACAAATCACTTTCTATAGGCCAAATGATTTCCTGAAGCCAAAAATGGGAGTAAAAAATGGCTGAGCCAAGGGTGGCTTAGGGGTAGAGTAAGTAGAGGTTAGGAGGGGAAAAAAAAAAAAAAACCTTAAGAAATCAATATTGTCTGCACAGAGTCCCTGCCATTTGCCTGAGTTTGTAACTAGGGGAGTCTATACTTCTTACTTTCATTAATTCTTCCCAGGGTGCTTTATATTAGCAACTTTGTTTTAAGTAGGAAATTGTATTTCTAATGTGACGAAGTCAATAAATGATGTATGTAATATTTAGCATGTCTGTCTGATTATAATTCACAAAGTTTAAGAGCATGTGAGCAATTCCAGATCTGCTACATGCCTTCTCCAGCACTGTGGTTATTTCGTCTTTAGCCATCCTTCACATCTCGGCATGAGTGCCAGTTCCTTTTGGAGAATTCCCTGGAACGTCTCGGTTCCCTTCCCTGTGATTATGGGATCTTCCCATTCTAGTATGACTATATTGTGTACTGTTTGCAGATGCATACATCTACTGTGGTGATCATTATAATTCTAGTGTCTGCTCATAACAGTGAATGAAGGAGTGAACGGAGAGTAAATGAATGACAGCTCTGCTGCATCGACCACCTCGATAGCCCAGTTTGCCTCAATAGTGATGGTTACAGCCTTTGGACCAGTCAGCCTTTGTCTTCTGTGTCTTCCCTGGAAAAATAAAACCCAGCATTGATAGTGTGTGGACATCTCTTTGGAATATCTAATTTGTGTTTCATCTATAAAACATAAGACTAGTCCAGAACACTTCTTCATCTTTATTTCTCACTGAGCATCAAATTGTATGTGCTCTGTTATTACTAATAAATACACAATGTATTAAATATGTAGTTGGACAATCTGTTATATTATTTACATAATAGAATTGTGGTGGGCATAAATGTTAATAAATAACGATGCAATATTATTAGCGATCACTTACATTTGCAAAACGATAAATGATTCAGGATCCTCTTAATTCTTGACTGTAATTCTATATTAGATGGAAACTATCAAAGATATATTTTATTCATAAGAGACTCTCAGCGTTTATATTTGTCCAGTCAACTTACTGTGACTTTATGGTAAAAGGAGCTTTGTGCTACACAGATTCAAGTGAATATCAAACATTTCAAGACATGTCATGCTTCTTCTAAAGTGACCCAACACCTCTGTATTCCTAGACCATTCACTTTGAATGTGTGGGAAAGGTGACATCGATGATTTTTCAGGACTTTGTCACCCATTCTCTGGGACCGGAGGACCACAGCACAGGTTTCAGTGATAGTCACAATCTTCAAGTTCACTTGCAGCCATAGAACAGTTTTGTGTGTCTGTGTCCTTGAGGCCTGAGTTGGTGGTTTAGAGGTGGAGAGTGCCATTCCCATGCTGTAGTATTAGAGGAAAGTAAGCTAATGGTTTCTCAACATTTGCTCTCTGCCATGTGATTTCGGGGCTTTGGGGGGAAACTGGACTATTAAGACAGAGTCTTCTTGTAGCCTCAATAGGTCTAGAATTAACTATGTAGAGCAGGTTGGCCTCTATCACACAGAAACCCACCTGCCTCTGCGTCACGATTGCTGGGATTAAAGGCATGGCTCTACCATGTGTTTTATTTATAGTTTTCCTTAATGTTTTGCAACAAGTCTAAAATGCAGGCTTTGTGACATAGATTTTTAAAATAATCATCTTTAAATTTTTAATTATGGGTATGTGTGTGTATGTGTACGTGAGCATGTGCAAGTAAATATATGGGCTAGCAGAGAACAGAATCGGACATCAGAATCCCTGGGGCTGGAGTTACAGGCAGTTATGAGCTGTCCAACATGAGTGCTGTGACTCAGGTTCACAGCAAGAGCTCTTAGCTATTAACACATCTCTCCAGCCTCTTGCTCACACATTCTAGCCATTTACCTAAATTAAGTCACCAACCTTGGAGTACCAGGTAACTGTTACTCATGAATCCAGAGAAGTAACGTAGAAATCAGACAGATCCACTGGAAGTCACAACCTCCATTCTTCGACTCCTACATTCCAATCAGTCAGGGACAGCTCAAATTATGCTGTTCACATCCTTTCCCTTTGGGTTGGGTTTCCAGTGCTACTTAATTTTAAGCACCAAAATTTATAGAATTCTAATAATGCATCAATTAGAATGCAATATTTGGAGACACTTTTTGGATGATCAAGAATCAATCTCTTAGCCCACAAATTTCTCGATGATGAGAAAATTAGACGACTTCACATTGCTAGTATTCTTAAAGTCCAAATTAATAGTTTTGGGCTTTGTTTTTTAAAACTGAACATTAGTTTGGTTAGTCCCCCAGGGTAGAGAGTAGCACCTCCTTTGCCAAAGCTTTCTTTCTCAGAGACAGATTTCCCAGGAAGATGAACAGACCTCATTAACCTAGAGCCCTGCTTGGCTGTTAGGTTTACTAACTCCCTTAAATTTTTAGGAAACTTCTGGATCCTCAGGCAGAGAAGTTCCCCCAGGGATCTCTGGGAGGGTGCATACAAAGTTCATCTGCTCCCATTTGATTAGTAGAAGAACTTTTCCATCTTGTAGTTCTCAAGCATGTAGGAAGCGCTCGGTGATTCAGGTTTATTTAAATTTATTTTATTTTGTTACCTTATTTATGCTCAGTGAGGAACATTTCCAGCATTCTTCACTTTGCAGGAATTCTTATTGTCTAGGCCAGTCTTAGTTAGGACCCAAAGACCATGGAAGAAGGCCAGTCCAGGTTTTCTGGCTGTATGACAGCCACTATCACATTGTTCCATGATCACCTTTTAGGACTTAGGAAAACATCAATTGGTCTTAGCCATTCTAATGGATAGTCCAATCTTAGCAACTACTATGAATCTATTCTCAGAATACAACTAGAGTTAAAAGTAAATTCAAAACTAAATCTGACAACAGAAGGTACTATTGATGACTCCAATGTGTCTTTGGTGAGAAATCGATTATGTGGAGAACTCTATGTGTGACGGGGTATTTTGTACATGTGTGTGATATCTTGTGTCCATGGGTGAGTTTTTTTTAACTTACTAGTGTAGCTGTGTACACGTGTGAGTAGGAATGTGTACTCACCTGTGTCTATGAGTGTTGAAGACACACTGTCAATGTCAGGTGTCCTTCCTGGATTGCCCTCCAGCTTTATGTTTTTGAGATGGGATCTCTCAATGAACCTGAAGCTCATCCACTGGGAAAGGCTGTCTGGCCAATGAGCTTCAAAGACTCACCTGTCTCCACAGCTTTTTAAGTAGGTTCTGGGGATCTGAACTCAGCTCCTACTGTGTGTGCAGTTGACACCTGATGACTGAGCTTTCTCCCGAGCCCTTTAAGAGGAAATTTTGATAAAAGTGGGGTTGAGACAAGATGATTAACTGAGACTTGAGCCCTGGGCTAACTACCGCCACGGAGTCTTTAACTCACTTTTCTTGCTGACCTCACACTTCCTAGCCACAAAAATTAGCCCTAGGTTTTATGTGTGTGTGGAAAATTATGTGGAAAGAAAAACTAGAGCATGTAATAGAAATTATTTCTAGGCCTCACTGAAACAACTCTGATGAATGATGAACAGAAACAAGAGAAGAAGCCACACGTGCTCTGTACGCAGGGTGGTACAGGTGCATGTATAACCAATTTGAGGGCACTGTGGGGCTACACTCTGTGTACCTGAGGAGCTCTGGGTTCTCTAGGTGTTTGACTTGCCATTTTCTTTTGAGGGAACAAAAATATTTAAAGGAAAGCACACTTACTTTTTACCTTTTTGTTCTAATGAACAAAATCTTAATGTGAACAAAACCATTGATGAAAATGTGTCATTCTTTCTTCCTCAACATAGCCCAGGAGTGAAGAAAATGTATAAAACCCAAGTAAAAACCAGCTGTGAGTATACCTCGCACAGAGATACAGTTGATGACATTCAACTTAGGATGGGCTCGAGTCCTGAGACACTCATGGGAAGTCTGAGACGAGAGCACATCTGCTACAATAGTAACTCACCGTGTGGGACAACTTTAGTGTCAGCTTGAGACACCTGGGAAGAGGAAGTCTCAATTGGAGAATTGTCTCCATGGGACTGGCCTGAGGCCCTATCTGTGGGGTATTTTCTTGATCATTGAGTGATAGGGGAGGGCCCAGCCCACTGTGGGTGATGCTATCACTGAGAAGGTGATCTTGTATTGTATAAGAAGGTAGGCTGAACATGGGCCAAGGGGAACAAGCCAGTAAAGCAGCGTTCCTTCATGGCCTGTGCTTCAGTTCCTGCCTCTAGGTTCTTGCCCTGACTTCCTACCTTGGGCTTCCTCAGTGATGAGCTATGACTGGGAGATAGAAGTCCAATAAACCCTTTCCTCTTTCCTCCCTAAGTTGGTATTGGTTAGTGTTTTTGCCACAGCAATGCTGAAACCAAACGAATACACTTACCAACACGTGTAGCTTAGCAACACAGTATACTAAAACAGAATTACAATCCATCACCCAATCCCAGGACTGAGCTTGGAGCCTTGGCTCCCAAAGGCTGCTGGCCTGACAAGAAATATAGTACTGCTTTTTGCTAGCCAGGAAATATCAAAGCTTAAAACTTGATGCCTGGTTTATCCTGAGTGCTCATCCCTTTCATACCATATAATGTTAAAAGTTCTAAAGTTGAGCCATTTTAAGTTGGGAACCATCTGTTTATGTTCAGCTATCTTAAAAATGAGAATAAATCTCAAACTATTTTTTTTAAACAAACCACAAATACAGTTAAAAGCAAAGGAAGAGATGATAGTGTTTGTAATAGATGGATTAATAATAAACAGATACTAAGCTGAAGAATCTATATAGTTAAAAGGAAGAAGCAGCATGAATTTTATATACAGTCAAGCCTATATTACTTCCCCTTAAATGTTCTACTGGACAGCCCGAACCCAACAACCACTGGCTATTACTTTCAGAATCCATTAAAAACAAATTAAAAATTAAATCTGACCAAAAATATTAGTGACTAGGCTATATTTTTGATGATGTAAACTAAATTAAGCCAAAAACATAATTAAAAATTCTTTAAACAGTGTCTTATCTGAAAAGCAGGGCACAGCAATTCAAAGCAACCCAAGACTCCACCACACAGACCCCCTGAGTTCCCCTCTGCTCGCCTCAGCTGTGTGTCACGGGTTGAAAATTTGGAAGCTCATTGGTTTGTGTTAGGTTAGAGGGTAAGCAGAGAAACACCTTCAGCAGCTGCTCTGGTATCCTGTGGACTGGCCTGGGCTTTGTTGTTTGTTTTTGTTTTTTTCCTAGCAAGGAGAACTAACAGAGAGGGCTTCCTAGCTGGTTACTCACGAATGCAAAGCCGGGTGTTTCTTTTTTATTTTAAGTGCTGTTTCCCAGGGAATCAAAAACAGAACCGTTTATATTTCATTCATTTCTCTGGGAGCAAACCGGAGAGGACAGAACAGATTCCAAGAGCGAGGCTGGACTTTTCTCCCAGTTCTACGGCAAGAGGAATGCATAGAGAAAATGGGCAGAAGCCTCATCTTGCTGAGTTGTCAGGGATGTCCTGCTCCCTGTGAAGCTTCTTGAGCTCATTATTTTTAATGTAATACTTTCATTCATTCTTTGAGAATTTCATCATGTGTACAATAAAATTTTGATCATATACACCCTCTACTCCCCCCAACTCCTCCCATCACCCAGGCCCCCAACTTCATGTCCTCTTTTTTTGTTTGAAAGATAATTTTACTATCTCTGTCTCATATGTTGAAGGATGGAGCCTCAGAGAGTTTAACATTCCGTCAAAATGCAGAAACTATTAATATCGCTTTAACTCAAGTTCACATTGCTTTTATGCTAAAGATAGGAATGGGATCTCCCTGTGACTCTCACCTCTGTTGCATGTCCTCGTGGTATCATATCATCTTCATTTCATGTCCTCTTTGGTTTTGCGGATCCTTAGCAGCAGCCATGGCCAGTCCTGTCTTAGTATACACTAAGGAAAGCCTTAGAAGCAGCCTGTGTGTATTGTGACTGAATTCCTGAGATGCTGGCTCCAGGGCAGTGAGTGCAAGATGAGTCGGCTCTGATTTCTTCCTCCGGGCCTCATGTTAATTAAAGGTTGCCATAGTGCTGGAAGTCCAGGTTGCGGGATAAATTCTAGGCTGTGGTCTGCCTAGTTCTGGAGTGGTGTGGTTGTTTCCTTTTGCCCCGCTTTAGCCGAGTATTCCACTTACAAAGTGAGCACGCAGGAATTGCAGGCTGCTCTTTACACGTTCTACTGTGAGCAGAACTGAGACAAGCCCCATGAATGGGGCGATCAGGTGAGCCAGGAGAAGACAGGACTTTAGAGGAAGAGGACAGGATCCAATTCTGCTGGCCATGACCATGCACCAGTGGCACCTGGGTCACCTCCTGAATCACAACTCTAAAGGAGTGAAGAAAGGAGACCCATCAGATATCTAGAAAGATATTGGACCATAGACAGGCAGGAATCCTAGCTCTACTAAGGTCTCTTTCTGAATTGAAGAAGACAGCATGGTTTTTAATAGAGTCTCTCTTTATATTCTTGCATCTTTTGGAAGAAAGATCATATAACAAATTCCACACTATTCTTCAAGTGTCACTCTTTACCAGCCAGCTTTGTGGTTAGGCACTCTGTAGACCTCCACATCTTGGAGATTACCCGGACCTGTCATGGCAAGTTCCTTTCCCATACATTCCTATGCTCGCCATCTCATCCCTGTCAAGACCCGTTAGATGCTCCTGTGGGTGTTCTCAGGCACACCTTGGTACACTCCCTTTCCCAGTCCTCCTTGTGTCCACCATCTCTACTCTGATAAGAACCTCGTGGACCCTATATCTGGGAGCTATCCCAAACCTGACTCTATGAGTTTCCTTTTCCTCGTTGCTCTGGGCTCCACTGTCATCATCTCAGCTCTGCCAGGACTCACACACTGCTGAGCATTGTCCCACACCTACCTTGCTTTCAGATCTGCTCTGGTTATAGTGACTAGGATCCTTGCTACTGAAGACCTGTGAGTTCTCCCAGCCTGACCCGTCAGCTATCCTGTTCACCCAAAAATGCTCTAGCCCACCTTGCTGTTCCAGGACCCAGAGGAATGAATTCCGGAACCTCAGTTCAAAAGCTGCAACTGTTCTTGTTATGAGCAGCCATTACTCACCATGCTTGGGGCTGAGTTGACTGTAGTGAGCCTGTCTGGGCTTATCCTCAGGATGGGATTGTCCTTGGGATCAAGTCACAGAAGTAGAGGATCTGAAGATTCCAATAGATAGCAGTGGGTTTTGGTACCAGGAAACAATGGAGTTCACATATATATAATCCAAATTTAAAAACTGATACAGTCTATGATGGGACTATGCTAGGTGTTTCTTTTAAAAAATATATATTTTAAGAGAATTTTATATACTCAAGCAAGATGGCTTATGGGGTAAAGGCACTTGTTACCAGGACTGATGATCTGAGTTTGATCCCGGGGATCACCTATATGGTGAAGGAAGAGAATTAACCTCCAGGAATTGTCCTCTGGCCTCTATACATGTCCTCTGCTCCTGGGTGTATGTGGGTACACACACATGAACACAATAAATAATTTGATATTTTGTTTTATATACTATTTAGTACTCTTGTTATTTTCAGAAGGTGGTAATTTCTATCAAAACACATTTTCTTGACTGTGCCAAGGGCCTTAGATAGTCATCCAATAGCTTGACACATCACTGGGTGCCACCTGCTTCTCAGCTCAAAGTACAGTAGACATCTGGCTCCTGGTCAGTTTCTCCCTCAGTCTGAAAGTATTTTTGAGAGGGCTTCTAAAACCTGGCAAATCCTAGTACACTGAAGCTTCTGTAAGAACAGACATAAAAAGAATGTAAGAAAATGAACATGAAAACAAGAATCGCTTGCTGGATAGTAGAAAACTAAATTTAACATGAGCATTGTGAACCAGAATTCTCAGGCAAAAAGCCACACCTGTGTCAGAGAGTCTACAAGGCTGGCTGACCTGAGCCCTGGTGCTTGTGGAGAGCTGGAATTTGTAGGTCCTCGGTCAAATTCTCTGGGGTATCTTTAGTTCTTTTAGTGGCCATTCAGTGTGTATCTCTGGGTCTAACCTGACAGCCTCAAGGCTGTTGGGAAAATTCTTTTGGAATATATTAGCACATCAATTGTTTCCACTGACCAGAGCCTAAGTTCATCATCAGAGGCATTGGAAGTGGACAGCAGAGACTACTCCACTTGCTGTAGCCTTTTTAATTGATGTTAAGTTGAAAAATTGCTCTGTAACTATAAAAACATAATAAAGATGTACCAACGTTGGAAATTGGTATTTGGGACAAGGTATATCCATTCCCAGGCCATGGTCACTCATATTTGGCTTTATAATAAATTATTTCTTCTTTCATTTCAGGTAAGAGTTGTGTCTTCAATTTTTTAAATTTTATGTGCATAAGTCTTTTATTTGCCTGCATGTAAGTGTACTAGATGTATGCAATGGTCATAGAGGCCAGGAGTTGTTAGCTGCCATGTGGATGCTGGCAACTAAATCTGGGTCCTCTGCAAGAACAGCCAGTGCTCTTAACCAAACCATCTCTCCATCTCTGTATTTAAGAGTTTTTCAAAGAGTGAAGAGATGGCTCAGTCAATAAAGTGCTTGTTGAGCAAGCATTAGTGCCCGAGTTCAAATTCTCTACCACCCATAAAAATAGTCAGGTGCTTACAACCCCAGACTCAGGGAGACAGAGACACAAGATTCCTAGCGCTTACTTGCTATCAAGCCTAGCTGAATCAATGAGATCCAGATTTCACAAAATATCTTCTCTCAGAAAAAGAATGTGGAGAAGTGATTGAGGACAACAGCTGACATCATATTCTGCATGAACACTCACACACAGAGATGTGCATGTACACTCAGAGCTATACAGACATGCACCCAGAGAAACACATAGATACAAAAAGTACACTTTGCAAACATTTGTCCATTTCCAGGTTAATAACACTATGCTCCATGTTTCTTTATTATAGATAAAAATTTATGTTCGTTATTTTGTCTTTAAATGAAAGAGCATTTAGTTTTCCATGAGATAGGAGCTAGGAGATTGGAGACCAGAGATGGGTTTTGAAAAGTCACAGTCCTGGTGGTCAACGCCAGAGAGCAGTACTAGCTCTTAACACTTGATTTGGAGATTCTCATCCCACAGAGCCATCTCTGGTCTCTGTGAGGAAGCAGGTGACTGAGCTATGGGCACTGAATAAAAGTCCTTTACATATCCAAGATGATTGTAAGGCTGGGCTAATTTTGAGATTAAGAAAAGGAGAAATCAAACAATTGCTCCTAAGGAGATTTGATATACTAGGTTTATTTAATTTTCTGAGTCTCTTAAGACTTTACTGGAGTTGGTTATAGAGATAAAGTCAGGGCTAGGTGGCACTGACATCAAAGGTACAGAGAATTACGATTCATTTTTAGCTGCACTGTCTGCCTAGACTGCCCTTAACAAGATCATCTTCTGTACATGAAATTTTGCACCTCATTACCCCTAATTACATCCTTTAAAAGGCATGCTCTAAAGACAGTCTGAACAATGCAGAATGGAAAATTCTTTTTCTTCTGTTCTTGTTAATTGTTGAAACTTCTTGACTCTGACTCCAGCACTTCTTTATTCAGTCCAAAATAAAAGGTTACATTCTCACCTAAAATTCAGACACTTATCCTACCGGGACCAGGGGAAGAAACATAGCATTGTATCAAACGTAGAAGAAACATTAAAAATATTTTTTATTATTATTTTATGTGTATGAGTGCACTGCCTACATGTATGTAAGTGCACTTGTGTCATGCAATGCCTTCAGAGCTCAGAAGAGGACGTTTAATTCCCTGGAACTGGAGTTATGGACAGTTATTAGCTGCCATGTGAAGGCTGGTCACTGGACTCCGGTCATCTGCAAGAATAACCAGCACTCTTATCCACTGAGTTATCTCTCCAGCCCCATTTTTAAATGTATGATTTTAGACCTTTAATAAAAACATCTTAATCATGTTTTATCCCTCCTTCATCTGCATCTGTCCCCTGTAGCCAGTCCCACCTGATTTCATACATTCTGTCATATATATTAAGGCATATGAAGTCACGTTACTATACCCAGACATCCCTCTGTGCAAGTCCATCCAGTGGTAGTCAGTTTATCTACAATCTCTCCCTTGAAGATCATCTCCTTCACCCAGCAGCTGCCAATTGTTCTTCAGCTAAGTTTGGGGCCTGCTGCCCATTTCCCAAGTTCTCTGCTGGGTTTTTGTCTGCTTGAGTTTGCGT
The DNA here is from genome assembly GCA_035773235.1 of Eospalax fontanierii. Lineage (NCBI taxonomy): Eukaryota > Metazoa > Chordata > Mammalia > Rodentia > Spalacidae > Eospalax > Eospalax fontanierii. The sequence continues at coordinate 54,775,998 of CM069529.1, forward strand.
AGGTTTTGAACATGCTGACATAATTGCTGTAGGTTCGTATAAGTAAGGTTCCAGGACTCTGTAAGACTATGTTTCCATATGATCATGCACCTCTTCCCCTGGCTCTTACAATCTTTCCATCCTTTCTTTCCAATGGTCTCTGTACCCTGGGTGGTTTGACATTGGAGTCCTGTCCAGGGACCCACATTCAGTAGACTTTTTTCTCTATGGTTTGGCTATTTGTGACCATTTGTGTTTATTGCCGTCTGTTGCACGAGGGAGCTTCATTGATGAGAGTTGAAAGATGCATTAGTATTCTCTCTATGCCTTGTTCTACTAGGTTCGGTTAGCCTTAGGTAGAGATTCTATTGTAAATGTGTCACTTAGCATTGAGTATATCACAGACACTTATTCTCTGTGTGTGACCAGCTGTGGAACTCTGTAATAACATCCATCTGTTGCAAAAGAAGCTTCTTTGATCAGTGATGACTGGCATGCTTGTCCATAAATACAAGGATACATATTTAGCTTATAGTAAGAAATTACATTTGTCTAGGGATGTGACAGCCTTAAGGTTTTCTCTAAGATCTATGACCTCTCTAATCATATGTATTTGTCTATGTTTACAGTACCACACATGAGATCCCTCCCATTGAGTGGGCTTTAAGTTCAATTAGGTAGCTGTTGATTACCCTCAAGATAAAAGTGCCACTAATGCTATAGTGTAGTTTGTTGGGCCAATCATTGTTGTGGTTACTAGACTTTAAAGTTGGCAGTTGTACCATTGATTGACGTTCTCACATAGAAGTAGCAGAATGTCCTCCAAAACTATGAGAGCTAGGCTTCAGGGTAGGTAGTTTCCTGGTCAGCTCCAGCTCCTTTGCTGCAAGTCATGTAGTATGCTCTGTTCTCAATAATAGGCTGTGACCTTCAAGTTCTGGGAGACAGTGAAGGGCTGTGACAATCACCTGTGTTATTTGGGAATCTCTTGGCTCACCTTGACCAACAACTCAGTGAGAGATTAGGAGAAACACTTTTGTTCCCACTGCTCCAGCAATTTCTTCCTGTTGCCACCATTGTTTAACACAGTCTATGGTGTCATGTGGTCACGTGGGACCCATTTTTGCAGCAAGATTGTGAAGTTCCTGAGGTCAGAAACAAAATCTTATAGATTTCTTGCCCATCTGTACAGGACCTCGGTTTGTCTGTTGAGTGGTCTGTGTGTCTGATGAATTCTGTGGAAAAGAATGGTAGCCACAGGGTCCCCCATCCCAGAATCATTCTGTCTTGTCTTTTCAACGCTTCACTCAGTGTTTTGAAGTAAACACTTCTTTTCGCTTTTTCCATACTGTTTTCTCCACAAAGACCTTTGGTCTTTCTCAGCAGCCTCCCGTGCTGTCTTCTAAGCTATGTTTGAAGAAAGCTGTGTGAAGCCCCTGATTCCATGTGTGTGTGTTTGCCCACATACGGAGGTGGGGCACATGTGTACATGCATGTTCCTATGTGTGAAGGCAGCAAGTCAATCTCAGGGATCTGTTCTCAAGCATGAGTGATTTATCTTGTTTTTTGAGTCAGCGTCTCTCACTTGGCTAGGGCTTGCTGACTGATCTGAACTAGTTGACTACCGAGTCCCAGGGACTCAGCACTAAGACAATAATACACATCATCACAGCCAGCTTTTTTATGTCATTTCTGGAGATCAAACTCAGGTCCTCATGCTTGCTTTCATGGCAACCCTTTAGCAGCCAAGCAATCCCCTCAACGCCTACATTGTTTTTTATTTTCATATCTGTACCCACCCTCCAAATTTCTTCATCTCTTGCTTTTAAAGTTTATCACACTAGTTGCTATTCTCTGAACACTCTCTTGTGAATCTGTTAAACATATCTCAAAGAATAGAATTCAAAATTTCATCCAGATTTGTTTAGCAACAACAAATAGAATCATCCCAGTCTAGCTCTAATTCTAATTCTAATGATACTCTAAAGCTAGGGATAGTCTCAGCACACATTTGGTTGCTCTCAGAATTGCATCACTGTGTTCAACCACAATGGTTTGTTTTTCTAGGATATCTCTCCTTAGCCAGGTCACACCATTTTAAGTATTGGGAAAGAGGACATATGTACTAGGCTTTGCATCTTTCTTTTACATGTATTACCTAGGGGGTAATATTATTTTCACAAGAAGCATTTAGTGTGTTATCCAATTCTCATGACTACCTGGTAAGGTGGAGCCCCTGCTTGTCCTCACTGCAGATGTGAGATTGCGGAGGAGGGAAAGGATTCCACACTGATATGAAATCGAGCTTGGCTTTGGCTTCTAAAATATTTATATTTGAATCCTGGTGGCCAGCAATGTCAGAGTCACCTCTTTGGGTGATAAGATAATGCTTTCCTTTCACATGTGGGAATCCAGGAATCCCATGCATTAGGGGTCATAGAAATGTGTGTCTATGCCCTTTGCTAGCTGTATGGGTCCAATACCTCCTTCCTTTCTTCTCTGGTTAGTTAGAGGCTCCTTGCCTGAGAAGACCCTAGGCTATAATTGTTTGGTTTCTAAGAGGATGTGTTTGACTGAGGACCTATATTTTGGTGGGAACAGCTGTAGACAGGTGGAACCTAGAGGGTTCTTTGAAAAGTACTCACTCAATAGTTGTCTATAAAGTGGAAGAACACTGGGCCGGACAGCACTGTCCCCTTGTAGGGGCAAAGTATGCTGTGCTATTTATGGACCATTCTGTCAAGACTCCGATTCAGTTGTGATGCAGCTCAGTTGGTAGAGGGCTTGTCTAACATGACAAAGCCCTGGGTTCCATCCCACCATCACAGGTCTGTCATGTCAGCACTGAGGAGGTAGGGGCAGGAAGACCAGAAGTTCAAGGTCATTTGTTGCTACTTAGTGAATCTGAGGTCAATCTGACCTACATGAGATGCTGCCTCAAAGAAAATAAGTAAAAACAACAACAAAACACAAAACAATACATTGGTTCCTGCACTTAGATTTTTTTGGGTGAAGAATCAAGATGTTCCCTTACTTGAATCATTTTATTTTTGAATATGCTAAATAAAATTCATAGAGAAAGCAGTACTCTGCATTCTGTTTGAGACTTGATTAGAGAATGAAAAGGAGAAAAATACCATCTGCCTGATGTAGATTAGACTGGAAGCTTTATTCCAATGGTCAGCACTCTGTGTGTGATGGTCAGACCCTGTATGTGATGGTCAGAGCCTTGTATGTGATGGTCAGAGCCTTTTATGTGATGGCCAGTCTCTGTGATGATAGGTACCACTGTGTGTGTCATTTCCCTCTGTGTGATAGTCAGGCCCTTGTATGGGATGATCAATACCCTATGTGAGATAATTAGTCATGTATGTGGTAATTAACTCACCTCTGTTTTCTGTACATTTTATTCACAATATTGAGACATACCAGAAACCACTCAGTGGTTCCAGGAATTTGAATTTAGACTCCAAGTATTATTTCCTCTCCTGCCTTAAATTCTTTTATATAGAACCATACCTGCTGTGTGAATATGCATACATGTTTGTGTCTATTTATGTGTGTGTAGATTCACACATGTGTGTGTATGTATATTCAAGCCAGATGTAAATCTTAGGTATAGATTTCCTTCAGTCACCAACCACCTTGAGTGGCTGGGTTTTAAATTTAATTAATCCACTAACTAATTTTGGGATAGGCTCTCTCACTGACCTTGAGCTTGATAAGCAGACATGGCTGGCCACGAAACTCCGTTCTGGGGTTACAAGTACATGTTGCCATGCTCTCCTCTTTCACTTGAGATCTGGGGATGAAACGTGTCCTTGTGTTTTTATGGCAGGCACTTTATCAGCTGAGCTTCTTCCCAGCTTTGCATACCTGATTTTTGAGACTCATTCTGGCCAGACATGGTTGTGAATCGATTTGGTAAATGTATCACTCAGTGAAGGTGATGTAGGAAGATCGTGAGTTCAAGGCCAATGTGGCCAAGACACTGTTTTCAAAATAATGTTAGTAAACATAATGATAATAATAATAATAATAATAATAATAATAATAATAATGGTTCAAACAAGTTCTTCCATTTCTGGTGTCAAAGCAGTTACTATTGGCCATCAGGGTCTGGGCCTGCATTCCAATCCTGGATTTCAGGTTATCTTCTTTCAACTACAACACACAGAATAGTCTTTTGAATAAAGACGATCATTAAGCATGGAAACTGCAGAAACATCTTTTTAAAGTAATTTTTATTTAATTTTTGTGTATTTCACATAGAACATCTTAATCATCTTTATACTCCCTTCTCCATGGGCACCCTCCTATAGCCCCCCCACTGCATGTCATATATTCTGTCATTTTTGTTACAGCCTCTCAAACTAGTTAACATATCCAGATGTCCCTTAGGGCAAGCTTATCCACTGAGGCAGAAATATATCTAACGTCACTAACTGGCTCCTTCAGCACTAAAATTTATTTCTCTTGTAAATATGGCTGGAGTTGGAGGTGGGGAGAGAAAAGGAAAGAGAGAGAGAGGGGAGAGAGAGAGAGAGAGAGAGAGAGAGAGAGAGAGAGAGAGATATCACAGCCTGGAGTCAAGGCAGGAATAGTCACATAATGATCCCAGCCTATAGCTACTATAACTATATTTGTACTGTAGAATTTGCTAGACTGTAACCAGAGCTATACAGGCAGGCCTCACCAAAGCCAACTTAGGAACTTGCTTGACTTCCACGGAACATGTGGGGAGAATAAGTGAAGGCATTATCCAACACCTGGAGGGTTTCAATTCCTCATTTCTTGCTAGTGTGATTTATTAACAGTTCTGCTAATGCAGATAGAATGCAACCCCAAATTACAGCAGTGGGTAGAGCTGAGCACCACACAGCCTATGCTATTCAGAGCACAGATTATCTGCAACCTACTTGATCATTTTTGAATCATCAGCTCCATCTTTATGTTAAATTAACAATTTAACAGCTGCTTTCATCAAAGTTCTTTTGTGTCTACCAACATGATACTATAATTTTTTTTTCTTAAATGCAGTTTCCAAGATCATTTCTGTGTCTTTTGAGTCCCAGATTACCCATTTGCATGTGTGCTCAATTTGTATACAAACGTTCGGGCAGTTATACTCTATCTAGGAAGCATGAAGCAGCCGCCAGAGCTCTAGAGAACAATTTGCTGCATCTTACCATTCACTTACTTCAGTCTCCTCTTCATTAAGGACAAGAGGTGAAAGAATGCAGGGCAATATGACCAAGCACAGGTACCCTGGATCCTCAACAGAAATATGGTGAAGTCAAAGAACAGTCAGGAGTTTGTTTTCATATGACCTATGAGAGTGGGATCATAGAAGACACACTTTCCCCACACTTTTTGTTATTTTGTTTAGGAAGTCATAACAAAATGTTATAGTCTGGGAAATGAAGAGAAGAAATTTACTTCTCCTTATTTCAAAGGTCCTTGGGAATAACAAGATCAAATTGTCCTGTAGTTTACTTCTTCACGAAATCCCCTTCCTGGTGTGAAATGGTACTTTCTCCTGATATCCTTGGTCTGTGGGAGACACAGTGCTCCACCATCCCTGTTTTTAAGACATTAATAGCATCAGACTAGGACTCTGCTCACTTGGCCTCCTCTAGTTCTTTCTAAAGGCTCCATCTGAAGGTGCCATCACACTGAAACTTTCTCAAATGAGTTGGTGTCAATTTTGGCCTGTGTCTTCTTTTCTACCTCAGCAAGCAACAATCAAAATAAACACGAAGGAAGCAGAAGCTGAAGAGAGACCAGTTTCCAAGTGTTAACGAAGTTTAGTGAACATTTTATTTTATTTTCAGCAATCTAGACCCTGGCTGTTGTTTTAGAAGACTTGGGATCAAGGGTTTTGACACAATGTTTGTATTTTTCTAAAGTGCTGCTTTCATAAAGATAACCAGGAGAATAAGGAGGCGACCAAAGCGAAAGAAAACTGAAAAACATTTTAGATTGAAAGCAGGCTCTGAGCCATGATGTGGGTGCTCCATGTGAGTGCGCTCCTCTCCTGTTGCTCCCTGGGCACCGTGACTAGAGAGCTGCTGAATATAATATATATCTTTTTACTAAAGCATGTGTCACATCCCATTCTTTGTCTGTAAGAGAGCTGTTAAAAATGAGGCTCAGATGGTATATCACTGGTATAGATTTTTAAAAATTATCACCTTTGGAATTCCTGGTAGTTAAAAGATAGATCAGGTGAGTCTCAGTCAGAGATAACCCATTTGTACCATCTGTGTATTGTTCAGAAGGCAAAGTCTGGCACCTGGTGACAAACCCTACAAGAATCACCGGATTAGCATCCACAGTGTCTGTCTCTGTATCTCCAGAATGATGTGCAGAAGTACATACCTTTCCAGCACAAGAGGGTGGGGTGGTTTCCATCATAATTGCTCCAGAACTCCATCTGTCTTGAAACTTCAGAACTATGGTTCTATCACTTAGTCACAGTTTAGAATAATCCCGGGAGCTGGAAACCCAAGCTACCATGTGCACCAGTTAAATATCAAGCCAAGAGTTGAGAACCAAGAAACCATCACAGTGCAGCCTCTGAAAACAGTTTCCAGTGTGTAACTAGCAAAAAGACCTCTTTTCCCTGGAGGGTAATATGCAGGTCAGAGCATGTTGGGCACAGAGGAGGGCAGGAGAGATGGCTCAGCTGGTGAATACCTTAGCCTAAAAATACAAGGACTTGACTTCAATCCCCCAAAACAATCTTTGAAAAAAAGCCAGGCCTGGTGGTGCATAGTGCAATCCCTATGTCAGGGATGTGCAGATAGGAGGACCCCTGGGGCTCACTGGTCTGCTAGCCTGGTCCATGTGATGAGTTTCAAGCCAATGGGAGACCCTGTCTTAAAACACAAGGTGGACAGTGCCTGAGAAACAACACCTGAGGTTCTTCCAAACACAGAAGCATCCATAATGTATGTGCACCCCTACACACATGAGCATACAGAGAGAGAGAGCATGCTTCCATAGCATCACAAAGCAGAACCTTCCTAGGGCGCGGTGTGCAGCAGTGCATTTCACTCCTGCCGTACAAAGTGGCAAAAGACCACCTGGTATCAAATGGTACAAATGACCAGTCTGTGAGCGAACTTACTGCTGAGGCAGCACAGATTTCTACGAGGGGTGCCAAGCTCAGAGCTGGGAGCCCTGCACCTATTGTCTGATGCAATCTGGAGCAGGCAGTTTGTACAGACATGCATTTGCCTCACATGTAGGGACAGTGCTATGGCATGAGCCTTGATTGGTGAATTTGTGTTATTTCCTGACCTGGAAGCTAGCAGACCCACATGGCCAGAGAGCTTTGAACTGGAGTTGAAGGAGTTTGAAATTCTCTCATTTCCATCTGTAGTGGAATCTTCGCTGATTTTCTCACTCGCTTTCCATTATTTAATTTAATTGCTCTTTGCAAGGCCAGTGGCTTTACATAAATTTGTTATTTTGTCTTATTTTTAAATAGTATTGGTACTTGTTTTATGCATGGTTGCTGTGTGTCGGGGAATATCCAAAAGGTACCTTTGTTGCTTAGATATGTGACAAAGTCCAGATTCATCTGGAAACCATTTGGAGTTCGTGGGCAAATGAAATAGGTCATAAAATACTAAGAAATCAGGAAGGAAAAAAAACCTACCAAGGTTGAATAGAAGTTAAGATCTTCAGCTCTTGTCTTTCTTAATAGGATCTCTTCTGCTTGTCATAGAAACCACATGTGATGTGAGTTGTTATGAGAGAGAAAGCAGCAACTGGAAGGGAACTTTTCTGCATAGAAAAGGATTACGAGAGGCCTGGAACATTGTGGTCTGCTGCTCATCTCCCTGGTCTCAGTCGAGATACCATGAAAGACTAAGATTGTAGATTGTATGAGGCATATCAGCCTCCATTCTATATCTTCTGCTTTAGAATAGATTAGAATCTTTTCTCTGAGGTTGCTAAGTATTACATTCCTGTTTGCATCTCTGGATTTCCATACCTGAATTTTATCTCTCTGTCAAGAGCCCTACTTTCTGGAAGATGTGCTCTTCCTCTCCAGGTTTGATTGTCTCTGTCTCCACTGACTGGGAGAAACTCAATGGGATGTGACACACTTCCAGAAAGGACTGCTCCCCATACAATGAGGAGTCCCCCCAAACCTCCCACCTTTCTGCTGTTCCAGAGGCTGCCTCCACAGTACAAGGCATCCTACAGTTCTGTTCTTCTTCTGGAGGACTACAGCTAACATCAAGGAAACAGGTTTTGAGAGCAACGAGGACTTTGGCCTTCATGTAGGACATGGCAAGGTGTCTTTGGGCCTGACCTATGGTGAATTATTCAGCAGTCAATTGTATTCTTGTCCCCGTCACTGTCTTTTTGCAGAGATATCAATCACTGAAGACATCTTTGCTCTGGTCTTTGCTTCTAAGTCAGCTGCCAGAGGGTGTAAGGAATTCTCTTATTTTCAGCTCTTTGTCTAAGTCAAGTTTGTGTGTTTCCATCTGATATTAGAACTTGGATTTAGTTGACTTTCCATAGACAAGTGACTAACAAGAGCACCCTCTCTCCTGGGGGCTGCAACTCACTTGGGATGTGGGGCAGAGCAGCCGTAGACTATACTGGCAATCTTGTTTTGGATCAATCAGTTCACCTCCTCCCAATCCAAGACTCCCACCTCACTGTCAGTGCCTGCTTGTGACAATTTTCTGTGGCCTAAAGGACATTTCTCCACATAATATGCTCTGGGTTTCTGTGGTAGCAGCAAACACCTGCCTTTTATAAAAACTGTACAAAAATGAAAAGTTCATCCTTCATGCACAAAAAGCCTGTCAGCTTTTCTTTGCTCCATATATTCCTTTAGTTTCAGATTGTGTTCATTTGCATTGATTTGGAGTCCTTGGTCTAATGCTTAGCATTTGAGGAACATTATTTTTGCCTCAGTTTCTAAACTTATCAGCACTTATCTCACCCCCTTCGAACACTTTTGTGATAAACACTTTCTGAAAGAGAAAGTGGTGTATAAACACATTTTACAAACAGAAGCGTCTTATACTGGGTGAGGAGTGTGGGTGAATGGTGATGATGTTACAACTCTTTTGTAGATGAATAGAAACTGTGAAGAGGCCCAAAGTTTTTTCAGTTTCATTTGTGGCTGTTGGCTGACATTTACAGAATGACTGTGTCAGGGTACAGCTTTCTGCTGGGGATGAGCTCTGCTCCAGCCCAGGCTTAAGTGGTTCATATGGTGATTGATCCCTGACCCTGGGCTCATTAACTTCATCCTCTGTGAATGGAAGGAACGAGCTATAAGGAACCCTTTGTGAGCACAGTTTTCTTTGTATTGCTGGAGATCCCAGTCACTCGTGACCAGCTTGTATGCATGTTCAGATATGTATCGTCTCTACTAGACCACTAAGGGGTACAAAAAAAAAAAAAACATTTCAAATAACAGCATGAAAGAAGGACATGGAAAGCATTATAATTCTTGTTTCATAAAAGCAAGTGATAAAAGTGTTTTCCAATTCTGTGAGAAAAAAATGAAATGATCTCACATCATATACCAAAACAAATTAGTAAGACCACTTTAACCTCAGGACCCCGGAAAACTCTTAATATCGGTGATAAAGTTATCCTTTTCTGCAGATTGAATTCATACCATTCCTTGGTTTAATTCAAAGGTTCCATCTGGCCTCTGAGTTTGCTGGGCCATGATGCTGTGTTAAGCAAAGGGAGGGGCATGGTGAGAGTGGAGATTTTTCCTTGCTTTTATAAAACTAAAAGAATCTCTTTTACAAAAAAAATGTAGGCACTACCTGGCTTGTACACTCGGCCAGCACTGTAAGATACAAACATGACATCATTTATGTGTTTCCCCCGAATGACATCTGGTATCACTTTTCCAGAGGACAGGGAAGGAAACCTGATCTCTATGCACATCTGGATCTGTAAGTCACTGCACTGTTTTAGAGCAAGGGCAGTGAGCAAAGTTAGAAAGATGGAGGGTGGATGTGGACCAGCCAGGAAACAGAAAGGTCTGTGGTGTGACTGACAGGCATTTGATCTTAGGGGAAATTTCTGAGCTCAGGAATAGCCACCCTTGGGTACCGAAGCCATCAGATGGGTAGGGCTAGATCTTCAGTGAAAAAGAAGGTGGTAGTCACACGGTGTTCAGAACATCCTTGGCGAAGCATCGGGTGTTGACAGATTTTAATGTTCACTTACATTTTTCATTTCCAATCTATGTGAGAAGACACTTGTAAAATACAGGCAAAGTAAAATCATATGAAATGAAGGACAAAATTCAGGCCTCCTCCTCCTCACCTTCATCAGCATCATCCTGTCTGCTCTATTGACAGGCCCCCAACTATCCTATTCATTGTATTTCTGTATTCAATACACCAAGACCTTGCAGACCGTGTACAGCCATCTCTATCTTCACTGTACACTGTGGGCAGGCTAGCAGGATCCATCTTCAGGTAAGCCTCTTCCTTCTGGGGAGGCTTTCATGTGTAAGTAGCTGGCTTTGTTGAAGGGGAAGGGAATTTTAGGTGGTAAAGAGAGTAGGAGCCATCTAGAGGGTCACCTATAAAATTATCAGTATGCTGAAGATAGCTTACAATTCTCAGGAAGACATGTAAGAGACATATATATCATTAAAGTTTCAGATATCAAGTGACAATCTTTTGGCTCTGATTTTGGAAGTACTAGTGAAAATAAACACGGTTTTTCTGATGATAAATGCATTATGTAGCATTATAGCCAATACAGAGAATCAATATTTCTTGTTGGGACAGGATATGCTCACCATGTAGCCTCAGGTTGGCCCCAAGTTAGCCATCCCCGTCTCCACCTCCTGACTTTGGGCTACAGAAGCCTTAGAATGCTATGAACAGAGGTTAAAGGGCCATTCTGGTGGGAGTTTGGAATACCAGAATGCTTGGACAGATCCAGAAAGAAGACAAGTTCACAAGGTTTCAGAGCAAACAAAGATTGTGTTGGAAATGGAGATGTAGGCCATTCATGTTACATTCTGGCAAAGAATATAGCTGCATTATGTCTGTGTCCTGACAGCTTAAGTAAAGCTGAATTCAAAATTTGTGAACTAATCTGTTTAGCAGAGGAAGTTTTAAGTCAGGACAGCATCAGGCTACAGTATAGTTACTGCTAGCTGCTCTTATCCAGGTCTATAAGTGAGAGCAATAAATGGAACAGAAAGATATGAAAATATACAATTTGGGAAGGAAACAAAGACAATTTGAAAGTTGCAGACAAAGGGATGGGAGAACAACCACAACTGTTAAAGAGATGAGTTCCATCAAAGTTCTCTAATCTAGTGCCCTGCACTGGGACAATTAGGAACATCTCTTGAAGGCAAGACACCACTTACTGATGGCTCCAACTTGTGAAAATGCAAATTCATTTGAAAGGAAAGAGCTTAAACTGGACATGCAAATGAAATGGTTCTCTAGTAGAGAGTATCTACCTAAGAAAGAATTTTTTTTTCTTCCCTTTTTCAGATTCAACTCTCGAGGCATACAAAGGCCACTATAACTTTATTCCAAAGGGGCCAAATTACATCTTGAGCTTGGCAGCAAAAAATAATCAGAAGTAAGATGTGGTACTGGTTGTGCAGGCATGGGAGATGCAAGAGTAACAGGATCCTGGAGGCTGGCATCAAGGTTCCAGAGACCTGCAGAGGCCAGTCAATGTGTGGCAGGGCTGGAGAGTCTCTGCAACAATGCCCTAAGAAGTGATAATGCTAAATGGAAAAGTGAAACCTAAGTTACAAGAGACCCCAGGATATTGGAGATGCCAGGTCCATGGGACATCAGCTGAAGAAAGCTGAGGGGAAGGAGAGGAGCCAGCTCCCATTAATGTCTGCTCTTTGCTTCAGATTGTGACTTCAATGTGACTAGTCACATCGTGACCCTGCCATTATGCCTTCCCACTGTGTTGGGATGAAGCCTTTGTTCTAGATCCCTTTCTGCTGTTTTGATAAGGCATTCTGACCAAAAACAACTTAGGGAAGAAATGATAGATTTGTTTTATACCCTTCACATGACTGAGGGCAATCAGGACAGAATCTTATAAAGCAGAAATCACAGGCTGTTCACTGGCTCATTCACAGGCTCATGTTTCGCTCGTTTTGTTATACAGTACAGGACCATCTGCCCAGAGGATGGTGCTTCATACACTAGGCTGGGAAATCCCACGTCATTCAAAAATCAAGACAACCCCCTACAAACAGGCCCATAGGCCATTCTGATCTGGAAAAGTCCCCCAACTGAGATTCCCTTATCAGAAGAATTTAGGCTATGTTAAGTTGACAGCTAAAGTGAACTAGGATACCCCTTGAATGGTTGACCAAAGTAAACTCTTCTTCCCTTAAACTGCTTCTTGAAACACATTTGAGCACAGCGATGAAAAGTAATATGACATACCTTAAGATTAGAACTCCCTATACTTGACCTGCCAGTCTTCACACTTGCTTTGTCATGATTAATGATAATTGCTTCAGCATTTTCAGGCACATTCTTATGGCAGTTAATGGGACAATAAGCCAAATTTCATCAATAATTACCCTGGTTGACTAGTACATATTGGTTGCACTTACTGAAATTTATGTAATTTTTCATGTTAATAAAAATGTTAGGGGCTAGAAAGATAGCTCTGTGGTTAAGAGCATTTACTGCTCTTGCAGTGATCCTGGGTTTGGCTCTTAGCACTCATACTGGGCAGCTTGCATCTGCCTGTAACTACAGATCCAGGAAGATCCAAAACCTCTGACCTCCAAGGGCAGGGACACTCATGTGTACATACCCATACACAGACACACAAACATATTTGTAATTAAAATAAAGTCTTTAAAAACCATTTAATGTACACGTTAAGACTTTCAATAAGCTTTTAAAAAGAAAAGGTAGACATGGTGGTATATACTTGTAATTTAGCACTTAGGAAGTAGAGGCAAGTGGAGCTGAAGTTCAAGCTTATCTTTAGCTACACAGGAAATTCAAGACCAGCCTGGGCTATACAAGACCCTATTTGGGGAAGGGAGAAAAAGAGAGAGCAAGAGAGAGAGAGCAAGAGAGAGAACGGTTGGATGGGAATGGAATGGGGATGCTTACCTGAATGAATAGCCAGGTATGTGGTTCTGGTTGAACCCTCCCCAGGGCATCCCCATGGGCAAATAATTTCTTTTCTAGAATAATGAAGAGAAAGATAAGATTAGAATCTCCCAGAGATGTACAAAAAAACCTTGAAGAGAGGAATAATTATTTTGTGACAATGAATACCTCTAAACAAAATTAGTAGCTAATTAATATTTTAGCTACCTTTCCCCATATAATAAAGATCCTACCAGTCATTCCAGGAATAACTTTCGGTTCATATCGTATTACTAGATTATCTATTAATGAATGGAGCCCTCAGTGTGTGAAACATCAAACTAAATGGCCTATGAACCTCTCTCATGCTCTGAGGATCTGTAGTACTGAAATACATCATGTGGCTTTTGCCGCCCTTCCACATCTACTTAATTATTTACTAAAACTGCTTATAGCATCCTGTTCTTGGAATTGCTTGAAGGAAGCTTACAATAAAAACCTTTAAATAAGGCTGAATTTCGAGATGCTCAAACAGAAAAGCAAGACTAACATTCCTTTACAGGAATTTCCCTATTTGACTTGCTGGCCAGACTGCTTGCTGGTTAACTGGTCAGGCTATGGGGTATAGAACCAGGTAAGTTGGGGAGAAGCCACCCAAGTCACTGAGGCTTGTCATTAAGGGAGTGCCTGTCTGTGCAGAGAACTGGTTTGCCGTGGATGGCACAGAGACTTTCCATCAGACAGAAAGCAAGAGGCATCCCACAGGGCACCCTGAGAGGAAGCAGGGCGTGCCAGACAGAGGGAAGGCTGACTTCCAGTCTCCTTAGTAATTTTGCTTAGGGTTGGCTTTGTGTGTGTGTAAATCACTCAGATAATTGCTGTAATTCTGTGCTTAGCTTGGCTGCTAAGACCCTTGGTTCATGAATATTCATAAGATCTATCCACACTCCACTATTACTTAAATTTCCTAGACAGCTTTCATGCTGAGAGTGCCAGCATGTTTGTGCTGGAGAAGGGAATGGCCATGATTTCTTGTCTGAGAGAAAGCAGGTCACCCACCCAGGCAATGAGAAAGAAGTTAGGGCAGTGATGGGTTAAGGGCTGTGTTTCTTTGTAGCCTTCATCCTTATACCTGGATCCTTCTATCCGTGGTTCCTTGACCACCATGCCACAAGTGCAGGACTGGCGCAGAAGACAAGCAAGCACCTATCTGAAGAAAGTCCAGCGGTCCTCTCAAGCAAAGGATGAGATAGTCTGTCACAGAATGTTGAGACTAGTAGAGACTTGTGGAGAATCACAGAATGTGCTCAGAGTACTCTGTTGTGTTTGGGGCAGAGTGCCCCAAATGGAAGAAAAATAGGATAAGTAAATGAAGATGAGCTGACACATCCTCAAGTTGAGTTTTAAAATGAACTGAGGTAAGAAGTGTGCATTCTGATAAAAAGCACACATCTGCAATAGGGACGAAGTCCTTTGAAAGTCTCAAAATGCTCTGTGCTTATGGATATTTTATCACATGTGAAGACCTTTTAGCAATAACCACAGAGGAATAAAAAGCTCTATAGATTTAAAATTCACTGCATTTAGATAAGTAACTATTTGAACTGGAAGAATCAGTTACTCTGAGTAAAGAAGCTCAAGGATGATGGTTTAGTCTGATAAAGCAAGAGGGCAGATCCAACCTGTGAGCTGACTCCCAGTCATGGGTCTGAAGGAATTCTGCCTCTTTAGGTAAGCATGGCCTTAAGTAAAGGGAGACATGACAATTCTGAAGCAGAAGAGAGTTCTGGCTTCCTCCTCAGGGTTAATGGAATCACCTGAGGAAGGGAAAGCAAAGGCCTGGGGACCTGGAGTGACATTTTAAGAATGGATAAGAGGCAGAGGAAGCTATGGAACAGAAGAACCTTCTGACTTACTGAAATCCTGACTGGGTCTCATCCTATCATATGTGAAAACCAAACATGTTTGTGTGAAGGTTGAGGTTCAAGAACTCTCTAAGAATGCCTGGCACAGAGTTCAAGAAATGACGCTTTCTACCTTTTGGTCACTCAGTTCAATATGGACTATCCATTAGGTATGACGTTGCTGAATGCAAAATTAAAATGCTGAACTGAATCAAAGTTGTTTATCTGTCTCAGAGTATTCTAAACACAGTGCTGGATCAGGGGATTTAATTTTTGCTAGGTCATTCTGATGCTGTGACTCCCATGCCATCTGGTAGCACAACATTTGACTGAAAAAATGTCTGTAGAACAATCTAGTCTTCTGTGGAGTTATGGGAGAATTGTTAGCTAGAGTCAATGCACCTGAACATATGAAAATGGACAGTATATTCAGATAGTTCTGGGGAGTCTGAGTAGTGCCTAAGAACATCTGTAACACCAGCTCCAGGGGATCCAATGTAGGCAGTGCATGAACATGGTATACTTGTACACATACAGGCAAAGCACTCTTAAACATAAAATAAAAATTTTAGAGATAAAATAGAATGACAGTGTATTAAATGCTTTCATTTTCTTTATCACAAGTGTCAGTTGCTTCCAGGTCATGGATTTGATGAGACTCTAAGGCTCTGGAAGAAGATGGCCCTAAATGGTGTTTGAAAGCCTTTGGTTTGAAAGATACATAGAAGGGAAAGACAATGGCATATTAGGCATGCTCACGTAAGGGGATAAGGAAAAGGTATGAAAATAGCAACAACAACCAAACGCATATCCTAGATAATGAGTGTGCTTCTAGGAGGATAGATGACTGCGTAAATTGAACCTTAAGAGTCTTCCCTATTGTGTTAGGTATCACTTGCCTTTTTGTAGAGAATCCAAAGAGATTTATGGATGAGAATCCTTCTTTAAATAAATGAATATAGAGTACCCTCACCTCCAAATATTGAACCAGAGGAAAAAGGATATCAAAATGTCTCTAAGTGGTTTTCATTTTGTTTCAACACATTTGTCCAGGTTTGTGCATGTGTGTGTGTGTGCAGAGAGGGAAAGACAGAGAGAAATAGAGACAGAGTGACAGAGACAGAGAATCAGAGAAAGAGATTTAATTATAGCTATTGAAAACATTCAGACACAGTACAGAGCTTTGTGATATCTTTGTGACATTTTTCCCTCCGAATGAGAGAGGCTCCCTCCCTCTGCTGCTAGAGAACAGCTCATTTCTTCTCCTCTCCAAGAGCACACAGAGTCCCGTATCTGAGTCCCGCTGAGAGGAAACTGTGCTGCAAGAAGGACAGTGATCAAGCAGGGGTGTTGGTCCCAACTGCAGAGTTCTGGGTGCTGTTCAGTGAGCCAGGCCCGCCTGAAGCAAAGGAGGAAGAAACGATCATGGTTAACTAGACACCAGGGCAGAAGGGACAGGGGACTGACAGACCTCCTTTGGCAGCAAGGTGGATGGACTCAGAGACAGCACCAGGAGACACACTCCTCACAATAGCTTGGGCCTGATGAACTGTGAGGACTTCTGCTGGAAACGTCTGGGAATATGCTGAAAAATTAGGTAAAAAAATGACACATGTACAAACAAGATTTGTGTGCATTGATTTAAGTTAAGACACTGATGATAATTATTTTAAAAATGTGTTTGTAAGGAGGTTCATATAGCTTGAGACATTAGGGGAGGAAAGAACATCTCATGGGAATTTAAAGGCTCCACTCATGACTTACATTAATACATCCTATTATTTCTGAGACAACATATGGGAAACATACACAGAATCATGAAGTTCAAAAAGAATTTGACACATGAACAATAGTCTGTACAGAGACATTAATAGTATAAATACGATCAGCAACATGAACCCATAATTAGTAAGCCTGGAAACCAAGTCAGTATCTGTAAATAAACGTTTACTTGGACAGAGCCACCTCATTAGTTTATGTACTGTCACACTACTATGTGGTGTATACATGCACTGTATATGGTGTGTGTACCACTGGGTGTCTGTGTGATGTGGATGTATATTATTACATGCACATGTGCATGTTTGTGTAAGTATGGGTGATGTATGTGTATAGTGTGTATGCAAATGTACAAGTGTATGTATGTGTATGATGTATGTGTGCATTGTGTGTGATGTGTGCCTGTGTGCACGTGTGCATGATGTATGTGTGCGACGTGTGAATTGTAGGTGACCTGTGCCTGTGTGCACCTGTGTCTGTGATGTATGTGTGTGGTGTGTATACATGTGCACCTGTGTGTGAGAGGGATTATGTGTGTGTGAGAAGGCCAGAGGACAACATCAGGTGTCATCCTGTATTGCTCTCCATCTTATGTCTCTCACTGAATGATCCTAGAGCTCACTGTTTGTCAGCTAAGCTAGCAAGCCAGCAAGTTCCAGCCATTCTCCCATCTCGGTCACTAACATCACTGGTTTATAGGCGTGTATTGGTATATCTGACTTTTAATATAGATACTAGGAATCCCAACTTAGTTTCTCATGCTTGTGTAGCAAGTTCTCTTACCTGCTGAGGCAATCCCTAAGCTGCTGTACTTCTTGTAGCTACAATTATGCAGTTAAGACCGACTATATGGCCTGCCTGCCTCTTCATAGACTTCTTTATGGTGAGATAAAAAAGTTCCTTAATAGGGCACCAAAGACTTGTTTGCATGTCAGCAACCCCACCTTGATTGAAAGGTCTGCTGACTGAACTCCTATAGGCCAGCTGTGTCCCCAAGGCTTTAAGTGTACAGAAATCTGCACATGCACCATGCCCACAGCACAGCCTTGACCTGTGATGAATAGTGCACTCTAATCCACACCCCCACTGTCCCACCCCCATTCTGCATGCTGACACAGCATGGCAATCCAGTGCATTGCTATTGTTAGAGCCACTCATTGCCAGGGTGAATGCCAGTGGCTCTTTGAGAAACCTCCCTGTCTAATTCAACCACTCTTGTTCGTAATTACTATTAGTTGCTAAGCTTTTCCAAGACTTGTTCCCCTTACTGAGAGTGGACTTCCTCAGTCAGCATGGAATCAGCGTGGACTGTCAAAGATTTTCATCATAGAACAGCGGTAGAAAATGAAATAGTCCTGGCTTGTCCACAAGGCAGTCTTCTGGGATCCACCCCAGGTCTGTTGACTCTCTAAGAGAGGGCCAAGAACTTTTGGGGGGAAGGGTACCCAAAGCCCTGAGCTCTCTTCGGGGAGGGTGAATCCAAAGCCTGGCAGTTCTGGAGGCATCTCTAACCCATATTTTGAGGTTCATTGATCTGTAGATCCCTTCCAGCATGGGGCTTCACAGCTCTGTGGATACTTGGCCTGCTTTGTGTTCATTCCTCAAATCCCTCTGTCTTCTGCTTCTCTGTCTTTCAGAGCTGGAGGATATTCAGTGTGAGGTTCAGTGTTGAAAAGGGTTGATACAAGTTGAAATTTGTATTACTAAACCTTTTTCATCCATTTAACTCCTGTTGAGACTTTAAGTGGGACAGCTGGATCCCTGTCCTGGGGGAGATGCTTTAGAGACCATAGACCATCTTTCCTCAGCTCAGACACCAAAGGCAGCTGCACCAGCAGGGCTGACAAGTCCCCCATCTACATTTAGCCTCCCCTTGGGCAGTGACCACCCTGGAAGTTGAGGAACTGCAAAGCTGGGGGGATGAGTGAGGTCGGTCCGGGGATGAGTGCAGTCCAGGGTGCATTCTTACACTTTGGCTAACTGGAGTAAGAAATGATTTCTTCTAGCTTAGTCATGTTCAGGTTTCAAATCTTCTATCTTAGGAGAAAGAAAAAGCATCACAAAAGTTTAATGAGCCATAAAAATTCCTGTCAGGAAAGCTGTAAGTGTGCAAGGTCCACCTCCTTAGAGCTCTGCTTCCTGGAACCTCCATGGTTACTGAAACTCAGCTCAAGAAAGCTCTTTGGCCCTTAACATTCAATTTTTTTATTGAATCATTGTGTACTTCACACAGAACATGTCAATCAATCTTAATCATTTTTGTATCCCCTTCCCCTCTGACACCTCTCCCTACAGTTCCACAACCGGAATCCATACGTTTTTTCATCAGTTTTAAGGTCTATTGTATCATTAGTGTCCCCAAATGTTCCTCGGTGCAGGTTCACTCACTGATGCCTAGTCAGCCTATCCAGAGTCCCTTGCTTCAAGAAGATTAGCTCATCCTCACCCAACAGGAATCAGTTGCCAATATTTCTCCAGTAAAGATTGGGGTCTGCTATTCATTCCCCTAGTCCCATGCTGGGTTTTTGTCTGCTTGAGTTTGCACGGGTCTTGAGCATGCCGACACCATTGCCATACGTTCATATGAGCAGGGTCCCAGGAGCTTGTAGGATTCTATTTCCATATGGTCACACACCTCTTCACTGACTCTGACAATCTTTCTGTTCCCTCTTCCATAATGGTCCCTGAGCCCTGGGTGAGTGAAACTTAATATAGGAGTCCTGACCAGGGACCTGCACTCTGCAGACTCTCAATCTCCGTGCTTTGGCTGTTTGTGACCTTTTGTGTTGTTGGTGCTCTGTTGCATGAGGGAGCTTCATTAATGAGAGTTGAGGGCTTCAGTAGTGTCCTCTTTACCTCTTGTTCTATGGTGCGTGAGTCTTAGGTATAGCGGTTGCATTGTAGATGTGCCGCTTTGGCATGGGAGACCCTTAATATTTTTATGTTATCTATCTCACCTATTTATCCCAACTATAAATCTTATAGACTTAGGAGATCTTCTAGCATTATTTCATCCAGCAATGATAAACTGGCTTTTCATATTTTGAGTTTTAGGGAGAAGTTTATTACGGATTTATTCATGGGAGACTAAGCGGGAGAGGGAGAGAGCCGTGCTGTTTGGCTTGGGCATGGAAGTCAGCCACGTGGCAGACAAGCAGCTGCAGGGCTGAAGTGTGGTAGGGTAGCTTCGGGAAACAGTAAGGAAGTCCAGGGTATCAAAGAAGTATGCTTAGACTCTGGCCAGCACCAGAAGGAAAGAAAGAAAGGAAAGACTCAAAGGCAGGTGACCCAACAGAACCTCATGATGGCTAATAAGGGCTTCACTCAGGAGGGAATTCTGGGAAGGAAAAGAATATTATTTCATTCATCTAGTTAAGTGGGTAATTGTTTCTTCTTTGTCTTTAGCATGAGTAATCCAGTTGGGCTAGTCTGTCACCTCACTAAGGAAAAGGACCACCCCTAGAAAAGTAGATCTATCCTAAGGTGACCTTGAATATGAAGGAATTCAAGTCTGTAGATAGAGGCTTTGAAAGATAAGATGTGACTGCTTTCTGTATGCCTGCAACTATAAACATCAGCAGAGAGCACATTGCTCACCCCACTGTGCCAGCAAGACAGGGACATAGACTTTGGTCTCCTCACTGAGTCGGAAAGAAGAACGAAGGGAAATCCTGTATTATGCTGTTTTGTTTCCACTACAGGCCTTGTCTCTTCTAGTCAAAAACCACCTAGCACATCTTGGATTGACTGAGCTGAACTTGAATTTAGCTTTTTTCTTAGAGATCATATAACAGTCCTGAACATACCAGTTTTCTGGTCAGAGAATTCCTGTCTATCTTTCTCAGTGTCTAAAGTGTGCTTTGCCACCTAGGAACACATTTTTTGGCCACTGAGGGAAATAGAAAGGGGCTGTGGTTAATTCTCATAGGCAAGAAATGTTCCCAAGCACACACTGCACCAGGGGCCAAGTTGCCCCAAACTGGGGTCCTGGCATGCTCGTTTTGTGTGTGTATGTGTATGGCTCTCCATAGGTACATATGCACTTGTGTGTGAGAGAGAGTGTGTGTGTGTGTGTATGTAGGTGTGTGCGTGTGCGTGTGTGTGTTTGGTGTGTGTGTGTGCGTGTGTGTGTGCATGTGTGATGTGGAGGTCAGAGGTCAGTCTCCGCTGTTGTTTCACCGGAGTCTTCCACCTCATGTTCTGAGACAGGATCTCTCATTGTCCTGAAACTCACCAAGGCTGGCTCTGTTGCTCTGAGCATGAGGTGAAGCAGAACCCCAAGGGACAGGAGCTCACAGAGGAGAAGGAAGGAGGAGGTTGCTCACTTCAAGCCCACCAGGAAGTTAAGAGACAGGAAAGGGCAAGGAAACCAGGTGATTTCCAGGGAAGGGCACCAGCAAGGATCACATCCCAATAAGGCCATCATATTATGGATCTATCAGGAAATTAATCTATTGATTAGATCGGGACTCTTAGAATATAATTACTTTCGGAAAGCTCATTAGCTGGCCAGAGTGAAGTGGATAATGTGGGGCAAAGGACTGTCCAGGGTGGCAAGCAGGATCACTAGCTGAAAACCGTGGGCTTTCATCTATCAACTCCATCCCCTGACAAAACAACTTCACCTCTTGCCACCTCATTTTCTTCCCTGTGAAATGGAACTGTATTTATTATGCTAAAACACAGGTGCGGTGTGCATAGATAGGGTGCTGGGAGCTTTGCAGTGCTCCGTGGATAAATGAAACCACTCATAACTGTCGCTATTATTATCTACCGTATGTGGTATTAATTTGTAACTGGTAGACTCAGGGGGTGATGTTGTTTGTTCTGCTAGAATAAGGCAGGGCTTCTAGAAGATAGCTTACCTTTTATCCTCCCACATCCTTGTAGGGGCAATGGCAGCTAGAGAAAAATCAATCTCCTTTTACAGAAGGAGAAACCTGAGAGATGCCTTTCCACTTTCTCTGCTGACTCATCAGCCTTGGCCCAGCGCCTCCTGCTTTAAATCACAGTGTGGGGAGAGCAAGAAAGAAAGACCACAGACTCTACCATCTTTTATTTTCTTTATTTATTTTTCACAACCATTGCGGAAGCCATGTGCTAGTGAATTTTATAGGCACGATATTTAACTCAAATCAAAATTGGTATTTGGAGGAATGATACCCCAGTCATGACCCAGCATCCTCATTAATAAGAATTTAGTAATTCAGTGGACAGTGGGCTAGGAAATAGATAACAGCAATTATGTACTCTTCAAAGAGCAAAGCAATTGGATCGTAGAGTAAGGCGGAGGTTTGTCCCCAGCAAGCTTACCTTTGCGTACATTCAAAGTTCAAACCCAATGCTGCATTTGGGCAATTTTTAAGTAAAGTTTCATTTTAAAAAATGAAATTTATCCTGCCGCTGTTCTTTCTCAGATCCCAGTGCAGTAGCTTGGATACTCTCCAGAAGAGCGTCATTGTGAGGCTGGTGGGGAAGACGGATCAAGCTCGTGGGATGGAAGAGAGGAAGGAAGGGCAGCCCACATCTTGTTCCAAGACTATCAGCTGGTAATTGCCAGAGCTAATGCTCTGAGCTCCTGCCTCCTGGTGCTTGATCAACTCCCAGGTGAGGACCCCAGTCAGACTCTGGACTGTGAATGGTACCTTATATCACTGCAGGCAGATTCTATGAACTGCTCTGGCCTGGCCTGTCCCTGTGTCCATGTCTGGAAGATTCCCTGCTCTAGGGACTCTCAGGAAGCTAGGACTGGGGGACGGCCTCTCCAGTTCACAGGCTTCATTTTCAACCCTTGGTAATCCTGCTGTGGATGATGTGGAGGGGCTTTGGCTGGTCCCTGACGGATGCTTTCCGCATCATAAATCCTCAACACATCCTTCATCAGAGCCAGGGCAGCCTGTCTAGAAGGACGGCCCCTGGGAGCCATTCAGGGCTGAATAAACCCTGGCTCATTAGCGCAGGTGTTCTCAGAAGTGAGGTTCTTGTTCTGTTGGTGAGAGGGCCTCCAGTGTTGGGCCACTTCACAGCACAGCTGTTCTGAATGAACCAGTGGCTTACTTTCAGGGCTTTCTCTTTCTCTGTTCCACCCCCCTAAAAAAAAAAAAGAAAAAGAGAGCATAAAACTGAATATTCTTTGCACTGACTATAAATGATATTTCTACTAGATACATATTGTATATCCTGTCTTCATTTCTATTTATTTTCTTATTTCCATGGAATAATCAGTTTGAGACTTGTCAACACAATATAACCCAAAAAGACAGCCAGAGGCAAATTCAATTCAGGGGGAATACAGAAGAGACCGATCATTGTGGAACCCCTCCACTTGCATTTGGGGCTAAGTCATAATACCAGGAAGCGGATTCTATCCCGGAAAGGAGCTTTTTTATATCTAGTGGCAGGGCTCTATGCCTCCAGGGTCTGAGATTATAGATTTTCATCTGAAACGGTCCCGTTCCTCTTTAGTGCTAAGCACTCACTCTCCCAGGGAAAGGAGACAGGCTTCCTAGAGAGGCCACCCAGACTACCATTCTGCCCTGGACAGACTTATCACGCTGTGTCCTGATTTTTCTGGGCGAGAGGCTTGTCTCTCCTCCTCTCCAGGCTGCAAGCCAGGCTGAATGGGAGCCTGCCATGGCGCCCAGGGAAGCTTTTACAGCAAGACCACTCCCTCCCAGGGAAGGTTGCCCTGTGTGTGTGTGTGTGTGTGTGTGTGTGTATGTGTGTGTGTGTGTGTGTGTGTGTGTGTGCATGCGCTGTGCCTTCTCCAGTCTGCTCTTTAATCATCTCGGTATTAAAAATGGATTCTGAGGAGTGTTCCCAAAGGGAGTGCGGTGTGCTATTGCTCTTCTGCTTTGAAGAAATTCCTCCCATCCATGTATCCATTCTCCAAACAGCCGAGCCAACAGAAGGGGGGATGGCTGCAGTTCTAGACTTGGGCAGACTACCAACAGCTGCATGGTTAATTATGGCTCTCTCCCTCTCTTTAAAAAAAAAATCTCAGCTTTAGAAATGAAAGATAAGAAATTCTTTGGAGTAATTAGAGACTGCTGAGCGCTTATGGTAATAATGAAGGAATACATTCTGACTGATTTACAGCAGGAAGAGGCAGGGAGAGACGGCAGTGCAGGTTGAAAAAAAAATAATTAAAATCAGCTTTGCTACTATCTCAGTGGAGCTGTCAGTCAGCCTCAGAGAGAAAAGAATTGCTAATGAAATATTAATATGTCGCCTTAGATTTCCTATAACCGCCTTTGTTCCCAGGTACTGTTCCAGTTTGTAAGGCAAAGGGGTCAGGTGTGAAAGGACACAAGAGCTGGTACGGTCAAGGGGAGTGAGAGCTCTGTGGTCTTCAATGCTCGGTCTCAGAAAGGATTCTGCAGAGCCTCCAGGTCGTCCCATCCCAGTTGAGCGGTGCTTGTGGGAGCAGAGCCTTTTTCTTTCCCTTAGTTCTCCCCTCACCCCTTCCAGGCTGACAGACACTAAATGCTAGCAATCATCATGGTACAATCAGAGCAGGTTTTATAATATCTATAAGTGGTTTTGAAGTCTGCAGATGCCAGACAGTTGGAAAATCCTGGGGAAATTGTATCTTGTAGGGTCGTCTGCATATGAGACACAGCCCACGCAGACATTTTTTGTTCCCTAAATTGATCACTGGAAGCTGATACAAAATAGATGCCAGGGCTTGGAAGCCTTGTGTGTGATGTGTGTGCACATGTGTGCTTGTGCATGTACTTTGTGAGCATTTTGCAAATGTATCCTGAAACCACCCAGCTGTTAAAAGCTTCCCTGGAAGCCTGAAACAGTTTATGAGGAATGGCTCAGTGATGTGCTTTGTGACAGAGACCCCCTGACATGGAGGATCTGATGTTCCAAGAGATCTACCAGAGATATTTCAGATTCAAGATGACCTCTAGGTGGGTGATTCAGCCTCTCTCACCCAACTCCTCAGTCTCCCATAAGGAAGGCCCTTCCTTCTGGTAGTTCCACATAAAAAGCAAAGCAAGAACCTTATTTGTTGGACACACTCGTTTAGATAAATTCCTGTTCTCGGAGCCTTTATGATATATCAATAGTAGGCTCTTTCTGAGTCTCGGGCTCAGTCTTTGAAATGGGATATTATTGCATAATTTTACATGGCTATTGTGAAGGTTTGAAAACCAAGAGCAAGGAAACAATATTTAGCAGAGAGCCTCACAAATCATAAGCAGCCACAGTAAGCAAGTTCTAATTGAGTGTTCCCAGTGTGCTGGCCTGGAATAGGGCTTCAGAGCTCCAGAAGAATCAACAGCACTTTTTATCTGGAAAACCTTTCTCAGGGTTTACAGTGTTCCAGAGGGTCAAGCATGCGACTTTCTGTGCCCCTCTGCTGAGGCAGGAATCTGGGCCGCAGCTGCTGGGATGGAACCCATCTCCTAAGGGTCAGCACCCAGAAGCTGATCACCACCCTGCTTGACGCTCACAAGCAAACACACAATGTGTGCATTCCAGGTATGTAATCCACTCCTCCTTTCCTCTGCACGCTTTTGTCACCCTGTCCATGAAATACCAGCGACGTTCCATTTACTTTCTAATCTGTTCAACCAAAATAAATGTGCATGGAAATCCTTGTGTTTTCTTGGGAATGGCAGGGCGTCTCGTGCCTTCTATTTCGGAATCTTCTTTAGCTCTAAGAAAATACACTTCAGCAGTATAAAAGGCGTGAATTGCAGTGTAGCTTCTGTTCTTTCCTGCTCATCTTATTGCTTAATGTGATGTAAAATGTTGTTTCTTTCTGTTCACAGGCTATAAAAACCTCGCGTGGATGCTAACAGGGAAGAAAAGGGATATGCATGCAAAAAGGGGCTTTAAAAATAATAACTCTTAACTCCCTCTCAAAAGACAATTGTCGGTAGATCACTGTGGAGTGATCTACACCCAGGCTGAATGCTTGCACTGAAA
Source organism: Eospalax fontanierii (assembly GCA_035773235.1). Classification (NCBI taxonomy): domain Eukaryota; kingdom Metazoa; phylum Chordata; class Mammalia; order Rodentia; family Spalacidae; genus Eospalax; species Eospalax fontanierii. The sequence goes on from CM069529.1 coordinate 54,801,715, forward strand.
ATTTGGAATGCATTTATAGCTTTCTGAAAGAAGCACTGACTTGTTTTCCTGTTACCCTCTCTGCTGTGGAAGCACGCTGTATCATCCTGTGAGGTGGGTGCAAGAAGACCCAGTATACATATGAGCAAAACAAGAAGAAGGTTACCTTCATACCTGTGACAGGTTATGTGGCACCCAACTGGAGGAGCAGCTCCTGATAAATAATACTGCATTGGCAAAGGCAAGAGCCTGTGACCAGACTCACTCTGAGTTTCTCAAAAGCTAACCATGAACACTTTGGAAATAAATTCTGCAAGGACCCTTTGTTGTAATAGGTCCCACAGAATTTTATGGTAGCTTTGGAGGATGATGTGGAGAAGAAAGCACCACTCCCTGCAGCTGACTTTGTTGGGCTCCTTGTCCTGCCTCTTGAGATTCAGCCTTATACATTTGGACGCAAAGACAAAAACAATTCTTTGTATTTTAGCTCACACAGATACTTGACTTTTTAAATTTAATGCCTTAAGGATAGTTAAAGTCCTCTTCATATTCACAATGAAGCCATTTGAACGCCTGAGGGTTCTACTGATAATTATTTGCCCAGTACTATACGGTGGCTACTGACAAGGACAAGAACAGAATAGAAGGAGATAGACTGTCTTGTTGAGTACCTGCCTCCACTCATGAGCTCTTTGAGTGGAGCAGATTTAAACGTGTGTAATAATTAGAGGTGAGGCATTAATCAAGCTTGTACATCTTTGGATTGGCAAGGGATCACTGTGAATCTCAGCCCTCCCCTTGTGTGCCCACTTGTGCTTGGGGCCACACTTGGCACTTGAATCCTTCCTCTCTGTCATGCTAGAGAGCTGAGATTCCTTCTCGGGTTTCTGCTCAGAGAGTCCTGTTATCACTGAGGGCCTCTTAGAAGGATGACAGAAATGGCACACGCTCTCTGCTGCACATAGTTGGCACTTTCCTCCCTGTCCTAGGCTGAGCCAACCCAATAGTGAGATCAGCCCTTGCAAGGGCTGTGGAGCTGATACCCTGGTACAGTTGATTCTGCAGGACAGATGGCCCTGCAAGAAAGACAAGGAAGTGAGATTTAGGGCGCATTAGAGCTCTGGGATGAGAATCAGAAGCCCATACGGTGTAAACAGGATGCTTGGTTATCCTAAGAGCATGTCTGGCCCACTATCATCCACTGCTCCTCAGCACCAGGACTCTTGTGTGCCCATCAGACTTGAACTGGCCCTTCAGGGTAAGGTCAGGGTCACTGCATTCTCTGTTCACCTTATCATCTCTGATGACCTGAGAACTGAAGCTGAGGAAACTTAAGACTGCAGTTCCTGCCACAATTAATATGTCAATGCAAAAGGCTTAAAAGTTGAGACACAACACTGCATGACCTATCTTTGAAATCCACACCTCCCTGTTTGCTCTGAGACCCATCAATCATTGACCAGTGCCTTAAAATCTTGCTGGCATTCTCGTCCGTAGTCTATCATCAGCTGCAGTCCCAAACCTTTTCACCGAACAATGTAACTGAATTCAGAAATAGGGCTTTTAAGAAGTACTGATATTAAAATGACGTCATTAGGACTCCAACAGTTCTGGTGTCTATAGAGGAAGAGGAGGTCCCCACATAATGGCACGTACTTTTAATCCCAGCACTGGGAGGCAGAGGCATACAGATCTCTGTGGGATCCTGACTAGCCTGGTCTATATGGCAAGTTCTAGGCCAGTCGAGGCTGTAGGGAGACCCTGTTCCATAAAAACCAAAAACAACAAAAAAGAAGAAAAGACCCTGGGTGGACACATACGCGAGGAAGACCCTGAGAGGACAGAGTGATAAAGATCTCTTTGCAGCCTACACAGAGAGAGTCCTCAACACCCCGACCTTGGATTTCTAGTTCAAAATTATGAGAAAAACAGATAGCTATTCTTGAACACCCACCATGAAGTGGTGGCTTTTTGTTATATAACTAGGGCTAATGAACACACAACCTTTGTCCTTCTGTCTCTGCCTCTCTCTCCATGTCTGCCTAGTTCCTCATCTCTCTCCCTTCAGTTTCCAGCCAACAGTTTGATTATTATCTGACTCCCAGCCCTCCTGTAGCTGACGCTTGCATTGGGGTTGCATGGTCTAGCTCACAGGGACTCCCAACTCTGCAATCTGGCTTCTGTCTTCTACATGGCAGTGGGTCCATGATAGTGAGGGTCATAATTTCTGTGCTTAGATGTCAAGGTCACTTCAGCTCTTTTTCATCCTTGGTGCCTGGTGCATGGTACAGCCTGTCTGCTCAGTCTGCTTGTGTCAGAATCAGGTGATTGAAAGAAACATAGCCCAGAGATGATCGCCTGTCCTGACCCATGGTGTCCCTGCCCTTGTAGGTCCTTCTGATTCTTCTTTGACCAAGGTTGTCCGTGACAATACACTAAGAAAATCTCTCAAATAAAAGGAAGTGGGTGTCTTCAGTACTTCATTACTTCCTTGAAGCTGTGAAAATTGAACAAGGCAAAAATAACTCAAAGGTTTGTTCTGACTCACAGTCTGAGGATCCAGTATACTGTGAAGGAGATATCTTGGTGGCAGGAGCTTGAGGAGGCTGGTCACATTATATCTACAGTGAGGAAACAGAGAGATGAATGCTGGTGCTCATCAGGCTTTCTCTTTTTTATATAATCTAGGACGAAAGCTAATGGAATGGTGTCACCTAATAGTTCAAGTGAGTCTTCCCACCTCAATTAAGCTAATCAAGATAATGCTTCACAAGCATGGTTAGGACTAAGGTATTCTAGATAATTTTTCACAGGCCTGCCCAGAGGCTTGCCTCTTAGGTGATTCTAGATGCTGTCAACTGAATCAACATTCATCATTGTAGTGGTTTGAATGAGAAATGTCCCTATAAGCTCAGGTATTTGAACACTTGGTCCACAATTGATGGAGCTGTCTGAGGAGGTTTAGGAGGCAATGGTCTTGCTGAAGGACGTATGTCACTGAGGGAGGGCTTTGGAAGTTTATGGTCTCAGCCCACTTCTTGTTTACTCTCTCTCTGCTTCCTGTTGGCAGTTGAAGATAGGATTCATCACTTTCTGCTCCGGCCATCTGCTGCCATGCCTCTCTCACCACTGTAGAGTCTTCTTCCTCTGGACCCCTCAGCCCAAATAATCACTTTCTTCTATAAGTCTCTTTTGGTCAGGTGTTTTATCAGAGCAACAAAAAGTAACTAATGCATCCATCACAGTGTTTACATGTGTTCAGTTCTTTACTCATATATTAAATGCTAGAAACATCTACAAATTGAGCAACTTTTTGAAGAAACATGGGTTTTAGAGTTGAGCTCACTTGCGGTCTAATTCCTCCTTCTCTGTGCAGTATTTGGGGTGAGATGCTTGCACTTTCCTCTGTGTCCTTACCTATTTTCCACATCGTGAGACTAATAGTCACTCTGCAGTCTCCTGATGAAGATGAACAGAGACAATAAAAGCAAATGTCAAGCACCTTGCCCACCTCAAAGAACAGGGAGCACTGTGCTACTCTATGTTCTGAAGGTGGAAGTGACTGTGGATATCAACAATGGGTTGAAACACACCAAAATACCTTAGAGGAGCAGCACATGCAGAGGAGAGAGACATCTTACGTCAGTGACTTCAAAGTGAGTCACCTTCTGATGGCCTGGAAAGTAAGTAACTCAAACACTTTCTGGGTGAGGAGTCGACACTCCTGAGCCCAGTCCTGATGCTTTGCCACAGCAGAGCAGCAGAGCCCATTCTTGCATTCTTGCACCTATGCAGGAAGGGGCTGCACCCAGGGCTGACCTAGTGAAATAATCATTCGCATTTGATAGGTCACTGACCTCCATTAATCACGTCATGAAGGCCTGTGTGTTTGTACTTAGTGTCAAGATAACTGTGCTTCCTGGGATACCCATGTACCCTAAAACAAAGAAAGCTAAAACAAGGGGTCCAAGAACAAAAGAAAGGCAGAAGAGAGGCGAGACAGTCTCCCAAGGTTCACGGGTCAGAGTTCGGTCTCCGCCCATCTCTGAGGCAGCATGAGAGTCCCCTTCCCTGTGCTGTACCTTGATTTCCCCACCAGGGATCAAGGATGCTTATGGCAATTGCACAGCAGTAGGGAAGCCCCAGGACATTATGGATGAGTGACTCAGTATCCCTTATAATCCCTGTAAGGATATAAGAGATCTGAACTAATGTGGCAGGGAAGAACTCACTCAGAAAACCTGACCCACACTCCCAACATTCAAAGATTTGTGTGTGTGTGTGTGTGTGTGTGTGTGTGTATTTTAATCAGTTCATTGAAAATAAAAATCACATGCTTTAAGATCCATATTATCGTTATTATTATTTTAAAAGTTGGCAACTATCCCAGGGAAACAAGAAAATGTAAGGTGGCACCTGTTGCTGATGACTCGCAGCAGGAGCTCTGACCACGCTGGGGTGGAACCAGGCATTTTCAGAGTCACAATTAGCTTTCAGTCTCCCGTAATCTGAACGTGTTTCAGCCTAGCCTAATTTCTTTGAAAGTCCCTGAGCTTACTGGTCTGTACTAATTTCCATAGATGGCCTACTTTGAAAATTTTCCTTTCTTTCAAAAAACCATTGTCTGCATTGTATGCTACGCCACCTAGAAACAAAAATTTTGATATCATTTCATGGACAATTGAAATCAGAGTGCTGTGCATGTTAATAACATAAAAGGATGGTTCAACCTCTCTCAACACCCACGTCTTTGGTTGGATTAATTTTTCAGTATCGCTGCTACCACTTTTGATAACCCGAGGAAGTTCAGTTAATTAAATGAGGGACTGAAGGCCTTTCTAGGCTAAGAACCTACTCAAATTCCAGAAGCACTTTAGAAATTGCATGGCCGTGTTAAGAAAGCTACCAGGTGTAGAGCTGTCAGGCTCACACTGGGCCACTGAGGGGAGGGTTTCCTGAGAATGTCACAAGGGGCCACCTGGATGCAACAGAGGGTCTGTTGACAGTGGATTGCCAGGTCGGGGGTTCCATCGCTTCTGTTCTTAATCAAGGAGTCCTCTAGCACCACTCAGAATCAAGATGTTGCACTTTGGTTTTCTGTTGTATGGGAGCCTCAGGTTATGTCAGGGCCAGCCAAAAATGCAGCAGAAAGGGTAACAGGGAGCAAAGCCTTTGTGTTACCTGTTGCTCTCCTGATGTGAATAGGGAGTCTTCCCTCTGATGATGGTATGGAGCTCAGAGCAGGGCACATGTATAGACCAGAGAAGCTACTTGCAAACTGGTAACTAATCAACCTGGGTCTTTGCTAAAACTTTCAAGAGGAATAATTCCAGTTCTCATGAGCACCATTGGCTAAACTAAAGGTGATCATAATAGTTATCCTTCAAAATACTAGTAATCAAATGAAACAGAAATGCCAAACTAGAAATGTGCTTGGGGTGGGTAAAGAGGGCCTGTGCTTTTCTACCCTGGCAGGCTTGTTCTGAGCTATCTCACAACATCCCAGCCAGCTGCAGATGTGTTGCTGAATGAAAAGAGGGCACAACAATGGAAGTTGTGGGAGAGCATCATCCACAGTGAGAACACAGCCCATGTGACCTCCAGCCAGCAACCTGTGCCATGTACAGGGCTCTCATGCCTCAGAGGCTACTGTCCCATTTTCTAGCTCAAGGGTACACGAGACTGTAAATGCGGACGCTTTGCCATCATGTTCAAGGGTGACCATCACTAGCATCTGTCAGTTCCCAAGCCAAAGCCCTTCTTAGGGATGTTTTTGATTTAGACCTCTTTGCTTATGTGGGGAATAATTTTGATATAGAAATTATTTGCATTGAAGCAAGACTGATCAGAATCAAAACTCCATTCCCTGAGAGCCATCATGAGCTCAGTTTACACTGTTTGTGAAAGCATCCTGCTGCATGCTATGAAGAGATGCAAACTATATTCTTATGTCCACAAACAAAGGTTACTGAAACACATTTTGGAAACAGAATGGCTGAAAAGGCTGTGGCTCTCTAATTATTGCTGCTCTGTTGTTTCTGGTATTGTCAGAGGCAAACGAAAGATGGGAAAGGTGGGCAGAGTGGATGCTTTGCTTTGGAAAAAAAAGTCCTTGTGGATCTGAGGATTGTGGAGGAAATGCTCAATGTATCACCTCTGCTCAGAAGGCCAGGCGAGCCACTAGTGGGTGTTATGCATCTTAACTAATTTTTCCAATGTGTCTCCAAAATTAGCTCCCATAAAGAATCAGATGGATGACTCAACCCAAGAGTGAACTCATCTGATTCTCCAGGGGATGCTGTGATGATAAGAGACCCCCCCCCCCCCGCCGGGCAGAAGGAAGATACAGGAGAACGCAAACTCAGCACGTGGAAGAGACATGGTCTCATCACAGTCCAGGGGGGAGGTGAGCAGTCAAGATTTGAACCTGGGCCAGGTTTAGGTGCAGTGTCCTCCTGCCAGAAGCTCTTCTGATCCTTGCAGGCATAGGCCACCGCATCTTCAACCTTTGTTCTTGAAGTGCAAGTGCTTCTTTAAAAATCATGGCTTGTCTTGTTAAAACATCTCATGTTCTACAAAATCAGACAACAAAAATCATAGAGCTTGTGTTCTTCTTAAAGTTCTAATACTCTGTAGTCGCACTGCAGAAAACCCAAGAATTGCAAATTTTAAAAAAATGTTCAGAGCAGCCCCTAAGATCTAATAACACGGTCACCTCCATGTCTCTAGTGCAGTCTACTCCACTGGCCAGTTGATGACTACTGAAAGTCCGGCCTTGAGCCTCGGAGTGTGGGAAGGCATCTTAGGTAAGCTGGCCCCTCAGTACATTCATTTTGAATATGGATTCTGAGTCAGAGCGTAGTCTCCTTCAGCAGTTATTTTTTAAACTGTGTATGGAATGTCTTCCCAGCCATACTAGACAGCTTAACAACATAGAAAAGATATCAAGGTGGGAAGCCACTCAGTCACATGCTTCTAGCAACAAAAATGGCATTTCCAGAAGATGTATAGCATATTTATTCATCTTTTGTTTTGCAGACACTTTTTAATTGTAAGTTTGACAGACATCCCTACAATCATTAATTACATAAGAACCAAAGAAAGCTCTGGTATATGCTGATAGTCCCTCATTTCTATGAGCTCATGGATAACCCAGACATGTGTGCTGCCTCCGCAAAGAACATTTTTCTTTATCTTTTGCTGCTCATACTTTTTGTTCTCAGACTACATGAGTGAGTGCATAGAGCATTTCAAAGTAGGAAATTAAAGTTGAAAAGCAATGTCAGCTATCTCATTCATAATATTTTTATGGGTATCTTACTGAAGGATTCTGGTTCTTTGGGTTTGAGTGAAATGCAACATTAAAATGAATGTTATTATTTATATTTTAGTATTTCCCATTTATAAGCACAATAATAGTTTGCTCTATTGGATAGTACTGACCAAGCCAATGTGGAGACACCCCATTAAATACCATTGATTTCATTGTGTTGGTGCCCAGAGCTTGTTGGATACATAGATGTTCCTTCAGATCTTGTTAGAGTTTAGGGCAGAAGACAACTTGCATTCGACCCCATTCCTCAACATTTTAGAAAGGAACTTCTTTATCCTGTGCATCTCCTACCTAGATCAGCTATTCTGTCACACTCCACTTACTGAGCAGTGCAATTCTCTACATGGAAAATTCTCTGTGTGATAAGAGGCTTGTGGCTAGCGAACTTGAAACAAGAGAGAATGTCATGTGAAGCAGCTGGATTGCTACGGACCAGTATGTCTGAAATTTGGCTTTGCTTTATGCTTGTCTTCTGCCTTTGGAAGCCTGTCCCTCCATCAAGAGGCTGTGATTTCTCCCTATACAAGAGTGAAATGCCATTTTCACACTATTTTCCTAGGTATAGGCATGATCTCCATCTTTAAGTGGAAAGTCTGGCACAGAATATAATAAAATAATATGGGAAAAAAACAGTCAGTCAATTTATGTGTTGTTAAGTTAGAACAGTAGGATAAAATGCACACAGAATGGGTTTTATGGTCAACTCTGTTTGGTCTCAACTCCTTGCTCTGTCATTAGAAAAACTGATTAATTCTTTTAAACTTCAGTTAGTTCACCTATAATATCATAGCAATGTTGATTATTTTTTCAATTTGGAGGTAAAATAAATAAGACCGGTAGTCTTGGCACAGTGTCCAGTGTATAAGCAGATTTAGTAAGTAGAATGTCCCAAACATTATTTTGTCAAATTCTAAATGAAACACCCTTTTTCTAGCTTCAGATTTGTCACTCTGCTAGGAATGATACTTCTAATAAGTCAATACATTTGGTGATCATTTGGATTTGAAAGACACTGTAAAACACAATTCCAGCACAGTTAATTCACCGGTTTCTAACTGATCTTTCAGTTCTTAAGATAATCCCAGAAGTGATGAGGAAGAATTTTGCCTTTAACATAAAGTACAAGAATGTAATCTACTGCTATTACTGCTATACCAACTGTTTCATGGCAAAGCAAAAAAAAAAAAAGTTAAAATTAATACAAACAAAATAAATTACTCAAAAAAATATATTTAGTAGAAAACATACTTTTAAGAATGGTGCTATTGAGAGAAGAAAGGAAACGTTCATGTATTGGAACTGTATATCTTGCTGCTATTAATTATTAAACAGTTTCAGGAGAGAGGGGCGGGGGAACACAAGCGAGCTGACAAGAATCAGTTATAGCTTATTCACTTCTGAGATGTGGACAGAGAGTCTAGCTCTCTAGACCATCACCTCTTTGTACCCCGCAGCAGAGGCTATTGTCCTGCATCACACAGGGACAATGGCTCACCTGAGAGACCCCACCCCACAGTTGAATAAGGCTTATGCAGTTATGACTCTATTACCTTACACTGAATCATATCAGGCTCTGAAGGCAGATGCAAGCCAAAGCAGAGGAAATGTCCTTATTTGTGAGAAGACCGATATGAAAACACACTAAGGCATTTATATAAAGGCGTGAGGAGAAAGAAGGGGAAATAAACTAGGCAGAAAACAGTGAAAGAGTAACTGGGAGATTTAAAACACTAGTTACATAATGCTAGCATGTTCTGATATCTTACAAGTCCAGTCTGGTGTCAGTTGTGTGCTGGTTTGTGCTAGTGCATTTAAAATTATGGAGGGACTTATTGAGACAGCTTCCTGCTCACACCACCATGTTTTCCCTGCTTGCTGCCATGTCTTCTTTCTCGTGATGGACTCTATTCTTCTGGAATTGTAAGCCAAGATAAACCCTTTGTTCCTTAAGTTGTTTTTGTCAGAGTATTTATCACAGCAACAGAAAAGTAACTAATAAATAAGTTTACCAACTTTCTTACTCCTGTCCTTTGTGGAAGGACAGTTTCTCACAGAAGAATCAATCTTTCCCTTCATGCGCCCACAGTTCTTTTAGTAACAGAACATATGTTTGGTAACATCTGCCTATTTGTTCATCATTTCTGCTAATTGAATTGATATTAATCAAACATGACTTTTACACAGAGCATCACAACATACTCATTAAGTAACCAGGTCTGGAACTAGACTTCTTAAAGAATGCTTTCTATTCCTGTGAACATGGGCAAGTCACAGATGTGCCTGTTTCATGAGAATTGTACTTTCACTAGCTGAGGATTACCTTGTAAGAAGCTTGTCTCTAGCATCATTATGGCCCATATGAGACTTCAAAGTTCTATAAAATAATTAGACTCGAGATTTTGAAGCATGATTTTAAATAGATTGTTGGATTTATGAGAAACAAGGAATAATTTAAATGATCTTCCTTACCCCTGAGGAAAATAATGACTGTAGGATATATTTAGACCCTCTTAGGGAGAAGCCCTGACTAGGAGAAGTATGCATTTATTCAAGGCCTAAGCCTATATCAGAACTTAGGTTACAAGAATTTTGAATCAGTAGGTAGAAAGGAAAATAGATGATTGATTGATAGATAGATAGATAGATAGATAGATAGACAGATAGATGGCTAGATAGATAGATTTCTGGATGGTTGGCTGCATAAGTGAATGGACTGCTAGACAAATGGATAGATGATAAAGAGAAAGACAGACAGAATAAATAGATGAATAAATAGACTGAGTTAAGGATTCTTTTATTGACTATGAGCCTTGGAAGACAGCTAAAATATTTCTTAACTCAGATATTTCTTATAAAATAATTTCTTGAGGCTAGGAGATAGCTCAGTGGTCAAGAACACCGGCTGCTCTTGCAGAAGACCCAGATTCAATTCCCAGCACCCACATGACACTAACAGCAGTCTGTAACTCCAGTTTCAGGGGATCCAACATCCTCTTCTGACCTCTGCAGGCATTACACAATACAGGTGCACTTACATGCATGCAAACAATGCATTCATACATGTAAAATAAAAGTAATTGTTATTGTATTCGCAATGGTCCCTGAGCTAAAACAAAATTAATAGCTAAATTAAATTTTTTTCTTTATGACTGAAGCTGCGAATCAAACCTGGATTCTCTGCAAGAGTAGCCAGTGCTCTTGACCATGGAGCCATCTCTTTAGCCATCTTTCTCAGTTTTTGATATGGAGGCCCACAGATGTCTAGCCTCGAGCTATTTGCTAGACTTAGGTTTTGCTTAGGTGTATCCAATTCCTCCCTTTGAAATAAGACAGTACCTGTTTTGGATTTCATAGTAGCCTATGGTTAATAGACTTTTAAGAAAAACTTTGGACTTTTAAAGTGCTTGAAAATTTTTAAGACTGTGGGACTTTTAATGTTCTCCTGTCTTATGCTGTGATATTAAAGTTAATATCATATCTTGGGGACAAGAAATGGAAAGGTTGTAATTTAATAATCATTTGTTTTGTGTGTAAAGTTGACAAAGAGTCAATTATGTTGGATAGCTTTAGTCTCATCTTGACACACCTGGGTAGGGGGAGCCTCAGCTAGAGAATTCCCTCCATTTAACTGGCCTGTGGCCATGTCTGCGGGTATTTTCTTGATTGTTGACTGATGTGGGAGGATCCAGCCTATCCTGGGTGGTGCCACCCCTGGGCAGGTTGTTCTGTGTTGTATAAGAAGGCTGGCTGAGCATGGGACAGGGAAGCAAGGCAGTAAGCAGCGTTCCTCCATGGTCTGTGCTCCAGCTCCTGCCTCCAGGTTCCTGCCCTGAGTTGGTACCTTGGACTCCTTCAGTGATGAACTGTGTCTTGTGAGATATAAACCAAATAAACCTTTTCATCCCCAATTTGGTTTTGGTCAGAGTGTTTTGTCACAATTGAAAAGCAAACTAGAACAGTCTCCATAGGCTCATGTATTTGAACACTTGGTTCCCAGTTAGTGGAGCTGTTTGCAGAGGTTTAGGAGGTGTGGCCCTGCTGGAAGACATATGTCATCGGCGGGCGAGGCAGCTCTGAGAGTGTTATAACGTTGTTCCACTTCTAGTTTTCTATTTGTTGTTTGCAATTAAAGATGTGATCTCTCAGCTTCCTGCTTGGCTGCCTGTTGCTCTGCTTCTTCAGCCATCATGGACTCTCCTGTTAGAACTTCAAGCTAAAGTAGACTCTTCCATAAGTTATTTTTGGTTGTGGTATTGCATCACAGCCACAAAAAGTAACTGACAGACAGGGTCTTTGGAAAAGAATCCCACTGTTCTCCTGATGGAATAAGACCATTGTTTTCTTTGATGGCTCCCTGTGACTTATGCATAAATGGTTGATTGTGGGTGGAATGGTAGCTAGACTTTTGATTTCTAATTAAGTAGGCACTGTCAGGTGGCATGGCAGTGGGCACATGGAGTAAGATCTGAATTCACAAAGTCAGACAAGTCCAATGGTATCTTGACATGTTTTATGTCCCTTGCATCAGATATTCTTATATTGCTCATTTAAGAGAGGTTTCTCTATTGTTCTTGATCACTGGCTCCACTTGTCACAATGCCCATGTAGTGGATGAATGAGGATGGTGACATCTTGGGAAAAATTTACAGGGTTGCACTTGTTGCTTCTCAGGTATTTTGCAACCACAAGATCTTCTTTAGGTTAAACGAAGGGGGATGATGAAGGATCTGAACAAGGAAGAAGAGAAAGGATATCCTTTGTCACTATCAGAATGCTGATACACATGGATTTTGCTGGAGAATGGGGGGGGGGGGTGATCTACCTGGGTCTGTTCCACTAGAGGAACTTCAAAAATTAAGGTCCTGGTTTATTCTTAGCAGGAATTCCAGGAAATGAGCTTAAGGAGGATGAGGGTAGTCATGAATTTCTGGTTTAATCCAGTTCAGATCATTGTTACCCCAGTAATCTTATCTAATATGCAGATACTTTTGTTAAAGCATATGAAGAACTCTTTTTGTGATGCATTAAGATTCAGGTGATAGGTGCAGATAACAGTACCACAGAAAGCCCCTTTGGGATACTAGAGTGCATCTCTGTGAAGTTGCCCACTTTAAAATTTGGTTTCTAATTCAGACTTGGATTACCTGGACCAAGGCCAAAAAGTGGTATCTTACCTTCAGGTGGGTTGCCTCAGAGTCTGTAACAGCAAAGGTATACAAGCAGTATTTCTCATATAAACTGTTCTTCAAATTAAATTTTAAAGTATTGACTGTAGTACTTGTCTTATAACTGGAATAATTTAGGTCTTGGTATGCAGATATGATCTTTACATTTTAAGTATATTTAAATAATATGAATTCATTAGGCAAAAATTTTCACTCCTGCTCACGTATGTAGCCTTAGAAGAGAACAATTGGAATGTTATCCTTACACAAGTTAGACATAGGGGGAAAATAAACAACTAACTTGTGAAATTCCCTCTTTAATGAGATAGAATATGAAAACAAAGTACTGAGAATTAAAATTCTATTGAGTATCTATTTGAGCAATTATGCATTCCCTTATCCACATTGAAACTAAGTAAGAGAAAATTTGAAATTACTTAGGAGACAAAAAAAATCTTGTTATGCTTCTAGATCAATAGAGATATGATTAAATAGCAATAAAAACATCATATTTATGTTATCTGGAAATAAAACATAAACATTTTACTAATAGGATGCACATTTACACAATGCACAGTTACAAAATACTTCCCTAAAATTATAATCTATCAAGGCTCTAATTGATATTTGTGTAATCGCTTAAATAATAGCAATAAAGCCAGGGTAGAAAATAAATCGAAATTACTTTATAAGAAAGACAAAATTCTTGCTGTGTTTCAGGATAATTTTAGGGGACTTGTTTATAACAATAAAATGCTATAATTATACTACCTACAAATATGAAAAATTAAAGCAATTAGCTTATAAGTCACATTTAAATAACCTTAGAGTTTTAAATAATTCTAGGAATTATAACCCTACTGAGTTTTTACTGGAGGAATTGTATAGTCAATAAAACTAAAAAGGAAAATTGCATTATTTGTAAGAAGAACAAAAAGAATTTTACATCCAAAGAAACAGGTTCTTTGGAAATGAAGTTGGAAGATCTCCCACTTTCTAGTGTGTGATGATGGAATTTACTATAGGTTTGGGGGGTCACCAAAGTAAGATGTGTTTCACAGAATCTATTACTCAGAGGAGAGCAGTGCTGGAGACATTGACTCCATCTCACTGTACCAAGGGGAACGTAAAGGATGATGGCCACTTCTGCAGAGATGCTCTTTGGAAACCCTCAGAGCATCTGACCAAGGGACCAAGTCAGCTCAAGTAGAAAGTTGAGCCAAGGAGATCTTCAGTCTTTGGCCATGCATCAGAACAAGCTCTCTCCTGTTCTTATGGGTGGGATGTTGCATCATTGTGGGGTTGAGCTGATGAGTGGATGGGGAGTGAGTCTCATCTGTACCATATGGGGAAAAGGAATGCTAGATTTAGTTACCTTTAAGAGCTTGCCTTCTTGAATGTCTGCTCAACCTGAGAATTTTTTGAGAGTTTCTTAGCTTCTGCCAAATATTCTATTTATAATCTTGAGTATATAGATATTTTGAAACTTGTATATTGTCTTCAGTATTGTTTATTTGCGCTGTTCTTCCCAGAGTTAGCTTTGGATGACTGGGAAAGTGCTTGTTAAAGAGAGTTCATGATTCTTTATCAAACTTTCTCTCATGCAAAGTGAGATGGCTTTCTGGTTGCCTAGTTTGATGATGGCTTGTATTGTCAGTTGACAAAAGATCTAGAATTATCTTGGGAACAAACCTTTGGGCAGGTCTGTGAGGGATTTTCTAGGTTAAATTCACTGAAATGGAAAGTTCAGCCTTGAAAGTAGGCAGTACCACCCAGTGTGTTTAGGTCTCAGAGTCCATAAAATGGAGAAAGCAAACCCAGTAAGAACAGTCATCAGGCTGTTTCCTGAATGTGTTCACAGTATAACCAACTGGATCACCTGACACCAGGCCTTCCCTGCCAGGACAGACTGTACCTTAAAACTGGGAGCCGGGTAAACTTATCCTTTTTTAAGTTGCTCATCTCAGGTGTTTTATTACAATAAACGAGAAAACCACTAATTCACCTATTGAAACTGTCAAATATTTTACCTAATTTAGGTTTGTATTTTATAGTTATTCAGATCTTTGCTTTTTAATGTGCTTTGGAAACATTTTTATCTTTACAGTACAGCACAAAATATCTCTAGATATTTTGGTGAGAAGTCTTTAGTTGTGTTGTGTTGCTGAAAAGATCTGAAGTTTTGGGTTAGAGAGGTGGCTCAGTGGTTGAGAGCACTGACTGCTCTTGCAGAGGACTTGGATTCAATTCCCACCCCCACATGGTGGCTAACAACCATCCATAACTCCAGTTCCAGATCCAGTTCCGACACTCTCTTCTCCATGGGCATTGCAGGACAAGAGTGAACCTATCTACATGTAACAATACATTCCTACATATAAAATAAAAATAATAAATAAAATATTGTTTTAAAAAAAAGATCTGAAGTTTTGACTACAGTCCCAGCTAGTCCTTAATCCCTTCTTTTCTAGTTATAGTATAGCTTTCCTAGTTGGAGATCTTCCACGGGATCTGCAAGTGCATTGGCTAGTCTCTCATTAACCTTAAGTTTCTTTCTTTGCATGGTGTCTTTTTTCTTCAAAAGTTTTAAAATTAATATTTCATGCAGCCACATTAATCAATTTCTTCATAATACCCAAAATTTATCTTCCAGGGAGTCTCCATTTTCTGGACTATTCATTGTGTCATTTCCAGTTTCTCAGTGTCCATATTCTTTTCCAGTACCTGTAACAGAAGGTCTCCTGTGTCACCAGGTTCATCCAGATGCTCATGCTCTTCCATGTTTACAGTTAGATCGTCTTTGCCAGGTGATAATCACTGGACGAAGAGTCCAGTTCAACCCCTGCAGCCTGATGAATCTTCAAGCTACTGAGTCATGGGTCTGTCTACTGGATGATCTGTCACAGATCCGTGAAGTAGGAAGTGTTGTGATGCACCCATCAAGACGAAAATTTTCTTATAATAGCACTTACCAGCTCGACCTGCTCTCACAGCAGGACTTTGCCTTCTTTTAATCTTTTGAAAGTTTGTCTGTGGGAGTTCTTAGCAAACAGTAGATTTTTCCAGTTCTACAGAATTTTTTTTCATCCATGTCTGGCTTGCTCTACAGTCTGGACGCTCAGCACTGAAGTTGTCTCAAGACTTCGAAATGGGTATTTTTCTTTAAAATTGATAAGCCTCATTTAATTTTAATATACCATTTCCATTTTTATTAATCATGTTAGCTAGCACACAAAAAGATGTGACATTTCATACAAATATCACTAAATTTTGTTCTTATTTCCCTTCCTACTGTGTCCCTGTTAAAGCTGTTTTAGTTTTAAAGAAAAATTAAACAGAGTTCCCATACCCTCTTCCCATATGCTCATAGTAGCCCGATTAGTGCCCTGCACCGATGCACTGGGTTCTTTCCACACCCTGGTTGACCACACCAATCAGCAGGGAAAGTTTGTTGCTCTCACTGACATTCACATGTAGGTGTTGTGTACTCTACATGTTCTGCTCAGTGTACCAACACAGACCCACAAAGATTTCCTCTCTATCCACCCCTCCTGACAATCACCACTAGAATTTTCACTGTCTCCACAGTCTTGCTTGTCCAGTTTTAGGAGTCTGGAATCATGCCAAGAGTGCCTTCTTCCCTTAAAAAAGCACATTTGCCTTCTTCCATGGCTTTTTACAGCTTAGTGGAGGAAGAGGAAATGTTGGAACAATGGTGGTTAAGGACTGAGGAAGGGCCAGGTACCTTCAACAGGAGGTAGAAGACTCAGGCAGTCTTCAGTCTTTGTGTCTGTGAGACTGAACTAACTGATCTGATACTGTCTGGCTATCTGATTTGGGCAACTGAGAGGACGATGGGGTGCCCTCAGAGCTCAGTTCCGCCTAGATCTCCAGCTCCCACAGGCCTGCGGGTGGAAGGCTGTCCTGGTGTGGCATAACAGTAGCGCTAGTCCTAGACCAGAAAAGTTTCCGAGAAGGCCCAGCAAAGTTAGTGTCCACCTAAACCTGGGAAGGGCTGGAAAGGACTAGGAGGGGCTGGGAAGGGCTCCTCTGAACACAGGAAGTGATGGCCTCACAAGAAGGGAACCAAAGCCACAGGAGTCAGCACCAAGCTCTCCCCTCTACTGCCTGCCCTTCCTCCCTCTTCCGACAGAGTGATTTTATTGCAATAATTACATTTTGGTTTTTAAACAGACTGTATTTCTCATGAAGCTTATCACCCTGAAAGTAACTGTGCCTCAGTTGAAAATTTTTGAGTCCCCATCTTACTCATTGAAAGAAAAAAAATTAGAAAGGTGGGCCATGGAGCAGGATTCTGGGTTTAGAACATCCTTCCATTGGAGGAATGGATTCTTTTAAGTTACAATATGATTTCTATTGATAACACCCCAAAAGGGTAAACTAAGGATGTGTGCCACCTGAATCACAAAACCCATGAAATGAAATAGAACACGAAAGAAAACAAAGGCACCAGAAACTTCCAGGGGCTCGCAGGCATAATGGAGTCTATCAGAGAGATGGGCTGCAGCTCATAGCTGCAACTCAGTGCTTATCAGAAAGAGGGACAGATCTCAGCTTGAGGAAGTCATTCATCTGACTGTTAAGATGCAGGCTGAGTTTGAAAGTCAATTCAGACAGGGGGAAGAATTTCATCTAGGTGGAGAAGAAGGCGACTTGTGATGGAGAACTTCTGCCTGAGCCTGAGCTCTCAGAATGAGGTCCCATGAAAGCCATTCATTTCTAGAGCTTCCAAGCCTGGGCTGGATACGGCCTGTCTTCCGGAGAGGGAAACAACCTGCAGAACAGGAACTGGCAACGCAAAACCAGTCCAGGGAGCAAACCGGATGCAGGTTTCTAATTCAGCCCACCAACAGTTTTGCATGACCCTTATCTGAAGGAAGGTAGATGAACTTGAGGGTTCGCATTGGGGGCGTTGGCAAGGGCGCGCCTGCGGAAAGAACTCCGTGCGCATGGAGCTGGCAGAGAACACGGGGCAGAGCGACTTTCATAAGACAAACTTCACGTTTTGCCGTTGTTTTTTAAGGGGAGAACAGAACAGGGACCTGGTATCTTTGCTTCTCCTGGCACGTGGCCAACGCCAGTGCCCTTTTGGGGCGGTGGGGCAGCACCCAGGCTTACACACACATGCCCTTGATGGTCTTCCCCAAGGCAGCTGTGGCAAAAGCCGGGTCCAGAAAGGCTGCATGCATGGTGGCTGCCTGAGATGAAAATTTCATGCCTCCAGGTGCTGTATGGATTATTCATGAAGGCTGCGGAGCTGTCGCCATGGGAGCCAATTGGCTGCGGCGTTTTTAGCATATTAATGACCTCCCCTGATTTAGTGCAGGGCGGGGCTGCCACCTGCGCAGACAGCCAGCAGGCACTATCTGGTTTTTTCTTTGCAGGACCTTGTCCTTGTATCTATCCAGAGGGATCAGTGGGACCATTTACCGAGTGGACCAACCCAGGAAAACTTGCAACCCCAAGACCCTCAAAGGACTCCACTTCCCAATGTGCCCTTTGAATTGAGGTTTGTCTCTGTTACAGACAGACTTCTTGCTTCTCTTCATGCCTTGAACTTGGAGGCATTACTTCAATGGACCAAGTGACTGACAGGGACCAGATTCACGTCAAGCCTGGGCTGCAAGGCACTTTAGTCACCAAGACAGACAGGCTGATGGACACAGCTTGGAGGCCAGGCTGAAGATGATACTCATCTCCCAGCTGCTTGTGACCTCTTGCCCACCAAGGCCAGGGAACCACAGTGCTGCTGCAAGGTCACAATTTTGGGTGAAAAACAAGCTTTCAGTCCAATGAGGCGCTGGAAGCCTCCCAGTTCATTGCTACACCCACTACAGCAAGAGGACACCCCTTCCCCACCCCACTGAGGAAGGAACAAATAGTCTGCCTGAAGGGCTTAAAGGGGCTTAGCTGGCACTGAAGGGAGAAGTGGGATCAGATGTTCCTGAATAGAAGAAAATAGTCATGCTTAGCCAAACAGAATCAGGGGACTTCAGAGGTTGAATAGAGCCAGAGTGCTGATCAGGGTGACCGCAATGCAGCTTGCAGACAAGTACAGGTGTGTAGGGTGCAGGGTAAGGTTGGGAGGGCAGGTGTGCCTTTTCCTTCAGCTTGTAGCAGGTCAAAGTTACCTTGCTACAAAAGGGACACACTTTGCAGTCAGAAGCCTATGGCTTTTCAAGAATGTTAACTGTATTGCATATCCTGCACAGAGAAGTGAATATTAAAAGTTACTTTTCCCTTTAGGAAACACACTCTCAAGGAAACTCCCTCTTTGCCTGTTCCTAGAGCCAGGGCATGAGTCTTACAGAGCGAGTGTACATGAATCATCCTCTTGTCTCTGCCAGGTCAGTCTGCAGCTCACAGAGGTACTCAGGGTGCAACCCGATGATCGTGGTTCCACTTCACCAGACACGCTCATCAGACCTCTGGGAAACAGGAGGAGAAAATCCTGGGTGGTGCAAAGAGACAAAGTTCCTTTCCTTGATAGGGACATTGGAAACAAGCCTGTCAAGGTTCATGGGCTGACACAGGAATACTCTTTGATGAGGAAAGGCAGATGGTAATGGGGGCTCTTCCAGGGCAGTCCTGCTTCTCAAAGTGCTTTTGAAGTCACTGGTAACCCGGAAGGACCGTGTACTAGGTGAAGCAGCAGCAGAGGTTGCCAGTCTGTTGTTTGTTTTTTTATTAAATTTGTTTCTTTTACATTTTATTTTACAGCAAATATATTGATATATACAAATGAGCTTCAGTTGCTACTGTGCTTCTGATCCTGTTACAGGCTGGTGTCTTTGGATAACATGTGTCACAACAGGAAACACACAAACTAATAGGGTCATAAGTTGCAGAAGACATGAACTTTGCTTGTGAGAATTTCAGGAACAGGTACTTAGTTCTGTCTTATACCAAACATTGTTGGTCCTTTGGCTCAGTGAATTTTGAAGGAGAGACCATGAGACTTCAAAGAACTGGGCACTGACTCTGGACCCTGGTACAGGTGAATAAGCTCTCTGACCCACTTTACCGCACAGGATGCAAGTGTGAACTAAGTCAGAACTATGGGTTCATAGCTATATTTTGCATGGTATGCTGGACAGCTTTATTGTCAACTTGACACACCTGGGTTGAGGGAACCTCAATTGGGGAATTGCCTCCATTGGGCTGGTCTGTGGCCATGTCTGTGGGGTATTTTCTTGATTGTTGAGTGCTGTGGGAAGGTCTAGCCCACTGTGGGAAGTGCCATCCCTGGGCAGGTTGTTGACTATCATATAAGAAAGCAGGCTGAGCATGGACCAGGGGAGCAAGCCAGTAAGCAGCATTCCTTCATGACCTGTGATTCAGCTCCTGCCTCCAGGTCTCTGCCCTGAGTTCCTCCTACCTTGGGCTCTCTTAGTGATGAACTGTGGCCCTGGAGATGTAAGTGAAATAAACCCTTCCTCACCAAGTTGGTATTGATCAAAGTGTTTTGTCATAGCAATTGAAGGCAAACTGGGACAAATGGCCACATCATGATGTGTAAGTGAGGGTGAGAAGTGGGAGAGCTGTGTCTGCAGATAGAGGCCTTTGACTTAGAATAGAAAGACACATCACTGAATGTTCCTAACAGGAAACAAACCTTTCCTAAACATTCACGTATTTATCTGGAGCCTTGATGAGACTCTTTCATACCTACAGAGACCTGTCCAGCTGGAACCCCACGAGATGAGAAGGGTGAAATAGACAGGAATAGGGGAGGACAATGGGTCATGGTCATGGTGGCTCTGATCTCTGGGAACTCACCTGCAGAGCTTGAGAGCTGATTGCTTCCTGACAGGATTCCAGACAAATGGAAGTAAGATGGTTCCTGTCTCTCAGTCTCAACCCAGGCTAGTGACCTTGAATCTTCTGCAGTGCTCATAATTTTGTGGGTAGGATGATTGTCAGAAAACAGGGGCAAACACAAATATACCATTGCTCTTGAAATAAAGCTTAAAGCTCATGGGGGCCGGGGGTGGAGAAATGCTGGATTTGCAAATGGGTAGGACTCTAATACTGCCCTGTTAACAGGACACAGTCCCACCATCAGAGCCCACCCCAGGCCTGCTCCCAGCATCATATTGTCTTCCAGCCACACTTCTCAGCTGTACTGAGCTGAATGCAATAGTGCGACTTCAGGTAGAGGGAGCTTTTGCCGTTACTTTAATAAAGCAATTTGGAGCAGCTATAGGCACAAAGGCAATATCTATATGGTAAATATATACATACATAATTAAATGGCTGCAAAATTATATAGGACGGTGTTTAGAGAAGCAAGGGGTTCAAAATTGAAATGGAGACCTGGTAAATAACCCATTATACCCAAAGAAATCCTGATTGCCTATTCACAGTTGAAATTTACATGAACCCTTGTTCATTAAAGGATGAATAGCTGCTAATTTGCAGCCTTACGGAAGCAGAGTTCAGATGACAGCATTAAAAGAAAAAAACTGAAATCCGAAATTCACCAGCTGTCCCCCATAAATTAAAAGCGGCTGCTGCTTCCTTCATATACTGGAGACCCTATTTTTAAATCTTACTATCTAATTAAAATACCCAGAAAAAAATGTACAGATTGCAAAAAAATGGAATTTAATAATAAGCAAGAAATTGTGAGTGAGAACATCAGTCCATTTGTTAAAGGAGACTGTTAAGTGGGTTTCTTTTCAGTTGTTTCTGCCCTGGAACAGGCTACCTGAGCATCTCTCTAGGACACAGCCATGTTCTTATGCAGACCACTAGTTTAAATGCTGAAAACATTTAACAGGCTCATCATATAACTGAGGCTGGCATTCAGTTCCTGATCCTCCTAAATGTGCCTCCAGGAGTTCTGGGATTGCAGGTGAGCTCCACCAGGCCTCCTGGAAGTTTACATCACTTTAAATTTCAGGTTTTTTTTTTTTTTTTTCACGGCCAATTCCTTCTCTAGAATCTCATTTTCTGCTTTTCTTGGAGAATTCTTTTCCATCTTAAGAATCACAATTGTTATTTTGACTTTCAGCACTCTGATATTTGGAATTTTATTCTTTCAGGGTTGTGATATTTGAAGGATTTTAAATGTTAAGAGGTTTTGGCATTTAGGATTTGGCTCAGGGAGTATGTTATGCAGGACTGTGTCTCCTGGGGTTATGGGAGCACCAAGAACACAGCCAATCTGAGGTCACTTTTAGGCATGTGCATGTGTAACTGTGCCTCCAGATTTGTGCCCCATATCTCCCTGTGTTACATGCTAACTGCTTGTGAGACCAACAACACTAGTCTTGAGTTCAGTGGAATCTTTTAATTTTCAGCTTTCAAAGGGTATTTTCAGTTACTTGACAAATAATGAATAGAAACTAGAACTAATGATCATGAAATGGACTTTTTAGCAATTTTAATAGGAATTCAAACGTTTTCTCCTCTTTTTCTGGGTTTGAGTCTCTCTTACCTAGCCCCCATCTCTTTTCCCTTGTCGATCATCTCTCATGTCCACTGTTTTAATGATAATGACATTTGTGTTGTAGGAGAAATATGATTGCATAGTGTATTTAATAAAAGCATCAAAAGGAGTAAAACAGTTATTTTTAAATAGATAATATTTCAAACCAATTTTTTATAAAAGCACCGAGTCTTCTCCTTGTATGGATTTTCTCTTCAGGGAATTCTTAAGCAAAAATAAATTATAAAATATCAACCCATACCAGAATTAAAAATATTCAGAAAAGACTCTCAAATTTAATATTAGGCTTAGTAAGCTGTGAAGATAAACCAAAGCTAAATATATACACTTTGTCTCTGAAATTAATGTATTTTGTTAGCCAACTGTTCTTCAATTACAAAGTGAAAGGGAACCTTCCCCAAAGAGCACTGAGGTCAGCACCATCTGCCAGTTTCCGTCCTTCATAAAATGTGTAGGTGTGAAGTCTCACCAGTAACTTGCTCTTGCCTTACTGTTATTGTTTTCCATTAATTCTTATTATCATAATGATTTGTTATTATTCATCTTCTGCCTTAGAGTGGGACCTAAGATACAGATGTCATCTGAAGGTTATTGGTTCTGACGAAGAGAAAAAACATTGCAAATTGGTCTCACCCTGCAAGAAATCCAGCAGAATACTAAAGGCCATAGTCTCCCACAATGCACTGCCTGTGTGAGTTGACTTGGAATGCAGCCAAAATAATCATAGTTTAAAATACAATCATGTATACCACATTGGATTCTACCATAATGCAGTTTCCATTCCTACTCAGCAGGATATTTAGCCAAATGTTCTGCAACAGATCTAGAAGTTCCTTAGAAAGGAAAACCTAGTTATGATTTAGTATGAATAAAATATTTGTGCCTTGAGCATTTAGAGATCTGTTCCTTTGGTAATCGATACCTAGAGATCTCTTCTTCCAGTTCAACCACTATTTTTCGGCCAGAAGTTCTCTTTTCAGTTTAGACTTGTGGTAGGTAATGAAAATGGAAGATTGTTGCCCTTGTTAGATTCTGATGCTTTCATCTGCTGATTTGGTTTGATGTTTGTAAGAGGGATTTTCAAGTTTTCTAGAAGCAACACTACTCAGATTGTAACCCATTTATAATTTTTCTATTGATAGCAAAATTCTACAGTAATTGTTCTGGTTATTGTTATTTAATATGCTAATTTTTATTGTTAAAGACAACACTATATATCATAACCTATAAGAACACATATTCATATTAATCATATATAAAGTTCACTAAATTTAAAAAAATGCTTGAGGCAACTTACGTTATACAAGACATTTGTTATAGATAAAGAATTAAACTTTTTCTTGGGAGAATTTCTGTTAAAAGATGATTGACCCAAAATACATGATTAGCCTTGCTGCTTCTAACACATTTATTAAATGACAATAAAAGCATACGTTTAAAGGTACAAATCTACAGCGATAAAAAGATTAAGAAAGGAAGCAAAAAAGACATACTTTTGCAAGTTGGTGAGTACTCTTGTTTTGTTTATGGTTGCTAGGATAAAGCACTTTAGCCAAAAGCAACGTCGGGAAGGAAGGGGTTTATTACGTTGACCCATCTAGGTCATAATCCATCAATCAGTGAAGTTAAGGCAGGAACACAAACAGGAACTTGAAGCAGAAACCATGGAGTGATACTGCTTGCTGGCTGGCTCAAAGGCTCGTGCTTGGCCAACTTTCTTCTACAGTCTAGTACCATCTGCCCAAGGAATGGTGCCACCCACAGTAGGCTGGACCCTCCCGCATCAATTAAAAATCAAGACAATTCCCCACATACATGGCCACAGACCAGTCTAATCGAGGCAATTCCTCACTTGTCGCTTTCCTGTCAGATGACTCGTCTGTGTCCAGTTGACAATTAAAGCTAACTAGGATAAGGAGAAATGGATGTGTGACAAATTGACTTAATCCTCCTGCACAAATAAGATTATTGCTCTGGATAAAACAAAGTGACCTACAGTGCATGAGTCTCCATCTCCAGCACGGATGTTGTGTTCCAGCTATCCCAGAGAATGGAGGGTGATCGAACAGGTCCTCAAGTGGCTCAGAGTGTGGCAAGAGACATTCCCCAGAGACTGCATCAGTGAGCAGTTCAGTTATGGACACCAAGGCAGGAGTTTATATAGGGAGGCCTTTCTGGCCATTACAGAAGGCGGGAAAATTAAAGATGGGGTCTTCAGGTAAAGGCAGGAAGGTTGTAGGGCTGATATGGAAATTAGGAATGAGGAATAGAAACCAAAAAGCCTGGTTCTAATCTGGCATGATCTTTGGGGGGGGGGGAGATGAAGCAACTGCTGAGGCCTGCAGTTGCTTCCTGGGACCTAGGTTATCACAGCAGGCAGAGCAGGGCAGACTCCTACTGTCCCTTCAGGGTATCCAAGGTTACTTGGCTTGCCCAGTACCTTTTACAGTAGACCCAGACCCTACATCACCTACAATGAGAAAGATCAGAATAAATGAACAAGAGAGAGAGGACACACGCAGGAGGTCTAAGGAAGGCCAGTGGGTTTGACACTAAATGACATTTGTGGACAAGTAAGTGAAGATAGAGAAGGAGCTAAGACCATCAGTGAAAGAATTCAAGATGTAGTACCAGAGAGCTTTCTGAAATAGAAAGAGTTTCTGGAATAAGGGTCCACTATAACCCCAACAAAATAAATAAGTTTAGCGAAGTTTTTTCCTTGAGACATCAACTATAAAAATAAAAAAGAAAATGATGCTAGTTATTAAAGGAAAAGAAATGTTTACTTTTAAGGACTCCAATTGGTTTTAGTTGGCTGTCAAGAAACTAGAGACGCTAACTATTAGAAAACAAAAACATAATGTCTAAGATTTTTGAAAGAATATTGATGCTATCTTTTCAAAATACGATAAACGTAAAGGCTCACATGATAATTGAAAGTATTCCGAAATAGACCATTCGGAATATATCCAAATTTGAAATAATATACAGAAATAGAAAATTAAGTGAGGGGAGAAATAAGACGTTTATCTTTACCAAGGAAATATGTGAAGGAAAGTATGTCCAAGAGATGACAGGCAAGCAGAGGGCTCACCCTGCTCAGTAGTGAGGTGTGCTGGCTCAGGACTGGGAGAGTAAATGGCTGGGTGTTTCCTACCATTTCAGTACTGTTCCTGTAGAGGTGGGTGGATAGATGTGAACAATGGCAGTCTCAGAAGTGAGAAAAATGCTAATTCCTCAACCTTCATTTTGAGATGGTAACAAATTTGAAGACGTTTTAATATCCATGGGTGCACACCGCTTGGTGATGTAGATTTAAATCACAAAGAAAACACATAAAAGTTGAAAACTTTAAGCTGTTTCATGCAAGAACATGTTGATTCAGCAACTTGGCTTGTAATCTCTTTGTATGTATGTCATGTTTGTGTGCACGTGTGTGTACATGTGTGCCAAGTGTCTTTCTCAGTCTCTCTCCCTTATTTTTGAAACAATGCCTCTTGTTGAACCTTGAACTCTCCTGTTATCTACACTGGCTAGTCAGCCTGCCCCAGGAATCCTCCTGCTTCTGCCTCCCCAGTGATGGGATTGCAGCAGCACCTGGCTGTTTCATGTGCATGCTGGAATTTGAACTCAAGTCCTTATGATTGGGTGGCAAGAACTTTAGGTACTGAGCCACCTCCCCAGCTCCAATACTATCTATTTTAGAGAACTCTGTGTGCTTTATTCTATTTTATTGATCTTCCTAAGATTCTTCAGTTTTCACTATATTGAAACAACATTCTTTGTAATCTGTGCTTCTTATTTTTTGAGGAGAGTCTGGTCTTCCTTGTGATTGTGGATATTACATATTTTTGACCTTTTAGTCAATGTCACTGAACTGTAGAAAGAACAGGGTATGAGCAGTGACTCCAGCAGCCAATTAAAAATATTTAAAATTTTTCTCTTGGTTTGGGATCATGCTGTCACCGTGAACCAGAGTCAAGAGCAATGACATACCCTTGGTTCCTACTTCCATGTTTTCAGATTATTTCATATGGACAGGACACTAGTTAAAACCATTTAACCAAGAACAGATAGGATCTGAAGGAGCACACAGGGTCCTACTATGGAAATGAACTCCATGCAACTTCAGAGACTCTGTGTTGTGTGGCTAAAGAGAAGAGAATATGAACACATGTGAACATACAAGGGCTCTAATGGGCAAAACAGCATTGTAGCCATTAAGCCACTATATAACAATAATGACAATGTTTCAGCTGCCAATCAAATGAGAAAAGTATGAGGCCATTGTTCTGATCTGCAGCTGAAATGAGTGAGAACTGGTGCCCAGCAAAGCTGGACTGCAGTGAGGTCTCATTGTGAGATTTCTTTGCCCAGTACTTGACAGAATCCATCAGTGAAGACTAAAACTTAAATTTTGTGGGAGATATTAATTAGCAGTGTTAATTTTAGTAGAAAGAACTACCTTATACATTTTATCATGAAGTGATTTGTATGCTGGTGTCTTTTATGGATGCTGTTCTTTAATTTCATAAACTTAGAGGCATAGAGGTTTGCTTGTAACATACTGTGGTAGTTTGAGTGAGAAACACTGCCTACAGGATCATTTGTTTGGACATTTATTCCCTGGTTAGTGGCATTGTTTTGTGAGGTTTAGGAGTTACAGCTTTGATGGAGGAAGTATGTCACTGTGGGTGGGCATTGAGAATTCATAGACTGGTCCCACTTCTGTTTGCTCTCTGTGCCTCGTTTGCCTTTGGAGATGTGAGTTCTCAGCCGCAGGCTTCTGCTGCCGCACATGTTGTCTTCCAACTACTTTCCCCACCATAATAGACTCTCTAGAGCTGCAGTTCTAGGAGTAAACTCTTCTGTAAATTGCCTTCGTTATGATGCTTTATCACAGTGACAGAAAAGTAATGCACAAACGGTAATTATACTTCGATTGTTTTGTGGATGTTTCTTCAATCTGCGTATTACATATGACCATTTTCCCTCTCCTTACCTCTTCTCTCCGAACCTCTCTCTCTGCCTCTCCCCTTCCCTCTTCTACCCTCCCCTTCCCTTTCTGGTTGAGATAATTTCTCAGACATATTTTAATGGACTTGAAACAGCTTTGAAAGATAGAGGTCAGCCATACTATAAAATATTTCTCTATTAGGGTTTGTCTGGCATTTTTCATTGTTAGGCTTAGGGAAGAAGACCACAGCAACGATGTGTTCTTATCACATCATATTAAAAGGGCATACTGGTTAGTTTTAACTGTCAACATAACAAAATCTAGACTCACCTGGGAAAAGAGTCTTAATGAGGAATTATCTAGATTGGGTTGGATTGTGGGTATGTCTCTGGGGAACTGTCTTGACTGCTAATTTATGTAGGAAGACTTGACCCTTGTGGGTGGCAACATCTCCTAATAAGGCACCCCTAACTATGTGAGAGAGGGGAAGGCTAGCTGAGAACAGGCATCATGCACCCGTTCTCTCTCTGCTCTTGACTGTGGATGCCAGGCCTTAAGTCTCTGCCTTGATTTCGCCGCAATAATGCCAGGCCTGTAACCTGGAGCTGCGAGTCACATCAGTCCTTTTTGCCCTAGATTGCTTTTCTGTCAGAATATTCTTCACAACAGAAATGTAACTATAATAGGTGAAGACATGGTAACCTGTCACCATGTCCATGTAATGTGCTCTATAATTTTACATTCTTTTAAGTTTGATATTCGTCTGTATCGTCTACCCTGAAGTTCTTCTGTCCTCCTCCTCTAGTCTTTGCACACCTCACTGTGAGCATCCCACACTTGAGGAGGGGGAACTTATGTTCCACCTTCCTGAGAATGGAGCATCTATGGGAGCATCTACATTTACTACATGACATTTTATGTGAGACTCATCTGTGTTTCAGATTTTATTTGCTCACTCATTTCTTGCAGCATAGAAACACAGATATTCATTTTATGTCTAAGTTATAACCCAATACTTTTTTGCTTATTTGCTCAACATTTCCCAGAGATTACCACTGATTGAACACTTTCAGGTGGATCTTGGGACCCTTTCGCATTCGTCCATCATCACATGTGTCTGTGTGTCTGTGTGCAATAACACACACTCTCTAGCACTGAAATACTATATTATCATTTTATTTCCACCTGGTGCTTGGGATGGATCCAGGACTTTGTGTGTGCTAGGCAAGCTCTCAGTCACCAAACTTAAGTATCCAACTCTATTTTATATTTCTAAAGATAGTAATAAAATGACACATACTTTCTTTTAATTAGTTTGGTTCATATAAAACATTTCTCATTCTTTTCTTTTTAATATTTCTATGTTTTTATATCTTGTTTGATGTGTACATTATATTCATTATATTTTCTTCATTATTCTTTCTATGTCTGACTTAATACAGTTGTCCTTGGGTTCATACATGTTGTGATAATGGATTATATATATGTATATATATATATATATATATATATATATATTACGTTTTCAACATCTGTTCATCTGTTTACAGACACTGAACTTTCCTCATTTTGCAATTATGATATCTCTTTGAGATGGTTGTATTGTTGACTTGATATGTGTATGGAAGTTTTCATTCGACAATGTATATGTGAAG
Organism: Eospalax fontanierii; assembly: GCA_035773235.1. Taxonomy (NCBI): domain Eukaryota; kingdom Metazoa; phylum Chordata; class Mammalia; order Rodentia; family Spalacidae; genus Eospalax; species Eospalax fontanierii. The sequence continues at coordinate 54,830,279 of CM069529.1, forward strand.
CAGGCAAACAGAGTAGAGTTTAGTCCCCTGTTATTCCCATTTGGTTTTAACATCTCTGTTGTAGTAATGCAGTCCTCAGCGGCCTGGCTCCTTCATCTTCACGTGCATTGAACACACACCCCTCTACAAGCAATGTACCTAGCAATCCCAGAACCCCTCTAACACCGCGGGAGGTATATGCACAGGGCTATATGCACATCTTTGAACAACAGTATGAATTTCCAGAGTAACAATCAAATTTAGACAGTTTCTATTCAAGTGTATTCCCAACATATCTGGTTACAAAGACTAGGAGGGCTGATCTGGTCTGAACTGGTTTTGAATGCATGTGCAGTGGAGTAAAACTCTGTCCTATAGTAACCTTTGAGGGGGAATCCCTTAAGCTTGTGTGTAATTGAGAATGCTTATGATTAAAATCAAATGCATTATGGGGACATATTCAGCAAAAAAGTGATTACATAACTTAATCTATCAATCAAAATAGAGAACCACGCAAACCTACCCCTTAGTAACCAACCCTTTCTCTTGACCCGAATGAAAGGAAGCCCTGAACAATACTCACAGTCCTTGTGCACCCCTCACTCTTGTGGACTGCTATCTTGACAGTGTTTTCCTCTTTAATCTTACTATCACTTTACTCCAAATTGGTCTTTTGCTTCTTTTGCAAATCTATATGAACCGTTATTTTTAATTTTTTGGTTAAGAAGTCTAGATCCTAGACACATTTAGTCTAGATCTCCAGGAACATATGTATATCCAAACATCACATTATACACCTTTAAAACAACTTTTAATGTATTTTATAACTTAGCAATTGTATCATAATAAAAGTGTTGTGAAAAATTCTAAAGTTGATTTCTCTTGAACAGCGAGTGCTTGGTCTTGTGATTCCATCCAATGATAATCTTTTGATCACTGAAACCGTTTTACTGTTTTGATTGAATTCTGAAATTTCCCACCTGTTTTGAATTTGTTTCACTTTTTGTCTCTGTCTTTTATTTTCCTTTCTGCTTTTTGATGGGTACTTTTTATTACTTCACTTTCTTGCCTCTGCTGGGCAGGACCCTCTTGATCATCTTCTTTCTCCAGTTGAATGGGGGTTTTCCTGGCTGAGGGCCAAGATACCCTAGTCTTCTCCATGCAAGGACTGGAGTTTTACATGTTCCCATTACACGTGTCTCTACAGCCCTTCCAGCATGACTTTGAAAACCTCTTGACATGGAAGTAGCATAGAAAAAAGAATCTGTGATGGAAGTTGTCCAAAGTGGGCTCTTGATGCGTTCTTCTCATTATTAATATTTAGAATTTTGAGAGTAAAATGAAACCCTAGTCTCTGCATCATTTCCAATTAGGACTCTATTCATAGATATTCAGCATCAATAACCATATGGCATACAGTATAATCAGGCATCAATGGATGGTAATAACACATTCTTTTATGAATTGAACTTGCTATCTGAGTACTGAAGATGGAAACAGAATACCAACCTTTCAACCCCAGTGATCTCATGGGTTGTCTTTATAACCCCCAGTGTCAACTAACTTGAATCCTGCAGGAGAGGTGGCCCCATTTCCAAATATATTTAGTGTAAGTTTATAGATCATTCGATTCTGTAATAGAACAGAAAACACTGACAGGACAATACAGTTCCCTGAACCAACCAGGCATCAAGGATGGCATCATGTCTGTCACAAGCTGCTCCATTTCCACTAGCTGTCTGCTTTCACTGCACTGTGGTGGCCATGACACTGAGAAAGTGAGAATTATGTGAAATCAAGGAGATGGATAGTTAAAACCTTCCCCATAGTTTCAATCTACTTAAAGTCATCAGTATCTAACCAGTACATTTAATAAAGTGTCTCCAACAATTTTTCCAACTACTCAAAACAATCCTGCTATATACCAGGATCTTAGAACCCATTTGATCCAGCACATTCACACTGTTTTTGATGTTCCTTCTAGGCCTCAGCATTTGTGCTGAGTATTTACTCATAGATTAAACTGAAGGATGATAGAACAAACCAGTTACTTTTACCCCATCTTCAGCCTGTGCAGTCCCAAGGCAGAACTGCCAGTTACTGAGACATGGAAGTGATATGTTTATTTTATCAGTTTAATTGGTTGCTCTTTGGTCTTTGAAAAGAAATGGCCACTATTGTTTATTGTCAATGCAATTAATAATTTCAAAGCTAAATAATGAATTTTTCACTTTCATATCCATGATAGACCTCTATGTAACATATGAAGAGAGCTGTCATTTATGTGTGTCTGGAATGTTGAGAGGTATCTGGAATGAAGACACCCATTCATGTTTTGTCAGCCTCTGGGTGATGTTCCCAGACAGTGACTGAGCTCTTCTTGACAGCTAGACAAAAAAATGAAGACAAAAATGAGAGCTTAGGATCTTCCCAAATTAGAGGTTGTAGATCAGAAGAATCATCGAAGATGATGAAGAAACAACAATCAGGAAGTGAAAGAAAGTGAAGGAAGACCAGTGGCAGAAGCCAAGAGCAAAACTGACTTTTAAAGGAAGATGGAATCGACCATGTCTAAAGTGCTAGAAGATGAAGACAGATAGTTCGTTACTTAGTTTCACCACCTGATGGGTACCGCAATCCCAGGAGAGCTGGGGGTGGGAAATCCTCAGAGCAATGGACCCAAGGACCAAGCATGGGATCCCATCCTGGAATTCAAAGCTCTGTCGGGCGCCCAGCCCTCAGGAGCGCTCCTGTTGTGGCCTGGCTTCTTCCCGACTCCCTCTGAGCCTCTGCCTTGCCCTGTGCACCTTGCTACCAGCACTACGTGCAGAGGGATTCCCTGAGGACGCGCAGAGCCCCAGGGCTCCACCGAAACGATACATATCCTGCACCCTAACTGGGATTGTCCATATTCAGTTTTCTGTCTTCTCTCTTCCCTCCTTGAAGTCATTACTGTCAAAATCCTCCAAATATTCCAGCAGAGGAGCTCCCCTGGAGATTTCCAATGACATCAGGTCATGAAATTAAAGCATAAAATGAAAAGCTTGCATGTCCAGCAAGTCTACACTCTCTGTGCCTCTCTTCCACACCCAAGCCCTCCCTGACATCCTCTCCCATCCTTTTAGTTGTTTTTCTCCATTCTAGCCACAGAGCCTCCCAAGCAGGTCTTTACAAACTCCAAATTTCCTCCCAACATAGGACATTGGCATTGTTTCTCCCCTCTGCCAGAAATAACACATCCCCCTCAATACATGGTTTCTCTCTAAGATTATTCTTAGCTATCACTTTTCTCAAGGGAATTTTCCTGGTCCTCCTTCACACTCCATGTCCTCTCCTCCACTCCACATTCTCCTTCTTTCCTTCCACAGACTCTCTTTTTTAAAAATTTGAGAATTTCATACATTTAGTTTAATTTCTACCCTTATCTCTCCCCTTCAACTCCTCTCTTGTCACCTTCAACTTCCCTCCATCCTCTTTGAATTCAGATTGTCTTCTTTTGTATTTACACCACACACACACACGCACACACACACACACACACACACACAATTTAAGTCCAATTAGTGATATCTTCATGTACATGCTGACCGTTTAGGACTGGATGACATATGAGGGGGTTCCTCCCTGGAGAAAACTGGTTCTTCCTCCCTCAGTGGGTCCTTATGAAACTGACTCCATCCCTGTTTGTTGACCAGTGTGATAATTGTGCAGGGTTTTTTGGGGAAGCCATGTTGTTGCTTTTCCATGGGTATCATATTCTTGTTATGTCTAGAAGATGCAACCTCACAGCAACATCCTAGGCCTCTAGTCTTATAATATTTCTGCCTTCGTCTGCAGTGTTCCCTAAGCCTTAGGGAGAGATTATATCATAGATATACCAATTGGACTGGACACCCCACAAATGGCTGACAACAAACGCTGCAAAAATGTAGGGGAAGGGGAAACCCTCACTCACTGTTGATGGGATTATGAATTGGTGCAGCCAGTATGGAAGCTGGGGGAAGGAGGATAGTCTCAGAAAGCTGAAAATATATCTATCATGTGACCCATCTAAATCACTCATTGGTATACACCTAAAGGAGTCCCTATACTACAAAGATACTTGCTCGACCATGTTCATTGCCACTCTGTCCACAATAGGTAGGTAATGGGAGCAGCCTAGATGTCCATTGACTGATGAATGGATCATGAAAACGTGTACATATCCACATACTTTCTCACTTCACTTCTTGTCTCTCTTTGATGTAGCAGCTTGAAAGCTTGGCTTTCAGGGACTAGAATGATGACTTCATTCACCCATATCCTGTGTGTTCGGAAGTGCTTAGTAAACAGTAGTAGGAATGTGGGAGAGATTAACAAAGACGTCGGGAGTGGCCTCAGGCCTGTTTCAAATGGAAATACACAGACTGTGTTGTAATCTTAATAAAGCCATATTTTTCAGAACTGTTCATATCTTTCAGAGGAACCAGGAATGGTAAGGCATACCTATAATCCCAGCATTTGGGAGGCAAAGGAAATATGATTATGAATTCAATCTCTTTCGAAGGTATTCCACATGCTAAGCACTATTCTAAACTTGGTAGAACTTCCATGTGGTGGCCTCCCTAAGAGAAGTCCCCTTGTCCTATTTAGCTTTTATGACCAATTTGACACAACCTAGAGGCATCTGAGAAGATGGTTCTCAAACTGAGGGATGCCCCTGATCTGAATTGCCTGTGGTCATGTCTGTGGAGAATTGTCTTGATTATTGATTGATGTGGAAGGGCCCAGCCCATCGCAGGTAGTACCATCCCTGGACAGGTGGGCCTGGGCTTATAAGAAAGCTGATTGAGCACAAGCCAGGAAGAGCCAGCCAGGAAGCAGTGCTGCCCCTCAATCTGATTCAGTTCCTGCCGCCAGGGTCCTGCCTCGAGCCTCTGCTCTGACCTCCGTCAATAATCATCTACCAAGTCTACAACCTGTAAGCTGAAATACACCTTCGCCCTGCCCAGACTGCCTTGTCTCAGGATATTTTAGCTCAGCAACAGAGAAGCAAGCTAGCACACCCCTATGACAAAGGGTCTCCCATGTCCCTCTTGGAGAACAGAAAAGGGAAAATGCCAAGAACCTGGTGCAGTGTCCCAGGTCCTACTTCGCAGATGGTGGCATGCCCTGGAAGCTGTTAAATCCCCACCTTGTTTAGCCATGGGCACACAGGAGTCTGTGTATGCTGGCTGTTCCATTGTCCTCTGCTAGCCTACAGGAAGAAAGCAAGGATCACAGGAAGATGGTCCTTTAGAAAAAATGGACACTGAAAGCACTCTTACTCAGATGTATGTAAAACCAGATAAATGTCTAATTTCTATTTTTAATCAGAAAAAGTCAGACTTAGAGATATTTAAGAACAGGTTCCTGAGAAAAGTAGATCATGTCTTAAATTGAAATCAGCATTATGCAGGTTAAGAAGATACCTCAGTTGACAAAGGGCTGGTTACAAAAGCACGAGGACCTGAGTTCCAGCTCTGTCACTGTTGTCAAACAGCTGGGCACGGGGCATGGAACGCATGCTTAAAATCTTAGCACTGAGGAGGAGACAGGAGCGGAAACCAGCCAGCCTATTTATTACAAAGCGATGACTCCTGAGCAAAAACACTTAGATTTACCTCTGTTCTCTGTGCACACATGCACACATGTGTACACACACAAACACACACACATAAACACACGTGTATGGGCACACAGAAGCATGCGCACATGCAAACAAAGATTGTTATGAGCATTATTAATACTGAGACCAGATTTGTAATGTGTACATTTCACTGATAGATCATTGACGTCTGATGTTCTGCAGAAAGCCGATGTTATAGTTTATAAGGAGAGCAGCTCATGAGCTTGGGAAAATGTGTGGAAAGGGGCTGTCTTACTGCAACAATGAAAAACAGTACTGTGCCCTGAGACAAGTGGTTAAAAGGGAGCAGGTAGCTAATCCTTAGTTGGCCAAAGTACATTTTAAGATTAGAAATTACCAACACCATTTTTGCTGCTTTCTGACCCTGTGTCTAGTTAACACGCCATGTTTGGCCTTCAGCTGGGGACCTCATGTCTTTCTGTCTACCTCCCCAGCAAATGCATCTGTTGGAACCTCCAAATTTTCTTCTCCCTTTCGAATGTATCCCACTGCATCTCTCAAGTTTGTATTTTCCTTTCTTCCTTCTCGTCCATCTCCCCAAGGCTCCCTGAGCCTGCTGGCTTCTTCCAACCACTGTCCAGTGTGCCCTTCTGAATGGAACAAGGGCCATTTTCCTTCTACCAAATAGAGGCGTCAGTTTCCTCACTGGTCATCTGGGCTGGAGAGAACTGGGTACTAAGCACTCCTCTGTACTAGTCACCCCTCCTAGCAGCTATCACGGGGTGTTCAATCTTGCCCTCAATGTTTCCCTAACAGGTTTCCTCACTTTTTCTCATCTTCTACAATGGTCCCTTCTCTTCCTGTTCTGCCTCCATCTTTGTCCTGTGTTCCCAGTGGACTGTCCTCCAGTGAGCTTAGCAAGCTAAGGTAGATTGAACATCATGAGATGTGGCCCCTTGGATGACGCTACAAAAACGAGACCAACATCCATGCAATTTGTTCACTTTGTATACATCCAAAAATATGGGCTAAAGTTGATTCTCCCTTAGATTAACACTTTTGACACTAACACTGAACTCTCAGAACAGTCTCCCATAGGAGCTGAGGGACAGTCTCCAAACACAAGTGACATACTTGCCCTTTATCCATAATTCTATTTCTTCCAGAGGCTCCCCATTTTAAAGCCCTATACTAAGAGTATTCATGTTCCTTTCCTTGAACTCTAGAACTAAAAGCATGTTTCCTTATTGACAGTTGCATAAACCTTACATTTCTGTGTTAAATTTCAACATACTTTTTTATTTATTATTGTCATTTGCATATATACCACGTGCCTTTTGAAACACAAATACTGTGATGCTTTGCAGATATTGAGAGGATAACATGGTTAGAACGAGAGGCCTAGAGCGGACAGCTGGCCTTCCACATCCATTCTGTGGCTAACTGTGTAAACGAGCTTCAGTACATCACTTGGCCTCTCTGTGTCTCATTTTTCTCTGGTATAACATGGAACTGGTCAGGAGTGCTTTGTCCTGTGATTGTGTGGAGTTGATAAGTGTGTCCATAGCAAGTTATAGTTTTCCTTGAAATTCAGTTAACTCTTGATGTGTGGAGTCATTGTTTTTGAGGTTCATGGTATCCAGAAAGGGCAACACTGCTTTTGGCAAGACCATTTCAGTATTTGCTGGAAGAGAGCAAGCAAATGGAGAGAATGGGCTGTCACTGTGACTTTACTGCATTATCAAACTGGGATGTGTGACTCTGGATCCTACTCTGAAGTAGGATCTGTTTCCTCAGACATTCATTTCTCATGCATAATTTGTGGGTGAGGTAATGCAGGACTCCAAGATAAAAGACACATCTGCCTGCCAAGAGATTATCACCTAATGGGGGGCTAATGAGCAGCAGAGTAGCAGTTACAGTGAGGTTTGTAATGACTAAAGGTGGAACTCCATCACCATGACTACTGACTTGCTTGTCTGTGGCACATCTGTACTGGAGCATCCAGCTGAGGCCTTGCATTTGGCCATGCTACAGGGTAATAGCCCTTGAATTCACAGGATTTTCTTAGCTCTGGTAACAATATAGACTCCTCTTGAGAATCCAGGATGCCAAGAAGCAGAAATCAGAGGTTTGACCTAGAATAGAATTGGGGCCTCTCTTGACAGCGGCACCACCATCACTGTGGATTCATGCAGTGGCTGCTGTAGCAGCGAGACTTGATTGTCCAACTGATAGGATCGAAAATCATCATAGAAACAAATCTCTGGGCAGGTCAGTAAGGAAGTATCTGGAGTCAGTTAATTTAGATGGGAAGACTCACTCTAAATGTGAGTGGTGCCATTCCAGGGCCTGGATTCCATACTGAGTAAAGGGGGAAGCAAGCCAGATGGCAGCATTCATCTCTCTCTTCTTCCTCACTAGATGTGGTGTGATTAGCTGCCTCAAGCTCCTGCCACCATGACTTTGTCACAGTGACAGAGAGTACCCTCAAACTGTGAGCCAGAATGTCCCTTCCTTCTGTAAGCTGCTTCTTGCTAAGCATTTTGTCATAACAACGAGGAAAGTAACTGATAGATCTGGTTTAGAAAAGGTGTGTGCAGTGAGGGGCAAATCTCCACAGGTGAGGCTAAATATTGAAGAGCTACACAGAGTTCTGAGATCCAAGAAAACACCATTCAAGCTTAGAACAAAGGTCAAGTATTTTCATTCACTTTCTGTACTCTGAAAAATTTAGATTAGTGAATTATCCAAATTAACATCTGCAATCTCAGAATTATTGGTTTATTCATTCCTCATTTCCAAATAAAGAAACTAGATAGAGAGGCATTTCTTCTCTCATGTTTATCGTTATTTCTTTTTTACAATAACTAGCCAATGATCAAAGTGGTTTTTCTAGGCCTGGGGTTCAGAGGATAAGAAGCCTACCAGTAGAAGGGTCTATTGATCTGAGTTTGAGAATAATAAACAGGGCTTGTTGGAAAGGAGAAGCAGAGGTTGTGGGGTAACTCTCAACTCTGCTCACACCATGAAAGACAGTGCGGAATGGACTTGCAGCCTTTCCCAGTGAGAACAAATCACCTAGCTTTTCTTAATTCCAAACTCTAAAGTACTTACACATGAAAATGGGGATGGAGTTCACTACTTGGACCACAAACCAAAATCTCTGTAAAACAAACGTGCTTACCCTGTACTAAGGTATTTTGTCATTAATAAGAATTGTATGTTTTTCATAGAGAGATGGCTCAGTGGTTAAGACCACTGACCACTGTTGTAGAGGATCCATGTTCAGCTCTCAGCACCTACTTACATGGTGGCTAACAATCAACCAATTCCAGGTGATCCGACACCCTCTTCTGACCTCCATGGACATTACACTTACATAATGCACTTACATACATGCAGGCAAAACATGCATACATATAAAAAATAAACTGAAAACATTTAAGTATATGCGTTTTCATGGTAATACCTTAACAAAGGACCACAAACTGTGTGGCTTTGAAAACAGACCAGAAATGTATTTCTTTACACATGGAAATTAAAATGTTAGTAAGACTGCACTTCCAGGGAGGCTCTGGTGAAGGATCCTCTAGGTCGTGGTAAGTTCCAGGAGTCCTCAGCTTGCAGAGATACCTCTGCTGTTAGAGAGCATTTTCCTTCCTGTGTCAGACTCTGACATGGTTTTCTGGTAAGGACATCGGCCACTAGCCTAATGTCCACCTTTAATGTGCTATGACTTCATATTAACTGATTACATCTGCTAAAAACCAATTTCCAAATAAAGTCACATTCTGCATTCTAATGGATATCCTGGGATGGATGATCTCCCAGTTCAAGTATGAAAATTTCATTCTTAAAATCAACATGGAAAAGATTAGGTCAAATAAACAAATGTCTTAAGTTGACAGTGAAAAGAAAGCACAGATGACTAGAGATCTATTCTTTATTCTTGGGACATTCAACCCAAGTTGTGTGCACACATGTATACACACATGTGTCTGTGCACGTGATGTTTGCTTTCCAGGATCCAGGATGTTTCTGCTTGCAGTGCTGAGTTTATGTCATAATCTGTCACTGTAATTCACACAGCAGATATTCACAGCCAAATTTCCTCAGGTTTGTGATCACAATTTTTCACAGCTCCATTTTATGTCTTTTTCATCATAGCATCATAAAGCACAGCTGCAATTACTGAGTGTGTTTTATGGCAGCCACCTCTGAGCATGCGAAGTGTGTGCAATCTTATATCACCTTGTCTGGGAAGATCAGATGTAGCTCTGTTAAAAAAGGACATAACTGACGTGAGAGTCTGAAGCTCGGAGAAATAGCATGCACCCTGTGGGAGAGATGAAGGCTGTTTAAGAAGCTGTAACTCTTAGTGGGGGAGCTGTTTCATGTTTAAGATAGAACAATGAAAAATTAATGCAACTAAAGTTCCCATGCATGAAGCAGGTGGATCCAGAGCACTAGGTATTGAGCAAACATGGGGAATAAACAGCTTAGGACTCATGGGTCCTTGGAACTCAGAGAAGGAACCTGAACTGACCCCCTGGGGCACATCCAGGGTTCCATGGCCTTCCTGGGGCTTTGGAGACTTTTGACTATGCTCTTACATTCCATGTTACATGTTATCAGGCTGCTTATATCCCAGTACGACATGTAGTCACACTTCTTTTCTACAGCAAAGGCTCCATCTTTATGAAAATAGAGCTGACCTATTGTGAGGTTGTCACTCACCTATTACTTTCTCCCTTTTCCACAAAGGAGCAAATATCTATGTAGTGGAGTCACTGTCCTACTTGATTCCTTTCCAGTTTCTCGGTGGTTGCAAAGCTCTATGGGTGACTCGGTCTTCCAGCCTCAGTGTCCTTGTTCATGTCTGCTCATGATCACCTTATGAACCCCCCAACTAAACCACCATTAAATCTTAGTGTTCACTATCCCTATACTCTCGGCTCATTGTAATACACAATTTTGAACATCGTGAAAGAATTTTTATCACAAATCTATCGATCACTAACAAATCATGATAATGTCCATTCAAAACATTAAAATCGAGTACCTGTAAACTTTACTGAAAACTTTACAGAAGTATGAATGGTAGGGCGTAGAGAGATGACTCATTGACTAAAAGTCCTCATTGCTCTTGCAGAGGACTGAAGTTGAATTCCCAGCATCCACATCTGCCTGTAACTCCAGCATCAGGGAATCTGAAGCCCTATTCTAGTCTGTACATTTGAGCTGTCTTGTGTACACACATACAGAAACACACACACACACACACACACATATTTAGAAAAATAAATTTTTTTAAAAGTGAGGATGATAATAATTTATTACATTTTTAAAAGTTAGAATCCAAATTGTATGGCGATGGTGTGTCATGATTTTGAAGAAAATGATGGAAAGGAAATATACCAAAATATTTGGTCTCTAGTTTTATGATTTTATTTTCTGAAAATCTCAATAATTTCACTAATATAGTCAACTGATTGAAAATATTTTAATTCCACACACATTTAATTGGGACTTTTTTCCCTAGGCTGTTGAGGCCACAGGGGACACAGAGATAAACAGTAGTCTTATGAAATTCTACATAGAGTTATGAAATTGAATAGGTTAGCATTGCATGATGTTATAAGATAAAACCAATTCCTCTTTGTTTTGAAGGATTGGTTCTTTTTAAGATAAAGAAATTGTTTCAAGCTGAACACATGTGAATGCACCCAGCGTGCCTGTATACGGGTACCTATAAATGGGTATTATTTTCCTCAATCAATCTTGGATTGTTACATGAATAAAATGTAAATGTTAATGTGAACTCTGCCTGTTTTGAAAGGCTCCTAGGTAACATGGGATTTTGATGTATGCAGTAAAGCTGAGGCTAGCCACCTGATCTGGTCCCAATTTATTCCTGAGGAGCATTCGTTGTAAATAGTGCCATTAACCAAGAAAATGGTCAGCAGATGTTTCCTGTTTGTGTAGCTGTTCCTGACAATTATTGTCTGATTCTGTCAGGCATCATAGACAGAGTCTGTAAATCAGGGGAGGGAAGGTTGACAAAATGGAGCTGGGCCCTTCCCAACTCTTGTAGATTAGATTTCACTGTCAGGGGATTTGAAGGAGAGACCTTGAATGTCTCAACTATTTTTACTCTATAGGTAATATTTTAAAAAATACTTTCAAAATAGGTTGTTTTTCCTGCATGTTTATTCTAAAAACTGGAAGACTGTCAGTCCCTTGAAGAAGGTGTGGTGATATTTTGAACATTCATGTTTATGAAGAGTGCATCGTCTAGATAAGACACGAATAACAGCCACAACAAGAAACCTTCACAAAATGAACCTCCACAGGTCCCTGGGCTACATCCCCGGCACTGGGAAAACAAAGTCTGAGCACCTGATGTGAAGAGATGGAAACCAGATTCTTTGCGATAGAAATGAATCTGAACTCGCAAGATGGCCCTGCTGTGGGATTGCCTGCCTCCAAGCCTGATGGCCTGAGTTTGATCCTCAAGACCCACATGGTAGAAGGAAAGACCTGACTCCTAAACATTGTCCTCTGACCTCCACATGCCCACAGTGGCACACTCAGGCATGTACATGTAAACACACACAAACACACACACACACACACACACACTCACACAAATAAATGAATACATGTAATAAAAATATTATTAGTCAGTCTAGATAATAAATACATTTTCTATACTACACATAGCATGTAGTACTGTCAAATCACATATAAATAAATATTTTAAATGACTGCTTTAAAACATACTTATTTGAAATATTTTAAATTGCTTTGTGCATATGAGAATTTCTGTAGTACGATTTACAGATTAAAAACTAAAAGAAACTTAAAGTATATGTTTGGTAGCAATCAGGGATGTGTTAATAACCTTCAACTGGAGGCTTGCTGCAGGCGCAGGCTCAGCCAATGCATCCTGGAAGCATCCTTTCCTAGAATTCAGGGTACTGAGAGCTGTGAGTGCCCCAGGAAATTTGAAAAGAGGAATACACATGGCACCTAGCATGCTGCCTTATTGGCACTGAATGTTTTCCTTGAACTGATGGACAACATTTGAAAGATTTTAAGAGTCATAAAAACTGTGTTCAGGAAGATCAGCCACCCAGCATCATATTACTTAGAATTGCCGTCACTTTGATCAGGAATGCGTCCTTTGATTTTGAGCTAACAGCAGATCATTAAAAGTGCTCACGATGTTTGATCATTGCAGACGAGGCAGCTCTCCGCAATTTCATAAAGCCTGTAGCAGAAATATTGAAGTTTGGAAATTAAGATAGCAAAGAGTTTACATTCAAGCCTTCACTTGGTTTCCTGATTTTCTTGCTGTTCTGTGTATAATCTGAGCCTCAGTACTCTGTGATATGGAAGGCCTTGAATCTGAAGCTACACTGTAGATTCAAACCTAGCACCACCAGCCAGCGGTCATGTGATTACAACAGATTTCCAGCTTCCTGTCCCAATGCCTGGTACCTATTGCCCCAGTCTGTGATACGACCATTACAGTCCTGCCTCTGTAGTACAGAGCTACGCGGGAAGAATACTTGGATGTGCAGTTCACCTGGTAGCTTTCCCTAAGGCCTGTATTGGTACTGCCCCAACTAAACTATTATTGTGTAGTAAGTGTTTCAAAGAACCAGCCCTCTAAACTCTGTGCTAAAACTTGAATTCAGAACTCATTTTAAAGCCTGAGCTCTTTATGTCAGCCTGGACTGAGTATATGGGAAACACACAAAGGATGTTGGAAGCAACTGTGTTTACACTTCCTAAGGACTTCCAAAGACAGAGAGAAACTGTGACAGGAAAGGGAGGTGAATCTACTTCTGAATCTCTGAATCTTAGAGGCAGTTACGCTCTGAAAGGTATTTGCAGATTATCTCTTTCTTTCATGGCCTGTAAAGCAAGACTGGAGACTCCTGCAATGACTTCAAGACGGGAGACACAGAAAGAACGGATCATGGACACGGGGAGGATGACTGGGGGACTTGATGCTATGCTTTGGGGGACTCCAGTTCTCCAGCAGAATAAGAACAAATAAACTAGATGTAAATCTGGCAAGGTTTTGAAGAGGGATAAAAAGAAAAATATAGTATTTCTATTTACATGGAAGGAAAAAAAAGGTTTGAATAGTTTCTTGGTATAAAAATCAATTCTTACAAACAAGTCATCTTCCATTTGCTATTTTTTGCTCTATGCATGTCTGTGATATACACTCTGCTAAAATATTGAAATTAATATTACATTTTCTATAAATATGTTTTCTTCTTTACTCTAAATTATTTTCACAAGTGGCCTAATCTTTCTATGTTACCAGAGAATTCCTAAAATGTCCAGTTATTAAAAGTGAATTCTAACTGAGCACAGCGATTCACGCCTTTAATCCCAGCACTTGGGAGGCAGAGGCAAGGGGATTTCTGTGAGACTGAAGCCAGCCTGGCCTACTGGCAGCCTGGTTCCAAGCATGCTGGTGTCTGTTCCATACTGCATTTAATCTCTTTCTTCTGTAGAGTGTTCGGTATTTTTGTAAAATTTGACAGTGTTATTCTTGAATCTGCTCTAACATAATTTTACATACTAGTAATGTTTTATATTATTAATGCTACTTGAGAGGTTCTTTAACAGTTGCCTAGTTGGTTATAGCTGGTTGACTTTTGCATTTCTTCACTGGGCCTGGTTTCTATTCCTTCCTCCTGTGAACAAATACCTCTGCACACTCCTCCACCTCTTTTTTGTTATTTTAGCTCTATTTCATTGTATATATAGTTCTATATACAGTTATTCAAAATTTCTGAGAAGAAAATGCATAATTTGTGTGTGGTAAGAAAAAAATATTTCCCTTGATCTGAATATTATGGGATATCCACATGGCAGATTTCTTAGGCATTTCTGTCTTCTTATTGATTAAGCTTATTCTTTGTCAAAAAAAAAAGAGTTGAAAGAAAATAAAAGCACTTCCAACAACTGAATACAAGTCAATTCTTTTTCTGTAAGTAATGATCAAATAATTTTTTAAAATCTGCAGCATCAAAGAATAAAGAGCACAGTCTTTACTTAATGATTTTACTTTGTCCATCTCTTCTGCCTTCCCCTTTCTCTCCCCTTTCTCCCTCTCTCTCTCTCTCTCTCTCTCTCTCAGACATACACACACACACACACACATACACACACACACACACACACACACACACATACACACACAGGAAAAATAGGTACACAAATGGTATAGAACTCCTGGACTCAAGCACATAATTATCACCAGTTCGCTAATTTTTCCCTTTAATTAAAGGCTTGAAGGTCAACAGGACGAATGTATGCGGGAAAAATGAACGTTCATGGTGCTTTCAGTGTCAATGGCGTGGCATCTGGCTAAGTGAACTTGGGGGTCTTTATGAGGCAGAGACAGATAAAACCCCACTTTTTCCACAAAGTGAGCATCTTCATGTTGAAAGCTTCAAAGAGGGAATATTAGGCACTTAGAAAATTCTTTGTTCTCTTCTAAGAAAATAATTACAGCACAATTTATTCTAATTCATATTTTAAGCCTTGATTAGAGATGTGCAATCTTACCTTCAAATAAAATATGTAATTTTCTGCAGTGCATGCATTCATTCACTCATTCTTCTCTCTAAATTACAGCAAATTGCTCCAATTTCAGTTCCTAGCAGTGTGCATTTAGGCCACTCAGAAGCCAGCCTGCTCCTTCACCTATGTACGTCCCACAATCACTAATAGAGAATGTCATTTTAATCAAGGGTAGTGAATTCTGTCACAGGCACGTGATCTTGTCACAGGAAGGAGATGGAGAAGCAGTTGTCTCAGGAGGGCTTCCCACATGGCAGCTCTGGATGGTTAGAACTTGCCAGTGACTTTCTATAGAGTCTCCCTGCTTGAACTTGCTTTGTAACAAAATTCTTATGCCGTACTTAATTGGTCTTAGTGCACCAAAGTTTAAGGGTCTGTGAAGAGCAGGGAGCTATCTGGCTTTGATGCTTGGAGAGGGTCAGTTGGAAAGAGGGGTCAGATAGAAATGGAAGATACTGTGACACTCAGACCTCGAGGAGAAGAGAGTGAGAGAGAGGGACTGGAATGGGTATTCCTGAGCCTGTCTTATGGGTACAATCGCCTTTTGCTAGCCATTTGCAGTATTGGAGACCTGTCACAAGGGCTTCCATTGTTATGTGATCTTAGGAATGAAGACTCAGGCTAGTTAATAACTGAAGGGGGGCAGATCTAGAATCTGAACTCAAAACTCTGAAAGCAGAACCCAATATATAATTATCCAGTTCTGGAAAGAATGGCTAAGGAGTTTGTGCAAGGTCAGATGGTGATTAGTGGGGTGGAACCTACGCCTTGGTTGTGCTGATAGAAGACTGTTTGGTTTACTGCAGCAGTGACTGACTTAAACTATGATGTTGACTTAAACTATGCCATGATTGGCTTTAGTTGTCAGCTTGACACATGCGGGAAGAGGAACTCTCAATTGGTAAATTACCTCTATTGGACTGAACTACGGGAATCAGTGAAAATTTCTGTGAAGCATTATCTTGATGGGTTGGGTGATATCGGAGGACACATATGGGTGGTACCACCCCTGGTCAAGTGGTCCTGGGCTGTGTAAGAAATCAGGCTAAACACAAAGCAGGAGAGCAAGTCAGTAAACAGTGCTCCTCCATGGTACCTGCTTTAATTTTTGCCTCTAGTTGGTTTTGGCTAGAGAGTTTATTACAGCAAAAGAAAAAGTAGCTAAAATATACTTAAAATCAGGATTTCTGTTTCACTGTCTTTATGAGAGAAAGAATTCACTAATTATATGATGCAAACTTCTCTGTTGAGTTTAAGGATTTAGGTCAGAGGCAAAGAGCTGACCTAGCAAGTGTGATGCCCTGGGTTTAGTCTGTAGCATAGGAAGAGAAACAAAAGTATAAAAATAACACTGTACCTGTAGCTTAACTTCCTTCTGGGAAATGTATAAATAATGTCACCCCCTCCTCCTGCTTTGGCACCTATGACAAAGTGGGGCTTGTTTTCCTCAAGTTACAGTATGGGAAAACAATGAGTTTACTTGTCTTACAGAGCAATGGGTGGGGGTCTACTTACAGAAGTGGGGTGCTCCCCTCTGGAAGGCCACACTGGAAGGTCTTCCTCCAGGCATGGATGATGACTTTTGCACAGTCCCACAAACTGGCAAAAACACCTCCTCAAGGTTATCCTCAGCTACTCCTGCCCCCTTGAGCAAGGAGGACTGACTGGTTGTGAGGACTGGCTGACCGCCCCTACCACTCGCTTCTTTCAGAGTGTAACAGTCAACAAGTTTGGTTGAGATGATCCTAGGCAAGTGGGGTTCAACCATGCTTTGGAAGAAGGCATCCATCGGTAGTCGCTGCCTGTCAGAGGACAACCCTATGCAACACTTCACCTCTTCATCTGGCCCTTACAATCTTTCCACCATCCTCCTCTGCAAGAGCCCCTGAACTTTGGAAAGGGTGACATAGATTTTGGTCAATCTTCTGCCCACTATGGTGAGATACTACAGCCTTGGGCTTTCTTATCATTTGTTTCCAGGACATGGCTATACGTTCATCTCAGTAGTAATTTTCCAACTATAAAAACATAAAAGAAAAGAAAAAAGTGGGAACATCTAAATGGACACTGACTGATGTTGGAACCTATTGGTGTAACCTATTGGTATTGCTTTAAGGCACCCTAACAGGTACATCATATCCATCTAACAAAATAATTACAATGGCCTATAACCTAACCCTAACCTTAACCCTAACCCTAACCCTAACCCTAATCTTAACCCTAAACTTAACCTTAACCCCTAAAGTTAACCTTAACCCTAACCCTAGCCCCTAACCCTAACCTTAACACTAACCCTAACCCTAACCCTGGTATCAAGTGTTGGCCTGGCTTGCAGTACTAGATATCTGTTCCTCCTCAAGGAGCAGGCCTTAAATTCATCTGGAAATTTGTCACTACTAGTCAAGCCACTATTGTGTGAGCAGGCACATCTTGCTCGGCATGTCCACAGTGTCATTAATCAGATCTTTGGTGGGGGCGTTCTCCCCCAGAGATCTACATAGTGCCTCTTGGCACTAGGAAGGCCAGCCATCCGACTATGAGGAGTTTCCAGCTTAGTCCTGGCTTGATTTCTCCCTTTCTGATGCTCATTTCATGCAGTAGGGTCTTACTGTCTGGTTCTGGAATGCATCCAACATTAGTGGCAATAGCTTTTACCCTTTTGGGGGTGTCAAGGGCCTCCCTGGCCATACATGGGCAACCCACTCTGGCACTGGAATTTTCATTAACAATTTTACAGTTTCTGGGAACCTCTGTTTTGATTTTCGTGAGATATGTGTTTACTTTTTAGCATCTACAGATCCAGCATGTTACAGTATTTCTCAGCTATCCTGGTGGACATCTCTTGTGCCTTACCCAACCATAAAGCTCCCAAGAATTTCACAGCTCTGCCTGGCCTTTGTACTCTTTGTGAGTCTATTTTCCATCATTCTTTCTTCACTTGACATCTCTCAAATGGGTTCCATATCTGCAAAACATTGAGAGGTTATGTACTGAATCAAACATAAACAAGGGCTATCACAGCATGGGAAGATTTTTATACATTTGTGTTAACTGTTTCCTCAATAGAACCATGTTGGGTATAAGAACATAGGTAAGAGGCATTAACTTAGTTTGCTTTTTACTATCTTTAGTCATTTTCTTGGAGCGATTTGGTATCCTGGAGTTTTTACGTGGAGCCTCCTGCATTTCACCATCCCTGATAAACACATTGGGCCTTGGTTCAAGCTGCTCTTCCCTGCACAGGGCCAAAGAGGAATAGAGCCCCTGTCACTCAAGCTGCACCTGTTGCCTGGGTCAGTTAGGCCCTGGGTCTGACTGTAGCCACGCCTGTTTTCTCTCCATCAATCACTCCTGAATGCTGTGTGGGCCCTGACTGCTCTGCTTGTCTCCATCCCAGCATGATCTTTTGAAGAGGGAAATGTACCCTGTTTAATCTTGAGGCATCATGGCCACCCCTGGGACAATTTCTATCTTCTGTATCTTTCTCTTTTATTATGGATGCCTTCTGTGGACTCCTACTCAGGTTTTAAAGCCTTGCAGAAGTGTCTTAGCACAGAATTTGACTTTCTGTCAATTTGTTCTTTAGGAACTTGGGCTTGCCACATATCTTGCCACATTTGCCTTCTAACTAACCCAAGCAGATCTCTTTCTTGGCTTTTCCCGTTGTCTGCTGTGTTGTCCTACTATTTTATGGACACATTTTACATGCTGATCTAAGTCACTTCCATCTGCCAAAGCCTCTCTATTTTATTAAGATCTCGCCCCACTAAAGGACTCAGCAAAGTCACTAAAACTCCACATTAACCTCGAGATCCCTGCTGAATCAAGAACTTCTTTAAATATCTGGTAAACTCAGTCCTATCTGGCCCAGTGGACTGGCCATTATGCATTGCTTTCCTCATGCCTAGTCCGCTCAATAGTGCCTGTCCCTCTTCTATTGTTCTCCAGCCCCAGATATCCAAGGGACCCTCTGTTGGTGATGATCACGTATCTCTATTGGCTCTTGCAAATCAGTCCACTAGGAACTGACTACCCCGTACTACCTCAGGCTGTGCAGCCTGGGTCTCCAGGAGGATGGAGTGGTTCTATTACTCAGTGGTTTTGCTTCTGCAGCACTTAAACTAATTCCATCTTCTCCCATGTGCCACAACCTCACAAGTCAGGTGGTGAGGGGCTCCATCCTTGCTTGCTTGAAAGCTTTCCCTAGTTCCAACAGCTCCTGAGCTGAGTATTCTCTGATTTCCATAGTTTCGCACACCAGATCATTATTAAGGAACCCCTCAGCATGACAAGACATGAATTTTCCTTTTCTTTGTATAAAAGATTGAACCTGAGGGGCATCTTCAGCTGCTTCAAGTTGCTCCCTTCCTCATCACTATGTGCCTTCTATTGCAGGGTTTGGTTCTGCCCTCTGGTCCCAATTTGGCTGAACAGAATGAAGTAAAAGCCCTTTGATTATTTAGAGTTTATTTGGTGTTTACTTACAAAGGCCTAATTGCATGGAGGGATGGGGAAGATGCCTTAGCATTGTTAGAAGAAGCCAGTAACTCTGGCTTTCTGTTCTGTACTCTCTGGCAAGATGGCACCTGCCTCCAACAAGTCCACACTAAGGTCCATTCCTCATGCCTGTGCTGTTGCCACCAGGGCCTGGAACACGGCCTGAGTAGCTGTCTCTCCACACACATGTGGCCATGGAACTTTCTTTCCTCTGGGGGGCCCCTGAATGACTTTTCCAGGGTGGGTTGAATTACCGTACTTTCCAGCCTTTGTCCAGTGGGACCCTCTTCTGTCCAGAAACTCACCAAACCTTTTTCTAGCATTTCCTACTTTTCCCCTCCTCCAGCCCCTTATTGATTGGAGGGCGGGTTTTGCTGCTGAATGAGCTAATAGCAAAATACAGAAAAAATTCCAGATAAATTCACTCTACACCTTCTCCCATGCATTCCAAGTTTGGGCATCCCAGGGTGAGCCTTGCATTAATATTCCAGTCTGGGCTTTCTTCTTCTTCTGACCTCTATCCATAAAATGGCAGGCTAGCACCTCTATCATGTTTTCTTTTTCATTCCATTTACTGGCATGGACAGAGGCCAATAATGAAGAGGTCAGCCTCACATCCCTTTCTTGCAACAGTTCCTCTCTTATACCTTCACTCTCCCTTCTGGCTTCCTAGGTCTGGGACAGATCTCTTATTATTAGAATGGTCAGGCTGCCTTACAGCTGCTTGCTGATTCTTTTGTCCCTGGTGTGCTACTCCCACAGCCTGTAACATCTGCTCTAGACCTTTGACTGTTCTCAAAGCATACTCCCGGGGCCGACCCCACATACCCCACTGTTCTATCCTGCTATCTATACCCATTGTAACTAAACTTCCTTCACAAGATGTAAGCAACATTGCCCACACCCTTTTGGTCCCCACATCAAAGGGAGGCTTGTTTTCCTTACACTACAGTCTTGGAAACCAGTGATTTTATTGAACTTTGTAGCTAAAAATTCCTTCCAGGGGGTGTAAACAATGACCACCCTCTCTTTGGTCTCTATGACAAATGGAGTCTTGTTTTCCTCAAGCTACAATATGGAAAAACAGTGAGTATACTGGGCTTACTTATAGAGCAATAGGTGAGGGTCTACTTATAGAGGTATGGGTGTTCCTCACCCCCAGAAGACCAGCTGGCAAAAGCCCCTCCCCATGGCTTCCTCAGCTTACATACTCTTAGCCGCTTTTATACTATTAACTGACTGGTTGGTTTGGCAATGTGACTAGTTCTCCCTTCCTGTCCTTTCTTGCAGAGTATAACAGTCAACAAGCATAGCTGTGATGATCCTAGGTAAGTCGGTGCAACCAAGTTTGGGAAGACAGCATCTACCCATAGTCTGTCTGTCAGAGGACAGTCCTATACAGCACTGCTATCCCCGACTCCAAGAAAAAAAAGAGAAAGGAAAACCTTTCATTGCTCAGAACCATATTTTCCAGTAGACACTTCAACCTCATGACTTAAAGTAACATATATTTTAGAGTATGTGTAGGGGGTTTATATGACAATTTTTTAAAGTAAAAAATTAAAGAAAATATTCTTTACTCTCTTTCCCCTTCGTGCTACTGGCACCCAGGACTCCTCCCCACAGATTTCTGCATCTACTACAGCTATATTTTAAGCATCCTCAGGACACACATGTATAAACACTCCATTGTGGGATTTGGGTCCCAAGACAACTGGATGATGCATATATACCATTAACAAAGTTCAATGTATAAAACAGATACAGGAAGAAATAGTCAATAACAAGTACATAAAATACTGCAATTATAAATACAGTAAGTAAAGTTATTGTAAACATAGAATCACTTATTTCTAGAATGTTCTATTAAATATTTTGTCAAATATAATTGACTAAAAATAACTATTCAAAGAGTAGAAAACCATGGACATGATGGTGATTCTCAGTCTGAAGAAGCGTAGATATGTGTTTTTTCTAGATTTCACTCAGAGAGTCAAATAATGTACACCCAGTTAAGGATCTGCTTACTCTACTTAGCAACAGATTGCAGAAGTCACACAGTACTGGAAATAAGTACTTATTTGCTCCTTCTTATATAGCATCAGTGATTTGCCTGTTGTAGACCTACCATAAATTATCAAATAATGCATAATAAGATATCCAGCCAGGAGCCCTGTCTAGGCCTTTGATTTTAGATCCAACAAATAACTTACAATTCGATAACTTTTCAGAGTTACTACTCAAAGTACAAAATCCTTAGATTTTCCAAACATGCAATTGCCAGAATTTGTGAAATTGCTCTCTCAGGACCTCAAATTACCCTCACAGTTAAGTGTGAAGAAATACCTTGACTTTGTCCGTTAGTAATATAAAACATTAAACCCTGTTTTAGTTAGTTTGTACTGTCAATTTGACTCAGTTTAGACTGACTGAGAGAGTTTCAGTTGAAAGATTACACAGATCAAACTGGCCTGTGGTCGTGTTTGTGAGAGAATATCTTGAGTGATGATTGAGGTCCTCCACCCCACTGTGGGAAACCCCATTCTTTGGGTTGGTCCTATACAATATAAAAAAGGTAGCTAAGCAGGAGCCAATGAGTGAGTCAGAGAGTGAGTAAGAAGCTAGCTCTGTTCCTCCACTGTTCTGTTAGAATTAAGTCCGTGCTCTGCCTTCCCTCAGAGATGGACTGAACCTGGAAGTGTACGTCAACCGAGTCCTTTCCTCCCCATGTTGGTTTTGGTCATGACATTAGTCACAACGATGGAAAGGAAACTGGGATAAATATTATGGTCTTTACCAACCTAAGGGGCGATCATGGAAGTTCACTAATTCAGTTCAGAATTTTCCATAATAAGAGTTGGAACATCTCTTCATATGTTAGAAGACTTTCGTCTTCTTTTGAAACCTCCATTTATATTTATGTCTCTTTTTCCATTTCTTTGTACCATTTTTTGTTGGTTTAAAATGTTTTGTACACTTATACTATTCTTTAACCTTTTCAAACCAAAGCCCTGAGTTCAGCCAAGGACCTCAAATACAAACAAACAAACAAACAAGGAAAGTTTGATTTGTATGGAATTACCATTCATTTATGGCTTCCCAGTTTTGAGTGACAGTGAGAAAGACTGTTGTACTATGCTATTGAAAGAGTTCCATCATGGATTCTTTGAAGTACATTTATGGTTTGAAAATTTACCCTTAAATGTTGGATCCATTTGGAGTTTACTGTGTTCTGAGTTGTAGGCTAAAAATCCAGTGGATTATTTTTTCCTAGATGGCTGCTATATTGGCTATATTCGATTCTTTCTTAAAGAGTGTTTCCTTTTTAAAAGAAAGTCTATTTTAAAATAATGTTGGCTTTGTTTATATTTATTTTGGAAATTTCTGCAATTTACATTATCTTGTCAATTCGAGTACCAATAAAACAATGTTTTGTCCCTCTTAATTATATGACACATTCATTAGTTCAACTTCCTATAACAAAATCTCACAGACAAGGAGGCTTAAGCAATAGACATTTATTTATCAAAGTTCTGGGAGCTGTAGACACAAGATAAAAGTTCTGCCCAATTCAGTTCCTGGAGACAGCTTAGTACTCTGTATTGAATATGAAACTATATTTGAAAGATTTCTCTATGAAAAAACAGTGTCACAAGGGTACCCCATTCAGAAGGATACCATGGGAAGAAATTTCCCAGGCTCAGTCACCAAGGCCATCAGAAATTACTAAAGCCATAGAAATTACATCAGCCATGGTGACTGATTTAACTGACTGCAGAAGTTAGTATTACCAACATTGTAGTGGTTCTTAAGGCATGCAGAGTACAAAAGTTATGTGGTCACATAGGCTTGCACCAAGATTCAAATGGAAAGTCTATCAGGCCAGGCAATACACAACAGGCTTGGGTTTTCTGCAAGAGGCTTCTAAGAGGGTTATGTGTGAAGCTATAGAGAGAATCCAAGATGTTGGAGATCCCAAGGGAAATCTGCTGAGAAAAGCTGTAAGCACAAAGTAGAACTAATGAGAAAGAGAGATTGCATTTTGTAAACCACCACTGGGGCATGGTTCCTTGACCATGCTGGAGTTTACATCATGCCACCAGCTGTCCCCACTGTGG
This sequence comes from Eospalax fontanierii, assembly GCA_035773235.1. Taxonomy (NCBI): domain Eukaryota; kingdom Metazoa; phylum Chordata; class Mammalia; order Rodentia; family Spalacidae; genus Eospalax; species Eospalax fontanierii. The sequence goes on from CM069529.1 coordinate 54,854,096, forward strand.
TCCATGGAGATATAAAATTTAATGTATGCACTGATGGTTTTCGATTATATTTGTATTATATGTGACTTTTTGTGATTTAGCAAGAGTTCACATCTAAGTATTCGAGTTGCAGAAGACAGTTTGAACTTTGGAATTTTAAACAGTGCTAAAACCTGTAAGACTTTAGCAACCCTTTAAGTTATAAAAGTTTCCTTTGGCCTTATGAGGTGGTTGTGTGCCTTGGGAGCACAGGGCCAGAGTATTGGAGTTTGGATCTTTTATGTCTTCCTCTGGTTTGCATTTGAATATCCATTCTCCAGCTGGTGGCACTCTTTGAGGAGGCTACAGAACATTTGGTATAGAACAGGTGATTTGGTATGAGCCTTTGAAGGTTATTGAGAAGGGCATGGTTCCTGCCTCACTGTGTTTCCTGATCTGTGATGATAGCTCTGCCAGCTTCTGACTGCTATAACCTGAGCTGCTCCACCATGCCCTCTCCTCCATAATGGACTGATTCTATGAGCCAAAGTAAATGTTTCATCCCTTCAGCTATGTCTTTCAGACAGTACAATCGTAGTGATGCACAAGTAATTAATGCACTACTCTTTAACTGACTTTAAGATGGTTGATTTCTCTTTGGGCCCTTGTTTGGCAGAGAAAGCAGGAGAGGATATGTGTGTGTGTGTGTGTGTGTGTGTGTATTTATGTCGTATATAGTAAATAATCTATATCACTTGAAATAGAAAATTTTCAGTCTTTATTGCACAGATTTGGTATATCTGTTAGGTTTGCCTTTCATTTAGATAATCCATATTTATATCTATTTTACTTGGCAGGAAATATCTGTAGTAAAGTCTCCATTTTCAAGATTGGACAGATAGCTCAGCAGTAGTTCTTGCAGGAGACCCAAGTCAGGTTCCTGGCACCCATGTCTGATGGCTTACAACTGCCTGTAACTCCAGCTCCAGGGATTCAACACCCTCCTCTCACATCTGGGAGTATGCACACACCTGCACACCTACACATAGAAACACATGGGAGAGAGAGAGAATAAAAGGGATTCACACACACACAAAGAGAGAAAGGGAGACATACACAGAGAAACACACACACATAAATAAAAATAAAGTTCATCTTTTAAAGTCTCCATCCTCTACATTCTTCCATTTCTGTATCACCAGTGTTTTTGCCTAGGATATATTAATGCTGTTTACTTTCCCATGAATGCTCACAGTACCTTGACTTAATTTTGAACTTATCATACTTAATATGCAAAATAATCATTCTTTTTTGTGATTTACATATTGTATTTTGCATGTGTTCAAGGTTGTGTGACATTAACTTCACAATCTGCTTCATTTTTGTTAGAATTTTCCTTATATAACTATGTTAGTTATCTGTTAAAAACATACCTGAGAAGGTCAACCAAAGGAGTAAAGTTTCCTTTGGGTGACAGGCTCAGACATTTCAGCCCCTGTCACTCAGCAAGTTCACCTTGGAGCTGAGAACCACAGGGAGACAGGATGAAGTTCTCCCATACCCTTGGAGGGTATCTTCTGATGCCTGGAAGATCTCCCTCTAGACCCCACACCTCTTAAGGTTTTCAGTACTTCTCAATAGCCCTATGGGCCTTCAACATATGGGTACTGAAGGGACATTCCAGGTTCAAACTCTATCCATAACTCTCCCTATTTCTATATTTTTGCATATTCACAATTGCTAGCTTTAACGACATTTACTGGGTGGAGACTCCCATTGAGTTGTGCTTTTTTCACATTGACTTGTTTTGTTTTGTTTCTCACAGAGAAGCTCAGCCTCTTAGCATCACTTGCTGACAATAATGGCTGACACCAATACACTGAATTCTGTCATTATCTTGCATTGTGCTTTCTATCATTAAATATTTGATTCATCTTTTTTTCACTGTGACATTATGCAAGCAATATAAAACGCCTTGTGCACTTTGTGGCCAGTTTCTACAGTTCATTTTACTCCTGTTGCTAGTTAGGTAACCTGTTCTCAGGACAGATTTTCTTTTCTGATGAACTCATTAGTTAAAGTCTTTTTTTCTAGTGACTGTCAAGAAGGACTCATGGGAACAGTCTCTGTTCTTGAATATTTAGGACTACTTGGACAATTTTAACTGAATGAGAATGAAATTGAGTAACAATTCGTAGACTGTACACGATTTTCTTACATTAATTTTTCTGGCTCCCACAGGACCTCCCAGGTTGAAAGGTGAGGCAGAACACAGAATCCAACCCTAGTATTTTGTCCTAGGTGATTTCCCAGCATGCTTCAAGGAATCTTAATCGTATGATCACCAACATCATTAGCTTCCATGTTGGGTGAGACTCAGGCTTAATGTTAATGTTCTTAGAAGCATGAAACACTGAGATTCTTTCTTAACTGCAGGCGAATTTGTTCAGTGGCCTCTTTCTCCTCCAGCGGCTATGGGTGTGTGTCTGCTCATGCCTCACTTTGCCTTAGTCATTCAGTGCTCAAAGAAGCAACAAGATGCATGGGTCTATTTAAATTTAATTTTAAACTAAAATTTAAGATGAATTCTCCTCTTTTGAACTAACCACATTTCTTCTATCATTACATGCATTTAATATTATAATATAATTTTCGATATACTTACACATGCATGTATCAAAATGATTACTGTAGTCAAGCATATTCAAATACCTGCCTTCAGTGAGTCAAACTACCTGCCGTCTCTTGGTTACCCTGTGTACACAGGGGTTACTGTACTCCTGATCTGGTCTCTGCAGATTTCCAGTATGCTGTAGAACACTGCAACTCCAGCACACAGATCATATACACGCGCATTTCTGCATGTTTGTACTCTTTGACTTATGTCTCCCCATTTACACTATATTATCCTTAAATGGCCAAGTTTTATAAATTCACCTTTGTATGTGTGAGCGTGTGTCTGTAGGTGCATGTGCTGCATATGACTATACAGCTTTCCATGTCTCAGAGCACACAGGTGGAAGCCAGAGCAGGATGACTTGTGTCTTCTTCCATCTCTTCACTTGACTGCCTTGGGACAGGATCTTTCACTGAACCAGAAGCTTAGAATTTTTAAGCTAGGCTGACTGGCTAGTGAGCTCAGAATCTGCCTGTCTCTGTCCCCCAATGTCGGGATTACAGGTATTTACAGCCACACCCAGGTTTTTCATGGTTGCTGGGGATATGAACTCAGTTCTTCATGATTGCAGAGCAAGTACTAGCAGACACTGGGCATTTCTCTAGACAGTTTATCTATTATTGTTGTTGTTGCTATGACTATTTTTGCTATCCCACATACACATGAAAGTGTCACAGTTTTTCCCTCTGTGCATGGCTTGTTTTATTTAGCTCAATGTCCTTGCATTCCTCTGTGTGCTTACAATCCCACCCTTACCCAGATGAGTAACATTCATCAGTATACACATAGAGTATACACATCATACATTCATCAGTATACACATCATAGAGTGTGCACTGAAGGGTTTCCATCTTTTTCTCAAAGCTCCGTCCCAGGTAGTCTCAGTGAAACTCCTCAAGTGATGTTCATCTGTCTCTGGAGGCTGGGCGGGGCTTTCTTTGGTGTGTGCATTCTTCATGTGGTCTCTCTGGAGGCTGGGTGGGGCTTTCTTTGGTGTGTGCATTCTTCATGTGGTCTCTCTGGAGGCTGGGCGGGGCTTTCTTTGGTGTGTGCATTCTTCATGTGGTCTCTCTGGAGGCTGGGCAGGGCTTTCTTTGGTGTGTGCATTCTTCATGTGGTCTCTCTGGAGGCTGGGCAGGGCTTTCTTTGGTGTGTGCATTCTTCACGTGGTCTCTTTTCCCTTTACTCCTCTGGACTTTCTACTTCTCTGGTATTGGTTCTCGGCAACAAGGCAGAATGTTCTGTTAGTCATCCACATCTTAGTGTGAGTGGCTAGGGAATAGCTTTCTTACAAACCTATTCTGTACGTGGGAAACAAATTAATCATTGAGAAAGTGAGTACACAGAGAGTAGAGTGACTCTCAGTCCTGAACCGATGCACCTACTCACTGTTCAGCAATGTGAGACACACTCATACCTCAGTCAGAGAGCACCGAGGGGAGGGTGAATGGTAGCCAGTCGTGAATATGAGTTCTAACTCAACTCCTATTTGACTTCCTGTTCTGACTTCCTTCAGTGATAGAGTATAACCTGTAAGCCAAATAAACTATTTCTTCTCCTAAGTTGCTTTTGGCCAGAATGTTTTATCACAGCAACAGAGATAACACGAGAACAACATCCCTCACCACTCATCTTTGTTTTAGGCTTCTTAGACTCTGGTATCATAAGGAATAGGTTTCTCTTATTTGTAAGCCACCTAGTCTATGGTATTTTCTTATAGCAACCTGAGATACTAACTTTATCTGATATATAAAGAAGCTGAGGCTTGGGGAAATTCATTGACTTGCTGAAGGTGCAGAGTTTGCTTTTGCACTGTCCACGTCTGTAGCTAACCAATGTCCTCGTATCAACACTCTGTAATCCTGGATGCTGACAGGACTCAAGCTTGTCTTCTTAATACAGAATTTTCAAAATAGTCAGCAGGAGAGTAAAACATTCCTCTGTCTCATCTCTCCTTCAGTCACGTTGCCGGTGGAGGGACTAAACTAGCAGAAGGTCTAGGTTCCAGCCTCAGATCTACTCAACAGTGAGAGGACGTGTGGACCTGCCTTCACTCTGCAAACTATCTGGTTCTTTATATGTGATGTCAGCTCACCATTCCTCAGAACCCCATGCTACTTAATCCCACAAGGACATGTGGTGTGAAATAGGCAATTCAAAAGGCCTGCTCTCAGCCTCTTCTCTTGCCTGCCCCGTGGAACCAAATAGGCAACGAGAGGTGTACGAGCACACAGGCTCATTTTGATACGTATCTCTTCAAACTTTGGGCTCCCTGGGTGACTCCTGTTCTAAATTTTGTGTGTCTTCTGTTAAAGTCAGTTGAGTAACGGGCCGAGACAGTCTCTTTTCATTCTTATAAAGATTTGAAAAATAACCATATGGATAACTTACCTAATACACACTGAATATTACTGCTAGGAATGGGCGGGTCCAGAATCCACACTGGTGTGGTTGAATCCAGATCAGATGTCCTCAATTATGATCATATTCCAAAGCAGGCCAAGTTATAATGGGTAAAAATTCCACCTTGAGCCTTGAATATTTATTTTCTTTTCACCACCAACCATCTTTAACTCCTTCTCTTCAATTCAAGTACATAAGGTGAATCTTTATCCTCTAGAGATGAAAGCCAGGTGGCCCCCCATCTCTGCACCCAATTTGAATTCTCCCTGAAGTCACCAATATCCCTTTTCCACTTTTACCCAGGAGGCTGTGTCAGAATTCACCGCACAGTGTGGTACTGCAAAGCATTTCTTACTCCTTCTTGAAACTTTCCATTCTCTTAGCCATCTGCATCTTCATACTTTCTCTTTCCAGTTTCCACATGTCTTATTTTCATGAGATCTTCCTCGGGTCTTTTTGTAAAGTCTCAACATTCTCCATGAGCAAAATTTGTCCTACACTCCTCTCCCTGAGAGTGGTTATGACATGCACAGCACGTACCCCATGGCAGACACTCTTCTGTTCACATTGCATGCATGCTTCATTCAGGATCCATGCTCACTCTAGGAGAGAAGAATCCTCAGCATTCCTGCATGAAGAAACTGGAGCACACATGAAGACTCCCAGTGTGGACGGGGCTTTGTTATTTTTGTTCAAGCACAAATTAAGGCAAAGTTAGATGGTGAACAGAGGACTCCATGAGCTTTGGGCTGCGTTTCCATCTATACACAGGGCATAATCTTGTACTTAAGGGACATACAATGACCTCCACCACTGGAACTTTTCCTTGTATTTGGGAAACCCTTGTCTCACTGTCTTAGTGACCGACAGAGGTACTTCTTAACACAAGGAGGAGATTCCCAAAGTCTCCAATTCCCTGAGACCATGTGGCACATGGTGCACTCCACCAAGTATAGCTGTTGCAACAGATTGAGACAGGAAGTGATTGCCCTAAGGCCATTGATGGACATACGCACCTAGTGACACTGTGGGTGTGAGAGTAAGCATCTCTCTCACTTGTCTAGTATGTGACTCTTAGTGTCATGCTTTTAAACCTGATACACAGGATACTTCTGTGATCTGAGCATCTGTCAGTAACCCTGCTTTCTCCCTCACTCGGCCACATGAGCATGGAGCAGGGTGGAGAAACCTTGAAGGATACACTTGGATGAATCCTTGTCTTCTTTCAGCTACATCTTGCTAAAGTGGGGATAAAATGTTTTATTGTAGGGATCAAAAGTGGTACCTCACAAAGACCTTCAGTACCTTTAGTGGCTACATTAAGGCAAGGGAGGTGCTCTGGTCTGCTTTAGTGTCTCTTTTCAGCATTTAGTTGCTCTACTTGGGGAACACATGCCCTTTCTTTGTCCTCTTCCGTCAGGCTCTGAATCACAGCTGATGAACTGCATCTGACTTCAGTGGGGTCCTGGAGAAGCGCGTCCTCTACTCAGCACCCTCATCAAGCCTATCAAGTTTCCCGAGAGAAATTCCATGTTTGGCTGCTCATCCAGATCTTGTCTGAATCGTCCAAGTTGGAACTTAGAAATTGGAAACCTTTGCTGTAAGGTTCCCTGGATGCATGGGCAGAAGTGTGTGGGGGAAAGATAAGAGAGAGGGGGGACAGGGCAGAGAAAACCAGAGGGGTGTTCACTGGCCATGTCCTGGGTTCCAGGCACCCAGGTGAGACATGTAATTTTACTGAAAACTTTACTGGAGGTAAGATCCAGAGTGAGGGTTTCATTTCTGGCCTGCCACCTGAATCCCACCCACCTCCCCACTGCCCCCTGTAGGCATTGGATGACCCTCAAGTACTTGAATGAGTATGACCGAGTCAATAAATAAGTAGACAGCATTTTGTGCTTGGCACTCTAATGCCCAAGTTGCAGAGAGCTGAAAGGAAAAACTATTCTTGTAAATAAGAAACTAGAAGGCACAGAGAAGAATAGAAACCCAGGCTAGCCCACCTAGGAAGTCTTTATTGCGACAACACCACAGTATGACCCAAAGAGATATGGGAGGAGGAACTTAAAGGGAAAGTAAAGAGGGGAAACATGAAGCCTTGGCTTCTTCATGATCAAGGGTGCAGGAAGTGAGTGTCTATGTATCTCTCCTCCAACCCTCGTAGTAGGTGGAGGGCTAGAGATGTGAGCTATCCCACTCCATCCCTTCCAATTTACTTGACTGGCCTTTATCTCCTCTGCTTTTTTGGAGGAGATAGTACTATGTGCCATGTTCTCTGCCTGAAAATTGTGAATATATTTACCTTTCTTCCCAATAATTCCTGCTTACTCTATTTTATTTTTATTTTTTGTTGTTGTTCTTCTTTTTGAGACAGAGCCTCGCTGTAACCTCAGCTGTCTTGAAACTCGATATATAGACCAGGTTGGCCTTGAACTCACTGAGATCCACCTGCCTCTGCCTCTTAAGTGCTGAGATTAAAGGCATGTGTCACAAAGCCCAGCTTATGCTTTTTCTACTTTTTGTATTTTATCTGAGCAGATAAATATTTGTAGCCCTTCCTACTTCATTCCAAAGTTGTCATCAGATCCCTCCGGCATCAACCTTGATTTTAACGCAATGTTGGCATAGATTTGGCAAGAGCTTTCTGATAGGCCTTGTGTTAGAGGGAACCCCAGGGTTATCATCATCTAAGGGACCAGCCCTTCAGAGCCAGGGTCCTTCCTACCATCCACTGCTGTGAGGATGACTTCTAGCAAACCTAGGTGGGTGAAACCGCATTTTTAGATCTGTGACACTGTGAGGAAGGTAACAAGGCCACTGCCGCCGTGCAGGAGAGCAGGCGGGCTCGGGAGTGACACGCGAGAGTAGAGGGGAGAGCAACGTTAACTCTTCCTGTCAATCTCTAACTTTGTCCTGAGAACTTTATACTATATAGCTTACTTGGGCAGCTTTTGCTATGACAACATTAGGCCAACATTAAATCATAAATATTATACGCTACATGTAATATGACCTTGAATATATAAAATTTTTAAAATGATGGAATTTTCAATACTCAGAAAATCAGATTTGTAGGACACTAGCCATGCAGACAATGCCCAAGCCAAATCTTTGAAAAGTCAAACTCAGACATGGAAATTGGAAACTTTTGTTATTTCCTGCTGTTTGCAAAATTCACAGAAAATTTGAACAGGATGTGATGGTTCCTGTCTGTAATCTCAGCATTTGAGACTAGAATTGCAGAGAGTTTGAGGCCACCCTGGGCTATACGGTGAGTTCTAGTATGGCTGGAGCTAGATAACAAGACACTATCTGAAAGTAAACATGCAAGCATGTGGTATTTAGATTATGAGTCTAAGCATTTTTCTTAAAGGTTTTGCAATAATTTGTGAAACTTAACTAATCCCTTTAAAATTCAGTTAATTTACCTATCATGGAGGCAATAACATCATTGTTATTCCATAGAGAAGCGTTTCCAGAAAGCCTTCCTTACAAGCAGTGGTGAGCAGTCATTGGCCCACTGAGTCCCTGCTACGTGAGACTTGCCACATCTAGAGTGTCAACAAACTTTGGAGAGCAGTCTCCACACAAGGCTGCTTTCCAGAGCTCATACTTCAGGGAATGCACACCACAGTAGTCCTGAGGGCTCCTGCTCCAGGAATGTAGTCTAGAGGTGGAGGAATCTAACCCTTGTCTGTTTTCCAGAGATCTGCTTTCCTGCCCTCCCAGTACAACCTTGCTGGAGACCTACAGTGACAGCTTTTGTCCTTTTTTCAATAACGCAGGATACCAGGGCTAGAGAGATGACTCTGCAGTTAAGAATACTGGCTGGTCTTGCTGAGTTTCTAGTTTGATTCCCAGCACCCACATGGCAGCTAATAGCTATCTGTCACTCCAATTCCAGAGGAATACAATGCCCTCTCCTACCCTCCACAGACATTGCATGACATGGGTGTACTTACACAAATTCAGACAATACACTCATACACATAAAATAAAAATAAGAAAGTACAAAAAATAATAACGCAGGATTCATATTTTGGGATCCTAATCAGGCCAGCACCACTTATATTTATGTGTGTGTGCATATGTATGTATGTGTATGTGTGTGTGTGTGTATGTATTTTAAAAATAGATGATAGTGAGTCATGGCTCAGTGGTTTAAGAGGTTAACAGCACTTGCTGTTCTTGCAGAAGACCTGAGTTCAGTTCCCAGCACTCATATTGGACAGCTCACAACCATCTGTAAGCTCAGCTCAAGAGGTCCAATCCTCTCTTTTGATTTCTACTGCACACACATGTGCATACAGATACACATATATATGTAAATGCAAATTTTAAAATTCTCTTTAGAATATTAACAGCAAGCTGGGCATGGTGGTACACACCTTTAATCCCAGAACTAGAGAGGCAGAGGCAGGCAGATCTCTTTGAGATGGAGGACTACTTGGTCTACAAAGAGAGTTCCAGGTCAGCTGGGGCTACAGGGAGACCCTGTATCCAAAAACTGTTGACAGCCCTACATGTGTACAATGATCCATTGTTGTCCACTTCTTAATATTTATTATTTTTATTTTATGTGTATGAAAGAATTGCTTGCATGTATGTAAGTGCACCCGTGTCACGCATTGCCTGCAGAGGTCAGAATAAAGTGTCAGATCCCCAGGAACTGGAGTTACAGACAGTTGTTAGCTGCTGTGTGGTTGCTGGGAACGGAATCTGGGTCCTCTGCACGAGCAGCCAGTACTCTTAACCGCTGACCCCTCCCTCCAGTTCTTGCTGTCCAGTTTTGAAATGTTCCCCAACCCTAGCAAAGAATATTAAGTGTCCAGAGCTAGACCCTAGCATCCATGGGTCATTTATTTCTCTGTACAAAAGTTTTTATTTTACATTGTGGATCAATGCTGAGAGAAGCTCCACCTTGTGCCAGAGTTAAAAACAAAACAAAACAAAAAACACCTGCTCCCTGAGGCAAGCCACTCAATGGAAATAGATTGAGGTCATAATCACCTCAGTCTCACACTCATTTTTGAGTCTTTTAGGCCAGTGCTGTTGCTGGGTTGGGGAGAAATCTTGCCCCCTTAACTGAGAATTACCCAGACATATGGCATAGTGCGGAGACCTGGGTAGACAGAATAGTTCACGGTTGCTGCTCTGCGCTGGCTTCCTTCCACTCGATGGCTTCATATGATGCTAAAACCTCATGCTGGGGACATATGCTTCTGGGCTCTGCACTTACTGCCTGCAGCTATGAACTCCTGCATTCTAATGGTAATGTGGCAATCTGTTCTGTGACAGCTCAGGGGGCCAGATGACATGCACGCTCTTGACAGGCCATCACTTTCATGAGGCATTGCCTCCTCTGCACCTGAGCACTGGTGTAAAGAGAGAGAGTTGCACACCATGAAATAGAGTTAGACCAAGGATTCAGAGAATAAAATTGCTGTCTGCCTTTCAAAGTGAAGCTCATTTTATACCCAGCAGAGCTATGTTGAAAGACGTTTTCCTGTGGGGTAAAGCTTTCTAACTTCCAGATTGAGGGCTTCAGGAATGGATCTTCTCTTCTTCGACATTGATCCTAGACCACATCACTCTCAGGAAGACGTGTACGTGGAAAGCCTTGTGGTGTATTCTGTGTCCTTGTTTTATTGACTCTCAGGCCGATACTTAGCAAGAGAAAGGGAAATGGCAAAGAGTAAAGAAAATCAATCGCTGCTGTGCAGTAAGAAATTCTTGGTGTTCTGCCTCTGTGAGTACAAATGTTCTGTCCAGTTCTTTATTATATTTTATTTGTTATTTTTATTTTGTTTGTATGAGTGTATTCTTTGCATGTAGGTAGGAGCACTAATGTCCTACAATGCCCACAGATGCCAGAAAAGGATGCTGGATTCCCTGGAATTGTAGTTACAGATGGTTGTTAGCTGCCATGTGGGTACTGGGAATCGAACCTGGGTCCTCTGCAAGAGCAACCAATACTTTTAACCGCTAGGTCATCTCCCCAGGCCTAATTGCATGCACTGCCACATCCAGTTTGTCCAATTCTTGAATCTGAGTTCTCTAATCTTTGTGACTGAATATGCAGTTGAATCACTAAAAATAAAAGAAAATACCTACACACATGATAAACATTATTGGACAATGTATACAATATATATCCACACACATATCCATAGAGGCAAGAAGAAAGGGTGACTCAGCATTTCTTGCTGAGACTATAACATAAACCCTGCAGATACTGGGTGGGAGCAGAAACTAGTTATGGAGCAGAAACAGGAGCCAGTAGAATGCTAGACTGTGGGGCTTTGATGGACAGGAAAATCAGAAACTTCCAGACCCTATAAAGAAAGAAATATGGTTCAAAGTGTTTCTGAATAGCACAGGGAAAAAAAAAACTTAAATCGTTGACTTCCCAGAGGCTCTTGATATAAGCAAGCTCAGTTAGAAAGATCTCTTGCAATGGAAACCTGTCTTTCCAAAGCCCTAGACAGCCATCACTGGAATCGAGGGAGTCAGCTCAGTCAAACAGTTATGAAAACCCAATTCTGCTCATAAAGTTTGAATTGGGATGTTGACACATGAAGTGGCTGGAGCCAAGTGAGTTAGAGGCTACATATTTCTGGGAAAATTGTTTCCAAAGAAATAGTTACTATAGATTTCAGCATTGACCATGAGCTCATCCTGTGACCCTCCAAAATCCCAGCAATGTACAGCTGTCCATGAAAGTCTTGCAAGCTTGAAGAGGTCAGACATGGTTGCTGCTATAGAAGATGTCAATCCAGATAATTATCTCAAACTGGAGAGAGAGAAAACAGTAACTAACAGTAACTCAGGAGTCACTAAAACAATACAGAAAGGACACAACTGAGGCAGATCCCTTAAGTCCAAGACGAGCCTGGGTGCCAAATCTGTGAGGGATCTGAAGTTGATTATATCTATTTGTGCTTCGTCTTAGAACTGAGGGGGAGGATTTGACTGTAGCTTTTCTGGGCCCACCTCACCATGGGTAAGGAAGAGGGACACATCTTTTTTAAGTCACGGATCACCAAGAAACAGAGGTCAGTAGGAAAGGAGGGATGTATCCCAAATTTATCTTCTTTCTGTGTTCATTTTTTAGGGCTTCCAAAGCTGTGTAGCACAGACTGAGTGGTTTATAAAACAAAATCTTTATTTTTCTCACAGTTCTGGAGACTAAAATGTCAAGGTCAACATGTGGCTTTATCAGAGGCCTCTCTCCTGGGCCTGCAAAAGTTCATTCCCTCACTCTGCTCCTTTGACCTCTAGAATGGCAAGATATAAACTTATGTTGTTCTCACTGTTAAAGATTATGAGAATATATCATAAGACCATTAGGGAACTAATATAGCAGGACTGAGGCAAGTCATGAAATAAGAGTAAAATTGTATATTATTAATATTTTAAGATTAATCAAATGTAAAAACCTTGATGTTTCATCTTCAGATATGCCATTCCATCATTTTTATCATGTTATAGAAACAACACCAAATAGCATTGCAAAGTGTGCAGAAGAGAAACTACTTAGAAATATAAATATAAAGAATATAGTGTTAAAGAAAATTGCAAAAATCAATGGCAAGAAGTAAAAATCTAAGCAAGAAAAAACTAAGACATTGTCAGGTGGCAAAGAAACTCTCAAACATAGACTCAGAGGTGATATATCTGAACTACAGCCTACTGATAGATGTTGGGAGAGGACCAACCAGGCTTCACTGGATAGTTCCAAATCCACATTACACAGATACCCAGAGTTAATATCAATCTGCCATAAAACAAAATAAATATGGATGAACTTGAGAGACAAATTTGTGGAGAGAAGGGAGGTAAGTAGAGTTGGTAGGGGATGGTGTGGGGAAGAATGGTCAGTATGCATTGCACATATGTCCAAAGTCTCTACAAATAAGTTTAATTACTAAAGAGGTAGAAAAATTTAATAGGTAAAATAAAATAACACAATTAAGAAAACTAGAAGACAGAATTTATAATTCCACAAAGGTTCCAAATCCATAAATGTAAATCTGGTAGGATTCTGAAAGATTATTATGCAGGAAACTAAAATATGATTGAAAACCTGGGTCTATATGCATAGTTATGATGAAAGGCTGTGTCCATGAATTAGAATCCTCACCATGCAAAGTTCTCGGTTGTCCACATTGGGTTGCATCGAATCTACTGAACCATCCAAATTCAAAGGCACATTTTGATAAAATTAGGAAACAAATATTAAGATATACACAGATAATTTAAGAACCAAATCAGGGTGTTGCTGTAAAATATGCATAGGTTATATATATTGAAGAACCAAGAGTATCCAAGACACAAAAAAAAATGAGTTAGGGAATACTCAGTAGATATCGAATGCTTTTCTATAACTGGAGCTAAGATAGAATAGTCATAGATTTAGGGCAAAAGAAATGAAGAATAAAATATTAGGGACCTAACCAACTAGCAAGAGGCCATTATAAATCTAGATCCTTATGTATTAAAGTGGCTCTTTTGTTGGAAAAGGAGAACATTTTCATTAAACTTAGTTAAATGAATTTTACATGTACATGGAAGTAATACTTGCATTGAAAGTCACATTTTATTTTTAAAATTACAATGATGCTTAGGATCATAGGAAAGAGATGAAGAAAAGCCCTTCTTTTAGATGATACAAGGAAAATATGCTCTTGACCTTGAGTTATGCAAATAGGCTTTAAGAAGACGGGTAAAAGCAGTCATCCTAAAGGGAATAGTTACAAATTAACTGCATTTAAGATTAAGAACTATTCACAAAAACAACACTAAGGCAGTGAAAAGAAAACTCAAGGGGAGAAATATGGAAATGCAGAGAACAAAGAATTAATGCCCAGAATCCCAAACTTCAAATCAACAAGAAGAATATATAATTAAACACAGAGGTAGTTAAGAGGCTGCTGCACTTATCCCACCTAAGGCACCCATACAGACAACAAGCACACGAGCTGGCGTTGGGATCTGTTAGCACAAAATACAAAAACTAAAGCAGGGACAAGCACACTAAGTTCACCCAGAATAACTAAAAGCATCAACACCCTCCTATGAAAGTGACCTGTGGACAGGAACAAAAAGAGATACAGACACTTTAAAAATTGCTATTTCTTACTAAATTTGAACATGTGTATTTTATTATTACTCATATCCTGTTATTACACTTACAGCTTGTTCAAGTTGTTTCTGTTGCTGTGTTTAAATGCTGTGATGAAAAACAACTTGGGGAAGAGAGGGTTTATTTCATCTTGCAGATTAGAGTCCATCATTGTAGGGTGTCAGAGCAGGAACCCAAGAGAGAGACCTGGAGCAGAAACTATGTAGGGACCATGCTTAGTGGCTTCCTCCCAGGTCACACTGATCAGCTCTCTTTCTTATACAGCCCAAGAATACCTACCTATGAATGGTAGTGCCTACAGTGGACTGGGTTCCTCCTACAGCAATGAGAAATCAAGAGAATGCCCCCAAAGACATGCCCATGGGTCAACCTGAGGGTCACAATTCTTCAACAGAAGTTTCCTCTTCTTAGATGTGTTAAGATGACAACTCAGAACCATCAGAACTCCTGGCTATATTATCAAATAAACAAAGGCATGCACATGCACAAACACACAAAGATGAGGTATTTCACATTTTGATCACTGTTCTCAAATATGAAGTCAACTTGTAAGTCTGTTAAGAGTACAGCGAGGAAAGAAGATAAGGTGCATCATGATACCATGATACTGATGAAAACTTATGCGTTAGAGCCATATGAAGCAATAAAAATGAATCACACCATATTATGAGAAACAATCTAGGGAGAAGACAATTCATACTTTGTGAATCAACAACATGCAACATGTTGTCACTAGTGCTTATCTTTAAGAAACAGTGGCGGCCAATAGAACAAGTGATGGTCTCATAATGTTTCTTGACCTGCTATGGCTTCACTGGTATATTCATTTTGTAAAATGTTTGTGCACAGTTTTGCATATGCATATGAGTTAAGCAATAATAAAAGAAGGAGACAATAGTATTCTAGGTCTCACTCTGTTGCATTTCCACATAATGGAAAATAAGGAATTACTGCAAGACAAATTGCTCTACTTTAAAATTCAAACTGCTAAATTATATTGTGAGCAATTATCTTCATTTCAGCTGTAAGGTATTTTATTGGAGATTAAATGTAAACCTGATTAGTTATTAATAGCAAAAAGTTTGTCTTAATATCAAGACTACAAACTATTCCTTTTTCTGAGAACCTTCTGATTTGAACTTGGTGTTCAGATAACAAAGACAACCTAAACTAGAGATGTAGCAGGGGCAGTCATGTCTTTTAAGTTATTGTTAGTATTCATCTTTGGCAAGAAATATTGAAAATGAAAGCAAGTGAGAAAGAAAAGAGGAGAAAGAGGAGAAGGAAAGAAAGAAGGAAGAAGGAAGGAAGGAAGGAAGGAAGGAAGGAAAGTGTGGTACATGGTAAAGTAATTCTCTTACAATATTACAAATTTAATGAATTTAATGATTTATTACATAAACTATGTATTTTGAAATTCTCAAGTTTTACTTTTAATGGCGAATATAAAGTTTCTGGAATGTAAAAAAATGTTTACACAAGATCCTTCCTCCAGCCACCAAAAATGTACACTTCTCAGATGAGTCTTAGCTCATTGACAATTTTATTGCTAGCTAAGTTTGTAATTTTTGTCTCTCTCTTTGAGTAATTAGCATACAGCCTAATGTTAATAAAAGGTATTAATAACTGTAAGGAAAACCAAGAAAATAGCATAGAGGATGAAAATAAGTTTAAGAAACAAAGCAGAAAATCTCAGAAATAAACTGGGCATGGTGGTGCACATCTTTAATCCCAGCACTCAAGAGGTAGAGGCAGGCAGATCAAGGCCAGCCTGGTTTACATATCAAGTTCCAGGCCACCTGGAGCTGCAAGCAGATCCTGTCTTAAAAAGACCAAAAGAAGAAGAAAAGAAACGAAAATATCGACAATAATGTAGTTCAAAGGGGATGTGATCACAAAAGATCAGCAGAATTAAAGCTTCAGGTTTGGTAGAGAAAAGCAAGAGTAGAAAAGAACAAATATCCTTTCTATAACCCAGAAAATGAAAAAATAAACTGAGTATCAAATGACATCCATATCTACATCATTGTGGATATACATATAAACAATGGTACAGTTCTGTAGATAAACTAAAAATAATTCACAACCAAGCAGATCAAAGTTCTCAGGGTTACAGACGAACATCTCAGAATATACAATAATCCAGGGATTGCTATACACACATGATTTTATGATTCTACTAGAAAAATCTTTCCCAAGCCTATAAATAAATACCTCAGGGAAACCGGTCAAATAATTTATGATGAACAACCTATTGCTCTTGGTGCCTCAGCACAGTGGAAATGAGTCAAATTGAAAGCATAAACAGAGAAAGGGAGAGAGGAGTAAGGGCAGAAGACACATTGACTGCCTAGTGAGGACTCAGGGAGAAGTGCTTAATCTGGAGCAGGTAAGGGAATGCTTATGTAAAAGAAAAGCAGATTAAGGGCAGTTTAAAACCTCAAAATGCTATCTATCTCTCAGCCTGCAGAAAAACAAACTCAGAATAGAACAAAGACTTCAATGTAATACCTGAAACTTTGAAACTCCTTCAGGCTGTGTTAAAGGACCATGTTAGGACACAGACACACGCAGTTACTTTCTGGATAGGGCTGAAACAAAAGCAAAAATAGGCAAATGGCATTGCATTAAATTTGAAAGCTTCTTCCCACAAGAAGAACAATCAATAAAATGAGGAAAAATTCCACAGAACAGAAAATTAGTTTTGTGAGCTACTCATCTGAAAGGGTATCAATATTTACAATACATAAAGAACTAAAGATGATATTTATCAATGAGACGAAGAATCCAATCATTAGAAGAGGAAGCAGAATAAGTAATTTTTTAAAGAATAAATGTATATTGCCAATATCCATTAAAATTTTCTCAAAATGTTTATCTGTCTGTTGTCAGAAGACATGGGTTATTAAATGAAAATCTCAGTGTCAGGCATGGGTTGCCTCCCCATGAGTTATTGGTCAGAGATACTCAGAGACATTCAAATCAATACAGGTGACTGTCAATTGCTTTTGGTTGCCTACCTTAACTAGATGGTGAGACTCTATTACTGAAGACATCACACTTTTGTGACAGGACACAGAGAAATCAGCTTTGAACAGACCACAAAACACTCTCCCTGATGGCTAGCTCTCACAGTGCTGGAACCTACAATGCAGGCCACTGGGGAAGAGAAGATCTGTAGTCCTATCCAACCCTGCACCCTGTAAGCTATAATACTGACTTACCATGCAAGATGTGAAAACGAGTACAATAGTGGCACAACTGCTTTGGGGTGTTAACAACTCTTCTCCTGATTGGATTTGGAGCCTATTCCACAGGAGGGATTTCATGCCTGGTACTGTAAAAATATTCAAAACTCATGGTTATGGAAATCACAGACCTTAGGGGAGAAGCTACTAATGTCCTTTTCTAAATGGCTATGTTTTCAAGCTTCCTTCTAAATATTTATATTTATATCCAAAGATTTGTGTTGCTCCAAATCATGGTCAGAGAAAATGCTTATTGCTGTATGTAGTGGTTAATGCAGAGACACTCAAAGTTCTGAGAACAGATGACTGGAAATGCTCATTTGTAGATGAGTCACCTACAAAAGCCCTGCCCTCAGGCTCAAGGAACATCCTAGAAAATGGGACGGAAAGAATATAGAAGCCAGAGGATGAGTGCTATGACTGCAGCACTCTGGAAGTAACATGGCTGATGTATTCATGAACTCACAGCAGCTGTGGTTGTCTGCATAAGATCTGCACAAGATCAAGCCAGTCAACACTCCAGCATGAAGAACAAGTTGAAGAACAAGGGACTTATGAGACCCCAACCCCTAGCCATGAAGCTATTGGCAGCTGATGGCTGCTGGGGGGTGGGAGAGTCCTTTATCTTCAGTGGTGTGGCCCTGGTAGGTTGCGTGTGCCCTTGTGGATGATCCTATGCACTAACTGACTCAGTGGGAAAAAAAGGAAAAAGAAAGAAAGAAAAGAAAAGAAAGAAAGAAAGAAAGAAAGAAAGAGAGAGATGAATGAGATTGGGAGGGAAATGTGATGGTGGTGACCTGGGAGGGGGTTTCTAGGAGAATTGGAGGAAGGGAGTAATGGCTGCACTTGATCAAGAAATAGTATATACACGTATGAAATTTTCAAAGCATGAAAAAATATTTTTAACTATCAAGGAAATGTAAATTAAAACTATGCTGAGAGTGTGTCTCATCTAGGTCACAATGGGTAGTATCAAGAAAATAAAAAGAACAAATTCTGGTGAAGTTGCAGAAAAAGATGGAACATAGAAACACTGCTAATGGGAATGTAAATTAGTTCTGACACGTGAACATCAATGTGATGGCTAAAGAAAAATAAACTAAAACTTGATCTGCCATATGATTCAGCTAAATTGGGCACTAGTTACCATGGACAAGTTATGGAATCACCCTATGTGTTCCTCATAGGATAAAGGAATTTTTAAAGGTATGATATGTATACCAAATGTAGTACTATTTATACATAAAGAAAATTAAAACCGTGTAATTTTCAGAAAAATGGAGGAACTGGAGTGAGAGTGAAACACATCACGCTTTCTCTGATGTGTGTAAGTTTTCTATTTCAAGTTATGAAAGTAGAATGGGGACTATTAAAGGAAGGGACTGGGAAAGGTTAATGGGGTGGTGTTGAATGTGATCAGGTACATTATATGAACTCAGGAAACACTACTCTGTGCAAGTAATACATGCTAATAAAAGTAGAAAAAGTTTAAATGCAAAGGTAACTTCTTAAAGTTCCAAATATTTAGTATCAAAGAAAACACAGAGACTAGAGAAAGAAACCCAGTGAATATACCATAGCATATATAGTTGTGTCTTTTTCAAAGATTCATTTTTACTATTTTAAATTATGGGTCTGTGTGTTAATATGTGCACATGAGTGCAGTGTCCAAAGAGGCTGAATACATCAGATCCACATGGAATTGCAGTTACAGGTGGTTGTGAGTTCCCTGACTTGAGTAGTGGGAACCAAACTCAGGTTCAGTGAAAGAGCAAGAAGCCCTCTTAACTGTCGAGCTCCATCACTCCCTATGACATAGGATTATTATGACATAGGATTATGACACCAAATGAAGACCAAGTGTTGTCATATTAACAAATCTGCACAAAATGATGTACTGCAAGTCATGGGAGAAAATAATTTCAAAATTTGAGTGTAAATGCACTCTTTAGAATCAAAGAAGAAAGAAACTTCAAGATAAGGATAAACTGGGACTGGAGAGATAGCTCAGTGGTTAAGAGCACTAGCTGCCCTTGCAGAGGACCTGGGTTTAGTTTCCAGCACCCACATAGTAGTTAACTATTGTCCACAATTCCAGTTCCAGGGTATCCAATGCCCTCTTGGGACCTCCACTGGCACTGTATGCACATAATGTGCTCATGTGCAGAAGGGCAAAAGACATGAAATAGATAGATAGATAGATAGATAGATAGATGATAGATAGATGATAGATAGATAGATAGATAGATAGATAGATAGAGGAGTTAATCAAGTAGCCAATCGTCACATGGAATATTTAAGGGTCTCTAAACCCAAGCAGAAAGAATAATAAACACAATTACAAGGAAATGAGAAACAATTCTAACTAAAAGAGCAGTAAATGAGCAAATGAGAATTAGCAATTACTAAGCATGTCCAACACAGTGAACCACAAAAACTCCATTGTGAGAACAGAGAAGAAATGAATATAGAACATTCCAGAGAGCCAGAAGGAAAACAGCAAAAATGACAAGAGTTAGTAAAGGTCTTTCCATAATGACCCTGAATGCAAATGATCTTAATTCTCCAACTTAAAAATGAAAACTGAATGACTGCATTTTTTAAAAGACCCAACAATGGGTTTCCTGCAAGAAACTCATGTCTTTAGTCAAGAAATGAACAGACGGAGGAGGAAAGGATAGAAAATGAAACTCTAAGCCAGTGAAATCTGACAGAAGGCAGGAATATCTATGCTCATATGAGACAAAACAGATTTCCAGATAAAACTGATCATTAGAGACAAAAAAGGTGCATTGTAAAAGAAAAAAAATCATCAATATAGGTGATAATTATAAATATATGTGTTAAATATTAGAGCCCCTGATTTTATGAAACAAACACCAGTGGATTTAAGACAGAGATAGAACAATAGCAGAGAATGGCTGTGGTACCCCATTTTCACTAACAGATCATCCAGGCCCCCCCCCAAATCAATGTCAGAGATAGTTGCAATATAGATTAATCATAGCTAACAGACATCTAGAGAACATTCCAATCAACCACACATTAATCTTTCTCTTAGTACATGAAATGTTTTGTAAATATATCATATATTTAAAGGAAATCTTAACAAATACAGAGAAATTTCGTGCATCTCATTAGGTAATAGCGGACATAATTAAAAGTCAACAGTATAAGTTACTATAGAAAAGAGATGACTATCTTGAAATTTAGCAATTTTTTTATTGAAGACATCAGAAGGGGTTAAACTCTGTAAACTCAAATGAAACTGGAAATATACTACACTAGAACAAAGTGGACACAGCAAAAACTGCGCAAGAAGGAAGTTTATACCTGTGAGTGTCTGCACTGATAACTGATTTTAAATGGGCAAGCTAAGGGATAAGCTAATGATGCATGTCTTGATTCTAAACAAAACAAATTAAATAGGTATTTCACAGAAGGAAAGGCATGAAGGCCACAGCAGAAACAAACAGACCAGAGCCTAGTGGAACAATACAAAGATCCTTAAAAGAGGACATTGGTTCTTTGAAGGGCTTAAACAGTAAATCGCCAAAGTAAGTAAAGTTTCAAATAAAAAGCATTAGATATAAAAAAGTGCATTTATAACAGATGCCACTGAAATCTTTAGTATCACTAGAGAATATTCTGAGAGCTATGTTCAAACAAAATGGAAAATGCAAAAGAAACAAAAATTTCTAGGTACAAATGAACTATGAACATGAAATGAAAAGATATTTTAAAAACCTAAATAGATCAATAGCAAGCTGTGAGACTTGTAACAACAACTTTCCCAACAAATAAAAGACCAGTCGTATTCTCTGCTTAACTTCATCCTTTTACTTCAAAAAACATATTTATTTATTTTATTTACTTATCTAAGATTTTTGAGTCAAAGTCTTTCTGTGTAGCCCTGACTCAGGCCTCAGATTCATGGCCTTCTTCCTGTCTGCCTCCCAAGTGCTGAGATTATAAGCAACAGCTACCACTCCCAGCTGAGCAGACTTTTAAAAACCTAATAAAATACTCCTCAAACTATTCCATGAAATAGATGGGGAAGGGAGTCTTCTAAATGCTTTATATAAAGTCAGTGATTCCCTGATACTGAAACCTATGAATCCTCTTCCACAACTATACCAATACTCATCATAAAAACATTTAAATATTGCCAGCAAAATATTTTCAAATAAGATTCAACATTACATTAAAAAGATCACAAATAATGATGAAATTCTTTTCCTTTCAGGGCTACAAGAGGATTGAAAATATGAAAATTGACAAACACAATGTAGCAAATAATTAGAATCAAAGATAAAATACACATGAGCATTTAACTAGATTTAAAATCCTGGAATTACCTGTGTGTGTGTGTGTGTGTGTGTGTGTGTGTGTATGTGTATATATATATATATATATATATATATATATATATATCACATCAGTTGCTAATATCACATCATATTGAATGAGGGAAAAATTGCTAAAACATTTCCTCGAAACTGAAAACATGGCAATGACATAATGATATCCACTCTCATAACTATTATTCAGTGTAGCGTAAAATTTTAGTCAGATCAGTTAGTCAAGAGAAAGAAATAAAATGTATATAAGTAAGAAGAAAGGAAGCAAAATTATCTATAATAAAGACAGTATAATTTTCTATATGAAAACTCTAAAGACTGCCAAAGGATGCTTACTTAGTATGAATGCACGGTTAAGAACCTCTGCAGAATGTACCATATGATAGTTTGAACAAATCCATAGAAGTGGCAAGATATAAAATCAGCAGCTTTTCAATAAAAAAAATGAGAAAAAAATCAGAAAAATAACACTATTGACAAAGCCAGTGGAAAACACAACCCAGAAATAAAGGTAACCAAAGTAAACAGTGAAGAAAGAAATTGAAAAGGACCCTAAAAAATGAACAATTTATGCTGAAATGTCCACAGTGTCTAAAGTGTTCGACATTTCCAATGCCATCCCCATCAAGATACCAATGAGATTCTTCACAGTCAGAGGAGAAAAATCCTAAAATTCCTGGGAATACAAACATCTAAATAGCCAAGGCAATTCTGAACAAAAAGAACAATTCCGGTGGCATCAAAGAACTAGAATTAAAAGCATACTCCAAATCAGTAGTAACAAAAATAACACAGTATCGTCACTAAAACAGGCACATAGAATAAAAAATAGCATAGAGGACCCAGAAATAAACTTACGTATCTATAGACATCTGAATCTTTACAAGGTACCAAATACATATATTAGAAAAAATACAGTAGTTTTAACAGATGGTTCTGTGAAAGCTGAATATTCAGATGCATAAGAAAGACTTTAGAACCCCTTCTCTCAGTACAAAAATCAATTCATGGGACTTGGAGAGATGACTCAGTGGTTAAGAGCATTTGTTGCTTTTGTAAAGGACATAAGTTCAGTTCTTAGCACCCACCTGGGGTAGGTCACAACCACCTGTAACTCCAGCTTCAGAGGAACCAGTATCTATTC
The DNA here is from genome assembly GCA_035773235.1 of Eospalax fontanierii. NCBI lineage: Eukaryota > Metazoa > Chordata > Mammalia > Rodentia > Spalacidae > Eospalax > Eospalax fontanierii. The sequence continues at coordinate 54,877,032 of CM069529.1, forward strand.
TGGCCTCCACCGGTGTCTGTACGTACATGCACATACCCACACAATACATACAAACACATAAAATTAAATTTTTAAAGCTTTTTGTTTTCTAAAAACTGGATCTCAGTTCTTAAACTAAGACCTGAAACTTTGAAAGTACTTGAGGAACCAACAAGAGAGACAGGGGGAGCGCATCCAGAGACTGGCTAGGTAATGATTTCCTGAACAGGACTCCCATAGCTCAAGAAACACAAGAACTGACAGGTGAGATGACCTTCAATCCAAAAGCTTCTGCACAGAAAAGGGAAGGATTGACGGGTGAAGAGAGGACCCACAGAATGAGAAAAGAGCTTTGAGAGCTACTCATCTATGAGGGATTCATAGCTAAGACATAGTAAAAGAATCAAAGAACTTAGTAAAACCATGAAATCGTTAAACATGGGTGAGCTATATGAACATACACTTTTCAAAAGAAAGAATGGGTAATAGATATAAGACTAAAAGCAGAGACGACGTTGAGACTCCATCTTACCCAAATCCAAACAGTTATCATCAAAACTAAAGAAGCAAAGAAATGATAGGAAAAATAGCAAACACCAGACAGAGAGCAGAGAGAAGCGACCCTGGACCCTGCTTTGGGAGAAGTAAATCAGTCTAGCACTATGGAAAAAGTTGGAAATGTCTCAAAAAAGTAAAAATATAAATACTATGATCCAGCCGCATGAGTCCTGTGTATATAACCAAGGTAATCAAACCACCATTTACAGAGTGTACCTACTTATCCATGTCTACCACAGCACATAATTACAGTAGCCAAGACATGGAATCACTCTGGGTTCCCACCACTACATGAAGGAGTAAAGGAAATAGAGTATGCGATATGTGTGTATTTATTTAGATTTAAATATATACGTATTTAGATTTAAATATATATCTGAATATTATTCCATCATAAAGCAGAATAAAATTATGCAGTTTGCAAGAAAATAGATCAAACTAGAGCAAAGCATGTTAAACAAAATAAGCCAGACAGAAAAACATACAGTCCATATTCATGTTTTCTTTCATTCATGGGAACTGAAAGGAAAAGAAATGACTCAAATGCAGAAGCTATATCAGTGAAGGAGAATAAAAAAATGCAGAGTTGGGAAAGGTGAGTAAGACAGAGTCAGGTGAAGGAGGGGAAGGTATGCTCAAAGTGTGCGCCAGTGGAACTCATTAAATTTTGTAATTCATATGCACTGATAGTTCAATAACAAAATATGAATTGCTTTAGCATACCTACTAGGAGAACAGGTGATACACAATATAATTCAACATTAAGACATAAAACAATATTTATATTACATACACATGCAACACATGGTTGTAAACATACTTTCTCTAAATAACTTGAAATAAATAGATGGGCAAAATCCTCTGGTAGACATGAGGGAGTGAATAAGAAATCCCAATAGTACCTGAGGAACGACTGACAACTCTAGCTACTGGGAGAATCAGTCTCTTTGAGGACTCTGACTCTTGGTAGGTTAATCAGGATCTGGTTCCAGTGGATGGACCCACATTGAATGGCATTTAGGAACACAAATTTGTCTCTATAGGCCTTACTGTGTATATGTGAGTGTGTATAAAACAGAGTGCTTGAAATGGGGTGGAGGTGTTATAGGCAGGGGCGCAGATAGAGGAAGGGGTCTAAATATGATCAGAATATATTATATGAAATTTGCAAAAATGCAATAAAAAGGGAACTATATATATGTAGTATACATATATATAAATATAATATATAGTGGATAGTATATATATATATATGTAATATACCAAAGCAGGACAATAGAAAAAAGCAGGAATTTGATATTGGTAGAAGGCCAAATGGAATTCTGGGTAAACAAAAATGGTTTATGTAAATTGTTCTCAATTAGATTGAAAAGAAATGAGAGAATTATGAAAAGTATAAATCAAATAATTAAAAATTGATGAATGAAAATTTTTGCAAATTTTCTTTAAATATTACATTCATTGTAAGTAAATTTCTAAGTTTGTTTACTGCCTATTTTGCAATACAAAGGGGTTTTACCAGATCACAATGAAAATTACAGATGGGCAGATCTGATTAATGATATATCAGGATGTTTGCTTTTGATTAACTTTAAAATAATAACATACAATTTTATTCTTCTTTCAAAACTTGGTTCAGTCTCGCTATCTTATTTCTCTGATGGGGCTGTAACTCTTAATGGTGAGACAGTCTTAATGGTGGGAACATAAATGTATTGTTTGTAAGTTCTAGAGGTCCAAAGGCTAACAAGGATTTCCCTGAAAAAAAAAAAAAATCAGTGTTTGGGGAGTACACGTTTTCTGCCATTTTGGCTTCCCCAACTTCCTGAGTCATGACCCATGACCTGAGGTCCCATGACCTCAGTTCAGGGACCCTGTTCAAGGCCAACAACAGTTGAAATTGGCCTTACTTAGTTTTTTCTGTCCTCCCTATTATCACAGCTCCTCTCTTGATCCTGGCTACCTTGAACCCTCTTCCACTTCTAATGTCTAGTCGCTTGACGTGGCTAACTGGTCCACCTACCAGAATCACCATGGTTATGTTCAGCTGGCAATTCCACTCTCTGAGCTCAGTTGCATTCTGCAGGCTCCAGTGAGTGGGTGCCAACACATCCACCAAGCTTTACCAGAGTCGCACCTCTCCCTTCATCCTGTTACATATTTAACATGTCCTCAACGAAGCTGCATATTACTGGATGGACTTGCTTTTCATCCATGAGCTCTGTAAAGAGAGAACTCTTGGTCTCTCAACCTGTGTTCCAAGTGCAGTGTCTTGTCTGGTTGATTACACAGTGATTTCCACACTATTAGCAAATCTATGATCATCCAAATGACATTTTGACAGGTTTTAAGCATTTCTTCAACAAAAAGACAGCCCTTCAGTTGTAAGGCCTGATGGAATTATTTGCTATATTTATGAACATTCGGTGTATTTTATCTCGAAATAGAGTAACTCTGAATTTAGTAGCTCCCAGAGGTCACTGCAGGATTTAGCCCTAGTAGATGTGCTTAGCCTCAGTTTACCATGTTTCACATCTTGCCTGGCATTTTGCCACCGTGAACTACTTAAAGAAGAATCACACTACTCTATGGTACTACGAAGACAAGGGCATCCTCTGCCCTCATCTGGCCCACCATCCTTGCTCCTCCCTGTCTCCAGGAGCTGGCGCATGCTGTCCACTGTCGACCCTGGTCTCGCTCCCTCACAGTGTGGTAACACTCCCATTATATGCATGTCATCTGCTGATGAAAGCAAGTGTTTTGAAGGCAAAGTCCTGTTCCTTTGTGAATCCCAAGGTAGTATGGATGTAGAGCATCATATGCATCTATTTTTGAATGAACAGAGAAGAGAGGTCCATGCCATGGGGGTGATGATGGTGCTAATAGCTAAACAGGGATCAGGATGTTGAGCTAAAGACTCAACATGGAGCACCACAGCTCTGGTCCTGCAGAGATGAGCTCAACTCTTCACTGGGTCACTTTTCTTTCTTCTGCCCTAACATTGACCAATCTGCTTAGCTAGACTGATCCTATGTTTCCTCCCCTGAGGAAAGTGGATACAACACTGCCACTCCTTCCTGTATCAATGAGTTCAACATCTGCCACCATCTGATCCAAGAGCTCAAAGTACAACAGTAGAACAGTGTGTGTGTGTGTGTGTGTGTGTGTGTGTGTATGTGACAAATAATGATGAGTTCCATGATAGAAAGAAGAATCAAACAGAGCAAAGGACTGAAGAATGGCCAAGGCAGTGGGGGCCAGGAAGTCCCCTGTGGATTGGCCAGTAAGAAAGGGCTCCTAGATGCCAACACAGAAGCAGCATTGGAGCTGAGCTTGTGAGCCTGAGGGTGCCTCACCAGTATGAGCCGGACATCACAAAATGCAGCAACATTCTCCCAGGGAATAAGAACATAAGAAAACTCTACGAAATCTTTAGTGTTGTATATGAAATGTTATTTAGATTAAATGAATTAAGAGTTGAAAGGATCAGAGATATAGTTAGGCAGTCAAAACTCGACGCTCCTCTTGTCCACAGTGCATGTTCTGTGAGCATTTTCCATACATCTGTGGTCATAGGCTCATGCTCTGTCCTGTGCTCTGTACACAGGAAATGACTGAACGTGAGCAGGATTTGTGCGGCTGAGATTCTGGGTTTGTTTTGTTTTTCTTCTTCTTCTCTCTTTGCATTAATGGTGCGTCTCCACAGATACTTCTCAGATCAACTGACACTAGCATTTAAAGAAGGACCAAAGTTCATTTCTTTAGATATTGGTGGGGGACTTAATGTGCATATAATATGCATGGTTAAAGTAAATACTGAAGCATTTGAGTGTACTCCAGAGGTCTAAAAGGGACAGACAGTGAGCACTCAGTGAGTTCTGGGAAGTACATGACACTACTAGGCCGTTTGCAGTGTGTTTCTCAGTCTGTGGCTTCAGAGAGAAGAGGAAAGAGATCATAGTAGCCTCTTAATTCTTGAGGTGTTGCTTCTTGGCTATCTCCCGACAGCTAACACAGAGGGAGCCCAGCTCTTTCTTGGAGATGGAACCCAATAGGACAACATCAGAAAGCAAAGACTTATGTGTGGAACTCAAAAGGGAGGCTGGGTCCTCTAGGAAGGCAGCACAGACCTGAGTGAAGAAGTCTATGCTAATATGCTGGTCATTAGACCCAGGAAGATATGTTCCTCTTGTTCCCTGTTCTTCCTGTGAATAAATGAAAAGTCACTTGTGCAACCTTCTTGAACCCAACTTGAAGAATATTTTCCTGCTCTGTTTTAACAATAAAACAAGGTAATAGACATGACAGTTCAGGAAGGAAGAGAATCACATAAATAATGGCCATGACTTCATTTCTGTCCATGACTCCTGTTGTTACCAATATTTTCCCCTAACTGTCCTTCATAGGAAGCTCATGGGAGTTCCCAGCGAGCAGCCTGACCCCATCAGGGAGCAAACATGTTCACCCACCTGTCACTCACTCAGAGTCTCCTGTTTCCTTGCTTTTTCTATAACATAGAAATAATATATAGGTGATTTTTTGGAGAAAAGTATTAAACATATGTGTACTGATGCCAGAGTACCTCCTGACAGTGCGGAAAGCACTCTGATGGATGAGGTCGCAGGAGCTTGCATGTTGAGACGCCCTACCCTCACTGAATCTCCACTGCACATCTGGTCGTAGATTTTGCCAGTTCCTTTCACCTTTTGATTTCTCCTTCATCAACAAGATTATCATGAATCACTTTGGATAAAGGTAAATTGCACAATCCTAAGAGCACCAGGCACATGGATGTTTCTGGGCAAGAACTTCTCCCATCTATCCTTAACTATAATTACAGTGTTCATCTCTAATAACAGATTCTTTTACCAAAATGTTACTGGGTAGGATGTGTTTGAGTTGTGCTTTTCTGTGTGAACCTCAGTCATTTTCATTTTTTAAAAAAGGTACTGCCAGTATGTGGGTGTGCAACTTCCTGTGCATGTTTTTACTCCTATGGCTGAATGTGTTCCTTTTTCTGCAGAACGTCAAGAGCCTGGGGGGTTGGGGTGCTGGTTCAGTTGCTATCCTGAAGTGATTCAACGCTTTTACAGGCTCTGCCTTTCTTCTTTCTTTTGTTTCACTTGGTATTTTACCTCTTCACTATTTTAATTATTTTTGGAAATAGAGTTCTTATTTATTGCTCTTTTTTTTTAAGTAGAGTGAATGTGAACTTATTAAGGAAAAGGGAGAAAGAACTCTGGAGAGTGAGAGGGGCTTTGAGGAAGGAATATTCTATTAGTTATATGAAAGAAAAATCAGAAAATTTGTGACTCATTGGAAAGAAAATATGAATGAGCGGGCACATAAAAAGAAGACAGGAAAGTAGGAGGACTTGCTGAGAAGAGTTCAAGCAGGAGGAAGAGAGGGGGAGGGAGGGAAGTAGGGGGTCAAATCATTAGAACTCATACTGTCTGTGCATGAAACTGTCAAACAGTAAATATGTACACGTGTATCACATGTTGACTAAAATAAATAAGTAAATTAACAAAAGTTATGTGGAGCATCTTTTGTTTTCTCCTCTGAAAACCAATCCTAAGACATGGCATAAGCCTGAGCCATCACTGCTCAGGGAAAAAATATGCTGTACGTGAGGTTTGTTGCTATGGTCTTTGGGCAGGAGGCAAAGATGAGCCTGATAGTGGTGGCCACAGTGAGAAGAGATTTCAAAGAACTGAAAATCAAAATCACATGTCCAGAACTCACAGCAGACATGGGAGGTACACTGGCTGCTTTTAGGAAAGCTTCTGTTAAGTTGAGACTTGTTTCCAAAGGGTGATAGTATTGCATTGTTTTAAATAAACAGTGATTCTCTTAACAAAATAATTGTTACATGTAGACACGGATTTAAGATGAAAGACACAGAATAATGAATGACAAACCTGGGCATCGGATGTCCACTGAGTTGTGTCTGATTCTCAGGTGCTGAAATTGGGGCCTAAAAACTTCCTTTTCACTATGAATACATTAAACTCATATATCATATATTCCTCCATGAATTTTTTATTTGTCCTGATTTTTTTTTTTTTTTTTTTTTTTTTTTTGCCTCACAGGATCTGACAAGGGCTTTAGCATCTACCCAAGTGTGTGTTGGGCCATTACCATGTTCATGTCTCTAGGAAAAAAGAAATCTGGGAAAAAGCCCTCTAAATTTTGTCCTTATGTGCTCTGTTCCATCATGTATCTTGATGGATCTTCTGGAAAGTTCTCTTCTGTGGTTGCTCTGTGACCTCCTTCCCTCTGTGAGGGTTCAGAGTGGCCCCTTGGATTTGACGCATTGCTGCCTCATGCTGTCTGAGGAGGAAGAAGATGTGGAGGACAAGAGTTTAGGAGTGGAGAGTAAAGGGTTTAGCACGATATGACCAAAATGTAGCCAGACCCCTGAATAGACACAACTGAGACGTGTGGCCCCCAGGCCTCGGAGCTTGTGACCACAGTGGGCTGGAGGACCACCTTCTAAGATAAAGCGACAGCTCTGGAGTCCCTCTCTACTGAGCCAGTTTTCTTTGGGGTTGATTTATTTCCCCACATAACAGACAGCCCCTTTATGGGAAAACTCTCTTCTCCTCTGCGATAGTGTTCTGTTGTCAACTTGACAGAATCTAGAATCACCTGGGAGATGGGACTTTGAGCCTGTCTGTGTGGGATTGCTTTGACTGTGTTAATTGGGAAGGGAAGGCCTGCCCACAATGTGGGGCACCCTTTCACAGCCTGGGTCCTGAACTGCTTGAAAAGGAGAGAGGCAGCTGAACACAAGCATTCACTGCTCTCCTTTGACTGTGGACACGATATGAGCAGCTCCTCAAACTGCTCTGTTATGAATTCTCCATGATGGTAGACAGTAACCTCGACTGTGAGCTAAATGGAGCCTTTCTCCCCTACGTTGCTTTTGTCAGATTATTTTTATCACAGCCACTAAATGGACATCCTTCCGATGAGGTGGGCAAGCTCTCCCCAGCACTGGCACAAGGCACAAAACAAAGAAGAAAATAAAGGAAATGGGCCTGCTGTATAGCCTGCACTTCCTGCAGACACAGTGAATGGCCGCCGTGATATCTGTTGGGTGCTGACCATGTGGCTGGGTGAGACTCAGCATTGAGTGTCACCACATCGCTGGTCTGACGCCGTTCTGCTGTCAAGGAGCAGATTTTCGGTTCAAAGCCCCGTTCCTGCCTCTTGCTTCTGGCCTATCAAGAGATCCTTATAAACCCAAGAAAAGAGCAAGCTGCCTTTTGAGTCTCCCCTCATCACGGGCCCAGATCACCATTCCATGGAGCCTCTAGCTAAGTAGCCAGTTTGAGGTCAGCATGGGCTGCATAGAGAGACTATCTCAACACAAGCAAACTCCCAAACCACAGTGGATCCTCCTTCTTTGAAAATGCAAATGTATGGCTTGAAACACCACCTGCCTCTAGCAGAACCTCTAAGCTTTATGTTTCAAATTTTATTTTCAACATCCCCTGACTTTTTATGCTCTCTTTGCCGCTAACTTAACTATGCGTATGTTTGTTAGTTCTCCAGCGGTCAACCCTCTCTCTTGTTCTGTCTTGCTTAGCCAAGGAGGTGCCCCGTCCCATACTCTCCACCCACTGACACCTTCCCCACTGCCTCACAGGAGGCTAAGTAAATGTTTGCTTGGTGGGTGAAGGAATGAGTGGATGGGTAGACACATGTCAAAGGGAGAAAGGACTTGTATGAATATATCGCTCTGGCTTTTCACAGCCATTCTAGACAATAAAGCTCATATGATTTATGACCATGTTGATGTACCAGTGGCTTCTGTTTGCAATTCCGGATAAAATGAAGAAGTGAGCTGAAGGAAATTATCCCCAAAACTGAGAAGCAGCTACTCTCGGCTGATTCATTTTCCCCAGGTAGAAAAGTCAAAATGCTCAGGAATCCCCACCACATCCTTGGCCCCATGCTGCTTCTGCAGCATGCGCTCCTGCTCTCAAATATTTTCACCTGTCTTTGACAAGCAAGGATCAAGGTTTAAGGCCCTTTTCATTTCTAAGGTCTAGGATTATCTCCAGTCAATGTAACACTGTCTGACAAGGTAAGTTCTTTCAGAGAGAGGGGCATGGGAGGGTTAGCAGTGTGTAGGCTGAGGTCCTCTGCCTGCTCCCCTCTCCTTTAGAGCTGCTGGTCACAGACTGAAGACAACACATGCCTCCATGGAGTTTCTGTCTGATTTGAAAAACACAAAACCTTTGAGATCTGCAATTTGAAAAGGAACGTGTTGTTTCATTTTACTTCTCCTTAAAAAAAAAATTCGTTCAGTTTATTCCAAATCATCCTGTTGTGGCCATGTCTGTGAAGACTGAAATGAAATTATTAAACTAGCTGCATTTGTTATTCAGCTGATTTGCATTTTCTATCCAGAGGTTGGGGAGTGGGGTTCTTGATCCTAATAGAATAACCACAGGTCTCATCCAACTTCAAACTTTTGAAAATATTTTCAGAACATTGAACATTGACCTTTTTGACCTATCATAGGAACCGTTCAGATTAGCTGTGTTGAAACAAATAAGGAAATCATGCCCAGAAAGCTCAGGAGACTTTTCTGAAGTCACACAGCCTTGGGTGAAACTGTTCCTCATACCTGGGCCTGCTCTATTCCTAAACTGACTTCATTGAAATGCAGCTGTAGCTCTGGTTTCTTTGTGGCAGTAGAGGAGAAAAGCAAGGGGCTCCCCCAAAGAGGTTGGGCAAGAGGACAGTTACTGTCACCCTCTTAGGACACATTCCCAGTGCTTAAGGTAACTCTAACCGGTTTCCAATGTCATAAAGAACATGAAAAGGAAATTTGATGAAACAGACTTTAATTTTTTCATCAGTGATGCTATATTCAGACATTGGGCAGCAAATCAGGCCACTGATGGTGCTCCAAGACCAGTGACGTGAAAGGATGAGACGGAATTGGTGCTGTTCTAGGAGCTGGGAATAATTTGGTGGGTTAAAGAATCCTTGGCCACCGGGCTTGGTGACACAGGCCCCAGTTCTTGTGAGAGCAAGGCCATCCAGGGATGGTCTACATAAATCCATCCCAGGCCAGCCAAGGCTACATTGTGAGACCCTGTACAAGAAACAACAACAAAAACAAGAGTCGGAGATTTCTGATAGCTCGGTGGATAAATAGGTTGCGTTGCAAACATTAGAACTGAGTTCGACTTCTTAGTACCGATCTAAAAAGAATGGCTGTGGTGAAGGACCCTGTCTCAAACAATAAATAAAGGGTGGAAGGCACCTGAGAGATGGCTCCTGAGGAAGGATACAGAGCCTTAGCATTCTGACATCTACACATTCATGGACACACCTGAATTTTGCTGCAGTACTCCATAGGAAAGGAAATGTAGGCAAACACTGGGCTTACCTCGTTCCTTCTTTCCTCACACCTACAAAACCCTGCTTCCCAGAGCAGATCTAGCACAGGCTGTGAATGTGTCAGAGCTTCCAACACAGCTCCCCTCTGAAGTCCTCTGCTTGAGAGCGAATGAGATACCAAAGCCTGCTAGGCACCAGCCTTAAGTCAGCATCAAGAGAGCGTGGTGGTTTTTAAGGTGCTCAGTCTGACAACTGGTGTTGCATCAGAACAGAAAGCAGCTGCCCTCAGAGCACCAGGGTGCAGAAAAAGAGACTCCCCGGCAGGAAGGGGTCAAGGTGGGTGCCTCTTGCTGCCCTCCAGTTTTAGGATTCTGCTGCCTCGCAATGTGGGGTCAGGAAGTCTTTCCCCAGAAGCCGATCTAGTTCCTCTCAAACAGAGATGAAATAGAAATCATGAAGACAATAAGGAGTTGGGAAGCAGGGCCCTAGGGGAGCTTCAGGAAATGTATTATTTAGCCGGAAGAAAGAAAAGCTAAGAGTCCAACTTTGCTGCCAGCTAGAGAAACCACTCCTGGAATGCCTAGGAAAAGGGGGTGGGGTCACAGCCTGGGACTATGACTGACATCTCTCAGCGAGGCTGGGCAGTCACTGCTCGGAGCTGCAAACATTGGTCTTAAACATATCTCACAAAGATCCATGTGGGTTCTGCATGGGTGGTCTGAGCAGACCGGAAACCCTTGAGGGGCAGTGAAGATGCAAAGAGTGTGCAAGTGTAGCATGGTTCCCACATCCCTAGGAGCCAGAGACCCCGACATTCTACGTCTAGCTGTTTCTCTTTGAGCTCACCCTCCACTCTCCACATCCGCACACCTTGATTCCACGCATTTCTTTTTCCTTTTTGGTTGCCTTTCATTTTCTTTTGTATTCTTCACATGTTCTAAAATTATTATTTCCTAACTAGCATAATTAAATTGGAAACCTCTTAACTCACTTCCCTCAGAGTGATTGTGGGTTTCCAAAGAAACCCCTGCATGATTTCAGAGCCCTTCCCAGCTAAGACACACAGGGATGGCCTGGGGCTACTGTGTAGACTCCCAAGAGCTGTTGACAAAAATATTCCAGAATTTGTTGAGCTCTGATAGCTTGAAATTGATCACAATGGGAGTGTTTACATGTAGTATTGTGTTTGTTAGGGACATACACACACACAAGAAAAAGTGTTGTATAGTTTTCTTAAAGAAAATAAAATGCATGCCCAAAACATCTTGTTTCTGGTTTTTACTAAAAGAATGCAATTCCCATGTACTTGTGTGACACAGATTTGTTTGTACAGTGAGTTCATTAGCCTTCCCCTTCCCCACATGTCTCCGTTCTGTTGCTAAAGCAGAATAGCTGCTCCTGGGCGATTTACAAAGAAAAGAGATTGATTTTGGTCTTGCTTCTGAGGCCTGGTAAGTCCAAGGACATACACAGCAGAGACATATTGGCTTCTCATGAAGAACTCAAGCAGCTTTGGTTCAGGGCAGAAATCAAAAGTGCAAACAGCTCTGTGAAAGAGAGGAAGAGCTAGACTCCTTCGATAAGCAATCCAGGCCCATGAGACTGGGAAAGTGCTCTTTGGAGGGCCTCATTCCCTGACTCAGATGCCTCTGAGGGCCCCTTCCTCAGCATAGCCACTCTGACTTAGGTTTTGTTGGGACTATATTCCATGGTTTTACCTGACAAGAGAGATGTACAGGGCTCCTCACCAGATGGCTGTGCCCTGCCTATGGAGTTCTGGTGTGGGGCACACCCATGTGTAAATTGAGACCTCATCTCTTACACTGTTTGGAGCCACTAGATCCCAGGGAAGCTCTGAGACTCTTCACCCACTTGCCCCTTTCCTTGTGTTTGCCTTTTGGCAAAACCCAGTCTGTTTCCCAGGGAATCCATGATGCTTAAGAAGGCATGAGACCTCTGAGTGGCAGGTGTCCTCAGGATCAGAAAGGAGAGCCAGGGCTAAGAGGAAACAGGCACAGGAGAGCTGAAGCCACCGTGAAAACAAGAGGGGGTTGTGTGTGAAGAGAAGCTTGTTTGCTCAAATTGTCAGCAGAGCATGGCGAAGTATTCTGGCAGGTGAACGTCCACAGTCCACAAGTGCTCTGCACTCAGGCAGCGAGCACGGCCCCCTAGTGGGGCTGGGTGGCAGTACTTCAGGGCTCTACATTCCTTAGACACTTTCCTTAAGTCATAGTTTCCAGAGCACCTGGGGATGTGGAGACGCATGAGTGTGAACCTTTCCTGCAGTAGAGGTGAAAGCAACTGATGATGGTACCACTTGCAGGTGTGCTCTGATCTCAGTACCTAGACCCAAGGCTGGCACAGGACAGATGTTTGTTCCACAGTCATTCAAGGACCAAATGAGGAGTGTTGATCAGTCACTGCTTTCCTCTGGAATTAAGTCCTTCTGTTTCAGGCTTATAAGGAAGTTGGGATAGCAGGGAGAATGTAGACTTCCTGTGGATGCATTCAGGATTGCAGGATTGCAGTAGTCTTGTGGACATTGTATCCTGGAAAAGGTGTGTGTGACTTTTGACTTTGTTTCATTATAATATTGTTATAATGTGCAACATTCCCCCCGAATGCAATCAGAAACTGCTATCCTGTCAGCAGGATATAAAGTACCTGGCACATTAACTATCCCAGGGGATGCTTAAAATGAGTGAGACTTTCCCTCCCACTCTAGGACTCATCTCAGAAAGGTACAGAGCCAGGTGCGATGTCACAGTCAACCTGTGGGACTGTGCAGAGGCCTCAGCAAAGGACCTACTCACATACTGTATTGATAAATCACACAGGGATATAAGTGCGCTGAACTAAACCCTGCTGAAGTTCAATGTTCATGAATTAGTGATAATCTATTGATTATGTGGAAGGAAAGTGGATTCTGAGTGTCAGGAATGCAAAACCTGTGTGTGAGTAAAAAAGGTGACATGAGGCAGCACCTTGATCTGACTCGTGGCCTGAATAATCAGTTGATAAAATTAGCTGATTAGACCTTTCATGGGAGCCCTATAATTTTGTCTTCCTAGAAAATCTTACCAATAGCTATTTTCTTTTAACAGCTTAATGCTTGGTTGATCTGACTATAGCTCTTTGGATACCTAATATCACTGTTATGGTTTATCTCTCAATGGTGAGTACTTATTTTATTTGATAGCCATTTACTAATCTTGGCACTTGTGCTAGGCACTGTTTTCCTTCCAAGATGTAGACATATAGACCGTTCTGTCCCTGATTTTCTCTGTGGATGGGAGAGAGACGTACAAGCCAGTTTGCCTCTCTAAAGATACTGAGTAGCTTCATGGGCCTTACATTCAGGAAGAACCTGAAGTGTGGGACAACAGCTGTTGAGGAGACTAGGAATGGACATAGAGCATTGAACTGAGACTTGAAGTTCCTCAGGCTGAGAGAACACATAACAGAGTCCTCCAGGGGACCAGGATGTTTGCTGGGCAAGTACTCTGAGGTGTTGTTGCTGAGAATGTTCTCAAGGTGTGCCTTGGCCAACCCTCAGTCCTATCGCCAAGGTGCCCATCTTCTCCTTGAGGACTGAACTGGAGTTTCATAATTCATAAGTCCAAGTCCCAAACACCTCACAGATGGCTCCTGCCTTAAAAGATCTAATCTGAGAAGAAACGATCATGGTTTAAGGAGTCTGTCAAAAAAGCTGCTTTTAGTGCCTTGTGCCTTATTTGCAAGTAGGAAACCCTCTTGGGAATTCTCGCAGTAATACAATTCAGCTTTATTTATGGCTCTGCACAGTCAGCCACTGGTGATGCCTAAGCGCAACATGCTTCTCAAGGGAGGGGTTCCCTGACAGATGCTCAGAGGAAGGAAGAAGCGCTTCAGTAGCACTGATCAAGAGGAGCTAGTGGGAAAGCCTTTAGCACAAAGATGCAATCATGAGATATTCAAGCTTTATTTTTTAAAATGAAAACCATTCTTTGTCTTAGAATGGCTGTCTAACCTGTCCTCACCCAACACTTCGAAGAACTTCTGCTAATTCTCTGTCACACTTGACATAGGTAAAATTTAATTTATAAGTCCATCAATTAAAGTGATAGCTCTAGAGTTAGGCTGTTGATAAGGAAGGATACAATGCATGAGAGAAACATGAACTTAGGAAGGAGAAGAACCCATTTATTTGGCTTTTGATTCAACCACTGCATGACTCTGTCCATGCTGTTTGCCTTCCCTGGTGTTCAAGTCACTACTTGTAACTGAAAGTGTCAGTCCATACTTACAGAGTTTAGGGTAAAAATATGCGAAGTGCTATCCTGAGGTGTGCACAGAGGAAGTGTTCTTTAAATAACAGATTCTACTTATGATACACTGAACGAAAATTGTGCATTGCCAGAAGAAACATAGGCAACTGAGGTAGACTTTTTTTTATAAAGTTATCATAAGTTGATTTATACTTTAGGTGGTATATGTATATATGTATGTGCATATATGAGAATAAAATAAAATATCCATAAGCACATGACTGCTGGTTCAGGCCAAAATTACAGCAGTAATTATTAGTTCATAACACTTTATAAACACAGGGAATTTCTTGCACTTTTAGAAGTGACAACTGTTGAACATTTAGGATGTTGGAAACCTAGGCAAGACTTTGAGATTGGGAGACCTCTTCTTAGTCTTGCTTAACTTATTGTTCATATCCTAGTCACTTTTCTGATGTAACAAAATACATAAGACTGGCTAACTTACAAATATATAGCTATTCATCTTACATTTCTGGATTCTGAGAAGCCCAAAGCACAGCTCCAGTATCTGGAGAGTCCTGGCTATATCACGTCATGGCAGAGGGTATGCTTTGGTGAGGCACAGCAGCATGCTACCCTGGGTGTCTTCCTGTTTCTATATAGTCACTCGGGCCAAACTGGAAACCCACTGCCATCACCTCATGTAACTCTAATGACTTCCAAAGTCTCTGCCTCCACAAATGATTAAGATATCAATTTCAGGATAAAGTCTCTGGTACATGGACTTTGGGGAATACATTCAAACCATTGTGGTTCCAAATCTCCCTCTCTACAGTTGTGAGGTAGGATGAAACCATTTGTTGTTTTCAGTGTTCTAAGATTTGTAAGGTATAGATAACATCTCAGATCAAGGAAGCTAATACTCTTCATATTCTGGTCAAGTGGGATTAAAACTCACTGAAGATTCCTCATCAAACCCAAAGAGCAGCTCAAATCCAGTGAAGGTCATATAGGCCAACACAAACAAAACCAAAAGGACCAGTGAGTCATAAAGCAAAGGTACTGACCATCTTCAGAGTATCTAGACCAGAGATGTCCAACAATTTGACATTGCAGCATAATGCTGCAGTCTACAAATGTGTGGGCCACATTCAAAGCTATCCTCAGACACACTGCAGCCTCATGGTTGCTAAACCTGGCCTAGGATCATGCTTCAAAGGAAATACTTGGGGAGACCAGAGCCTAAACAGAAAGTGCATCATAAACAGGCAGCTATGACTTGAGGATTCAGATTTATAATCTGTGAGCTGGAGGCAGAAACTCAGGCAGCCATAGAGAGAGGAAAGGGGAGGAAGGCAGAGAGAAAATGCCTGCTGCAATTCCAAGGCACATCCTGGCTCCACAACTCCAGCACCCTTTGACCAACGCCATCATCCTTGATAAAGTCCCATCCTAATGATGTAGTCTGCAAAGAGCTCCAAGAGTCATCAGATCTCAGCCCCTCTAGACCCAGCGTAGATCAGGTTCTCCCCAAGGATAGCACAGAGAGTGGTGCAACAAAAGAAACAATACGGAGCATTGTTGGTGAGTTGGCTTCAGCGCTGAGAAATCTGGTGTGCGTCTCCGGGTGTGGGTGCTCAGACAAGAACTGAGCTCGTGCCCACCTGTCTTTTGACCGAACAATGCCCCAGCATCCTCGGGGATCCTGGTTCTGCATCAGCTGAGGATCCTTCCTCTTCTTTGGAGCCTTGCTCTGTGCTGCAGGCTAGGATTACTCCGTTGCACTCCAGGTGCGAGGCTGGCGCGTCATCTTTCCATCCGCCTTGCGGTGATATTGTGAAATGGAGACGGTTCAGCTTAAACACTTAAGGCCCGTGTTGTTCCTCTGACACTCTGCGATAGGATTTCAGTCACCCTTATTAGGTCCCCAATATTCCAATACTGCATAAAAGGGCCTTTGTTTTATTGAGTTAGAAAAATAAAGTCTTTGAGGAGTGGATGACCTTGATAAGAAAGGCCTCTTGATATAGAGGGTGTTGGGAGTTTTGGTGTCTGTTTAACTGAAGCTGGGACTGCTCCAGCTGGCCTGGAAGCCCCGGCCACCACACAAGCAGCCACAGGCTTTGCAGCAAGGCACAGCTTTTCTGCTCCGTTTGCTAAATGGGGTGTTAGTTTGCAGCATGCTAGTTTGAAGCGTGAGCTATCCTTCGGCAATGGCCCTCACGTGTGCAGTCAGGAATTCAGCCTGGATCCGGTGCCAGTTGAAAACTCAAACCTTTCTTTTGTGAAAAATAAATTTCTAGCACTTTGGGAGGATTCAAGTGAAAAGAACCGTATCTAAGGTTATTCAAGAGTGAGATTTTATTGCAGCCTGGATTCACTGCCTGAACTAGAGTCTGTTTGTCTTGTTTGTTTTCTGACAATGAGCTGACCTCAATTAAGGAGGTAGGCATAATAAAAGAGATTGTGTGTGTGTGTGTGTGTGGTATGCATGTGTGTGTATTTCCGCAGTAGGAATGTGGGGATCATAGACCCTTGAGTACTCTGTAATTCACCATTTATGAGGGTTCTGGGAATTCTGACTCTGGCCCTCACACTTTACACTGACTGTTTTTACCCACCGAGCCATCTCCCTAGAGCTAAAAGAAGCTTAAAAGCAGGAGAAAAAAACCTCAGAAATTAGCATTTCTTGTCTCCTTCAAACTTTTTCCTATGCTGAAACTTGGTGCTATGTGTTAAAGCTTGTGCCTTGTCCCCCGAAACCCTAATATGTTGAACTCTAGTTCCTTTGCAATGGTTTGAATGGGCATGACTTTGGAGGATGACTGGAATCTTGGGTGGATTACTTCAGCATGAATTAGAGAGAGACCTGTGCAAGAAGCCAAGAGCATTCGTTTCCCTTCCATGGAGCCAGGCCCTGTGAGAAGACTTCATCTTCCAGGAAGTAAGCCCTCACCAGAGACCAAATCCACTGGCAACTTGGTATTGAACTTTGAGCTTCCTCAACTGCAGAAAATACATAGTTTTTATTTACTTACCAGCCTGGTTGATGGCATTTTGCCATAGCAGACAGAGCAGAACTAGACATGTAGAACAGTTTATCCTTTCAGTAACTCTTCTCTTACAGATTGTGGGCTGTATTTTGGAGATGTCTGAATCCCTGTATAGAGCCAATGCTACTTTTCTGGTTCTGGATCTGAATCTTCTGGATTGATTGGACCAACCTCCCCTAATATAAGTCATAGTCTCACAGATCAGCATGTTCGTCCGCAGAATCTCCTAGAGCACTCATGCATCGTTCTATGTTGTTAGAAGAAATAAGCAAACCTGGGGGGGGGGGCTAGTGAGGGGAAAGGTGTACATAAAAGATACAAATTAAACGAGAAACAGGAGTTTCATCCATAGACATTTCTGAGGCTTGGATCTTTGGTAACAATAGATATAAAATATGTTAAAGGAAACAAAGTTCCTCATGAGATAAACATGGTCAGTCAGGATGTGGGACAAGGAGGATTCTTCAAGGCCTCTTGACCTTGAGTGAGGGGATCTACAGGGGAAGTTTGTAAACATCTGTCAAGCTCGTCCTCTTCCACACAGGACTTTCTCTATAAATATTCCATCTCAACAAGTTTCCAAGTTATTAGGACTGGAGTGGGCAGATGCTGAGGAACTCAAAGGGGGGTATTCTTTGAAGCACAGTTTTTCAGACATTAAGCAGAGACAGAGTCCCTGTCTTCACTTCCTTTTATCCGGAGAGGATCCTACAGAAGGTAACTTGTAGTGGTTCTGTGAATCACCACACAATACCAGCCTCTCCTCTGCCTGCGTAAAGTAAGTACAGTAATGCATGCGTGTCTGGAGTGATGGTTCTTGACTGTCATGGATTAATAACATCATGATTACCTTGCTTGAAAAAATTGTATGAAAGCTCACTCTAAGTCATAGTCTGTGTTATGAACGATGACAGGTGAGCTCCTTCCTAGAACTCAGTGTAGTCACCTACACTACCCTGCTGAACATATTGTTATCTCACTCCCACCAGCTGCTCTACAGGGGGTAGACTGAGGCTCCTAGATGCCTGCCAGGGCCTGTCCCTGTTAACTTGGATATTAGTTTGCTTCTTTTTTGCTGTAATGAAAACTCTCATCAAAACCAGCTTTTGGAGGAAAGGGCTCATTTTATCCTACATTGCGTGCATCTCCCAGGTCACAGTTCATCACTGAGGGGAGTCAGGATAGGAACTGAAGCACAGACCATGGAGGAATGATGCTTACCGGTTTGCTCTCCTGGCCTGTGCTCAGTCTGCTTTTTTATACAACACAAGACCACCTGCTCAGGTGTGTCAGAATTCACACTGGAGTGTGTATCCCCACATCACTCAACAATTAAGAAAATGCCCCCCAGACATGGCCACAGGCCAGTCCGATGGAGCTGATTCCTCATCTGAGGTCTCCTCTACCCACGTGTGTCAAGTTGAGAACTGAAGCTCTCCAGCACAGCTTATTAAACTCCTCCCTAACACTGAGCCCTCAGTCAGCAGACCTTTGTCCTACTGACCAGATGCCGCATTGGTGTCTTTGCACACATGGTTCACCTGCCTATGGAATCATTCAGAGAGTACCTCTCCTGGCTCCTTCCCACACTGAGTTCTCAACGTAAGGACCACTGCCCCTAGACACCATCTTCCAGGTGAGGTACTGCCACTCCCTCCCCGCTTTGGGTTGTCCCCTAAAGCCCCTTGATCCAGGAACTGAAATGTTTCTCCATTTGCACTCTAAGGATAAATGGCTCTGGTTGAGGTTGAAAGCAGTTATAAAATAGGTGGGAAGCAAGCAGGTCTATATGCTCATGGATATATAATCTCGTCATTTTATTCATATTTATTTTTTTCTAGTATAATAAATCAAATCCTATCTGACAATTTAAGAATACACCATTTGGTGTAGACTCTCAGCTTCAGAGTTCTTGCATATTAAATAAATGTATAAAAGATTCGGTTGTTAATTCTCAACTTGGCTTTGTGACTCCACAGAATCACTCTTGTGTTCCTCTGTTGCATGGATTTGAAAATAATACAATATCCATTTAAGGGCAATCAAGCAGAAAGGTTATTTGTAGTCTGAATACATGAGTAGCTATTATTCTTTAAAATAAATATCCATTAAATAATAGTAGCCTGTACATGGATCTTATCAGAGTGCTTGTAGACCACCCCAGTTAATGAGTTGCTCATTATTACTCTCAAAAAAATCCTAATTATCCAGGAAGATGAGAACGTCTTTCAGTGGAACTGTGGCAGTCTGACTGTAGACACAAAAGCAGATAACCACTTTGTGAAATTTTCTTTGAGATCATGATTTTAAACATTGGGAACTTGATATCCTTCAGATACAATCAGCAACCCTATTTTTATAGTCTTCTGGCTTCTCTAAGCCACTGAGTTCCTCTCTGAATTGATGCTAATAATGCTTACATACCTCATCTCAAACTAAATGTCATGATATTCCGGAAAGTATTGTATAAGTTACAAAAGCTCCACAAGCGCTGGTGAACTCGTCCCTTTCAGTATGGTTACAATAGAACCATAGCACAATTTCTAGTAATTTCCTCAGGCTGCTACTTGTGTTGGTCATCTGGGTGACCATTACGGATGCTCTATCCCAGAGAATGGAGGAGCTGTGGCTGGCCAAGGGGACAGTATTATTTTTCCTCTCTTGCTACACAAGAGAGACAGATATGCCTGCTCCCTTTGGAGGAGGATGAAACACCTGACAAAGTAGTTTAGAATTTGCATGCAGCCCTGACACCTTGGGTTGTAAGGCCGCCACACGCTGTGCCATATGAAGCTCTGGCTCTAAGACTTCCAGGGGTTGACTGTTACCATGACAACACAGAACAAACCTGTCATTGAAGCCTGACAAACCTTTATGAGCATGCCACTGCCAACAGCTCTTGTTCCAAGATGTGCTGGACTTCATCTCAGGTGAAAAATTCTAATCATCTTCCTGTTTTTTTTTTTCCTTTTTCTTTCATTTGTTCCATTTTTTGCAATCTCTACCCAGAATGTACCATCCCTAGACACTCGCAGGACTGATTCTCCGTCCCTGGTTTTGTATTGATTCCATGACTGTTTCCCCATACTCAATCCATATGTGAGCCACAGCCTACTGCTTAAATCCCTCTCAAAATCATCACCCACTCTGTGTTCTCAGAGGCTGCAGTAGGACCCCAAGTTATTTCTTTAATCCTATGTGTTCACACTGCCATGCTTTTCCAAGCTCCATGAGAGCAGGTGCCATTTATATTCAGCCTTAGCATTCTGGCCAGTATAATACATGCACATAGCAAAAATTCAATAACAGATCAGGGACTAGGAGCATGGTGTACCATACTGAACCAGAACCCCTTTTGTCAAGCTTTATTGAATCAGGCAGGGGCCAAACCTGTACATGGAACTCAGAACCCAGATGCAAATTCATGGTCCTTTCCTTCAAAAAGTCATGGCAGAACCCAACACAGTTGTGGAGATTGCTATGAAAACAGGGATCTCACACCTGTGAAGACTGGACATAGATTTTGGCTGGGCCTTGTCTTAGTTTGCTTCAATTGCTGTGGCCGTCATAAAACATCCTGACTGATATCAACTTGGGGAGGAAAGAGTTTATTTAACTTACATCTCCCAGGTCATAGTTCATCACTTAGGGAGCCCACGGTAGCAACTCAGGGCAGGAGCCTGGAGGCTGGAGCTGAAGTACAGGCCATGGAGAAATGCTGCTTTCTGGTTTGTTTTCCTGGCCCATACTCAGCTTTCTTTCTTATACAATACAGAATAACCTGCCCAGGGTGACTCTGCACACAGTGGGCTGGGCCCTCCCACATCACTCAGTAATCAAGAAAATACTCCACAGACGTGGCCACAGGCCAGTCCAATGGAGGGAATTCCCCAAAAGAGGCTCCGTCAACCCAAGTGTGTCAAGTTGAAACTAAAGCTATCCAGCACAGGCCTTAAGGAGGAGTTGGAGACCCATCACTCAAAAGCACAAGTCGGGGAGACAGCCAGAGAGGAAGGCTTCATGTGCATGGCTCCCCTGCCTGCTCTTCTGTCCCTGGTCTGCAGCTTAGATCTAAGGTTAGGAATTGTATTAGGACAAAGGCAATCAAGGTGAAGAGGTGTGTGATCCCCATGCGGAAGCAAACCTTTACCTGAAACCAGATGGAACTGTTCGTGCTGACTCCAGATGCCTTGCATACAAGTCTCAGTTCCAAAGCTGTGGCTATATTGTGACTTCTACAAGGGAGTGCTCCTACACTACAAAGTAAGACTGGCAGATGGCTTTTCACTTGCAAATTCTCCTCTAAACATTTGTATTGATGTTTATAGATTTGTTATATATTTGACACAAACTATAGAATTCACATGTAATGTTTTAATTGACTCATTGTATATTTCATATAGAATATCTCAATCAATCTTAATCATGTTTATACCCTTTCCCTGACTGCCTCTCATAGCCCCCCAACTGGAATCTATACATTCTTTCATCTGTGTTTAGATCTATTGGGTCAAGTTAGTGTTCCCAAATGTTCCTCAGTGCAGGTTCATCCACTGAGGTCTAGTCAGCCTATCCGGAGTCCCTTACTTTAGGAAGACTAGCTCATCTTCACTCAACAGAAATCAGTTGCCAATATTCCTTCAACAAAAATTGGGGTCTGCTACCCATTTCTCCAGTTCCACGCTGAATTTTTGTCTGCTTGAGTTTACATGGGTCTTGAGCATGCAGACACCACTGTTGTAGGTTCATGTGAGCAGGGTCCCAGGAGGTTGTAGGATTCTATTTCCATATGGTCATGCACCTCCTCCCTGGCTATTACAATCTTCCTGCCCCCT
The DNA here is from genome assembly GCA_035773235.1 of Eospalax fontanierii. NCBI lineage: Eukaryota > Metazoa > Chordata > Mammalia > Rodentia > Spalacidae > Eospalax > Eospalax fontanierii. The sequence continues at coordinate 54,899,070 of CM069529.1, forward strand.
CTTCTGCAATGGCTCCTGAGCTTTGGGTAAGTGAAACTTAATATAGGAGTCCTGCCCAGGGATCCACACTCTGCAGTTTCCTAATCTCCATTCTCTGGCCATTTGCGATCTTTTGTGTTCCTGGCCCATAATGAAGGGGCTTCATTAATGAGAACTGAGAGATTCCTGAGCGTCCTCTTTGCCCCTTGCTCCATGTTGCATGAGCCTGGGTTTAGAGGTGGCATTGTAGGTGTGCCCCTTAGTTATGGGCAATTCACGGACAATGTCTGAGTGTGACCAGCTGTGGTAGTCTGTAGCAGTCTCCACCTGGTACAATTTTATGCATGCAAAATTTATATAGAAATGTATGCATAAGAACTCAAATGTAAGCATATTTTTGATACAGTTAACATAAGACACACATAAAATTTGAAGATAAAATGATTTTTAATGCATTATATACTTGGCACGGTGGCATCTAGGAGTTGGAGGGAAGGTATTGAGAAGATTTGATCAAAATATACTATATACATGTATGAAATTCTCAAATAAATAAATATAATCATACCTATTTTTGTTTTTTTGACAGAATCTCCCTATAGCCTTAGCTGGCCTGGAACTCACTATGTAGACCAGGCTGGCCTTGATCTCACAGAGATTTGCCTGCCTCTACTTCCCAAATGCTGGGACTAAAAGACTGGCTGAAAAATGATTTTCAATAAAAATCTATTTAAGGGCAAGAGAGATGGCTTAAAAGAGCACTGATTGCTCTTACAGAGAGCCCACATTTGATTCCCAGAATCTACAAGGTAGCTAACAACCATCTGCAACTCCAGTTTTGAGGCAGTCTAACACTTTCTTGTGACCGCCTCAGGCATTGCATGATACTGGTACACTTACACACATGCAGACAATACACTGACACACATAAAATAAAAATAATAAATAAGTTAGAAAACTTTCCACTTGGCCTCCTAAGAATCCACTAAAATAAAATATAATAACTTTTGAGAACTGTAAGTCTCCACACAGGATGGAGGGTACTCTGAGGATATCATAGGCACTCTTGTGGCCAAGGTTTGGCTTCAGACCCTAAAGGAAGCCAAAGAGTTCATCAGAAGTTCTCTGAAGAGAGAGTTTGCAGAGTTGAGAGAAAAGAAGAAGATGAACATTCAGTTACAAGTACTTGCTGTTCATTCCAGGATGCTCACATCTGCATGAGGCACTGAAACCCACTGACCATGGCAAGCAGCTATAAACTTAGTCCCATCCCACCTGCAGAGCACAGACACAAAGAAACTCTATTGTTTGATTGATTCTCCAACAGTCACCTTCCTTCTGACCACTGGTTTTCCCAAGGCCCTGGCCCTGTAACCGGAGCTGACTCAATTATGTCCCATCAAAAAGGACAGATAGCAGGAAAACCAGGTTCAGGGAGACAGCTGTAATTTTAGAAGCACTTCCTGTTATGAGTCTGACTTTTGATCTCCGGATGATGCAGGTCAGTGAATCGAAGCCGAGGTAGACATGCATCACTCTCAGAAGGCAGGGAGCACGGAGCAGGCCAGACTTCCATAGGTCTGTACTCCTTGGCTTCAGAAGACACCTGCATAGTCCACTTCACTGTCAAGTGCAGTGTGGGCAGACTGTGTCAGCAATAGAGATAAAGCAATAGAAAATGGGCTTTCTAATACAGTACGATAAAACCCTGGATCATGTTTCTAGTGACTCAAAGCCAAGTTGTTGTCCGGTACAAACAGGGCATTTGAACTTCTCACTTGGAACACAAGGAGAAGTGAAGACGTTTGCTAGATGACATCACTAATGGGGGATAGAGCTGAGGCTGAAATCCAGTCTGAAGACTGTTTCGTCCTTGTGTCTGCTGTGCCAGCTCTTTAACCAAACCGAATGTGATTTAGATTATAAAATTGGGAGGTGGGGATGAGGGCTTGATTCTGTAAGGATTTGCACAGTTGAAATATGCTAGATTCAAGAGGCCTAGGATTTGAAGCTAGAGTCCATGTTCTGTGTATGCAAAAGGAAAGCTAGAAGCTCCAACAATATTTATCAACAACACCTTGACTTTCTGAACTGGTCGACATTTTTAAACTTCAGTGTTTTGTCCCATGGATGACCTGAGTGGAAACTTCAGGATAAGGCCAGGAATTGCTCTATCTGGGTGATCTATGGTTCTAATGAGCCAAAGATTTGAAAAACAGCCTACCAGGTCCCATAATTCTCATTCCGATTGAATAGTCAGTGATGCTAGACTAGCATTTTCCCAAATTTACTCCCACCAGAAATCATTTCACCATTAAGCCTGAGAGGTGGAACAAATTGCATTCTCTTTTAGAGGATGGTCTTAACATGCTTACACATTTGAACTTTTAAAATGTCTTCAGTGAATAGAAATTTATTTAGTTCCTTTTTCCTGAATATACTGAGACACAAGGCAGTTTTTTAACTAGCAGCAACTAGTATCTTTGGTTTAGTCCTCTATAGAGCACCCTTTTAAAATACAGACACAAATTGCTGAGATAAGAAATACTTATACAAATATAGGAATTCTATAGTTTGAAAGGAAACATGCTTACATTCTAAAGCCTATTGGGTAGTAGAAATGGTACTAGACTCATTCGAATTGCCAGTGGCAAGCCAGCTTTCTTCAAAATGGTGCTGTGTGTGGTACTTGGAGCCCAGTGTTCAGAATGGAAAACGGTTGTCTGAGAGAGTTGGGTTCATTACTGTAAATCTGAATCACTTGTACCATTGGAGGTGTCTGCTCTGGTGAACAGGGAGGACGATGAGATTTATTTGGTTTCTTTGACAGTGTACTGTTCCAGATAAGCTCTATACACACCTCGCCTTGAACCTTGGCTTTCTCTCTGTTGTTTATGAGATGCAGGTTTTAATGATTCTTCAAATTCTAGATGAAAAATTACTTAAAATAATTCTCCAAAGTCCTAGTTTCACCCTGTTGCTGTGATTAAAACACTGATCAAAAGCAACTTATAGGCCTGTGATGAGATATTGAGTGAGAATGTTCCCTATTGATTCCAAGTATTTCAGCATTTTGTCCCCAGTTGGTGCTTTTGGGGGTGGTTTTAGGGGGCATTACCTTGCTGGAGGAAGTAGGTCTCTAGGCATGGGCTTGGAGAGCTCTTTACCTCTGCCAGATTCCCAGTTGATCTCTGTTTCCTGTGCTTGCTTGAAGTTGGAATCAGCTTTGTCTTCTACTCTGGCCACCTCTGCTGCCATCCCGCCTCTGCCATTATGAACTCAATTCCTCTGGTATCATAAGCCAAATAAATTCTTCCTTCTCTAAGTTGTCCTGGTCATGGTGTTTCACCACAGCAACAGAAAAGTAACTAGTACAAAGAGGGAAAGTGTTGTTTCAGTGTATAAGGCATATTCCATCATTGAGGGCAATCAGGGAAGGGACTCAAGCATGAATGCTGCTTTCTGACTGACTTCCAGGCTCATGTCTAGCTAGCGTTCTTAGACAGCCCAGGACCCTCTGCCCAAGGGTGTCATCGCCCACAGTGGGTTGGGTCCTCCTCCATCAAATCACAGTCAAGACATTTATCCACAGACATGCCCACAGGCCAATCGGGTCTGCTCAATCCTTTAATTGAGACACCTTTCTCAGGTGACTCTTGGCTTCACTACACCACTATGGCTGGATCTCATTTGTCCAATACAGTTCCTAACCCATCAACTAGTCCACAGGCATACCACATGGAAAGAACTTGATCTCACTGAAATATTTTAATGTTGATTTTTGTCCTCTTTGTTTTTGAAAATACATTTCTTTTTTCTTCAGTTTTTATTTTAAATTTATTTATTTGTGTGTGTGATATGCATGAATGCAGTCTATGTATGCATTTTTTAAACTAACAGCAGCTAGTAGCTTGGGTTTAGTAATCTATAGAGCACCCTTTTAAAATACATATGCAAATTGCTGAGATACAAAATATTTATACAAATATAGGAATTCTATAGTTAGAAAGGAAACATGCTTACATCCTAAAGCCCACTGGGGAGTGGAAATGGAAATAGACTCATTTGACTTGTTTCATTCTACCATGAGAATGCCAGAATCAAACACAGGTCTTCAGGAGTATGCACAAGTCACATACCTTTACCTGCAACATGCATTTCTTAAAGAGACCTCTAGCAAGGAAAGTGAGCAGCTGAAATCTTCTATAAAGCACACATGCTGAGCGATTAGGTCATTGAAATTTTGATCATTAGAATTATTATTTTTAAACGCAGCCCAGACTGTCTCTAGGCGCTTGGCATCAGTGTACCACCTCTTCCAGAGACTGGGAGCTTCAGCATTCCTCCAGCATTTGACCTGCCTGACCACCTATCCACTTCTGGGCTCTTGCTAACTTCCCCATTCTACTTTCTGGGGCCTCCAATGACAAGGACACAAAGTGAGCTGCACTTGGCTTCCTTTCTCTCTTCCACACCCCCTCCTATTTTCTCCTGTCCTTACTCTCTCATCCTCTTGCCTTCCTTTCTCCCTTCTGCCTTACTTCTCCCTCCCTCTCTCCCTCTCTTCATCTGCCATTCATTTTGCAATGTTCTATCCACAATTCTCCCCTACATTGCAGGGACTAAGTGGAGGATTTTGTTTATGTCAGGCAAAAGCTCTACCACCAAACCGTATGCCCAGTCTGGTTTCCAAATTCTTACAGGCTCACTACACATCAAATGATGCCCTGGTGGTGTAGGATACATACATACATGTTGCCCTGGGAACAGGGCCAGAGCCATGAACTCAGTCATCATCAGTGACAAAGCTGAGACGGACATACAGAAGGGACCACAGATTCTGGAAGGAGAGTAGACCTTCTGCAGAGCTGGGGTGCCACAGGAAGGAGACAGGGGCTTCACATAGAAGGTAGTGCCCTGGATCCTAAGGGTAAGAAAGGCACCATGTTACACAGACAAAGCCATACGTGGTTAGCACATAGATGCAAATATCGCCAACAGAACTGGAAGCCAGGCAGCCTTGCTGAAGGACAGGGAAGAAGTTCGAGGACAGACTAGAAACGGGCGGTCTGGCAGTGGAACACAGTGCATGGTCAAGCAGACTGTTCTTGGCCTACTATGCAAGAAGGAAGAGGGAATGACACCTGTTTAACCACTGCATCATACCAGATAATAGGCAAATGTATATTTACGTGGCCATGAGATTCATGTACTATGTTTTGTAATGACCTTGAGAAAATGCACAGACACATGGAACATTTATAAACACAGAGACACACTAATAAACATGCTCACTCAATATGCACTGAGTAATGAGGAAGTGGGAACACGTAAACACAGTCCAGCTACACAAGCCTTTCCATCTCTGTTGATCTCGCTTCCTCCTTCAATTACTTATTTCTAGTCCTTCAAACCCAAAGAAAGTGTTTTTTTTTTTCTTTTTAGTTTTTGTATTTACATTTGGTGTGTGTGCATATATGCTACATCCCTGTGGTATATGTGCACATGTGTGCGGGCGGCTACTCAGGGCTATGCATGTGTCCAGAGACCAGAGGAAAATGTAGGGTGTTTTTCTCTTCCACTCTCTGCCTTCCTCTTTGATATAGAGTCTCACGCTCAACATAGAGCTAGGCTGCAGCCCACTGGTCCCAAGGGTCCTGCTCTCTCCCACCCCAGCTCTGGGGCATGCATGCAGCCATGCCCAACTTTAAGGGTGCTGGGATTCAAACTCAAGTCCCCAAGCCTGTGAAGCAAGTGCGCTTACCTACTGAGACATCTCCCCAGCCCTGGTGGGCTCTCTAAAGTATTTTATAACTTCTTCAGAATTCCTTTTTTTTGCCTTAAGCAAAAGAAAACATTTTCTTTAGACTATTAAAGATCTTTACAAATGTAATTTTTTATGCTTTCTGTCTAGCATCTAAATTCATTTTTTTTATTGAGACACTGTGGTTTGTTTTTGTTTCTAATTAGGTGAATTTTCTGGTTCGGGGCTTTTGGCAGTGCCAGAAAGTGCAATTAAGTTCATGCTGGCCATGAGAAGAGACTTTTGGCAAAGCATATTTCATTCCCTTCTTGTTTAAAAAAAATTCAGGATGTTGGCCAAACTGATTGGCTATAACTGGGTAAAAGGCTCTGCCTTTAAACCATCTCCCCAACATGTCGGCTGCCAACCCTCAGGCTTGCGGAGGCCTCTGCTCTGGAGTTCAAAGACCAGCATCAGATTCTGTGAAAAGCAACTGTAGAGTGTGCCTGAGGGGATCTCTTTGAGACTAATCTCATGGCTTCCTTCCAACTGAAAGGCAATGGACAGTCTTGCCTCAAATCAGAACTAGGAGCCCAGGACAGGCCCCTTTGACACAGAGTGGGACCAGTCAAGCCACTTAAAAGAAGTTAGACAATAATGGACATTCTGACATGCTGCTTAAGATGTGACTTTGAAGAGTTTTGATGACTGAGGAGACTGTTCTATGGCAAAGTGCTTGCCATGCAACCTTGAGGACCAAAGTTCAACTCCCAAACCTCACATACAAAATCTGGGTGTGGAGAGGCCATACAGTTGTAATCTTAGCATTGGAGGAGCTGAAACAAGAAGATTTCTGAGCCTTGCTGACCAGTCAGCCTAGCCCACTGAGTGAGTGCCAGGTCTCAGTGAAAGATCCTGTCTCAAAAACTGAGTGGAAGACACTTGAGGAACAGCATCCAGGTTCACCTCTTGCCTCCACATACACAGTACACACAGAAACGCACACAGACACACATGAGAAAATTGAAGTAGGAGGTGTCCAGGCCTGCTTTCCTCCCGTAGACTCACAGGGAAGTCACAGCTCTTGGTGTTCTTTTTTAACAGTTTTTACAAACACCAGGCTTTATGCAGCTAGATGCTTCTCTGAAAGAACTGTTCAGAGCTTAGAGAGAGACATGTCTGGCCCTCTGTGACATTTCTAGGAGCACAGATTAAAAGTGATGGATGCAGAGAGGGAAGGCATAAGAAGAGCTTCTCCGTGACCTGAAGACACAGAAGAAAGAATCATGGGATAAAAGGAGATGTCAGAAGAAACAAAGGGAAGATGGAGGGAGGAAAGGAAAAAGGGACGAAGAAGTAGATGGGGGATGGAGGCAGCAATGCAGAGCGCAGGAGGACTGGTCACTTATTCTCAGTATTTCTACAGTACAAATTGAAGGATTGTGCTATGTAATTTTGGTAACTTTTTTCTCTAAAGCTGTGGTGAATGTGTGTGTGTGTGTGTGTGTGTGTGTGTGTGTGTGTGAGAGAGAGAGAGAGAGAGAGAGAGAGAGAGAGAGAGAGAAATCGCATTTTACAGCTGAGAGACATCAGAAAGAAAATTTTTGGAGTGCAAAGACTGTCAGGCTATTGTTTCACAAAACAAGAAAAACAAATATTAGCAATCCTAATTAAATGTGGAATCTTCCTTTCTGCTGAATAGCATTCCTATTCAGGTACCACACATGGTACAGGGAGAAAAGGCATCAACAGTCTTGTGAATCCTGTGAGTTAAATCATGACTGTCTTGACAAGGCACGCCAGGGGTAACATGGGTGTGAATGTGATGGAGGTATCTAGACACTTTCTGATTAGGTTCAAGACCTGCTCCATAGGACAGAACTCATTCCTGGTACCATAACCTTGCCATGGCTAGGGAGATCATAGCCCCTGGGTATAATCTACTACCATCACTTTGCTAAGTGCGCATAGTATCAAACTGTCTTCTAAATTCCCTAGATTAGTACAGTTCTCAGCCCTCATCAAAAAAAAAGCTTCTATTTTCAGTTAATGAGACTCACAGCTGGTCAAAGTACAGAGAAGAAGGATGTTGGAAATCTCAGTTCTAAATGGAACATCTGTATTATACCTGCTTCCTCCAAGCCTCGAGAAACATAACAGAAGATGGAATAGAAAGGTTACAAGAGTCAAAGATTGGAGAAGACCAGGGTGAAAGGAGGTCTTCAAATCATGACAGGAACTCTACATTCATGAACTCATAGCAGCTGTAGTTGCCTGCAGAAGATCAAGCCAACCAATGTAACAGCAGGCCAGGGAGAGGATCAAGAGGCTCCACCCCCTAGCTAAGGCATTGTCAGCATCTCATACTGACAAAGGAGGGAAAGTCATAGTTTTTCAGGAGTATGGTACCTAGTTGGTTGCCCGTTCTCTAGCAGATGGCCCTACATCCATGTACATATAAATAGCAATACTTAAATTAAGTAGATTATGAAATAACGACATGAAGTTGGGAGGGGGATGTGGTCTTGGAGGAGATGGAGGGGGCAGAATGGGCAAATAGAAGGAAGAGTTTATGTGGCTTGTAGGTCAGAGTCCGTAAGGGTGGAGGAGGCATGGTGGCAGAGGCGATCAGACCAGAAAGCTGAGTATTCACAACTTTAAGCAGGCACAGCGAGCAGAGAGTGACTGGAAATCTGGCATGGCTTAAGAATTCTCAGAGCTCACGCCCAGTGATGTGCTGACTCCAGCAAGGCCACACTTCCTAAGGCCTCCCCAAACAGCATCACCCACAGGGGACATTTTGTCTAAATACTTGGAGCCCATGGGAGACATTCTCAAATCACCACAGCAAATAATACCCTTTCTGTGAAATTTCCTATAAGCAAAGACCTCTGATGGTGTGTGCACTCCTCTGCAGGAGGTGGAGAAAATGCTGACAGGTTGGATGTTGGTTGTCTTAGGAGGTCCTTTGAGATGAACAGCATCAATGGCATTGAGTTAGTAAACTGCTCCAAATGGAAGCGGTGGGGTTTAATCAAGGACTCAGGAGTTCAGCAGAGAGCCTGTCCTAGTTCCATGTCTGTTGCTGTTATAAAATACCCTGACAAAAGCAAGTTAGGGGAGAAGTGGTTTATTTTAGCTCATAGTCCCAAAGTACAGTGGGGACATGGAGGTGGCAAGAACTGGGAACAGCTGGTCACGTGCACAGTCAGAAGCAGAGCGGAATGAATTAATGCGCATGGGCTTCTGCTCAGCTAGTTCTTTCTACTCTTAAACAATTCAAGACAAGAATGGTGATGCCCACAATGTAAGGGTCTTTCCATGCCAATGAACATAATCAAGATAATCCCCCACAGATATGCCCACAGGTCAACTTGGTCTGCTTAATCTCTTCACTGAGATTCTCTTCCTAGGTGATTCTAGATCCTGTCAAATTGAGACATCATAGAGCAACATTGTCTCCTGAAATTGGACACTGACGACAGTGGCTGTGGGATGGAGATACTGGACCGAACAAGAATGAAGAATTATTTATTTTCAGTACGTCCCTTCAGTAAGATTTGTAGGATGAAGTGACTGAAAATCCTCTGTGTTTGAAGGGTTAAGCAGGCCTTCCTCAGCTGCCTTACTCCCAGGGAGTGACTTATAAACTGCTTATAAAGTCAGGCTAAATTCTTGGGTCACAAATGTAAAGCTACATTAAGTAAGGAAGAATTAGAATTGAACATAAATTAACGAGGCCATGACCTAGTAAAAGCTTTACCACAGTGGAAATGCTTTGAAATTGCATTTTTACTTTACTATGTATTTTTGAAAATCAATAAAAATTAATACTAATGCTTTAGGAATGCAGAAGAGGGGAGAAGGGCCCCCTGTAATTTCTGGACATCATGCTGAGCAAACAGCCCCAGCAGGGCAGCAAGGACTGCCTGGTGATTGTCAGAGTCGAGCTGGAAAATCCCCAGTTCATGCACAGCTAATTGAAGCCCTTTCCCAACTGTCCTAAGAGCATCCAGTCACTAAGACGGATTCTGTCTGGGCCCTGCTGATCTGAAAGCATGAGTAAGGCTCTGTATCAGTTACTTTCTTCATTACTTCAACAAAACACCTGGCCAAAACAGTATAAAGAAAGGAAGATTTATTTCACCTTATTGTTTGCCGGGAAAACCCATCCTGGTGGGGAAGTCCTGGTGACAGCATGAGGCAGCTGTTCACATCGCATGGGCAGTGACTCAGGAAGTAGAGAGATAACTGCTGGTGCTCAACTCACTGTCTCCTTTTTATTCAGTGCTGAGACCCTAGCCCATGGCATGGTGCCACCCACATTTAGGATTAATTCTTCTGCCTCAATCAACCTGTTTTATATCATTCTTCACAAACATGCTCAGTGGTTAGGATGGATCTTCCCACCTCAATCAACCTTTTCTACATCATTCTTCATAGACATGCTCAGTGGCTTGACTCCTAGGTGATCCTAGATGCTATCATATTGGCAATCAATATTAAGCATCACAGACTCCTTATATAGAACACTTGGTTTTAATTTCTTTAAAACTGTTCTTTCAGGGGTGGAGAGACAGCCCAACAGCTAAGAGTACTTGCTGCTCTTCCAGAGGCTCTAACTCAAGCTCAGGAATTCCATTCCCTCTTCTGGTTTCTGTGGGCTTGTGTACACATGTAGCATGCATACACGCACACACACAGACACACACATGAATGAATAAATCTAAAAAATAAAAACTAGCATTCAAAATGTCAGAAAAGGAAGTTAAGAATTAGTTGACTTTATTTTTGCTGTTTAGATGCTAAGGTCTTTGGTGTGTGTTCATTTCCACAGAGACGGTTTTCATGAGATTGTATAGTATGCTTTGACCATATTCCCTCTTCCCCGACCCCCTCCCTTTACCCCCATTCATTTCTGCAGTCTCAGTTCTATTTTCAAGTCTTCTGTATGTAACTGACTTTATATATCTACATAAAACCTAGGACCCACAAATGAGAGATATGTGAAATTTGTCTGAGTGTTTGACTTTTTGACTTAATATGATGAATACTTGCTTCATACATTTTCCTGAAAATGATATAATTTTGTTCTCTTATGGATAAAATTCCACTGTGTATGGTTATGGCATTTTATGTGTCCATTCATTGACTTATAGATATCTAGGTTGATTCCATAACTTGGCTATTGCAAATATTGCTGCAGCTATCATAGATGTGCAAGTGTCTCTATAAGGAGTTTATTTAGAGACTTTTGGGCATATACCCAAAAGCTAGGTCATATGACAGTTCAACTTTTAGTGCTTTGAAGAACTTCCGTACTGATTATTGTAGTGATTAGACTGGTGTATAAGGGTCCTGTTTTCGCTATACCCTTGGCAACATTTCTTGTTATTTTTCTTTTCTATATTTTCTTTTTTATTTTTAATTTTTAATTCTGTGTATATATGCGGTGTTTGGGGTATGCATGTGAGTGCAGTGTCTTGGGAGGCCAGAAGAGGATGACAGATTCCTTGAAGCAAGGAGGTATAGGCAATTGCTGCTCAACTCAGGTCCTCTGCAAGAGCAATGCAGACTCTTAACCATGGGTTCTTAATTACTGAGTCATCTCTCTACTTCTGTTTCTAGTCTTGTTTTCTTCTCTTTTTAATTATTTTTTTTCCTTGAGACAAAGTCTTACTATGTAGCCTTGGCTGGCTTGGAACTATGTAGACCAGGCTGGCCTCTAACAGAGATGCACCTACCTCTTCCTCCAGAATGATGGGATTAAAGATTAAAGACATACCCCACCATACCAAATTTATTTATTTTCTTAATGGAAGCCATTCTTTCTGGAGTTAGATGGAATCTCAATGTTGCTTTAATTTGCATTTCCCTGGTGGCTAAGGATATAGAATTTTTTTTGTAGGTTTATTGACCATCTTTTGAGAACTGTCTGCTTATTTCATTAGCCCATCTATTGACTGGATTGCTTGGTTTCTTGCTATTGTTTATGTCTGAGATATGGTAACCTCTATAGATATAAAGCTAAGAAAGATTTTTTTCCTATTCTCTGGTCTCCTCTTTTACTTATTTAACTGTCTCCTTTGCTGTGCAGAAGCTTTTCAATTTCAGGAAATACTGTTTGTCAGTTCTTGATTTTATTTTCAGAAACTCCTTGACTACGCCTGTATCTTTAAGTGCTTTCCTTATAACCCCCTTCGGCTGTTTCAGAGTCTTTGGCCTTACGTGAAGGTTTTTGTTCTATTTTGAGTTGCCTTTTATACAGAGAGATGGAAGGTTCTTCCTTCTGAATGTGGATATTCAATTTTACCAGCACCAGTTTCCAAGGGACTGTCTTCAATTTATGTTTTTGGCATTTTTGTAAAGAATGATTTAACTTCAGTCATGCAAGTTTGTTTCTGGGTCTTCTATTCTATTTCATTCAGCTATGTGTCAATTTCTGTTTGTCAGTACCATGCTGTTTTTGTTGTGATGGTTCTGTAGTATACACGATCAGACATGGTGATGCCTTCAGTATTGTTCTTTTTGTTTGGAATTGCTTTGGATGTTTGGGGACTTCTGTGCTCCCATATGAATTTTTTCCATCCTTAAGAATGACATTGGAATTTTTAGATATTCCATTGAATCTATAGGTTATTTATGATAATTCAGACATTTTTACAAAATTAATTCTCCTTAGTCATGAGCACGGCGGGAGGGTGAAAGTGTATGAAAGAACAGGAAGCAGAGAAATACCTCACAACTTGTTATCCTGCCAGGTCAGGCATCCTTTGTGTTTATGAATATCGAGGCCTTATTCTCAAACCTCCCTTGACTTTCCTGCTAAACCTTGATGTTCAAGGTCATTGTCCCTATCCTATCTTCCCATGAGGAGTCACTCACATTTTCCTCTCCCAGCTCCTAAGGGCTTTGTTTATGGCTCTTCACACAGACTTTTCACAACCTTGCCACAAACTAATATACCATGTACCTCAAATTCTGTCAGGGTCAATGTCTTTCATATGCCTGGAGCAACAGAACCCACGTGGGCCTAAACATATAATCTTTCATGCATGCATAGCTGTGTTTTTCTTCCTTTTGATTTGTATTTTGTATATGTGTGGAAAGATTAGATTAAACAAGCAGAGGGTCTTCTTGCAATGCAGTTGGACCTGTCAAAATAGAGGGAAATCTGTAAGAAAAGCACCTAACAAAGGAAGAGCTCATTGAGATCAGGTTTTCATCCCATGTACAGTTTCTCCAGAGGCCTCCAGTCTTTGCCTTGGATGAATTCTAGGCTTCTGAGAGAATGCTAAAGAATACCTCATGCGTTAATCCTAGATATAAAGTTAAAAGCTGCAGGATTCTATCTTTGCTTTGGGGGTGCTTTGCAGGTAAGGTTAACTTTGACTTATGAATAAGAGTCACAGATATTTTCACTTAAAAAAAATCTCAGTATTAGTTGAATATACCATACATAAACTACATGTCTATGCACACACTGTACAGTACCATACCATTTACGTATATTTACAGATAGTACGAGTTTGGTAACAATACTAAAACTAACTTTCTGTTCCTAATGCTCACATTTTTGGTATATAAATATTACCAACTTCTGAAGCCACAAATATACCCTGTCTGTGTCTTTTTATTCCCACCTAAAGAAAATAATAACCTCTACTTCTATGAATTTTCTAGGATTTCCATATTCTGTGTGAATGTCCTTGTTTGATTATAAATAAAAAAATAGTTCTTGCTTTGAATTTATGTGAATAAATCTCTGGATCCTCACAGACATACATTTTGCTTCCAGCACTCCTGTTCTGAGAACCGCATATGCTTATTTCTGAAGGAGTAACTGATTCTTTCTTCAAAAAAAGTTTGATTGAATTTCTGTGCATTTCAACCATAGTTACTGTTCCCGAGGTTGAATATTTACACCTTCCACACCTTAGGATCTTTTTGGATTAAAATAACCATGTCTAATTTTAATATAATTGATTTAAAACCTTTGCATTTCATCTGTTTAGGAGTGGAACTGGCTTTAAAAGGTGTTTTTCTGTGATGTATTTCCTTATCTGTTGATCTACTTATTTTGTATTGCCACTCACAGCTAAGCCATTCAGCCAGGTGGAACCCACTTCTATGCAAGGTGAGGAAGTGAGATTTCATTTGAATATTCTCAGCAGCATGTACTGAGTAACATTCCTTTCTCCACTGTGCAATGTGAGCTCTGTCTTGCAGCAAGTCTTCTATTCCTGGCACTAGCTTTGGTCCTTTGTCACCTTCCTGTGTGTTCTCCCTTTGCTCTCCTGGAAGACTATATACATCTCTCATTGCTATGAGTTTTTTGTATAGGTTTTTCTCTGACAAGCTTCCTCATTTACGTTTTCATATAGAGTCTTGGCTGTTATTGTGTTTTCTTTATGAATGCTTGAGCCAAGTTTCTAATTTCTAGGAAAATTGTGGTAGTTTGAATGAGAAATAGCCCCCATCGACTCATGTATTTGAACATTTGGTCCCCAGTTGGTGGCATTGTTTGCAGAGGTGTGGTCTTGTGGGAGGAAGGGTGCCGCTGGGGAGAGACTTTGAGAGTTCACAGTCTCACCCCACTTCTGGTTTGTTCTCTCTGCTTTGTGCTTTTTGGTTGAAGATAAACATTCTCAACTTCCTGTTCCTGCCTCCGTGCCTGCTACCTACTGCCTTGCCTCCCCACCACGGTACTCTTATCTGTCTGGAACCATAGGTTGCCTTGATAAGTTGTCTTTGGTCATATCATTTTATCAAAAACAGAAAGCAACTAATACAGAAATCTCATTCAATATGTGTGGCTCAGAGTTTTAAATTATTCTGTTTTGCTACTATCACAACAGATATTTCATCATCTGAATCGAGAAAGAAACCACTAGCATAAAAGTTTGCTGATTCACACTTAACTATCTCAGGACTGGGGACAAATAGCTCACTGGTATAGCGATTACTTAGCCTGCATGATGCCTTGGGTTTAGTTCCCAGAGCACACAAAGAAGAAAAAAGAGCAAGAGAAAATCTTGTAAGTGAAGAACAAAATTTTATGATGCAGAAACTAAAATTGGAGGTGACATTGTGAACATTCCCTTAAACTGTATGGGACATTGCCATTCGTAGTTTTACTGAGGTGAGGATGAACTCCAAACAGAAAATTAAACAAAACAAAAGTAAAACGAAAACATGTATTGGGTTTAGCATAACGGTTTTATATAGCATTATGCTAAAAAGCCAGCAGAAGGGGTTTTTAAGGATCTTATTGATCAATGAAAGATCTATAGTCATTGTAATAACCAAGTGGCCTTAAGCCTACATGATCATTCAGTGCCTTCATGCCCTGTGACGACATCCCTCAGAGTCAACCAGCCAGCAGCAGCCTAGGGTGGCAGCTAATTTAGCCCAGTGATCTCAACCTTCCTTCCTTCTGAAACCAACAAAAATCCATCCCTATCTTTTTAAACAAAATCATCTTTCTAAAACAAGTCAACACACTCCTCCCTTTGTAACCAAATGACTTGAAACATTCCTTTCCTCCAAATTACTTAAGATCTATGGTTTCTTTTACATTGGAGAGATTGTCAAGCTTAGTTTGACTTTACTCAAACAAGCCATAAATTCAGTTAGTTTGCCTCAGATCTTGAAAGGAAAAACTTATTCTTGACAATAGTTTCATCTTTGTAAAGATTTGAATGTTGACAAGCTATAATTGTGTTTATTTATGGGTGCATTACTGTATTTTCTATTGTTGCCAAAAACGAATCACTAAAGACTGGGTCAGTTACAAAGGAAAGAGATTTAATTTGGTTCAGTATCAAGGGCCTGTAATTGTTGATGGTCTTACTGCTGACTGGGTCCGAGGTGGTACAGATCATAACATGGCCAATATGGCAGCCTGTGTCCATGAGCAAGCATTCCTGTGTACTTTCTCCACACCCTCCTCCCAGATGGTCAAGTTTCACTCACAGGTATCCAGTAGGCGATATTATTTATTTGTATTCTCTTGTTAAAAGCCTCACCTCTAAACACCACAGTCAGGTTAGGATTCCAATCTCTTAATCTCTCTGGGCATATTAAATTCCACTGTGTGTTTTGAGGAGGCAAAGCATTCAAACCTAGCACTAGAACACAAAGTGACTGTGATGCGACTACATGTGTGGCATGTCTGGTTTAATCTATGAAACATACCTGTCACTTCCAAGCAGTTTATTATTTGTTCCTCCCCTCTGAAGCATCATGCCTTTGGCTACCATCTCCCTATTGCCTTTACTTCCTGGTGAATGGTAACTAACGCTGTTGTCTGCCTGTACATGCCCCACGGTTTCACACTTCACATCGGAGTGGGAAGTATAACAGTTGTCTGTCTGACTTTTTTCACTCAGGATGTTTTCCATGTTGATCCATTTGTTATAAGTTATAAAATCCCCCCCTTTCAAGACAGGTAGGTGTATTTTGTTTAAATGACATTTAATTATTCAGATGCATCATATTTCTTTCATTTGTTTGTTAATAAGCACTTAGGGTGTTTAGTTTTGACTGTCAACTTGATGCAACCTAGAATGACCTGGGGAGACAGTCTCAATTGAGGAATTATGTAGATCTGGTTGGTATGTGAACATGTCTTGTGGGGTTGTCTCGATTGTTGATTGACACAGGAGAATCTAGCTCATAGTAAGTGGCACCAGTCCCTGCTTTGGGGCCCTGGACTTTATAAAAAATGGAGAGCGCTAGCTGAGTACTGAGCAACCAGGCAGCATGGGTACAATTGTTACTCTCTGCTCTTGACTGTGGATGTGAGGTGACCAGCTCCTGGAGCTCCTGCCTTGACTTCCTGGAATGATGATTACAACTTAGAACTGTGAGCCAAATAAAACATCTCTTCCCTATGTTGCTTTTTGTCAGGGTATTTGTCACAATAACAGAAATGAAATTAGGAAATACATCTTGGCTATTGTCAATAGACATGGCAGGCTCTTCAATAAATGGTGCTTGGATATGTGACAATCTACATTCAGAAGACTGGATCTTTACTGTTGTGTTTCAACCTGTGCCCATAATGGATCAAGGACTTGACTGTCAGAAATCATGACAGTACGCAAACACGGGAAGAGCAAAACCTTGTGAATAGTGAGTAGTGGTGAGGTTCCCACCAAGGACAAGCATCACTTCGACATCTTGATTTCATGTCCTTTGGATATATACCCTAAGGCAGATGTCTGCATCATGTGATGGATCTACTTCTAGGGTGACTTTCATTGAGTTCTCCATAATGGTTGAATCTATTTACATTGCCACCAAGAATCCTTGCCAGCTTTTGGTACTGTCATCTCATAATATCCAAAATAACCGTTTTAACTTTTTGTTCTGGGTATCATTCCTTAGTCAGATGACCATATACTTTCTTTACCATGACTGTTTCTTCATTTTACTGGTTGACTTTTTGCTATACAGAAGCTCCTTAATTTCAAGTGTTTTGTTGTTGTTGCCTATAACTTTGGACCTTATCTAAAAAGACTACTGCCTATCTTGATGTCTCAAGGTTTTGCTCTTCCTGTTTTTGAGTACTGTCGTGGTTTCAGACATTGAAGTCCTTGATCCATTAGGGGTACAGAGTGAGATATGAGAGTTAAGATCCAGTCTTCCGAATGTAGATTGTCACATATCAAAGTACCATTTATTGAAGAGCCTACCATGCCTATAATGTGTTTTAGGCATTTATTTCAAATGTAGATACATGAGCTTTTTGTGGGATCTTGATTCCTTCTATAGGCCTTGTATTTATTATAAACTTCATCATGCTATTTTGGTTACATAGATTTGTAGTATGTCCTGAAATTAGCTATAATGGTACCTCCAGCATTGCCCTTTTCATTTAAGATTGGGTTATCTGGAACTTTTTTACTTTCACATAAATTTTAGGATTTATTTTTCAGTTCTGTGAAGAATGTCACTAGCATTTCAGTGTGAATTGTGTTAGGTTTGAAATATTAATTCCTATAATTCACAAACATGGAAAATCTTTCCAGTTTTCTGTTTGGGTCTTTAGCAGTTTCCACCAGCACTTCAGGTGTTTTTCAGAGTAGAAGTCTTTTGCTTTCTTGTTAAATTTTATTTGGTTTATATTTTTCCATTTATAGTAAATGAGATCTCTGTAATGACTTCTTTTTTTTTCTCTGCAAGTTTGGTGCTTTTGTATAAATATTTGACTGGCTTTCTGAATGCTAATTTTGCATCTTGAGGCTATAGCAAATTTGTATATCAGCTCTGATAGTTTTTTGCTGAAATCCTCAGGTTTTCTATATGTAGAATCATACCATCTATAAACAGATAATGACTTCTTCCTTTCCTGGTTGAATGACTTTCATGTTTTTGTTTTCTAATTGCTGTGGCTAAAGCTGCGGATCCTATATTGAATAAAAGCAGTGAGATCAGGCACCCTCATCTTGTTCTATATCTTAGAGAGCTGCTCTCAGCTTCTCCCTCCAGTATGATGCTGGCTGTGGATTTTGTTATCCACATCCACAGGCTTTGTTACATTGAAGAGTGCTTCTTCTATATATAATTTTAAAGATTTGTTTATTTCTAGAAAGCATTTCATATCTATTGTTTTTAAAAATTTTTTGTGTATGAATATGTATAGCCTGCATGTATACACCCTTGTTGTACAGAGGTCATAAGATGGTATTGGACCCCCTGGAACTGGAGTTGCAGACAGTTGTAACTGTCATGTGGGTCCAGGGAATGGAACCCTGGTCCTCTGCAAGAGCTGCCAGTTCTCTTAACCACTGAGTCATCTCTTTAGCCCCAAGATTTATTTTTTTACTCAGGAAAACAATGTTGGATTTTATCAAATGCCTTTTCTGTGCCTTTTAAGATTGAGTGTCATCTCCTAATTATCCTGAACTGCTTTAATTGATATTTTTTTAATTTGCATATCCTGAATGGTTCTTCATTCCTGGGGAAAATGTTCCTTGATGATGCTGAGAGATCTCTGTGATCTCCTGTGAGATTCTACTTGCTTGTTTTTTGAGTGAGAAATTTTGCATCTATGTTCATTATTGATACTTATTTATTGTTTTTTCATTGTCTGGCTTGCATGTAAACGTAATGTGTCATAAAATAAGTTTGGAACAACTGTATATCTTCTGATTTGGGGGAAGATTTTAAAGAGAATTAATTGGAATTGTTTCTTAAATGTTTGGTAGAGTTCAGTTGTTAAACTGTCTAGAACTAGGCTTTCCTTTATTAGGAAACTTTATTTTACAGATTCTGTCTCATTATCCACTGTTGATCTATTCCGGTTTTCTATTTTTTTTCATGGTTCAGTTTCTGTACACTGTCCAGATTTACATCCATTTCTTCTAGGTTTTCCCATTGGTTTATGGGTAGTTTCTGTGGCCTTTCCCATCTCTGTGGCATCAGTTTGTCCCGATGCTTTACCATCTCAAATCTTATTTATCTGTATCTTCTTTGTTTTTGTTTTTCTTGTTTAGTGTGGTCAAATGTTTGCTTAATTTATCTTTCTAAAAAGCCAACTTTCTTTCATTGGTCAATTTTCTTCATTTCTTTTATTTCTGTTAATATTTATTTCTCTTCTTTGACACTTTTTAAATTGTCTTGTCACACTTTTCTAGCTTGTTGAGATATGTCAATAGTCAATAGGGTGTTTATTTGAATGTTTTTGTTTTTTCTTTAATTTGGGCACTTATTGCTAAGAGTCTCCATCTCTGCACTGCTCTACCATGTCGGTGACCTTTCCCGTGCTGCATCT
Source organism: Eospalax fontanierii (assembly GCA_035773235.1). Classification (NCBI taxonomy): domain Eukaryota; kingdom Metazoa; phylum Chordata; class Mammalia; order Rodentia; family Spalacidae; genus Eospalax; species Eospalax fontanierii. Next base: position 54,918,572 of record CM069529.1, read on the forward strand.
TAATTTTCATACTTTCAAGACTTTTCCTTAAATCTCCCTTTTGATGTTTCCAATGTCTCCTGTCCCTTCTAGTTGATGTTGTCTGGTCCCCACGTAGTCACATAATTTCTACCATTCCTTTTTGTTGATCCTTTCTAATTTTCTTCTATTATTATCAGAAAAGGCACATGGTAAGTTTTTGACTAATTTTAACTTGTTCATACTTGTTTTGTGGCTTAGTATGTATGGCCTATTTTTTAGTCTGTTCAATGTTCTGATATAAAGATGAGACATTGTACAAATATCTAGGTCCATTTGCTGTGTACTAAGCTTAGTTCTGACAGTTCTTTGCTGATTTTCAGGGAGTCTAGATGCTTTGTCTACTGAAGAAAATGGGTTGTTGAAACCATCCATCATTATTATAATGGAGCCTCTCTCCCTTTAGAACTAATAATGCTTGTTTTATATTTAACAGAATGTTCTGCCTTCAGGCACACATAAATTTATAATTTGTGAGTATTTGTGTGTGCCCTTGTGTATGTGTGTGCATGTGTGTGGGTATATTTGTAAACACTTGAGTGGAAGGCAGACATTGATGTCAGATATCTTCTTCAATTGTTTCTCAGTTTTATTATACCCTCCTATAGTGAGGTAGGGAGAGCATTGTTATTCATAGTTTACATATTGCATCTATCAAGAGAGAAGGGAAAGGAAACAGGACACATTATGCCATTCTAGGGCATATCCTCAGTGATCTTACACTAGGTCCAGCCCTCAAAAAATTTGGCAGCCTCCCAACAATGCCATAAGCATAACTGACCCTTTAACACATGAGATTTTGGGAAAGAGTCCAGATCTAATGTGTGATGATGATCTTATTTAGTTGATTGCTTGATAATTGTGTGGTAGCTTTCGTTGACTCTTGAGAAGTTTTATCCAGATGTCTATTTTGTCTGATGCTGATGTAAGTACAGTGTCTCTTGCTTTTGTTTTGTTCAGTCTCTATGAATTAGTCTGCATGTGGCGGTTTAGAATCAATAGGAGGAGGGAGGATTCTTCGGCAAAATCATAGTACAGAACTGGGCTTGGGGCAGAGATTTAAGCAGGTTAGGCCTTAGAACAGGATTCAGAATAAGAGTAGTTGGGAGGGACGAATCTCAGGAGGGCCAGAGGTTGCTCAGAACCATTCTTATACTCCAGGAGTGTTGAAGAAGGTGGTGGCTTAGATGTACACCCCAAACCTGCCAGTGCCCACAGTTCTGCCCTCTGGTGAAATCACACCGCCTCATTCCCAGCGTCCCTCCATGCTCCTCACCAACGTGAACATCTGACTACCAGGCCCCACTCTAGTTAGTGACACACGCTTCTCCTCTAGCCCCTCACTCTCCTCCTGCTCTCCTAGCTAATCATAATGAGTCAAGAGCACAGATTACAGAGTTCTCCTCATGTTCTGCTTTTAAAGAAGCCTGTATTCAAGCAATGTAATTCAGCCTCTCTGTGTGCCATTAGTTCCAAAGCTCCGGCAAAGCTGAAAACACTACGGGACATCTTCTACAGAGGCAGAACTTCCAAATTCCACATCCACCAAAAGAATTCATGAATTATGGACCTTTGTATTAATTTATCTATCATTCCCAATACTGCAGTACTCCCTTGAACATTACTGTTGAAGTAACTGTGTGGTAATGCAGTTTCTAAAAATGTAATGTTCGCTCATGAAGCAGAGAACAGGGTCTCAAGCTCCACAGACACTGGCAATGAGAAATGTACAGGCTTGCTTTATAACACATAAAGCACACTCTGGAAGTGGCATTGGTAAGGAACAGGCCGAGCTCTATGTAAACGTAGAGGGGACTTCTGCTTATAGAAAGCAGAGGACCATCTGCATGGGAGAGACTTCTAGACAAAAAGGGGAAAAAAGGGAATGTTTTTGTTACCAAGAAGGCTAGGTAAATTCCAAGGGACAGGTTAGGGTCTGGATACTCTAAGTATGAGTCAGCACTCTGCCTCATAAAGCCTTCAGTGGAGCCAAGACACTGCGCACCTCCACCAAATGCAAGCGTCAGGCGGCCATCTCTCCTTGCTACCTTCTATCACCTAAGAGCCATGAATTAGCTAACTTCTAAAAATGGAGGCAGCCTTAAAAGAAATGTGCAGTGGCTAAGAGGTGGCTCAGTGGTTAATAGCACTTTCTGCTTTTCCAGAGGATCTGAATTCAGATTCAGGTCCCATACTGGGCGGCTCACAACCATATTTAACTCTAGCCGCAGGGGATCTGAAACTTTCTTTCTGCCACTGTGAACACCTATACATGCATGGTAACACACACAGATATACATGTAAATACAAATTTAAAATAAAATAAAATCGAACCAGGCATGGTGGTACACACTTCAGTAGGCAGAGGCAGGTAGATCTCTGTGACATTGAGTCCAACCTGATCCACATAGTGCATTCCAGGCCAGCTGGGGCTACAGGGAGACCATGTCTCTCTCTCAAAAAAAAATTAATGAACAGATTATAAAATCTAAAAAACAAAACAAAGACTCTGTTTTTTTCCCCTCCATTTTTTTCATGCCCAAAACACTTCAGCACAAAACAGACACCTGCTAGACACTGACAATTTTCTCAGTTATGTAAGGAAACCACGTATACCTTTTTATTAACCCATATGGGGGCTGCATGGTATCAGTCTTGTTCCTAATTTATTGGTGAAGTCTGCTCATTACTTTCCTCATCCCTGTGACATAATATCTAACATAAAGACCCTGAGGTAAAAAAAGATTTGTTTGGCTCATGGCTTCAGAGCCGTGATCCCTGGCTGTTGGCAGCACGTATTTGAACAGGACCTCACAGGGCAGGCACACATGATGGACAAGTTTTGTCATCTCTTTATAAACAGCAGAGACAGTAACAGGAAGAGGCCAAAGACAGTCTCAAGACTACCTTTCAGTGAGTTCTTTCTCAGTTCTGCTTTTTCGTGTGTGCAAAACCCCCAACCCCTGCAAAATTATATCCCAAACTGAGAAATCCAGTCACCAGTGTGTAAGTCTTCGGGTGGGGCATTTCTTACCAAAACTATAACTTAAAGGAATTGGGTTTTTATGAACTCATGTACCTGATCAAATACCCTGGAAATATTGTTCTGTTAATATATTGTTCAGAGAGAAGAGTTGTCTAAGGTTGACTCAGCTCTTTGGCCATGAACTGAGAAATTGACTGTATATTGGAAGGGGTGTGCCTTCATGGTAGCACCCTGAGAGATTACATTATCCAGAGGTGAAGCCCACATTAGAAACCCCAGGACTCTTAAGCTTGTCCCATACTAGACTCTTCAGAATACCAGTCATTGGAATAAATTTCTTATTCCAAAGAGGAATCCAGGTACCCCATACTTTGTTGTATGATTATTCCTGGGAAGACATAACAAAACAGTTACTTACCCCAGACAGAGCCAATAAACGAAAGAAATTATTCCTCAAGTCTAGCTTAATTAATCAGTGATTTTATTGGGGTTCTTAGAGGAGCATAGGTTAGGGGTTTCTTACAGAAGCAGCTGACTCAAAGGCAGCTGCATCACTGAGAAGTCCATCCCAGCATGATGTTGAGTCACAAAAACTGCATCTCTCGAGTTCCCTGGCCACCTTACAGTCAGCTGTTCTGACAGAGTCTGTTTTCCCCAGCAACTGTTACTGCTTATAAAACCTTGGGAAAGTTTTGTGAGCCTTGTAACTTCCTGAACTGTGTAAGTTCCACGAGCTTTCTGAGACATCTGAGCCTCCCTCCTCTAACTTTAGGAGGGGATGCTTCAGTTTGGAAGAAATAACCATACTACTTAGTTGGTCAAAGCAGAGATGTCATAAATATCTAGGAACCTGGCTAGAAAGCATCAGAGTAAATTCGCTACCTCTCCATGACAGGAAGCACAGGAGTGTCTTTGGATGTGCCCAGGCCAAGGACATTGGATTCAGGGACATCTAGTGAAATTTCAGGTGAGACACAGTAGAATTCTGACTCCTGGCAGTTGATTGAAGGGAAACAGTATGTGGAAAGAAGACTTCCAGCCATGCCTGTGCACTATGTGAACTTCTTTTCCAGAAGCTCTTCAGTTCAGTGTCCGCTTCTCTACCAGCATCTGTGAGCTGGTCCCACTATAACCTGGGATTGATTATCTCTGAGGACACAGAAAAAGGAATTTCACTTTGGAAGCTGCCTTAGAACAGAAGTGTGTTTACCAAGAAATGAAATGAAAGCCTCTCTAAACTCCAGCTTCCAGAACTAATCAAAAAACAGAACTCTAATTCAACATCCGGTCCACCATTCAGACATGGGTCACATTTGACATCTGATGGTCTGACCCTGCCCTGTCCCTCAAATGGGCATGCTCCTCAACATTCAGCCATGGTAAGATACTACAAACAGACAAGCACAATATATGCTCCCAGGGGCGGTAAGAGAACTTATGGTTTTTAGTTTTAAACCAAAGCAGCAAGGAGTCCTCTTGTAAGATCTGGTCAAAGGCAAAGTTTGAGGTTGGTGGTCTCACACCTCTTAAGCAATGGGTTTCAGGTCACTCACCTGAGAAAGGTAGGTGGTTGAGAATTAAGTTCCCTGGTTTAGTAGTTAAAAAAGAAAATGTTACGAAGAAAAATCTTGATACTCCAACATTTTATCACTCTATCCACCAGCACTAGTAATCATTACTTACTTATTTCCAGTCTGTTAACTTATGCAAATACTCACATTTACACAGGTCTATAGATATTTTATACCACAAGGAAGCAATAACTCTCTCTGTATCTTACTGAATTTCATGATTCTTACACAGTGAATACTATTATTTAATATGTAAAATAAAAGATGTCATAAGCATCTTTATAAGATTTGGGAGGGGGCGAGGCTTCACTTTTTTTTATTTTGCAGTTGTATATATGTTTGTTAGTGAGCGTGAGTTTGTACATGTACTTGTGGGGCCTCTGGAGGCCACCAGAGCTGCAGATCCCCTGGAGCTGGAGCTGTAAGTGGTTGTAAACTGTTGGACAGGGTACCTGGAATTGAACTCCAGTCCTCTGTAGTGAGCAGTATTCACTCTTAGCTACTGAACCATCTCTCCAGTACAGTGTGCACAAGTTCAGAAGCCAGAAGAGGATGCTGGTGTTACAGGTGTGCACACTGAGCTTTTCCACAAGTACTGGGAATCAGTCAGAACTTAGGTCCAAATGCTTGCACAGCAATAACTCTTACCCAAGGAGTTCATTTATTTTAATATCGACATTTCCAACCTAAGCACCTTATTGAAATGAATTTCCCATTTACAGACATTTTTACACTTGCCAGAATCTTTTTAAAACATATTTTATGTATTATTTTTACTTTATGTGTTTTGAGTTTATTGCTCGCATGTGTACAAGTGCACCTGTGTCACACAGTGCCTCAGAAGAGGACTTCAGATCCCCTGTACCTGCAGTTACACATGGTTGTCAGCACCATGTGGGTGCTGGGAATTGAACCAGGTTCTCTGCAAGAGCAGCCAGTGCTCTTTACTGCTGAGCCATCTCTCCATCCAGATTTGGCAGAATGTTTAAAGCTATTTTTGCAGAATAGAAATTGATGAGGGAGAAAAATTCTGGTTTTTAATTTATTTAAGTGTTGTTGTGGAAACAGAGTCTTACTGTAGAACTTCTAATGAACAGCCCTCCTCCTCCTTCTTCAGCTTCAAGTGCTATTGCAGGTTTGAAAGTTTATATATATATATATATGTGTGTGTGTGTGTGTGTGCGTGTTACATGCATGCAAGTGCCTGGAGCGGTCAGAAGCGGGTGTCAGACCCCTGGAGCTGGTACTACAGGAGGTTACATACCACCGGACACAGGTGCTGGGAAGAAGAGCACGTTCTCGTAACCCTTAACTGTTGAGCGATCTCTCTCCAGCAACCCCCCACCCCCAACACACCCAACACACCAGTGGAGGTGCTTTTAAAGCTTCTTAACATAGGGTTAAATTGTCTTGAGAGTATATCCAAAATGCTTTAGAAGTTGAGATGGTGTTCACTCATTCCACACACACCCTGGATGTTGCTTTACTTGTTACCGTGTAGTTGACACGGTTGCTGATTTGAAGTTTTGTCTCATTACGGTGTGAACTTCTTTTTCTAGGTCTCAACTGAGCACTCCATCCTTCCCTCATGGACCTTCACAGCCAAAGGTTTTAATTTTATTGAGGCTTTATCAGTTGTAGTTACTTACATTCTTAGCTTTTATGGTTCTGTATTTGGTGTGAAGTCTAAGAACACTTTGCCTGATTCTGAATTTGAAAAACTTTGAAGAATTTTTCCTTACATTTTCTTCTGAAATCTTACAATGTTATGTTGATCTAGGTCCCATTTGGGTTTAAGTTTGTCTGTGATGGGAGGTTTGGTTTGAACGCTCATTGCTTTATCTGTAGAAGTCCAGTTGCTTAGAAACTGATTTTGCAAAACATGTTTTGCAAATAGCCAAGCCCCTTAGACAACCTCTTTGGCCAGTAACTTCTAAGCCCTCTTATTGTGGTTTTGCAAACAGAACATGTTTTCATTGTTTTCCAATGTTCTGATCATTGAATGCTTAGTCTCCTTTCTGTTATCATTTCTTTACTTTTTCTAGATTTCCAAGGGCTTGCCAACATTTAAATTTTTTGTTTGCATTTTTATTGTATTGCAATATTGTGAATATGATGTAGACATTTTCTAGTTTTAAGCCTACCATGACAATATAAAGATGTTTCTTAAGTATTTGAAGTAGGACTACTCTATGCTCAGTGTAAGATTTACATATTCACATACGTCCCACCTTTGTTGGTAGAATCATTCACATTTTATTGTGTTGGAAGGGATACCAGCTACATGTTTATCCTGTCAGTGTTGAGTAGTGTCTCCTCTTATGTCAGTTAAAAGTTAAGATAACACAGATGATGAGGAAGGATGTTAAGCGGAAACCTTAGGAAGACTGAATATACTGTCTTAATTCTGACATGCTACAGTGGTTTGAATGAGAACTGATCCCACAGGCTAAACAGTTGTTCCCCATCTGGTGGTGTTGTTTGGAGAGGTCATGAAACCTTGAAAAGGAGGAGCCTTGTTGGAGGAAGTACATCATAGGGGGCTGGCTTCCTGTTCTTGCTCTCTACTTCCTGTGTGGATGAAATGCAATTAGCCCGCTTCCTGCTCAGTGGTTAAGCCTTACCTACCTCCTGCTTTGCACTTTTTGCTCTGATGGGCTCTTCCCCTTCAGAACTGTAAGCCAAAGTAAATCTCTCCTTCCCTGAATTGCTTTTGGTTGTGGTAGTTCATTGCAGCAACGGGAAAGTACACACATATTAGATGGTGCCTTTTCTGCCAACACTTAGTTCATTGTCCCCAACACCTGGCCTGGGCACATGTCCCACTGAGCACTGGGGGCCAGGAGGCCATTCTTGGATGGATTCCCAGCACAAACACAATCTCCAGTAGAGATGCCCACTTATCAGTGATTGGAAGTGCTGGTTGCCAATGCTGTCATATACTTCAACTAAATATTCTGATCCATAATTTCAACAACAAAGCTTTTTGAAGTATGAGTTTAATGTGAGACAAAATAAGCCCAATTGGCATAAGAAAATTGTGTATGATTAGGGAGTGATGTGATATTTGTCAAATATCAGGGAAAAATCAGAAAATTGTAGAAAGATAAACACATTGTTTCAAAAGAACATCTAAAATCTAGCTTTTTGTCAAAGGAAAAAAAAAAGTTATTTTATTGAAAATAGCTATTTTTGCTAATGTTTTGATTCCTGCAGCTCCAATTTTTATTTTATTAATAGTGTCATTAGCAATCATAATAAATTGTTTTTCTTATATTATAAAATGTCTATTCAAGAATTCTGGTATCATCCATCTTTTTCAGTCACAAGGGCAGTAGGAACTTTCTGTGGATGTTTCTGTTACAGATTCCCAGTTGGGTATGCTTTCAGCTTTGCTCCATCCCTTGAATGTCTTGCCTGTCTTTAGGCAAAGACATACAGTCCCTACAACATGGCAAACGAAACAATGGAGAATTCTTTTTATTTTTTTCTTCCGTAGTAAGGAGACAGAAAAGCCGGTACTGAAAGGGAGAATGTCAGAGCTGTAACACAATGCCACCCTCACATGAATATCCTGCCTCTCAGCTCTGTGATTCCTAGTGAGTCTACCCAGCAGGACACAGGGAGAAAGAGCCTTACCTCTCTTCTCTTCCTCTTGTTCCTGAATCTAGTTATGCAAATGCTTAGACTTCTGTGTTTCCTAAAGAAGACAAAGACAAGAGATGGACCACTTGTGGAAGCAAATGCTTCCCTCTTAAAACAGCACAGAAGGACAAAAGAAAACAAAACGTTATTTACATAATGATATCAGCTTTCTCTCAATGTAACCTGTGAGGTTAAAAGCCTTACCACTTAAGAGTATTTGAAATGGAGATCTGCAGCCAGCGGGAGAAGAGGGGAAAAGAGACGTTAGATGTGAGAGGGGAAAGGACAAGAGAGACCTAGAGGAATACCACAGAAAAAGATGAAATAATGGCCTCTGGAGGTGCTTTCTTTGGTTTGTCTATTGGTCAAGTTCCAGTGGAGTGAGATTAGCTTAGTAACAATTTAAGGACTTCTGTTCTGCTAGCACTGGCTCTTGAGGACATGAAATTGGTCAGGAAACCCTGAGCTACCCTGGTCAGACCCAGTTCTGTGCTAGACACTGAGGGGACGTGTGCAGGTTAGTCAATTTCACATAAACTAGAGACACATGGGGAGACGGAACCACGGTTGAGGAATTTTCTCCACTGAATTGACCTTGGCCATGTCTATGAGGCATTTTCTTAACTGATAATTGATGTAGGTGAGTCTTGTCCACTGTGGGTGATTGCACCCCTGGGCAGGTAATCCTGGGTGTATTAGAAAGCAGACTGAGTACAGACCAGGGGGCAAGCCAGTAAGGAGCATTTCTTTGTGATCTGGGCTTCAGTTCCTACCAGGTTCCTACCCTGAGTTCCTGCCCTGCCAGTCTTCCATCAATGTGATCTGTAATTAGGACATTTAAGCCAAATAAACCCTTTCCTACCTGACTTACTTTTGGTCAGAGTGTTCCACCACAGCAATAGAAAGTAACAAGGAAAACACCAGAATCAAAAGCAACTAGGAGTGGTGGTGGTGTATTTCATTTTGCAACTCCTGATCACAGTCTATCACTGAAGGAAGCTAAAGCAGGAACTGAAGTAGAAACCACGGAGAAATGCTGCTTACTGGCTTGCTTTGCACAGTGTTCTAGCTTGCTTTTAATTGCTGTGACGAAACACTCTGTCCAACTTGGGAGGACTTTATTCGGCTTACATCCCTCAGGTCACAGTTCATCACTTAGAGAGCCCAAGTAGTAGTAACTCAGTGTATGAATCTGGGGGAAGGAGCACAGACCATGGAGGAATGCTGCTTACTGGCTTGCTCTCCTGGCCCATGCTCAGCTTGCTTTCTTAAACAAACAGAGAACCACTTGCCCAGGGATGGGACCCCCACAGTGGACTGGGCCCTCCCACATCACTCAACAATCAAGAAAATGCCCAACAGACATGGCCAAGGCCATTCCAACGGAGGCAATTCCCCAGCCGAGGCCCCTATACCCAGGTGTGCCCAGTTGACAACAAAAGCTACCCAGCACACATAGCTTGCTTAGCTGCTCCCTGCCCGCCCCTGTGTATGTATGTATGTGTGTGTGTGTGTGTGTGTGTGTGTGTGTGTGTGCATGTGTGTGTTACTGAATGGCTACAAAGGGGTTAAAGAGCATGAGTGCTCATCTTTGTGGGGTCCAATGAGAAGTTGTACCCATCTCCAGTTTTGCTCTCTCTTTCACCTGTGCCTGCTTTGAAGATGTAATCACTCAGCCTTTGGCTCTGGCTGCTTACTGCCATGCCTCCCCTCCATGATGGACTCATCTCTCTGGAACTGTAAACCCAATAAAGCCTTCTTTCTATAAGTCACCTTGGTCATGATGATTTATCAGAAAAGTAACTACCTCATGAGAGAACAGCTGATCTCAATACTGGCTTTGAGCTGGAGCCTTTGGAGGCAGGGTGTCCTCACAGGTCATCTAAGCAGCTCTTTAACCATGTTCTCAAGCCATTTCATCTCCTGTGTCCTCAACTTGACATTTCCACCATGGCCACCTTGCTGCATCTTGAACACTGATCTTTTGCCATCTTTTAATTGGAAGCATGAGCGCCTTGCCTTCTGGGGGTGAGACCCAAATACTCTTCACACAAAGGCTCAAGTGACTTCACTGGGAGAGATTAACCAAAAATGGTTTTGATTCTGACCAGTTGACCGGTAGACTCAGAATGTCTATGGATGGAGCCTAGAAAAGAACCATTTTTAAATAACTTCTGTGGGAACTGTCATGTTGTTCAAGTATGGAAATGTGAGCTATCAATTTTTCACTAAAAGTGAAAACACAGAGCTTCTAGAAGTTTGATGGAAATGTATTCCATCTGGCCTTACCACAGAGCAGAGCCCCATGAGCTACACTGACATCATGCAAAAGTCAAATGTGCATCTGTGTCCAAGGATAGAGGGTTGAATTCTTGAATTTAGGTTCCCAAGAGGAACATCTCAATCCCCTGCTCATATAATAGGTGTAGAGTAAATATTTGTGAAAGAATGGAAGACTAGGGAATGTGAGGAACATGGGAGAACCCAGGAAAACAACTCCCAGGGCCCATTCCCAGTGACCTCACTGGAAGATCCGGAGTGGTGTGGACCTAAAGTGTCCAAATTGGCTTACTTTGTGCATCCATGCATCCAGTTCTCCGCAGCATAGTCCTTGGGGAAGCAATGTCACCACATCTGCTATCATCATTGGGGGGGTGGGGGGGAACAGCTTACTCTGGTGGCCTGTTTGGTCTTTGGTTTGCACTGGTAAATACTTGGCTAGAACATCCTGGTTCTCTCAGGCATGGGACCCTTGAGCATTGCAGACCTCACTTCCTCCCTGTTCCTTTCTGTTCTCAGCCATTTTTCTGCTCATGAGCACTTTAGATTCCAAAGTCATTCAGTCTTCTTCCACCCCTCCAGCTTCTGTCATTAGCTGACCCACCAGCCGCATCACTGGAGGGGAGGCAACTGCAGGCCACCTCCCTCTACCCAGAACTATCTTAAATGAAAGACGGACACATGTTGGTGGCTGAATTGCAGGGAGCAAGTGTAGGGAGAGAAGGCACATGTGTGTGGGCATGCAGAGGAAACAGGAATACCCCAGAGCCTTTCTTGAGAAGACGATAGGGAAGAAGGCTTAGTGTGTGCAGCCTTAGGTGGCTCTTCACCTCCCAGGGTGGTCCTCTTCCGTCCTATTTCATATGCACACACATACATATGGATAGTCACATATACAGAGTGTAAAAATACAGATATATGTATACACTCTGTCCTTATCAAAAGCACCATCACAACCCCCCCCCCCATTTAAATCATACCCACCAACAGTAAAACCAGAGCCATGTGCATTATTTACGGGTGAAAATTTCCAAGTGAATAGTAAATTTGTTTTGCCTTACAGCTTGTTTGACAGTGTAACTGATTGGATTCCTCTCCAACACACAGCATGACCTTTATGTTTCTGGTGTTTGGAAGAGGTATTAGCCTTACTTCATTGCCTTGTGGATTGGTTCTATGTGGTTACCTTTCATGGAGTGTAATTTGCCCTTTAGTACACACACTAACCTGTGTTTTATTGCTCTGTGTATAATGGCGTTCCACCGTGTTTATTTGTTAAACATACTAAATCATTGCACGTATTTTTTGCCCAGTCTTTGAACTGCCTTCTTACACAGTGTGATCTTTCATTCACCTGTCCAAAATACACGTGTACAACACCCATCAGGAGAAAGCAAAACTGCTGTATCTCATCCTCATTAAAATGAGGACAAATAGAATCTTCCCAAGAAGCTTACTGGCCTTTGGGAGAAGGAAGTCCCTCAAACAAGACCTACACCAGGTGACAGGTGAGCAAAGTGGTGGGCAACATCCTGGCCGGCAAGAAGAGTACGCAACCATGTTTCTGGGCATGTGTGGAGCAAGGTCCACGTGGAAGACGCAGTAGTAACAAAAGCAGGAAGTAGCAAGGGATCTTGTGTCCTCATCTGCTCACCTGTCATAAGGAGGGACTCACTGCCTAATCAGAGGGCTAAGAGGAAGCTCTGTAAGGAGGTGACCAAGAGCATACTTGGGGACTAAGGCAGATCATTCCTCAGAGTCCCCCAGCCTCTTCTTGGATGGGTGACCTGGACCAGGTCTTTAACCTGTCTGACTCAGGTTTCCTGTCTGAATTGGGGATACCTGAAATACTACCTACCCCGAGTTATTAATGATGAACACAGAACATTAGTATTTACAACAATTAAAGCAGTCCCTGGCCCAAACTGAGCCAATTAGGTCTCAGCTCTTTTTACAAGAGACTACCAAATTTGTAAACTTTCTGGTCTCTATTCATCCTAGAGACAGTTTTGACAAAATGTCAAACAGTACTGTAGAACTGGGAGCTCAGAGATGACCCCTTAGTCCCAATCTGAAACTTGCCTATGGCCTAGCAGCAGGTGCTGTACCACATCCAGCACATATTGAGGAAGAAAGGAGAGATGGTAGAGTTGGGAGACAGTTCTACCTATAAAGCACTTGCCACACAAGCAGAAGGACCTGAATTTTATATTTGGGACATATGGGGGTCCCTGGGCACCATGGGACGAAGTAACAATCATAGCTCAGGGAGGACAAACACAAACAAATCCTTTGAGCTGGCTGGCCAGCCATCCAGTCTAGCTGAATCTGACAGAACTCCAGGGATTCTGTCTCAAAAAACAAGGTAGATGGCTCCTGGGAACACACCCAAGTTTGACCTCTGGTCTCCACAGGCATGTACACACACATGCCCATGTACTCCAGTGAGCACACACACAAACATGCACAGGTACATACCCCCCCACACAAACACACACAAAGTTGTGTTGAGATTGTAACAGGAGGCTCTGACTTACAAGGACAAGCAAGATTAGTTAAGTAAAGAAATGGATTTGGAAGATCTGCGAATGTGTGATGACAGATAGACGAAAGTTTCAAGGAGCCCACTGGCCACCATCAATGCTGGCCACTGTTAGTGTTGCTGCTGAGGTCGGGGGAATGGGTTAGGACTTGATTCTGGAGGTCGCCCAGGGCTAGAATGAGGAGGCATCTTGTTCTAATGCTGAACAATGAGAGAGACAGAGAAGTGGAGATGAGAATTACAGATAATACTGCAGATATTTCATAACTCTTACTGTGTTTTCTAGTAACCCCTGAAGACAAAACTCTGCTAAAAATATCAAATAGAAGCTTGGGGCCAAAGCCATTTAGATAATTAAGATTAAACTTCTCTTTGGCATAAATGTAGCCAGAGTCATAAATGTAGCCCAAGTCATGGCTTTTGACTTTCTTGCCCACGTTCCAGAGGACCCAGTAGAAGGGTGCTTGTGATTAACGTGGCTTGGAAAAATAGACACTTGGAATTAAATAAATGTGACATACACACCACAAGTAAGTGACAATTTAGAAAATCAAAAGAACGCCTTGAGTATATAGTACCTTGATAGTTTTCTAAATATGTAATAGTTTTCTAAAAATGTAAAATTCTACATTATCAGAAATATTTGCTTAAATATAAAATAGAAAACATGCAGAAATTGGTAGTATGTATAATATACATTTTTCTATTTGGCTTCCCAAAATATTTAATTTCTTCATTGCAATGCTTGATATTTAAATTTTTCATTTTGGTGGATCACAAATACCCCCATGCACAATATCCATTCCTCATTCATGGTCATCCCTGACACAGCACCTGAAATACCAATTTCTCACTATGGAAAAATCAGTTCTCAGAGCATCAAATGGATGGCCTATGCTTCTATCAGATTTCTCCATTTCCCAAATCACCCCACTCCCTATTGTCATCGGTGCCTCACTACCTGTGTTCACTCACTAGGGTGACAACCTCAGAACAGCAGACAGCATATTAGTCACAACATGGATCAGAACCCCCAGAAGAGCCAGTTCCTTCTTATCCTGGGGCAGGGAGAGCATCTTTTCCAGCCTCTCCCCAGCTTCTAGTCATCTTTGTATTTCTTCACTTGAAGAAGCATCATTCTGGTCACCCTCTGTGGACATGGCTATGGCTCCAAATTTCCTTTTTTTATTATAACAAAATATCAAACTGAAAATCTGATGTTAATTAACTTTGTCTATTATGATCTTGTCTCCAAACAGTGACACATTATGAGACACAGAGCTTTGGAACTTCTTAGGAGTCATACTTTGATCTCCAAAATTCAACTATAAATAACCACGTTTCATAATTTTATAGGTTGACAGTATTGAATCTTTGACAAAGCTAGGCATGAACAGATCAATTATGGCAAAACTATTTTAAAGTTAAGGCTGATAAATTGAACTAGGAATTAATGATTCCCAGAGCAAGGTGCGTGGTTGAGTTTGTGGTGAATCCATGAATGAAGGATGTAAGTTGAACTACACTATAGCAAGTGTGAGAAGACCCACATTAAGGATGAAGAGCATTACATAAATCATCATAGGCTCTGCATACTTAGCTAGAATCTCTGTTTTTCCACAGAAAATGAACCGGACTGAGACATCAAAGAGATGGGAAGACGCATGGATTAGGAGAGACAAGCTGTGAACGTAGAGAAGGCTGTCCTGAGATAGAAAAAGTGCCACTTAGTGGAAAAACCAGAGACTTCTTCTCATAGACTATGACACTAGGACATGGGCCAGGGGTGCTCTGTATGGACAAAGACCCTTGGCTCAAAGCAGACTTTAGTGAAAGGGCAAAACTCTGAGATCAGATGAGCAAGATATAATCCCTGGTTACTGAGCTAAGCTGGATCCCAGGTGGCAGATGGTAGGGGTCCAGGGAAGAGTGACATAGGCTCAGGTCTGAGTGAATTAACAACTTCTGAGAGCGGAAAGTGTGAAAAAAGCAAATGAAGAACAAATAAGAAGACAAAATTCCCCAGGAAATGCAGAGCTGAAGCAGTGGGATGACACAACAGGGTGTGATGACCCTTAGGTTAACTGGGAATGAAGGGACCCTGAACCGGCCATCGGAGCATGCTCACAGGCCAGTGGACCGAGCACGGAAGCTAGAGAAGGAGTGCCATGGGTGTGCGCCCCACCTCTGCTCTCTAGATGAATGCAATGTCCTTCCTGGTGTCTCTGGGAAGGTCTGGAGATAACTAGTGGCAAATACACACTCATACAAAGGACATGCAATCGGGTGCTGAGGACAGACTTAACACACTGCTGGTTTCCTTCTTCCTACTCATTCCGAAAATCTTAGCCTAAGACAGATACTCATATATAGCCTGATTTAGAAAATGTGTACTTATGAACACAAACTGAATTACAGGACAAAGCAAAGCAATGGTTTTTGAGTCATCTTAACAACTGAAGTAGCTAGTAAGATCACAGTAAATGAAAAGGCAGATTCATAATGAGGTGACTGTTTATGTCCTGGGATGAAGGGGTGAATGAGCAGGTAGATGTACTAAATCTAACTGGCTTGATCTCAGCATTCTGGGTGTGGGAGTCTCTGAATTTTGGCCCACTCAGACCGAAGGTAACGTAGTTTTTCTGTCAGGAAAGACAGAGACAAATCACACAGGTGTGGGAGATGTACTCACACAATTTGAACGAGATTAACCAGAATTTTCCTAATCCCCTTCTCTCAGAATTTATGCATGTTTCATGAAGTGTTCAATATCTGTCCACATGGAAATCTCCAAATAAACACAACCGCTTTTCATGTGATGCTCCTGAAGGTTCATGCGCATGAGTTTTTATTTTGTCGATTGTCCCTTAAGACCTCCGTTCCTGGAACATGTTCTCCCTTGTTGAGCAGTGGTGTTGTTTTTTAAATATCTAAGAGAGTGGGCTCAGACGCTAGTGGTCAGTGCCCAGAGACGTCTGGGTTTTGTTGTGTTTGTAGTAGATTTGCATACTCAATGAAAATTAATCCTTTCAAGAAATAGTTCCAGTGTACAAGACCTATTTGAGTAAACATCAGAAATGTTAACTTTGCCTGATAAAGGGCAGCCATGTCCAGTCTCTTGGAGGAATATTCTATAAAGCTGAAAAGTTTATTCAAATTGAGAAGGGAAAGTTGAAAAGGTAAACCGTAAAAATAAACAAACAGATTTTTGCTTTCCAGAGACGTGACTGCTCCTCTAAGTGCAGTGTTGTGTTTGACACTTCGCCTTGCTGTGACTAAATGCCTGACAAGAAGCCCCAAAGAGAGGAAAGGGTTCTTCTGGTTTGCAGTTCCTTTGTGGGAGAGGAAGGCGTGACATCAGGAGATAGCTGGTCACACTGTTTCCACACTCAGGAGACAGAGATGCATGCTTATACATGGCTTATGATCTCCTTGTATGCAGCCAGGGACCCCCGACTGTGGAATGGTGCTGTCCGTCCGTAGTTCGAATGCATGTGTTTTGCTCTGGTAACCTAACCTAGAAATCCCTTCACAGAGACAGCCAGGATTTTGTTTCTAGGTGATTCTAGACCCGAACCTGTCAAGTTGACAGTCAATACTGATCATCATAAGAATGGTGTTAATTTCTCATCACTGTACAAATACCAATGGCAAATAATGTAAAAGGACTTGGTCCAGCTTCAGAGGTTTCAGCCCCTGGTCTCAGAATCTATGGTGAGGAAATACATCATGATAGAGAGAACCACATGGTAAATACTTTCAACTTGCCAAGATGTAAGTTCTGTCCTCACCATTTAACGTGGCTTTGCAGAACAGCCACAGATATCACTTACATGGTCATGGCAGAATGTGGCCTTGGTTCATGTAATTATTGGAGTTCTCTAGAGGAGCAAAACAGACCAAATGAGTATGAGAATGTATTGAAAGGAAGCTTATTTTAAGATTTATTTTTTATTTTTTCCAATTTGTATATGTGTGTGTGTGTGTGTGTGTGTGTGTGTGTGTGTGTTTGCCACATATGTGTACATTGCCACAGAAGCCAGAAGAGGGCGTTGGATCCTCTGGAGCTGGAGTGACTCTTGCCAACCACTCCATACGGGGCTGGGAACTGGTCTCGGGCTCTCTGGAAGAGCAGTACACTCTCTTAACTGCTGAGCCATATCTTCAGTCTCTAAAAGGGACATGTTACAGTGACTTCTGTGATGGGCCAGGGTAGTCCAACATTGTCTTCACACTGGAGAGGCTGAGAAACTGGCAGCTCTTCAGTCTGTAAGGCTGGATGCCTCAGAAGTCCCAACCCAGATCCCCAACCCAGACCAACCACCTGGAGGATTTTAAGGGCACCACTGGTCTTCTCTCTGTTTGAAGGCTGAAGAAGCTGGGTTCTGAGCTTATGGAGGGATGATGTCACGGGGGGCACCAGTTAACAGAGGCACTGCTTACGGGGAGGTGAAGGCAAGCTGGCATAAAGAAACAGTCTTTTCTTTCCAGTCTACTTGTAGTTAGACTGCTGTCAGAACATTCCTGCCACTCAGGGAGAGAGGCTTCTCCTCTCAGTCGGTACTTCCAGGAAATGACATCACAGATCTCGTAGAGATGTGTCTCTTAGTTGTTTTCAGACCTAGTCAAGTTGACAAGATTAACCAACAGAGACATTTTCTGGCACCTGAGAAGTCATTTTCCATTTCTAGATATAGTTTCCAAAACATATTACCCACATTTCTTGCAAAGAAATAATTTTAAGTGCCAGGGGTGGGAGGAGGGATCTATGGATTTTCATTATTTTTTAATAGTAAGTTGTTGATATCTACATGTTCATTGAGAAATCCACAAAGCATGAATTGAGAAGATGACGTAAAAATAAGATAACCACCTGCGAACAAATAGTTTCCTGAGAGAAACTGATGAAAAATGATTTAATAAATTTGAGGATCTGATTCAATACTTTGTGGTTGCCATGTTTTTAGCATGTAGATATCATATAAGTTTATTTCATTGTATTTAAAAAAAGATTTACTTTATTTTTACTTATGTGTCTATGTGTATGCGACATGCATGTTGGTGCACACAGAGGCCAGAAGAAGATGTTAGATGCCCTGGGGCTCAAGTAACAGGTGGATGTGAACTACCAAACCTGGATGACAGGAACTGAAACTGAACTCGCGTCCTCTACCAGAGCATGGCAGGCTCTTAACTTCTGAGCCCCATCTCTCTAACCCCTATTTCAGCACTTTAATTGTGTTTTTTGTGGCGCGGGGGGGAGATATATGAACATGAATGCAGGTCCCTGAAGAGATCAGAGGACCTAGAGTCCCTTGGAACTGAAGTTAGATGCTGTGAACCAAACTCAGGTCCTCAGAAATAAACAGTACTTGCTCTTAACCACTGAGTTATCTCTCCAGGCCTTGTTTCATTTTCTTTAAATTGATGAAAAGCATGTCTCCCAGTGATGCCCAGGAAGAACTCAGTTTAGTACTAAGTAAATGATGATTAGTGTTAAAACCCATATGCAAATTTAGTAAATATTTGAGTTATAAATTTGTCCTATATTTTCGACCTATTACTATCTTCATCAGTTATTCTTCAAACTAACTAGAAAATGTTGGATTTATTAAATATAAAGTATTTATTTTATTTTGAATTCTTGCACTTTGCATACAATATAATTTGATGGTACATAGGTGCCTTTCAGTATTCATACATCCCCTTACTGCCCCGACCCTGTTTAATGTAATACACACACATATATATATATATATATCATAAGGACTATAGAGTCTAACTTATGTCCCTAATTGTCCTTCAGTATAGGTCTGTTCACTGGAGCTTGGTTAACCTATCAAGATTTACATCCTTTAGGGAGACTGTCTCCCTCCCAGCAGCCATAGGTTGACAATAGTACCTCAGGTAAGGTTGGGGTTTCTTATTTACTTCTTCACATCTATGCTGGGATTTCCTCTGGTTTGAGCTTGCATGGGACTTTCATATGCTGTCACTATTGCTTTGTTTTCATGTGAGTACGTACCCAGGTGTCTAGAAAACTCTATTTCCTTGTGGTCATCCACTCTCTCTGGCTTTTACAGTTTTTCTGTCTGGCTTTTCCAGTTTTCTGCCCCCTCTTCCACAATGATCCCTGAGCCACGGGAGGCAAAAGTTTGATATAGGTGTGTTATTCAGAAATAAGCACTGGTTTTGCTCGAGGGCAACCCTCTCTAAAGACTGTGAGCGAACAATCAGACTCAGTGCTCTGGTTTGAATGGATTTGAGCTCTTGGTTGCCAGCTGATGGCACTGTTTGGAGAGGTTACAGGACCTTTAGAGGCGAAGACTTGCTGGAGGAAATACGTTACTGGGGCAGATTTTGAGGGTCTATAGTCTGGCTCCACTTCCTGTTTGCATTCTGCCTCCTGGCTGTTGGACAGTTAAACTCCTGTAGTAATATTCTCCCCACCATCATCTACTGCAGTCCTATGGAACTGTAAGCTGAAGTAAACTCTTCCTCCTCTAGGTTGCTTTATGTCTGGGTGGTCTGTCACAGCAACAGAAACGTCACTAATACACTCACTCTGTCTTCTCCCTCCAATCACCAGCTCCTTGACAGCTCATGTGCATTGGCAGCTGTGGAATGTTTCCATGCAACAGAGTGCTCTGACTGCCCCACGACACCCTCATGCAGCAGAGTGGCTTCCTGAGCTGCATGTGGAAATTTATCCTAACTTTGAACAATTAAATATTCCAGGCTTATTTGCAAACACAAACACCTGAATTTAGAGAGTTGAACTTCCTGGGCATTTTTAAATGTCCATCTCATGCTGCTCCAGAAAAAAAAAATGAATTATGTTTTCCCACAGAACTGTCACAATGTTTCCAGGGTCAGTGGCTTGTGCGTTAATGGGGAAAATGGGATCTGGGATTTATGGATCAGTGTGGGAGGCATCACCTCTAGGCCTATCCTCTTGCACATGTGTTTCCTGCTGGGAGAGTGCAAAGGAAAAGAGGAGCAGAAGGAACCGGAAGTTCATTCAGGTCCTCTTTTCTCTTTGTATGCATGTGTGCTCTGGTGTGTGTGTGTGTGTGTGTGTGTGTGTGTGTGTGTATTCATGTATGTGTATATTCTTATGTATGTGTTTGTGTGTATGTAAGGGAGAGAGAGTTAGAGGACACATGATGTACTCTATTTTAAGCCAAATCTCTTCCTTCTATTCACACAGTCAGGAGTAGGCAACACACCTGACTATATGCCTTGGGTCAACTATTCGATCTTAAGGAGGAAGTCAAGCCATAGACAACAGAAGGAAGAATGAGAGGCCATGCTGCACTGGTGAGATAGCTCACCAGGGAATAAAGCAGTGTAGCACAAGTGTGAGCACAAGAGTTTGAACTCCCAAACTGTGTACACCAAGACTCTTGTCTGCTTCTTCTGAAACAAACTTGGTTCCCCAGCTAGAGAGGCAAACTTCTCATCCACCTGGACTGTGGCCAACAAAGCTCATCAGACACTTAGAAAGATACCAGAAAGTCCTGGAGTTTAGCCAAAACCAGAAGAACCTCCCAGATGAGCCCTGACTAAAATAACAGGTACCTAAATGCTTATTGTGTGTTTTAGTTTGCTTTCTTTTGTTGTAATAAAGTGCCTGAAGTTGGGTAATCTATAAAGAAAAGAGTGTTATGCATCTCAAGTTCCAAAGGCTTATTGAGAACATAAAGTAAGCAAGTTGGGCTCTGGCAGGGACCTCTGGCTCCGTTTCAAAGTGAATGCCACCATGACAAGAGTGACTACCAGAAGGGAGGTCACATGGAGATCCAGAAAGCTACTGAAGAGTCAAATTTTCTCCTCTAGTGACTAAGCAGAATCCACTGGGAACTATAGTAATTCCTTAGCAGTATGACTAGTGTCCTGATCATCTTCCATTAGGACACACCCTTTATTCACCATCTCCTCAATGTGGCTACATGGGGAACAGGCTTCCAACACATAAGCTTTTGCTGGAGAACTATATCTCAATCACAGAATTTTGCTAAGCCATCAAGGTTGTTTTTTTTTTGTAAATATTTACTGTGGATAGGAAACAAGCACAAGCACCAACCTCTGTGAGCATCTTAGACCCTTGCACCTAGATCAACTTAAAATGTTGTCGGCAACCTTATTCTACAAATGAGGAGAGACAGAAGGAAAGTTAGCTATTCCAGATCGCTTACCCTATTAGTGACCTGGATTTGAACCTAGGTTGGACTGACTATGAATCTATGGTTTATGCATTTCTTTCACATTATCTTCTTCTATGTTTCTGTTCATGGAGATGAGGCAGTATGCATACCACAACACAGGAGTGGATTTCTAATATGAATTCCAGAAGGCAAATGAAGTTCTGTTGGACAAGTCTAAGGTCCTGGACACATTATATAACAAAATGGAACACCACGCCAGAAATCCTGTGCCAGCAAGATTGGAATGACCAGAGCTTCACAGCCAGTGGAAAATGCCTTTGAGACCCAGTCACGTTCACAGTTTTAACCCCCACTTGATCACTATAAATCTAGCAACTTTCCCCTCAAGTGAAAGAATTATCAGACATTTCACTTATGCCCTGAACAAAATCTGATCATATCTAAACTGAAATGCAAAATCTGCCAACCAAAGTGTGGGCTATCACCTGGTTGAGCTCTTGATCAACAAAGGTTGAACTGAATTAACACATACCTGAGTCCTAGGAGTCATCCACTGTAGTCCAGTTCTTGACTATGACAGATAAGAGAGCTGCCTTGAACTGTCACTCACAGTGGTGTGAAACAAGCCATGTGGTCTGAACTCTGAGCGTGTACACACTGAAGCTGGTTTAAACCTTTTGTTAAATTTGCTGGAGTAACACATCCTGAACAAGTGTATTATCTCCATCTCTGACAGCCAAAAAATTGGCTTTTTCTTGGAAAGTCTCCTTTTGTCCAGTGCATTGACTTCACAGCTTTGTCAATAATATGTTGTGTAATTCAGGCATCATGGTGCATGCCTTTAATCCCAGCACTCTGGAGGCGGAGAGGCAGGTGGATCTCTGCGAGACTGAGGCCAGCCTGGTCTACATAATGAGTTCCACACCAGCTGGGGATACAGGCACACCTGTCTCGCAAAAATTGTGTGTATGTTGATTTCTGGGTCCCCTACATCTATGATGTTAATTAGATATCATTTTGTTCAGTATAGAATTGTTTTATAGAACTTAAATCTGATGTAGTCTACCAACTTAACTCATTTTTTTTTCCAAACTGTTGGTGCCATTCCTTCTGAATTCCAATCTGAGTGAGTTGTTTGTTAACACTTATACGAAAATAGAGCAGGGGAATAACTACAGCAATTACTAAGGCAGCAAGACCCTCTGTTTCCTCACCAATTGTGTGGTAGATCCGGAGGGCGCCTGGCTAGCTGGTGCAAGCAGGCGCTGTCCTGGCTAGCTATGTGTCTCACCTTCCTGATTTCTGCACTTCGCTCTATGACCTCACACTCACTGCCAATCTGTGCTCAGCTCACTGCCAGAGGGGACCTTCCATAGTCAGTCAGAGCTCTTCTCTGCAGCTAGTTCCTGTCTAAGTCATCCCTGAGAACCTCTGCCTCACAGGACACCCCAGATTCTGACCACAACTTGGAGAACCTGCCGCCTTCCACCTGAATTCTTCTTGTTACCTATGGCTCTGAGATTGCTCAAAGCAGCAGCCTGGTGAATCAAAGTTCACATGACTGTCTCCATCTCTCAGGGTCCTTGGTTTTTTCAGTACTTAGTGTTTCATTTTAAAAGCATTGCCTTATGATTGGTAACCATATTTTTTATGAGGAAATAAATCTCATTCCTGGTTCCCACCTTGTTTGGAAGCATAATTCCAAAAACAATTCTTCAGCTATTCAACATTCAATAACTAATGCCCAATATTTCTGCACTATCCTAACGTGCTTTTTCTATAGCAGTCACATGTAAACAAAGACAATCACGTGGCCTGTTCTAGATGCTTATCCACCATGCTATTGGCCAGAGGTCCAAAACCCATGCAGAAAATGATAGAGAGAAGAGGAGTTTCGAAATAGCTGGTTCTTGTGATCTGAGACACATATTAGGCATATGAACTATTTTCAGTACATGTGCAAGCAAATCTGTGGCCCATAGAAAAAAATCATTAATGAATTGAAAACATAATTTTGAAAAACAAAATTTAATCACTCTGTGATGGTTAATCTCAACTGTCAACTTGATGAGATCTAGAATCTCCTGGGAAATGAGCCTCTAGGCCTGCTTGTGGGGATTGTTTTGATTACATTAACTGAAGAGGAACAAATCCACTCACTGCACTGTAGAAGGAGGGAAGTGTATAGAACACCAGTAATCATCTCCCTGCTTCTTGACAGCAGGTGCAGTGCCTGCAGCTCCTCCCCCATGTCTCCCACCATGAAGGACTGTACTCACAACTGTGAGTCCAGATAAACCCTTTCTCCTGGAAGTTGCTTTGGTCAGGAAATTTTATCACAGCAACCTGAAAAGTACCTGAAGCACACACCAGGTATGCCCATTGTTTTAAAATTTTCCTTAAAGTAGTATCATTGGCTAATTCACATTTGTCAAGGCAGACTAAAGGGTCACTGAACATTCTAGGTATAGGCAGCCATACATGTTAACAATGGGGAAGGAGGTTTATGAAAAATGCTCTATAACGTTATTAGATCCTGTTGTGGGCATCAAAGACAGCCATTATACAAGCCAAGGTGTTTCCCACATCTTTGTCATTAGGCAATATTATACATGTGACCGGTTGTTGAGCCAAACACCATTGGGCAGAGCATTCTAGGAGAGGCAAGTGCAGGTGTGTGTGTGTGTGTGTGTATGTGTGTGTGTGCAGGCACACTCTTCCACAGTTTAGACTGCCTTCCAATCCAGTTGTGTATTGAGCCAGTGCAGACTTTGAGTGGGAATGCTTCTCGGTGCTTTCTCTGCTCCTGGTCATGTGATCTAATCTATTAGACCATTTTGTTGTTTTTGGACAGAATCTTGTTCTGTGTCTCTGACTGACCTCGAACTTGTAGTAATTTTCTTGTCTCAGTCTCCCACACCTTAGAATTACAGGTGTGACCCACCATGCCAGATTTTATTGGTCCATTTTTTTTACATGAAACCTGAGACATCACTGAGGTGATTTCCAGCCCCTGCAGAGTGAGTACAAGCCTTAGATTAATAGGAGCCTGCTGGGCTTCAGACGGCTTCTTCTAGCACTTCAACTGGAACACTCCCAGAGTTTTCTTGTGTTTTGGTTTTAAATGTACAGATTTTCCTGAAAACGTTGAATCAAAAGTGAAAGTTTTCCTAAAATAAAAAAGATATTTTAATACCCAGACCATGGAGTGTCCCTAAGCCTTTGCAACTGTTAAGTCTCATTAATTACACATAGCTTGAGCCTTTGGTCTCTGTGACAGGAATGCTTGGAAAAATAAAAGAATGAAAGAAGAGAATTAGAAGTCCTTCTGATTTGTAGATGTATTAATTTCATGTATTCTGCAAGGGATAATCAAGAAAGTAGATTGTGTCAAAAAATAGCAAGTTCAAGTCCATGATCTTATAATGTGTGTCTGAATGTGTGAGAGTCTACAGGTACTTGCACATTGCATATTTCTGGCATTCCCTGCTTTTCTAACCTGGATATTCTCTCTCTCTCTCTCTCTTTCTCTCTCTCTCTCTCTCTCTCTCTCTCTCTCTCTCTCTCTCTCTCTCATCTTTGCCCTCTTTCTCAGTCTCTCTCTTCCACCTCTTCCTTCCTCTATATTTCTTTCACTATGTCTGCTGATTTCATCTCTAAATTAAAGTCCAATTTGGTGCTGTTAAGTCAAAAAAGGAAAAGAAAAATACATTTAAGACATAAATGTCAAGATTCTGCCTGGAAATCATCAGAACGAGGCTCTGATTTTACCCAGACACTCCCCTCCCCCACGGTCACAGAGCATAATGCTCATAAATGCGCATTCATATTCGCCACTTGGGAAACACTGGGTTGCTCAGGTACCCACTGGGCGTTTCTTTGCCTTTGATAGATGTTATATGGAGTTCATATTTAAAGAGAGAAAATAAAAGGTTCTGAATTCTGAACAGAAGATGTTGGGCTTTTTAAATGTCCCCCTCACAACAGAGCTTCTTACAGAGGAGTCGAATGATATCCTGATCCAACAAAGGAAACTTTCTGTGACTCACTTCAAATGAAGGTCAGGGTTTTATTTATATTCATATTCAATTCAGAAAAAAATAAAAAATCAATACAGATACGAAGCTGGCATGAGTTGTCTGCCTGGCTTGGCGTTTTTAAACATGACACAAAAACACGAGCACAAAAGGAACCCTCTGCAGAAGAATCCTGTTCCTGTGTGTCCCTGCAAACTGCACCGCATTATGAGATCATGGAATTGAACTTGGTTCTTCTATGGCTTGCCATTTTTGACAAATTCCACTGTGGAATATATGAAATTAATACTTCTACAAATCAGAAAGACTTCAAATTCTGTTGTTTTTCTTTTCCAAGCATTCCTGTCACAGAGCACCAAAGGCTCATGCTATGTGTATTTAATGAGACTTAACAGTTGCAAAGGTTCAGGGACACTCCATAGCTAGGAAAGCCACTACTGGCTGGCGGTGGAAACTTCCGGATGTATTAGTGATGGCAGAGAGGCACCAAGGCTTCTGCTAGTCTCCTGCTGGGTTGCAATGACATCTTTCAAACTACACCTGAGTGATCCATTAAACATATTGAAAATGAGAGAAAAATCCCTCATCTGGACAGCTCTCATGCCTCTGTGTATCCTCGGATTCCCACTCTTACAAAGAAATTTTAACAATGTTGTAAGATTTTCTACAAGTCTGAGGGTTTCCTTTCTCCTCCATTTTTGCTCCTAATGATATTTATTTAAATTACATGTGTTCATAGGCAAAGCCACATGTATTCATAACAGGGTATCTATAGCAGAATTTTACTGTTTTTCCTGAACTCTTATTTAAAATTTTTATTTATTTCTTAATTAACACATTTTTACACTTATATGTGATGTTTTGATACACATATTCATTGTAGAACAGTAAAAACAAGTTAATATATGCAGAACCTCATGTACTTATCATTTTGTGTTTGTGATGAAAATTTTAATGTCCCCTTTCAGCAACTTCCCCATCACTTGGTACAGCCGCTGTGTTGTACAGTGGTTCTGGGAAATTATTACTATTGTCTAGTTGAGATTTTATGTTTGAAAAATAATTTCCCAACCATTTTCTGCAGGTCCTGGCTGAGTCATATTTAAACTCATTGGATATGTATGTGTGTGTGTGTGTGTGTGTGTGTGTATGTGTGTGTATGTATATGTGTGTTATAGGTATAAAAACAGACTTAGTTTACTGACATAATAACTATTTAAAATAAACACAACCATTCTTGAGGTCACAATACACAATAAGGAGTGTCCCCCAGGGGTAGAGTGTCTCTCAGCAGCAGGGGAAATGGAAAGTCTCCTGTGGGCAAAGCCCAGCCTTCTCTTGCCCACTTTCCTCCATCCTTTCCTCTTATCCTCTGCCCAGCCCAGCCCCAAACAAAATGGAGAGTCCTCTCAGAGGCAGTTGAGGTCCACAGAGCAGTTGTGATCCATAGGGTTCTATAGTTAGTTCAAAACAGCCATCCAGGTCAAGTTCAGAGACTACACTTGGAAAGAAGAGTCAAGGTCTCTTATCCATAGTAATCACCAGTGGGATTATGAGCTAGAATCTGAGCAGCAGGGAATGACAAGAAGCCGTTTAATCTGAAGCATATATTGACATTGATCCGAGTCTGCATTGCCTGGGCTATGTTCCCAGAGCTGGGCCACGTTCTCACAGGCAGAGTGGAAGAAGGTTGAAGGGAAGTACAAGGTTAAATACCAGTATTCTGCAGCAGTATTTTAATGCAATAAATACTAAAATAAATATGTTTTAGTACATACATGCTTTATATCATTATA
The DNA here is from genome assembly GCA_035773235.1 of Eospalax fontanierii. NCBI lineage: Eukaryota > Metazoa > Chordata > Mammalia > Rodentia > Spalacidae > Eospalax > Eospalax fontanierii. Next base: position 54,945,615 of record CM069529.1, read on the forward strand.
AAATAAGCTCATTTTCTATACTATAAAAATATATAAGAGAAATTATAGAGTAGAAACTATACAACATGTAAGAAAATCTCAAATTCAGTAACTATGCTTTGTTTAAAAACTAAATGGTTAGCATTTTGGTTTAGTTACACCTACTCTTTTTATCATCATCTTTATCTCTTTATATTAAAATAAATCTTATAATTTGGATCATCCTGAACATATAGTTTACACCATAATTTTATTTATAATTTTATGAAGAATTCCTAACTTATACATTTTAATGTGCATCATTTTCTGAGACTATATTTTATTCTGCCTTTTAGTGAAAGATAATTTTTAACCATTATCCTTATGCTTGAGATCTAAATTTTCTTCTGATGACTATAATTACATACACATCTCAAGAAATATTAGTATTTCAGGCTTTACACATGAACTAGCAGACCTGCTCCACTATATATTTCCTAATTTATACTTCTGACTCTGGTAATATCCTATATTCTCTAACATGGTTGTATTTGTTGTTATTCCTGGCTATTTTATAACGTACCAAATGAAATTTGTATATTTGATGTACATGATGCTTCAGCCTATGCTTTAATTGTCAACTTGGCATAACCTAGAATCACCTGGAAAGAAAGTCTCAATTCAGAATTGTCTACATTGAGTTCACCTGTGGGCTGGCTTTGGAGAATTGACATTTAAGGTGATTGATGGGGGATGATCAGCCCACTACGGGCAGTACTATTCCCTAGGTACAGTGGCCCTGATTGTTTAGGGAAATGGATCTGAACACAAGAGGTCAGCAGCTGGGCATGAATGTATCACATTTCTCTCTACTTTTAAGTGTGGGTATGATGTGAACAGTTGTCTCAAGCTGCTGTGACTTCTCCACAATTGTGTTCTGTAGTCTGAAAATGGTGAGATAAAATAACAGCCCGTCTTTTGCTTTACTCTGGTCATTTTATCACAGCAACAGGAAGGAAATGAACACATGTGTGTACCACCTCACATGCTTCCTTTCTTCTTCATAAAACTTAACATCTTTTTCAACAACTTTAAAGCATGTAATGCATTGAGTTAAGCACATTGGCCACACTACAAAGGGCCCCGAGCTCGTTTCTCTTGTCTGACTGCTGTGCTGTGTCTGTATCTAAAATATTCCCCTAATCCTTCTCCATCATCTACTCTCTGCTTTGATCATTTTGATTATGTAGTTTATTCAGATAAGTAATTGGTTCTGATATGACCTTGCCATACATGCATATATATGATTATATTCACCTTCTGTTATCCTCTCTCTTCCCTCACCCACCTCCCTGTTTTCTTCCTTCCTCATCCCCAATAGTGCCTGTTTTATTTTCATGTCTTTTTTTCTGCATAAATTCTGCATAGGAAGGAAAAGTGTGGTATTTGTCTTTCTGAGACTGGCTTATTTTGTTTAATGTGGCATCCAGCTACGTGCAGCAAACAGCATATCTTTCTTCTTTATGGCTGAATAAAACCCCATTGCATATGTATACCACATTTAATCTATCCATTCATCCACTAAAGGAACCTAATTCTGGAACTTCGCTATTACTATTAATATAGGAATCAAGATGGACATGTAGATATCTCCATGGTAAATTGCCTTTGATTCTTTTGGGTATAAGACTAGCAGTGGTGTAGGTGGATCATGCCACAGTCCTATTCTTAATGTTTTGAGCTACTTCCATACTGTTTCCCATGGTAACTGCACTAATTTACATTCCACCAACAGTTTGTTTCCTTTCCTCCATAACCTTGCCATCATTTATTTCTAATAGTTAGCTTAAGAGCCATTTTGCATAGTGTGAGAACACATCCCAGTGTACTTTTTTGATTTGTATTTCCCTGATGGCTAATGATGCTGAACATTTTTCATGTGTTTATTGGTTATTTGTTCTTCATTTGAAAATTGTGTATTCAGTTCATTGGCCCATTTATTAATTGGATTATTTCTCTGTATTGATGATTAAGTTTCTGAGTTTTTCATATGTTGTAAATATTAATCCCCTCTTGGGTGAACACCTAGTAAAGATCTCTCATTTTTTGGGCTGTCTATCCATTCATTTTTTTTAAAGACTTTATCCTAGTCTTTACACTGTGTGTAAACGGGAGATGCAACTGCAGAGTCTGGAAGAGGCTGCCAGGCCCACGGAAATGGAATTATAAGTGGTTGGGAACTTCCGCACATAGGTACTGGGAACTGAACTCAAGTCCTCCGGAAGAACAGCAAGCACTGTTAACCACTGAGCCATCTCTCCAGCCCCTCTTCATTCTTTTGATTGCTTCTTTTGCTGTGAAAAGCCTTTTAAATTTAATGCAATTCTGTTTCTTGCTTTTGGTTTATGAGAAACTGAATCTCTCTCAGAAAACCATAGCCTATGCCTAGATCTTAAAAATCCTTTAGACTTTTCCCTAGTATTAGGAAGATTCCAATGTGGCATGATGGGCATTGATTCATTTTGAGTTGTTTTTTGTACAAGTGAAATACAGGTCTAGTATAAGTCATCCTCATGTTCATGTGCAAAGCTAGTTTTTCTAGGACCACTTGAAAAAAAATAAAGGTGCCTTTTTCCAATGTATGTTTTAGCACCTTATTAAAAATCAAGTGACTGTGTTTGTGTGGAAGTGTTTCTGTGTTTTATTCTATTTCATTGGCCCGTGTATCTATTTTTATGCTAGTTTTTTTTCCCGCTACATCATGTATCTTGAAATCAAGAATTGTGGTCCTGCTACTTTGCTGGAAGTATTTATCAATTCTAACAGCTTTCTCGTGAAGTCTTTCGGATCTCTTTGATATGGGATCATACCATCTGTATATATGACTAATATGAGTGATTCTGTTTCTGTTTGTGTCCCTGTTTGTATTTCTTTCTCTTGTCTTATGGCTTTAGCTAAAACTTTGTGTATGACTGGTGAGAGTGAAAACTTGCCTCTCTCCTGATTTTCAAGGGCCGTCTTTCAGGTTTTCTCCCAGCTAATATAATGCTGGCCATCAGTTTCTTGTATGTAACTTTTATTGTGTTCAGATATGATCTTTCTAGTCTTAATCTTTCTTCAGGGACTTTTATCTTGAAGAAATGTTGAATTTTTCCACAGCTTTTTCTCCATTTATGAAAATGCTCATGTGACTCTATTTATGTACTATTCATGCTTATTTGGCTGAATTTCTAGTATGAAACCAGCTTGACTATGTAATGTGATATTTTTAATGCACAGTTAAATTCAGTTTACAAAGATTTTATTAGTTTATTTTATATTCGTTTTATTTTATTGACAGGCTCTCCCTCTGCTGCCTGGACTGATTCCATACTGGCAATCTTCCTTCTTTATGTACTTGAGGGCTGGGATAACATGTGTGAACTACCATGCCTGGCTTTGAGGACACTGTTGAGGATTTCTGCATCTGTGTTCATTATGGAAATTGGTCTACTTTTTAAAAATTGTTGTTATTGTTGGATCTATCTCTGTCTTTTTTAAATCAGGATAATGTCAGATTTGTAGAACATATTTGTAATATTCCTTCTCCTTTTATTCTGAAGAATAACTTAAGGAGGGAGCTGGAGAGATGACTCAGAGGTTAAGAGCACTGACTACTCTTAAGAGGTCCCAGGTCTATTCCCAGCCCCCAAATTGTGGCTAACAAATGTCCGTAATTACTGTTCCTGGGAATCGAACTCATTCTTCTGGTCTCCATGAGCATTGCAGGGCACAGATGTATTACAACATGTAGGTGAAACACCACATACACATAAAATAAATATAAACTAAATTTTTTCTTAAAAAAAGAACAACTTAAGAAGCATTGGTGTTAGTTCTCTTTTAAACACCTGACAGAATTTAGCAGTGAATTTGTCCAGTTTTCTTTGTTCAGAAGCTATACTGCTCTTTTAGTCTCATTGATCATTGTTGATCTATTCAGGTGTTTTGTTACTTTTGGCCCAATTTGGCTAGGTCATATGTGTCTAGGAATAAATCTGTTTTAATTTGTTTTCTAATTGACTGAAGTATAATTTCTCAAAACATTCCTTAGTCCTCTGAATTTCATTGGTAACTATTGTAATAACACTTTAAAAATTTCTAATTATATAGGTTACAGTCTTCTCAGTCTTTAGTTTAGTACTTATATTTTTGAAACTTAAAAAGTCATTTGAATCTATGTATCTAAAAAGCAAAATCCTTTATGCCTTTATTATATTTTCTGAAATCTGTGTAAATGTTCCATTTTTATCTATTCAAATTTTTAGTCTTATTTTAAATAGAAATTAGAAATTTGTAATTTTAGAGTGATAGAAACTTTATATATTATTGAATCTAATAGATGTTATCACAATATATTCATTTGTGACTGTGGGAAAATTACTCTACCTTTACCTCAGTTTCTTTATAAAACATGTACACCTACACAAACTACAGACCCATATATACACAGATCGATACACTAACACACATAGATAGATTGATAGAGAGATAAATGATATACAGAGAGATAGATAGATAGATAGATACATACATACATACATACACTCATATACATTAGTAGGGAAAATGAAAGGGATTTTATATGGAAAATGTCACACGATAGAGCTTAATGACTTTTACAATTAAGATTATTTTTTCAAAGGTTAGGAAACTGAGGGCCAGATAGTTTCTTAAGAAAATGTCACTCAGAGCTGGGCCTGTAGTCTAGAGGCAGAGGTAGTGAGATTTCTGTGTGTTCAAGACAAGTTTGGTGCTACAGGGAGACCCTGCCTCAAAAAGAGCCCACCCTTAAAAAAAGCAATAAAAACGTTACTCAGCAGTTGATGGTTTTCTGAATAGTATTCTGATGTCTTATCGCATCCCTCTGCATAAAAACATGCAGTACTATAAACACAGTTTGTCTAAGCAGCACGGCTTAATGCTGACAGTTAATGGACTACTTATGTAACTCTATGGTTTCAAGATTTGCTTACGCAGGCTACATAGTCCTGTTGAGAAAGTAGCTTTGTTTTCTGTGTTGTGTGGTTGGATGACTGGCTGGCTTGTTATTTAATCCCTCCATTTTAGCAGACATTCAAGTGGAAATCAGGAACTAAACCTCAGCAGACAGTTAAAGATGAGAGCTGGACATACAGAGCGACCCACAGACCCAGAACGCAGAATAGTGTTGTCGAGTACATCAGTCGCTTTTCTCCTAGCTGTGACAAAAGCAACTTGAGGAAGAGTCTGTTTTGGCTCACAGTTTGAGGTCACAGTTCATCATGGAGACGGCATCATGGCAGCAGGTGCTTGGGGCAGCTGATTACACTGAATCCACAGTCAGGAAGCCGACAGAGGTGAACACTGGTGCTCAGCTCCCTTCTCCTTTTCAGTCAGTCCTGGAATCCAGTCCATTTCAAGTCTCGGTGTTCCAGACCACAAGATAAATTATGAGCACTCCAGATACATAACCATGTCCAAGCTGAGCACCAAACCTCACATTTTCCCACTATTCTGTTTTGCAGTTGATCATCAGGGAAACTCCGATGCCTGATCAGCACATCAATTCATGGACGATGTCTGTGTGTGACCAGTTCTGGCACTCCAGTAGTCTCCATCTGGTGCAAAAGAAGCTTCTTTGATGAATGGTGACTGGGATATGTGACTGTAAGTATAAGGTTACATATTTTGCACTTAGTAAGAGTTTACATTAGTCTAGGATGTGACAGCCTTGGAGATTTCTCTAAGATCTATGACCTCTTCAGTCATGTGTATTTGGCTATGATTACAGTACCGTACATGAGTTTGCTCCCATTGAGTGGGCTCTAAGAACAATTAGGTAGCCATTGATTGGCCCCAAGATAAAAGTGCCACTACTGCATCAGTATTGAATACTGTGCCAGTCATTGATGTGGTTATTTGGTCATAAAGCTGGTATTGGGACATCGACCAATCTCTGAAGCATGTCCTGTCTTCAGCAACAGGGTCTTACCTTCAAGTTCTGGGAAGCAATCAAGGATCATGGAAATAGTTTGTGTAATTTTGGGAGTCTCTCGGACCATGCAGGCCAATAACTAAAAGGAAGTTTCTCCTGTTTGGTACTGTTTCTTGTTATGCAGCCTTCAGCTATGCACATGCACTCATTGTATATAAAATTTGTTCTTAAGCTGTTAGACTCTGATTTGTTTTATTTCTTCTTGTCTGTTGGGTTTGGTTTCATTTGTTACTACCTTTCAAGGTTCTTAAGTTGCAATGTTAAATCATTTGTTTGTGCTCTTTCAGATTTTTTTAATGTAGGCATTTAAAGCTATAAACTTCTCTCTTAGGACTTTTTAAAATAAAGTGTCCCAGAGGTTTTGTTGTTTGTGTTTGTTTAATTCCAGGAATACTTTTTATATCTTTCTTAATTTTTCCTTTGATCTATCCATCATTCAGGAGTATGTTGTTTATGAAGTTACTAGGGCTTCTTCCAGTGTTGATTTTAAGCTTTATTGCATTGTGGTCTGAGATAGTACATGGAATTATTTCAATTTTTTTTGTATTTGGTTTGTTTTGTGCCCCAGTATGTGGTCGATTTTAGAGAAGGTTCCATGGGGTGCTGAATAGAAGGTGTATTCTTTGATGCTTGGGTAGAATAGCCGGCAGATGTCTGCTAGGTCCATTAGATGTATGGTATTGTTTAATTCAGTTCTCTCTCTGTTTATTCTTTGTCTTATTGACCTGTCTAATGGAGACACTGGGGTCTTGAAGTCCCCTAGTACTAATGAGTTGGGATTAATCTGTGTTGTAAAGTCCTGTAGTATTGATTTTAAATAAGTTTGGTGCAACAGAGTTTGGTGCATATATGTTCATCATTGTAACATCCTCTTTGTTAATTGTTCCTTTGATCAGAATGAAGTGACACTCTTTATCTTTTCTGATTAGTTTAATTTGGAGTTTATTTTGTCAGAAATTAGAATGGCAACTCCTGCTTGTTTCTCAGTGCTATTTGCTTGAAGTATTTTTTCCATTCTTTCACCTTAAAGTAGTGCCTGTCCCTGATGGTGAAATGAATTTCTTGAGGAAGACAAAAAGATGGATTTTGTTTCTTGATCCATTCAACTCATTTGTGTCTTTTTACTGGGGTGTTCAGTCCATTGATATCTAAAGTTATTATTGAAAGATGTATATTGATTCCTGTCATTTTAATTTCTGTTTTCATTCTTGGTCTAACTTTTGTTCCCCAATTATATCTATTAGTTTCTTTCTGTGACCCCTTAGGTATAGTTGTTCTTTACTTCAGCTCTTTGTATTGATTTGAGTGTTCTCTGAAGGCCTACTTTTGTGGACATGGATTCTTTCAGCCTATTCATACTGTGGAAGAATTTTCTTTCCCCTTCAACTATAATAGACATTTTTTCTTGGCAACGTATACTAGATTGGCATCTATGGTCCTAGTACTGGGAGTACTTTGGTCCAGGCTCTTCTGGCTTCCATAGTTTGCATTGAAAAGTCAGTTGTAATTCTGATGGATTATCCTTTATATGTGACATGTTGTTTTGCTTTTACAACGTCAGTATTCTCTTTTTGTTCTGTATGCCTGGTATTTTTACTATGATATGCTGTGGGGAGTCTCTTTTATGGTCCTGTCTATTTGGTGTTCTATGTGCTTCTTTTATTTGTATGCACATGTCTTTCCTTAATTTTGGGAAATTCTCTTCTACAATTGGATGAAGTCCTGGTCAATGTCATTATCCTGAGAGTCTTCTCCTTCCACTGTACCTATGAACTTGGTCTTTCACGGTGTCCCACATTTCCTACATATTCCATTCCTGTATTTAATTTTTTTTCTGATTTTTGCTTGAGTGCTCCAGTTCTTCAACTTTATTGTCCAGTCTTGATATTTGATTTCCATTTCATCCATTCTATTTGTGAGGCTTCCTCCTGTCATTTCAAATTGGATTACTGAGTTTTTCACTTCCTTCTTCATTTCAGCCTGAATTTTCCTCACTATTTCTATTTCTTTTGTGAATTAAAGCAAAAGTTTATCCCAATCTTCTTTTATTTTTTATTTGTTTGTGTGTTCTTTAAATTCACTGAAATTTTTGGTCATGCTTGTAATTGTTCTTTTAAATTCTATGTTCTGGGTTATCTCTATGGTATTCTCACTGTAGAAATCTAAAACTCTATGGTGGTATTTCGTGGGGACATATAATTTGGATTTTTCATATTATTTTTTCATTGTAATCTTGACGTGAATTTCTTTTGCTGCTTGTGATTCTGATGTGAGAATCAAGCCTTCTTTTTATTACTCTAATTCTGATTCTGTTTGTATACTCTATGTGACTTGGTTGTTTTCTTGTTGGGTGTGAAAAGCTTTTTGGTCAGTGCTTCAGGTTCTCTCTTTTAATTTTATATTGGTGGGACCAGACATCTCTAGTCCAGCTGCTCAGGAATTCCTTCAAAAGCACAAGTTAGGTGAGGTCAGAGACTCTCAGGCACTCTCTCTCTCTCTCTCTCTCTCTCTGCTGGTCAGGGCCCCTCCAGTGACTTCAGGCTTTCTCAGGAAGTCTGTTAAGGTCTGTGTCTAGGAAGACAGAGAAGTCTAGCACTGCAACAATGGGAGGGGCTGCAGAGGGGATGGGCGTGGTATGATTTGGAGAGCTCACAGTCTGGCAGAGGTAAGAGGGTAGTCCAGAGGTCTGAGGGACTAAGGGTAACAGTGTGCCTCTGCTCAAGGCTGGAAGAAGAACAGGATGTGAGGTGGAGGCGTTTGGTATTGTTCCAGTGACCTCCAAGGCAAGCTGAGGGTGGACACTGCCAGGATAGAAGGTTGGTTTCGGGAAGGCAAAGACAAGTTGAGGTGGGGACAGCCTGTGAAGTCTCCTACAGACTGAAAAATGGAGCTGCTCTGAGTATCATGGGGGACCATGATACAATAGTTAGGGCTGGACCAAGAGGGTAGGCCAGAGATCTGGGGTGCTAAGAGCAAGAGGAGGCCTATGCCCAAGTCTAGAAAGAAAACTGAATTTATGTGTGTGTGGGGGCGGCGGGGTGAGAATGGAGTTGCTCTGGTAGCAGGGGAGTAAAAGGCAGTGGTCTGGATCAGAGTTACCAGACTGAAGAAGGCTGCCCACAGGAATCCAAGGCAGGTAGGGAGAGGGGACAGTCAGGGCAGAGGCTGGTCTAGGGTGGCCAGAAGAAAATTGGGGATGGGAACAACCTGTGAAAGCTCCAGCAACCACACTGAAAATATGAGTGGTTATGAGCACCAGGGAACAGGATGCAATGGGAAGGCCTGAACCGAGAGGGCAGTCCAGAGATCTGGGGTGCTAAGTGCCAGAGTGGGCCTGTACCCAAGGCTAGAAGGAGAACAGGATATCAGGGGAAGGCTTTTAAAACTTAATATCTAATTAGCTACCAAGTTTCATCAATATATCTAAGTGATTAATACAGGCACAGATGATACACAGGTACTGTTCTTATCTCCCATGTGGAGCTTGAGATGAAATGAGTAGGAAGACTCTAAGTTGAGATAAATGAGTTTTCACAACAGCCTTGCAAGGTAGACCTGCAAAGGTCCAGCCTCATGCCCATTTCTCTTTCACAACACTTGCTACCTTGGCCATTATCATGTAGCCATCTTCCCAGAATGGGTGAACTTTAGGAAGCCAAGGCTGCAGAGATGCTGAGTGATGAATCTGAGTGCAGTTGGGTTCCTGGTACAAATTTAGTTCTGAAATTTCCAGCTTGTCCTTCAATTTCCCTTGTGACACTCACTAAAGCCAGGGTTCCTAAAGCGTGAGTTCATTCAATCCTCAAAATATATGTAAGATAACAATTTGTGATGTATAAATATATTAAAAGGTAAATACTGTAAGAGGCTCCAGTGTGTGTGACAAATTTGCTTTCCAAGAAGAATAGGTTAGGCTGTGGTTTCCCTTTCCTGATAGCACAGTGTTTGCAATATAGGTGGAAATGTAAGACACACATGCAAATTAGAAAAAGAAAAGAAAAAATCAGGAAGAAAAGAAAGGAGGAAAGGAGGGAGTGATGAATGTGAGAAAGAGAGAAACAGAGAGACAGGGAGACAGAGATGATTAAATTTAATGTGCTTAATCAAAAATATGTAGCGGACTATATTAGCAAAAGTGCAAACTTTAGACCAAAGACTTCTAAACTCAAACCTACCTTAACTGCTTAGAAGCTCTGTGTTGTGGTTGAACTCAGAGTCTCAGATTCTCCCTAAAATAAATAAGTCCATTGTGAGAGTAAAACCAGAGAATCACTGTGAAGTCCAAGAGAGGGCTTAACTAACATGAGGGACACTGGCCCATTGTCCTCACTCTGTTCTGAATTTTATGCACTCTATAGGCTACCACACTCCAAATCTCCAGTCCAATTTAGAAACAAGAGAGAGACTCAGGAACTGGAAAGTTTGGGGTGGGGGTGCGATTTATTACAGGTAACATTCAGATGTTAAGGTTCACCTTACTGGTGACCAAAGGAGTTAAATGGCATGTCCTACCTGATGCTCTCCATCATCAAACTCTGATCGCAGAGCTGCTCTAAGAGAACCATCTAATGGGAAGTTTGGATCTACAGTCATACATCCACACACACGGAGCTGAAGACTTCTCTCTCCCCATCTCCAAAAGAAATAGTAGGAACCGGGCTAGCCTCTTGATGTTTAATCTGTAAAAATGATTCTTTCTATTTAAGACAGGAGAACTTGCTACTAATAAACCAGTAAAGATATACACACAACTCCTTTCAGAGTATAAGGCTAAGAGGTGGACGATATCTGGGAGATCGTTCTATCAAGAGTCTATCTATCTGGGTGAGATCCAGTGCAAAGGAAGATACACTGCCATCCTGTCACTCTAACAGAAACACTGAATTAGCTGAGCTGTGACCTCCTTCCACTTGGAATCAGACTTGCTCTGCCCTGATAGCCTTTGGTCATCCAGTACTTGTCCCTGTGGCTCTGCAAAAAAAACAGTTTTTTTTTTTGTTGTTTGTTTTTTGTTTTTTTTTTTTTCTGAGCATGACACTTATTCTTTTTTCTTTCCCAGCTCATGTTTAGCCCCACTCACCTGGATAAACACCCCCTTGTCCCTTCATCTACATACTCTTTAAAGACCTTCTTTCACTGACTCGAATACCCCATACTGTGTATTTTAATTATGCTCAGAGCCCCCACCAAGACCCCTCCTTTCTACCCTCTTCTTGGCTTCATGTCCTTTATTAATTAAACTTTTTTTCAGACAGGTTGGTACTCCCTGCAGCCCCAGCTGGCCCGGAACTTACTATGTAGACCAGCCTGGGCTTGACTTTAGAGATACCCCTTCCTCTGCCTCCCGAGTGCTGGAATTAAAGGTATGCACCGCCAGATCTGGCTACAATCTTTATTCTTATTTATTTACATTATATATATATATATATAGTGCTTTTGTACATTTCATACAACAATTCTTAATCAAATTTAGACCCCATCCCCCATTCGTGCCACCCTACATCCCCCTAAAGGGCCTCATGTAGTCTGCTATACATGTTTAGTTCCATATAGTCAGGTATTTTACCCAGATGTCCCTCAATGCAAGTTCATTGACTGGAGTTTCTTCAGCCTATCTAGAAATCTTGAGGAAGGTGAACGCCCCGTCACCCAGCCCTAATCAGTTTCCAGCAGTTCTCAGGCCAAGGCTGGCCTCCCACCCATTTTGCTTTCATCATCCTGGGCTTCTGTCTGATTTAGTTGGTATGGGTCTCTATCTCAATGGTCTCTGAGCCATAGGTAGGTGAGGCTTAATATAGGAGTCTTATTCAAGGATATACACTCTGCAGTCTCTTATTCTCTAAAACTTAGCCAGTTGTGGCCTTCTATGTGCATTGCACTCTGGTGAGAGTTGAGGTATGCACCAATGTTCTCGTCCCCCCTTGTCCCACTGTGTTCTATGAGCCGTAGGTGTAGAGGTTCCACTGTAGACATGTCACCTCAGGGTGGGTATCTCTATGACTTATATTCTCTATGTGTGACCAGTTGTGGAACTCTGCAGTACCCTCATTTGTTGCAAAAAGAAGCTTCTTTAATGAATGGTATACCAATTACTTGTCTGTAAATATAAGGATCCATATTTAGGATATACGTGCGCGAGAGAGAATTTTCTCTAGGATCTATGACTTCTCCAGTCACGTATATTTAGCTATAGTTACAGTACTACCCATGAGTTCACTCCCATTGAGAGGGCTTTAAGTCCTATTGGAGAGTTATTGATTACCTCCTCTCCCCAGGAAACATCGTCACTGCTGCACAGTAGAGGTGGTGTGTGTGCCAGTCATTTTTGTTATTCGGCTTTAGGACTGGGTTGGACCGTTGATTGATTTTCTCCCTTAGCAGCTTGCATAGTGCCCTCTACAACTATGAGAGCCATTCTTATTTTCTTAAAGACCTATTGAGTCTAATCTGTGTTTCCAAAATGCTCTTAGGTGTAGGTCTATCCCTTGGGGTCTGGTCAACCTCCAGGTGACACATCAGTAAAGAAACTGACCCTCCCTCTCTCCTTTTCCCAACAGCTGTCAACTGCCAACAGCTCTAGAGTCAGGGCTGGGGTTTCTTGTCCACCTCTCCCATCCATGCTGGGTTTTATCTAGCTTGGGCTTGCACAGGTCTTGTACTGTCACAAGCATTGGGTTCATATATGCAACTACCCTGTAGTGCCCAGACTCCACTGCTGAAGAACTTACATATGTGAGTCATAAAATGAACAAGGAGAAATCAAGCTGATACTGACTTTACAATTTCATTGCTACTGGCTATCTTTCATGGTACTAGAAGGTGCTATGTATGCTACTGGCAAAGAAAGACAATCATCAACATTACCCTGCTCAATTTTTTTGAGCTATAATAAAGACTGGCTTGGCAAAATACACCCCTGGTACAACAATGGCACAGATGTTATGGGAGTAACATACCTGGCACTGCCATAGGCCATAGGGAGAACTTACTGCTACTATTCTCCTAAATAGACATACTATGTCTCACAGTATTAAACTGACTCCTGATGACTTCTATTATACCCATAGGTTAATACATCTCTCAGCTCTCACTAGAGAAGGTTCTTGCAGCAGATGTTAGAGAGACTCACAACTGGTTAGCATGCAGAATGTAAGAGACAACAGAGAGCTCAACACTAAATGGAACACATATAGGGCACCTTCTCCTCCCAAAGCTCATGGGTCATTTGGAAAGAAGGGGTTGAATGATTGTAAGAGCCAGAGGTGACAGAAGAACACAAGGGAACTATTTTCTGGACATTTGTTTACTCATCATTTAATCACACTGCCCCTCTAATTCCTTCCCATCACTCAAACTTTAAAAGTACCTTGGGTTGGTCAGATGGCTCAGAGGAGAAAGGGGCTTTCCAAGAAAAGCTGGTGACCTGAGTTTGATTCCCAGAATGCATTTAAAGCTAGAAGAGAACTGACTCCACAGAGTTAACCTCTGACTTCTATAAATACATGCACTTTGGTACATGTCCCCCTCCACATGTCATACACACTCACAGTAGTATTAATAAATTAAATGAATAACAATATCCATTTCTTATTTTTCTTTGTTTCACATTAAAGGGTAGTAAAATATCTGTCTGATAAAATTATGATTTATGTACACAGTAATGAAGGTAGTGAATAGTAAGGACTTGACATCACACCATGTGCAATGCTAAGTATTTTTGGTTTCTCTTTTGAGACAGTATTTTATATATCCCATTCTGGCCTTGAACACACTATATGGTTAAGATGAATGGATTGCTGTAAATTTCTGATCCTCCTACCTCTATCTTCCAATTGTTGGGATGATGGGCATGTACCACCATGCCTGGTTTGTGTACGGCTTGGTATGGAATGTAGAACTTTATGAATGCTAGGAAAGCACTGTGCTGCCTAAGCTATATCCCTGGCCTCATATGCTAAGTATTTTACATACATTATTATTTCATAAATTCTCCAAATTTGCCTATTATTTAAGGGTGTACCTTTAGGTCTATATTGAGGCAACAGACTTAGAAATGAGATCCATGTCCAAGGTCATAAAGTCGGATCTCTACTTAGATCACAGTTATCTTGAAATCAGTTTGGGAGGGCTAGCTTCTGGTTCCCATGTGGACCTCACTCATACAAACTGTTGCTCAGGAGAACCATGGGAACCATATCAGGAACACAATAAAACACCTATGTCATCCAAGAACATCTGAAAAAAGTGAGATGCATGGCGACAAGACCTGTGAAATTTTGAGACATTTGCTGTTGAAATGGGACATTGAATCCAGCCCTACGTGTCCCTAATCCAGGATAATGATTGCTATACATAACCATGCACTTGTACAGTGCTCACAGCTGATTCTATGAGTTCTGGAGTCCCAATATTTTGTTTGGTATTCTTTGTTTTATCAAATTAGTCAAGTTCAGCTTCATAACTAGCAAGTTCACAGTTATTAAAGAATTGAATTTTGTGGCGTGGAGTTTTCTTCAACGATTTTATTCCTTCCAAAAATGGGAAGTAAGTTGAATCCATACAAAAGGAGAAAACAGTGAAATAAACATCCAGGTCACTGTGAAGCAGCCCCTGTGTGTTTATTGTTTGTCTAGAATCCCAGAGAGTAAACAGTGCCAGAGAAGGGAGGCATGCATCCATCATCCTGGGCTCCTCACACTTCCTTGCCCATACTGGGAGTTCTGAAAAGCATCTCTAAGGACAGACTCTGGGCAGCTGCAAGGCACCTTCTCTGTAGACTAATTTACGTGGATGAGGGATAAGTAAATTAATCTTCATTACCAGCCCACCAGATAGCAGGAGTCAAACCTGCACCCCACTGCCATGGTGCAGGAAGGAAATAACCCCCATCCCCAAGTGTGGGCTTTCTTCTGGAGCCAGGTGCGCCAGTGACAGGTTTTGGCAGAGAGAGTGATTTTTAGCCTGCCAGTTGCCCGTGCTTACTTTTGCTCATGGTTCTTGATGAGGGGCAACTGAGATTAGACAAATCACATTGTCTATAATCTGGTCCCCTTCCCCTTAGCCATGATTCATTCTGACAAGGAAAGTTTAAAAGCAACAAGTAAAATATGATAAACAATATCCATCATTGCATAGGGGAGCCGAGCTAAAAGCTTTCTGTCACTATTAATAATGCTGTTTAGTTTTCAACTTCCCTAGTATTGCATTAGTGCCAAATGGGAGAAACTGGGAGCCGCAGACTTTCAGGAATGAATACCTGTGCGATTCCTGGCTGCAGCAGAAACTGCTCTCAGTGTCTGCTCTGGGCTCTGAAGCCACCCATGAGCCCAGACAGAGGTCAGAGGAGGCATTAAAATTGATGGATATCGCTGAGACCCCATTTCTCAACTCATTTCTGACTTGTTTTACCTTACTAGCTCTTTTCTGTTTTTTCTGAAAGCTGACGGGAGTCTTCCAGGCCACTGTTCTTACTTGTGGTGTTCCCCTGATGTCCCAACACTGGCCTTTCCCATCAGAGGTTGCTGTCTCCTGTCTTCTGTTCTTAAAATGATAGAGACCATTGGGAAGAACTCTCCACCAGAACCAGGAGTCTCTCACATCTGAGTGCAGAAATATGGTTTCACAAGGGTGTATTAGTTCAGCCACACCTTGAGAGAGAATTCTACAGCACAAGAAGTTTCCGTGTCCAATAAAGATCTTACAAGTTCTTGGGTGAATAATTCACACACACACACACACACACACACACACACACACACACACACACACGGGTTTATTTGCTGAGGAGTAGGATGGTCACTTCATTGAGCTCTTGGGCTGTCCATTGTTCATTTCTGAAATGAGTAGAGTCTCACACAAAAGCATTTCTATTCTGTGAAGTTCCATTTAAGCACAACGTCCATCAAGTTACTTTGTTTGAAAAATAATTAACACATAATTACTTGGTCCTCAGGGCCATTGAGTAAGGAAATCACACTCATAGAGCAGTGGTCTAGAGACAGTGCTGAGTCCATTCCTAAGGAATGATCCAAGTTCTGATGTTGCTCCATGGCTGAAATTACAGGTGAGAAGAAGACAGAATGAACTAAGGCACGTTATTCATATTTTCTCATTTTACTGTTGAGAAAATTGAGAAACGAGTCTATGAAGAAATCATCTAATAACTCAAAGCCAAATAACACCTCAGGGGCCAGTCTAAGAGCTGTGTCACTGCATCCTCGTTTCAGGCTGCAGGTCCTCTCAGAGGACCATGAAAACATATGAGGAGTTAGGGTCAGTTGTTAGCCATGTAGATGCTGGGAACTGAAGTTAGGTCCTCTGCAGGAGTAGCCAGATGACTGTTGAGCTATCTCGCCAGCCCTAAGGACCTTGTATGTATTTAGATCATTTCTTCACAGTCTCATCTTTCCAGCCCTCATGCATGAGTATTTTTATGTGAATCTACAGAAACAAAAAATAGTGATAGACTGGAGGATAGGTGCTTCAGTTCTTCCTGTCTCCAGCGTTTTCTGGTCACAGTTACTTTGTCTCTCTAGTAGATGTTTGTTTGTTGATTGCTTGGTTGGTTTTAACCAATTTACAAATCACCCCAAACTCAGAGGCTAAACAAACACCCGAATCACACTTCTTTGATAGTTACCTGTCTTTCTTGTATCAGGTTTAGTGTCTATGGGACTCTTGGCTGGAAAAAAATCCTGGCAGGGGTACAGAACCAGTTCACGGAATCTCTCACACCTTCCTAGGATCCTCTCTATCCAAACACAGAAAAGACAGGCAAGAGCCAGAAACAAGTCTGAATCATTGACATTATCTTTTCAATGCTCTCCTATGAGCCACATGCCAAGCCCAGGGACATGGAGCCTTGGTACCAGAGTGGCCATGCTTGCAAACACCATACCACATCCCTCCTCAGCCCCAATGCTCAGTACACTGTCTGAAACTAGCTGAGGAGTATTTTTCTCACAGTCATTCTGACACACAACAATGTAGGACATACTAAAAAATATTACACAGGAATTCTGATCTTTCAAAAACCAGGTGTGCATGAATAGTTAGGGAGGTGTGGTGAAATGGGTTCAGTGAATAAAGCTATTTGCTCACAAGCCTGACAACCTGAGTTCAATCCCTGAGACCCATGTGGTAGAAGGAAGAATGGACTCCTGGAAGTTATCTACACACACACACACACACACACACACACACACACACACTAAACAAACAATTAAATAAATGAATGAATAACAACAAAAAACAACTAAATAATTGAGATCAAAGCCCAAGAGAATACAGTAAAATGATACTCCCTGGAGCTGGTGCATGCACAGTAATAGAAATAAGATTTAAATAGTGCTAGATAGGATTGGATTTCCCTAAATATGTATATCTCCTTGTGCAGCCAGTCTGACAGGTTTAATGGGTTAAGGACAACTATGCCTGTATGTGTGCTCATGTGTATTTGTGCTTGTGTGTGTATATCTGTGTATCTGAACATATGTTTGTGTATCTGTATGTGTGCTTGTGTGTGTGTTTCTGTAATATATGTGACATGTGTATATCTGTGTGTTTGCATGTATGTGTTTGTGATATGATGTGATGTATCTGTGTGCTTGTATGTATGGTGTGTCTGTGTTATATATAGATGATATGTATGTATCTATGTGTGTTTGCATGAGTGGGTATATAACGTGTGTATCTGTGTTTTTGTGTGATGTGTGTTACATGAGTTTTGCATGTATATATGTATATGTTTGTATGTGTGACATATGTGAGTTTGTATATATTTGTGTGATGTGTGTATCTGTGTGATTGTGTATATGTTAGTGTGTGTAATGTGTGTAGATGTGTGTTTATGCATATATGTGTGTATTTATGTGTGTATCTATATGTGTATCTGTGTGGGTATTTCTGTGTGACATGCGTTTGTGTGTGCATGCCTGTGTGTATCTATGTGTATTTGTGTGTGTGTAATGTGTGTATTTTTATGTTTGTATGTGATCTGTGTATATGTGTGTGTATCTGTGTGTGTGGGGTTATGTATATGTCTGTTTTCCTGTGTGAAGTATGTCCTATGGAGCTGTGTTGCCCTTTGTGACAAGGCCTGTCTACATACATTGTTCCATCAGATCTTCCCCTCAAGGAGCACTACCAGGAGACCAGGCAGAGGCTTTCAGCTGGAGGCCTGTCAAAGATTCAGAGTGTAGAGAAGACCTCACTCCTGTGAAGTCTTGTTACCAGCAATAAAAAGTCGATGTAATGCACAATTGTGGTGACTGGTGGCAAGCTTATTCAGTCTGCTTTGGGCATCTCCTGTATGCCCCTGCTACTGGGTGAACAGTCTTTGGAAACTCGCATTCTGTGGAATGATCCTGAGAGTTGGTAAGGCTATTGAGAAGTGCTTGGTCCTGAGGGCTCCAGTGCCATGAAGGGTTGAGTGATGCTCTCACAGAGTTTGAGTTCTCTTTCTTGCTAGACTGGATTAGTTTACCAGTGTGTACTGTCAGAACTGGAGTCCATTCTTGGTGTTCTGTTACTTCTGCATGCACTCATCTGCTCTTCCTCAAGGTCATGCTATGAGGCAGCATAGCCTGAGGTTCTCACCAGATGCAAAGGCCTAGCCTGGACTTCCGGCCTACATCTTTTCCCTTTTATAAATTACCTGTCTTAAATATTCTGTTAAAACAAGAGGAAATGGAGTTGCCCTTCTAATAAAATAAACTCTACCTTCTATGGAACAAGGATATAATAAAGGACATCTTTGTACAAAATAACAAGCACTACCAAGAAAATAAATCATGGTGGTGTGATTAGATAAAGAATTATAAGTCTGGCCATGTGGTCTGAAGGTGAAATGACCATTGTGATGTCCTGTGTCCCGAACTGGGGAATGGCCACAGTGATGCCCTGGTCTAAAGGGTAGAGTGGCCACAGTAATTTGCAAACACAATTTAAAATAATAAAAAATAATGGCAATTTTTCTGTGATTGTGTGGCTTAATTATTTGATGTACCTTGATTTGGGTTCCTCACATGTAAAAGAGTTATTTGTAATCGACTTGTCCTCTCCTCAGTTGTCTATAGAAAATAAATGATGTTCATAGATCAAGATAGAAACTATTATCCTTACTCTTGTCATTACTATTATTTCAGCAATCTGGGTAGGAACGGAAGTTGGATAGTGGACAGTTCTCTAAGGCTCATCTAAACCAGGGGACCCTCTGGTTCTAGAGGTGAAGCATTCAGGCAGAAGGCAGAAGGTGAGCCCAGCCAACAGTTGGGTGCATTAAACTGAGTTCGGAGCCCCGAGAACAGGCAGCTGCATTATGCCTGCTTTCTGAATTCTCCAGAAACAGGTCACATCCCTCAGCGTGGTCCTGAACTTCCAAAGCTCTGCAGTTTACATCTCTTGGGAGCACACCTTACTTTTTTCATGCCTGTTGCCTGTTGCTCAGCAAGGCTGGAACTTCTCGCCCAGTGGGTGTTTTTAGTGTGTCCTGTACAGGTATAATCACACAAGTAAAATCCAAATGTTATGACTTTTGAAATTCGGACTTCGCAGAAGATATCTGAGTTAAGCAGCTATCCCTGATTTATACTTGTTTCTTTATTTGTGAGAAAGTCCCCAGGAATTTCTTATAATGTGACAAGGAAGTAGATTCTCAACCAGTTCCTTTACTTGTATATCTTGAACTTCTTCAGCAAGTATTTTTGTTTCACTGCTGTTTGTTTGAGACAATCCCATGCTATAGCTTAGATGGTCTCAAATTCACTGCAGTCCTCCTGTCTCAACCTCCTGAGTGCTGGGATTATAGATGGAAGCCTTCATTCTGATTCAGTTTTGCCATTTGGAGGAGGAAGATAGGAACAAAGATATCTATGTTCCTGGCCTATGTAGACTCTAGGAAACAACCCAAGGACCGTGGGCTGGGCCAGCAAGGACAGGATGAACAGGACCTTTTTCACTGTGAGGTCTATCTTTCGCTCTGTTGATTCCCAGGCAGTTGTCTCGCTATAGATTGTAGACTGTAGTCCACCCTATAGACCAGAGAAGAGAAATCTAGTTACTGCTAAAGTTCCAGTCCTTTCCAACCATACTATCAGCTATTGCTTTGTGAGGTTGGCCATGTTGAAGCCACACTACAGTCTTATTTCCAGTGGCTTGTGAGTTCGCTACTTTGGCCTCATTCCAGGTTGGTGCTCAGCCCTTAGGCTCAGATTGCATGTGTCACCTCTGATGATATTTTCAAGTTCTAAGGTGCATCAAAGAAATGAAAACCTGGGACTTGCTTTAACATTAGGCCTCACAAGATCAAGAGATCATGTGAGAGACAGAGTGTATGTTCCAGGGGCTCTGAAGTGTTAGGCCACCTACCAGGAAGAACAGAGGCATGGCTCCTGTGGGCGTGGCACTCTGCTCTTGCCAGTTGTGAGACCAGCTTCTGCCCAGCACCTGGAAAGAACCTGATCCACCTAGGAACAAATTACAATTGGCTGCAGTCAGGACCCCATCCCGTAAAGCCATTGGCTATCCAGACCTATAAGACCTTTTGCACTTGCTTGAATAAACAAGCCTGCAGCACCATCCACCTGCTTCTCACTCAGCTCCCAGAGTTTGTGTCTTAACTCTGCACCTACTCTCCCTCCCCATGGCAGAGACCCCTTCGATCCCCTTGGGCTGGTCCCAAGCACTGGGACCTCCAACACTGAAGCTCCCACAAGGTCATTTGATTGTAACATAAATATGAAGTGAAAGACCTAACTCAGTGGTCTGTTAAGATGTTCTCTCTCTCTCTCTCTCTCTTTCTCTCTCTCTCATGTTATATAAACAGTTTTTATATAAACAGCTTATTTACTCTAAATAGTGACATAGACAAAATGCCATTTAAACACAGTGGAGGTGGACTGTGTAGACTGGAGATACTAGCCAACTGATAACAGTCTGGGCTCCGAGGAGGATGAAGGTGGATAGGGAGGGACAGTGTAGTTCGGTCAAGCTGTCAACTAAATAATGAACAGTGAGATGCATGCTTGCCTCCCAGCACAAAGAAACTAGTTGCTGGGGACTTACTAAACATAAAGTCTATGATTTTACAGCAGTTAAAATATTGACTGTAAGAGTAAAATAAAAACAAGTTTTACATAATAATCAAAAAAGACAAAAGACTGAAAGAAGAGACCCTGTATGAAAACACAAGGAGCATTTGTCCAACGGAGAGCTAAATGCATGCCAGCACAGAAAATGGAGCCCGTACAACTAGCCCAGGCAACTAGTCTGCACTGGATAGGTAAGACAAATTCAATATAAAGACGCAAGGTAAACAGAGACAACAGCTCTACCATAGTGGACAGTGCAAATGGACTTGTGGGTATAGGGTCCTAAGACTTACTAGAGAAAGAACAGAGCTTTTGTGGCCACAGCCAAAATTTCCTTGGAAATGGGGAAGGGCAAGAAGCTGATAGATACAGACAAAGCCTGAGATTTAAGTCAGATGGAAAGATCTCAATCCCTGTCTCAGACCTGAATTCTAAGCAGGTAGGTTGACCCTTAAAGAGATGGTAGAGGACTCTAACAGTACTAATTTTATTTTGAAGCACTCTTGTGAAAAAAGCTTACTTTGGCTTTGTAGAATTTGCCTGTGTCAGCTGATGTGGCTTGATGTACATATTTCTGAGGATTTATATTGAACAGCTTCCGGACAGTGGGTCTAATGGAGGCAGAGGACCATGAATGAAGGAAACCCTACCGTCGTTTCTAGTACCATCTTGAGTTTAGGTGTCATTTTTCTCCCAAGTTGTTCCAAGAATTCCATGTATACCATTGCCTTCTTTTCAAAGGTTTTGAGACATAATCAGGTTTCATACATTACTGTGTTTATTTTACAAATATTGGAATATTACACATTGATTATAGAATCTGCTTCAGATAAAGAGGTACCACAACTGTTGTGAATGACACAATATTATCAGTCACTTTGCATACGAGTCACAGTGTGAATAAAATGTTGTAAAGCCTTCCTGTTTAATTGATTACACATACTGAATATGTTTACATTGCCTTTTCAGTTTTCAAGTCCTATCAGTTTCCGGTACAAGTTCCTAGTACTTCAGAAAAGTACACAGAGGAGATGCAGAATGGTGGGGCCTCTTGTTGCAGATCTTCTGGAAGAGTTCTTTCTGACTTATTTGGAACAATCCTTGCAGGCTTTCCTCATTTTAGGGGCCAGAAAAGAGGAGTCAACGCTGAAGCACCTGCTATAAGCCAGGGAGGAATTTCAAGGGAGAAGCAGAAGTGACAGGAACTGCATAAGGGTCTGGATACTGTGTGCATGTGTGCGTGTACATGCATGCATGCATATATGTATGTGTGTGGATGAGTGTGAAGGTCAGAGAACAACTCTGGGTCTTATTCCCCAAACACTGTCCTTAATTTCTTTTGGAGTCAGGTCTTTCAGTAGTCTGAAACTCACCAAACTGATGAGACAATGAACCACAAAGAGAGGTGTGTCCACCTTCCCAGGGCTGGGATTTCGAGAACATATTAGCACCCTTGGGGTGTTGTTGGTTTTTTTTGTTTTCTTAACATGGGTTTATAAGATGAAGCTCAGGTCCTTTTGTTTACAAAAGAAGCATTTTACTGAGTGAGCCATCTACATGACACTACACACACATACATACACACACATAGACACACACACATATATACACACACGTACACATACACCCTTAATATCTCAATGGAAACACAAGAGTTCTCAGAGTGGAACTTACCCCACCTTGAAGGTAGATGTTGTCAAGCCCAGAGAGGCCATCTGTCCTGTCCATAGTCATGTATCTGCATAGCACCTTCATCTCTGTGTAATTATGGAAGCAGGCTGCAAACCATAAAGGCAGAAAGGTGGATACATGGCTTAAGATATTCTTCTAAAAATGGGATCATGGTATGTTATTTTTATAAAAGTTATTAAATTTGCTTTATTTTAACCTGAAAGAACAAAGAAGTGTTACACGCTTCCATTTTTTTCCAAACATCTGCCTACAGAACAGACTTTCAATGTTCTAAACGTGATTATGTAAAACAGAGGCTGCCACCATTATATTTCAATTTAAATCTCTGTCTCAGTTTTACACAGGGTTGGTTTCCCGTGTAATACACAGAATGGGAAACAGCACTAACTTGTCTCTTTTCTCGCCTCCTGAATTTTGAAGTTATATTTAGTTTGCCTTCCGTCAAAGTTACATTCAGTTCCATACTCACATAATTGTGTGGCTCTGGTTCTGTGTTTAAACCGATGCAGAATAACTGGAACGTTTTTCCCAAAATGCCCCTTTTCAACTATTTTCTTATTGATTTTCTCCTTATGGATGTCTGTCTTTATTAAGTGCCAGCAGCCTTTATCCACATGCTTCCCTCATGTCTGAGGTTTATGGGAAAGCCTGGATCTCCTTCCTTCAGGATCTCACAGAAAGTACCCATCCTTTCCTCAAACTAAGGGTCACACATATTCTTTGGATCATTGTGTTTCTATATAGAGAGGTTAATTA
The DNA here is from genome assembly GCA_035773235.1 of Eospalax fontanierii. NCBI lineage: Eukaryota > Metazoa > Chordata > Mammalia > Rodentia > Spalacidae > Eospalax > Eospalax fontanierii. The sequence continues at coordinate 54,969,126 of CM069529.1, forward strand.
ATTTTAATAAATAGAATTTTTCCAGAAAGAACATATGGGGCTTGCATTCCTCAGGATCTTTCATCTTTAAGGATGATTTTTTTTTATAGTAAAACAGTTTTTGGTTGGGCATGTAATATTCCTGGCTCATTTTTTCTTCCTCTAAGAAATTAGTAGAAATGACTCCGTCACCAGATTGCTGGCACCCAGACTCGTTGCTGAGGAACGTGAGGCAAGACTAATTTCACCACTTTTAGAAAGCTGGAGTTTCTGCCTGGTGCACTAAAATGATTTTCCTCCCTCCTTTTCTCCCTCCCTCCTTTCTTCCTTCTGTCTTTCCTTCTTTTCCACTTTCTGGATGTTAATGGAAAGTGCACGTAATAAATTGCAGATTAATCCGCTGAGACTCACCAAAAGTACATTAGTCCACATACAGCCCTACAGATCGCCATCATTTATTTAGCAAATTATTTATTTAGCATCTTTTTAATAAGTATGCATGAGCGTGCTGCGAAATACTGAAGGGAGGATTAGGAACACAACCTACGTCTCACTGTTCCATTTTAGCACTCTTGCTTTGATGACCCCAGGGTAAGTGACAGTCCCAACCTCCACCACTCTTCTGTAGGCTTGAAGGCAGGGTCTTATAAACACATTCACGTACTTTTATCTTAGTGTTTTTAATTCAGAAAAGAATATGCTATACATCCCTCAAGGATTCATTGTGTTCCGTAAATTATATTGCAAAGGTTCAGCTCCAGAGCTGTGTATCACTATCATTAAGTCAGCTCAAGCGTTGTAAAGTGTATTATGGTTCATTTGTTTACTTTCATTTGATCCGCGCCAAGATGGGATCCAGGGCTGGAGTGCTGGCTAACATGTGGGAAGCTTTGTGTTCAATCCCTAACTCTGAGAAAAAAAAAATTGCTTCCAGATATTTGCATTGTTGCAGTCCTGATAGGAACGTTTTTGCAGATTTCTTTAAATTTGACAGAATGGATGGGGGGTCGTTTTGCACATGTCTGGACTTTAGTGACCACTCTGGACTTGGATCGTGTCTCTACTGGCTTGTTCCACATCTATGATTCCTCCTTAGATCCCTCTTTATTGTTCTGTTGAGTCTAAGCTTTCTGTACTGGTTTAAAGGAATCTCTATACAAGGTTTTTTATTTGTTTGGTTTGGTTTTTTGTGGTGCTTTTTGGTTCAATTATAGAAAATCTCCCCTCCGTGTTGCAGCTTGCCTGTTCCTTTCTTAGACCCTGCATGTCACCGAGAAGGTTTTTGAAGGAATCACATCTTGATTCATTTATTTATTAAGATGGACTTAGCAAGATGTAGCAAGGAGCTGACAAGCCGAGGAAGAAAAAATAGCTTGCAAGCAGGTACTAAAGGGAATAAGAGAAAACAGCAACTGGCATCTTGCAATACGACAAATCCAATTATTTCTGCCCCTTTCCCATTTGTACTGATGAGAGATCTGCACATAAAGAGTCAGTGGGGCTCCTCCCCCCTCCCTCGTCTATATGTGTATGTGTGTTGTGTGCTCATGTATATGAATATATGTGTGTGTTTTTGTTGTGTGTATGTATACATGGGTGCACATGTGTGTAGTATGTGTGCATATATACTTTCATGTACTGTGTGGTGTGGATATGTATGTGTGTTGTGTGTGTGTTGCGTAAATGGGTATGCATATATGTGGTGTGTGTATTCTGTATATCGGTGTAGTGTGTGTGTGTGTGTGTGTGTGTGTGTGTGTGTGTGACCCAGCCAGGCTGACAATGAGTGATCACCAACAGAAGGTCTCATGTGGCTCAGTCTATCCTCAGCTTTATGTGTAGCTGGCCTTGAGCTTTCGATCTTCCTGCTTCAGTCACCTTCCAAGTTCTGGGATTACAGAAATGTGCCACCATACACACCTGGGGTGCTAGGGACTGAACCAGAGTTCCTGAACGCGACTCAGCGTTCTACCAACTGAGCTACATGCCCAATCCAAGGTAAGTGATAATGTAATTTAGAATCAGGAACACCTAGTCCCAAGAATATTCAATTGTTTAATTAAACTGAACAATCTGCCCCCTTGTTAAGTATCAGAGTAGAAGCTGAAGACAAAGTGGACTGAGTGGAGATGTCTCCAGGGACACAGAGGGGTGGATAACATGTGGTGTGGGGAGGTTCTGTATCTCATATTAACACCTTCCAGAAGATACTTTAGCAATGATGTCAACACAAGACCCCTTCTGGTTAACATGGTCGTGCTCCACTGCCCCACCCCTATGCTTTCACATGAGCACGTGAACAGAAGGACCTTTGTTAATCCCAGGACAGTATAATGACCCTACGACTTAGACACTCCAGTATAAACAAGGAACGGGCTAGAAGCAGGACAGGTTGGATGCCAACCTGGTGACAGCAGACTTTTGTGAAGCCAAGGTTCGAACTGGATATACACGAGGCCTTCTCAAACCACTGAGATGTCAGGCACGTGCTGCAACTGCCAGCACTGCTGAGCAGGACCCTCTGCAGCTCTTCTGCATCTCTATTGACAAAAGGAGACGCATGCATGCCTTTAAGTAGCAGGCATGTCCCTGCAGAGCAAGAAGATGTCACCACTGCAGAACTTTGCTCTGGGCAGAGATCTTGACATCTTCCAAAGGGACACGGGATTGCTTCTTTGCTCCTTTCTTCGCACAGTATTAATTAGCCCCTGGGGAGCAAAACCATCAAGTGGCTTATAGCTCGGGGAAGTAGCACTTTGACTCTTCGTGTTGGCCAGAGCACTGATGAATGCTTTTAATTAGTCTTATGACTTCCTTATTGAAATGTATGTCACCAAATAATAAGTACCAATCGTCAGCAAGCTTCCAGTCCTCATGGAGGATTACTAGGGTAATGAGTGGAGACAAAGCTGCTTAGCATGCCACACAAAGGCCAGGACTGGCTTCTAATCCTGCCAGCCTCCTCCCTGGTAGACTTGTCTTTTATTTTACTCTAGCTACACTGGTGCGGTAATAGTTCTTAAGCCATGTTGCCTTGTTTTCACATTCCAATGCATGTAGGTGGACTGCCTTCTGCCTAGAAGGTTGCTTCCCTAGCACTTCCAAAACGCTGCTTCTTCTATTGATTGAAGCATACCCCGATATTCACCCTTTACCAGAGCACTCTGGAGTTTATGGATGGCAGCTGTTACCTTAAGCCACAGAGCAGTCTACAAGTCCCTCTGCCCACAGTAGTGATGTGAGGATATCTTAAGAGACTTCTGCCTTCTTCCCAGTCACAGCATGCAGTTCAAGGAAAGGAGGAGCCTGATGGGCAAGAAAGAAAACAGAAGTAAATCCACGTTCCAGAGATGAGATCAATTGTCCTTGCACAACTGGCTAAGGAAAATGGAATTAGTCAACAGTGTTTATCTGAGGAATCAAAACTCTGGCCCTTATAAACTCAGAACAGAATAGACAAAGGGTGACAGATGCGTTCAAGAAAGAAATGTATGTGTAGAAAGCAGTAGAGGAAGAGGTGTCCACATGCAGAGGCTTCATTGCCACATCTTGCTTGTCGTCTTGGCACTGGATTTGGCTTAGGGATTCACTGGTTTGGCCTTCTTAGGCTTAGGTGCCTTGTGTGGCTTGGCTGCAGCATCCTTGGGCTTTTTGGCTTTCTCTGGCATGGAAGCCAACTTCACAGTGTGAGGGACAACAACTATTCAAGGGTTTCTCTAAAGGCCTTTTTATTATATTTCTTCTGTAAAATAGGAGCAATACTGTGGTCCATTGCAGCTCATTCCTGGCCTGGTGCATGTCTGTTATTCTAGCCCTCAGGAGGCAGAAGGAGGAAGACCTCAAATTCAAGCTCTGTCTCTGCTACATGATGAAAACAAAACAAAACAATAACAGCAAAAATAACAGGGCATAAAGAAAAGAAGAAAGCAAATACCTTGTATAAAGAAGGAATCGATGTAAACATTGACTTGCACCCATTCGAGGCATAGCGTTAGTAGTTATTTCTGTCATGATTTTATACAATAGAGAGCTATACTAAACATCTTAGAGATAAGTTTCTTTCTACTTTTCTGTCATGTTTCTCTTTGGTACATCCTTAGACTCATGCTTATGGTTAACATTTTAAATAGTAATAGATTACTCTATAGAATTCATACCATCATGTCAAAAAAAGTAAGGAAGGAAGGGAAAGAGGAAGGAAGGAAGGAAGGAAGGAAGGAAGGAAGGAAGGAAGGGAGGGAGGGAGGAAGGAAGGAAGGAAGGAAGGAACAAAGAAAAGCTGGAAAAAGAAAGCCAGCTGAGGGGGCTGAGTCACAAAGGGCACAGAGAGCCAGCCACGAGACCTCTCATGACCCCTGCACCAGGGAGTGACCTGTGTCCAGGCAGCCATCTTTTCATTTGGCTGGCAGACAGGGGAGAGAGATCCTGAGTCAGGTGCTTCTCAGCCTCTGGCAAGGCCTAGCTCTTCAGAAGACTCCTTCAACAGTAGGAGTGGGCTGGTCACCATAATGAGAACTCCATGTCCACCCCTGTAGTAAGTCCAAGTCATCCAAGTTCTCCAAGAAGTTCACAGGCCACCCCAAATATTCAGGCATGATTGGGATGGCCATCAGGGTAGAGAATTATGCCATAACTCTCTCATCAGTCTATCCAAAAGTATATCAAGAGTCACTACAGGGTGGATGAGAATACCAACTCCCAGATCAAGTTATCCATCTAAGGCCTGGTGGCCACCTGTGTCTACAAGCAAACTAAAGCGGTTGGTGCCTCAGTGTCCTTCCAGCTAGCCAAGGTTGATGAACCCAAGAGCATGATCGCTTTCAAGAAAATCAGAAGAAAATCAAGAAACTGTTCATTTCAAGAGGGTGCCCAAGCCCAGAAAGGCTGCCTCCAAAGCCCTCAGCAAGAAACCCAAAGTGCCCCACCAAGAAGAAGCTGATTGAAGGCAGACCCAGGACTGGCAAGTTAATTTGGGATATTCTATAGTGTCTTAAAAATCTTTTTCCATCTATACATTAGAACATCACTAACTTATCCGCCTGTTCCCTCCCACTTGTGAAGATATTAGCATTAGCAGGTATCTGGCCTGGTGTTTGGTTCAACAGAAGCTGATCTGTCTTCATTTTGATGTGGTTAGGGATGGGGGTTGTATGCTTTGTTGGGTGGTTTGTTTACTATGAAGGTAGATACAACTGGCAAAGCAGTTTGTTCTGGCTAATGGTGGAGTCCAAGAACTGAGCTATATGGGAAGATCTTTCAAGGCTTTCTTAAGCTGTGCACCCTTTGTGAGGGTTTTGAAACCTTTGATGAGGAGTAGAGGGTGGCACCCTACCCATCTAGGCAAGTGAAGGAGATGGTTAAGCCCTCCTGGCCTGTCCTCCTCTCAGTGGGGAGCAGTGGGGGTTTTAGGGCTGCCTTTTCACTTCTGCTAATCTGCTCTTGTATCTCTGCATTGTTCTGAAGAGATGGGAGTCTCAGTATCGGGTGGTTTGAGAAGCCCTAGCTTCTCTCAGTCAGGTAGTGTAGCCTTTGGGGAGGATCGTTGTGGCTTCTGTAGACTCTTGTTCAATGGGAGTAGAAGCTCTGGGAGAGAGAGGCGGAGTCAGCCAAGTGCCTCAGTATGCCCTATGGAAATGGATTTTTCCACTTAAGTGATGGATTGTGTCCTAAGAGGACTTTGGATTTTTGTTCTTCCTGTGTGAGATGTGGCTGTATTTGGTGTCTCTTCTGCTTCTATTCTACCAGCTGCCACTTAACAGTCCCTCTTTTGAGTCTTTTCTAAGAAGTGGTAGAGGGGCAGGGAGGGCAGGGAGTATAGTGTAAGACATTCTGCAGTTGATCTGAATTTGCTAAGCAGCTTTAGAAAGCATTTGTGCATATGTATCTATATCTAGGAGTAGTACTTGTGTCTCACACCCAGAGCTGAGAGAGAAAAATAAAACCTCATACACTAGTTTTCTCCAATTTTTAATAAAATGGGAACCCCCTCCCCCCGTCCACACACCTTCTAAAGCAGGTATTACCAGTGCCACGGGGAAAATGTTCTGGTTGTAATTTTTAAACTTCAAATAAAATTTGAAGATAAAAGAAAAGGAGAAAGGAAGGAAAGAAATAAAGAAAGGAAAAATAAAGAAAGACAGACTGTGTATACAGCTCAGTTGGTGCTTCACTAGCATGTGCAGTGCCCTGGGTTCTACCCCAGCATGTGCAAAAACTGGCTACGGTGCTTCACACCAAGAATCACAGCTCTTAGGAGGTGAAGAGTGGTGGTTTAGGAGTTAAAGGTTATCCTTGGCTACATAGCAAGTTTGAGACCAAGTTTCTAAAATGAAAGAAGGAAGGAAGGAAGGAAGGAAGGAAGGAATAAAGAAAGAAAGAAGAAAGAAAGAAAGAAAGAAAGAAAGAAAGAAAGAAAGAAAGAAAGAAAGAAAGAAAGAAAGGGAGAAAGGAAGATGTATGAATGGAGATCATTGGTTCTAGGAAGACTTCACTTTTAATCCTGCCTCTTTGGACCACCGGTTTTAGGTTTTTGAACACATAATTTGAAGTATTATCCTTAAGCAGATTAAGTGCTGGTACTCCTTTGGGAAAGAGCAGATACCCAGTGAAGACACATGCATCTTTCTGAGAGCATCCCTCCTCTAGTGGCATCTTCTGCCTACCCCTTTCCATGGGTCACATCACTCACAAAATAGCATGCGAAGCCATCAGTCCGGCTGAGACTTCCATTTGTCTTCAGTTCAGCTCCTTGTTCCAGTCATGGAATTTCCCTTTACGAACGCCCAACAAACACACATTCTTTTTGCTGCCTTCAGTGTTAAAGCTTGAACTTTTCAGAAGGCTGTTGCCTATAAACCTGAGTTCATTTTTCTGTTGCTCTACATGCATAGCTGGTAGCCATCAGTTTATAAAGAGCAGAAGTCTATTAAGTCCCAGTTTTGCAGACTAGGAAGTCGAAGGGCATGGCTCCAGTGTTGGCTTGGTTGCTCACTGCCTTGTGGTGAGAGTAGGCACTGAACCTCTTCTTGAGACAGGGTTTCAGGTAGCCCAGGCAGGCCTTTAACTTGCTACATAGCCAAGGATGACCTTGAACTTCTGACGCTTGGGCTTTCACCTCCTGAATGCTGAGATGATAGGATGGCTGGAGAACAAGTGCTGGGCTTCCTACCTATCAGGAACGCTACCAACTGAACCCTAGCCTCTCTGTTTCTCTTCTTAAAAGTCACAGAGGTCATCATGGTGCCCACCCTCAGGACCTCATCTAATCCTGATCACAGAGACCCATCTTTAAATACTATGAACATTTAAAATTGGGGCTTGCTTTCAACACAGATGCTTTGAGGAGACACCAAACTACAACATTGCCTTTTGCCTGTCCTCAGAGGCCCTGGGATGGAATTTCTCTCTTGAGTAGAGCGACATATCTAATGAACCTAAATGCTCTGTATCTTCTCATCTCCTTTTAATTTAAGCACACATCTTGACTCATAGATAGGAAGGGCTGAGAAGCAGAGATCTTGTTTCTAAATTAGACCCTCCAGGAGGAGCGCTGGATTGGGTATTGTAGAAGGGGAATGGGAGCTACGAATGGAAACTAAGGGCTTGTTTTATTTGGGTGTCAGTTTTCCTTTGACTTCCCTGCTGGTGAGAACACATTTTGAAATGCAAACTTTACCTGGAAGGAAACACAGTTTAGCATAGAGCAATTTATATTCACCTTCCTTGTCCACAGAGCTTTCCTCCAAGCTGTGATCCCTCTGTAGGCTATTTCATGTCAATACATATTCTGTAGAGTAAGCACCACAGGGTGAGACAGAGATTTCATCCCCTGGGAAGCAGGCAGGCTGAGCTCCCATAAATACCCCACCACTTTTTCTTATTATTATTAGAAGAAATTTCACCAAAGCCTCCCAGCTCCTCTGGATTATTTCTTAGAAGAATTTCATGTTTTTGCTCTGCTGTTTTGTACTTTATGTCTTTTACTTTTATTATTTTATTCTTTTATACATTGGAGATCAGACTGTAGCAATAATAAGAAAATCTATTTAGTTGGGCCTGGAGGCAAAATTCTGAATATATATTCTTCCTTAGCAGACTCTAACCATATCTGCTCTTCCTGGGACTGGTTTTATTAGATTTCCTAGAAGAAAGCAGCAAAGATCTGCTGAATGACATCTGTAACCCAAGAGTAGACAGAGCAGTCACGTGCTTGCAGAGGAGGCATGCATGAAGAGACCCCGTTTAATATTCATCTTGAGACAGACATGCATGTTCTAACCCACATCCAACATGACGAGTCTTTTTTTAATTTAACAGAAAGCCCTGGGTTATCTTAACCATTGTTTTAATCTGTAGAATATAATGAATATTAACAGGGCTTAAGTTCACACAGATTTCACACATATGTGCATGTATCAGTGTCCCTTGACAACATCAAGCAGGAGGGTCCCACAGTGTTATTTGCCCAGATTCAGAAAGATGAATTCCAAATTATGGTCATGTGCAGGTGCCTGAGCCCTGGGTTTGAGTGTCCCGGATCTGTGGAGTATTTTGTGATTTCGGTCTTTTGCCAACCATCCACAAGTGATCACACTAGAAATCATTAAAGACTCCTTGAAGGATTTGACCTAATGATAAAGAGTTCTTGTTTGTGAATTATGTGGTCACTAATACTGTCAGCTTCTTAGGCTCTAGAATCACCTAGGAGGTAAACATCTTCACCTGTGAAGGGATTTCTAGATTGGGTTAATTGTATTGGAAAAGATGCATGTGCTCATGGACTGAAGACCAAGACTGAATAAAAGGGAAGAAGAGAATGAAATGGAGTACCAGCATCCCTCTTTCCCTCTGCTTCCAGAATGTGGATTCGATGTGACCACGGCCTCACCTGCCATCATCACCATTGTGGACTGCATCTTCAAACTGGGAGCCAAAATAAGCCCTCTTTAACTTCACCCTTCTTCCTTCCTTCCTCTTTCCCTCCTGTTCTCCCTTCCTTCCTTCCTTCTCTCTTTCACATTGTTTTTATCAGATATTTTTATCATAGCAATGAAAATAACCAGTATAAAATAGTCTATATTGTAAAGGGCTTCTTTGAATATAATCTGTTTATAATGTGCTATAATTATTCTGCTGTTTTCATCAAGACTATCAAACTTCCATTATTATCCAGTGTCAACATACTAAATAGGTCAACTTTCCACAGTCTCTTCAGTAACTGCCTCTGCCTTTCTTGGATTGGCTGACCCACCTTTGGAACTGTGGGAGCAATGTGAAGACAGGAGACCTGAGGCTCCATAGAGTGGGGACCTGTGATGCTGTGGGACCCAGAAGACCCAGGCTTCTTCTTGGCCATTTGGTTTTCGTTCGTTCCTTTCTGAAGAGGTGCCTGGAAAGAAGCAGTAGGTACAGCTAGAAACCATGGGCAGAGCGTGCATCTTCACCTATTGATTCATTCTGATGCTCTCCTTTCAAGATCCATCCTCATCACTCCATGTGCATGAGGGCTCTGAGGCCTCTTCACGGGAAGCTGCACTTGGCCTAACTACAAGTGCTGACTTGGAGGGCTTCTGGGAGTCAGACAGCAAGGAAGGAGCTGCATTGAGCCATAGGCAACATGGACACTTGCCTTGAGGAGCACATGTCTTAGGCCTCATCAGTAGGGAATGACCTCAGATGCCAACTTGGAAGTGCTACCTTCTTCCAAATGCCCTCCACCATCATCCTGGATGGGTGCATGTGCACAGTGTCACAACTGCAGCCCTGATTGATCATCTCGTGCACAGTTCCAGTGAGACTCTGCCGTCTCCCAGCTGCACCACTTTAACATCAAACCCCAGCAGATCCAGCAAGGAAAGACTCAGAGGTGGGACATCCGGATGTAGGGCTGAGCAGGTGGACAGTGGACCCGAGAGGAAGCTAGGACAGCAGAGTCTGGCCTGGGCTGCTCGGTTCCTTCCTCACCCTGACTCGGCTCACGTCTGTACTTTCGCTTCTACGTTTTTCTTCTGGAACTCTGGAACTCTCCTCACCCCAAGGAGCAGCGTTTTTTCTCTATTTGGGTTGCTCTTTCTATATAAGAATCTCTCATATCAAAAATGATCCTAGGAAAGATAAATGGATTCATATGAACATGGTCATTTCTGATACAGGAGCTTGTGGCCCCCACAAGGACAACAGCATTTTAGTCAAAGGAATGAAACTAATGATGAATTTCAGATGTCTAGAGATTGACAGGAAGTTGTCTCAGAAAAACACAAATAAGTTGTTTTGTTTCATCATTTCTGTCTGCTTTTTTCTCTACAAGTTTCCAAACTTATTTGTTGTGGATTCCTCTCCAGTATCTGCCTGTGTCTCTGTGGGCTGAAGATGCTGAACGCAGTAATCTCTCCTACAGGTTCTCCTGCCTCCCCTGATAGGCACTCCACCTGTGAAAATGTAGGAGCAGCTCTTCCGCTAGGCTCTGGGTAGGAGAAGGTCTCAGAGGAAGGGCAAACCTTCCGGATAAACTGTTGCTACACTTCTTAAAGAGGAACAGATAGGACCCTAGCACTGCACACATTGCCTGCTTGCCCCCTTTCCTAGACCAGCACATCCACCGTCCTCATCTAGCCCAGCTCTCCCACGCTTCCTGGAGGGTCTGGAGTGCTCACTGCTGTCACACCTATGCACTCGGGGCCGATTTGCATCTTCTCAGATGGCCTCCTCACACTTAAGTGTCCATGCTGTATAGGGCATCTGCTGGAGGCTTTTGGATACTCCTGGATCTCTCTGGGCAGTAGACCACAGTGATGTGGCACAGGACATCTCCCGGTAATCAATAGCACTTTCCCAAGGACTGAGTCACATCCACTGGAGCCCGTGGACTGCTCGTCTCCTGTCTCTATATCTCAGTCTTCACTCCTGCACCTATTTTTCCTGGGATCATCTGGAAGTTGCTCCTTCGACCTGACCCTTTTCCATCATGTTCCTTTGTAGGGGAGCCCAAACTAAGAAACTTGTGGGAATTTTGAGCAAACTCTATTCTGTGAGTTCCTAATGATGTGTAGAACGCAAATACTGGAATTAGTAAGAAGATGAAACGTTATAGAGTGGTTCATGCTTCAGACTTCTGTGCAAACTAAATTCCCAATATATGTAATTGTGAATAATGAAATTAAAAGTAATTGAAACCCTTATTGAATTTATCATGTTCAGATAGAAATGATGTACTTCCTTATTTGATATTGAAATTGGAGTTCCTGGGATTTTGCCAAAGTGATTTAATGAGGGAAAGAATAATTTTGTGAACACATGTTCCTAGAACAGGTGGAAAAATAACCTCCACCCTTACTTCAACTCCAGATGGCTCATGGGTATAGATCTGACAGCTGAACTTAGAAAGCTTCCAGAGGAAGACACGGAGCAGGTCTTCCCAATCTAAAGGGAGACAGTTTTCATAGGTGGGAAACAAAGGGCCGAGGCAGAGAAGAAAAGACAGCTTCTCTTCAGAAAAATCATCAAACTTTAAATAGTTTGTAAAGAGTTGGGAAATTTGCAGTCGGTATATTGTCGCTTTTTGCTATAAAAGCAGAAAAGCAGACCTCTGTTATGTAAGGCTTCACTAGCCATTTCTTAATATATTGACAATATCAATTATCCTTCACCCTTTTTAGAACTCTTTTAAAGAGAAACAACAACAAAACAGTGCCATTATATGAGTTCCCTTTGACTTGAGCCCAACCCAGTCCCCTCACTCTGCCCGTCAGTATTTCTCCCTCTGCTATATGCATCTTCCTTAATAGCTACATACAGATTCAGAGTCAATACCCCCAAGCAGCATGATGTAATGCCTACCTAGAGTAAGCAGTTAATACACGTTCAATTAATGAACTACTAGGAATAACTATTTCCATAACAGAATGACAACACTGAAAAGATGTCAGCAAGCTTCAGTTTTTGCCCTAATTCAAGTAGGTGGGAAAATGTAGCTTAAGGAAAATAACGTTTATGAAAGTGGATAAGGAAGAAAAGATGGAGAACTATGAGCTTTGATAAACGTTAATTGTTATTGCATTATTAATCACAGTAGTGAAAACTATGTATCCACAATAACCAAGATTTGGAAATAAATCCACGCCCATGTACAAAAATGTGACAGAATCATGGAGTAGATAGGTACAATTGAATATTATTCACTCCCTAAAAAGCTGGGAATTTTGTCATCTGCAACAACATAGATAAGCAGGGAGAATATTTTATTAAGTAAAATAAGTCACGTGCTAAGACTGGGTTTGATTACATGCTGAAATGGAGAGAATGGAGGTGCTCAGTGCTTTGAGAGGTAGATGGGGAGATGGAGTCGTGCAGCTTTTCAAGATGAGCAGATTTAGAATGCCAGCTTCCAGAACGAGGACTCTAGCTAACTAATGACATGATGTCAAATACTGATGACTCTCCAAGAGAGATTTTATTTGTTCCCAGTGCACACATATACAGCAGGTAGCAGAATGACACTGTGGACAGGATCATCTTCTTGCTTGTTTTAATGACTTCACTGTGTTTATCTAAGCACCATCCTCTGTAAGGTAAACATGTGTAAAATAAATAAATGAATGAATAAATAACTAAATGCTAGTAAGTATTTGGCTTCATCTATTTAGAACCAAAAATACGTGCTCAGGGGTATAGGTTGTTGCTGGCTGCAGTGAAATGCAAAAGCTGACATCTCTTGCAGTTGAGTGTCTGAGCACACTGATACCAATGATAATAGAAACAGAAGAAACAGGAGATTAGTGAACATGGGAACCTGCCACTTGGGTTAGACCCAGGAGTGGTGTGGGCTCTCCTGCTGGTACCTTGGGAGCAATACTGGAGGCCTGCTGTAAGGAGACACTCTATTAGCTACTGTAAATTGGCTCATTTACATATTTATCAGAAAGTGAAAGGACAGTCCCATTTTCTATTAATAAGATGAATTATTTAATTCACAGCCTCCAGGAACCCCCCTTTAAACTCTGATATGGGAAGTCGGTTTGTGGTTATTGAATCAAGTCTGTGCTGAAGAAGAAAGAGAAAAATATGAGTAGACATTCTGCCCCAAATCATGGGGATGTTCATGAGACACCTAGGAGAATGTGATAGGCAGCCAGCTGCTGAACCTCGAGGCTCAGATCTGTGCCCCAGATGCTTAGATAATGGAATCACCTTTCTGGTAGGCAAGCAGGGTTCTCAGGACTGTTAACGGAGGAAAAAGCATCAAGCTCACTTCTGTGCCAGTTGTTATGCTAGAAAATGTGTGTGCATTCTTATTTTAGTCATAAAATATTTTATAAAACATATAACTTATTTTTTAAGAAAATGAAGTTGAGGGTATATAGCTTTAAATACATTTTCTGCCATGATTTCCTGATGGAGGATCAGATTAGGGTTTGAATGTGGATATATTTTTTGTTTGTTGACAAGGTTCCATTCATGGACTAATGAGTAACCACCAGGAACACTGGGACCACATCTATGCAGAGGCTTAGGAAGTAAGGAGTGAAGAAATAAAAGTGAGCAAAGTAGTAAAATGCTTCGGTATGAGGTTCTGTGGAAAGGATGATGTCTGGGACATGCTGGATTGAAAAGCTTAGACTGGATTTTATAATTATGGTGAAACTGGAAGCTCTGTTTAATTTTACTTTGCTTTATCTTAATTTATGTGTTTGTGTGTGTGCACGAGTGTATTTCTGAGTGGGAATTACTTGCATGTGTGCCTGTGTGGAGGCCAGAAGACATACCTTAGATGTTGTCCAACATTTTTTTTTAAGACAACGTCTTTCTATGGCCTGGAGATCACCAATTAGGCTAGGCTGGCCAGTGAACCCTAGGAATCTGTCTGCCCCCTGTCCTCAGCTCTGAGGTCACAAGTGCGTGTGCCCAGCATTTTAAATGGGTTCTAAGGGCCAAATTCAGATCCTTGTGCTTCTCAGGCAAGTATTTTACCAACAAAGTCATCTTCCCAGCCAGAAACTGAAGTTCTTCACCCAGAATAATAGTAAAGTGATCCAGCCAAAGGCATCAGATAGCCCGGGTCAGACCCATCGTGGTGCCTCTCTGTATAATCAAAGAGAACAAAACTTTAGCTATGAGCTGAGTGCTTCCCACTCTATATCTCATAAGCCTACCTGGAAAAGATCCTTTGTGTATGGTCCATCTTTCCTCCCATAGTTTTCTGATAACGGGAGTTTCACTGTCTTCTGCCTGGAATGAAGGATTTAATTGTTGATGGGAAAGATCCAGCAGACCTTTGAATCCTGATTTAAATACCCCAGAATGGGCAAGGCCATTCCTTGAAGGTAGATGTGGCTCCCATCACAATAGGGAACCTCACAGGCACTCTCAATGGGAAATTCAGCTTTCTCAGGTCAGAGAGGACGCATCAGATTGCTGGCTGCTCAGCAGGCAGAGCAGAGCATCTCGCCCCAGCTGTCAGCCCAGGAAGACTGGGGTTAGGTACCAATATGCACCCTGAGAACGCATTCTCCATTAGCCAGATGGAGCTTCAAGCTGTTGCCAGCACTTGCTGTTTTAAACTTGCACTGAGTAATGACGCCTGCTAGACAAAGAGATATGGATTATCAGCCCAGCCCTTGAGAGCTAAGCAGCCTGGCTAGGATTGTTACCCATCAGTTCTCCTGGGAAGAGAAGAAATCTGCAAAAGTTTCAGAGGCCACCACTGGCAGTCACTGTCCATGTGTGGCCTCCCTCATTTTCATCAGGTCATCTGAGTAGGTTGTAGGGTACAAGCAGTCATGAGATCTGGACAATAGCTAGGGCTATAGGCCATACATGGTTCTGGCATAAGCAATGGCAGAAGGGGCCAGGTGTTTCCTCTGGAAAGAAAACCAGCCAACTAGGGTCTGTCTGTAGGGAGCATGGGAAGGAGGACAGAAAGACATGTGATGCTAGGAGTCCTAAGGTGTTGCTGCTTTCTAGAAAGAAGGACCATCTGGTGGCCTCCCCAGGGAGGATGGCTACCCCACCTTCTTGAGTGGAGGAGCCACTCTGTCCATGTCTGCAGCACCCTGGTACCTTATACCATAGTTTTACCTGGCTCCTGGGGCACATGATGCAGAAGAAACTGAGGAGTTCCGAGTTCACCTCAGAACAGTCAGATTCATCTCTCTCTGTTAGTCTTCCCCTGTTTCTTGCCTGCCCATTCCCCATCCCTGTACTGGGCTCTTTCTTCTCACTCACTCAGTCTTGCCTGATTTTCTAATGGACCCCAGTTTGCCATTCTTGTTGATATCTCTCATATCCAAAGTTTCACACTTATTCTATTTTTCCTTTTTAAAGAATTTCTGCATGTTTTGTGTTTAGCATACACCCAGGCTATAATGAAGAAATCACAGTAAAATGTAACCAAAATAGGTGCAAAGATATAGGAGACATCATAGGACCTTTCTGTGCCTGAAGGTCCTTTACTCATCTCTACACTGGAGAGTTTCTAGAAGCCAGTCTGTCTTGCCTCTACTGAGAGAGCAGGGCAGATTTTCTTCTGCATGGCAGATGTCTGTGTCTGCCCTATCTGTCTGTTATCACAGGAAAACATGGTGTGTATCAGGAGAAAAATGGGTGAGGGGATGGCCTCATTGATAAATGACCACATTTGGAAGGTAAGATGCTGTTGACCCCTGTATCAGCCCAGGTTGTCAGCCTAATGCAACTTAGCTAAGCTTCCTGGTGATAGAAATTTGCTCTGTTTTTTTTTTTTTTCACAAACTAGGTCTTTGATTAAGAGCATCCCATGTAGATGTCGATGAGAATCACCCGCCGACCCTTGTCTTTATCCCTGCAGTCTACCTTTGCTACTTTCTGTTTTCTGTAAGCTGAGGATTCTTTGCCTTTTCACAGGACAGAAGATCAGAAGTGGACATTGTTAGTACTATCTAAAACTGACTAGAATGCTAGGGTGGAATACACCAGTTGTGTGAGAGTGCAGAAACCCAGGGAGGTTAACCTAAGTTTCAGATAGCTCAGCTGAATGTGAAATGGTGGTGACCTGGAGACATCTATTTACCCTCTTATGGAAGAGAAAAAGAAAATGATTGAACAACCATTATCTATAACCTGGAGTGATTTCTAAGTACTCTCTGTCCCTTCTGGGGACTCCGTCCAATGTATAAATATGTTTTGGTAATTAAAAAAGTATGTTCTCTCTTGTTGGTTTAGTGTAGCTGAGGTGAACTGAGCTCAATTCCCCTAATCCTGTCAAGCCCTCTGCAGGAAGGGTCAGGGGTCAGCAACTGCTCTTTAAAAATGCTATGTGATTGAATCCAAAGGAGCTCTTACCTCCTAAGCAGCTGCTCACAGATAATCCAGGGTCTGTCTCTCTGACATCCGGGGGCTGTGCCACACCTCCTGAATAGAAGCTCTCTCTCTACTAGACTCTTCAGAGTGCCCAGGGCCTAGAGTTACTAGCTTACTTTGAAATGGAAATGCAAAGAAAATTTCCAATGAATTTAAATTCCTTGATTGCAAAAAGAAAATTTTGATTTTATGTAAAAGAGAAGGAAAGAGCTATGAGGAGCTATGTCAGACTTCATATCCATCCTGATGATCTGTCATGTTGGGTTTATTTGTGTTGAATTTGCAGTGATACATGGGGACAGTGCACAGGCTGAAACCTCGGGCACCACAAGTGTGTGAGCACATATGCGTCCAGATGCTGGGACCTCCTGGCTGATGGGGACAGCAGAGGAGCTGCTCTTCGGCACCCTGAAGGAGTCCACCTGGCCGGGGGGCTGAAAGAGGAAACATTTACAGCTGGGAGAGGATTCTTTTTCACTAAATACTATATGTAATCATAAAAATGGTACTAAAATATAATTTTGAAGGGCTTTGTTGAGAAAGAATGTTAAGCATGAAGCCCAGGTTCGTTTCATATTGGTGGTCTTTCTGCCTTAGCCTTCCAAGTTCTGGGATTACAAGTGTGTGCTACCATGCTGGTACTCAAAAACTTAATTTTAAATTGTCCTTAAATTTTCTCTGTATAGTTTTCTCCCCTTTTCTCCTAGAGTAACTGCTTCATCTTTGTCTGTCTTTGCTGGTATCATCTCAACAGTGTTGCTCCCTCTGTCTTCCCCTCTGCACTGTTATAGATGATTCCAGAACACTAAAGGACGGAAGCCTCTGGCTACAGACCTCATGGAGGCCCACAGTACTTTCTGCAGACATTTAACCATGAATGTGTTTCTTATTGTTTACACAGTCCATCTTTTTACAAAATGTTTACTTAAAATTAGCATTATTGGTTTTCCTTATTGTGATCAATAAAATCGTGGGCTCATTTTTCTTCAGAAGAGGTTTAGATTGATGACACATATCACAGAAGCTTCCAGGCCTACTACACTGACTCTTCCTGGGTGCTTCCTGTTTCCAAATGTGTAATGTTAGAAAAAAAAACAAAAATGGGGCTAAGGAGATGACTCAGGAGTTAAGAGGGAGTACTGCTCCCAGCACCCATGTTAGGCAGATCATAACCATGTGTAACTGCATCTCCAGGGGATCAAACCATCTCTTCTGGACTCTGTATACATACAGAGATACACAAATACACAAAATTAAAAATAAATAAATCTATGAAAATAACCAAAGATTAATACCATACTTTCAGTCCTATATGATAAATTTATATAGTTCTGTCTTGATGGAATAATTACAAATCCATTTCAAAACTGAGCACAGTTTGTGATTGCGGAATTTATGCAGGGCTTGAGAGACATTACACCATAGAACTACTGGGATAACTGATAAACATCGATCATACATGTGAACTGGTGCTAAATGTCTTGATTTGGAAACCCCATCACGATCATCTGTGGGGTGCTCGTGTCCTTGCAGAAGCATTTGGGCCTCATTGTGCTACCAAATTGTTCAAAAAAAAAAGACAGACTATCAAACTCACGGTGGGTGAAAAGGTCATCATGCAGATGTGGAACAGACCCATGAGTCTGAAGAACCTCAGGAGATCTTATATACTTTGCTGAAACTTTTCTGCAAACTTAAAATATAGCCAATTAAAAAAAAATTTAAGGTCAATTTTATTTGAGTACTAATAAATTTGAAAGGACAAGGTACATCCTTTCTTTTCCAATCAGAATTAGGATGAAAATGTCATTAAAGCTCCATAATGTGTTTGCATGTTTTCTATCTCAGTTAGCTTTATTTTAAAATAACATTTAATAATAGCTCCCTGTACAGTGTCCTGCTTGGTAGGAATTCCAATACAATTTAGAAAACAGAGAGAGCAGTATGATATTTTGCCCAACATGAGGGTTTGCTTCTGGTCTTTTGCACCCTGCATCTGCCTCAGCTAGAGAGGAGACCCCTGACCTTGGTACCCTGGGATGGTACACAGGATGAACAACACCTCCAGTGAGTGTCTTGGTACTGTTCTGTCATGCTCCACACAGAACCCTCGACCATCCTCTCCATGGGAAAAAAGAAATATTACAATCATTACCAAAAATACATCTTCTTGATTTAGAAGGTTTGTTTAATTGCCCCCCTATCAAACCTCTATGTATGTCACTTTTCCTATAGGAGGACACGCTAGGTCAGCATTTGCTGTAGGAGACTTTAAGGTACATGAGCCATGATGAGAATCATGTCTTCACACTGACTGTAACATCAAAGAGTATGGGTGAAGATTTGGAAAAGAAATGGTGTGAGCGTCCTGTTGGAAGAAAATGCCTCGCTCCAGGAGGATTCTCCTGGTGTAGCCCACCCCTCTGTGCCTAGGAATAAGCTTCTTCCCAGAGTGCCAGGTTTCACACTAGCAGGGAAGTCCTCAGCCCCTTCACCCTCCTGACTTGAGGCCTTATGTAAATTGCATCTGTCTCTGTCGTATTATTCAGAAAAGTTAAGAAATGTACTTGCAGAAACAGTCACATGAAAATGCCTCTTCCTGACCCATGTGTGGATGGTTTCATCCTCTAACTTGGATCTAAATCACCTGTCTCTGCCAGCACAGACATTCCTGGAAACCAGGAGGGGTGTGGAGGACGTGAGACACTAGAAAGAAGAATGTTGTATTCGCTTTCTTTCTTTCCCTTCATTTCCTCCAGCCACTCCCCACTTTTCAAGGAAACCCACACTCCCTGCTCCAATTCCAAATCATTTTAAGACCAGTAAGGGCTTCTCTTCCTTGAACACATTGAATATTTCAAAGCAAGCCCATGCTAACTGGAGGAGAGAGTTTGTTCAGGTGGCACGAATCAGACAAGGGCTCAGGGATGTGACCTGGAGCCTGCACAAGGCCAGAGGGTCTTCCACCCCTCCCTCCTAAAGAAACACAACAAAACCCCAGAAAAACAGGCCTCCAGTCATCTCCCTGCCTTTGCCAGAAACAGGGGTGAAGGAAAGCTGCCCTCTCATTATAGTCCTGGGCTCAAGGTTAGAATTAGACCCTTAGGGTAAGGAGCTGTCAATTAGAGATAACTCCAGTGGCTGTCTGCAGAGGGGGCTTATCTCCTAGCAACTCTTCCCATTCAGGCCATAGCCCTTGGCTCTGCCTGCAGCTCAAGAGCCATCTTGAAGACAGCAAAATAACCTTCATTTGAGCAGATGCATGAAGAATTCTGCTTCCCGGGGTCCTCAATGGGGCCCCAGTGACATTTGACTAGCAATGGGCTAGGGTCTGGAAAGAATTATGATTGCGTTATTTTCTAGCTGCAGATGTTTCATGGGAGGACTGCATGGAGGGATTCTGGATAAGCAGTCAGAGAGAGAATCTAAATTCCCTCCAACGCTGGATGCCTCCTTCCCTCCCGAACACAGCCTGTCATGTTTATGCAGGAGCCAGTGTAGTCTCTCTCTCCTGCTTACTTTATGCTTAGGAAGAATTTGCCAGCAGTTGGGGATAGAGTGGCTCTGGTTACCACGGGAACTCGGCTCCTTCCTTTATCTACCATGGCAGGGCATTTAGAGAACCGACAAGCATAAATCCTATTAAGAAACGCACAGGGTTATGCACCATGAATGTAGGCAACTTCAGAGAATTTACTAAGGGACTATCTACTTGGTACGAAAAGAAAATACATCACACACATTCCTTGGAGTTGACTATTCCTTAGAATGAGGAATTGTGTTGTTGATTTTTCTACTCTCAGACCAAGGGTGGCATAATGCTTCCAGCTCCTGGGGATGGGGACGAGGCAAGCAAACCTTTGATTTTCCCCTGGTATCTGCACTAACAAAGGGATACCTCAGAAATGTAAAAATAAAAGATGTGAAATGCCCACTGTGCCTCAAAGTGTAAATTAGACACTGTTCTTGGAATTAAAGATCTGGCTTAACAACGCTCTTTTGTGGAACAATGTCCTTGCCTGAGAAGGAGCAGACAATGAGGAAGGGCCATTTTTCTGGAGATTTCCTTGAAGCGCCCCTCCCCCACTACTTTTTCCCATCCTCACTGTTTCTGCTGTACTCTATGAGACCTATAGTATTGACATTTATGTCCCCACCTACATCTCCTCTGCCCTTTATCAACAGAGTAATTATTCTATTTGTTTGGTTGTTTTTATATTTGTCCAGGTCAGGTATTGGGAACACGAAATATCCAAGCACAGTTCATATCGGCTGGGTGACTGATGCCTGTTGAGATGGCTCTGTGTGCTATATAGCAGGTCAGCCTCAGAGCAGAACCCTGGGTATCTGCCAGGCGGTCTCTGGTGCACGGTACACTTTGAGCAAGGAACTTGCTTCAGCTTTGCAATGGCCTTTATGGATACCCTCCCTGAATTTTCAACGTGCATGTGGAATGCTCACAAGCCCTGATGTGCTTGTCTTCTTATTACTGCTTGTCAGAATCACAAGACAGGACCGAATTTCTGGAAGAAAAAGGAGAAAGTTTGAGCAACTTTGAATAGATCTTTTCTCTGTGTGTCTGAATGGGACACCTATTCAATTCTGCTTGAAACTCTAAGCTCTCATTTACACACACACACATACACAGTGAGTGTGTATGTTTGTGTGTTCGTGTGTATGTATTTTAAACCGACAAACACATCACAGCACATCTAATATCTTAAAATCAAGCGATGGGCAGTTGGCAGAAATGAAGATTTTTCTCACTGCTGAAGACAAAACCAGATTGGGCTTTATGGATTGCTCCCACCAGACAGACACACCTTAGGTCACTCTCTCTGTGATTACTTCCACATGAAATCAAACAGGCTGTAAATCTATACATTACTAGTCCTCTTTGTAAGTATATTTCAGTCATCTATTATCTCCCATGTGGAGGACATCTCTACATGGCTAACATACTAGTTGGCATTAAATTTGAATATAGTAACAAAAATTGACTTAAAAAAGAGAAACATCCTAGCAATTAAAGTTTACTTTATTAAGCAGCAGATTGGCAGTGTCCCCAGGATTCTTATGTGGACCTTCTCTGCTGGTTGCCTTGGAGATGTGTGAATTTAACAGCTTCAGTGCCAAAGGACTTGTATGAATTCTTAGAGCAGGGTCCAGAAGCTCACAGAGCACTTTCACTTATGAACGTGGGCCTCAATTACAAAGGGCTTTGGTCTGCAAAAAGAGTCAAAGAACAGGTCATATCTTAATACAAAATTAACTCCTTCTGTGTTTTTAGGTTATTTTGCCTGGCTAAGATTGTATTTATTTTGTATATATGAGATGAATCTATAAGCATAAACTTCAGTATTTAATTATGCTTTGTTACCAGGTGTTCCTGAAGAAATGACTCCCTCCTTCCTCCAGATCTGGGTCTGAGAAATAGTGTTTGATTTTTTTTGTATGTTCTTTCTTTTTTTAAAAAAAAAAAATGAAATGATCTGTATTGCTCATCATACATTCAGCCTTTGGTTTGTCTCTATAGTTATCTTGGGGGAAGATTTAAGTGTTGTCTGTAGTCCTCCCATAAGTATGTGACCAAAGCTGCCGGGGAAAGTGGGAGAGGGACCAGGCGAGGAGCCTGGAGGCAGGGAGAGGCCTGGCTCCTTCCGGGCGATTCGGACTCAATGGCCTTGAGTAAATCATGGGTTCTCTGAGCCTCAGTTTCTGTCTATGAGGCATATAAAAGCAGCATCAATTAAGTATTCAGAAGGGGCTACAGCGTGTGAACTGCTATGCAAATATGGCTCATTCTTATATTTTCATGTTCATTTTGTAAGATATTAAAAATTATATTATCGAAGATTATTCAGTAGAGCTTTCAATCTTCCAAAACATGCAAAATGCAATATTTAGTTGGCTTTCCTGCTTACATGTTTATGTCTGACTAGTATAAGGGTTCCCTCCAGCAAACAAGAAAGCAACCTTTATTGAAATAATTTTCTAATTTTGCAACTTATATTATATGCCCTATAGAATATTCTCACTCAAGGAAAGCACCTAAGATAAAGAATATTATCTTATGAAGAAACAAATAACCTACCTTAAAATATTTTTCTTAAACCACAGATTCTAGGATTGTTTTTCTTTTTGCCACTGTCTTTTATTACAGTTATTCTCAACTATGTTAGTAACTTTTCCTTAACCCTGGCAAGATGCTCCATGTCTGAAAGCTATTTCCACAACCAGAAAGAACTGGGGTTTGCAAAGGTATAATGAAGAGGAAAATACACCAAAAGAAGATGCATGTGCCAAGAAAGGTTCTTTATCCTCTTACATATTGGTTTTACCTTAAATGTATCTCAACATAACTCTGCTCCCACTTCCTACTTTCAAAATTTTTCAGGTGAGAATTCTGCCTTGGAACTATTTCTTCTAGTCAAGACAGTGAGAACAGACTGTTTAAAGAACTGGGCCTGGTAGAATGACAGTTCTCTCTTGAGAGGCATACAAAGGCTAAATTGTAAAAGCATTGGCAATCTCATTTGCTGCCTTATTCCTTTACAGTCTTTTCTTGGAAAGAGAGTATGCTGAAATGCACACACACACACACACACACACACACACACACACACGAGAGAGAGAGAGAGAGAGAGAGAGAGAGAGAGAGAAAGAGAGAGAGAGAGAAGCAGATTAGCAGAACTTAATAATGTTAAAATTCCTTGAAAGTTGAAGTCAGTTATCCAAACTTGATTCTAAGTCACGAAAAATATGGAAAATTATAGATTTCAACAGAGCACACACTATGTTCTAATGTTTCCTTGCATCCTGTGCAAAACCAGAGTATCACAAAACATGACCAAAGCTGTGTGTGCTATGTTTATGCCCTAAAGCCTTATCTGTGTGATGAGAAGGGGAAATGAGAAATGTTAACTACATTCCTCTTTTAATTTCCCGGCACTTTTACTGATGGATCCAAGTCCGCAAGGAAGGCCTCACCGCCTCACACTGAGGATGTTGAACTTACCATAGCATTGGAGATTCATCTGTGGAAAATCAATCCTGGTTTTGAATTCAGGGTGGGTGAGGGGGCTGCTGACTCAGGCAGCCTGAGGGAGCCATGGCCTGCTGCTAAACAACAGCCCATCCCCAGCAGGACAAACACACAGAAGGCAGGATGAATGGCCTCATCTACACGCCAGCTATTTGATATGCAGATCTGACTGCAGGCCTCTTCAATAACACAGCACTTCTCAGGCAGGCAGGTGCAGCTGGAAAGCGAGTGGCCTTTCCTCATTGCAAAAGCTGGGCTGCCTCACACTCTCCCTGCAGCCCTTAACAATTTCTGAAGCTCTATTATCTTCATCTTAAAAAAAAATTAGATAATCCATTTACAGACTGGGATGCACACTCTACTTCTCCTTCAGGCCCTAACTGTAAGCCTGGGCATGAAACCACAGGAATGACTGAGGAAGGAAAGCAGCCAGACACTTAGATACAGAAAAGCAAAAGTGCAGGGATGTTAAGCCACAGAGCAGCACCCACAGTCTGTAAAGCCACAACACTGACTGATGCTCAGAACAGAAACAGAGTCTGTTGATTCCTTGGTGCTGGAAGTAGAAGCTCAAGTAGGGATAAAATAACAATGTCCACCCAATTAGGTATGCATTCCATGTGTTCCTCTGGGTGCATATGTGTTAGGAGCCCTTGCACATATGTGCAATGTATGTGGAGGCCAGAGGACGACTTCAGGTACGGCTTACAGGGACTCTCAATGGGACCAGCTCCTGACTTGTACATCAGGCTAGATTGGATAGCCAGGGGTATCCAAGAACACTCCTGTTTCTGCCTTCCTGGTGTTGGGCATAAAAGCATAGGCCACTATGCTTTGCTTTTTTACTTGGGCTCTGAGGATCAAACTTAGTTGCAAGAACCAACACAGAAAGCACTTTACCATCTGAGCCATCTCCCTTCTCTGTCCACCTGATACATTATGAACTGAATGTGCACGTGTGTGTGTGTGTGTGTGTGTGTGTATGTGTGTGTGTGTGTGTTTGCAGGTGCACTCAGTGCAGAGGTGGGTGGCTCTTGCTCCAACCCAGTGTGGCTCACTGGAACACAGGATGAAGGTGTTTTCCAGTTTGTCCCATGCCCCACCCACTCTCTGGAATCCTAAGCTGTAGAGTGCAGTGCCTCCTGATTTATACCTTTTGTGGTTGCAGGCTGAGTCCTCAGAGTCCTAACTATTCCAGTTTTATGGCCTTGCTGCAGCTATTAACTAAATGAAAGAGTTATTTATTCCAAACCCGGAGTGTGTTCAGTGCCCAAGCTTACATTCAGCAGCATCTACTGGTATAAAACAGGTGTAAATATTACATGGGGAAAGACGAAAACCAGAGGGGCTTGGAAGTGAGACAGAGGAGACGTGGGAAGCATCCCCACCAGGTAGGAGTGTTAGTGCAAAGAGGGAAGCTGCAGATGTCTGCCCTCCTTCCCTCCTTCCCTCCTTCCCTCCTGCCCTCCTGCCCTCCTTGCCTCCCTCTCCCTCCCTCCATCCCTCCATTCCTCTGTCCCCCAATCTCTCCGCTTTCTCTCTCTCTCTCTCTCGCTCTCGCTCTTGCTCTCATTTTATTTTTGGGAAGGGTCTCTTATAGCCCAGGCTGGTCTGAACTCTCTATATAACTGAGGGTGACCTGGAATTTCTCCTCCTCGTGCTTTCACCTCACTGATGCTGACGTTACATGAGTGCGCTGCCACACCACACCAGGTTTCTGTGGCGCTGAGGATGCAACCCAGGGTCTTGTGCCTAGTAGACAAGAACTTTACAACCGAGCCACGCTGCATTTCTAGAAAGCTATATCACAGATCTGGAGCTGTACCATTGTCATCGCTCTGTCTGGATTTTCTGTGTTTTGTGCCAAGTAAAGGGAGTATGTGCTCAGTCTGGCACTTTTTAACATGTACTCTACATATGTAGGAGACACACAGAGACAGAGACAGAGGACCAGGGGCAGTAAAGTAACAAGTGTGTGGCTTTAATCTGCAGATTTTCTTGCTCAGGCATTCTCTTTCAATTGCTAATATATTTAGCTATTGTCAAGGCTTATGAATTTGCTTTTATAATTAAATATTTTAAAGCCACAAATATATGTTTACATTGGGGGCTCCGGGTTTGGGGGTTGTTGTATTCTGTGAACATGATGATAGGTGATACATTTTCCAGTCTTCATATGCTTTGGAGAAATCTTTGTCACTATTGAAAACCACTGTTTAGAGTCTACTTTTTAGAAAAGTGTGACATATAGACAGGGTAGTAAATGGAGATAGAGTTATCCACAATCTTATCAGACATCGGCAGCAGGGATGAAGAGACAGTGGGTTGAGCCCCCCACAGAAATTCAGTCTCTGAGCCATTTTCTGACAACAACC
Organism: Eospalax fontanierii; assembly: GCA_035773235.1. NCBI lineage: Eukaryota > Metazoa > Chordata > Mammalia > Rodentia > Spalacidae > Eospalax > Eospalax fontanierii. The sequence goes on from CM069529.1 coordinate 54,994,857, forward strand.
ATTTCTCCATAAGAGACTGAATGTCTCTTCCAGCCTTCTTCTTGCAGAAACCCGAACCTTCCATGTCGTTGGGTCAACAGACAGGGCTCTAAAAGGAAGTAGTTATATGTTCTGAAAGCTGGGGCCCTGATCTCAAAGAATTAGTGCCCTTTTAAGAAGAGACACTGGTGAGCTTTGTCTCTACCCATGTTTTCCCACAAAAAAAAGAAAACTCGTGGGGGTATCAAGAAGAGGTGGCTTTCTCCCCATTAGAGGAGAACACACAACAGAAATAAACCAGAATCACATCTTGAGTGTCTTGGCCCAGACTCCAGAGCTGTGAGAAATACATTTCTATTGTTTAAGCCAACTAGTCTCTGAAGTTTCATTATGGTAGCCCAAGCAGACGAAGACAATCTCTCCATGAAAGAAATATATTTCTCATAGAATCTGACAAAGAAATCTGACAGTATATGTAGTAGTTGCACTGTTGTTTCTGAACAGTTGGAAAACCAACAAATGTGCTGAAACAAATTTTCATTTCAGAGATTTTATGCATTTTAAAAGGTACTGGGAAAATGTTGAACTGTTCCTTTAATTCATACTGAGCAGGAAGGAGGGAACAGAACTTTAACCTGTGGTAAAGCTTTGGGCATTGCAGACTCCTGATTGGTTATGAACTGAGTGATCTTGATCCTGAAGCATTCTGATTCACCCATCTGGCTGAATCATCAAAAGGCTCCAGAGAGTGTTCTGTCATCATTGCTGAAGAACCTTAGAACCTCATCATGGAATTGGCTCTTCAGGGGTGGAGAGTCTTCAGCAGCTTCTGAAATGCAGCTGTCTGGAGAGAGCATGTTGGAAATGTTTCAGCTCGTAAAATTTCCCTTTTTTCCAGAGATAGGCCAAGTGCTTTCAGATTTGTGCCAGGGGGAGCAGAGGTGGGAAGCCCTGCTAACATGGCAGTTTCTTTTACCTTCACTTTACTTTCTTTTTAAATGTACTTATTTTTCTTTTATTTGTCTGCACATTTGTATGTGTACCACATGTGTGTAGCACTTACAAAGGCCAGAAGAAGATGTTACGTTCCATGGAACTGGAGTTGCAAGTAGTTGTGAGCAGCTATATGAGTTCTGGGAACCAAACCTGGGTTCTCTGCAAGAGCAGTCAGTGCTCTTAACTGCTGAGGCATCTCTCTATGCCTATTTTATTTTCTTTTTATTGTATTTATTCTTGAGTAAGAGGCCCCAAGCTCTCTACTAAGTCATAGCCCACATATTCACATCCTCAATGATCTCCACACTATCTTGACAGTTAGGACATCCGCAGTGCAGGTTGTGCTGGAGCAGGAAGCAGCAGGACTGAGGACAGGACTCTTTATGAGTTGTACACTTGCGTTCACACTTGCCATGCTATTGGGCAGGTTCTCAGGAAGCTCTGCTGAGCAAGGAGTGGAGGAGCTGATGCTGGGCCAGGTTGCAACCCTGGAAATCTCAGGTCTGCCCACTATGAAGGAAATGGAGGGTGTGGAAGAGTTAGGAAATGGACTGTTTCACCTGAAAAGTGAGGCCACAGTCGACTTATTTTAACTAAAGACCATGTTCGTCACAGACTTCAGAGTGCAAAGAAAACACTGAACTTGTTTTTTTTAACTGGAATACCTGAACATCTTTCACAAGATATCATGCTTCAGTGCATGCAGCTTATCTGAAATGTGTGCAGGAGTCCAGGACCAACATATTTTGGAGAACTGTATTTTTTGGATAACATAATGGTCATGGTCAATCCCAGAACATTGCAGTGAAGTCAGGAGGGTCAGAAGTTCAAGCTCATCTCCTCCACTAGCGCATTTGTTTGAGGCCAGCCTGGAATACATAAGACCCTGTCTATAAAATTCAAATTTAACATATAATTAAGATATAAAAGAACAGAAGACTGAACCATAAGGATTTGTTCCTGAATACACATTCTAAAAATAAGCTCCTAAATCTTTTCTACAGAATTCAACAATGCATATTTTTTCTTCCCCATCCGAGTTATGTGTGCTTCTTAATTACTTGATTATTAGTGAAGTTCAGTCAGAAATAAAATAAAAGGTGCAAGGGTTGGAAAGATGGCTCTGAGATTAAGAGCACTGTCTGCTGTTGCAGAGAACCTGATCTGGATTCCCAGCACCCACAGGATGGCTAACAGCCATCCATAACACAAGTTCAGGGGGATCCAACTCCCTCTTCTGACTTCTTCAGATATTGCATGACACATGCAAACAATACACACATACACATAAAATAAAATACTTTAAAAGGTGTGTAAGTTTACAAACATGGGTACCGTGGCCCATCCAACAAAGGTGTCATGTTGTAAGAATCTTGCTTTGAAGGCCACAGTAGCCAAATCCAGGTGAGAGAGTCTTCCAGCGTCTGTGTGGGCCCGAGTAAGCTGCTAAGATCTGCTGGTTATGTCCCCTTCTGCCATGCATCCAGGGAGATAAATCTTTCTGCACTTTCCCTAAACCCAAATCATTTATTGAAATGTTTTCAAATTTGGCATAATCCAAAGGCATATTTTTTTTTGCCAATCATACTCTGTCTTTTCTTGAAGCCCACACATGTGTATTTTAAGGAAATTCTTAAACAGGCCTCATTTCTGGTCCCTAAATTCCTCTCCATGTTGCTCTCTGTGCCATTTGATAGCTTTCTCTCCAGGTCCAGATTACGGCTTGTCAGCTTATTGTTGGTGGGGGTATGCATTAAAAGTTTTACACATTTTTTGCTTGGTTCCTTTATAAGAAAATAAATCTTTTTAATAGAATATTTTTATTTACTCCTTTAGAGCTTTACACATGGGGCTGGAGAGATGGCTCAGAATCTAACAGTGCTTGCTGCTCTTCCAGAGGACCCAAGTTCAATTCCTGGCACCAACATCAGGCATCTCACAATTGCCTGTTAATTCAGCTCTGGAGGAGTCTGACTAGCATACAAGGTCACCTGCACATACTTCATATCCTCAGACACAGGCATATTAAATAAAAATAAATAATTTAAAAGAAAATTTCCTACATGTATACAATGTTCTTTGATCATATTCACTCCCTTCCCTCCTCCAGCTCTTCCTGCGACCCTCCCATGTCACCCTCCCAGTTTCATGCTCTCTTTTCCTTTCTTTTTTTATAGCCCACTGTGTCTAAGTAGTGCTGTCTATTTGGGCATGGGTGTGGGACCACCCACTGAAGCATGGTCAACCTACCAGGTGTTTGAACCTTAAAGAAAACTAACTCTCCCTCCCTGAGAAGCCATCAACTAGCAAAAACTCCTGAGCTCTGGGTGAGAGTTCATGTGTCCCATTCCAACCCACAGTGGTTGACTGGTTTGCTCACTGATCTTGTGTAAGTCATTTGTAGGTAATCACAGCTACCTTGAATTTATGTATGCAAAGGTCATGTCATATGCTGAAGACAATGTTTTGTCCCAATCTTTCCTGATCTCTGGTTCTTACAATGGTCCCACCTCCTCTTCTTCAATGTTCCCTGAAATTTAAGAAAAAAAGAAAAAATCAATGTATGCATTGTGACACAGTGTATTAGTCTCGGGATGTTGAGGCAGGTAGACTGTGAGACCCATGTGGAATATACTGAAAGAATCAGTACACCCCTCCAAAAGAAAAGAAAAAAAAAGAGAAGCCTTTATTTGAATCCAGTGTGGGAAATAATTTTGTATTAATGTCTTGTATTAATGTAATTCCCTGTGGGAATAACCAGGATGGTGGGCTCATGCAAGCCAATGACTGGTGAATGGTGTATACTTAAGTGATCTTCCTACAGGCATGAAAAAGAACTCATCCCTCTCAATTTTCAGGTGGACTCACAGTGGGAAAAAAATAAAGTGAAGATGCTTGAGGCACAAGACAATTCAGAAGAGCCATAGTATGAGGTTTCTGCCTCCCAAGGGCCACACTCTTGGATTCATTCTACTGCCTGCCTCTTCATTTTAATGCTGCTTCCTCTTACTTAAAAGGGAGCAGTCTTTGACTACATACCGACCATCCAAATACAACATGGAAAGCTCGCCCTTTGGGAACATGTCAAGGAAAATCTTTACTTCTCTCTGGAGAATTGTCCTTGTTGTTACCCTTGCTGAATAGTAGGTTCTAACCCCTCCATTCTGTCTAGAGAACTCTGATTTCCCAACAGATCTCCACCAAGATTTGATACCTGAATTAGTGGACTAAGAGAATCCTGGAGGTCCAAGAGAACTTGGAAAAATGAGACATGCAAATTGGACACCCACTTTCTTGGAATTCTGACTACATAGTGGTTGAGGAATTGCTGTAAAGCTCATCACTGGAGAGCAAGCTGGACTCTGTTCTAACTCCCGAATACATGCTCTCAGCAGAGCAGGCTATGCTCTCACACCCTAGTATCTTTCTCTGCCAAAAGTTCAGAATTATTACTCTCTTGGCATTAATATTTTAGAGCCATTCAGGTAATGTGTACTAGGATGTTCGAAACCTTTGAGAATCTAATGCACATGAGGCTGGAGTTGTGGGTGAGTATTAAGGATGTTTAACCCTCTGTTGATGGTGGTTTAAGGAGACCTTATGGAACTGGAACATAACCCCTGCACACCACAGTATGGGAATTTTCTAAATGTATTAATAGTTTTTCAAAATTCTTTGAAGACTCTCAGAGACTACTTCTTGAAATGGGAAACCCTGCTCTGAGGACCACTGTGAGTTTCATATTTCCATCACAAAAGACTGACAGGACCCCCACTGCAGAGACAAAGCCAAAGCCGAACACAAGCAGAGGCTCAAGAGTTCCTCCCTCTCCAAGCTGTGTACAGGAATATGCACACATTCATAGTACTGGGACATGACAGACAAGATCTTGAAGAGATAATGTGACTATAACTGACATAAAAGCCTCACAAATGTTCTAAAAGTTATATTTATGCCTCAGCAGTGAATAACAGTGAGTCATGTAAGATTACAACTTGTGATGGTTAATAGTGATTGACAACTTGATGGGATCTAGAATCACCATGGAAACCAAGCTGTGGGCATGTTTGTGAGGAATTTCTAGATGAGGTTAGTTGAAATGGGAATACCCACCCTCGATGAAGGCAGCACTTGTCTCTCTGTTTCTTGACTGTGGGTTCTGATTCTTGACTGTGGTGTTTGTGCTCAGGGACTTAGGGGAGACCTGAGTTTAGGCTCCAGGTTAGACTGATTCCAACACTCTAAAGCTGTGACTGTGTCTTCTGCTGCTTCTAGAATTAGAACTAGATTCAGGAGTGGAAAGTTTATGTAGATGTTTGGCATCGTGAGAAGTCATGAATTGCCTGAGTCGGTGCTGTGGCTGAACATTCCAATTAAACACGTGCTGTATTTCAAACACGGCAGTGATTTGTGTAGGTTGGTTTACATAGGAGTGACTTTCAATAAAGGAAATATATTCCTTGATCTTTGATTTGCTTAACAAGCAGCTTTCAACTTTCAGTTTTATTAATTGCTCTGAAAACCTACAATTTAAGTAAAACTAATTACGTTTGATTTTACTCAGTTGGTTAGCTCTCTTTTAATATAAATGGGACTGAAAACAATCACTCTTATCTATATGTGCCATATGTAACATGACAATGAGAAATGCTGGGAGACACCCATCCACTTCAAAATTAGATCTAACTTGATTTCTAATGAAGGGTTTGCTCTTGTAAGAAATTGCCTTGACAAGTCTTTTCTTTCAGGAATCAATATTTTTTTTCTTAATTCTTTTCAAAGCGAATTTCTTTGCCTTCTGTTACCTTTTTATGTCTTTTAAAGATCATCAATGACCAGTGTTCACTATGCTATGGATGCACACTCTGATCAAGACAGGTACTTGTTACCCCCAGGAGGTGACAGGGCTTGGCAGAGAAAGCATTAATCTGAGGGATGTGGTCCAGGCTCTGAGCCAGGCACCATTGTTGATTCGGTGTTGTGACATAGCACCCAGCGCCCAACTTGCCATTAGAAGAGAGAATAAGCAAGAGATATGTTAGACTGTGGCCAAGTCCAGAACGCAATGTCAGTCATGAAATGGAGAGGAGATGAGCTCCTTGGGTACACTTGAGTTTTGAACAGGTCACTTTGTGTTGACTTGTTCAGATGACAGAAGCTCTTCCCAAGGGGTCCCTTAAAGGCTGTAGTGTTGCCGGTCATCAGTCTTCACCCCTGAGTGCTCACTGCGTGGTGGTCAAACAGCATGGGGCACAAGTGTAAGGTGTCCCCACACGTTTAGAGATAGTACCAAATGACATTTAAGGGAGGAAAAGGAGTCAAATTTACTATCACACCCTAAAATGTGAGAACCCAGTTTTACTCAAAGCCATGAGTGAGAGGTTCCAAGGAATAAAGCCAGTCACAGGTGTGACTGGACACAGTCAGCTTAGCCGACCTCCACGGCCATGTCCTCAGGTGCATGCACCACCCCACCTCTGCTATGTGACACTGGTGACTTGGCTCACCTTCCTCAAGTTTGTTCATTCTTTACTTGGATGTCAGAGAACATTTCTTCTGAGGGCTTTAGAGGGATTAAGAGCCCTGATGCACAGCTTGTGCATAAATATTGATAGTATATTTTTATTCCTTTATCTCTTTGTTGACTTCCTCTCCAAAAAGGAGCTTAGACTCCCAGAGAGCTGGAAAGGAAAGAAACTGGCCATGCTGCCTGCCTCTCTGATCAGGCAGAAAGCTTTGTCAAGAAACCTTACCATGTTTTGACTGTATGCCTCAGTTTCTCAAAACCTCAGCCAGCAGCAGTGAAAGAAACTCAGCTGAGATGTGACCATCAGTGGAGCCTGACCTGCTTCCGCTGTGTTTGGTTATCAGAAACCTTAAAGAAGTCAGGACCTAAATTTCAGTTGACAAGACTTGAGATATGGAGTAGTTACTGTTCTCTTTGTTGTGATCAGATACATGTCAGGAAGCATTTTAAGGAAGGAAGGGCTTATTCTGGCTCACAGTTTTTGGATACAATCCACTCCATCCTGGCAAGACAGGGATAGCTGCAAGGGCATGAGGTAGTTGGTCACATCATATTTGCAATCAAGACCCAGAGACAGATGAATGCTGGTGCTCAGCTTACTTTATTTATGATTTTTAAAATTCAATCTGGGATTCCCACCCATGGAATGGTGCCACCCACATTTAGGGTAGGCTTTTCTACCTCAATGAACCTAATCTAAAAAATCCTACACAGGCATACCCACAGATTTGTCTCTTAGGTGATTCTCGATTCTTTCAAGTTGACAATATTAACTATTGCAGGGAGATTAAAACATTTGGAGAGAAACTTTTGTCTTAAATTTCTGATAGTATCGCATTTATTCTTTCTTTCTGATGACTTCATGCAGCCCTGTGTGGTTGTGTCCAAGCTAGCAGCAGCTGCCAGGGTGGATCACCTGCCTTGTGGGCTGTGCTGTCTCTACAGAAGGGCCATATGAGAAAGCTTGTCATCTGTGATCACCTACCCTGTCACAGTGCTGAAGGAGCAGGCTGTGCAGAAGGGCCACTCAGGAGCATTTGATTCAGCTGTGAAGTCACTGCAACTTTATTCCCAGTCTGTTGGAAACTCATGCACAAGCCACAGAGGTATTTTAATGTCATCTTCAGGCAGTGACCTACATATGGACTCTCAAGCATCTCAGATACTTCAGGTAAAGGACCTCTTATGAAAGACAGATGGGTAATGGAGAGAGCTAACTTCTCAGAATTTTCTTTTGACAATGTCTTGTAGTGAGAGCCTTGGACTGGGCAGTGAGAAGTCTGGTTTCTAAGCTTGGCAGGTCCTCAGTTAGCTACTGTTTCCCCCATCTGTCTCATGAAGAATTTGGATGGGCTGGGAGTTCAGTGCTTTTCCAGGTCTGAATTCCATAGATAGCATGTCTCCAGACATCCAGGGCTCAGAATCACAGACATGGTTTCATCTCCACTCCACCGCTAACTGACAAACTAGCAAATTTTTCCTGGGTTTAGATGCAGAATATAGACATGAAAAGGGCCTAATATATAATATTATTTTGAAAATTAAGTAACGTAGCTTAGTCATGGTATTTACCTCAATTGTTACTTCCTGAAAGAAAATTTAAAACTATACCTATGGTGGCTATTTTACTTTTCTTTCCTGTTATGATAAAATATTTTGACTAAAGGAGCTAAAGGAATAAAACGTTTGCTTGGATCACAGTTAAAGGGATGGCCCATGGCTCACAGTTAAAGGGACAGCCCATCATGGCAGGAAAGTCAAGGGAGCAGGAGCTCACAGCAGTGGGTCACCCGGGACTCAGAATCTGGAACCAAGGGGCTTGAATGCAGGCTCAGCTCCCTCACTCCACTTCCATAGTCCAGGAGCACAGCAGTGGAATAGTGTAACCCGCAGCGGGGAACTCCTCCCACTCAGTGCAACCAATCAAGACACAGACATGCCCAGAGGCCCATGTTCTAGGCAACTCTAAATTCTGTCAGGTTGACACATTCACCATCACAGATGCTCATAGGATCTGTTTGTAGCATCTGTATAACTAGGTGGGATGGCTGCAAACAAGACTGTGTGTGTGTATGTGTGTGTATGTGTATATGTGTGTGTGAGTGTGTATGTGTGTGTGAGTGTGTGTGTGTGAGTGTGTGTGTCTGTGTGTGTGTGTGTGTGTGTCTGTGGTTAGACCAGAGGTCAACCTTCAGTACCATTCCTCAGGTAGCTCAGGTGCCACTCCTTTCATTCCGTTTTTTGAGACACGCTCTCTCCTTGACCTACAGTATTCTAATTTGGCTAAATTGCCTGGCAGGTGAACCCAAAGGAGCTTCTATCTCCACATCTAAAGTGATGGGATTACAAGTATACAAGTGTATATCATTGTGCCATCGCTTCTGGGGATCTAATTCAAGTGCACATGCATGTGAGGCAAGGCACTTTAATGAGAACTACCTTCCTAACCCCCAGTGAGACTATATTAAAGGTTGATGGCTTCATGAAGAGAGTGAACTGATCAAGAAAGATTTGAAGTTATCATTTCTAACAATACTCTTATATTTGTGTGTCAGAAAATATACATAAATAAAGGTCAACAAAGAGTTAAAAGAAATGAGCAAGAAGTAGACCTGGGTCCTTGCAACATCAGCAAGCCCACACCGGCCTCTCCCAGCCCTCACCATTCTCCGCGACCGCCCGTCTGCACCAACCACGGAAGCAACTCCGAGAAGCCCCATTTACAGTCAAACCACATAGAAAAGCCAAAGGGAAGAGTCAATGCAATTAACCCAGAGTGAAATCCTGCTTCTAAAAAATTCTCCCACTCTATTCTTGGATTTATAGTACAAGGTTTTCACTGTAATGGCTCTTGTAAATTAATTGCAGACACAATTGTCTACGGGCATTCTCAGAATAAGTGGCAAGCAGTTAATTGCACCCCAAATTAGCCAATTCTGCCCATAATTAACCATTTGAAGACAATTAATTGCATGCATAATATTTGCACCTGCAACTAATTGGAGACCCTTATATTGTTCCTGGAAGAAATAAATAAATAAATAGTAACAACAACAGAAAGAACCAGGGGCTACTCTCAAAATGTAGTCTTTTATAGTCCAAGGTTCTAGAGAGCCAGAAGTGGACAGCACTTAGGAAATGCTCCACTGTGTTGCAGCTGCCTAAGTAGAAAAGCAATTTTTAAATTTTTTAAAATGCATTTTTTAATTGAAATATTTTAAAAAATTGTGTTTCTGGTATACAACAATGTTTTGCTGTATGTGCACACTGACAATCTGAAACTGTCACATGAAGCTCACTACAGCCTGAGTCACCAAGAACAAGATTTGCAAGATACTATTCTTTGATTTTTTTTCTTCCTTCCTTCCTATTGATGTGAACTACTACCTGCATATAAGTTTTTCAAATATCTCATTTTTTTTAAGTTGAAGACCTTCCATGTTCAGAAATGCTAAGATCCTTCTGAATTTTGATATAGTGGTGTTGGGTTAGAAGAAGGTCTCAACGCTCTTATTTTGGCTGTTGCTTTACTTGCAGGTAGTTAAACATGAATGTCAGGATAATAAACAAATGTTTTCTCATGCTTACCATATCAGAGGAACACTCACTGGTATATCCTAATTTCAGTTGCTGCAAGATGGTGAGGTGGTCTTTCAGCTCTCTTCATAAAACAAATGGTTCATAACAACAACAAAAATAATTTTAGTAACAGTAATAATGGTATCAGTTGCTTAAGCAGTCAACATATATAATCTCACTTCAATTGTCACAACAATTTAAAGAAAGTATTTTATGCCCATTTTATAGATGAGAAACTTGGTCATAGAAGCTATATGAATTTCCCAATGTATCATAGGCAATACATCTCAAAAATGTAATTTAAACTTAGAGAACATAATCCATAGAAGTTGCCTAGCCTGGCACCTTCTACATACTAGATTCTCCCTTAAGATCAGCCAAAGAATTTATACGGAGATTGATTCCTAGGTTTCATTCCCTTTGACTCTTGTTGAAGATGAAAGAGTACTAATAACAGGCAAAATATGACATATATACATATATATACATTAAATTGCCTCCAATTTACTGCTTTAAATGTGCCACATGAACTTCATCTTTAAACTCTGAACAAGGATATTAAAATAATACTTCTCAGTTTCATTTTTCAGATGATAAAACTTGTTCAAAATGATGTAAATGACCTTGCTTAAGAATTTGTGAGATAAGCAATGAAGCCAGGCATGGCGGTACATTCCTTTAATCCCAGCCCTCTGGAGACAGAGGCAGGCAGACAGATCTCTGTGAGATTCACCCTGGCCTGGTCCAAATTGTGAGTTCCAGATCAGCTGAAGTTGCAGGAAGACCCTATCTTGAAAAAAACAAAACAAAACAACAACAACAACAACAAAAAAGCCAAGAATATGAGAGGGATAAAAGATTGTGATGTTGAATTCAAATATTGGCATTGTTTGTTAAAATGGTTAACCTGTCTTTGACTAAGGTGACAAAAACAAGTGACCAGGAAAGGATAAACCCCAATAAGTTGATACCAATGTGCAATCCAGAGGCATTGGATTCTTATCTCACACCAGAGACACCAGTCATCTCAAAATAGATTAGAGATTTGAATTGAAGTTCTAAAACGCTTTGTAAAACACAAGGGGAGACTTTCATGACCTCGGCCTCCACAGTGATGCTTTATATACGACACCTAAGCATAGGAAACAAAGTAAAACCTGAGTTGAGACCAGATGAAACTAAAACACTTTTGGCAGCCATGGAATCAACACAAAATGAGAAAGCAACATACAAGAAAGGGGAAAATATTTATAAACTATATGTTATAGAAAGTTTTAATAGCTAAACATTAAAAATACAAAGAATTCACAAAAAGTCAATTATAAACAACAACAAAACATCACACTACCAACAGGCACAAACAGCAACACACAAGCTAACCAGACAATAGGTGAAGGAAACTGAATTTTCACAAGGAAGATATTCAAATATTATGCATATATGAAAATATGCTCTTTAACCAATCATACTGAGACATGCAAATCAAAGCCACAGTGGGATGTCCCCTCACAACCACTAGTGTGCCTATTATCAGAAATCAAAAGATAGTATGAAAAAGGATGTGGAGAAAATGGAGGTCTTACACTGTGGTGGGATTGTAAGCAGGTAGAGATGGTACAGAAGACAATACCGAAGCTATGCAGAGAGAAAAAGAGAGAGAGAAGTCCCACAGGATATGGGATCTAGCAGCCCTGCAATCCTGCATCTTGGTATATTTTTAGATATATCAATATCACACACACAAAAAATCTGCAACCACATGTTCTTGCAACATTATTCACAAGAGCCACGATTTAGAAATGTATATGTTCGTCAGTAATGAATAGGGAAAGAAGTTGTAATTACACATATATCACAAGATGTGTACCCCATTATCATTCAGCCTTTAAAAAAGAAATTCCACTCTTTGTGAAACATGGATGAGTCTGGAAGACATTATAATTAAGTGGACAAAAAGCCAAAGAAAAGCAAATACTGTGTAATCCTACTGACACGTGGACTCTAAACAACTAAACTCATAGAAATGGAGAATCAAGTGGTGGAACCCAGGCATCAGGGTGTTCTGTATGGTCCTGAGAATGAACTACTTTTTAAGCAAGAGCAAAAGAACAAATAGTATGTAGCAGACAGAAGCAACAGACAGCAAAACACCAAATTAGGCACTTACAACATCCAAAATAAATGACCCCAGCAGTCTGATGGAGGGAGAAAACAAAGGTCATGCTGTCAAATTGGGTTTTCAAAATCTGCAGAAACGACCTGGGAAAACGGCAGTGATACCAGAGTTCCCAAGTGAGAACTGAGCTTCGTCCCTGTTCCTTCCACAGACATTTTTATACCATAACTGCGGTTGGAAATGGTTTACCTTCCAGCTGTTCTCAAGAGCTCAGTGTCTCAATACCTTTGGTGCGTGCTGATTTCCCTCTTCCTGTTACAGAACCATGGGGTCAGCCTGACTCAGGACACAAGGATTTGGAGGACACCTGGCATAAATATGCCCAAATTGGAGACAAGGGAGAGCCTCCTTTTTTAAAGAGAATACAATATCAATTTAATATATACTACACAGGGAATATCAATTGAATATATATTACATAGGGATGGAGGCAATAAATAAGACGAGGGTCTAAGAAACTATTCTGTTCTGAAATGCTGAACTAACCCAAAGTACAGTGACTACAGTTGATGAGAAAGTGTGGTGAACCTGAAATTCACCATGAGCAGATTGTGAGAATATGGATATGCTAATTAGCTAGATTACAAAAATAATTCTACTCTGTACACATATATCAAGACAGCACTTTATAGGTCTTGCAAATATATGCAATTTTAATTTGTAAATTACTATTTAACAAATCAGAAAAAAATTAAGTGGAAAATTAAATATCATGCTCATCTAAAAAGTATGTTCTTGACTAGTACACTATCCTGCTATCATAACCTAGACAGACAGATTTTTCTGTGAAAGACTTGTATCTGCATGTACATGTATGTAGCAAACATAGCTATATATACGGTCATGTTAAAAATCTGAGAGGGCATTAGACCCAGCCTAAGTTTGCTTTCTCAATATTAGTAGAACCAGGATCTGTAGCTTAGGAAGAAGAGAGAGAAAGGGCCTTGAGAGCAAAAGGTCAAGCCTGGAAGAAACATTTTCCCTAGTGGCCCCAAAAGTCAGTGGCAGAACTGATACAAGGGAGAAACAAGCACCCCACTAGAAGGTCTTTAGTCTCATCCATGAAAGAATTTAAGAATGAACTCAAATGGAAGCTTTAGAAAAACTTTTTTAGAACTTAAGGGAAATAAATCCTCAGGGCAGGCAAGTCATGAATCTTAGCAGCAGTCTTGAGGAGAACGGAGGGGAGAAGGGAAAAAACGTCTTGAAGCCATGCTGGTTTAGAGCCTGTGTGGGGACGGTATATGGCAGACTAGCAGCCGCACAGTGAAGGGGAGATGGGAGCGTTAGAAAAACAGTAAAGAGATATAAGATCTTTGGGTAGCTAAAAATGCTAGAAAAGGAAAGATTAAGCTTTTCTGAAGAATTTAGAAAAGTGGGCAAAACAAAAATAATTTAATGAAAAGCTCAAATATTATTCTGGTTTTAAAAGTATGTTCATGTCTTTAACCTCATATCTTTGATTGGGTCCATAAGAACTGAACTAAGGAGCAGGGACACCAACAGGAAAGATTCACTGTCTATTAATGCACTAGTATTCTATCACCTTTTTATCATGAGTTAGGGGGCTCCCACCTTCTTAGGTGTCCTTGTGATCGGACAACACTGGAAAATAAAGGATCTAACCAGGCCAGAGATTTGAAGATTTTGACCGGTTAATCTTATGAGACTTTTTGTACCCTGACAGAAGACTGAATGTCATAACAACTACAGAAGATGGTCTAGGGCAGCTGCTCACAGTTCACTGGGAGAGAGAACAGCAGGAGAAGATGGGGTTCAGACAGTAGGATGAAGTTCTGTGCAGCTGGGCTCCACTTCTTACAGATCAAGTATATGTCATCAGGTACCCCAGTTTCTCTGAATAGGAATGAAAGTACTTCGTTTTGTAAGGAGAGAGAAACACTACATCACAAGCTGAAAAGTGTCGAGAGTTGGTTTCCCACTGCTTTGCAAAAGGACTTGTGTTTGGTCATATTAAGGACCATCATCTTAACAGGCTCCTCCACAAAGAGCAGGGGTGTACACCCAGTACAAGTTCAACAGAACACCAGCAGTAAGCAACAACAGAGGTCGGGCCCAACTGCTGGTATTCAGAAAAAGCAAAGAAATGTGAGCATTTAGGAGTTTTATGATGTGACAGTGGAAAGCATTAAAAGCACCAGAGAATTTATAGTTGTTTCGTCTCCTGGAAGTAAACCGCAAACACAGCATTGCCAGGGAAATCACTGGTAAAGATTCTGAACAGGACCAAACAAATGCAATGCCCTGAGGCACATACCCAGGCAGCTTAGTCATGTGGGCCACTTAGATGTATTAATCAAATACAAAGAGGAAAGTTTCCCTGTCGGAGACCAGTGCCCTTCCTCAGCTTCCTGTGTCCATCTTGTCTCCCAGGGCTCAAGCCCAACTTCATAGAGGGCACCAATGTGCACGTGGGTCTCTACCTCAGTGTCCCCATGCTCCTATTCCTTCCTCTTACTAACTCCCGATCAAAAGAATCGCTCACTGTGTAGCCCAGGTTGGCCTCAAATGTCCAGCCATCTCCTCCTGCCTCAGCCTCCCGAGTGTTAAGATTACATGCCCAGTTTAAGAAAAGCAACTCTGAGCTTTCAGTGTGTATTCTTAGGAAAATGACATCCAGCAATCTCCCCTTCTTTGTTCTTTTTCAGATTTTCTGTCTAATCAGTCGTACTAATCTGAGGAGTTCTTTCTGAACAGAGATTATTAAATGAATGATTCTCAACTTCACCTTTATTTCTCTCTGTAATATAAAAGAGCCAAGTTGGTGTTATAGTATCTGATAATTTCTTGGAGATTAATAAAAGTGGTTTTGTTGTCCAAGGTGTAAGTCCTTTGGTGTCCAGGCGTACAGAATATCCTGAGGACTGTGACGGTTACTGCCTTTCTACTGTCCACTTCCTTAAAACAAGAGCATCCCAGTTGTGCCTTGTAGAATGATGCTTTCTGGCACAGGGTGCAGACCCTCCCCCACTGGAAGGATTACCCAGCTTGAATGATTTACACATCTCCCTTCTACTCCAAATGGGGCACCAACCCACACATAGCCTGAAAGCATCTTACTCGTTGTTGATTTTGCCCATCTTGGTGATTTTGATGGACATCTGGACTGACAGCAATAGTTAGCAATACCTTTAGCTTTCTCTTTGTCAGGGATGTTTTACACTTACAATCACGTGGGATTATTAATGTCACTTTCCTTCCCAGATTTTAAGTCCCCATTCTGTTTCCAGAGAGAATCGCAGCAGAGATTATCCTGTTGGTGGATTAATAACTGCCCATCAACACACCTATTTTGCTGTCTGGCATCTTTTCTTGCACCCATCAAAACTTGAATTTATACCCTCCTTAATAAAATTGGCAAGTGTCTCGATAGATACTGGCTCCTGTCTCTCCAGTCAGCCACCGTGAGAGGCAGGGGTTGGGCAGGAGGGGAAGAAACACCTAAGATAAATGACTCAGCCTAGGTCTAGTTTCCAATCTTACTATTGAGTCTGGCTTTTCCCCTGAGCTCCCCCTCCCCATAAGCATTCTCACTATTCACAGAAGCCTCCAGAGCCCCAGCCTTCCCTCAGCGCCTCCCGTTCTTCCTTCCTCCTCTTCCTCCACAGAGGCACATCTTGCCTCCTGGGTACCACGTGAACAGGAACTCACAGATGCATAATTTATACAGACATACACTGGCTGACTGATGCCACTCCCTTCAAAGTGTACAAAAGCAAGAAGAGCATCTCTGCTAGAATATGAGGCACAAATCAGATGGCAGTGGCCCCAGGGGTACTGTGGGACATGGGCTGTGCTTAATAACCTTGAGATGTCTGCAGCCTCCGCGGGGGCTGCCTGCAAAGACGCCAGCATCTCAGCCTACCTCAGCACACGAGTCACAGCAGAACCTTTCCTCACTTGATATGCCAGTTGCTCACCTTACCCCCTCTTCCAACATGACCTCATCGCCACCTGACAGGCAGAGGCTGGGTGCAAAATCCAATCCTATTATGTGGAAGACTGTGTGAGGCCTGAAAGCCTCAAGTCCCCACAGCCAGTCTGCAGAAGAGCAGATGGGAGTAAACGGTGAGGAAATGGAGAGGGCCAGGAAGACTGGAAGGTTCCTTTCTCATTCATTAGCAGGCCTTCAGACCCCAGCACACATTTTTTAAAAGCAGTTATTTTTAAAATGGAAAGGTGGAAAGGAACAAGAACTCTCAGGTCCATTAGTCAATGACAAATGAATCTGAGCCCCGCAGGCTTTCCGGGGTGAGTGGGAATAATTTTTCAACACTGGAGCTCCATCCCCTCTACTGATTCCCCATGTTAAATCTGGGCTTCGAAGTAAGCCAGAGTCTGAAGTCATACTTAATCAATGTTTCACTGTTTCCCCGGAAGGGTCCTGGTGGTCAGGCCTTAGAGACAAAATATTAATGAAACAGAAAGAGGAGACAAAGAAAGAAGTAGACTGAGTGCGTGTGAGACTTTGTCCTAGATGGTCGCTGGAAGGGGTGAAGGATCCACACATCTGTGAGGAGGCTTCTGAGATCCTCCATTTGAATTTTAACATGTTAAGAGAAAGTCAAATTTACCTAAGATAAGGGCCAGGTATATATGGTGGCAAATAAAATGGAGCTAGTACTTGAGACTACCTAGAACACAAGCATGGCCAGGGGCGATGAGATTGCTCATTTGGCAAAGTCTTGTAGCACAGGTTTGAGGGCCTGAGTTTGGATTCTCAGAACCCCCTACAATGTTGGGCACAGCAGCATGCCTGTAACCCCAATGCTGGGGAGGCAGAGAAAAGAGGATCCCTAGGGCTTGCTGACCAGTTACTCTTGACAACTAAGTAAGTTCCAGGTTCAGCTAGAGATCTTGTCTCAAAAAATACAGTAAGGGCTGGAGAGAGAGAGCCCAGCAATTAAGAGCACTTACGTCTTTTCCAGAGGACTCAAGCTTGTTTGTCAACCTTCATGTTGGGACTGCTGTAACTCCTAGCTTCAGAGCAGCTAAGGCCTCTGTGGCACCCTGCACTCAACTGCACAAACCCACATTCACACACACACACACACACACACACACACACGAGTGTATTTACTTTATGTGGTCTAAAGTAAATTTCCATGAGACTTGAGCTCTGGAATCCTGACTGGTATCAGTAACAGGCTTTTGGAAATGTGCCAAATATAAGATTGTGAGGGCTGGGCATGTAGCTTGGCAATAGAAAACTTACTCAGCATACACAAGGCCCTGGGTTCGATCCCCAGCACTGGAAAAGAGGAGTTACTGATATTCTGTCAAGAAATATTAAGAAGTTCAATAACAAGTAACTTTAAAGACTGGGCATGGCATAGTATATAGTCACTTGTAAAAGCAACAGATTTTTTTCTAATTTTACAATAAGTTACATTTCTTTTCAACATTCTAGCAAGTGAAGTTTATGATGAGCTTGTTCTATATAGAGTCATGAAAAGTATCTCTGGATTTTATAAGCTCGTATGTTTTTGCCAATAATGTACGCATGAAATGTTTAGAGCCCAGGTTAAAATAATTGCCAAGCAAGGGCAGCCGTATGTGCTGAAGAAGTTTAATTTAATTCAGTGACCATGGTGTGTGAGGAGCCTGCTCTGGGCTTTGGAGAAATTATGAAATTCAGCATTCAGTTTCTAGCCCCTGTTCTTCATGGACCATCAGCTCCTCTGGTGGAGCCAGTTTGCTTTACACAGCAAGCCTTTCCTGTGCTGTCTAGTCTGTGGGAAACATCTGTTGGCTGTACCAAGAGACAGCATCAGAGCATGAAGGCAGCTTTGCAGCTCCTGAGACCAGGTGTCTGAGCCCTGTGGGTCTCTCAGTGCCTGGAGATTATAGTAGACACCTCCAGGCTGTCCAGGGCAGTGCAGATGGGGTCAATGTGGTAGGAGCCTCTTCTCTAGCTCAGATGCATCTTCGTCCTTACTAGGGGAGAGGAAATACCTGAAGCTTTCAGGAGCAGCTGGGGTGCTGTACCAGAATCAGGAAAGAAGCCCTGGCTCTTCCGTGTATTCCTGTAGAAGAACATGGTTCTACCTTGAGGCTCCATTGGCCTCCGCTAAAGGAATGGAGCCAGTCAGGTCAAATTAGCTCCAAGGAGAAGGTCAAGTTAATGCAGAGGTGAAGAAGCTGCTCCTCCTTCTCTCCTCCCGACATCCGAAGCTGTTTTTCCTGTTGCGGGCACAGTGGGCTGTCTTCTACTCAGTCAGGAAAACTTCACAAAACCCTGTTTTAGTGCGAAAGGCAAATTCTAGGACATGGAATGGAGGCCAGTAGATTATTGCTACAGAGGAAGGTATTTATTGGCTCAAAACAAACTGCCTTTTTTCCTAAGGCAATACTACTAGCCACTAAATAAGGGAGGCACCATTAGGGGCAAACTCCTGCATTAATGCCCAGCCAGTTTCCTGTCCTTTTTCTGTTAAAACTTTACTAGGAAAGCATGGGATGCCCAGAGGCACCCTGCCTACTGTCTCTATGACAAACTGACTATATAGCCAGATGTCTTTCTGTCTGTCATTCTTTTAAATTTTTATTTATTTATTTATTTATTTAGATGAAACAGAATCTCAAAGACAGGTCTATGTGGCCCTGGTTGGCCTGGAACTCACTTTGTAAACCAGGCTGACCTCAAACTCATAACGATCCACCTGCGTCTACTTTCCAAGTACTAGGATTAAAGGCATGTACCACTATGCCGGGCTCTATGTGCCATCTCAACATTTCAAACAGGTGTCCTATGAGTTCAGCGTGCCCCAAAGTGTGAGTTGCTGTTCCCTTCTCTCTTTTTTTTTTCTTTTTTTTACATATATCTATTTGTGGTATGTCGGGGGAGGGGCATGGTAGATTAGAAGACAGCTTTCAAGAATTAATTCTCTCCTACCCTGTGGATTCTGGGGATCAAACTCAAAATGTCAGGCTAGGTAGGTAGCAGGTGCCTTCACCCACTGCATAATCTCCCTGTCTCCACTTTTCCTTCTTGAAGTATAAATTTACACTGAGCTTGCTCAGGAATGTGCCCACCTGTTATGTGCTTTCCTGTACCAATGTGTATAAAATTCCCACCCTTCCTTTATTGAAGGGCTTTATTTTGAGAATAACTCATATGCTTCCCTTATCTACTGCAAGTAACAAATCTTTTTCTCTACTTTGACTTCTTGACTTGTGCCTATCAAGGTGTCAGCCTACTGAGCCCAGTTTTATGTAACTGGTCCATGGGAATGAGCGAGTTCAGGTTTGGAGGTCCGCCCAGTTAGTTTTATAAGCCAGCACTTAAATGTTTTTTGTTGCTGTTTGTTTTGACTATCCATTCCCTGGAGCTAAAAGGTCAGTTTTCAGGGACTCCTATAAAAATGAGGCCTAGGACTGAGGTATTTGAAACCATTCACCCAGATTTTTACTCTGGAGACCACTTGTGACAGATGTGAACTGAGAGGGACGCGGTCGCTCATGTCTACCGCTTTGCCACCACCTGGTACTGCGGAAAGGAGACACAGTGCTGAAAGGGGTTGGGGAGGAGTGAGCATGTGGAGATGGATGTGCTGAGAGGGGGTGGAGGGATCAACAGCTGGGCTTCACACTGCGGACTGGAGGCTGAAGACAGTCCATCACTTCTTACCGAAGGAATTTTGTTGAAAAACAGCCCTGCCCACCGGCTCACACATTGCGAGGCTGCTTTCAGCTGACACCAGCAGAGTGAGGACTGCAACCTAAACCTTGCAGCTTATAAAAGCAAAAATATTTACTGTCTGCCTCTTGGTAGAACACATTCTCAACGCCTTGCGAATGGGCAATGTGCAGCTGCTATGCGTCATCTTCCATAAACATATAGCGATGAACCAACAAGGCCTGGAAGGAAAGTAGGAATTCTCGGGATTTTTAGAATTCTTTCAAGTCAATACATCGGAGATCTCTGCTTTATTTGAGAAAATTGCTTACTTGACAGAGATGGTGGTGTACCCTTGTAATCCTAGCATGCAAAAAGCCAAGGCAGGAGAGAGCCTGGGTTCAAGAACAGCCTGGGCTACATAGTGAGTAGCAGGCCAGGCTGGGACAGCATAGTGAGACTCTGTCTCAGGATTAAAAAAAAAAAAAAAAAAAAAAAACTACATAAAATGACTTAGTCAACAAAAGGGGTGAAGTCAATACTTGTTTGTCAGTAGATTAAATTCTTCCTTGATCATCATGATCAATTTTCTTCAATCAATTTTCACTTTTTATTCTTTACAAAATTCTTCACAGTAAACACAGTTAGCCTGTGACCCATGGATGGAGCAGAATGGTCAGTTTCTGTGACAAAAGTGATACGATCTGGTTCCCATATTACTTCCAATTGTCAGTCATGACTTCATACTGTTTGAAGAGGACATTTTCCATATCTTAACCTGAAAAGGTGAGCAAGGAAGGGCTGAGGCTTGGTAACTGTGTTATGAATATGAAACACTTTCACAGGCTCATGTGTCTGAACACTTGGCTCTAGTTAGTGGTACTGTTTGGGAAGGTTATAGAAGAGTGAGTGTTGATGGGCATTGGTGCCAGATGTTGGCTGGCATTGGTGGGTCCCTTCGGGGAGGGGGCAAGGAGGCACAGAGTCAATGACACAGACCCCAGGAGAAAGTGGAACCAACAATCTCATTTAATTTTAGAAGGAAACAGGCTTTATACTCTTGGCCAGGCTTAGGGGAGGTCCTTATCTGATCATCTGATGTGCTTCATTCTGGTAGGTCCTGAACACCTCTGATAATCTGAAATTCATCACTCCCATTGGTCCTGGGTGGCTGCTAGGGCCTGAGAGCTGCCCCAGGTTAGATCCCAGGACGTGTTCACTGTGCATGCATGCTCAATACCAGTTCCAGTCATTTTAGGCCAGCAAGCTGGGAGCCTGCCTGGCCTGGCCTCTCCTGAATCATACTACAAGTGAGAAGGCAAAGGCTTGCTGGAGTAAATGCGTCACTAGGTGTAGGCCCTGATGTTTTATAGCCTGGTCCTACTTTCTGGTCACTCACTCTCTGCTTCCTCACTGTAAAGTCAATGTGACTAGCTGGTCTCCCCACTCCTCCTCCATGACATCACCTTGAACTTAAGTCAAAACAAAGCCTTTCTCCCATAAGTTTCTTTTGCCAGGTATTTTATTATGGCAACAAGGAAGATAACTAAGACAATAATAAAACAAATTTGACCGGGTGTTAAGTATGATTAGCTACAACGCAAAGGATTCATTTGCCTTTGGATCTGGAGAGATTCTTTACCTTCCTTCAGAAATAAGAATGCCATTGCTGTCTGTGGTAGTGACAAAAACACACAAGGAGAACAAGGGACGTGCCATTGGTTGCCACCAAATTTCTGCTTACAACCTGAAGCCTCATTTCTGTTCTAACCTTGTCTGGGATGACCCAGGTGAGTCTCAGACTAAATCCACTGCACTAGGAAATAAATGTGTCCATGAGTGCAATAGAAACCAGTGGCTCCATGTCTTGAAGAAGGGTCTGCCCAGCCCTGCGTATACTCCCGAGTAGTATTCCTATATTCAGCTCTGTCCCAGGAATAGGCGTTCACAGAAATTCCACATCTCCAGTTCTGTAGTCTTTTGAAGTGTCAGTCCCGGCTAAAGTTGATTCTAATTGGTGAAGGTCTCTATTTGCCAATTCAGTTGGACTTACGCTTTTACCTTTCAATTGCTGGGTTGTCACCTCGTCGCTGCTATGTGACCTTTCTTGTCTTTGTGTTTATGTGCAATGCTGTAAAGCCTGGCTGTGCTGTCATTTGATTGTGAGAACAAAAGAGGAACCATGATAAACCTACTGCGGACAAGGTCAAGTCTATACCTTCAGTTTTCTTTTGATTTTGTGGAAGTAGAATGGATGGTGTCACCATGGAGATTTTTTTCCCTTTCATCTTGTTTTGTTCAGTCTATTCACTACTATCTCTAATCCATCAGTAGGTATCCTCTGATCTGCCCAATTGGCCCATAAAAAAGAAGCCAGAGGATGAACATGGAGAACAAGAAGAAGTGGCCAAGGGTTGTCTTTCAAAGTGCTAAATGAATTCAAGAGAGAGAAATTTATTTTATTTTGTTTTATTATTTTTATTTTTGTGTATGAGTGTATTGCCTTACATGCCTGTAAGTGCACCTGTGATATGCAGGGCTCCCAGATGTCAGGAGAGGGTGTCAGATTTCCCTGGAGCTGGAGTTAGGGACAGTTTTAAGCCTCCATTTGGGGTGATGGAAATCAAACCTGGATTCTCTACAAGAGCAGTCAGTGCTCTTAACTCTGAACCATCTTTCTAGCCCCTTCTTTTATTTTAGTTTAACTGTTTTAAAAGCAAGACTTTATAACCATTATACCTAATGAAAATCCAAACTTTGTCAAATGTTCACTATGTTGCTTCCTAAGAATCTTTAGGGTCCTAGTGCTTTCACCTGCAAAGTGAGCATTTGTGAAGATGAACTGAGATAAGGCAAGTAACCTGTCAAGTGCTGTGCTTGACAGCTCGGGGGTTGCTCACCAGTGTCAGGCTCCGCCTTCTGTGGACACATTCTCACAGCCCCAGTGCCTCAAAGGAGAATAATTTACATCAGGTGAAATATTACACTTTCTCTGAATTAAAATTCAAATAATTGTGTCTGATCTGTAAGTATTCCATTCTTTGAAACTTTTTTGTTGTTTTTGTTACTGTTGTGACTTTAAATGTGTGCAATGGCTTGACAGAGCTTTGGGAAGCTTAAAAGACACTCATGTGTCTAATGGAATAATTCAGGTGTGTTTCAGCACATAGAATCAACATTCTGTGTTGATTACATTCTTTGTCCCTGTGATCAGATGCCTGGAAGAAATTACGAAAGGAAGAAAAGATTGTTTTTCTTCACTCAGATGTCTTCCCAGGGAAGCAATGGAAGAGTTGCTGTCAGCTGTGTCTGTATCCATGGGAGCCCTGTGGCCTGGCATGTTCACATCTTTGCGGATAAGTCGGCAGAGAGGTCTTGATGGAGCCAGAAGCAGGTATCAACTTCCTAGAGGCCTGCCCCTGTGCACCAGCTTCTGCTGACTGGAACACTATCCCAAAGATTCCACAATATCCCCAGACAGCATCATCTGCTGGGAAACAGGTATTTGAGCATGTGAGCCTCTGGGAGAACATCCCACTTTTGAACCACAATGGACACATTTAGAAAAGGTTGCTATTTCCTGAGACTGGAAATGAACCACATATCCCAAGCAAAGATCTAATCTCAAACTTTTTTTTTCCTTGCACTCTCGGGGCCATTTTGGTCAGAGAATTCCAGGAAAGCAATAGATAGGAACTTTTCAGGAGATGTCCCTTCCACAGCCGAATCCAGGAGACACTGCAGGTACAGCTTGAGTGTGGAGCATACCTCTACACTAAAGAAGAGGAATGTGTTCACAGGAAAGATTAAGTTCCTTCACAAAGGCTTGAAAGCCAGCTTAAAGGAGATTTCACTAGTAAGACCAAGAATCATTACTTTAAAAAAATTATATTTATTTATTTATTATCTGTCTATCCATTCATTCATTTTGTTAGTCTATGGGTGGGCACATGTGCCACAGTATGCTTGTGGAGGTCAGAAATCAATCTGCAGAAGTTGGTACTCTGTTTATTTATCATGTGGGTTCTTGGATTCAACTCAGCTGTTCAGGCTCAGCTGGAGGTACCTTTACCTGCTGAACCAACTGTCTGGACCAGAATCATTCTGAAAGAGTTTGAGATTCAAAATAATTAACATTAGTAGTATCCATTCATAAGACCAAACCGGTAGAAAATTCATGGTTTCTAATGGAAGGCTTTTGCCAGAAGCCAAACTTCCAACACCGCCTGAGGAATGTGCAGAGTGCTGACACAGAAACGTATTTGTCAAAAGTCACAGTAAGTGCTGATTCAGGAAGCAATCGTTAACTGATTCTCAGCTGATGGAATTATTTTTATTAAAAACAGAATTATTTGGCTTTATTTTAAAGAGTTTTCTGGGGCGGGCAGATGGTTTGGCGGTAAAGGCTCTTATCCCAGGACCCACATTGTGGAAGAGTCTCAATTCCTGGGAGTTGCCCTCTGGCCTCCATATGTGCACGATGGCATGTGAACACCTACACATATATACAAACACAATAAACAAATAAATGTAAATAATTTGCAAATAAAAAAGTGTCTTCCCACATATTAATTTATCAGTTTTAAAGAAGTTATAACAAGGATGTGAGTAAACTTACTCGAGACATAATACCCTGTTAGGAACATATGACAACCTCAGCCATTTTCTGTTGAAAATGCATAAACCAAATTTATCCTAAAGAAATCAGTAAGCCTCAATGAGAAAGCGCTCAACTTAAATTTAAAAAGTCTCACACGGGGCTGAAGAGGTGGTTCAGTGATTAATAACATGTGCTTCTCCTGCAAAGGACTTGTGTTTGGTTACCAGTCAGGGGTATGGAGGTTCACAACCACCCTGACTTCAGTTCCAGGGGATCAGAGGCCTCTTCTGGCTTCTGTGGGAACCTGTACTCATGCATAGCACCCCTCCCCCCCACACATATACAGGCAACTAAAAATAAAATAAAATGAAATTCTTTTTTTTTTTAAGTATCATATTTCTCCAAAATGTTAGTATCATAAAAGCATGGAAGTGTATGGAAATCATCCAAACTGAAAGAGATTAAAGAGACAAACAAAACGAGACGCAGAATGAGATTCTACATTGCATCTTGTACTTTTATGGATAAAAAAAAAAAGGATTCAAAAAATTAGTTCAGTTGCTAAAATTCCAAATGAAGTTTAGACAAATGTTTTATATCGTCTGAATTTATAACTGTGATGGAGTTGTGTTAAATATAAACTAAAGTCAAAGGCAATGTTATAATCTTAGTGGTCATTCCTAAACATGCATGTGTGTGTCCCAACATGTCTATATCATGACACACATACCACATACACATAGAGGAGAAGGGAGGGAACACCCAGGTGGTGACTGTTGAAAGAAGCTAAATCTCAGGCTGGTGAAATGGCTCCACAGTTAAAGAGTGTCTGTTATCCTTCCAGAGGACATGAGTTAGGTTCTCAGCTCCCAATTCAGGTGGCACCCTCTTCTGCCTCTGTGGACACCCACACACACACCGACACACTGACACACCGACACACACACACGCACGCACACACACACACATACACACACACACATACACACACACGGGAATAAAATTAAATCTTTTTGAAAGTAGTCACATCACAGGTGGTTTGTTTGTATTTTCATGATTTCAGAAGGTTTAAATATTTATAAATGCTAAGCTTCGAAGCACTTTTTTTTCCTATGAGGGAGAATGTGAGCATGCGTGCAGGGAGCCAGCTCATCCAAGGTCACTGGCTGCTCTTATCAATGACTGTCAGCAAGAAAGCTGCCTTTCACTCCTCTTCATCTTCTGTGCCCCATGCATACTTTACTATAAACTGACACCACCTGAGGTGCTTCTCATGAACTAAGATCCCCACATGTGACTAATCCTCCAAACTGGGGTGCTATGGCCTCTTGTCTCAGATGCCACCTTGGCTGATACCACCATAGCTTAATACCACAGGGCAAAAAGCTTATGCCCCACAGTTCTGGAGTTAGGAAGGCCAAGGTCATGGTGCTGGTGTGACTGTAGTCTGTGGGGACTCTCTCCGTGGCTTGCATGGTCTCACTTGGCCTTTCTTCTGAGCTCTTGCATCCTTAGTGGCTCTTCCCCTTCCAAGGAAGACATCAGTACTGTTGGATTATGGCCCCACTGTCAAATGACCTCACTCTGTATCTGTTTTCTCCTTATAGTGCCTGGCTCCTGAAGGTCTCTTCACCATAGGAATTGAGAGGGGGCAATTGAATCCCTAACAAGAGTGTCTGGGAATCATCTGTAGGGGGTTTGTCTCAGCCCAGGGTAAGACTCATACCTGAACAGAATGCCTATCTGACTGAACAGCGTATAGTTAGTCATTCAGTAAAGGCCAGATCCTTCTCAGTAAAAACATCCCGATTTCAAACGGTCTAGGTGATGTGTGGGAAGATAGAATTTGTGTTCTTGTTTGTTCCTGTAAAAGAAAGCAACTGCTTAAGGGGATCTGACACCCTCTTGTATATCTGCCCACAGGCAGCTGCATATACATGGTGGACATAAACTCTTGCAGGAACACATGCATACACATAAAGAAATAAAATCTGTTAAAAAATAATCAAGTCAGACCTATGGACCAATGTTAATGGCAGACTATGTACAAAATAAATACAACTATATGTTCTTATATGTTATAATATGTAATACACGAACCACATACAAAGCAAATATGAATTATAAATAAAATATCTACAAATTAGCATAGCACATGAAATGATTCTAAGTCATAAAAAATTAGTTTTCATTCATTTTTCCTTAAAAACCTGTTGGATTTCTCCCAGGCCATTTGTTGTATGCTAAGTGTAGGAAAGATGGACGGTCAAATCCAATGTCTGCCCCAAATCACTCAGAGAGAAAGTGAAAGGAGAAATTGAAAACTCTCTTTGCTATAAGTAGTTTTCTTTCAAAGTTAATTTTCATAGTCAATGGCCTCCCACAGCCGCCTGCACAAGAAGCCTCGTGTTTACAAAAACATAATCATCTCTGCTTTCATTTACATGTTGTAGAATAATCTAGAATGAGGCCTGTCCCCTCTGAAGAAGCACAGAAGGCATTTCTGTGAGGGAAACAGATAATCTGAGTTTGGAAGAGTTCTCTGCCCCGACAGCCTCTGATGACCGCAGCCCACGGAAGAGTGAAGCGTGTTCTCAGGGCTCATCCTCCACTCTGGATCTGCTATTAGAGTGCGCTCCCTGCTCACTCTTCTAAAAAGCAGAGTAGACTCTAATTAAATGCCATATTTCTCAGATAACTCGATTGAGTAAACTGACGACGATGTTATCAGCGGGCCGTTGTCACATTTGATCAAGTCCTCTCATAAACCATTGAGGATCAGGCAGTTCAGAGATACCTTTGAACAGTTCTCCCAGCATCTGCAGGGGTGTTGAAGATGGGCGAGTCATGACTGAGGGGCCCCTGTTACTCAAATGAGACAGTCTGGAATTGTTTTAAAGGAGAGGCAGATAAAACTTCCCCTCACCTTTACCTTTCATTGTGTTGTGTAACATCATTCTCAAGGCAGAAAACAGAGCAGTCTTCACTCTGAACTTGAGACAGAGAGTGAGGCACTTCAAGCTCCAATTTTTAAAAATTTTATTTATTATATTTATTTATGTCTATGAGTGTTTTGTCTGCATGTATGTAAGTACACCCATATTGTACAATGCCCTCGGAGGTCAGAAGAGAGCATCAGATCCTCTGGAACTGGAGTTATGGACAATTGTTAACTACCATATGGGTGCTGGGATTCAAACCTGGGTCCTCTGCAAGAAGAGCTAGTGCTCTTAACCACTGAATCATCTCTCCAGCCCCCAAGATTCATGATTTTAGTTGAAATTTGTCCAGTAAGTACTGCCTATGCTGTTCTCTACCCACTGTTCCACAGTGCAGAAGGCTTCCTCAAGACTTGTCATGAATCCCACTGTCGAGTTGGAGAAATTGAGGCTTTGTGGCAAATGTGTTCATGCACCTGGTGAAGAGGCCCATGAGCTTTGGAGAAGAGGAGAGATTTCTGGATCAGATAGAATATCTCTATTCTCAAGATGGATTTCTGATGGATGAGCTGTTTGTTGGGGCTCCTAGGGGAGTGTTTCCTGCACAACAGGAAAGTTCAGGAACGGCTCTGTGCAAAGCTTTGAGTTACCAGCTCCTTGTTGGGTGCCATGAGGACTGTTGGTGTCTAAGCTCTTGCCACTCCTAAGCTTGGATGGGGAGAGAGGAGGGAAGAAAGCCTGTATGACAGCCGCTCCCTGAACCTGCCAAGGCCTCTGTGTTGTGGGGAACAAGAAGCTTTAGAATGATGGATGGCTCTTACTGCCCCAAACAGCCAGCTGAGGGACCTGCAGTCAGAGACTCAACTGACCTCTCCCCTCCCATCCAGTGCCCAGTTGTATGAAGGACTAAGTTCTCTGTATGGCCCAAGGTGATGCTGTCCAACACCAGCCTCAGTCAGGGCTGAGAGCAGAACTTATGTCTGTCCTCTCATCCCACCTGTAGTCCCTGGAGTTGCCAGAAAAGCTTCACCGGACCAATGCCTCAGCTCTTGGCTCTTGTCTGTACACTGGACTCCTTCTCTCCCAACCTTATTGGAAGAAGACAGGTGTGTCAGAATGAAGAAAGGAGTTCCCTGTCTCCAGGAGCAGGTGTAGCAGAGCTAAGTCTGGATGGATCCTGTGGAAATGCAGAGACAGAGTTGCCCAAGCCAGAGGCACAGCTTCTCACCCTGACAGGGTCATGGCCATTTGCGGTCACTGTTCTTTACTTGGCCTGGAGATTGGACACTTGCCTAAAGTCCTGATGTCTATTTTATCCTACTTTGAGATGACAGACTTTGCTGCACTCTCCCATAATTGGAACTCCTCTTGACAGGGGCGGAGTATACAAACCCGCATTCATTTTGCTTCGTTGCCCACTTGTCTGTTTAGAATGTTAACTTTCTATATGCACAGAGGTGACGGGTGCATAGTCTGTCTTTAAAGCATAGTTACACACCCTATTGAAAAAATGTCAATCCCACAAATAATTTTAAGTAATTTTAGAAAGTGTCAGACTCCACAGGGGTGACAGAGGCAAAATGTGTTCAGTGATGAAAGAAACGGGAGGTTGTTTTACATCTTTGAATCAGAAGCTCAAGAATCAAGTTCCTTTTTCATAGACAATTATTTAATATCATCTTTCTAGAAACCTGCTATTTGGCCTGGTCACTCTGAAAAGCCCAGAAAATGTACCCTGACTGACACTGTCCTCACCCTACCTGGTGTGTTGACTTGCATTGCCTGTGTGTTTAAAAGTCTGAAGTCTCCTAAAAGATTGTCAA
Organism: Eospalax fontanierii; assembly: GCA_035773235.1. NCBI lineage: Eukaryota > Metazoa > Chordata > Mammalia > Rodentia > Spalacidae > Eospalax > Eospalax fontanierii. The sequence continues at coordinate 55,024,115 of CM069529.1, forward strand.
CTATACTCTATCCCACTGTGACCCTGCCTTGTGTATGCTACAGGCTGCAGTGGAGCATCCACCCAGGGATGTCCAGCTTGGTGGACAGACAAGAATGATGAGGAGGAAGAGTCTCACTATTAAAAAAAAAAAAAAAACAGTGACTTCCCACGAGACTCAGAACCAAAGCCAAGAGAAGAGAAGGCCACCCACACTCACGTTCACTCTGTCACCTGCCCAGCACACACTGGACTGGATGAACTTAGACAGTGAAGCTAATCTTCTCTTTTATTAAGTTGGGACAAGTTCATAATGAAAATTGATGCCAGAAAGCTTCTAGGCATCATCTCCTCTTCATCTTGAAATCTGCCTGACCGCGTGTGAGAAGTGTTTCTTTGTATGTCTGTGGTTCACACTGCCTCAGGAGCCCTGGGGACCAGAACTGGGGCTAATCATTCCCCATATCTACCAAAGAAGAGCTGATGTGTCGGAAGCCTTGTGGAACATTTAATAAGAGCAGCACATTGGCTCCTTCTCTTGAACACATTCCTGAATTAGGAGTGAACAAATTAAATTGAGGGTCACTCATCTGATCCTCTTGGGCCACTCTAAGGCTCTGAGAAAATACGACATCAAGCCCCATTTCAAAGACTAGGAAATGGACTCTATGACAGGTGCCACAGCAACAGCCCAACTTCCAGATGTGGCTCTATCCCTGTGTTGTCCAAAGCACTTTGTATCCATCGCACCATGGAGGTTTTGTGTCAAATCAGTGAGCTTGATGAAACAGAATCTTATTGTTTCATGTGATGAAATAGGAACTCAGAGATATGAGGTAAACTGAGAAAGTGATAGAGCCATGAAGTGATGGGTGAGATTGGAGGAAAGTGTTACATGAAGGCTCAAGTACTTAATGAGTTTCCCCATATCTCCTCTGCAACCACAGACCAACAGCACAAACAGCCAGCTGTGCACATCATTCCTCTTGCCAGTGACAAGGTTCATGATGCCAAGAGGACTTTCACATTCCAAATCCTAGAACTCTCATCTTTGTGCGTTATAGTGGTACACAACCTTAGGACAGATGAGGACTCTCTAGCCCACTCAGATACTTGTGTGTATGTCCTGGATAGAAGATACAAGCATGCCCATCGCTCACTGGTGCTGAAATTACAAACACCTCTTATTTAATAACAATATTTTCATATCCTCTACCTTGTGGTTGCTGGCAGGATGCTAGAGATGAAACCCTATGGTGCCTCATACATACTAAGCAAATGCTCTATCACTGACCGCATGCTGGCACAGACCTCAGCCTTTCAAGTAACACACAGAAGTAAATACCAGTTATCCATTTCTGGGCCCAAGAAAAACACCTTCTCGAAGTATAAAAGAATTATATTAGGAAAAGCACAATTTTCCTTTTTGAAAAATTTATTTTATTTTTATTTATGTGTATGTATATGTGTGTTTACATACACATGGATACAGGTGCCCTAGGAGACCAGAATAGGGCATTGGATTCCCTGAAACTGGAGTTATAGGCAGTTGTGAGCTGCCAGGACTGGTTACAGGGAGCTGAATCTCAGCCCTCTGCAAGAACAAGTACTTAACTACGGAGTCATCCTTTCAGCCCCCAAATAAAAACTTTCTTATGACTTAATGTCTTTGTGACCCCCAGTGAGCCACATCAGTTCTATGTAGTTAACATTTTTCACATGAAATCAAGCAAAAGTAACAGCAACAATAACCACTCAAAGTAGATGGTCATGAATACAGGAGAGTATAGAAAACACACCCCAAAAGCAGGTAATGCCCAATCAGTGTAGTGGTCTGACCACTGCTAGTTCAAAATTGTTAGAATCTGAAGTTTCCTATAAGAACCAACACAGACCCCCAGTACTTTAAATGAGAGGCACCCACCTAGTAGGAGGCACCCTGGGCCCCACGCTGCTCAGTTTTGGGTCACTGGTCAAGAGGGTCATGTTCTCAGGAATGAAGTACAGTTATAGAACATTAGAAAAGCCTTTTACCATTAAAAATATCCTTGAACATTTACATGTACATGTAATGCCTCTTAGAGCTTCCATGTGAATAAGAGATCCTGCCAAGGTAACATTGCACAACTCACGTTAGGGCTGAAAATTGTTTTCTTCCTCCCTTTGGATAGAAGTGGTTTTATGAAATGAAGCAGACTCAAAGAAAATTTTAAATTTTCAATTTTAATTGAGTGTTATGAACAAATGAAATTGTGGGACCTTTTCTCCTGGTTTTGCCAATGCCTCAGTCATTTTATTGATCTCAGGCTCCATTTATGAGTTAGGAAGTCCCCATGGGAAATATCTGCATTAGGTTTACATTCTGAAAGCAGAGGCTCCATGTCTGTGATGAAAGGAGCATTTGTACTGGTTTCCTGAGAGCAACCAGATCATCTCCTCTTTCACGTGGGTGACCAATGAAGCAACATTTCTCTTTCCACATGAAGACTATTTTTAATATAATTTAATAGAATTAGGATAGATTTAGGAAACTGGGATCCCTGGTTTGATTCTTTAATAATTCTTGTATATACCACAGGAAAATATTTTTGTTTTAATGAGTTTCCATCTACTTATCTTACAAAGTAGAAATTAATGGACTTACAATACTTAAAAGGTCACAGCTAATACCTCCAACTTAGCAGAAAGTTCCTAAAACTCAATTTTCCATCTCTTTCCCTATAAGAGTATAATCTGAATATTACATCTCTCTGTAGCTCCTGTGGTGGTGAGCTGTGTGCCCAAGCAAAACATGCTTTAGTCAATTGTCAGTGGAATTAAACTGAATTTTAAAAATGTAGGTAGTACAAATAGTTTAGAATAAACTATTTTATAAGAAATCCAAGTTTGAGGCTGGAGGTTGGAGGGTTGGCTCAGCTATTAAGAGCACTGATTGTATTTGCAGAGGACCCGGGTTCAATTCCCAGCATCCACATGGTGGCTAACAACTGCCCTAACTCCAATTCCAGGGGATCCAACCCCCTCTTCTGATCTCCTCAAGCATTGCACAACACGGGCACACTTATACATATGCAGGCAATATACTCATACACTATACACATAAAGTAAAAATAACAAATAAAATATATTAAAAAAAAATAAATGCAAGTTTAACACCTAACGTCCCTGTGCTTGGTATGTATGTACTATGGTTCTAACTCAAAATGCATAGTGCTCAAATATTTCTGGTCACTGGTTTATTTTTTCCCAGCCTAAGTGAGGTCATGAGAACAGTACATACAAACAATACATAATTTGAAGTGAGAACTGAATGATAAGAAGCATATGTAGAATTGCTATAATTGGTAATGTTGCTGACTGCTCTGATGGCTGATAGCTAGCTGACTGTTGCTTACTGATAGCTTCAGTTGTTAACTTGACACACCTGGGTGGAGGGAACCTCAATTGAGGAATTTTCTCCATGGGATTAGCCTGTGGTCATGTCTGTAGGGAATTTTCTTAGTTGTTGAGTGATGTGGGCACTCACACTGAGCACATGGTCTTGGGTTGTAAAAGGAAGCAGATTGGGCACAGGCCAGAGGAACAAGTCAGTAAGTAGCATGCCCCCTGGTTGCCAACCTAAGCCCCTGCCTTGGCTTCCCTCCATGATGACCTGTAAGCTGAAGGTGAAGTAAATTTTTCCCTTCCCAAGTTGGTTTTGTTCAGTTGTTTTGTCACAGGAACAGAAAGTTCACTAGAACACAGACACACTAGGGCATGGTTGCTATTGTGTGAATTGCAAGCTGCATTCTTATTTCAAAGAGTTTAAGTTGAGGAGAGATGTGATATAACCAGGAATTTCATTTAAAGGTGAGGGGGTAGATCTGGGAGGAGTTGGGAGAGGAGTGAGGAAAAAAGGAAACAAATAAATGACCTTGAGCGAATGAGACTATTTTGATGACATAACACTCTAGTAGTTTTTCTCTGTGGGTCTAGGACACTGGTGATGAATGTTCTACAGAATTTCCAATAGATCCATGAAACTTCAGGTTTGGGGACTGCAGAGGGAGACATGCACTCTGGGATTCCTGTTATACTGGGTGTCGTGTCAGATGATATATGAGGCTTACATGCTTTGTGAATGAAATAGTTAAACACTGTGTAGTCACTCTCTGCTGGGTTTTTGCCAACTCTTCCTGGCATCACAAGGAACATTGCCAAGGTGTAGCTTGGGTCAGCTTTGAGAGCAACGGCAGTGCATTAAACTGTGTGCATCTGATTCCTGCTGCTGTGGAAACAGATGGTGACCATTCCTTAAATCGGACTCAACAGTGGAACTGGTCAGCAGGCTCATGGAACTCAAGGACATGTGGTACTATAATGTGCCGTCGTGAAGACTTTAGCGGGATCCTGTGATACCTGACCGAGAACTCTATAATGTGCACAGCTATGAGCTGTTCTGTATGTCTACCGTGCCCCCTGAGATTTCCAGGTTACTTCCCAAATAACTAGAATAAAACTTACCCATTGCATCTCCCCACCTTCAAGCTTTGTGTTTGGGCATCTTTGTCATCTACGACATCTTCTTCCTACCTTTACTACTGAAATCTTAAATATGCTTAAATATGCTCTATTTCTCCTTTCTCTATAAAACAGTCTCACCTCTGTGCATTCCTTATCCCACAATGCATTCCAATGCATGTCCTTTATACTTCTCAATAGTTCTTAGTCTAGTCATCCGGGGATTGAGAGATGTCTATTTTCCTTATGGATCTGAAGTGCTATGTTTTATTCATAGTTACAATCCCAGGGCTCTATGCTCAGACTTGTTCAATATTTGTTGGTTAATTTGGTTTTGAATAATACAGGAAAGACATCTTTGTCAGTGGGCCCGGGAAAGAGGCAGTCAAAGAATGCCAGGAGCAATGATTAGGACTGATGAAACAGTGTCACCTTGGCTGTCATCTTCACTGGCCCAATTATCGCTCTATTAAAACCAACACCACACCTTCGTTCTCACTACAGGAAACCAACTGTAACTGAGTGCAAAGAAGGAGCAATGCATTAGAAAAGACAGATGGTTGAATCTAGTCTGGTACCTCTGACACAGTGAGCCAGCTGACTCTGAGTCATGTGGGGCTGAACATGCACATGACATTTTGCTCAGGGTCCTCTGTCTCTATCCACTAGATGCTGGTGACAGCACTATGTCACAGCATCAAAAATGTTTCCTGGTATTGTGTAGATCTCCACCAAGAGATACAAGATCTCCTTCATGTCAGGGAAATCAACCTGCATTCCTTCCTGTGCGCCAGTATGAATTCTTCTGCAGGAACGTAAGCTCTGAGACTTGCTGCAGTTGAGAGCAGAGGGAATACTGGAGGAGATGCATAGCTCCCCACTGAAAACCATGTAGTATTGGGCCAAGGACCTCAGCAACCACATTCTAAAAACTTAATCTTACAGATGGGAAAATGGAGCCCCTTTAGAGAATTCTTGGTAGCCATAAACTTGACATAAGACATTAAAAAAAAAAGCCTATGATAAGAACTCTGCTGTAGCAAGAGGGTCTGATTAACAATTGTGGAAACTCTTGGAGTACGAAAGGGAAATGTATTATTTTTCTCATTGCTGTAACAAAATAACTGCTAGAAGCAACTAAAGAGAGGAGAGGGGTAGTTTGGGCTCATAGTGTCACAAGACATGGTCTATTCCTAGAGGAAAGAGATGGTGGGTGGCCTTGTGGCAGCAGGAATGTGGGGCCACTGCTTGCTCACATCTCAGCAGACAAAGAGGCAGAGGGAGGACAGGAAGCAGGGTTGTGCTAGAAACCAGAAACATCCCACTGTCAGAACCCCAGAGACCCACGTCCTTCAGTCAAGCCCCACCTCCCAAAGCTTCAGCAACCCTTTAAAACAGCACTACCTACTGGGACCAAATTTTCAGTACCATTCTGTGAGGGACCATTCATGTTCAAACCAGGACAGAGAGTGAGACTGTGTTATTTCACTCAAGAATGAATTAACACAAAATACTACTGTAAAGCAACACAGATTTCTCCCTGAGTGAGGATCAGGACACACAGAGGTGGAAGAAAGAAGTCTTCCATGTGGAATGGGAAGGTCTGCAGAAGAAGAAACCCAGACTCTTTATGAAGAGCCAGTCTCTTGCTTCTGATGAAAACAAAGTTTCTTCAAGCAACTGTACATGAATCTCACAATCCATCTCATTGCTTTCAAGAGTTTAATGTCAACTCTCCACGTAAGGACTGAAGAGAAGAGTGTGCTGAGGAAAGATGCTAGGAAAAACTTTAGAGGAACAAAAGTGTGTGGATGTAGTGACTCATACCTGTAATCCCAGCTACCTGGAGGCTGAAGCAGAAGCATTCTAAGTTCAAGTCCAGTATGGGCCATTTACTGAGACCATGGCTCAAAATTTAAAATGACCAAAGGGGAATGATAGTGTCCTTGCCTACATGCACAGGACCCTGGGTTCAGTTATCAGAATGTCTAAATGACAGGTAAGAGATGATGTAACAGTGAAGAATCAGACTTAGCCATGGGGTGACTGGGGCAAGAGTGGCAGCAGGCAAGACAAGAAGGACAGGAATCAAACTGACATGCAGATTATGCACTAAGGCAGTGAAAGATTATCTCTGCCCATAGCCTGCCAAGCTTGTTCTCACCAAACCTCTTCAAGATGCCTAGATCTCCCCAAACTAAGCTTGTGAGGCATTCAGAGAGACATTGCTCCTGTGAGGTCTGTCTAAACCCAAGCAGAGCCACCCAAGCTTTAGTCCTCTTGATGCCAATGAGAGCACTAGATTCTGGGGTGGGGCTTTGCCCCACAGTTTACATATTTGGAGAAACAGTTTGGATTCACTAATAACACAGACAAGAGCTATCCTGAAAGAGGGGTGGAGGAACTTTAGGAGTGGACGAGGCTGTAATGGCTAACGACTGCCACATAGTCAATCACCTAAACTTAACGGCTTAAAAGGCACACAGTGCCTAGGGGTCAGGGAAGAAGTGGGAACTTGGCACAGGACTGTAGCTGTGGGCCTTCTGGAAGTCAGTTCATCTCATATCTATAGAGGAGAATGTAAACTCTACCTCTTATAAGAAAGAGTATCAACAAATGTGTGCATATAGTTTCAAACCACCAGGGTGGGTGAGCTGGACTGGGAGCCAGGGAGTGTGGAGAAGGTGAATAGGATGTCAGGAAGTGAGGACGTGCATTTCAGTGCAACTAGCCTCAGTTAACAATCACCACAAAAAGAGGGCAGAGCCTAATAACTAATAACCTAGTGCTTCCTTTGGCAAGCTTGAATGGTAGTTTAGTTGAGTGAAATTTCATTTTCTCTCTCTGAAATTGTTGCCGAGCCAAACTGGTTCATCAGATGAAGAAGAAAATGGTTAAGTGCACCTCTCCCCCATCACTTTAAATAAAGATGTAGACAGCAACAGTGTAACAGTGTGGCCACTTGCAACAGTCGGAGCTTCCAGCGTCCTCAGATCTTAGCCAGGCTTTGGCAGGGCTCTGCACATTGTTGGTGCTTTTGCCAGGCTTTCCCCCTCCCCAGGAGCTGCTGTGCCTATGTCTGAAATGGACTCTGATGAGCAGATCTGGAGGAGCAGATAGCCATGAGCCATGTCAGGGCTCTCAAATGAAGTGCCATATTTCACTCAACCTTCTTTGATTGGGATATGGAGACAAAAAGACACAGCGTATTGCTCCCACTCTGTCAGGCAAAACATAAAAGTTCATGAGTTGAGTAGTTACAGTTGAAGCACCTGAAATTCAGAGTTCTGTTTTCAGTGTTTGAAGAAAGAAGTTGGGAGCACATCAAGGGAGAATCTCAGGACTTAGGCCAGAGCACTGGTTGGGGAATTAGTCTTAGTAAGGAGGGGATGCCTACTGAAAATCTGACTGATCCTTCTAGCACATTCCTTTCTGAATTGCTAGCTATGGACTTTGGGTTTAGTTCCACAGCATGCTTCCTGTGTATGCTGATGCTGGTATGACAGTTACCATGGGCTTCTGCCTCTGTCCGAACAGGGTAGGGGAACTTCAGTTCTAACCATGTTAGTCAATTACTAAGTGTCCCATATATTGAACAGACTCAGTCTGTGTTATCTTCTGCCAAGTTGCCCAAGATTAGGAGGGAGGCACAGTGTGTGTGCTTTTGACAATAATGGCTCCCGGTGGAACCACAGTTGTCTCTGAAAGACACCTAAGCACCTCTGTTGTAGAGAATATCATCCATCCCTGGCATTGTACCCAGTTTTGCTCCCAAGGTTCGCTAGGGCTCAGTGAATATGTCCTGAACAGGGCTCATTGAATTCTGTTCCAATATTGTGGCCACTTCTGGCCTGTGCTGTCTTTGGAACCCTCCTAGTAGAGCTTTTGGCAGGATGGATGGAAATCCCAGAAGCCTATATTTGAATAGTCTTTATTCCACAATAGAAATTTCAAAAAAACAATAGGATGCAACGTGTGCAATTTGCCTCCTGTATCTGTACACATTTCTCTCTTAGGCTTTGGTTTCTTAGCGTGTAGAAAAACCTGTTTCAGCAAAGGAGGCCAATTTTCAAAACCACTCATTTGGCAAACGCAGGAGCTCTCAAGCTGGAAAGACCCGCTTCTGTTCCTTGCTGTTACCTAATCCAAAAGCAGCAGCAATCATGCTTAAAAAAATTATCTGCTCTGTCAGTAGCCTTGGGCTTCGCTTGCTGCCACGGTGCTGTACACAAGAAAGCATGCTAGCAGTGGCTGCTAATGCAATGGGGCCACACTGCATAGATCAGGAGAAAGCCTGTTAGAAGAGCTCCCGGGCGCAAAATTTACAACATTCTCCCCAGTGCAAAACTCCACTGTCAATGCTTTCCTGAGATCAGTCACTTTATTGCCTGGCTAATACCCTATGCATTGAAACAGGAGTGTCTGAATAAACTGTTGTACAAGCTGCAATATTTGATCAGACTGTAAGCAACATGTCTCACTTTACCGACATCACGTCGTATCAATCCTGCATTGTTGTTGGATTGACCTGAATATCAAACAACCTAGACTGTACCAAACATAATTAGAAAACAAGTCTGTGTTCCATGTCTACTGCCTTCTCTCTCAGTCAGCTTACCAGCTTTGGGGGTGATGCATTTTCAGCATATTCTTTGCCTTGATGTCAAATTGCACTTGCTTACTGGAACAGAATCAATGAGGGATGAAAATGGGGCAAGAATATCTCGCTAAAGCCATTCTCTTCCAAGTCAACCATCTGCATCGGCCAATGTGTGGGTTTCTGTTCAGCAGGAAAATGTGGCTAGGTAATGGGCACTCATTTGTCTAATGACACTCATGTGTCTAATGCTAGACACAGGTTTATTTTATATAGAACACCTTCTCTGGAGTCTCACAATGTGTTCTTACCTGTTTGTATTTAATGAGTAAGGGGAAGCACTGGCTTTTCCAGCCTCATGTCAAATGCCTGCTTAGCAGAAGGTGGTTGCTGAAGAACTCGTGGGCTCTGTGTGGAAGAAAGAATTCCATGGCTACTACTCCTGGGATAGCTGCATAGTTGTTCCCCAGGACTATCCATTATAAAGGACCATACCCTGGATGAGTTAAAACAACAAAAATTTGTTGTTTCTCAGCTATGGAGTCTATACAAGTGCAAAGTCTAGGGATCAGCAGAGCCCAGCCTTGCTTTGAAACTTTTGAGGAGACCCTGCCGGCCTCTGACACATCCTTGACTTGCAGCTCCTTCCCTCCTGTCTCTTCCTCTGCTGTCATGACATTCTCTTCTCTGTGTTTCTCCTCTCTTCTTATAAGAATACTGACTATATAGGCATACATTTCCGCTCTATCATAACCTCATCTTAACTTTGCATTCAAGGACCCTGATTTCCAAATACAAGGTCATCAACTGATTTCACATAACTTTAGGGGTCACACTTCAGTCCATAACATAAGGCATATATACCAGGTGGTCTGGATTCCTGTGTGACCACTAGGGACTAGAGATGGCATACAATTGTAGGTGAATGTCTTTGAATAGTGTCTGCCTCGTGTCAAATCAGTTCAGCAAACCACAAAGAGCCACGTGTGATACATAAACCTTCCTGTTTACCCAAGTCACTGCTATGCAGTCTTGATTGGTAGACGTGGGCACAGAATACCCTGGCTACCTACAAGAGACTCTCCCAGTGACATTGCCCTGATGAGCCCAAGGCATTTAGGTCCAAAGGACCAGTCTTGTCTCTACGCATAGAATTGATGTGTCCCAAGGGGATAAAATGATGTTGTTTCAAATCTTAGTGATTGAAACACAATGTTAATTTTTAATGAGAAATCTGTATCAAGTTGAAATGCTCATTTTAGTGTCAATGTGAATTCACGTCTATTGGCTAAGCCTTGTAGGAGGACAAATCAGAAAGCCTTAAAGAGAATGTACAGTAGGAGGCCTCAGTTGCAGGCTTATATATTTTATTGCCTGTGATGGTTCATTTTCATTGTCAGTTTTACCCAATCTAAATTCATCTGGGAAGGGAGTTTCAAAGAGGGGCTATCTACATTAGGTCAGCCTTCAAGCACGTCCTTGCTGGATTGTCTTGACTACATCAGTTGAGGTGGGAAGACTAGCCACTGTGGGTGGCTCCATTCCCTGAGTAGGGGACTCTGGGCTGTGTATATGTGGGAAAAGCAAGCTAAGCATGGGCACACATGCCTTAGTGCAGTGCTCTCTGCTCTTGGCTGTGGATGTGACAGACCAGCTGTTTCAAACTCGTGCTACCTTGACTTCTGCACAGTGAAGGTCTGTAGCTCTGAGCTGTGAGCCAAATAAACCTTTTCCTCCTTAGATTGCTTTTGTCAGGGTATTTTATGCTAGTGACAGGACACAAAGCTAAAACATTTTTCATGCCAAGCTCTGCCATCTTCTTGGACTTACATCATGTAAAAACACACTATAGTATTGATTATAGTGGACACATGTGAAGTTACCTTTTATCAGACTTTACACTGACTATTTTGGTACATTACTTTTCATCTTCTGAGAAGGGGTTAGGAAGACAGGACATTCTGACTCTCATGGTACAGATGATGGTAAAAACAGTTTAACACATTGCCAACATTACACTGAGTGGCAAGGCCAAGATGAGACCTTTCATTGGCTCATTCCAAAGTCTAGCTTCGGCCACTGCGTTGCATTGTCCAAAGAAATCTGAGAGCAGGCAGTGGTACTGCTTGCTGTCTCTCTCTTCCACACCTTCTTGTTGCCATCATGCCTCCATAACCTTTCTTGACAAATTCTCACTGTTTAAGTGTGGGCCTGCTATACTTGCTTCTGTCTTAACAGACATTTTGTTTTAGCATCTATATGCTGCACAAAATAGAATCCTTTGCTGTGTAACTAGCACCCATACATCTTAGAAGAGAAATAAAGTAACATTAGGTGAAACAGGGAACAGTCTCAAATGGAGAGGTAAGGGAGCAGGTGTGAAAAGAAGGGAGGGGGACATAGAAGGGGCATGAACCAGGGTGCCTTACACGATCCATGGAACAGCAGACAGGCTGCCACTCAGCCTGGGAAGAGTGTTGGAGGGCTGCATCGGAAGATGAGCCCGGCAGGTCCTTTGTCCTGAGCCTTAGTATAGTAAGGTTGCCTTGCCCATTCCAAGAGAGATAAGGCTACATGGAGGGTTTTTCATGAAGAAGAGGTCACTTTGACCTCTGTTTATAACTGAGTTTAGACTGTACTAAAATCTATTGTCACTGATGGGGGCCTTTTATTAGTGATGAGTCGTGCACAACCTGTGTCCTCAGTGTGTGTGATAGGCCTACAGAAGCTGGACTCTTGTGGAGCTCTTTCTCTTCCCAGGGTCTCCAGTCTGGCCACCAAGCAGAATGGAGTCACAGCTGGGAGAAAAGGAATGACTAGAGACAGAGAGAAAAGGTTCTGCAAAAGGTCTGCCTGACATTCAGGAGAGCATATGTAGGAAATGGGCAAAGGTATTATACCCGATAGGAGGCATCACATAGAAATAAGCACCCAGAAAGCCCCTGTTTCAGCAGATGCCTAGGCTTTTTGACTGCTTTTTTGTTTCTAGTCATCTCTGAGAATCATTTCTGACTGTGAGACCTCGAAGTCCTCTCTCCCTTGAAGCACTAATCCCACTTAAAGAAAGCTAATCAGCATCATCATTTGGCAGACTTGGCCAAAGTAGGTGGGATGCATCTCCTTATGTTCTCTGAGAGACCACAGAGAAAGCAACAACATAATGTTCATCTAATCATCACAATAAACAAAATGATCAATATTTCCTGAGCGTCTATTCTATGCCAGATAGACTGTTAGGTGCTCCACATACATTATCTCATTTAGTAGCTTTGGTAAGACTGCGTGGTTAGTCTGATGATACTCAAGTTTTCAGTGAAGAAAGGACTGAGTTGTGTGAAGGTTGTGCCTTGACCGTGCTGTGTGCTCAGGGGTCTGCTCTTCGGTGTTGTCTTGTATTGTTAGTTCAGAGATGAGACAAGGCGGAGAGCAGGCTTTCTGCTTGGGTGTTACATAGGAAGTGGTTAAATCGAGGTAGTATACCTGTAGTGAAGCTGAGAACTAAAAGATGCTGTGAAAATAAGAGGAAAGTGGAGGAAGGAAACCTTCTGAATGTGTAAGTGTAAAACTCGAGTCCCACAGGGCTGAGTCTGCAGACAAGACACCCAGAAATGGGCTTCTGAGGCTTGACGCTGTTCACAGCATCTGTATTAGATCAAAATATTATTGTTCTGTACCCTGACCTTGATTCAGAAAAGATTTGTGCCTGGGTTGCAGGTCAGGCAACACTGCTGCCCTTGCCTTCTCTCTGGCTGTGGCTTCCCAGAGCCTGGAGTTCCCGCCTGCTTCACACCTGGCCTTGGGCTTCTGCTCCAGGATGACTGCTTCAATCCTTCCTTGGCCTACATTCGTTGAACTTGGCAGTTTTATTGGCCAGAGAACAAATGAGATGCCATATAAAGTGGTTGAAAAATAAAACCTAAGCTCTTCTATAGCTGGTGGTGGAGGCAGTAAGGACCTTCCCATCCCACCAAATCTAAGACTGCTGCAGTTCTGTGTGACTGCCTGGAAACTCCCACGAAAGCCGTTTCTCCACCTTTCTGATAGAGTAACATTATCATTCCATGTTCTTCAGTGTAGATGCCGCGTAGACACTGAATAGATACTATGCAGTGACTGTGTAGATACCATGAAGACACTGGGCAGTTGTTCAGATTCTTGTATATGTGCTGTCTAGATGCCATGGAGATGCAATTTAGAGGCTGTGTAGACACTGGGCAGTTTGTAAATTCCATATAGATGCTGTGTTGACATGTAGAGTCTTCATAGACACTGTGTAGATGCCATGTAGACACTGTGTAGCTACTGTATAGATGCCATATAGATGCTGTGCATTGCTGCGTAGCTGCTGTGCAGATACCATGTAGACACTGTGGAGATTCTGTGAAGATGTCATGTAGACACCGTGCAGTTTCTGTGTAGATGCCATGTATTGCTGTGTAGTTGCTGTGTAGATGTCATGTAGACACTGTGGAGATGCTGTACAGATACCATGTAGATGCTGTGCTGACTGCTTTGTAGATGCTGTAAAGTTGCTACATAGGTGCTGTGTAGACACTGTGGAGATGCTGTGCAGTTGCTGCGTAGATGCCATGTACATCACTGTGGAGATGCTCTACAGATGCCCTGTAGGTAGTGTGTTGACACTGTAGACACTGTGGAGATGATGTGCAGATGCCGTGCATTGCTGTGTAGTTGATACACTCTATTATAGGCAGTTGAGAAATAACAGCAAAGCAGCTACCAAAACTGATGCCTTTGCATCTCCTGCCTTTTAAAGAGCCCAGTCACTGGGACACATTCTAACAGAGATAGCAAAGAAAATTAAAGTCAAGAGTGAAACCGGGGAGGAGTTTCTCTCCTAACTTTCCACAAAGAAGCACATGACTGTCTGGCAGATAACCCTCTAGACACAGGACTGCAAATGCACATCTGGACTCAGATTTCAGCACAGAGGTTGAAAACACAGAGTGAAGATTCCAAGGTCTGGAGAAAGGAGTCAATGCGGGGAGGAAGTGTGAGGAGCTAAATGCTAACATCCATCTCACTGAGCAGGACAAGGCAAATGGCCTTGCTCTAATTGCACAGAGGAGCAAGCTGTGGGATGGGGCATTAATCAAGAGAATGATATTACAAAAATCTGAGTTCTTCAGAGTTGCTCTGGCTTCTTGCGGAGCCAAAGTATGGGGAGGAGGCTAGAGAAAGGACATGGCACACCCCAGTATGCAAGACTTCAATTGGGAATACCCAACAGGAGTCTCATAAAAAAGAGAGAATCAGACATGGTGGCACATGTCTGTAATTACAGCTCTCAGGAGGTGGAGACAAGAGGATTAGAAACTCAAACTCGAGACCAGTCCCAGCTACATAGCAAGTTAGAGGCCAGCTTACGGTACATGAGACCCTGCCTCAAAAATAAAAGAAAAAGAAATAAAGAAGAGTTTCAGACTCCTAGGAAGTCAGAAAAATGTACAAATCAATATGTTTTTAACTCTTCTATGATTTAAGAGTAACTACCTAAAACAATAGTCTATCAAATTATAAAATTGGATTTTAGTTAATTATAAGTCCCAGGAAAATCACTAAGAAGATAATTCAAAAATATAGTAAGATAAATAAATAAATAAAAGAAGATTCCATGAATAATACATATTTACCACAGAATAGTGAAGAAGAGAGATAAAAATAAATGTCAAAATGAAGACACAAATCCCACCTTATCAGTAGTTATAGTTAATGTAAATGTGTTTATTTAATATACTTAATGTAATTCCAGTCAGACAGAGAGTGGCAGAATGGACCAGTTTTAAAGCTGGATGACCCAGCAGCTCTAACATCCATTTATCTGCAGTTTCAGTTTCCTTGTTTGTAGTCACCCATGGTTAAACACTATCCAAAGATATTAAATGCAAACTTCCAAAAATAAACAATTTTTAAGTTTTAAATTCCTAACTTTTAAATTACAAGGCGTTGGGAAGTCTCTCACCCAGGACCGGAATATCCAGTGTTTGTGTCAGTCACCCAGCAGTCAACCAGCAAATCTCTCAGCTACCAGACCTGCCCATCACCATCCCAAAGCACAAGCGATATGACACTGAAATTCAGACATGCCAGACAGAAGCCCTGAAGGGCTTCTTTCAAGTGGAAATTCTCTACTCGATAAGGAAAGATAAACAATTTTGTGATAATACTGATAAGTTCTATGTCAAGAACAAATCTGATTGTGAAATCGTGAATCAGAAAAAAAATCAAACTGTACTAGCTTTGCCATCATGTGTGATAGTCTGTAGACTGTAATAGCCATGATGAGTGACAGTTATCTGGTAATTCAGCTACAACACCATGTAGGCACAGTGCCATCCTACATCATAAGGTGGGTAAGTATTGTGCAATCAGATATTTTTAGGGAGACCATACACACATACATTTCTACAGTATCTGATTGTAATTTTTCTGTTTTATTTTTACATAGTTTTGCTACTCTCTTACTGTATATAATCTGTAAGTTAAACTTTTCACAGTTTATTACTACATAGGATATGGTTTGATGTCAGACATCTAATGGGGTGCTGGAATGCATCTTCCGTGCATTGAAGAGCTCTGCTGTTAATGCTGCCTGTGATGAGCACCCAAGGTATACTTGATATAAAAAGACTTGAAAAGGTTGGAAGCAAAATGAATATAAGCACGGCAAATGCACACCAAGTACAGTAGGAAAAGAGGGTCACAGCACCTTCAAAAGTGACTGTCAGATCAACACTGTTCATGAAAACAAAGAGAGAAACTATACGGCGAGAACAGACTTATATCAGGAAAACACACCACTGTAATTGTGCCTGTACTTTACTATGGCACTCCAAAATACAAGGGGCAAGATATGACTGAATTCAGAGAAGAAATCACACTCAGCAAAATCCATTGTAGAATGTATATCTCCTTTTTTCAATAATGGTTAGAAGTAGGCAGAATATAGAAAGACAAATAAATAATTTGAACAAGAATGTAAACGAGTTAGACCTGTCCAGGATCTATGGGGAACTTATACCCTCCAAGGGAGAGGACAGAGAGTGTAATCCATGATAGATCACATGTTGGTCCACAAAAGAAGTACTAATAAATTGAAGAGGACAAAAATCACAAAATATGTTGTATTTTGATCGCATTGAAATGAAATTAGAAAATAAATAATAAAATGGTAAATTTTGTAAATACACGGAAAACAAATAACATTGTATTCAATAACTTAAGTTTCACACGAAAATGGTTCACAGGGGGAAAAAATCACAAATAAAGTGGACATATATTCTTAAGAATAAATAAAAATTAAGCTATTTTAGTTCTTCCCTTAAGAAAAACAACAAAAGAAGTATAGACTATAGACTACTCAAAAGAAATTTACTATATACTTCAAAAAGATCAACACACTTGACAAATTAGATTGATCCAAGGAACCAGAAAGTAAAGATGCTTAGTTTTATAAAAATAAAGAAAGGAAATCATTAATTAAAACCAACCAAACAAAATTTCCCAGTACAAGAAATCTACACCCAGTTGCTTTTTGTGGATTTCAACCACATGTTTAAAGATGAATGAATTATCAATTCTTCACATCCCCCCTCACAAAGACACATACAAGCACATGCACACATATACACACATCAAAACGCACATGCACACATGCATATAAACACATTTCATATAATTCAATAATAGAGAAATAATTCCATTTTTTTAAAGGAAAGGGGATTGAAATAGTTGTTTCCTAAGAAAAACAGACAAGAGCAAATGTTGACAAGAGTGTGGGTCTGAGGCTGGAAGGATGGCTCAGCAGTTAGGTACGCTTACTACTCTTTCAGAAGATAAGAGTCCCATTTCCAGTACCCATGTTTGCTGATTCACAACTGCCTGTAACTCCAGGTCCAGGGGATCAAATGCTTCTGGCCTCTCCAGGCAACCTGCACTCACATGCGCATACCCACACTCAGAAACACATGAATGTGATTAAAAACAAAAACAATTCTTTTTTTTTTTACAAAGGAATGCCTTTGGAATCCTTCCTTATTTGTTACAAGCACAGAAACAAAATGGTGCAGTCATTCTGGAAATAAGTTTGCAGTTTCTCAAAATGTCAAACGCATCACCATGTTCCTCACGCTACCCCTACCTAGGTAGATGTCCCAGAGGATCAGAATGCACATATAAACATCTGAACAGAAACATGCAACTTAGTGTTACTCCTAATCACAGAAAAGAAATGGTCTGCCAACTGAGGGAAAAAATTCAAAAATGCATATTTTCTTAATGGCTGAGATGCATTCATACACAAGCGAGAACATTCCTAGATGAAAGGGTCCCACAAAATAAAATAGTTCCAGGGGCTGAAAGATGGCTCAGTCAGCAAAGGCACCTTCAGTTAAGACTGATGGCCTGAATTCAATCCCAGAGAGTCACACAGCGTAGAAGGAGAGATCTGACTCCTGCAACCTGTCCTCTTATCATGTCTCCACAGGTTCTCGGCCGCATGCAACCAGCACACACAGGCATGCACATTACTAAATGTGTGTGTGTGTGTGTGTGTGTGTGTGTGCGTGCGTGTGTGTAGCAGTCACAGACTTTATAATTCCACTCATAAGCAATATCAGAACTGACAAGTGCACTCCAGCAGAAAAGCATGTTGATGTTTTGTGTGTGGGTAGAGGGCAGAGCAGTTGCTACAGGTTTGGGGTTTCTTTGGGGATGATGCAAATGTCCTAATGGTAGTGATATTTTAAAAACACTCCATCTTACCATTTAAATAATGAAGTTTATATCTCAACATAAATTATTGCATTATTTTAAAAAGAACATGTTGGGCTGGAGACATTAAGCATGCTTGCTGTTTTTGCCGAGGACCCAGGTTTTGTTCCCGGTACCTACATGGTGGCTCAGAACTGTCTGTAACTCTGGTTTCAGGGAATTCAACTTTTGGGCATTGCAAGCACATGGTGCACTTATATACATGCAGACAAAACACTTATATGCATAAGGTAAAATAATTCAAGCTTTAAAACGAGAAACCCAAAGAACACATGTTAGCATTTATTAGCTCACAGCTTTGTAAGTCCAGCCAGGTGATAGCTTTATCTTCTCAAGGTCTCCTAAGACCACAATTAAGTTGCTGGCTGAGCTGTGTTCTTCCTGGTCCTTGGGGTCCTCACACAGGCTCAGAAGAGTAGTCTGTGATCCATCTTTGTTTTCTAGCAGTTAGCTGGGATGGGTCCCAGTTCTGGAAGGTTCTCACAATCCTTGATCTTTAGGCCATTTATGTCAAAATCAGTAATGGAGCATTGCTGGGACCTTTGTGTTAGGTCCTGGAATGCACTGGATCTCTATATTGAAGATGACTCTTGTCTCCTGGCAGAACTTACCTTCTCAGGCCAACCCTAGCCTGACAGTCTTCTTTCCTAAGCTGTGCAACCCAAACTCACCATGTCAGTGACACCCCATGCTGGTCACAATCTTGTGGCCGTCTGGAATGAACGTTGGGGTTGTACTGTGGATCTTATCTTTGAGTTATTCTCAGCTTCCTTTGTTTTATACTCCCTGGCTGGATACCAATTTCACCAAAATTGACTCTTTTGGGAAAATTTGCTCTGCAGTTGTGGTTTTTATAAATATTTTATTTATTATTTTTATTTATGTGTATGAGTGCATTGCCTGCAGGTATGTAAGTGCAATTGTGTTGTGCAATGCCCAAGAAGGTCAGAAGAGGGCATCAGGTCCCCTGGAATTGAAGTGATGAGCAGATATAAGCCACCATGTGTATGGTTGTTTGGAATCAAACCCGGATCCTCCCCAAGAGCAGCCAATGCTCTTAACCACTGAGCCATCTTCCAGCCTCCATGCAATGTGTTTTATTTTCTTTCCTTTTCCTTTTTTCTTTAAAAGATAGAGTCTTGATATATATCTGCCTTAGAACTCTGGATCCTCTTGCCTTGGTCTTCCAAGGGCAGGATTTACAGGTATATGTTATATGCCTGGCTATATATGTTGTTCAACCATCATACAACCTAGCAAAGAACAAACACTCAGAGTATTATGAAAGTACCTTCAAATTGAAACTCTATATGCTGGATCCATAAGATTCCCTGTGGAGGAGGGACATGTGCAGATCAGTGCCCCAGACGTGCCTTTTCAACCGCAGTCTAAGCACAGTGCTAAATGTCCTTGGCTAGAAAGACAAGGTCCTCTGATTGTTCTAGAAATTGTAGTCTTATTTCTTATGTTGGTAAAGTTCACCCCAAAGATTGTGTGTGCTTGTGCCTACGTGACCACATTTAGGGATGCGAAAGGCAGACATGACTGAACCAACGTTGCTTTATTGCCACTATTGCTTCAAGCCACACTGTTCAAAAATGGGAAATGACATGAAAATCGATTAGACATAATAAAAATCATCGCTGAAGTGAAGACGGTAGAGCTCAACTGTGTCTCCCAGACTCTAGTGTGCTCTTTTCTCTCGCTCTCTCTGCTCGCCCACCTTCTTAATGGGGTGGGTTGATCCACAATGTGCCCAGATTCTCAGCGCCTGCAGGAAGGGGCCTAATTGCAGCCACATGAAGTCTTGGATGGCTTATTGACATGGCCTCCCCGTGAGAGCAGGGGCCCTGGCCAGGTGACGATAATCGACCCAGACAGCACTCACAGACATGTGAGTCTTGCAGGGGGATTGTGTTCTCCTGTCAAGATCTGAGACAAAAACTCTGGCTGGGTGACTTGCTTTTGAAGGAAAGGTCTCACCTATTCAGTAGAAATCCAGAGGCTGTTCCCCCACCTATAAAATACTGTGAGATAAAATTCATCCTAGTTTTTTGTGAGTCAAATATGAGTTGTGTATAGTGGACATTAATAACCTGATTTTAATGAAGAACAATTAATACTGTGATAGATTAAGAAATAGATCTTCTGTGGCAGTTAGGACTGTGTCTCTGATGCACTGCGTAAACCCTTGGACGGCCCCTTAAGATACACTGTACCCCATTCATTTGCATGAGGGACTGCAGTATAGAGCTGGCTTGCTATGTGTGTATAATGAAAAAGCCATGAGCTAGCTCTGTGGCCTCACCTGGCCCTGACTACTCCACTTTCCTCTAGTACTGTAATACTCTCTGGTCAAAGAAACTGGCTGATTCTTTGTCTGGCAATAAATCTTAAGAAGACAATGATGCGTTTCTTTTAGAGAAAGTTAAAATTCGTATTTTTGCATTACTTTCTAGAGAAATGCCATTTATAACAAACAGTGTGGGAAACACTGAGTATCAGTGATTACTAACTATGAGGAATACGTCATTTTACTATGAAATTTTGCAATAGTATATAGTGTACTTATAAATTGTAAGTTTGCTTTCTACAGAAACACCTCAGATTATATTAAGATCAGAATTTTCTAGGCCTTAGAATGCAACTGGCAAGAGCCTCATTTTCTACCATTGGGTCTATCACCTGGATTTGAACTTTAATTTAAAGGAGGCTAGAAATTGACCAGAGCTAGAAAGAGAGAAGGGCAGGTATGGGGTGTTTCCAGGGGTCACCTCTGCCTCTACCAAGAGAAGACACTGAGAGCCACAATAGCTGGCAATCAGCTTCTAACATGCTAAGGGGCAAACGTAGAGTTACCAGCTTCTTTCCCAAGTGGAACATAAAGGGAATGCCTCCTCATGATCGTTTGAGTTGGGTGTAGCTCCATCAGCGGGAGCTAGGGCACAATCAGCCTCTCAGTCACAGCAATACCTCTCTGTGTCTCTTGGAGGAGGCATTTGCATTTTCTTTCCCAAATGCCTCCACTTCCAGACTTCAGAACAGCAAGAAGTCATGGTGGCTGGAGAAGACCCCCAGAAAAACAGCAGAAGGAGAGATGGTGAATGCACCACATCAGATCCTGGTCTGATAGAAAACAATTAAACATGTCTCCTATTTGTTCAGAAGTGGCTAAGCCTACTGTTGGAGTCTGCACACAGAGGCCTCCATTTCCCTCACATATGGAGGAACCAGAGCTAATGCTTAGAATCAGCATGAGTTGAAGAAGATAATGCCTCCCACCCTGCCTTCCTATGAGGTTTAGAAACCCGACATCACCTATGAACTGGGGCTAATAGTATTTCAATATAGATGTGAAATCAAATGGTTCATTTAGACCATCGTGGTGTCTTAATAAGTGGAAATGTGTTTATTCTAATGCCTACACATGACCAAACACTGACTATTCTAGAATAGGGGATGGGAGTGGGGGGGGCAGGGGGGCAAACAATAATTGGGTTCAGAGATAACATTTAGAGGAACATAAATTGGTTCCTAAATTGTGTGTCACGTTTAGCCCAACCCACTCCGACCCAGCCATGAATGAATGGGAATATGTCCAAGCAAAGAGTTATGTCATTGACAGCAAACAAAGATGGCTCCCAGAAGCTTGGATTTATGCTAAAGGTCAACCATGTCCTTATCCATTCTAAGTATTCTGTCTCTTTGCTATCCACTGCCGTCACCTCTGCCTTTCCCTTTTCAATATTCTGTGCTCTGGCTAGATTATTATTGAGTTCTACTACGAGCTCAGTATTGAGCTATTGAGGATACAGAGCCACAAAGGCAGAAGTGTAATAAGAGTTTGGGTCAAAGCAGAGATTGCTTAATCAAAGCAAATGACTGACTGATCAGATTAAATGTTTCAAGGACTTTGATTCCAAGATAAAGGCCACCAAATCTTCAAAATATTCCCTATAAAGGCTTCACATCATGTATTTATAGCCCTGGCTGAGTAGGGAGAGAGGAAGATAGGAGAATCCCTAGGGTTCAATGGTCTGCAAGCCTAACTGATTTGGTACAGTCTGGGTTCAATGAGAGCCTCTATCTCAAAAACTTCAGGTGGAAAGCGATTGATGGAGACACCAGACATCAAACTCTGGCCTCCACATCTCCACATGCATATACATATAGCTTTACACACACGCACACACACACACACACGCACACATACATATACATATAGCTTTACACACACACACACACACACACACACACACACACACTATTCTATTCCTTTGATGAAATGTTTGAATGGGTGGCCAATGGACACCCCAGACTAACCACTAACAGGAAAATAAGAGAAAATGCGCGCACATTGCTCCATCTAGATCCTTTAGTTAGCTAGTTAAAACTGTGCATTAGGACAATAAAGTATATTCCGAGTGCTAAGGACCCTAGGTCTTGCTCCTAGCTCTGCATTCACTCTCTATCTGGTCAGGAATAACAATAATAATAATAATAATAATAATAATAATAAATGTATAGTCTGTAGCCATCAGCTCTAAACTTAAACATGCACCTCCAGGTTTTCAAGGTTAAGAGAGCAATAGCTTTCTGTTTTATAGTCTATAACCGTTATTGCTTATGTTGGGTCCCCCAGTGATGATATCAGAAGGTGGCTCACATTGTTCTCAAAGTTGTTGTGTAGTCCAGAATACCTTTGAACTAACTTCTATAATAAATGTATAGTCTGTAGCCATCAGCTCTAAACTTAAACATACACCTCCAGGTTTTCAAGGTTAAGAGAGCAATAGCTTTCTGTTTTATAGTCTATACCCGTTATTGCTTATGTTGGGTCCCCCAGTGATGATATCAGAAGGTGAGCAGATCCACTCACCTCAGACTTCCTGCTGTAACTTTTCCAAAAGACAAACTGGATTTCAGTGTGAGAGATGTTTGCTTATTACAAGAGGACAATGCAGTGAGGTTCTGGATGCTTGCTGCATTTATTTCCAAGCAGGAGCGTTTGAGACATTCTTAGTATCTGCAAGGTATAAAGGGTTCTGACTGAATGAAACATGGACCGTGTCTGTTATCTCCTCTACTTGGCAAATGATCTCTACAATGGCTGCCAGTTAGGGCAAGGTAAATTCAATAAGGGCTATCTGAAGGATACCTACCACTGTCAAAAATATGGCCATTTTCAATGAGGCATGATCTCGTCATTTGAAGTCACTTTTCACCAGCAGGGTGACCATTTTCAGACTGTCATGCCCTGGGATCTGCAGGTGAGCTAGCTAATCTCAAATGCAATTGACATGCAGAGCCCCTTAAAACTGTCAGGCCACCTTGCAATTAGGCAGACTGCCACCTGAGCAGATGGCTTGGGTGATGCCAGGCAGCCAGCACACGCATCAGCACAGAGCGCTTAGCGAGCGTTCTTCCTTCTTTCACTAGTAGTAGCTCGACTAGTGAGGCATTTTCCTCACACAATATTTTAGAAATGATGGCCTTTTTATGTGGCTAGTTATAGAACCAGAGAGTCAATGACTGACAGACCTCGAAATGAAGACACTTTATAAATCAAAGGGGTTCCTCCACTTGCTGCTTCATTCATTCATTCATTCATTCATTCATTCGTTCGTTCGTTAGCAAATATTGATTAGCCACAGTGTGAAGGTATCACCTGCCTATCTGCCCAGTCGCTTGGCTATCCTAGTTCAACCCCCTCTGCTCATAGAAATCTTAACTATGTTCTATTCATAATCCTTAATGGCCTCCATTGAACAACTAACGTGAACCACACCCTTTTCATTTACAACACCCAGATTCAGATCCACTGTTCCATCTGGAATTGTTTCCAAGATATTACACGACTGCAATGGCTTTAGGTAAAACTGGTTAATACTTCTGGAAATACAAATGTGATGCTTTATTTGAGATTAGCACCTCCTAACTCCATTGAATTTTATAAAATTTAGTCATCTGTGAAACTCTAGCAGTGGAATAGAATCCATGCTATTAAGTGAATGTCTCCATTGTGAATTTGTGCAGTGAGAGACTGAAGTGGCCACTCTCTCATTGTCAGATGTGAGTTAGGCTTCAGAATATCAGTTTACTAGTTTGATGGCTTGGAAGAGCTCATTGGGGGTTCCATGACCTCAGGTGAAACATAGCTGTAGCATATGATCATACATGCACAGTAAGCTTTGAATGGTGGTGTGGGATGGATACCATCTCCTTTATAAAGCAATCATGGGTTGAAGTCATAACTCCTGTACTTTATTTGTGATCTTGTGTGGAAAGAGAGCCAATGTAGATGCGATTAGTGAGGATGCAAACATGATGGAATGCAGTGAGCCACTAACCCCAAAGCAGTTCAAGCATAGGATGACCTCCACAGCAAGGTCAATGCAGGGGACTCCAGGGACAGGAGCAAAGCACCAGAAGCTAGATAGCGTAGGGTATGCCACAGACCCGCCAACTCCATTGCAACTGTGGTCTCAGCCTTCAGCCTCCAGAGCCGCGAGACAAGTTAAGAAGACAGGCTGTCTGATAGGAACTTAGTCTCCTATATTTCCTGATTCTGTAGTTTTAGGACCCTCGTTTAATGAGCAGACCTTCGTTTTAGCATTATAAACATCAGATAGGATCTCCTTCTAGGTCTGATAGTAGAGTAAGTCCGCTGATCATTTCTGTGCATTTGATTTAACACAGAGATACTTCAAAAATAGCAGGGAGATTTATAAATGCTTCAAGTTTCAAATCTCCCCCTGCCCTGTCTTGTAAAATTCCAAAATGCTTAAACTTCCAGAGAATATCAAGCAGTAGGTTTGAAGAGATAGCTTCGTTGATAAGGTGTTTGCCTTGCAATTACGAGGAACTGAGCTGAATCCCCAGAAGCCATCAAAAAAGTCAGGTATGGTAACCTATGCCTGTAATGCTAGAGCATAATCAGAGAGTTCCAGTTTCCGTTAGAGACTGGGCCCCCCAAAACAAAACAAAACAATAGGGATGGTATCTGAGGACTGGGGAATGATATTTGGGTTTGATTTCTGGCCTCTCCACATAAGTGCGCATGCATCTGACACATCCACAAACAGACACACACACACACACACACACACACACACACATCCACACGTATTCTTTTATTATTTTTATTTTATGAGTATGATGGTATTGCCTGCAGGTGTATAGAGTACTCCTGTTGTGCAATCCCCAAGGAGTCAGATGAAGGCATCTGATTCCCCTGGAACTGAAGTTCTAGATGGTTCTTAACCACTGTGTGGGTACTAAGAATTGAACCCAAATCTTCTGCAAGAGCAGCTGGTATTCTTAACCACTGAGCCATCTCTCCAGGCCCCATCTCTCTTTTTTTCTTAAGACAAAGTCTCACATGGCTCACATTGTTCTCAAAGTTGTTGTGTAGTCCAGAATACCTTTGAACTAACTTCTGAATCCTGATGCCTCCACTTCTTGAGCACTGGTATTATAGACCTGCCCCACCCTTCCTAGTTCTGTGGTGCTGGGAACTGAACCCAGTTTTGTGTATACTAGGCAAGCACTCTGTTGACTGAGTTTCAACTCCAGCCCTTCTTCATAGGATCTATTTACAAAGCCTTTCTGATCCTGGAGGTGGAGTTGATCAAGCACTTGCCATGCGTCAGGATATTTTCATATAATTCTTTCTGGCACTGAAAACTCACCACAAAAAGAGTTGACCAGGTTCCTATACTTGAACAACCTTAGGGAGGCAGAGACAGGCAGATTTCTGTGATATCCAGGCCAGCCTAATTTGCATAGCTAGTTACAGGATAGCTGGGACCCCAAGGAGACCCTGTTTCAATGTTAAAAAATACTCAGAGAATGGCCTGCTGTTCATCTGTACTGAGCAGGATAACATCTGACTCATACACTGTGAATGAAGCCTGTTCTCATTGAAGGGTACACAGTAGAGTTGGTGTTCTTAAAGCTCTGGCCACTAAGATGACCTTTGGATCTCAACAGCATCTACTCCCCTATAGATCACCACTTTCAAAATATCATCTGTTGGAAGGCAGAACAGCAAAAATTCTCATCTTTGTATATTTTCCAACATTCTTCTCATGCATGAATGTATATACATACATATGTATATATGCCTTATTAATATTTATAGATACTACATCTACATATGTCATGTCTCTATGTGTACATGTGTATGTATGTATATAACTTCTCTGACAAATATGTGTGGCCATAATCTTCTGTTACACATGTATCTGGCTGATGGCCTCAGCAGTGGAAGCTCTAGCCATGCCACAGAAAGCCATAATGCTACTTAGGATGTGTTTACAGCAACTACTAAGCCCATGAAGCCAAACAGACAGTGTTTGTCACACACTGTTCATTGCTTGTTACAAAACAGACAAGGACGCACCTTCCTCGCCACCTCACTGTCCACAGGGGAGATGAGGACATGCTCCAAGCACGAGCACTCCCATGTCATGAACCTGTTCCTGTTATGGATCCCTAATCCCCAAATCCCCAAATTTTCTTTATATAACCAACTAACTGGTATGAATTCAGGGGAAAATAATCAGAGAAAGAAGCCTGGTGTGTAGAGGGAGGATTTGGATACATTTTGCATAAAGAAAAAGGAAAGGCCAGAGAAGGATAGATGGAAAACTTTTAAGATACGAAACCAGGCACTGGAGCTGAGGTTGGCTGGTTTAGAAGATCTGAGACAGGCAGAAAAACACTCTGAGCCAAGCAAGAAGTCAGGATGGGGACTGATACGGTCAGCAAGAACTCAGCATCTCAATCAAAAACTGTTAATAGTTTCCATAAAAGAAATCAGCTAGTTCATTTGACAGATATTTATGGGCAATCATTTTCTAGGTACTGTATAAGGTTGTAGAGAACCACTTAGTAACACAGAAGGTAATAAAGGAAAGACCTGAACAGGCAAAACAGGAAACAAGAGGTTTCTCACTGCATGCTCCATGATCACATGTCCACTGGGAGATGTTAGGGACCAACTGTTGACCCACCAAAGTGCGTATGTTGAACCTCATCCTCATCTGAGAGATTACTGAGAGATAATGGACAAAAAATCACGAAGGTGGAGCCGTCAGCAAAACCATTTGTGTCTTTGTGAGAAGAAGACAAATTGCAGGTTGTTCTCCCATCGCTGAAAGGCATAGCTGAAAGTGACCAGGGTATGCAGAGTCAATGTCTGCTGTTTAGAAATGGTCCAACTAGAGGAACTTGCTGGAGGGATAGAAACAGTACGGAGGGAGGCGGAGGGCTCATGGACCAGCTTTGGAAGAGACCAGAGGAAAGCCTTGTCTAAACACTGTAGACAAATCTTAGAGCCTCCGGTGTCTGAAAGAAAAATGTCAAAAGACAGAAATGATCAAATACAAAATTGAGAGGATTTTTGTAATTCTTCTTTACCCAAGTTTCTTACCTGTGTGGTGTGTGTGTGTGCGTGTGTGTGTGTGTGTTTGTGTGTGTGTGTGGTGTATGTGTGTGCGTGTATTTTGAGAGAAAGGAAGGAAGGAAAGAAGGAAGGAATAAAGAAAGAGAGAGAGAGAAACAGAGACAAAGACAGAGATGGAGGCAGAGAGAGAGGCAGGAATGAAGAATGATACAGTTCTGCAATCTTTCCTTCTATTCTTGCCTATGCTGATTCCATTTTCCTCACCTCCCCAGTTTGTCTTAGGATATATATTTTTTATATCTAAGCCTATGTGTTTCTTAGCCATGCTAATGAACCATCTATGACCTGTTGGATGAGAGCCAATCACAAACCGTGAATAGTTTGTGCCTATTGCCACAGAATACTATGGGAATATGCGCTGATATCTGCCATTTATCTTTGAAGTCTGTTTGTTTTCTTGGCATTCTGATTCCTCAGTCATAAAAGTCTATCCAAATTGCCTAACTCACTGACATATATGGTGAGGATAGATCAATGATATTTGATGATGATGATAGATAGATAGATAGATGATAGATGATTGATAGATAGATGATAGATAGATAGATAGATAGATAGATAGATAGATAGATAGGGATTGGAGAAAAGCTCAGTAGTTAAGAGTGTTGTTTGCTGTTCTTCTAGAGGGCCCAAGTTCAGTTCCTAGCACCCAAAGTAGATGGGACTCAACCATCTGTAACTCCAGTTCCAGGATATCTGATACCCTCTTTGGATTCCTCAGACATCTGGACTCACACATCCACAGACCCACAAAGATACATGTATGCACACATAATTAAAAATAAAAATAAATCTTAAAAAAGATAGATGATGATAGAAACATAGATAATGATCGGTAGATAATAGATACATATATAGATATTTAGGTGATAGATGAGGATAGATGATAAAAGATAGATGATGGGTAGATAAGTGGATAAGTAAATGATAGGCTGGTAGAGAGTTAAATAATAGATGGGATATATATATATATATATATATGATAGATAAGTAAATGATAAATTCTAAATAGATAGATTACAGAGATGATAGACATCTCCTGGAGACTGTTTTGGTATCACAAATTGTTGCCCTATTAACTACTGTCCAGACTTAAAATACTGCCAGGCTACTCCTAGGCTAACATGACTCTCACATCTGTGGGTGAGAAATGCATGACAGGTTCTTGGGCAACAGATTTGAAACTAGCTCCACTATGTGTCCTTTGCACTCATCATCAGCCTACATTAAAAACAAGGTGATATTAGAGCCATGTCAGCACCTCGTAAATGCCCAAGTCCAGAGTAGAGTGGGATTCATCTGTCCTTCCAGAGCACATTCCTCTGCTACTGACTGATTCAATTGGGACAATTCAATATCATATGTGGCTTAGTAGCTTGCAACAAGCTTGAAGAGAGAAGCAGCAGGTGGATTAGTCTAAGTGGAGCCCAGGGTTCAGCATGTGGGTAGCCAAGTGGAGTCAGGCACGCCAACCTCTCTGCTTCACAGACCAGCCTGGTTCATTGTCATTAGTGACAGAAAGGCCCATTGTGAGTTAGCAAATTCTACAAATTAGCAAGTAAAAAAAAAGCATAATTAAAAGAATTAGAGACACCGAGTCCTGGTATGTACAGTGTTCATTCGTTTTGACTAGTATAATTTAATTTTACTTATTTAGAGTAATATTTTATACCATACTAATGACTGTACTCTGGTCTCCTTTGTGAAAGTAATGAAATATCAGTAACATGACCCCTCACTGCTGATCTGTTATGAAATGGCCCCTGACAGGTGAGGTAAGACCACCTTCAGGCTCGTATGAGAACTTGCTAGTAGAACAGTGTGGAAGAGGAGGAGAATCCAAGAGGGACAGGTAGAGGCTGGCACTGCTTTTGGATAGCAAACAAAATTTAACAAGTTTCTTTGGTGAAATGTTTATATTTGCTTCCTTCTGGCACCATAAAAAACTTCATATGTGAGGAGGGTGTCAAGCTCTGGTGTTCTTCCTCAGTGCCTTTCTCCCTTCCTTCCTTCCTTCCTTCCTTCCTTCCTTCCTTCCTTCCTTCCTTCCTTCCTTCCTTCCTTCCTTCCCTTTTTAAGTTCGAGTCTCTCACTAGCCTGGAGCTTGGTGGCTAGACAGGCTAAGCTGTCTGGCCATCAAGCTCCAGGGACCCCCTGTCTCTGCTTCCTCAGTACAGGGATTTCAAAGACATTTTCATAGTGTCTGACTTTTTAAATGTGGATTCTGGCAATTTTACTCATGTTCTAGTGCATTCCAGGCACTTTATTTATTAACTGACTGAGCCATCCCTGTAGCCTGAGAACCACAGGTTTAAAAGCCATTTTTATTCTAAGCAGCCATATTTCAAGACATTTCTGTTTCTAATAATGACCCTCTTTTGATATAGGGGGAAAATGGGGGTCCCATCTTAGGTTCTTAGTTTTGTTAATAAAAGAATTTAAGAATGGACTCAAATGGAATCTTTAGGACAATTTTATTACTGTTTGAAAGAAAAGGCCTGAAGGGCTGATAAGCAATAAATCTTAGCAGCTGCCCTGAGGAGGAGAATGAAAAAAACTTGCCTCATACCCATTTAAAGTCAGCCCAGAGGTCAGACATGTGCTGAACTAGCAGTCATATGGAAGGGAGAGAAGCTTTGCTGAAAGTAAAGAAGCCCCAAATGTTGAGGCATCCCAGAGTGTTCGGGAAAGCCTGCTTAGATGAGACACAGAAAGAAGAAAGGGAGCCTGCATGCTTTTCTGAATTCTCCAGAAAAGTGGGCAGACTTAACAAAGCTTCATGCCTGTGACCATCCAATATGCTACTGCATTAGGAGAGGGAAATTTTGGTCAGGGAAGAGTCTAGTATCTCCTTAAATCGCTAATAATTCCACCAGTCTCTTTGGCATGGCTTAAGGTGCCCTTAGTGGGGAGATCCACCTGGCAAAACTGGAGTGTTAGGATTCCATCCAGGCCAGAGATTTTATTCCTTTGACCAGTTTTCTCTTAAGGGGCCGTTCTTGCTACTATAACATCTTCTAGGACAAGAATGCTGAAAACCGTGGACTCTAACGTTTCCTTTATTTCTCCTCTGAATTCAGGAATACACTGAATTCCTTGAAAGTCACCACTTCGACTTTCATTCAGAAAGCATTGCCACATGGGAATTCTATGTTCTTGGCACAGACTCCGTGAGCACACATACTCACGCCACACAGCAATCTTTCCCTTCCTTCTCCTTCTCCCGCTTCCTGCCCCTCTCTCTGAGTCCCTTCCTTCTGCCCTCCTTCCCTGTGCCCCTCCATCCTTTCCTCTTCCCCTTCCAGTGATTCTTCCTTTCTTCTTCCCCTTTCTATCCCTTCTAGAACTCTGAAGCCCAAACCTCCCCTCATAGGACATTTCAAGTATCTAATACAATATCGGTGGCCACTGTCAAGACTTTGTACACGCTAGGCCAGCACTCTACTAACTGAGCAACAGCCCCAGCCAAGTTTTGTTCTTTTCTATCTCACTGGATAGACTAGACGTGTGGGCTTTACTCTGGGAATCTTTCTGATCTACAAATATTTATTCAAGCCTGGATTTTTCTCTTTTGAGCTTGAAGCATGGATAAGGAGCTACTTTTCCTCCTGTCTGACTAATCCCCCAAACAAATTGACCCACACTGCAACTCCTACTTTGTCCCTCAGCAGGTCTTGGCTTCTGTGTCTCTGGTTAAAAAGCAACAGTATCTTCCTGTGTCTGGCCACACTAGGCTCCCCCCACCCTTGTTCCAGGTGCATGTAAGCCCCACAGGCATGTCATCAACAGCTTGGAAAACTGTTGCCACGGTTTTAGACCAAACCTTCTTTGTCTGTTTTCCTTTCAGAGTGTTCCTCTGCTTGGTCCAATCCCGTTTCTCTCTTGTTAAAGGCCATCTTTAACCGGACTACTATAGCATACTAACCCAGTCTCAAAGTTCTTTTTTATAGATCATCAAATCCTTCAGCAAAATTGCAAGGGGTACTGCAGAATGCACGGCCCTGTGTGACTCTGCAGACTTTGCTCTTCTCCTACTCTGCTGTAACTTCTAAATGATCCTCAGTTCAAAAGCTACCAGTCATTCATGGCCCTCTTCCTTCCAGGATACAAACCATCTCTGAGTATTCAGGGCTCCCAGATTGCTTTTTAGTTCTAGTTTGCTTCCTGTTGCTATGGTAAATTCCATGAGCAAAAGCAACTTAACAGAAGAAAGGGTTTATTTCACCTTCTACTTCCCAGTCACAGATCATTTCTCAAGGCAGAAACTCAAGCAGGAACTGAAGCAGAAACTAAGGAGGAAGATTACTTACAGGCTCATTCACTGGCTCACACTTAGCTAGTCTTCTTATTTAGCCCAGCCTACCTGACTAAGGGTAGTGTCATGCATATTGGGCTGGACTCTCTCATTTCAGTGAGTCAAGACACTTCCTCACAGACATGCCCACAGGCTAATCTGATAGAGGAAATTCCTCAATTAAAGTTCACTCTTCTCAGGTGACTTTAAGTTTGGTCAAGTTGAAAATACAAACTAATCAGGATATTTATTCCCTACTAGGCTTACACTCTGAGGCTGAGAATCTTGTTTAGGGTTCATGATAGCCTTGATACCCTTTCAGGAGCTTGCATATTACAGACTTATTCCATCTTTGCTCTGTAAGTTGATTATACCAATTCCCATTCCCACAATAGAACACCATGCTGAAAGAATTTGTTTTTTTCCTACACAGGATGTGGTTCCTAATCTCCTATTTGCAAGGTGTGTTTGGCTCTGTTTTGAGTCTTCTAGTGTGTTTAGCCAGGCAGCACCTGGCAATCTGGAACAGCAGCAGCAGAAGTAAAAACCTAGCCAGTGCCTGGGCAGCCGCCTTGCATACTCCCTCTTGGGTTTGCTGTCCCACCATTTAACACTTGAACTTTCAGCTGCTGAGATTTGGAATGAGGGAGCTTAATTAGTCAACAAGACATGACAACATTCTGTTGCAGTGAGATTACATACACCTACGGGGTGTTAGGAGACACACAGTAAAACCCAGCAACTCCCGAGACCCGAGAAGAGTGTTATCTTCCAGCAACACAAGGGAGAATGTTCCCTGAGATAAACCACAGGAGACGAATGGCGTCCCTAATTGAAATGCAATGGAAGAATGGAGCCTGTAGAATTCTA
Source organism: Eospalax fontanierii (assembly GCA_035773235.1). Taxonomy (NCBI): domain Eukaryota; kingdom Metazoa; phylum Chordata; class Mammalia; order Rodentia; family Spalacidae; genus Eospalax; species Eospalax fontanierii. Next base: position 55,056,616 of record CM069529.1, read on the forward strand.
AACACATTTCCCTTTCCAATGTCCCTCTACGGGGTGTGGTGAAGGGATTGTCAATGAATGGCAAATGCTTTTAAACAGAATACACATTTCTAGACAGGATTGATCTAGGAACCATAAAAATTTATAAACATTGCAAGTCTGAATTTTAATTTCTATTTCATCCATAATTTATTATTTATTCTCCAATATGAATATAAAATACTTATGTCTTTATTTGTTAGAAGAGGGAGAAGAAACTCAAGACCAACTTCAGATTCCTCTCCAGGTAACAATGCTTCTCATTATGATAATATTGGTGAGTAACAGAAAATCAAAGCTCTGTGGATTAGGATCAGGTTACTGTGGCCTAGTGAATGGAGAGCAGAGGCCAGCCTGACCCACTGACATGGGTTTGTCCTGGTTTGCTCACTCAGTCACTTTCCCACCCCTCCCTTCCCTCAGACCATCTTTCTCCTAGCTGGCCATGTTGATTGAACTTGAATATGGTTTCTTTATTCTGGTGTGGGGGATGGAGGGGGTGGGGAGTAGCTTCTATAGGCTCTTCTGTCAGCCTCCTGCATGGCAGGCAGAGGCAAGCATCTTAGTATCTGTGCTGAGGTAAGTGTTCTGAGAACTAATCATGACCACAGCAGGCAGGTTAGAATGTAAGAGACAGGTCAAGGAAGAGCCTGACTATCAGACAGTCAGAGTAGGGCTCTCCCTAGAGTAAGGAGGTGAGGCAACTACAGAAAGAACAAGACAGGGTGGGGTGGGATGGGGTCTGTGAGGGTTGGACTCCAGTCTTCCCAATGCTCCCTATCCTGCCACCATGCCCTGCCCACTGCCTTCGATGCCTTCATGTCTCAGCTTTGTTGAGACAAGTAGACAATTAGCTTGAGTCTTTCTCTCTCTCTCTCTCTTTCTCTCTCCCTCTCTCTCTCTCTCTCTCTCTCTCCTCTTCTCTTTTTCTTCTTTCTTTATTCCCAGGAGTCTCCTTCAGGAATTTCAAAGGCCTAATCCTAGATAGTTACAAAGGTTGCTTTAAATTTTCTAAATTTCTTCTCACTGTAGTGTGGTGGTTCCTATAATAATCTCACACTCTGAATGTAGAGGCAGGAAGGGCTAGAATCTATCATGAGCTTGAGGCCTGAGGCCTGACAGAGCTCTATAGTGGGGCCTTGTCTCAGAAACAAAATCAAAGCAACAATCACCAGAATGATTAGCTAGCATTAGGTTCTCTCTGCAGAGTCTGACTTTCAGATGGAAGACCAAGAAAACCCACATTTAAATATAAAGCTCAGCAGGACATCCTTCTTGTTAGAGTAGCTGGCTCTCTACTGTGGCTCAGCCGTGGATATCATGGTTATATTTTAAATAGTCAGAGGGAACTAAGAAAACAGCAATATACTCTCCACGTGTCTCTACTAATATTATACAAATCTGCACACAGAGGTCCAGCCAGACACAAACAAGATCATCTCTGTCATTAAGAGGTGTTCCTCATAGGATGTGGTGCTGCACAGTCATAGCCCTGGCATTTAATAGTCTGAAGCATGAGGATCAGAATTTGAAGCCAGACTGAGCTAGATAAGAAAACTCTGTGTTAAAAAAAAATAGAAAAATAATTTTAAAAAACAGGCTCTCATTTTCCTCAGGTGGTGGTGGGGAAATTATAGTGGCAGACTTGGGTGCAAAGTTGGCTGTAACTGTGGAGACTGATTCCTTGGAGGATTCTCAGGTGCAGCTGATTCCCACAGTGACATATTACACACTCAGGCAGCAAACACGGATGATACTTCTGTAGCACAAACAAACACACACACAGAGACTCGGTAGAGGCTTTTCTACACAGCTGGTCCACCTGGTAGAATCCATCTTCTGCACTCTGCAGGCAGAGACTGATTCCTTGACTATTGGGTTGTCTTCTATGCTGGACTTGAACTCGGGTGCCCTGCTCTCTGGCTAAGATCATATCTCTGTCTGTGGTGGAGGGTGTGTTCATATCACCTCACTGAAACGAGGTTCCGAAGAAAGCCATTTGGATTTTATTCTCGGGACTCAGCAAAAAATTGGCTCCAGGAAATATAGTCCATTATTTCTGGAAACCTTATCTCTCTTCTTCCTTGGTTTTCATCTTAAAGATATATTACCTCTGACTGGTGGTCCAGGTGCTGACGTCTCCTTTCTCCTGTCTGTGCCTTTTGCGTCAGGTGGGATACACTATCTAGTCTATCTTCTCACCCACTAATTCTTTTCTATTGTGGTTGATACATTCTGTTCTTTTCATTTAAATTATCTTATTTCCAGTTTTTCCATTTTTCTTTTTTAAGAATTTCATTCTCCCCCTCTGAAATCCATGTCATTTTTTTAGGCAATCTGGATCATTTCTAATGATTTCATTTCCTTCTCCTTTGTCTTTAAGCACTTTGCACATATTCATTCTAAATAAGCTCCAGACTTAGGGTATTGGCTTCAGTAGAGCTAAGTTTTCTAGAGTGGATTATGTTTGTACTGGCCCAGGGGCCAGGGCTTCTCAGTTTTGGTTCTTTCCGTCAGAGCCAACCCTTTAAGACCCTTTAAGGGTCAAGGTTTCAACCACTCTAGCAAGTTCTATTTACCTAGTTTATTTTTTACGATTTATTTCCTTTTCTTTTGTTTTTATTTTTTTAGTTAGTTTTATTATTATATGTGTATGAGTAAGTGCACTAAATGTGTGCAGTGCCCATGGAGGCCAGAAGAGGGCATTAGATTCCATGGAACTAGACTTGTGATTGTTAGGTTCCATGTCTTGCAGAGTAGCCAGAGCTCTTAACCACTGAGCTACTACCTCAGCCCCAAGTTACTTATTATTTTTATGCATATGTGTATGTGAGTGCCTGCTAAGTTTATGTGCACCATGTGTTTGTGCATGCAGAAGCCCATGGAAACCAGAAGAGGGTATCAGATCCTCTGGAGCTGGAGTTACAGGTGGTTGTGAGCCATCATGGGGCTGTTGGGAAACAAACCTGGGTCTTCTGCATGAACATCAAGCATTCTTAACCACTAGACTTCCCTTCATGACCTTTAGTTTTATTTCAACACAAGGCTAGGCAGATACATCTGGGTATTCCTGTTCCTGACCCAAGCTGGCAGGCAACTCCCTAGTAGACCTCTCTCTGTGGTTGTAAACCTTCTCCTTCACACCACCACCTGGCCGTTTGGAACAGGGAAAAGAAGTTTCATTTTTGTAAACTTCATTCAAGTGAATTCAAGGCCTCAACTTTGCCTTCCATTGTCATGTCATAATATCCAAGCTCTTTGACAAGTTGGAAAGAACCCATGTGACTCAAACTTCTATGTCAGCCCTAACTATTGAAGATCAAAATGAAGTTGATCCACTGTTCCAAAGTTACAAAGTTCAGGAGTGGCATGGGGAGTGTGAAACCCAGATAAGTCTCAATCAGACATTTTCCCTGCACCAGCAACTTCACAAAGAGGGCCATAAAGCCCCCAGAGACTGCTGAACTCTGAGAATATTCCACCCACCTGTGTACTCACCCACCTTCTCAACTCCAGCTCTAGAAATAAGAGGTATACATTTGCATATATATATACATAATCATGTAATCATATAATCTCCCAGGAGATCCTTAACCATTAAATCAGCTTTTAAATTAGGGGTCATAATAAGAATGTGATCAAGTCCTCTGAGAAACACCAACTCTGACTATCACACTCTATTTTGGTAAAATCAAGGAAAACAAGCATGAACTGGGTATCTCACATTGGCTTGTGCACTGTCAGAGCACAGGAGTTATTACTTGGAAGCATGGAGTTGCAGGCTCAAGGGAGACCATGAGTCCCTGCTTTCCCTGAGAGCTTTCCCTGAGTCCCTGCCACTCACATCCACCAAACATCACCTCCAGACCTGTCACTTTCTCAAGCTTTGGGATTTCACCTAATCTGTGCTTTGGAACACTTCAGAGTTGAACTAAAATTTGATGGGCAGGAGGTAAGGGAAAGGATAAAACCTTGAGTGTCTGAGGAAAGAGAATGCGTAAAAAGAGTCTGGAGGCTGAGCGTGCTACTTGTTTTGTTTTGTTTTGTTTTTTTCTTGTAGCTGTGAAAAAACACTGACCCACAACAGCTTGGAAGGAGAGATGGTTTATTTCACCTTACAGATTATAAATAGTCTCTCCAAAAGGGAAGGCAGGACAGAGCTCAAGGCAAGAACCCGGAGGCAGAAACAAGCAGAGACTGTGAAGGAACGCTGCTTACTGACTTTCTCCCCCAGGCTTGTTCAGCTACTTTTCTTACACAGTCTAGATCCACCTGCCCAGGGATGACATTACCCACAGTGGACTGGGCCTTCTATATTAATTAGCAATCAAAAGATGTCCCACAGACATGGCCTTGGGAAATGTCAACGCAGGAAATTCCTCAGGTGAAGTTCCTCTTTCCAGGTGACTCGAATTTGCAGCAAGAAGATAAAAACTGAGCAGCACAAGGAGACAGAACCTCCTGTCTGCTCTGTAGTCAGGGTTCTCTGAGGTTTGATAATCGCCCTGAAAAGTTACCAAATATTTCTGTATCTTTATCTCATTTGTATAGCAGGGATAAAAAGCACTGCCTTGGATAAGAAATGGACAGGAAGTGCTTTGAAAAGAATGGCATAACAGTGAAAACTGTGTCATTATAGTTAAACACACAGCTGGGTACTGACACAGCAGGTCACTCAACTTGACTCAGCGAAGATAAAAGGGAGAAAGACAGGGTCCTGGGACACTATCAAGGAAGCTCCTTGAACAGTCCCAAATTGCTTTAACCTGAGCCTGCATTCTGCTAGCAGGATGAAGCTTAGGCGTCCTGAGGGAAGTTGGGGAGAGAGGGGGAGGAGCCCTGCCCATTGCATACAATGGGCAGCATATGGCCTGTGTGGTGCAGCAATGGGCAGCACCTAAAAAGGGTGAGAGGAGACATTCTGTAAACAAGTGAGAGAAAAGACATTCCTAGAGAAGGAACAAACATATGAAAAGTTGCCAAAACCAGAACAAAGCACTGCGGGCATGGGGTAGAGGTGTTGAAGGGGACAGGTGCCAGGCGGCAGCCTTTTCTCTATGAAGAGATTTCTATTTGAATCCTATTAGACAGTTGTACCTATGAATATGTGCACACATTCGTGTATATATGTATGAAATGTTCATTCATGTCAATGCAGTTGGCTTACAGTCCCTGACTTTAAACTTGAGTCACAGAACTGAGCAGACCTCTCCTGTCATGAACAGGCCCACCTGAAGGTTGAATCATTGTAAGTTCAAAGTGTTGACTGTCATTGGAAAAGTCAGATCTTTTTGGGAAATTTTCTGTTTCTGTTTCCCTGTCTTGTCACCAGAACAAATGCCACTCCAGGGCACAGTTGACACCTCTTATTTTCTTTATCTTCCTTCCTCCCTCTCTCTTTCCTTCTCCTTCTCTCTCTTTCCTTCTCTTTTTCATATGTCATCTTTGTGTATATTCATGTTTGAGCATGTGTACGTGTGTCTATGTATGAGGAGGCTAGAAGTTGATGTCAGGTGTCTTCTGCAATTATCCTCCATCCTATGTTTGAGACAGGATCTCCCATTGAACCTGAAGCTCATCTATCCAGAGCTAGGCTGGCTGACCAGGAAGCGTCAGGACTCTGTCTGTCCTCCCATCTCCATGATTAGGGTTACAGACCTGCACTACTGTGCCCAGTTTTATACATGAACATTGGGGGTCTGAACTCAGGTTCTCATGATTGTGTAGCAAACAATTTCTAGTCTGAGCTATCTTCCCAGCCCAATGGTTGACACCTTTAGTTGTCCAAAAAGAAGAGGGAAATGATTAGCTTTCCGTCTCCAGAATAGCTAGCCTGCTCATAATCCACTGGCGATGCTGAAATCACCAGGCTCTTTCAATCTGCAGTTTTTTCCTGAATGTCTTCAATTGAATCAATTTTGCAATGTGTGGAATTTTCAAAGTGAGATTGTGCTTAAGTCTCAGTTCTTTTCCAGACGGAGGGATGAATCTGGCCTTAGGATTCTTTTATCGGAATAATTAAAGGCATATAATAAAAATGCACTCAACTCCGTAGACCCAGGGAGCTCTGAACTACTAATGGGAAAAATCAAATGAGTGACAAATGGGGTACATCCATGGGGTCCCTGCGCAGGCCAGACCATTGAACAGCAGAAGGTGACTTCAAGGGTATTATCGGGGGAGTGCACGGAGATGGAGCGTGACGGGGTAGCAGTTGTGGGGGCAGGGCAGGCGGCACAGCAGAGTGGAAACAGACAGGAGCCCATAAGGCCAAGCGAGCAGAAGCAGGTGGTGGGTGGAGGGCGGGGTTAGCGGGGAAACGTAAGCAGCTTCCTCATAGAAAAAACACTGCCGCTGATCCATCCATAGTTTATGCCTTAGGGTCATTTTCGCAAAAAGCACCCCAGACAAGGAACTCTGACCTACAGCTTCTCTGTATTCTGTACACAGCGTGCACAGCACCCTCAGTGACCTTATTCGGAAGAAGGCAGCCCTGGCACATTACGAGAAAAGCTCTGGTTCCCAACAGCCAGTCTCTGTGGTTTGGCTGTTTTGAACTGCAGGGACAGAGTTGTCACCATAGCCAGGCTGGGTTCCCACAGCACCTCTCCCTTAAAAATACAGCATCCTTATGAGGAGGTGATCACAGAGGTACATCTTCCCACATGTCTAGAAACAACATAGGTCACAGGAGAGCACACATACAGGCCAGGGGCTTGTGCTCCCAACAGTCCATGGGACTAATGTGAAGAATTACCAGCCAGCATGGTGTCTGCAAGGAGCAAGGCTGTAAGGGAGATACATCGCCTGCTGCCAGCCCTCTATGTTTGCTATGGGGTGCTGCCTAAAGTAAGAATCCTCCTGCAGAGGAGAGCACTGACCCAGCCTCCAGACACCAAAGCAGTCTGGAGGGTGAAGTGGAAAACAGGCCAATTAGGGGCCCCTGGCCTTCATGCATACACAAGGCTGGTTGTGTGCCTGATATTCTTGGAATATCTGCTATTTATGACTCTAGCCTTTGATAGATGAAATCTCTCTGCTCTCCCACATTTTAATGCCATTGCTGTAGCATCTTTCAGAGACAGGAAGAAAGAGTGTGAGTTGAGTCTGTGGCTGCCTTTCTTGAAAAATCACCTTGGACCGCAGAGAAACTCTGAGAGTGACAGTGTGCAGTCATTCTGGGGCCGGCTGTGCTGGGCGGCAGATGGGAAGCAGGTGCATTTCTGCAGGATGAGCTGGGGAAGAGGGGCTTAATTAAAGAACATGCTCACAGCGTCCAAAAGATCTTGAATTGCCACAATGTGGTCTGCTGGTTCTCCCCCCACAGAATCTTTTTAACTCTTTTCATGGTGGGTCATTGTCTCCCTGAAGCCCAAAGCAACAAGGCTGGGCTATTATTTTCCTTGTGGATGAACAGCTCTGCTAACTGACGGTCAGGCCAATAGACTCAGATTGGAATGGCTTTTGGGCCAGGCTTCAGCTGCTGCCTGCTTGGCCTGCCTCTAATTGTCCTTGGGCCCAGCCTTCTGGTCAGCCTACTCTTGCCTTCTGCACAATCTGTTCTTTCCCACTGATTCCCAAATGATGAGATTTCATTTAGTTGCCCACCAGATCACACATTCATGGCCTTTCCAAATAAAGTGTTGGGGCAGGAGGTCTGTGGAGGTGGCTTAGTGCTTGATACTATTTGAGGGCATGAGTTTGGATCTCCCAGGACCTATGTAAGAAGCTAGATGTGGCTTATTCCTGTAATCCTTGTGCTGGAGAGGAAGAGAAGAGAGGATTCCTGGGACTCCGTGATCAGCTAGTCTAGACCAACTAGTGAACTCCAGAGTGAGTGAGAGAACTTGTCTCACAAAATAAGGTGGAGAACAAAAGAGGAAGACACCTGACATGAACCTCTGGCCTCTACATATGCAAGTACACACGTATATGAATATCTGCACACACAGAAATAGGAGAATCAGCCTTTTAGCTTGCTAAGAATTTAAGAATCTTTTGGGACCTCTGACTCTATGCTTCCATAGCCCAAGGAGAGCTTCCTCCCACTTGTCTCTGGCCTGCCCCAGTGTGGCTGTTGTCACTCTGACTAGACATACACAGGCAGCATGGAGCTGGAAGGGTCCCTGGTGTCCTGGACCCTGCCTTTTCATTCAAGAAGCTGTGCATGAGATCCAAAAGGCAAGTGATTCTGCAGAATGAATTTCAGACACACAGGTTAATTGCCAGCCAATATTGCCTCCCAGTCTATAGCATAGAGCTTCCAGGAAAGGAGCCAGCAAGATGAGGGGGGTTGGACTATGACCTTTCCCTTCCCTTCTCCACCTGAAGGTCAAGGAGTGGAGACCTAGGAGCCCACAGGCCTGAGGGGCATCACATGAGATGAGGTACTGTAAACAGACCAGCAATGAACATCGTCTCGACCACACTGCACTTGGAAGGAGGACAGTGCCCATGCAAGTACTTGTAGGGTAAGCCAAATACTGACAGGAGCTAGGGAGGGGCAGAGGTTCCAGCCACACTTGGAACTCAAGACCCAAGCATTCCAGAGTTGTCTACCCAAGATAACTTCCACGTTCTCCTCACTACTGCAGGCTAATATATCATATAACTCTGCTTACAGCGGAGACCCAGGGAGACGACGGCTTTGTCTAAAACACTAACTGAATAGTGGGAAAGTGAAGACAGTTGTGTTATCTATATTTTAAATCGGCTGCAATTATGAATATTTTGTGCTTAACCTAGAATAATAACTTGCTTCATATAAATATTAAAGACCTGGCATGCAGCCTACCTCCTGTTCCCACTGGGAATTAGTTCCTAGACCTTCAACAGATCTCAACCTCTGCAGACATTAAAGTGCTTATATGAAATGGTGTGTTATTTACAGGTAACCTGCCACACTCTCCTGGGTACTTTTAAACCATCTCTCAATTGCTTATAATATCTAACAAATTGTAATGCTTTGTAAAATGCTGTGTTTTGACCAGAAGAAACAAGTCTCTATGTGTTCAGTACAGATGGGTTATTTACTTCCTGAATATTTTCAACCTGACATGATTGACTTCATGGATGAGAAGACACAGATATGAAGTGCCAGTATGCATATCCATGACAGGAGTCTGATCCTGTTTAAGTTTCTGGGTGTGGCATGGAATTTTCCTATCAAGCGGGATCCTGAGCTGTCAACTCAGCAAAAAAACTTGGTTGTGCATTCCCAGATAAACAGTCTCAGGACTGAGACATGACTCGGTGGGTAAAGTGTCTGCACACTAAGTTGAGGTCCTGAGTTCTGATCTCTATCGCCCACATAAAATGTTGGAGGATGATGATATGTGTCTGGGACCCTAATGCTGGGGAGGGCAGAGAAAGGTAGATCCCTGCAGTTCATTGGCTGGACAGCTTAGTTGAATTCACGTGCTCCAGGTTCAAGGAGACCAGTGGAGAGCAATCAAGGAAGACACCTAATGTTAATCTGTGGCCTCCACACACATGCACACACACACACTTGTACACATAGTCACACAAACACATATACCACACACTCACACACATATGGACACTGATATACACACATACAAATGAAGAATCTTTCATCAAGGAGATAGAGTCACTGAGTTCCTGAGAGAGGTCATAACTGGTCCTGAGAGAGACCAAACTGAAGTGTACACAGGCCTGGTGGGCTCCAAAGCCAGTGGAGATGAGGTCCCTGTGCTCCAAGATGCAGCCAGTGGTGAGATTCATTTATACCAAAAGACAAAACCCACAGAATCATCTGAGTAGATTTTCCTTTCTTTTTTTAATAATTATTTTCTTTTACTTTTTAATTTTATATGTATGTGTGTATTGCTTGCATATATGTAAATTCATCCACATCATACAATGCCATCAGAGGTCAGAAGATGGCTTCAGATCAACCATATGTGTGCTAAGAATCGAACCCAGGTCCTCTGCAAGAGCAGACAATGCTCTTAACCACTGAGTCATCTCTCCAGCCCCAGATTTTCCTTTCTTAATCTAAGGAGTTACAGGAAAATGTATAAAACATGAGATAAATACAAATGAAACTGTTTAACGTTGGGCCAAGAGCGGAAACCAGAAAGCTACGGTCCTTCTCCCAATACAACCACGAACCATGTAGCTGGGTTTCCATCTTGGCAGGTTTTTTCTGAAAAAAGTGCCCACAGCCTGAGGACTTCAAGTTACATACACATTGTAGAAACACAAGTAAATCTCAGGGGTGGATCAGCTTTTAGTATAGTCATAAAGAGAGTTGGACCTAGGTTGGGTTCAAGCATGAGCAGTGGTGTGATCTTGTTTGAAGAACACATTGGTTGTTGTTGGCCTTGTACTACGAGCTTTCTGCTTTCTTAGTCTATTGTTGCTTATATTTGTTCAGCGTTTCCTATTTACACACATAAGAATTAACGGAAAACTTTAGTCTCTGAGACCACAGGATGTGTGAAGTCCCCGTGTCCTTCTGCAGAGCTAAAGGGTCTTGATTCCTGACTATTCCTTCCTTGATACCATGTGGTCAGAAGTCTAGCAGTCCTAGCCAGGCCCACACCTGCACTTCACCTATGATCCTATACACATGGTGCCCTGTTTCATGCCATCCTGCTCTAAATAGTAAATATCTACCTTTCTCCACAGTGATCAATCATATCAGGTATAATGCCATCATAACTGCTGGAATTACAAACAGAAATAGAAATTTGCATCTGAGCTGAATTGTGGCATTGTGTGTGTGTGTTTCTGTGTGTGTGTGTGTGTGCGTGTGCAAGTGCTTGCTCCAATGGGCACACAGCTAAAGAAAAGCAAAGGATATTGGATGGCCTGCTCCGTGGTCGTACTGCCTTTAGACAGGGTCTCTTACTGAACCTGGAGCTCCCTTTTATCAGTTAGGCTGATAGCCCAAGGATCTGCTGCCTCTCTCCTAGGGCTAAGATTACAGGCCTATGAAACGATGCCCAGCTTCTTTTATGGGAGCTGGGGATCTGAACTCAGGTCTCTTCATGCTTGTTCAGTAGGAACTCTTATCTAGAATCGACTCCTCAGTCTAATCACAGCATTGCATGAGCACAGCTTGGAGAGTTTCGCTTAGCCATTCCTCATTTATTGAATACCAGCTGTGTACTTGAATTCAATAGATTTTTCACCATACAATTTTGCCTTTGCACATATGTGGGTGAGGCACACCTCCTTTGAGAATTTTGGCTCTAGAAACATCCTTCAGTTTAGAAAATGTGAAAATATCCATCTCATCCCGAGTGAACCCAGTTAGAGGTAGAAGTGACATGTCCACTGGTTCCAATTTTTTCTTCTGTTTGATATCCTTTGTGGGATAAAACTCCATGGATGGAGACAGCTGCTTCTGTGAGAATCTCCCCAGCCTATTCTTTCAAAGGAGTCATCCGGAGCTCTCTCAGCCCACTACAATGCAGACACGCACGGCTGGCTGAGGGCTTCGCTTCAATAGAAAGTCTTTCAAAGCATGTTCCATGGATCGGAGAAACACTTTTCGGAGGGCTTAGGACTGGGGGAAGGGAGTTCAGGACCCCAGAGGTGCTCTGCACAGCTCAGACACTGTGCTTACTAATGTTTGATCAGACCCCCAATAGGAAAAAATGTATTTGTATATATATTTTGTTTAAATCATGTTTTTCCAAGGGCTGAGGGAAGGCAGAGGAATAGAGAGGGGAGGCAGAGGTATGTGGTGAGGAGGCTACCTCCATCAGTTCCCCTCCAGATGCTCAAGTGAAGGCAGTTGCCAATAACCCTTTATTCCCAGAAAATAAAAACCAAATGATTAGGGACTGTCAAGGTGAAAAATAAAATCAGCTTAATAAAGGAACAGCCAATCAGGCAGGCTTGCCGGGTGCCAGGCCTCAGGAGCCCCAGGTGCGATCCAGTCAGAATGTGTATATCCCTCCTCCGCTTGGAAAGTCCAGCCATCTCTCAGAGAGTCGAATCGATTAGAGGCCACCTTTTTGTGAAAGCGATTGCTATCGTTGTGGCTGTAATGCATGCAAAGAAATTCTGCGGCAAGGGATGATTAAATTATAGTATACAATGCGGGGGTTTCTATAGCATGGCTGCCTCTGGGGACTCTCACTTTTATCTACATTAAGATCAAGTCTGTGAAAATTTGGGGCATATGGTTTGGGATTTGAAAAAAAAAATAGAACACTTCCTTCCACATGTCCCTGTATATTTTTGAAACAGAGAGTGTACCACCATTGCTTGGAGAGCCAATGAGCCTCAGAGGCGAAGGCATTGTGGTTCCAAAAGCAGAAAGCAGCCAGAAAGGGCTTTCCCTGAGATTTGTGGGTATGAAGTCGAACAGCCCACTGCATTTCAAATAAAAGCATTTAACGTAAAGCACTCCACCATATGGAGAGGCACCCAGATAGAGCCCCTGTGCAGCACAGCGCTGAAGAAGATAAGGGCTTGAGTGACATGGACCGCATCTTGATGGGAATTGTACCCCACTGGTGTCGCTATGCCATTTCCACAGGATCCACCATCTCGTCCTGATGTCTGATTGATGGCGGGTGGAGGAAAGAGCTAGGCTTCTGGGCTGGAGGCGCTGTGCCTTGCAGGAGAGGCCTCTCCTTGGGTAATGCATAATTCACCAGGCTCCTTCAGCTGAGTCAGGCAGAGCAGAAACAGCACAGGGTTCTGAGAGAGACGCAGGGATGATAACAAAGCCTCACAGCAGCCCTGAGACACTCTAGAGAACAGGAGTGTGTTTGAAGCACTGTAATATAGAGTTTTAATAGGATATTTGCTCTCTGGAATCTTTTTAATGTGTATACTATGTGTGAGAGGTTAGTTAATTCCAAGACTGCAAGACTGTCTCTCTCACAAGACTCTCTCTCTCTCTCTCTCCCTCTCTCTCTCTCTCTCCCTCTCTCTCTCTCTCTGTAAATATGTGGCACCCATGCAAAAATCTCCCCAAGGAACACAGGTTCTTGCTGGTGGCTGGTAACTGGCGACCTACCACTGGGCCTGGCAGGACCCATGTGGGCTTCTCCCTCCACTCCTCTCTCCACTCCCAGAGTCAGCAGCTGCCCTTTGGGTACTTAACAAAGGGAGCTGTTGCCTCCTTCGGAGCTTGGTTGTGGAGAGGCTGTGAGTTGGAAAGGATTCAGGCAGTCTGGGGCTCTGAGAGAATACGGTGAAAGAATGGAATGGCTCAAGTGTGACCTTTTAGACCCCAGGTCGAGCCTGCTATCTATCATGTCAGGATGGAGATGGGTAAGAGGCCTGTGTGTGTGCCTGTGTGTGCCTGTGCATGTGTGTGTGTGTGTGTGCACACCTGTGTACCTAAACCATATTAATTCACACTAAAACCCCATGGAAAACTGGAAACCTTACCAGCCATAAAGTATCATTTCCTAAGACAGACCCGGGGATAAATAAATGCTTTAAAAGCTAGCTCTCCTCCTCCTTCCCCGTCACTGATGCATACATATATACACATGCCCAAACATGTGTACACACTCATCCATACATTCACATACAAAAACTAACTCATGGTGCAAGCAAAAACTGACCTTGAGATAAGTCATTTCCAATTCAAATTGAAGTCAAACCCGGGCTGTGTGTGCCCTTCGGGCAGCCCTTCCCCACCGTCCTGCAAGCCCATGGGACCACCAGCATGCACATGGCCCCATTTGGCCTTGAATGAGGTGCCTAAAAGCAGCTCTGAGCAGCAGAGCGGCCTTGATGAAGTGGGTGCAGCTGGCCTGAGCTGCCAGCTGCTGGGTCTGCTAACAATGACTGCGCTGAGCTTTGCTTCCATCCACGCCCACAAATACAGAAAGCCTGGCAGCTGAGACATGATTTGTTCTTCACCTTTCCTCCCTTATAACCAACTGCTGGGAACCCCCTGAGGGAAAGCCCCAAGCCATTCTAAGCGAACGGAAGCAGAGCCAACAGACAAGGCTCCTGGGCACTCTAAGCCTGCAAGGTTGTGAGTGACTGTTCAAGCTGCCTCTCCTCCCTTTAGACACCGTGGTCCATCTTCTTCCATCTCTGCCCCATTAGACTCCAGAGAGAAAAGGAACTCATAGGATAAAGGCAAGAGCACAGCTATTGACACAAATGCTTAAAGAAAAGGAATTTATAGGGGCTGGAGAGATGGCTCAGCAGGTAAGAGCACTGGTTGCTTGTGTAGAGGACCCAAGTTCTGTTCCCAGCACCTGCATGACAGACAACAATCGTCTGGAACTCCAGTTTCCGGGGATCCAAAATGACCTCTTCTGACCGACCGCTGCAGCCAATGCACAGGTGCACTTACAGATGTGCAGGCAATACACTCATACATTTATAAAATAAAATAATTTATAGGGCAGTATTATAGCTTAATTGTATTATAATAATAAATATGTATGTGCTAGTATGTATTCATAGAAAGTGCAGGAGATTACAACAACACACTAGGGAGTTACCTCTTGGTGGTAGAGTAATTAATTAATTCTCTTTGGTCTTTCACACTTTTCAGTTTTTCCTTAAATATTACACAAGGAATTACTATTGCTTCGACAGTCACACAAAAAAATCAACTTAAAGAGGCAGCCAAACTGAGTACTGTGCTGTGTTCATTATGAGGCAACTATGTAGCAACTAGCAAAGCCATCATTTGATCGTCTGCTCAGGTGACTGTTCTCAGTGGGCACAGCCGTTATTTTATTAATCTGGGTTTTATCCGACTTAATCCCTGTTCTAGACTGTAAAGGTGTCCATGCACTCTGGATCAGTTCTCGATATCAGCACTCTTTTTCTTCTCAGCATAGGAGGACCCAATGCTTAGCTGGGCATTCTAGCCCAGCATACAGCATCAAGGGCCATATGACCCCGTCCATCCCAGAAGATGTGGGCAGAGCTGGTGTGACAACTTTCACATATGAGATGCTGGAAGAAGCAGATCACCACTCCATTCCCAAGTCTGAAATCCAAGCAAGTGGAATACCATTCAGCAGGAGTTCCTTCCAGGGCCCCAGTGGAGGTTCCTGTCTGTCTGATACCTTCACTTGAGAGTAGAGGTTGTAACTACAATTAGAAAGGGAAGTCTGCCACCAGGGCTAGTCTTTTCCCCAACCTGACATCCAGAGGACACTTGGGTCTCGCTGTCAATCATTTCCAGTCCTTAGGGTCAAGTGGGCAAACTTAGATTTTTATAAACCCCCCAAATCTACTCTCACCAATACACTGTTAGTTTGTTGAAGTCCCCAAAGATTCTGTAACTTTCTGATGGCCATTTAGAAATATTCCTTTTTGGTTGAATGCATCATAAAATACTCATGAGTATTTCCCCACCCTAGCTTACTCCACCGCCCCCCCCCCGCCCCCAATGCTTAAGGAATGAGTTTGTTCTTTACAAAGTTTATGGAACCTGTCTCTAAAATTCTTTCCCCAACATCTAGGACAATGTATATCTATACTAATCTCAGACTGGAGACTCCTCCATGAACCCCCCCGCACCACACACACCCTTGCTGGGTGTACCCCAGGCCACAGGGATTGCAGAGTAAGAGTCAAGAAAGCACACCATCAGAAGGAGAGTCTTTTACAGAACCAGATACCTCTCTCTCCTGAGCCCTGGGATAATAGGTGTGAGCTACCGTGTCTGGCATTTTATGCATGTGCTGGGCATCCAAATGGACATCCTCATATTTGCACGGCAAGCATTTTATCAACTGAGTTCTTAACATGTCTCTTTTGGTATCACATTTTTTTTTCTGCAAACTGAACTGTTGACATTCGTCTCATATGGACAAAGCTTACCTCGGGTCCTTGAGGCACTAACACAACGAGAACAGAAAAGCGTGTAAGGTACCTGGCAACTGGAGAGGCTGACAGAGTCCTAGAAATGAGCCCAGGCTGAGACTAGCCCGCCTAAGCAGAAACTAGCAAAATGCATCAGATACCAGGAGGCAGCAGGGCTGTCTTCATAAATCGCAGCCTGCAAGCCTTTTAATGTGTCAGTGTACCCCGGCCATTAACCATATTTAATTGCTATCTCCGGTAAGTTCTGTAGATCATTACCATACCAATCATTTTTCAAAGATCCTCGTTAGCACAGGACCAGGGAACACAAAAAAGAACGTGACAGGAAATGTCTAGAGAGATGCTGCAGAAAGGGAGCTCCTGACAGTGAGCCAGCCTTTAGAGAGGACCCTGTCTGTGCTGCAGTGTAATAAGATGCACTGCTCGCATGGGGCATTTCCACTGGGGCATACCAGGGAAGAGAAACCACCTATTTGTTCTCACCTTCTGCTCCCTGGAGCACACTGGGACAGAGGGATTTGACAGCACCCATGTCTATACAGTGTCCAAAGGTTTCAGGGAGACTCACAATGGCCATCGCCTGACAGGGGATGTGTGCACTCTGCCCCTGCCCAGGACCAGGTATTGTGCTGACCAGTAAGATTAAAAGGTCATCTGGGACACAGTCTCCAGGGGTGTTTCATCAGAAAATAAAGATGACGAAGATGGACAAATCTTCAGGTGTACCCACATTTTTATTTCAGGGGCTATTTTTCATGCTTCTATGTCTTTTGTTTAGTTATATTGCTCTAATGTAGACTACATGCTATATGTATTTCCCACCTTTAAAATGCATTTGGAATGATCAAAGTTCTGTGTTGCCTGACAGTGCCTTGGACACTAGATCTTCTATGCTGTGTCCATTTGTGTCATGGGGGTGAGTCTCCATGAGTGCTATGGCTCACCTTCCAGGAACCCTCTTTTCCTGGAGTCCCACAAATGCCTTATGGTATATAGATATCTCCACTAGGTTGGTAGTGGCCCTTGAGCCTGGGCAGAGGGCTGTTGAGTTCTGATTAATTCTAGATTGCATTATCTTCAATTCCAGCTCAGAATTTGCAGACAACATGGGTGGTGTGAATTGAGGCCCTCATATCAGACATGTTTGAATTCTTCCATGGGTTTCTCATCCCAGCCCAGAGCCAATGTATATGTAAGCTTTTTGGGTGCCAGCTCTGAGATGGAATGTTAAGCATTACTAGATTTTACTCAACTCCAACCCAGACTCTTGCTCCATAAGTTGCTCTGTTGTGATTCGTGCAACACACAGCATCTGCTATCCTTAAGACAAGAAAACCCCAAGAGTTCTAAAGGCTATGTTTATCATGTCTTGAGATACACTTCTTTATTAGTTCCTTGTCTGTTGCTGTGATAAAGTACCATGACCAGAAGTGGCTTCTGGAAGAGTTTATTTTGACTTATGATTCCAGAGTGGGAGTCCCATAATGGTGGAGGAGATACGGCAGCAGGCAGCCAGAGCAGGAAGCTGCAAGCTCACATCTCTATCCACATACAGGAAGCAGAGAGAACAAATTGAAATTGGGACATCACTATGAACTCACAAAGCTTACCCCAGTGACATACTTCCCCTAACAAGGCTCTACCTTCTGAAGGTTCAATAGACTCTCTAAACAGTACTACCAACTGTGAACCAGATATTCAAAAACGTGAGCCACTGGGTATCATTTCACATTCAAACTACAACAATGTCTCATCCCAGTAGCTCACAAGTGTTTAGTTTCAATCCTTGTTCAATGCTCTCTCAGATCCCTCTTCTCTGGTACCTGGAACTCACTAGTTCTGTCCTTTGTGAGGATGGTATGGTGTACTCTATCATGTGCGTCCTGTTATGTTGAGAGTGTTCTGAGGATGAGAGAAATGTGTCCACATGCCCAGGATGCACCCTTCACCCTAATCTACCTTCTACTTCACAACAAGGAACTAACTGGATATTGGAAGAAAAATGAGCTTGGCAGGTGCACAGTCAAATATTTAAAAATATTTTTAGTGAATTTTTGTGAAATTTTAGTGAATTTCATATGATACACTTTAATCATATTTAAACCCCCTAGCCTATATGCATTTGCCCCATTGCTCCCTACCTGATTTCATGCATTCTGTCCTATATATTAAGAGCTATCAAATCAAACCAAACTTTTTTTTTAAGTTTTGAGATTTCTGTACAACACAATCTGACGGTATTTAGATCCCCTCTCCTATCCACACCTCTCCTTATCGCCCCCATCTTAATATACTGTATTATCCATATAGTAAAGCCTAGAGAGTCTAATTTGTGTCTCCAAATGTCCTTCAATATAGATCTATCCACTGGAGCCTGGTAACCTATCAAGTCCCATGCTTGAAAGAGTCTGTCTCTGCCCCTCCCAGCAGCCATCTGTTGCCACAATTTCCTTAGGTGGAGTTGGAGCTTATTACCACTTCCTCATGTCTGTGCTGGGATATTTTCTGATTTGAGCTTACACGGGACTTGTGCCTGCTGTTACCATTTCTGTGAGTTCATATGAGTCCCAGCTGTCTGGAAAACGTGTGGTCATCTACCCCCTCAGAGCCAAACTTGAACAAATCTAAGCATTGTTTTCCCCACTGCCGTAAGCAGAATTGACCCTCCTTGCTTCCAAAGCACAAGATTCAGCAGTGTGATCAGAGGCCTGGCCTTGGGCTCTGGAACTTTAAGTTCCAGTTTCATTACTTGGTGTTGTATGACCTTGGGTCCCTGCTCAGTTCTTATAAACTTCTGTCTCCTGTACCACGCAAACAGGCAACAGAGAGACACTACCAAGCAATCCCCATGGTTTTCATAATATTGTAGCTGCACAAAAATCCTCATACTACGAGTTGAGCAACAGAGCCTTACTTAGCTTCCCTTCCCTAAAGCAAGGATGGCAGTGGACTCTTGCCAGGGAAATCACAGAGCCTAGCCTCATGGCAATGTGTCATAATCAAGTCAGGAGAGTGGGGACAGGACAGAGTCAGTCTTTGCCTGAAACCCCAGAACCTGTCTTGACTACATGGAGTGGAACGCACCCAAGTTCAGGGGCCAGTGAGGTGGTTCAACAGACAAAAACACTTGCCATGCAAGCCTGGCAACCTGAGTTCGATTCTTGAAATGTATGTAAAGGTGGACGGAGAAAACTGACTCCACAAAGTTATTCTCTGACCTCCATGTGCATGCCACTCATGCTCAGAAGCGCGTGTGTGCGCATGTACACACACACACACACACACACACACACATACACACACACAAACACAGATACTGAACACACAATAATAATAAAAATAGAAAAACAAAACTGATCACACACTAACCTCACAGAAACCAGTGGTAAAGAGAAGCCACGGGCACTTTGTAAGAAGACTCACTGCCCTTTCTATCCAGAATGCCAGCTGGTTCCAGCTCACAGGAAAGGTTGTGGATGTCCATGTAGAGTACTCAGCGCAAGAGGCATTCATGTATGAGTCCTTTGTCTAACAAGAAAAGCAGGGATGCTTGCAAGAAAGGCAGCAGTTTGGGTGAGAGGGGCAGCCATAGTTCCTCTAACAGGTAGCTGTATTTGTTTGCTTTGTCAGCAGCCAAAATGATACCTTCCCAAAAATGCGCTTCAGATGTGTAGCTTCCACCACTGTGGAACAGAACCTGCTCTCGGTGCTGGAAAAACACAAGGCATCTAGCAGGCATGCCCACTTCCTCCCTTCCAAGGGGTGGAGTGTTCTGAGGGCCATGAGGCACAGATAACACAGCAAACTCCATCAGCCAGTTAAGCCTCAACCAGACTCTAGTTCACAGTCCCCACAGTCCCCACACAGACCACAGTCCCCACACAGACCAAGTTGCTTGAGTGCTCGAGTGTTTATTGCCCTTAGATGCAAAGGAGGACAAGAAAGAAAGCTAGCTTCTTGTTCTCTCTAGTGACTTTTAATTGTCAACTTGACAGAAAGGGAATCTCAGTGAGGGATTTGCCTAGATCAGGCTGACCTGTAGGAGAGTGTCTTGAGTGTTCTGAGATGGGAAGACCCACGCACTGGGGATGTCACCATCCTCTGGGTTTGGATTCTGGACTGTATAAACACAGAGAGCGGGGTTAGCATAAAAAATATTTATGCATTCATTCCTCTTAAATGTGGATGTGACTAGCTGCCTCAAGTTCCTGCCTAGCCTTCTCTGCAGTGATGGCCGGTACTCTGAAATTACAAACCATATCAACCTTTTCCCTCACTAAACTGCTTTGTATCAGAGTATTTTTATCACAGCAAAGGACAGGAAACTAAGAAAGTGTGATCATGAGCTGAAACCTAAGGAATGTTTGTAAAAGCTTTTGGCATTTAGCTCAAGAGGTACAGCTATAAATAATAGTATTGCTATAAAAATGGCAATGATTTAAAAATCCAGCAATAACATTGTGAGGAATAATCACAATAAATTATATGTCAAAGAGCAGCAGTCCCTTTCTGGTGTCCATTTGTCTGACCAGACTTCACCCCTGGTCTCCAGATGGAAGCTTAGCTAAAGGGATGGTGATTCCAGTATTCAAGGAATGCCCTCTGTGTAAAGCAGATCACCTGCTGATTTCACCCCTCCCGCCCCACTGGCTTCCCCTCTGCTAATCCCCAAAGAACACTTTTCTTTTTTGTTTTTGTTTCTTGAAACAGGGTCTCTCCCAGCCCAGGCTGGCCTAGAATTCACTCTGCAGCCAACTATGATCTTGAACTTCTGATCTTCCTATTCTCCTTGCCTCCTGCCTTGGTTGCCAGGGGAGCACAGAGGATTTTCAGCAAAGTCCTAGAAGACCTTTGTCCCTCTACACCTGTGCAAACTCACACCACCAGGAGTGAAGAGCAGTGTAAACTACACACATGAGTGATTATGTTGGTTTTGAGTCATCAGTCCTAGAAAATGGACGTTTCTTTTGGGAATGGGATAAGAGGGAGGCTAGGTTTGGGGAGAAAGGGCTGCTCCTGATACTTCTATATCTGTTCCTTCGCACGTGTGTGTATATACATGTGTGCACTTACGTGGGGAGTTTAGAGATCAGTCTCCAATACTGTTCTTCAGGAATACCTTGGTTCATGAGACAAGGTCTCTTACTAAGACCAACTGCTCCATGATGAGGCTGGGCTGATGTACCAGAAGGCCCCATGGATCCTCCTGTCATTGTGGACAGCACTGGAATTACAAATAAGCACTACATTTTCTAAGTGGGTGCTGGGGATCAAACTCATGTGCTCACGCTTATGACTGAGGCCTCTCCCAAGCTTCTACCTGTTACTTTTTCATTCTAAGCCTAAAACCAGTTTTTAAAGGTCCTCACAAAAGTGTGTTACTACACTGACACTTTCCTTATTGAGTCTTCCAACAAGATTGGGAAGCTGAGATTTCATGAGGAGTGAGACTGAGAAACGGTGGCCCTAGAGTGAAGAGAAATCAGCAGGGAGGCTTGGCCTTGGGCTGCTGGCACTGAATCTGGGGAAGTCTGGACCAAACTTCTCTCTGGGCCTTATCACACCACTCATGTGGAAGGAAAAAAGCGTGCACGAATTCTCTCTGTAGTCTCCGATGAGCTAGATCATGGGGAAATGCTGCTGACAGAAACAAGAATTTCACAGAGCAGAAAGCAGACCAGCACAGAACCCCAGGAGACCTCCAGAAGATGCCAAAGGAGCCAGAGCAGCAGTGGGGGCCGCAACTCTGTGTACTGTCAAGTTCACACACAGTCATGAGAGCCTGAGGAACATGTGCCAGTCACACCTGGCAGAGGATATGTGGAATTTGAGTAGAGGTTCCAGAAACGCCAGAATGGGTTCTTTTCCAAGCCCTCCTGTCTGCCACAGGCAGTTCATACCATGTGACAGAAAAACTGCTCCCCCCAAAATGGCTGCCTTAGGCCTTCCCACTGCATGGGCTCTCAGCCCTATGTTCCAGTTTGCTGGCAGGGCAAGGTGGCCCGCAGGAGCCAGTCAAACAGGAACCTTCGCCATCCACTGTTCCTCAGCAAACCTCTTGAAAGACCTTTGCCTCTTTAAGATCAAAGAAGATATTCCTCCCTTTTAGAAAACATATTAGAGGACTAGAGACAAAGTCAGTCTTGAATATGCTTCTGTTTCTTATAGTGACTTCCTAAGACAGGACCCTGCACCCTAGTCCTTAACTTCCAGGAATTGCCACTAAAAGCATTGTGTTGAATGAGTGAACAGTTTCACAATGGTGGGTGCTCTCTCTGACAGTCATGGACAAGGAGGAGATGGTGAGAGCTGAATCGTCTTTCCTACATGTCAAAGAGACAAAGACTCGTCTCCCAAAGCAGCGGTGTGGGCTCTGGGTCCTTTCAAATATGGACATCTACTGATTCTTCAGAACATCTCTGTAGTCTACAACTCCAAAGGCAATTTGCAGGGGTAAGAATTAAAGCCTTGGTTCTCAGATTCTACAGAGGGGCCTTTTCAGGAATGCTGGCAAGCATCTCCACAGCCTCCCAATACAACAGCCACTACCATGAATGAAACCATCCAGGCACCAAAAAGAGACAGGACAAAACACAGAGATGAAAGACAGAGTGGCTAAAAATATATCACTCAGTTGACAGGAGAGGGTTCTACAAAAATAGACACCATTGAATACAGAAAATAAAAAAGAAGACAAAAATAGAAGGCAGAATGTGTGGAAGACACCTGGGAGGCTTGACTAGCTTCAGAGGACAGGTGACCTCTCCTGTAGCAGGGTCCTGCGGCCTTATACCTGAAAAAGGGGTTGTTTCTTCAGGTTAGCTTTACCTTTTTCATTTACAAGGGAGGAATGAGGAGGAAGAAAGGGAAAAGCGGGAGGAGAAAGGGGGTGGAGGAGGAGTTAGAAGAGGAGGAAGAACAGTGTAGCAGAAGAAAGGGATCCAGAGGAGAAGAGGAACGGAGAAGGAGGATGAGAAGGGGGAGGAGAGGACACGGAGAAGCAGGAAGTGGAGGAATCAGTAGCATCCTGTGTGGAGCACTGCTCTGGGATGATCTGCTCTATCAGAATACATCCTGTCTGATAGATCCATAGTTTTGCTGTTTTTGTCATTTGAGTTTTGGGCTGTACAAAGTCCCCTTTACCCTCCTCGCTCTCATCACTTACTGACAGCCTCCCCGGCTGGTCCCCTGTGAGTGGTGTGCCCTTCTTGTTAATCTGATGAAGCGCAGTCATGCTCTGTCCACTACCTGAGTGTTGTAAGTTACTTTAGGGCCCATTGGATGTGTCTTTTAGCACTTCCAGTTTTAAAAACCATCTATGGATGTACCCAGTGTTATGGATAGGAAAGAGCAGTGTCTGCTCCGAAAATCCCCTTCACTCTAACCCTGTTCATCTCCCGCCTCCTTTGGTTACCACTACAGTTTCTGCTGTCTTCGGTGTCCTGTCTCTCCCAGAATGCTGTAGGCTTGGACTTAGAAGTTCAGAAATGCATCTGGTTTCCTTCTTATACTCGCTGGCTCTTGTTTCTTTGTGCCTTGCTATGCCCTGTGAGCTCATTCTGCCCTCCAAACTTTCCCTTCCAAGTAGGAAGAACTAAATTGATTCCCTCTCCCTGGACTGGACAATGTCTATTATACCTTGTGATGCTGGGAAGAGAGGCCGATGGGATGAGTGCTTGACCTGTCTTTCTAGGTCTGTAATCCCAGGGTTGGAGGCAGAGACAAGAGGATCCCAGAGCTCATTGATTATGCCTTCTAGACAATTGATGAGTTATAGATTCAATGAGAGAACTGAGCTTATTTCAAAAAATAAAGTGGAGAATGATGTAGGAAATCACCTGACATCAGTGTCTAGTATACACACACACACACACACAAACACACACACACACTCACATAAAACCTAGAAATTAGCAAGAAATTGCATGCTCTGTCAAAGTAAAGATAGGTTAGTTTATATTGAGGTGCAAATGTTCCCTGTCAGAGGGTGTTCTAGTGTGCATTCAATTGTTTTGACAAAACACTCTGACCAATACCAGCTTGGGGAGGAAAGGATTTATTTGGCTTGCATCTCCATATTCACAGTTCATCACTGAGGAGCCCAAGATAGGAACACAGGGGAGGAACATGGGGGCAGGAGCTGAAGCACAGGCCATGGAGGAGTGCTGCTAACTGGCTTGCTCCTCTGGCTTATGCTCAATCTACTTTCTTATACAGTACAGAACAACCTGCCCAGGGGTGGTACAGCCCACAGTGGGATGAGCCCTCCCACATCACTCAATAATCAAGAAAACACCCCACAGACATGGCCACAGGCCAGTCCAATAGAGGAAATTCCCCAACTGAGGCTCCCTCAACCCAGGTGTGTCAAGTCGACAGACAGCTAAAGCTATGTAGCACAGAAGGGTTTTGGTGTTTTCTGTGTGCTGATCTTTAATTGTAGCGTGGTTCAATGTGAAGAGGCTCCCTGTGCCTGAAGAGCAGAGAATCAGCAGAGGGAAGTAGCTTATGGTGTATCTTCCAGAGAGCACACTTCCTGGGTGGCACTCATCTCAGATGAGCCGCAAAGATGAAAGAGCCAAAAGCCCTCCCCACAGACCCTCCTTATCCTCTAGGCAGAGTACGTGTGCCAGTAATGATAGCACATGGACTGGCATCATTAGAACGAGAGGAGCCTGGGGCTGGCAGTACAGGAGACCCCAGAGATGGGTCCCCAGATCCCGGGCTACTCTCCTGCACTCATCCATGGCTCAGAATTAGAGTCTTATACACGAGTTTTGTCATCTCCTCCCTTCCTACAGGCCCCACTGGCTGAGCCTGGGAAGTTGGTGGTTTTGCATCTCAGTCCAACAAGCCAAGAGCTTGTGGCTCCAGGTACTGGCTGTCTCTAGACCTGGTAAGTTTCTTCTCATGGTGTCTAGGGATGCTGCATCCTTCCACCCAGAGTCCAGAGACAGTGTCCCATTGGGACAGTAAATTCCTTCACTGGCTGTCTGTTGCCTCCTCCAGTGCAGGCTTCTGTGGAGAAGAGAAGAATAGCAGTGCCGTAGCCACAGTGACTGACCACAGGGACCACCTGGCCACGGGGCCACAGCTGGTATCTAGGCCACTAGTGTTCACATTGTCAGTGACAACTAACATCCCAAACCCATCCCACTCCACTATGCTACTGGCACCAAGAATCAAACCCTCCAGGAACCTGGCATCTAAACCCCAAGTTCATTACCACTTTCTCTCTCAGACAGGCTCCCTTCCCCTGCCCATGAAGTCTTCAAAATGTACTGTGACCAAGATGAGAAGAAGGGCTCATCTCCACACCAATGCCCTTCTTCCCATGAATCATCCCTTCCTGATGCCCATCTTCTTGTCTACCCTCACCCCAGTAATCATGAAGGCAGGATGAGGACTGGCACTGTGGTGGGGACAAGGCTCACAGGCATACTTGCTTAGTCATCACAGCCATACAAGTCCTAAGCAGGTTGTGTTTCAGGTTGTATCTGTGCTGGAATTACATCTTCCTAGTTCTATGGTATCCTTGTGAATATTGTGGTGGTCATTCTGATAGATGCTATGTGTAATGATTAGTACTATCAACTTAACAGGATCTAGAATTACCCAGGAGACAAACTTCTAGGCACATCCAAGATAGAGTTTCTAGATAACATCAACTGAGGTGAAAAGATGCACCCTAACTGTGGGTGACACTATTCCGTGAGCTGAAGTTCCCCCCAACTACATGAGAAGGAGAACGCTAGCTGAGAACCAGCATCTATCTCTCTCTGCTTCCTGACTGTGGACCTTAATGGCCTTAAGCTCCTCAAACCATGACTCCCTCTGAACACTGCACTGTATCCTCAGACTGTTTGCCAGAATAAACCCTTCCATAAGTTGCTTTTGCCTGGTGTTTTTTGTCATGATGAGAGACTAATGAGTAAAAGATACACCCCAGGAACCTGTGAAACTATAAGTGAATTTACAGTGACTCAGGAAGTGGCCCCAGAGCCAGCAGTCAGCTGTTGAGTGTTATACTAGGAAAAGTAGATATGCCGCAGGTTCCCAGGGTACACAAGGTATACGCCCTGCTGGACAGAAGGTGGGGTCCAGGCGACAGAGAGGAACAGTACCTTTGGGTCCAGCCACTCTGCTTCTGAGATCAGCTAGAACAAGGAAGGCCAGCAGCCAGATTTCAAGGAGGTGTTGTACAGGGCTGGATGTTACCACTTTGGAGGACAAGCTTCTGGTCATATGGCCTCTTCAAGAGTGTCCCATTTGAGGACATTTCTGTGACACATCCTCTCCTAGACTCATAGCCTGCTTGCATAATTCAAAGATAAATGACTAAACCAATGTTGAATCCAGGGGATTCCATGAGATGGTCCAGATAGGACTCAAGACCACATTATAAGCCCTGAAGGGAGGAAACACACTGCCATCCAGGTAAGACATAGGTCCATTGCAACTATGAACTCATGGTAGCTATCAGCACCCATACAACAACAGGCCTTCAACACTTCATCGTGGATGGAAGAGGTTCCCATGAGGCCCCAGCCCTTCCTGAGGAGTTATTGACTGCTAAGCATTGCAGCTTCAAAAGGGTACCATTTTCTTCAAGGGTGCCACCAATGGGGCATAGTTTGAGAAGAAAGGGTCCAGAGGGAAAAGAAAGAGGAGAAAGAGAGGTAAGAGTACATTGTATATTTGCATGAATCTGTCAAAAGTTTATAATTGGAAAAGAAGAAAGAATGCTGAGGTCCCAAGAAATACAATTTGCCAGACAAACTATCATCCCTATCACAGTTGTTACATTAAAACAGCCCGACTTTCACAATATCTGCTCAATACGTGCTTGTCCATTGCAATAATAATAATCGTTATAATAATAATACAAGCACTTCCCCCAACATTGAGTATTCACAAGAAAATATCCTATTTAATAAGGATATCCCCAAACAGAGCTATAGAAGCTGATCTAATCCTCATTTTTTTGGTTACAATTAATAGTTTTCGATATCGTAATTCTGTGATTCTCTAATTTAGCAAATCAATTTATAAAAGTAAGATTAAGGAGCTAATTCTAATCCTACCTGTAACTGTTCCCAAGCTTGTTTACCTGGGAAGTCCTGTGTAACTAAAGGAAGTCCCTGCGTTGGTGGGGGCGGGGGCATTGAGGAAAGCATCTTGAGTTTGGTATTCCTCCAGATTCTCCAGGTCCCAGAGGTTTAATTACCCAGTGCAGCCTATGGTAGGGGATGGGGAGAGAGTGGGGGTAGGGTGACTGAGGTTGCAATCTGACAGGTCCCCACCCCACCCCCATTCTGTTACTGGAGCCAGCTGCACACCCAGGGTACCAGGGACAAAGAGGAACAAAGCTGACATGCGGGGAGTCTGCATTCAATGTGCAACTTGAAATGCTGCATTCACCTTTTCCAGTGAATTTCGTGTATTGGAAAGATTTTGCTTTCTCTGCAGCTCTAGGCTGGCCTGGAAGGCGGAACTGTAGAGCTTAATTTCCCGCAAAGGGTGTGAGCTAGAAACCCCTGCAGGATTTAGGGACTGGGTTTTGTTTTGTGACCAGTTGCTGCCACAAAAGGGAGACCCACCCCCATCCCAAGTATTCAATTAACCCGTGTGTGCTACTCTGGATGGAAGCTTGGTTCAGGGCTCATTCAGGGGATTCCAAGGGGGGCTTTCTTAAAGGATTCTCTTAACAAAGCCTGCCAAACTAAGTAGCTTTTTTTTGTGTTGTTGCTGGGCTCTGGCCTATTGTTACCTCCAAAGGGACCTTTTCCACTTAATTGGGGCTTTAGAATTTTGCCACTATTGTATTTATATATAAGGAGCACTGGCTGAGGAGCCCTGCAAGGTTAAGTCTACAAGCATTTCTGCCTGGGCCCTCCCAAGGCTCCTTAGCTGTGTTCCCAGATGTAAGTCACACTGATAGAAAGAATATTTGTAAAGTAAGAACCACAAGAGCGTTCTTTCTATACTGAGCCCCTGTTAGATACTACACTTTCATCCCTATGTTGTATGTTGCTTTGTAGCATCCCACTGAATTCCACAGAGTCTGGATCAGTGTTCAGGAAGGAAGAAGTCATCCACACCATTGCTGGGCTCCCACAGATGATGCTCTATCCCTACCTAATGCACTTATAGCACATCTCATTTTGACTTCCTTTTGGGTTCCAAGGTCTTAAATATCCAGTTGGATAGGAAACCCCAGCCTAGAACAAAGAGAGTCAAAAATATCATGTTTGTGTACACAGCATAAGATGCAAATATCTGGAGCGAACAGAGAAGTGAAACTTTGACCTGGTGTCAGTGAGGTCTGGGGAAACCAGACAGGCCACATCTGTCAAAGAGACTTGCTTTTGCAGAGATTATACTAGGTCCCTCATTGATTTTTGATTCTCTGAGTCAACAAAACAGTTCTTCCTGACTGGGGAACTAGATCTTACAAAGAGGGCAGTGCATTCCTTGTTGGAGGGACGGAGCAGCAGCCATACTTAGTGGTGATCCTCACACCACATTGTTTCCACAGACATAGCACTGTGGCAAATGAAAAGATTTGTCATTGAATCTGAGAGTCTCTGGCCTCTCATGTGAGTCTAAGATCTATATCATCCTTGGTCTGTCTGTGACACTTACCATGGTCAGCAGTCCAGGAGACTCTCACTGTCCATGGCACCTGGCTGGTCTCATGGTGAACATCAGCTGCCTGGCCAGTGTGGCTGCTTGGGTGTGCCATCTCTGTGCCAATGGAACTGAACTCCTTCTGCACTTGGCTCCAGGGTTCAGCAGCTCTTGCCATCATGCATTCCAATAACACACAGCTTATACAAACTGAAGGTGACAGCTGCTCTCTGATCCACAAACAGGACAGTGCACCCCAAAATCTCAAAATATTCAACTGTGTGACCAACATGATACATAGACTAATAACACTTAGCTATGGTAGTAGAAGATGCTGCCTGTCAGGACCCTTGTTTGCCATACCTGCAAAGAAAGCTCCACCACATGATGCTCTAGCCCACCACATAATGGGCTAGAGTAAGGACTCAAATAAAACCTTTGCCTTGCAAGCAGAGGGACCTGAGTTTCACCCCTCAGAACCTACGTAAAAAGAAAAAGTATGGTGACGTGTACTTATAATCATGGTGCTGGAAGGCAGAGACTGGTGGATTTCTGAGGTTCAGTGTTTAGCCTGCATAACCTACAAGATGAGATTCTAAACAATGAGAGACCTTGTCTCAACAAAACAAGGTGGATAGCATCTGATTAACAATGGCTGAGGTTGTCTTCTGACCTCCACACATACACACAAGTGTTCCTGAACACACACATACACACACACACACACACACACACATGCATACACATGCACACACACAAGATAATACAAGGTAATATCTATGAAGTTACCTCTGTGTTGAATAACTTTTGCCATGTGTTTAAATGAACCTGAGAAAGCAGGTATGGCAGCACACCTCCTTGTTCACAGCCCTTGGCAGAAGCAGGTGGATCTCTGTGAGATCAAGGCCAGCCTGATCTGTACAGGAAGTTCAAGACCAGTGAGGGTTACAGGGGACCCTGTCTCAAAAAAAAAAAAAAAAAAAAAAAAAGAAGAAGAAGAAGAAGAAGAAAAATGAATGTGAGAAAAAGAAGCTGTGTGTTCTTACTGAGCTTGTCTAACCAGCTAGAAAGTTTCAAGAAAACTTGGTGGGACCAGGCTCAGTGGCCCTAATTCTAGGACTTGGGAGACAGAGGCAGGTGGATCTCTATGAGTTCAAGGACAACCTGGTCTAAAATAGGGAGCTCCAGGACAGCCAGGGATGCATATGAAACCCTGCCTGGAGAAAAGAAGGGAAAAGAAAACAAAACTTATTGGACTATGTGTTTGAGAAAGCAGGCCCTTGTCAAGGAGAGGGCTGTAAAGCCCTTTATCCTTCCTGGCTCCCTTGAGAGACAAGAATGACAGAAGGTCTTAATGCATGCTCTCTGACTCTTCATGTATTTGAAAAATTAAATTAAATCTAGATATTTCACACCATTTTATTTAGTATAATGTTCATGGTTTAGACAAATACCACGGAGTTGAGAATTCCAGAAATCTCACTTGTTGGAAAAATGGCTCAAAGCTTCAAAATAAGGAAACAAGTAACAAGAAGTTAGAATAAAGAGAAACAGACAGACAAAACCTCTTTTCATCAGTTGAAGTAGAAGCTGTGAAGCCATGTGTGTCTCCAACGCTTTGCTCCCATTTGCGCTCTGCATTGGGATGCTCACCTCCCGCCGGTTCCCCTGGTCATAGCTCCAGATACCACCAGCGAGAAGATGGCTGTTCACACTCAGGAGCAAGGCTATGGTAAGCCAGTACATCCATCTCAGGAGAAATAAGAACTGACAACGGGCACGAAAAATATGCAGGATGAAGCGTTTAGAATTGCCAGAAGGTAACACAAAAGCGCGAAGGCTCCAGTAACCTAGGGCACTCAAAGCAGGAGCAAAGCTCCCTGCAGAATGCTGGAGGAGTCGCTGGACTGCCTCTCTGTTGTGTTGCCTGTTCTCAGCGAAGGAGAAAATGAGATAATAAATTTCAAAGCATCTGTATGCAAGGAATCCAAGCATGAGGAAGTTAAGATGCTTTTTAAAATCAGACTGGGGATGTGTCAGCAGTAGAACACTTGCCTAGCATGGTCCAAGGCCCTGGGTTCCATCTCCCAGTCCTGCAAAAACAAGCAAGTCAGTGCTCAGCTTCTGGGCAACTTCCAGTCCCATGCTGAGTACTTATTTCCTGAGAGTATTAAATGCCTGATGCTGTTCTAGCTTTAGGCATTAAATACTTTGACTTGTAAATGATTCAAATCATGTAAGAACTCTCCTGGTACAGAGGCCAGTGGTCAATCCCTCAGAGTCCCAAAGCAGACCATACAGAAGGAATTTGTGGTTACCGCGGCTGTTGCTTACTGTCCCAAATGGAATCTGGACTCAGTTTACATACCCTCCACCCTGTCCTATCCCGCCATACTTCTAAAACCCACACCTACCTTCCAGGAGCAAAATGCCGGGACAAGTCCAGTCAGGATGTAAGCCTGTTTCTTTAGAACAGCACGGAGCCTGTCACACATTTTTGTAGACTTATCCATCACCAACAGATACAAGCCCCGCTACCCCGGTAAGGGAATTCTACAGGCAATCAGTCCTTGCTTGCAGAGCATTTTATTTAATGGCCCAGCTCATGGATGCAACACCAGGCTGGTTTATTTCTTGTCTGTTCTCTGGTAATGTGGGGCCTTCCTTGCATCTTTCTGTTGTCACCTTTGTTCAGCTGCTGGTCATGAGTGAGGCACAGAAGAGAGGATGGAGGAGGCTGGGCAGCAGCTTCTAGAGAGGGCGAACGGATGAAAGTCACACCAGCAAGACTGGCCTGTCCCTGAGCCCAGTGCAGGTGTCAGTGGTGACTCTGCCCAGGGCTGGACTTGGTCTATGCTCTGGGCAGAGAGAAGAATGGGTCCACAACTGCTAGAGAAAGTTAGCAGAGGCTGAGATGAATCAGCTTGAGTTAAAGGCGACTGAAGAATGCTGCCTGGAGCAGTGGCACTCAGCAAAGACTAGACGCAGAGTTGGAAGACAGGCTGTTCCAGGTGGAGGGGTAGCGGACAGGACAGCGAGAAGGCAGGGACAAAGTTTGTCAGTGGTAGTGAGTGACTGGGATTGAGGGGCCCCCTGGGCTGCAACCTTCCCTCCTCTGTATAGCCCTCCCCAAATGGGATGGTGAGTCCGCATCCCTCCCACCCACCACTGAATTGTTCAGCATTTTAGAGGCTTTTCAACTGTTTTCAGCACCTTTTATATGGTTCTGCTCTAGAGGTGGAGCTGTTAGAACAGAGGAGAAAACAAGGGTTAGAGATCTGTTCCTTCATCAGCCCGGAGTTCAAGGACTGAAGATCCAGAAGCTGAATGCAGCAACTCTGACCAGAAGGGACCCCAGAACTTGGAAATACTACAGACATGCTGAAGAGAGCACTTAGAGCCAGCAGTGATATCCTGATTTTCCTTTGGAGCTCCTTGGAGCAGCCAGAAAGGCCCCCTGCATTGTGCCAGATGGTCAACAGACCATATGGCTTCTTTCCCAGCCCTTCAACCCCACCTGCCACCTTAGACTGAGTACAGCCGTAGAGGATGCCTGTGGCCACCAGAAGGGGAGCGGGATGCTCCATGGAAGTTTTGGTTGTGGCAGAAACAGGCTGCAGAGGGTCTGAAGCTGTGTGAGGAACAGGAACTTGCTCTGAGGAAGAACAGGGATGGGGACCGTGAAGTCCTTAGGTAAGACAGGAGCCATTACACAGACAAGAGGGCTGAGCCCTCTTGGGTCGGGATCAGAGAGACTGTATGTTTCCCTATGAGCACAGGGAGTGTGAATGGAGAAAACCCCTTCGGGGGAGGGGGCAGGGATGAAAGGCATTCACTACTAGGCAGGGACAGAGAGTGTCCCCTGTGCCCAGAACCATACATTGTTGCTGACTAAATGCCACTGCCCCTTCCATTTCTTTTTAAAAATTCAGTATATGCCTGTGTGTCTGTGGGGGGGATATGCATGTGAGTGCAGTGCCCCCGGAAGTTGGGGTGCCAGATCTCCCTGGAGCTGGAATTACAGGCAGTTGTCAACACTGGCTTGATGGCTGGAAACCAAATTCAGATCCTATGCAGGAGTAGCATGTATTCTTAACCACTGAGTCTCTTCAGTACCCCATTCCTTTTGTTCTTTTGGTTTTAGGTGGGGGGCAATGGGTAAATGGGTGTATGTATATATATGTGTGAATGTGGGAGACCCACATGTATGCAGATACACACATACACATGTGTATATATATGGTACTTAAAGGGGTCAGAAGATAAAATTGGATGCTATTCCTCACACACCTGCCACCTTTTATTTGAGATAGGGTGTATCATTGGTCTGGAGCTCCACCACCACGTAGGCTAGTCTAGCTGGCCAGAGGCCTTCCAAGGATCTGTCTCTCTCTGCCTCCGACCCATCTCTCCATGATGGGATTATAAGTACACGCCACTATGCCCAGCTTTGTATGTGGTTCTGGGGATCCAGATTCAGATCCTCAGGCTTGAAAGACAAGCACTTTATCTAATAAGCCATTTCTTCAGCCCCCTTTTATCGTTGAAGTACTTATTTATTTATTTTCATTTCATGTGCTTTGCCTACATGTAAGTGTACATATGATTCAGTGCCTGTAGAGGCCATATGGTGTCTGATCCCCTGGAACTGTAGCTACATACAGTTGGCTGTCATGTTGGTGCTGGGTTGGAACCCAGGTCCTCTGCAAGAGCAGCCATTGTTCTTAACCACTGAGCTGTCTCTCCAGCCCCCTCCCCTTTATTTTTCTGAGAGAGTTTCATGCTATAATCCAGGATGACCTGAAAATCTTGGCAATTGTTATGCTTCAGCCTCCCGCATGCTGGGATTACAGGTATGCACCTCTGCACCCAACTAAGCAACCCTTGAGTCAAGGAATAACCCAAAGGCTTGAGAAGGCAAGGTAATCCCATGTCCCGGGATTTCTGATGTCATACAACACAATGTGGTCCACAAATCTGCAACAGATGCAGCTCCAGGAGCTTGTCTGGTCCTCGGCCACCTGAGACAAGAGCTTACCACTAGGGAGATGGGGACACCATTCTAGTTTAGCAACAAAGGTCAAGGCAGAGTCACTCCTGAGGCCCTGTGTCCACCAATTCTGAACTCAAGCAGAGTTGCCAGTGAGCCCCTTAGAGGTGACTTCCTGTTGCTTCCAGAGCTAGGCCAGCTTCTCTAACCAGCACATACAGGAATCTTTTCTACCATGCCTGCACTTGTTTTCTCTACTACTAGAAGCCACCGGGTGGTCTCTCCTGGGAGTTGTTTCTTTTGGTTTGTGTTTCCACCAGAAACCCATGGGCACTGTATGAGGCTGATTAAGAGAACCTGACTCTAGCCCCTGAGAGCAGTAACAGTTGGGACAGCCATGGTCCACATCCCTTGATCTTTGGGAGAGAAGGAAGTGCTGTCTTATGCTGACTAAGGGTTCAACATGGGCAAATATAAGGATCATCTAGGGATGGGAAAGATTCAGATGGCTGAACTTCCCACAAACTCAATCCATGGTTTAATAACAAGGTCCAGCCCCGGTGTCCAACAGGGAGACTCTATGACATGTGGGCTCGGCAACTCTCATTGTACTTCAGTGTTCTGTGTAGAGAGAGAGAGGCCTATCTCCAGGGCTCATTAAAACTCTGTCCCTGACTCTATGTGGCTCTGCTTTGTTGGGAGAGGAACATGATGGGGCTGGACCAGAGCCTCTCTGACCTCCATGTGCAAACATAAGGCACAGATCTGTGAGCACTAGAAAGTGTTTCCAGCCAACCCCCAGGAAGGCTGTTGTTTCTAGTGCCTATCTCTGACAAGGAACACTGCCAGACCGGTGGCTCCCCATTAGAAGTTCCTCTGATAGGTGTGCTAAGATTAGAATCTCCTCAGGAATAAGGATGGGGTACTGGCCTGAAGCAACCTGTCTCAGTGCCTGCAACCATCACTTCCCAGTTTGTGCTGCAGATTATGGAGAACATGAGCGGTTCTGGAGTCTGTGAGGAACTTCTGGCCCCGTGGAACATCTAATAGTTTGTGACAGCTTGAGATTGTCCTCCCATAGACTCAGTCATTTGAACACTTGGTCCCCAGTAGGTGGTGCTGCTTGTGGATATTTAGGAGGTGTGGCCTTGCTGGAGGAAGTATGTCACTGGGGGTGGGCTTTGAGAGTTAATAGTCTACTCCCACTTGTAGCTTGCCTCTATCTACTTCCTATTTGCTTTGGGAGATGTTAGCTCTCAGTTTTCAGCTCCTGTGGCCAGGCCTGCTGCTGACATGCTTCTCCACCGTGATGGACTCTCATCTATCTGGAACCCTAAGCCCAGTAAACTCTTCCTGCTTTAAGTCACCTTGGTCATGGTGTTTATCACAGCAACAAAAAAATAACTCACACAGAAGTGAGAAATGGGAAAGATGGGGCCCATTCTAAAGATTCAGAGTGGATCGGTACTGTGTGGCAGAGTAAGACCTGTGTGGGGCCTGGGAGCCCAAGGAAGGCTCTCTGAGGAGGTGGCATCAACGGACCTGGAAATGGGGAGAACAGAGAAAGGAGTGCGAGGGGCTCACATCTTATGCCTGTGTCTTGCCCTCCAGCAGGTCCTAGTGAGTGACCATTCCTCTGGGCTCATAACTTGCCTCTGTGCTGCTGCAGGGGCCAGCCCTGACTTCTGTTCTAGGTCTTCACTTGCCTACAGGACCAAGAAATTAGATATTCTGCATTTGTCAAGACACTTCATTCCTGTGTTTTTTTGTGTTTTATTTGTCTATTTACTATTTATTTATTTTTGAGACAGTGTCTCCCTGTAGCCCCAGCTGTCCTGAAAGTCACTGTATACACCAGTTTTGCCTGCATCTCAGAAAGCTCCACCTGCCTCTGCTTCTGTCTCCACAGTGCTGGGATTAAAAGCATATGCCACCACACCTAGCTCTTGTGCTTCCTTTTAAAGAAGAATGGAGAATGGAGAAGCTACGTGGAACTTATGACTTCTGGGGCATGGAGAGTTAGTTTCTTAAGAGATGGAGACCCTGAGAGACTGCCTGTGCTCCCGTAGTTGGGTCTGAATTGATGTATATACAAGAAGCACTAAATAGGTGCAGTGGGTATTAAATTGAAAAAGTAAGGAGCACATAAAGTTGGGAGGAAATGGTGATGGAGGACTAGGGGAGGAAGCAGAGGAAATGGAATAGGAGTGGATTTGATCAAAATACATTCCATGTATATATGAATATTAATATATATGGATACATTATTTTAAAAACACAGAATCTTTTCATTATGTTGGCCATTTTTCATTGCTGTGACAAAATACCTGAAAATCAAAGGAAGGATTTATTTTCTGAGGTTTAAGTTCGGGGTCTACTGGCTTAGTTTTCCTGGGCCTGAGAGAAGGCTGGGCATCATGGTGGGAGGACATGGCACAAGAAAGCAGCTCACCTTGTGGCAGCCACAAAGCAGAGATAGAATCAAGAAAGACTGGACACAGGCGTACACCTTCAAAGGCACGCCCCAAGAGACCTGCTTCCTCCAGGCAGGCCCTGCCTCTAACTAGCCGATTTGGTAGGAACTCATTAGTGGATCATCCTTTAATGGCATAGTGTCCTCAGGATTAAGTCACCTCCCCAGCTCCCCAGATCACCACCAGCTGGGGACCAGACTTTCAAAACCCAAGCCTTTTGGAAGGACACTTCATTTTCAAACCATAGTAGAAATATATATATATATATATATATATATATATATATATATATATAACAAATGTATAACTTATAGTTATGAATCAATGCATTATGTATTTCATTGATAATTATAATTCATTTCTACCTAATATAAGCTTTGTATATGTATGTGTGTGTATTTCTGTGTTGCAGGTGGACATGAACATGTGTGTGCATGTGTGGGGAGGTCAAAAGTCAAGTTTTGATGTCCTTCCTCTGGATTCACCTACCTTGTTTTCTGATCTCACTTACACTAGCCTGGCTGGCTGGTGAGCTCTGGGGACCCACTTATATCTGCCTCCCTAGCACTGGCATTGTAATCACTCAGCATCATGGTGCCTGGACTTTAGGAGGAGGGGTTTTTTCCCCCATGGGGGTTTGGGAATGGAACTCATGTTCTCAAGCTTCCACAGCAAGCACTTTACTGATGGAGTGTGATGGCCAACCTTGTCAACTGGGAAGAAGGAACCACAATTACAGGATTTCCTCCATCAGTCCGGCCTGTGGGCCAGTCTGTGAGGCATTTTCTTGACTCTTCATTGATTAGGGGCAGTGCTATCCATACGCAGGTTGTCCTGGGCTGGATGGAAAAGGCAGCTGAACAATCAACGAATGCTGGGGAGGGAACTAGGTTTCTCCAGGGACTAGCTCCTTGCCAGCTAATCTAATCCTGGTGGGAAGCCCTAAACACATGTACCTGAGCACTGCTAAATGAACTCAGTGCATTTTATATATGTATGTGCATTTAATAATAACCAAAGAAGAGAATAAGAAATTGAGAGGGAGTCAGGGGACATGAGAGAAACTGGAGATAGATGTGGAGGAGTTGGAAGGATGAGTGGAAGAATTGAAAATAATGCAAATACAGTATTCATGTATGAAATTCTCAAAAAAAATACATCCATTTTTTTTTAAAGTAGCGGAACATGACCTGGGAGCAAGCCAGTCAGCAGCATTCCTCTACGGTTTCTGTTTCAAGCTGCTGCCTTGAGCCCCTGCCCTGGCTTCCCTTGATGATAGACTGTGATCTATAAGTCAAATACACTCTTTCCTCCCCCAAGTTTCTTTAGATTATGGTTTTATCACAAAACAGAAAGTAAACTGAACATTCCTGAGCCACTAATATAGATACTTGGTAACAAAAATACTGAGTACATTAGCACACAATAACTACCAAGCAAAAATTATTTTAACAATGAAAGGTACTACCACAAATATAGACTGCGATGTTTAAGAGTTGTCGTTCTTAAATGAAATTTAAAGCAAAGGAAGCATGAATTCCAGGTCATTTCCCCCTCTCCGTCTCATGACAAGTATCCCACCCAGGAACGCGTTTCCTTTTCTTTCCATGTTGATGGGGTCCCTGAGAGTTCATCTTGAAGTTAGTTACAATGATGCTCCTCTGCCCAAAAACTTTGGGTTCCCTCTAAACACAAAAACATTTTGCCTGTGTGAACCCAAGTTCACTAAATAAGCCACACTCTTCACTAAATAAAACTCCCAGTCTGTGGAGATCTGGAATGCTGCAGATTCCAGAGCCAAAATTAGCCACGGTCATAGCCATTTATCACCCACCTCTGTGCCTGAACTAGCATCCACTCCACTCTCAAGTAAAACCCTGAAAATATATTAACTTGGCAGACTACAGCTTCCATGGAGCCCAAAGCAAAGAATGGCATCAGATAGCATCTGACACCTGTACTGGAGATTGCTCAGCTGTGATGTCATCCATATACCTGACATACGTAAAACATACCTTGATTTATAGCTTTCTTTGATCTGTGACTATAAAAGTTTATGTAACCGATCCATAGTGGAACATGATGTTTACGGCAACCTGAGTCCATGTTTCCAAGCCAGGGCCACTCAAATTTGGCTCAGGACTTGCCCCCCCTGTGGGGTGAGAGCTGATTTGCTTTGACAACTGTTTGTCCTGCTTTTAGTGTTGCTGTTAAAATCAACATTGCTTTCTGAGATTCTAAGTTTTATTCAGTTTCTGAGCTTGTAATGAAGCATTTCACAACGTACAAATCATCTCTCTGAAATTCTTCCTT
This sequence comes from Eospalax fontanierii, assembly GCA_035773235.1. Taxonomy (NCBI): domain Eukaryota; kingdom Metazoa; phylum Chordata; class Mammalia; order Rodentia; family Spalacidae; genus Eospalax; species Eospalax fontanierii. The sequence continues at coordinate 55,094,836 of CM069529.1, forward strand.
TACAATATTGACAACAAATGTAGCTACACAAGTGAGCAACACATTGGAGTCACTGCTCACCACACACCTGCACACACACATATCCATGTCCACATATCCATGCACACATACACACAATTTTATACATACACACATACTCACATACACCCCCACAAACATGCTCTCACACATGCACACACATATGCAGACATATACAATTTTCACACATTCAAACACACACACACACTCAAATATACACACACACTCAACAGGTCACTGCTTGGCCTAAAGATCCTCAGCTAAAGCAACATGAACTCAGTATTAATCACAAAAGTCTTCCACTGTGTTCTTCCTTTTCTGGGGAACACATTCATTTGTACACAACAATTGTTCTAGAACCTCCCAGCCCAAATGGAGGCTTTGACAGTGGACTCTGATGTTCAGAGGCTTCCCCGCAGCCTGGAGAGGGGCACAGAAGCTCCCCAGGGCCTTCAGAAGGCCCAGCAGGATCTCGAAGGGCAGGAAGGATGCAGACCTAAGAGCTAGGACTGTGGGGAAAGAGGCCCGGCTGCCCAGCAGACCAGCACCAGAATATGTGGGGACAGTTGGGAGAATGGATCAGCATCCTCCCCCAGAGTGCTCTAACCTCAGAGCTCCCCAAATTTCTATCTCCAGCACAGGACCCAATGGCTACTCTTCAATATCCCCTTCCTGGGCAAACCCCTCTGCCGAGCTCCTTGCCTGGACCCACCCCCAGAAGAAGTTTGCTCCAGATTTGATTTTTTAAAATGACTTCTCACTGACCCATTAACAACGTGACACCTTCTTTACAGGGCATCACCTCAAGACATCACTACCTCTGCTCCTCCCCTGATGGGTTTAGTGGCTTGTTTACCAGTCATTTACCCACAGTGTGGGAGGGAGGAGGTCCAAAGAAACAGATCTGAAGTTCTGATGAGGCCAACCAAAAGGGAGGCAGGCAGCAAAGGTGGATGGGTTTATTAGATGGTTCGGTGGGTAAAAGTGCAAGCCTGAGGACTACCAGTTCAGTCTGCAGAATTAACATTAAAAAGCCTAATGTGGTGGCAAGCATATGTAATTCCAGCACTTCTGTAACAGCATGGGAGATGGAGGGAGGAGAACTGACCTGGGGCCAGCCAGTCTGGACTACACAGTCAAGCAGCAAAACAAGAGAAACTCTCTTGCAAGCTATGGCCAGGCCTGGTTAGCACCAGGACCACATGGAGATGAGTCTTGGCCCCCTCAGATCCACCTGCAGGATCTCAGGTCCCCAGACCTCACCTGTAATACACAGGTCAGCAGTACACAAGGAAGCATGTCTGTGACACTGAGTAGAGACATGCTGTGTGACGTCATGGGTGCTAAACTCACAGAGATTCTCTCTGTAATTCTCCACTCTCCCTAGAACACAGCATATATCACTCACCATGCTCTTCAGCCCCATCCATCCAGTGCATAATTCTGTGGACTTTTCAGTGAGGGTCACGCCACCCCGACTCCTTTCCTGACCAAGACAAGGCATACTCAATAGGCTGCTTAGATCTCTCTAATCTTTTAAAAAATATTTTAGTTGTTATTTATATGTGTATGAGTGTATTGCCTGCATGTATATAAATGTTTCCATGTTGTGCGTTGCCCACAGAGGTCAGAAGAGGGCATAGGATCCCCTGGAACTGGAGTTATCGATAGTTGTTAGCCTCCATGTGGGTGCTGGGAATGGAACTGGGGTCCTCTGGAAGAGCAGCCAGTGCTCTTAACCACTGAGCTATTTCTCTGACTCCAGATCTCTCTAATTTTGCTGGCTTCTCTGCAGCCATTCCAAACCTTTCAGATCCACCCTTCCAGAGGAGATCCTGAAGAAACCTGTAGAGGAGTCCAACCACGCACACACTCAGTGTCCTAGGCACCTTCTACTGCTGCGCTGAAACACTGACCCGAAGCTCCTTGAGGAGGAAAGTACTCATTTCACCTTACAGCTCAGAGTCCGTCACGGAGGAGGAAGTCAGGAGCTGAAGCACAGAACACAGAGGAACGCTGCTTACTGCTCGCTCCTCTGGCCTGTGCTCAGCCTGCTTTCTCATACAACCCAGGACCACCTGCTCAGGGGTGGCACCACCCACAGTGGGCTGGGCCTTCCCACATCACTCAACAATCAAGAGAAGGCCCCATAGACATGGCCACAGGGCAATCAGATAGAAGAAATTCTCTAATTGAGATTACCTCTTCCCAGGTATGTCAAGTTGAAAAATGAAGTGATCCAGCACACACATTCATGCATTTGCAAACATACACACATGTACACACATGCACATACAGACAGATACATGCACAGATTCATAGATGCCCACACGCAGATTCACACAGATGCCCACACGCACACATACACACATGAATATACATGCACATATGCACATATATGCAGGTTCACACATGTTCAAGTGCAGGCATATATACAAATACACACATGAACATTCACACATGCACACATGCACACATACAGACATGCCCAAACATACACATGCATGCATATGCACACACATGCCCACACTTGCACACACACTCATGAGCAGGCCTGCCCACACTCACACACAGACATGTACAGCCATGCATATGGATACACATGCACACATACATATATGCCCACACATGTGTGCAAGCACATGCATACACATAGGCAGACACACACAAATACAACACAACACATGCTTTCCAGCCCTGTGTAAGGAAACATAAACCTCTCACTGGCCTTTGCCAGGACTGTACCCTCCCCATTGGCCTTTACACGGATTGGCTTTTCTTCTGGCCCTCCAATGAGCCCTGTGTGACCTACCTCAGAGCTTTTGCAACCCCCACACCCCAACACACTCACTCCTTTCTCACAACCTCACCCTTATGGTCTAAGTAGTCTTCCAGAAAAATTATTCCAAGTCAGGACTTTGCAGAACTCTGCAAGCTAAATGCCATCTATGCTGAGACACACATTTTGTTTCCTTGTAGAATCTTCTATCCAGTCACTTCATCTAGGTCATGTGTGCCTGATAGCCCAGGCACTTTCACTCCTGACCTCAGGGCTAAGAAAAGCACCCTGTGGAGAGTGGGTGATAGATGATAGTCTTTTAGCTGGAGCCTTGCTGATGCCCAAGTCCTGCATCTGGCCACTGGATGTTGTCATTACAGGGTCACAGTCCTCGGAAAAAAATCTTCCTGTGCTGCCAGGGGTTGGATGCTCTTTGTCTCTCCCTGAAGTTTTGTAGGATCTTCCCTCCTGCATGCTACACTCTGCATGTGGCCTTCCAGATGTGAAGCCACAGTCCTGCCTCCAAGAGATATCATTCTTGGCATACAGATCAACACTATCAAAAGACACCTGCACGAGCTGGATGGACAAAGTTTTAACAGTGACTGCAGGAGATACGGGTGGTTGGTCAGCCTGAACAGAAGAGTGGAGACAGGACAGTCAGAGGAGGCCATACAACAGGAGCCATGCATGCTGCTACTGAGCGAAGCAGACAGGTCCCCCCTGGAACAAGACCAAAAGAGAGGACAGGGGACCAGACCTATCAGCCTAGTGGAACTCTTACACCTGGCTCTAGAGAAGAACAGGGAACCAGTGGCAAGTGACCAGGAAGCTACCATGGTACTAAGTACCTTTGAGTCCAATTAGAGGATTGACCTGCTGCACAACAAAGCAAGAACAAGTCTGTGCACTGCTTTGCCAGGTCGCCATGGGCCAGACCTCTTGGCAGTGGACCCCAGGAAGACTCGAATTCACCATATCCATTTGCTATTGTGACTAGGCTTCCCAAACCTCAGGGCTTATCCTGCCTGCTTTCTATTCTTCAGACCTGTCTTTGAGGTTTCACTGAGCCCAGGACTAAAGGGTAACGGCACCTGGAGAAATGCCAGCTGATGCCCAAATCTGCCCACAACCACACTATTGCAGTCCCCACCAGAGGAACATGCTCTAGGCGGCTACAGTGCTCTGAATGGCTCTCCCACATGCTAGAATTACGACCCAAATCTCATGGCATGTCAAGATAGTGGGCCATGTTTAGGTGTGTCAAGCTCCAGGCCCTGTGCCGAGGACACAAAACCAAATGCAAACTAAGGTATAATTTGACTCCCAAAGGACCTTGAGCCTGGAGCAGAAATGGCAGCTATCTTTTCCGATGATGGTCCCAGACACTTCAAAGTTTTGTAGTTTTGTTTCCTCTAACAGTAGGTTCATCCCAGGACGGTTCTGAATTATGACTCAGATGCAGCCTCCCATATATTCCGTTGCCACCATTTCAGTCTTGATCAAAGACTCCCTAGAAATCTCCCCAGGGGCATGCTAATCAGATTCTGGGCTTCTGGGATGCAGAGGAGAGACTGAGTTACAATTCTTCCTTGACTAGGTCTCCTCTGAGACTATCCCCCCTGATTTTAGAAGGGACTTTATGACCCGAGTGCAAGATCCGCCCAGCTCTTGCTTTTAACAAGGAATTAGGAAAATACAAGAAACATTGGGGAATCAATCTACTTGACTGCAGCATCCAGACTGACTGTTCTCACAAGCTCTGCAGAGACATGGACCAGACAACGGCATCTGAATCCCTCATCCCCGTCTTACCTGAGCAGGGCTCCTTACGTCCTGGCTTCCTCCGGCTCTCAGCCACGAGAGCTGTCTTCCAGTGTAGCTTGTCTCAGAGGCACTGTGCGCTGTGCTGTTCTCTGCAGCCGGGCAGCCATCAAAACATCACCCGGACTACAGCATGATTCTGGATTTGGGGTTTTCCGCAGAGACTGCCAGGGGTGCTTGGCACTGTCTGGCACAACCAGTGGTGTCTGAGCATCACCCAGACTGCTGACCTGGCACGAATGCTGTATGAAACAGCTCATCTCCCTTATGTGAGAAGCTTTAACCATCTCTTCCCCAAACTCATAACCCTCAAGTCTCTGAGACAGGCAATGTCCTAGATGCTGTGATTCCCATGCCCAGAGCTATTCAGAACCATCCCCTAGAGAGTGCGCCAGCTAGGAGAAAGCCCTCACTTCCAGCACAGTGATCATGAGTCTGAAGGCTTCTGTTTATCCCCACCCCCATCCACTGCACCACTTAATTCTGTCACAATATATTTTAAGTATGAAGATAAATGTGAGGATCCTGGTTCTTCCATAAATACCTATTACTGAAGTCATTTTTATATCCTTGAAAAGAATTTGGTAACTCTCCCTTGATTCTGATACATGTTGATCTCATTTGACATATTTGCTTAAAACTCCACATGAAAAGGATATGGTTGACTGCAGGGACAGCTATTTAAAACCTGTAGCCACTTCGGAGGCTAATAACATGTGCTGAGATAGAGTTGCAGGATGAAGGATGCATGCGAAGAGGAAGGTGGAGGCTCCAAGGAGCTGGGTTCCTGCAGCAGAAATGACATCACTGTGCAGGTGCGTAGTGCATTGGTTCCTGGATCTCTGGAGCTCCCTGGCTGGCAGACATTTGGGCCAGCTGATAGGAAAGACCTGGCCAGCTGACAGCATCACCCATCCAATATTTTGGTTTGTTACGTGTAACACATCTACCAGTAGCTTGTAGAAGCAATGTAGTGTTCCGGATCCCTGAAGGCTCCCAGGCTTCAACCCTTTCCTCCTGCAACTTGGCACGGAAACTCTCCCCTGTTGTCCCAGGAGTGATGGACTCAGTGTTCCCATTAATGAGGTAAGAGGCTGTGGGTGATCACTGAACCTATGCAGTCTCTGTGAGAAATAACCAAGTTAGTACATGCAAAATCACCAGAAACACTGCTCGGTCCACCTTGTGCTCAATAACTGCTGCCTCCGTTGCTGTCTAGGATGTTTCTGACTCTACCACAGTCATTTTACTAATTCACTGAGTGTCTGTATGCTTCAGACTGTAGTCTACCCTTTATTTATGGGTTCTGTACCTATGGATTTAACTGTGGGTTTAAAATACCCAAGGCTGGGAGTGTGTCTCAGCCATAGAGAGATTGCTAGTATTCACAAGACCCTGGACTTGAGACTCAGTACTGGAAGAAAGGAAAGAAAACTTTCAGAAAAGTAACTACAGCTGTGCTGAAAGGGGCAGGGATTCTTCTTTGTACTGATCCTTGAGTGATAGCGAATGGCAGGACAGAGTCCCTGCATTACACACTACCTGTATCCAAGAGGGGATCAAAAGTACGGGAAGGGGTGTAGGGAGGGGACTCCAGTCAGGGAATCCCAGACCCTATCACTTGTGGATACTAAGAGATACTTAATACATAAAGTCACAGTGGTAAGGGAATCAGATTCTGCTAAGTCTTGGGAGAGAAAGCAGCCACACTTCTGTATCTAAACAACTGTGATGTGTATTTTTAGTTCTCAATGTCAATGACATAATTAGAATCATCTGGACAGAGGATGCCAAGGAAGGACTGTCCAAATCAGTCCTGTAAACCTGTCTATAAGTGATTTTCCTTGACTGGGTTAATTGACGTGGGAAGACCACCTGCCCTGCCCTGAATATGGGCAGTGGGCAGCACCTTTCCATGGGTCCTGTCTGTGTCAGAGAGAGAACAGCGGGATGAGCAAGTGGACAGAGCATTCATTCTCTGCTCTTTACTGTGGACGCCATGTGACCAGCTATCTCAAGCTCCTGCCATGGTGACTTCCCCATAATGATGCACTGTAACTTGGAACTGTGTGCTGAAATAAATGCTTTTCCTCCTAAGCTGCTTCTTGTCAGGGTGTTTTATCACAGCAACAGCAATGAAACTAAGACACTGACAGAGTCTTGCCTTCAAAAGTGCAAGGTCAGTTACTGAGGACTTCATATGTACTCAGCCTTCCCTACATCTATGTGTTTCAGGCTCTGTGTAAACTGATTTTCGTCATAATAGACATTTTTTAATATGCTTGGTTTTATAAGACAGAACCTACACACGAAAGCCATTTACTCTTCCCTGGGTTAAGGATCTGGTTAGTATCCATCAAGGCTTGGGATTCATGGATCGTAACAGAGTCTTTCCTGACACAAACTTCAGAAGTTAGGGAAGATTACACACAGACAAGAAAAAGGAGGGACTCTTTTCTGGGAAGAGTGGGCCAGTTCTCTTCTCTCTCTGCAGGTATGACTGTGGTGTTCATTTTTTCAGGGGTGCATGGATCTTCAGAAAATTTCCTAGTCTTCAGTATGCTTCTTCCTAAATACTTTAAATTTATATTTATATATATATATATATACATATTTTACATATCTGTGTGTATCCTTTACATAATAATAACAATTTATTGAAGCTAGAATTTAGTTTGTTTTATCTGTCACTTATAGAATCCAGTAAACCAAGACACAGATTGAATCTTAAAACTTCACTTGATTCAGAGAGCCTGCTAGCTGAGAAGACAGTGGGTCAACTAACATTAGAACAATCTCTTCCATCTCATCTCTAGCAGGCAGATTATACAGGGAGTAAGAGAGACTCATCTTTGTGTCCCTGAATTCTAGTCCAGTCTATCTCAACCAATCTGTATCCAGATAGTCATTTTGTGTCGGGGGAGGGATGGCGCTGATCCATTGGAGTTCTGGTCCATCACTGGATGCTTAGCAACATCCCTGGCTCCTACCAAGTAGATGCTAGTACCATCTCCCATATCAGACATTCGGAAGTCTCTACATTTTACAAATGTTTCCTGGGGACAAAATTACTGCTGTGGGTTGACTAATAGATCAGAGTTGATGTTTGGAAAAAGTGGTTGTTGAGACATTTTCAAATTTCGGTAGAATTCATTCCATATCACATATATTTCAGTCATTTGACAATTCACCTCTTTCCTACTATTTCTCTACAAGAGCAGACGACAGAGGCATTCATTTATTAGCTGACTAGTAAACTGAATTATTCGGATCACTTCCTTCATCTTAAGTTCTCCCCCAGCCCTGAATATGGAACTGTAAGAAAAAGAACTTCTGTCCACATGGAGGCTGGCAGACAAATCAAAGTGTCAATACAAAGGGGCGGATCCACGTGCCTCAGGCATCTACTGAGTGTCCATTCCTCTCTCAGATGTCATGGTCAGTAGTGGGACTCGATCTTACCTAGCTTCCAGGCTGGGAAGTAGGTAAGATGTAGCGCGTGCCCTCAGGCAATAACAGATAAACCCAGTAAACAATGACGTTTATTCTTGCAATAAGTATTCAATCAGAGCTTTACAGGCTGCGGACACCTTGAGCAAAATTACTAGGACCTCATGCAAATCCCAGTTCAGGCAATGAGGTGTGAACTGAGAAAGAAAGATTCTGGGAGAAGCCAGGGCTACTCTGGGGTCTGGGTCTGTGGCTCCTGTTCTGTTTGTTTTTTTTTTAATTCTTATTGTATTCACTTATTTGTTTATTTGTATGTGTGTGCACAAGTGCCTGCAACCATGCACATGTTTAGGTGTAGAGGTTAGATGAAACTTGCAGGAGTTGAGTCTCTCCTTTCATCATGTGGGTCCTGGAGATCAAACTGAGGTCATCAGGCTTGATTGCAAGCACATTAACCCATGCAGCCATCTTGCCAGTCCCAGAAGCTCCTGTTTTACATTGGAAGATGTATTTGTTACGATTTTAACCAGACATTCTGTGGGGTATGTGCATGTGTGTGCATTTATGTACAAGAGGGCAGGAGTATATGTCATACCAGGCGTTTTGAGGTCAGAGGACATCTTTGTGGAGTTGGGCTCTGCTTCCATCTTTAAGTGGGTTCTGCAGATCAAACTCAAGTCCTCTTGCTTGTAACATAAGTACCCTCTGAGCCATTTTCCAGTAAACGAAGCTTTCTTTATCTCCTCCTGAGTGTGTCTGTTAACTACTCTATCAATCATTTGGTTACAGCATCCTAACCAGACTAACATATACCACATGGGGTGTTAAAAAATATTAGATATAAAAACATTCAAAAAGCAGCAACACTGCATTTAGCATCATGCAGACACTGAGGCGAACAACAGGCATTCCTCAGACTTCCTCCCTGAATGGAGTTTGCCTTCCATGAAAAATGCAAGGTAACTGTCAGGCAACTGTCTCTCCTTGTCACCTATTCTCTTCGAAATGCAAAATAATTCCCTAAATGAAGGAAGTGAGGCAGCCCTGAGAATGAGTTCTAGAAGACATAAAGCACCGTATGATACAGATGCGCACAGGCATAAGGTCGCACGTCCAGGAGGGCAGGTTGGAGTATGACTGGGACGTGGCTTCGAGGAGCATCACCACACTGGGATTCTGAGTTCCATTCTCCATTTCCCACTCCAGGTTCTAGGTGAGTTCACTAGCACAGGGCACAGAGGAAACTTTAGAAAACATTGACCATATTTGGTAATTTTTAGAGATGCAAATGGCTTATGTGCCAGTGATAACGTCTGTGAAGACAAGATAGCCCCCTCCCCTCAGGTGCATTTGATGAACTGGCCATTTGGAATTCCCACTGCGGTGTTTATCCTCCCTTCCCAATGATACCTCACAATGGGCTGCAGAAAAGGCCCTGAGTACCTGGGCCATGTGGCAACTCTGGGGCTCCTTAGGAGTAAAATGCTGCTGCTGTTTTTGAACAGCCAGCAAGCAGAGGGAGGGAGAGAGGAGGAAACCGGACGCTGGTGCTGGGCAGTGCAAGGCGGCCGACAAGCTGAGGTCTGCCCTTGCTGTGACCTTCTTCTCCCCAGTCATTCTCATTCTTCCTGCAGCCATCACGGGCTCTTCTAGTGCCTACGCTGGCATGCATGTGTCTGTTAGTTCAGGGTAACCTTTTAAAGGGACACGGGAAGTGCTTTTTCCTCCAGGGTTCCTAGGCAGTTTCAGAAGAGATGAGCAATGTCTATGAATATTTCATGACGAAATTAATGTGGCAAAGCAAAGACATCCTGGAGTGTGGGGGAGCGCTTCCAGCCAGCTGATTTTCATTTCTTTTCTGGGTGAGTTGTTTTTCTTTTCTGGCTACTTCCAATCTGGTCAGATATAGATTTAAAAGCAAAATACACTGACTGAACACAGACCAATTGCACAGGAGCAGACATTTGGTGGGCTGATCGTTAAGACCTCCCAGGAACTTGGGAGCTGTTTGCTGCTATTGTGTATGTTACCAATAGGTCAACTAAGAGTCAAAGGGTCTAAATAATCTGCCCCCACATCATACAATAAAGTATAAGATCTGGAGTGGATACCTGAGTCATCTGGCTAAGACCCAGAACAGGAAGCACACATATTCACAGATACTGTGGGTAGTCCATATTCTTTGTATAACCTACTTTTAAATGACATTGCTTTTAGTTTGACTCCTAATTACATCATAAGCATTGACGTGCTTTCTCATTTCCTGTTCTGAATTGGATATGAAAAGAAATTGAAGCAAACAATTGTTATATTTTTTGCTCTTTACCATATCTTGCAAATTTCATTTCTTTTAACTGCCCAAACCATCAGAGTGACCCTGGTAGGGTCTGGAGAGAGGGCTCAATGATTAAGAGTATTTGCTGCTCTTGCATAGGATCTGACTTTGGTTTCTAGCACCCATGTCAGAGTGTACACAATTGCCTGAAACCCCAGCTCCAGGGGATCTGACAACCTCTTCTGATTTCCACAGGCACCTGCACTCACATGCACATACCCATACACACACACACACACACACACACACACACACACACACACACACAGATGTAATTAAAAGTAAAACATCAAAATGGGAACTGGAGAGATGACTCAGTGGTTAAGAAAGTGGCTGTCCTTACAGAGGACCCACGTTCAGTTCCCAGCACCCACATGGCAACTAACAATCATCTATAACTCCAGTTCCAGGGAACCTGACACCCTCTTCTGGCTTCCACAGGAACTGCATAAATGTGCTGCACTTACAAACATGCAGTAAAGACACTCACACCCATAAACTTTCAAAATTACCTACGTAGGTTTGGGAGGTGTTGTACCATTGCCTTCATACCAATACCGTCTTTGCAGTTTTAGAGAATAACTCTCAAACTGACCCTTTAACCTCCTCCTACAAAAGCACCTTAGAGAAGCAAGGGTAATTTGTTTCATAGCTGGATAGTGCACACAGTCTACCATGGTGGGAAGGGGCAGCTGTCAGAGGAACTGGCAGAGACGGCAGCGGGAGGCTGAGGCAGCTGCTCACGTGGCAGTCACAGTCCGGAAGCAGGGAGAAAGGCGTGCTGGTGTTAGCTTGGTTTCTTCTTTTTATTTAACCCTCATAGACTTGCCAAAAGGTGTGTCTCCTAGGTGATTCTGAATCTAGTGAAGCTGACAATGAAAAAATATCCATCACAGGGCTGGAGAGAGAGCTCAGTGGTTAAGAGCAATGGCTGCTCTTACAGAGGACCTGGGTTCGATTCCCAGCACCTAACAGGATCTCTCTCTTCTAACCTCTGTGGACATTGCACTTATGAATGAATTCACACAGATTCAGGCAATATACTCATACACATAAAACAAAAATAATAAGTAATTTTTTTAATAGCTATCACAAGTCCACCTCTTGCCAACTTGAACCCTAAACATGTCACTTTGTATCATAGTACTCTGTTCCTGGCCCCTAAAGTCTCAGGTTCATTTCATAGTGCAAATTGCAAATAACCAGTACTCTAAAAATTCCCAAGTCTTAACAGTTCCAACTTACTGTGTGGAACCTTCACTGAGACTCAGTCAATTTCTTAAATATGAGTGTCTGAAAAAAAAAAAACATTAATAATAAGCATGTTACATACTTCTGGTATACCTGGTATACGGTGACACAGAATTAATCATTCCCTTTCTGAATCAGGAGAATGAGGGCATTGCAAGTAAAGATCAGACCGAAGCAAGACCCAAACCCAGCGGAGTAAATGTCACATCCTACAGATCCATGTCTGACCTCTGGAACTCATAACTGTATCGTCTGGGCTCCAAGAGGGGTGGGTGACCCTGTCCTTTCATTTCTGCCACCTGCATCACATCTGACCTCTCTTTTGGGCCAGTTCAACTCTATCCTGTAGCTTTCTTGAGTGGACATCCCATGGTCTTGGCATCTCCTATATTCTGGAGTCCATTGTAACTTAAGCTTCATCTGCACAGCTGTCTACATTGGCCTCTCAAGGCAACTGAGCCTGCCATACACTGCCTGATTCCATCAGCCTTATGGAACCTTAATGGAGGGCCTCACCACCCCATAACTTTGCACTTTGCCGCTCCGTATCTGCTGCTGCTCCATTTGCTAATAGTCTGAGATGAGTCTGCTCCCTCTACAACAGCTGGAATGGCAGCTGTGCACCTTGATGATGGAACCTGAGAAAACATTTCCCTAAGTGGCTGTTTTTAAGTAGAGAACCCCTTTGTGGGCATTCCTAGTTTAGACTCTTATTTCAAAAGAATTTGCATTTCTACCTGTTAGAGCCTTTGGTGGGCGGGGTCTTGTTCTGAAGGCACCATTGTTCCACAAGAGAGTGTGAAGTTTCCCTTTACTAGCAGGAATCAAATCTCTTCTTTCTGACAATTACAGCTGCTCTCTTCCTGCTTCCCTAGTCTGCGACTTTCAACCTGCTCATGCCCCTGTCTTTGTCAGACTGAAACTTTTCTCGCCTCTGCTCTCTTAATTCTGATCTAAGAACAATGAGAAATAACCATGCAACAGCCTGGAAATTATATTATCTTGACATTTTCTCCACCAGACAACTTAGTTCATAGCTTTTCAATTCAACCTCACTTGAGTAAGTGACAAGCAGAAAGTGGACATTTTTGTTTGTTTTGTTTTGCCAAAATGGAGCCTAAAAGGATGCTAGCCCATTTTGCTATAGAGTCCTTGCTCCCCCTGACCTTGTCGGCACAGTCTTTGCCTTCTGTCATTATGATGCTGTTCTTGCCTTCTACACCCCCATCACAATGGCTCTTTAAGCTCCAAACTTCCACATTCCTCCCCCAGACCAGGGCCAAAAGTCTATGAATCATGTGTTCAGGTTTATCACAGCTATAGTCTCACTTCTCGGGGCCTGTTTTCTGTATTAGTGAAGTTTCTTGTTGGTGTGACAAGCAGCTGACAAAAGTCATATAAAGGAGGAAGGGTTTGTTTTAGCTCACTGTTGGAAGGTACAGTCCATCATGGTAGGAAAGACTTGATGAGAGGAGCGTGAGAGAAATGCTCACACTATAGCCACAGAACAGAGAGATGACTGTAGATGTTAGCTTGGTTTTTCCTTTTTATTTAGCCCAGGACTCCAGCTCAAGGGATGGTACTATGCATGTTCAAAGTGGGTTTTCCCTTAAACTACTCTGAAAACGTCCTCATAGACTTGCTAAGAGGTGTGTCTCTGAGATGATTCTTCAGTCTGTCAAGTTGACAATAGAGACTGACCTGCCTGGGTACATGCTGGAGAAACTTAGAGCTCCTTCAGTGAAGCCAACTGTGCTGACTGCCTGCCTGCCTTCCTTCGTGTTTTCCTTCCTTCTCCTTCTCTTTTTCTTTCTTTCCTTCCTTTCTTCCCTCCTTCCCTTCCTTCCTTCCTTCCTTCCTTCCTTCCTTCCTTCCTTGAGATGATGTCTTACTGTGTAGCCTATGTTGGCCTGGAGCTTGTGATACTCCTGCATGTTAGGATAAGGTAAGATTCTGAAGTTCCCTCTGTGCAGGGTATGACTACTCCTTCTCATATCAGCAATGGTATTTGACTGCTGTCCAGTAGTGTGTCCTGGCTGTCAGATGAAGCACATAGCCACAGACACTGAGCAAACACATCCAGATGGTTAGCTGTAGCCGGTCCTGCTTGAGGTCATGTGTAAGCTGTTTGGCTTAGTCTTTGTATTATGGTTATTTTATTTCTATCCCTTTATCCTAAGATTCAAAAATCACTTATAAAAATTAACCCTAGACACATGCATAGTTTCCAGTCTCATCCCTGTGATGGGATCAGTCTTGTTGCTATTCCTTTTATCTCACAACTGGATGGAGACTATGAGAGACTGGCGCTGTCTGTATCAGCTGCTGGGCCTGGGTTTCCAGGTCATGCCCATCATTTCTCTCTGGTGAGTCTGCCATCAGCAGTGGCCCCGCTCTGTTCTGTCCCTCCATTCCGTTCAGCAAAGCCCTTTCCTTGCTCCCCGTGTGACACTGGTGCAGAATGCGATGGCTATAGCTGGGCAGCAGCCCTAGAGATGGGTAAAAATACCATGTCCCAACCTCACTCCCCTCTCTTCCAGACAACTTCAGGGCCCCATTCCGTCATGCATTCACCCAGAACTGAGCATTGCCCAACAATTGGACCTGGTTACAGTCTATCCAAATCTGCTGATTGGGACACAGGCACACAGATCCAGAGACAAGTTCTGCACAGCAAATCCTTTGGTAGCAAATGTGAGGTCATCTTTTTCTTTTCTTTATCTTATCTTCCCATCCCCATCCCAAATCTAGATCATTTTCAAATTCAAATTTTAAGCTAGAATTTGTGTACCAGTGTAGAGAGAATCAAGCCAGCCAAGTTTCTATATTTAGATGCAGAGCAAGCGGTCTCTTAGAATATGGCACTATTTATTTTCTACCAGCTTTAAAGGATGTAGGATCAGTTTGCTGAACATGTGAGGTGCTCCCCTCCCCTCCATTATGTGAACGTTTCTTTCCTCTTCCATCTTGCAGCCCTCAAGCCTGCTTCCCACTCAGTGTGGTCCTACAGCCCTCCCCAGCCCTGTGCTGTCTCATCAGGGTCTGACTCCAAGCAGCACCCCTCCTCTGACATGGAGATCAAATGCAGATAGCTCAGGCTGCACCCCAGCTCTGCCCTGCTACTCGCCTGCAGCATTCTGAAAGCTGAGAGCTCAGTCATGTTAAAGTCTGGGGTGGTTTTTCTCTTCTTTAATTATTTTGGTCACACTGCATGTGCTTCGACTCATGTTACAGATAAAGCTCTGCTGACTGGTAGGTCAGAAGCATTTTTACATACCTTAATTACCTTTTGAAATAACATCAAGCACAGTCCAGTTTTTAGAAGACATTGTTTCAGTATACAGCTCTAATTACTATATGGGTTCAGTTTCAGCCGATGGTTTTGCAAATTAATGTGGTTCAGTTGAGTCTGGGGTTCACGGTTTAGGTCAGGTCAAGACCCTTGAAGCATTCCTAGATAAGGCGGGTGATATTAATTTCTTACAATAATAATGATGAAGACAGACATGAAAATAACCCTTTGTCTACAGTCCCACAGAGCTTGCAGAAGCACAGATGAAAGCCCTCTGAGTGATTTTCTTAGCACAGCACATGGTTGCAGTTTCTGTGGACGTGGGTCACCATGTGTGTGCACTTTTCCTCTCAAATATGCTAGTCACTACCAGCTCCTCTGTGATGGTGCCCAGTACCTTCTTCCTCTTCTTTCTAGAAAATTATGGAGTTCATATAAATTATCTAGTGGATTTGCTTGGCAGAAAAGATACATTCATATGACAGTACTAAAACCTAAACTGCACATCGATATACAATAGAATGCTTTTCCAGTCTTGTTTGATTTTATGACAGAATTTACATCTTCCTAACAATATATAGCGAAGATTGGCATGTCCATGTGTTTTACGTTCTGAGCTGCCATCCCAGAGCAGCCAAAGTTGCATATAGTGTGGAAGCCCCTGTCGTCTGATCCCTCAGACAGCAGACCTCTCCCCCAGCAATGATCCTAAAACTCACCATGTGCTCTTCAGCTCTCCACAGCTGCCTCCTCCTGATACCTCTGTTTCTTCAAACCACAGAGCCCTGTTGATGCCTGCACAATAGCGACTCCCCACACATGGATGGCACCTGGGAAGCTTCCATGCCACAGGGACAGTGCCATCTTCCTTCTTCCTCCCCTTCCTCATGACCCCCAGTGTTCCCTACATGGGTCTTCTTGTCTCCAGGCCCTGAGTTCTCTCTTCTTCCCTGACTTCTCCATTCCCACCACTTCACACAAAAACAAAACAAAACAAAACAAACAACAACAAAAAAAAACCAACAAAAAAAAGAGAAATAAAGAATTCCTGGAGTCAAAAGAAAGATGGAGAAAGAATGAAGGGGTGGGTGTGGAGGTCTAGTATGTAGTATGCTGGAATCACAGAGCAAGTGGAACCGAAACAGAACCGCAGCCAAGATGACTGACACAGAGGATGCTCCATGAATGAACCAAAGAAAGCCATGCGAGAAGATGACAGCTGTGTGGATTCGTGGGTGGCGGGGAGGCGAAAAGGGTGAGATTTAAAACAAATTAGCCATATTTTCCAACCACAATGGCAGAGGTTAAGATTCTGCTGTCACAAAAAAACAAAGATAGTAGACAAAAAGACACTGGGGTCATCCTTGAATACTGAGATCCAGGCTGCAGGAGATAGGAATCCTCAGATTCCTTGTGCTCTCAGGCGGAGTCTCTTATTCTGAATTAGGAGACACTGTGCATAGCTACATTGTATAGAATTTTGAGAAAAGTATTATCTCATTTTCCTAGATAGTATTTGTCAATGGATTAGCTCTTTTTCCATCCAACATAATTCTGTTTGATGACCTTCCTAGAGAAACATTCCAGTTAATTGTCTTCCAAGCAGAATGACTGTTAGCAAGTGTCCAACAATGCTTGCCAGATGAAGCCATGTGCCAGAGGTCATGGCCAAGAGCTGGGCTGAGCTACGCAGGGGCAGGGTAGAATTCTATGAGTGTAGAATCCCTGTACCATTAACTTGAGTGCAGTCAAAAACTGGGAGGTTTTATATATATATATATATATATATATATATATATATATATGAGTTACATTAAAACTTAACAAGAGTTGAGCAACTTATTAGTGACTACGCCCCTGAAGAAAACAAAACCCTTTCTACATTAACTGCAAATGTGCTTGTGCACTGTCACAAGCAGCTCTAATTAACCTCAGTGGGTCACATTCAGAAAGAAGAAAGAAGACATGAGAAGAAGAGGGAAACTTGTCTGCAAGAAGGGTTTCAGTTGGAAAGGAGGGGATGAGGGAAGAGGACGGGGTAATGAAGCACTAAGATACGTTCTATACATGGATGGAACTGTCAAAGAATTAAAAAATGGAAAAATTTGAGTTGAGTGTATGCATCTAATATTTAATTTTATGGGGTATTCTAGTTTGCTTTTTATTGCTGTGACAAAAACACTGACCAAAACCAACTTGAGGAGCAAAAGATTTATTTGGATTGCAAACACAGTCCATCCTCAAGGGAAGCCAAAGCAGGAACTCAGGGCAGGAACCTTGAGCAGAGACCACAGAGGATGATAGCTGTTTACTGGCTTACTCCCCTGGCCTATGCTCAGCCCACTTCCTCAGACAATACAAGACTACCCACCCAGGGGTGGCATCACCCACAGTGGGCTTGGCCCTCTGACATCACTCAACAATCATGAAAATGTCCCACAGACTTGGCCACAAGCCTGTCCAGTAGAGGAAATTCCCCAATTGAGGTTCCCTCTAACCAGGTGTGTCAAATCTAATAGCTTTGGCTAAATCCTCCAGGACCGTGCTGGATGGAACAGAAGACAGTCAGGCAGCATTCTTGTTTCTAGTCTGATAGAAACCAATAGTCTTCACATCAAGCATTCTGTTAAGTCGGAGGTCTTCATCAAATTGAGGAAGCTATCCTATTTTTCTGCTTTGTTTAGTGTTTTTATCATGAATAACTGGATGATTAATGCTTTTTCAGTATTTCTGATATATTCATCTGATTTTGATCATTTATTCTGTTCATATGGTGCATCAAAAGCTAGGACTATGGCTCAGTAGGAGTTTATTTACCTAGCATGTGTAAGGCTTTAGATTAGATTCCCAGTACCACTGATTTGGCACATTATAGTGAATGATTTTTTTAATGTTGAACCAACCTGTGCCCTGGAGTAAATTCTGCTCAGTCATGGTATGTAACCTTTCTTATGTGCCGCTGGGTATAATGTGTTAATATTTTGCTCAGACTTACAGCATCCATGGCTACATAGAAAATTGGTTTGTCACTGTCTGGTTTTGGTATCAGAGTGATAGTGATGTCATGTGACTTCATAAACTAGACCATGTTACTTCCTCCACACTTCCTCTGAATTTGTTTGTCTTTGGATGAATTCAAAAAAGACTGGCATGAATTACTCCCTAAATGTTTAATAGAGTTTACCAGAGAAGCTACTGTCTCTCTCTCTCTCTCTCTCTTTTCAGTTTAGGCAGAGTCTCATATAACCCTGACTGGCCTCAGACTAGTTCTTACATATGCTAGGATCAAACCCAGGGCTCCATTCATGCTTGGCAAGCACTTTACCTGCTGAGTTAATACATCCCGTGCTCTGTTTGTTACTAGTTACTAGTTTATTCATAGTTCTATTATTTTCCAGTTTTAAAATTTTTGTTGTTTAAGAAATTTTCTCATCTTCTAGGAATCTGCTCACACAATCCTTTTATTATAATTCTTTTTATTTCTTAAAGGGTGACAAGAAGACATCTTTTGTTTCTGATTTTGTAAACTGAAATTTCAAAACATTTTAGTGTAGATAAAGATTGCTGCTTTTACTTATGTTTCTAGAGGACAAAACTTCGGTCTGTTTTTCTCTGTGCATATTTTAAATCCATCTCTTGGTTTAGTCTTGCCTTTGTAGCTTCAAATGTTGGAACTTTGTATTATATATTTGAGATCTTTCTTACTTGATAATGGTGAATAGTGACAGCTAAAATTATCTAAGTTCTGCTTGTCTGCATGCCAAAAAATTTCAGTATGTTATGATTTTTTGTTTCATTTGTAGAGACCAATGTTCTAATCTCCCTTGTGATCCGTTCTTTGAACAAATAGTTGTTTATAACTACATTTAATTTTTGTATTATTAGGAGTTTTTCAGTTCATTTACATTTATTGAATCTTTTTCACGTTGTGTGATCCACCTGGGGAATGTCTCATGCCTATGAGAAGACTCTAGAGTCTTCAGAGTTCCATTGAACACTCTATAGAGTCTGTTATTGTTACTTGGTATACAGTGTTCACGTCTTCTACTCTTTACTAATGGCCTGATTAGTTGTCCTGTTTATTATGAATGCTAGGCATTCAAGTTTCATAAAGCTGTTAGATTGTCTATATCCTCCTTAAATTCAGCCAGATTTTGCTTAGCATATTTTTATAAATGTTAGGTACCAGGTTGGAGAGATGACCCAAAAGTTAAGCACTTGTTGCTTTTTACAAAGAACTCCGGTTTGGTTCCCAGCACTCACACTGGGCAGCTCACAACTGCCTGTAAATCTAGTTCCAGGGGATCTGATGCCCTCCTTTGGCCTCTGCAGGCACTGCACTCCTGTGGTACACATACAGACAAACATGTATACACATACGTATAAATAAGAATTATTTTTTTTTAATTTAAATGCCTAACACTTGGGAGGCAGAGGCAGACAGATCTCTGTGAGGTCAAAGCCAGCCTCATCTACATCTGCACAGAGTGTTCCAGGCCAGCTGGGGCTACAGGAAGACCCTGTCTCAAACAAACTTAAAAGTTAGGTACATAAGTTTTCTATTGCAATGTCTTTTTGATTGATCCTTTAATATTATACAATGTTCTTTGTCTCTATCAAAGACTTTTGTTAGAAGTTTATTTTCTGTGATGTTACTGCTGCTAATGCAGCTGTCTTTTGGTTAGTTTTTTCACAGTTTACCTTTTCCTCTACTTTTATTTTCAGATTATCTTTAATTTCTGATATAAAGTGCATCTTTCATGGGCATTTTGAATTTGATGCTATTTTAAATCCATTCTGCCAGTCAGCGCCTTTGACTATATTTAGTCACATAACATTTAATACGTGTAAAAAGGGACCCCTGGAATGAGTTTCTAAACATAATATGGGGCTCTATGACAGGCTTGAAACTCAAGCCCTGAAGCAGTAAGGAAAATAAAAACCCCACTTTCATGAAGACACCAGTTTCTGACAGCCAGAATCTTGAGCAGGACCAACCTAAGCAAACAACAGCTGGCAGCTTACAAACTACCATGATGACAGAGCTGATGGTAACTTTTGGCAGCTCTTTCCCTGATTGGCTGTGGATGGTTAGAGATCCAGCCAATCAGGGCCCAGATGGCCTGTAAATGTGGTGGCCCTTGGGCTTCAACACATGCATTCACCAAATTTATAATAAATATTCTGCCTGTCATGGAAAAGAAGGCAACAGAATAGGAGTCAAAGAGTCCCTCTTGGGAGTCCAGGCTGCTGGGCTCTGAGCTGCTCCAGCCTGCTGATTTTCAAAAGGTTGGACCCCTGAGACCTCACACTATTGTAGGAAAAGTAAATGATTTGACTGTGACAAAAACCTGTTCCAACATGTCAGCAATGTGACAATGAGCAAAGTGCTGGTGTTGGTGAAACCTCAGATTTATCAACATGAGGGAATGCTGTTAGAGAAAAAGACTAAACAGAAGACACAGAAGATGCCTCACCCAGAGCGGGACACAGCAGCTCAGCCCTCGCCTTCACCATGCCCATGCGGCAGCACCAAAGAGAAAGGCGCTTGCTGAAGTTCCTTCATGCCTTTCTGTATTTCCGCTTCATTTGTAGCCGTGTTACACACCACTTGCCTCCAGTTCTTCACCACTCCTTGCCTCAGGCCTTGAATTCTGCCTTCTGAAGGGAGGATTCTCAGTCTCCTTGGAAGTCATCCAGCAAACACTGCTGCCCTTCCTGGGCCCAAGACATCCATCCTCTTACACTTATTCACTCCACACCTGCCTTTAGAAACCTATGGTAGGGTCATGTCTCCTCCTTCCCAGCATTGCCCTCGAAACTACGAGATGATAATCTGGCTCTTCACCTGGGATTCAAACTCTTTGGTCCCTAGGAATCTTTGAAAAAGACAGGCTGAGATATTCTGGACAGATGCCCTTTTGATGGTGGGCAGTAGTTGTCTTGATGAGGGCAGTGTAGAACACCAAGGAAGAACTGCTGAAGGTGCTCAGTCTCTGAACATCCCACTTGGCCTCTTCCCAACTGCAGACACACAGGCCCCTCCAGGATTTGGACAAAGGAATCTTGCATAGCTTATATAAATCAGCTGTGTGACGTGAACCAATGGAGAATGTAGCTGTCTTACAGATAACACTGGGAACCAGCTAACATTCATATCCCATCTCACCATCCCACATATTCTTTGTTTCTTCTTTAATCTTCCTGACCAAAAACATATTCTATACTTGTAACTTTTATGTCTCTTTCTCATACTTGCTGGTTTCCATTTTCTTATCTTATATAATTTTTGAATTTAAAACATATTTTTGTTTTTAATTTGTGTGATTTATCCCAAGGTTTAAATATTAACTGAATTTTAAAAATTTAATAGTTCAAAAATTGAGTGAAAAATGGGCCAGTGAGATGGCTCAGTGGGGAAAGGCACTTGCTGTCAAGTCTGATGAGCTGAATTTGATCCCCAGAACCCATACAGTAGGAAAGGACTGATTCCTGCAAGTCGTTCACAGGTATAACATGGCATAGGCACAGCTCTCCACTCCCTACATACACAAAGCAAATAAATATGTTAAATTTTTAATGGAAATTACACAAACTAGTTTGCACACCCCTCCTCTTTAAAAATGTCCTTTTGAAAATAATTGCAAGGTGCTTTTATAAGGTGCACTGTTTAGGTTCAAAGACGAGAAAAAGTGCTAACAAGTTAGTCAGGGCCACAGACATTCTAGTCCTGAGTTTACTATTTTAACATCCTTGTTTGAGAAATCTTTACCAAAATGACCAGTGTCTCCCCAAAGAGTCCTGGTTTTATGAGTTGTGTTGAAATTTGTTGACTCTCAGCCCCCAGCTCACCGAAAACACACACTAGATATCAAGATAAGAGGCTTTTTCCCCTCTAACATCCCCTTCATCTTTCGTGTCTTTTTATCCTGCCTCATTTCTAGTGCCCATAAATGCACCACATGATGATTCCGCGTTGGCAGTAAGCAAGCAGAAGAACACGTGAACTCTGATTTTCCTCACTTCTCGGAAGTGAAGTCTCAGGCCAGTGCCTGCCTTTGCTTGCTTCTCTTCTCAGGGACCACAGTCCTCCCTGGGCTGTGCAGGGCGTCTTCACGAGGCTCTGCAGTGGATTCCATACCAGTCACTCCTCATCTCAACCCCGGCTGCTGACTTGTAGCTTTGGTTTCTTGGCAGTGCTGGAGGCCAACACTGCTCCGCATCAGTCCTACCTTTCCACTCTGGCAGGTGTGTCCACCCCTTCTACAGAGTGTACTCAATTGGGGAGGGAATTCACTCACCCCGGTGGTATATTCCCTGGGCTTGGATGCCTCCCCTCAAGGTCATTGCACTCAGTAGAGATCACCTTGACATGAGGTCAGGAGGGTCAATGCCTTGGGCCAGGAGAAGGGCTGGCAGTACTTTATGTCTGGGACAAGAGAGGGAGGGCATGGCAGACAGAAACAGCAGATGGCAGGGGTTAGGAAGCCTCCCCTCCCCCTCCTCCTCCCCCTCCCAACAGAGCGGATCAGCCTCTGTGACCAGCCAGGGAAGAATGCAGCCTCAGGAGGAAGGGAGCTTGCCTGATGGCTAGGCCTGACCCTTGGGCCACCATCTGAATGACCCAGTTCTGTAGATCTGGAGACAAAGGAGAGGCCATCAGGAGCTGAATGCCATCTGAGTGTGTTTTCATGATGGTGATAAATCAGATCTTTCTTAAGCTAAGCTTGTGGGGACAGACAGGCCTTCCACCAGGCAAATGGGAGCTTGAACCAACAGCTTCTGTGTTGACCACAGGAGCGGCCAGGGCAGCCTTCCTGCCCTCAGCCGGGTCACACACTTCTGAGGGACTCAGCCTTGGGTCACACAGCCCTCCTGTCACTCCCCAGCTACTGAACGCAGCTGTTTACAATCCACCCAGTTGTGCTCGCTCCAGGCAGCCTGGAAAATCCCTGTAATTTTGAACAGATCTCTTCTTCCAGCCCCTTCCCGCTCCTTTCCCACCACCTTAAACACACACACACACACACACACACACACACACACACACACCACCACCACCACCACAAGGCACAGACCCAGGCTCACAGCTTGTCTTGGCTGGAGCTTATCTTGCTTCCATTCCACCAGCAAATAGAAATGGCCAAGAGCTGGGTAGGAGTTCAGGGTGGGGGCCCTTTGGGACACGGAGAAGGGAGGCCACTCCCTGAGGACTCCATAGACTACAATAGTCCTTTTCCTTCCAACTTGGAGATAAAAACCTTAGGTGCCCAGGTTAACACTCAGCACCCAGGAATGTCTGAATGTAGCTGACAGTCTCACCTGCCAGTTAGAATATGTGAGGTTGCTGGCAGCCTGACCCACCCCTGTGGCTCAACTGATGCCAAGAATGTCCTGGATAAAAATCATAGTTCAAGTTTGTGTTCTTCACACCCAGCATGGCCGATGTGGAGGCAAGAGAAAGTGTTCATATTTACACAGCACTTTTTTTATTTTATAAAGGGCTTTCTGGGGCTGGAAAGATGGCTTCACTGTTAAGAGCACTGGCTGCTCTTGCAGAAGACTTGGGATCGAATCCCAGTACCCGCCTGGTAGCCAACAACCATCTGTAACTCCAACTCCAGTCCCAGGGGATCAGACACCATCTTCTGACCTCCAGTGATATTGCAGGACATGGGTGCACTCATATACATGCAGGCAGTACACTCATACACATGAAATAAAAATAAATAAATAAATAAAAATAATTTTTAAACAAAAAGTACTTTCTGGTTCATCAACACATGTGATCCTCCAGAGTACCCTAGAAAGCCCAGTGGAGCTATTATTAGCCACCGCCTCCATTTCTATCACTCTGTGTGCATACTTCCTCTGGAATACTTAGCTCTGGGCTCTTGGATGCTTGAAGTGGAACCTGCATGTGAACCTGACCCGCTACTCATCTGTCCAGCCTCAGGTCAGCAGCTTTACTTCCCAACTTCTCCATGTTCTCTGTGTCAGAGCGGAGGCGAAGATGCCGAGGATTTCACTGTTGTTCAGGGTGCTCTGGAAGTTCCAGCACCCTGTCTATATTATACAGTATTCCAGAAAGGTGGATCTTCCTACGGAATGAGGAATGACACCTGAGGTTGGCCTATGGTTTCAATGAGAACCAACAAGAGAGAAGGGGAGAAGGGCGGGAGGGAAGAAGGGAGAGAGAGCGCAAGAGAGAACCTGGGAGAGGGAGAAAGGGAGAGAGGGAAGGAAGAGAAAAAAGAGGGAGAGGGATAGGGAGGGAAGGAGAGGACGAGAGGGGAGCGAAACAGGAGCGGGAGACAGCAAAAGACTTGAAGGAAACAATTAGACATGACCAGCAAGCGGCCAAGCGCTCTTCCTATGGAGGACTTAGAGTGGTGGTGCTGCTTTGGGCTAGAGAGATGCTCAGTGGTTAAGAGCACGGGCTGCTCTTGCAGAGGACTCGGGTTCAATCCCCAGCAGCCAGCACCCACATAACAGCTAACAATCGCCCATGACTACAGTTCAAGGGAATCCGACGCCCTCTTCGGACCTCCATGGCCATTGCACTGCACGGATGCACTTAAACATGTACAGGCGATACTTTCATAACATTAAAGAAAAAGAACTCTGCTGCTTCATCTCTTTATTCCCCACAGTCTTGGGCTGACAGAGCTCTGTCGTCAGTCTTCCCAATAGGTAACTAAACTCAAGAGAGTTTAGTTTCTGACTGTCCTTGCCCTTGTTTCCCAGTGGGCTCAAGAAATTCCTTGGTAAAGAATGTGTAGGAGACCCCAGCTGGCCAGCCTCTCCCTTGCCTAGCCACTGATACACACAAAGTCACCAAGTCAGGAAGATGTGAAAATGGCCTGCTCTGCAAGTGCAACTTATAAATGATACACGAACTGTTTCTGTTTAGTTTTATCTGGGAAAGTAGATGTCAAATTGATCTTTTCAAATTCAAATCGAATCATGTTAACCTCCGGCTTAAAATCTTCAGAGGCTTCTCATTCTAAGTCAGGATCAAGAGAACTCCTGCAGGGCCTAAATCCCTCAGCAGGACAGCATTCGCCCCCAGACCTGGATTTGGGTATGTCTAGCCCTCTCTCCTTGGAATTTCTCCCATTCACTAGTCTTCTCATACAAGAATTCTGCTTATGGATCCAGAATCCCTGCTCCACCTTCTGACTTACTTTGTTGTTCTAATTGTGGCTTTTGTATCACTCTAAGCACAAAGCCTTTTCCAGCCACCCAGCCAAAGTCTAGTTCCTTTATTTGATGGCATATAAGAGTTTTCCCCCTTCCTTTGGTCTCATTTCATGTGTGTGTGAGTGAGTGTGTGCGTGCATGTATACATTCAGGTATATTGGCCCATATACACCCATGTGGAGGCCAAACGGGGCTCTGGGTGTCTTTTTCTGTCACTGTCCACCTTAATGTTATGAGATAATGTCTCTCACAAACCAGAAGGTTGCCATTGTGGCTAGGCTGGCTGGCCAGTGCACTTATTGGAGATGGCCTGTCTCTGCCCCTCAGTGCTCACACAGTCATCCCTGGCTTTTGATATGGATTCTTGGGATTCGAACTCAGGTCCTCAGGCTTGCAGAGTGAATACCCTTACGCATAGAACTATCTCCCCGATCTCTCTCATATCACTTTTAAGTGCATACTTTTTACAGAGATTTTGCTCACTCTGCTGGCAACGACACCCTCAATGACTCGCACCTAGCATTTATTCAACAGACATGTGTATCCAGAAGGATATGAAGCTGCTGGAGGCAGAGAGGAGGGCCTTTCCTGCTCCCCATGACAGGATGGAGGACACTCCAGTCACTGGGTTATTGAGACTTCTTGAGCTCACCAGTCAGTGCCCTGCTCTAAGTTATTCCATACGGTATAAAACAGGGAGTTTTCAGGCTGTGCCTTACCCTAGGAGATTCCATTTCACAAGCAGCTTTTGACTTCATTTTGAGGGAGGATGACTGTAACCCTGGGTGGACCCAAACTGCAGCATCTGTCAGGTACCACCTACCCAGCCCAGACTGATAAGTGACTTACAATGAATAGAAAGGGAGCCACCCTATAGGTTCACTGGGGAGAACTGAAACTGTAGGGATACATGGTGTATTCAAATTATATTAGGGAAAGAGGTTTCAATACCATCAGTCCATAAAGTAATGGAGATCCAACACTGCGACGGCATGGACCCACACTGCAGATCATGTGATACCCGGTGCGTGTGTGTGTGTGTGTGTGTGTGTGTGTGTGTGTGTGTGCCAAAGACTGAAGACTGCCCAACTGGGCTTAGTCTCTAAATACTCGGCTGCCTGCTGATCTGCCTGTTTCCTGCCCAGACCTAGACCTGATGTGCCATTTCCTGCTGCTTACCTATCTCTGAACTCAGTTTCACTTTTCACCTTGAGGCTCTCAAACCTGACCCCGGCACCTCTAGCAGCTCCTGCCTGGCACTAGTCTGGCTCCTTCTCTATATACCCAGTCTCTTTCTTAGGCCACTTCTGAAACTTCTTGAACTCTGCTACATCTTCTAAGTTGCATTCTTTCTGTGACCCATATACATGTATATATGTGTATATTAATGTATATATGTACATCTATATGTATTTATGTGTGTATATACATGCATATGTGTATGTATATGTGCATGTGCACATATATACATATATATATAGAAGAAATGTATATTTACTGGGTGATGTGGCATGGGTGTTAATATTAATAATTAAGGTTGAACTAAAGAACTGCATTCACCTAGGACAGGCTACTAATATTGAAAGATTTTATGGCAAACTGTTATCATTGAAACTGCTAAACCTGGTGACATTTTTGTTACGCCGTAAGTTCTGACATTGTGGAAAGATGGTGTGTTTGTCTACCTTTCTGGCATAGTGTGCTCACAGCAGACACCTCCCAAAGAACAATGGTGCCGGAGATGAAGAAGACACCAGGCATAGCCCAAACCTGATCTCTCTCTTCCCAAGTCTGCTAGGGCATGGCTTTCACCCCAAAAGCAGGCTTCAAGCCTCTTCTGAGTTCATTCTGTGCGAGAGGCCTGTGTTAATGTAGTAGGATTACATTATCCAGGAAAACCCTTTAAGAACTGTCAATTGAAGACAGGGAATGGGTAAGACCATCCAGAAGAGACTTTGTCACATTTTAGAATAAGCCAAGTAAAATCTAATAAATAACAGTGGTGTGCCCCAGAAATCACAAACCAGTGAGCATAGCTGGTGTTTTGGGGATTTGCTTCCAACTCCTCCCTCTGGCAGGGGAGCCACCCTCTCCCCAGAGCCAGCTGCACACACATCCCCCCACCCTGAGCTTGCAGCAGATGGCTGTATTGTCCAGGTCTGTGTCCAAGCACCACCATCTCCTTACACACAGTGAACTGCCCGAGCTTTTGTTGCTCCAGTCTATTCTATCCACTAAGCATCTCTCTCATTTGCTCAGAAGTCCACACCTAAAAGATGAAATCTTTTTGCTTAAATTACGAAGGACTCTCCATGTGCTTTCTGTTTCCGCTGCAGAACTCCTGGGCTTCATTAATTTCCATGTGTCCAGGGCTTGGTTTAACACACTGATTCAACACTGAATCATTGATATTTCTAACTCACTTTCTACAGTGAGATCCAACAAAGAACAACTCTGTGTCTTGTAGACAGAGAGATGTTGGAGGATCACCCCTCACTCAGTAGCTTCCTTAAGTGTCTATGAATATCCACTATCATCACAAGGCTTACGGTCATCAAAAACATAATTCTTTTTAGACCAAGTATAGATTGAAGGGTCTCACTTGCTTTCCATATGCTCTTTGCTCTGTGTTTCTCCCCCTTATTCTTTGCTACAAAAGTTCCTTGACAGTGTCCCACATTACAAATATACACTTGCCCCAGGCTTTGACTGAATTTGCTGTCTGTTTAGTACCTACTCCATATGGGATAGATTAACACAAAAAGCTTTAGCCTTGTACAACACTCTGATACTTTCATGTAGTGGCTGGGAGTTTGGGGGGGGTGGGACATGAACACATAAGTGGGTGCATGTACCAAGAACAGAAATCCATTGAGCTCCTCCAGACCAGACGTCTACATTCTGGAAGGCTCTCAGCAGCCAATAAATTTGACTTGAGCTTTTTTTTTTTTAATTTCATGCATTCTGCTGGTAAAGCAAACCCTTCTCTCTAAACTAAGTATAATTGCGAGATGCTATTCTGAGTGCCAAAAACGTCAACTGTGAGCTGCAAACATGGACACATTTAAACAGAACCATATGTTGGATTTAAAGGAGAAATTAAAAAGGAACCAACTATTCTACCTTTTGCCCCAGAGATAAATTGCAGTGCAGCAACTATGTCAGGAGAGAATTAGAAAGCCAGTGACGATCAGGCAATTCTATGCTGATATATTTTTATCAGGGAAAAAAATGTGATCAGTGCTCTATGGATATCATCAGCAAGTCCAAGCCTTGTGAATACCCAAGCATTGTGGAGAGGAGAGGATACTCCTGAGTAGTCAAAATTTAATCAGCTTGCTGTATTCTGCACCAAGGTCATTGGATGGAGAGCTAAGATGGCTTGGTTTTGACTATGGCTGTTATGAAGTAATAGTGAATAATGACTTTCTATTTCATTCAGCATACATCCAGTTTTCCCAAGGTCTCTGCTCTCCTTTTCCAGTAGCACTTCATCCGACATTCTCCACCTTGGGCCCCTTTGACATTGAGAAATATCTACCAGCTAGGCTGTCATTCAAATTGCCTTTAAATCAATGTATAAAGAAACTAAACTTTAGGGACCTGAACCAGTCCAAAGAGGCAAAGGTAAGAAATTTCAAGTTGAGACTTGGATTATAATTTACCATGTTAGGATTACAACTTTCTACTAGTCTACGGTCTATATTAATATCATGTATCAGCTTTAAGTGGCTCGTATGAACCTAGAGAAATTGGTTCAGAACTTTACCTCTCAAATTGTGATATGTTTATAAGTGAGGTATTTTTTAGATAGATAAATTCTTAGGTGAAACTTTGTGTATATATGTTTGATACTGTAAAAGTAGCTTATTAAATTCAATTTTTATTAGGTATTATTGCCTAAGAAGAACCTAACGCTATTTAAAATAATAAATGAAGTAATTGTGTGTGGGGAGGTATGGTATACGTATGTACATAATTCTGGGTGTGCATGTGGGTGTACATACAAGCATGCAATGCCTTCTTCTCACCTCTGTGGGCCTTGCATGACACAGGTGAGCTTACATACACACAGGCAACATACTCATACACACAAAATAAAAATAATAGATAAAATATTTTGAAGTCTTTAATAAAATATATTTTTTTAAATCTCTGTCACAGTGACACACTTCCTCCAACAAAGTTCCGCATCTTAAAGATTCCATAACCTTCCTAAACAATGCCACCAACTGGGGATCAAGTACTCAAATACATAAGCCTAGGGGAACTTTTCTCACTCAAACCACCACGACATCACGAGGGTTACAGATGTGTGCTCCTGGGCCTAGAATTTTACGTGGGTTCTGGGATAGAGCTCAGGTCTTCAGGGTCACTTGGCATTCACTTTACTAAGCCATCTCCCATGCTCCCACATAAAGTAATTTTTGAAAATAGTAAGAAAAATGGGGCAAAGGATTTGACTCAGAGATAGACCCTCTGCCCAGTGCATTCTAACCTCAGCATTGAAGAAAAATTCTGGGAATTGTGCTATACACGAAGAATGAAACGGAAAATGAAAACAAAAACCCAAGGAGAAGACACTCAGTACAAAACTGTCAGACGATGAAGTGGATAATCTGAAATCATCCTTCTATATCTGACAGTTAAAGAGAAAGTAGGATTCTTTATTCAGAGAGTCAGAGAGAGAGAACATACATATTCTCTTTATATATAAAGTAAGTTCAATTGTAAATTAACTTAAAAATGGAAATGCACTGATCTACAAGAATGCAGTATGATGGGATTAGCACAGACATCAGAAGATTTCTTACATAGTTTTCTCTTTTGAAATAGCTGGCACTGTTTCTGAGGTCATTTCTTTGCATGAAGTTGAACTGGAAGGCTCTAGAACTTTCTCCATCAATCCACTCTCTGTGGTGTTAGCCTTTGGCAGAAGCAGTCTCCAAGTGCTGGGCTGTGCAAAGCAGCCTGCTGGCAGTCACACCAGCCTGGAACATTAGCACAGTGCAATGCAAACAAGTCCAGCTCTCTGGCTCTCGGCAGTATTTGAGGCAGCTTACCAAGAGGTCAAAGTTTCAAAGAATTTGTCAGTCCTGAGGCGTGAAGTTATGATAAAGAAAAACGGAAGGAAGGTTTTGAGAAATGTTCTACCTTTCCTGGAGAAAGGAGCTTTCTAAT
This sequence comes from Eospalax fontanierii, assembly GCA_035773235.1. Taxonomy (NCBI): domain Eukaryota; kingdom Metazoa; phylum Chordata; class Mammalia; order Rodentia; family Spalacidae; genus Eospalax; species Eospalax fontanierii. Next base: position 55,125,169 of record CM069529.1, read on the forward strand.
CCATTTTAAAATACCTACATCAATAATCTTAACAACTCCATTTAATGAAGCATGCTAGCTAATCTTAATGCAGCACATAGAAAGTGGGTACTTCAATGAATATAAATTCTCTGTTAATAAAACTGAAGTTTTTTTCCCTCTGAGTAAGAAGTGAGTGAGGCAGACAAGAGAGTTAGGAAACAGCTTGGAACTTGGTGTTCCTCATCCCAAGATGTTCTTTCTTCACAAAAGTCATGATCTTCCATTACCAGCACCACCACCATCATCATCACCACCATCATCATCACCACCAACATCATCACCACCACCATCATCACCACCACCACCATCACCACCACCATCATCATCACCACCACCACCATCATCACCACCATCATCATCACCACCACCATCATCACCAGCACCACCACCATCACCACCATCATCATCACCACCACCATCACCACCACCATCATCACCACCATCATCATCACCACCACCACCATCATCACCACCACCATCATCATCACCACCACCACCATCATCACCACCACCATCATCACCACCACCACCATCATCACCACCACCACCATCATCACCACCACCATCATCATCACCACCACCATCATCACCACCATCATCATCACCACCAACATCATCACCACCACCATCATCACCACCACCACCATCACCACCACCATCATCATCACCACCACCACCATCATCACCACCATCATCATCACCACCACCATCATCACCAGCACCACCACCATCACCACCACCATCATCACCAGCACCACCATCGTCTCCACCATCATCATCACCACCACCACCACCATCACCACCACCATCATCACCACCATCATCATCACCACCACCACCATCATCACCACCACCATCATCATCACCACCACCACCATCATCACCACCACCAACATCACCACCACCACCATCATCACCACCACCATCATCACCACCACCATCATCATCACCACCACCATCATCACCAGCACCACCACCATCACCACCACCACCATCACCACCATCATCATCACCACCACCACCATCACCACCACCACCATCACCACCATCATCATCACCACCACCACCATCATCACCACCACCATCATCACCACCACCACCATCATCACCACCACCATCATCATCACCACCACCATCATCACCAGCACCACCATCACCACCACCATCACCACCACCATCATCACCAGCACCACCACCATCATCACCACCACCATCATCATCACCACCATCATCACCACCACCACCATCTTATCTATACCTATTAATAATCTGATATATGTCATCTATCTTATTCTAAATCTATCATCTGTCTGTCTCTGTTGTCTGTCCTTCTATTGCCTATCTATCTATTTATCTCATCTGTCAACTATCTACCCATCTATTGTCTATTGTCTGCCATCTCTCTTGCTCTATTCATCCATTTATCTATGTACCTATCCAGCCAGCCACACTTACATCTAAGAAAAGCCACATAATTTGTGAGACCACATACAACATTAAAATATGAATTCTTTGCTCAAAAATATTAAGCATTTTAAGACAGAAACCATGGAGAACCAATGTCCCTACTGAGCTTGGGCCAGGTGCGACTGCATAGGTCACATGACCGAGAAGTCCTACACACATACCTATGGGTTTCATCATCCTTTCTTGCTCCTACAAATGCTGAAACACCAAACTTCAGAATGGCATCTTACCCCATATGCATGAGTGTGAAATTTACCCCACGTGAAGACTGTCTGTGTCAGGATTTCAGTGGGCAGCATGCCTTCACATTCAGGTGCAAACATGACCTTGTGATCTTGCCACAGAGTTGCAAAGTACTTTAAAAAATATTTTTACTTAAAAACAATTGTATGTGTATGAGTGCTTTGCCTGCTTGTATATAAGTGCTCCCCTGCATGCAATGCCTGCTGAGGACAGAAAAGAGCTTCAGATTCCCTGGAACTGGAGTTACAGACAGTTGTTAGCCACCATGTAAAAGTTGGGAACCAAACTTGAGGTCTCTGAAGAGCTGCTGGTGCTCTTAACCACGGAGTCATTTCTCCAGCCCAGCAGACTGCTTTTAATATATGAGAGTTAACTTAATTTCCTGGAATACTAGCCCAAAATCTTTGACATTAGCCAATCTGATGAATTATTTACCTCCAAATTACCCAGTGTAAATCTGGAGCCTTCGAGTACGTTTTAAACATAAAAGGGTGTTAGTGACAATCGCCGTGGAAGGCAGCCACATCAGGGAATGTATGATAGGCCCCTGACCCTCTAGTCCACTTTTTGAACACTGACTGCGATTCCTGTTCTTTCTTACCCATTCTGCCTGTCCTAGAGGTACAAAGCGGACTTGATATACTCTTCAGATGCAAGACCTAAATGATATCAACTGACAGAAGCCAAAGAACCACAACAGCACTGAGTGTGGACATATGCACTCACTGGTGCAGAGAGCAGGTATCTACCCATGATTCAGAGTATCAGGGAACAATTTCAGGGATGGTAGGAGCTGAGTATAGCTTTTAAAGTCACTAGAAATTCTTTAGGTTAGAACACTTGAGTAAAAGTCACACATCCTGGCTGGAGTAGCCCTAATAGTGATGTTGCAAAATTCATTACTTTTCCAAGGTGTTATTTTAATGCTTTTACAATTCCTTAGGCAGTTCCCTGTCTCTTCTTGGACTTGAATAGGGAAAACGTGTGTCCTTGACTATCAAAAGGGCATTACTATACTGGAAAGACCCAGATTTATTTCCAAATGAACACAACAAATCCTGAGTATGTTCTTTGCTATACTGCGAAGGAGAGCAAGGCACAGTCAGAAAGTATTCTCGGCATGGGGATCTTTGTACTACATGCATGTATTTCTTTTCTTTAATAAGTCGGTGAGACGGGAAGAATGGAAGATATGTTTTTACAGGCCGCACGATCCAGGACCCCTGAGGAAGGGGCCCTCTGTTCACCCAGAGTCCCGCAGGCTGCTTCATCCCTCTACCTCTATGACGCCCTCAAGGTGACTGCAGTGCTATCTAATGGGACAAAGCAACACTGAAGCCAAATGATAGCAAACGTGCTCATGCATCAGGGAAAGGCAGATAGATGCGGTGTGGGCAGACTTCATTCAACAGTTCAGCGGAAGGAAAGATCAATGAAGGCTCTTGGTCTAAAAGGGTCTTTCCTTCCATGCCTTGGAAAAATGGATTACTGTGAAAACTGTGATAAGACAGAAATACAGGAGCCGTAAAAGCACCTCACATATGCAGATTTTACACGCACCTGGAGCCAGTAGTAGGTATTTGGTCTATTGGTTACCTTCCTGTGGGGGCCACGGGAAAGCTTTCCTCTCAGTGTGTGCGCGCACAAGTCAGGGATCCGGCAAACATCTGAGGGCTAATGAAAGTGCTTGTGCTGTGGGGAAGGCTAATTGGCTGGTATTTTTCAATCCTGGCAGGGGCGGATTTTCTGAAACGAGTAGAAATATTGCAATAATTCAACCGATAGCGTTTTTACAGGGCTCCAGAAGGCTCTCTCGGGGACCACTATTTCTTCTCTTCCAAAATCCCTTAAAGGTTATCTCTTTATCAATAGAATACTCATACTTCATTTTTCAAAGGTCTCCAGTGCCTGTAGAAGGGTTGAAATAACATAAGCCCGGAAAAAATATGCTTTAGGGACAAGGGTGACATTTCTCAGCAAACAATTGGCAATTTCTGTCGTTTGGGTTGCCTTCGATGGTAATTAGTCGGCAGCATTCGGCTGGGTTCACCTTTGAGGAAGTTGTGGAGATACTGCAGGTCTATTGCCTTTTAATTATTTTAATCATTAAAACTTTGCACAAATACGTGCTGCTCTCATTTCGTAGGAGCTGAAGCTTGTAAACTCAGAGAGGGAAACCAATTTGAAGTTAACAGAGGCAGAGCGGTAAACTGGGTGGTTAATTGAACAAGCCCTCATCGGGCATCTACCATGTGCCGGGCACTGTGCTTAAAGCTGGGGAGATGTAAAAAGGAATTAGCCACACTGAACACCCTGCAGAGGCATGTAGACTCCATAACTAACTATAAACCATCTGCTAAAGACCTGATTGTGCTCTCTGCAAAGTGTTGTGACAATGGGGAGATAGGAGTCTTCCCTTCTGCCTCACAGTCAGCAAGGCTCACCAGTCAAAATCCATCCAGTGGAAAATGCCAAAAGCACAGCTTACATTGGCTTGGAGAATCCAGGAATGTTTTTGTAATTGGGATGCTGATCCCAGATTGGGGTGGGGGTGGGAGGTCAGGGGTTGTGTTGGTTTCAGCAGTCTCTGCTTTTCTCTTGCTCTGTGGGTTTGTTCCCTGGGTAAGGGTTAGCTTTGTCCTCAGATCATAAGCTGAGGCAAGACAGGCGCATCAGCTACACCAGCACATTTCTCCCAAGCTCAAATATAAGAAGAATAACTCCTACGGGTTCCAGAAAAATCTAACAATGGTCTTTTTGTACCTTGCTGGCTTAGAGCCAATTAAGGGGAATGTGTTTTTCTGATTAGGCCAATTAGAGTCCACCAGCCCCGCTTAAGGAAAAGTCTCTTCTATACAAACCTCCTGGGTTAAGAACCCTGAAAAAAGAACTCCCTCAAACATTAAAAAAAAAAAAATCCACATTACTGTTTTAGTACTAGTTTGAATAAATGTAAGACAGAAATAAAATAATGTGTGTGCTGGAGCTAGATGTGTAGACAGAGAAAGAGAAACAGGTATGTGCACCCATGTGCCAGGCAGCCTGTGTGCACAGAGAAAGCACATATAACATTATAAAGTATTCACACACACACACACACACATATATGAAGCTTGTATTATTTCTATATGCAAATTAGTGAGCAAACCATAACAGATGAATTAAGAGTAACAGACTGGTTGCAGAGATGAAGGTATGTTCAAGAGGCAGCAAATATTCCAAGCAAAGACCAAATTGAGAGAGCCTCAAAAGTGGACCTACATGTCTCAGGATTAGCAACTCTCTCATTGTTCAGCTAACACAGGGTTAAATGATTGGGATCTGTGGAGCACCTCCTAGCAAACATTAGCCTCCAGGAACTGGGGAGGAAGATGAGGAAGCAGGATGGAAGGATGACAGGACCATCACTCTGTCTATTGACAATGTGATAGTTGATCTCGATTGTCAGCTTGATTGGATTTGGAACCATTTTAGAGACACATCTCTGGGTGGGTCTGTGAAGGTATTTCCTGACAGGATTAACTGAAAGGAGAAGACCCTCCTGACAGAGTGTGGGGCACTTTCTGGTGATGGCCCAGATATAAAGAGGTCACAGGAAAAGGCTATCCTGCTTGCCCGCCTGCCTTCAACTCTTGCTGACAGGTATCTATCCCAGTTGTTGCTGCTGCCATCATTCACAGCCATCAGAACCCAGCTTCCAATATGGATTAGAGACCAGGATTCCTAGCCTGCAGACCACAGTGCCACAGTGGAACTGCTGAGCCATCCAGCCTCATGGACGGAAGAGTTTCCTGACTCTCAGCCTCTCCAGTACGCACATGGCCATTGTTGGACCTCCCATCCTATATCCTGTAAATCAATTAAACAGCCTCATTTTGTGGCACTCATTCCACTGGTTCTGTTCTTCTAGAGAGCTGTAACTAATACAACACATATAAGCTCCTGTTCCCAAAGTGCCCTAAAAGCCTTGCTCTGTTTCACTGTATCATCTCAGACGGACAATACAGTCTTGACTCAGCGCTCAAGGTTTTCAGTAGAGAAGAAGAAAGTCTTAATGGCTAGTACAGTAATTCTGAACGAGATAAGTCTCACCCTGTCTGAATCATCAGAAGAGTCTATCAGATTTCACACTTTCAGATTCAGCCAATCTCAGATAGTATACAGGTGTGTTAGCTCACTATTGAACATGTACAGACTTCTTTCTTGTCATGATTCCTTAAACAATATAACTGTTATTTATACATTACACAGCATTTCATGCAGTATTGGTGTTATAAGCAATCTGGAGTTGATTTGATGTATATGGAAGCATGCACATAAGTCATAGGCAGAAATGACAGCACACTTCATGAAGGACATGAGCAATTATGGGCTTTGAAATACTCATGAACCATTGATCCACTCCACAGTGGGCACTGGGACATTGTGCTGGTGACTGTGAAAGAATGACATCTGCAAATTTAGATTTATGGCACTGCAGAAAAGGGTTGTAGCTTTGCACTGGCAGACTTCATAGCTCGAACACAATGGAAGAACTGTAACCCTGTGATGGTTTCCACAGTTGGGACTCACTGAATCCATTACCTGGATTGGTTTCATGATCCTGAGACTTGTAGGTAGCTTTCTTTCCTTCCCTTTCAAGGCAAATTGGAGTTTGAGAGAGTTCGAAAATAAGTCAAGCTAATTGCAATATAATATCATGATAAAAAAATGCATGTATGTGGGGAAGAGAGAGAGAGAACTAAGTTTGCTTATGACTTCTGTTTTCCTACAGCAGATAAATTATTTTGCATTTCTAAGGCTTGGCATCTTTGTGGATTCAATAGATTTGATGTCCAAGGACAGGCTTTTCTGCCAGGGTTCTTGAAAGATCAGACGAAAGAAGGCCGTGTTTCCTCTAGCTGCACTCAGCAGTCTCCAGAAATGCTACTACTCTTTGCACCCCTCACTATTCCAGAGGAGTTAAATGCTCTTCATGATCTTTCAGCTTTGCCTTGCTGACTCCTACTTATGCATGAGATTAGACTCCGACACACCAGCTGGGTCCCCTCTTCTTGCACCTGTGCCTCACCTATGACCAGCCTAGCTCTTGTTCTTCATCCTGTGGACGTCCTACACTGCTTCCCATTTTCCAGATTAGTGCACAACCCTTAGCATTCACATGCTGCAAAAGCTGGGATCACAGTGTAGTATTCCCAGGCTCCATCTCGGAGCCTCACCCATCTAGAAAAATATAAATATTTCCTGAGTGGAAAACTGAATGAGTGATTAACTGGGCATCTAAATCACAGGCTTCATGATTTAGCTTCCTGCTTCACAATCCATCGTGAGCAGACACGAACTGTGCTCACTTTTATCTTGACTTAAGAAATGCAGTTCACCTGCCATCATTATTGTCATTATGTCTTCTGTTTCTGTCAGCCAGGGACATAGCCAGTCAAATGCAGTTCTGGTATAGAGATGAGAACACTGGGCTTGGAACATGTTTTGGTTCCAGCTCTGCCATTCACAAGCTGTTTCTTGTCATGCCTTACCTCTCTGAGCCTTGAGAACAATAAAAATTATGCATGTATGTGGAGAGATCCTGTCTCAAATAAACAAAGTATAATGCAATTAAGGAAGACATCAGTGCTGATGTTTGGCCTCCACATGCATGTGAGCACATGTGTATGCACACAGGAATATAGACACAAAAAGTTATACACAAATACATCATTTCAGTGTGGCTCAAATGCATTTATTATAGAATGGAATGAATAGTTGTAAACCATGTACGTGAATATATATTCATTTGTGATAGAACTAGTGTGAAGCCACGTGAGAAGGTAAATCAAAAGCTTTGTAAAATGAGAAGTAACATTTAAAGACGAATTAGTACTACACCCAGGATACATGCAGCACAGTCCACAGGCACAGTCCAAATACAACTATAACTACGGCCAAGCTTGGTCAGATCGGTCTCCCACCTTTTCCTCTTCCATCCTATCTTCTCTGCGACCAGTGGCCTTTGGTTGACCCTGTAAGGATTTCCTCCCATCAGGTGGACAAGGTGGCTGGCCTGGGGGAGTCACCACAGGAGGATCAGGCTCCCTGTGGAGACACAGGTACTGTTGACTTTGCTCCTTCATTTGTAAGCTGGAACAAAGCTTAAAGAACTCACTGTCCGTCTTCTGCCTCTCTGCTCCCCTGTCACTAAAATATTATTTCCACAAGCAATTTCATACCCAGAATCCTACAAGTTCAGGCTCTAGGTCCTGTGACACTTTTGCTTTAGAGGCAGAGGAAACAGGAACATATCCCGCCTCTCCTTTGCCCTCCCCTAGTGTACACTTAAACCCCCACAGACTTGAGATTGGTTTGACATTTAGATTTCACCATCCATGCTGAGTCTAAATGCAGTCGAGAGTACACTTCTCTCTTTCAGTAAATGAATTTTCAATTTACCAATAAGAAAATCACAGTATTGGACTGTGTTGAACCCGTCTTAACTTTGCATTTGTTGTATAATTAATATTAATTGAATATGCATTGATTTTGTTCTTTGGACTAATGGAGTAATTTTAAAAGAAAAGCCTGTTTCAGTAATTAAGCAGATTAAAATAGATAACATATTTCTTGCTTAATCAGTCCAATAATTGAGTTCCACTAGTTTAAATTCACATCTACTCTTTATTTAATCAAAGTGCAATGCTACATATATTCTGAAACTACAAAATAAATGGACAATATTTTTAATTCAGAGAATCACATTTAAAATCGCATATATATATATATATATATATATTTTAAAATTTTTCGAAACTGCATTTTCTTTTGACGTGTTCTATACCCTGAAGTTGGTTCTGAAATCTTTACAATTACTACATTTCCACATTTGGGAGAAGTGGATCATTTTGCCAGTCCTCAAATATCATGAGCCTTAACATGTGAATGATGTTGCCTCAGTCATGCATAGAACGGTCCAAGCACAGGCCACACTGAGGCCTGTAAGCTGAGCCCACAGTGGTGTGACGGATCACCACTGCACAGTTGTATCAGCAACCTTGTTAATGCAACTTTCACGCTCAAGATCCAAATGGCAGGACTAGAGAGATGGCTCAGCAACTAAGAGAACTAGTTGTTCTTGCAGTAGACCCAGGTTTGAATCCCAGCACCCACATGGCAGTTAACAGTGGTCTGCAACTCCATTTCCAGGGGACCTAACGCCCTCTTTTGACTTCTGTGGACATAGCACAATATGGGTACACTTATACACATACAGGTATAACACTCATACACATAAAATAAAACTAAATTTAAAAAAACTAAAAACAGATCCAAATGAAATTTCAGTGTGATGGTGGCACAGGCCTGTACTCTCAGAACGGGAGTTGCTGGGCACAGATTGAAAGTCTGAGGTTCGCCTACAGTATATAACAAGACCTACCTATCTCAAAAAAATTTTTCTTTTAATCAACAAGATGTTTTTAAAAAAATTAAGGACTAAGGGAATGGGGAAGATTCCATGGAATTCCAGAAACAAAGTTCGTTTGTGCACAAAGAAGTGCACCAATGGTACCATTGTGGAGAGCGGGAGCAGGAAGCTCCTCTGCTTTCAGTGAGGTAGTTGGAAACTATAGCTGCTTCTTGCTCTAAAGTCCTTGTGTATTTAAGCAGTAACTTGCTCTGGATTCCCATTGAAAATAAAAGTTTATAAATGGCTTGATGCAAATCACAAACAGGAAAAGAATAGCCGAAATGATATTTGTCCCAATTCCCCTTTCTTTTGGAAACACAAAACTTCAAGTGGGGTCGAGAAAGAATACAATTAAATCTCCAAGAACTCTGAGCTCAAATGACTTTCATCAAAAATCAATTGACAGCTCCAGTTCCTTACATAATTATCCATTAAAGCAGACAACCAACATTTAATAAGTTCACAACACCCATTGCTGCAGAAGTTCCCTGCATCGACTTCCTGAATCACCCAATCCTAATGTCTCCTCAGGGTCATAAAAGCCGTGATCATTGTAACTTTGCAACTTGCTGAAGGAAAGCTTGCCAGAGAGGTGCTCTATCGGTTAAATATGAAAAGGTGTATAGGAAAGGTCAGAGCAAGGAAGCGATGGTGTGAGCGAAGATGGGTCACTGAGAAAAGAGATGTTGCCTTCCAGCACCTTGGGAGGGGGAGGCCAGACGGGTGCAGCAGGGAGCATGTAAAGTGAAGGCGAGATACTGGCCTGCAGACCCAGCAGAGCCAGGTCCTAGAAGGCTCAGGAGCGCTAAAGACCTAATTAACCCAGCGGATGGTTTATGTTCTTTTTATGCTCATCTAATATGATAATATTCTTTTGTTCAATGTGTGCATATGTGTGTGTATTTGTGTGAAAGTGTGTGTGTTCACAGGTGTGCAGGTGCAAGTGTATGTATGTGTACGTATACATGGAGGCCAGAGGTCAACCTCAGGTGACATTCTGCAAATGCTAACCACCCTGTTTCATTTGAGACAGGCTCGGTCAGTAACTAGAACTCCCTGATCTGGCTAAGCTGACTGTTCAGAGAGCCCAGGGGTCTCCCGGTCTCCACCTCCCAATGCTCTGAGATCATAAGCAGGAGCTATCATGCTCAGCTTTCCTAAGGTGAGTTCTGTGGATCAAACTAAGTTCTACATGCCTGTGAGGCAAGAATTTTACCAACAGAACCATCTTCCCAGCTCTCATATGACATTACTGGAGGTTAAACTTAGTCTAGTCAAATAAAAATTGCAAACACATACACCCTCTTCAGGCATCTGTGAGCACCAGGACACATGTCGATTGTACTCACATAGACACAGACACAGACACAGACACACACACACACAACACACACACACACACACACTAAAATAAAAATAAATAAATAAATAAATAAATAATAAACAGGAGGCAGAGGCAGGCATATCTCTGTGAGATCAAGACTGGGCCTGGCCTACATAGTGAGTTCTAGGCCAGCTGGACTACAGGAAGAATCTGTTTAAAAAAAAAAAATCAAACAAACTAATTCACTAAAACCATACCAAACAGGGGTTGGAGAGATGGCTCAGCAGTTAAGAGCCCTGGATGCTCCTGCAGAGGACCTGGGTTTGCTTCCCAGCACCCACATGGCAACTGACAACTATCCATAACTCCAATTCCAAGGGAATCTGGTGCCCTCTTTTGACCTCCAGAGGCATTGCATAACATGGGTACACTTATATACATGCAGGCACTGCTCTCATACACATGACGTTAAAATGATAAATTAAAAAATTTAAAGCATATCAAATATACTGAAGTAGGAAGAGTTTGGGGCTGACATCATGGGGCTACAGGTATTCTACTTCACAGCTTTCCACACGGAGTTCATTAGATATTGTTTCATTAATGAAATGATTCAGAAATAATATTCAGGAGTGAAGTCCTGAACAAGAAAATGGCATGAACCATGTGTAGTTCATTACAATGTGAAGTTGTCACTGAACTCAAAGAAGTATCTTTCCTTTTATTCCCTAGGGACTCCTGAGTTATTAGCCAGTGTCATTGCCCCTGAACGTGACATAACATCTACACCCTGCCCATCTCTTGACTGAGAGAGCCATAGTGACCACATTCTGTATTGGAAGAAGCAAAATTAGGTCTATGTTCATTCTTTTCCATACTTGACCATAATGGTAGCCATACATCTGAAATTTGTCCTACCCAGAGAGGAAAAGCTCACATTTCTGAACAGGAAGCCATGTTCTTTACTTTTTTCTAACTAGGCTCAACAACAGTCTAGGGTTAAAGGAAAAACATTAAGGAGCCCAATGAGAGTGGAAGAGAAAGAACTCTGTGAAAGAGAAGTATCCAGAGCTCATGCTCTGCTTACCAGGTGGAACCACAGGGTAGGGGCCTACTGAGTCTCAGGATCATCATGAGACGTTCCTGGGGCTCAGTACTGGCCGCAGCTTCAGAGTGACTAAGGGCAGGTCACAGAACCCTGTTTCTGCCTCAGTTCCTCGTCTGTAAAATAGAATCATGACGGTCCCTCTCCCAATGGTTTTTGAAGAGAGTAAATAACTATCGGAGGATAGTAAATAATTTTAGAAGGATAGTCCTCAGAGTGTCAGGTGAAAAGTCTGATGTTTTTCATTATTTACTCTTCTATCTTTACATTTTGGGATCTATACCTTGGACACACTATAAGGCACAAGTAGTGGCAGGACCCATGGGGGCTGGAGTCATGGCCTCTCTTCCTCTGGAAAAGCCTATTTTGCTCAGAGATCCAGAGAGTAGGTATCACCCAGATGTGCAGACTTCTCTCCCTGAAAGAGCTTGTGCACTCTGTTTCCATTTGGTGTGGCCACTGCCTGCACCAGACTGCCTCTAATGCTTATGAAGGTGACTGTGGTTTGGTTTTATATGGGTGCAATAAGCCCTAAAACCCTCCTTATACATTGAAGAAGTAGTCTCTTACATATTACAACCCATGTCTTCATTTTATCTTAGGATATTGATGCTGTTTTCTCATTTCCTGTTTCCTGATGACTGTCTAGTAGACACAAAATCTAATTCAATTTTCCTTTTACTGTGAGAATTCTCTTCTAAACCTTAGCAAATTATGCAATTCTCCTGAAGAAAAAAAAATCCTTTGTAATATCTAGATTCATGAGAGAAAACAACATTTGCTTTAGCTCTAAGCTACAGTCCCAATGACTCACTAGAGAAAGGTTTCTGCAGAACCTGGTCCAAACCTGCATCAGTTGTTTTCTGTTCTTTTCTTTGTGTTTCAAAAGATGTTAGAGGATACTGTCTTTAAACTCACAAGTGAAGGGTTGTGGAAATGGTAAAAGTCAATACTTTAATAAATCCATAGATCACGATAGCAGAAATTTTCATACACACATACGTCTACTACATCTTGGGCACCGCTGAGTCTTGATGCTTTCCTGGTACATCTAAGATTGCTTCAGTATAGATTCCATTCCATTGTGAATTGAACACACAGAAATAAAATGCATAGCTCTTCTATAACTACAGCAAGATGATATTTTTAAAAAGAAAGAACGATACTCACTATTTTTAGGCAAGGAGCCAAGAGAACAGATGAGTTGTAAAATAGGACCTAATGCCACAAAGACTGATGGAGTCCCACAGGTGAGCCATCTCCACAGGGACCAAGGCATTCTACAGGGAGCAAATCTATACCAGGTCTCCACACAGCCAAAAGTCCATCATCCAGGTCAGTCTGGTCTCATCTTACGAAAGGGATCCCAGCTCCGTGGCCAGAAAGCAGAGCCTACTCCACATAGTTTCCCTAACACACTGTGTCTTCAGTAGGGAATGGTTCTTCTGTTACCTGACATGGATTATGACAGTGTCTTAGGATACTCAGTGCCTCATCATTCACACATCATTTGCTTTCCCCTCAAAGCATCTTAACTTGTGGTCAGTAATACAGGAGGAGAACTAGAGGTGAATGCATGTGTGTATATGCATGTATGTGCATGTATGTATGTGTATAAGTATGCATTTGTATGTGTATAGTTATTTGTATATGCATGTCTGTGTGTTTGCATGTATATATGCATGTATGTGTATATGTGCATGTGTTTTATGTCTGTGTGTGTGAATGTGTATGTATATCTGTGTATGGTTATTTGTGTATGTGTGTATGTATGTATGTCATTGCATGTACATGTGTGTGTTTCTATGTGTATATGCATATATGCCTGTGTCTGTGTATGTGTGTATATATGTATGTGTGTGTATATGAATGTGTGTGCATTGTGGGGTGTTTCTTTTGGGGTGTGTGTGTGAGTGTGTGTGTTCCAGTGCTAGAACAGTAGGTCTAATTCCAGAGTGAGCCCAACTTGAAAGGCAGAAGAGGATAGAAGACAGAAGGCAGAGGGTAGACATTTTCTCCAATTCACCCATTTGTCTTGCTGAGGCTTCAAGTGAGAGCAGGCCAGCACCATTAAGGAGGTCAGTCTGAACCAACTGCGAATCTCATACCCAAACACCCATGGACACACCTAGAAGAATGCTCAACCAGATATCTGGGCACCCCATGGCCAAGTCAGATTGTCATATAAAGTTAGCCACGACAACCTATGGAAACAGAAATTTATAGAAAGCCAGTCTCAAAACACAGATCAGGAACGTCATGAGCACAAGGGAACAAAGGTTCACACACTACATTCAGAGCCTTGAGCCAAGGGTACAGCCAGAGAGAGATGTGTGCATATACATGTAGACTAACCTTGAATGAAGAGCTGTGTCTCAGGCCTTACAGCCTACCTCCCACAGACAGGATGAAAGCTCAGCATGTTCAAGTGTATGAGTCTGGTAGCAAAAAATCTGTTTGTACTGTTATTACCATACACCTGGCCTGTATTTTCCTATAAAATCCAGTGTGGTACAGCATTTTCATGCCGGATACAATCTTAGAATGACCAGACAATGCACAGAGATTTGTGTTGACATTTCAGGCACTGGGAGAGGGTTTTCTGTTACTGGGTTTTGTCTGGAGAATTTGACAGTGCTGTGTTTGAGTTTATTTGATTTATTCTTCCTCAACTGACCCTGTCAAACATGTTGCACTTGTCTCAAACTGTGACACACAACTACTTTTGTTTTAATGACCTACTGGGCTTAATTAGGATGGCTTGCATGAGCATGGCTATGGAGAATTGGCATGATTGTGGTGTTACCATGCACAACTTAGTAGAATTGTTTCCCCTACCCCAGAAGCTATTAACTGACAATACTTCCCCAGATAGGAATGGGATTGCATGAGCCCCATTCCCATCCATGATGGAATGTTGACAGGCCAAATCTTGTACAGGTTTTGTGCTGATAACAACTGATGTGATTTTATAAGTGCAACAGCCATGTCATATCCAGAGGATAATGGTGTTTCACAGCACTCTTCCCCATCCTCCAGCTCTTACATGCTCTCTGCCTCTTCTTCCACAATGTCCCCTATGGAGTTCATGTGCCTGAGGCAACACGTATGCCCTGACATTGAATGCTAATGTGCCCAGTATTAGATTTCTCCTTCAGGAGAAAGCCTTCCCTGGGTACTCCATCTCCTGTTACCAACAGTGCGGTGGGCAGGATGTCAGAATGCCTATCCTCATCTTGCCATTAGTGATTTCTCAATGTGATTTCCTAATCCTCATTAGTGATGCCTTAGACTTGGCATCTCATCTTAGTTGGTATTAGGATTTTATTTGAAAATAAATTTCTTTCTATTTAATTCTAAGAAGCAACAACTAAATAAAAAATTAGAGATATTGATGAAGGACAGAAAAAAAAGACACAAAAAGTGATGACGTTCAGGTACAAAAGGAAAGACCTTGTAGCAATTTGGAGTCAGACTAAGATCGTGGTGGATGGTAGACACAGACTACCTGGACTTTTCAGCAGGTTTTGTGACTTCTCATCCAGTAGAACACTGAGAAACTGACATTTGACAATTTGGGGATCAAGTTTTAACAGGCTGGCAGATCACTTCTGCTCTGCTCCTTGGCTATTGTAATTCTTGCTCTCAAAACATTACTGCCACCCTGTGAGCAAGTCAGAGGAGAGAGAGGCCCATGGGCAAAAGCAATGTGTCCCAGGCCAGCTTCCCAAATAGCCACTGCTGACTTCCCTGTCTGAAAGGGAGGATCTTGGAATGAACCACACATTCCCAGAGAACCAGCTTGACATCCTTGACATAAATGGGTGCTGGTATCTACACTGGCCCAAGCAAGGCTCAAAGGAAAAAGAAATGAGTTATAAGCCACAGAATTCTGGAGTGTTTATTTTACCATGATAGATATCAAATAGGAACCTGTGGCTCTTATGCCTACTCCAACAAGAAGTCATTGTGGCATCTTAAAACATCCTAGAGTTGCCTCAGTTCTCAGCTAAATTTTGCACCCAGCCAAGCCTCAGATCCTTAGGTCAACCAAACAAGGAACTGTCACACATTTCCCTTTTAGATGTAAACCTTCAGCCCTGCCATACTCCTCCTCAGACATTTCCCTCTTCTTTACGGTATACGTGAAGTATAGACATACCTAAGGAAATACAGAACAGATTTCTTATCCAGGAAACCCAGAGCTTTACAATGTAATAAACATCTTGCTTCCTGCTGAAAACGCCCTGGGGGAAACTTGTGGAGATAGTACATGTGCACATTCAACTCAACTGTTCTGGAACTCCTTCTGTTGTACACGTTTACAGATTGGCATCTGGGACAGCTTCCTGTGGGAGCCCCTCTCCTCCCTTCCTGCAGGGTGCAAAACTGGAGTCTGTGCACACCCACTGAGAACCGAGCCTCCTGGGGAGACCTCTCTCCTAGGCTGGATCGCATCTCTCCATCACCACATTGTTCTAAGTGACTGCACTTAGAAGCTGCACAGGCAGGTAACAGGGTGGGGAGGAGATGCTTAGGGGACTGATCCCCTGGGGTATTCAGTGAAGGTGATGGCAAGGGAAGCGGCTAACTCCCATGATGATACTTCAGGGAGGATGTAGAAGCCTTAGAACCCCTTCAGTCTTTTGCACTTCAGAATAACCAACTTGACAGACTTTCTCTGAAATGGATTCATTTTGAGAATTTTTCCCCCAGGAACTGCGTCTCTGGCTACCAATTTGGGACTGTCTAGGCTGGTGGGATGCTCAGGACTAGCATCATTATGTCTGTACCTCTTTGTGCCAGGGCACATTTCACGAAAGGCAACATTGTTGGCTGTGTGTCTATTGAACATTGTGGTTCAAGGATCCAATTCTAAAGAAAATTTTTGTGTTAATTCTGCAAAAATAAAATTAACTATTACATTCTTTTTTGTCTTTGAAGTCATGATAAATGGCAGCATCAGAGCAATGTCTGCTCTTCTGGCCTGACCAAGAGTGTCTATGACCCTCCCAACCATCTAGTGACACACTGTCATGAATTGGTGTTAGAGAATTACATGCTGTACTTATGACTAGAAAGTAAGCAGGAGACATCCCAAATGGAAAGATGCAGCCCGTTAACTGGGCCCTCAGTAAGCATAAAGCAAGCATTCTCTCAACTTCCTGAATCATTCAGCACTCAGGGCAAGATTAGCCTTACTGAGCCAATCCCATCACCTCCCTGTTCAAGATGTGGCCCTTCATTCCTTTTCCTTCCAGTATTCAGTCTGTCTCTGTGGTGTCATCTTTCTGTCCCCTTTCCTTGCCTTTAATAGGTCACTCTGCCCAGGCAGATACAACTTGAGTTCTTGAACTCCTAGCTAATGTTGCTCCTGTTTTCCATTTCACAGAACTTGCCAGCCAACATGCTGGCTGCTGGCTGCTTCTAGAGTGATTCATAACTTCCCAGTGAGACCCACACTGTAGGCCTCTCTACAGGGGAGACTGGAGCATCTGTTTTTCGAAGGTATTCACAATGGTTCTCATACTCTGAAATGTATGATCTTTCTATGACAACTGCTCTATAGTAGTAATTTACGGGTTGGATGTCAAATGTGCCCCCAAGGGCTCATGTGTGTGTGAGTACTTAGTTCCTGGCCCACAGTGCTGTTTGGGGACCTTCAGGTTCCACTGGAAGACGTGGATTATTGGGAGAGCAGGCTTGAGAGTTATAGTCTTGCCACTCTTCCTGTCTGCTTGCTACTTCCGGATCTGTATGAGTGTTAGTTGGATCCCACTACCGTAGCCAAAATCCCTTCTTATTGCCCTGTCTCCCCTGTCAAGGTGAACTGTATATTCCTAAATCATGAGCCTGCCCCCAGTATTTCCTCCTTTAAGTTGCTTTGACCAGATATACCGGTTAATTCTTGTCAACTTGACACTAACTAGTGTCGTGTGGGAGGAGGGAACCTCATTTGAGGAATTGGTTCCAGCAGAATGGCTGTGGTCAGGCCTGTGGGACATTTTCTTGATTACTCACTGATGTAGGAGGACTCAGCCCACTTTAGGCGGTGCTATCCCTAGGCAGGTGAATCTAGGCTGTGTTAGAGAAGTAGCTATAAGCAAACCAGAGGAGGCAAACCAGCAAGCAGCACTCCTCCAAGTTCCTCCAAGTCTTTGCTTCAGTCCCTTCTCCAGGTTCTGCTTTGAATTTCTGAGCTGACTTCCCTCATGATGGACTTTAACCTGTGAGCCAAATACCCCCTTTCTTCCCCAAGTTGCTCTTGGTTGGTGTTTTATCACAGCAGCAGAGAAGAAAGCTAGAACACCAAATATTTTATCACAGCGGTGAGAAAAGTAACTAAAACATTAATCAATAGGATCATAAAGTCATCTTGTAAGATACTGCTTTTCTTTCCTACTTTCTGTTCTCCAGGTCTATTCTCTAAAAATTAATCTGTGTTCTTCATGCCAAGTCTGTAATACAGAGAGAGAATGTTGTCTTTATGCAAACATTGTCAAAGTCCAGGCAGTGGTCATCAAACACGGATCCATTATTAGCATAGAGTTATTACTACATGCGGTGGATAGTGTGCTTTGGAGAATTCTGAAGTTCAGATCAATTCAGGGATTTGAAAGATAGCCATCTTAACCATCCACGAGGTGGTTCACTTTCCCTGTTGAGCATTATATGTAAGAAATACTGTCTGGCTTCCTAGACACTTCCAAAGAAGTTGTTCAAAGCAAGCATCACCAATTCTTTGAAATTGGGTATATAAGTGTGTGTAAAGTTGGTTGAAGACAGCATCGAAATGCTTTCAGATTAAAATTTAACAAGATATAAAACAAAACATCAAGTACAAATATCCTCAAAGTGACTCTAAAGCACATGTGTAAGAAAGTTCAGAGAGACCTTGCTTAAATGTAAAGATCAGAGCAATTTGCGGAAAGGGTATGCATTGCTTGCATGCAAATAAATGCTACCCATCCTGTTTAAAATCTTTAAGATGTCTTTCAAATCCCCACCTTCAAATGCTCTTTCTTCTCTTTTAAGAGAAAATTTTCAAATTAATTTCTGCAAATATTATAAGAAATTCCAAGGTAATGGAGTCCAAGTCATGGAGGTTGAATTCCTCAGCAAGGCCTTCTTACACACATTACATTGCAAAGTTTCTCAGATACTCATTGGGCTGGTACCCTAGTGAGCCTAGATGTGAAGGCACATCTTCAGGGGAAATTTGTTGTAGGGACCAGTCATTGCCTTTGCTTCAGAGCTCAGAGAGTTTTGAAATGTACCTTACCATGAAGTAAACACTGCTCTTTTTGATGCATGCCTTTTGCAGAGAATCCAACACTCTTCTATGAAAAGCTCACTTCACTCTTCGACCATGGGACTGATCCTAGTAATTTTCTAAACAAAGAGTGTGCCTTGGCAATCACACGATTCATGTGGTAATGTCTTTACAGTCCAATGACAACATTCTGCAGCAAACATTTGTTTTGCAAGAATTCTGAAGCAGAAGCTTGTGTTTTGAGAACTGCAAGGAGGTAAATATTTGATTTCAGAGAGTTAAAATGGCCAAGGATTTTCAAATAAATCCTGAGGTCAACTAATATTTATTCTAGCCACTAAAAAAGAGAAAGAAAACTCTCGAGTCTTTTTCTTTGCAGGGGGGGCTATTGATTTAAAATTCGTTTTAGAAAATAATTGCATACATTGGATCTAAGGAGTCATAACATAGGTTTTGTAAGCACACTGAATATTATATATGCAACATATATATATATAATGTATATAGCACATCAAGAAGATTAGAGAGCAGATAATACAGCCTTCAAACACCCAAGTCTCTCAGCTGCATCTGTGGGAAACTCTTTTTCTTCTCTGCATGTGGGATACCCTTCCACATTTCCAGAACGGGCTTCTGTCATTTTTCCTGCAAAGACTTCTGACACTGCCAGGATGATGGCTTTTCTGCCATCTGGAAGGCCAGCCTTCTGCATCATTCAAGTGTCTTTGGGTCTCATGCTGCTTGAGTGATCTCAGACACATTGCTTTATTTCCATGCTGCAGCATGTTTTCTGCCTCATGTCACCAATAACTATTGAGTTTCCAGACATGTATGTAAAAGATACTGTTCTATGCTCCCTCTTAATGATGTCTTCCAGCACTGTGAGTCTTGTAAACAGTATTTCAGCTAATATGTATCAAGTATAAAGCCCAAATTGTGTTGGTCAACTTGAAGCCAACTTAGTTGAATATCATTTACTAAATACATAACATACATACATATATATATATATACACATTACTTCCATGTAGTCCTCTTCAAGCCTTTCCAATAAAGACTTTCTGTTCTAGCTTTTCTTCTCCATTTAATTGTTCTTTGTCCCATTTATATTGCTGCATTCCTTTTTCCCTCCTATGAACCAAAACCGATGGCCCTTTATTAATTTTCTGACCTCTAAGGATTTTCCAGTTAAAACACACCAATTTAAAGATCCAATTACAAAAGAGAACATGTGATATTTGGTTTTCTGTTACTTCTCTTAAGACGATCATTTCCAGCTCCATTCATTTACCTGTGAATTCCATAATTTCATTTTTAATGACTAAATAATATTCCGTTGTGTAAATTTACTATAGTTTCATTATTCAATCATCAGTTCATGCTCAGCCCTAAATGGGAAACCTATATCACACCCTTTCCTCCCAAGACTGAGAGATTTTTGCGAAAGAAGGGACAGAAAGATTAGAAGAGTCAGAGGTAGTAGATAAACATAAGGAATAAATATATGTGTTGTCTGGACATCACACAGATAGAGCGTATATGAACCTATAACACTTAGACAACATACACAAGACCCATGCAAACCCAAGAAGACCTGTGTATACCCAAGGCAACAGGGGCCAAGCAAGAATGGGAGAGCTGGGAGAGAAGCCCTGTCCCTTACTGAGAATCTATTGGCAACTGATAGATGCTGAGAGAGTCAGTTTCCTCTACTGGTGTGATGCTTGGTAGACTGACCAAACTCCAAGGGATAGACCCCCATCTGGACTTGGGAAACACAGATCAGTTTCAATAGGTCTTTAACTTTTTTTTTAAAGAGGTGGGATGGGGTCTGAAAAGGACCAAAACACAGTATATGAAATTCTTGAATATATATACACAAAGTTACCATCAGCTGCACTGAGTATCCTCTTTTTCCCCATATCCCTTGTTTCTTTGACAACAGATTGATGGCTCTTCTTATACTTTGACTTTTATTTACTCTGAAAGACTAGAACGAAAATACAATGATAGGCTGGATGATAGTTACAGCCTTTCCTACTTCGTGGTTCTCCTGTGTGAGACACATGTGCTGGCTTATATCCCAGCATACAAGAGGATGAAACTAGAGGGCTGCCATGAGTTCAGGACCAACTTAAACTGTATAGTAATAGGTTCTAGGACAACCTGTCTGAAATCTGTCTCAAAAAATCAAGACAAAGCAAAACAAAACCACATATTTATGACTTGTTTTGTGGCTTGTCTAGAAAACTTTACCACTTCAGACTTCATGTGTAGCCTAAGCAGCTCTTCCAGAGAAGTGCCAGGTTTGTAACACCAGCCTCCAGCTCCCACACAGAACATTTTCTCACCCACAATTCCTTCCTTGACTTATGTATCTGAAATTCCAGGGCAACATCAAACGTCCTCTCTCAGGAGTTCAGCACAGAGTACCAGGGTCCTTCTCACAGAATGATGGCTCAAGTATACCAAGTACTCAGTTTGAACATCATCAAACTAGACTCTAATCCTATATGACAACAAACAGAACCCATGAATGAAAAATGGTGGCTTCATGTGACTATAGTCTTGCCTGAAATCTTTCATCCATGAAAGCCTCATTCTGTACCCAAGCCTCGGCCTGTGCAATTCACAGGTCTAGATTCCTTCAGCCTAAGTCTATCTCATACTAAGGAGTTTATGCATAACCCATGCCTTTGTTTATCACAGAATTATTTTAAGAAAATAGAACTTACTTCCTCATAGTGCAAGTATTTTTTTAAATAAAATCCATTTAATTTGATGTGGTGCCCAGAGTACACAGACGTGTGAGTTTTTATATTGCTTGAAATAAAAATAATATTAAAACTGCATCTTGCTGACTTTCCTTGCTGGTCATGTATTATTTTTAAAGTTAGAGCAAAGAAAGTATCACTTCAAAGCACAGTGTTTGTGCTTGGTGTATATGTAACGACTGTGGTTTAGGTGCCAGGCTGACCACATGGAGCTGGTGGATCTAGCTTATTTTAACTGCAACTCTGGGCTAGGTGACATTTGCAGGCCTTTTCAAATGTAGAGAGGAGCTGTGAGTGGGACTGTTAATGTTAAGTGACTTGTTCATACAAACATAGTCCCCTGAGCTTTAGAGCTGGAATTTAAGCCAGCCCTCTGTTGTGAGGGCAAAGACTTCTCTCTGCATACCTGGCTCTTCCTGTATGGACTCAAAAAGGGTGGTGTTAAACATTCATGCTCAGCTTTACTGTATCCAGGCTAAGAACCAAGAGTCTGTGATCACTCAGTTTCCAGGCTATGGTGTCAATCTCAAATCATGATTCTGGTGACCAGGCTCCATATACATTGCTCAACCAAACATTTCAGAAATGAAAGTCTTTTTAAATTCTTTCTTTCTCCAGTAACGCTCTCTGATTTTCTAGTACATTACCTAGAATTTCAGGGAGTGAATATGTGCCCAATTCCTTAGACCATTGAGTTGCCATCAAGCCTTCAGTGAAAACAAATAGGCTATGGTGAAAAGCATCAAACAAGTAAAACTCTCGAAGTCCAGCGGTCCAGGCTTCGTGCTTCCAATTGCTGCTTGTCGACCTGATGGAGCTACTGTGAGCAGTAACTAGAAGAATGCAAATAAAGAACAGAAGCTCTTAGAGTCTGTGTTAGCCATGCGTTAAAGCCAGCAGGCGTTATTGACAACACGAACAACAAGAAACCCTGGGCTGAGTCAATGGGTTCACACTGAGCCAGGAATGCAGAGTGGCAGAGTCTCACCACCATAAGAACCGAGCATGTTATTGACAAGTCTCTCCACTGGGGTCAACAGTGTGCATAGCTGCCAATGCCTGAAGCAACCTTGGATTCCAGTGAAACTTGCACTTTATAGCAGAATTCTGATTGTCTGGGCAAAGAGATATAAAATCCCATGATTCACCAGACTGAACACACTTCCATCACTGTCTGACTTGCAGGGTACAAATGTGAGTGGCATCAACTTCAGAAATACCGAAAGAACCGGAGGGAGTGTGTGATTCAAGAGTAAGAACTTACCGAAGAGGGTACAGCAGCAGCCAGAGAAGAGAACCTCCTTGGGGGTCTCCTGAGGACCTGTTCTATGTTCTGTTTAACTTGCAAATAGTGTAAGAAAGATGTATCTTCATTGTGCATGGCCCAATTAGTTGAGCTCTAATAATGACAATAAGCTCTCACACTCTAATAAATGCAGTCTGTGCAGATATGTCTTAGCACAGTACTATAGGCTGCGGAGATGGCTCAGCCTGTACAGTGCCAGCTGAGAAAGCTTGAGGACCTGAGTTTAGACCCCCAGCACCCCTGTAAATGCTGGTCATGGCAGCAAGTTCCTGGAACTCCAGGAAGAGGGCCAGAGACAGGCAGATCCTTGGAGCTTGCTGATTGCCAGGTCTAGTCATTCTGTGAGCTCTGGGGTCACTGAGAAACCTTGGTCTCAAAAACAAGATGGTCAGTGAAGACACTGGATGTGGACCTCAGGCCTCCACACACATACACCCACACCCAAATGCACATGTACATAAACACACATACATAGTACACACACACACACACACACACACACACAATCATGAACACACTGCTGCAGCTATGTTATCAGATTTGTTTTGCGGACAGTGCTAATACACCTATTTGGGTGGCTATTTTGCTGCTGTGGTTGGTTTTTATTTGGTTTTATGTATTGCAACGCAGAGGATCAAACTCATTGCATTAAGTGTACAAGTGTTGTAACACTAAGCTACATCCTGGGTCTGAAAACAAGCCCATTTAGTTTTAATTTTTTACATTTACTCATCTTATCTTGTGCATGGTTTTGAGGGGTACAGATGGAGGTCTGAGGACAACTTGTTGGAACTCTCCTTCTAGGGATCAAACTCAGGTTGTCAAACTGGCAGCAAGTACTTTTACCCACTGAACCACCTCACTGGCCAACATTCGTATTTTTAGAGTAGAATTTCCATGACTTAGATGACCTAGTCATGAGTGCTTTCAAAGTAGCATACTGCTAGTTACTGAGAGTCCTGGGAGTTTCTTGAAATATACACCCAGGCTGGTATAGACTCGTAACCCTCCAACTCAATCTCCTGATTACGGGTGTGCACACAATATCTTAGAACTATAATGTCTTAATGCATACTTCTTTTTCACACAAAGAGCAAAGCAATGCTGAAGATCTTTAAGACAGACAAATAAACCCTCCCCACACACAGACATACTCACAAATGTCCACAAGTGTTTAGTGGAGAAGAATGAAGAGTTTTATGATATCCTGGAGCAAATAGACTCCAAATAGGAAATCTGAGGACAGGAAATAGCAAAAAGAAAGGTAGAAAGGATTTCACAGTGGTACACATCTCCCCTGTGGTTATAAAGTGAATTCTGAAGGAAAGGAGGGGCAGAGCTGTGTGGAATTGTGTTTTAAAGGAGAACCATTTGCAGGGTGCGGTGACACACACCTTTAATCCTAGCACTTGGGAGGTAGAGGCAGTTGAACCCTCTTTGAGTTCAAAGTCACTCTGGTCTACATAGCTGGGTCCAGGCCACTCAAGTCTACACAGTGAGACCCTGTCTCCAAAGGGGGAAAATAAAACATGGAAGCTCAGAACCCTTTGTGGAAAACAAGAAACAGCTGAGGAGGAGAGAGGTGATGAATAGTCACTAGTTACTGTTGCATTTCTTTTACTTCAAATCCTTCTATTAGTATCAGGAAAAATACACAAAGAGATTTAGCTTTTAGCCTCCCAAAATATCATGAATGAAAATTTATCCTTGATCACTAAGAGGTGAGTCTTTCACAGCAGAGAATTTTGCATTGATTTTTGTAAGATTTGAATGGTGTTTGCAGTGTGCATCGATGGTACATGTTTGTTTGCAAATGGTTCGAATGGCTCTCAATGCATTCTTTTCAGTTAAAAAAGAACAAAGGACTATAAATAAATGTGATTACTAGTGCAGTTCATGTTCATTAGTATTTAACAGCCTTAATAGGCATGTGCACTAACAAGACTCCTTCCCAGAGATAGTCAGATCAATACCTTGAATTGTATCAAAGATTCTTTAAAGGGTATAAAGCTATTTAGTATTCACAACAGACAGCACAAGTGACTACAGTTAGCGCCACACAGTAGAACACCTCTCATGGGTTCGCAGATGCAACACTTTCAAATTTGTATGCCCTATCTATCAAACACAATTTAGTGAGATATAGACTCAGGGACCTGACTCATTTTGAAGGCTTTTGAGATTTGGACATTGAAATTTTTAAGTTACAGCTAAAAACATAATTTTTAACTTATATGGATAGAATCATGAAAAAAGGCAAGAGGGTTTTTTTTCAAAATTGCCATTTTTTAATACTCTGGATGTGAGATTTGAGAAGATTTTGCACATATCCTTTAGAAGGTGAATTTTCTTTTTCACAAAAACATGTCTTGTAATATTTTTGCATGTGAGTATACAGTACTGACTGAGGACTGAACCCAGGACCTCACCCATGCTAGATAACTCTACCTCTGAGCTGTAAACCCCAGCCATTTTTTTCTCTATTTTTATTATTGTGAATGTGCCCTTGTGTGAGCAGGTGCCCATGTTCCTGCACATGTCAGACACCAGAGGAGGACACTGGGTGTCCTGCTCTGTTAACTCTGCCTTGTTCTCCGGAAACAGGGTCTCTCACTGAACCTGGAGCTACGCTGGGAGCCAGAACACCCAGACCCTTGTGTCTCTGCCCGCCACATGGTCAGGGATACTAGAATGTGCATACCTGGCCTTTCACATGCATTCTGGGAATTTGGACTTAGGTCTTCATGATTTTACAGCAAGCCCTCCTACCTGCTGAGCCATCTCTCCAGCTCATTTATATTTTATTTTGAGAGTGTCTCTTAGGTGCACAGGCAGGAACACTTCTCTGTAGCTTGGACAGGCTTCACCTTCTGCTCCCTCAGCCTCTTCATTAGTTACAACCACAGGCCTGTGGTACCAGGCCTGGCTTAACGATTCTTACCTAGCACGCTCCGTTCATTTCATACATCTGCCTTTGATTACAGTTTCCAATTTGCTGTTGATAAGGTTCTTGTAGGTGTGGACTGCAAGTGTGCACACAGTAGGTTGCTTGCATGCTGTTGCAGATCTCCGAGCTTGTGGACACCATCACAGAGGCAGCAGCTGCAGTTTCATTGCCTGGAGAAGCATGAGGCTGGAATTTCATGCTGGTGTGTGCCGCCCGTCCTTCCTGCCTCTCCTCCTCCAGCCTCACTTCCTGACACTGGTTATTCTTCTCTTGCCTGTTTTCCTTGCTGTGCTGGGACCTCTTGACATGCCTCCTCTTCACATCTCAATTCTGGAGTCTGTGTCCCTGGGAATCCCAGGCATCGTCTTCCTTATGATCACCTGGCAGTGCCCTTTATCTGCTCCAAAGCACTGCCCAACCTGGAGTCTGGCCTTACTGAGCTCTGAAGTCACCTGTCTTATGATTGACCTTTCCCCTGCACACTGGCAGCAATTGGTTCTGTATGGGGTTTGGTTCTGGTTTAGAACAAGGAGAAACAGAAACGTTCTGGCTATGCCTCTTCCTTTGCCTACATTGCCTTGACGTGGTGGGTGGAGTAGGTCACATTTATCCCTTATCTGAGGCTACCTTTAATAGCAGTCTTCAGTATCTTTTTAAGTTTTTTTTAACAAAAGTTGAAGACCTTTCTAACATTATTTTGTTCATAGTTCACAATAGTTTAAAGACTCCAAGGAAGACATTTGTTAAAGCACAATATATTTACTTCTCATTGAATACCCAGCTCTAAAAAATAGGGCATTTCTTGTCTAAAAAACATTCTATAGGTAGAGAGAGGAAAAGGTGGATGGGAAGGGAAGAGACAGAGAGAGGAAGAGGAGAATTTTTATGCAGTCACGTACAGAATCCATATCATTTCACAAAATGTGAACTGGTTCTCTTGAACCTATAAAACCTCTCAAGGAAGAGGAAGTCTGAGTGTCCCAGCCATGCTCTCTCAACCAGCTCTTGCCTAATTTGCTCCTTTGTTCTCCTGTTGTTCAGGCTTTGCAGATGGCCTCCCAGTAGCCCTGATTGTTCAATCCATGTTCAGGAGGATCAACAAGGCTCAGTGATAGGTTTGGTAACAAGAGGGCAGAGAACAATTTTGACTACTCACACAGTGAATTGTAGAATTAATATTTAATCTTACTGTTGACGCTCTTGGTATAGACGACATGTTATTTAATAAGCTTGTGTGGCGGTATAAATTATTTTTAAAGAAAGAAACTTCAAAAAGAAAATCTGGATTTCTTGCTACACTTCCAGGGGAAGTTTTGCTTCAACTGTTAAGATTATTCTTCCCTTTCAAGTTACTTCTTGTTCTTGGAAATACATGGAACACACCTCCACTCAACAGCTGTAGGCAGAAAATGAGCCAAATGTAAAGATACTTGAAGATTCAAAGTTACAAAACAAATGGAGCCTTTCTTAGGTGCCAGGTGCAGGTAACTAACTGGCTCTCAGGTGTGACTTGGGTGACAAACTGCACACTCTGCCAGCAAGCACCTTTTCAGTGAAGATGAGACACTGAACCAACCATTCAGGAGCAGAAGAATACTCTCAATGCTTTGCAAGATGAGTTGGTCTGGGAAATAGTCTTGCATTTTAGTGGAAGAACATGGCTGGAGAGACGAATCAGTGGGCAAAAGTGATTGCCATGCAAGCATGGGAAATGAGTTTGGATCTCTAGTACTCCTGTGAAAACCTGAGCAGTGGTGTCTCAGCCTGTAATCCCATCTGGACAGGGCAGAGACAGATGCACTGAGACTTGCTGGACTCCAGCCTCACTCCGACTTCACTGAGCCATCTCTAGGGAATAAGGTAGAGGGTGATAGAATAGGACCTCTATGTCTTCCTCTAAGCTCCACACACTCACAAATAAACACAGGCACCTACTCACATGCATACACATACAACAGACACACACACGCACACACACACACACACACACACACACACACACTTGCATTCATATATACGTGAAAACAAATAGTAAAACAAAGCTGACTTTATTGAGCTACAATTGATATATAATAAGAAGGCATGCATTTCAAAGGTCAATGGATTTTGTCAAAGGCACACATTTGCATGAATAGCCACTTCAAGTAGAACACCTTAGAACTCTTCCCTCGCTCCTGCACACTCAAGCCTCTCCCAGACACTCAGTGACCTGTCTCCCATCACAGTCAGTACTCACAGAGGACTGATTTTTGCCAGTGGTAGAGCTTGACTTCAGTGGAATCATCTTGAATGCCTTTTTTGGTATTTGGCTTTTTCCATTCATCACAGTGTCTCAGGGGATCATTAGAATGTCTTGTGTTGCTGAGGTCAGGGATTGTGGTACAGTACTTGCCTAGTCTCCTTAAATATGTAAAGCAACTGGGTATTTTACTATACTGAATCAGGTAAGTATGAACACTTATAGGATCATCTTTCTGTGAGCAAGCTTTCACTTGCTTTTGAAAATGCTTGGTGATGGGATTGTTGTAGAATGTGGGTAAATGGCATGGAATTAATTTTTTAGTGTCTCACTATGTAGACCAGGCTGACTGCCTTTAACTAGCTTTTGCACTTCAGGTGCTTAGATTAAAGGTGTTGGCCATCAAGTCAGGTTGACAGTAATTTTGTCTGTTAAGACAGTGTCTCATTGTAGTCCCAGTCTGCAACTTGCTATCTAGAGCAGGCTGGCCTCAAGATCTCACAGAGAGAGATTCACCTGCCTCTGCCTCCTGAGTGCTGGGATTAAAGGGGTGCACCAACATGCCCAATTAGACATCAAACCCTTAAGTCTCTCTTAAGGTTTTCCACTTCTTTGTGCACAGATTCAATCTAATCCTGTCCTTCGTGAGTGGGCAGGACCTGTCAATGATGGCTGTCACTCACAGAATCAGGTTGCTTGTTGGGCCTCCAGGCAAAAATGGCGGCCACTGTCCAGCACGCAGGCTGCGGCATGGCTCGGCAGCTCCAGGCAGGGCAGGACCCCGGCCGGCCCCACTCTGGGCCTCTCGCAGGCTGCCTGGTGCCGGTGATGGTGGCTCACACCAGTAGGACTTGCTGATGGAGGCAGAGGCAGGAGGATCTATCTGTGAGCTCGAGTCCAGATTGCACGACACCGATCGGGTGTCCTCACACGATGCACCAGGAGCTGCAGACCGACGTGGGACGATAGTGACTTGGCCTTAGTGCAGGCCTTGCCTCCCTGCTTGCCACAGCCAGACTTCTAACGTTTTCCAACCGTCACAACCAACCATCACCAACCGTTTGGAATGCAGCTGTCAGAGCCTCACCCGAGTCTGACAGCCTATAAGAATGGACTTTGCCTGGCTGCAGTTTACGGGACAAAGATCGATTGGTCCTTCACTCCCCTTTAGTCCCGCCCCTACCCTATATAAGTTATTTTGTAATGGTTAATAAACGAGATCCTGCTTGGACAGACTCCCGACTCGGCGTGTTTTTTTTCTCCAGAATGGAGAGGGGCTGGGTTGTGACACTCACTATCCCGCTCAGCCCCTGGAGGAGGCCGGCTGGACCAGCTACGCCACTGCCCTACCTGCCAGCAATCCTGGCAGTTGCTAAGAGGCAGTCAGGTACAGCAGTAATTAAAAGTCCTAATCAGAGGCCAGCATGATGGCACTTGCTGTCAAGCCTGATGGCCTGAGTTTGATCCTGTGACTCACATAGTGGAAGAAGAGAACCAAGTCTTCCAAGTGTCCTCTGGCCTCTATGTACATGCAGCAACATGCAAGGGTATGCATGGGCATACACACAAATAAATAAATAAATAAATGTAATATTTTTTTAAACTCTCTGTTGGTTGACTCTAAGCTGCTAACAGATTATCTCTGCAACCTAAAAGGTTTAACTTACCTGGTGAGATTTTTCAAAGAGGTAATGGAGGAGGTGACAGACTCTCTTGCTGCCCTCAAAGCAGGAGTGAACTTGTAACTTTAGCAAGTTGAGCTTGCAGGGGACTAGACCTCAACCTCAACGCCACAAACCTTACAGTCTCAGACCCCTTCTGAACATGTCCTTGACAGCTAGACCACAGAAACTTTCCTGATCTGTTGGCATGTGAATACGAATACGTAGCCTCCTGCTCCTGCTGCTCTGGAGCTGCCAGCTACTACTATGATGCTCTTACCATGACAGACTGTATCTCCTTAGACCATGGACCAAACATACCCCTCCTTAAGCTGCTTGCCTCGGGCATCTGGTTACATGGATGAGAAAAGTACTACAAGACAGTGAACCCACTGTCCTCCCTTGTATAGCGTGATTGCCACGGGGGAATGGGAGGCCTCACGCTTGCAGGCAGGTCCCTAGCCCTAGGAGCAGGAAGTAGCATAGGCAGGAGAATATTGAGCCCATGTGACTATGACGGCAACTGCAGTGGCTTCAACAAAGCCTCATTCCTGTTGAGATGACTCTGCAACTCCAGAGATTTCCCAGCAAGTCCAGCAGGAACCTGGGGTGAAACAACCCCAGCTGGGCTTCCCCTGTTAGTGGCCTGCAGATTGCTGGCCTCTTAGCAGCTCCTACAAGCCAAGATCCTCAGTGCCAGCCTCCTCAGGAGATCTGTTTGTCAGGGGGCTCCACTCAACAGAATGAAGACCGGCCTCTCTTCCCACTTGGCTATGTCCTTGCTCAGTCTTCACAGAGGAACAAGGTGCCAGTGAGATACAGACATTCCACATGATGACCATCACCAAGCAGTCAGTGTAGTACAGCTTCTTGCTATGCTGATGCAAAACCAGAGTCCATCCTGGTGATCCTTACATCTACTTTTCCAAAGAGAAAGTTCAGCATCCTACTCAGAATCTCGAGTCACTGAGTTGTACCGTTGTGTGTGTGTCCATTGCATGTAGTTTCCTCCTGCTGCAATTGGCTAGGACTGGAAAAGAATCACAATCAAAACACTATAGTCAGGGAGGGCCATTTGGATGATAGCACACAAGGGTGAGCCCACCACTTGTTTCGCCCCTGTGATTGGTGCAATGGGACTATATTTCCAGAAAATTGAGTTAGTAGTCAAGAAGTAGAAGAGATTTGTCTTGGATCTTGGTGGGCACAGAACATGGCATGGTCACAAAGCTCTAGCCAATGGGTGACGGGGCCGGGACTCAGATTCTCAGGATATTGTAGTACATATTCTCCTGTGAGTCAGAAACTGAGAAAAGTCCCCTTGGAACTGGTGAATGGCAGAGTGGGGGGGAATGGATTTAAAGCTTCTACCCCCAAATATGTCACTAGTGTGCCAGCCTTCAATACAGGCTGCAGGATTTACTGAGCTCAGTCTGACATTGAGAAGGTCTTCTGTAGCAATGGCAAGCTCTGGAGTTCTACATCCTCTAGTACACTTCAGTGTGGGCGCGCTGGGCTCTCCAGCCAGGACATGGCTGATTTCAGAAGACCTGGCAAAGTTGGATCATGTATTTATACTTTTGTAAATGCAAGACTAAAGAAAATATATAAAAGCAGTTCTGACTCAAGTCAAAGAACTTCAGTGTGGGTAAGAACCCCACCTGTAGGTGTGGTGAGCCACTTGGCCTCCCTGGGAATGACCCACTACTGACCCCGTATACTGGGAATCTCAGCTTCTTTCTCCAACAGCTGTTCAGGGCTGGTCATAGGAGGAATGTGAGTGTGCGCAGGGAACAGGGGCAGATGTCTGTGGCTCACATTTTAGCCAGTTAAGAAATTTTAACTCTTATGAATGAAGGATAAATGAAGGCTCCCTGGGCTGGTACATGGGGAGTGTCTTAATATCCCCCCTTCCCGACCCCTTGCTTCAATAAGGTCAGATAAAGTGGAAACAATCTTAAAAGCAGAATGAAATAGCCAAGAGCCTGCTAAAGTGAACGGCCAAAACCTTTAGTGGGTAAAGATCACCTCAGAGATCTCTGGACAAGACCAGAAAACACCCATATAAAGTGGATCTCATGATTGAGCCTCACCAACCGCAGTGGGCTGGGTTGCTTTGCTGTGTAATGTCACAGAACTTCTGTGAAAACCTGAAACCACCTGTGCCAATGAGTGCATTGTGAGGAAGCATGGACCACCCCATAGGAGCATAGGTCCCCAGAAAGGACAATGCCAAGGGGTGGAGCTTCCAGAGAAATAGTCCATTTTGCCCTGAGAACTCAAGGGACTTTCAGGACCTCTATTCTTAAAAACAGATAAGCCTCTTTCCCTTTCAAATTCTCCATTCTTGAGTCCAGGAGAGGAAGAGTCACTAAGGCATTTGGCTACCTGTTCTCCAGCACTCCTTTGTCTCTGGACAGATCAGAGAGGGAATACAGTACAAGAATATTGAAGAGGAGAGAGAATATGCAAAGGATGGAGATGGAGAGGATCTGTTCTCATCTTGGTATTCCCTTCTTGTAAAGCCAACAGACCTCCAAACATTTGCCTAGTCCAGGCTAAGGCAGCCCTGGAGGTGGCCACACCCGGGATTTTCCAGGGATTGTGAGCAATTAAAAGGCACATACTTTTCCACTTTGGGCAGCAGCTCCCCAGGCAATCCCCGGAAGGCCAGGAGGACACCTCCACAAGAATGCAGCACCCTTCCTAGAAGGAAGTGTCAGGCCGCATGTGGCAGCTGTGTCCTGGGCCCACCCTTGTCAGTTCCCAGCATCACTGGCCTTGGGGCCTGTGGGCGGCCTGGGGTGTGGGCACAGACGACTGTGGCCACAGCCGGCAGTTTCCGGAACAGTGGCTCCAGTATTTATGGCTGCTCCTTAGTCACCTTTTCTCCCCTTGGGCTAAACAAAAATCTTCAATCATAAGTTACCTACATTCTTGCCTTCCCCACAAACAGAGACAGGGCAGAATGCTGTGTGCCACTGTACTCTGCACACAGAAGGCTCACATGTCTCCACTTCTCTTTCCTCCCTTTTAGGCAGAGGAGGAAAACCCAGAAGTGCCTCTATGCCCTGCCTGGTAGGCACACATGGCTAAAGCATAGTGAAAGCCACATGAAGGGGGCGGGGGTCCTTTGGAGAAAAGTCTCTCCGTTTCTGCCCGCCCCCAGCCCCCGTCCATTTGCTTTCTTGTTGCTGGGAGAAAATAATCTGGAAAGAAGCAATTTAAGGAATTTAAGCCCTTATTTCAGCTCACAATTTGAGCGTGCGCTCCATCGTGATGGGGGAGGCAGCAGGAACTTGATGCAGCTGGTCACATCAAATTCACAGTCAGGAAACAGAGATGCACGCTGGTGCTCAGCTCACTTTCTCCTTTTTATTCAGTCCAGGACAGGACCTCAGCTCATGGTAGAGTGTCACCTACAATGAGGATGGGTCTTCTCACCTAATGAATCCAGTGTGGAAACTCCCTCATGGACATGTGTAGAGGTTTGTCTCTCAGGCGACTCTAGATCCTGTCAGTTGACAGTCAATATTACACCATCACAGTTCCCTTCTCTGTATCTCACAAGGTAATTACCCCATACAGGCAAAAAGAGCTTAGCCAAGTCACATTCCTCATACGAGAGTGAAGCTGACTCCTCCAGGCTCAAAGATGGTTGTCTCCAGATATGACTTCAATGAATATCTACAAAGAATCAAAGTAACTCAGTCTTTCATTTCAGAAAGGAATCAGGGCAAGTTTCAAAGACAGCCTTGCTCCTGGAATGTTTTCTGTGGAAAGTAGTATGGCCACATCACTGCTTCACCAAGGTCTGGGTGACAGCTCCAAGCACCAGGCCTGATACCCAGCTTTTAGAACTTGAGTGTACCTATTCTGTTCCTAGTCTTTGCTTTTGGAGGAAGACGACAGGAATTCTAGGTGAATCCAAGGACCTTTCTAGGACAGAAATTCTGAAGTTCAGTGAATCAGTATGCAGAGGACTCAGTAGGTCTAGGTATTGTTACTATAAAAAGCAAGTTGGTTTTCATGAAAGAGACAGTATAATGGTGATGACTGTTGTCTGATCTAAGCTGGCCTTGTTTGGAGCCCATGATGAGGTTTAATGCTTTTAACAGGTGTAAGTGACGTGTCCTTGGACCTGGGATCACTCTAGTGACAATTCTGTCATCTTCTGTGAAGGACTGAGAAAAATTTCAGGGAACTCTCCAGAGCAGGGTGACTATATCTAAAGTGCTTAGGACTGTGGGTTTTTAGACATATTTCAGAAGTTAGTTTTCAGTGTTGTGGGAAGCAGGTATTTCCATCAGCTCTCCATGTAGAAGTCCCTACCATATGGCCATGTAGGACTCCTCAGGGCATCAGCTGTGGTTCTGCAGAAGAGGGGTGAAAGGAAGATGTCTCCACAAACATAGTACTGAGAAGCAGAAGGGAGGCTTTGTATCTAGGGTATGAGTTACTAGCCAGCCTCAATTAAAATGACTCGCATCTGAGAGCAGATTCTAGTTGCATGGTGTCAATAGCACATCTGGTATGATGGGAGACTAGGCACTGATTCAGTATCTGGATGTGTTTCCCTGAGTGAAAGTTCGGGGACTCAGAGAGTGACAGCAGCAATAGGTCTGAGCTATACACAGTGCCCTTCTCTGGGCAGCCATGGCTGTCAGACGCAGTAGCCCCAGCACCTTCCTCACTGCCTCTCACAAAGCAGACAGATCTACTGGAGGAAGACAAGCAGAGTGGCTCCCAGAAGAACACTTGGTGTTTGAATTCCAACTATTTCCATGCCCTGGATCTGCCCACACAGACCCTCCAGGCAGGACATACAATGAACTGTCTGCAGCTTCCACCAGAACCTTTGGGAACAGGACCTGTAGCCCTTTGCTCTGCAAGAGTCTGGATAAGGGGTCCACGCCACCATTCTCTCTTCTCAGGACAGAACAAATGGGCTCACAACACCAGGGACTCTTCAGCCTTATCTCTGCCTGCCTGGCCAAGGCACACATAGTGCAAAGAACTTGCCTTGGAGGCTACAAAAGATGCCTGTCAGGATAAAGGGGCTCTGTTTCATATAATCTTTCAAGCCACTACCTGATAAGTCCATTCAACAAACATATTCTTCATGCATGCCTGATATAGATCGAGTATTTTTTAGGTACTAAGTTTTCAAAAATCTATAAAAGACACAAAACTTCCTGTCTACATAGAGATTATATTCTGATGCAAAAGGACCTACAAGGTATAAATAAACTAGCAAACTAGGTACATCCATGTACTTGTGGCCATCAAATGGGTGAGTTATGCACAAAGGAAAAAAGATCCACTAAGGAGAGGCCATAATACTGAGAATTCCGAGAGTCATGAAAGACAATGGTCCTGAAATGCAATCCCTGCCTAGCCTGCCTCAGGAGCACCAAACAGGCTGATGTGGCTGTGGAAGAGGATGAACACAGAAGAAGGGAGGTAAGGCAGAGCTCACAGAGCTGGGTAGGTTTCTGGAACTCGTCATGATCCACTCTGTGGAAGGCGGGAGTCCTAAGATGATGGTTAAGAGGTGAATGTGATGTGAGGGGCCTTAGGGGAGACTTCTGCGGAGAGAAAGTGCATAGAGATGAATGAAAAGACTCCAGTTCTGCTTGAGCTACTAGAAGAGGGAGCTGCTTCCTAGATGAGACGGTGAGGTTGGCAGAGGCAGAGAACCAGGTCTTATCAGGAGCTTAGCTGATGCACAGTGAACTTTTTGTGGCCAGTGGACCTTCAAGAGGATGTGATTAGCATGTAAGTGGATATGTGAGCATGTGCAGGCACAGGCCTGTGGGAGCCCAGGAATGTGGCGTCAGCAAAAGAGGGTATAGATCTTGCAGCCAAAGGGGAATCCAAACTAGAGAAGTCAGTTAGAAAGTCATTTCTATGTAAATAATATTTAAAATCATGAGAATAGATGGAGTTACTGAGAAAATGAGTAGAGAAGGAGTATCCAGAGATTAAATTCTTCAAGTAGTCCAAACCTTGAAAGCCAGAGGAATGGGGAAATCCACTGAGGAAAGCCAAGAAGGAATTGCATAAGCGGGAGGAGGAGACCCGGTGGACTGGGAGTCTGGGAGACAGCCAATAGGCTGTGGGTCTCAAGGGGTGAGGACGGGAACTGATAGCATCATCTCGTCCTTTCTTTTCCTTGGATGTGTGTCTGTCTGCTCTTACTAGGAGACTTACTTGTGTCCCATTGAGGTTACTAAACAGATATTTTTCAGTTATGCTCATATTCTCTTCCCAGTTATTTAAGATCACATCTCCTTTTCCTGGGTGTTTATTTTCACCAGAACATGGAAATTCTTCTAGTTTACTGACTCTGAAAGACTACCTGGCCTTTAAATCCCAACTACTGTCTCGTTGGTTGATGAGCCAATCCCTTTCTCAGAACTACAGCTGCAGATTGAGTTAATAACATCCGTTCAATTTTGAAAGCCTAGTGAGATTTCCCCTGGTGAACTTCAAGTCTACTGAGGCAAACTTTTCCCAGCTCTCATTGCCTTGCTCCACAGTCTGCATGGTAAATTAAATCTAATCTCTGTAGACAATTCCACTTTGTTAGTTGCTGTTAGATGTGGAGGAGAGATGTGAGGCCCTGAGCAAAGGCCAGCCCTGGAAGTGCAGCACGCAGTGAGCAATCTTTGGTGTAACTCACCATCAGTGAACGAATGATGTCTGTGGACCTTGCTGTGACCCAGGGGACAACATGAAAAAGTTCCAGCCACAGGGTGTATGTCTTCCAAATTCTTCCTGCTCCTACCTGGAGGCTTATACCATGTGGAAATGAAAACAAGAATGAATCTGGGGACAGAACAGCCTGCATTCAGACAGTGAGAAGGAGGTCACTTTCTGCTCCTGTAGAAATAGTCATCTCTGTGTCCACCCAGCATCTCAGCCTGTGGGGGCTGCTTTGGAAGACCTGAGCTCTTTGTATCCTTTCATCGTCTCCCTTATACCTCCATGCAGAAACTTCAGCTCCAAGGACACATATGGACAGAAGGCAGGAGATGTACGTGTCAAAGACTTAACCTTCATTTAAATATGGCAGACTTCCTGGGGAAGGTTGCCGAGGTCACCAAATAAACACAGCCCAAGGATGCATCCTCTAACCACTTTCACTGGCCTATTGGACTCAGGGAATTTCATCATAGTTTGGAACATATCAATGTTACTTTTCAATTACTTGTGAGTTTTCGTCACATTTTGAATTATAGTTGGGATGCTTTTCTCATCACATCCAATTTACCATAAAGTTTTGGTTTTCCAGTCACCAAAACACATTAAGTTCTCTCTGACTACTCTGTCCATCACAGCCCCTATGCCGCCTGCCTTCCATAATCCAAGCTGATGTCAGACCCTTGCAGCTACTCTCTACCCAATGATTTACCCAGTCAAGAAGACTCGTTATCCAGCATACCTTACCTAAAACTTGAAATCTTCCGTTTTCCTACCCTCCCTAGTTAAACCCAACCTCTTAGTCAGGCATATAGAATCCATCCCACCAAGGCCCTGCTGTAGGCCCAGCGCTTGTCAGCACCACCCTTCTTTTCCAGCTTGCCCATGCCAGAATCACTAGTTTCCTTCTGCTCTCTGAAATCACCTAGCACCTTCTCTTTTCAAGATATTTTGCATAGTATTTTTCTGTGTCTGAAAAGAGCAGTCTGTAGTTGGCATGTGCCTGATTATTGTCCTTGCCTTGACTCAACTGTTTCCTCCTTGAAGGTCTTCTTGCCCCGCTATGCCGATGGTTCCGCCTAGTCAGCAGCACCATATGCCTTACTTGTGTTATCTGCAGAGCTCATTACTGGGGGTTGTTTTGGTGTGTTCATGTGGATTCTCTGTCTTAGGCCATGAAAAATTTCTTAGCTAGTAATTGTTTTTCAGTACTTTATTCCCAGAATTTATACCTTGTCAGCAATGAAATAATTTTCAACCAAATATTTTCTGAACAAGTAAATAGATGAATGATGAATGATGGATTGGTGGATAGATGAATACGTGGATAAATTTATAGAGTTAGATGAATGATTGGATGGATGGATGGACAAATGAGTAGGTGAATGTATAGATTTATGGTGGATGGATAGCTGAATGATGAGATGGATGGACAGATGGGTGAATAACAATTAGATGAATGAGGAATGAATGAATGACTAATGATGGATGGATGGATGGAGGGAGGGAGGGAAGAATGGATGGATGGATGAATGGGTAGATGATGAATGAATGGATGAATGGATGGATGGAGAGGGAGGGAGGGAGAAAGGGAAAAATGAATGAATGAATAGATGGATTTGGGAAAGTCTATCATCTTATGGACATTCAGTCAGGTGCCTTTTCAAAGCAAGTCATAGCTAAATTTTCTTATGCAAAGTTATAGCTTTCAACTGTGATGGTCTGGATACTGCAAGTTTGTGTTTTACTTCTCTCTTCCTGGAGTGTGATTATTTGAATGAGAAGTGTCTCCTATAGGCTCAAGTACTGGAGCACTTGGTCAGTTGGCGAGGCCTTCTGTAGAGGGTCATGGTACTACTAGGGGGTGTGGCCTTGGAGGAAGCACATCCCTGGGGGAAGATATTGAGAGTTCATACATTTGCCCCACCCCTCTGTCCTTCTTCTGGGTGCTTAAAGATGTGGCAGTTCAGCTTTGTGCTCTGGCCATCTCTGGCACCATGCCTCCCTACCATGATGGACTCATTGCTCTAGAACCAGAAGCCCACTAAAATCCTCCTTCTATCGGTTGCCTGCTTTATCACAACAACAGAAAAGTAACTAATACATGAAGAATACCCTCTATCCAAACCCAAGTATTAGTTACATTTTAAACAAAACTCTTTTCCTCCATAATCACCTGGCATTTTGACATCACCATCTGAAAACTGAGGGGTTTGACACTGGTTGAGGAAGATAATCAAGTATTAAAGCTAGGGTGACATTAGTCAATTAGTCCATCTTTATTACGTATCTAATGTGATCTACATTCTATGGAAAAAGGCCAAGATCATTAGTTGAATGCCCAAACTCATCCATCTTAACCTGGTGGAACTTAGAAGGTAGGAGAAGAAGAATATAAACTTCCAAAGAAAAAGTGAACATCAGATCAAATATTAACATGACAGCTGTTGTCAGAAACAAGTGATCTAGTGTGGCCTGAGTGAGGTGCAAAAAGAGTCAGTATTGCTGGACTTAAAAGATGAGAAGTTAGTGAAAGAAGGGAAAATGTCACCGACAGCAGTTCACACACAGACAATGTGTCCACTCCCTATCAACCTACTACCTGTGTCACAGGCCATTAATAAAAGAATACTCCGTTGTCTTTCAATTAATGTCATTCAACATAGCTTTTCCATGGCCCAAGACAAGAAGATACAGAAGACATACCATGGCTGCCATCAAGCCTGTCTTGGCAAACCACCACTTAAACATGGGCACACCAGGATCTTCCTTTCCCATTTTAGTTTCCAGTATAAAATGAGGATCATGTGCATTGACCTCAGATTCACAGGATTGTGGTGGTCACACCAGAGAAGCCTCTAGCACCAGAGGAAGTCCCCATGGCAAACAGAGTGGCTGAGCATTCACTGTGTGTGTGTGTCCAGAGGCCGATGGACTCCACTAAGACACAGAGTGTGACTGGTGCTGTGCGACTTATCTGCTTAGAGAAAAGGCTTGTAGGGTATGACACCTCCCAGACAGGTCTGGACAGAGCTCCATACACCCCCAGATCTAATGTTCACTCCCTTTTCCTTCCATGCCTGGATCAAGTCACTTTCCTAACTGAGCCTCCTACATGGGCTAAGCAATTATAGCTCTGAATCCCCTCAGTATAAGCCATCCAGTGTTTACTCAGGTGTCTGCTCTCATTACCTGACAGGTTCTTACCCAGCTAACCAGTCACCTGCTAAACTCCAGGCTCTATCAAATAAAGCCAAGTGCCACACATGTTAATTTATATTGCAAGTTAGCACATACAGAGGGTTAGCTGCCCCCTTGGTCTGTCTGCTTTCAGAGACTTTCTGCCTGTGGATCTCTGTATAGTCAGTCCAGTCTGGCCATTGGCCACACCCTGTCAGTAAGCTTTCTGGGAATGGCAGTGGCATGTGACTTATTTCGCTGGTGTGTCTGGTATGTATCCTCAGATGCCTGGAATTTACAGAGTGCTGTTATTATGGTACAACTGGGCCACTCCTCTCCAAGGAAACCCTACTGGAAACAGATACACCCAAAGGCAGCTGTGTGCATACAGCATAGGAACTCAAGAAGAGGAACACACAGAGCTAATCCACACATAGCTAAAAGCAACAGAGATGTTTTCAGATGCCCTCAGTGGGATGTTATCCTGATTCTGACCAGACAAATAAGCAAAAGCCCTGTTGGAGCTAAGCTGTCATCCTAGTTACTCAGGAAACTAAGCCAGGAGAACCACAAGTTCAAAGCCAGCCTGGGCAATATAGTAAAATCCTGTTTCAAAATAAAGGAAGGACTGAGGACATAGCACAGAAGTTGAGGCCCTAAGAACAATGCTGATCACCAATAAATAAATAAATAACAAATAAGTAAATACCACCAAAGTCCTATTTTGTGTTTATAATACTTCTTGAGATTTCATCTGAGAAACATTTTATGACTACAAGTGACAAATAAAATGTAAGTGAAAGGTCCTGGTTCCGCAGTGAAACATAGAGAAGATGATATAATTCTTATTCCCAAAAGACTGAAGATTGACTTTGAGCAAAACACCCCTTAAACAGACCACAGCCCTGGAGTATTTGCTGATGGCCAATGACCTGGGCCCTTTCCCTTTCCCAGTGGAGGACTTATGCATGACAGATAGGTACAGGATAGGTACATGTAGATGCTCATGAAATCCAGCAGAGTGCTCACATGTGACCTTCACAGAACAAATAGGAAAACATCACCCTAGGGTCTCAGGATGCAGGGAAGGCTGGAGGTACTCTCACGGAGGGCAGCAAGAAGCAAAACACAGTAACAGCCAAAGAAATAATGAAAAAGACCCAATGTAAAACAAAACAAAACAAAAAAAAAACAAACAAAAAAAACCCCAGTAACTCTATTAACTTAGTTGTTAAATATTTTATTTACTATTTTTATTTTATTTTATGTGTATGAGTATATAGTCTGCATGTTTGAAAGTCATGCAGTGTCCACAAAGTTCAGAAGAATATGTCAGATACCCTAGATCTGGAGTTTTGGATGGGTGTTAGCCACCATGCAGAATCCAGATTTTCTGCAAGGCAGCCAGTGCTCTTAACCACTGAGCCATCTCTCAAGTCCATTTTTTAAATTATTTCTAAATATTTTTTAAATTGCATACATTTTGATCATGTTTAGATACCTTTCCATATCTCTTTCACTCTTTATTAACCCCTCACCTAATTTCTGGAAATATATATATATACATATATATATATATATATATACCCACACTCATATACACACACACACACACACACACACACACGCCTACAGAATCAGGTCAGTGCCCCCAAATGTCCTTTGATATGAGGCCATCCACTGCAGCCTGATCAACCAACTGAGAAACTCACCTTTAAAGGACTGAATTTCCCTTCCCAGAAGCCATAGGTTGCCAATGGCTCCTCAGGTAGGGTTGGGTTTCTTACAAACTTCCCTACATCTGTGCTGAAATTTTTGTCTGATTTGAGCTAATGAGGGACTTGTGCATGCTGTCACCGTTGCTGTGAGTCTAGATGAGTAACTGGCCAGCTACCTAGGCAACTCTATGGTCATCCACTACCTCTGGCTCTTACAGTCTTTCTGCTCCCTCTTCCACAATGATCTCTGAAGCATGGGAAGCAGGAGTCTAGTAAAGGTGCCCTATTCAGGGATAAGCGTTTGGTAATCTCTTGTTCTCTACACATTGGCCAGTTGTGGTTCTCTGTGTTAATTATCATGAGCTGTGTAAGGAATCGTGTCTGCTGGAAGCTGAGAGATAGATGTGTTAATCTATGGGTATAACAATAAGTCATTAGAAATCCACTTCATACCATTCATGGTACTATAGTAGCTGAGGGCCTTTTTCCCAGGACAGTTGTTACTATAGCCTCCGGGATTCACAGCTGGGTCAGGTTCATGTTAACTTTTCTCTTCAGGTAGCTTGCATATTATCTTCCAGCACTAGGAAAGCTAGACAGTGAAGATGAGTCTCTGAAGTCAGCACTAGATTGATTTCCCATGCGGTCTACAGCTCATTCATGTGGCGTCTTCGGGATATGGTCTTACCATCCAATCCTGGAAGGTAACAAAGTGTAGGGAAAATACTCAATATTATCCAGGGGACTCTTGGTCAACAGCTTCGAGAGAGGGAGTCCATTCTTGCTTCTGAAAGTTGTTTGTTTATTTGTTTTTCTTGAGCCTCTGATATCTAGAAAGAGAAATGCTCTCCATTATAGAGTAAATCACTTAAATTTCATTCTATACTTT
Organism: Eospalax fontanierii; assembly: GCA_035773235.1. Classification (NCBI taxonomy): domain Eukaryota; kingdom Metazoa; phylum Chordata; class Mammalia; order Rodentia; family Spalacidae; genus Eospalax; species Eospalax fontanierii. The sequence continues at coordinate 55,167,477 of CM069529.1, forward strand.
GTATGTGTATACCGTAAGCAGCTTCTCTAGTGGTAGGTCTCCATATGGCATTTTCTATAGGTCTTTAGTGGTAGTTCTCTCTTCTCATACTCCTTTATCTGCCTGCCTTTCCATTCCCCAACATATTTAAATTTGTCTTTCTGGGTCTGGGTAACCTCATTCCGTCTGAATATTTCTAGTTCCAGCCATCAACTGGCATATGGGTAATGAATGTGTGGTATACATATGCACATGTGTTAGTTGATGGACATCTGAGTTGTTTCCACTTCCAGGCTACTGTGAAAAGAGAAGCAGAGAACAAGGATGGACACACATCTCTGCAGTAGGGTGCAGTCTAGGAGCGATATGGTTGGATCAAATGGTAGATTGGTTTCTAGCTTATTACAGAGTCTCCACATTGATTTCCACGGTGTCTGCACCAGTTTGCACTCCTACAAGCAGTAGATAAAGTTCTCCTTTCTCCACATCCTAGCCAGCATTTGTCATTGTTAGATTTTTGGATCTTAACCATTCTGAGTAGAGTAAGACAAAAATCTCAAAGTGGTTTAATTTGCATTTCCGTGATGACTAAATATGTTATGAAGGCTGCCTAAGAAGAAAATTTATAGCATAAAGTACCTATACCAGAAAATTAGAAACATCTCACATAAATAAATTAACGATTCACCTGAAGGCTTTGGATAACCAGGAACAAACAATACTTAAAAATAGTAGAAGTGGGACTGGAGAGATGGCTCAGGAGTTAAGAGCACTGGCTGCTCTTGCAGTGGATGTGGTTTAATATGCAGCACCCACATGCTGGCTAACAACCATCTGTAGCTCCAGTTCCAGGGGATTTAGTGCTTTCTTCTGACCTCCAAGGGCACTATACAACATGAGTGCATTCAAATACATGCAAACAAAATAACAAAAATAAAAATAAAGCATACTCACAAAATAATAAAAATAAATAAATAAAATACTTTTAAAAACAGTAAATGGGAAGAAATTAATAAAAATCAAAGCCAAAATCAATGAAATAAAAATGAAGAAACAATACAAAACATCAATAATATAAAAAGTCGATTCTTTTAAAAGACAAATAAGATTGGCAAATCTTTAACCACGTTAATCAAAAGAGAGAACCCAAATTAACAACCTCGAAGATGATAAGGGAAACGTTATGACAGACCTGGAGCAAATTCAGAAAGTCAGAAGGGCGTATGTTGAAAGTCCAAATTCCACTGGGCTAGAAAATCTAAAAGAAATGGATAGATTTCTTAACATATATGAACTACGAAAGTCAAATCAAAGCCTCATAAATAATCTAAACAGACCCATAACAATCCATGAGATAGGCACAACAATTAAAAATCTCTAAACTAAAATGACCCAGGATCTAATGGCTACAATGCAGAATTCTACCAAACCTTCAAAGAAGAACTAATACCAATACTCATCAAATTATTCTGTAAAATAGAAAAGGAACACTCTAAAATTCATTCTACGAAGCCAGTAATAAGCTAATACAAAAACCAAAGACCCAATGAAAAGACCAATCTCTCTAACCAACATAGATGCAAAAATCCAGAAGAAAATGAAAACCAAATGCAAGACCACATCAAAATATTTATCCATTGAGACTGAAGAGACTCAGTAATTAAGATCACTGATTGCTCTTGAGGATCCAGATTCGAAGCCCAGCACCCACATGCTGGCTAACAACCATCTGTAACTCCAGTTCCAGGGTATCTGATGCCCTCTTCTGACCTCCACAGGCATTGCATAATATGGGTACACTTACATATATGCAGGTAATACACTGGTACACATAAAATAAAAATAACCAGTAAAATATGTTAAAAAAAATAATACCCATCATGGTCAAGTTGCCTTCAGAGATGCAGAAATGGTCCAACATATGTAAATCAATAAACATAATACACCATATAGACTCAAGGACAGAAACCACACGATCTTCTCTCTAATATATAATCTATATTTGCATTTAACTCACATGTCAAAACCGCAACATCTCTTATTTCCTCCTCAGTGACACTTTATCACAGACAGACACATAGAAATTCAGGACATGTACAGAGACACAAACATTATTATTTTCTGTTTCATTTCTTACCAATTTATGTCTGACCCACTAAATTCAAAGAAAAAAAATAGAGTGTTCGGAACATCAGAATCAATTGCTGATTGGGGCTGTAATTTAGCTGGTAGAGTGCTTCTCTTACATGCATGAAGCCCTGGGATCACTCCCAAGGACCACATAAAACCAGGTATATCACTATTGTACAGGACTGTCCTCTAAGCCAAACTCTTACTATCATCATGAACTCAGTTGTGCATGCTTGCAAAAGACCATCCTAGCTGGGCCTGGTGAATGTTGAAGTTTCCTTGGAAGGGTGAGAAGCTCATGTGACCCTCACCAGAGTATCCACTCACACACCCTTTGTCTGTAATTCTGCTCTAACTATTCTTGGCCTTGGGGAAGGACAAGGGAAAAGGGCACCATCTGCACAGTCATGGGCATGGTATCATCCTTGTTGGATGCACGCCTTCCCTTGAGGTTGCCTTAAGGTCACCCATGCTCCTGCTTATAACTCCTCACTACCCATTTCTTTCAGAAATAAAAAATTTCTCTCTGTTTCTGTCTCTGTCTCTCTCTCTCTCTTTCTCTCTCTCTCCCTCCCTCCTTCCCTCCTTCCCTCCCTCTCTCGTACACGTGGCTGTATGTATGTTCCCATTCATATGTATGTGGAAGCCAGAGGAGAATGTTGAATGTCTTCCTCAATAGCTCTCAGGCTTTTTTCCTTTAAGACAGGATCTCTCACTGACCTCAGAAGCTTGCATATTGGCTAGGCTAGCTGGTCAGTGAGCTCCCAGAATCTTCCTGTCTCTATCCCCCAACACTGATCTGTGCAGTCACATTCATCTTTCACACTAGTGCTGGAGACTGGAACTTAGATCCTCATGCTTGCACAGCAAGTACTTTCATCCCTTCAGCCAGTATAACCTTGGAAAGTTCTGAGAAAGAAATGCTCCCAGGAACTCAGAGAAACCTGCCAATTGTTTTCTGAGAACTTTCCATGTGCAGTATTTTCCTGAATGCAAATCTTTCTTCAGAGGAAAGAAAAATCCAAGCACATGAAGAAGTGACTTAAGAATTCATCACCACTTTGAGAAGAAGAGTTCCTTCCATGTTGTCTCAGGAGACACCATGCAGTAGGTTGGACCAGACAGCTGTTCAGAGGTCCCCTAGCCTCAACTATATTTGATGAGTCTTTTGCTCATCAAATGGATGAGCTCATCAGAATGGATGCTTGTGAAAGCCAGCAAGCTTGCTGCACAAACCCCTCTGTAATGGCTTCTTCCATCCTACTGTCCATTTATGTAAAGGATGTGCTTGCTGTCTCCAAATGGCAGATTTACAGAGCATCTCTACACAGTAATTGGTCCTTGTAGCACTGTTCACACACCTAGTCTCAGAGTTTTCCAGCAGGGATATTCTTTCCAATGAAAAGAAGCTGAAATATGTTGGAATACACATGGGGGGGTAGGCAAACGGAGGGAATGAGGCAAGTTTCCTGCTTGGGTATAAGATAACAAGGTTGCCTTCTTCAGCTGTACTCCTGGACGAGTTTTTATTTTCACTTTATTAACCACTAAAACACTTGACAAAATACCCAATTACTAAGCAGTGTTTTCAACAAGATCTGGGACAAAAAATCATCTATCATTCAAGGGTTCCTTGTTTGGCGTGTCTTTACCAGTCCTACGACCTGGTACCAGGTGTCGAGAACAGAAATAGAAAGCTCTAATCCTGCTGCCTTTCACTGTCCTTCTTAAAAGCCTTTCCTGTCATAAAAGCTGTCACCTGGGGGTCGCACATCATAATCCCCAAGGACCTTTCAGGAATACAGATGGTCTCTGCTATTCTGAAAGCTGATTTAGCTGACCATCCCTGCACACAGCACAGCCTGGATGCTGGGCCATTTTGACCTCAGTCTCCTGAAAGAAAGCCCTTCTAGCAGTCCTTAGCCACAGCGTCCTCTGCTTCAGGTATGTAGAATTTCTCAAAGACCTCTAAATGTTCAGAGAGGTTAATACTTTGTGATTTCATGCGCACTGTTCCTTCTAAGAATGTTCTTGTTCTGTACTCCTGGGAAGTACTGCACATAGCTCAAAACCTGCTGCCATCTCTGTAAAGCACATTTAGTATGCTGTGTCTAGGAGGTGGCTGACCTTGGATCTGTGAGTCAACATTGGCCTCTCCCCAAGTTCTACATCTTAGAGGAAGGGATTAGAACTCTTCTGTTACCCCTGCCCTAATACAATATCATATCTGCAGATGCTAGCACAGAAAAGTAGTTCTTGAACAAGAGTCCCATCATGAGAGAGGAGAGTCAATGGGTAAAATGTTCAGGATGCAGAGCCCATGCAGAAGCATGCTGACCTCTAGCCTCCATCGGGGAAAGGTGGTCTCCAAGAGAGGCACCAGCTTTTACTCATAGCCAGGAAGGGCCAGTGATAGGACGGTGTTGTCCAGAGACCATCAGTGATGGCCCCTTTGTCTGGCAGAGCTTGAAGCACAGTGACCTCGGGTGTCTGTTCTGATGACCTGTGCTGGACTGAGTTCTGTCTCTGAAGCTGTCTCTAATGGAATGGTACACATGGGGAAGCAATAGGAGGAGTCTAAGTGAATGTGGAGGTATGTAGACAGATAGCAGGTGAATCCATGCTGTTTGGAGATAGCACCCTGGCAGGATGAGGCAGAGAATGTGGTGGGGAAGGGTTCTTACTCCATCTGCTCAAAGACGACCATGATACCAATCAAAGGCTTACTTTAATTGACCTATGCTACCCATAGCTGGGGCTACCATGGTTAAAACAATTCTCTCTGACTGATTCTTCACAAATGATTTCACTGTAGAAGTTTCCTATTGTCTTTAAAGGAAAGTCTGTGAATTCTAAGAACAATGCAGCCTTGAACACTTGCCTGAGATCTACATTTCTTTGCATGACACTCAGCAGATTCTCCATTAGGTCATATTTTCTGACTCGTGACTGAAGTAAGGGATGGCCTCTAAAGTCGGAAGCCCTGAGGGCAGAGCTTCTCTTGGGATCCTTTCACTATTTCAACCACAACTCTCACTACAAACTGAGGAGTGGTGCCCAAGTACCATGTGCTATCTATCCCACTGGATGTACCTGTCCCCTCTGGGACCTTAGATAGTTAGGACATAAGCATGACCCTTCACAATTGCAACATTATGAAACATAAAGTACTAGAAAATCAATTACCACAGAGGGTAAGTAAATCCTAGCACTGGAGAGTCATTCCTGCCAATAAGTTGGAAGTGGTATCTGAATAAGAGGTGCTTGGAAAGCGACCAAGTGGAAAGGAGCTATGGACTGGACAGAAGTCTCAGCTCAAGCTCTACCAGCTTTCTGAACCTCCTCTTTCCAAAGGCATTCCAGTCACTTGAAGTCTGTTTGCTTTTGTAAATGACTGAAGTAAATTACTATTACTGTAAGTCTGTTTGCTTTATTGAAATCGAGAAGAATGAAAACAAAACCCAAAAACTCATGTCTCTATTCAGAGCTATCACAGACACTAAAATACAATAGTTGATCTGAAACTGTTAGTTGAATAAATGTTTTATTGTCATTTTTAAAGAAAAGATTTTTTTCTTTTAATGTTCGTTATGTTTACATATGTGGGTATGTGCATATGTGTGCAGGTTTCGATAGAGACCAGAGGTATCAGGTCCCCTGGAGCTGGAGTTACAGACTGTTGTGAACCACCTAACTTAGGTGCTGGGAGTCAAACTCAGATCCTTTGAAAGAGTAGTACATACTCTTAACTGGTGAGCCACCCAGGCCCCTAAATAATTCTTTTTTAATGTACATAAATTGCATTCATCTCACCATCACTAGTAATAATAATTTTTGATAAATTATCATAATTTTCTTATATCTGATAGAGAGAATTGCAATTTCCTCTGTTTTTATCTGGAAAACATGGCACCAGCATCCCTCCACTTCAAAGCTCTGTCCAAACACTTGCTAGTTTTGAAGAAGAGTTGTTGCCTGATTATGACATCTGAGGGCCTGGCACAGCTCCAATTCGTCTTCCATGGGTTTTCTAGTTTTCTCCCAGATCAACTTTGCTTTTATAGAACATATCTCACTTAACCAACTTCTACATTTATTTGAATTGTACTGGAGAGAAATGGTGCCACACAGTGCTGATGGTTTGAGGTTATCAGAGCTCAGCCGCCTGAATACCTCATGACGTTGCCCATCTCCTACAGGAAGTTCCAGGGAGACTTAGAAAGCCCTGGCTGCAGCTGACAATTTGTGCATTTTTACTTATCACATGGAGACACATGCGGGTGATCCTGCCTGACTTCTGCTTCAAGGCATAGCCCTAGTTTTATGTCTAGTGCCTTTATACTGTGCCACACACAGCACTAGACTCTGGAAACCAACAGGTCAGAGGCAGGATGCCTGTGCTCCAACAGAACTGGGAAAAGGAAACAAGCCATAACTGCTTCAATCAGACCATAGCTGTCTTAAGTTAGAGAATCTAATTTATTTGACTTCATACCACCTACCCTACCAAGGGGCCATGTGCGTAAATGAGATAAACAACACTTAATCATCAAATAAAATTGATATTTGGTGAATGTGTAAGAATTTCCATAATTAGTAAAGGATAATACAATATGATTGTTTCACTTCAACAATATAGAATTGTAGGAGATGTGGAAAGCGTTCTCCATTTATTGAAGACAGTACTGAAGACCATGAAAAAAATTTTCCCAAATCACTACAGCCAAATGACTTGGGTAAAAGCTTTCATAGATCACATGGCAGAGTCCACGGTGTTCAGAGTATTCCTGGTGGATATCAATACCAATTTGATTACAAAGAAAACTAACCTCGTTTCCATTTTGCTTTAGAGCTTCCATTTCTAAATAATAAAGTGATGTGTCTCTGGAGATCCTATAGATCCAGGGTATATTAAAGAATTAACAAAGATGTGATGATTGGACTAGTTTTCTCACTGTTTCCTTGTAGTTCAGTGCTTACACAAGTCAACTCTTCTCCGTTTCCATCACCATGTTCTGTTGACTGTCTCAGGCCCCAAGCATCCTGGCTCACCCTTCAGGATGACCTCCGGTCCCATCACTCCCCATGATAGCATAGCCCTACCTGGAGCTGCCCTCCTGCAAGTCAGTCCTATGTAACGTGGTCTGTGTTGAGAGACAGCCAGGATTCAGGTGATGGAACTGCTCCCAACACAGAAACAAGTGAGGACTGAAAGCTTGCCTCCATAGGTGTCCCACTCAAAGAAGGCAGGGATCTTATAATCTCTCAGGATGCACTTCTCTGTGATTACAAGGACACATCCGCTAGCGATCCAGCATCCACCTCATACTCACTGGAGAGGTTTGCCCAGTTGGCCATTTGCTGGTCACCAGCAGGGTCTGGCTTCATCCTGGCCATGGACCACAGCCATTACCCTCTGTCCAGAGAAGTAAATCAGCCTTCTGTTGCCCACGTCTGCACAATGAGTAGAGATTTCCTGACCTTTAATGTGATACAACCATTTCTTGGCCAGACTGTATCACTGGTTATGTTTGCTTAGATGACTATGTTCATGTGACAGATGTAGAAAGATCTCAGCAATAAGCAGCCCACAGTACCTTCATTCCTGTCCCCCAATCTCCTTCAGCCTAGCTCACCCCATTCTCATATCTGTTCCTCTCTCTTCCCTTCAGGCTCCCTCCTCTCCTCCCTCCCTCCCTTCCTTCCTCCCTCCCTCCCTCCCTCCCTCCCTCCTCCTCTTCTGTTTTCTCCTCCCTTCTTTCCCCCACCCTCCTCTCCTTTTCCAAACTCCATCCTCTCCTCTTCTTCCCTCTTTTCCCTCCTCTCCTCCTCCCTCCATCCTCTCTTCCTCCTCTCTTCCTGTCTGTTAGTGCTGTCTCCCCTTCCCCGCGTTGCTCTTAGGTGAGTGGCACCCTCTCTTCCAATAGACAGGCTCATGCTTCAAGATTCTTATGGCTCTTATCTTACTTCCAAGACCAGTCTCAAGTATACATTTTTCTTATGCCCATGTAGACAAGTTCAGCTACCTCCATCTTTCATCCCAGACCTTACATGACCTTGACCAGTCACTTCCTAACCTGTACAGTTATAGAATTCTAGCAGGCAGAGAAGAATTGGAGACCTTTCTCATCCACCTGTAAGAGAACCCTGTTGCCACAGTGGGAAATAACTCCGGGACTTAATTATCCTGTTGCAACAGTGGGAAAGAACTCAGGGACTTAATTTCTGTACACAATGGAATCAACCTGTACTTGAATAAATTCAAGAACACGAACATATGTTTACAAGGGGATGGTCCTGGGCTTTGTCTGACTCCCTTGCCATAGTCTAATTCTCTATAACTTCAGGAGAGAGCAGCACACAGACACTTTGCATTTCACAAGAATTACCCAGCAGTTGAGACTGACTAGTTCACAGAGGAAAATCAATATTTCCCCTTGTAGGAAAAGCATGATTCTCTAAACGAGTCAGGTCCATGTCCTTAGACCTCTGCTACGCCAACATCTCAAAAAGCCATGGTGCAGGCACATAGAGTCCTTCCACTCTATGACCCCAGTATTGCCTGGATCCTTGACACTTCTTACAGACCTTCAGAAGGAGAAGGAGGGGGTACAGCAGGCTCCTGCCTCATAGTCACCTTGATCTGGAAGAGAGGCTCTCTTGTGACTCCTAGGATTCATCCTGAGATCTAATGATTCTCTGTGGCCACACACAGCTGCCATGGGCTCTGGAAAATGCTGACCCTGCTCAGCATCCACCTCTGAAGAACAAGGAGGGCTCAGTCAGGGGTCAGTGAGCACTCGGTGACTCTCCCCCAGCAGGCATGAGCTCCTTCCGCCTGTAAAATGTTCATTCTTCCTCAGTGGCAGCGACTTAGAGGCACACCCATCCCTGTGCCAAGTGGAAAGGCAGCGTCCCTGGGCACCTCTCCTGGGCACCTCCACATCTCCATCAGGCTCTGAGAGGCTCTGGTCCAGCCCCATGTGTTATGCATAATTATGTACAGATATAATCACATATATATGTCATTATCTCTCCCCATGCCCAGTGCACAATGGTGAAATATAATTAGAGTAAGGCTCAGGAATATGCTTTTTGAAGTGGAAATTACTTTTGAAAAGCTGACTGTTCTGTTGTGAGTGGTAAGGTTTCAGGTTTCAGGAATGCTGCCTGGTTTATATCACAATGATTTTCTACACCTAAGTCCTGGCTTGCCATTTACCCAGCATCTTTTTATATATTCTTTTTTTGTCCTCATGTATTGGGTGTGTTGGAGGGAGTCTATACATTGACGCATCTGGACACACACAGCCCCCCAGGCTCCCAGGAGTGATGCTGGCCACTGATCAGTGCTAAGATCACACCCGAATTCGGCAGCTGCACATCCTGGCCACGGAATGTGAAGAAGAAAGGGTGAGATGAAAGAATAATAAAAGGAGAAGAAAATCTGTAATTATGAAACCTTGGAATCCATGGCGACCAGGGAAGCATGCTGCTTAGAGGGTTCTATGAACTGGCAGCATTATCGAAACCACACATTATCTGTTAGGATTTAAAAACTGAAACCCTGACAAAATGTCATTTTTATTCTTCTTTACAAATAGGAAGAGGTTTTTTTAAGGGTCTCTTTGAGTGGCAGAAATAGCAGGAGGGACTTGGGGAAAAATCAGCTGCAAATGGGCTGCAGGTTAATGAAGAGAAAGCCGGCTCCCTGCCAGCTGGTTGCCAGGGCAACCACAAGCTGGACAGCACTGTCTCCTCTTTCTTCCCCATCACAGTCTAGGAAGAGGAGGGCAAGGATTATGGGAAACTCTCGCTTCATATTGCTAGCTCTGTTCACAAATGCAAGGAAGGGAGCTCGGGTAATACAGGAGACACCTCCCCCGGTCACCAGAGTGCGGTCCCCAGGGCATCCGGGTCCTGTCACACTGGAGGGGGCAATTCCAGGTACCAAGACCAAAATACAAAGTACAGATTACAAATTAAATCTTTAAATATATTTTAATTAAGAGAAAGAAAGTGAGATGGAAAGAGAGGAAGGAAGGAAGGAAGGAAGGAAGGAAGGAAGGAAGGAAGGAAGGAAGGAAGGAAGGAAGGAAGGAGTCTGGGGAGATGGATCAGTCAACCAAGTGCTTGCTGAACACGATTATCTGTTCAGAACCCCAGTGCACAGAAAAGGCTGGGTGTGACAGAATGTGTCTATAGTCCCAGTGCTGGGGAGGCAGAGATAGTAGGATTCTCTAGAAATTGCTGGACAGCCAAATGAGTCAAATGGGAGAGCTCCAAGTTCAGTAAGAAACTGTCTCAAAAAATAAATTGTAATAATCTCTATCCATTGCAAAATAAAAACTGTTTTGATGAGGGGTGAGAGGCACACTTTGTAAATATAAGGTTGCATTTTTACAAGAAAGTAAGAAATTACATTGATCTAGGGATATGATAAAAGTGGGTTTTTCTCTAGGATCAATGAATATATATATTTATTCAAATATATATGTATATATACATATATATATTTGGTTATGTTTAAAGTGTCACACATGATTTGCCTCCCACTAAGAATGTCTTTATTCCAATTAGACAGATCATTCTCAAGACAAAAGTGCCACTACTGCACCAATAGTTTTCTGAGCCAGTCGTTGTTACTTATTAGGAGTTACAGCTGGGTTGGACCATTGATTGGTTTTCTCCTTTGGCAGCTTATGTGCATCTTCTCATACAATGAGAGCTAGTCTTCAGGGAGGAGGCTTCCAGGTCAGTTCCAATGTGATTGCCCTGAGTCCAGTGTCTGAAATGTGGCCTGGCTTCAGCAATAAGGAAGGTCTTACCTTCAAGTTCTGGGAAGCAATTAAGGGCTATGGTAATGGCCTGTATTATTGTGGGAGTCTCGTGGACTGCCCTGACTAACTCAAAGGGAGGTTTCTCCTGATCAACATTGATTTTTGTTATATAGCCTTCAGATATGTACATGTACTCACATTTATCCTATGTGTATTTTTTATTTATTATTTTTAAGTGTATGAGTGTATTGCCTGTATGTAGTTAGATGTACTTGTGTTGTGTATTGTGCAAACCCCACTCTGGAACTGGGATTACTGATGGCTGTCAGTCACCATGTGGGTGCTGAGAATCAATCTCAAGTCCTCTACAAGAGCAACAAGTGCTCTTAACCACTGAACCATTGCTTCAGCCCCATATGTGTACTTTTCTGTAAGACTTTGTAGTAATATAATTCCCCTGGCTTTTCATACCATCTAAGCATTATTTATCTTCATCCTCCTAACCATATAGTCCTGTCTACTCTCTCCTCAAGGCATTCTAGAACTGGTCAACACAGAGAATAAGCATCACTGATACTCGAAACCCTAAGTGACACAACCTCAATGCAGTCCCTACATATAGGATGAATATTTCTCTCAACTCTAACCAGAGAAGTGTTCTTATGCAGCAGATGGTGATTAACACAGAAACCAACAAAAAGCTGCTGAGTACTTATCCCGGAATAGGGCACCTATTTCAAACCTCTGCCCCCAAGGCTCAGGGATAATTGCAGAAGAGGAGGTGGAAAGACTGTAAGAGCCAGAGCAAGTGGCTGACCACAAGGAAACAGAGTCATCCAGACAGTTGGTCAGTTATTCAGAACTCACAGCAATGGTGATAACATGCACAAGTCCTACGCAAGCTCAAATCAGACAAAGTCTCAGCATAGACTTGAAGAAGTGGTTAAGAAATTCCAACCTACCCTAAGAAACTTCTGGCAACTGATGGCTGATGGGAGGGGCAGAGAGGATATCTTACAAGGATAGGACTCTTGGTGGACCCAGTGGATGGATCCACACTGAAAGACCTTTGGGGACACAAATCAGACCCCTTAGGATGATATAGATGTCAGAGTGCATTAAATTATGTGAAGGGGGAAGTGAAGGGAGACACTGATAGGGGAGGGGACCTAAATATCATCAAATTATATTGTATGGAAATTGCGTCAAATAAAAGTTTAAATTAAAAATAAGGTATAAGGTGCAGTTGAAGAAAACATCTGGTCTTGATTTCTGGCCTCCATATGCACAAGTAAACATGTACACACTAGTCATACACATATATGCACTCACATGAGCATGTGCAGTACAAACACACAAAAAAGAGAGAAGGAGGAGGAGGGGAAGGGGAAGAAGAAGAAGAAGAGGAGGAGGAGGAGAAAGAAAGAGAAGAAGGGAAAGAAAGAGGAGGAAGGCGTGTGCACTTTTGTCTACTTTCTTGTACGTAACCTATGCTGGTGCCCTTTCTGCCTGAGACAGAAACATTGGCTGCTTTAACACCTAAAGGGCCAGCTCTGAGAGGAAACCAGGAGCAGGCTCTTCAAGCAGCATGGCAGGGACACTGACCTGATGTGGAAAATGGCTGTGTGTCATAGGGTAGTCTTGTTAAAAGCCCTCCTTCCTAGGTGAGCTGTTTAATGCAACCTATCAATATGTTGCTGCTTTCCCTGACCACTTGCATCTTGTCAGAACTCGTCTCAGATGGAAAGCTGAAACACTGAGGGACAAGTCACGGAGACTACACAGAGCATCTTGAAGGAACCACATGTCTGTGGGGGTGACCAGCCTGACCCTCCAGCAGCTAGGGGATGGTAACAGCTGGAATCTCACAAGCATCCAGGGCTCCTGTCCACCCCATCCACCAGTTCCATCAACTTGTCACTCCTGTGAAAGCAGAGATCATCACACCCATTGTCATCACAGCAATGTAGCCCTCTGCGCAGGACTCTCAGAATCTGAATTTTCCAAGGCAGTGCTAATTTTATGACATTCTTTTTAATAAATGTAGCAGTTAATGCATTTAATTTTTCACTTCATTTGTGCTTTATTTCTAAATGTATACTATATTTCCCTTGACGAAACACTCAGTATAATAATCTTGGAAAAGAAAAGAAAGCACAAAGAAGAAATTTCTAACCCCCTGCAAGTTCTACACTCTGGAAACAATGGCTATTGAGGTTTTGTGTACTGCCTTTCAGAGTTTATGCACAGATTTATGGACACTTAATAGGAATACCATCATACTATAATTTTGCCTCCTGTTCTTTTATTTTATTTTAATATGAATTCTTCTATGTTATTATTACAAACTCATTATAAGTATTACTTTAACGACCACATAATTATGTCCCATAATTTACTTAGCTAATACCCTATCGGTGGACATTTATACCGTTTCAATTTTTTACTGTTATATATAAAGCAGCAATAAACACTTATTCAATAAGTGTCTTCACTACTTTAGATTCCCGGGATCAATTCCCAGCAGTAAAATTTGCCAAATCAAATTGTTTATAATTTTCAGTAGGTCTTGGTATGCATTGTCAAAATGCTGTCCACAATTACTACAACATGAAAACTGCATTTGTAGAATTTCTACCTTTAAAATGTATAATTCTGAATGTGTATTTTGTGTCAAATGTGTCCTGGTTATTATTTTAGAATTGATTTTCACTACAACTATTTCATGGACCAAGCTTATATTATGGTTTTTCTAAAGAAAAATCATCATGCATAGATCAATTAAAGTAGAAATGTTTTAATTAGAGAAATGTGTGGGTGGGTTTCATTGGTTTGGCTGAAGGCATAACTGGGAACCTAACATAATTATGTATCTCGAATCCTATTAGTGCAAATATCCCACTTTGAGGGAATCATCCATAGATGTAGTCCACCTACTTCTCAGCTCAGTAATCGCAGACTGACTGTGCTCAGGCCCCAGGCTGGGTGCTACACAAAATGATCCATAGATGAGTCCTCTCTGCCACCCATCGGGGGTGAGAGGCTGATGCACAGACAGCAAGGCCAGAAGCTCCAGGCCAGCACCACAGATGTGTGGAGTGGATAGAGGAACTCACAGTAAAAACTGACAGTTCCCACAATTGGTTCCTGCCCAGTGCAGAAGGTCAGCCCAACTCCAGAGAAATCTTTGAGGGAAACTGAGAATGCATGGCTGTTAGTTTAAGAAAAAGAATACAAGGGCATAATGACCTTCCCAGCCCACACTTCCTCTTCCTGGCACTGAGATAGTGACCGCATGAATCTGAGAAAGACTGCTTCTCATCTGCTCGTAGACATCAGTCTGCTGTGTCCCCTAAATCCCTGCAGTGGTCAATGTCTGGGCTATAGATGATCCATGGTTCCTACAGGGATCTTACTCTACCCTGAACGTATATCTGAGTGGTCATTTAGCTCAGAGGGCCTCAAATAGCACTCCTCCAATAAATTCTAGCATTTTCTTTGTCCTTCCTGAGACAAAGCCTATCCTTGCTGTGGTAGGGCATGGAATCAGTCATGCTACCTTCTAAATAATACTCACTCCCAGGATGGCTGCAAGGGTCTGGCCCCATCTAGGAGGAGGAGGGACTCTGTAAGAATTTTACAGTAGCAATAATGATCATGAGTTTTTGTTATTTGTTGCATCCTGACCTCCTTGCCAGTTTCTGTGATCCTATTTTGAGATGCAGCTTTAGGAAAGACAGTTATGCTAAGACAAGGTCTTTAAGGCAGACCATACCCCGACATGACTGATACCCTTAGGGGACAGTCACTGAAGGGGAGGATGGCCCTGTGATGCTGGGAACAAAGGCTGGAGTGAAGTGTCACAAAGTCAAAGGATGCCAGAGTTGCTGGCTAAGAGGAAACTAAAGAAGAAATCTCCCCTGAATTCTCTAAGGGGAACAATGGCGAGAGACATCTTCATTTCAGATTCTGATATCGCAGCACCTGAAGACAAGACATTTCATTCCAGCATTTTTAATCTACCTAGTTTGTGGTACTTTTACAGCAGCCTAGGGGGACTAAAGCTCTTACCAATTCTATTTCTTCTCCCTGGGCACAGAGGAAGAGACTTTCCTTGCAGTTAAACAGGGATTACTTCTGAGTCCTGACCTGTAGAATATGAGCCCAAAGGGTGCATAAGCACCAACCCTGACTCATCACCATGCCCTGTGGGGTTCCCTCTGGGAGGACAATGGGGATACAAGCCGGCCTTCCTGGGTCTGTCAGATGCCTACCTGAAAGCCAGCCAAGAAGAGGCTCTGATTTGTGCTGACTTGTGCCAGCCGACAGCCAAGCTCCACTGAGTGGAGGCTTTGTGATTTCCAGGATTTTCCTCCCCCTCTGGCCTTGCCTCCCAGCACATTAGCTGCTGGAACTTGACTCACTGGAATGTGTGCCTGTTAGAATAAAACAGCAATGCCTGTGCCATCCAGTAATCACTCCAGCAAAAGAGCACTGTAGGAGGGCTGGAGAGACAGAGACTTGAGCTCTGTGGTAGTAAAATCCTTAGGTAAGCAATGCTCCCCCTTAGCAGGGGAGGCTTGATGTGGAGGAGATGGAGGGAAGAGAAAAGCATGAAACTCTAAGCAGGAGAGGTGGGCTGTGAGAGCACTAGGATGGGGAGATCACTGGCCATGTTAACGCGGTACCAGGACAGAAGCATTCAGACAGGAGCTAGGCAAGATCCGTAGATATGTGATGTATCAGGTGAGGAAAGCTTCAGCGGCAGATCCTGGAAGCTGAGCTCATCGGTTTTCACTGTAAAACGCTTCTGATGTTGATGCTTGATGGAACATTTTCATCAGGGGAATGTAAGTTTTAAAAGAAAAGGAACAGAGGAATTGATGGTGCTAAACGTGTAAGTCAACACTCAGGAGGCAGAGGAAAGAGGAGGATTCAAAGCCATGACTGCTTCAGGGCCAGGGCGAGCTAGCTACTCTGCCAGACAGACAGAAAGAGGAAGGGGAGAGAGAGAGAGAGAGAGAGAGAGAGAGAGAGAGAGAGTGTGTGTTAAGAAAAAGAAATCAGTGACCCTCAAGCTAATCTAGAAATCCAAAAGACTGTAGTTCTGAAAAGTTGTCTCTGTTTCTAAAACAAAAGAAAGGGGAGTTTCAAAGTATTGAATCAACAAAATCCCAGAGAAAAAATTAAGTTGAATGCAATTACTCTAGAGACAAAAATCTATCTTTGTCAGTTTTCCTTTCTGTCTTGGGGTTGATTTAACTTGAAGAGAAAGGCAAGAGGTAAAGGCAAGAAAATGAAGTCAATTTGGAATGTGAATCTAACATAAGAGAAAACTCTTATATTACTGACAAACTAATGAGGAAATAAGAAAGGAATCAACCAAATTTGTGTGTTCATTAATTGCTGAGAAAACAATGTCTTTGTATGAGTAAAAAAAAATCCAGTCCTGGGACCCCAGGTTTTGAACCAGTCACAAGCAGAATGTGGATATTGTAGAGAACCCAAGAAGATGCTCTTTCCCTCCAGCTGTGGCCTTGAGAATCAGGCAGGGCTTCTCCAAAGGGAGAACCTTTGCCACCAATTAGAGGAAGAGGGTGTCCTCCTCAGAGCAAGCAACCAGTAACTGAGTGTTCTTCAGCATGCCTGGTCTCCAGTCTCCTGAATGTGACTTCAGAGCTGGGGTGAAGTGGAAGGGGACAGCATGGCTCTCATCCCTCCGCTTTGATGGCCACATGGCTTCCCTGTCTCTCCCCTACCATCATGTGTTGGGATGAATTGTGGTTTCATTTCATCTTCTGATGAAACAAGACAAGTCCATGTGGGCTTGTGGTGGGAGCTGAACACACACGGCAGGGAGGAGCTGGTGTCTCCCTTGGGGAGGGCTGCATCCGTTCAGGGAATGACTACAAGAGCCAGTGCTGGCCAGAAGGAAGGATCCTGGTGTGTGTGTTGGGGCGGGGGTATATTCTCAATGGCTCCTCCTCCCACATCTCAGGAAGCAAGACCTTCTGAAGCTTCTTTGTGCAGAGCATGAACCACTCCCTGGGGAATCTGATCAATGAAAGGTAGAGAAAACACAGTTCAGCACCCGCCCCTTTTTTGCTGTTCCTTCAGTTTCTGCTGCCCATAATCAGCTCTGGCCTGAAAATATTAACTAGAAAATTCCAAAAATAGATCATTTGTGTTTAGTATCTTTAAATTACAGTATACGGTTGTAACTGTTCTTTATTATTATTTTAATCTCTCCGTGCATAATTAGTGATTAAGTTTTACTGCAGGTATGTATAAATACGGTGAACACAGATTGTATGGGGTTTGGTAATTCCCACTGTTTCGAATTCCCCAGAATGTCTTGGAACCCATCCTTGTGGGTAAGGGAGGTTGTAAGTTTATCCCATGTCTAGACTAACCAGCAAGTATACTGAGGAATCCTCTGTGTTCTTTCTCTATCGTCCTGTTGAGCCTGGAAGACACTTGTTGAAGGAAGTTCTGTATTGGGACTGGAGGCTCTGGATCCCCAAGACATCTCATGGCAAAGGTTACTTGAAATATCCCCAAACCCTCTACTAGATTTGTAAGAAAATGTGACACTTTCTTTGCATGGGCTACAGTAGCATCTAACCATATTGGTTACATTTCTCATTGCAGAGATCAAACATCTGACAGGAAAGAACTTACGGGAGGAAAGGTCTACTTTGGCTCACAGTTTGAAGATACAGTCTAGCAGGTATATCGTGGCAGTAGGAGCCTAAAACAGGTGATCATATTCCCTCTACAGTCAGGAAGCAGAGAGAGATGAATATTGATACTCAACTCGCTTTCTCCTTTTTATTCAGCCCAGGACCCAAGCTTATGGACTGATGCTGTCCACAGGTAGAGTGAATCCCTACCTAAATTAACCAATCTAGAAGCTCCTTCCCAGGCATGCCCTAGGAGATTCTAGACCTTATAAGGTTGACAATCAGTATTAATCATCACAGTACTTAAAAAGAGCTAAGCTGTTCTGTCTGGTAGTCTGCTTGAATTGATTCCTTTGCTCTTCAGAAAGATTCACACTCATAAGAATCATCACAGATGGAATTCCTGACCCCTTCGTCTCATATAAACCAGGTTCTGACTGATTGCAGCTCGTACACACAGGTTGAGATGTGTTCCAGCCACACAGATGTGACCTCACAGGGACAAAATGTAACAACATTCATGTGACTTGATCCTTTGGATTCATGGAATTTTATTAATTTTGACTGCTCTATGGAGGTTCACAGTTTCGAGCAATAGACTGAATGTCAGACTGAGGAGTCCTGTAGCAGACAGTCTCCTGTTGGCATTCACCTTCCGATTCCAAGCAATACCTAGGCTGCCTCCCTCTGCACATATGGCTTAGCTCCTGGCCTGTTATTGGAGTCCTGTGATAAAAGCACACAGACTGTTCCAAGCACTCCAGGGATACTTGTTACATGCATTTCAACTCTTCCTAACATTGTTCTTTGGATCACAGTCAGTTTCCTAAAGTGTGAAATATTAAACATTTTGAAAAACACAAGTTAGAATTCTTAGAAAGGAAACTTTCAGATTGGGAAGGACAAGAAGCATATAAGTAGTTACCTGGAAACAATCAACTGCTGGATCATAGTTGATTGATTAAACCCACAGTATTCTCAGAAAAAGCCTGACTCTGATAGAAAGTGACTGGGAGACAGAGGAGAGAGGCAGGAAGATTTTTCTTTAATTTTCTTTCTTCCTTTTTTTTGGTTTCTTTCATTCTTTTATTAAAATCTTTTTTTAAGATTTTTAAATCATTTTTGATCATGTATATGTGGATAAAAGAGGATGTTTATGTGAGCACAAGTATCCTCAGAAGTCAGAGGTATCGGATTCCTCTGGAGGTGTGAACTGAATCCTGGTTCTCTGGAAGAGCAGTGCATACTCTTAACTGCTGAGTCATATCTCCAAACCAAAGAATTCTCACTAAAAAGAAAAGAAAGCTGATGTACTTAATGTCATAATAAGTATTTTGTTTAGTAGTCTGATTATTTTAGACCAGTGTCAATATCCTGTCCCAATAAGGTTTCTGATCCTTAAGGATCTGCTCTCTCTTATGCACACACAAAATTTCGTTTCACACAGAATTTAGGGTCAATATTTTCCCTTTGAAATTTACAATGTGAAGGCTGTCAAGAGAACTGAATTGGTAAAGTTCTTGCCAAACAAATCTGATGACCTGAGTTCAATCCCAGAACTCACAACAAGTTGGAAGGAGAGAATCAACCACCTACAGACAGTTGCCCTCTAACCATAAATGAGTGGCACCCACATACCTACACTCAAACATTTACATATATATATGTATATATATATATATTGTATATATATAATGCACATGCACGTATGTACACACACAATAATAAAAATTTAAAAATACTTTAAGAAAAAGTATTTTTAAAGAATGGAATTCTTCCATTCTCAGCTTGGATAATTTTTCTGAGCCTCTAACTTAGTCTTCTTGAGATGACAGACAGACTAGGTGGCTTTAAAAAAGACATTTGCTTCTGACTATTCTGGAAAGTGGAAAACTGAAGACCAGGCTGGTCCTGGCTTTCAGCCAGGTGCCTTTTCCTCTGTGTCATCAACAGAGAGGCAAAGAGGAAGCTCCAGTGTCTTCCTCATCATGAAAACCACTGACCCATCAGATACCCTCAAAACCTCATCTAATGCTAATCACCTCCCTCCATCTTCACTTCCTCAAACAGCAGAGCCTCCGCAAATGGTTCCAGAACACACAGTCCTTTGGTTTATATAATATCTGACGTGCACACAGCTAATTTCTGCACGAACAGGTCCATAGGTAGGTTTTCTGCAATGGTTTGATCATTTCAGTGAAGATGTATGGTAGACTTTCCATGAGGAATTCTGTGCATTGTTCTCCATAGAGATCACCAAGCCTTATCTCCATCTTAAACAATCTTTGTTCATGTGTCCTTTTGAAGTTCAAGAAGAAAAAAAAAGGGGGGGATAGTGCAGTGTATGGCTGTTTTTGCTTGGCCCATCCCAGGAGCGACTGTATTTCTTATAGCATATACTTTTATTATTAATCTCTACAAAGCGTAATCAAAATCTATTTGGAATCTTTAATTTGAAAGTCCGTTAAAAACTCTACCTACATTATTTAACTAAATAAATCTTTCCCAGTGGGTTAAGATTTCTCCAAATTGGCTCTGAATTGTAAAGAAAATGTGATAGTTGTATTATTAACTGAAAAGGATCTGAAATCACTTAGGAAACAAAATGATGAGCATATTTATGAGGAAGTTTCTGTGGTGGATAAATTGAGGTAGAAAGACAGTCTTAAATGTAGACCACACCAACCTGTGGGTTGGGATTCCATGCCGAATCAAAAAGGAGAAAAAGAGGAGCCTGGAGAGATAGCCTAGTAGTTAAGATGACTTGCTGCGTAGTCATGAGAGCTGGAGTTCGAGTCCCAGAACCCACATAACAAGGCCACTGTCCTATATATGCCTGTAACCTCATGTTATGTTCTCCCGAGGGAACAGAAGTAGGAGGATCACTGGGGATTGTTGGCTTCCAGAATAGCCAAGAAAATGCAAGCCCCAGATTCAGGGAGAGACTCTGCCTCAAAGGAATGGGTCAAGAGTAATGGTCAGTGGAGAAGGGCACCCAGTGCTCTCTTTTGGCTTCTTTTTGCACATGGCAGTTCTCACACCTGTATATACATATATGGACCCTTACACAGACACACAAATACACACACCACATATGCAAATAAATAAACAACTAATAAATAAAAATCTTCTAAAAGTTCAAAAAGAGAAAATGAGCTGAGCACCAGCCTTCATATCTCTGCATCCTGACTACGGGTACAGTGTGCTCAGCTGTCTCAAGCTTCTGCTGCCATGCCTTCCCCACCATATGGACTACACTCTCAAACTACAAGCCAAAATAAGCACTTCATCCCTTAAATTCCTTTTACAAGGTATTTTGTTACAGTATCAACGAAAGTAAAAAGGACAAGAAGTATCACACTTGACTTGCTGCATAGTCATGATCCATCAATCACTGTGTCATGGATCATCATCAGACCAGTGCAGATGGGCCACGTTGTCCCTGACTCAGCTTCAGCCCCTTATGCATGGCAACTCTTATATATTCAGTGCAGTGCAGAAGTGCCTGAGATCAGTCCTAGATGTGAGCAACTGCATGCCCATCTTTAGTTAGGCTGTTTAGCCTAACTCAGCCTTAGTAGACTCTCACCTCTTTGTCTGCCTCCTCCTTTGAAAATGCACCCCGCCTAGTGATCATTCTTAAGCTATTGACACGTGGTGTCTACATATAGCACGGTGAAGTTTCTGACTAGAGAGGTTCGGCAGTGTCTGCCTTCACACTAGCCCCATGCCATCTTCCTTCCCATGCCAGAGTGCCCCTGAATGGCCAAATGCTGTTCAATGAAAAGTCTTGTAAGTTGAATTAGACATGTTGTTTGAAGACAAAGGAGAAAAAGCAGACCTGAAAAACATCTCAATGATTTGGACAAAAGAACATTTGAAGGGTAAAACTTAGAAATAAGTAAAGGCAAGTTTATATTATGAGAGATTTTACCCTTCATAATCCATCTCAACCTGGCTATTCTGTGAGGCAGAACTTAAGCTACGTTTTCTAAAGAGAGATATAACCTGTCATGGGTCTTCACCAGACTGCCAGCATTTGAGGTGAGAAGAAAGCCGTCGCTCAGAACATTCCATCTTATTTGAAGGTTTAATTCTATCTTTTGGGCTTTACAAAGGGACACTCTTTAGCAGAATTGCTCACAGCTAATTTCTTACCACAAAAGAATTTCCCGCGAGCCGTTGTTTGTCAGGCCAGCTACATCCTGTGTACAGTAGCAAGACATGGTCAGTTCTCAAGAGGACAGCAGGAATCCCAGTAAGGAGGCTGCTATGCCAAGACTGTTCTTGGGCCATTCATCAAGACAGGACAGGATGCAGCTTGCTTTACAGTAGAGTCTGTACTTAATAACCACATTGTAGCTATGAATTGTGAGGAACAGTTGGGTAGCTCATGGTGACAACAACACTAATAAGAAACCCTTGCTTCCACAGTGTACAGTGATGATGATTGGAGAAATATTTGCTTTACTTACTCATCATCTTAGCTTCTTTTCCTGATGCTGTGATAAATACTCCGACAAAAGCAGCTCCAGGGAGAAAGGCTTTGTTTGTTCACAGTTCATCGTGTCTAGGAAGTCAAGGCAGCAGGAGCTTGAAGCAGCTGGTCACATCACATCTACAATCAGGAAGTAGAGAGCAGGGAATGCAGACTGCTACTCAGTTCCCTTTCTGTGTCTACACAGTCAGGAAATGGTGCCAATCACAGTGGGCACATCTTCCCACCTCAGTAAGGTAATAAAGATAATCCCCTGTAGGCATGCCCAGAGGCCCACCTCCTAGGTGATTCTAGATTCTGTCACATTAACAATTAACACTAACCATCACATTCACTGAATACTACAAAGAGGCATTACCCCAGGGAATGATAGGGAGGCCAGGCCATCTAGAGTCTGTACCCCAAGTTGCACAGCAGCTATCAGAATCAACCTGGGAATCAGACCTGCAGTTTCCCTCCATCTTCATCCTTCTGAGCTCTCTGGGGTCCTCAAAACTTCCTTCTACTGCTTTAGCAACAAACATGGACCATATATCCCAGACCAAGCCCTGAAACCCCACAGATAAAGACCCTGGTGAGTGTATTTAGGAGGTTTCTCAACTGTTATGTAGAAATACAGAAGTACAGAGGACATCACAGCCCCTTTACTTCTTCTTTAATCTATGCAGTTGAATGCTTTTACTAAAAGAAACATGAAACTACTAAATAATTAGCATTTGGGAGAGAGATTTTGATCACATGGCACAGTGAGGAAGGACAGCTCCATGTGCTCTCTCCATCCTCTACCTTCACTGTCATGACCAGGAAGACTGAACAACAAAAGGCACCTGATCAACAAGGGCAAGGAGATCAGAGAAAAGTGAAAACAATGCCCAGTGTTGAAAGTGGGAGTTGGAACCCTAATGGATGGGAGGTAAAAATGTAGATGATCTGGAATAACAAAATTAATTTCAGACCTTGGCAGAGCCTCATGGCAAATACTCAGAAACATCTCAGAAGATGGAAACACAGCAGCCTTTGGAATTGAAGGTGTGATTGAGACAGAAAACAAGACAGGCTGAGTGATGACCAATGGAATGCTATGGACTGGTTATCCCTAGCCTGCCTTCTGGATTTGGACTCAGAAAAGTCAAAGTTAAGTCATCAAACACTGTATACAGGAATAACAGGAACTACTAAGAAAAAGACGGGTAGGTGCCAGAGAGGGGACAGGGCAATGGAAATGGCCACTGAAACGTCCAACCTCCAATGCTTCTTAGTGCTGAGAAGCATCAGGTAGGCAGAGAGAGTTCACCATTCCTTCTGGAGAAAGTGGCCAACCGTAAAGAAAAGAAGGTGGAAATTGATTTTCAGTCAATTTAATATGAACCAGGAGCAGAACAAGCAAGTCCGTCGCCAAAGAACCCCGACTGTACAAGATCTGTGTGTCAGCATTTTTGTTTTGTTCTTCACTGTTGATATATTGAAGTCAGAAAACAGAATCAATGATATTTCCGTACACATACCATTAGATTTTGTTCTTATTCAGCCCTCCTTCCACCAGCTCCCCTCTCCCATGCCTTGCTCTTGGTGGTTCCCTTCTTCATCCCTAGTAGCTCCCACTTGTGCACTAGGATCTTTCCCTCCTCTCCCATAGACCCCTTTATGCACACCCCTCAAATCTAGATTCCTCCTATGAGAGAAAAATATGGTATTTGTGCTTCTGAGTCTGGCTTATTGCACTTCACCTAATGATCTCCAGTTCCATCCATTTCCTAAAATGTTATCTCTTCATTCTTTTATAGCCAAATAAAATCCCACTGTGTACATGTCTCACACTCTGGCTCTCATCTGTGGACGTTCCTTTGCACTTCTGGCACCTCACTTATTGTGAACGGTGCACCATGAGCATGAGCCTGCTCCTGCCTCTGTCATACTCTGCCTTTCATTCATTTCAGCACATGCTCAGAAATGGCCTAGTGGGGTCCTAGGGTAGTTTCATTTTTAGTTTTGTGAGAAACCTCTACACTGATTTCCATGGTGGCCACACAACTTCTCACTCCCTGTAGCAGTGAATAAAGGCTCCTTTTTTTTCCCACAACCTCACGAGCATTTGATGTTGATTGTTTTTCTAGATAACAGTCATTCTGCCTTGAATGGAATATGATTTACTTATACGACAAATAAAGTTTGCATTTCCTGGATGGTTAATTATACTTAACAAAATTTTCCAACATTTACTGGCCATTTGTACTTATTTTTGTTTAGTTATTTATTTTTGGATGTATTTACCCATACGGGGGTGGGAGGCTATACACACTTACACATGCACACAGAAGTCAGATGAGAATCCAAGGGAATCTGCTCTCTCCCTCCACCATGTGGGATTCAACAACCAAGGTCATCCAGCTTGATGGCAAACAACCCACCCACTGAGCCACTCATTGTCATTTGTATTCTGAGAACTGTCTATTCAATAAGTTAGTCCATTTACTGATGGGATGAATTTTTTGTGTGTTTTGGTTTGAGAGTCCTGTGTAGAGTCTAGATATTCACAACCTGTCTTTTTCTTAAACAGAAATTCTCAGGTTATGTTTCACTTAACAGCTGAAAATGCAAACTCCTTTGTAAAGATCATGAATGAGGAAGTCCCTAGCCTTTTTTAAAAACAACATAGGAAGCTACACTCCAATGGAAAGACACACACCCACCCATGAATACATGGGCATCACAAACTGAACTTGATGGACACAAAGTTGGATGTGTAGGGGAGGGAGGTGTGTAGGGGAGGGAGGTGTGTAGGGGAGGGAGGTGGGTAGGGGAAAGGTGTGGATCTGGAAGGAGTTGGGGGAGTGGAGGTGAATATAATCAAAATACAATAGATGAAATTCTCAACAAATTAACAAAAAATATTTAAATAATATTTAAAAACAGTATGGAAAGTTAGAAGACAGCTGATGGCCACCTTCAAACAGTAATGCTGAGTGTGGTGGCATGCAACTTTAATCCCAGAACTCAGGAGGAAAAGGCAGGCAGATCTCTGTGAGATCAAGGCCAGCCTGGCCTACATAGTGAGTTCCAGGCCAGTTGGGGCTATAGGATACAAACACACACACACACACACACACACACACACACACACACACACATACACCTACACACAAAATTCCATGGGCAAACAATTTCTAACATAGAATCTTAAACTAACCAAACCATCATATCAGATGCTGAGTCATGGTAATTTTACACTCATGCATACTTTTTAAAAAGCCATGATGATGGGCATTAACAGAATAAGCATGTGAAGCCTTGAAGGAGAAACCTAAGCCCAGAATAAGTAATGTGAGAGGAGGAGTGATGTGGGTGCCTGATGACGTTGTGGAGACGTGTGGGGGTGCTGCCCCAGCCGGGGAAGGCAGATGTTTCCCCCAAGAGAAAGATAGAGATGCCTTCACGGAATTCGGTGGGTCGAGATATTTAGGTTCTATGCCAGAGTTTGGAGATGGATTCCTAACTGGCATATAGATCACTAAGCAAATGAAAGGAAAGGGGAAAATGATTAATTCAAGAGAAAGAGCACCAAGTGTCCTAAGCACATTATTTAAGTCAGCTGTGAGCAGTATATGTTGTCTACTGGACATTGAATTTCCAGTTCAGTAAAAAATGGGTGTGAAAAGTACACAAAGGGCTACAGAATGTAAAGTCCACCTGGGACAATGTGCAGGAAGAAGGTTCTAGAGCTTCTCATTGCACTCCAGGGTAGCAGGATGCTAAATGCCACTTAAAGTAGAGCACAAACAAAGCAGACCATGCAATCATTTTACTTTATGTATTTCGAATATAAATGCTAAAAAAAAAAAAAAACACTAAAATTGAAAAGTTGGATGAACTTGAAATTATTTCCTGAGTAATTCTGCATCCACTGCTCTGTAACCTACCCTGGTAGACAGAGCTCCCCACATCCCTCAGAAGTATGGCCTGCCTCTTCAGCATCAAGCTGAAAGGAGGTGCTTAGAGGTTAGAGAACACGATTGCTCAAGGAAACCTTCAGCATTTTGTTTAGGGAAGTAACAAGCCAAATCATCAAATGAGGTGAAAAACGTTCAGGTACTTTAGAGCCTTCATAAAAGACTAGGTACAGAAAGGGGCTCCCTCCTAGGAGTGACAAAACCAGACCCAGCTGGCTGAGGTTATTCACTAAGGACACAGCCATAGACAACAGCGTGGACTGACTAGAGAGATGGTAACTCGTGTTCTTTTCGGAAGAAACCCTTCAGTAAATACATCAAAAGCCTAAGAAAAGAAATCTAGCTATTTATAAGGCAATGAATAAAATAGTCAACATGAGACAGAGAAGCAGAGGGGTTCCTGGCAGGATTATTAAGGAGAGTCTAATTAGACGAAGACCCACTGTCTAAGGAGCACTGGTGCATATGTCTCAGAAACCTGCGGACACACTCATCTCTACAGCCATACAGAGTCTCCGTGTAAGAAAAACATCAGCTGGGACTGGTGGTACATACCTTCAATCCCAGCTCTTGGCAGGCAGAGGCAGGTGGCACTCTATGTGATGAAAGCCAGACTGGTCTAGATATCAATTTCCAGGCCAGCAATTTTTCAATATTCAGTACAAAGTGGTAAGAAAAGAGCCAAGCTGGATTCAGGAAGACTACATTGTACACAAAGGACCAGAGGAGAGACTGAGTGAACTAAGGTTAACGGACTTGATCGGAGAACATGAAGGGGACACAGGGGAGGACAATCAGAAAACACTTGCTGCAGAGGCACGATCCAGAGAGACAAATGCCCAGAAGAATTCAGAAACTTCTGAAAGAAGTAATGACCCATAGCATGGCAGATCTACTCTGCAGAATGTGCATAGGAGCTTCTCTTCCTGAAAGACCAGAAATAGTGTGGAGCTCAAAGGACAGGGAGTTACGGCCCTGTAACAGAAAGCTTGTTTCGTCTAGTGGGAGAATTAGAACATCTACGGAATTCACCAGAAAGTAGAAAGTAGAGAGCTGGGGAGATGGCTCAGATGCTACAAAACCTCCTGTACAGTCAGTAGGACCTGTGTTTGTATCCCAGAACCCACATAAAAGCTGGACATTGAAGTGTCACCTGTAACCCCAGCGCTGAAGGGTCAGAGACGCTAGGATCCTGAGGGCTCACTAAAATGGCAAGTTCCAGGTTCAGTGAGAGATCCTATCTAAAACAGTAAGGTGAAGGGTGATAAAAGAAGATACCCACCAACCTCTGACCTCCACACACATGCACACGGATGCCCCCACCCCACGCACACATACACAAAGAGAGAAAATAGAAAGTAGATAATCTGTAGATAAAGAAAAAGTCCTGCGGGGTTTTTGAGGTCAGTGCGAGCTATTTGTTCACTATTCCACCTCCAGTGAACATCACAAAAACTAAGTTTAAAACATGAGTGAAAGGAGGTCAGGGATGATTCTCACTGAACATTGACAGAAGCAATGTTAAATGAAGCAAATGTTGACCAAAGAAAGAATAGATATAGGTCAAGGGTCAAGAGTGCTGACAAGCTGGCAGTGTGAGTCTCAACAGTTTCATCTCCCTTGATTAGTAGCCAGGTCTGTGAGGATCCCTGTCCGGTAGGTCCTCCCTGTGTCCACAATATAGCCTGCTGCCGTCCGCCTCCCCAGCACCGGGCTCCGTCCTATCCATCTGCTGTTCCCACTCATTGCTGATCCCTACTATCTGATTTCAAAGGTAATGTCTGTGCTGGTAAAGAGCCTAACCAGGACAATTTGTTCCAGATCGCTAATTAGGCTCTGACTTAGGACTTCTAGAGACAAAGGATCTCAACCTCCATTGCTCAAAAGTCTTTTCACAGAAATAAGCCAGAAGGAAGGATGCATACCTGTGGATAAGCTAGCTCTTCCTTGGAAATGAGACACAGAAGCCTGATTCAGAATAGTGAATCAATTGTAAATGAAGAATCTTGGGTAAAAAACTTCACACAATCCATTCTTACACTATTTCGAAAAATGTCTTTATATTCACAATCTCATTTATCTATATATAAAACCATATGAATGCATAATGGAGGAATAAAACCAGCCTCTCCCTCTCATCATAAGCAACTGGACATCTCAAGACATACTGAACTCGGCAGAATCAAGAATGGAGAGTCTTACACCATCTTTTATTTGCCAGAAATTAGATCAAAAATGAAGGAGCAAGTAAAAAGTACTTAATCATCTTTCTCTTTACGTAAAAAGTTTACCAACCCCAGGATTAAACCAATGAAGAAAGAATATGATTTTATATCATGCATTTTTCATTGCCCAAGGTACAGGGGAAAGTCTGAGTGAACTCACTAATCAGAGCACAGCACTTGGAGTGGGCAAGACTGAACAAAATAAAACACTTATATGCATAAAATAATAAATAAATCCAAAAAATGCATTTTAAAAAACTGCCTTCAAAATGAAGACAAAATAAAATTCTTCTGCATAAAAAAAAACATGTGCTAAACCATCATTATGAAATCTGCAACATTTAAAAGAGTCAAATTTTGTAAGGCTGAAAAGATAACAATGCTAGAGAGAGAAAAAATGGATTCAAACAGGGAGATTAACTGTGTAAGAGATGGTAATAGTAAATAGGTAAATAAAATGTTTCTCCTTTCATTTCTAACTCATTTAAAGGAGAATTCACTTCAAAACTAAAAGTCATCAGAGAAATTGTACTAATATGTATATTTCAAGAAATGTGGGGCCGCAGTACGCAGGAGGGACTCGCAGGGGAAGGTAGTTCTACTGAGCGAAACGAAATGACTTCATGATTTGAGGTAGGTCATGATGAGCTCAAGTTCATGTTTTATCTACTAAAGTCTGGGAAACAGGAAACCATGGTCCTTTCTGAGACATTCAGCAATGTTTGGTTTGGAGGCACTTTTAAATTATCAGAGTTCAGAGGGAACACTCCTGAAAGCTTACTGGGTAGAGGTCAGAGAAGGTGCTAAGCATCTTCCCATAAACAGTCTGGCCCCACAGCAAAGAATTATGAGGTATAAATATACATGACTCTGCTATATCAGTCTAGCAATCAAATCAGTCAGTCGATCTAACGGTCTAACAGAGAGGTATAGAAAATGGGTGAATAGGGGGCCAGGGACATGGCTCAGTGGATAAACTACTTGCCCTTGTATGGAAGCGTGATGACCTCAGTTTGGTCCCTAGAACCCACATAAAGCCAGACATAATAGCATCCATCCGTAATTCAGCACTGCGTACGGAAAGATGGGAGATGAAGACTGACCTCATGGGCCAGCTAACCTGGCATATGCACTGGTGAGCAAGAGACCTTGTCTCAGAGTGGAAGGCAAGAACTGACACCCAAGGTTCTCTGACCTCTACACCCAAGCCAGAGCATGCCTGCTCCCACAGTCACACACACACACACACACACACACACACACACTTGAAAACTTTTTAAAAAGAAGACGAAACAGGCAAAAATTAACCACATGAAACACAAGGTGATGCTCCAAGGTTTGCAGTGGGGAGTAAGGGTGATATTGTCCCCAAGATTCATCCGCTTCTTCTTTATGGTCACCGTGGAGTGACAGACTACAGGAAATAGAGATGATTCTTGCTTCCTTTCTGAACAAAAGTCAGAAAGAATCTCCCAAACTGTCATTAGCACTTGCACTGAGCTAATGCTAAGACCTCAGCCACTTCTACGGATAAAAACAGCCTTAAAGTCATCTGACACCCCCAGCAAATATGTGTGAAAGGCAGTATCTTTTGTGCTGGGGTTAAGGAGACTACATGGCTACTGAGTGGCTAAGATTCAAACCCACCTACCTGCTCATAATGGACGAGGCCACTGGCTTCTGTCCAGCATGTGAAACTTTCATTTACCTGATCAACTTCCCAGTTTAGGAATTTCTATAGGAGGACAGTCCTCTCTACTGTAGCATATGCTAATATTGGATATACCAAACTCTTGCTTTCCGAGCCTTCTTTGAAACTACAGCAGAGAAAATTTTGGCAAGAACCCAATAGTCAACCACAATAAGAAAGAAGAATCAGCTATAAGTCCATTCAAGAAAATGAAGACAAATCTGTCCGCACAAAAACGTGTGTGAAAGTGTTCATGGCAGTAATCAAGCCATGGAACAACTCAAATGTCATTAACTGGTGAATGCAAAGAGAAAATTGGTCTGTCCCACACAACGGAATATCATCTCACAAAGGGGAGAATGAACCAAAGGACCAAAGCCAGCCACAAAAGGCACATACTGTATAAATCCATTCATGCAAAAAATGTCCAAAGCATGCAAGTCTACAAGGACAGAAAGGAAATTAATATTTTTTAGGCCAGTGGGAACAGGGAAGGAGAAACCTAATGGGTGAAGAGCTTCTTCTTGGCAAGACAAAGTGTTCTGAACTTAATTATTATAATAGATGAACAATTCCATAACTTCATTTCAAACACTAAGTCGTTCATTTCAAAGCAGTGAAGTTTATGGCATGCAAATCACACCTTAATAAAGCTGTACTTTTTTTTTAATAAAAGAAGGCCTTTGGGAGAGGATGGCTAGAGAGTCAGGATGAGCTGGAAGAGTGACTGAGTCTTGACTCCTAAGGTCCACTGTTGTCTGCCCCGTGCCATAGTTGGTCTAGACAGCACAGCTCTGACTGTAATGTCAGCCCCTTCCTAGAGTCCTGTTCTTGCTCATTTTCTGATCCTTGTCCTCCTGACAGACCTAGTTCACACTCAATTAATTTCCTCTCTGATTAAATCATGCATCATCAGATGCTCTTGGATGCCATCAAGTACTGTGCCAAATACGTGTATTTAGAGGGTTTTCTGATAACCAGTGCAGAGAAAGAAGAGAAACCAGTGATTGCTATTTGGGCCCATCGCAGTTAGGTGGTGAATACGTGGCTGATTCTAAGAGAGGATTCCGGCAGCACTTTGCAGAGCAACCCTGATGGTTATTTTGGGTGTCAACTTGTTTGGGTTAAAAACCACTCAGGGCACGAGTGAGACAGATCTTGGGGTCTGTGAGGGTTTTGACAAAGAGGACTGGGAGGGAAGACCCTTTATCGGTGGGGCACTACCATGCATGAACTGGGAGCCAGAACTGAATAAAAAGGAAAACAACAAAGGCCAGCTAAGTGCCAGAAGGCCCCATCCCTGCTTCCTGGTCAAGATATGAATAAGCAGCCACACACTCTGCTCATAACTTCTCCCACCACCATGCCTTCCCCACAAAGATAAACTAGCTCATCAAACTGTGAGGCAGAATAAAGCCTTTCTCCATAGAGCTGTTCATTGACAGGTAATTCTGACACCTGCAAATCTCCCAGCTATAGGCATCTAAGGTGAAATATAGCTCACAGCATGGGTGCTGGAAGAATAGCAGTCCTGTGGGAATATTACAGAGCAGGACAAGGTCAGGTCCTTCAACGCTGCCTAATTATCCTCAGTGGTACTGAAACGGGGTGAAATGAGAGCGTCACCTAGAGGGCTCTTAGTCTCATTCATAAACGAATTTAAGAATGGACCCAATCGGAAGCTTTAGGATAACTTTATTGGAATTTGAAGAAAAGTCCTCAAGACAGGCAAGCTGGGAATCTCAGCAGCTGCCTGGAGGAAGAGAATGGAGGGAGAAGAAAAGAAGCCAGTCATGCAGGTTTAGAACCTGCATGGGGGTCAGACACATGGTGGACTGGCAGCCACATGGCTGAGAGAAGGAGCTTTAGAGAAAAAGTAGAGAAATACAAGACACTAGGACAACCCAAAGCCTTAGAGAAAGCATGTTTAGAAAAGGGATGTGAGGAAGA
Organism: Eospalax fontanierii; assembly: GCA_035773235.1. Classification (NCBI taxonomy): domain Eukaryota; kingdom Metazoa; phylum Chordata; class Mammalia; order Rodentia; family Spalacidae; genus Eospalax; species Eospalax fontanierii. The sequence goes on from CM069529.1 coordinate 55,199,359, forward strand.
GAAGGAAAGATTATGCTTTTCTGAATTCTTCAGAAAAGCAGGCAGACTTACAGAGAGCTACATGACTGTGGCTGAGTCCCAAAGAACTGCCGTGGGAGGCGGGATTCCTTGGCAGGAAAAGTTCACTACTTCATTAACACACTCTGTATTCCGCCCACCTATTTAGTATAGCTTAAGTTGAACCCACCTTCCTAAGGGTGGTCCTATGACCAGGTGATTGACCAGTGAAACTGGAAATGTGGGTCTTTCAACAGATAAATTAGAGAACTTATAGTCTATCCCAGCTAAATAGCTATTTGCTCTCTAACAGTACCAGTTGGTCTCACCTGTGAGAAGGAAATGACATGTTCAAATCTGAAAATATTTTGGTGAGGAGATGGTCTGCCCTCCAGAGACTTTCAACCTGAGTCATAGAAGAATCCCTGATCTGGTGCACCTGTGGACCCAGCAAACTCTAATCCTGAATGGGACTAGTTTACCATATATGCTGAGTTTCTGTCAGTGCCAGGACTTTTTCACTGAAGTTAGGACTTTTTAGGAAAACATGAGATCTCACAGCTGGAATGAGCAGGTGGAAGGGAGTATGACAGACTCAGAAGAGCTTCACTGCTCACTTCTGTAAGATGGTCATGCTGTCCACCCAGAGAATGTCCTCCTCCCCACTGAGGGACTACTCCCATTAAAATCCTAAGAAATCTAACATCTAAGCACCTACTGATTAGCTTCTTCACAAGGTGAAACCACTATGCCTCATGTCTAGTGCCCCAGGTATTCACTGTCTGTGAGCTTCTGACAGGAGACCCACACTACTATTTTCCAAAACAAGACATGTATAGACACAAGCTCCAAAAGTTAATATTCAGAGCCCACATGTACAAGTCCTTGCTCAGTTCCTAATCTTTCAGAAGCCTCAGCAAAAGTTCACTGGTAGCTTCTGAGAACTTTGGTCTATTGTCCAACCAAGACTGTCCTCAGGCTGAGGCTGAGTCCAGCCATGCCTGCTTATCCAAACATTATCCACTCTGCTTCCACATTGCATGGAAGAGTTGGGAGCTCTTGTCAGAGATCACACAGCCTGAAAATCCTAAAGATTTATTATCTGACTTTTTACAGAAGACTGGGCAATTGTTTGGCATGGATCAAGGACAGAAGAATGCACTTTTATACCAGGTTGTGTTTATCATATAGCTGCAGTAATAAAAAATTTACTTTTCAGTGTGTTCGAAGTCCTAAATATTTTATGAGTCCAGGACATAAATAAAACCACATAAAATAAAGCTTATAAGATGCAACTTCTTAGAAAAAAAGTGTAGACACAATTAAAGATTTAAGGTAGGCAGGCTCATTGTGAATGATGAACTTGACTCAGTTCCCTCTCCTGAGGCACCAGAGAGAAGGCACTTGTATTTATGAGTACTCTCTAGTAGCTGCCTCTATACTTCTTGCTTCACCATTAGAAAGAAAACTAGACTGTCTGGTCTAAACAGTCACCAAGATCTCCTTTGTCGATGATGCTTTTAAGGTTTGAAGCAGAAGGATCTCCTCTGTAAATATAAGGTGACTTACATTTCTGCCTACCCGTGATAACCCAGAAGGCTGAAGGAAAAGATGAGAAATCAGAATCTTGGTGTTGGAAGTTGGAGACGGCCGCATGAGCTTTCCTTTACTGAAGCGGATATGAAGATCGTGATCTAGTTTCCGCTTTTCTCTTAGGAACCAAAGTCCATGAGCTCCTAACTGTGGACACCCTGGAGCCCTGCAGGGGCAGGCTAACTGCACAGAAGTTTTCGTCACCTAGAGGAGAGCTGCCTGTCCTCACCTCAGCCTTACTTCTCTGGATAAGCATTTGCCTGCCTCCCTCCCTCCCTCCCATCCTTCCTTCCTCTTTCCTCCTCCTCCTCCTCCTCCTTCTCCTTCTCCTCCTCCTCCTCCTCCTCCTCCTCCTCCTCCTCCTCCTCCTCCTCCTCCTTCTTCTTCTTCTTCTTCTTCTTCTTCTTCTTCTTCTTCTTCTTCTTCTTCTTCTTTTCTCTCTCTCTCCTCTTCTTTTTCCTTTCCTTCATTGCCCATGTTATTAGGGATGGAACCTTAGCTACCTACATTTTCTTTACCATGGAGCTCTATCCCTAGCCCTCTTTTAATTTTCATTTTGAGACAGGGTCTCACTAGGTCACCCAGTCTGGCCTTGAACTCGAGATTCTCCTACCTCAGTCTCCCAGTTACCTGGAAGTATAGGCCTGTGCCACTAGACTCATTTTCAAGATTCAGTTGTATGAATGCATACATCTTCATAAGAGCCAAGATAAATGTGAGAACAATGTAAATGCCCACAAAAATCACTGGATGAAGAAAATGCAGCATTTGCATATAGTAAGATATTAACCAGCCTTAAAAGAGAAGCAAATTCAAGAGTACTTATGCTATAAGGCAATGCTCCACTGTGTCCTCACTGTCCCCTCACTGTCCCCTCACTGTCCCAGGGGGACACACAGGGCTATGAGCATGTCAGATATGGTCTCTGTGATCTTGGAACTAAATTTTAAATTACTTTTAGTTGAAATAATTTAAATTTATCCATATAAATTTATCCATAGAAGTTAATGCTGATTGTGAAACTGATTATGTGAGGTCTCATATAGAGACCTTCAATATGAAATACAATGTCATATTTTAGGTAGTTATTAATGAGAAGGACTTCATCACTAGATTATATGGCAAGAATCTGAATCAGCTCACCTTGTCAAAAGCACAGGTGACAATAATCCTTCACTTTATATATTTTTCTGCCAAAGTTTACTTGAAACAAAATGGTAGACAATGGTTACATTTTTAATAGTTAATGCTGATAGTCAAAATGACAGGATCTAGAATCCTGCCTGGTGTGCCTGTGAAAGGTTTCTTGGTTGGGTTAATTGAGGTGAGAAGACCCACCCTAAATGTGAATGGCACCATCCCGTGGGCTGAGGTCCCAGACTGAATAAAAAAAGAGGAAGTAAGCTGAAACCAGCCTCCATCTGTCTCTACTTCCTGACTGCAGATGCAATGGATCAGCACCTCACATTCCTGCCACCACACCTTCTTCCACAGCAGGATAGACTGTACCTCAAATTGTGAGTCAAAACAAACCCTTCCCTCTTTAAGTTACTTTTCTTGGACAGTTTGTCACAAGAAAAGTAATTGATACAATGTTCCATACCTCCTTGAAAGAAACTCTGAGCCAGTTCCAGTTCCTAACATTACTGTCAAGCCATCAGCAACTAGGAAGTAGCAGTGAAGATATGTATGCTGGGGTCAGTGAGATGGCTCAGTGGATAAAACCACTTACCATTGGATATGACCTCAGTTCAATCCCTAAGACATACACGGTAGAAGGAGGAAGCCAACTCCCACAAGTTTCCTGTGACCTTCATTTGTGATTCTCATTCTGCAAGCACCCCCCCGCATGCATATATACACACATGCATACACAAATACACACAATAAATAATAACTGTAATAATAATTTAAAATGTTGTGTCTTTTCACATTACAACTTACCTGTCTCCTAAGGACACACTTCTAGAATGACCAAACTCTGCTCTTCATTCTTCATTTGCTGATTTTATTTAAGCCGTGTTCCAGCTCACATCGATTTTGTACCTCACTAAAAGATGCTACTTTTTCCTGCTTTTCTTTCACCCTTTCCTTTTGCTTACGTCTTTCAAATCAATTCCCCTAATCAATTGATTATATAAACAGAGTTTAGATTCTCCCTGTGCCTATTGATTTCTTTTCTTCAATCTTCAGCCCATTGATCAAACTAAGTGATGAATGGACTAAAGCAGTCGGTGTCTCTTGCTGTATTCCACACTCCTGTGCTCATGCTTGAAGGACAAGAATGCAGGTGCTTCCTTTAGTCTCTAAGGGATGACAGTCTTAAATTCCACTTCAATACACACAGGAGATTATTCCTACCACAGTTCCCTAGGCTGTTTCCACGGCTTGGAAGCATAACCAACCAGAAGATTTAATGAATAGAATTTTCTATCTACATAGATGGAGTCTTTCATTTTGTGTGGCAAGCTCAGTCTTTACCTTTTCGGCTAGCTCCATCCTGGCTCCAATCCAGCTATACCATTCCAGTGTCCTCTTTCCTCATTCCATTACACCCTGGCTCATTTTAATGCTGGATGCGTGTTACAGAGTGATGGATGTACTTCCCAAAGGAAAAAGAAAAACAGGGGAGGAAGCAATGGGAAGAGAAAAGAGGATTTCCTGTAGTCTTAAAGTGCCTGCTCTCATCTGGACCAATTTTGGAGGCCGAAGAAGCAGCACCTGTTCTTAAATGTGACCTAGTCAAGCATAGATAGCTGAGGGGCGCACAAACCTCAGCTCAGGCTGAGGTGTTTTGACAGTTGATGACTACTGAAAGAGGGAGAGTCAGTGCTTTAGTGGGTGTGGCCCCTAGAAAGTCCACATGCTCCAGTGGGTGGCCCCATACCCATGCAGACATATATAGGCAGCACAAATCGGAGTCAGTGGACTATTTTAAAACAAGGACATGAAATTAGGATGGGGTGGGCATTTGAGGGTGGATCTGGGAGGAGTTAGGAGGCTGGACTGAAAGGTGAAGATGATTCGAATACATCAGAGGTACGAAATTCTCAAACAATTAATAAAAACGTTGTATTAAAAATAACCCTCTTAAGCTATTTTTATTTTAATACTTTCATTAATTCTGCACACGATCTATGAAGGAGCACTTCTCTAAACAGACATTGGACAGATATATGGAGGATGTCCATCCAAATGGACTCATAACTAGCCTGTGTCTTAGTCTAGCCCTGGCAAAGATTTCTCTAAAGGATGTACATCAAGCAGTTCCCCAGAGATGCCACTTCTGACCTCATGAATTCCATTACCCAGCAGGAGGCAGAACAGTGGGGACCCACAGGAGCCTCTCTGCTGGAGTAGCAGAGTCCTCTTGTAAAGGTGCCCTTGGTTCCCATGGCACCTCTGCTCCGCCTGCACACACTTGGGGGCTGGTTCTCAGGAGCTTATTTTGCAGTGAATACTGACTTGACAGCCAATATTCCGGAAAAGATTCTTCTTCCTTCATCCACCCCCAAAATATTAACTAAACACTTGGTCTCTGCCAAGCTACTGAACACTAACTAAATGATACAAAATCCCAGACTTCTCCTAGCTTACATTGTGAGAGAAAACAACCAATAAAGAAACAGTAAGCCAAAAATGGGAAACATTAAATATTGATCATTTGTACGGGTAAAAGCAAATCAGGGAAGGTGGTGTGTGTGTGTATGTGTGTGTGTGCGTGTGTGTGCATGTGTGTGTGCGTGTGTGTGCATGTGTGTGTGCATGTGTGTGCATGTGTGTGTGTGCGTGCATGTGTGCATGTGTGTGCGTATGTGTGTGTGTGCGTGTGTGTGTATGTGTATATGCGTGTGTGTGCATGTGTGTGTGTATGGGTGTATGTGTGTATGTGTGTGGTAAGGGACCCATAGTGACCAGGAGGACAATGAGGTGAGTGTCATTTCTAAAGTGTATTCATATAGAATACAGTTTGCTGTGTGTGAATAATTATGTAAAGTGTCTGTGTGTATGAAGATGAAAACGTGATTTAACACACAATATATTCTATCTCACGCATATGATGAGTTTAATGATATCACGTGTGAGATACAGAATATACAAATGGATTATATATGACAGCATCATACTCTTTACATGAATTCGCATGAAAGGAGTGATGTAAGTCTCCTTCCATACACACACAGTATGACAGACTGCAGAAAAAGCTTCTCACACCCTGATCTGTCAAAACCACTGGTTTGATCCTACTGAAATGATTCCCAACTGACTTAGGTATTTGTCCTATTTATTTTTCTGTTACTGTTATAAACACCATGACCAAAAGCAAATTGGAGAAGAAGGATTTATTTGGCTTACACTTCCATGTCATAATCCATCAGTGAGGGAAGCCAAAGCAGGAACTCTAGACATGAACCTGGAGACAGGAACTGAATAGAGGCAATGGAGGAATGCTGCTTACTGCTTGGCTCTCTGGCTTACGCTCAGTGTGCTTTCTTACACTTGTTGCATCCCCACCTGGCCAGGGATGGCACTCCCCATAGTAAGCTTGGCCTCCTGCATCAATTAGCAATCCAAAAAGGCCCCCACAGAAATGCCTATAGGCCACTCTGATAGAGGAATTTTCTCAATTAAGGTTCCCTCTTCCCATGTATGTCAAGTCACAACCAAAATGAGCCATCATGGTGGAGCATTGGGCACAGTAAAGAGAATATGGGAAAATTTTCTTCTATAGGATTCCCAGACTAATGAGGGAAGATACACACACACACACACACACACACACACACACACACAAGCACATACCACTTCCAGTGTGTAGACTACAGTGTATTATTGGGGGAATATTACCTTACCAAGTTAATAATCATCAAAGATTTCGACAATCCTAGACTCAATGCTGAAATGCCCAAGAGCTCCAGCCTTTATAAAGGACAAGGCTCTAGACAGTACTAACCTTGAAAGGGACATTTGAACGGGAAACCCTCAGCTGGAGTTTCTTGACTTGAACAATTCCAGTCTACCAGGCAACCAGCCCAAGATAGCTTCTGTGCTGGCAGAGTTACTATTTTTTAACGTACTGTGTGATGACTGATGTGGAGAGAAACAGAGAATCTGAAGAGACTGGAGTCTTTCTGAGACCCAAGTGGATATCATTAAGGAGGTAACTCCCTTTGTTGTTGCTCAGATTTAAGCATCAAGATGAATTTAGGTCGCAGTCAATACAATTCTCCTCAGGGGTATTGCCCTGAGATATGCACTTATCCCTGTCTTTCTAATGTATGAATAGAATATTCATTCCTGTTTTTGTCCTGGCCAGCATGTTTCTGCCACAGTGTTTCTATAGCAGTGTCTTACTCTACATTCCTGCATGCTGGATCCTGTGCTGGGTGCTGGAAAAGGGCCTGAAGTCAGAGGCTCTTGCCCTCTAAGTTTTGTAGATGAGGAAACGAAATTTTCAAATGACAGTGGGCTCACCCAGAGACACAGCCTGTGGTCCAATTCTATTCCCTGGCTTCTGGCCAATGGCTTTCAGAAGGGATTGCTGGTCCAAAATAAAGTCCTGAAATCCTTCTCGAGTTTGTGTGTGTGTGTGTGTGCGTGTGCGCGTGCGTGCGCATATGTGCGCCCGTGTGCAGATGCACATGTATGAGCTTGAATACAGAAGCCAGACGTAGATGGGATGTCTTTCTCCACTGCCCTCCACCCTATTTTTTGACCCAGAGTCATTCACTGACCGCGACGCTCCCAGTTTGGATGAATTCGCTAGGCAGTGAGCCCCAGGTGTCCTTTCTCTGCTTTCCCAGGGCTACGGGTGCATGCACACGCCTGTCATTTGCTGTTTTAATGTGGGTTCCGGGAGCCTGAACTCAAGTCTGCATGCTTACACAAGTACTGCACAAACTGAACCACCTCCCCAGAGCCCTGGACCCTGTTTTGTTGCCATAATTTAGAAAAATAATATGTTCTCCAGCAAAGTCATAATACATGCTGTAGCATAGATATATATATTTCTCTCTCAATTTTTACTATTGGTTCATTCAGCGGCCAGTCCTGCCCTCTGACCAATAAGGGGGCAGGAAGGTGGGGACACAGGTGGGGGAATGTGGCAGCTAGCAGCAGCAAGGGGCACTAAGCGGCGGAGCAGAGAATACCCAAAGCCACGCGGAAGGAGAGTGCCATGGCCCCAGGCATTTGGAGAGCCAGTGACTCAGACAGCAGCATATCAGGTCCCCTCGGCCCCAGAAAAGCGTGAGTGGAAACAGAACTCAGGCGGGGATTGGGAGGGGAGCCACCTACCGTGGAGCTGTGCCAAGACTCGGACAAAGCTACTGCGGCCAGTGTGCTCGAACAATAACTTTGTGAGTCACTTTAAATAAATTAATCCCTCTAAGTGGAAGATTTGTTTCCATTTTATTCTGCCAGATTGACCAAACCCCGCCCGCCAAGGAGTAGAAAATAAGGTGTTTCCTAGGTACTTGATGCTGTGCCCTGGCCCCTCTGCCTTGTGACTCGGTCGCTTTTCCTGAGGCTCCTTGCCTATCCTTGAGCTCTAGTGAGTTTCTTTCTTCCTTCTTCTACCCAGGTGAACAACCCTCTGCTCCGGAAGCTCTCCCCCATCCTCTCACATGACCACCTGTGCAATGTGACTGCAGAAAACCTGCCGTTGACTGCTGTCACTTAGCAAATTGCGCTGCGGTCTTTCTGTTCCCTATCCCACCACACCATGGTCTCCTGGAAAACTGAGATCAAATCTCCTATCTCTCAGCTTCTTTATGCCTGGAAAGCATGCCACGCAGATAGCAAGTTCAACAAGAAATTATTCTGATTAAATGAATGGAGCCAGCATGCTCATCAGTCTATGAATGTGTTTAAACTAGAAGAGAAAAAGGACAGATTCTAAATCTGCCTTTCCTGGACAATTCCATAATGCAGCTCAGTATGACTGTGTCAAGGTGGGGCCCACAACAGGCCAGAGATCCACCGCACTCCACAACCTCCCCATGTATGTCTTCATGATGAGGGTCGGCACCATTCTACATGCACGGAGCAGGATGGGGCCAGTCACTTCAGCATAGTGAGATTGGTTCCCAGAGTCTGCCTGTACCCACTTCACATCACAGGATGGCGATAGAAATTTCCAGGAAGCAGATAGGAGCTTGCACAGAGCTCTGCTTCTGACTAGCTAAGTCATCTTGGCAGAGTACCACATTCTTCCTAAACCAAGAAACTAAGTGAAAATAATGGTTCTGTTATGAGGTGACTGAACAGTAAATGAGCACTGTGCTGTCAAACACAGAGCACAGTAAGTACCTGGAAGGTTATAGACTTTGCCTCTTGTCGTCACAGGTCTTGTGTGCCTTATACCCCTCCTCCTAACAAGGACCAGCGCTCTGAAATATAGAGGGTGTGATGCCCAGGACTCACATTTAAGCTGCTTTAGTCTCTTGCCACCTATGTTGAAATATCAGGTTTGAAGCATCTGCTCTACCCAGGCTGGGAGCTTCTAGACTAGCCTACCCTAGCATCAGGCAACTAAGTCTGCTGCCTGGTTCCCCTGGCTCTCAGAAAATAGATCAAAGGTGAACGAAAAGAAAGAAAATACCAGGAACAAGAGGAGGAGAGGTATCCTACCTTGTCTCACCTGAGTTCAGGTAGGGGACCCCATCCACTGAAAACCAAGAAAAGATGACACTGACACCAGGCTAGGGGAAGGCACTGTGGAACATCTGGGCAGAAACTTGAGATCTAGAACATCAAACCAAAGAAAGGTAGAGTGGGGTGGAGACCAGAGACTACCTGCAGAGCACAGGACATCAAACCCACCAGCTAGCAAATCTGACTTCCCTACAAATGGCCAGTCACAGTGAGTCAGCCAGGGAGGAGAAGAGCCGGGTTGACTGGCAGCCAGGAAATCTTCGAGTTCCACCTGTGTGCCAAGTGCCCTGGGAATATAGAGTCTGTCATCTTCTGGCACTTAGACTCTAGCAGGGAGGTTAAATGTTAAGCCAGCCACAGAAACGACGAGGTGCACATCTGCAGCCCTGAAAAGTGATGGAGAGTCCACAATTCTGAAGACTATAAAAGAAAGCACCCTGGTCCAGTGGCCTTTCTGGAAGGGGCAGGAAGAAGTCAAGCGTGCTGCAGAGCATTCCAGGAAGTAGCCACTAGAAGCAAGCACTACAGAGGAAATGAAAACGGCATGGCTGGGAGCAGACAGCAAGGTCACAATGTTCCATGAGGCTGGGAGGCAGCAGAGTCCAGGGCACACAATACCTTACTGGCAGGTCGAGACACCTTGGACTTTACTCCACAAGAGATGGGAAGACACTAGTGGCTTGGGAAAACAGACATACTTGCAGTGTGTGAAAAATGGACCACAGTGACCGCAATTGTTGAGATGTGGTTTTTCTTTTCTGTTCAAAATTATTCAGCATTATTCTAAGATCATCAGAACAATGATGATCACCAGCATTTGTGATTTTTTAAAATGATCATTTTATTTATTTATGAGTGTGTGTGTACCATAGCATCTGGGTGCCTGTGGAGGCCAGGGGATGATATTGGATCCCCTGAAGCTGGAGTTAAATGTTATTTGGGACTCCCCAGTATGGGTGCTGGGATCCTAACCTGCAGTTTATGAAAGATCACCAAGAACTCTGAACCCCTGAACCATCTCTCTAGCCCCATTTATGAGTTTTTAAATAATAGCATCTGAGTCAAATGCTGACATTTTTATCACTTTCAGTAATAAGGGACAACATTTCAACTGTAGTGCCATTAACACTGGCCATGTTCAATATGTATCTCCCTGTTCTGACCACTCTGCCTAACTGAGTCACCTCAATAGCTTCACTGCCAGACTTTTACAGGCAATCTCAGTATCCTGTCATGTGAACATAGGACTTTACAGTTCTCAGCAGAATTCTCTTCCACAGCCTTCTGAGATAGATAGATGCTACAACTTGTGCTGGGTGGAAAGCCTGATGAGGATCAGTGAGAGCGAGGGGATTTGACTTGCTCCTGGTTTGGCATGTGATAAGCAGAAGAGATGATATCACATTGTGATCCAGTGCTCTTGGCATCCATTGCATGGCCTTAATGATGGAGTTGGGGGAGGACAGATTCACATCTGATTCAGAAGAACAAACATAAAGGCTGGTCATAACCAGTCTCCTTTTAACTAGCCTTTAGCATAAATAGGCGGGATGATTAAGTCAATGTGAGGTGGGTCCCTCTGGAGAGATCTATTCTGCTCCCTAACCCATTCTGGTAACATCCTCTGATGTTTCTCTGACAGCAGCATGAGCTCATAAGAAAGTGTGGCATTTAGAACATTCCAAACAAAACAGCAATAATTCCAGATTCTAGATTTTGACCTTTCTTGATGGCAGGTAGTAACAGCCATGTGACTGTAACTGTCCACACTACCAAGGAAAGCCCAATTGCTGTTGATAAATGGCCAGGCAGAGCAAGGAGCTCTGGGGCCAACTGGAAGAAATAAGCAGGAGGTTGATAGGAGAAGGGTCAGGATGGACCTCAGTATGTAGGAACAGGGTAAAATGAGGAACATGAATGTATAGTAAGAAACAGGCAGCCAACCACACAGAGTAGAAATAACTTGGCTCCGTTGGTTACTGCAGAAATGAAACAAGTCTGTTCTGGGTGGCTAAGGCAAGAGAATATAGAGCTAGAAAGAACTGGGCCAGATGAATCTGGACCACTCTATGGGAATCACCTGAGAGTCCTATCCTTTAAGGTTACTCTAAGGTTAAATGATAAAATAAGGTAAAATCAGTTTTGCATGTTACAAGACAATATGCTAGAGTTTTCTTTAAATAACCTATTGTGTTTCTCTTTTCATGAGGGACTGCTAACTACCCAGGGAAAAATGCATTGTGTTCCCTTTCATCTCAGCCTGGGAGAAAGAGCAGCTGAGGAGTACATGGATTTCTGTGGTGCCCAAATTCATGGTCCATGAAAGAAAAGGTCTAAAAATCTTAGAAGAACTGTTGAAGTAAAACTACTGTGGTTTGAGTCTGAGACATGAAGACTGTGAGTGGGCCTCATTAGGGGTGTATGATAGGACAAGGAAAGACCATGTCTCATGATGAATCAGGCATGCCTGATGGTTAAGTGCAGAGCCAGCCAGCATAGAGAAGAGAGGAGATGGGGGATACGATATCAGAAGGCATCTGCACAGAGGCAGCTCCAAGATGGGTCACTGAGACCCTGAGCCAGCTGGAATGGGGCCCTTGAGTGGGACCTGACACCCAGGTGTGGCACTCAGGAGGAGGACAGGGAATGATGCCTTAGAAAATCTGGGCTTCCAGGTGAGTGTGCACAGGAGGGTCTCACCGGACCCTCAGTCTGTCCAAGGACATTCTAATCACACCCTGAAGTGTCACTGTTTCTCAGTGTAAGACAAATCTGTTTTCAACTCATGTGGACATTTTAGGGTGAAACAGTCATTAAATCATCAGGCTTATTTGGCCTTGGGTTTTTGGTTTGACTTAGTTTCGTTTGGTTTGATCCTGATTTTTTTAAGTGTGAGACCTGTCCATGTGGCCATTCATGTCTGTCCTCTCAAACTGACCACTCTCTTTGCCTCAGATACGCCCCCTCCTCATTTCAGCTCCAGGACTGACTGCTCTGAGGCATTATCTACCGACCTCATTATCAATGAAGCTCCTCATGCCTATGGAATCATGTGTGAGCCCTGTGATATGAAGACATTGTTCTGGCCCCCTCTGACTCCTGGCTCCTGCTTGTAGTGGTCAAGCAATGACCTTCTTTCAAGACATGAGTTCTTGTGGTCCTCCGATGCAATCTAGCAGACACCGGACTCTATTCCCCACTTCCACTCACTGGCCAGGCCGAAAGCCTTATGGTTCCCTCACAAGAACAGGGCCCCTTATCTCTGCTCATAATTGTCCATTTGGCAGATTAATAACTGGATCAACTGATCTTCTTTAGCTCGTGATTATCCCTTCAGGGGAGACATCCTGACTTTTCCTCCTTTGAGCTAAGTTGAGCCCTCCAAACGTGTCCCCCCACTTTACCTTGAGTAAAGCATTGCATTCATGTATGTAACCTTTTATTTATTGTCCACTTAACACAAATTTCTTGAGACTTAAGTTCTGGACTGCTGATAATACAGGAAGCAATGTCATACCAACAGGAAGCAGCTCAGTCCCACCACTCACCATGACCATCAGGGTTCACCTCTTCATATCATAAGTATCTGTTGAGCATTTTTGATGTGTTAGGCACCATCCTAGTCTGCAGGATACAGCAATGAAGGAAATGTTCTGTTTTCTTTGGTCATCAGAACAAATTAGTCAATAATCATAATTAGAGAATAGGATTGTCTCACATACAGATGAACACTCTGGTGGCAAACAAAATTTCTGAGATTCCACCACAGGCTTTGAGAATAGGGGTCTAAAAATCTCCCAAACCCACCGTCAGTTTCTCCTGCTACACTCTCACAGCTAGTTCTGATGTCAGGCATGTGGGAGGGATCCTGCTCATCATATTGGTTGTTCAAGAATGGTACTTGCATCACAAAATCAGCAAAAAGACAGTAAAGAGCCCCTACCTCCAACGCAGGAGCATAAAGAAAATGAACTTTTGGGTTCTGTGAGAAGGACTAGTGATTAGTTATGGGAGGAACACAGCTGATAAGTGAGAATTCAGTCACTCATGATGCTGGCAACAGAGAAGATGTAGCAATGGATAGACCTGAGTATGCACCAGAGTTATGTCTACACCACTTGTTTATGGAATCAGTTTCAAGGAATCAGAAAAGGAACATTACAACAATCACTCCCAGTTTTCTGGTTCACGCATTGGGAGGCAGCACATCTCCTATGAGGATAGGAAAGAGAGGATCAGGTCCAGGAAGACTACAAGATCCATATGGTGTTTATTGAACTTGAGATGCTCCTGACATACTCAGAGGTCATAAGCCGTTGGTTATGCTCATCTGGACCCTGGGGCACAGATCTGGGCTAAACATACAAGTGAGGAGCCAGTTGCGGGCAGACAATATTTTAAGCTGTTGGTGGGGATCAACGCCACACAGTTGAGGACTCTTAGCATGATCTACTCTATTTCTTCCACAAATTACTTTGAGCCTGGAATCAGAGATAAAATTTTAGTCCTTTTTGAGAATTCCACTCCTAGACACTGCCTACCATATGCTGAGTAATAAATTACTGAAACAAGATAATACAATTCACTAGAGCAGGGCTTAGGACAAGCACTTCACAAATACCTTGGCTCATGTCCAAGCATAAGATAATGCTAACCTTACTAATTGTTTTTCTGATGAGGAGTGTGACAAGAAGGTAAGAAATTGCCAAAGACCAATACCTAGAAAATCATCCAAAATCAAGTGAAAGTAAGTATCTCCAGAGGAAGCCTCCTCACTGAATTCCTGAACTCTGCTCTCCTCACCCAGGTGGCCTAGAGGTGGAAAACCAAAGGCAAAACTGGGGGCACACATCTTCCTTGCACTGAAATGACTTGAATAAGAAATAAGAATCCAGACTCTTCACAAGTTAAATGTGAAATGACAGAGGGGAACCACATAGGGATCACAGTCTGTTAAACTACAGAATTCATTTGTTCTCAATAAAGAAATAATCAAGTACTGATTTCATTTTTAAGAGCTTCAAGGGAAAACCAGTGGATTTTTATGAATGCTTAAGAAAAGTTTGTGGGTGTCTAACAATGGCTCCACGGGTAAAGACACTTGCCCCCCAAAATGATATCTTAAGTTCAATTCCACTGATCTATCTATAATTGTGATTATTTTTATTACTATAAATAAAATGAAATAAAAATTTAAAAGCAAGTTTTGTGGACTTTTCCTGTAAAGCTCATCCACCATCAAAGAACTGTGCTCCAGTGTTGGCTTTGTGGTCAGCTGACTTGAGAGACATACCATACACAGAGAAATCCAGAGTGGCGGTGTGTCACCTCCTTCCTCGTGGACACCTTCAAGGGAGACACCATCACTTCCTACATTAGTTAGCTTTCTGTTGCTATAATAAAATAATGACCATAAACAACTTGAGGAGGGAAGAGTTTCCCCATCTTATACTTCTAAGGCACAGGGTATCACTGAGGAAACCCAGGGTAGGTATTCAGAGCAGGAACCTGGAGGCAGGAACTGAAGCATGGACCATGAAGGAATGCGGCTTACTACCTTGCTCCCCTGGTCTGTGCTCAGGCTGCCTTTTGTACATACAAGAACTACTGCCTATAGATAGCACTACCAACATCACTCAACAATCAGAAAATGCCTCACAGACTTGCCCCCAGGCCAATCTGATGGAGGAAATGCATTAATTGGGACTCTCTCTTCCCAGGAGTGTTAAACTAACAACTAGACAACCAGGACATCTCCTTCCTCACAAACTGAGGGAGAGATCATCAATTCCTTCCTTATCCTAGTAATGGTCATTAATAAAACTGTTGACTTAGTTGCAATTCATCTCTCATTCTCTCTCTCTCCTCTGTTTCTTCACTTTTTCCATTCTACTCTTTTTTCTACTCATCTGTTAGAGGGATTCATGGGCAAATAGAAGCATCTGGTAGAATAAGGGGAACAAACACTGAAATACTACATCAGATGAACCCAGGCAATGCCCCAGCCAGATAATAAAGAACCTCAGCTGACTAACAGGTCCATGTACCCAGGGCAGACAATCTGTACTTGGATACTGTACATTTGAGTATGAGTGAGTGACAGGTGTTCTTAAAGAAATAGTTCAACATGAAACAGATAAAAACACACACAAAATACAGCTTCGAGGGAGAAGAGAGTATGCCAAGGAAAAATAAAGAATAAAGGCAGGGTTCATAAACATACAGCTGCATGTATGAAAAGTTTCTCAAAGGAGCTAAGGGATAAGTTTGAACAGAAAAATAGGAGAGAAAAGGTCACTATGGTTCAACGAGATAAGAAATAGGAAATCAAAGAAAGGAAATCAAAATACAAACCCAGGGGGTGCAACCCAGAGATGATTGGAGTTCAGAATTCCAGAGAGCAATAGAGATGACAAGAGACCATGATGGAATTATTAAGATTTCTCAGAACTCGAAAGTGTGAGTTTCCAGGAGGAAAGGGCCTGTCGATTCCTGATTCAAAGAATGAGTCCAGATCCAGAGGACAGGATGGAATCAAACTTGCTGGTGGCTTGTTTTTCTCCTTCTACTTCCTTGCTGTATTGTGGGTCAAGACATCTTGTTGTATTGTGGGTGAAGACATCTTGTTGTTTTGGCTTGGGGTTTGTTCACATGACTTCCCCAGAATGACGTTATACAAGTGGATTTAACATGCCCCACCTCTGGTCATGCTAGTGTCGTGTATACCTTTGAACATGTACAGTACAGCCCTGTGAGAGATCATGTTGCAGGTGGCTAATGCCCCTTCTGACTGGCTGGGCTCTGAGATGAGGAGTGCAGTGATTGAATTTGACCCTGAGTCTGCTCAGGGCTATGGGTAGCTGACCTGCAGACTCACTGGTCATGTGGAGTCAGTTGTTACGTAATATTATTGCAACAAGAATGGTCTAATATACTTGCCAAGGGGAATTAATATGCAATTTTAGAATGCTAGAAACAAAGATAAACCCCTTAAAGAGCTCAAAGAAAGAAAATAGCTCAGCCTAATGTGAGATATAATCTCAGCTACTTAGGAGACTGAGACAGGAGCACTGTGCGTTTGAGACCAGGCTAGGTAATTTAGCTGGATGGCTCAGAATTTTAAAAGAGAGCCTAGAAATATAACTCAGTGGTAGAGTGTTTGTCTAGCATGTTCAAGGCCCTGGGTTCAATACACAGTATTGTCAATAAAAGTAATTCTAACAGAGAGAATAAAAGAATCAGAACAACCAGATTTCTTCAATGGACCCTCGAAACTAATGCAAAAACTCTTAATAATGCCTTCAAATTTCTGAAGGAAAATTATCTCCAACTTGGATTTTAGATCATCAAAAGCATTTTGTGCTGTGTAGCATCTCCAAAAATGTATCACTCATATGCACCTCCACAGGAAGTAGCTAAAGAAAGCAAAAAGGGTAATGTGAGGTACAGAAGGGGGAAATCCAGTGTGAGAGAAGATAGATGAGGCTCTGGACTGTGGGGAAGGGAAAGCCCAAGATCTAAGTGCTCATGAGGTGCAGGGTTTCCTGCTTGAGCTGATTGTGTCAGAAAAATTAAAAAGACAGCCAGTAAAGAAGACAGAAGATTCAGAGGGCAGGAATCTGTTCAAGAGAAGGGGATTCCCTTAGATGACAGTGAGGGACAGTTCTGAGGGGAGAGCTGTGTGACAGTCAGAGAGCAGTCAGTTGAAGAAGGAGAGATGTCCTTGAAATCTGGCCTTCAACTAGAAAATATAACCTGAGGGAAATGTGACCCAATGCTGTGAACCTTGCAGGAAATTTCAGAAAGATGAACCAGGCTAACAAACCCCTTTTTAAAAAAAAGTTAAACAACGCAGTTACTAAGTTCATACAAAACATAACAGAAATGCATTTTGATACAAGACCATGTAATGTTTGCCTGGTATAATGATAGCATTCAATATTTATTCATCACTTTTAAAAATCACTACAATATTTACAAGGGTTGAGGAAAGAAAACGCAGGAATGTTAATATAAGAGAACTGAGTAATTATCTTTTTCAGGTTTGTCTGTGGGGGATCGTCCTAATTGTTAAGTGATGTAGGAAGACTCAGTCCACTGTCAGTAGCACCATTCCCTAGGCAGGGATCCTGCACTACATAAGAGAAGAGAAGAAAATAAGCAGGCACATAGCAGTCAGGCATTGGCTTTCCTCTGCCCTTGATGGATGCAATGTCACCAACTATTTGAATTCTTGCCTTCACTTCTCCAAAATTTACCTACTATGACCTGGACTTGTGAATCAAATAAGCCTTGTCCTCTCTTAAATTGATTTTATCAGGTTGTTTTATCACAGCAAGAGAAATGAAGCTACAACAGTCAATAGAAGGTAAACATATAAAAATCTAATAGCTCTGAAAAGCAAAACACAAAAGTTTGGAAACAGTCTCCTCCAATTATGGAAACAAGATAAAACGTGAATCATAGAACATGTGCCAATGCTTCTAATACCTGGAAAAATTTTTCTTTAATTGTTTTCGTTAATTGTATCAATTACGTTTCTGCTGTTGGGATAAAATATCATGGCTAAAAGCAACTGAAGAAAGAAAGTTTATCTTTGTTTATGGTTCCTGAGGGATGGAGTCCATCATGGCAGGGGAGGCAGCACACCCAGAATAGGAAGCTAGCTGATCACATTTTTATCCACCCACAAGAAGCAGAGAGAAAGAGAACAGGAAGTGGGTTGAGTTTGTAAAGCCTCAAAGCTCACTCCAGTGACATACTTCTTCCAGTAAGGCTCCACTTCCTAAAGACTCCATAACCTCCCCAAGCAGTGCCACTAACTGGGGAACAAACCTTCAAATACACGAGCCTATGGGGGACATGTCTCCTTCAAACCACCAGAACTATGCAAGCTAAAAGAAAGCATCAAAGACCCTGGTTCCACAGTCCACTGGGGCCTGTGTAATGAAACAACAGTCAACTCGGAAATTTCAATCTGTGGACACTGTTCTCTGCCCTTCATCTGACTGTGGTCTCATGGCTGAATAAATGGGGGGTTTGGTTCTAAAATCTGCTCCACTTAGGCGTCTGTTATTTTGTCACAGTGTAAAATTCATTACAATGAACAGCTGGAATGGCCCAGGCCAGAGTCTGCTGTATTCAGTGTTGGTTTTGGAATGGTTAACACAGGGACCCGAGGTCACCCTTTCAACCTATGGATTGGGCCATTCAGCTCCATGGGGCCTCAGAAATTCCCTGTAATCCCAAACAGCTGCCTGCAAGTTCTTTCTTAATCTTTCCTACAGCAAGCAGTTATTTAGCCACATGCTCTATCCAGGCACTTTCCCAAGTGCTGAGAACTTCAAGAGGATAAATAATTTGATTTCAAAATGAGAACATTTTTGAGAATGATTCTGTCCGTACAAGAACAGGGGTGGGGTTCTGGGGAGACGGTTGTGTTGATAAAGTGTTTGCTATGAAAGCATGAGGACCTGCGTTTGGATCTGCAGCACCTATATAAAAGGCAGGTAGGTCAGCACGAACCAGTGATCTCAGCTCCAGGGAGGCTGGGACAGGAGGATCCCTGGGGCTTGCTGACCAGTAGAGTGGCAAAATAAACAAGCTTCAGGTCCAGTGACAGACACTGTCTCAAAAAAAAGGTAGAGAGTGACAGAGGAGGACACTTTTTATTGCCCTCTGGCTTCCACAGGTATATACAAACACACAAAACCAAAGAACTAAGGGAAGTGTCCAGGAAGTGAAATCATACATTCAATTATCAAGATGATTTTACATCTACTGTTTCACCTGATTCTCACTAACGAAAAGTCTGTGTTGGGTGTGTTGTCACCTCTTTTGACAGAGAAAGGAATTCTCAGAAAACTTATGCAAATTTGTTAAGTTTCTAAAGCAAAACCAGGACAGATCTGAGGCTTTGAGTTTATTTATGACCTCTGATGCCAAGTTTCGGAATTTTTATATAACAAACATAGCCTTGGAAAGTGACTCACCTGCCCTCCTTACCCAACAGAGCAGGAAACAGTTGGGCAGTGTAGACACAGTCACCAGTGATGAATGAGGATGAATGACAGCAACATCTGGTCCCTGTCAGCCACAACCACTCGGGGGAGGGGGAGGCTTCAGCCTTTCCCATGCCTAGGCACAGAGCCACTCCACTCTGCTTGACTACTCCTGCTTGCCCATCTCTTTCAAGGGAACTCTGCATAACCCACAGGTAAATCTCAGCCCAAACTGGTAGACATTTTGAGATTTGATGCATGTGCACTATGGATGGTTGGATGGTCTGATTTTAGCATTTCCTTGAAGCTGTAAGGCTACATCCACTGGGCACCCAGAGGACTTTGTGAGTCTGAGAATACAACTGTGCCTGGTCTTTTCCTTCAGGGGTTCTAGAATCATGGTGAAAGAGAGGTGGTAATTTTCTACAGTGTGGCAGGTGCTGTGCTGTCAACAGAAAGGGCCTCATATGATATGCACAAGCAAGCAAGGAGAGACTGAAGAAGGCTGTCCATCTTGCATCTCCTTCAATATACACTTGAAGTCAGTTACTACAGTCTGCTGCACTTATTTTTGATGTATATCATTCTGAAAGCATACACCTTACTTCCATAGAACTTATCTTAAATTGCATTCATGCATTTATTTATTTTTCTTTACTGAATGTCTTTTTCAAAATTTATTTATTGTAGATGTATATGTGTGTGCCTGAGGGTATATATGTTCACCACCATGCATGTAGATGCCAGTGGAGGCCAGAAGAGGGCATTAGATCTCCTAGAATTGAAGTTACAGGCAGCTGTATGCCCTATGTGGGTGTTGGGAACTGAACTCAGGTCTTCTGCAATAACAGTCAGTGCTCTTAACCACTGAGCTGTCTTTCCCACCTGGGCATCTTTCTTTTATACTAAATAGGAAGGTTCAGAGGGAGAACACTGTTTGTATCACTATACTTTGTAAGTCATGT
Source organism: Eospalax fontanierii (assembly GCA_035773235.1). NCBI lineage: Eukaryota > Metazoa > Chordata > Mammalia > Rodentia > Spalacidae > Eospalax > Eospalax fontanierii. The sequence continues at coordinate 55,219,571 of CM069529.1, forward strand.
AGAGCCTGCCTAGTGCCTGACACCTCAGTGATAATATATTTGAATGAATGAGGAAAAGTAACTATGAATTTATTCTTTCTGGTGAAAAGGTACCTTTTCAAGCCTTAGGATTTCAAATCTAATTACTAGGACTATGAATTAAATGTTTCAATCACACAGAATTACTTTGTTAGGAGACAATATGGTGATTAATAAGGCTACTGACTTTGCAAGCTTTAAAGCTTAATTTTCAATCATTTACAGGTTTATTTTGAGGCTAGAGAGATGGATCAGCATTTAAAAACACTGGTTGTTCTTGTGGAGGAACCAGGTTTGAATCTTAACACCCACATGGTGGCTAACCATCCATAACTCCAGTTCCAGGGGATCTAACACCTTCTTCTGTCCTCTGCAGGCACTGCATGACATATATGTATATATGTATGTATGTATATATATATATATATATATATATGATGAAGAATAGTAAATAAAATATTTTTTTAAAAATTTTTAAAGTCTTATTTGTTCTCTGAATGCCAGTGATCACTATGTACATGGTTAGTGGCATGTCAACTGTCACTATATCTCTGGTCTAATGCAGAAGGCAGAGATCATACTGGGTATTGTGGCTCATGCTTTAAATATCAACACTGAGGAGGCAGAGGCAAGAAGATCTCTACAAACTGCAGGCAAGTCAGTGAGACCCTGTCTTAGAAAAGAAAAAGAAAAAAAAGAAAGAGTGAAAAGAGAAGGCAAAGGTAGCAACCCCAAATCCAAGGACAGCAGCTCCCACACAGTCCCAAATGTCCATGTCTCCCCATCCCCAACATTCAGCCGCAGATTAGCAGATCACACCAAACCAGCCTCATTCAGACTCCATTGTGCACACTGGTGAGAAGCAGCAATTGGACCCCACCTGGGAATGCAGAGTGAAATCTAAGTTGCTGGAGGTAAACAACTGCTCTTCAGCTGTAACACAAAGTGGCTGTGGGAACTCCTTGAGCCCTGGCCCTAAATGGCTGCTCTCCGTTGTTGTGATAAAACACTCTGACTAAAGGTAACTTAGGGGCGGAAGGCCCTTATTTATTTGGCTTACATTTTGAGGTTGCAGTCTATCACTGAGGGATGTTAAAGCAGAAACTCAAGCAAGAACAGAGGCAGGAACCACAGAGGAAAGATGCTTACTAGCTTGCTCCAAGGTTCACGGTCACCTACATTTTTTTGTATAGCCCAAGCCCAATTACCCAAAGGATGGTACCCATCCACAGTGGACTGGGCCCTCTACATCATTAGCAGTCAAGAAAATGCCCCACAGACATGACCACAGGCCAGTCTGATTGAGGAAATGCTTTAACTGAGGTCTCCTTTTCCAAAGTGTGTCAAATTGACAGTCAAGATTAGCCATCACAAATACCATCCTCCCTCCCCATCCCACCTTCACCTGGAACTCACCCCCTCCTCTAACCCCACCCCGACACGCCAAACTGAAAGCAGGAAAGTGAGGGAGGCGGAGATGAGAGGCGTTGCCAGCACAACCCTGGGCCAACATGGCCCTGGTCCTGAAGTTCCCACCCAGGAAAAGTGTGACACTTCCCAGCATTGCAATCTGATCCTGTGGGTACCAAAAATAAACCAGAGCCAGAAGAGAAGCTACTGGGAGGGCTTTCAAGGGAATGGGACCCCAGCTCCTGGGATGACACCACCCACAATCAAGATGAATCTTCTCTCCTCTGTTAAAACTCCCTGGAAACATGCTAACAGACATTCTCAAAGTTGTATCTCCTAGGTGATGGCAAGTCCAGTCAAGTAGACAACGAAGATGAACCATCAAAATAGTGAATGCTTCCTCCTTCCTTTTATAAACTATATCACAAAGAGGCCTATTGGCTTTGTGAATTGGCCAAAAGTTCAGGTGATTAGTGTAGGAATGAGTGCTGCTTAGCTATCTAACTCCACGGGCCCCTGTCACATGTAAAGTCTGTGGTCTTCCAGTTTCTTGAGATTTACTGAATGGTTCATGGCTAGTCTCTGGCAGGCTAATCCTCATCAGGAAGATAACAAGGAGAAATGGCCTACTGACTTGCTCACAGGGATACTAACCTTTCCAAGAGGGCTCTCGATTCAGCAGGCTTCAAACTCCCAAGGATGCATCTCCAGCAGCAGTTGTAGGTCAAACTCCAGCCTACTCTGCTCTTCTGACAGCGCACTGCACCTGTCTCCTGGCACTAATGCATTTATCTCTCTAACACAAGGCTTCTGGCTCTCATCATCCAGAAAAACCTGCCAATCACAGTCTGTGAAACAGAGAGAGTAACTTTTTGTGAACTTTTTGCTTCACGCTATTCTTCATCCAAAATAACCCCTGATATATGAGATGGGTGGAATTAAACATGAAGAAACAGTGAATTGGTAAATAACTGGTAGTTCGTAAGATCCAGTTGGTAAATCTCAAATTTGGAAACTCACTTGAGTGGATAAGTCTTCCCATAAACTTCTTTACCATTCTCAATTCGCCTTCCTGATAGACTGTGTTTGCATTTTTCCAGTCCTCAGTGTTGAGGAAATTCAAACATTCATACACTTCATGATGCTAAGAAAGCCGTCTCAACCAGATGCGTCAGCCCAAACAGTTCCCTCTTTCTGATCTTGCCTGGATCTTGACCCTTGCATCTGCCACTCCATAACCTTGCCCCTTGTACTTTCTTAACTACTCTACTGGTACATCTGGTTTTGCTCTGAAATCACTACATATCCCACTCTTCGATCAAAATTAAACCCTCTTAACAAATAGCTCCTCAGACTCTGTTTGACTCCTCTTCTTGATCAGATTTTCTTAATAAAGTTTACCTAAGCCTCATTATTTAATGGGTCTCTGCTTTGACTGTGTTTCTCAGAAATCCAATACGTTACTTATATGCTCTACAATTATTCAGTTGTCTCTTTTTATCCTCACTACCTGGAAGATGGAAGGAAAGATCACTCAGGATATTACAATGCAGCACGTGGGCTGGTGAGATGGTTCAGAGGTTAAATCACTTGCCCTAGCAAGAAGACTAGGTTCAGATCCCAGAATCCATGTAAAAAGTCAGGTATGGTGGTTCACATGTAATTCCTGCCCAGGAAGAAGGAGGCAGGGGATCCCCAGAGTAAGCTGGATCATGACACTAGCCATATCAGCAGCTCTGGATTGTGACTGGGAGCCCCTGCATCAGTGAATCAAATGGAAGAACAATTGGGGAAGATTTTAGACATCAACTTTGGACTTCCACATGCATGTGCAAACACATATCTCCAAGCACACACCATACACATATACCATGACTTTAAACAGTTCATAGGAACAGATGGAAATACTTGTAAAAGTGTCGCTTGTGGATAGGAAAAGCAGCCAGAAATGTGAATTTCGGCTGCAGAACCAAATATCTAGTCCAATTCGAGTTTTACTCTTCAACACCCACTTTGCATGGCTCTCTGGTGAGAATTCCACCCCGTTTCCATCCCCTAATTACAGCAGGCATGCTTACTCTTCCCTGCCATGTCTGTCAGGTTCTGTGCACGTCTGTATTACACGATAGCATCTAGCATACAGATGTTCTATGCTGGATGGAAATAAATGCACACAGGGAAACATACTACACAAACTTCAGGCAGTGTCTCACTACTCACGTGACCCTTTAGGAGATTTTTGCAGAGGAAGGAATGGGTTAAATACCAGAGGCTGTTAGAATGATCCCATACAAAAAGAACTAAGATGGGAACCTATGTTGGGGAGCCATGCACATCATTTCATGCGTCACTCAGCATCTAATACTATCTATACTTAGAATATTGACAGAGCCAGCTCTCCTCAGAGCCAGGAGTTTCAGGAAATGTTAAACCCTAATGATCCCCAAAGACCTGCTGATACTGGCAATTTGCTGCTAGACCCAGAGAGTTAGTGTGAACATTTAGGAGTCTCATGTGACTTCCTAAGGAGAATTTACCCTATGCAAATTCTGGCAATCTGACCTGGTGAACCTTTGTACACCTTCCAAGACTTCATAACTCCTTCCATACCTCCAGTTCCAGGGGATCCAATGCCCTCTTCAGGTCTCTGTGGGTATTGTATGCATAGGTGCATTTACATACATGCAGGCAAAATACTCATATACATAAAACAAAAACAAATAAATCAAATTTTTTGACTCTAATGATATGTCAAAGACAATTTCCAATGTTCAAAAAGTTACAAAACTAAATAGTACAAAAATCTGTGAAGCTGTACCAAGATTAATGAATAAATCATTGCAAATCAAGTTGAAGGCTTAATATAAACAGAAAACCTATATGCACATACACATACATGTTAGTTGCTAATTTTCTTTTTTGTGTGTCCTCGTGTTTGTGTGTGTTCAGGAATGCAGATACTACAGCACTCACATGGAAGTCAAAGGATAATCTTGGATGTTAGTTCTCAACTTCCACCTTGCTTAAGATGGGGTCTCTGCTCTTTGCTGATGCATAGGTCAGGCTAGAGGCTCATGAGCTCCTAAGGGATCCTCTAGTCTCTGCCTCACATCCTCCCTGCAGGAGTGCTGGGATCACAGGTGTGCTCTGTCATGTCTGGTTTTACATGCGCTCTGGGGATTCAAACTTCTGTCCTCATGCTTGCACGGTAAGTGCTTTGTCCACTGCGTCATGTTTCCAGCCCTTCACTTGTTTCTCTTTGCTAACTTCCTACCATTTCACTAGGACCAGGGCTGAGTTAGTTACTAAAGCCCTACTATTTAGCTAATACTTGATATCAAAGTACATTGGGAAAGCTGTGGAACAAGTGGATGCTAAAATGCTCACAGGGAAAATGGGCAATTAACAAAAAGAGTTTGAAAATGAAAGAGAATTATGAACACTTTTTCTCTAGATTTGACATTTCTTAAGATGAGATTCTAGTACATTCTACAGATGTGAACTGGAGATAGAAAGATACAAAGATGGAGAGACTCAGTGGACCTGGGGCCTTCTACCCCATCTGTGTGAACTCTAATCTAATATTTTGGGTGTTTGGAAAATGTGAATTTGTGAGATTGCATTTGTTTTTCTTTGAGAGTCTCTTCCAGCTCAAGATGAGTCATCTTAGGTATAAGATCCCATTTTATTGATAGAGCTATAAATCTCTCTTCTACCCAAGCATAGCTTCTCATATCTTCTAGGTAGAAAATGCCAGAAAGACATTCAAATTCAAATTTTGCTGTCATGTACTTTATGATAAAACTAAAGTGAACTTGAGGCCATCACTGGGCACACGCATCAGCAGATACACAGATGGCTGTCAGTGTGCCTGCCATGCAAGGAGCACAGCTGGAGGGTGTCACGGTTCTCCAGGACTGAGTCAGATGTGGAGCTGACCCAAGCCATCACAGTGTGGCAGTTCTTGTACTGAGGTTCAAGCCTACAGAAGGTACGAGTTGTCCTCCTGCTCTTTTGACCATGCATCCACAGACAGGACCTTCTGCAGTCACGCTTTTCTCCCTCTGGCTTCCAGGCAGTGGCTCTGTGGATTAATACTTCCTACTTAAGCATTTACAGAACTCTCACTTTCACTCTCCTAACACACTTAGTCGTACTTTTCAGAAAATAATATGCCTCTTAGGGACTAACGACTCTAGGAAAAGTGCTTAAGTCCTCAAATTTCAGGCATTTCTTTTTAATGCCTGAAAAGACGAAAGGGGAAAATGAAGTCACGTTAGGAGAACAGAAAAGAACAGAAAATACTGAGGGAAAGCTTAGACTGTTCCACAGAGAAAAAGTTTCCAACGTTTGAAACCGGATCCACTGTGGCCGCAGAAACTCAGTCTAGGATCCTGTGTGTGAGTGTGTGTGTGTGTGTGTGTGTGTGTGTGTGTGTGTGTGTGTGTGACTTTGCCTTCCAGGTATGTTGTGGAACAGGAAAATCCTGCTTTGCCACAAACATGCAGAATCAAAGATCCCAAGTAAGGTATTAGGAAAGTCTGTGTTTGGGAAGAAGGGATAGAAAACAAGCCATAAGCAAGCAAGCATCATGGCCTGGGGTGTGGGGAAGCTGTTCTCCTTGCACAAATGTGATGGCGGCCTGACTCTGCTCTTCCTAAAGACTTCCAAATCCTCCACATTGTCCCATCTCAGCTGCCATCTCTAGATCTAATCATCATGGAAGAACACAACATTGTTTAAAACTGTCATTCCCTGAACACTCATTGCAGTCTCTTTTATCCAACAAATTCCATGTCCCAGAATCCTCTTCTTTCTACACCTTTAGTTTAACCCTGTACATACCAGAAGGGAAGTATCATAGTCAGACAAACTGGGATGTGGAATAAACAATGCTTTAGTTGTCAAATTGTGTGCACTGGGGATTCTATCAATCTCAATGGGTCCAGAAAGGCGTCTGCTAGCCTTGGTCCCCCATAATTCAGGGGTATTGGAACTCACTTGATCTCTTCCAAAGAATTATAGTAATAAAGTGCTGCTAAATAAATAAAGTAATAATAAAGTTTTGATTAAATATAAATCAATAAGTGCAACAGGAACATTAAAAAAAAAAAAAAACATCAAACAGCCTTACAAACCAGCTAGATTCCCCTAAATGGCAAGATGTAACAGGGCTTGCCCTGTCCTAGTTAGCCTTCAACTACTGGACAAAACACTCTGACCAATACCAACTTGAGAAAGAAACGGTTTATTTGGTTTACATCTCCTGGGTCAAAGTTTATTACTGAGGAAGCCCAAGGTAGGAACTAAGGGAGGAACCCAGAGCCAGGAGCTGAAGGTCATGGGGAAACACTGCTTACTGGTTTGCTCCCTTGGCCTGTGTTCAACCTGCTTTCTTACACAGTACAGAACCACCTACCCAGCCCTCCCACATCACTCAGTCAAAAAAAAAAAAATGTCCCACAGATGTAGCCACAGGCCAGTCCAGTGAAGGAAATTCCACAGTTGAGGCTCCCTCAACCCAGGTATGTCAAGTTGACAGCTAGAGCTATCCAGCACCAGCCACTGGTGCCAAGTCCACTGGATTCCTGCATTACACTAGAAGTTATCTTCATTGTCAAGATCAAGCGAGGACATTCAGAACACCAATGATAAGCACATAAATCTTAAAGCAAGGAGATAAGAAACAAAGCATCAGAGAGCTCTTATGACTTCCTGAAATCTCAGACTACTCAGCAGCAATGACAGAGGCCTTGACCCTGTTGCAGCCTCTGGGCACTTTCCAATGCACTGAATGTCACTAAAGAAGCCTTAGAGGCCCTGTGTGGTGACATACCAGCACTTGGGAGGCAGAAATGAGGTGAGTTGCTGGTCATGGGTTCTTCGTGTGAGGGATATGTGAGTCTTTTGTGAAGGTAGGTTTTGTCATATAAAAAAAGAGTTAATCCCACATCAACACGGAATTGAAATTAGCTGCCCCAGAGAGACCTCCGTGAGACCTTACAGATTCACAGTAGCCAAATTATGGAACCAGCCTAGGTCCACATTAACAGATGAATGGGTTAAGAAAATGTAGTGTATATTCACAAGAGACTTTTATTCATAATGAGCTATGAACTAGCAAGATGGCCCAGCAGGTAAAGATGCTTGCCACCAACCCTAAAGTCCTATGATAGACCTCCAGGGCACACATGGTGGAAGGAGAGTGCTGACTCCTGCAAGCTGTCCTCTGACCTCCACACAGACATCATGGCACTCATGCCCATAAAACTGAATAAAGAGAGACACTGAATAAATATAATTTTTTAAAACGAAATTGTGTCATTTGTAAGCAATTTGGTAGAACTGGAGATGAACATATTAATAAAAATAGCCTGACTCAGAAAGATAAAATATTGCATATTCTCCCTCACATATTTATATATGACGTGTAGATGGGACACTACTTAGGAAGAAGGGGTTACCAGCAGTGGAGGTAGGACAGCAAAGGGTAATGGAGATGAATTTGGTCAAAGTACATCATGCACTTGAGTGAAATTTTCATTTTGAAATTCATCACTATGTACAATGACTGTATCTAATATTTTAAATTAATTACCACAAAGTCTGGTAAGTCCCAGCTTCAGTTGCCCTTTTCTGTGCTCATTACATCACCTGCCTGGCCTTAGTTTCTTCTTCCTGTTTCCCTCTGAGATAACTCTACAGAAGCATGCATAGGCTGTCATTAGTTAGAAGTCTTAAGAGTTTAGTAAACTGAAACTACACTTGGTCTCCAGGTTTTACTACTTAATTAACTCTTTAAAACATGCAAAATGGACAAGACACAAGAGAACCCAGTCCCACACCACCAAAATCCCTGACAAGAACAGGGGACTTTTAATAAGATCACAGGGAGATGGAGGAAGAACTAGGCAACAAACCAATCAAATTCCAAGACCGTTATAAGTATTTATTTAAGATGCAGTGTCAACTGAGGTAAAAGTTAGTTCACCCAAGCTAACCTGTGGGTCACTAGGCAGAACTTGTGGGAAGAAACATATTTCACTTAGGAAAGAGAGGAAGGAGCTGGATGAGAGGGCAATACCTGCTTGTTCAGACCCACTCATGTATGCATCACCCCAGGAGTGTCCACCTTGCTGCCTGAACCTTATGGAAAGAGTCAAGGTATTCAGGAAACTGAGAAGCACAGCCTCTCTCCAGACTTTTCTTTGGGCATCCTTGTGGTCTGGCAGTAGCCTATAAGGAGCCCAGAGCTTTAGAAGGGGCATTCTGTGGTGCTTCTTCCATTATTTGGAAACAAAAGGATTTCTCTTGGGAGATTAAAACCTGGATGAAACTTTGTTCTCTACATTTTAAAGATCACATGGACCCCAGAATCATATCTATTAGCCAATTAATGACTCCTGGTTTAGCACAGAGGCTCATGGAGAAAATCATTCACTGTTGTGTGACCTCGCCATCATGGGGCCCATAGTCTTCTTTCCCTTCCATCCCACCAACTGCCTCTGTGAAATGTTGACCACTAGATCTTGTACTGTGAATATCCAAATTTTCTAGAGACTTTATTTCAATCTGTGTCAGGTTCTTTTTTATTATTTTTATTATTATTATTTTGGTCTTTTTGAGACAGGGTCTCCCTGTAACCCCAGTTGGCTTGGAACTCACTTCATAGACTAGGATGGCCAGGCCTTGTACTCATAGAGATTTGCTTGCCTTTGCCTCCTGAATGCTGGGACTAATGATGTGCGCCACCAGGCCCAATCTGTGTCACTTTCAAAACTTAATGGTATAGTCATCTCTTTTTTATTTAGATGGGAGGCTGCTCCCAGGACCGCAAGGATACCAAAGCCTGTGTCTCCTGTATAAAATGACATGTGTTTGCATATAACCCACAGCATACCCTCCATAACCCTTTATTATACTTTAAATCATCTCTAGAGCACTTACAATATCTAATGCAATGTAAATACGAGGTAATAGGTGCTTTACTACGGTGGATAAAGACTAAAGACAACAAACATCTGTACTCTGTTCAGATGTGATTTTTTTTTCCAGAGTGTTTTACCATCTCTAGTTGGTTGCATCCATTGATACAGAAACTAAGGATTTAGAGAGTCTGCCTGTATATTTATTGTGGTTGAAAAGAAAGAATGAAATATAAATTATTTCAACATGGCAATAACATGAATCTTATACTAAAATTTTGTCCTGCAAAAAGACCCTTACAGATTTCTGAAGTGCACACATCCCTTTAGAATAGAACTCCCTCCCATAAGCTACCATAAAATATAGAGAATGACAGTTAAGTTGTCTTTTTAGATGTTTAATGCTCTTACATGTACGATGAAAGCTTGTAAGGCTAGTATAAATTTGACATATCTGTAAACTTTATACCTAATATTATGTTGGAGATACTAACTATATGCTTAGCTCAAATGGAACATGGGGGAGTGAAAGAAAGCACAAGAGCTGTTTGATCTTTCCTGGGGAGACATGAACCAACAAATGTCTGTTCACTGCATGTTCTCGGTTTTGGTTTCTGTTGCTGTGAAAAACATGATGACCATAAGCAACTTGGAGAAGACAGGGTTTATGTGGTTTGTAACCCACAGTTCATCATCGTGGGAAATCAAGGCAGGAATTCAAGGCAGGAACCTGGAGGCAGGCACTGAAGCAGAGACTGTGAAGGAATGACACTTACTAGCTTGCTTCCCCTGGTGTGCCTGGTTACATTTCTTACACAGCCCGGGCTCACCTGTGGCACAGCCCACAGTGGCTGGATCCTCCTGCCCCAATTGGCAATTAAGAAAACACCCCACAGACACAGCTACAGGTCAGTCTGGTTGAGGAAATGCTTCAGCTGAGATTCCCTCTTCCCATGCGACTGCATTTGTGTCAAGTTGACAGCTAAAGCTGACTATCACGCCCCAGGTAGGGCACAGAAAGGCAAAGAAACAATGCACCCACCTCTAGCTTAGTGAGCCACTGAGTTTACTGAGGTTGCTTACAGGAGCATGGTTGGGAAGCTCAGTCACCAAAGCTCACCCTGTCATTGGTGATGTGATGAGTCACAAAAGCTGCATGCTGGGAGCTTCCTGCCCAACTTTCAGGCAGCTCTACCAGCCTGCCCTCTCTGAAAGCAACTGTACAGCTTATATAAACTTGAGGGAGGGGCCTCATAACCTTGTAACTTTCAGAGTCTGGTGAGATTTGTTTGCTTCTTAAATCCTAGGAACCTCCCTCTTCCCTCCCAGAAAGAATGTTTCAATTAAAAGAAAGAGCTGCTGGAGAAACAGGAAGAGAAAGGGAGGGAGGGGGGGAGGAAAAGAGGGAGGGAGGAAGGGAGGGAAAAGGAGGGGGAAGGGGGAAAGGGAGAGAGAGAGAGAGATCTTCTGTTCAAGTCCCTGTAGACAGACAAGTAGACAAGTCATTCAGGAGAAATTTGAAACCCACAATGCTCCCCCCGACTTCCGGGAGGTCAACACAAGCGAGCTCTTGTACACTTCCACACAGGCTTGGCTACAGCATTATCACATAGACTCCAGGTTTATAAAAGGCTGAAAATAGGCAGGTTTCTGGACTCACTTTCTCTTGAACGTAGAAATTTAGAAGTCACATCCTCTCAGAGAGAGGACTGGTTACATGCTCCATCTTGGCCTCCCAATCCCTGTCAGGCGCTCCATCCAGAAATGTCTTTACAGCTAGGACTGACAGCCAGACCATCTCTCCTAGCTTTGCATTTTTAAGACAAAAGCCTGACAGAAGTGGTCCAGCCAGTCTCACGTGGAAGAGCACAGAGGCTGGCAGGCTGGGTAGAGGCCTGGGTCTCAGTTTCTTTGGAATCTGTCTACAGTGACTGCTGTAGAAGCGTCTTCTCAAGTTATCATGCTTTTAGCCTTCAGCAGGGTACTCCACAGATAAGCAATGTTTGCACTGAGTAGAGTAGGCAAGAACTTTTAAAAGGGCTTTCTCTTATTTTTCATAGCATGTACTGACAACATCTTCAGGAGAACCTGGTGGAGTTGTCAGTTTTCACATCCCACACCTAATATATCTAAACTTTCTGTTTTTAATAGTAAGAAATGTCAATGCTCAGGTTACCTCTCATTTCTCCCTTCAGTTTCATTATCAAAACAATTAACTTTTTCCTGGACAGCATTTTTCATTTGTATACACACACACACGCACACACAGCCCACATATGCACATACACTGTACTCAAACTCAGGGCTTCCTGCATTCTTGGCAAGGGCTCTGATACTGAGCTATATGCCCAGTCCACAGCAGTTTCCACAGACATGTTGTCATGAAGGTGGTCTGCAAGCAGAGAACCTCAGTCATTCATTAAATGATGTTTACTTTAGAACAAGATTTCTAGGTCAAGGTTCAATTCTATGTATCAGAAAAATTCAATACTCATTAATTCAAGAAATATTTATCAAACACCTGTTGTGTGCTGTGGAAAATTAAATGACTGATTTCTACATGTTGAGAATGATTAATGACCCTTGTAAAATACTCAGTGCTAAAAAGTTGGAGCTAATTGTTTTACACTGCACAGTATGCCAGCGTTTCCATTTACTTTCCCAACTTTCATTTCATTTGAAAACACATGGTTTCTTTGATCTGGGGAGAAGCTAAGTGGCTTGCCTTACTGTCAAAATACAACTCTTTAATCTTTACATTTGTAAATAGTACAGATAACCATTATTAAACATAGGCTGTGTGCTCTTGGTCCCCCTGAAGAATGAGCACTCTGTATTCTAACCTAGCTTCATTGTCTCTGTCACCTTCTACCAGTCCCAGGCAGTCCTGCCTCAGAGTCTTTGGTGTTCAGAAAGGAAGCAGATATGGGTCAGTCAAGGGCATTCTACTGGATTCCACTTCTCTAAAGACTTTGCATCTCTCAGTCTTGACTTCCTAAAACACAAGATAAAGTTAAGGCTATCCCCATATAGGGAGTTCAAGAACTGAAATAGCTTTTATTTAAATTTACATGTACCTAGGATGTAGCTCATGTTTGGGGGCAAAAAAAAACAGAAAAAAATTCATTAACTTCCCATGTGTCTGCAGAGACACGCCCCAGGTGTTGGGGTCTCTGTCTGACTGGTGTGTGATCCAAGACTGAAGCCACATGAGTATAGCAGTTGCACACAGAGGCTAGGAGACTGAGTCTGATCACACCATCCATAAGAAGAATTAAAGAAATCTAAATCAATGTCATTCAAGTAAGTCAACAACCCCTTTGCAGTGCCCTCTGATTTGTAAGGAAAGGATTATGGAAGGGAAAAACATGGGAGAAAAAATATTCCATGCACAAATCTCAGTGAGGGGAAATGGCTCAGAAGACGAACCAACCCCCACCTTCCCACAAAGTCAGCTTGAGGAAAAGTCCATACATTAAAGCATACCGCTGCCTTAGTGCGAACGGTATTAGTAACAGCAAAATGAAAACTATTATGTCATAATGATTCTCAAATGATAGCTGAAAGGTTATCCTCATGTGCCCTACATACATTTCCGGTTACTATGATAAAATACCCAGACAACAAGCAACTTAGTGGAGAAAGGCTTATCTTAGCTTTTAATTCCAGGTCACAGTCCAACAGACCAGGCAGGCATGGTGGCCGGAACTTGAAACAGCTCGTCACACCACATGCACAGTCAAGGGAAGACAGAAATGAATGAATGAATGCCCTCCGCCCATATCAATCAGTGTAGTCAAGATAACCCCCTACAGACATACTGTTATAGTTTGTTTTCTGTTGCTGTGGTAAACACTGTGACCAGAAGCAATTTATGAAGAAAAGTGTCTATTCATCTTCCACTTCCAGGAGTCAGCCTACCCATCACTAAGAGGTCAGGGCAGGAACTCAAAACAGGAACCTGGAGGTGGGGACTGAAGCAGAGAGGAGGGAGATTCCCTACAGTGGGCTGGGCTCTCACTTCTATACAATTCACAATCAAGAAAGTGCTTCACAGACTTATCCAGAAGCCAGTCTGATGGATAGGCAGTTCCCCAGTTCAGGTATCCTCTTCCCAGGTTTATCCATTTGACAACCCAGGTTAGCCATCATCCCTGCATACAGACCAACTCAATCTAGAAAAATCTCTTATTGAGATTCTCTTCCCAGATGATTCTAGATTGTGTAAAGTTGACAAATAAACCTAACCAGCCCACCATGGAAACAGAATTCAAATGCATACAGGAGTTGCTCCTGGAAGTAAATCAATGGTTTCTGGGGAGATGGCTCATCAGTTAAGAGCACTGGCTACTCTTGCAGCTGACCTGGCTTTGACTCTAGAACCTATGTGTTGACCAACAATTGTCCATAACTCCAGTTCCAGGGCTTCTGACACTCTTTTCTGGTCCCGAACTCTTGTGAGTTCGACTGCACACCTGTCCTGCTGTCTGAAATACACTGTCCCGTATACTTATCCACCATCTCTGACTTTTATAATCTTTCTCTCTGTTCTTCCACAAATATCACCTGAGCCTTGTTGAGGGGAGGGGTTGTGATAATAGAGATGTCCCATGTAGGACTGAGCACTCTGCAGTCCCTTTCTGCACACTGACCAGTTGAGGATCTCTCTGTAAGCTGTCTTCTACCCCAAGAGTCTTGCTGAGGAGGGCTGAGTGATGCATTATTCTGTGGACATAGCAATGTTTCATTAGGAATTGATTTAACACTATGTCCATTCAGTAGAATACTGGTATCAGGATGTCCCCTAGAGCCCATATCTATCTGCAGGTTCTCCACCCCGATGACAGTGCCAGGTATGAGTTTCATCTTGTGAAGCAGGCCTTCAATCCAATCAGGGCCCTGACAGTGACTGTGTGGTTCTTTTTTCCCTCACCCACTCGGTGTCCCCACAGCCTGTGACCCAAATCCTCAGATCCACAGATGAACCATTCCCATTTCTCCTCTCCATTCTGCCCTTGGCTTCTTCTGAACGGCTGCTACTCTGCAGCAGCTGTAAATCCCAAACAACTCCTCAGACATCTCTCTTGCCCATAGACTTTGGCCTCACTTGGCATGATTAGTCCTTTCTTCTCCAAGAACTCCCTTCCGTGGCTTTGCTGGCAGCCTTTCGCTGGCGAGTCTCTTCCTCTGTCACGTTCCTAGCACTATTCCCAAGTTCCTACACCTTCTTCTCTCTTCATCCTGTTCAGGTTCTCAAGCAATCACTCACCAAGGGCATCTCGGATTGATGCTTGCCAGTCTTGTCTCCACACTGTCCTCACCCACCCAGCCACACTCCTTTTGTGTCAGCATCCTCTGTCCATCTCAGTACCTCCCAACCTATAAATAAACTCTTCCCTCTGCTCAGACCCTTTTCTTCCAAGTCCCTTCACCTGTATGACAGGTTCCCATTTACCCAAAGAGCCAATTGTATTGATGAAGCTTTGCCCCACTGAGTGCCTGGCAGACAGCCTGAAGCCTGCCACGCACACATCCTCCCAGGTATTAGCCACCTGCACCGACAGGATGGAGAGGAAGCTCCTGGGGGAGGAGAGACATCTTACTAATTATAGCGTCCCTTGCATCTGAGAACTAGTTCAGAAAGTCGGTAGGAAGTCTCCAACTTACCGCTTATGCATGCTTTGGCTAGCAAGTTTGTTAAAGCTTTTGCCAAATTTTTCTTCAGTTGCTGTGTAAAACCACAGTGGAAAGGGGTGGGGTCAGGACTACCAGTCACAGGGAAGCTAAAAGAAAGTCATTCTCTAAAATGTCTGCCATTCGTGTGTGTGTGTGTGTGTGTGTGTGTGTGTGTACACATGTAGAGGGCAGAAGTTGGTCTCAAGTGTCTTCCTCCACCACTCTCCAGCTTATTTTTTGAAACACAGTCCCTCATTAAATCTAGAGCTCACCAACTCAGTTCAAATGGTTGGTCATCAGGGACCCTGTGTGCCCAGCTTTTTATATGGGTTCTGGTGTTAGAACTCAGGTCTTCTTGTTCATACAACAGACACTTAAAACTTAGCCATCTCCCCAACCCCTAAAGATGTCTTTAATCTTGACAACCTTTCTCCTAACTTGAAAGAGGAAGAAGGAGGCAAAGGGGGAGTTACTCCTCATGAAACAGGTACACCTGCTCATCTGAAGAAAACAAGAAAAACATTTCACTGATTCTTCAGATTTTACTTTTAGGGTTAAACAGTTCTGCAACAGTTCTGGATCGAATGCTCACACTACGTTTTAATGTCCCAAACACCAAGACATTAGCACACATTTGCCGTCAGTCAAACTTCCTTTTTTCTTCTCTGTATTCATGGGAGAGCACCCACAGAAACCCTAGTAGGATCAACTACCTCT
This sequence comes from Eospalax fontanierii, assembly GCA_035773235.1. NCBI lineage: Eukaryota > Metazoa > Chordata > Mammalia > Rodentia > Spalacidae > Eospalax > Eospalax fontanierii. The sequence continues at coordinate 55,235,317 of CM069529.1, forward strand.
TAGAGATGTGGCATGTGCAAAGACTAATGACATGTTTCCTGTGCTTATTGGTTAAGAGAGACTAGGAGCCCCGCACCTGCACACTGCTTCTCTGTGGGCCGTGAGGGTACTTTTTTCATTATTATGGTGGCTTTTACATGATTTTCTTGAATGAGTTTTGTATTTGTTTATAATCTGAGAAAAGCACTTGATTTTTTAAGTGAAGTAGCAGAAAGTTGCTAAAAAAGGATAAAGCAAGAAGATGCTGAGCTAGGGGTGCGACTCAGTGGTAGAGTGCTTGGCTAACATTTGTTAATACTTGGGTGTTCCATTCCTGGAGAGAGAGAGAGAGAGACAGAGAGACAGAGACAGAGAGAAGGGAAGAAGGAGAGAAGAAAAATTATATTTTACCTTTAAACCAGAAAATTGGGGGGAAAAATCAATTACCTTACCAGAGAACTATGAAAACCCCCTTGTCCTGCCTAGGAATCCTTGTGCTGAGCCTGGGGCTCCTGTCTTTTCCAGTAGATAAGATTTACCCTGGGGTGGGGGCAGGGAAGGAAACTGCCAGGCCTATTGATTGCAATTAACTTTGCCACTGATGGCCAAGTGGCTGCAGGGAGCCCCAGTGATCTAGCAAATGGGTGAGACTCTAAGAGATTAATGGCACTTGTCAATAGGATGGAGGGCTCGGCCCAGAGGGTCACATAACTCCATTTTTCCCACTTTGAAAGTGAAATTCTGAGAGAACTGGGGAGAGGCATTATGAAATCAATGCCGCTGATCAGATTCCCGTCCCTGGGCTCCAAGGCTGAGCCCAGAAGACAAAGCAAAGCTTCTTCATTGACGTTTAAAGTGCACGGCCTAGATGTATTTGCAATTAAACATCGTTGCAAGATTCTGTGTGCTTCCTGCCCGATGCTCTTGTTTCTGGCGTCTGCTGATGGAGTGAGGCTGCACTTGTACCTCTGCCTTTCACTGAACACCGTTCTGTAGTGATTTTAAAGTATCTCCTATGGTCACAAAAGAAAAACAGCCTGGGTAGGATGCTGTGGGATCTCTTTGAGCTCCATTCAGGTATACAGCCAAGAATACAGGCCCATACATTAGATGTGTCTCGAATCGGAAGGCAGAAGATGACCTTGCATACCTCCTCCTCCACGATTCTCTGTCATCTGAGTAACAAATGCCTCCCTATCGATCAGCTCCTGTGAAAGGCTCATTCTTAGCAATGATTGAAAGATGGAGAAATCAAGACAATCAGTCCAAGATGAAACAACAAACAAAATCAGTGTTGCAAAGTAGACCAAGAGGATGGCGGCAGAAGGAAGCCTCGCCCAGGACTGCTTCTCAGCAGGCTGATGAATTCAACTCAACTTCAGTGTCTCTTCCCAGTCTCCCCTAAGACTCCTGTGTAGCGGGGAACTGGAGTTCCACAAAATCAATACGTTTTCTCAGGGACTTGGTGTTCTCATAAATCATCATATACATGGCATATTTGTGCTAATAAATCTACCTTGTATAGGGGGAAAGAAAGGAAACTGGTTAACAATGAACCACACAGTTCCAAGGCGTGAGGAGAAGAGCAGAGAGCCCGGGTTTCTATGGACACGCAAATTTGTGTGACTGCAGCTGGGTTACAAGTGGCTGCAGGTCCTCACAGAGCAGATCTGGTGAAATGCAACTTCCTTTCTGACCAGGGAACTGCAGGCTGCTGGGGTGAAGGAGGAAGAGAAAGCAGGCTGTGAGAGAGCCAGCAGTGAGTTCATTTGTCTTGGATTCTTCTCAATTACTTTTCCTAAAAGGACAATTGTAGGGCAAGTTTGTTTAGTGGTTTGGAAAGAAAAAGAGGAATGGATTACTCAACAAATGAAAAAAAACTTCCTTCGCCTCAAAGAGAAGCTCAGAAGCCAAGAGAAGCCCTCACACATCTGTAGGGAGGAGCGCAGCCAGTAGTGAGTGGGCATGGGTCAAAGCATTTTTGTAGCTGGGTGTGGTAGTGAACACCTGCCATCCCAGCACTTAAAAGGCAGAGGCAGGAGGATGGGAGGTTCAGGGCCAGCTTGGACTACATAATAAGCCTCTGTTTCTAAGAACTAAAGGCTTAGAACTGGGAGACAGTTCAGCTGGTGAAGTGCTCAGTTCAATATTCAGAATGCATATAAAAATGTGGGCATGTTGATAGGTGCTGGGGTGATGGAAACAGATGGATGCCTGGGGATTGCTGGCTTGCAAACACAGCCTACTTTGTGAGGTCCAGGCCAATGAGAGAAACCTGTCTCAAAAACGAGGTCAGGGCTGGAGAGGCACTTGCCCTGAAAGCCTGGTAAATAGAGTTTGGTTCCCAGAATCCATTTAAAAGTGAAAGAAGAAAATCAATTCCACAAAATTGTCCTCTTACCTTCATGTGTGTGCTCTGGCATGCATGCCCCCACACATCATAAGTTTATCTATAATAATAATTTCCTTAAAAAACAAGGTGGAGATAGCCCTGAGGAATGACACCCAAGGTTGACTTCTAGTTTCCACATGCACATGGAGTACACCTACACCCACAAAATAGGAATATGCCACTTATTTTTTGTAACTTGACAAAAATTAGAGTCACCTGGGAAGAAAGAAACTCAACTAAGGAGTTTCCAAATCAGATTGGCCTTGGGAGTGAGAGTCTGTGGGGCTTTTCCTTGATTGCTAAATGTAGGGGAGGAGAAGAGGATGGGAGAAGAGAAGAGGAGAGAGAGGGAGAGCAGGAGAGATGTAGGAGGGCTCAGCCCACCATGGGCGATATAATCGGTAGGCATGTAGATATGGGCTTTATAAGAAAAGTGGCTGATAGGATTGGAGAGATGACTCAGCAGTTAAGAGCACTGGTTACTTCTCAGCATACACATGGTGGCTAACAACCAGCTGTAACTCCAGTTCTAGAAGCTCCAACCCCCTCTTCTAACCTCCACAGGCATTGAATGCAAAGCACTTATACACATAAAAATAATAAATAAATGTTTTTTAAAAGAAAAATAGTTGAGCAAGCCTGGGGGAAGCAAGTCAGGAAGCAGCCTTCCTCCGTGGCCTCAGCTTCAGTACCACCTCCAGGCTCCTACTTTAGTTCCTGCCCCAACATCCCTCGGTGATGAACTGTGACATGTGACTGTGACCATGGTTTCAGTGATCAGGGTTTCATCACAGTGCTAGAAAAAAACAGGGATAAGGGACAAGCACACACCCACATACACCCTACACACACATGCACACATGCATGTCACATACAGGCACATACGTGTATACACACTAAGGGATGGAGTGTAGTTCAGTAGAATGTTCAGTCCTCAGAACCTCAAAACAAAACAAACAGGAATATCAAACTCCAGCATCTTTGTAGACTTCCATGGTCTGCTGATCTCTTTGCAAAATGATTTTTATACTCTCTCACGAAACATTTCCCATCAAATATAAAGAATTATTGAGAAGGAATAATGGTGAAACACAGGTAACGCAGCCAGACAGCCTGCTCTGAGACACTGCCAACTTTACTCTGCTTACAGCGGTCTGTAGGCTGCTTTTCCCGACCACTCACAGGTCCTACTGACTGCTTTACAGGGCAATTGTGAAGATGGATTAACAGGTGTATGATGGATAATTTTAGTTGCCAACTTGCTTGGGATTAAGAGATAACCAAAGACCTGGTAAGATATTTCTAGGTGTGTCTGTAAAGATGTTTCCAGAAGAAAGTAATATCTGAGTCCCCACAAAGAGTAAGGAGGTGCCCCTGCGGGCTGGCAGTAGAACCCAGTCAGCTGAGCCATGAAGTAGCCAAAAGGCAGGGAAGACCCACAGTCCTTCCGCACCCCCTGCCCTACCCCATCTCTCCTCCTCCTCCCTTTCCATCTCCCTTTCCCTCCTCTTCCCAGCCCCGTTCTCTTCTCTCCCTTCCTCACTCTCTGTCCTCCTCCTGCTCTCCTCCCCAGCCTCACTCCTCTGGCAGGCTCTCTCTCTATCTCCTTCCTCTCCATCCCTCTTTTCTCTCCTCTGCATCCATCTCCTCTTGCTCTTGGAGGTGCTCAGCACTGAAGACTCCTCAGCTCAGGATGTTCGTCACTGCCCCATCCCAGGGTCTCAGGTCTCAGTGGAGACACAGCCTTTCCCAGTTCCAGGAGAACATCACACTTTGGACCACTCTGCCAGTGTTCCTGGTATTCCAATGGGCAGGTAACCTGGAGTGGACCTTTCAGCTTTCATCTCCACCTAAGATGACCCTTTCTGATACAGCTGCCTGATTTCCCACCTGTGTCTCTACCTTATTGGTTCTGTTTGTCTGGAGAACAATAATAATACTGCATGCTAGTTTAAAAAAAAATACACAAAGCAGGGCTAGAGACATGGCTCAGTGGTAAGTGTCAGCATGGGCACCAGAGTTTACATCCCCCAGTCCATGCCAGACAAGACGGGTGACCTGCTCCTAATCCCAACATAGGAGGCAGAGACAGCTGGTGGCCCGATGGAGGAGGGGGTTCCCTGGAACAAGCTAGCTAGCTAACTAGACTGGCTAAATCAGAGAGGTCTGGGTTTAAACAGTGAGAGTCCTTGCCTCAGTATACAAGGTGGAGAGCTATTGAAGACCCAGTATCAACCTCTGATCTCCATGCACGTGCATGCACATGTGTGCCAAACACAAGCTAACCCCCCCACACACACACCTTACACACATATGCAAAGTTTACAAAAAAGAAAGAAAAGAAACACTGCCAAAGTCTATCTCAGAACTAGGCATACATTGTGCTCAATGATGTTCATTTTCATGTGTAGATTTTTTGTTTTTTGGTTTTTTTACCATAGGGAAAAAGGGCCTGGAGAAGCTTCATTCTGTACATGGTTAAAAAACTAAATGGAAGACATTTAAGAATTGTTTAAAGGAAGGGAGCAAATTAATGGTACAAAGGAATGGTTGAAGAACTTTCAAATTTTAATAAAGCTCTATATGTGCCAAATCTTTCTTTTAAAAAAAAGTTGTTGAGTGCACTGGGTGTGCAGGAGAATGGGCCCATCAACAGGCAGGATGGGATGGAGGAGAGGCCAGGGGCGCCCCTCACTGCCGAACTGTTTCCTTTAGATAGATAGATCCAGGGAGAGGAGAATCACTGCTGTTGGTTGGGTACCCAGGGTGACCTCACCAAGCTCCAATGGATTGGACCCATGCAACAGCCATGTGGATGGTCCTGATTAAATTAAATGGGTCACACATAAAATTTGGGAAAGGGACAGGCAGGGAAGAATGAGGGAGAGGTGCTAGGGATGGGAGACTGGTAAGAGAGGACAGGGGAGAGGGCAGCCCGGGCACACTCTATGCATGCCTGGAATTGTAAAGAACTAACATAATGAAACAATCTCTTAGGTTGTTGATTTTTTTTCTTTGTTTGCTGGAGAAAGTTTTACTTACAGCCGAACATTTGGAAATTTCAAAAATAAAAGCATATGAAAGTAGCAGAAATCAGTGCAACACCTGCCCCTCTAACACAGAGATAAACACCATTCGTTCTTTGTCCTGGAGCACACATGTGGCCCTCTGCCTGTGTCTACCAGTGGCCATGGGAAATGAAGGACCTTCCCCTGAAGCAACAGGGCCAAGGCCAAGTTCTTCTCCAGTGTTCTGTCTTCTACCTCGTCCTCTTCCACCAAGGCATCTTTTAGAAGTCAAACGTCCATTTCAAATGGGAACACAAAATCAGCTTGCTCAGAACAAAGGCCACGGCAGGCTGATCACAATACTCACCAGACTTTGTCTAAATTTGGAATTAATAAAGTTTTCAACTGAGCTATTATTTTGTTATACAGTGGAAAATATGCATTGATACCATAGCCCACATGTTTAAATTGTTTGGTCCGGTAAAAAGCCAAGTTTTAAAATAAGAATATTTGGCAAGGAGGAATCTCTTGATAAAAAGCATGTGTCGAAAAGAAAACAAAAGTGGTGGGGTGGACACATTCTCACTCTCACGGGTCTGAGGATGAATAATTTATCTTCATCTATACTATAAATCAAACCCCTAGATTGCCATGTTTATCCAAATAGAATTGAGCCTGATTTTAGAAAATTATAGGATTAAGTCAGACAATTACATATAATCCTATCTTTTGTATGTGTATGCATGCAGTCCGGGAAGGTGTATGTGCATATTCAATATGCAAACAAGGATGTGAACCTTAGATAAACACATACACACGTATATGAAGGGTTCATGATTGTATGTATGACAGGAAAGAGAAAAAGATTTGATTTGCCCGTAGAAGGGAACATTGACAAGGGCAACTGGTCTGCGGCACATTCGTTAAATAACGCACAGGAAAGTGAAGGCTTGTGGAAGAAGGAAACTTGTACATCTGTAATGGTCCAACTGCCATGTGGCTGTAGCCCTGCTCCACACGAAAGCCCTCATCAGAAGAGCTTTTTCTCACACAGGGTGAACCACTTAGGAAAATAATTCGATGCAGTTGCGCACTGCTCGAAATTAAAGCCAGCTCCACGTAACCCCAAGCAAGTGTTCCACTCTTTTCTCTCTGTTCTCCCCCTTCCCCATTCTTCTTCCTGAAGGGTGAGCAGGATTAGACTAGGACGGGAAAGGAAAGCTGGAAACAGATAAAGAAATAAGCAACAGCAACTGACCTGAAGGGGACTGAGAAGTAAGGCTCTCCCAGCAGGTGTGCACAGCGCTTCTTGGATGGAATCCAGTTGGTGGAGGAGGAGCAGAGGAAAAGGCATCAAGAGGCTTCTTTCTGGCCACAGTACTCTGCCTAGAGCTTTCAGCACCCAGAAGGGCATTCTTTATCCCCTCTCTTCAGATGACAAGGCTGTTCTTCTAGCTACCATGTATCAATCCGTAGTAATTATTATCCCCTCACTCACCATTTAAAATACACAGTGACTTAAGTAGAAGGATAAGCTTAACTCTAGATATATACATTCAGTAAAGGATTTAGAATCAGAAATAAAATCTTCAGGGACTGGAATGAAGCTCAGCTGGCAGAGTGCTTGCCCAGCATGTAGGAAGTCTTGGGTTCAATCTCCAACACCACGTAAACCAGGTGTGGTTGTTTGTGCCTGTAATCTCAGCACTCAAAATGGCAGATGGAGGTAGGAGAATCAAGAGTTTAAGATCATCCTGGCTACATAATAAGTGTGAAGACAACCTTTGCTATGTGAGACCTTGTCTCAAAAAAGAAGCAGAGGAAGGAAAGAGGAAGAAAAGAAGAAGGCAGGAAGGCAGAAGGGAGGGAGGGAGGAAGGAAGGAAGAAAGGAAGGAAGGGAGAGAGGGAGGGAGGGAAAGAGGGAGGAAGGGAGGAAGGAAATGGAGAGAAAGAGCATGAATCTTCATTTAGCAAACAAAATACTTTGCAGCTCATAGTTTTGTTTTACGTTTTATATATAAACATGATTTTCACACCAGAATGACAGAATCAAAGAATTTCCAAAGTGTATTTTATTTCCAATCCCTGAGACATCATCTAAATTTGAGCCTGACTTTGTGGTTAAGTGCAGACTTCTCCTGTGCAGAGTCTGCGGGACTTGGTGCTGTTAGAGTCTGCCCAGTGAAAGTGCAGAGTCCACACAGAGTAGAAGAACTCAGAGATTTCACCAGGGCTGACCACTGCTCTCACAGTCAACAGTTTCTGTCCTGGTCCCAGCCTGCCTTGTGTCTATCCACCCGATTTTGGTACTATTTTTAGCCAACAACAAAAAATCTTTTTTTTTAAATGGTAAGTATGTGTTTGCAGTTGACAAAACTTAACCAGTTGTCCTCCATGCCTGAGTTTGGAGAAGTTTTATTTGTGAGATTTTTCTCTTAACGTTCATGCTACTGGAGTAATTTGATGTGCTCACGCCTCCCAGCTCAGGGACTTGAAGAGAGAAATGAAACCCGGCGCTGTCTCACCCAGCACCCGTGCCTATGGTTTCCCTGAGTAGCTCTGCAGAGACCCATTGCAAGTTTACACGTGAGATGCAGCAGCGTTCTGACCTAGCTTGCACCTTATTATAGAGCAGGCAATGGGGGAGGGGGCAGATGTTCCACAAAAAGGCAAAATTTAAAGAGGGTCAGAGCATCAAGGAGACAGGAGATGCCATGAAGGGGAAAGCCATTGTGAAAGAGACTAGATTAATAAGTTTTAACAGGTGTTTCTAGAAGAGTAGTAACTACTATTTTACCAATAAAAAGATGAATATTGCTACAGTAGAGAGAAATTGTTCTGGGCAATCAAAAACACTATGCAATGTCTCCCACACCCTATGAGACTTTTTACCCATGCCTGACTTTCTGTGGTTTACTCGTCCTTCCAAGAAAAGCAATCAAGCCAGTGAGAGTCTTGTTTGTTGAACAGTAAATGCCAATCAGTGGTACAGAGTGGCTTTGCACTAATTGGCATACCTCACTGAGGGCTGTGTGTGGTGAAGGGATGTCCTCCCAGCTTCACCAGAAACATTAGACCTGTGCATGGTACCTGAGTCCCCCTGAGCAGTGCCAGCCCACAGTGCACACCGAGCTTCCACCTTCAGAGCAGCGTTCAGGAAGTTCTTTTATGGTGATTCTTTTTCATTTCTGCGTGGTATTTGCCAAAAGCTTTCCTTGCTTGATTAGGGAAACAGATTTGGGGAATAAAATTGCCACAAACCAACAGAAAATAATTGCATATGAGATATAGAACTTTAGGAGAATTGTATGCTCACTCCTCTCTCTGGCTTCCTACTTCTAGCAGTGCTCTGCAGATATATGTCTACCAGGAAGAATATTTTAGAAGACAGCAGGTAATTAAAATGTTTTTGACAATGAGTGGAAGTTCCACATGAGTTTCATAGTACAGCAGGCAGGCCTGAAAACATCCCAGGTGCAATACGGACCTTCCATGATCAGTAAGCAAACTTGAAAACCAAGTTAAAAATCTCTGGAAAAAAAAGCCTTACAAAGTGGCCAAAACTTAACTACTTAGCTTAATCTTGTCATTTACGTGTGTTTCTGTATGCATATATGTGTGCCTGTGCTTGTGTGTGTATGTACATATGTATGCCTGTGTGAATGTACGTGTGTGTATGTGTGTCTGTGTGTATGTCTATGTGTGCATGTGTGCATATGCGCATGTGTGTCTGTGTGTGCATGTTCCTGAACACACATGTACGTTCTTGTATGTGTGTGTACAAGTCAAAATCTACCTTAGCCATCATTCATTAGTCATCATCTACATTATTTCATGAGACAGGGTCTCACTGGCCTGAAACTCGTCTATTTAGGCGAGCTTTACTGATCTTTCCGCTTCTGTCTCTCCAGGGCTAGAATTGCAAGTGCACACCATCACGCTTAATATTTTTTTAATATTTTGATTAATTCTTTAAGAATTTCATGCAATGTAGTTTAATCATATTCACCTCCCCCTCCCCCAAATCCTCCCAGATCCACCCCCTTCCCTACCCACCCAACTTTTTGTGTCATTTTCTTTTAGACTCATTAAATCTGACTTTCACTGAATATATACTATTGGTATATGGCATCCATTGAAGTGTGGTAGACCTCTAAGAGGCCATATCCTTAAAGAAAACTGACTCTCCTTCTCCCAGCAGCTGTGAATTGCCGATGCTGATTCAGGGGCGCATTCATGCCCACCTTTCCCTCCATGCTGGGATTGTCTCAGTGTGGCTTGCGTAGGTCTTGTGCATGCTTTTACAACAACAGCTGTGAGTTCCTATGTGGACTTTTCAGTTGTGTTGGCGTTTTTAACATGGATTCTGTGGATGGAACTCAGGTCTTCATGTTTTCACAGCAAACACTTTGCTTACTGAGCCATCACTCCAGCCCAATCCTGTCATTCACAGAAAAATAAACTGAGGCTGCAGAGATTAGCTGAGAAGTCACTTCAGGAGTGAGGGCTGCAGGAGGGAGGAGAAGCAGAACCTTGATTACAGTTACTGTATTTGATTGAATGATACAACTACTATCCTTTCACAATTGCAGTGTGTGTGTATGTGTGTGCCTATGGAAACATAATATACTCACTTGCTTATTTAGCTGTGTAGCACATATTACTCATTTACACACAATGTGCATAAAATGTATCTTAACTCATTTAAGAAAAACATTTCGATCTTTGGTCTATTTATGCTCATAAAATCATAGCATACTTTAATACAATAATATTAATGTGTTCTTCAAACAAGGAGAAATCAACCTGGTGCTGACTTTAGAGCATCCTGTCTACCACCTAGCATTCATAGTGCTATGCATGCACCAGAAGGAAAAAATCATGACAGCTGTGAAACCTGTGAACTACAGTAACAACTGGCTTGGCAACTAGACCCACCTGTGTAATGCTGGCACAAATATTATGGGAGTAACCAACCACCCAACCACTCTCTAATTGAATTTAAGGTTCACTTCATAGGATGGAGCCCATACTTGATGCTGATATCAGGCTTAAGAACCTGAGACTAGACAGCTCACAGGGAATAAGGGAGAGCCTAATACTAGTTTTATACTATATAGTTATATTAAACTGATTCCTAATTACTTATTGTAAAAGCCCATAGATTAATGCATCTCTCTGCTCTCATCAGTGACGTTTCATTACACAACAGATGGTGATTAACACAGAAACCCCCATTTGGCCAGTGAGCAGAGAACAAGAGGCTCCAGAGTACTGATTCCTAAATAGGACACCTATATCAAACTGTCTCCCAGGGCTCAGGGATCACTACAGAAAAATGAGGCAGAAACGCTGTAAGAAACGCCAGAGGTGGCGGATGGCCATAGGGAAAACAGCTTTCCAGACATCTGATCAGTTAGTTACTCATATGAACTCAGCAACAGCGACAGCATGCACAAGTCCTGTGCAAGCTCAAACCAGACAAAATCCCAGCACAGACATGGGAAACTGGGTAAGAGACCCCAACCCAACCTAAGGAATTTTGGGCAACTGATGGCTTCTGGGGATGGGAGAGACAATCTCTTTCAAGGACAGGATTCTTGGATAGTTAACCTGGCTCCAGTGGATGGACCCACAATGAAGGATATTTGGGGACACAAATTGGAATATCTATTTTATATTATAAAATATATCTATTTTATATATATGTATATATAATATATATATAATATATATAAATTATATATATATATATAATATATAAAATAGATATATTTTATATATATAATGGGTGAGCAGTAATAAGGGGAGCTGGGAATAGGGGAGAGGATCTAAATACCAACAAATTATATTGTATGAAAATCATAAAAATTCAATTAAAAGGTTAAAAAATATTAATGTGTTCTTAAGCTGTTTGACAAGAAATTAAAAGCAATTTTAAAGTAGAAAAGGAAAACAGGGAAAAAAAAACAAAGCAAGGAAGAATGTCAAAACACATTATTCGTGTATTGATTGATTCAACAACACAGACTTCCCATCAGTCTTCAGCTTATTGACCATGAAGTAAGAGCAGATAAAACAGTGCTCTGCCCCCATTTAAGCCAGGGAAACCCGACACGAAATCAAAGCGCCATGAGGGACCTGCCTGTGATGATCGTGTCTGTCTGCAAAGTACTCAGGTGCTGAACAAAGAGCCTAGTTCCTGGAGGCATCCTGTGATTCTGACACCCGGTACACACTCTCTTCCCGAGAAGTGCTGATCCTGGAAGCAGATATCGCACTACCCTTTTGCCTGGAAGAAGCAGTGTATGGTCTGAAAGAGGTAGTGTGCAACTTCAAAGAGAATTCACAACTGCTATTGCTTGACTCAGATCCCCAGTGAAGAATATGGAGGACATGAAGAGCCCACCCTTGCTGCCTGGTCAAGAATCAGAGAGCACAGGGGTGCAAGGCTTTCACAAGCTCTGAGCCAGGAACATGATGTAAAAAGACCGTGATACAGTGTTGCCTGGGGACAGCCCAGAACACCAAGAGTTCAGGCAGACACTAGGATGTGTACCTTGATATGATCCTGGACTTGTGGACAAGGGAGGGTGAGGGTGAGTTAATGTTGAAAAACTCAAGTAAGATCTCTGCTCAGCACCAGGATCCAGAAGAATGTCCAAAGAGATGGGAAAAGGGGATTAAATCTTCCCATGTGGTGATCTATGAAGACAAGATTGGAGGTTCTACCTCATTTCTCCCTCACTCCAGTGGGTAGACAGTTGCTAGTGTCTTTATCTGAGACATGGAAAACAGAGTCATGAGTTTGGGAGTTAAAATGAGAAGATTGGTGATTAAATTACGCTGGAGAGCAATAGTAAGTATTCTGTTCATCTACCAAGAGGAATTGTTGTCAAGAGTAGTAAGATTAAGTGGCGCATGGTGGTGCAAGCTTTAATCCCAGCACTCAGGAGGCAGAAACAGGTGGACTTCTATAAGATCAACGCCAACCTAGTCTACATAGTGAGTTTCAGGCCAACTGTGACTGCAGGGAGACCCTGCTTCAAAAAGAAAACAACAACAACAAAAAACTAGTAAGATTAGTATGTAATTTTTGAAACATTTTATTGATTATTGTCTGTAGGTGTCAGGCATCCATGGATGGGGTTCTGTCCCAGTAAAAATGTCTTTCAAAGTGATCGATGATGATTCTCTGAGAGGAATCATCAGCTCCCAAACCTCAAGTTCTCTCTAGTTCCACACCATTTAAGACTTTGAAGTTTGCCATAATCTGTTTTAGTAAACAGGTTGCTCCTGTAAGTAGAGCTATGAAGCCCCACTGAAAATGGGATCTTACCTTTCATTTTTCACACTTTGGGTCTCAGGCTTGGGAGGAAAAGAAACAGCCCTGATTGCCTTCAGCCCTAGAAATTAAAAGTCTTCCAAAAGCACAGCTAGCTCACTATCCTTCCAGCTGCTGCTTGGTGGCCTCTTCCTGACCTCCTCTGGTGTCCGCTGATGTTTCTTTCCAAACTCTAAAGTCTTGAGCAGCCATGTTTTCCTAGGAATCTGCTCCCAAGCTAATCATGGGAGCACATGCCTGTCCATCTCAGCACTCAGGAGACTGGCAGGAGCAGTAGAGGCCATCCTCAGTTACATAGCTGAATTCAGGACAGGCTGGGCCACATGAAACTGTCTCAAACAAACAACAGCAAAAGAGGTGGGGCTGGGTGACAATTAATAGGTAAAGTGTTTTTCGTTTAAGCACAAGGACCTCATTGGATCCATATAACCCACATCAAAGTGCTGGGTATGGTGGCCCATGCTTATAATGTGTTAGGGAGGCCGATACAGAAGAATCCTTGAGACTAGCCAGCCAGCCATCCTAGCCTAATTGGTAAGCTCTTAGCCAATGAGAGACCCTTTCTCAAAGAATGTGAATGGAGCTCCTGAAGGATGAAACCAGACTGGGTTCCCTGTGGGTTCCCTGGCCTCCAAATATGGGCACTTGTACCTGCACACACACATGAACAGTACACACAGGAACATGCATGCACACACGTACACCTGAACATAGAGGTGTTTTTTTTTATGTGAATGACCTGTTCCTACAGCTGCTGGCCCCTGTTCTCTCCATAGCAGGATCACACTGCTCGTAGTTTGGCTGAGGTGTCAAAGTCTTGTTTCTGGCCTGGTTCTTCTCACCCGCTGGCTCCCTTTGTCCGGCCTGTGCACACTCTCCCCTGAAAACCAGGGACACCCCCTGGTGTTGTGATGCTTTACAGAGAAACCATCTAGCACTCAGGCTTTTCTCCTTCATCCTTTTCTGTGTCCTCCAGTCCTGCTCACACTTCTCTATTGATTTATTTATTCTGCCCAAATACGACCTCCTGTGAGGTCACAAGCCCCACCAAGGCACAGGCCCCTGCAGGAAAACCACCCTCTACAGCAGGTGCCTCACAGACACATGTGGATCATGTGCGCTTGCCCCATGGATGATGAATACCTACAGTTCAAACAGCACCTGAGAGTTCACAGGTGATCTTTGAGGACACTGTGACCTCAACTTTGTCAGTGAGGCAGTTTGCCCCAACTCCAACAAGCCATAAGAGTTAAAGTTCTTCCTCAGACTAAAGCCAAGTTCCAACATCTCTGGGTACTTGGCAAGAAGCAGCCTGAATTCAGATCTTCTAAATCCTGCTTAGGATTCACTTGGTCCCAGGAATCCCACTCTACAAGGCATGGCAAAGTCATCCATTGAGCTAACGAGTGGTGGGCCCCTCAGGCTGACAGGGTTCACCACTCCAGACCCTCCCAGGATGTCTAGGAACCTCTGGGTCCAAATCCTCAGGGGTCAGAGAAAGTCCCCTCAAAGCAGCCTGACCAAACACTCAGGCAACGCCAGATAAAAGAAGGTGTTATTTGAAATAAAGAGTTGCCTCTGACAGCATCCCAGTTGTATGTTTATGACCATCTTAAACACCACTTGCTGTTAATAGGGACCCTCAGAATTTGAGATCGAAGCTGTTGGAAGCTGTTTGCATCTTAATTTCCACAGTCAATCCTCAACTGTAAAATCTAGTTTTCTGAATACCATCGTGCCTCCTGGCAGTGCCCCAGCCAGCTCTTACCAAAGCATATTCCAAACCTATTTCTTTGTCCGAGGGAATGTGGGTGGAAAGTTTTTTTTTTTTTAAGTCCTAGCATCATTTTGACTTTTACCTTTACTGACTTCACATAAATTTCCAGCATCCTTTAGAGAGGAAGTGGCAAGCTAAATCTCTGCAGTGAGCTAGATAAGAGAACTTGATACAGATAATTCAGCATCTTAATTTACAGAGTGATTGGCTGGGATGAAAGGATGTGTATTTTCTGTCTGGGTTTCTTTCATCTTAGGACAACCCAAGATGCAAGATGTTACATCTCAACTAGGTTCATCTTCTAATACCCGTTAATAATTTTTAAAGCATGGTATATGGGCTTATAAGGTCTTTTTATAGCTCACTGTAAAAGATTTTACTTGTCTCTTCAATCTTCTTCCTGGTCTTTCCACTTCTAATTTCAAGGTTTAAAAGTTACTTTGAGAGTTAAAGGAAACACAGTTAAGTCCAGATGAAAGGAAGAGAATGACACTGCCCAGTAAATATGAAGGGTCTCCAGATCAAGCCTGGCAGGGCTGTCTGCACTTGTCCCCCCATTTTACATTTTACAGCCTCACTGAACCAGGAGAGTCCAACACACCCTGCCAGAGCCTGCAGAGTTTCGAACCAAACACTAAAAGCATACAGCTTATATACTTTCTTGGGAAGTGATGCCCATGCCTCTCCACAAAGTCAGTTGTGTGTATCCTAACAGGACCTAAAGTACGTATAATATGTTTGTGTATGTGTCTATGATTGTGTATGTATGCTCATTTATGCTGTATATGTATGTGTGTGCATGCATGAGTGTGTGTGTGCATGTATGCGCATATATGCATTTGTGTATGCACAAGTGTGTGTGCACATGCATGTATGTATTTGCATTTATGTATGTGTGCACATGTATGTGTGCATGCGTGTCTGTGTGCATCCATGGGTCTATACATGTGTGCATGTGCAAGCGTGTGCATGGGTGTTTATGTGTGTACACAGGTGTGCATGCATGTGTATATGTTTGCGTGTATGTATGCATGTGTGTGCGTGGGTATGTACATGCATGTGGGCATTTCATGTTATGTGTATACATGGGAGCGCATGTGGAGGTCCACTCTTATTAGGCTGCTCTCAAGAGATCACTGCTCTTACTGATCACGAATACACTGACATTCATAGCAAGACCCATTAGCCATCACCAGAGACAGCCCTGGCAGCAGGAGCTCCATAGGGAAATTCACCCAAAGCATAGCTGGCAGGTTGCCTGTAGCCTCCACCTCACTCAGCACAGAGAAGAGGCAGGAGCTCTGCCATCTTCCTGAGTGCCTTGAAGAAGCTCTATCTGGATGCTTCATGAGGTCAATACTGGTGCTCATCCTGGGACTGGGCCACAGGCCTGTCTCTTCCTCTCTGAGCATCAGGCCCTGCAGTGGGGAGAGGAAGAGTGACTCACAAGACTGACATTACCATTTCATATGGATGTCTGTGGATGATCACATAACTTTGACAAGTTTCCAGTAAGCTTGATAAGAACATTGCAGTTACCTAGATAAAGAAACCAAAGGAGCTGGGACACAGCTTAGTGGAAGACTGCTCATCAGCCTATGCACAGACCAGCCTCTAGGTTCCATCTCCAATACTAAAGAATAAAATAAAAAAGAAGCCAAGTGTGGTGGTGCAATATCAGCACTCAGGAGGCTGATACTGGATCATCCATTACTTCAAGACTAGCCTGGGCTACATAGTGAGATCCAGATTATCCTGGGAACCACAGATAGATTTTTAATTTCACCTTCTCCCCATGGAAAGAAAGTGAGTCTGACGTTTGAGTGTTTCAGCTCAAACAACCAGTCAAGGACAGATTAGCAGCTAATCTCAGACTGCATTCCTAGCTTGAGGTCTTCCCAAACCCTCACATGCCAGGGTTTCTGCAAAATGGTTGTTTCTCCCATCTCACTGTAAACTCTGTCTCAGCTTTATTTGCACTTTGAACTATAGTCTTAATCCAGCAAATGCTCAATAAATGCTTGAAAAAATAGATACTTACAGGGAAGTGTGTATGAATAAATGATTAGTGTAAATGAAGTAAACTGAAATGCCATCACCTTAATAGCCTTTCCTGACCAACCCTCGGAAAAGTCATCTCCTAACTTCAATTACCAAAAGTCACATCTTGTATCCCTTATGACCTCGTGACCCATAATAGCAAGTGCCACCTTTCTTCAGGTGCGATTTAAGTCAGCTGCTCTGGCACTCGGCAGATGCTGCAAATAGACAGTCCTGGATATGTAACTGTGAATGAAAATAAGAGAAAATGAAAATTTATAGCAGAGTCTAGGGAAGATCAGTAACCCTGCCTCACCCAACCAGGACCCATGATTCAGGGAAGCCTATCAAGAACAGCCAAGACACTCCTCAGGGGGGAGAATGGCTATTATGTGATGATATGAGTGATGCTGTTCCTGTCTGCCCCTGTTAGAACCGAAGTTCAAATGCAAGTAGATAGAAGCTAGATAGATGGCTCAATGGTTAAGATGATCATGTGTTGTTCTTCCGGAGAACATGGACTCAATTCCCAGCACCTACATGGTGGAAAACAACCATCCATGACACCAGTTCCAAGGGATCCAACACCCTCTTCTGGCCTATGCAGAAAATGCATTCATATGGTGTACTTCCATACATGTAGAAAATATACTCATACACTGAAAATAATAAATAAAATATTTTTAAATGCAAGTAAATTGCAAAGTCTGAATTTAAATCAAGCATAGGTTGTGTATTCTTAAGCACCTTCTCCACCCCTTTGATTGCAGGGGGCTTTTCAAGGGAATGGAGAAAGCCTAACCTGCCCACCATGTGGTTGGCATCAGCCTCATTCCTGACGGCTGACTTTGAGATGTGAGGTGACTGGCGAGTCAGAACAAGAGGAGAGTGTTAGGGAATGTTGAGCTCAGAAGACACTGGCACCAAGCACCTCCTACATAAATCTCCCTGCATCTCCCTCATGGGTAGACCAGGAAAGAATCCATTCTTCATTCAATTAATATCTTCATTTTGCGAAAAGGCAGCTATTTTTTATACCACCTTTCTTATAAAGATGTTAAAAAAACTCTCTAAATATCAAAGAATAAAAAGCTCCAAGAAGTCTTTTCTTGGGGCAACAATCTATAAGCTTAAGTGAAGAGAACATCTGGTTTTAAAATTATTTATTATTTTAATGTGTATGTGTCCAGATATGAATTTTAGGGGTACCACATGTGTGTAGGAGCCTACAGAGGCCAGAAGATGGTGTTAGATCCCATGGAACTGAAGTTACATGTGGTTGGGAGCCACGATGTGGATGGTGGGAACCCAACTTAAATCCTCTACAAGAGCAATAAGCACTCTTAACCACCAAGCCATCTCTCCAGTCCCTAGAATGTCTGCTTTTAAGCTTGGCAACGAACACTTAGAGTTATAGTCTGTGCAGGTCAATTTCAAACTCTTTCAGATTGAGGATGCCAGAAGCCAAGTGATAGGTGGAGACTTCCAGACCCTGAGAATGCTGCACCATCCACAAGGAAACTCTAGCTGTATTGCTGAAGAGCCAGGGCTCCACTTTGTGGAGCTCCTGAGGGATTGAGACTTTGGGAATGTGACATTTCGGTAAGACACTCTGCCTATGCCCATTCAGTCACCCTCCTTTAGGAGTCCGGCTCTGAACATGTCTACAGGAGACACCCCCTTTAATGGCTGACATACTCAGAGCCCACAGTCTCCCCTGAAAAGGCAGTGGTGTCTTAGCAACTTAGCACAGGGCTTCTGAGATTCCTCCTGGAACAGAGTCAAGCAGACCTTCTACAGGCAGGGCCTGGGCACTTGGTTATTCTCCTCAGAGAACAAACCAAACACCTTAATTCTGTTGTCACCTCACCTCCAGCAAATTCACAGTAGGCTTTGTCACTGTTTTAAACCTTCCACCTAAGATTCTCCCCACTTCTTCCCTTCTGGATTCCACAAGGTACATTAGTGAACTCATCCCATAAACCATAATATGGCTAGCCTATATCAGGCCCTATTCTAGATACTGAATTAGACAAAATCAAGGTAATACATGAGTTTATAAGTCAATAAAAATGTAAGTAAACTTATAGAATAAATTTGGATAGGAATATTCCAATTAGAATACTAAAAGCATAGACAGCAGAAGGCTAACTATCTAGCTAACTGTGCACAAGGCTCCGAGTTCAACCCCAATCACTGGGAAGGGAGAAAAGACAAAGGAGCAAGGAGATCTAATGGGAAAGGGAATTGCTGTAGTGTCACTGGGTGACTAGAGGCAAAATCTGGTCAGAGTGAAATGTGGGGGGGGGGGCTTCAGAGACCTACAAAATGGATCGCAAGCAGAAGGAATGGGACGCAGTGAGCCTGGGATGTCTGTGTGACTAGAGTTTCCATGAGTGCAACAAGATTACGAAGGAGTCCAGGGTTGTAAATTGTGAGGTCACAGACACAAGGGGGCCTGCAGAGCCGAGGTCTCAGGAAGACTGTGTGGCTCAGGCATGAGGGAAGGGACTGAGATAGAAGAGTGAGTGGTCTGGCTTGTGTGTACATAAACTCCAGCTACCTTCTGTGTAGACTGGGGTCTACACTGCAGATATCAAAGGTTTTCCCAGAAAGGGGTTATGGTGACTTGAACTAAAAAAGCAGTCATTGCAGTCTCAAATATAAACTGAA
Organism: Eospalax fontanierii; assembly: GCA_035773235.1. Lineage (NCBI taxonomy): Eukaryota > Metazoa > Chordata > Mammalia > Rodentia > Spalacidae > Eospalax > Eospalax fontanierii. Next base: position 55,254,532 of record CM069529.1, read on the forward strand.
AACACAGCCAGCAGGGCCTACTGACAGACTGAGTGAGGAAACGCAGATTTCAGAGTTGATGCTCAGCTTGGGCAGCTCTGGATGGAGCCACCATGCACTAAGATGAGAAAGTCTGCAGAATGTGCTGGCACTGGGCCGATGCTGTGAAGATTGGTTTGGGACTTGTGGGGCTGGAGAGTTGGCTCAGCAGTTAAGAGTCCTGGCTACTTTTGCAGAGGACCTGGGTTCAATTCCCAGCACCCACATGGTGGCTAACAACTATCAGTAACTCCAGTTCCAGGAGATCCAACACCCTCTTCTGACCTCCATGGGCACTGCATGGAATGGGTGCTCTTACATTCGTGCAGACAAAGCACTCATACACATAAAGAAAAGATAGTAACGATTTTTTTTAAATGGACTTGAAGAGGGGTGTGCAGAGTTGGCAGCATAGACTTGGGTGTTGTCAACAGGTAGATGGTACTTAGGTAGATCACCACGAGAACAGGTTGAGGAAGGAAAAAAAGAGAACTCCAATGCTGAATGACTGAAAAAAATGAAAGGAGCCACCAGCAGAGACATAGTGGCCACAGATGGTCAGAAGTCAGCCCAGAGGAGGCGGGAGCTAGCCCAGAAGAGCCAGGAGCTAGCCCAGAGGAACCAGGAGCTAGCCCAGAGGGACCAGAGAGCATGGTGTCTGGGAAGACCTGCAAGAGGCACCCCCAGCAGCAGGGAGGACTGGTGAAACCTAAGTGCTTCCGAGGCTTCATGATAAAGTGGCAATCCATGGATTGTGGCTCTGGAGAAGCTGATATGATGCTGAAGTTGGAGCAGGTTTAAAAGAGGACAGAAGACAGAAAGACAGACAGCCTGGATGAATGGAATTGTGGTTCAGGGGGAAATGCAATAAAGAACAGTTAGCCCTCTCAGGGTTGTTTGGGTATTATTTGCTGAAGGAATTAGAGGTACATGTTGACATCTATGGGATGTGCTGAAACACACAGAAGCTGAGGTGAGAAATCTAAGAGGAGTCAAGCTGCCAGGGATGTCCCTGGATAGGCTTAGAGGTGGCTAGTGCAATGACACCATTGACCCGAGACAGTGAAAGGGACTCATTGTTGAAGCCCTTGCTTAGTATGCCTGAGGCCCTGGATTCCATCTTCAGGACTTCAGAAAACACAAACAAAGAAAACAAGAAGAGAGAACTGTCTTCTCCTTTGGTTTCTGTGGCTGTGATAAAACACTGACCAAAACCAACTCAGGAGGGAAAGGGTTTATTTGGTTTAGCGATTATAGTCCATCATCAAGGGACATCAAAGCATGAACTCAAGACAGTAACTTGAGGCAGGAACTGAAGCAGAGACCGTAGAGGAACGCTGCCTACTGGCTTGCTTACTCTGACTGGCTACCTTTCCTATACAGCCCAGGCCCATCTGTCCAGGGACATTACTGCCCATCGTGGGCTGAGCCCTTCCACATCATCTATCAAGAAAGTGCTCCATAGATATGTTCACAGGACAATCTGACGGAGAAAATTTCTCAGTAGTGATTCCCTCTTCCCACGTGTGTCAAGCTGACAACCAGTGCTAGGGTGTGCTCTTCTTAGATCAGGAAACTTGAGACCAAATGCTGATGGGCAAGGTTATCAGTGGGCTTGGTGAGAGATCCTCCTCATTGCTTCACTCCCCAGAAGACTAGGAAACAGTATCATTAACTTTTGATCCTGATGATCTGGGGGCAGGTACTAAATTCTGAGGGTGAGAGAAGACGAAATATTATCTAGAAAAGGAGAGTGAGTATTCCAGTAGATGCTGGGTGCCTACAAGTGCCCACAGGCCACTTAAAGGCTACACGTGTCCATCTTTATAACAGCCATTGTCAGCAGCTCAGAAAATGTTATCTAATAAAAAGCCACAGTCTCTAAGCCTAATGAAAATTAGAATGGACCCAAAAGAATGGAGAAAGCAGAGCTCTTAAAGAATGTTTACCTTGCCAGGTGTGGCAGTATACACGTTTCATCCCAACACTCCAGAGGCAAAGGCAGGCAGAGGTCTGTGAGTTCAAGGCCAGCTTGGTCTACACAATGAAACCCTGTCTCAGAAAGAAGAAAATTTCTATGGACTGTGACTATAATGAATATAACTCATTGGTAGAGCACTTGACTAGCATGCACAAAGCCCTAGGTTTGATCCGCAACATCCTGTAAACTAGGTAATGATAGCTCACATATGTAGCCCTCATAGTGGCTCATGCCTGAACTCCCAACGCTCACAGTGGCTCATGTCTATAACCCCAGCTCTCATGATGGTACACATCTGTAATCCCATATGTACTATGTACTCCATAGGTAGAGACAGAAGTTCAAAGTCCTCAACTATATTGTGAGTTTGAGGTCAATCTCCCTCTCCTTCCCACCCTCCCTCCTGCCTCCTTCCTTTCTTCCCTCTCTCTCCCTCTGTCTCTCTCTCTCTTTCTCCCACACAGAGTTTGTTGACTAGAATGTGCATTCATTTATATGAACAATGATTTACAGATATATGTACCTAATCAATAGTTGGTTCACAAACTCTGAAAACACTCTGTTAAGGAAAAACTGTTTGGAAAGGCCAAATATCAAGACAAAGAAGATGGTATTGTTGCAATGCCAGCACCCTGTCCTGCCTCAGACAGGTAGTCTAGTCTCTCTGAGGTTTGGCCTCCTGAGGATGAGACTGAAGGAAGCCTGTAGACAGATGGGTTCAGAACTTTCCTGGTGCTATCTGTCCTTGGGAAATGCTCATCTTGTCCATGCTGAGATGGATATATTGTCCACCTTCCTGGGGAGCACGGAGAAAATGAAAGTGAGCAGAGTAAAGGCTGGGGCAGAGCTGGAGGCCACTGACCCACACGGACCAGTGCACCTGGTTCGTGCTCTGAACAGGGCAGCTGGGAGGAGCACTCTCAGCTTTTGGTGGCACAGGAACTGACAGCAGGGTTTTCTCATATAGTCGATAAATTTCAGTACTTACTAAGGTTGTCACCCTTTGTACTGAAATGGGCAGGAATGTATGAAAAGATGGCAGTTTGCTTCTTAACTCTCTTTACTCAGCAAAAGAATAAATTATGACTATGACGTCAGCTCCCCAGCTTCTCTGGGAAATTCTGTTTGATAAAATGTTCAAAGCTGAGAATCCCACCGCACGTAATGGACCCCAACTTTTGCCTTGGTGATGCTTGTCTGGCCCACCCAATCGAGTCTGCTTCCTGAGAGGTCTGGCTCCCCAGGCGTGCCTTCCTTCCTGATGTCCTTACTAGCTCGCTGTCGCTCTTGACACCTTGGCCTTTGGACTTTATGGAGATTTGGTCAGGTCACTATCCATAAAAGACTCATTTCTTTGAAATTCTCTTTTCTCCCAGACCCAGCAAGACCACCTTCCCTGGCCTACAGAAACGCTTTGAAAGTGGCCCTTTGACCTTTGCTTCTTTTATTTTTAGGTGTGTTATAAAAGTTTGTTGAGTTAATCACAAAATATGTTAATTTTCTGCATTTGAATAACTTCAAGGTTAATCTAAGGTGAAGTGTGCTTAGAATTCAGTTGCTGAACCAAAAATCCTCTTCCTGCCAACTTTCAAGGGAAGGAAGGGGAAAAGAGAAAGTGAGGGAGAGAGAGAGAGAAGAAGGAGGAGGAGGAGGAGGAGGAGGAGGAGGAGGAGGAGGAGGAGGAGGAGGAGGAGGAGGAAAAGGAGGGAACACAGAGAGGAAGAGGACAGGGTGGTAGTGGAGGGGAAAGAGGCGGAGGAAGAAAGGGGAAGAATCAGAGGGACGAGGAGGAGCAGGAGGAGGAGGAGGAGGACGATGACGACGACGAGGAGAGGGTCAGGGAAGAGAAAGAGGAGAAGGACAGGAGGAAGAAGTGGAGGCAGAGGAAGAGGAAGGAACAGAAGATGACCTTGTCTGTGTGGTTGCTGGGGTGCAGTACTCGGGTGGGGTTCTCAGCGTGCTCTCTGGGTGCTGGAGCTGGTATGGGCTAAACAGGTGGCCCCCTCCCCGCTTGATCCTCAGGGGTAAAGACAAGATTCTGGCACCTGTGAAGAGGCAGGGCAGAAGTTTCTAGGTAACTCAGGTTCACACAGCTAGAAGATAGTAAATGGCTGCAATCTGAAACCAATAAAATAAAGCCACATTTATCCCAGGAGGTTTTCTGGTCCCCAGGTTACACAGTTTATCTGATGGTCTCTAGTGCCCATGTCTTGTTGATCTGCAGCCATTTGTTTTCCTCAGGAAGTAAATGCCATTGCTACCACTTTGAAGATGGCCAAGTTTCAAAGAACTCCATTGCCTTTAGAAATTGTCCTTTGGGCTTAGGTGTTTTCCAAACTCTACCAGAGGGCTTTCAAACCCAGCCAGGTATTTGTAGGAATGCTTCCTCTAAGTCTGACTTTCTGCTAAGCAAGGGTTTTAAGGAGGTTTAAGATAAGCTGTTTTAGAGTCACTGTCTCCAAGGGACTCTAGAACTCCATCCAAATTGTAGGAAATCTCCTTGATGAAACGCCTCCAGGCGGGCCAGATACTTGTTTATAAAACAAGTTAACTGCAAACACAAGGAAGCTAGACAATGCTCACTCCCTTCTCATAGCCATCATTTAATACACCTGGTATTCCGATCTGGTTTCTGAACCCACTGTGTCTATGTACAAACAACCCTTTCCTGACATACTGCAAGGATCCTTCCGGCAGCTCTCAGGATGGCAGAGGCACAGCCAGCTCTTGTCATCCTCACTCTACTCACACATCACAGAAAAGAAAGCCACAGCTTGGAAAGACTCCTTGAGGGTCCGGGACCACACAGCAAGGATTCGGGTGACCCAGCACAGGCTTTCCAACCATAGCATTTGTTCCATGGAGGCTGCTTCTTCTGTTGACAGGCAAGTCCTCTGCACAAAAGAACTATAGTCCTAGTCCAGGGAAGGACTACAGTCCTCATCCATCATCCCTGGATGGATCTGTGTCTGAACCTTCCCACCTCAGCCATGGAACCAACAAGTTTGTCTTGTGCAAGAGAGAAACTGCAGCCTGAGTCAGGTACAGGATGGCCTCTTGGGTCCTCATCATCTGGTCCAGAGGAATACGTCCTCCATAGAGGACGTGGTTAGGAGGGAACTTCACTTTTACTGATTAGTTTCACCATTGATAAGCACATTCCCATGCATAGTTGTCTACGTTTGAATTGCGAAATAGAAAAGGCCATTAGAGAAGAAACCAAGCTCTGCGTTGAACTGATGATGACTTCGAGTAAAGGCAGTGTGGCAGTGTTTTTTACCAACACCTCCTCAAGAGGTGTGGGAGACAAAGCTGCAGTTTGGGGCGCCCTTGGTGTGTTCACACAGGAGCCTAGTCTCATCACTAGGGGAGCCATGCCCTGGTAAAGAAGAAGAGGAAACCCCTCACATCTTGTTTTGGCTTGTGCACCAAGAGGGCGGGGGAGTGTGAGGATTTGGGAAAGAAAGCCTACATTTATGCTCAGCCTAAGTGTAATTTACTGACAAGCCAGCTTAAAGCTAGGCCTGACCTACCCAGCTCAACACACCAGCTTTGTAGTGTAAAACCATCTCCTGGCAGAGGATTCCAAAGAGAACAGCAGATCCCCTCCCAGACTTCCCAGGAGCAAGGAGGGAAAGGGGCTGGGGGCGTGGTCTCTGCTCTGAGTACTTTCAGATGTGGGCCGACCAGAGGTTTGTGACCTCATTCAGATTTGCTACACTGATTTGCTTTAGCACCTGGGAAATTAGCAGCTGTATACAAGAGCTGCCCTGATCACAAGGGCTTCCTAGGGACAGCAAAATGAACTGCCATCTGCCATCAGCAAAAGACCTGTGTTTGGGCTTCTGAGAGAGAAGTATCCTTCCTTTACAGTGTAGGAATGGGGCCCTGTGCAAGGGCCCACCTCTGCTTCAGTGATAGAGAGCTAGCTTAGCGGGGGCAAGGACCCGGTCAGCTACCCCAGTCTGGCTTAAATAAAACAGAGGAGTCCGGGAAGGCAGGAGGGGCAGGGACAGGGAAGGCAGGGTGGAGGGGCTGGGGCAGGGAAGGCAGAGGGTGTAGGGGTTGGGGAAGGGGAGGCAGGATGGAGGGGTTGGGGTGTGGGAGGCAGGATGGAGGGGTTGGGGCAGGGGAGGCCGAGGGTGGAGAGAGGGGAAGGAGGGAGGAAGTATTCACTAAGAAATGGCATTTCAGGGCCAGGCTGGTACACACCTTTAATCCTAGCTCTCTGGAGGCAGAAGCAGGCAGTTCTCTGTGAGATCTAGGCCAGACTGGCCTACATAGTAAGTTTCAGGCCAGCTGGGGCTACAAGGAGACCTGTCTAAAAAAGACCCCAAACAATGGCATTTCAGATTTCCCTTCCCGCTCCCACTTCCTTCTGGCCTCCGCTGTCCTCTGTGGGTCCCTGGAGAAGGGCTTCTTCTAGTTCCTTATTCATTCACTTCAGGAGACATTCACTTACTCCCTCATACATTTAGAGAAGGGATATCTCTGAACCAGATTTATGCCAGGTGCCATAAGCGGGCACACAGGGGCTCACAGACAGAAGACCTGGCCCACCCTCCCATCCAGCTTACATCAGCTATGGAACAAATGTCGATACTGAGGCAGAAGTCCAGAACGGGGCCTGGAGGCCTGAGGCACACAGGGCAGGTAGGCTGGCCCAGGTTGGGGGTATTTCTGGAGAAACACACAAAGGAATAAAGGCGTGAAGAGTATGTGTGAAGTGGTGACCAGTAGGGAGACAGACAGGAGAAGAAGGAAGCGGAAGGAAAAGGAAAGGGAGGGGAGAGGAGGGAAGGGGAGGGGGAGGAGGGGAGGGGAGAGGAGGAAGTGGCATTCATTTTCATCTCTGAGCAAGGAAAGATGTTCAGGATGAGGGAGACATCTGTGTGCCCAGGTGACCAGGAGGTCTGAAAAGAAAGTGCCGGTGAATGACACTTAGAAAGGAGAGTAGGCTGCAGGTGGAGGAGACCCGGAGGGCTCAGAATCTCAAGCAGTCTTACTTAGGAGTATGCACAGGAGTCCTTTCTGGGATGCAAGAGGACCAGAAACAGCAAAACAAACCAGAGGCTGAGATCACAGCCAGGGGCTGGCAATGTAAGCTGGGAAGTCCAGGATAAAAGACGGGGCTGAGCATAAAAGAAGCCCAGCCATTTCCAAACATGTCGCTCTGCGGTTTGGGAGGAAGATCTACAACAAGCTGGATGGGGTGGGGTGGGGTGGGGTCAGGTTGTGATGGGGATGACAGCTAGAGGCTGGGAACTCTAGAGGACACACTGCTGAAGCTGCCAGTGGTTTCAGGACACACAAGAATGCTACAACTTGTTCAAGGTATGGTAGCCATTGGAGGAGCTGGTCTCTGCAACAAGAGATACCACTCGCAGGCTTTTATGATGGTCTTATGACTCTTGGCTGGGACAGGATGGAGGAGAGAGAGCCACTTCAGGAGGCCAGGGACAAAAGAAGAGGGCAGAGTTTTCAGAATATTGAGGAGCTCAGGTCTACACTGCGTTTTGGGTTGGGGTATATACAAGAAACCCAAAAGAGGGGGAAAGCAGGCCATTGGTTGTGTGCCTCTGTAACCAGGATGGCGAGGAAGGAGGTCCTTCTGGGAATGCCTTTAGAGACTGTGAAGGGAGAGGGAAGAGAGCCTGGGGCAGAAAACAAAGCAGTAATAAAGGAGCTGAGGAAAGTGCTAGATAAGCCTGCAGGAGTCAAAAGAAAGACTGTTCCTGGGGCAATCGGTGCTATGGTGGTGGAATCCAACAAAAAAGATGTTCTCCACTTGTCTTGGGAGGTGAGGTATGCAGAGCTGCCTCTGGAGAACTCCAGGTAAGAGTGCTGAAATCAAAAGCCTAAGGAGAGACCCTGAGAGCACATAGGAGCCAGAAGGAAATAGGTCTGTGGAATTTTTAGGGTTTTTTTCCTGTTTGTAGAGTCTTATGTATTTACTCAATGGCAGGAAGGAATCAGTAAACAGAGACAGGCTAGAGATGTTGGGAAACTGCATTCAGTGCACCAAGGATTGAGACAGAGAGGACAGCAGGCAGGAACAGGAGCAGAAGAGCAGGGATGTGTGAAGGAGAGACACTGAGGACCAGCTTGTGGTTTCTGGAGCAACAGGTGCCCAGAAACTTTACCCCATGGGCTCCAAATTCTATGGCAAAGCTCAAGTTCTCTGTTGACGATGTGGATCCTGGTTGCCTGACCACAGGTGAACACAATTGGCTATATTTTTACGAAAAGTCAGGGCCACACAGCAAAACCAGGGAGAGCTGGCAGAACCCACCCTTCCCCACTTTCCAGGTGACTCTGAGAACCGGAACCAGGCTCATCACCACTGTGAAGTTATGTGGACTTTTCTTTCTACATGCAGTGATAATTTTTTTTACTGAGTCAAATTTCCCACAGTATCATACAATTCTATCTTGCAGTTGCTGGTCCAGTTTCCATTCTTGCAATGAAAAGGAAAATACCAGAATGCATCAGAGCACGCAATACAGTGCTTCAGAATGCCTAAACTCCCTGTCAGTCCTTCTGAAGAAAGCTCAGAAGCTGCGCACGGGGTACATGGGTGGGTTGTAATCCCAGCAGAGACAGCTGGACCCCTGGCGCTCCATAACCAACCAGTCTAGCCTACCCCACACCCCAGTCCCAGTGAGAGAGCCTGTCGCAAAAAACAAGGTGAAAGGCTCCTGAAAAATGACACCTAAGGTTGTCCTCCTGCCTCCATGTGCACACACACAATGCACCTGAACACAATCACATGAACTTACATACACACAGAGACATGCACCAACATTCACTGAAATGGCTGTAGCCTCTTCACAAGACTTTTGCAAATGTCCTGTCCCTGAGTCGGCTCAGCCAGGAACCAAGACTGCCGATTTCCCTGAGTTCTTCAGAAAAGCATAATCTTTCCTTCTCTTCTTCACATCCTTTTTCTAAACATGCTTTCTCTAAGGCTTTAGGTTGCCCTAGCATCTTGTATTTCTTCACTTTTTCTCTAAAGCTTCTCCCAGCCATGTGACTGCCAGTTCACCATGTGTCTGACCTCCAAGCAGGCTCTAAACCTTCATGACATTTTGGCTTCTTTTCTTCTCCCTCCATTCTCCTCTTCTGGGCAGCTGCTGAGATCCCCAGCTTGCCTGCCTTGAGGATTTTTCTTTAAATTACAATAACCTTGTCCTAAATCTTTCATTTGGGTCCATTCTTAAATTCTTTTATGAATGAGACTAAGAACCCACTAGGGGACGCTCTCTTTCACCTGTTTCACTATTCTGAACAGGAGCCAGCACTTAACACCCGTACAAGGGGTTCCCACTGCCCTTGAGTCACGCCACGGTTGCACCAAGCTTAGAAAGGACGATTTCCAAGTGAAACCACAAGGGATGCTTAAAAGAAGCTGAACAGTTTCTTTCTTTTTCTTTCTTTCTTTCTTTCTTTCTTTCTTTCTTTCTTTCTTTCTTTCTTTCTTTCTTTCTTTCTTTCGTTTTTTGGAGTGTCGTGATACATGTCTTTAACCCCAGGAGGGGCAGACAGATCTCTGTAAGACTGAGGTCAACCTGGTCTATGTGGCAGGGGTTGGGAGGGGGTGGGAGGCTCCACCAGCCCATCTCAAAAATAATTAATTAATTAAAAGTAAAAAAAACAAAACATGAAAGAAGCTGCAAATGTTCTTTGTGGTTCATATTTGTTTACAAAACACCCAGAACATTTGTCACAAATGATTTTGCTCTGATTAATCGACCCTGAAGCATAGATTTGTTTCCCCTGAGTTTTTTTTTTTATTTTTGATAATGCAGATAATTCTAGATTACGTTGCAGCATTACTCTAAAACATCTTCCAAGATAGGGTGTTTTGCACATATTTTGATGGTAGCTGAGTCCAGTACAGCTTTCTGTACCACAGGATGCAGAAATCTTGCCTTGAGAAAGGACCAGGCTGATCACTGCCTGATAGCTGTGCCCTGCAGAGTGGTCATGATGTGCACCCTCTTCATTCTGGTGGCGTGCTTTCCATCCCTGAAGCAGGCTGGTGCAAGTGAGGTCAGGTGTGGCTTTGGCCTTTTGCTGTTCTTGTTATTCTGGTCTGAGATAGGGTCTCACCATGTAGGCTTGGCTGGTATGGAACTTGCTACATAGACCAAGCACTGAGATTAAAGGCATGCACCAGCACACCTGGCCCAGCCTTTGCTTTTTATATTTTTATTATTTTATTGATCTTTTTCTGAGACAGGGTCTCCCTGTATCCCCAGCTGTCCTGGAACTCGCTTTGTAAATCAGGTTGGCCTTGAACTCACAGAGATCCTCCTGCCTCTGCCTCCCAAGTCCTGGGATTAAAGGCATGTACCACCATGCTCAGCTGCCTTTGCTTTTTTTCCTATACATAGGAATGTATAGGAAGCTTCAGAAAATGGAACAGAAATGAAGTTTTTAAAATATTTATTGACTTCTACAGAATATTACGAACAGTTCATAACTCCCCGACAATTACACTGATAAAACAGGCCCTTTTGTGCTCATACCATCCCAGTCTGCACTTGACTGCTTGACAGAGAAGCCCAACCCCCAAGCAGCCAGACTAAATGGCAGGAAGTGGCCAAGTCCAGATTTATTTTAGTGTCAGTAACTGCGATTTTTCTGCAGCAGCATGTGGCTTCCTCTTAGCTTACTGAACTCTCCACATGACCTTGTCAGTTAAGGATGACTCTCCCTACGTTTGCAGAGGTGACCTGAATACACTTCTTCTCCATCTTTCACATTCTGTGTACTCAAGGTGTTCCCTGGAAGCCTGGTGGCTCTGCCTGCCGCTTAAATTTGCTTAATCCTCCATTCTGTGCCTATAAACTTGTTTCTTTTGCTGTACTGTTTGGAAAGTAGATGATCATATTTGTCTGTTTTCTACCACACTGTGAGCTTTTGGTTTTCACTCCCACCACTGAAGGACTGCTGAATGAACGCATGCATGCATGAATGAATGAATTTATGTTGAAATAAAACACATAGGGCATACATATACACATACAGGCATAAGCCTGTAATCTCAGCACTTGGGAGGCTGAGGCAATAATATTGAATTTGAGGCCAACCTGGGCTACATAGAGGCCAACATACACTACTAAGAGAAACCCTGTTTAAAAACAAATGAATGCATAAATAAAATACCCAAAATTCAGTAAAAAACAGAATGTTATTAAAATTCCTTTTCACATAAACTTCTGGACTTCATGAGGGACTGTTCCAGGAAGATCTCTCAGGTGTCACAGGCTCCTTAATGCATCCTCAGGCTAACTCTTGAGCACCCTAACATTCTTCAACAACAAGGCCCTTCTCATAACCACATTTGATCCTTTACCTTCAGGGCCTGGCTGCTTTAGGGGAAATTGAGACTGCAGTGGACCTAACTCTGACACCACATCAGACAAACTTGTCATTGACTTAGGTACTGTTTTCCTCCCTTGCAGGAAGCCCACGTGTCATAGTGTTTAGTGAACTCTGTGGCTCACAGTGGAATGTGGAGTGAATGCTGTGGAAAACATGACTTGTCCACTTAAGTCAGTTTTAAAGCACCAAGCCATTTAAGAGGGCGAACAGTGGTCTACTTACGTTGAAGACAAGATTCAAAGATTTCATATCTCCACAGCAGGATAACAAAAAGCTGGACTGTCCATTTTGTCTTCTTTTTACTTTTTCATAATTTTTATATCAGAATATCTAGATAGCTATAAGAAAAAAATCAATCAATGTTTCATGCCGGAAATGATACATTTTAACTGGCTCAGATTTCAACTGTATATACTGTTCTAGTTTGCTTTTTGTTGCAGTGATAAACACCATGACCAAGAGCAACTTTAGGGGAAGATGGTTTACTTTGGCTTACAGGGCACAGTCCATCACTGAGGGGCAAAATTCAAGGCAGAAGCTTGAAGCAGAAAACAAAGGAGAAACATTGTTACCCGTTTGCTCCCGGACTCACTCAGTGCTCAGTCACCTTCCTCAAACAGTTCAGGGCAACCTGCCAGGAATGACACTGTCCACGGTGGGCTGAGCCCTCCTACCTCAAATAATAGTCAAGAAAATGCTCCATAGATGTGGCCATAGGCCAATCTGAAGGAGAAAACTCTTAAACGGGGAACTCTCTTCCTAGGTGTGTCAAGCTGACAACCAGGATTAGTTATTACATTTACATTTAAAATATTCATGTAGACATATATGTATGTGTGTGTGCATGTAAATATTCCTTTATATGTATCAACTATTGGTTTTAACACCTTAAAATTGTTGTCATTGGATATGGTTCTGTGTTTCATAGAGATATTTTTATATATTGTATATCATATATTGAGCACACACTAATACCTCCCTACATACATGATTTTGTGTATCTATATAAAAGTAAGGGTCTATCAGGCTGGAGAAATAGCTCAGCAGTTAACAGCACTGACTGCTCTTACAGAGGACCCAGGTTCAATTCCCAGCACCCACAGGTCACCTAACAACTGTCTATAACTTTAGTTCCAGGCTATCCAACACCCTCTTTTGACCTCTGCAGACATTGTACTTACAAACAGGCCAAGAATATATTCATACACATAAAATAAAAATAATAAATTACCTTTTTTTAATTAGAGGCCCACATATGAGTGAAAACAAATATTTGTCTTTCTGAGACAGGCTTAGTTTGCTTAATATGATTACTTCTATATATATCCATTTTTCTAAAAATCATGTGACTTCCTTTTTTATGTGTTGATTTGGGTCCTTTGGGTAAATATTCAGGAATGACATCCCTGGCCAACCTACCCAGGTTTTATGCAAATTAATGAAGCTGTTTCCAAGGAAATACCTAGCACACTTTAGCTTCTCCTAGTTTGGTGATTGTGACCCTGTTGCACGATGGAGTGAGTGAGAGAGCCAGGTATAGTGACTCATACCTGTAATCCCAGCACTCAGGAGGATTACCATGAATTCAGGACCAGCCTGGGCCACATAGTGAGTTCCAAATCAGTTACAGAATGAGACTAAATAGATAAACAAGTTACTTAATAAGTAAATACAAAAACAAATCATCTAAACACTGGGGTTTGAATTTTCCTGTGCAAGGTGAGCATGCAGTTCTCTTGTTCTATAGTTTTTACCCCATAAAGTGCACATGTAGCAGGACCAGAAAACTTGCCAGTGTGTTCCAGCTCTGAAGATAAGCATGCCTTCCAGGGAAGATTACACTTACAATGTCAAGCCCACAAGTTCACACTTACAATGAACGTAATCTCCAGCCATTCCAACCTAATTACCCTTGAACAAAGATTGCTACAGGAGGTGGGCCTCTCTCTCTCTCTCTCTCTCTCTCTCTCTCTCTCTCTCTCCTCTCTCCTCTCTCTCTCATTGGTGTTTCACAATGACCATATAAACCAAGTATCTCTCCTGTTTTTGCAAAGTAGTGACTTTAACATGGACCGAAGAGGAAATGGATTCTTTTTACATTTCTTAAGTTCCCCAGAGGTAAAAACACTGATAGGAGCTGGAAGCGGTGCTCTTTTAGTAGTTTGGTCTCTCACACACATGCACACAAGTACATGCATGCACACAAGTACATGCATGCACACATGCTTGTGTGTATAAGCAAGTCCCCAAGAAATAAAAAGATGGAAAAGCACTCTAAATCTGCAGAGATGCCACCACCTTTGTTGTTAGAGCAAAGTCCGTGCCCCCAGGGAACCCACAGTCCTGGGTTTTGTATCTGGGGAGCAATGCCCACTCTGCCCGGGACCATACCAAGGCGGGCAGCAGGTGAGCTGGGTGACAAGGTAGGTGTGGACCGCTGCATTTCTAAAGACAAATCCTGTTTGTCCCCAGGGACTACAGTGAACACCCCTTTCGCCTGGCTATGAAATCCTTCTGTGCTCTGTCAGGGTGCAGAACAGAACTGATCTGCTACTCTACTGGAGGACCCACAACGAGGACATGAGGACAAAACCAAACAGGCATGGGTGGGATAGGGAGACTCACTCCTCTAAAACTAGTCCACCTCAGCTCTCAGTCTGTGGCTCCTGGCCACTGTAAGTCCCCTGAAGGGAGAGGGGAGGAGCCTGGCTTTCTCTTTGCTCCTGGACAGCGAGTTCTCTTCTTTCTCTGGCTGTCTTCACACTTCTGCATCTTGCCCTCATGGTACTGATGTGTTTACCATGCTGAAATGAACATGTCCATTCAGGGTTCCTGAAACTTCCATAGATCTCACTGTATCCTTTTTGTGTGGCAGGCATTTGTTGGGATAAGAACTCATTCTGTAGCCTGGTAACTGTTTCGTCCAGGAGGCTGGCCTAGAATTCCCAGCAATCCTCATTCCTCAGCCGAGTGAGCACTGAGGTTATGGGAATAAGTGCGCTTTGCCCTTTCTTCTGCATTCCTTCTTTATTAAGGAAAATCTCTCCAGGGAAGTTCCTCGGTGCAGCCACCCAGAGGTGTTGATTAAGCGCCATCACAATGAGCAGGGAACCTAGGCTCATAACCAAGTTGTAAATTGATGCATACTTGGCATACCCTATACAGTCTTGGCTGGATCCCCGACAATATATCACCCTGGGACACACCCCTAAATACCTAACTCTTTTCCACTAGGCAGCACCTCCAGAAATCTCTAGAACCTCCCAGTAGCTCCCTACTGTGGTGAATGGGCCTCTTGCAAATGAACTTTTGGAGGGCAGTTAAGACTCAAACTATAACAGCAGCCATCTTGTTATCAGATCAACTAGGGTCATACTGCAGTGCTCTGTTCAAGTGATTTTTTTTCATTCAGTAATGCTAATGATGTCATCATAGTACACTTGCAGCTTTTTTCTTTTACTCTTGGTTGTGGTCAGTCGTCAGTCTGTAACTATATATGATTGATAAACAAAGCCTTATTCCAGGTATATATAGAAAGAAACAATCTGTACAGTGGTTGGTACAGGGTCTTGGGCTCATTCTCCTGGGTAAAGGAACCAAGGTACTTCTTTCATCTCTTTCCTACACCAGCTCAAATAGGAAGCCACCAACAGAATGCCTGAGAAGTTTGTTTTCCTCGGGTCAGGGGTGAGCAGGCAGGTTTCTCTTGAGGCCAGGAGTAAGGATCTCTTTGGCTCTGGCTTCTGGGGCTTTGCTAAGCATCCCTTCTGGTCACTGGCACTCAGCAGCAGCATCCCACCACAGCTCTTGTCCTCACTTAGTAAGCACCTGGCTTATGTCCTGCCCAGAGGTGCCCTTTGTCTAAGGACACCATTCATATTGGCTTATGGGAACCCCCCCAATGACCTCAAGTCCATTTTCTTCAAAGACTCTGTTTCCAAATAGGGCTTGAATCAGAGATCCTGAGAATAAGGACTAGTCATGTCTTTGGGGAGACACATCTGCCCACAGACCCCCTCCCATCCTCTGCTGGACTATGTGATGCTGTGCCCCATCCCACTGGGACTGAGCCACTTTCTTGCCTGACCTTACTAGTCTGATGGGTAGCTATGCACCTTGCAGTTCACAGATCGAGTTAGCTCATTCTTTGTTTCCTGTCCTGCCTCTGGAGTCCTCCTAGAAGGCAGGAACAGGGAGGACAGTGCACATAGGATCTGTGCACTCAGGGCTCCAAGATAAAAGCACAGAGGAAAAGTTACTAATTGAAAAGCTGTAGCTGGGTGTGATGAGGCAGCTTTCCAGTGTTGCTGTGTGGGGATGTTTGTGTAACATACCTTGTGAGACATCCCTTCTTAGGTGGGATTGATTCCCACAGTACTGGAGGAAGCCAGAAATGAAGGGTTTGTCATTCCCACAGGCTAAGGAGGGCACTGAATCTGTCTGCTGTTAATTTACTGTGCCCATGGGCACTGAGCTTCCTGGCCAGACCTTCTGTGAGCCACTGTCCCAAGAAAGGAACTCCCCAACTCCTGCCTCCAAGGTCCAGAATGGGCTATGCTAGCTGTAATTTGGTTATTAATCTCTTGACCACTCAAGTGACTCCTGAGTAAATATTTTTAACATTTAAACAAAAGCAGCAAGTGCCACCATCACTCCTTAGAGTGGTTTTCCATGACAACACCTGGAACTCTTTGGAGAAAGGTTTTCTGTCTTGAAAAAGTTCGATATCTCGATATCTGTAGCCCACTCTGAGCTCTGGTTTCAAGGTGTGTTTCCTGAGACTCCGGGCAAACATCCTGCACTTACCCTGCCTACACCTTCTAATTGACAAGAGAACCGACACAAAGGCAGCAAATGCTTTCTTTATCAGGCTCAGGGAGATATCACAGATGTGTGCTTCCTGCCACAGCAATGCTGAGCCAGGGACCATCACCCCACTCAGCTGCCAGCTTTAATTCCTGTGTCCTTCAGACTTACACCTCCTGGGGGATGATAAGGCAGGCAGCTAAGAAAGGGAAGGATACAGTCTTTGCCCTTCTTAGTCTCACAGATCGACTTCATTGCAGGATAACTCAGACCAGTCAGCGGCATCTTCAGCAGTTCAGATCCATGCAAGTGTCATCACTGTCTAATTCTAGAGGTTTTCATCACGCACAGAGAAAACCTGTGCCCATCTGCGGACATGTCCCATCCTGCCCTGGAAACTAAAAGTCTGTTTTCTGTTTCTGAGGTAAAGAGGAAGACCAGTTTAAGAGATCAGTTTCTCCAATGAAAGCTATGCTCAGTAAATGAAAACAAAATACTAAGAGCCAACACTAATTCAGAATTTTCTGGGGAGCTCACTTGATAAAGTCTCCCCTTATGGAGAGACAAGGAGAACACAGGGAGGAGGAAGCTGGGAAGTCCACCCTGAGACTTCTCCCATGAACTCAGTCATCCAGGAACTGAGAGATCCGGAAGTTGGTACTTGGGGAGACCATCAGTAGAGCTCTGCGAGCTAACAGTAGACCCTGCTGGAGGGCGGAGTTCTCCAGGCTCAGCTTCTCTAGCAACAGCTATCTTAGAACTCCAAGCTGGTTAATTTCCCTCATGATAACAGAGTTTGGGGACGCGAAGGGAGGGAACACAGTTCTTGAAGAGGGGAGCCAGAATGGAGCATGACCTGAAATTCTATTGAGCCACCACTGTCATGTACCCCACAGAATCAACAAATACCTAGAGTATGTGTTTTCCAGTGGTAGCCTTGTACATAAGAACTGTGATTCGAGGAGGGCCTGCTATGTACACATGCATGCTTTTCTTTCACTATGTATTGGTAATTTTCAGGAAAAGCACATCTGCCACAGATGACTGGGAAGGAAAGTATGAAATGGTAGGGAGCCTGTTGTCAAACATGATCCTAATGTCTCAGTCACTTTTGGACAAATGCAGACAGCACAGAGAAGGGCAAAGGGAGTCTGGAGAGAAACAGTTTTGGGAGGAGTTGGATGATCCCCACCCAGCTGACTAGGTTCAGGTGTCTTTACCCGTCACCAGATACACATGACCCCACAGTCACATACTTGGGCCCAGATACACACACACACACACACACACACACACACACACACACACACACACAAACACATATAGACTCTCTCATACAGATATACACAGACACTTGCATACACAGGCATGCACATAAACACATATGACACACAATGACATCCCCATGTACACACACATACAGACTCTCTCACACACATATACATGCACAGACACTTGTATGTACATATACATGCCCAGGTACACACACACACACATATAGACTCTTCTCTAATTCATGTATGCAAACACCTGTGTACACACATACGTGCTCAGGTACATACATTCAAGCTCATATACACACATTCAGAATTTCTCACACACACGTCTACACAGACACTTGTGTACATACACATATGTCCAGGTATATACTTGTATATACACACCCATGTACATACACATACAGACTCACACATGTACACAGACACTTGTGCACACACACAGAGCTAACAAGAGAATGAATCTTCCTATTCCTGAGCACTTACGGCTCATGACTTGACCTGCATGCTTTCTGAGTGTGCATTCACCTAAACAGATAGGAATATTATCATCTCCCTTCTCCCATAGAAACTGAGCCATGTGGCGTACATGATAACCGCACAGCGTGGACTGGATCTCATTTTATGTCCCTGCCTCCTCCAGCAGACTGCTGACTACCTTAACTCGAGGAAGCAGACAGAGTCCCTGCTCACTCTGAGAGTAAGTAGTCCAGAGCTGTGCAGACAAAAAGGGTGCCTACATAGGTGGGCGACAGAGAGCGCGGAGAGCCTTTCAAGCCCTGTACGTCCTGTCACTCCATGACAAGGTGCCACCACGGAGACAGAGGCAAAACTGGCCAAAGAACAAGAAGACACTTCTGAGGAGGGCTTAAGGATGAGGCCACTCCCCTGCAGAGCTAACTGGAGGAAAGCTAACAAGCATCCTCAAGGAGAGAAAGGTCTCTAGCTCCAGGAATCACAGTTGGATCTAAGGAAGAAATGAAACTAGCACAGCAAAATTCTGGAAGCTAGTGCAGCCTTCAGAGTGGGGGAGGGGGAGAATTACCTCCAGGCAGTGCCCTTGGGAAGGGCACTTCAGAGCCTGGTGGACCCGGAAGCTAGGTTCCACAGGAAGGGTAATCAGTGTGTTTTCTTACTGTAAAATGTTGGTAATACTGGGAGCATTGTGAGGATTAAAATCATGTGTCCCTGAAATGCAATGACAGGAATGCCTGGCACAAAAAGAGCTTGAAGACAAAGAGTGCACCTCTGTGGCTTGTGCAGAGTCTCTGTGGACTGCGCAGGTCCCTGGGCTCAGGTCTGAAGGCCAATGCTCCCATAGGGCTGTTCAGATAGAGAGGGAAAATAGACTCTTCAAAGGGCATTCAAAAGCTTATCTGTAACCGCCCCAGGCAGGGGAGTTTTGAATGGGTGATAAATAAATTGGTGAATAGATTATGGATTGTCTTCCAAACACTGATTCCTTAACAACTACTTCAAATAAATTGAAAGCAAACGGCCTCATCTCCTAGTCTAGTGTGTGGGGAGATAAAGCATTCAGATGCAGCAGTTGCTTATGGAGAGTTCAACATTTCACCAGTTTTGTCTCTCCAGCCAACATTTACTGATTAATCATAATGCTGAAGACAGGAATGCAGTGTGCTTATGTGCACAGTGAGTTATAAAGAGAATAATCATGACAATTTTACCGAGCTACATACAGAATTAGAGAGGACATATATGCAATTGTGAATGTGAAAAGAAAAGAAAAAAAAAAAAAACCCATGATCATTGACAAAAGAGTAAAACACCACCCAGAGTGTATTCTTCCCCCACTGGATAACTGGAACCTAATCAAGCTTGTATTAGAGGTAACTAGTTAGTTTCTATTGTTATAGTTATAATTAGTTACTAACAGGTGTTAATACTTATATAGGACAAAGGAATTATTAGAGTGAATCCACTTTGATCTAGAACATTCTGCTGGCCTGCTAGCCTATTGTCTTCTATGCTATGCTCTGAGAAGAGAAGCCCTTCTAGTTGAAAGGGATGCAGGATTGAGGGTTGTGGGGAGGGATCATGATCAGGTTTGACTCCTGATTCAGATGTGGCTGCTACCTTGGAGATAAACAGGGACATTGATCTTTGTTGTAAAATCTCCTTCTACTGCTTTGTCTATGTTCATTTTATTTTAATAAAATTTAAGAAAAATGTTGTGAAAGAAATGCTTTGGGTAGCAAAAGTCAAACTGGAGGAGTGGAAGTTAAGGGTTGTCAAGTGATGGTGGGAGACATTATCTGACCTATAAACAAAGCAGGAAGAATTTTCTAGGGTGCTGTGGTTTAACCAAAATTAAACGGCCTGGTGCTCTTTGCACAATTGTGAAGGTGTGAAGTGGTGGTCCAGTCCCTTCCCGGTGAGAACGATTAAAATACAGACCCTAACTCATTGTCAACTCTGCCATTTCCTCTTACGAGAGCTTCTCTCCAGAGAACCTTGAACATCTCAGACTACCTAGCTGCTCTCAGCAGAATGCCTGGCTTGGACTTCGCCTTCACCTCCTCTGGGTTTACTCCTGCCTTCATAACAGTAGGAGTATAGTGAGTATTGGACCCAACATAGATATTGCCCTTAACACCTGGGGCATGAATTCTAAGGCATTTGTATAGCCTTGGGTTTGAATAATGAATAATGTGTCTAAAGTGCTATTATCATAAAGTGCTATTAACAGGGTCCATCTAAATAGTATGCAGGAAAAAAAATGTATTTACAACAGGTAACTACCTAATGGTGACTCTATCATCTATCTATCTATCTATCTATCTATCTATCTATCTATCTATCTACCTACCTATCTATCATCTATCTCAGTATTGGGAATCCAATGCCGGTCCGAAGCATTCTAGGTAAGTAGTCTACCACTGACCTTTACCCACAGTCCTGTATCTGTGCCTGTTTAGTTTTTATTAACTGACTGCAGTTAGCAAGTGGCACTTGCAGGACAGCAGAGTGATGTGACCTTAATAGATCTTTAGCTCTGAGGAATAATCAAGTCTTTGTTTATGTAGGATTTAAAAGCTTGGAACAATTAGCATAAATTCTTTCATCCCAACTGCAAAGCAACTTGCTTTATTCTAAGAGGACCCTGAAAGAATGCAGGAAGGCTGGGAAAGGCTCCTTTACTTTTCATAAAACACAGGGCTTCATAAAGCACAGGAGTTGGTCTGAGAGGCTATAACTTTTTTCTCTAGCGTCTGTGTAACACAAGATACAGAAGTTCAATTACAGACCTTAGTGATGTGCCAATGCCCCTTGTAAAAATCTGCCCCGGGCTCTTAGAAGTCCCTAGGCTTCTCCAGGTAGAGGCAGGGACGGGCAGAGGCTGCCCATACCCTCTGCCTTCTTATGCATGCCTCTTCGCTAATTCTAGAAACCATGACAAAGCCCAGGCTCAGGCCTTGCAGGGGTTCTCTGCATCTATTCAAATGCCTCTAACCCGGCTCCATTTTGGAATGCCTGCAAGAGATGGAGAAATTGCCCTGGGCTAGGCTCTCAGCTTAACTCCTCCGCCAGGTCCCAAGGATGGGATCCTGAGATGTCTCTTGTCCTCTTTAAAGGATGGTTTTCTCTTTCTCCTGATGCTGGATAAGGAGCCCAAGACTTCATGCAGGCTCTGCCCCAGCTGCATCTCCATGCTGAACACCCTTGCTTCCCACTGAGGTGGGCTTATTGCCCACTTACCACCTTGATGCTCAGAAATAGGTGCATTGCTTTCAATTCTCTTTGGAGTTTTAGATGTGTGATGGTGTCGTTTATTCCCAAACTTGTTGTCCATCTCCACAGTCTCTGAGAACTGACTCGTCCCCATTGGTCAGTGGGAAGCACCTAGGGATATAAGAAGAAAAGTGGAAGGATTATAGACATAGTAAACATTGGCAAAATGGGGGGCTGGGGTAAGCAGCTTTATCTTTCCCCCAGGTGGCCTAGATACTTTGAACCTTTTATTATGTGTGGAGGTCAGGATCTCACCCATTTTCACTGTTGAAATGGAAGCCTGGGATTTGGAGCTTTTTGTAAGTATCAACACCTCTGCCTTAAGGAGTGCTTTCCTTTCAACAGATGTTGGCAGCTGTGTTATCTTGTTCAAGTTCTGAGGCTTGCCCTGAGATTGGAGTATCAATGCAAACAACATTTGGGGAGTTTCACCAGGGCCCAGCACTGGGCTAAGCACTTTGTAATGACTTGCCAAGATGAAAACTGTTATTGCCTTCTCACAGATAACAAAACTGAGGCCCAAAGAGGCTCAGTAATTTGACTAGGAGCTAAGAACTATCACTAAGGAGTAGGATCCAGATTTATCTTCTCAGAGCCAGACTCTGAGCTTAGTAATCACTATACCACAAATAACAACAGAAAGGAGGCCCAGGATCACACTTCCAGGGTGATGAGCAAGAACATGCCTAGGCTTTCCCAGCTTCATTATAATGCTCTCCACACACGTATACATACTTACATACAATGTGCAAACCCAGCTCATTCCTTTGTTTGACTCAACAGACTAACAGTATCACTTTCAAAAAATAGTTGAGGTCAAAAATAGTTTTTAGCTTTGGAGGCTAGAACTTGCAGGATTACCTACAGTTTGGGTGGACAGATAGATTTAAGTAAGAGAATGTGATACATTCTATCATTGCTACATGTTGCACTGAGCACCAATCATCATTGAGAGGTTCCCCTGAGGTACTAGAGATGCTGAGATTCATGAGACAGGGCCACTACCTACAAAAAGCAGTTTGAACATAGGGAATGTAAAACCAGTGATATAGATGTGACTTGTTATATATAAACATAAAAACGTAGTCATTCATGGGGTTGTAGAGACATGGGTCCACCAGTTGACAAAGGCCAAGAGCCTGCCTTCTACCCTTCTACTTAGGCTCAAACTGTCATGGATGCATCTTTGCCTGCTGAGAGCTTGCAGGAAAGCCCAGAGTAGAATACTGAAGGCCCAGAGCCCTCATCTTATGCCTCATCAGAAGAACACACAGAGCAGAAAAGGTCCAGCTCAGGTCGTCCCAGGCCCGTGGATCTAGTTACCACAGCACCTTTGCCCTTTGGAATTCCTCAAGGTAGTTACTTAGTTAATGTCAACTTGACAGGATCTAGAATCACCTCAGAGTCAAACCTCTGAGTGAGTCTCTGATGGAGTTTCTAGATTGGGAGAACTGTAGCCCAAAGACCCACCCTAAATGCAGCAGCACTATTCCTTGGGCTGAGTTCCTGGGCTGTATTGACAGGAGAAAGAGAGCTGAACACAGCATTCCTTTCTCTGTCTCCTGACTGTGGACACATGTGACCAGCATCCTTTGCTTCTGTGGCCACGCTTCCTCCATCCCATGATGGACTCTACTTTCAAACTATTAACCAAATAAGGTCTTCCTTCCTTATGTTGCTTTGATCAGATACTTGGTTGCAACCATGGGGAATGTAACTAGCATACTCAGCATTTCTGCGTTTAGTTTCCTTAACTGTAAGGCAGGAAGGAATACCCACATTTCAACAGAGATAAAAAGCATGCAGTTTTGCTTATACTAAACATTCAGCATGTATTCTAGTAAGACACAGTGAATGTGTTCTTTTTTAGAGACTTATTTTCATTATCTTTAATCATGTGTTTGTGTGTATCTGTATGTGGTTATGTTCATGTGAATGCACGTGCCCCTGGAGGGCAGAAGAGGGTGTCAGATCCCCTTGGAGTTAGAGTTACAGGTAGTTCTGAGCTGCCTGATGTGAGTGCTGGGAACTGAACTCAGGTCCTTCGCAAGGTCCAAACATTTTCTTAACTGCTGAACCATCTCTCCAGACCCCACATATCTTATATTCTAATTAACATATCTATATACCTAATAAGTATTCAAGTCGCATGTTATATAACTAAGAATACCTAATGAACATACATGAAATGCAATCAATATATTCAAGTTTAATGTTCATTACACTTTTAAAATCTAATAATTCATTTTAAAGTGAAAGTTGTCATGACCTTCATCTAGCAAAACCTCTTTTGATATGTTTCCCTTGTTGAGATCTTTAAATGCTGTGTAAATTCTGTGAGGGTAAACCACGTAAGGAGAATAAAATTGAAGGGTCAGTCTCTTCATGAAAGAGATTCTCTTCCATATATCACCAAATACAAAGGCCCTTACCTTCTTGGCTTCAAATATGGTTTGTGAACCAGTGATTTGAGACATTATTAATAGAAAATTTCAAACACGCAAAAACCAGGTGTCCTCTTCATAATCTGGCAGTCACTAATCATCCACAGTAGCCTAGTTTCATTAAGAGCTTACCTATTGGATTGGTTTCATTAAGAGCATACCTATTGATATGAAGTGAGCCCCAGATTCTGGGTTATTCCAGGGATTTTAAATTGTCCTGTTTAACTGTTCATGGGTCTGCAGAACTTTGTGGCCAGTGCTGCTCATGGATTAAGTTATGTCTCATTTTTATTGCAAAGTACGTATCATAGATTACTCAATTCCATCTTTCCACAGAGATGGATGACTGGCAGGCTTAGTGAGGGGACAGTTCTTCAGTTGGTATTTGTTCTATGCCATCCCTGTCCTATGACAAATATTTCCAAGGAAATGAGTCTCAGGTGAAATATTTTGCTCAGATTTAATCCATGAGTAAATGGTTGAACAAACATGCCTCTTAGTTTTGTCAGAACCTGGGATTTTGTGACTGTCACATTGGAAAATCATCGTGCTTTACACCCACCCCTGCCTGGAGCTGGCGCAGTTCAGGCCTCCTTCTGCCCCCATTCAAATGACTCTAGCTCTCTTTCCAGTGGAGCGGTTGTTTACTGGGGATGCTTGCTTCAACGAGGAGTGCTTACTACCCACTTGCCACCTTGGTGCTCACAGAGGGCTCAGTTCTCTTTGGAGTTTTAGGTGTGTTATGCTTTTTCTTCCCCCAAACTTGCTGTCCATTTCCATACTCCCTGATGAGTGACTGTTCCTATTGATCAGTGGGAATTCTCTAAAGACCTATGAAGAAAATGTGGGAGGATTACAGAGTTCTAAGGGAGAGAACTTCAGGGGTGGCTCTAGCAATCAGGAATGCTAGCAGGTTTCCACAGCATTTCTTTTTTCTGAATACTACCCATGTCCTGGGATCCTAGAAGGAGACAGACAAGGCCTCAGTCCTTCAGAGACAGCTGATGACCCAGCCTGGTGAAAGACAGAGTAATGGCCTTTTAAGATGGAGACTAGATGATTGAAGAATCTGTCTTTCCCATTAGAGTCAGCCCTTCACTGTGACTTACATAAAGTCCTGAACTATTAAACATGGACTTTGCTAATTAACCATAGCTGTCTATAGCAAATCTGCTACTCAGAAACATAAGCCACTGACATGGACATTGTGTTCTGCTACGGAAAATTAAGAAACTCCTAACACCCACATCAACACAAGCAACCTACAACACCTTACTTGCTGATTAGCACTGCAGGCTACAGTCTCTATGCACACCTTTAACCTTACAGAGTTAACATGCACTCATGGCCGTAGCTCTGCAGCCCTGACCACAGAGCTGTGCTTTCTGGAAGGCTATGTGACTGGTCCAAGTCAATGACTTGGGTTGGGACTGTGGGCATCTGGGGCAGCACATTTGCCCTAGGCTCTGGACTATGCGATCTTGCCTCAGAAAGTAGGAATGTACTATCTGTGACCTGGCCTCTGAAGTGATGGGAAGTAAACAAGAAGTCAGTCATTATATTAGAGACCACGGAGCATTCAAGAGTGTGACAGTTTGTGTGAAATCCCAGTATCATAGAATAACCTACTTCATCCACTGGTGTGAGGAGCTTTTCTAATTGTAAGAAATGTAGTCAGCACCCACCTCATTGTGTTTTCCTGAGGACTGTGCTTACCAGTGACAAAGTCACATCCCAACAAGCTGGGAGTTTCTTCTTTCATTTCATAACATTTAATAATTTAGAGAAAAAAAAAAGTTTGAAATAAAATTTAATAGGAATTGCATACTTTTAAAATGGTTGTTGTTTTCATAAGTTTAAAAAAAGGTTTACGATGCTGGATAGTGAGATACGGTCAATAATGTTTCATATGCGGCTGGAGTGGGGCTCAGCGGTAAGAGTTCTGGCTGCCCTCACAGAGGACCTGAGTTCAGCTCTCAACACCCATGTGGTAGCTAACAACGATTGATCCATATATAACTCCAGCTCCAGAGGATCCAACGCCCTCTCCTGGCCTCCACAGTCATTGCATGTAAGTGGTACACTTATATACATGCAGGCAAAACACATACACATACAAAAAAGAGGGACCTGGAGAGATGGCTCAGCCTTGAGCACGAGCAACTTGCCAAAGACCCAGCTTTGGTTTCTAGCATCCACGTGGCAGTTAACAACTGTCTATAACTCCAGTTCCAGGGGACCCAATGGCCTCTTCTGACCTTCATGGGCATCACAGGACACCGGTTCACTTACATACATTCAGGCAGTACACATACACATAAAATAAAATATTTTTAAAAATAAGTAGATAGAAATCTGCAGCATAAGAAGCATGACCCTGGCTGTACTCACTCACTTTGGGACCTCCTTTACTGTCCCTGGGTCTGCTTCTCTGGATGTTGTGAAGTTTTTCGTATACACTAACTGCTGTCCCGAGATCCTGGTTCAGCACCTCCACGTTGCTGCTGATGTCCACTGTCTCTCATCTGCACAGTCTAGGGCTCCTCAGACCCCTCAGGCATTTGCAGATAGGTATCAGCTCCAAGAACATGTACCAGAGTTGGCAATCAGTCTTGAGTTGTTATTCATTCCCAGGTTTTGTCATAAGGGTGGATCTGAATCCAGTGTCCTTCACTGAAGTTTTTAGACTCTTGGGTTCCAGGACAAAGTATTTTACCAAGGACGTGTGATAAGATGGAAAAATGGAATCTATTAGGAAAGAGAAAGCATTCACGAGAGTGAGAATGGCCTACTGAGCAGGGAAAGGAACTCAGTCAGAAGCACTGGGCCAGGGGGCTCCTCACCCTTTCTAGGTCATTCACACAACACCAGCCTCTCCCATGTCTGTGAGCTGCAGGTTTTTTTCTCGAGCATGCTCTGTGTTGAATGTAGCTCTGGGAAGAGGGGTGTCCAGCTTTTCTCTGCCAACTGCCTTCTTTCATATGTCAATTCTGACACCTCTCTATCCCCACATCCCTATTCTCCTGCCACAGTATGAAGTGAATTCTGGACTGACTCAGCTCAGCACAGACTATCTCCACTTCCCCAGCCCAGAATCTCTTCCCTGGAGAATAAGAGCTCCTGGTGAGCAGGGAGCGCTGTGCAGTGGCCTCATGGTGCGGTCCTGTGTCGCATGCCACTCCTGCCCTGCTGCTTAGACTCTCCCTAATTCCTGTTTATTGACAAAAAGAGTGACAGGTGCTCCAACCCCTCCTGAGACCTTTTGTTCCCATGCCCTAACCACAGTTACAGTTCCGTGGCCGGGTACCTTCATTTCCCTGGGAGGTAGCTGTGCCAAACCACAAATGTACCTTGCTCATCAGTTGAAGCAGGAGTTGGTGCTACATAGAGTAGCCCAGGATCTAGAAGCGCACTTCCCTTGCAGTTCTCAAGTTCAAGGTTGAAGTCTCAACAGACTGTGTCCAAGGCCACACCAGCATCTGGTGATTTGTTGGTGATTTTGTTGTCTTCAATCTCTAGAGAGTTCATCCCGACTTCTTCATCCCTCTCCACTTGATATTCATTGTGTCTGTCTCTGCATCTAATTTTCCCCCTTGAAGCAGGGCCCACTAATCCAACGTGTATTCATCTTCATCACATCTGCAATGATCCTTTCTCCAAAGATGGTCATCGTTACAGTTACATCAATTAGGACTTTAACAAACAATTTTCATCAGTTTGGAAACATTCAGAAATTATTTCAGTGTTACACTGAACAGAATGTATGATGTGGTTCAAGTGCCAGGATAAGTGCCAGCTTCAGTTAGCCTCAGTGGAGCTCACATAACACAGCTCCTTCCAGGGCTCCTGGAGACTGAAATTCTGTGGTTAACAGCACAAGGCCAACTAGGTAGAGTCTAATGAAAAAGGCCCTTAGAACAAACCTCTTTGTGAAAATCATGCTAAGGGTTGGGCATTGCCTCACAGCCCAGAGGTATTGTTCGCCCTCTGAAATCATCCCTATAAAAAACTGTATTATAGAAAGCCTAGTCTAGAACACTACATTAATAAAACAAAAATGTCAAGCAATATTTAACATCTTAGGAAGTTTGTAAAATATTATAATTGTGTGTACTGGGTGTTTTCACTGGTTTAGAGAGAGAACAAGAGCTATATCAATACTTAGTTTTTAAAAATTAAAAAACAAAGTACACGTATGGGAGTTGTATGTGTGAGTAGAGATGCCTGTGGAGGCCAAAAGGAGGAGCTGGATCTCCTGGAGCTGGAATTGCAGACAGTTGTAAGCCACCCAGCTTGGTTGATGGCAGCAGAACTGGGGTTCTCTATAAAGTCACAAGCTCTCTTACACTGAGTCCCTCTGTCTACATTTAGCAGTACTTAACCCTGAGCGTCTAGTTGTGTGTATGTGTTTTGTTTTTAACCTCATAATTTCCCATATTAAGAATTCCTGATAATGTAAGTCTGTAAAAATACCAATGTACATTAGCTTTCATTCTATTTCCCCCAAAGACACCTCATATAATAAAAGGATTTCTTACAAGATTTCTGCTTTTATGTAAACTTCCCAGAGGAAACGAAAAGAAGGGTTTACAAATCTTTTTCATAGATACACTGTGAAGTTGATACAAGAGCCTAAGAAATAACAGCATACATCACATATGTATAACCATGTGTCTCTGTGGTCTGTATAGGTTCTCTCATACACAGACACAAATGCATACATATGGCATTCATCTGTGCTTTATTTCCTCCCATGCATACATATGGCATTCATCTGTGCTTTTTGTCTTCCCAGCACTATCATCTTCCTCTGTCTTTAAGAAATTCCCTACCTCAGAAGTGCCACGTCATAGAAGAGAGGCCACATCTGCTCCATGCTACTGAAAGTGAAACAGCAAGCTCTCAGGTGGTAAGAAGAACCTCTCCTGCACTTGAGGTCAGAAGTGAGGAGAGATCCCTGTGGTGGCAAGTGAAGACATTCGTGCCCCATTTGGATGGTCACAACTCAAGGATGGTGGGAGTGTCCCCAGTCCAGTCCTAATGCTCAGCCGGGGTGGCTGCACAAGGCTGTTTGTGGACAGCTTTTGTTGGCAGGATGGCTGATTTTTGCCTCAACTTCCTCCTCCTCCCTGTCTCCAAGTCAGGTCCTGGTAGGCTCGCTGAGTGAGGGTCTGATGCTCAGTAAATTTGTCTTCTAGTCTTTTAGAAAAATATTTTATTGTTTTTATTTTATTTTATGTGTATTGCCTGCATGTCTGTAAGTGTACTCATGCGGTGCAATGCTACAGAGGTTAGAAGAGGGCTAGAACTGGAGTTATGGATGGTTGTTAGCCAGCATGGGAACTGAACCTGGGTCCTCTGCAAGAGCAGCCGGTGCTCTTAACCACCGAGCCATCTTTCCAGCCCCTTGTCTTCTAATCTTTATCCAGAGACCATTTCCACTGCAGGTGAGGCCATGGAGATGGGAATATCTGCTCCACAGCAGAGAATTCAGTTGAGCTCCAAACCTGACCCTAGGACTCACAGGAACTTGGAGCACCAAGACTATATAGACAGGAGTACGTAGAAGCTGTGTTTCTTGCTGCTGAAGAAATAACTTTCTGATTAGGAATCCCAGGTCCATTAGTGAACTCTGTAAGTTGGTCAAAAACAGTAACAGCTAGTAAATATTTTATTAGCATTGTTTGAATTTTACTACTGGGAGAGCTGAATATTTCAGAGGCAGTGAGAATCACATTCTGCATGAGATGGTTCCTCAGTACTGGGTGCCTGCTTGCTTCTCAGGACTCTGGAGGGATAACTGAGAAGTCCTAGGAGAATTATGTGGGCAACGGGAATTCCCGCTTTTCTGTTGCTAAGCATCATATTTTCTTACCTCCTTATTTGCCTATATTATGTATTTTTCACTAATCTAACTACAGTGCAATGAATTTATGGCTATGCTAATATGTTAATATTTCTCCATCTAGGAAATTAAATGAATGGCTTTTACCAGTTTTTTAAAAAAATTAACTACTGAAATGCATTAAATATAATAATAAGACTCATTACACAATGTCTTTCATCCTAAAGATTATTAAAGCTTTTACAGACCAAAAGAAAAATAACTAATCATAATAGCAGCAGCAGCAACAACAAACTCACAGAAGAACAACCCATCACGGAAATGGAGCAATCACAGTTTCCTTTCTGAGCCTATTTCTAAGATATACTTAGCAGAGGAAACAAAATCAAGCTTGAATTACAGAAAAAAGAAAGAAAATTCCACGTTTTTCCTTTCTAATGAGAAGGGTTGCTGATCCTCTTTCAAGAGTTTGCTTTATGAAGCTGGAAAGATTACTCAGCAGAGTTAGGTTCAGTCAGCTAACAACCATCTGTAACTCCGGTTCCAGGGAATCTGACACTTTCTTCTGGCTTCGCTGGGCACTGCATGCATGGGTGTATTTACATACATGCAAGCAAAACACTCATACACATAAAATAAACATAAATAAAATATTAAAAGATTTTTATTTTTTAAAGAGCTGCTTTATAGAGACAAGGACAGGACCCGCTAGGAAAGAAATGGTTTTCTTATATACATAGGACATGGAAGCAGGACTGGAGTCCAACCAGCCTCCCCAGGATCAGTGCTTCTCACATCACAGCAATCGGAGCTCCATAGTGTCTGCATCATAGAACAGCATATAAAGTGATGCTTACTTTGTCTTGCAGGCAAGACATTAGTTTTCTCTCAGAGAGGAAGCAGGTCCTCTGCTCCCTCGGAATAGAGACCTGAGGAAAGCAGATGGGCCCATGGCATTCCACAGCACATCTGTTTATCCCACAAGAACTAGTCAGGAACTCAAAATTCATGAACACAAAATTAACCCAATAAACAGACCATGGTTGCCCAAGCCTGCAATCTCAGCACTTGAGAGGGAGTTCCAGGCCAGCCCAACATGGTCTGCAAAGTGATTCCCTGCCTAAAATAAATAAATAAACAAACAAACAAATAAATGCAATGGCAATAGAAAGTTTGTTGTTATGCCCCGCCCCCTCCCCTGAAATGTATGAAATGTACTGGGGAGTAGGTTAAGAAAGTAAAATATTCAACTGGAACTTGCATTTGCCTAAGACCAAGTGTTAGTTATTACAGGAATTTCTGAGTTTTTGAACTTAAAGAAATGTAACACAATCATATCAAAATGACTGAGAAAGATTAGCATCCGATGTGAAGAATGTCCACTAATGCAGATAGAGAACAAAGAACCAGGTTTGGTAAACAGGAAGGAGAAGGAGTGCCTGTCGCTGGGGGTGTCCGGTCAGGGCAGACATCATTAGGGTGAGAAGCAGGTCAGGAGCCACACCAGCAGGTGTGCCCACTGCTCCACACTCGGAGTCCAGGTCTTTGACTCCTCTGCTCCAGTGTTGCACTAAATGTAGGGAATACAAGACCAGGCAGAGAACAGAACAGAAGCCCTCCCTTTCTTTGTTAAAGTTTGCCTTTCTTCTAAGTTTTCTTTCATGTGCAAAGATCTGGGTTGGATCCCCAGCAACATAAACAATTGTTTCTAACTTAACATTTAAAAAAAGCAAACATTTTACATGTGAGGGGGGGCCATGTGATGTTTTAATATGTGTGCACATCATGCAAAGCTTTAATCAAGGTAAACTTTTATCGCTTCAGTTTCCTTTTCTGTGGGTTGTGTGTGTCTGTGTGTGTGCGTGCGTGCGCACGTCAGAATTCACTGTCAGGTGTTTCCCTACATTACTTTTCCTCTTTTGGGACAGGGTCTCTCACCGAACCTTGAACTCACTGCAGGGCTCTGCTGGCAGGCCTGTGAGCGTCAGGGATCCTCCTGTTTCCCTTGTCTCACCCCCATCACCTAGGGTTAAGATTACTAGGGCACACCACCACACCTGGGGTTTTGCATGGGTGCTGGGGATCGAGCTCAGGTCCTCATGTTTGCACAGCAGGCATTGTACCAGTTGAGCTTTCTCTCAATCAGTTTCCCAGAAATCCGTAAAGTGTGTACTGGAGAGTGGGTCAGGAAAGGAAAATGGTCAACTAGAACATGATGGACACTCATAATCTTTCTTGTAACTTCAAAATGTACACTGTACTATTGTTATCTATAGATACCTTACTGGGCACACAGGCTTCCTGCTGTAACTGAAGCTTAGTGCCCACTGACCAACCTCTCCCCATTCTTCCCTGTCCCTAGAAAGGTGAGGAAACACAGTGTTTAGCATTACATTGCAAGTTGGGTCATATGTCATGGCAGTGTTGCCTAGCAGACAGAACACACACACTCTGCAATCGGAAGGGTGTGTGTGGGAACACTGGCTCTGTCATTTAAGTGCAGTGGTAGAAAAGACAGGCTACAAAGCTTCCTTTATAATGTGAAGCATTGTTAAGAAACAACAGTGATTTGGGGCAGAACAAAGGTATTCGA
Organism: Eospalax fontanierii; assembly: GCA_035773235.1. Taxonomy (NCBI): domain Eukaryota; kingdom Metazoa; phylum Chordata; class Mammalia; order Rodentia; family Spalacidae; genus Eospalax; species Eospalax fontanierii. Next base: position 55,286,639 of record CM069529.1, read on the forward strand.
CATTCCATGGCTTGATACCTAGCCCAACTCAAATCTGGATAGCCCACAATGTGTTTCTATTGGTAAGAGTCTGTATAATGTCAGGGCTGGAGAGATAGCTCAGAGATTAAGAAGACTGGCCGCTCTTGTGAAGGACCAGAGTTCAGTTCCCAGCACCTATAGGGCAGCTAACATGGGTTGTTAATTATCCACTAAGGAAAAAGACAAATGCAGGGTGCCAGGGCTTAGTGGTTACTGGATTGCTCTAGGGAGGAGGCCTAGCCCAGCCTGGGTGGAAGGTGGGTTCATTGAGAGGTCCAGAGCAAGGGGCTCTGAGTTTCTGGTCCTTGACATTTTACTGGACCTACCTGTGTAGAGTTCTCTACTGAGTTACCTGTAGAGTGGGCTTTCACTTCAGTCTAGCCATTTCCTCTCAGGGCTGAAGGGTTAGAGTCTTGTAACTTCAAAACTGTCTATTAAAGTGTCCAGAAGTGGCATGACAGGACTACCTTCCAGTCTCTGAGCAGCTCTGTAGTATGGTGATAGTGCTGTATAGGTAATTCTGGAAAGAGCCATATACTCTGGCGCTCTAGGACTGTGGACAGAATGGGTGGGAGCAGCAGCAAATGCTGAGGTCACCTAGAGGCGGAGGGTAGGTGCCGCAGACAGCCGCACAGGAAGGATGAGTTGAGAAGCTTGGATAATCCAATTTATCCACACTAGACAAACTCAAGGTCACTTCTAGGTCAGATGTATAGGCTAGGCAAGGAGAAAGCCAGATGTCAGATCAACAGAAGTCTTGTTAGGCCATCCAACCCATTCATAATGGCACTGCCATTCATAAGCTATAGGATCTTCAGGAAATTATGAAATTTTTGTCTGCTTGGTAGGAGAAAGAGCAACTCCCATCACTGGATCCTGTAAGGGAGAGAATAAGCTATTTCCTGTGAATCCATGGAGACTGCTGCTCATGTCCAGGGAGTCCTCTCACTGCTAGCTGCTGTTGTACAACTTCCCAGTAACCACATCATGCATAAAGAAAAGGATCAAAAAGAAAGAGAAAACTCTTTCCTTATTATTATGATTATTTGTAGAAAAAGGAAATTATTGGGATGGAGAGATGGCTCAGCAGTTAAGAGCACCAACGGCTCTTGTGGAGGACCCAGGTTCGATTCCCTGGATGGCAGCTAAAAACCATCCCTAAGTCCAGTTCCAGGGGATCTGATGCTAACTTCTGACCTCTGTGGACACTGACACAGGTGCACTTACACATATGCAGGCAACACATTCATATACATAAAACATAACAAATAAAATAGAAAGAGAAAATTATTTTGCAAGGAGCATTAAACAGAGATTGATACCTTATCAAGAGAACCTTTTCAATATTAAATTAAGAACAAATTGTGTTTGAGGAAGGCTTGGATTCTCGATTCAGGAGGATTAAGAGAAAACTTTTTGTTGTGGTCATATCAGGGCCAGGAAGCAAAGTTTAACCTCCCTAGCCCACAGAGATTCTCCTTCCCACACCTTCTGAAGATTTGTCTGTAGCCTGCCTGGGCTCATCCTGGTCCTCCAGCAGAGTCTGCGTGCTCCTTGTCTTGAGCCTCCGGGCCATGAGCAGTACCTCTGGCCTGAGGCTGTTGGGAAAGGGATTTCCTGGCATCACTTGTCAGGGTTTTTTTGGAACAAGGTTTACCTGTGTTCTTAGAGTTCTCTACATAAAGTCTCATGGACCTTCAACTTGGACATGTAAAATCTGCCCCTCAGTTCTCTGAGGCCAAGTGGGTTCTTGATGAGGTCTGGCTTAATGAGGGGGCAGCAGTTCCTGAGGGTGTCTGCACTCGGTCTTCTGTTCCTGTTTGTATCTAAACTATTTAAACACCACTGTCACCTGCTTCTTGTCTACCATTAGCAAGCGGAGTCATTGACATTGTGATGTGCAACACCCTCCTCACATTCCTTCTGGCTCTTATATGTGTCTGTATTCATTGGCATGGAGACACTGAGAGTTTCTCACACGGGTCAGTTCCATTTAGGAAGAAATACTTACCTTTACATTAAGTGCAGACTGGCTTGCTTTCTTCTTCTAATCTGCTACCTAGAATTAGGTAGAAAATATTCTTGTCTTATCTTCATTGTCTCTTGGGGAACATGTTTGCCTTTATTTTTCTATGTATAAAAAAGCACAGGACCCACTGTCCATCCCAAACTGGTTTTTTTTCTCTTTTCTTAGGACCCATCTACAGGGCTTCCTGTCACACTTGGCCAGTTCTAAGGGTGCTGAAGTCAGAAGGTGTCAGAAAAGCTTTACAAAAGTAAACTAACACACTGAACACTCAGGAGAAGCACAGATGATAATCCTCATTTTACAGGTGGAAAAAAACCCAAACACAGGAAGCTGGTAGGATGTTGATCCTGGGAGTAGGGCGATTCTGTGTGTGGATGGGTCTTAATACATAAGAGCAGGACGACACTCAGTGCCCATATCCCATTTGCAAATGAGAAATGGATTTTGGGGCCCATTTCAGTATCTACATGAAATGTTCAAGAATTACCTTCTTTCCCTAGTCCTATCCAGTTGACTATTCCTAGTCCCAATAATGTCACTTGGTCAACCAGTGATGCAGGTGCAGATTAGATGCCATTTGATTTACAACTTTCTGTAGCATCCAGTGATGGGACCAGCAAAAAGTTTTTATTATTATTATTATTAATTAATTAAAGAAAAAGAAAAAAACAGAAAAAAAAAAAAACCACAGGGCTGGAGAAACAGCTCAGTGGTCAAGAACACTGGCTTCTCTCAGAGGACCTGGGTTAGTTTCCTATCACCCCCACAATAGTGGTTAATAGTCTTCCTTAACTCCAGTTCCAGGGGATCCAACACCCTCTTTTAGCCTCTGTGGAAATACCACAACACAACAGGCAAAACATTCATATACTTAAATAAACAAACAAATAAAAGAGGTCTCCAAGAAGAAGTACAGGTGTGTCCTGGGCCACAGAGAAGCTAAGGGTTCAACCAGCAATCCCTGTCCCCTTACTCTGCATCTCTTAGTACCTTTCCTGCAGGCTCAGGACAGCAGACAAACTGCAGTTCCAGGGCCAAGTTCATTGCCTCTGACCCCTGCAAGATCCTGCTCCTAATTAAGGATTTCCTGGTTAACCTCATTCTCGCTCTTGGTGACTTGCAGCCACTGCAGACATGACTTAAAAGTCCCTCATCTAACCAGAACCCCTAAAGGAAGAGCGTGTGCCCAGCCATACCCAGCAAACAACTGCAGAAGGAAACCGGGTCACAGCTACTGTGTATATGTGTGCACGCAAACGTATATTAATAGAAATCTCACTTGGTGACTCAGAGAAACAGTTTTTTTTTGATGCAACAATTTGGGTCTGCGTGATTCCTCACTAATTCAGGGTCCTGGTTTGCAGAAGCTGTCTGTGACTCAGCACAGGAGACTCAGTTAGACATATTGAGCGAATGCACGGATGCGAGGCCTTGCATCAACAGTTGATGGCTATGGGAAGGCGATGGTCTAGAAATCTGTCCGTTTGATCTGTCTGGAAACCAGATTCATGCTTAAGGAAATGCTGTGTCTGCAGTAATGATGGAGCATCAACTCAGCTGGAGAAACCTGTCAATTGGAATAGAGTATACAAAGAAAAACCAAGGAATGAAAAGAGGAGCTGGGGCTGTAACTAAGGATACAGTACTTGAATAGCATGCTCGAGGTCCAGACATCCAACCTCAGAAACTAGGAATGGTGGTACACACCTGTAATCAGGAGGAGGTAGAGATGGAAGTTCAAGGTTCTATATAGGAATTCAGGATCAGTTTGAGCTACACAAGACCCTACCTACCTCAAAAAAAAAAAAAAAAGTCAAAGAATTGTATCAGAGTTGAGCTTGAAAATTTGCTGGCCTGGGAAGTCACTGTTCCTGCTGTCTTGTCTTGTGATGCTCATGGCTACAACTCTTTCAGGGCAGAGAGCCCAGACTGGGGGTTTCAAATTCAAAGACTGGTCTAAAAGCAGCAAGCCAGGGAGCCTGTGGCTGCCCAGGGCAGGCATTAGGCATCCTGACATGTGGAAGCCTCTGTGAAGGCTCACTTCTCTATGGTGTCTTTTCTATTTTGCTCTTTTCCATCACCTGGGCTCTGAACTCTTGCATATATCCTAATCCCTGCAAGCCTGTACTCACTGTAAATCTGCAGATGTAGCAGCTGCTTGCATTATTAAACTGAACAGGCCCTCACTATGACCTACTTCAGCCATGAGCGAGCCCATGACTAAATGAGGAACTATAGAGATAGCCAGGCTACCTGATATTGCACAGCCAGACAGATGACTCTGCAGAATTAGGGGCCATTCTTCCAAACCTCACCCACTACCCTTTTCAGGACACAGGACTTTTTCCCTTCTAAATGGAGACCTCTCATCTAGCCTCACTAAGCAAATGTATTCTGTAACTGAAAGCTTTTGAACAAGCATTCCCAATAGAGGTATTATTTTAAAAAGCACATACAACTACAGCTACTGACCCAGTCATTAAGTGTTATCATTACTTCTTTGTCCTTAGTCAGATAGTAAAATATACATGATTCAGCCCCCAGAGTTTGTGGCCATGCTTAGGATGCCAGCAACCTCTTTGGATGGAGACTATTGAAGAGAAATGTGGCCGCTAACAAAGGATGGTATGTAGTCTTCCATATTTCTGACTAACAATGGCTTGTGTCCTACAGTTTAGCCATGATGGAATTATTGAAAAAATTGGGTATATTTAAAACGATTCCTGACACTAACCGTTTTTTTTTAAATCAACTTTGTGTCTTCATGCTCACTTGACAGACAGGAAAGACAGGAAGCTGGGAGGTCCTTGACGCTTAGCCTGTCTCCCCACAGTGACTTCTGTGACCACCCCTGCCCCCATGCTGAATTGTTGCAGACATCTTGAGATGTGTCTTAAAGCTGTTGCCTACCCACTCTTCCCACTTTGTTTTTAAGAGATCCGTCTATTTTTTACTCAGGCGAGTGACATCCTGCAGGTGTCAAGGAAGCAGGAAACTATGGCAGAAAACACACTCCACAAGGGACAGATTCCTGCCCCATCGTTAAACTACATAAAGTCGCTGTTTGCCTCCTAGAGGGAAGGAAAATGCAGAGAATCCAGAACCAGCAGGTTTCTGTGTAGATGCTGGTCACAGCTCCGCTGCTGCCCACGTGCCTCTTCTTGAATCTCATTTTGCAGCTCTGGGGCCACACCCTGACTTCTTCCCAGCACCCAAAGGGGATTCCACTCTTTCAATTCCTATTCACTGGGTGGGTTAGGGCACAGGTTCTGTGAGGCTCACCCACTGTGCTGAAAGACAAGAGCCCAGCCTCTGCAGCATTCTTCAGGAATCCTGTGGCAGCTTCAGGACACTCACAGGCTAGAGGAATACATGCACAGGCTGAAGGTGACCCAAGACCTCCTAGGGACTACATAAGCCATCCAGGCTATAGCGTCCTGTGTTTGTTTCCTTGGGGACCCTCCTTGGAGCAGACAGTCATCTTGCAGACCAGAACCTCCAGTTCAATCCAGACAGTGGGATAGCTAGGCTGGTCTCAAGGGCTTGTTGAGATGGAGCTTGAATCCAGTGGACCAGGAGCTGTGAGGCTAGTGCTTAGACCATTAATAGTGTTAGGAAAACACTCCTGAGTGGAGAGGGGTCTGGCAAAAGTGATCCTCCCAGAGCCTCCCAGTCCTGCTTAGATGTGGAGGAAGAATATTCTAAACTCCATTTCATTCTTCCCTGCCTTCTGGACCAGGCCATGATGAACCCGCTTAAGCTTTCTCTGATGACTTAGCTTCACTATCATAAACACTGGCTTTTGCAATTTGATACAACACAGTGATGCGCTGGGGATCACTTTGGTCGCTCTGTTTATCTTCACACTAAATGATCTCAGACTCTGAGCTTTCTGTAGGCCTTTTATAGCTTCCTTGCCAAATCAGCCTTTCTGCCCCTCCCCCTCATTTTCTTTCTTTCCTTATTTATTTTATTATTATTATTATTTTTGGATTCTGATGTCTTCATGTTTTCTGTTCGCCCCTCTATATTACTTTTGATATTCTCTGCATTTGGAAAACAAAAAATTAACTATTAAGAGCAAAGTGCCTGAGATTCCCTTGTATAAATAAATGCTACTTACCAAAACCAGAGGTTCTAGACCTGGGACCTGTCACTGCTGTGGCTTTCTTCATGAACTTAAGGTCACAGCAGCAGACAAGCCCTCACATGTACATCCCAGATGGGCTGAGGAGCAAAGGAAGCAGCTCACATTCCATACCCAGCAAGACCTCTACCAGTCAGGAGTGTCCACTGACTGCTCCATGACCAGAGACCGGCCTCATTGCCCCTGTGCCCAAGGGAGTGTATTTTTTGGAATTGGTTATATTGTCATTCAAACCAAAACTGTTTGTATCTAGAAGTACATACTGAGTTGTAAGTGGGTCACCAACAGCCTCAGTCGGGTCTGTGTGTGTCTTCAGCCCCAACTCTGGGACCCAGGAGTGTGATAACTGAGATCGGCTCAGCTCTGGAGGCAGACAGGGGTGGCAGGAAGCCAGCAAGTCTGCACTGCAGAGCTGCTGCTTGGTGCTACAAGCAGGGCGGGGCCAGTCATCCAGAGGTTGTGTGAGGGTGAGAAATCCCTCCAATGGGCACACAGGTACAGAGCGGCTAAGGCAGGCAGACAACTCACTAGTGAATATTTCCTAGAAAGAGGTCTTTAAATGGTCATCTTTGTTGTTCTGAGGCAGTCTCATGTAGGCTAGGCTAACTTCTAACTCACTGTAGTTAAGGGTGGGCCTGAAGGTCTGATCCTCTGGTCTCCATCAGCCTAGTGTTGGGATTATAGGCATCTGCTATCATCTCCAGTTCATCCAGTGCTGGGGATCAAACTAAAGCATCATGTTAGGCAAGCACTGTACCAACTGGGTCACATTCCCCAGACCTTAAGAGATCACCTTGACTTCTGACTAGCCCTTAAGGAATCAATTCAGCTATGGGTATGATACAGGCCACAAAATTCACAGCTCTGTACTTTGTCTTAGCAAAGTACAAGATGGCAGAGCTATTCCCAAGGAATCTTGGTTCACTCTTACTGCCCCAGGAGTATCTAAAGGAAGAACATTCTCAGAGAAATTGAGTGTACTTTGACCAATGTCAAATTAGGATTCATTATGTCAAACTCACTAAAACATACACTTCATGAAACTGTTTCTTTTCAGGAGAACTGGTGTTTTTTTCTGAAAGCCATATGACTATCTAAGTTCAACAATGGCACAGTGGGTATGAGGAAAGAAGACAGACTCCTGGCATTTGATGGGCAACCATCGCTCTGTTTGCTTCCAGATCTGCTGGAAGAGGTCATGGTGTTCACATGGAAAGTCTTTCTTAAAAAAAAAAAAAAAAAAAATCTTATCAGTGGCATTTGAGTCAGAAATGTCCATGAGTTTATTTGTTAAATCAAAAAAAAAATCTACTGTAAGAAAACTTCACATTAGTGAAAAACTCCACATTAAGTAGTAAATAACAGGAGAGACCCAGTGAAGATCTGAGATATACGTAGGCTCTTTTCTTTATGTTAACCTCAAGGAAATTCTTTTGCTAGATAGTCTCATATAGGGTCTTTTTTGAATCCTACAAAATAAAAGTCAAATCCTACCAAGATGCAACAACATCCTATCACATTCAACAATGTAGTAGAGATATTTCACATAATAATCACAAAGCGTTCTCAGAATGGGTCTGGGATTTGTTCTTTGGTTTGTATTGGACTTTGGTCTAACTAAGAACCAACGAATAGGTGTGTGTCGTGCACGTGTGTTTATAAGCCGTTCCCATGGAGATGTCACAATACGACACAGACGTTTCTACAAAACCAAATTTAATATGCAACAAACACTCACCATGTAAACACATCTTTAAAAAAATCCGATAGTTCCAAGGATCACTTACAGGCTTTCATAAAAGCATTTTATATCAAGAATCTCAATACAGAATGATTTAATGATCTCTATGTCAAAATACATTTACACTGTAAATTGTTTATAGAGGGAAAAAAAAAAAAAGACACTGAGGAATGGAGTTTGCTGGCATTGAATTCAACAGCAGCAACTGCCCCGTGGAGTTCCTTCATCTTCTACGTCATACATTTCTGACAAACATGTTAACCTACCCCTCTATCCCTTGCCTATGCTTTTTACTCATTCTATTGGCCAGATAAAAATACCAAGACACGATCACCATGCGTATTCAACCGTGGGCAGCTTGGCAGCCTGCCCAGAGCACCCCTTCCTGAGGGTCCTAGTCCTGCCCAGGCTGCTGGTCCGGTGCTCACACACCAGAACTTTTCAAGCCTTTCAGCTTCGAGACAACACTTTAGGAGTCACACAGTAGTTACTCAATGCAAAACCGGAAAACAAAACAAAACAAAAACAAAAACAAAAAAGTCACATAAAAACCACATGTGGAGATTGATCACACGATTTTATTAGTCTTTTGAACAAATGTATTCCTCTGTGAAAAACTCTTGCAAAAGAGACATTGGAGCGTACTATTTCAACCCTGAGCATTAACACTGCATACCAAGGAGGGCGGCAAGAAGCTGGTTCTATTGAAGCACAAAGCACAAGCCACTGATACTCTCTGTGTGATCAGGTTTTTACAAAAAAATACATAGTTTTCAATAAATAATGCTTAATTTTACAACTTTGATACAGCAATGTCTTACACTGTTTCAACACACTAAACTCTGCATGCTAGATAGTCTACCAGAAGACACAACTTCGCCATGCATTTTCTTTCCCCTAGTGCTAACAAACACTTGGTCTTCCAGCGCACTGCCTCAGGTAGTTTCTCCCTCTCTGTCTGACAGTAACAGGTCCTGCGCTGGCATGCAAACTCTATAAAAGGTCCCCCCACAACCCACTCAGACTTCTAAACAAAAGGGCTTTTCAGCTTTTCCGCTCCTAAACCTGGAGTGGCTAGGAAAGTTAAGTTTCATGTGGCCTTGGGAAAAAAAAAAAAGAAAAAAAAAAACACTTGTTAACAGTGTCATGCTGAAAACTGCTCAGACTTCAGGTGGCTCTGTCCTGGTGGCTGGCGCAAAGCACTATGGGATGCCACAACCACTAGGTGTCCCATACCTGAGACACAGGCCTCCATTTCAAAACAGTCCATTCAAACACAGGTGTCACAGAACAAATGCAAAAGACTCAGAAACCCACAACATATGTACAAGAGCAAAAGCTGACAAAGTGGGAGGAGCCCGTGACAAAGGCATCCAGCACTCCTCCATGTGATTCAGGGGACGAGGCATACAGGCTTTGAACACAAGCTGGGTGGAGAAAAATGGGGTCAAGGGCCCTTTGTCAATATCCATTTGATCAAAATTCTTTGTATGCTGCGTTTTGATGATTTCCAGTTGTTCTGTTTTTGAAGGAGGAATGCAAGTGTCTACTAAAATAAGCATCACATTTGAAAAAAATCTCTTTGAGGACCCTGGAGGAAATTCTATGTTTTGTTAAAATGTATTTCCAGACTTGTCATATTGCTTTATTTTGTCATTTTTCACAGAAGAGAAAAGTCGATTCTAAACGACTACATAAAAGAAGTTTGATCAAACAGTGAGACTGAAGCCTCCGCGTGGGCACATCCAGGTTGCCTAGTCACCAACTGCTCATCAGGAGCCACTTCTTGGCTCCAGCCTATTGCTCTTCGTGGCTCTGTGAAGTGTGTTTGCCAACTGCTGGCAACCAGAAGTTCCCAGAGCATGGGAACCATCCTATCTGTGCATGGGCAGAGGCACTGGGTCTTGAAAGAATATCACTACCCAAGAAAATTATTACTTTTATACATGGACCGTTATGAGCGTGTTTCCCTTTGTACGCCATGCTATATTTTCTGCACTTTTGTGCTTTTATTGAGTATAAAAATAGGTCTCCTTTAAAATTCTGTTTACGTTCACTAAAAAACTACTTGTTTGTGAAATTCTCTTATAAACTCACTGCATCCACATGGAATAGATAAACTAATCAGGCAGCTAACACATCTAGGTAGTGTTAAAAATAAGATGCAAAAAAAAAAAAAAAAGAGTAAGGAAAGTGAAGTGAGCTTGGCTTCATGGATGTTGTTGAACCTTTATTGTGGTTGAAAACAGGCTTCACACAAAGGGACGTTGAAACTCAAAACCAAAACCTGAGTTGTTATCAAAGAGCAGAAATTCTGAGATTATGAAACCCAAAGGGATATGGCAGAAGAACCCAAATAGAATGGACAGTGAGAAAGAATTGATAATTAAAATAAGCTAACTCTCAGAAAAGCACGTCAGGAGTCGCTACATGGAGACTTACTTTGGGAACTTGTGATTTCCTGTTAGGACGACACGTAAGGCTCATTCTTGTTATCCTCACAGGCCATAGGCTATACAAAGGGTATTTGAAACTGACATTCCTAATGGAAATTTTATAAAATTTGGCCCTTAGAATAACAGAAATATCCTGAAAAAATCTTCCCTGAAACTGTAATAAAGAAAGTTCTTATCTACTGACAAAATCGACAACTCAGTAAACTATTTTTGCTGGTCTTCCTACATAAGAAAAAAGCACAAATATAGTTGCCTCAGAAATCTGTTAAAAGCAGAGGACCTCGCAGGAAAAAGAGTATAAAGATTCTAGAAATGAGAGAGTACAAGAAAACCTCTCTTCAAAGTGTCCACAAAGATACATATGTCCACTAGGAGAAAAAAGTCAGAATATACATATTATCATAGCAGAGAATAAAAAAGTTAAGAGTGATATAATATATTTATATTGAATGACTACTTGAAAATTGAGCAACTTATTTGCCTTATTCCCCAGATTCCGTGGGCAAAACTCATTGAAATTCTGTAGTGAAAGAGCAAATGCCCATTTCTTATACCATACTAAGGTCAGGATGGTTCCAATTCCCAGAGAAGAGAAAAAAAGTAGGCCATGCCTGAGTCTTTTTCTCTCAAAACAACTAAAACATCCCGACTGCTAAAAACATGCATATTTAAATCACTTCCCCTCCATTAACATTAAAAAGAACCATCTCGGCCCAAAAGAGCTGCAGTGATTTTTTTTTTTTTCTAGCTAAAGGCTAATCATTCTACAAATAATTTGCCCAGGGACCGTAGTCATTCATAACACACATATTTGCAAAGCACTATTTAAGCACACTGCCTTTCACTCGCATTACTTTTGTAATAAAAAGGATGCATATCAAGAGTGTAAGAACTGGAAATTATTTCCACAGCTTAAAGAATTAATAAGAGAACGCTGGTTAGGTTTTTTTTTTTTTTTCCAAAGATGGAAATCTCGCCAAAATCCATTCCAAGTCTGTGAATTAGTTGTAAAGAGCAGGGTACCCAACTGGCTAGACTACTGTGCACACAACGCCCACGCCCACGCCCACGTTACCATTTTAAGATACTCTGTCAATGCTCAGTTAAAAATAAGACTTACTTAAGAAACAAACAATAAATGCAATTAAACTTTTATTGAAACCTAACCAGTGGCAGGAATACCTTGTGTATTATATTGTTTTCGACATTCAATAAAGAATTCATTAAGAGTTCTCCACAATGCATTTGTTTAAAACAGCTTTAAATATTGTTAAAAGCGCATTCAAGCGCCAGTCCTGAGTTCTAACAGGGTTTTTTAGTCTTTCTCTAAATTTCTTGATCTCCAACCGACTACTTGTCTTATTTTCTTATCAAGAAACTCGGCCACATAGCATTAAAAAACAAAACAAAACAAAAAACAAAACCCAAAGAAACAAATCACGACTATGTTTCCATTCTGAGGCCAAATTATTACACGTTACTAATTTATTTAAAAGTTTCTACCTTACCACAGAAAATGCCCAAGATTCATCTATGATTTAAAACAGGAAATACATGCAATTTTAGGTTCTCAAAATACACAGAATCTGCCTCATTAATGAGCTTGCCTTTTCTAATGGGCTTGCCTTTTCTGCAGCAGAGAGCCGCCACGTAAAATCACCAGCACAGAGAATCTGTCCATTGTAAACCGCTGGTTGGATCGTTCGTGGCTAAAAGAAATGTCCCGCCAAAGCCTATATCCGCGGATCGTTGGGGGAGGGGAGGGGTAAGGTAAACAACTGCGAAGCCCACTCTCACTCTGAGAGCCTCCCCACCACCATCTGCCCTTTCCTTTCCCAAGCATGCTACTGTGATCGGATGGCTTCTCGGGAGGGCAAAGCCTCCGAGAAGCCCGGCCATCTGCAGACCCGCTCCCGGCTCCGCATCCCGCGAGGGGGCAGGGCGGCGGCGCCGGCCGCGTGGGGGAAGGGGCGGGAGGCTCCGGGACTGCGGCCTAGCTGCTCCCGCGGGGCGCGCACGCCTCCCTTCGGGCTTCCCAACCTCAGCCGTCCTGCCAGCCAGCTCGGAATCGGTTCAGTAGGGTCTAGAGTCGGGGCTGTTTTGCACCGAGTTTCAATTAGCCGCTGAAGGCTCCAGGATCGCGGGCTCTCAGGGCCCCAAGGGCCCGGACACCGACTCCTCCCGCCTCCCACGCGGTCCCTGGGGACCCAAGGCGGTGCAAGCGAAGGGGGACAGAGCCTGGCGGCGGAGGCCAGACAGGGGCCGGGGCTGGGACGGGAGGGGGAGGGGAGAGGAGGAGACTGGCTGGGCCAGCGGTCCTCAGGGACCCAGTGCTCTCGCGGAATGGATCGCGCCCGCGGCGCCGCGAGGAAGAAGATGGAGAATGATCCAGAAGTCTAGACTCGACCCTGGTCACTGCGAAGGGCACGGCAGGCGCTTCCTCCCCGGGTCTGATTCTTTTCTTTTCCTCCCTCTACATCCTGTGGGCAAGAGCCATCTACTCGGGTGTCCCCACGCGCGCACACCATCTGCAGCCCGATGCGCCCAGGCGCACGCGGCAGCAAAGCAAGTGGAGCCTCCCGGGTCCCCAGGCTCCTCACTCGGAGCTCCGGGTCCCTTCGCTGCCGCACACCCACGGGCTGCCAGGCCAGCGTGGACACCCCTCGGGGCGTGGCGCTCTTCCCGCTGCCCTCCCGGTCCCCATCCCTCAGCAGAGACCCGGCTCTCTCTGAACGGTCTCGGGAGACCGCGCGACCTCACCTTGCCTCCCCCCCACCCCCCCGCCCTCGCGTCACCGCTAGAGGTCAAGAACTGCCTCGGCGATCTCCACCAACATTCACCTCTGCGCACACGCAGAGATGCCGCGTAAAAAAAGAAAAAAAAAATTCAAAACCAGAAACGGCTGTCTCCGCCCTCCGAACCTGAGCGGCGGGCATCCGAGAGCCTCGAGGACTCACAGCTAGAGTTCCAACGTCTCAACGCACTACAGTCCCCGAACCCACGCACTGAACGCACACGCCCCACGGGGCGCTGGCCCCTGACCGCGCTATGCCAATCTGCTCCGGTCCCACCCGCCCTTCCCGGAGCCCGCCAGCCGGCTGGGGTGGGTGGGAAAGGGAGGGAGGAGGAGGTGAGAAAGGAAGCGGAGGGGGATGGAAAGGGAAGGCAGAGAGAAAGAATGCTATTCCCGGCCTTTCACAACCAGCGGGAGGAAGAGGAAAAAGAACTCGGCTAGCCAAAGGAGCGCTTCAACCTAACGTCTCTAAATGCAGAATTCGCTTTCCACCACCTCCATCTGCGCACACAACAGCCTGACCACGGAATGCGCTGCGACAACAGGGCCTCCACTTGGACTTCCAGAGAGACTATGGGTCATGCGAGCATCTATCAGTTCCAGCTGATTTATTAAAATTGTCAAGATACAGACTTCCAGCACACACACAAAAACCCCAAACCCAGGCAATGATGTCGACAGTGCATTGAGTCTGCTTAGCCACCATTTGCTACTAAATATGCAGATGGTCTGGTCTTTATTTAGATTATATTGCACAAAATGAGAAACTTTTTAAACTATGTGCCTTTTTTTCTTTTTTTTTCTTTTTTTCTTTTTTGCTAAAAATCGAGAATCCAGTTTCAAACCTTCCATCTGGGGCCCCGTCCACATCACAGCGATGAGATACATATATGACACGGTACATGTACAGTCTTAAAACTAAGATAACAGCTCTGAGGTCTAGACCGCCATTTTCAATAAATCTTTACCTACAAATATTGAACAAATCTCTACTATAGCTGTACAAAAAAAAGTTTGCTTTTTTTTTTAAAACCACAAGGCCTTTAGATGCAAGGATTACTATTAAAATTTTAATCCTTTTTAAACCAGGACGTAACGTACCAACATATTTGCATGCTAAAAAAAACAGAGAGAAAAAAAGAAATCAAAAGGGAAGAAGTGCCTGAAAGTCTTACTGAAAAAACACAGCAAGAATGTTCCCTTTTCACTGTACAAAAATACGCCTGAAAATATATTAATTTTTAAAAAAGACTGAGGTCTGTTATGTATCAAAAATGCTTCAATACCTTTTGTACTGAGGTCTAGGCTGTAAGGTATTCAATCAAGGAGGCATAAAGGAACGAGTCACAAAAAAAAGTTGGCAAGTAGAAATCACATTTGTAAAACCATAAACAATTTGATCTGAAAGGTAAACTCTGGTCTTAAGTCAGTTCACAGTTTTTTTTTTTTATAAGCGTTTGTACAGTCTGCATTTTTTCAAGCTCCCTGCAGTTTTGTTAAGAATCGGATGCATAGAAGACATCAGTTTTCTCCCTCCAAAAAATAAAATAAAATACAAAGGTTGCAATGGTCCCTTTTTTTTCCGCTTAAAAAAACAAAACAAAACAAAACACCAGTTCTTTAAGATCTCTTAAGAAAAAAAAAGAAAGAAAGAAAAAAGAAAAATCACCAACTCCCTAGAGAAACCGTTGTGCTGCCAAAAGGGTCCTCTGCAGAGGTCTTTCAGACTTCAAAGAGCGACAAGCTTCAAACAGCGCCTTCCGGAGCGGGTCCTCCCTCCCCTCCCCCGCCCGGTCCCCTCCGCCTCGGTTGCAATCACGAATTTCAGGAAAAAGAAATAGTAATTACAAAAACACATTTTTTCGGGGTGGGGGGAATCACAACTCCAGACTAGGTGTGCAACTACCTTGACACACGATAAAGGGAGGGGTGGGAGACAAAAAAAGGACGGGAAAAATGTTTTAAAAACTGCTCATTCCACTTTAACGCCCACCAAAATTCTCATCATCTTTTCCAATTTCTTTGCGTCACATCTTATTTCATCAGCATCTTCTTCTCTCCCCTCCACCCTACCACCACCACTATCATCATCCACACCATCCTCTTTATCCTGACCGCCATGACTTCTCTCCCAAGGAGCCCCGTTCTGCGCCCGCCGAGAGAAAGAGCGAGAAGTCGGGCACCCCTTTCAATACGTGAACACCAGGTCGGAGAAGTTCGCCTCCAGCCAGTCCCCCGCGATCATCTCGCTCAGCTCGGGCGTGCAGTAGTCGGGGAACTCGAAGTGGGAGCCCAGGCTGCCCTCGCTGAACGAATCCAAATCCTTATCCACCAGCGACAAGGACAGGTTGCCGGCCGCCGCGCCGCCCCCCAAGGGCTGCTCGCAGGCGCTGTGCGCGCTTTGGGAGAAATTCAAGCTCAGGTCGAACATCAGGTCGTCGGCGTCATCGCCGCTGCTGCTGCTGCTGCTGCTGCTGCCGCTGGACGACGAGGTGGACACGGAGCGCGAGGACGCGGGCGACAGCGCGGGCTGTGCCAGCGCCGGCGGGTGCTGCTTGGTGATGTTCTTGAAGCTGTAGTAGAGCCGGCTGCCGCCGCCCGCGCCGGAGGTGGCCCCGGCCCGCACCTCGTCGTAGAGACTGGCGCCCTCGGGGGACTCCGCCGCGCTGCTCAGCGTCGGGCTGGCCGGCACTTTGGCGACGTTGTAGCGTCTCAGCAGCTGCGGCGGCTGCTGGCCCGGCGGCTGCAGGAGATGCTGGTGCGGCGGCTCGTCGTCGTCGTCGTCCGCCTCCTGCTTGATCCGCAGCTGCAGTTCGTCCTCGTCCTCGTCCTCGTCGTCGTCGTCGTCCAGGAACACGCACTTGACGGTCTTGCCCGCGCCGCCCGCCGCGCCGCCGCCGCGCAGGCTGCCCAGCGCGAAGTCGTCTGCGCCCAGGTCCCCGGGCTGCGCCTTGCCCGTGCCTGCCTTGCCCGCCGCGGCCGCGGGCGCCTTGAGCTTGCCGCACTTCTTGCCGGAGCTGCGGGAGGACTTGGCGCCCGCGCCGCCCGCCGAGCTCTTCTCGGGGCTCTGGCTGGCGCTGGGCTTGGCCGAAGGGTCCATCTTGGGCTTTTTCCGCGGCCGGTACTTGTAGTCGGGATAGTCGGCCATGTGCTTGAGCCGCAGCCGCTCCGCCTCCCGGATGAACGGGATCTTCTCGCTGTCCTTCAGCATCTTCCATCGCTTGCCCAGCCTCTTGGAGATCTCGGCGTTGTGCATGTCCGGAGACTGCTCCATGATCTTCCTGCGCTCAATCTTGGACCACACCATGAACGCGTTCATCGGCCGCTTGATGTGGCCGGACGCCGTCTTGCACCAGTCCGGGTCGCTCTCGTCCAGGGCCACCGGGCTGCAAGCCATGAATTCGCCCTCCTCCGTGTCCAGTGCTTCCCGGGGCAGGTTGCTCTCAGTTTCCAAGCTCTCCGCCTGCTGCACCATGGTCCGCTGCGGGGCTGGGCTCTCCAACCCGGGCCGCTCGGTCTCCTGCGCAGGTTCCCCTCCCCCTCCCACCCCTCCACCTTCCCAGGCAACTTGCAAAGTCCTCGGCACCCCGCGTCCGGGGCTCCCCCCCTCCCCCCCGTCCCCCCTTCCAGGCTGCGCACAGCGGCTGCGGTGGCTGCGGCCGCCCGCGCGCTGGGGGCTGCGGCGGCGACAGAGGAGGTGGCGGCGGCCGAGGCAGCCCGGGACCCCGGTCTCTCCCGCTCGTGGCTGCCGCAAGCGCCGGACCCCGAGCACTCCCAGGCGCGCGCGCTTCTTCTGCAAAAAGTTGAGGGCTCTCTCTCAACTAGTTATCAGGGTGTCATATGGATGACATCACTCCTCCCGCCAGCCAATGGTCGAGGCCCGGCTCCTCCCATCTCCCTTTATTAACTCAGAGGCTCCACCTCCTTTTCCCCGCCCTCTGGGCTCGTTTGCAAAGATGGGGGGGGCAGGTCTAGAAATATGTTATTTTTTTAAAAAAAGAAATCCGCGTGTGTGCACAGATGCGCGTGTCCCCAGGATGCTCGGCTTGGCGAATGGTCGGACTCCGGGCGAACCGGGCGGATCTGAGCGCTGGCGCAAACCCAGGAACAGGTCCGGGAGAGGACCAGGCGTGCCTTTGTGGCCACTCTGCTGACCAGAGGGCGCACGCAGGCGGGACTCCCCACGCTCGGTGGGCGTTCACGGTCGCGCGGACCGCCTGAGAGCCGGGATGCAGCCAAGCCCGCCGCGCCCTGCCTCCCCGAGTGGGTGCAGCTGCTCCTCCGCGTGCCCCCCGCGGGACTGGGTAGCTTCTTCGAGCTGCAGCCCGGGAGCCCGCGCGGGAAACCCGCTGAGCCCCTGGCCGGCGGAAGGTGGCGCTTTAACATAACAACCTGGTCTGGGCACGTGGGCTCTTTTCTCCTTTTCCCTTTCTCCCTTTTTCTAAGAGCGAAGAAATCGGTAAAGCTGGAGAAGCTGTGGTCTCCCTTCCCCCGCTACATTTCTCCCCCTGAGTTTTGTTTTGTTCCTTTCTCCCTTCTGGTCCCCCTCCGCGATCACGAAGTCCAGGGGAGGGTTTGGGTGCGCAGCGCCCCCGCGCGCCCCGCCCCGGGTAGGGGTCGGGGTAACTCTACTGGGTTGTCCCAGGGCCGGGCCGCTCCAGAATTTGTTCTAAAGTGGGTTCCCAGACCAACGGGCAGGGGCAGGTCCCTTCCGATACCCCAGGGGCCCCTGGACTCGGGACCGAGCTTCTCAGCCGGGGGACTGCTCGCCCCTCCCCCACTCCCAGTGGCGCAGACCTCCTCCTCCTCCTCTTTGTCCCGCCTCTTCGTCCATCACCAACGCCCTCTCCTCCCATGCTGCCCAGTCCAGAAATCCTGAACCTGACTCCTAGCACCCACCTTCTGGGTCATTCACTGTTTTAACCCAACAATGCAAACCAAAGCTAAAATAATGTGCACTCGAGTTTAAAGCAAAAATATTTCGGATGTGCACGCAAAGGTGAGCTGGCTGCTGTTGGAAAGGCGATCCTGCAAGCAGGCTAGCTTCTGTCAAGCAACCCTGCCCAACCCATCTGCTGGGCTACTTCGAAACTCGCTTTTCTTTGTGTTTGCTCGGTCCCTAGTAGCCACTCCTGGCTCTTCTGGGGACGATTTAAAGAAACCTGCTTTTTCTGTAATATCGGCGGTCATCCTGTCTTCCTCTTACCCTTCCCCCCAGCTTTGGGACCTGGCAGCTTCCAGTAGTTCTTAAGATTTGCAACCCCCACACCCCCCCCGGAGTCGCTCACCCGGGAAATCGGCTGCTGCGGACTAGTGGAATTATCTAAACACACTTTCCTTCAGGTGGTGCCCTGCACAGGAGCTATGCTTTTTTATCGACTGGATTTTAACCCCACCCCCACCCCGGGCATAAAATTATACCAGGCTGTCACAGATCATTTTATGAAAAAAATGACCCTTTCTGCATTTCACTCCCCTTACTAATCCTGAAGAAAAATATTGTCTCAAGTACTTGTAATATTGAAGCCAACCTCAATCTTGACAATGCTGGCATTTTATTTTATTTTTAAGGCCATCGGAACCTTAATAACGTACAGTTATTCATGCTGAGTGACTTGAGTCTGGAAATGTATGAAACCAAAGGAGGTGTGTGGAAATTCATCTTTCCGGGCAAGACAGACATCCTATCTTGTTTTTCCCTTACCTCCTGCATTTCTCAGAGATCGGGAACACCAGGGGTGAGTAGGGTGGAGCCAGCGTTAATCTACACTGCTGTCCCCAGCACAAGACAAATCTACACTCTAGATAGATGGCTTGAGGTACTTCAGCTTAGCTTCCTGTGTGCACGCAAAACATGGGGCATTTACCACCGTCATTTTATTTTCTTTTTATTATCTCCCCCTCTCTTCTTTTTGTTTTGTGGTTGCTGTTTGTTTTGCTGTTGTTTTATTTTGTTTTTAGGCGAGATCTTAAATGACACATCCCGGGCTCATTTTAAACTCCAGGCAATTCTCAGTCTCTGGAACCAAGGCTTATGGGCACCTGCCAATTTAGACTCTAACAGTACTTAACTTTGCAAATCAAATTTAAATTCTATATGTCTTTGCTGCCCTCCCAGTATGGATGAGATCATGTATAACTGCAGTGTGAGAATGACCACAGAGAGGACTGAGCAGTTACGGGCTTGTTCTCGGAAGACTGCCCTGCTCTGGGAGGCTATGAGAGCGAAATCTGTTCTTTCAAGTGAGAAACAGAACTTCTGTTCAAAGAAAGGTGGGTCATCCCCTGGTGAAGATGGAACCCAAAGAAGGCTGCATTTTATTGTGGGAGTCCAGAGGCTCAGAGTGATAAGTGGATGGCTAGCTGAGTCTTTGAGTCAACACAGGCAGAGGCTGGGGGTGGGAGGCCTGCTGCAGGTGCAGGCTGGAGAGCAGGTCCTGCCCTGCCATCTAGGCAGCTCAGGAAGGTTTTCACAAAAGATCGATATTGATATTTTGTATGAGGGATCCACCCACATTTTTACTGCTGCCCCCATTTATGCATGGATAGATGCTTAACGAAAGAAAAAGAAAATTAGATAATTAATCTGCAAGCGTGTTTCTTTTTTTCTAATTAATCTGTAAACATCTTTATTTTGCTTCCCAAGAGAAAAAAATCAAATGAGTACAAAATCTTTTTGAAAAAGAGAAGGAGAAAGACAGGGACACTTCTCAGGGTATGTACAGGAGTAGTATTTACTCCTGAAAAAAAAAGCACAGCAGATGTCTATAACCTCAGCAGGAAGCAGCCTTTGAATGGGATGTTGGCTAACAAATAGATGTCTAGCCTCCTTTAATAGTGCATCTCTTTCTAGTTTAAGTTGGTAAAATGAAAATGGTTCTGTTATGCTTTAAACTACTGAATGTAAATCAGGACTAGGCTGATCAGCGGTTGTTTCAGATACACTTCGTTTTTCTGTGTAGGTACCTGTCCATGTACCTATCAATAACTGAGAGTTGTGGCTTTCCTGTTGAGGATAAGCATGTCTGAATTTACAAATAAACCTCAGAGTCTTCATGCTAGTATTTGATCAGAGCCACTGGTGCCTGTATTGTCATTATTATCACCATTGTCTTTTCAGTATATTTTTATAAAGATATTTGAAAGACTATTATATAAAAAGATATTCCACAAACTCTGCCTAAATTATAGCACATGAGAATAAATATGAAATGCTCCATTTTCCTTAAAAGAAATTTACTATGCAGGTACCAACTTGGATGGTCACTGGGCTAGCACTTGACTCTGTCTGGCGGAAGTCTCTCAGCTTCTCTCCGTGTCTCTGTAACAGCCCCCCATACTTTAGGCCTTTTTCTCTTCTTTGCTTCCTCTCTCAAAGTGAGTTCTTTCAACTCTCTGTTCAGCTGTGTCAGTGCCTCACAGCTCCAAGTCCTGAGTGCGGACCTGAGCAGCTTCTGTCTGCTAAGCATGCCCCATCAAACATATCTCAGAGGTGCTGTTGAATGTGGATTGCGCTCACCCTACCTAGGGCACAGGCACATATTCACACAAGCACTGAGACTCTCCAGGCATCCCCTACCTGAGGGCATGCATACACGTGAACAGAAGCAAAAATTCAGTAGGCACAGGAGACTCTGCCTCATACATACACCATGAAGCTTGTGATGGGACCTCACAATATGACTGGGTGACCAAAAGCTCTAGCTCACACTTTATACAAGTCTCTCCATTCTGATGTCATTTGTTTCAGGGCTTTGTCAAGTGCCTCTCCCTAGAACTGTGTGTTTGGTGGCTTTAATATGGTATATCCTACCCCTTGACACTCAGTCACCTATGCATGCACACATGTACTCTCTCTCTCTCTCTCTCTCTCTCTCTCTCACACACACACACACACACACACTCTCTTTGATTATTTCATCAGAACACATTTCAGTAGCTAGAAGGATCTTCCCATAGATCTTCCATTCGCCTTCAAATCACCCACTGGGTGCTGTGATCTATTAAAGCAAGAAAGGCAGGGTGGTGCAGCTCAGGCTAGAGCTTTGAAAGTGATTTCACCCATGAATCTATTTCATAAAACATGCTTATCTCATGACCTGGTACACATACAAAGCAGAACCAAAGGGCCAAAGTCAGGATCTCTCTTTGTGTCGTACAATTCAAACTGTTTCCTAGTCCCGCCTATCTTGTTCTATTCCACCGTCTTCCATTTCTTTAACTATTGCTTCAGAGCCATGAGCTGCAGCATGGCTGAACTGCCAGTAAAGAAGGAGACAGACCTTACAGGGTGAGACTCAAACCTTGACTCAGTTTGCCTTGGGTTGAAGGCTCTGGCTCCAAAGTCTTTAATTCTCTTTCTGTCTATCATGTATCCTCAACTTTAGTTGTTAATGACCAGAGAATTCTACAAATTTGGTATTTCCAACACCTGCAAGTTATCTTTTTTCTATTATTCATATGAACTATTCACTTTTTTTTTCTTTTTAAAAAACAGATTTTATTTTCTGAAAGCAGCCTTAAGGTTGCAGCAAAATTGAGTGGAAATGGCAGGAAGTCACTACATTCCCACTGCCTTTACGTGCACACAACCCCCTGTTAGCATAATGTCCTGTACCACAGTGGTACATGTGTGACCATTGGCACACCGGCATCTACACACTTCAACACACTTGACATTGAGTGCCACTGGTGCTGACAGTCCATGCCCTTGGCATGTGTGATCATATCATTGCTCTATTACCCAGAGTGTTTCACTCTCCTGAAAATTTTCTCTTCTCCCTGTTCCTTCTCTGTAGCCTCCAGCACCTCTGATTTTCTCACTGTGCAGTTGCTTTGTCTTTTCTAGAATGTCACCTTTTGAGACGGTACAGCACACAGCCTTTTCATGTAGCGAGCTGTGTCAGACTCTCCGCGCGTCCACACTTTTTCATGTACTGGCATATTTTCAGTACCTAGTGATGTCGTGCTATCTGGATGTGCCACAACTCCCCCAGTTAGTCCCTGGTGGACATCTTGGTTGCTTCCAAGCCTTGGTCAGGATGAGTAAATCCACTATAAGCATCCTTGGTGTGGGTGGAAGGTGTCCTGTGTCTGCCTAAATACTGCAGATTACGCTGTGGTGTCGTGAGAGCTTCTGCATTTGACAAGAAACTTCCAGACTTGCCAGGTATACTGGCGCATGTCTTTAGTCCTAGGACTCTGGAAGCAGAGACATTCAGATCTCTGTGAGATGGAGGTCAGCTTAGTCTGAACAGTGAGTTTCAGGCCAGCTGTGGCTACAGGGAGAACCTATCTCAAAAATAAATAAATACAGAAATAAAACAAAGCAACAAAACAGAAAAACAAAACAAGAACTCTCCCCCAAACAAAAAACTTTCCAGTTGTCTCACAAAGAGTCTGCAACAGCAGCAGGTGCATGTTGGCACCGTTTCAGTGTTTGAGATTTTAGCCGTTCTGACGGGTGCATCGTCAGTCTCACTGCTGATTTAACACACACTTCCCTAGTCACAGAAAATATGGACCTCTTTTCAAGTGCTCATCCCACATCTGTATATCTTCTTTGGTCTCATGTCTGTTAAAGTATTTCTGCTATTTTTTAAATAAAATTATTTGTGTGCTCAGAGTTCTCTGTACATAGTGGATAGTGGATAATAGTCCTTTGCAGAAATGTCTTGGCTCAGCAGGTAAAAAGCACCTGTCACCAAGTCTGATGACTTGAGTTTCATTACTGGGACCCACACGGTAGAAGGAAAGATCTGACTCCCACATCTTGACCTCCACACAAACACACTGTGGCATATGGACATACACATACACACAATAATAATAATAAAAATTTTAAAACATGACACCAGTCGGGATCCTAATTGTCATGACAATTAACTATGCATCCATCAAGTGCTATACGTAAGTGCACATGTTACTGTTCTATATGTCAGTCTTTCTCTGATGCTTGAAATATTTCCCGAACATAACAGTACTTGGATAAGTGTCTAACCATTGAATAAATTTATCCTTCTTCCCCTAGCCCAGTAGGTGTGGCCAGCTCCCCAACCTCCATGACTCCTGAGTTCATTTCCTCCCATTAGTTTCTAAAATCAATGTGGTGTGTGGTGTGTCAGTGTGTGTGTGTGTGTGTGTGTGTGTGTGTGTGTGTGTATGCTTTGCTCCACACTCTATGGAGTTTTATTGTGTTGTTGATATCACTTTTTTTGAGGCAGGGTCTTCCTATGCAGCCCAG
This sequence comes from Eospalax fontanierii, assembly GCA_035773235.1. Classification (NCBI taxonomy): domain Eukaryota; kingdom Metazoa; phylum Chordata; class Mammalia; order Rodentia; family Spalacidae; genus Eospalax; species Eospalax fontanierii. The sequence goes on from CM069529.1 coordinate 55,310,070, forward strand.
GGTAGTCTTGAACTCAGACTATAACTCAAAGTAAATGTGAATTCACGGTGTGTACCCTAGGTTGGCCCATAAACTCAGGGTAGACCTCCTGCCTCAACCTTGTAAGTGCTGGGATTACAGCTGTATGCTACCATGTATAGTTTCTATAAGATTTTTATGTAACAGACATCAAGGTGTTCTCTCAGTCCTTTCCCTGGAAACTGTCTCTTCCATGCGGTATGGACCACATACTCCCCCACTGCCTGATCTATGAACGCTTTCTTCTTTAAAGCAAGGCCACTGAAGCCACGGTGCTTTTTTGGTCTTTCTACACTTTTTAAAAAACTGATGAAAGCACAAAAAGATGCAGGGCAGTGACAGGTAGGGTGGTGGTCTTCTAACTTATTTTTCCCCCAGAGGCAGGCAGACAGATCTCTGTGATCTGGTTTACATAAGGAGGCCAGCCACCTTTATATCCTGAGACCCTGTCTCAAACAACCAAAACAAGCAAACAAACAAACAAACAAACAAAACAAAGCTTATTTTGGCCATTATCAGATATATCCACGTGGTGGATATTCACAGAATGTCCATGCTAGAACTTAGTATCTTTTGCAGTTTAAGTCTTAAATTCATTTAAAAATTAATTAGTGACCATTTTTAAGTGGGGAAGCCTGATATTGGATAAAGTCTTCCACTGAATACCTCAGGGATTTATTTTATAAATGAAGAAGTTAAGAAACTGTTTTTAAATAACTGTTTCTTAAGCATACAGTTCTTATGTTGTCGAAGCTGCAGTGTTTCAGAATGAGAACTGCTCTCTGAGTTGCTGGAGTTCCCTTAAAGCCCAGTGTTTTCCCAGGGGTAGAGGGCCTCTGGGCTGAAGGCATGGGGAGGAGGGAGGGATTCTGCATATTATGTTAACCCTCTACCATGGGAACCAAAGAGAGACAGGCTAGGCAAACCTCAAATGCTGGAGTATGCTTCCAGAGCCTGGGGAGAAGAAAGAATTGAGACCGTCAGGCCCAGGAAAGGCAGAATCAGAGAGAGGGATGGAACTGAGTCCCTCCCGGAGCAAGGCAGAGTCTGAGGGAGGGACAGGACTGTGCCAGTCCTGAGTCCAGGAAGGCCAGAATTTGGAGAAGGGAGAGGACTGAGTCCCCTGAAACCCAGGAAACCAAGGTCTGAGAGAAAGACAGAATGGAGCCCCTCCTGGGTCTAGGAAGGCCAGAGTCTGAGGGAGAGAGAGTACTGAGCCCTCTGGCCTAGAAAATCTGCTTCCTTACTTGAGCTCCTGTCTCCTGCAGCGGTATCTTTGCCCTACACACAAAAGAAGGAATGTGTGGCTCTGAATATGATTGTGGGCCTCTGTGTGTGCACGCATTTAAGGGAGCGGAACTTATAAACAGTCAGCTTTGAAGGCACAAATTGAGGTTCACCAGACCTGAGTTCTTCAACCCTGAATCCTAGTGTGTTCCTCGTTTTTGGAGTCTGTTCTGAGCTGGTCTGTGTCACTGTGGGTGATGAGGACCGCAAGAGGGGACAAGACAGCCAGGTGCTGTTGAGGAAGACTGTCTGGTAGACACATGAGAATTGGTTGGCACAGCTGCAGGAGGGAAATATCTGTGGGCAGGCCTGTCCAAGGTGGAGAAATTGACTCTACCAGCCATCTTCATCTTCTTTTCTGTCTCTCTGTTGATGAGATAAGATCAGGTCTTAATGAGGCCTCCATTCTCACCTAGCAGCAGTGGTCCAGGCTGTTTCTTCCACCTAAGAGCCCTTTACTCAGCTCCATCTTCCCTGGCTTCAGGTCTAAGCTTAGGTGTCCTCTGCTGTTTTCCTGTCTGGCCCTTGGAAGTATCAGTCTCTGTGTTTCTCATCTTTGCACATTCATAACTGAATTGCTGTGTGAGTTTTTGTCATGAAACAGTTCTATTATTTGTTTTACCTCAATAGTGAGGGCAGAGCCCTGAGAAGCACAGGGAATGTTTAAGTGCTTCCACATCACCATCAGGAATAAGAAATGTGAAGGGCATGGGTGGGTCACTTGCCTTTGGAGAGGGCAGACACTGGTCCTTCTTATCTGTGGTCATCATCTAGTAGCTCTTTTTTGTGGTGCATAGTAAAACAGAAGACTCTGGTTGGGAAATGGTGGGGGTGAAAGGACAACAAGAGGACCAGTGCCTATCACTATAGACAACTCATGTGCAGAGAGAGAGAAGCACAGGGAACCGAACAGGGAGACCTTGAAAAAATGCTTCCAAGGTCAACCTTGTTTTTTAAAAAAAAATCTTATGGACCAAGTAAGATTTTTTCTTTTCTTATGTTTTACACTCCATTTGTTTGTTTCTTTGTGGGGAATGGTGGCACACTTGTCTCAGTGCATGTGTGCTGGTCAGAAGACAACTTTCAGAAGTCTGCTCTCTCCTACCATGTGGGGTCCAGGGATTGACCTGAGCAGCAAACACCTTTACCAGCTATGGCATCTCTCTGGCCCAACTTCCTGTCTTATTATCCTATACTTTTTATACTACTAAAGGTATCATTCTAATAGAATGATAAATCAGGGGACATTATTTTGGTCATATTTCCTTATGTCTTAGATTCAGTCTAATTTAGGACTTCAGTCCTGGGTCCTGTTTTACAGCATCCCTTTCTATCCCAGGTAAATGTGACACACAGTCCTTTCTCAGGTCTCCATGAGGCCAGGCAGGCTAGACCATTGGTCCTTTCCATTCAGGCTGCTGAGCCAGTAGGTCTGGGTTTCTAGAAGAGGGAGGCACCCAAGTGCTCCTCAGAGCTGAACTGAAGTTCATCCTGAGTGTGCTGTGTCAACCTGGGGCAGAGGGTTTCCTTGGTGAGTGGCTGAAAGAATGCACCCACTGCAGCCAGACCTTTTTTGTGTGTGAGACTCCTGCGGTTCCTTCATGGTAATTCTTTCTGTGTGAAAATACCCATGAGGGCAGTTTTGCATAAGAACTTCTATGGACTCTGAGTTCATTCACGTCTGATCTAGACAGTCAAGTGAATGTCTGGACTTAGAAAGAATATGGCCTACATGAAGACATCTGGACATGATGTAATGAGTGAACATAGTCTGTCTGTGACAAGAACACAGGAATCCTCAGGGTAAGAGCATGTCTCTGAGGGCCAGAGTCTTGCTCTCTGACACTACGAAATGTTGATGCTTGGCATTCAACACTGATGCTTAGTCTCTGAAGGGGACTATATTTTCAGTGCTAAGTTTATTATTGTTATTGATGCTGCTGTTTGTTTAAGAGAGAGGGTCTCACTCTCTATCCCTAGCTGGTCTAGAACTCATGGAGATCTGCCTGCCTCTGACTCCTAAGTGCTTGGATCAAGGGTGTACCCAAGCAGGCCAGGCCTAGCAGGTGATAAGCTATTAGAAGGTCACTGGTAAGCCAGTTACAGTATGACTGAAGGAATTTGAACACAGAAAGACATACATGAAGGAAGTCTTCTAGAATAACACAGGAGGAGAAGACTACTTTCCACAAGCCAGAGACAAAAAAAGCCCTACAATGCCCCCATCCCCAGTGGAAGGGACCTGGCCCACCCACGGCTTGGTCATAGATTTCTAGCCTTCAGTACTGAGAGACAAGATACTTCTTTTTTCTTTAAATTTTTATTTTGTTATAATACAGGGTTACATAAAGCCCTTTTCATGCAAGTGTGTAATTTCTTTCAGTGAGGTTCCTGCCACACGCCACACCTGCTGCCCTTCCCTGCCTTTTAAACACATCCTTTCCGTCAGTTTCCTTTCTTCCAGTTCTGCCTCTATTTTTACCTCATCAGCACATATATGGTGTGATGTATCTATAAAGCCCTAGACCTGCCGATGAGAGAAAATACTTGATATTTGTGTTTCTGAGAGTGATTTAATTTGATTAATATGAGTATCTCCAGTTGTATCCATTTTCCTACAAATGGCGCAGTTTCAGTCTTTTTGTGACTGGAAAACATTCTGCTGCATATAGAAATGTCTTTTCTTTATTCCTCTGTTGAACACTGGGGTTGGTTCTATAACTCAGCTACTGTGAATAGGGCTGGAGCAAACACTGATGTGCCAGAATAGCTGTGATAAGCAAATGTGGAGTCCATAGGGAGAGGTGGCACAGCTGGGCCGTATGGTGAATCTGTTTAGTTCTTTGAGGTTTCTCCATATCAGCTTTCACTATGGTTTGACCAGTTTACATTTTCATTGGTAAGTCCTGTTCCTGGTCCTCTGTGACAGCTTCCAGAGAAGACTCATCGGAAGAGTCATCAGGCAAACCCAAAGCTCTGTCTTCAGGCATAGCATCTTTGAAGAATTTTCTGTTTGGTGATGTTCATCTTCATGGGTGTCCTGTCGATGGTAGTGGGTGATCTGGGAAGGTTCTGTCACCACGGAAAGACAGTGTTCAAGTCCCAGGTGTTGCAGTGTCCGTTTTGAACATGGGGGTCTCGGGCCAAAGGTTTAACCATGCCTCCAGGTGTGGGACTGTGCACAGCAGTTCTGAGGGCCACAGGGAAAGGACTTTATTGTTGTTTATCTGTATGTGCATATCTGTATGTGCAAGTGTAGGTCTGAATGTGTATATGTGTATGCCCCGGGGAACATGCAGAAGTCAGTGGACAACTTTAGGTGTCAGTCTTTGCCTTCTACCTTCGAGACAGGATATTTTTGTTGTACACACCCTGGCCAGGGAGCATCTGGGACACACCTGTATCCCATCTCACCATAGGGATTATAGTGATATGCTGCGTGGTCCAGCTTTACATGAGTTCTAGGATCCGAACACTGGTCCTCATGCTTTCCCATGAGGCTTTACTCACTGAGCAATCTCTCTACCCCAGGTCCCAGCTTTTGAAATGCTGGCTTTGACCTCTCCTCTCATTACAGGTCAAATTCCCCCTCCCCATGTCAATCCCTGTCATGGGATAGTTGCCTCTAACTGTCAAACTGACACCCCAGGTTTTCCCGTAGGACCAAATCCACACAATCGGCCACACCCAAGCCCAGGTCGTAGACACCAGAACTGTGTCAGGAGCCTGAGGAATATCACAGGAGGAAATACTCATCGGCTCCTCTCAGTTGTTTCCAAAGATCCACTTCAGAGCTGAGTTGCTACTATTCAATGAAGGTCCTCAGACCCATTTCCCTGGTGGGTCCTAGAGGCAGGAAGAGCAGACGATTTCAGCTTACAGGCATCATACTGACAGGTGTTAGAGGTGGAATCACTGGAGGAACACAGTGGCTTGGGGGGGAAACTGCTGTTTGCTGAGTTTTCTTAAAGGAAAGGTGATTTTCCAACTGCTCTGCCATGGAGGTTACTGAGTTCTGAATACTTCAAAGTCATCCAGTAGTGTGTGATTCAATCTAGAAATGAAGAAATGAAGAAGAAGCTGCTTTGAGGGTGTGGGGAGAAGAGAAATAAAGAATCAAGAAGAAGAAAGAAACCAATCATGGTCCAAGACCCTGGAGTTCTTACTTGAGTATTATTCTTTACCTCAAGCTTGGCTAGTCTTCTTTCACATTAGATGAAGTTTGGGGTTCTCAGTATCTCAGTATCTTGCCATTATTTCATTGAATTGTCTCCAGCAGTTTTTGCTGTTGATTTTGCTGTTTTCTTTTTAGTTCTGGCATGGAAAACTAAGTATACACAGCACAAGACATTTCCTTTCACACTACAGACGTATTTTCCCTTGATTTCCTTACTCTTAGGATAAGTTCAACACAGAGATTTCTCCTTCTGAAACAAGACTCCTGGGACCCCTTAACATCATAGAAACCACATGCACTGTACATGTGATTGTAAAGTATGAGGGTGTCTCTTAATGATAACCAAAGCGGGTGTCATGTTCTATAGTGGGCAGATGTATCTAGGATGAGTCTATAAACAGGACAGAGGGGACAGCTGGAGAACAGTCTGCCCAGTGTGTTCCATGGACTGGGGAACAAGCAGATCATTCAGTTAATACAGAGCCAAAGTCTCTACCTTAGGGAGACACTGGCTCCAGTTTCTTCTCAGAAGGAAAGGCCTTTGTGTTCCTTCTAGGCTTGGTGCGTGTAGCTCACTTTCCCTTCAGTTCACTCCGTCTGTCTCTTGAGAAGGTGGTAGAGTTTATCCATGCATATTTGATATTTTTCTCAGGGTTTCACTCTGATGTCCATAAAATCATACGTATGCCTCTGTTTAACCTCTTATAGGCAGAAGGCAAGGAGACATTTACTAGCCTTCTGGGTGAGTAAATGACTGCACAAGTATGAGGCTGGGGTGTCTATTTTTGAACCGAAGTGTGAAGAATAGGCTCTGAGGTATAAAGGGAAAGGCATTTACAGTATTTCCTGAGCATGTACTTACTTGCTCAGCTAGCTCAGCGGAAGTCTTTTTATTGTGTTGCTGCTAATTTCAGCAACTCTATAGGATGATACTGTGTCCCATCCCCAGGAGAACTGGCCTGTGTGACATGCTGAAGATGAAATGCATGAGAGATATAAAAAAGGCCCTCCTCCAATAACATGGATAGGCTCTCCAGAAGTACAAACAGGAGAATCCTGGACATTTCCCACACACCAAGAACACATTCATCTGAAGCCTGAAGATCGTTTGTGGTATACTGGCTTCCTGAAGATCTACACAACCCAGTACCTGATTTCCTTCTAATAACCTTTAGAAACCTGTGGGGCAGACTCATGCGGTATGGACTCTGATTTCCAAAATGTGATATCAGCCACATTCTCGGTATATTTTTTGAAGTGTAAGGTCTACTTCAGGACAAAGCACAGATAATTCAGCCAAATTTCCCAACATGACAACTCAGGATTTCCATTTCTTAAATCTTCAGTCAGATAGTCTCCTATGATCATTTCTTGTGTCTATGTTGCTCAAATGGCTGAGTACCATCTACCTGTGTCTAAAGGGACTGTGAGACTTAGAATCAGTCAGAATATTCTTTATGAACTGTGTGATTATAAAGTCACTTTACAAAAATCGGATGTGTCCCCTAATAACTGGGGTTGTATCCAACTGTCCTAGTTTGTTTCCTGTTACTCTAGCAAAACCTGACCATGGATTTTGTGTTCGATGTTACAATTGCCACAAGTATGTAGACTCTTCCAGGGACCTGAAAGCCTTTGTCTCCCTATGTTCATGAATCAACCCTGGCTCTTAAAATCTTTCTACATCCTCTTATGGAATGGTCCCTGAGCCACAGGTAGGTGAGGTTTAATATAAGAGTCCTATCCAGGGACACACATTCTGCCATCTCCTATTCTCTAAAATTTTGCCAATTGTGGCCTTCTATTACATTGCACTCTATAGTATAAGGAAGCTTTGCTGGTGAGAGCTGAGGGATGCACTAGTTTTCTCTCTATACCCATTCTGCTCTGTTTCATGGGCCTTAGGTGTAGAGATTCCACTGTAGATACATCACCTCAGTCTGGACATCTCTCAGGCTTATATTCTCTGTGTATGACCAGTTGTAGATCTTTTCAGTGGCTTCTGAGGGCCAGCCCTAGCCTGAGAACTGTTGGGGACTGATTACTACTAGGTAAGGGAGAGAAGGCCTTACTTAAGATCTCAAGATAAATCGGCTGACTAGACTCAGTGAATGAACTTGCACCAAAGGACAGTGCTTGATCGGATAGGACTTAGCATGTATCGCAGAATGCGTGAGGACTGGGGGAGGGCTGTGGACAGGGGAGACATGTCCACAGGTTAATCTTAGGAAGAAATTCTGCAACCAAGAGTCCCTCTTCTAAGGTTTGTCAAGTTGACGAAAACTAAGACTTTTTTTTTTTTTTTCTGTTTCTGAAACAGGGTCTCATTATGTATCCTTGGCTGATATGGACTTCTTTATGTAGACCAGACTGGCCCTGAACACAGAAACATTCATTATAATGAATGTTGTTGAAGAATCTCGATTACTTTGACAACAGAGAGCACATTCCATGTTAAACAGGCAAAGAGAAAATCTAATCAGTTTCATGCATGGCAAACACATAGGTTTATATCACAGGCACGTCATATCTTCCACTACAGTGTATCAATGTCCTTTAGTCATCCATCCATCCATTCCTTCCTTCCTTTACTACAAACTGGTTAGACGTTTGTGTTGTCTTAGCCATGATATTTAGACTACATTATTAACGAACAGCATGACTCCCACTACAGCTTAGCATTTATTTACTGAACACTTGACATGTTATAGACAGGTTCCTACCATAAATGGCTTATACAAACATAGGTGACTCAGGGCTTTTCATCTGTGGCCCACAGACCACATGTGGTCGAGGATAGTTATGAGGAAACCCAATGTCAAATCTTAAAACTGCTTAAAATATTATGAAGGATTTTTTTTGCCAATTTTATTTTTATAACTTGCTTTTGTGGTTTTCAAGTATGAACTTTGTAGATGACAATGTGGCTCAGAGAAACTAGAAAGTTGGATATTCCTCAGTGAGTTCAGAGTGGCTTTTGCTGAGGTGAGTCAAGGAGGCACACTTGTAGGATGGAACATGTCTAGTTTTCCTTTCTTCCCCTTCTTGAAGTTACCATTGCATAGCTCAGCCTCGGACACCATTTGTCCTTAACGTCTTCCCCACAGCCTTTGTCTAAGAATCAGGAGGAAGGAACCACAACACAGCTAAAGCCAAACAGGGTCTAATTACATCATCACCTATTACTGTGGCTGACCTTGGGAAGGTCTTATAATCACTTTCAATGTGAGTAATGAAAACCTTGTCTTTCTCCAGAGCTGTTTTAAGACCAACCTGACAACTGTTTGAAACATTATTGCAAAGTCTGATCTGATTTTGAAATGTAGGAATTGCTCTTTTCAAAAGACCTTTTATACTAAAGTGTGACCAGGGTGCTTGTGTTTGTGTTTTCAAATGGCAAAAAGAGAGTTAAGACCCAGTCCCAGTCCGTGTGTGTGTCTGTGTGTCTCTGTGTGTCTCTGTGTGTGTGTGTGTGTGTGTGTGTGTGTGTGTATGTGTCTGTGTCTGTGTGTGTGCCCAAAGTCCTGTGTGTGAGTGCAGGTGTTTGGGTGTGGAGGTCATGTTGGTTCTCACCTTCCTTCCACAGTGAGGACACAGGGTTGGTTGCTGCTCACAGCTGCACCCACCACGCTCGCTGGTCCACCATCCTCCTTCCAGTGCCTCCCACGTTACCCACCAGGATTACACATGCCCTCTAGGTACTTTCCATGGATTCTGAAGAGTTGAATGTGGGTACCCAGGCTTTCAAGGCACCTGTTTTTGTTTTTGTTTGTTTGTTTATTTTTATCCACGGAGACTTCTCTGCCCTAAGACATTATTCCTTTAAATACGAACATTGCTTTAAAGAATTGATTCTTACAATAGGTATTAAATCTCACACACCAATTTGAGTCCTTCACGGAGGGGTGGGACAATTTGTTCTATAGACAATCAAAACAGTGAGCTGTTGAGGGCAAAGCTCTTGAGGAGTGCCATGGGCATGAAAAGAAAATGAGAACACCTAGACATAGAACATACATTCACACACCGATACAGCAGCATCATAGGACTGATGTGTGCATCTCAGTGCCAGAAAGTGGGTCACAGTAACATCATTTCCTGGGATTAAGTACAAAGTGTGTTTGGACAACCGCAAGATTGCCGTGGCTCTGAATTACTGCTAGCATCCCACAAGCCATCCAGATTGCTCATTTGGAGTGATCAGCAGTTAATGTCACAGGAATTTCTGGAGCTGTTGAACACAGAGGGGCAAAACACGTCTGAGGGAACTCTCCTTTTAATGCGGAAAAACGGTTTTATCTGCACTTTCAAAACGCAGACCCACACTCCCTTTGGTTTAGTCAGGAAAGCTGAACCCGTGGGTGGTGTCGATTTTGGTGAAATCTGGTGTGGCTTCCAAAGACAAGCCTCCCAAGGTCTCCTGGCAGCCTTGATCTGAGCGGGTGCAGCCAAGTGGTCCTGGTGGGTGTGGCAGGGTGGCCCCGCGTGGCTGTCCTGACCTCTGTCCAGCTCTGAGCAGCTGCGGGTTCAGGCAGCAGCGTCTCCCCGACCCTGGGAAAGCACTCTCTCGGCTCTCCAGCCATCTGCCCACTCCAGGGCTCTCCAGAGACCTGGGTGATTAGGCCGCTGCCGCCGCCCTATGGTCTTGCTCCTGCCAGCTGCCTCCTCCCCAGCCAGTCCCGCCACCCCGCGCTGAGGCCCGGCCACCTGCGGTACCACCCCGCCCCGGCTGGCTGAGCGGGCAGGTGCTCCGCGGCAGGCGCTGCCGCTGCAGGTGCATCGGGGCCAGGTGCTTCGCGAGCCTTGGCGCCTCTGGATGCAGAAGGAGCCAGCGGGCAGAGGCCCTGAATGGAAGCGCTGGCCGCCTGCCAGGCTTCCCGCGGGCGTGACAGCCCTCTGACAAAGCTAGGCTCCTTCCAGGGCGGCTGCGGGCAGGACGCCCGGCTGCCCAGGGCCATCGATCAAGCAGTGGATGGATGCACCGCGTCCAGGTCCCCACCCCCACCCCGCTCTCCAGAGCCGGCGACTCGGAGCTTCCCTTGACTCTTTCGGGCAGTCTCTTGCTTCCTGACTTGAGCTAAGCCCTTGCAATTAAAGTGTGGTTTTCTCCACCAGCGACGTGGACACCATCTGGTTGCTCCTCACAAATGTAGAGCCGAAGCCCCTCCTGCTAGCCAGCCACAGCTCCCAGTGGCCACCTGCCAATCAGGCCTGTGAAACCCAGTGCCAGCTTCCTAGAACCCGCCGTTTCTGCCTTACTCTTTTCTTGCCTAACTGCCTTCGGTGCATGCCAGTTGTACCCAGGATTGGAGACAATGATGGCCCAGAGCTCTGAAGGGTCAGATAAGTTCCTCCTGCCCTTGCCAGGAAGGCCCTTGGGTACCTACCTACCTAAGCAGGGATGAAATTCTAAACCGAATGTTCCAGTTTCAAAATAGAATTATGCCAGTTTGTAGAGAACCCAGAGGAAAATTTCAAGCTGGTGAAGTCTGAACAAAGAATGGTACTGCCAGTGGTGACCTGGGCCAGCCTACATCAATTAATAATCAAGAAAAATCCTCAGGGACAAATCCACGGGCTACTCTTATGGAGGATAGGGGGGCTCTGCTGGTGTTGAACCCATCTAAGGAACGGAGTCCTTCCTGTGTGGGCCACCAGCCACTTCTCTTTCTTAACCACGGACATGAATGCTCGACTCCAGGAAATGAGTCAGAAATTCAGCGGGCAGTCCCGCAATCCACACTGCGCAGTAACATGTTGCCTCCTACTTCGCCCTGAGTCTGCCTTGGTTTTAAAGCTGTTCCTGCCAGGTTAAACCTTTCCTATCAGTGCAAAGATCATTTTTTTCATGGTTGTTTTAGATCATTCTGCACTATTTGCTATTCAGAGAAGTACCACCAAAATGGCCTTCCCTTTCTCCGGCAAACAGCTCTGTGATTTCTGTCAGCTGTGCCAGTAATTACCAGAGAGAGTCACAGAGGCCACAGAAGGAGACACTCCTCCAAACAGGTTCATAGAGTTCTTCTGTGGTAATCTGGGCCTTCGAAATGTCCTGGCTTTGTAGAGGAAGAATCATTTCCAGCCAGTCCCGGTGGTGCACGCCTGTGAGATCCAGGCCAGCCTGGTCTATATAGTGAGTTCCAGGCCAGCTGGGCTACAGGGAGAACCTGCCTCAAAAATAACAAATCAAATCAAATTAAAAATAAAAAGAAATAATAAAACTTTCACAAACAGGATCCTGGTCCATGGGCAGGAGGTCCCTGTGCTTCACAGGAAGGCTGAGGGGTACACTCAATATTTTCCATATAAGAGTGGCACTGACCTGGCTGAGAGTTTGGGGGTTCTTTTCTGCCTGCCAGAGGAGGGCTCACTGTAGACCTAGCTCACAGTGCTTTGTAGTGACCTCAGAGAAAGGACTCGTGGAGGGAGTTCCACCTTGATATCACATGAGGCTTCTTAGCTGGGGTCCTGAACTCACAGGGACACTGACCCCCTCGGAGCTGTCACATTAGCTGAGTCCTTAGGTCTGAGGCTGTAGGAAAGTCACCTTGGCAGCAGTGCTGTCTGATGCTAAAGTGCACATGGCAAAAGAATGTGCTATGTGGCTCTGGGCAGAAGTAGGGCCCAATTCAGCTTCACCTTGCCATGGACAGTTATCTTGGTGTTACTAGGTGGTGGGCTCAGACGTTGAGCCAACCACCAGTCAGGAGGCTGCTGTGAAAGATGAACATTTCAGTCAGTGGAGCTAGACACAGAAATCCTTCCAGGGTAGGTGGGTTTTATCCAAACAAGGAAGCCTCTAATAAAAAAAAAAAAAAAGACGAAGGCCTCTGAGGAAGAAAAGACTCTGCCTCAAGATGCCTACCAACCCCAGCTGTTATCTCAGCTGTTTCCTCAGCCCCTGGGCTTGCCATGCAGACATCAGACTCACAACAACCATAGTGACATGACCCAGTTCCTTAAATTGATTCTCTCTCTGCTTATGCATTTGTGGCTATATTTACATATATACATTGTGCATATACAAAGTTACATACTATTGTTTGTGTATGTTTTTATTTCTTCAGGGAACCCCTTAAATAGCCATATTGCCTCAGCAGAGATATCCCCAGGAGCTGAGAGTCACAGTTGTGGTCCGTGTGGACACACAGGTGCTTTGGGGAGGAGCTTGTGGTATGGCTGTGTCACAGCTAGAGTGCACTCCTTCTGCAGCTGGGAACCCTGTACTCTTCCCATATACAGAGCCTTCAACCTGATGCCACGTCTTTCCTGGATCTTCCTATGTGACCAGATCATTTTGGCCACTGCACAGGGCTCTACATGCATACATGCTCTCACCTGCAGAGCTCTATCACTGCCACACCCTTCACAGACCCCTTCCTACGCGTCCTCTAACCCCCATTCTTGATCGAATACTGATTACTAACAAGCTCCCTTTCAGCAGCTGCTCTCAAAGGCCAGGTCAGACACAACTGACACCTTTCCTTCTCTTCTCTGGTCTCTTGCTCCACCTAGAAACTGAAGGATCTGCTACTTTTCCAGTAGTTAAGTATTATCTTCAATGTGAAGCATCTTAACCCAACCATCAGGAGAATTCAGTAAAGCCATCAGTTTTCTACCTATTCTGTGCATATCCTAGACTCCCAGATGGAATGAGAAGTCACAGTTTGTATTGCATGCTTGACCCCACAATATCTACACTACTCACAGGAAAATCCACACAGTGTTCATGAATTTGATGTCATTTCCTCCAGGTACTGATGTGGAGATACAGTGCCAAATCAATAGGTGACTGGTCCATTGAACAGCTGGAGTGTGGGGGAGGGACAAACATATGCATAACTGTACTATAAAATTAATTCATTTTCAGAATGATTCTGCTTTCAGGACTATAGTTCTACAGAGATAATTCCAGTTGGGATCATTTCTACTCCTCGTTTTTTTTTTTTTTTTAAATTAAGGAGGAGGGAGAAGGAACATTTCACTTTAATTAAAAAAAATTCCTTTGTATTTACCCATTGAATACAATAACTGCATATTTAGTCCATAAATGAGATGTTGTAAGAACATAATTTTCTGGTTCTTCTGTCATTTGATGTAGTTTTTATTTTGAATCTCCATTCAGTTGTGCTGGCAGAAGTTTAATCTTAGTTGCTTAGGATTATCACTTTAAGCTAAACTTAGGGTCTAAAGATATATGTTGGATGATACTGTGTGTTCTTACATGATGCCTGCCAAGAAATCACTGTCCCAGCCGTTGTTGAGTGGATCTTCCTGCCTCATTGTGTCACCATGGGGCCCGGACACGGGGACAGGGGACAGGTCCTTCTGGCATGAACACCCCACTGCCACTTCTTCTCCTGGCTTTCTGAGAGCTCAGAAAACCTTCTCAATAGTGCATGAGTGGATGCATGTTTGTGTGTGTATGCATGTAGGTTACATTTGTGTGTGCATGTCTGTATATACATGTGTGTATGTGTGTATATATGTGTGTATATTGTGTGTGTATGTGGCAGAGTGATCAGGAGAAGTGAGAAAGTCACTCTTTTTCATCACTATCTTCTAGGCCTTTTAGATTTTAGCTCCAAGTTTTTTGCTGTCAGTGCTGGAAGCCAGGAGACTGGTTGACTATTTTCCACTGAGGTTGGGAGCTGAGGGCATTCTGTTTGTTGATGGAGTGAGAGGCAGAGGCAGAAGTAGAGATACTAAATATTAGTAATGTGGTGCTGGACACAGCCACAGAGCCGTGAGACACACATTCCAAAAAGGCTGAGATCCTCTTTCACTCCGAGCTCAACTGGACATATGATTCCAGTCTTTTGTGTATATGTGGTGTATGGTGTATATTTGTGTGCGTGAAGATGTAAGCATGTGCATGTGTGTGTGAAGGCCAGCGGTTGACACTGAAGGTCTTTTTCAATCACTCTTTACCTTATTTTTGAGACAGGGGCTCTCGTGGAGGAGAGCTTACTGATTGGCTAGACTGGCTGGCCAGCAAGCCCCAGAGTCCTACTTGCCAGCCTCCCGGGCTGGAGCTACAAATGTGCTCCAAGGCTGCCTTTACTTACATTTGAAGGATTAGAACTTAGATCCTCAGGCTTTTGCAGCAAGCTCTTCATAACTGAGCGACTCCCCATGCCCCATGATGTCATTTTTAACCTTTGTTTATAGGAACCTTACCCACTTCTTCTTCACATACGTCACTGGGTCTAGGGTAATGCCTGCCATATTACAAGTATGCTCACATATTTGCAAATAAATGAATGATTTTCAGAGTATTTAAGTCATACAGAAATACTACCAAGCCCTCCCCACTGGGTGTTGGGTATATGTGTCTTTGTTGGGGTATGCTGATACACAGCCTGGACCTCAACAGTCCTGACACATTTCTGTGGGCATCTGCTCTGTAAAGATGCAGGCGGACAGATGCTAGTGTGCTCTGCACAAATGGTTGTCTGTGAGTACTGAGTATAAATCAGACTGTTCAGCCTGGAGTCAGTTCAGTACACGCATATTACACTATTGAAGATTTGCTGATTAAATCACCCAAGCCGAAAACAGTTACAGTAATTTCAGACTCCAATTGGATTCCGGTGTCACGGCAAATCACTCGAGAGCTCCAAGCTCATTTAAACCTGGGAAATAAACATCACAGGAGAACTGTTTGCTTTCTGTACCACTTTATTGCTCAATCCCTGCATTCATCATCGTGTCGGGCCAATCGCACATCAAAACGCCATTAAATAATGTTGTTGAATAGGTTTCGTCTTCTGCACAATTGACTATAATGCGACCTAATAGATTGTGTTAATACTTCAATGGGATTTATAGTCTCCAAAGAGTGGTCTGCAATACCTTTTTTATTTTTCTTTCATTTCAAGAGAGGTGGCTGTTGTGGAGAGATGAGAAATATTATTTCAAACTGTGGCATGAAAGGAACTCACTAGCCAGACAGCATGGCCCTGTAAAGAAGACTAGAGATGCTTGAGGGACACCTCTTAGGCAAATGGGAGATTCAGGATGCAGGCACCGGGCTGCAGTCTGGGATTTGGCCTCACCACTGTTAGGAAATCTACTGCCCTAGTATCTCTGGCTTTCAGAAGCTTAAAGTGAAAGGTGTGCGATCTGCTTCCTGAGAGTTTGTGAAGAAGAAATTGTGGTCTTCCTCACATTTCTTTTCTCATCAGCTTCTCAGGCTCCTGTCCCCCTGAGGGTGCTGAGGACTCCTTGAGCAGAGGACAAGTTTGCAGTAAGAGCAGCTTTGTTTCTGGAACTGACCCTCTACCCGTCCCCAGGACTTAATTCTCCAGGAGACCTTGCTTCATCTCTGAACCTGCTTCCCAATCCACAAGAGAGGGTGCTGCTCCCTAACCTGAGGATCATCCATGGCACGAAAGGGACCCAACGTACTCTGGATACAAGGTACAATTTCTGTGGCTATTGAATGATTTCATGATTAGCAGTTAAAAGTCTTATTCATACTTGAAACAAAGAGCCATGCTACCAATGTCACTGAGGTTTGAGAACTCAAGGGCATCTAAAGAATAAGGAAGCCCATGGTAGCCTTGCCACTGTGTCCTTGAGCACAGGTTGTCAGCTGTTTATAGTCCATGAATCACAAAAGATGAAGAGCAGGAGGAGGCACAACTGACATCTAGGCCCTTGGAATATTTAATCATATGTTAATGGACTGAGTTTTAAGGGCTGTTGAAATGGATGAGGGGTAAAGGAACTTGTCAGGCCTAGTGATCTGAGTTTGATTCCCAGGACCCACACGGTAGAAAGAGAGAAACAACTTCCTTAAGTTGTCCTCTGACTTACACACACACACACACACACACACACACACACACACACATGCACCGTATAATCATTCTCACAGACACAAACATGCACACACATGCACACACACAAAGACACAGACACAGATACATACTATGCAGGCCTCCTCCCCACTAAATAAATAATTGAAAAAAACAGAGAGGTTCTGGTTCACAGGGAAGCTGAGCTGGAGTAGATGTTCACATCCTCTCTTCCATGTCTTTGCCGGCTTGGAACTTTTCTTCTATCTATGACTGTGTAATACTCCATAGTATTGGCACGCAACAGGTGGTCTCTTCATCTGTCCATTCATTGAAGGATGTGTTTATTTCCATGTTGGGGCAATTGTGAACGAAGATCCCACACACATTTGTGTTCAGGTGTTTGCATGAGCAAGTGTCGATTTCATTTCTACCATGTATAAATAAAGTGGGAGGAATTCTTAAAGCATCAGCACTTTGACAGTGGAGGAAAGGGGATCATTGTTATTGTGTGAGAGGAGCTAGGTTGAAGAAACACCATTCTATGGTTTCACCTGCACATCATTTTGAAAAAGGCAAAGGTAAACACCGAAAAGTTCAGTGGTCATCATGTGTACAGGAGGGATCAACAGGAAGAGCAAAACAAAGTTTAGGGCAGTGAGGTTAATCTATATGACGTCATCATGGTGGAAATACAATCTGTGCAATGTTCAGTAAAAAAGGGAGGTTGGTGAAGACCGAGCCCCAGTTAACAGCTGAGTAACACCAATATATCTTCTGTGCTGAGTCAAGACCCAGGTACCTGTGATGCTTGTGGGAACAAGAGCCTAAAGGTATACAGGAGGGACAGGAGGATGGCTATCAGCCTCTCAGGCCTCCTCTGGGCCTCAAGCTGCCAGAAACAGTAAGTCTGCTTAAAAAATTTAGAACCACTTTAATGGGCTGTTACGGAAGATGTAAAAATGCATTTTTCAATGAGGACATTGCATGCAGAACCGTATGTAGCGTGTTCAGTAATGCATGTGCATGTATGTATATGCCTGTGGCTATCTATGTGTATGTGTGTATAAATTGTGTGTCTTTGTGGGCACATGTATATCTGTGTATATGTATATGTGTATGCATGTGTGTGGGAGGGTATATGTGTGTCTGTATGTTCTCTGTGTGTATATGTATGTATGTGTTTGTGTGATTGAACTGTGGGCCATACACAGGTCAAGCAATATGATCTATACTTTTAATATTACCTATATGATTGTATGCACATGATGCTGGTAAATCTACAAATGGCAACCATGATTAAATACAGTTTACCTGTTACTGGATGCTTTTTTTTTCTTTACATTTGAGTTTTAAGTCAAATACTCATTATTTTATTCAAAAAATAATAAAACAAATAGGTGAACTTGATAGAATATAAAGCAAGACAGAGAAAACAAGATGACACAAATAAAATACAATGGTAATAAGAAGACAGAATTGGACTAGCAAGATGGTTCAGCAGGTAAAGGACCTTCCTGCCAAGTTTTATTTGAATCCCCTGAACACACATGGTGGAGAGAACCAACTCCTACAGGTTGTCCTCTGACCTTACATGCACACCATAAAATATAACAAAAATTTAAGAAAAGAAGGTAGATTTAATCATATCCCTTACATAGTTTAAAAGTTAAAGTAGTCAGAATATAAAAAGATGATTTGAGAAATCGTATACTGGAAGTTAGTAGGAATGGAAAAATGAAAATTTAAATATAAAGAAAAAGGTCAAAATAAATTTTAATATATTGTATAAAATATATAATAGAACTTGTATGTCACATATACTTATATATAATGCAAACATGTTTATATTAATTTTATTAAATACCAGGGGAGGGTAACGAAAAGTAAAATCTGTGAGGATAAGAAATCTGAATGAAAGTTGTTCACAGATATTTAAGCAATAAAACCTCAGAAGATTTTAATGCGTCTAAAAAAGTTCATGTATTTTCATGAAGATCTTTAATATCCAGAAATGATATGAATCTTTTAATTTTCAGTGGAGTCTTCATATTTGGGTATTAGAGTTGCTGAACCTGGAGATGTTTGCAGAACATGTGCTTGGGTTGCAGCCCGATCTTGAATGAATGAATTCAAGTCCTGTGAGGAGATCAGAGGGGAAGCAAGGAAACAGAAAGATACCCTGGTGGTGTTTCAATTGACATGGATGAGGCTGGCCAAGGCAGGGGCTGTCCCTCACAGGCAGGGAGTGACACGCTGTAACAGGACAGTGTGCAAAGAATCAGAGCTACCCTGAGGTTTTGGGTGTACACACTGATAAAAGGAGGTGTGGCATTCCAGAATGGAGGGGAATCCTGTCAGTATGTTTTCCTGTTTAGGGGAAGCTCTTTTTACTTTTACCTTTAGTTTGCTATCTTACTGGCAGACTGAATAGTGACTCAGTGGTACAGCACTTGTCTGATGTGCACAAAATCTTGGGCTCAGTCTCTAGCACTGGGGAGAAAAAAAAGAGACAAAAGCTTATTGGCATAAATTTCAGATCACAATAAGAAACTGAAACTTAATTGGCATGACATATTCACAAACAGGCTTACAGAGTATAGAATTGCATTCACAAAAAGAGGCACATTTGTGTGGAAAATGCATGTTTGGGCTTCCTGACTACTCTTTGCACTGCAGAATTGACAGGCAAGGTTTTCAAGACTAAAACAGCCCCAAGGCTTATGGTAGCCTGCTGATGCTGACTGGAGTCAGAGTAGAATTTCAGCACTTTATAGTTATACAAATACAGAATTTAAAGGGGTTTTGTTTGTAGAAGGAAAAAGCAAATGAAGATTAAATGCTCCAATTTTACTTGGTGAAGATCATCATTTGTGTGTGCACTGCCTTAGACAGAGGTAAGTGAGACCCACTTCATTAGCACCTTTTGTGGTCCTGGAGGTATGGACTGGGGCTGCTCCTTTAAGGCTGATCACAGAGGGGTTTGTCTCTGCTGCCCTCTCTTCTCTCTTTTCCAGGGAACTGCTGCTGGCAACATTTGTTCTGCATGTGTCTAGCTCCCTAGATGGTTTCTGTAAGATCTGTCTCACAGTGTCCAGGAAATGTCTAATAGTCTGCTCCTGAGCTGGGAGCTCTGGAAGGGCGGGGATATGTGATATGGCATGGGCATATCTCAGTGTCTGGTGCCATGATAGATCTAAATAATAAGAAAGCAGAGAGAGAGAGAGAGAGAGAGAGAGAGAGAGAGAGAGAGAGAGAGAGAGAAATCACTGCATCCATGTATAGAGGTCAGAGGCCAATATTGACAGTCCTCTCTGTTTCTACGTTACTTTTGTTTCTTTGTTTTGAGACAGGACCTCCCTGTAACCCCAGAGAGCCTGGAACTTACTATGTAGACCAAGCTGACCTTGATCTCACAAAGGTTCACATCTTCTGCCTCCTGAGTGCTGTGTCACCGTGTGCACCACACTTGCCTTCCACCTTACTTCTGAGACAGGGTCTCTCATTGAACCTGGAACTCATTGTTCTACTATTCTGGCCAACAAGTTCCAGGACTCCACCTGTCTCTGCCCTTCCTCACTGCTGGGGACACAGGAGTGCACGTATCATGCTCAGCATTTATGGGGTGCTGGAGATCAAACTTAGGTCCTCATGTTCCTGCAGTGAATAGTTTACCCATCTGAGCTATGTCCCAGGCCCCATATTCCTGATATTTGAGAAAGAAAGGCTTCCTGCCCTGCTGTGTCTGAGGAACAGCACCGCTCTCTAAGAGCATGGCCTGCTACAGAAGCCACAGAATCTTAATTTTCTTCACAGGGAGACATTTAGGACAACACAGTGACTTTCAACATGAAGGAAACTTGAAGACTCGGAGCATCACAATGGGTTTTGAATGAGCATTTGTGGCATTTTCCAAAGAGTAAAATATAAGTTCAGTGCATTGATTTCATGACATTTTTAGAGGTGCTTTGAGACCTCTGTTTCTTGA
This sequence comes from Eospalax fontanierii, assembly GCA_035773235.1. NCBI lineage: Eukaryota > Metazoa > Chordata > Mammalia > Rodentia > Spalacidae > Eospalax > Eospalax fontanierii. The sequence goes on from CM069529.1 coordinate 55,330,342, forward strand.
ATTTAATTTCTCCATTTATATATCTAAGTATGGCTTATAAGTGGCCTCTCTGTGATATGCTATAAATACCAGCATTTTGACAAAGGCCTTTTGGAGATGCTGAGGAGACAGGGTGCACCAGTCCTTATGAGGAGCAAAGGCAAGAGCTCCAGCAAGGACAAACCTAATAGGTCACCCAGAAAAGAGGCAGGGTGTGGGGTCATGATGGGAAGAAAAGGTGGTGTGCTAATCAGACTTAGCAGATCTGTGACAAATACCCCAGAGAAAAAACTTAAAACAGGAAGATTATTTTGCTCATGGTTTCAGGGCTTCAGCTTGGGCTCACTTGGCTCTCTTTTTCGGCCTGTGGTGAGGCAGAGCATTGTGAAGCCATGTTATGAAACCACTGTGAAGCTTGGTTACGAAACACTGGTAGGCACATCTGACACCCAAGAAGCAGAGAATGTAACAGGAGGATGCACTTTTCAAAGCCACTGCCCGCAGTGGCCTACTCCAAGCAGGCCACCTTCCGCAGTTCTACCACCTCACAACCATCTACTGGAATTTTCAGTCCATCAGTGAAGTCATGAAGATGGAAACGGAGCTGTCCCGGTCAGTCACTTCACCAAGGCCCCTTCTCGGAAAACTGTGCTGGGTGGGGAAGGGTCCTTCGTTACATGTGCTTTTTGGAAGTTGGGAGGACACTTAACATGCAGATTGTAGCCACAAGGAAACACCTACAGAAGCAGGATAAGGCAGGAACCAGAGATCTGGGTGAGTATATAGTACAGATTACAGTGGGAAACTTTGCCTTAAACCTGTACCCCTGACACTGTAATACCACTACATATCTGTGGGAATTTCCTGAAATCTAATTTGACTAAAATGTACTCTCACATGGAACAAATTTTGTGTGTGGAATGTGACGATGTCACTGACAGAAGGAGGTCTGTGATTATTGCTAGAATTATTTAATGCCTTTTGCTTATGAATGTTCTAATAATTTTTAAAATTGATTTTTATCTGTATGTCAGTGTGTGTACATGTAAATCCCTATGGGTGTGGAGGGCAGAGGTCAATCTTGGGCATCTTTCCTCAGGACACTCTCTGTGGTTTGTAGGGACAGGGTCTCTCACTGATCTAGAACTTGATAAGATTGGGCTGGCTGGCTAGTGCGTCCCAGGGATTCTCCTGTCTCAGCCTCCCCAGAGTAGGATTGACAAGATCAGTCACTATGCCTCGCTTTTTTTCAGAATGTGGGTCCTGGCATCAAATTGATGCCTTCATGCTTCCACAGCAAGCACTTTTCTAACTGAACTGTCTCCCCAGTCCCCTAACTTAAATTTTCCAGCTTTAGCATGAGCTGATTTGTGAGAAGGACAGCTGTAATCCTGATTCTCTTTTTAGTGACCTGGGACCCACTGAGCATCTCAGTTTCCTCTTCAGTAAAATAGGGGTATGAACTTGGGATTCCTGGAGTTGGGCAGGTCAAAAGGATGACCACAGAGAGCCACTTTTAGCTTTGGAAGCTCAGGTGCCCTGGAGGACACACCTCTGAGCCAGACCTCACATTATCTTCATGTGGGCTGTTAAGCTTTCAACTTGAAAGGCTGCTGAGTCCATATTGCCCTTCTGACTTGTATGAAAGGTATTTTAAATATCTTTGTGCCAGGGTGTGGGTAGCTTTTCTTCCTCCCCATGGCCTTGGACCCTAATATTTTCAGAGCAGCATGGCAGAGGAGGTTGTTTACCTGTGACTTGGTATCTGTCTAACTTGGAAACCAGATTCAAAAGTAAGAAGAAATAAATCATATTTGCAATTTCTGTGGCAGTGTAGATGTCTCTGCTATGCTGAAGGAAAGGTTATAGATGAGGGGTACCTGGCTTCCTAGATTCCTGGGAGTTCACATACCCATCCTCCCACACAGGGTAAGATATAGCTCAGCTTTGGGCCAGCCAGAAATAGCTACAGGCTCCACATTCCTTCCTTATACTTAGAAACAGCCGTTGTGAGAAGTGTCTACAGTCAACACTGCCATCAGTGCTGAAATGTCTCTTGTTAAAACAATCAATTTGTAATTTTAATTTTAGTTATTTTATTAGTAACTAGTGAATTTCTGACTAAGTGACTCCAAATCCCACTAACTAGTGATAACTATTGTTAACATTTTGGTTTCTTAAGCTTTTAATCTTTCTTCCCCCACCATGATCTAAAAATCCAAAAACCAAAGTCAACTATTGTATACAGGGCACATGGATTTGGCATCAGTCTTTTCTTACTGATTTCTTTTCTTATTTTATATAGAAAATAACTTATGCTGGGTATAGTGGTGCACACTTTTAATTCCAGCACTTGGGAGGCAGATGCAGGTGGTTATCTGTGAGATTTAGGCCAGCCTGGTACACACTGTGCATTCCGGGCCTCTGGGAATACAGGGAGGCCCTATCTCAAAAAGACAAAAAATAAAAACAAAAACAAAACAAAACAAAACAAAAAAACCCAAACAAAACCAAAACATCAGAAACTGGACTTACAGGGATCCTATGACCTCTTCTGGACTCCACAGGCACCTGTACTTCACTTACATGGTGTATATATATTCATGCAGGCACACACACACACACACAGGCACACACATACACACACACACACACACACACATTAAAAGACATTTTTTTAAAAGAAAAGGTCCATACAATGTGAATACTGAGATATTTTGGTCAACTCCATCAACAAAATTCTAAAATATTGTATCTATCATTAAGCACGTGTCCCAGGACACAGAATATTCCAAACCTTGACCTGTTTCATAGATGAGTTACACGGTGCTCTTAATATCAATAAATGTTCCATTTTTTCAGCGTTCTCCACTTCAGAGACACATGTGAGGATTTTGTAAATCTGACTTGGCTATTCAAGGGTGAGTGGGAAAGAAGAGCAGAAAACCCAGGCCTCAGTTTTCAATATTAAAATTCTCAAGGGAACTGGAGAGATGGCTCAGCCGTTAAGAGTGCTGACTGCTCTTACAGAAGACATGGGTTCGATTCTCAGCACCTACATAGCAGCTAACAACTGTCTGTAATTCTGGTCCCAGGAGATCAGACACCCTCTTCTGACCTCCATGAGCATTTCACGGCATCAGTGCACTTGCATCCACACAGTGCACAAACACATTCGTACACAAATAACAAAAACAATGATTAAAAGGTTCATACTGAGATCCAGAAACCCAAGTCCATAGGTTGCCTGACCCTGTCTTCTTAGGAAGCAAGGCAAACTCACACATAGATGTCTAGAGTGATGATTGAAGGAAGATGTCCAATAACTTCCACCTAAGGAGATTATGAAAGAAAACCTACAACACAAGCAATAGTAAGGCCTGGGGAAGAGAGGAGCTGGCTACCAATGGTCAACAGCAGCTTTGGGAGTGGACTGCTGGACTATGGGTGCACTGGTTTAGGCGATACCATTTGCAGGCCTGGAGGTCTGAGGGCTCTGTGAGAAGGGGTCCCCAGACACCAAGAATGTTAACTGTGACAAGCAAAGTGACTGAACAGTAGGGCCAATGATGAGAGAGGTCAGGAGTCCAAGACCCTGCCCTAGTCTGATGTGGAACAGAAAGGACCCCAACTGTAGATGGGCCCAGGCTTGCATAGATGGCTCTGTGATCCCAGTTTTATAATCTTCAGTGTTCACAGCCAATCTAGAGATCAAAGGCTTTCTTTCTCTGGTGACTCTCCCTTTGGCTAAGCATGGGGAAACTTGGAATGGTGCTCACAGAGTATGAAATTCTCAGTTTCAAGAATGAGAGAGGCACAAAGTTAAAACCTGGCACAGGAGTTTGGTCCTTTCAATTCTGGAGAGCTCCTTTGCGCTGCTCTCGGAGCTGTGGCAGAAAGACAACTTATGGAGAGCCTCAGCTGGACACTGCAGGCAGGAAGTGCAGCAGAGAGGAACACAGGCTGGCAGAGATGCTGTCCCACAGGACCCAATGGAGGCTGCTTGTCCTGCATGTTTTCTTCCCTGATTTAAAGGTAAAGCATCCTTCCCTGCCTAAGGAACAGAATCTACTGTGCGTCACACTCTTGCCTACTGGTTCTTTCCCCTCCCTCTCTCAGAATGGAATCCAGAGCCAGGTTCTTGCAGTGAATCACAGTCCCAGCTCATCAGCCTGGCCTGCTTTGAAGGGTCAGCTTTCCAGCCATGGATACTCATTTCCTCTTTCTGTGGGGAAAATCTTTTGAGGTCTAGAAGCAGAAGCTTCATTCCTCAGGAGAGACATTTTGCCCAGTTGCTAAAAACGCACTGAAATATTTAGTACATGTCTTGAATGTAACCCAGCCCTCCACAGTTATTTCTCTTTCAGGGGCTAGAGTTGAATGATTTCGTATAATCTTCCCATGAGCTGGCGTGTAGGCCACGTGGGAGAAGTGGATTCTCTTCAGCAGATAAACTACTGCGGTGGATTTCTGTGGTTGAATATGTGATTGTTAGAGGTGGGAGCTTCCCCATCTTATTTATTCCCTTATTCCCTGCACTCAAATGTTCCCAGACATGCTTGCTTACCAAGAAACACTTGCTCATTTTCTGGATGGAGGGTAGATGGATGGTGCAGCTGCCAGTTTCAAGAATTTTGTGTGTGCCCACTGTACATTTCCATCTGGGAAACATGTGCCTGGAGAACCAATAGGCTTTACTACAGAGGCAGGAGGACACGTCTGTGTCTACATTAAGAGCTACCTGTCTAAATTGCAGCCATCTGCCTTGTTTCTCAGGAATAGAAAGACCTGCTTCAGAGAGTTGTTACTCCTCTCCCCTCTGAATTAAGAACTTTCAGGACACCTGGAAACAATCAGCATGCTCTGGGTTGGGGTACCTCTGCCCATTTGTTTGGACTCACCATCCAAAGACACAGGCGTCATAGACTCTTAAAGAGCACCTTGGACCTGGGGTGGGACCCTGGTGACATGCATGTAAGGGTGGCCTTGGTGTGGGGCACACTGACCGTGGATGGATGAAGGTGACACTGATGGAGTCTCTGAGAAGCCCAGGAGAAATGCTCCCAGGACTATTGTGGGTTCCAGCAGTAACTTCACATGTCTGTGTTAAAGATGAGTTTGTACTATGATGGAGGGTTATGCGTAAGAGCCGAGTGGAAACTCAGGAGTGAGGCAGAAACTGACTGAGCACTGGGCAACAGGGAGGAACCCCAGAGGACTCACAGCCTTTCCCAGAAGGCCTAGAACATCATTCTTTGGTCCTACAGCAGAGGCTGACTCCTCTGAAGTTTCAATGTAGATATTAAACCAGCATAGCACTACTAGAACACTGCAGAGTAGTGCCGATGATTGTAGGCCGTGGTGTTTAGATGCCTAAATGGAGACAGACAAGTGACAAAAAGGATATCAACAGGAAAAGGATTCACTGCAGTGATGGCTGATGTTGCCTCTCAGAGCCAGAATGACACGGGCATCACCATAGGGAGAAGGTAGATGTTTTAAAGGCCAATTGACCGAAAGAAAACAGACGTAAGATGTAGCTTTTTTAGAACACATTTGCCCACTCCAGTTTCTTCCCATGCTTGTGCAGATGTTCGGGAATGTGTGAATGTGCTTTGCTGGCTCCTCTGAAGACTGTAAATGCAGGTGTAATATTTCAAAGTATAAGTTTAATCAGAATGTTTTTCTTCCCTTCAAAAGCCTTCTTATTCCTTTGCGATCATGTCCCCATGGTGACATTTTAGAGCAAGTTTCTTGCTCAGCCTTGGAGATTGTTGCTGCCATTTAAAAATAAGTGCTATTGATCAACTGCATTCTGGATTTTTCACCTTTCTTCTGTCTTAATCACACCCTCTTATGAAGATTTGCTATGAACAAATTTGCTCAAAAATGTCTACTTTGGGGACTGGGGTTGTTGCTCAAGTGGTAGAGTGCTTGCCTCGCATCGGCTCCATCCCCAGCATCCAATAAACAGGTATAGTAGGGTACACCTGGAATGCCAGCACTCAGAAGACAGAGGCAGGAGGATCAGAAGTTCAAGCTCACAGTCAGCAACAAAGTGAGCTCAAGGTCAACCTGGGATCCAGGAGACCCTGTCACTCTATTGTTGAAAGGCATTTCCCTTGAAATTCCAAACGTCAGAAGGTACGTGTCAACGTACCTTCTTCCTCTCCCTGAAAACCACCTTCCATGGCTTGCATCCTTTATAATTTTTGTTGAGAAGTCAGTGGCCAGCAGCCAGCCACGTAGAGGACTGCAATTCAGATTCAAGTGTAGTGAGTACACTCCACTTTCTCAGCAGTGTAACACTGAAAACTTCCATGGAAACACTGCAAATAAAAGACCATCTGTGTGCACAAACATGTGACCATGCTCCAGAAACACCAAAGAAAGTTCAGAAAACACATAACCTTGCCATGTACAAGTACTACTGTCTCTTGAAGCATTGTGTGAAGCTACCTCTGGCAAGAACTGACCACAGTGCCATGGTTGAGATGCCTAAGGGACAGCAGCAGTAGGCAGTTGCTCCTGGTTAGCCACTCAGTCCCTCACAGATCACCTTCCCAGAACTCCTGGACATGGTCTTCCCCATCATACCTCACCTGCTAAATGTTCATCTCTGTTTCCCATGTGTGATGATAAAAGTCTTACTTAATTCACATGCAGTGATGGTCACAGACTTGTCAGAGGATTTTGCTCAACTATGGAGAGATGTCCTAAGTCTAAGAACTGAGAGAAGTCAGGATGTTCAGTGAATTTGGGGCTATCGCTTGCATTATTTTGATTTATTGTTAGTTTATGTAATTTTTGTCTACATATCTGTCAGTGCACCACATGCACGCCGTGTTTGAGGAGGCCAGAAGAAGGTGTTGTATCTCCTGGAACTAGAATTAAGGATAGTTGTTAGCAACCATGTGGGTGGTGGGAACTGAACCCTGGTTCTCTGCAAGAGCAACCAGTGCTCTTCACTGCTGAGGCATCTCTTCAGCCCTTTGCCTGCATTTTTGCCTTAGGGTATTTTCAGTTCTTGATGGGCTTTCTAGGGTACATCCCTATTGTTAAGCGGAGCAGCACCTGTGCCTTAACTTCTGTCTATTCCCTTAGAGAACTGCTCTTGTCTTTCCTTTGCTATGGAAAACTGTGGGCCATTATCTCAAGATGACTTCTTTACTCTGCTCTCCCTCCCTTCCTGGCAATCAGACAAGTGAGTGTTAAAGATCCCCGTGGTTATTCTGATTCTATTTCGCTCCTCTTTTAATTTTTTTTGCCTCTTTGTTTTTCTGTGGTATACACTGTATCATTTCTTTTATCCCATTTTCTTATTCATTAATATTTACTTTAGCTGTTTCAAAAAAACGGTGAGCAACCACAGAGTTGATCATTGTTATTTATTGTGTTTTTCAACTTAGAAGAATTTCTTGTTTTCTTTTACCTGCTGGTCTTTATGTTTTGAGCAATTTTTTTCTTTCTGAGCTCACTTCGAGCTTATTATGATTTTATATATTATGAGAAGGGTTGCTTTTGAAAATGTTTTTATGATAATTCTGTAGCTGATGTCTCTACTGAGCTGAAGTCTTCCTGTTATTTTTGCTAATTTCCTGTCATGGATCTCTGTTTCTCCTGCTATAATTGCTATTATTTTATTACTGTGGATGCTTATTTTCTTTGGGTGAGCACCCTGGGCATTTCTTCAGGATGAGGAGGATCCACACATGTGTTTCCACCGGGTACTGCTGCCTAGCTTTCAATTAAATTTACAACTAGAGCTTTTTGGATTGCAAATTCCCACAGCAGCCATGGTCACCTCCCCAAGCATCCCTCAGAACCACTAAAAACATCAGCTGACACACTAAGGGGAGCGAGGGATTGTGGGGGTCAGAGGTGTTCTGGGCTTGCCAGGAAGTTATAGCTCCATTGGAGTGTAGTGGTCTATGGAGGGAAAGTCTGACTTGATGTGCACATGTTGATTTGGACTTCAGATTCATGTTATTCAAGTCTTTATATAAGGCCTTAAAATTTAAATCCTAATTCTGCTTTGATGAATTCTCCAGGGTTACAGGGGATTCTCTTTTCAGTTTATGAGATCAAAGCATCATTTTCTGATTGATTTTGGTTTTTATAATTATTTAGTATTTTGCATAATCTGTTGTCCTTTTAGGAAAACCTAATTTCAATCATATTCTGACATTCTAGCTCTTTTCAGTAGAAGAGTCCATCTGAATTTTTTTTTTACATTTATCATGTATTAATTTAGTACTTATTGTATGTGTGTAAACACCATGGCATGCCTGTAGAGGTCAAAGGAAACTTGCCAGAGTCGGTTCTCATCATCCACTGTCTAGGTTCAGGGGACCAAACTCAAGTCATCAGGCTTGGTGGCAGTCTCTCTTACCTGCTGAGCCATCTCATTGTTCCCTGAGCAGGCTATCTTAATTAAAGGTGCTGATCCTTCTTTTTATAAGTACCCAGAGGATTTAGAAGCAATGGGTTAGATTCTTAAGTCAACTTAGACACAAACATTCTAAAACTATGTCATATATTTTTATAAAGTTATACTACATTAAAAGAATAGCTTAGTATATAAATGATAATAAAGTGTCCTCTAGTATGTTGAAAAGCTGTTTAGAAACTCTTGGACTTCCTGGGTCCCTCTAAGGGACAATGATTACCTATGAGTCAACAAATGAGATGTGTGGGTGGTGAAGGAGCTTGTGTCTTTGTTGTATCTTAAATGTATTACAGTCCCATATCTCTGGCCTTTCTTAGTGACCTGTCTCTTCTGCAGGTGCTGTGGTTTGGTAAAGACCTGAAAGGGGTTTCATTAAGTGAGGTTTCTTCGCCCTACAGTGATGGGCTAAGTCCTCCGGTCCACATGCTGGCTTCTCCTCTGTAATACAGCACAGCCTGGATTTGTGCAGTGCAGCAGACAAGACAAAAGTCACATAAGCTTAGGAAACTCTGATCTCTATGGGCGTATGCATATTATTAAACTTGCAAGATTCAGAATGAATAAGGATATGAAATCTAACTTTCACATTTCTATTTTATTGATCCCAGGAAAACTGAGATTGGAAGGAATTCTGCTGAGGCTCCTAAGCCACATGCTCTGACTGGCATTATCAGGATGCTACAAAAACAGCTGTTAGCAAGGATGAGCCTGGAGACTGGGGCACCCAGCAGGACCTTGTTTTCCTGTTGCTGAGCCGTTGATGTCAACATGCACTCTGTGCTTCACAGAAGTTATTTCATGTTACATAGGCATCCCTCTGTCAAACAGATTTTATTTTATATTTGATCAGAGACCCTGGCGCCAGTGCCTGTGTCTTAGAATGAGGCTTGCAGGCTCTGGGAGAGTCTCAGTCAACCCCTGGGGCATCATGTTTTCTTGGTTTGCTGCCCTTCACCTTGTACCAGTGAGCGATGTCAGACACTTGGGGTCAAGGTAAAGGCTATTCTCTTGTATTTGTAAATAGAGATGCTGGCAAGTTGACATACCTTCTGGGCTCTCATTCCCTCATTTGGAAATAAGAAGGAGAATCTTGTAGTCTGTGTTTGAGAGACAAGCAAATGGAACATTGTATAATATTCTCTAAAAAACTGTGAAGCAAAATCTAAAAATTTGAGTTTATTCATTGTATTTATAACTCTATTTCTATGTCTTTTCCATCTTGTTCCAAAAGTTTTATAAGACTTTTGGAGACAATCAATACTTGTCAGGAAAGAATTTGCTAAACATAAATATAATGTCATAGTGGACAAATAAGATGGGTCAACTTATGTCCACATGGTACTTTATCTGATACATAGAACAGAGCTGGAGCAGAATAAGAAGCAAAAAAAAAAAATCTGTTAAGTGAATAAAGAGATTAAATAAGGAAAGTGAAAACAGAGAAGACAAGAAGATGTTTAGAAAGTAAAGACTGTGTCTGAGTTTGCTTTCTATTACTGTGATGAAACAATGTGGGGAGAAAAAGAGTTTGTTTTATCATACATCTTCTAGGTCACAGTTCAGCACAGGGGAAGCTGGAACAGGGACTCTGGCCACAAACCCAGAAGCAAGAGCTGAAACAAAGACCATGGAGAAATGCTTCTTAGTGGCTTGCTTTTGTGGCCTGTGCTTTGTTGTACAATACAGGACAACCTGCCTAGGGGTGGGACTGCCCACAGCAACTTGGGCTTCTCACATCACCTAGTAATCAAGAAAATGCTTCACAGATGTGCACATGGGCCCGTCTACTGGAGAATTCAGGGACTGAGGCTCCATGTTCCCAGGTGGGTAAAGCAGCCTTCTGAAGCTGCCTGGGACAGGCTGTGGTGGACATTTTCTTGGAGGAGGCTCATTTTATTCTGAGTGTCTGTGTTCATCAGTTCATCCCCTCTGTGTAAAATATTGCAAATTGAATGGCTTTAAGGCAGAACTCTCTTTGCTTGCAGTTTCAGAGTCTGAGAATTCCACAATGATGGTGTTAGAGGGGTTTAGTCTGCAGTGACAGCTTCTTCCTGGCCTGAGCTGCTTTGTCTCTAGGCAGTCTTTTCTCATAGGAATTGGGGAAATCGGGTTGAGACAGAGAGACCACCTTAATTTATGAAACCACTAGTTCTGTCAGATTAGGGCACCTCCTTCTGGATATCATTTGACCTTAATTAAGAGGAAAGTTTTCTAAGGAAAATGAGATTTTTTCTGGAATTAGCAGAAGATGGTCAAATCTGGGACATGAGTAATGAATCTCAGATATATCTGAAGGGGCAAATGAAGATGCTTTCTGCAGAGGTCAGATGAGGAAAGTTCCTCAGTTGTTTAGAAACATTAACTTTGGCTACAAGCATAGTAACAAGCATAACATTCACCCAGGGTTGTACACACTGCTGGGCTGGGATCTCACAGAACTGGTCCCCGTATAAAGTTGTGGCTTTCAGAGGGTCCTTGTGACAGTTCTTGCATAACACAAGTGTGCAAAACCCTCTTTACAAAGCCTTCTGACTCCACTCCTTAGGACTTGACATGAGTGGAGTGATTTTGAATCTAACAAGTTTCATACCTTCAGAAGGTCTGGGGGTCTGTAAAAAAAAAGAATCACACCATGAGTTAGATCTTCAAGATGAAGATTTAGGAGAAGATGCAATTCAGTTCATAGCTGTATCTTGTCAGGGTAGTGTGGATGGTTAGAAAGTTTGAGAGCCTTTACAAGATGTTCAAAAGAAGCAGGGATTCTACTTGTCTCTGTCAGTGAGTATATTAGGTAGTTCTTGTCAACTTGATGCAAACTAGAGTCAGCTGGCAAAAGGGAACCTCAATTGAGGAATTACTTCCATCAGACTGGCCTGGGGGCTATGTCCCTGAGGCTTTTTCTTCATTGTTAGCTGATGTAGGAGGGCCTAGTCCACTATGGGCTGTGCCATCCCTGGGTAGGTAGACCTGGGCTATATGTAGAAAGGTAGCTGAGCAAACCAGGGGAAGAAAACTAGTAAACAGCATTCCTCCACGGTCTCTGCTTCAGTTCCTGCTTCCATTTCTGTTTGAGCCCCTGCCCGGGCTTCTCTAATGATGAGCTGTGATGCGGAAGTATAAGTCACCTAAACCTTTTCCTCACTAAGTTGGCTTTGGTCAGTGTTTTGTCTCAGGAACAGAAAGTTAACTAGAACACTGATCAAGGCACACAATTGCTTTGAGTGTATGGAATAAGGGCTGATCTGTGTGCTGATTGTTGTTAGTATACTCATGTGACTGTACGGTGGCCAATCTGAACAAGTCCAACCACTGTTCTACTATTTCTTGCATCCAGTTCCTTTAATTTCCTGAATTGTTGCTAGGTTTGTCTGTGTAAATCCTGCTGTGTCTCAAGGCACCATCTGGATTCATCATCCTCCTAAGAATCTGCTTGTAAGGTTCATTTTCACAAATGCATTTTGTTCTTGTCTTTGTGGCAATTTATCTATCCTGAGTTGATCATTTGTCCTGTAGTTTCTGGTCTGTTCTAGAAGTCCTGAGAGGGGACTTGGCAGACCAAGTAGATAGAAAGCATTCTAAGATTTTAGCAAGCAGAATATACGAAAGTCATACCCAGTGAGCCCTTCCCACAGGTTTAAAGTCTACAGAACATAAATATTCCTGTTGAGTGTAGTTGCGACATTCTGTGATTTTAGATATTCTTTTCATTTCTCAAGACCTGGAAACCAAAGCTCACAGATATTCTAGTCATAGAGCTAAGCAGACTGAGAACAGGATATGACTGTGCCACAAGCAGCATCTTCTCTGTCTACAGCTGTAAACACATTGAAGGAGAGAGAGGAGGAGGGAAGAAAGGAGAGAGGAAGGGAGAGAAGGGAGGAAGAGAGAGAGAGAGAGAGAGAAAGAGAGAGAGAGAGTGAGTGAGAGAGAGAGAGATCATATACTCTTACACTTCCTTCTCCTTGGATACTTTTGGGATTCCTGAGTCCCCTGATTACAGAGTGATGGTTTCAAGGAACCTGAAGTGGGCCCACCTGGCAAGGTGAGTGATGAAATTAACTTTCCATAGAGTTAGGGAACGGTAAAGGGAAATGAAAACTGCATGGATCAAACTCCGGGTGGAGTTTGTATTGTATGTAATCTTTAAAATCTTTCCATTTCATTGACAAAACAGATACCCCAGAAGTACATTGCGAAAGGAAGAATCCAGTAGGCTAATGGAAATTGTCAGCTTTTTGATGTACTTTATAAATTCCTAGAGTGGTATTTCTTGGATTAGCTAAGAATTTTGTAGGAATGAATGAAAGTATTTGATACACGTAAGATTTATGTGTCTTAACCATGTGATAGATGATAGGGACTCAAGAGGGTTCCTATTCATTTACATTTTTTCTCCCAGCTAACTATAAACAACAAAACTTCTGGTTAAAATAAACAACACACATCCAGTTAGGCAACTTTTTTAAACTTCTAAGACAAAGGATGAAACCTTCTTTTCAATGTCACCCTACCCAATTTCTTAGTCAACTATACTTAAAAATGAAAAACTTAGCAGAGAAGCAGGTATGGAATGAATGACCTAAAGGTGGCAATGTCGAATAGAAGCTCAGTAGGGAGAGACCCAGGCAATGGCATCAGAGAAGGGGAATTTTAAATAGAGTCTGCTGCTCCCCTCAGGCATCCCAGACCGCCCAGTCCATTCCAGACAACCCCCAGCATGTCCAGGGATACCCAATCCCATCTATCCATTCCCATGACTTCTAAATGATATGTTCTTTTCTTTTCTAACATAATTTGGTAAAATGATGGGAAACAGACTCTATTTTGAGAGATGTAGAAGGCGGGGCCATAAACGTGTACAAAATGAAAGCTTTCACCTCACACCCAGTCTAGTGTGTTAGTTGGTCTACACATTGGGCGTGGCTTCCAGTGAAGTGGTTCATGGAAAGTGGAAGGAGGCTCCCTTTTCTTCCTGGTTCTCACTGTTCTTTAGAGGTCTGAAGATGGGGCCCTCCAGCCTGCAAACCAGGGAGTACCCTCAGCTCTGTTCTACTCTGTCCCTGTCCTCTAATGCTCTGCTGGGATGATATTCAGAAGCTTGTGAACCCTTAGTCAACTCTATTTGCCAATGAAGCTAAAGCTTATTTGAATGTCATACACCTGCATCTTTCTAGATTATGAAATCAGATGACAGCAAGCTTTGGGACTTTTTGTTTGTTTTTGAGGTGAGGTCTTACTACATAGTCTAGACTATCCTGGAACTTTCTCTCTCTAGTTCAAATTGACCTTGAACTTATCATCCTCCTGCCCCAGCCTCCCTAGAAATATTTCAGGCTTTAGTAATACTGTCACTGTAGTGTTGTCTCTTTGGAGTTACAGTTGATTTTTTTTTTTTTAATAGTTCAAATAGTCGCTTGATCGTAAAGTCTCAGACTGGGAATGTTGGTTTAAACACTCACAGTGGAGCACGTGCAGGTTTAAATACACATCACCAGAAGATGCTCTGCAAACTCTATAAGAAAAAAGTCACAACTTTGATTTTTAAATTGAATTATTATTTAAAGTGGTTTTCCAACCAAATATCAGGAAACTTCTGTTTAAATAAAGTTGGATACTCTCCCTATTTCCTAATATACACATCAAATTTTTGCCATATTTTAATTTACTTATTTTGTGTCTGTGTTTGTATATGCATGTGGTATATGGTGTGTGTATGTGTGTGTGTGTGTGTGTGTCTGTGGGTGTACTTGGTTATGTGTGCTGTGTGTATGTAATGGTACATAGGTGAGTACATGCATGGTGTATACCATGGGATGCATGTGGAGGCCAATGAACAACCTGTGAGAGTTGATTCCCTTCTCATAACACACGGGTCCCGGGTCATCAAGCACTGAGGCCAGATCCTTTACCAGCCAGGCCGTCCCACTGCGGCTTCAACATTGTAAATGAAACGGTTTTACGGTTTTTTTGTTTTGTTTTGTTTTGTTTTGCTTTGTATTTCTTTATTGTGTATGTGTATGTGGGGGAGGAACTGGCATGTTATGATACACATGTGGCAGTCAGAGGACAACCTGCAGAAGTCAGTTATTTCCTTCCACCATGTAGATTCTGGGGATTGAACTCAGGTCATCAGGCTTGGCATCAAGCAGCTTCACCCACAGAGCCATCTTGCTGGCACTTTAAATTTTTCTTTTTCTTTTTAGTCTGGGAATTGAACCTAGGGCCTCATGCATCCTAGGCAAGTGCTCTACCAGTAAGATATATTCCCAGTCCCGTTTATGACACCTTTCTCTTTAATGGTTTCTAAAACAATGATTTCTTCCTTGATTGATTACTTGAAATGGAATCTAGAAAATTACATAATCAGAGGCCTTGAAGAAACAGTAACACTTTCAGCAACTGTCCTTACAGCCTTGCCTCCTACACTCTCTTTGACCATTTCAGGCACCCTTAGCAGTTTGTTGTATTATTTAAAAGCTATGTATGCTAATTTGCTCATGTCTTACTTTCATGTCTTATTTATATTTATGCTTTGGGATTTTTGAGACAGTCTCATTATACAACAACAGCTGACTCTGAAGTTACTATGTAGCCAAGACTGGTATCAAACTCACAGTAATCCTCCTGCCTGGGATTCTGGATTACTGGGGAAACTTTTGTACAATTTCTTGTTGCAGTTTGATGCGAATGACAATCACATGCATGACCAAAGAAACAAGGCTCTGGTATTTCTTTGCTTTTGATTTATAATATTATCCGTATTTTCTATTTCTTTGTAGGAAATATTTTAAGCTACTTAATCTTCCCATGGGCTTAGTTTAGTTAAAAGCAGACAAGTTAATCCTTAAATTCACTTACCTAGGTGAGATTAGCTGGAAAACTTGTGGGTTGAGACTAAGGTGAACTCTTTTGGGCTCTGCAAGTCTCTCTTTTCTTTCAAGAAAGCCAGGATCTCTCCTGATACAGAAATCTCTTACTGTTTGTGGGTTTCAGGGCTGTTCTCACAAGCAATATCAGTAACACAAACACTGCCACTTTTCAAAGATATTAGAAGTGGAAATTAACAATTTGTTTCCATAAATCAAATCAACTACTCTTGTTTATTTTGAATACCTTCATCCTAATGGGCCAAGTGAGTCTGTATTGTTTCAGGGCACATGCTGGGGGTTCCAGTCTCTTGGGATTCCTGAATAGGCCAAGCTCTATTGGCCACCACCTATTGATGACCTAGAATATGTTTTGGTCCCTCTGACATTGTCCATACCAGTCATTATGGAAACTAAAAATGCTTCCCTGGTTTAACCTGAGAAGGGGACTTTGGGACTGCAAGCCATCAAGGTCCCTGTTATGAATCCAGATCATACATTTCCAAGAAATGGCTGTCTAAAGTGAACACTGAGATTGATCCCTTCCCACTACAAAGAATGAGACCTGTTTGAAAAATGCCAGAATAGCATCTTGGAGTCCAAGTATATTAGCAGGACTCAAATATCAAAGGCCATCTCCCCACCAAAGGACTTAAAACACAAAAAGTATGGATCTGATTGTCTTTTATACAAAGTTAAGTTGGAATTTGTAACCTGTATAACTGCTATAATTTAAACCTTGCTCTGACATGGATTCATTATGTTAAATTTTCCACTAATTACTGGCATTCTCTTTAATGTGTACATGTGGGGAACATGAGGATGTGATTACTAGGAGTTAAATGTGTAAGCAGTAATGAATGTGTTATGTGTGTCCCTTGTCTTTGGTCACTCTAGGCTCCTTGACAATCAGGCCTGTCTTTTCATGGTTTGATACACTAAGCAATTTTCTTTGAGCAAATAAATGTGTAAAAATGAAAATACTCACGGGTATGTGTTGAGTGGTGTTCCTTGATATCATATGCACGCTTCTAGATCCCGCTTTTCTGGCTGGATGTGTACAAGTAGCTGACTGCAGCACACAGCGCCATCTCCATCTCTAACGGATCATCTCAGCATCAGGCAGAATGCCGGTGAGGAGCTGAAAGGACATCCAGGGAGGCAGAGCAGCAAATCCATCTGAAAATGATTCTGAAACTCGTTTTTTATTGTCTGCCAATACACAACATGAAGGCAAACTGTAAAGGAAGAGTCTCAGTGGACTTGATTTTCTGACGTTTGCTGAAGGAACCTTCCCAGGGTCTCCTTTCCAGAGGCACCCATGTTCTTTTGGCTTCTTTGCAGACAATAAACCCATAGAGAGGCCTAATGTTTCATTTTTCCTGGTTAGGTTTTTCCTACTCAAGTGGAGGGTAGGAGGACAGTATATCCCCTTTGGTGGCTGCGTTACCATAGTGATACAGAAGACCCTCCATGCATGCCCCAACTCCTTCCTAAGAGGGAGCTGGCTGGTCTGGTTTTCTCCCGCTCCCATGGCCCAATGCAAGAGATTGGCCTCCTGTTTGTCTTGCTTTGTGAACTGAGTTTTGTTTGATTTTCCTTACTTTTCCTTCCTGTTTCTAACCTAGTTGTCTTTTTCTGATTATTTCCAGCATATGTAACTTGCATACACTAGAAACAAACACCCTTCTGGAATTAAAGCCATGCTTCCTATAGCTTCCCGTAAACGTAAGCAGAGTTCACAGTTCAGGAAGGATTTCAGTAATCCCATCTCATACGTTCTCAGGCAAAGGCAATTGCTGTGCTCCTAGGTAAAAGGAACCCTGAGAATGAAGAGCTAGCCAGATGTCTAAACAACAAGGCCAACTTTCGCCTTTCACCTGAACTTGGGTAATTGCTCTGACAGTCTGTGCTTGGCTAAAGCCACAGATAATCAGCTTTGAAAGAGGATTTCTTCACTTGTTCACTACATCACAAATAATTTTGTCTTGCGGTCTTCTGATTTTAACCAGAAGCAGCCCAAACCAGGTTTCATTCCTTTCCACTTTGTCTCTGACTCTGGATATGGGTTCTGGTTCTAAAAGAGCAGGTTTTAGAACCTCCATACCTCAGCTACCATTTCTCCCAACAGGACTCTGTCATTCCTCTCATAGATATAAAATCATATTTTGTCTTAGAAACATCTTGGAATACACATATTTTTATTATCTCACTCATTCCCCTTGAAGAGTTGAGAACAAGGCAAAGCTCAAATACAAAGCTCTATAATGTAACTTTATAACCCACGACTTTAATATACCACAAGCAAGTACAGCCATTTCAGTGCTTTTTACACTTTAGCAGAAACTGTTAAGATATGGTGGACAGAATATTGACTTTACTAGCAAAAGTAAACAGGATTCAAATTCTTCCCTGTTGTTTTCTAATGAGGCGTGGTGAGCCACCTCTAGTCTGGGATCCCTAATCTGAGGAATGATAATGTAATCTCTGTAGAATGCCACGTGTGGTGTCTGGCACCCACTCAGTCCTGTCTTTTTTTTTACCCTTGCTGTTTGTAGGGGAGGCAAGGCATGGATGTGGTCAGCAACAGAACTATAATCCCAGGCAGAAAATCAGTAATCCTTTCATTTCCTTTCCTGGGACTGCCCTGTAAAGAATTCTTATCACTCGCTAAGAAGAACCTAAGCCAGGGAAGTATTTAAGAACTCAAGGAGAATTGGTCAGGTTTCCAGTCAGGAATCTGACTGAAGGAAGAACAAGATTAGTTCAAGATGTCTGCTTTTCTCCTTCTCTGAATTCTACCATCTTTCTTTGACTGTTGAAAAGAGAGTAACAAGAGGGAAGCTCAAGTTTTCTGTTCTCCTCCATTCAAAATGCATTCACTGAACTCCAATTTTACACCAATCATTATACTGGGGTTACGAACACTATAGCAGAAATACAGTCTGTGCCCCCCAGGTTCAAGTCTAACTAAGAGGGACACCAAAAACCGATGGACCCATTCCTCTGTCAGTCACTGAGAGGATAACATACCTTGGTCATAGGGTCAGTGACACGGGATCCAAGGTGAAAGTCTCAGTGTTTGCCCTTGGGAACTCACAGTAAAGTCATGGAGACAATCTAGAGTGACACTTGGGAGATAGTCTAGGTACCTGTAACCCAGCATTTGGTAAGTAGAGACAGGAGGATGTTTGGGGTCAGCCTGGACTACATAATGAGATCCTGTCTAAATAAATAAATAAAAATAAAGCCAAAATGAAACTCAATGTGTAAGTGACTTTCTATGGCGGTTACCCAGAGAGCACCTGCCACCCTTTAGCCCTTGTCTCTGCTTCCAGGCATGGTCTCCCCCCGCCCCCATGCCATCAACTGTCACTGCGCAGTGCACACTCAGGACAGCAACAAGGAGGCCTCACATCTACAAGTGGAATGTCAGAAAGGACACAGAGAAAGGGGCAGAAAAGCCAACATGGAAAAATCCCATCACATACAGAGAAGTCAAGCACAGTGCAGATCCCCTCACTGCACATTTGTACGTAAGAAATGGCCATACTTCTTTAATGTAACAAAGAACATTTCTGACAACAAAGAAGTCTGAACTCGGTAAAGATATCTTTTGAAAGGAGGGGAAAAGAAAGACTTTTCCAAACACACCAATGCTGAATGATCCATTGATCAGCTCACCTACTGTAAAAGGTGTTGGGCAAAATTACTTTAGAAAAGGAGATGACTGGGCATGGTGGTGCGCACCTTTAATTTCAGCACTTTGTAGACAGAGGCAGAAGCAGGTGGGTCTCTGTGAGTTCAAGGCTAGCCTGGTCTGCATAGTGAGTTTCAGACCTACACAAATATTCTGGAAAAGTTATGTCTGAGCTGAGCTTGTTTGATACCTTCTTTCCTATCATTATCCTTAGCAATGTAGCATAGCAGCATTTGCATTATTAGGAAATACAATGATCTAGATTAAAAGCAATTGGCAAAGACATACTCCCTGTTCTTTTTACCATTAGTAGTATGAGGACAGGTCATAGACACTGATTGAGTCAGTGCATTTAGAATGAGCAATGTTACCAGGTATAGAAGAGAAATCACAGTGGATTACAGAGGCTAATGCATCAGGAAGACACCAGTGCTGCATTCATACACAGCTTAAAAATCATGAAGGAAAAATGATACAACTGAAATGAAAAAGACGGACAAATTCAAACTATGGTCCTCATCACTTCCCCTTCAGAAAAGGTTAAACCAGAACACAGAAAGTCTTTAAGAAGACAGGAAACAAAAACCTGTTCTTAAGCCTCCTCACCCACTCGGCCTCTGTATAGCATTCCATCTGACCACAGTATGATATACCTTTATTCCAAGTGGAGGAAATATTCCCATGATACACTATCACGTGGTACCCCAAATCATCCCCAAAGCACATAGAAGTATTTAAATCATACAGAATATGTTCTGTAAATATAATCACTAAACTCAAAACCGAGGAGAGAGAGTTATCTGGAAATTTCCAATTAATATATATTTTAAATTTTTATTTATTATTATTCTCCCCGAGGGGTGTGTGTACGCACAGGTGTGCTGCCATGTGGAGGTCAGAGGGCAATTTTGTGGAGTCAGTTCTCTCCTTTCCCCTCTAAGTGGGTTCCAGGGATCAAACTCAGGTTGTCAGGCTTGCATTAGGCTAAAGTGCCTTTACCTACAGAGCCACCTACTAGTCCAGTTATTTTAAAGCACGCTCCTAAAAATACCCCAGTCAAAGAAAAAAAAAAATCACAGACAGAAAATACTTCACAGTGCATGAAAATGGAATAGAAAGGACAGGATCAGGGCAGAGCAGAGTGGAAGCTCCTGGCACCCCTGGGGTATTGGCTCTGGGACCCCATTGTATACTGAAGTTTTCATGCATTCTATTCACTGTAAGATGCCATTGACCTTGCTTCGAACCTGCACACACCCTGCTCTATACTATAAGCATCTCTAGAGCACTTATAATTCCTATACAGTGCAAATGCTGCTATGCTACATTGCTAAGAATAATGTCAGGAAAGAAGGCATACATGCTCAGCTCAGACATAACTTACCCCAGAGTATTTGCAACTTAGAATTGGTTAGTTTATCTCAAGGATATAGAATCAATGGTATACCCGACTGTATACCAGAATTGATAGAATGAAGTTTAAGTAGCTATTAGGGAAAAAAATTAAGATGTTACATGCTTATATAGGAAAAGTTCTGCAAAAATAATTTGTGGCAATTCTTTGCATCTTGTCAGCCAAGTAACATCATTTTGCTTTTAAATGTAAGCTATAAGCAGGAGAGAAAGAAGGATTCATTCTGCCTGGAACCCACTGACTCTCTTCCCTGTATACAAAGCTAAATGATTTGTATATGGAAAAGATGCTCGGGGATATTTTTGGATCCTTCTGCAGTGACTTAAGAGCTTCCAGTGATGTGTGAGGCAAGTGAGTCAGCTGTCTCCAGGGACCACACAGTTGCTCCAGACCGAGACCAGGTTTTTGACTTCCTCTGTGGCCAGGCTTGCCTGCCCTGCCTGACACTTGCCCTCTGCAGAGGCGTCTGATTATGTGGCAGGCCCACACCCTCAGCTGGTCTGGGCCCAAGAGCCCTGTCACCCTGGGGTCCTGTGGGATGGAGGCTGGCCTTGTCAACCCAGGCAGGAATGCGCCTCCACCCTAGGCAGCCTGCAGCTGTCACTCCACATACCTGGCGTCTTCTACAGCAACTGCTTTGCCTGAACAGGACCCCGTGGCTCTGCTTGGCTTGAGCACCTCCCACAAGCCATCCCCAGTTAGTCAAGATTCAGGGAAGGCTTGAAAGAAGATAGGCCAATGTTTGTGCACAGAGCAGGAAGCCAAGGGAGACCCCACTCATGGAGGGAGGGACGATGCTCTGTGGAAGAGCTCAAGTTTCAGAAGTCGCTCTCATCTCTGGGAGAGGCAGCCTGGGAGCGGCAGTTTCCCAGGAGGCTCGTAAGGTTGGTGCCAGGGAAGAACAAGGACAGGGTGAGGACTGTGATGCCAGACAGAGTGGCCTTGTCGCTGCTGCCTGGTGACTTCAGTCATCTCCCTACTTGCCCATTCTGTCCTCCTCAAGGCCAGAAGCCACTGGGAGTTAAAGGTTTCCTAATACGCTTACTATGAACCTCTATTGAGGTGTAAAAATCAGTTCTGATGAGCATTTTATTTTCACAAAAATTTGTTTTCATAAGCACACACCCATCCAACTCAGTGAGTGAGCCTAGGTGTAACAGTTTGCAGTTTTTAAAGTTATCTTTTTTTGCATTTCTTTAACTACTAGTGAGAAAGGATTCATTTATTCACTCATTTATTTGGACAGGATCTCATGTAACCCTGGCTGGCCTCCCTCTTCCCCTATATAGTTGCAAATGACTTTGAACTTGTGATCTTCTTTCTACCTAGGGAGTGGTAGTATTACAAGCATGAGGCCACCATCCCAGGATTTTTATGTGGTGTTGGGGATTGAATCCAGGGCTTCACTGTGAGTGCTCTGCAAGCACTTTACCAACTGAGCTCCATCCGCAGCCCTCCCTCTATTTTTTAATACGGTGATAAAATATACATAATGAGCAATGTGCTATCTTAGCCAGTTTTCAGAGTGTAGCGTAGCAACTTTATGCACAGCCACATGGCTATGCAGCCCTCACAGATACCCATTCATGAAGCTCTTCAACCTGCAAGACTGAAACTCTGCACCTAGCCACAACCCCCTCCTTCTCCCCCAGCTCCCTCACTCACCTCCTGCTCTGTCTCAGTGAATGTGTCTCCTCACACAGGAGCAAGAGGAGGAGTTTAGAGACAGTCGCTGAAGCTGTGGGCTGAGCACCTCATTCTGTGTGAAAATCACCCCTTTTAATGTCCTGACTGCACAGTAAAGGTTTAGAAGGGACCCAAGAAGCAGTTCGTGAACTTCTTGCTGCTGTCTGAGGAAAAACTTGACAAGAGCAGAGTTGCATAAGCCCAGGAACTCACCGTTTCTTTCTGCGAGGATGTCTTTTTATTCTCAGTTTTCCCTTTTTAATTTCTGTCAAAACAATAATCTACATTCTATAGTAGAACAAAAAGCCTTGATGAGGACGGTGCATCTTCCAAGCTCACCTCGCTGTCTGGTAGACCCAATGCAGTTTCTGCCTGTGGCTCAGGGAGAGGCCGTCACCCAGCTGTGAGATGGACACTGATGTTTTATGGTTTCAGGACAACCTGACAAGTGTCAAGGCTGAAATTACACTCACCAATCCGTTCACAGGACCATCAAATCCACGGGACTCTTTTTTTTAAGAGAAAATACTGTTCTCCTTCCTTCTTTTCTTTATCTGGGGAGAGGGGCCAGAGCACTAGTTTCCATTTTTATAATTCTATGTATTTTCAGTCCATATGTGCTAACCAGCCCTCCCACTCAGACAGGAATGGCCAGCCTTCCATCCTCAGTCTTGTCTCCTGAGGCTCCTCCTGTTTGGATTTCTTATCCTGAGTCCACAGTTTCTAATCTCCTTCTTGGTTTCTTGTTCGTTTGTTCCCCTCTTCTTTTTTTTAAACAACCATTTTGCCAATTGTCTAATTTTTACAGCTTCTTAAAAAGCATAATGTATGGAAAGTAAACAATTTTAATCTTTTAATGTCTGGGGCATATCTTGATTCCTTTCTCATGAGTGATTAATCCTTAGTGGGTACAAACTCAGTGTTAAAAGTCTTTCCCACAACATGTCAAAGGTATGATGTCTTCTATTATCCAACATTGTTAATGAGAAATCTGTCATATTTCTATCTACATAAGACTTGATTGATTCTCTCTAGAAAGTTTCCTGCTTTTCCTTTTTAAACTCTCTGTGCCTCTGATGCTGTTGTCCTCAGGGTGTTGGCTTTTGACTTCAACTCACTTTCAGACTCAAGTCATCACCCTGTCCTGGAAAGTTCTGGATGAATGTCTGTTATTTATTATCCTATTTTATTGAAGTCTTTGAGGGTAGAGACTCAGTTTGTTGAGTTTTCCTGTATTGATCTTGTCTGAATTTTCTTTTATATTTCTAATCTTGTTGGAAGGGTTTTGAAGACTTTTAAAGGTTTCATTTTCAAATATTTTGACTACCGCCTCAGGATCAGGTACAGTCATAGAAGCCCTCTTGGGGACTTTCTCCCTGTGCATGTCTGCTCCACAGCCAGGAGTACTCAGAGTGCCAGCTCAACACTGCAAATGACCTGCAAAGGTCCGAGCTGGGATGAGTGGGTCCACCACGGCAGAGGTGGGGCCAGGTCCGAGCTGGGATGAGTGGGTCCACCACGGCAGAGGTGGGGCCAGGTCCGAGCTGGGATGAGTGGGTCCACCACGGCAGAGGTGGGGCCACCTCCACACTCGCCACCCAGAACCTTTGTTCTAAGGACCAGGCTCCGGTGTGTCCCCCAAGTGTGCGCCACACTGTTGTGTGCAGTGCTGCCCCTCCCTTCTCAGCCTCTGAGCCCCCAGCACCTTGTTCATTTTGTCTTTCCATCCTCTCCATCTCTTTTCTAGAAATGTAAAGAAACCCATCGGCTGTATTACTATGCTCTTTCCCCATCCAGCCAGCGTCTTTGGACTTTTATTTTAGGGCTGGTCTTCGGAGGGCAGAGGGTAAATACATGTACTTGTCCTTGTTCAGGAATAGTTTGTGTGTGCATGCGTGGGGGGAAGGTACGTGTGGAAGCCAGGGGACAGCCTTGGGTGGCACACATATGATCATGTGTGTGTACAGATACATGTGCACATGTGGAGGTCAGAGGACTCTCTTCAGATGCCATCCCCCTTCGTTTTCTTGAGACATGGTCTCTCAGTAGCCTGGAACTCATTAGGTAACCTGGGCTGACTGGTTAGGAACTCCAGGGATTCTCGTGTTTCTACCTCCTCAGCACTGGGATTACAAATTAAATCTCTCTCTCTCTCTCATCCTGACCTCCTTTACAACCTCAGGTTACCTCAGAAGGATGCCTGGTGTCAGAGTGTGTTTTCTGTTGCTGTTGAAAAATACTGGCCAAAACCAGATTGGGGAAGAAAGGATTTATTTCAACTTACAGTTCCCAGGTTCATCGCTGAGGGAAGTCAGGGCAGGAACTCAAGGCAAGAACCACAGAGGAATGCTGCTGGCTAGTGTGCTCTCTGGCTGGCTTCCAGGCTCATTCGTAGCTAGCTTTCTTCTACAGAACAGGCCTGCCTGCCTAGGGATGGTACTGCTGCAATGGGCTGGGCCCTCCTGTGGCAATTAGTAATCAAGACAATCCCTCACAGACATCCCACAGGGAAACTGGATCTAGGAAATTCCTCAATTGAGGCTCTTCTGTCAGATGACAATATACTGTGTGAAGCTGACAACTAAAGTGACCTAGGACATAAAGCATATTTAAAAGTAAACGAACTACTCATGAGCAATATGCAAAGTACAAGGGACCAGGGGACAAGAGTGCTGTGGCCTACTGTTAGCTAAGCTTCCAGTGAAGACATGGCCACTTCACAAATCAAAGAAATTATCCCAGAAGAGTGAACCAGAAGAGGTCGAAGAAAATAGCACTATAGTACCAACATAGCAAGAATCAATAAACACTGGTCAGTAATAACCCTCAAGATTAAAGGTCTCAACTCACCCAGTAAAAAGACAGACTAACTATTGGATTAGAAAACAGAATCCATCAATTTGTAGCCTCCAAGAAACATACCTTGCCATCAAAGATTCACATCACCTTAGTGTAAAAGTTCTTTCAAGAAAATAGAACTAAGAAATAAGCAGATGTAGCTATTTTCATACCTGAAGAAATGGACTTGAAACAAAAACTAGGTGGAAGAGACAGGAAAGGTTACTTCAGATTCAGTAAAGGAAAAATTCACCAAGATGATATTGCAATCCTAAATTTATATGCATCATACACAGGGACAACCAATTTCATTAAAGAAACATTATTAGATCTAGAATCTCACATAGACTCCAACACAGTGATAGTGGGTAAATTCATTTCTCTACTGACACCAGGAGACAGGTCAACCAGACAAAAACTAAGTAGAGAAACCCTGCAGTTAAATGACATCATAAATCAAGTCGACCTAGCAGACATCTACAGAACATTCCTTTCAAACACCAAAGAGTACACTTTCTCCTCAGCAGCCCATGGAATTTTCACCAAAATTGACCACATATGAGGACAAAAAGCAAGTCTCCACAAATTTATGAAAATTGAAGTATGATCCTGTATTGACTAGAAAAGGATAAGACTAGATATTAACAAGAACAAAAACGGAGAAAAGTACAGAAATTCATGGAAGCTAAACAACACAATACTGAATGAAAATGGGATACTAGGAGAAATCGAGAAGGAAGTTAAAAATGCCTAAAATTGCCTGAAAATGAAAGCACAGCATACCGAACTCTATGGGACAAAATGAAGGCAGCCCTAAGAGGAAAATTTATAGCATTAAGTGCTTACACCTGAAAATTAAGAACATCTCATATAAACAAATAAGTATACCTGAAAGCCATGTTGAAATCTGTATAATTGCTTTTCTCTTGCTATGATAAGACAATGACAAAGGCACCTTATAGAAAGAAAAAGGTTATTTGAACTTATGAATCCAGAGAGTTAGAGTCCATAATGAAGGGGGAGGCATAGAGGCAGAGACGGCCAGAGCAGAAAGCCTAGTGATGACATCTTTAAACAAGCACAAGAAACACAGAGGGACTGGAAATCTAGAAAGGCTTAAGAGCTTTGCAAGTCTGCCCCCCGTGACTGCTTTCTCTAACATGGCCACATCTCCTAAAGGTTCCATGAGCTTCCCCAAACACTTCCACAAATTGGAGACCAAGTGTCCAAATACTTGGAGCTTATGGGGGACATTCTCAGTCAAACCAGCACAAAAACCAAGAATGAACAACTCCTAAAAAGAATAGACTGGAAGAGATAAATAAAATTAAGGCTGAAATTAGTGAAATAGAAATAATGAATAAAGCAATACAAAGGATCAATGAAACAAAACAGAGAATTGGTTCATAGAAAAGATTAACAAGATTGACAAACTTTAGCCAAATTTATCAAATAAAGGGAGAGAGAACCCAAATTAATAGACTCAGAGATGAAAGGAAACATTATAACAGACCTTGAAGAAATGCAGACAACCAAAGGGATAAACTTTAAAAAATCTATATTGCACTAAATTAGAAAATATAAAAGAAATGGATAAATTTTTAGATATGTACAGCCTACCAAAATAAATCAAAATGACATAAATATATATTTAAATATATCCATAGCAAATAGTAAAATAGATATCATAATTAAAAATCTCCCAATAAAAAAAGAGCCCAGATCATACGAATACAGTGCAGAATTTTACAAAACTATCAAAGGAGAATTAATACCAATATTCCTCAAATTATTCTATAAAATAGAAAAAAAGAAACATTACCAAATTCTTTCTATGAAGACAGTATTATTCAAAAACCAGATCAAAATAAAAGAAAATCATAGGCTGATCTCTCTGAGGCAAATGCACGCAAAAATTCTCAATAAAATATTTGCAAACTAAATGACATTATAAAGATTGTCCACCACGATCAAATTGGCTTCATCCCAGAGACTTGGGGCAGGTTCAACATATGTAAATCAATATATATAATCTACCACATAAACAGATTCAAGGACAGAAAGCACATGATTATTTCATTAGATGCAGAATAGGCCTCTGACAAAATCCAATATCCATTCAAGATAAAAGCCCTAGAGACTCTTGGGATACAGGGGACAGATCTCAATGTAACAAAGGTGAATGAGGGCTTCCCCTTTCTCCACATCCTCACCAGTGGTTTGGATTTACATTTCTCTAATTAGTAAGGATGTTGAGCACTTTTAAAAGTGTTTCTTAGCCATTTTTATTTCTTTGTTTTTGAGTGTTTAGCCCATCTTTTTATTGAGTCATTTGCTGTCTTTTTTCTGTGTTTGAGTTTTTGTACCTTCTGGATATTACTTTCTGTCAGCTGTGCAGCTGGTGAAGATGCTCTCCCACTCGGCTGGTATCCTCTTCCCTTCTTCACTTGTTTCTTTTGCTGTACAGAGTCTTTTTAGTTTAATGAGGCTCCACTTGTCAATCGTTTACTTTAATTCCTGAGCAACTGATGTCGGATGTAGAAGTCTTTTCCTACACCTATGTCTGCTAGGTACTGCCTAGGTTTTTTCCTAATAGTTTCAGAGTTTTTCATATTGGGTTCTTTGATCCATTTGGAGTTGATTTTTGTGCGGGGTGAAAGATAAGGGTCCAATTTCATTCTTATACAGGTCGGAGTTCCGGTTTTGCCAGCACTGTTCATTAAATGCGCTGTCTTTCCTCCATTTTGTGTACTTTGCACCTTTGTCAAACATTAGGTGGTTGAAATTGCATGCACTCATGTTTGGAATTTCTATTCTGTTCCATTGATCTATGTGTCTTTTTTTTTTTTTTTTTTTTTTTTTGCCAGTGTCACTCTGTTCTTATGACTACAGTTCTGTCTGTAATATAGTTTGAGATCTGGTCTGGTGGTCCCCTCAACATTGCTCTTTTTGCTCAAGATTGCTTTGGCTATCTGGGTCTTTTATGATTGCACATGAATTCTAGGATGTATTTTTTTTCTAGTTCTGTGAATAATGTAATGGGGATTTTGATTGGCATTGCATTGAATCTATAGGTTGCTTTTGTAAGAATGGTCATTTTTACAGTAGTAATTCTTCCAATCTGTGAGCACGAGAGGTCTCTCCATCTCCTGGTGTCTTCCTCTATCTCTTTCTTCAAACATTTCCAATTTTCATTGATCATCTTGGAAGCATCATATCCCACCAATAACAAAAATCAAAAGTCAGAACTTGAAACATATATCAACTAATTTCTCATTCCTGAGCCCAAAGCAGCCACACTACATCAACAATATAGACCTAACCAAGCTTCAACTAAACAAAGGCAGAGTAGAATTTCACTATCAGGAACACAACTTACAAAAGACATGTGTACGCACAAAGGACAATGCAAACACACAAATAATGTGAAAAACCAAGAGACTATGTCTCCTGAAACCCACCAGTCCTACAGAAGTGTACTATAATGAGAATCTTTGGTTAGGTTTATTCT
Organism: Eospalax fontanierii; assembly: GCA_035773235.1. Lineage (NCBI taxonomy): Eukaryota > Metazoa > Chordata > Mammalia > Rodentia > Spalacidae > Eospalax > Eospalax fontanierii. The sequence goes on from CM069529.1 coordinate 55,358,785, forward strand.
TAGATATACATTTTTGGCTATTGTGAATGGTTTCTGTGAATGCTTTCATTGATTGTTTGTTATTGGTATACAGAAAACCTAATAAATTTTTAAAATTGATTTTGTCACATGCCACTTTGTAAGTATTAACCATTTCTAGCAGTTTTCTGGTGGAGTTTTTGGGCTCTCTTATGAATAGTATCAGATCATCTGCAAATACAGATGATTTGACCTCTTTTCCAATTAATACTCCTTTAATTTTCTTGTCTTGTCTTATTGCCTTAGCAAGAGTTTAAAGCACAATATTGAAAAGGAGTGGAGACAGTGGGCAGCCTGATTTTAATGGGAATGCTTCTGGCTTTTCTTCATTTAGAATGATGTTTACTGTGGGTTTGTTGTCTATAACTTACATTATGTTGAGTTATGTTCCCTCTAGTCCATTTCCCTCTAGGACTTTAAAATGTATTTTATTTATTATCTTTATTTTGGATGCATGAGTGTATTGCTTGCATATGTGTAAGTGCGTCCATATCATACAATGTCCACAGAGGTCTCAAGAGGGCATTGGATCACTTGGAGCTGGAGTTACAAATGCCTGTTAGCTGCCAGGTGGGCACTGGGAGTCGAACCTAGGTCCTCTGCAAGAGCAGCCAGTGCTCTTAACTGCTGAGCCATCTCTCCAGTCTCCCCTTAGGACTAACATAAATGCATGTTGGATTTCGTGATAGGCCTTTCTACATCTACTGAGATGACCATACGATTTTTGTCTTTAAGGCCTTTTAGATGATTTATTACATCTATTGGTTTATATATATTGAATCATTCCTATATCTCTGGGATAAAGCTGACTTGACAATGGTGGATGCTCTTTTTGATGTGTGTTTGTATGTGGATTGCAAGTATTTTGTTGCAAGAATTTTTGCATCTATATACCTTAAGGATATTGGTCTACAGTTTTCTTTGGTTGTTGTTTCTTTACCTGGTTTTGGTATTAGAGTGATACTGGCTTAAAAGAATGAATTTTTGAGTTTTCCCTCTGTTTCTATCTTTTTGAATAATTTAAGAAGTATTGCTTGTAGATCTTTCAATGTCTGTTAGAATTCTGCTGTGAATTTATCAGTACTTGGGGTTTTGTTTTTTTGGGGGGAGGTTTTGTATTGCTGTTTCAATTTCCTTATATGTTATGGGTCTGTTTATGCTGTTGATCTCTTCTTGGTTTAGCTTTGGTGATTCCCATGTTTTGTAGATATAAACCCATTTTTTAAAGGTTTTCAAATTTGATAGCCTATAGGTTTTAAAAGTACCCCCTTATCATGTTCTGGAACGTTTTGTTGTCTATTGTGACATTTCCCCTTTCATCTCTGACTTTGTTCATTTGGAGTTGCTCTTTTATCTTTTGGTTAATTGGGCTGAGGGTCAGTCTATCTTGTTTATCTTTTCAAAGAACCAGTTCTTGGATTCATTGATTCCTTGTATTCTTTTCTTTGTTTCTATTTTATTGATTTCTGTTCTGATTTTTGTTATTTCTTCTTGTCTGCTGTGTTTGGGTATCATTTGTTGTTGTTTTTCAAGATTCTTCAGTTGCAATGTTAAGTCATTTTTTTTGTGCTCTTTCTGATTTTTTTTGCTCTAGTCACTTAGAGCTATAAACTTCCCTCTTAGGACTGCTTTTAAAGTGGCCCAGAATACTTTTTTTTCCTCTCTTAACTTCTTCTTTTACCTATTCATCATTCAGGAGTGTGCTGTTTAATCTCTATGAATTCATGCAGTTACTAGACCTTCTGTTGATTATAAGCTTCATTGCATTGTGATCTGATAGAATGCATGGTCTTATTTCAACTTTTTGCATTTGTTGAGGTTTATTTATGCCCTACTATGTGATTAACTTTAGAGGAACTTCCATTGACTGTTGAACAGAAACTGTATTCTTTGGTTCAAATGTCTGCTAGGTTCATTTGATATATGATGCTATTTAATTCAGATGTCTCTTTGTTTATTCTTTGTCCAGTTGACCTATCTATTGGAGATAGTGAGATACTGAAGTCACCAACTATTACTGAGTTGAAGTTAATCTGTGTCTATAGCCATGTTGCACTGTTTTTGTGAAACTGTGCCAGAGTTTGTACATATCTGGTCATGACTGTATCTTCTCGAACAAATGTTCCTTTCATTAGAATGAAGTCACCCCCTTTATCTCTTCTGATTAGTTTTAATTTGAAGTCTATTTCATCAGACATTAAAATTACACCTGCTTGTTTCATTTCTTAGTGTCATTTACTTGGAACACTTTTTCCATCCTTTCATCCTAAGGCATTGCCCTCGAAGGTGAGATGACTTTCTTGAGGCAGCAAAAAGATTGATTTTGTTTCTTTTATTATTTATTTATTTATATTATTTTACTTGTATGAGTATTATGCCTGCATGTGTGTAAGGCATGCATGTTACATAGTGCCTTTGGAGGAAGAGTGTGTCTGATCTGGAACTGGAATCACAGCCTGTTGTTGGATAGCATATGGATGCTGAGAATCAAACTGCGGCCTTCTGCAGGAACAGCCAGGGCTCTTGATCACTGAGCCATCTCTACAGCCTGTGTATTTTTTATTAATCCATTTCAATAGCCCGTGTCTTTTGACTGGGAAGTGCAGGCCATTGAAGTCTAAGGTTGTTATTGAAAAGTGTGTATTGGCTAGTGTACTTTTACTTTGTTTTTGTTCTTGTTCCTATTTTGTGTCTCCATGTTTATACCCTCCTTTGTTCCCTTTCTGTAACATCTTGGGTATATTCATTCCTATCTTTGGTATTTTGTATTACTTTGAGTAGTCTCTTTAGGGCTGGTTTGGTGGACATAAATTCTTTTGGCCTAGTCATGTCATGGAAAATTTTTCATTTCCCTTCAACTATGATAGATAATTTTGCGGGTAAAGTATTCTGGGTTGGCACCCATGGTCATTTAGAACTGGGAATATGTAGGTCCAGGTTTTTCTGGCCTTCATTGTTTTCATGGAAAAGTAATTCTGATGGGTGTTTTTTTTTATATGCAACTTATTTTTCTATTGCAATTTTCAGTAACCTCTCAGTAACATCTATTATTTATACTGTGATCTGCCAAGAGGTTTCTCTTCTGGTCCTGTCTAGTTGATGTTCTATGTGCTTCCTGTATCTGTACACATATACCTTTTCTTAATTTGGAGAATTTTTCTTCTATGCTCTGTTGAAGATCTTGTCAATGACACTGCCCTGAGATTCTTCTCCGTCCGCTATGCCCATGTGGCATAGATTTGGTTTTTAATGGTGTCCCACATTTCTTGCATATTCTATTCCTTTATTTTTAATTTTTTTAATATTCTTTGTTTGAGCCATCCAGCTCTTCAACTTTGTCATCTAGTCTTGATATTCTGTTTTCCATTTAATTCTTTCTGTTTGTGAGACTTTCAAATTGACTTATTGAATTTTTCAAAAAGTTGTTTCAAATTAACTTACTGAAATTTTCAAATTCCATCTTCATTTCAGCTTGAGTTTTCTTCAATATTTCTGTCTCTTTTGTGAATTCACTTTTCAAATCCTGAATTGTTTTTGTCATTTCATTCAGCCATATATTGTATTTTCTTGAGCTTTAGTCATGAATTTATACCTATCTTCTTTGAGTTCTTTTAGGTTGTTTAACCTATCTTTAAGTTCTTTAATCATAATTATGATTATTCTTTTATATTCTGCATCCTGGGGCTTTTCTGGGTGATTTTCATTGTAGTACACTTCTGTAGGACTGGTGTGTTTTGTTGGTGACATGGTCTCTTGATTTTTCATACTATTTGTGTTTTTGCATTGTCCTCTGTGCATATGCATGTCTTTTGTAGATTGTGTACCTGATATGAAATTATACTCTACCCTTGTTAATTTGAAGTTTGGTTCTGTTTATATTGATGATATAGTATGGCTGCTTTTGGCTCAGAAATGAGAAGTTAGTTGGTGTGTACTTCAGATTCTCATTTTTGACTTTTTATTCATGGGACAGGATGCATCCAAGTTGATCAATGACATATTCTTCAGTGGGACCAAGGGAATAGGAACCATAAAGGTTTGGTGACTGGTATCTGGTGGGCTAGTTAGGAGGTCTCAGGCCAGAAGATGAGTTTATCACTGTTAAAAGCCTTTCAAAAATAGTCTTCAAAAATTTTTTTTTAAATAGCCTCCTACTATGACCTGGAACTCACTCTGTAGACCAGGTTGGCCTCAATGTCACAGAGATTTGCCTACCTGCTTTCCAGTTGTTGGGATTAAAGGTGTGTACTATCATGCTTGGCCTTAAAAACAGTCTGTGAAGTGAAGCTTGATCGTGTTCCAGCAAAGCAATTGAATCAGATCCATCACTGATGAAAGTGGAGGAGTTAAATTGATCAAGTATCTTTCTCAGAATTCCTGTAAAGCCACATGAGGTATTTACTCTGTACAGCAGCAGCCTTGCTCCACCCTGCTGCTCATCTGGAAAGGGTTCCACAGCTGTTTCGGCAGTTAATTCTCAACTTGAGAAGACCTGAGGTCTGCAAGGAGCAAAGCCTCCAAGAATGTTGGTGAGGGCTTGTCTAGCTTCATGCTCATGTCTTTGAGGGCTTGTCTTGATTAAGATAATTGATGTGAGGAGGCCTGTCTTAACAGTATACAGTATGACCAGTTCCTGTGAAGGAAACCTGGACTGGATTAAATGAAGAAGAAAAGCTATGGGCATGCATGCATCCATATCTCCTCTATCTTGTGGATATCGTGATTGTGGATATGATATGACCAGCTGCTTCAAGCCCCTACTGCCTTGACTTCCCTGCCGTGATGGACTGTACCTCAAACTGGCAATCAGAATAAATTCCTCTCTCTTACATTGCTTTTATCAGGGAATGTTATCACAGCAACAGGAATAGAAGAGCTGTGCAGTTCCAGAAGAAGCCAGCCAGACTAACCACAGGTAAGTCCCAGCACACTGCTCAGCAGAACCCAATTTGTGCTGAGGACGTGGAGTGAAGTTGCACTTGATGGCACTTGGGTTTGTGAGACAGCAGCAGTTCCTGAGCTTAAGTGTGGACAGGCATCTCCATGCATCAATAGAGCCCATGATCTTGGAGTCTAGAAGGCACCTCCCTCTGGCTTTATAAGGATGAACCACTTGACGGTAACTTGCTAAAATCATAATGAGCACACTAATAAATCTTGCAGTATTTATGACTCAAATCAGACAAAGAACATGAAAAGATTCACAGTTTTTCAAGTGTTGAATAGACATGAGATTTCTTGACTACTGAGGGCATTTTGCTTCTCTTATAACAATCCATCCATCCATCTATCTATTTATTCATCCATCCATCATCCATCCATCCATCCAATCAACCCATCCATCCATCAGTTCCACTCCATCCATCCATTTATCCATCCATCAATCAACTTTTTATTTTCTACCCTGTCCCTCATCCTTCTTTATATGAGCTCTTCCCAGCAATATATTACCCTGGACATTTTTGCCTAGCATTTGGAACTTGCAGCTGTCAGTGGCGTTTTCAAGTTGGGGAATGTGAGCTGGATCTCTCTTGTTGCTTCTTCCATTCCTATTCCTAAGTCTGAGCAGCTCACAAAGCACCCTTTTATGAGTCACAAAGAAGTGACCCAAGGAAAGATATTAGTAGAGGCAGGCAGAATGCACAGGGTGTGCCCATAGCTAGTCTAACTACCATCTAGAATCCACTGTAGTGGAAAACGGAACAGATGAGGGAAAACAAGAAGCCCACATGCCAAAGGATCAACATGAGATGGTACTCACCAACTGCCAAAGAAGGGCAGCCTTCCCAAGAATGGTGCTGGATTCTTAGAAGACCCTGAACAGTCTCACTACAAGTCAGGGCCTCTAGAAAGTTACAGCAAGGCAAGATAGCCAAATCAAAGGACTGTTCCAAGGTCTTCTGAGTTCCCCATTCATCTAACCAGCATTACCAGACCCCGTCTTAGATAAACCAGTCTACCACCAAGATGCCAAACTCTGCTCACAGAGTTCTATTTTTTTTTTTTTTGCTACTTAGAGTGGGAAAGTAATTTCAATAAAGCCTTGAGCAAGGCATAATTGTGACTGGCCAATAGCTCCTGTTCAGGGAACAGCACGGGGCCTGGCACTGATGGAACTGAGTTCTGAAGGAGGTGGTCATATTACTGAGAAATCAAGATGGGGTTGATGGGGTTAGTTTGATGTGCCAAATTAACTGGGTTAAGAGATGTTCAGGAGACTGATGAAACACCACTTTTGTATGTGTCTCTGAGGGTATTTCAGAGAAAGACAAGTGTTTGACACAGTAGACTGAGTGAAAGAGACACACTCCTCCAGTGGGGACAGCATTGTCCTATCTGTGGATAGCTGGAATAGAGCAAAAAAGCAGAAGAAAACCAATGATCCCTTTACACACGAGACCTGACCTCCATCTTTCCTTTCTACTAACAGGAAATGGGCACTCCCTGTTTTGAGTTCCTTTAATTTGTGCTGTTAATTTCTAGGTTTATAGTCTTCGTGCTTAGACTGGAACTGCGCTCCAACTTCCTGGTTAGAACTTGCAGGCAGCCTGTCATAGGACTTTGGAAGTCCCTAATCATCAAAGTCTTCTCTTTTCAAAAATATTGTATTTATTATTTTTATTTTATGTGTATGTGTGTATTGCCTGCATGTATTTAAGTGTGCAGGCATGGCATGCAATGCCCACAGAGGACAGAAGAAGCTAAAAGCATATTAGATCCCTTGGAACTGGAGTCACAGACAGCTGTTAGCCACCATCTGAGTGCTGGGATTTGAACCCAGGTCCTCTGAAAGAGCAGCCATTACTCTTAACCCCTGAGTTATCTCTCCAGTCTTGAAAACTTTCTCTTATGATGAATCATACATGATGTCCTCATGCTCTCTGTCTCTCTGTTTCTTTCCCTGTCTCTCTCTAGTTAATTTCAGCTCCCTATAGCATGATTGTTTGTAGGACCCCATAATTGCTCAGGTGGTTTCTGACTTTTTAAAAGAAAATCTGAGCCCACATTGCACACACAGCCCGGGTGTCACTTAGCACTGCACACACAGTCCAGGTGTTGCCCTATCCAGGTATAACTAGACTTTCCTAGTTGGTCCTTTGCAATCCTGGACTTTTAAGCTGTGTCTGTACATTTTTGCTTTAATAGAAGTATACAAAATAGTCCCTAAATATGTCACACCTGTACATGTTCCCAGCAGTGACAGAAGAGTAGATGACATAAGAGTTATCACATCTATAATGCATAGTTTCTTTAAGTATCGAATTGACCACATTTTCAAATCAGAGTCACTTTCAAAATCAGAGTCAGTTCTGTTTCTGCAGTGGCCCCTCACTGCTGTGTTTCCCCATTTCACCAAATAAGAAATCATGATGTGAGCCTTCCCCATCTCTTTCTGCTGTTCATGTTCTCTGTTCTGTTTGTGTTCTTAGCTTGGTGGTTTATCTTGTGGGTTGTGGCATTTCTTCAAGGGTTCTTGTTGATTATCCCTTTTATCCTTTGTGATTCACAAATACCTTCACTTTGTTAACTCTGTTATGAAGTTCAGTTTTAATAAAGCCCCCAAGTGACCATTATTTTTCTTTAATGTATCAGGTTCTTTCCTATCTTTGCTTTTTCCGGGCAAGTTCTCACTCCAAGGCTCAGGCTGACCTTGACCTTGAAATTGTTTTGCGTACACCTTCCACGTGCTGTGATTACAGCCAAGCACTGCCAGGATTGGCTTTCCAAGTTGCACTATATACACTTTGAGAATTTCATACATGTGCACAATGTTCTTGGTCAGATCCCACCTCCACTCTCCCACTCCATCTCCTCCCAGATCCCCAACCATGTCCCCCTCCTGGCTTCAGTCCCCTCACATCCTGCTCAGGGAGCACTAATTTGATTCAATAGGTTATAGATGGCAATTATTGTTTGTTTTGAGACAGGGGCTTCCTATGGCCCCAATTCTCTGGAACTTACTACGGAGACCACGTTGGCCTCAATCTCAGCGAGATCCACGGGCTTCTGCCTCTTTAATCCCCGAGTGCCTGAATTAAAGGTGTGCACTACCATGCTCAGTGTAGATCATATCTTTGAGTCTTTTTTTTTTTTAAGTAAAAGCTAATATATCCCAGCAGTTACAAAAGTGTTCTAGATTCTTCTAAAAGGTTTTAAGAATTTATCTTTCAAGCATTAAAATTAAAGCTCTTAGAATGCATAGCCCGATATGACCATGTGCAGTCCAATGCTGGGGGTACAGGGACAGTAAGGTTTCTGGGCCTTGATGACCACCAACCTAGCTTCAGGTCAGAAGAGACTTTGTCTTAAGAGAATAAGGCAGAGTGGGATTGAGTAAGATACCCAGGTCCCTCCTCTGGCTTCCAACAGGTGAAGGGCTTAGGTGCCTGCACACAGCACAAACATATACCCATGTGTCTACACATACACACACACAGATGTCGTACTTCACCTACGCCAAAATTACTAGAGCCCTTCTTTCATGTCTTACTGTTACCCTGGGAAGCTGCAGGAAGTTTTCTCAGCATCAGTTTTCTTTGTGCTCTTCAGCTGTCCTTTCAGAGAATCCAAACTGCACTTCCAGGATGGACTTTGGGGTGCCCCAATCTTCACAGCTCATCTCTGACCTGCTCTCTGTCATTAGAACCTGCCAGACTCATCAAGACCATACAGCCAAGCTTATCTATCCTCTTTGCCTACCCCTCACTAGCAACTTATCATATCCCATTGTCATGGGAACCTTAGAGCTTCAGAAAGCCATCGATATCCCTATTAGCCATATAACTGCAGACCTTTAGCACATCAGCTCAGCAACAGTGTATCTCATCCTGTCCCAAGTGTAACATGTGGAACCAGGGTTCCCTTTACAACTTGGCTGTGAGGATTAACACATGTGTATGTGTATGTGTGTGCACCTGTGTATCAGAACATACAAATGCTAGCTGTTATAATTCACTCTTCCTATCACATGCCAAGTAGGGCATTATGCATCCATTGTAAAAATATATCAGGAAGTTATGCATGCCAAGCAGCCACAATCCAGCCTGGCCTTGTTGGCAGGGTCCACAGGAAGCCTCATCTGTTCTTGCTCCTGTTTCCCCAGAGGCAGAGCAACACAGTGCTTGGGATTCACTTTCCCGGATTTGAGTCCAAGGGAGAGGATACTCCTTGCTCACTCCATCTTTCAAGGTGAGGCAGGCTCCCCCGTGCTCACCCCATCTTTCTGAAGTAGGCTTTCCTGCACCTCTGGAGGCTGAGCTGCAGCGTACCTCGTAGCAGTGAGTCTGGGGCAGCACATACCCAGGCAGCCCTGAGCTTGCCAACTGGAGTGTGACCCAGAGCTGTTCCAGAAGTGCTGTGATTGTTTCCCCAGCTGTTCTCATCAGGGTAATTAATGTAATTAACAGTAAAGGCTTTAATTATACATGTATAATGAGAGACACTTAGAATTAGCACCTCAAAGTGATCTACAGGATCAAGGAACATTTATTGAGTGCTTACTAAGTACTTTCTCTATAATACCTTATTTAACCTTTGAGGCAACCCTTCAGTGGTCAGTACTAAAAGTAAGACTAGTTTCATAGAAATCTTAAGGACCAAGGTTTCCATCTCCCATGTCTGCCTGTTCCAATAGACCCAGACTGAAATCTCAAAGCACAGAACCTTCCTGTCACCCATTTCTGAGGCCAGAGCACTCTCTTTCCTCTGTCATCTGTCATTTCTCTCCTTCTGCTCCATGCATCTTTATCATCCTTGTCACCTGTATCACCTCTATTTATCTCTCACTCTTCTCCATCTCCATCTCTCTCCCTCTCCCTATCTTCTATGAGAGGATGCAGCCTGAGGGGGTCATCAATGAACCAGGAAAAGTAGTCACTAGGAACTAAAGACGAATTAAAAAATTAAATTACATTATTTAGTGCACCCACAAATGTGTGTGTGTGTGTGTGTGTGTGTGTCTGTCTGTCTGTGGGCACCACGGTGTGTGTGTGGAGGTCAGCAGACAGCCTGCGGGAGTCACTGCTTTTCTTCTCTCATGTGGTGCCTGGAAATCAAGCTCAGGTCCTTAGGCTTGGTGGCAAGTGCCTTTACCTGCAGCAATCTCACTAGCTATTGTCTGAATTTTCAGTCTTGGATTTGAGACTTGTTGCTGAAGTCATCTGTCTGTATTTTGTTTCAGCAACACAAATTACACAAGACAACCCCTCCACACACTTTCTTGTTGACCACCCTCTCTTTAGAATATTGTCTTCTTTCTTTTTTCCTTTGGTCTTTTTGAGACAGAGTTCCTATATGGTTTGGAACTTACTCTGTAGACCAGGCTGGCCTCAATCTCGCAGAGATCCACCTGCCTCTGTCTCCTGAGTGCTCAGATTAAAGGTGTGCACCACCATGCCTGCCTTATCGTCTTTTGCTGGCATGCTTTAGATGTTGCCGTCTTCTAAGGAGTCTCCTGGGACCCTCTCTTTGCTGTGCCTTCACCCACCTGCTACATCCTATGTGTGCCTGAAGTCAATCCACAAGAATGGATGTGGTCGGTGTCCTTCAGGCTGTGATGCTTGGTAGACTGACCAAACTCCAAGGCATGGATCCACACCCAAAAGCATTCGAAGAACACAGGTTAGACTAAATAGACCTCTGGAAAAATAGAGGACACGATGTGTTTTGGCAGCAGAAGGGTGGGAGAGGAGGGTCTGAATATGATTAAAACAACTGTGTGAAATTCTCAAGGAATCAAGGAAAATACTTTTTTAAAAAGCTGTGAACCTATAGTAAGCAAACCCAGTCAGTCAGTTTTGTTGCCTGCGGCATGTTCGGGGATGTGAGTGCTACAGGAAAGATGGGGAACGGATACTGAAAATCATTCTTCTATTTCAGCTTTCTTTGAAACTTTTTGATATTTAAGAATTTTTCCTGTTTCCTTCATCTATTAAGGTAGAATTCTTAAATTCTCAACTCCACCCACGTGAACACATTAGAGAACATTTTCCCTGGCTTAAATAGTATGTGAAAGGAAATACACAGATTGTTCATAGATCTTTTAGTGTTACTGCTTCACTATCTGCGACCAAATCATTTCATATTTGATTTATTAAAATTTTTAAATCTATTTATGTCATTTTTATGTGTATGAGTGTTCTGTCTGCATGCATCTAAGTGTACCATATATATATGCAACAAGCGCAAAAGCAAGAAGAGGATATCAGATCTCCTGGAGCTATATTTACAGATGGATTCTAGTCACCATGTGCGTGCTGGGAGCAGAACTAAGGTCCTCTATAAGAGCAGCCAGGGCTCTCAACTTCTGAGCCATCTACACATCCTCTGTTTTCATTTTTTAGGAGAAATTCCTCATTCCTTTTCTGGCCATGGCTTTGGAAAAGACACACTTCATACAGGACTTCATAGAATGTAGAAGCTGTATTGTTTCAATATATGGCATCTTAGATGTCACTTGAAAGTTTGTTTGTTTGTTTTTAAAATCTCAAATTCTTTCTGGAATTGGTCCTGAACTCTGACCATTTCTGATTAAGGGGGAAGGTTCAGGAGTCTCCCAGGTTGAGACAGGGTTGAGCCTCCAGCATCTACTGGGGGATGGGAGGAAGCCTCATGAGGTGGGGGACCCTCTTCTAACTCAGGTTTGGAACAGGAACTAAAAGAGACAGAAACTCCTGAAAATACAGAACCACGTTGTAAAAGTGTAGACAGACTTGCCTGTGATCTTTCATGGAGTTGACATATACAGCAAAGAGCACCGACCTCACTACATTCTTTTCCTGTCCTTAACTAGGAACAGACGCAGCCACCTGGGAGCCTCAGGAGGGAGGCACTGGGGGAGGGATGAAGTGACCTCCAGGGCTGAGGATTGGGTGGAATGCAGAGTGTCCCCTTCTCGTATATTCTGACACATGAGCCCAAGAAAGAGGAGGTTTTGTTTTCTGTCTTAGGCCATGAATTTTCTGATGCCTACATTCATCTAGCCCATGAACAATTAGAGTATTTTTCTTAATCAAGGACTTTAAGATAATGTATCACTCAGTTAGCTCTGCTCCATTGGAGCTGGCATCGAAAGCCTGGCTTTTATGGGCTTCCCTTTCCGGTCTGCAGGAAACCCTGCTGGAGAAAGGGCTGCATGGGGGTATGTTAGGCTTTTCTCAAGCAAAGTCATGAGGACGGCTTCAGGGGGAAGGGTCCTTGGCTTTGGTTACTGGCTTATGTCCTGCATTCAGCAACACTACAGCTATGATCATCTTCATTTTAAAGGTGAAGTTTACTGAGGCCTGAGCATAGAAGCCGATTTCGCTGTGCTCCCTATCTGCTGTTTACACCCATAGTGGCTAATCAGACTCTACAAAGAGAACTTTTCTGTTTCTGGGATGCACATGCACGGTGTGAGCAGTGATCGGCCAGAGCCAGGGCTGTGAGTCAGACAGCAATCCCTATCTCACAGAGGTGAATCCATCACTTAGATAATGGGTAGCACTGTCTGAACTGGAATGCCAGCTTCCTGCTCATGGCCCTCTCCTGACTTTAGCATGTTGCTGCCCATGTTGTTGACATGCTCCTGGTCCTGAATCTTAGCAGCCACTGAAGACCTGCAAGGAAATGTGCTTTGCAGTTAAGTTCATATAACTTTAGCCTGACCCTAAAGCTGGCACACAGAGTGCCACAAACTTGGGTTGACCTTTAAGAGTGTGTTCATGGCAGGGTATGTGAAGAATACAAAAGACCTCGAAAGAGAAAGAGATGCAACGGGGGTCTCCACAAGCCAGCCTGCTCCCCTTGTCCCACCCTGCCACAGCTGAGGCCAGGCCCCCTCTTCCCATTCAGTCTTCTATCCCACCACCTCCGTTCAGCCAGGACCCACTCAGACTCTACCCACTCACTAAGGTGCCTTCCCTATCTTGTCTGCAATCCGTTCCTGCTCTTGGGATTGTAGGGTGCAGAGAGCGGCCACTCCTCCTACACGCGGTGGAAAGAAAAGGGAATTTTCTTGATAGGTCTTTTAGAAACTGGGTATTTCTAAAATTTTAACTTTCTTAGCTGGGGGGCAGATAGAAAGTCCTTAGCAGGTAATGGGTCAGAACCATGAACCAAAAGAAAGTGGCTCTAGTTTTATGTTAATGACAATGAACTCCAAAGAGCGGTATTCAAGGGACAGTGGACACCAAGGACAGCAGGACAAAAAAATTTGGAAGCAAGTAGATCATTGCCGAAAGGCCAGCTGCCACAGTGTTTGTCTAGGTGAAGCACTCTGATGACCCATGCTACACTGTCTCCCTCTGGGCCATACAACGCAAGGTCAGAAATGTCCATGTTTTTATCTGGGAATCCTGGGTCCAAACGATTTATCTTCAGGATCAATTCTCCCAGAACTCCCTAAGCAAGGGGGATGGGGTCTGGGTGTGGGAAACAGAAGGTGGAGGGGGGCTCTTCCCAGGAAGAAATAACATGCACTACTCTTTTGAGAAATAACCGCCTTTTAAAATTATATCCAGGCAGGTCAGATCAGGGCTGCTCTACACCCTTTCGGCGTCCATCCTTGTCTAGGCTACTGGCCTTCTTCCTCTCCCCTCCCCCTCCTCTTCCTTCTCCTCCTCTTTTCTGCTGGTGTCCCCCTGCCGTTTCTTCCCCCTCCTCCTCCCTTCCTCTCTGTACTCCTCTTCCTCCGCTTCTCCACTTCCTCCTCTCTTTCTTCCCGCCCCTCTTCTTTCTCCTAATCCTTTGCCTCCTATCCTTCATTTAGTTACCTGAGAAACTTATTTTTGGTTTCAAGGGGAAACTTTACACATGACCAAGGTCAAATGTGAAGCTCTTTGCTGCGTCTGCCTCTGAGATGAAGCCAGCAGAGGCCCCGCCCCTGTCCCTGTGAGGGATAGGAGGTGTTGATCTGAGGAGAACTTGCCCACCACAGGGGAAGATAGGCTATAGCTCTTTGTTGAGCCCTGTCTGGATCACAGGGCTGAAGGCAGATACATGGCATGATTGTGATTCTCAGCATAGTTGGTGAGGTGGTCAGTACCTCATTCAGAGACATGCATTCAGGCCGTGGAGAGGCCATGAGACTGTCTAAGACTGAAAAATAGGGGCCCATAGTCTGGGTCTGAACTCCAGCTTCTCACATAGTTCCTTCAGCTTTTTTTTCCCTTCCTGACTGGGCACTGGAGTGAGGAATTAGGCTTTTCCAACTCTCAGGTCCACTTCCAGTGTGGGATATTCTGCCCAGGGCTCCTAAGGCTGGTGCTGGGGCAAAGGAGTTGACTGATTTTAGTTCTTGTGCAAATGGCAGCAATCTGGAAGGTCCTGAGTTCGAGGCCCTGTCCTCAAGGCTGCAGTTTTTCTTTTTATGTGTTCTGAAATGGTTTCACTGTCAGAATGAGGGAATCTGGATCATAGTCACAGACAAAGTCAAGGTAGAACTTTAGAGGCTGGAGCACAGAGCAGCATTTAGAAAAGACTGAGTCAGACACACTTCGCACTATAGGACTAGCATCCATTAAAGAAATTAAAGGATCTAAAAGAGTACAGAACATGTTTGTAGGATAACTTTACTTGTTTCTGGGAACTTACAGGGAGGTATCTACTCAAACCTAAGCCCAGTGACAGACACAAGGGACAGAAACATGGGTAAGACAAGCTTCCTCCCACCAAGGTGCTCAGCCTGTTGAGCAGGGAACATGTGTTAGAGTGCAATCTTTTAGTTACCATCTGGATATCTGTGCACAGTACCAAGAGTGAAGCAGAAGGAGCAAGTGACCTGGGAAGCTGTGCAGAGAGATTCGAATGGGTCTTCAGACTGGAGGGAGACGTCAGAGATAAACCAGGCAGAGAGAATGGTGCTGGCACAGCCAGGAGAGCTGCAAGAGTCCAGGGGACACTTTGCATGCCAGGAAGCGATATGAAGGCAAGGCAGTGGGACAACTTATTTCTTCATGTAAGAATCTGTGTATTCTTACAGCTCAGTTGGCTTCTACTAATCAGATTCCCCTGCCTTAAAATCTCATGGCAAACTGTCATCTGGGATATGCCAAACCAGGCATCACTATTAATTAGCTAATTATGTATACGTGTATTTTTGTGTTGTGTGTGCATATACATGCATCTCTGTCCATACATGTGGACGCCAGAGGACAGCCTCAGGTGGTGTTCTTCAGGATACCATCCACCTTGGTCTCTGACAGAGTCGTCTCTCACTGAGACTCAGAGTTTTCCAGTTTGTCTAGACTGCCTTTGCCAACAATCCCCAGGGTTATGCTTGTCTCTCCCTCCTCACTGCTGGGATTTAAGGTATGCTCCACTGTACCTGGCTTTTTGTTTTTTACTTGGGTTCTGGGGATCAAACTCAGGTCCTTGTATTCGTGTGGCAAGGACTTTACTGACTAACCTATCCCTTCCTAGACTCCACGCATCATCATTTATGATGGTGTTCCTACAAAATTACATGATAAGAGCTCCTGAATAAGGAATGGGGAGAACTCACCACAGCCTCTCCAGTTGACCATGGATATCAAGTGCCAGGGCTACATGGTACACCCCTCTGCAAAATGAGAATTCTCTCTGTTCAGCACAGTAGCATGAGCCACAGTGCTTACAGAGTACTTGAAATACAGCTAATGTAACCATGGATCTGAATTTTAATTGTATCTGGTTATAATAATTTACATGTAAATAGCCACATGTGGTTAGTGGTTACCGTGTTAGATAATACAAAATACATTTCAAATGGTTCAAATATGTTGACACACTTCAGTTTGGAAAACATTCTATTTTATTCGCCTTTGTATTGTCTTGTCACAGTTTACCTAATCATTATCATTAAAAAATAAATCCCATGTGTAGAAAGCTTGGATGGTTCTTAAGTCATGGGTCCTGGGAGTGGTTTGTACCTCCTAGAAGCTTCTAAATGGTTACAGTGACTGCTCTATCTCTCAGAATTTGTTGTACTGACTCCTGAGCCTCATGATCAGGGGACTGGTGACTTCACATGGCTGAGGCTCTAGCAGCATAGCTCACAGGGCTGCTCTGAATTTCAACACAAAGTCTGGTGGCTCCAGTGCCTACCTGCAAGGTGTTTATTGATCTTGACTGTGGGCAGGACAGTCTGTGGGCTGTACAGATCCTGGACCATAGATAACCAAGAAAGCAAACTGAACAATAGTGTTTACTCATTCCTCCTGTTTGTGGATGTGATGTGGCCAGCTGCTTCAAACTCCTGCCTCTATGTCTTCCCTGCCCTGAGCTGTGAGCTAAAATAAACCTGTTAGCCCTTAGTAATGTTTGTCAGGAGAAACATCACAGCAATAAGGAAAAGAAATGAAGACATTGGTAAATGGTAAAGGACTTAGGTCTTGGGCCTAAGTCCTGTGAATTTAGAATCTTTCTTCCTTAAGATCATACCTGGTATGATCCATTATCTCAATTGTGTGCTCAAGGTTCATTCAAAGAAATCCAAACCTTAAATGCTCAGATCTTCCTAGCACAAATATTTAGTTTGCCTTGGAATTTTGACCCTGAAGGCACTGAATTGAAATCATGTCTCCCTCCAAGTTATTCCTGGCCCATCAGTCTTAGAGCTATAAGGCTAAACATGGGTAAGCCCAAGAATGCTACACCTATGTTGTAACAAAACTCTGTATCTTTCAAGACACTAAATGATTTACTTTTACCTTAGTGTAAGTAGCTTAGTACATGTCAGTCACATATCGTTAATCTTTTATGGTGCTAACTTTCCTTTTGGGGTTTCAGACCCTTTGTCTGGGCGGCTGTTTTCCTCCAGGAGATGGGTGAAATTCGGAAGAGTCTCCACACAGGGTCTGTCACTATTATTGGCCACTGTTACCATCTTGGTGTGAAATATCATCCACAGACTCATGTGTTTGAAGACCTGGTTGCCAGGTGATGGTCCTGTTTGGGTAGTTATGGAACATTTAAGATGTGGGTTCTAACTGGAGGAAGAGGGTCCCTAGGGTGGTGTTGGGGTAGAGATGGGGTTGTAGAGGTGGAAATTTGCTGTCTGAGCCCACTTCTTATCCTTTTCCTGATCTGCCAAGCTCTGAGTAAGCAGCTTCATGCCTCTGCTGCTACAGAGAGCTGCTGCCCCTGTTACCTTGCCATGGTAGACAGCATTCTCAAACATGAGCCCAAATAAACCCTTCTTCCTTTAAGTTGCTTCTTGTCCAGCATTAAATCACAAAACTGAGACAAATAACTAATACAGGCATGCACTCTGGTTGAAGACTGTGTCCTAGACTCTAGTCATCCGACCCCCAAGATGGGCCTTATAACCCTTAGTTCTGTGGGTGAGGACAGCATGCCCCAGAGCCTGAGTGGCACCCTTCAGGCAGTGATGATGTCAACTGAAGTCTTTCAAAACATTTTCTGTGAGGGCCAACAGCTTTGTAAAGGACCAGTGTGGGGAGCTCTAGGAAGACTGTGAATAAGATGCTTGGAGCCCAAGTCTATAAGGCTGACCTCGTGAAGTTGCTACATTATGTCTTGTTTCTTCATGCTGCTCCTTCTGAGCCTGAGTGCTACAGCCCTTGTCTGCACTGCATCTCCAACCTGACAGTTCCATTGTCCCTACTCATCTTCCTGGGCCTCTGTCTTCCCAACTAGGGAGAGTGTCCTAGAATCAGTCGGGTGCTTTGGAGAAAATGTTGGTTACATCCTGAAATTCTCTCTGTAGTTCATGAATGTCATAAATTGCCTGGGGCACAGAGGCCTTTGAATTCCTGGCCTCTGGCCTTACCACCATTGTCCATGGACTCAAACTTGACAAATCTACTTGCACGGTTTATGCACGTTGCCCATCTTGATCTTTCCTCTTGGGATAATGGTTCCCGTAAACAGCTATCACCTACTTTAACAGCAAGCAGGAGGGACTCTGGAGGCTGGAATCAGATGTGCTTGCTCATGTTTATCCCTGTTTCTCTAGGATTAGATGCTTCTGTAAAGGTCTGAGTGTAATGCTTATTTGGAAAATGATTCTAGGGATGAGGCACTATTGGGAGAGAGCCAGTGAAGGAGCTGATTATCAAACAAGTGAACTCAGACTATTACTTTCTTTCTGTTGCTGTGATAAAACATTATGACTGAAGGCAACTTACAGAAAAAATAGTTTATTTCATCTTATGGCGCCAGAAGGGTAAGAATCCATCACGAGTGGGAGACACGGCAGGAGGCAGCACACAGGAAGCTGAGTTCTCACATCTTCAAGAGCAAATACCAAGCAGAGAGGACAAGAGACACTGCACATGGGACAAAGATATGAACTCTCAAAGCCCCCAGGGACGTGCTTCCTCCAGCAAGACTACACCTACTAAAGGTTCCATGAGCTCCCCAAACAGCACCATGGACTGAACAAGTGCTCAAATTCTTGAGCCTGTGGGAAGCACCCTTCATTCAAATCACCATGCTCAGCTTGATACTACTGGGAAGACCTGAGCATTTTGTACAGCACACCTCAATGTTCATACCCTTGGGGCAAGAGCACTGGGCTGCATGCACAGTCACTTGTTCGGTGGCCTCAGTCTGGGAGATGTGGTTCTTTTGGTTTTTCTAGCCTGACTGCATGCAGACAGAGTGGATGCTGCTGGGCAGAATTACAAAAATGGTAGATGCTAGCTATTTGACATGCTTCAGCTTATGCTGAAGTAGTTGAGGACTGGTGATGTGACTGGGGTTCTGACATTGGCTTTAATTAAAAACTCTAACTTCATATGGCCTGGGGTGTATCCTTAGCATTTCTGAGCCCAGGTTTCCCAGTAAAGCCATGGAATAACATTGCTTCACTGGAGGTAAGACATGACAGCGACCACCCTTGTCCCATATTACTTAGAGATACAGCCATGTACAGAGTATTGACGACCTGCTTCATGCTCGGCAAATGAAACCTTTCTGTTTCCAAATTCTGATCCAAAACCCCTGAACTCTGCCAGGTACCTCAAATTGTCTATTGCTGGAAGATGCTTGGTCTGAATTGCCAATGAAAATATAGACTGTTTTGTTTTCAAATCTATTTCCTACAAAGGCTAAAGGATTTCCCTTTTGCAACTCTTTATCAATCTCTGGTACCAGGATTTTGTTTGTGGCTAACAATTTTTAAGGAACATTAATGCTATCTCAGAACCACTTGAAATACGTCTAGCAAGTTCACAGACAAGTCTTGGCAAACATAATTTAGAGTGAGGCTGGGCTAGAATTCAGATGATGCTGGCCCTTTAGTCTCCAGCCTGGGGCTTAGGGCAGGGATGGATGATCTCTATGCAGATGAGGTGCCATGGTCCTCAGTTCTTCAAGCAGGATGAGAGGGACCAACGGTGCCCTGCTCTCTGCCCCAGTCCATCACGGCACCACCGCATCCAAAATTGACTTGCTAGTGAAAGAACTTGGAGGACAGTCAGTCCCAGCACCATCTGTGGGGGTCAGAGCTGTGAGTGGCAAGAGACTTGAACTCATGCGGTTTGGTCTGCATGGAGAAATTTTAGTCACTTGCAACTTCCACTTTGATTTTGAATATCATCCAGGCTTGCAAGGGAGGCAGGCCTTGTCCTCACATTCCAGCTCTGCTTCTCACAAGTTGAGCAAGATAACTTATCTTTCTATCTTGATTTTTATATAAAAAGAGCAGAAACATGTACTTTACATGGTTATTGTGAGACTTAGCAAGAGCTTGTAAAGATCTTGGCTCAGAATCAATGCTTAATAGGTTGCAGACATTTCTGTGCCTCTCAGATGTTTCTGGTAAGTTAGCCCTCACCCTACAACTTCATCACGACTAACATGGTCTTCTCTGACTTTCCTTTTCATAATTTATTCATTCATAGTTCCCATCTTCCTTTTGAGGAAAGCTTGTTTTTTTTTCTGCTCTTTCACCTCTTTCTGATTATTGCTACGTTGCAAAGTCGGTTGTGGCCCTGATCAACTGGTGAGCTTCCACGTGCTGTCCACACACAGCCTGTTGTGAGCTCCCTGAAGCCCACCTCGAGTCAGCAGCCTCAGCAATGGGGTTTCAGGGGAAGCACAGTTCACACACTGGCATGCATGTTAGAAGTGGGAGGAAAAATGGGGAACATTAGATTAGAGACTTGCACTGAATATTGGAGGAAAATAACATCACTTCTTGGTCCATCAGGATTGAGATAGAGAGCAGACCTCTAGAAACAATGAAGAAGAGCTGGTTAATGAGCATACTGCTGTTTCTTCTGAAACATCTTTTCTTAGCTTTCAGCAAAGATAAACACAGATTAATATATTTGCAAAATAGGTTTAGCATAAACTTTGATTATTTGCATGAGTCCAGTAAGACTAGTAATCAGTCTTACTAAATTTACTTCCCTGGAGCATTTTGTAAGAAATCTCAGCTTAGATTTTCAAAAGGCACTCAAGACAAGGAAACTAAATGCAGACTCACCACCACGCTTGGGTGAATTCCTCTCCAAACATTCTGATGTTCCTGGGTCTGTCTGTAAGTCATTCTGAATGCCTATCAGGAAGCCATGCCTACTACAGAGTCAAGATCCTGTGCAGTTTTCCCAGAGCTGTGTTGCTTGCTATATGAATTCAACCTGCTTTCCTAATACCTGATCATATCTGAAAGTATGACAGTCTAGTCAAAGCCTTGATAGTATAACTAGCATTTCCAATTTTATATGGCTACAAGAACAGATAGTAATTGAAATTATGCAAATAATCACATTGCTATGAAAATAATACTCCTGATGATTTCTGAAGTGTGGAAGGATGAGCTGGAATACGGGCTGGGCTATGTGATTAAGTTATGGCTACAAAAGCATGCTGGTCTAGTAACCACTCTGCTGCTGTGATAAAACATACTGACCCAAAGCTACTTGGAGCAGAAGGGGTTTGTCTTATACTATCAGGTCAGAGTGTATCCTTGAGAGAAGGCATGGCAGGAACTGAAGGAGAGGAACACTGCTCACTGTCTTGCTTCCTGTGGCTTGCTTACATAGCTTTCTTACACAGCCCAGGTCCAGGGATGGCTCTGCCCACAGTGCACTGGGCCTTTCACAACAATCATCAGTCAATACAGTCTCTCACAGACATGGCCACAGGCCAGTGTGATCAAGGAAATTCTTCAGTTGAGTTTCTCCTTTCCCATATAGCTCTAGGTTGTACCAACTTGACAATAAAAAGTAACCAGGACATACATCTTACCAGTTTGCTATAGGAACCAAAAGGTTCCTTTAGATCTGGAAAATACAGCACAAGAAGAACCAGTAATACTTTAAACAAAAGTGTTGGAATGGTTGGGGGTGTAGCTTAGTGGCAGAACACTTGCTAAGCACGGATGATGCCATGGATCTGTGTCCCATTTAGTAAAAAATTAAACAAGCAGAGTTCTTCATCAGCTCAACTCTAGAGAGTGCACTTTTATTTTGCTTTCAGTTGGGTTAGCCCTTCTTAGGGTTTTAGAATGTTCCAACACGTTGGCACCATCTTGAAACCATGAGAAACTTGCACGTTGAGTTCCTTACAGGCTTTCCACGAGCCTTCTTAAGGGACAGAAGTGACTGCCGAGACCTTTCAGAACATGCCTGAGAATAAAGCAGGTCATCGACAAAGAGGCATGGAACGTCCATGCTGGTGATCGCCTGTATGTGGGCGTCTTCCATCCCTTCAGGGTCCCACAAATTCTGACAAACATGCGAGAAGAATCAAGAATTTGAGAATTTCATTTGCAGATGAAGCTCTCCGATGTTGCATCTGCTTGACATGGAACTTTAAATCATAGTTACTGTAAGATCGTAGGTACTGCGAAAATGATTCCAGGTACTTTTGCTTTGTCTCTTCCTCCTCTATGGCCAGAGAGGGCCACTCCCTCAGTCATTCGCAATTAACTGGGTTCATCTTGGGCTTTCTTTAGCTTTCTTGTTACTGTGTGCCCCTCTGCTTTCATGCTCCTTTTCCCTTCCAAACGAGCCAGTATTTAATGGTCAACTCTACAGCTTCTTTTCTTGCATTTAGCAAAGAAGAATCTCACTAAGATATTAAGTCTACATTTCCTTCCACATCCTGGTCTGCACTAATAAGATATTCATAAATTTTTTCAAGATTACATTTCTCCATGTATCTTAGGCATTAAAATCATTGTAATTTGACAGTTTATAATTGCACAAACTTAAGGAGTACAAAGTGATGCTCTGATTTATGGATATAATGTGGCATAATTAAATCAGGCAAGCTGATCTATGCATCACTCCAAATATTTGTTTATGTAGGTGAGAATGGTTGAAATTTGTTCATGTGGCAATTTGGAACTGTACAGTACTCAAAAATGAACTATGCTGAGCAGTGTAACTCAAAAGAAAACATATGTTTTTCTTGGTTAGTGAATATTTTGCAAACTTTGGCCATCTTACCGCCATTCCCCTGCTCTCCAGCCTCTGGCTGCCACCCACTCTATACTTCTGAATTTAGGTGATTTACATTCCATAGATGAGGGGGAACATAAACTATTTGTCTGATAGCATAGAGCATAGTTCTTTAAAGGTCTTTTCTATATCTGCTCTTCACTATTGCACTAAATTTTTCCTGAGGGTCTGGAGAGAAGGCTCAGGGGTTCAGAGCACTTGTTTCTCTTGCAGAGGACTGGAGTTTGAGTCTCAGCTCCCATATTGAATGGTCCCCAACTGTCTGTAACTCCAGTTCCAGAGGATTGCACTCTCATGCATGTGCAGGTGCCTGTGCTTGCACGTGTGCGCACACACAGACACACACAGAGAAAGTAAATCTTTTTAAAAACCTGTTAACTTAATGTAGTGTATATGCCTTTAATCCTAGCACTGGGAAGGTAGAAGCAAGCAGATCACTGTGAGTTTGAGGCCAGCCTGGTCTACATAGAGAGTTTCAGGTCAGTCAGGGCTATATAGTGAGCCCATGTGTGTGTAAAACACACACCAAAAAAAACCCCAAACTGTTTGAAAGGATAAAGCCATGTAGTCATATTGAGGTGAGTGAGTATGAAGTCTGTCCAAGAAGCCAGGCAAAGGATGCTTATTCAAAGGGTGACTTTTGCCCATCTTTAAGAACTAGACTATTATTTAAATTCTATAAACTATATTCATACATGCTTTTCCTCTTTTAAGAAATATTTTTCAAAATATATTTCCAAAGGAAAATATATGGGCTCTTTTAGTAGATGCAGATAGAAGTGTCCAATCACAACTGCATTTCCCCTTCTTGTTGGGAGACTTTATCTCCTTCAGTCTCCCAACAAGCCCACACACATACACTGCATACACTGACACACAGACTCACACATACACATACATACTCATTCACACAAATACACATACTTAACACACTATACACATTCATTCATACAAATACAAATACGTACAAACACACCCACATACATTCATCCACACAAATATAAGTACATCCACTCACACAAACACACATTCATACACAATCACACACACTCTCACACACATCCATTCAAATACACATACATACACCTACACACAGAAACATACATATACTTACATGACACACATGTACACACAAACATGCAAACATATACATACACACATCTTATCACACATAAACACACAGTAATACAAACACATACTCACACATGCTCACACTTGCATGTAAAACACACACAGACACACACAAATACTACACATTCACATACACACACAAACACACACATATAAACACATGCACAAAACACACATTCATGCAAACACACAGACATACATATACATACACACACAAGCAGACAAAAACACATACATATAAACACACTCATGTGTACAAAGGCACACACAGACACACATGCATTTAAACAATCATATAAGCACTCACATAACCACATTTATTCACATACAGAAACACACACACAAACACACAGGCATATACAGGAGACATGTTACAAACACACACTCACACATGCTTACATACACAAACACACACATTCACACAAAACACATATGCATACTAACACACATGTGTACAAACACACTCACCTATACAAGCATTCACACACACTAACACACATACACATATGTACTCAAATATATAGTCACATACATACAGCCACACACATACATACAAACACATACATGCATGCAAACTCACACATGTGTACACATACACATACAAAAACACACACGTACAAACACACTCATGCATAAAAGCACACATCTCACCTGCAAGTACACACATATATGCACAAACACACATGCATACAATTACACACACCTACAAAAACACACGCAGGCACTTGTGTGGGGACGCTAATTTGGTAGAGAACATTTCTGGGTTTTCTGGTCTGCTTCAGTCCTGTTGGCATTTGGAGGCTGTGTTTCCCAAGTTTAATATATAAGCAAACTTTTGAGGATCATAGAAATGTGAACATAAATACTCATGCCAGGTAATGGTACTTGGTTTCTTTACTGGTTTGGAATTCAGTTCTCAGGACTGAAATCTCACACTGCAGGCATGCAATACAGCCATATTTTTTGTAGCAGCATTCTTCACATTTGTATAATAGGATTAAATATGAAAGGATACTCACTCCATGCTGCACGGCAGAGGACTATGACTTTCAAGAGCACTCATAACCAGGTAAGCTCAAGAGCTCTTGTTCCAGGCTGAATAAACTTGATACTCAACATTGGAGGTGTGATGAGGTTGTAATAATGCGCTTATGCAGTGATCCCTGGGCTACAGAATTTCAACGTCAAATGTGAAGAGTTTAAAGCAATCACTTGTGACTGTGTAACAGAAAGCCATTAGTAGATAGAAGAGTTCATTATGCAATGTCTATGTTCCTGGTCTTTTTCATCTCTAAACAAACTTACTTTCTTGACTGAATTAAAGGCTACAAGTGCAATGTTATGAGGCTGAGATTGTTGAAGGGTATCTAATGCATTTTTTGGGGGAAAAGATCTGTCAGGGCAGTAAGAACAAGTCAAATAGTGAAATCCTCTCCTAGTGTGTCCTCATAACTTACAGGGTTCAGTTGCCTATCTGTTAGTGAAATTTACCTCAGGACTTTTAAGAGTGGGGGCAACTTCACTCTTCATTTCTGCAGACTGTTTGCATTCATTCTGAGGTGCAAACACACACCATCTCCCTCTCCTGGCAGTGGTGGTATGTGTGATGAAATACTGTAAACTGAGATTGTTGACTTAGAGGTGTTGCATAGGCTGTGTTTCTGACCTTGGCTTTGCTGTCGAACTTCTTGGTTCTCTCTAAGGCTTAGACAAATATACGTGCTGGAGAGACTCATTGCTGTATCGTGCCTGCGTGCACAGGGGGGCTGTGCTGTCTGAGCAGACCTGGAGCAACAAGGTTGATCGCTTGCTTCCACGTCTGTGCACATCCTGGGCTTTAGTGCATTCTGCCCTTGAGAATGCATCAAATTGGGGAAACTTGGATCTCTGTCTTGAGCAGCCCAGTCCTGTTTTTCTTTTAACAGTAGCAAAACACAGCAACTGAGAAAATGAGCGGCCATGCTGTTCCAGCAACAAAGAAACCCCTCGGGTTTTCAAAGCAGAAGCAGATACCCAGGAGATCACAAGACATTTCTCCTATCCTCCAGTAACACTGAAGAACAGGAATATTCGTTTGTTCAAGCATGCATTCAGCAAACTTTCTTTGAAAACCCAGCCAATCATCTCAGCAACAATTCTGAGCAGAATATTCAGTCAGACAGACAAGGAGATGACTTAGTCACACAGGAAGACTTGGTCCAGTAATGTTTCCAGTTCTGCCTGGAGTAAGACAGAATACAGCCTCAAAAAGTCAGACCTTCTTTTCATTTGTTTAGGGAAGGAGGAGATGTCTTGATGATGTATCAAATGACTCTGCATTAATGAAATGGATTCTTCAATACCTCTCCCAACCAAAAGATCCTCCCACCCCGCCTTTTAATCCCATGCTTTTGCTTCTGGCTGTCTCTTAGCACGCAGGAGAGCCTTTGTTTGCTTTAGTGGGTGGTTTAGCCACGGACATTCCTCATTGTATGCTTCAATGAATTCCAGCAGAAAGTTAGGTTTAAGCTGTTTTTGTCTTTCCAATTCTGTGGTTGATCTTTATTAGTCCCTAAGCTTGTGTCATTCATTTTAAAGTCATTAGTTAAAATAAAAACAGAAACACTTGGGTTTGAAAACACACAGAATTATTTCATGTAAAATTCTCAGCAAACCCGTTTGTTACTTGAAACAGAGCAGACCTCAAGTCCTGAAGCAGAACCTTGTGTTGGAAGGTTTAGTTCCTCCTGAACAGATGGAAGAAAAAGCAGAGCCAGGGTGCTTCTGAGAGCTGAGTTTCCCCCCAGGCTGGCTTCCTGGCTTCCTCCCTCTAGCCCTGCTCTGAGGGCAGACACCGGAAGAACCAAATTTAGGAGGGACACTAAATTTTAGCAGATGTGATTTTCTTAGTTACCTTTCACACTGCTGTGATAAAATACTTTGACAAGTTGAGGGAGAAAGAGTACCATTCAAGGGTACAATCTAGCACGATGAGATAGATGCTCAGGATGGCAACGTGTCGTCTCATCATATCCACAACTGAGAAGCAAAGAGTGATGAATAAATTCACACTCACTTTCTTAAAGCAATTCAGGATTCCCTCTCAGGGAGTCCTTCCATTCACCAATAAAATGTGTCTTCCTACATCAATTAATAAAATCAACATTATCCCCCACAAGAACACTCAGAGGCTGGTCTCCTGGTGATTCTAGATTCTGGTCAGTTGATAACACTTCAGCAAATACAGTGTTGGCAAATGCATCCTTATCCTCTTATGTCACATTATCCAGTGACCCTCATGATTACAATAATAACAATAGGAATAGGAATAATGACAATGCTGTCCCCAGTGTCTTTCTACCACAGACACTGGTCAGCAAGAAGCCAGGGCTGCTGCAGTCCTGGAGCACTAGAGTCACGGTCTCCTTATAGGAACACAGCGGACACCACAGTGTATGTTTCATGGGGTACATGAAAGAGTCACAAAGCTTCAAACTACCTAGGCCTTACACACATGAGTGTCTGGGAGAAAGAGAGCTGGTTACCACTCTTCTGCTTTGCCCTGAAGTGTCCATGGGTGGGAAAACTGTCTTGCCTCAGCCCCAAGTGCAGGTGGGCAGTGCTGACACTGGTTGTGCCAATTTTTCTTCACTGTCAGTTCCAGAGTGCAGCCATTCTGCCCAGATCAATACCACCCTCCTGTTTTTGTGGGTCATGAGCCGTCCTCTCACATCTTGCTGACCAAGTCTTCTTTCCACAGGGCCCACTTAGGCTCCCTTTTAGTGTTATTCCAGTGAAACTTCATATTTTATTTTCAGCCTAAAATTTAACAATACAACATCTCTGTCAGCATCGTCTTCCCATCGTCCTGTTATCTTTCTCCTCAAAGGACAGTGGTACTCAGCCGACAGTCCTCAGTTTTGTCCCACAAGCCCTACAGAAACCTCTTTGATCCTATTGTATTCTTTGATGTTTCATTTAAATATATGAAGAATGCAATGGATATAACAGAAAGTAGAGTAGACAGCCAACGTGATAACAGAGCCACAGAATGCTAAAAAGATATTAACATCTCTGGGACTAGGGCTGGAGAGATGAATCAGTGACTAAGAACACTTAGTACTCTTGCAGAGGACCAGTGTTAGATTTCCAGTGCTCATAGTGGGTGGCTCACAACTGCCTGTAACTCCAGCTCTGGGGGATCTGATGCCCTCTTCTGGCCACCACAGACACCTGTACACACAAGGCATGCATACACAGACATACACACATGCACACAAAAATAAATCTTAAAAACAGCCTTGTGAATTAACTCTTCTGTGCAGTATCATTTAAGAGTGAAATTCTTCGGATATCTCACATATTTTAAAGGAAATTCACCTGGGACATTTGCTGGATGCCACTCTTGGGCAGGGTTGACTGTTGGGGGGGAGCCCAGCCTTACTTTCTGCTCAGAACTCTCTAGATCCATGGAACCCAGTTTGTGAATCCACTGGTGTGAAGCAAGCCCCACGTTTAAGTTAAGGGAACTGAAGTCCAGAAAGGTGAAATGACAAGTTCAAAGTCACTTAAATCATTGGTGAAGGAACCAGAACCAAGCTCCACTCTGCTGACTCACCAGCCGGAGCTCAACCTGCCACCTCCACATCCCTATCGCATACTGACAAGGTGTTCTGGTGTTGGACCTTCATGCAGTGGCCTCTTTACTAAGAGCAGCAGAAGTATGTCCCTCTTCTATTGTTGCATAGTCTCCCTACAGCTCCCTCTGGAAGAAAAAGTGCCACCCACATCCAAGATAAGCCTTTTCTGCCTCCTGCCTTGCAGTTGTGAGTAGCAAGTGTGTTCCAGGGTTGGACCACATGTTGTAGTGCTCTCTATGGAAACTTCTGGGTGGTCCTCAGGAATGATCCCAAGTGGAACAACACTACTTTGGTCCAGTCAGTCTGTAGGTTTCCCACAGACAGAGCAAGGCCATTCCTCAAGTGCCAATGGCAGGGGTGTAAAGTGCAGGGTGCACCCTGCCATGCTCCACCTGCACCCAACTCCAGTGGCTTCCTTGGTGGGCATGTTAGCATACAATTTTTCTTCTTCCTCCCCGGTCTCTCGGACTGCTCCTGCTGATGTGCACACTTTATTCTTCCCGGGCACCATGCCCTGTCTACATCTGTGGGTGCTGGGGACTGTTTTCCTGCGTAGGCATGGTGGCTGCAAAGCTGTTTATGATTGTAAGCTCCTGGAGGGTTGATCCTTCCAGGCCTGTCAACTTTGCAAAGCATCTGCAGCAGAGCCATATGGTGTGGTTGTCCTGAGTTCATTTTGTGCCATCCATGCTATGAATTCATTCCACAGCTCAGGGAAGACCCATTCACAAGTGAAGAGAGAAAGCAGACCACAAGGCTGGAAGTCTCTCTCTTTCTTTCTCTCCCTTATCTATGACTTTTATTTAAAATTCATGTAACAAATTTTGCACAGTCTATGTTTATACCACAAAAGTAATTTTTTTTTTTGTCAACTTGAAGTTCTTTAAGGCACTGTGCTCCCCCTGTCCAGTGTGAGTTCCCCCTACTTTCTGAATCCCAGGACAACAAAGTGAAGCCCAAGGCACATGATTAGCTGGCAGCAGAGCCAGTGCCAAGTTCCACACCCCTCCCTCACTTAAGGAACCTCCCCCAGACCACATGCTAAGATTAGAACTCCCAGGATGGTCTGCTGGTATTGCTTTGCTGGTAACAATGGAATCTGTTCCCTTCCTTGCTTGTTCCATTGCAAACGTTCCCAGCTTGATTCTAGAGAGGAAGAGCCCTGCCTTGTACCTAACAGGACAAGCTCATGGCTCCTAGTTGCCCAGTTTCCTGTCTCATGTTTAGCCACTGTTGCTGAGGAACTGCTTCCTTTTCCAAGAAGCTTTGTCCTCTTCTTTGGACAGATTCTGAACTCCCCCAAACCCCATGCGTCTCTACTGCAATGGATGACCATAAGGATGTGTGTGCTGTTTTTCTGTCCTTCTTTCAAGGACCGTACATGTAACACAGACTCCCTTTGATTGACAGGGAAACAGAGTGACTGCTGTTGAGTGCTGTGCTGGTTATTTTTTTCTTTTTCAACTTGACACAAACTAGAGACATCTGGGAAGAGGGAACCTCGATTGAGGAATTTTCTCTATCAGATTTGCCATGGGTATTTTTTTCAGGTTCTCCCATAGCCCCAGCCCACCTGGAACTCACTGTGTAGACCTAGCCTCAATCTCACAGAGATCCACCTGCTTGGGGATTAAAGACATCTGCCACCACACCTGGAATGGCTTTGTCTTAATTACTGACTGTTGTAGGCGATGTCATTTCTAAGAAAGTGGGGCCTGGGTTGTATAAGAAAAGTAGCTGAGCAAGCCAGAGCAGTAAGCAGCATTTCTCCATGGTCTCTGCTTCAGTTCCGGCCTCCAGGTTACTGCCTTGAATTCCTGCCCTGGCTTCCCTCAGTAATGAACTATAATCTGTAAGTGAGTTATTTTTTATTTCCTCTCCAAATTGGTTTCGATCAGTGTTTTATCACAGCAAACAGAAAATAAACGAGAGCAATTGCTTTACAAAAATTCCCTTCAATTGAAAAATAATGAAACACATTTGCTTAGGCGATTTGAGTATTCTTGGTAGGCTACCTGCCCAACATCCTGTGATCCTGCTCCCACTGAGGATAGACTGAAAATATTAAAATGCACTGGGAAGAACATATCCCAAATAATGTAGGAAGACCTTCAGTGGGAGTCCACAGTGGGAGTTCTTAAGGTGGGAGTCCATGGACTGGGGTCCATGGTGAGGACTGTCTGCTAGTAATCCTCAGTGGGAGTGCTCAGGGTGGGAGTGCTCAGGCTAGCAGTGGATGGTGGGAGTCTACAGATGGGCTCTCTGTGAGGGTCTGAGGCTGCACAGACGGTAGAGTCCAAACTCCTCAGATTGTGCTGGTAGAAGGTTCCTCAAGGGCCCATCAGTAACACAAAAAAACAAAATGAGGAGGCCTTCTGCCATTTGTAAAAGCAGCAGCAGTCCTGTGCCTGTTCAAACCATCCCTTGTTTGATTGGTTTTTTTTTGCCATAGGCTTTTACTGACCCAGGCTAGCCTCTACCTTCTGTCTCAGTTTCCTGAGAGCTAGGATTGTAGGTGGGTACCACTTCCACAACTGACTCTAAAAATCACTTCTTGACACACATTTCCGAGAATACTGGCAAAGAAAGTAAATACAGGTGGGTCTACATTTTCAGGAGCTCCTCATCCCATTTTGTCACTGATTCAGGTGCATTCCCTTGACCACCTACTCCTGTCAACAGTGGAGACAGCTTATTGTTCATCTGGTGGAAGTTCAGAACCACTGGCAGTGCTCGCTCCTCTCCAAAGATCTTGGATTCTCTACAGTCTTCTCCCAGAGTGAAAATGGCAGAAATTGCTGGAAAGCTATAGCACCAACCAATTGAAGCAAAAAAAAAAAAAAAAAAAAACCTTGCTACTTTGGCCAGGTTCCAACTTTCAAAGTATGTACACAGCGGGGTTGCAAAAAGGGCCTTAAATATACATTATAAATGAATAAATAATAGATGAAGGAAGCCGAGAACACATGGAAGAGACATTCAGATTCGTGTTTATTGCTAATAGTTCTGTTTTAGCTGTTGTGCTAAGATACCATCACTGCTAAATGGTTGTTACTCCTCAGAACTTACAAGTGCACACTGCAGACCAGATTGTAGAGGTGGAAGATTGAAACAAAAATTTTTTTGGAAAGTTGCCAGGCCAGTTGTTCCCAGTCCAATCCGTCCTCTCCCTGCAGAACTCACCGCGCAGGAAAGATGCTGGGAGCAATGTGCTAGTGTGCTCAGAGCAGCTCTGACAGCTAACTTCTAATAAAGGTTAGGTGCACACACACCCCAGCAAGAGGGCACACAGTGCTTTGAGGTTCAGGATAGGAGGGAAAGCGCAGTCTGTGAAGGAGCTAACTGTTCAGGCATCTGCAGGGTCTAGAGGTCTCTAGCCAAGGTCTGAGACTGTCATCTTAAACTCAGGTCTGCTGCAGTTCTCCTTATTCGTGGAAACCAGAAGCAGAGCCTTCTGGTGGAGTGAACTGCTTCTGCCCTGCATCACCGGCTGGACATAGTCTGGCTGTTTTTGAGCATGTAAAAGGTATAGGTACAGATGGAGTCTGGGGGGACAGCTATATCAGCTGGGAAACAGACCAGTGGCTGGCTAGTGAGAACACATCCTGGCTTGCCCAGACACATGAGAAACAACAAATCAGTAGTGTGGCAAAAGCCATATTGATCCTCTCAGAAGAAGATGGTGACCACAGGCCTCTGTTTCCCACGTTTCCTGAAACAAGAATCAGGTAGGGGCGGAAAGGACCCCGAGATCAGCAGGGTCTCCTTCTGGCCACACCTGTGTGCTGTTTTCAATATGCAGATGGACTTTGCCTGTACCAAAGCATTACTTTTCTCTGACACTCACTGTAAGTCAAACATAAAATCCCTGTTTTGATCCCAGAAGCCCTGCTGTCCCCAGAGGCCAGCCCTGCCCTCATGGCTGAAAGAGCGAATCCTGACAGCTGGCAGGAAGCTGCCAGATGGGCTGTGGAAGACACTGTTGATCACAGTCAATTAAATTGGCAAAACACTGAAACTTTACAAGGAACCTCCCTTTCATCAAACTCCCAACCTATTGTCATTTGGAGGACTGGACTTGTTTGATCTCTGTGGTGGGTGAATCTGGATGGACGGCTGATGATTCATTATTCAGCCTCTGGCAGTAGAATCCTCCGAATTTTTAAATCCATTTAGTATGTCTGTGAGCCCTATGAACACTATGATCATGTTCTCTAGGGGAGAAATTCACCCCTTCATGTGTTCAGTCAGAAGCCTGGTGAATGCTCACTGCACACCAGGCAAAGTCCTGGGGACGCTGGGGACATGCTCTGTGTAGGCAGTAATCTCAGCCACAGACAGTATTTGACTTTAATGGGTGCACTGGACTTCAGTTGTGATAAAGGGTGCCAACTGCAAGAACACATGCAAACATATGACATTGCACTTGCAGGGCTGAAGTGCCCTAGATCTGTAGCATGTCAGGCTTCTTAGCAAAGTAAGGAGAAAGAGAAGACATTGACCAAGAACTGTTAACTCTCCAGACCTTCCCTGGGAGGGTGGATAGGAAGCCAGGGAGAGAGGGCCACAGCAGGAGGGGGCCAGGCAAGGTGAGATGAACTATGGCAGTGCTTCTGTCAGTGCTCTTCCTCCCCACTGCTCCCTCCACAGTGCTCCTCCCTACAGCTCCTCCCCCTTAGTATTCGTCCTCCCCAGTGCTCCTCCTCAGTGCTCCTCTAGAGTATCCTTCCACAGTGCTCCTCCCAATGTTCCTCTTCAGTGCTCCTCCCCAGTCCTCCTCCTGAATCTAGACCCAGTGATCTTACCTTCATTATCAGTAGACTTTGGTGGTGTCCCACATCTGATTTCCATCTGGACCAGTGTTTCTCAAACCCTTTCTCTTTAAGACTCCATTCTACTCAAATCTTTTGGAGGATCCCAAGAGTTTTGACTTCACATAAGCTATACCCAGAGGAATTTTCCATATCAGAAATTAAAAATTGGAAATATATGCATACTGCCAGGTGTGATGGCACATGCCTTTAATCCTTGCATGCAGGAGGTAGAGGCTGGCCGATCCTGTGAGGTCCAGGCCAGCTGGGTCTACATAGTGGCTACACAGAGAGCCTGCTTTACAAAAAACAATAAAACCAGTAATGAAAAGAATGCACAAGAATGCATCACATTCCTCATCAAAACAATGATATCATTGATATCAAGGAGCTTCTGGAAAACTACACAGTAGGCTCATCAGAAAACAAGACCCAAAGTGGCAAATATCTTAGTTTTGTTAGGAAGTTATGTTTGTTTTCAAGGACCAATAAGAAGTATCATGAAGGATTTGGGGTGCTTCTGGATCACGCTCTGTGCACCTCTAGTGAGAGAGACTCACATTTCACACCCAGTCAACATCAGAAAACACCATGTTCAACACGTATGTCAGCAGCCTGCCCTGATGCCAATTTTCTGCTGCTCACCTCAAGTCATCTCAGTGCCTGTCGTTCATCAGTTTTCAGCTTTATCTGTTGCTCTTGACTTTGCTGACTCCCCCAGCCCATAATGTTGACAGAGGACAAGGTATTGGGTATGCTTCCAAGTACTCTACCACTGAGCCACTTCCCCACAGGATTGATCCTTGGCTTCCACAGTGTTGTTGGTCATATGGACCGACTTTATGAATGTCTTTTTTGAGATACGGTTTACATCTCATAACATTCATTCTGTTAAAGTGTAGAGTTCAGTGTTATTTAGCCATCAGCACTATATATTTTTAAAATAACTTAAGTACTCCGGGCATGGTAGCACATGCCTTTAATTCCAGAACCTGGAAGGCAGAGGCAGGTGTATCTTTATAAGATCGAGGCCAACCTGGTCTACATGGTGAGTTTCAGGTAAGCTGGGGCTTGGGAGACCCTTTCCAAGAAACAAACAATAACAACAAGCTTTCCCTGGCTTCAATGGAAGAATGTATTCAGCACTGTGGAAGGATTTTTTAACCCAGAGGTTAACACTACCACAGTATCTAGAACCCTTGATGGAGCAGCAGAATTCATAAAAGATTTCTCTGAGGGAGAGGAAAATCTCAGCGTCCCTCCTAGTTACTGGTTGATTACTTGGTAAACTGTTGTGTGGGATGGGCCTATAAAACAGCGTGGGCTTTCTGTTACTATGGCAATACCTGAGATAATGAATTACAGAGGGAAAAGTTTATTTCCACTCAACTCTGGACTTATCAGTCCAGGATTGCTTTGTCCTGTTGATTCATGGTATATGCTAAAAATGGCAAATCCGGATTAGGGAATGCGGTGGCCCTAAACCTCATGTTACGGCCGGAAAGGAAAACAAGAGACCAAGGTCCCATAGTTGCCCTCAGAGTCCCACATGAGGTAAGTGCCTCATCATTCCTCAAACACCACACACTAAATGTGTACAGAATTCTCTAAAACCAGCAAGAAATTGGCAAGCAAGCTCAATGAAGAAAGGGTTTCTGCTTGCAGAAACGCTCCATGGGAAGCATGTGTCTGGATAACAGACACAGGTCAAGAAATTCAGCCTTGTTAGGATTTGGAGAGATATTCAGACTACCACAGTGAGATTACACAAGGGTTCACACTCACTCTACAAGAAAATACAATCAAGCTCACATGCACAGAACAGAAAATGTGTATTTCAATTATTTCTTATTTAATTAACTTAGGGGTGAGAGGTCTCCTTCTGCATACAGGCTTGGCTACTTGAACTTATATTCCTTCTGCCTCAGCCTCCTGAGGGCTGGGACTACAGGTCTGTACCACAAAGCTCCATGCTAAACAAAATTTAAAGGCACAAGATGATAAACTATTTCACATAGCAACCAAACCTAAAAAGAAGGACAATGGGACTTTGAGCAACTGGAAGCCTTGCTCACTCTTGGCCAAAGAATAAAATGGAGTTAAAAAAAAAAAAGCCCACAGCAATCTCTTTGTAGACTGATTCATTTGTAAAGTGATCTAGATTTTTGTTCATATAAGCATTTATCTAAATGAATGGAATATGTACACATAAAATAATTTAAACACAAATACTGTCATTAGCGTATTTATACAATGGGATATGGCTCAGTGGGAAAGAAGAACTGGCTATATTTGTATCAATATGGAGAATCTAATAAACCTTAGACATTGTGAAGAAAGCCGCAGACCCCCGTGATGTCATTTATGAAAACAAGAGCCAATCTTCAGTCAAGAACATGATAGTGATGTGAGGAGATGGACTGTGAGAGTGCTGAGAACAGCACGTAGGGAGATGTAGGGCTGAGCAGACTGAGAAACTGATACCCAGTGTGGAAGATGGTTACACAGCATATGTACAGTTCAAACTTTGGTAGAACTCGCCACATTGGGGCTGGGGATGTAGCTCAATTGGTCAAGTGCTTGCCTAGCATGCACAAAGTCCTGAGTTTGATCTCATACCTCATAAAACCAGGCATGGTGGCACATGCCTATAATCCTAGCTCTCTGGGAGGTAGAGACAGGAAAATCCAATGTTCATAGTCATCCTCCAGTTCCATAGCAAGTTTGAGTCCAGCCTGGGTACATGCCACTCTGTCTTAAAACCAAAGCAAGCAGCACCCAGAGCTCAGAAGTAAAGAATACTTGCACTGGACTGGGACTTTGGTTCCCAGCACCCACATGTAGCAGCTCACTACCACCTATAACTCCATTTCCAGGGTATCCTATGCCATGCCCCTTCTGTTCTCTGTGGATGCCAAACACACATGTGCTGCCTATCACACATGTAGGCAAAAATCTCATACACATACATTTTTTTTAAAGCAGTTTCAGGCCAGCCAGTGCTATGCAGCAAGAGACTGTGTTAAAGCAAATAACAGAACCAAACCAAAATAAACAAAAACTTCATCAATGGAAGTAAGACCCACCCATCTACTTCACTATTAAAGTCACACTCCTTCAGTCCCACACTCTGATCTTTGGAGCCAGCACCCGGGCCGGCCTGGCTTTCCTGAGCTCCCAGCTCCCTTTGTGCAATAAAAAGTGCACTGTGTGTGGCCGTGGACTCAGACCCACCGTGGCCCCAGGTCTCTCTGCACTTGCTCCTTGTGGGAGACAGGGCTGTAACAGCCTCTACAAACAGTTGTCACTCATTGTTAAACGAAAAACAACATCTGCCTCCCAGAACTGTGGCACATACTAAAGACGAGCTGAGTTCAGCGTTCATCTCATATAGGTGCACAGGGCAAACACAAGCTTCCCTCACCCATCCACACTAGGATGATGCCAGGGCCAGAGAACTGCTCTTCACAAAGTGACAGCGAGTTCTAATTCCTGAAAGAATTCTCTATTTAACCCTCAAACACATGCCTTTCGTTTAGAGGCCTATATTTCCATTCTGCTGCACATAAGCATGATTAATTCCATATTTACCTTTTCCAGATGCCCCCAGCCTTCGCACATAAAAGGCTTCCTATCTTCCTGCACTGTTTCTCCACACTTAACATGTCCTGTTACTCTTGTGTTCTTTTAGCTGTTTCTTAGTAAAAACTCTTTTCTTTCTATTTATCTGGCACAGTTTATGCACATTTCCTAGGTTTTTAACTTTAATTTCTTCACTGCCCGTGCTGATTCATTTTGACTCACAGCTTGATTGGATTGAGAAAAAAGCCCAGGACATTAGTGAGGCTTGCCTTGAGGAATTTGGAGGATGTTTACAGAAGACTCACTGAGGAGAAAAGGGTCTACTGGGGATGTGGCTGGGATCCTGGACTGAATAAAAAGGGGGAAAAAGCTCCAGCTGAGTGCAGGTGTTTTCCTGTCTCTAATCTAGCAAAGCGTGAGCAAGCGGCCGGCCTCCACCACTGCCCGTCGTAGACTGGTCCTTTTCACCCTGCTGTTCCTTACCCGTCACTTTGGACTGGTTTCCTTGGACCATGAGCCGTGACAAACGTTTTTTACCTTAAGTTGCTGGTGCTTGATTACAGCAATGAGGAGATTCAGGTAGTGAGATTGCTTAGTCCCTTCAATGGGTTGTTATGGTTTGATACATTCTGTCTACATTCACTTTCCTAATTGGAAATTTTGCCACAAAATACACAACTGAAGGGAAAAACAGCCATGTGTATTCATCGGGGACAAAACAGGTTACACTGAAATAACAAGCAATCTGCAAATTTAAGAGAAAACTTAACAAAGCACTGTTTCCTGGCTTGCACAGCATGCTCAGTGCAGGTAGCAGCCGGGCCTCAGGCTGGTGGAGTTTATGTCTTGATGTACACTTCTGCATTCACTTCATCGGTGGGGGCGGGGGGGGGTGCATGAGAGGGGGGGATAAGGTCCATAGGCTGGGAATTCTTTTCCTTCCAATTAACACATTTCACTTAGTCAAAGCAGCTGACCTGATGTTGAAAAGATGGAAGAGTGTATCTTTCTTACCAGGGAGGAGGCACTCTGAGATTATTCGCATATCCAGTAGGTAGTTCAAAACATTGTCCCAGCAGGTGACACTTATATACGGACCACTCCTTCACATTCATGTTCCTTATTTCAGGAACATAGCACGATCTGCCCTTGGTAAAAACTCTCACCTGTTTGGACTTGGATGATGAGTTGAGAAGTGTCTTTTTTGTCTCTCTATTATTTATTTAGAGTCAGGGTGTCCCTGTGAAGCCCAGACTAGACTAGATTTCATAATATAGCCCAGTTTTGCCTTCAACCCCTGATCCTCCTGCATCAGCCTCCCAAATGCTAAGAGTCCAAGCATGCATCACCACAGCTGGCTCCAAGAAGTGACCTCTATTATCAATAAAACAGATCTCAGCTTCCAAGTGCTACATCTAGAGAATTCACATTTTTTTGACTCAGATGACTTCATATTGTCCCAAAGACTGAGCACAGGTTCTAGGGACAATCTTTAGAGGTTGCTGGAAGCCCATATAATTTCAGAAGCCAGCTGCTGGCTGAATAGTGGTAGGAAGGAGATAATAGGGATGGGCAAACACAGCCCAAAACAGGACGCAGGAGTGGCCCTCTCCCTCACCCCACAGAAAGCACAGTTTTTGCCATGACTCTGAGCCCTGGTCCTAGATCCTTCTGTTCCTAGAGGACTTTCAGATTTTTAAAGCACAGTCTTATATACATTCAGATAGTTCATTGAATGCTGCGGGGTATTTAGCATCTTGTAGAACACCAAAATATCTTCTCAGTGTATGAGATGGAAACAAGAGGTGCAGATGGCAAGTACGAGACACAGGTATAGGCAGGCAGGAGTTCTCAGCAAGACCCCAAGACGCAGAAGGGAGAGCTCAGGAGACATGGGGACAGGGAAGGTTTCGTGAAGGTCCTGAAATTACAGAGAGAACACAGCTGCCAGGAATCAAAAGCAACCCACACTAAGGGAAGAGCACTGTGTGAACTCAGGAGCGTGAAGATGCGACAGAGTGAGCTGGCAAGAGTGGCTGGATTAAGGACGAGTCACAGCCACATGAGGCAGAAAATTTATGGAATGCTCTAGAAATGGGTATTATCTCATTGTGTGGAGAAGTGCCTCCTGCCTCCCATGTCACCTGTCACTCTCTGTTCCCTTAAAATTTCAGTCCTTTCACTCGGCTTCATGTGACAGAGTTAACTGCAAGATGTGGAGCGGTGCGCGATGCCTCTCATGGTGTTGAGTTTTCGCAGATCCCGAGCTTCCTATATACTGCTGTCTCCTTTTAAAATTTTATTATTTGTGTGTATGTGTACATATGAGAGAGAGAGAGAGAGAGAGAGAGAGAGAGAGAGAGAGAGAGAAGGGTAAAAAAAGATGTATACAAATTCCTTGGGTGTGCTTGGTGTGTCAGGGAACAATTTTCAGGAGCCAGTGCTTCCTCTGTGGGTTCTGAAGATCAAAGGCAGGTTCTCAGGCCTATATGACAAGCATTTTAACAACTGATCCATCTTGTTGGCCCTCCTCTTTTCTCAGTGTATATTTTTATTGAATTTTGTGCATTTCATACATCTTAATCATATGGAGAGAGACCCTCTCCCCTATCTGTTCCCTCTAGCCCATCCACAGGGTTTCATGAATTCTGTCACATCTGTTAAGGCCTATTGAATCAAGTTTGTATACCCAGATGTCCTTCTGTGTGAGTCCATCCACTGGAATTTGGTCAGTTTACTTAGCATCACTCCCTTAAAAAGACCAACTTTGCCCCACCAGGCAGTGATCATCCATCAATAAAATAGTTCCTCAGCTAGGGTTGGGCCTCCTGCCATTTCCTCAGTTCTATGATGGTTTTTGTCTTACTAAGTTTGCATGGGTCTTGTGCATGCTGACACCATTGTTGTAAGTTCATGTGAGCAAGTTCCCAGGAGCTGGAGGATTCTGTTTCCTTATGGTCATGTCCTCTGTTGCATGAAGAAGCTTCACTGGGGAGAGTGGAGAGATGCACTCCACCCTCTGCTCCACTGTGTTCTGTGAGTCTTAGGTTTTTTGATTTAGTGATTTCCTCACATTTCAACAGCCAGCACGTTCCCTCTCTGTTTTCTTTTTATTTATACACATATGTGTGTGCATGCATTTCTGTATATGCACCATGTGTTTGCAGGTGCTGAGGATGCCAGGAGATGACATTAGATCCTCTAGAACTGGAGTTACAGCAGTTGTGAACCACTTGGTGTGGGTGCTGGGAACTGAACCTGGGTCTTTTAGAATGCGGTACAAACGCTTGACTTCATGTCATCCTTCCAGCCTCTACTCTGTCTCTTGGTGGAGGATGTGGCACTGTTATTTGCATAGTTAAAACCAACCATCCTGAGTCAGGTCTACATAGTTCTAGAATCCAATATAATATCAAGAGGTAATGTAGAGTGGAATGGACGACATTCAAAGGTCAGCCTGGGATCCCACAGAGCCACTGACTGAGCATGTCTGCATCCAGGAACACTGTGCTCTCATACACTGGTTCCAGTCAAGAGTGCAGCCTGGTCTCCTATAGACTGACATGTAGATATATGTGCAAAGAACAATAGCCAAGTCAATGGCTATCGAACAAGATACATTAATATAATTTGGTACAGGTTATATCACATCACCTGTCACAGTTATCTGTCTGAATGCAGCTTCAGAGCTTCTATTACAACCTACTGAAAACTTCTTAAATCTACCACTGTCTTTTCTAGCTTGCATGAGGAGGCATGCTGTCCCTAGGCATCATGGACCACAGCTGGTGCTCTTAGCAGAGCAGATGCATCCAGTTTCTGCACTTCTGTTTGTTTTGTTTTGTTTTAGCCATTTCTCAGCACAGATTTCGGGGTCATTTTCTACTCCTCACAGACTCCTGTTTCCAGCTTCAGGGTGGATGGCAGCTCTGTCATAATGACTTCCTGTTCTCAGAACACATTGTTTCTCCTTTACTTATGTCTCTGTTATGAAAAGTATTGAGTTTTCACTTGTTTTGTGAGTGGAAGATGCATTCTAGCTCTGCAGATTACCAGGACTAATATCACAGGCTGTTTGCTCAACGAGAGATTGTTACTGTTCCGTGTGCGCTTCTGCTGAATCTGGTAGAAAATGATCTTTCTAGAAAAAAAATAAATCAAGAGACGTTGCCTGCTCTGTCTGAATGCAGGACACCTCTAGAGTAAGTTGCAGAGCTCAGCAATATGAATTGTGGAATTGAAAACCATGGATCAGTCACATCTTTCTATTTCCAAATGACACATGGAAAAGAACTGAACTCTTCAGGTCCAGATGTTTCTGAAAGACCAGAATTATAGGAAAGAGTTGGAACTTAGATTTTAAAAGAAACATGGGACTCCCAAGATGAAAAAGTAAATTATAGTTTTTCGACCATAAATACAGACAAAATACGGCAAGTGCTAATACTAAGCAACCTGTCCCAGGAAGATGAGGAATGGCTGATGCTTCACTTTCACTTTCCTCAAAGCATGCATGAGAGTAGAAAGGGGAGATACATGCAGTAAACTGCAGGGAACGCTGGACTCATGGTCCTGAGGCACCTTCCTGTGTAGTCCGCCCAACTCCTCTGACACAAGGATTTGAGAGACGGAACTGGCTTTCCTAAAGCACTGAGAGGATGGAGCACAGAGTGGGGAAGGGCCACAGCGTGAGTGGGTAGGGCCCTGGGGTCCGAGGCTTTTTCGCAGAGACTCTGCAGCACGTATGATGCAAGGATCAGCGTCTTTCAGAGGCTCTCACAGTCTCACCAGGGAAAGAATAGTCAAAAGACCTACAGGACGGCAGGATGAAGGGAGGGTGTTGAGCCAAAGTTCTTTACCTAGAATTGCCAGTCTGGTTAATTCTGATTATCAACTCGATTGGCTTAAGAAATTCCTATGACATGAGTGAGGTGTCTTCCTGGCTGGGTCGGGAGAGAGTTTCCAGAGAGGATTTTCTGGGGAGGGAAGACTTAGCCTGAGTGCCAGCAGCTCCCATGGACTGCTGGCAGATGCCGTGGACTGGGATCCAGGACTGAATAAAAGGAGAGAAACGGGAAAGCAACCTGAGCACCAGAGTCTCTGTCTCTGCTTCCTGGTCTGTGTAGAGGTGAGACATACCAAACACCACTGTGAACTCCACAGGCCTCCCTTGACAACTGTAACCTGAAATACATCTTGCCTCTTTTAAAATTATTAATCGGGGACAGAGTGTCCTGTGTCACAGACTGGCTTCAAGCGTGAGATGTAGCTAAGGGTGATCTTGAACTTTTGATCCCCCTGTCTCTACCTTCTGATTACTGAGATTACAGGTGTACAGAACCACACTGGTTTATTCCATGTTGGGAATTGAACATAGGACTTCATGCATGCTAGGCGAGTGCTCCATCAACTGAGATATACCCACAGTCACCCTTCTTTTAAATTGCTTCTACCAGATGTTTTGCCTGGAGGAGAGAATAGGAGCTAACACAGGTGGATTTTCAGACCTTTGGACTGCATGTTTTTCAGGGGCACCATCTCTAATCTTGCTCAGATTCTCTGAAGCTGAATTCTATGGCTCTAAATTCAAGCCCGCTTTATTCTATATATCAGAAGGAAAAGATATGGAGCCCCAAAACACACAGACAGCAGTTTTCCCATTGGAGCCCAGGGTTTTCAAAATTTAATTTTAATTTTCAGTTTCTCCTTGATTTGCTTAGTTTCCAGCTATTTAAACTGAGTCAAGCAACTGAATTCTGGAGTGAGAAAAAAAAATGTTGGCAGCACTAGTGAGATTGCTTGGTGGTTAAGAGCACTGGCTGCTCCTGCAGAGGTTCAGGGTTCGATGCTCAGCACCCACATGACAGCTCTAACAACCACCTGTAACTCCAGTTCCAGGGGATTCAACACATTCTTCTGGCCTCCATGGGCATTGTATGTATGCAGTGCATTTACATGCAAGCATAAAAATTATCATACACATAAAAATAAATAAATATAAATTTAAAGAAATATTGGCAACAATAAAAAGTTTCTGAATGTGAAGCTAGAATTAATTCAATACCAAATGTGTGAGGAGCCTGAGGTGTTTCCTCCAGGGCTCCTTCACATATATCTCACGGCTGCACTGCAGCCTAAACTCAGAGGATACATGTAAACTCCGCAGTGCATGCTCTCAAGTATGAGACAGTCCGTACATTGCTTCTGCAGACTCAGTTCAGATGGAAGTCCTCCTGGTAGAGAGTAGAAGGCTGAATGGGAACTTGGCTCCAAGCCTTTGGGGAAAAGCACATAAATTGAGGTGATGGGGTCTGCTTTTCTGCTATCCTGATGCCTGAGGGACTAACGAAATGCCCTACCTTGTGTTGACTGAACTAACCCACCTGTGGCCTGAAAAGATCAGCACAGGCAGTAATTCCTCTTTCTGTCTTGGTGACCA
Source organism: Eospalax fontanierii (assembly GCA_035773235.1). Lineage (NCBI taxonomy): Eukaryota > Metazoa > Chordata > Mammalia > Rodentia > Spalacidae > Eospalax > Eospalax fontanierii. The sequence goes on from CM069529.1 coordinate 55,401,779, forward strand.
CAGACCTTCCTTAAGCCTCCTCTCTGCACCACACCTTTTGCTTCAGCTCAGTTTGAAAGTGTTATCTGTGAATAAAACTTGAGTGTTCAGGAAAACACAGAGGAAGCAAAACTGCAGACAGGCTTGGTGAGTTTAGGAGACTGCTGACCCCATCACACAGAGAACATGACTCAGCCAGGATGCCTCTCTGTGAACACTGTGCACTCGTCCGGCCGTCTGCCCCCAGTGTGGATAGGAGTTTCTGAAGAGCCAAGCATGTTTTTATGAATATGCTTGCTAGGAACCTAGATGGAGGAGGAGAGGAGAAAGGGATGAAAGGGGGAGGAGGAAGAGGAAGAGGACGAGGACGAGGACGAGGAAGAAGAGGAGCAAAAGATGAAAGGTAAAAACAGAAGATGAAATATACAAGTGGAATTCCTTTCCAGCACACTGCACATACTTACACACAGAGACACATAAATGTACATATACACACACAAACATGTACATACACATATAAATATATACACATGCACACATACATATATACACATACACAGAAACATGTTTACATGCACAAACACACACATACACATGCACATACACAAACAGACATACACACAAACACATGCATACTGACATAATATACTCTTATACACACATGAGCACATATGTGCACACATGTGCATTCACATACATGCACACACACACAAAAATTTGTATAAAAACACATACACATACATAAACACACATATACATATACACATATACATGTACATGTATACACATCCACACATATGCCCGCACAAGCACATATATATATATATGCACAAACACACATAGGCATACATGATATACACATACATGCAAACATAAGCAATTCAAGGGTTAGAAGAACAATATTGCAAAACAAAATATTTTAAAATAAAAGATGTTCTCACCATTTTTTCTTCTCAGTTTGACTTTCCTTAAAATAATCTAGGTAACCTTCAAGTATGAATACAAGACTAAAACTTTAAAAAACATGAGTAAGTTTTAGTAATATACATGTTTGTAACTAAGACCTTTTGCTCACTGTAATTATGTGCCGAGCATTTGATATTCTTCCCCAGAAAATGAAACAGATTTATTTTAGTGGCAATAATAACAAACGATCAGTCTGAGACTGGAGCTGTGTGTTTTCCTTGTTACTAGTTAACTAAACAGATGCAGCTCAACTGAACGTAGACCTGCTGAGGACCAAGAAGGCAGGGTGTGGAGGGAGCAGGATACCTGTGGCCACCCAGTCTGCCAGTCAGCGTGCTTGCCAGCCTGGAAGCTTTGTAAACAACACTCCATGACTGAAGATTCATGAGTGCAGTGCGCTAACGCAGGACAAGAAGAAGTCAGGCGAAGGAGGCAGCAGCTTGCCTTACATGTTCTTTTCTCTACATCGGGATGTGTCACATGCCCCTCTTTTTGTTCTTCTCACTAAAAGATTCTGTTTTTAAATTAGGTGTACATGTGTGTGTGTGTGAGAGAGAGAGGGATATGTGAATGTTTGAGAGCAAGTGTCTGCAGAGACCAGAGAAGGCATCTGATCCCCTGGAGCTGGAGTTACAAGCAGTTTTGAGCCACAGGCTGTGGGTGCTGGGAAGGGAAGTCCTGTCCTCAGCAAGAGCAGTATGCCTCTCTTCTTATTCTTAACACAATACAAAATAATTTGTTTTGACCCCCTAAACACAACAGTGCTGTGAGAGACTAGGACCCATTCCTTCTGTGTGATGTAATATTTTGAATTTGTGGACTCTCAGAATTTATGTGCTGTTTTGCCAGCATTTTTTCCTAAGGATTGCCCCCAGGAGCTCTTCAATCCCTTCTTCAGAAAATAAACAGAAGGCATTGAAAATGCTTTGTTTTATAAACAAGACTGCCCTTGCTGGTTCCTGGGGTGCTCTGCATTCACTGAAATCTCACTTAATGGAAGATTTGGGGTAATGAATTATTTTTAACTTCCTGAAATATGTAATAAATTCAGATTTTAAATAAAACTCGCTGAGAACCTTTCTAAAATATAGTAGGAAACATCTTTGACAGACACATACTCATTGGTCCAAAGTAATCATCTCTTTCATGTTTAAGTTCTTTCATAGCAGGAATCTTGTCTCCTTTCCATCTCCCATGCTGGAAACACATCTGAATATGAAATGAAGTTAGGAACTATCATAGGAATTGTTTATTGCTTTTAGAATAAAGCTGATTGATAGAATTGATAATATTCAGTTTGTTGTACCTTGCATTCAGTATAAATGTGAATTATCATTGTTTCAGGGATTCTGGAGTCCTGGAGACATTTTGTTAAACTTGACTGATAAGGACTTGGCCTTCCCTCAGATTTCTACCCTAAACTGGTCTGCTGAGGACTCTGCCTCCACTCAGCTGTATGTACAGCTGGATTACTGTAGTGTAATCCTTTCTTCTTGCAGGGACCAAACACCTGACAGGATGTAGCTAAGGTAGGAAGGGTTTGCCTTGGCTTACCATTCTGGGAATTTAGTCTGTCACAGGGCAGAAGGCATGGCATGGATGGACGAGCTCCCAGCTATGGTCATGTGAAGCTGCTTGCTCACATCCGGGAGCATCAGGAAACAGGGAGAGACAAAGGCTTGTGCTCAGCTGACTCTCTCCTTTTTCCTTTTATTCCATCTGGGATCCCAGCCCACGGAATTATCTGTGATGTTCGTATGTTCAGGGTGGGTCTTATCCCCTACATTGTCCTCTTTGGAAAGGTCCTCAAAGACACAACCAAATGTGTGCCTCACTAATTCCACAGGTATTTCTTTTAAAATATTTTTTATTTATGTATATTGTGTGTGTGTATATTACGGTAGGGGTCATATCTCATGAATATGGAGGTCAGAAGATAACTTTCTGGAGTCAGTTCTCCCATTCTACCATGGGAGTATCAAACTGAGGTATCAGGCTAGGAAATACGTAGTTTGCCTGCTAAACCATGTCCCAATCCCACTGGCATTTCTTAAATCAATCCAGCTGGCAATCAGAGTTAACCATCATCCCATGTAGTTCTTCATCTCTCAGTCTCTGAAACAAGACCAACTTGCTAAGCCAAAACTCAATGTAGACTCATTTGAGCCAGCTAAACAGAATGAAAAAAAAGATGAATTTGTCAACAGCTAATCAAATGCCATAATTAAATACTTATTAAAGCTTATTGGATACCAACCATTACTGATTGTTGCCCGAATATGGCACATACATGTAAAGACCGGACACAGTCAGTCTGAAAGTTTGAGTGAGGAAGGGGTTCACAGCCAGTGCGGGACCAGGAGCTGCCATGTGAATAGGAATACCTTCTCCTTCACCGTGCAGTCCTCAGCACTGTCTAGAAGGAGATGTAGGAGTTGGCTTTCCTGGGGCAAGGGAGAGACCTGGAATGCTGAGGGGCAGAATCGCATGGAGGGAAAACCGCGCCCTGCTAACTGCACTCCGTCCTGCCCTGCTCTCTGCACGTCCCTGGGGTTCCTCTCTTCCTCTCAGGCATTCTTACCCACAGCTGTGCCTGCTGACTTGGCTGCTACAGGACTTCCCACCCCTGCCCCCATACCAGCCTTTTTGTGGGCTGCAGAGGAAGCCAGCACCCCACTCTGCACTTCTCACTTCCACTCCCGCTGTAAAGGCCACCCCATCTTTCTCCCAGTGCAGTGCTCCTATCCACTCTTGGTTCCATGTGAGCTCACTTCTCATTCTCCCCTCTCCACACACATCTCACACTGCATATATCCTCCCACCACATAACACACACTGCATATACCACCCTTACATATATACATAAAAAATACACACCAGATACACACACCACCCCTCACCTACACACACCCCAGATACCACACATCATCACACTGCATACAGTGTGCTTCAGTCACACAGAGTCAGATAACTCACATGCCACATACACCAAATATCCAACAACACATACAAACACACGAACAAAATACATCCTTATTGCACACACATATCACAGAGGCATCACATGAACACATATTCACTCAAATTCCCATATTTTCAGTTTGACACACATTCATAGACGCTAGCATACATTGATTCAACTCTACAGTCACACACAGACCACACCTAACACAAGACTCTATTGGAGAGATACTAATCCAGCAAATGTGTGCTCGCAAAATAGGAATGCCACTGAAACCGATGCCAATCTCCTGGTACTGGTATATGAACCTCCACTGGTCATGACCTCACATTTTCCCCTCCTTCCCTCCCTCTTTCCCTCCTGTCCTCCCTCCCTTCTCTCTTTCTACTCCTCTTCTTCCTCCTCCTCCTCCTCCTCCTCCTCCTCCTCCTCCTCCTCCTCCTCTTCTTTCTTGTTAAGTATGACTGCTGTTTTAACAAAATCAAGGCAAAATCACTGCAAACCACTCCACTAAACTTGATTCTATTCTTGTCTGTTCTCCATACCGCACCTCCACTCCAGCCCAGTGCAGCATTGGACCTGACTGATTGAAGGTCCATTTTGGGAACCTCAGCCTGTACTTTCCCTGTCTGGGCTAGTTGCTGTGGTATAGTAGATGAGAGGGGAGCCAGGAAAGGGCTCAAGTTCTCACACTGCTGCTGCCTCCTAGAGTGGCTGACTGAGTGTGCAGGCACCAGGTGCTGGACTCTGCATTAGAGCTTCTGGCAACTCTGGCCTCAACATTTTCCATGCCCTTGACTCTCACAACTGAATGCAAACTGCACAGATTCCCATCCTCAGACTTCTTGGGAAACAACAGAAAGAATTGCCTTGGAATGCCAATGGGCAGCTCTTACAGCTTTTCCAATGCCTTCATGTGACCCACAGAGAACGTGAGTCCAAATAGTTTAGGTTGGCTGACCCTCGATCCAAATTCTCCTGTCTCTCTCCTGTCTCCTATCTCATTGTAGGAATGCTGGGATTACAGACATGTGGGTTCTGGGGATTGAACCCAGGTCAGCCAGCACTTTTACCCTCTGAGCTATGAAGCCAGCTCATTCAGCTATTATCTGCCTTTACTTCCCCCCCCCCCCACCTCAGAGGATTTTCTTTAACATTTCCCACAGTGCAGGAGTACAGGGAAGAAATTTTGAATGTCTGAAAGTCTCTCGTTTTGGAATTGTTAGCTGCTCTTGTTTTACTTCTGGAGATAGGGTCTGACTTTGTATCCCTGGCTGGCTTGGAATGCTTATGTAGACCAGACTGGACTCAAACTCACAGAGGTCTGTGTGCTTCTGCTGGGATCAAATGTGCATGCCACCATGCATAGTTAACACTCTTTTTAAATTTCAAGTCACACACAGTCATGGGCTTCATTATGGCCGTTCCATCTCTATGTGTCACTGCATTCTGTCTAATTTGTTCTCTCCTCTCCTCCTAGTGCCTTCTGCCCACAGCCCCGTGGCCCCCTCCTCCCTGAAAGCAGTCTGCTTTCCTGCCACAGGAATTCCTTATCTTCTCCTCCCTCCCATAAGAAAATTTCCTCACCTTTCATTACCTCCCTTATAGTTGCCCTCACTTCTCTCTCTTTCACATACACATACACATGAAAGAGAGAGAGAGAGAGAGAGAGAGAGAGAGAGAGAGAGAGAGAGAGAGAAATTCATTCTAGTTTTGCATGAGGGAAAGCCCACTGTACTAGTCTTTCACAGCAGGCCTGTCTGCCAACTACCTCTCCGTGCCCCATGTTATACATGAATTTTTCTGTGCCTGCCTGGCCTGCTTCTGCTTCTTTTTCACCAGGGAAGAAAAGGCACAGCCTCTCCATGGGAAGATCAGGCAAAAGGAAACCTCTGTTTTCAGGGCTCACTGATACCTGCGCCCATGGAGAAGTTTCTAGCTGGCTCTAGGAAGACAGTCACTATATGAACAGGCTTTCTGGAATCCAGAGCAGACTTGGGAGAAGGCTCACCTGCCTCTCTGGCTGTGGACCACATCCACACCATGGACCTCAGTGGGTGTCCTTGCTTTTGTGATGAGATGCTGACATAGACTTGAACTCTCGTACTATAAACAGTCTTGTTGATGACCGTTACAAAAAGATTGAGCCAACTGCTACAAGCAAATTTGCCCAAGTCCTAGTTTTAAGTTTATGGCATTAAATGATGGAAGCCACCATGCTTAGCCCAGTCGCCTCATGAAAGATTTTCATGGCAAATGACACAGATGGGTTTCACATTTCTGAAGTCTCATCATCCCTGAGAAGACTGGCACGGCCTGTTTGCCAGGGTGCTGTGAGGTGTCATAAATAATTACAATGAAATTTCACTTGTCCTAAGGCAATAAAGAGCTTGCACTTGGTAATGAAATCTCCACATAGCATTATTTTAATCCTTTCAATTTACCAGGCAGAAAAATATTCAATTTTGCTCTTCCTGTTTCTAATATAAATAGAGGAATTTCACGTGGTGAATGTAAGCCTCCTCCAGTCCACACATAATGACCACCAGCATGAAATCCTGTTTGCAGTAGCTTGGATCTTCAGTGTATGTTAAGGGCTCAGTCCCCAGGGTGATGCTATGAGGAGGTCATGGCTATTTAAAAGGCGGGTGCAGTGGGAGAGTATTAGATGTTAGGGCTGTACCCTTGAGGAAGGGTGTGGGACCTGCGTTCTTGCTTCTTTCTCTCTTCTTTTCATCCTTCCCATGAAGTGAGTCTGTTTCAAAACTCTGTGAGGGTTTCCCATCATGAAAAGTTGCTCTAATTGGCCTAAAACAACAGACCACACTGAATACAGGCTGGAACTCTGAAACTGTGAGTTCAGACATTTTCTCTTTATAGGTTAATCCTTCCAAGGTTTTGTTACACTGAAGGAGAGTCCACTGGCATATTATTTTTTTCTGGGCTGGGGATGTAGCTCAATGGGTAGTGTATTCAGGGCTCTTGGCTTGATCCCCAGCATCACATAAAACCAGGTGTGTGGGTACATATCTGTAATCTGTATACTTAGGAGATGGAGGTTGGAGGATCACAAGTTCAAGGTTATAGTTGGCTACATAGTGAGTTCCAGGCCAGCCTGAGCTACATGTGACCCAAACTTAAAAATCAAAAGAAAAAACATTTTATGCTTCTCACACATATAATCCTGAATAAATATTATATAGAAATTATATAGAAATACTGAACTTAGTTCTGTGCTTATTGTATGCATATGTCTATGTAAGTCTATATACTTGTAAGCATATATTCTCACACACACACACACACACACACACACACACACAGTGAAGATAAGCACAGCTGAACTTCTAAGGTGTTTCTAAGCAATGATTATTGCAAGGCAAAGCTGAGCTGAGACTGGGCTTTAATCCTGAGCTTCTCCAACTGGCAATTTTGTACACACCCCACCTCTCCATGCCGAGCACTCTCAGGTTGTCTTCCCTTCCCTTCCGGTCTCATTTACTTCCTTACAAACCCTTTGTTTATTTGCTCTGCAGGAAGGAGTGAGTAAGGACTGGCAGAGCAGGTCTGGGGGCCCTGCCCTCCTTGAAATACTTCGTGCACCCTGAACTCTGGGGAGCTTCTTGCAGGTGTCTGTCAGGTAACACCACCCATCATCAGCAAACATTCTAATCAAGCAGAGCTGACCCAGGAATGCAGTGGTCTGCCTAGCAAAGGTACACAGCTTTGCCACTGAGAAGAGTGCGCATGTGAGGCTCCTTGGCAGAGACAAGTCTTCTCTGGAGCCCTGGAGTTAATACTGGTGTGTGTGTTCCTTTGCCACTGGAGGTGTTTCCTCTTTGTACATGAAAAATGAGGGAGCCTGAGCAGGGGAGACAGCTAAGTTGGTAAAGTGCTTGCCTTGTAAACCTGAAGACCTGGAATCCATGTCTAAAAAAAGCCAGATGTGATGGCAAATGCCCATAATCTCAGCACTGAAGAGGCGGAGATTCGGAGATTTCTGGAGCTTATTGGCCACCGAACATAACCTAATTGCAAGTCCAAGGCCAGGGAGACTCTGTCCCAAACAGAACAGCAAAACAAAACAAAGGTGGAAGGTATCTGAGTTGTCTTCTGATCTTGAAGCTCCTGTCTCACCTGTATACCCCCACACAGATGTGTTTGCATGCACATGAATGAGTCCACACGCACACGCGCGTGCACACACACACACACGCACACAGCATGACAGTTGTGGACCCTGGCAGTGGTTCGAGAGTCTTAGTCAGAAATTTGAAGTGTCCAGATGAACGCTCCCACCTCCAGGGCCAATTCCATGAAAAGGGTATTGCAGAAAAATCTGCAGTTAAGGTTTAGTTCCCATGGGTAATTCTTTTTCTCCAGATATGATCATGACAATGAGAAAAAGCCATGCTCAGTAACTAAATGGGATGTGTTTTTACCTGGTGTGTTATGACAGCCTGGGCAGTGTTAAGTTACATAATGCTGCTGTTAGGAACAGTTTAATTTCTTACCATTGTAATTTAGTTTTTAATGCTTTAACCAAGGAATTCAAACATTTGAATGCTAACATTAACACAGATTTTCAAAAGCAATTGACAAAAGTAAGGCCACAAATGCAGATGTTTCCTGGGAAATCCAGAGGTCAGTCAACCCGCTGTTAGAAGTGATTCTTCCTGGATTCTATGTGTCAAACTTCAACGTGAGATGAAATCACAAATAATTTAAAGGAGAAACTAACCAGTGTGGCTCTGGAGATCCTTTCTGTGCCAGCCGGCTGCTGGCTCTGAGTAACACAGAACTGTATGGTGAGAGAGTCCAGACAGGTTTGAATTCAGCTAAAATCTGTTTACTGTGGTTCTTTTCTTGGATTTTCATTACTGTGGACTGAGAGTTGGAATCTCATCCTGGGGGATGCAGGAATGTTGGCAACTGCAGTCTTTACTCTGAATAAGCAGCATCAGCAAAAGAGAAAGAGGTGGGACATCTACAGAAACCAACAAGAGCTCACAAACCAGTTCCACAGGTCCCCAGGACCCCTATATAGCACATGAACGAAGCTGATTCCTCCTTATCTCCTACGTAAATTCTTTTTAAAGATTTTAAAACTATTCTCTTTGTTTTTATCTAATGTGTGTGAGTGTTTTACCTGCATGTATATCTGTATTCCATGCACATGCCTCATACTTTGAGTCCGAAAGATGGAGTTGGATGCCCCAGAGGAGGAGATGTTTTCAGTGTGTTCTCTGCTATTTGCTAGCACCTGTTTCCCTACTTTGGAAGAAGCAGGGACATTGATGGCTAAACACCTTAATTATTCACTTTCTTTACTGCCAACAACCCCAAAGCCTTTTCATCTGATACACTCTTTGACTTTCCTGAACTACTACTATGCCTACAGTGCAAGGCACACAGGTTAATTTTGAATTAGGCACCTTAAACATATACACATACATGCATACATAAACATACGTCTTGTTTTTTAAGCTGTGTGGAGTCAGTTCTCTTGTTTTTATTTGACATATCATATGCTTTTCAACCTAACATTTTAAACTTCATAGAAAAATTTTTGTTTGTTTCTGTCTTTTTGAGACAGTGTCTCCCTGTAGCCACAGCGGGCCATGATCTCACAGAGGACCACTTGCCTCTGCCTTCCTAGTGTTGAGATTAAGGACATACACCACCAGACCTGGACGGAAGTGTCTTTTATAGACCGTTTTCATTAACAAATGGTTAAAATCTGGAGCTTTGCTACCACAATGTCTTAGCGCTCTGCATTAATTTCTTTCTCGTTCTTGTGAAAAAATATCTTGACAAGAGCAACTTGAGGCAGCAGTATTTATTCTGGCTTACAACTTAGGGTGCAGTCCATTATGGTGGGGAATGTGTGGAGGCAGGAGCATCTTGCTGCTTGCTTAACGCTTTGTGGACCAGGAAGCAAGTTTGGACCAGTGTAGGGTTAGACTATAAACTGTAGGGCTACTTCTCCAGTGACTCACCTCCTCCAGGTAGGTCCCACTTCCCAATAGTTCTGCAGCTTCCTCAGCTAGCTAGGGACTAAGCAGTCAAACTCATGAACCTGTGTGGGACATTTCACACTTAAAGTAGAACAGGATCTTACATCTATTTTAGGTGGCGACTTCAGACAACTATTCACCTTCCACAATTAAGTACAGTCTCAACTTTTGTGCCTATGAGGGACACAACTCTGTGTGTGCATGGCTGTGAACAGATGCACAAAGTCTCACAGTGTTTTCGATATCCCCCTCAAATTAGTCTCTAGTCTCTTCACTTTAGAGAAAAAAAAAATGTGTATATGTATGCCTCCTGCTGCCATAGTCCCAGCAGTGGAAGCCCTTCCCATCAGGACTATGCCGTTCAGGAAGAGTACAGGTCACAAAAGATGAAAGCGAAACAGAGGCTGGTGGAGAGTGGACCTCTGCGCAGCTGAATCAGCACCCCAGACGCCAAAGGTCATGATACAAATTAGATATTCAGGATACAAGAACTGGAAAACTGCACTGCTGGACTGACGGGAGAGTCCAGGAAGTCAAGTTCAATCATGCTGAGCCTTGCACACAGGTGGCTTTGGAACCTGATGTCCTTACTTGAAGCTGGGCTCTGCACACGTCTGGGTGCTGCTCCGACTGCCAATAACTTTGCCAGTTGACAAGGTTAACTTTCCCAGGTCCCTGTGCACTCTAAGCATGTCATCCTGTTCGGCGGCTCCCATGTCTTTGCCTACTCAACGTGCAGGATCTTCTAGATCCCCTCCAGTGCCAGTTCTCTGCTATTTGCTCTCCTACCTTGAACAATATATGTGGGAAATATTTTCTCCTGTCTTTCATATTGTTTTGGAGCCAAGAGGCAACATTGAGTGCTGTGTGAAGGCTGTGAGGTCATTAGAGAGAGCCCTGGTCAGAGACACCTATCTGGTCAGATGTCCTAAACATGGCTCAGTGCTCCACACCACTGTGTTGTCTGCACTGGCCAGGTCTCCCCTATTTCCTCACATCCTTCCACCTGTGTTTCACGACAGCTGTCTATTAGCACCTCTTTATCCAACTCTATTATTTCTTCAGATTTATTTTTATTTTTGTTATTTATGTGTATGTATGTGAATGTCCCATGAATGTAGGTGCCTGTAGAGGCCAGAATAGGGCACTGGATCTCTTGGAACTGGAGTTGCAGGTAGTTGTGAGCCACTTAATTTAGGTCCTGGGAAAAGAGCTCAGATCCTCTGGAATAGCTACAGCCTCTCTTTTAAACCATTGCTCCATCCTTTGAGCTCCATTACTTTGGGGAGAAAGAAACTTCTTAATGTTGGGACATTTCTCTTCTCATAAGGTATCAGGATGCTTCCATGAAGGTCTTTATCCCTGGAATCTGGTGAATTTCTTGGCTCACAGCAGAGCTGTGGAGACAGTGTGATGGAACTGAGATGGCAGCTGAATGGATGTCTATCATCCATTTGCCTGGTCACCTTGTCATTCAGCACCAAGTCAGGACCCAGCTTTGGAGTCTGATTGGAAGAGGATGTTCTCTTGGAAGCCTGCTTAGTTTCACTTTTGATAAGAATCCAACTCTAACATACATATTTGTGTGTGTGTATTGTATGTATGTATGTGTATGCCTATGTGTGTGTGGTATGTATGGTACATGCATGTGAATAAGCAGGTGTGCACACTTGTATGTATACATGAAGAGGCCAGAGCAGAGCATCATGTATCTTTCTCTTTCTGTGTCTCTCTCTGCCTTATTGCCTTATTGGTCTTTCACTGTACCAGATGATGCTCAGATGCTCAGTGTTTTGGCTAGGCTGGCTGACCAGTAAATTCTCAGAAGTCTTTTGACTCCACCTCTTAATGCTGGAGTTATAGATGTGGTGTGTGCAACCAAGCCTGGCTTTCTATATGGGTGCCAGGGATTCAAACACAGGTCCTCATGCTTGCAAAGCAAATCCTTTTACCCACTGGACCATTCTCCCAGCCTCTAAAATATTTTAAAAAAGAATGCTTGTGGGATTCTAGACAAAAAATAAGTCACATGAAAAATTACAACACAAGATATCTGATTGTGAATGAAAGGAATTAGTCACATCAAACAAAATCCTCAATAAGGAATCCATTTTGGCTTTTGAGGATGGTATTTTTCTGTGGCTGTCTGAATGAATACCCAATGTCTTATAAAGGTGTTTGTCTCTGAGATCAGATGCCTCCCAGATGTATAAAAACCCAACACTACCTTGGCCTGTGCTCAAGGCTCAGGAGAGGATGCGCAGCAACCCTCTGAGAGAGGTGCCTGGCCTCCCAGCACTCTACTCGGGCTGCTTTTGTTTGACAGTCCGCTGTTGTGATTCCGACCCCTTCTTTCTCATCACCCTACACTGCTGGGAGAAGTCCAAACTTAGACCTCAGTGAATTGCTGGAAAACGGCAGACTTATTCTTATAAAGAAGGTTATGGGTTTAAAGGCTCATTTAGTGCAGTTTAAAGACATAGGTTAAAACTGCAAGGGAAGACATATAAACGTCAGCTGCAAGCAGTTGCTAGCTTTGCTGGTGACAGGAAAGCCATGTCACTTTCAGGCTTATGGCCCTGGTTACTATTACAAAGTGTCTTGTGAGTATCTCTCCTCCCCTTCTCTGAGTATCTGCCCTGGCTGTCAGCGTATCAGTCTTCTTTAATGTAAGCATGGTTTTGTACCTGTCATTCAGCACAGCTCTGCAAACCCTTAGTCCGTATCCCCCAGGCTGGGATTTGAAAACATGAGACATGATCCCTGGAGCATCAAGCTCAAGGTATGCTAGTGGTCTTACTCCAGTATTTCAGTTTCTTGATTATTGTATTTGTGAGCAGTTGTGAGTGTATAGTGTCCTCCAAACGCTCGATCACAAGTGAACTCTAGACTGCAGTGCCCAATCCCATCTCCATTTCTACTTTAAACCTGCTGTAGCTGTGTCATCTGGCAAAAGAAATGTCTCCACACTAGACTCCGATGGTTTGTTATAGATTGTATCATATTTACAAGTGATTACTATTGACACATCCCATTCTTCCCCGAGAAGGCAGTAACCATGGAGACAGTGAAGAAAATGGGATGGCAGATGGTGCAGGTGGTAGAAATGGAGAAGCTGGAGTTGGTAGAAAACATGGGGAGCGTGGTGATGAAGGAGAAGATGGGAGAGATGGTGAACGTGCTGCAGACAGTGGAGAGGAGGAGTCCGGAGAAGGTTAAAGGATGGAGTCCGTAGAGACTGGAGAGAGGGTGGAGATGGGAAAGGTGGAATATGTGCTAGTGTGCTAAGAAGGTAGAGACAGTGGAGAGGGTGGGCAGTGGGGAGGGCGGGACGGTGGGGAGGGTGCAGAGGGTGAGATCGAGGTGGTGCAGATGGCGAAAGTAGAGTGACAGGAGGTCGTGGAAAGAGTACAGGCCATGGAGACAGCAGAGATGTTGGAGATGGCAGAGACAGGTAATGTAGAGGTGACAAAGGCTGGAGCATGCTGGGGAGCAGTGGAGACCATCATCTCACTCTCCAGCAGGGCTTTGATGGGCATGCAGAACAGAAATCCACACATGTACATGCATATGTACAAATATATAATCCTTTAATCAAACTTTGGAAGCAATTCAAAAAGTTTTAATTATGCTTACTAGACCAGCATCTGCAAGCAACATTGATTTAAAGCTCTGCTTAGACATACTATGATTTTCTTTGCTCTCATGCTTTCTCTAGTAAATGCTGCAGCTGAGGAAAAGCAGAGGCATGTGCTCCCTGTCTGCACTGGGAGTCCTCCGTAGGGTAAGTCAGTTGCTTTTACTGCTGTCAATGAGACACTCAGGTGGTTCATCTGCTCGATATCTTTGAGGTTGGTTTATTTCAACAGCACATTAATTTGCAAGTCTGAATCAGGAGAGCAGCTGTCCCACTGGCTCTCGCCCATGGCACCTTGGCATCCCACAGCACTGTGCCCATGTGCTCCCGAGTGAGCTAGCGTTGCTTTGGAGGCTCATGAGGCCAAAGAGAATGTCTTTTGTAGGAGTCAGCAGGGCCACTCAGCCCACTGGGCCCTGGGGCTGGACTTCAGATTTTCTTCCACTCCAAGGTGACAGAAAGTTCCTGCCCTCAGTCCATTTAACAGATACTAAGGCTTTGCCACCCACTGGTTCACCAGCCATGTGGACCCCATGTTGTAAAGGCTGTGCAGTGACTCCATGAGATTGGGCTAGTCTGTGAATGACAGTGACTCTTGGGGATCTCATACCACTTGCTAGCTCCACAAAAAAGTTAAATAGTTCTGTAGGAAACCCCAGTACGGTCCAATTCCATTCCACTTTTGACATTGGTTGCCAGGAGATGCCGGTCTAACAGCGTTGTCTCCTGTAGCCATTTTTTTGTCTTGCAGTCTGCCTTATGTCATTATAGCATGTGTTTTCTTTTACCTGTGTTTGTCTACTTTATTTTACACAGGCTTAAAACCCAGTTCAAGTTTTTTGAAGCATGAGTTTAAATGCTAGTAAATAAAATGATTGCCCACCCATTAAGTAAACCTGGGCTATGCTGTCACTACAAGTGGGCTTTGCTGTATTTATGAACAAAAATGGTTAGGCTAAAACAGTGGTCAGTTGCTCAGAAAGTTAAATCCATCATTACCACATGACCTGCAGCAGCATACCTAGAACCACAGAAAGAGGCTGACAATGGAGACTCAAGCACATGTACATGTATGCACACACACACAATACCCACCCACGAACATATATGCACATACATGCAAACACAAGTGCACAGACACAAGCATGTACACACATATACACAAACAGGAACACATGCGTACATGTATGTACTCACATGTACACATGCACCCATGTACACTCATACACACATGACCACATACAGGTACATATTACACAAATGAATGCATATACAAGCACACATGTACACACAACACACACATACACACAGGAACATAAGACACACATGTATACGCATATACATATACATGCATATATACACATAAGCACACGTTTACACATGTACACATACATAAACATGTGCATGTATATACTTAGGTACATAGGCATATGCCCACACATATGCACATGCAAATGTACACATGCACACACATGTGCACACATACAAACATTCACACTGATATATACACATGTAAACGCACAGAAGTGTTGACCATAGCTCTCTTCACAAAAGCAAAAAGGAACCAAGTGGCATGTAGTCAACTGGTGGATGAATATCGTACATTCATGCAATGGAATATTATTTAGCTATATAAAGGAATGGAGTTCTGACACATCCTACAACATGGATTCATCCAGAAAGCCTTATACTAAATGAAATAATCCAGTCACAAAAGAATACATATTGTATGAAACTGCTTCTTTGAAATGACTAAAGTGGTTAAATTCAGATAACAGATTACCTCAAGTTTGGCAGAGGAATGGCCAGCTGTTACAGCTCATGACCTCAGACCTTCTATTTCTGAGTGATAATGACATTCAGAAATAGATAATGGGGGGCTGAAGAGATGGCTCAATGGTTAAGAGTGCTGACTGCCCTTGCAGAGGACCTGGGTTCGATTCCCAGCATCCACATGATGGCTAACAACTATCTGTAACTCCAGTTCTAGAGGATCCAATGTCCTCTTCTGTCTGCCATAGGCATTGCACAACACAGGTGCACTTACATCCATAAAAGCCATATACTCACACACATAAAATAAAAATAATAAAGAAAATATTTTTTAAAAAAGAAAAAGATTATGGTAAGCATAGATACTTCTGTAACTTAGTACTGTGGTATTACAGCGTAAAGTTATATTGTAATTAATACCACCCATTTGTACACTTAAAATGCTTAAAATGGCAAATCGTATCTCCTGGCTTTGTATAATCTCTCATGATAAGTTTTTAAGATAAAATATAATCTTTTAAAATGTAAGTGCTTGAAGAATTTGTATTGTTTATCTTACTCATAAGAATAAGAAATTATTTATTATGAAATGTAGCTATAATTGGAAAGCAGTATGAATCAGACTCTCTGCTGTGGCCCAAGGCTGTTAGAGTTGGAACTGGAGTTCCCAGCCCTCCCTTAGCCCACAGAGAGAAGCCCAAGAGCTCTCAGTCCTGGCTACACCCTTTCAGAAGCTTGCAGTATGCACCAGCAGTCTGTGGTGGAAAGATTACCACCTATACTTCCGCAGTTCTCAATTCCTGTGATAGACGTAAAAATAAGAACAGTCACATCTTTATTATTTATCTAATAGTTGAAGGTGTTTTGTTCTGGTTCAAAAAATTGAGGGGGATGAAGTAAACAGAGAATGGTTAGAGATTCACTTATCTGAGCATGGAGACTGTTCATCACACCAGGTCAAAGGCTTCAGCCCAGCATTCTGGTAGAAGGGAAAGTAGGCTGGTCACGGGGACCCTCAGCAGGCAGGCTGTCATCCTGGCACATGCTTCCAACACTCCATACATCGGTGGCCTCCTGAGCTGTGTGGAATTCACAGGGAGGAGAAAGCCAAGGTCAGCTTGAGTCTTTCTCACTCCACTGTAAAAGGTCTTGCCTGTGACCCTCACCTGGATGTGAGTAGTTTGTTTCTCAGGAGTTAAGTCTGTTTAAGAAAGCCAAGCATTCCTTTTGCCCAAACAGCTGTAGAAAGGCATGTTCTAAAGTAAGCTAATTAAGAATGGGTTTTTTAAGGTCTGTGTTTAAGAAGGTGAGAAATCAAGAAATGGGAAGTGTCCTCCTGACCTGAAAGCTGGGCAGAATGTTTGTCTCAGCTGCCAGTGTGATTCAGAGCAAGTGCAGAGCAAGCTCCTTGCTTGTGCAGGGAGCAAGATTTGGGAGTTGTCCTTGACTTCTTTCAGCTCTTCAGTGGAAGCAGCAACTGTGAATTGCAGGAGGGCTCGAGGCTTCCCCGGAGCCTGACACCATGAATCCTTGGTTGCTTCAGAAAGCACTTTCTTCTAGACCACCAGGGGTACTGTTAAACACAGGTAAAAACTGCAGTGATGCACACATACATCTTTACAAAACGCTCTTTAGCCATCCTCAGGAAAATCATATATCCATTGCCCAAGCTACACACAAGCACTTCTGTAAATGTCATTTGTGAGCCTTCAGCTTGCTTTCCTGGCAACGTACACACAGTTTCTACTGAATATTTTCAGTTTGCAGCCCATTTTCTCTGGCTTGATGGCTAGAGTGAGTTTCACACAGCCATGGTGGCCATTTCTCACCTAGGACTATAAACGTCAAAGAAGCTGTGGTGGGTGATGGGGCTTCCTGCCAGGCCTGACTGCTTGAGTCAGATCCCCAGGACCTGCCTGATAGAAGAAGAGAACCAACTCCCACAGGTTGTTCTCTGATATCAGCACCTGCTCCCCCACATAATGTAAAACATATTTTTCAAGCCTGCAGCATTAGAATCTCTGAGCAGTACACTCACATCAAAAAATGTGGTTTTATTTTATCTTGAATCATGTTTAGAGTGCTGTCAAGTGGTCAGCAAACTCTGCTATGTACTGAAAAGCCGTGAGAGACAGGAGGATGGAATCCTGTTTCCAGCTATGCCCAAGGGTAATGAGCAGCCACCAGTGGTTCACAAAGTATACACGGGAGTTTTGGTACAAGCAGTTGGGCAATGCTGGTCCAGCAACACTGCTTATGACATCATCACTTAGCAACATCACTGTTTATAAAAAGCCATGTCCTAATTCCTTGATGAGGCAAAACAAGCCCATAGTCCCACCTCCAGCATGCACATGGTCCGTGGAGTGAAGAAGCAGCAGGATTCCTAAGGAAAGGACAGACTCACCAATACATTTCTGGAAGATTCCTTTTCTAGGCCATGTGGGCCATGGAGTTGTTTTTTACCTCTGATTAGACTAAGGCTTTGAAGAATCAGTGTACACAGAAAAGGAAACCTAACATTGGAATGACTTTGTTAGTACGACCTGGCTTGAGTGCTTCAGTGATACCCAACAGGAAATCAAGCATCTTCAGGACCGACTGCTTCAGCATTTTTCTAGTTAATTCTTAGTGATTATAGCAATATTAGTACAAATAAAGCTGCTGCCATCATGACTGTGATTGAGTAGACATCTTCATCCTGGGGCCTCTGGAGTCTCAGCATGCCACCGTGCCCCAGGACCCTGGAATGGCAGCAGAAGGCTGTATTAGTTACACGTCTCCCTGCTGTGACACAACACCTGACAAATACAACTTAAGGAAGGAAGTGTTTGTTTTTGTATTGTTCAAGGATGCAGTCAATCGTGGGGACAAAGGCCTGGGAGCAGGAGTGGGAGGCAGCCAGTCACATGTCTGAAGTCAGGAAGTAGAAGATGACAGCTGGTGCTCAGTTCACGTTCTCCTTTTTAGTCAGGGCTTCAACCCATGGAATGGTGTCATCCATGGTTACCCACCTCAGCTAACCTAATCTAGGAACTCCCTCACAGACATGTCCAGAGATGTCTGTAGGTGATTCTAGACTTTAGCAAGGTGGCAATCAATGTTAACCATAACAGATGTGCAGCATCCTACATGTCCTTAACCTCAGTACCCTTTGTTGTCCAGCCCACACTTCAGTGTTCTCAAAAACACACCTTGGAAATAAAGAGCGAGTCTCCCTCCTTCTGGTCATGAACTCATCCTTAAAGAGATGTTCTGATGCTGAGAACCGGCACGCAGCATTGTTCCTTGCGCTGTGATCTCATTATCATGAAAACTGGTCCCCGAGAAGCTCTGAATAAATCACCAGGGTGACACCCAGAGATGAATTCCAGGATGTGCATCTATCCCTTGCAGATTTAGACTTGTGGGAAATGGGGTGAAGGGGAGGTGACTCTTCTGTAGGATTTAGTCAGACTTCTGAGTCATGCTTATAAACATGTCTGCAGCCTACATCGGTCGAATTTTCATGATTCACTCTCTTATCTATTTGATGAATACATCAATATGTATAGCTTTCCTTGGTGTATAAGAACTGCACATAGTTATTTGTTTAACATAGAAATGTTCCCCTTGGGATGAGAAGTGGGCCAATGTTTATAATGAAAATACCTTTGTTACAAATTAAGGAAGTGAAAAATAGTAAAATATTAAAGCTCATTTTTTTTTAGTTTTTCTATAATTTATGAAATGTCCTAAAATGTCACAAGTTCAGCATTTGTCCTCAAAATATCATTTTAGTCATGACCTTTTCTGCTTTTCGCTCTCTACCCGCCACTCATCCATTCTGTCTCTCACTTATTGTTGAAAGTCGGAAGGCTCCTTGAGTCTGCCTCGTGCAGCAGTTTTTCCTTCAGCTTTTCCGAGTTTAGCCTCCTTAAGAAAATACTCCCCATCTTCTGAGTGGTGTTATGTATTCAACACCTGGACAACACAACAGGCTAGGATTCATGCCTCACTGAGGGGGTGCCAGGCTTTCTTGTCAAGTTCTGATCTTATCATGGCAGTCAACCATGTCTTATTAGGCCACTCCCAGTCCTACTTAGTGTGTGGTCCCTGACTGTCCTTGTTAGCTCTAGTTGTAACAACAGAATCCTGGAGACCAGTAGCTTTTCCAGTAGACATTAACTCATAGTTTGGAAACTGGGAAGGCCAAGGTCGAGGCAGACTTGGTTCAGATGACCTCTTCCCCTGGCCATCTGGGAGATAGCTGCTTCTTTGCTGTGTCCCCTCCTAGAGGAAGGGCAAGAGCTCTGTTGTCTCGCTTCCACCTTCTGGGAATGCTAATTCCAACATGGAGTCACCATATTTATGATTTCAGGTGCGCACAATTATCTCCCAAGGCCCTTTCTCCAAAAGCCTGGGGGTTGACGACACCAAGCCCCAATTCCTCCCCTTTGGGGCTTGAACATGAGAACTTAGGAGACAGAGTCATAAACTGCCACTCCTTAATGATGGTGGTACTCAAATAGTATTGAGTTAGGGAGTGCTTTTAGTGCTGTATGGACGGGAGAAGTCAGTAACCAACCTGTGCACTCACAGGAGTTTTGGAGAAGCCCAGTTGCTCTTGCCATGCAGCTTTGCTGGGAAGGGCACACCCTGCTAGATTATACCTGTAGATGATGAAGGAACGCCCTCAGGAGGGTGATGGTGATACCAGAAGCTGGCCTGGCATCTCCTCACAGCCCAGCACCTGTGTCTCTGAACCACCTGTCCTCCTATCAACGTCAACCTTCCCACTGTCCACAACCATAGTGCTTCTAACTAGAGTCTCTCTCTAGACATTGACAAATTCTAGAAACTTGAATAAAAATGAAAAATTAATAAAATACTGAACATGATACTTGGAAATGCTTTGATTTGGGAGAACTGAAGCAATCAGCTGATCAGAGTCTCACTTTTTTGCTAGTTATTTACTGACTAATGGAGACCAAAGAAGATCCATGAGGATAATCATTGTATATTATTGGTCTGTTAGTGTCAGTCCATCCCTGCTGCTGATACAACCCTCATCACCAAATCTCCTCCCAAGGGATCACATCGTGCTAATATGACCCTCTTGGTGTCAGGATTTCATATTACTTGTGGTTCTCTAAAGGATCAGAACTGACAGATTATATGATATATATATATATATATATATATATATATATATATATATATATATATATATGATATATATGGGGTTTATTAGATTGGCTTATGTGCTATGGTTTGGGTAGTCCAAGATGGCTGTCTCACACTGGAGAGGCTGAGAACATGGCCGTTGCTCACTCCATGAGGCTGAATGTGTCAGCAGTCCCAATTTGGCACTGAAGGCCTGGAGGATTCCTGGAGGTCTGCTGGTCTTCAGTCTATGCTGGAACCCTAAAAAGCTGGTTCTACTATTGATGAAAGAGTGCCACAGCAACAAGATAAATAAACTGCAGTGAGAGTGAAGGCAAGCCGGAAGAAGGCAAAACAGCAAAAGCTCTCAGCTGTCAGGTCTTTTTGTTTTTTTTACAGGATACCTCCAAAAGTACTACCTACATACTACATTTCGGGTGGGTCTTCCAGCTTCAAATAATCTGATCAAAGTCCCTCCCATTTTAGTTAATTCCAAAACCAGTCAAGTTGAAAACAGAGATCAGTCATCACAGATCTCAACACAGGAATTTGGCGGACATACAAACAATATATATTATGTATAAAATACCACCTGGGATGTTAAACTCTGAACATTTCATTAATTGCTGCAGTAATACTAGAAGTTGCTCAGAGGGGGATCTGGGATATCACATGACTGGGCTGAGACCACAGAGCCATAAGTAACAGAACTTGATTTGAACTTGGGAGTTTCTTACTTCAAAGCTATGCTATTTGTCATAAATTTCCTCCCTAAACTTCACATGAATGACATCACAAGTGCGAATCTGCGTGCTACCTTGGTGTGTATCACACGCGCCTCTCCTAGCTTTATAAGGCAAGAGGGAGAGTCTGGAGATTTTATTCTTTCTCTGCTAATTCTTCTTCTTTACCTTTTACTCCATGCCTTGGTTTTGGGTGCGCTTGTATGTATGTGTATGTTCATGTGCATGTGCGTGTATGTGAGGGTGCCACTTGGATGCCAGAGACTAATGGTGCATGTCTAATTGCTCTACACCTATCCTTAAGCCAGTTTCTCTCAGTGAACCCAGAGCCTGCTGATTTGGCTGCTAGCGCTTCTCCTGTCTCAGACTCACCAGGGCTGGATTACAAGTGTGTGTGCCAGTCATGCACCTGGCTTTTACAGGGACTCTGGGGATGGAACTTTGGCCCTCCTGCCTAGGCAGCATACAATTTACTGACTAATCCATCTCCCAGACTCTTTCCCATATCTTTGATAACTCCTTACTCAGAGCAGAGTTTTGTGATTTTGATTTTAGGATTTGTGTTTGCTTGTGTGTTTATACCAGGAAAGATATACATACACATCAAATGTCAGATTGGGACAAGATGAAAACAATAGATATTCTTAGGTAGATAGAAAGGAGAAGCCTCAGTTTCTCATTTCCACTCTTCCGGTTGTCCTGGATAAAAGACACATTACAATTGTCTGTTGAGTTTACATTCTCAAACTGCTCAAAGAGAAAGCTGCCTCTGAATGTCAACTGTCTTAAAATTCTTGCACTGTCTTTGTTTACCCTGGAATAAAGCTGGAAAGAGGTTTTATTTTTTTTGAGGACCCTGAAAATGGGGGGGTCCCCAAAATACTTGAGACTAGGATGGTATATCTGGAGTTTGGCCTATGGACCTGGGTCTTATTAGCTCAGCCCCAGCCTGATGTTTTGTAGCTCTCTTTGGGTTTACCAGCCTCCTTATTGTTATGTGCACCCATGGGTGAACCAAGCCCCCAGTATGAAGCAATGGGTGTGGGCAGTCCGGCAAGAGGTTGGAGTATTAGTTTTCTACTGAAGACAGTGGTACCTGAGTTCTGCATAATTCTGGAAAGTTGATCTGAATCTCACAGGGAGGCTTTGATTTTCTGTCTCCTTTTTTTGATTATTGTACATATACATTCAAAAGGGTAAGTTTGGAGAAGCCATTATGAGTCATTCTAAGCATTCCATCCCATGTTATGCTTTTCCTATTATGGATGTTAACCAAATCTGTTTTATTTATTTGAAAACAATAGATATTACAAATATTTACATCACTATAGTCCCCCAATTTTATAGTAATAAATTTCTTTATCTAAATATTAATGAAGAAAATGGAGGCTAAATATAGTGTGTGTGTGTGTGTGTGTGTGTGTGTGTCTGTGTGTCTGTGTGTCTGTGTGTCTGTGTCTATGTTGTTTTTAAGACAGGATCTCAGATTGACTTTGAACTAACTTCTGATCCTCCTGCCTCTACCTCTTGCAGTGCTGAGACTACAACCTGCACCACCACACCCAGATATTATATACTTTTTAAAGGCAAAACAAAAAGAACAGCAACAACAAAAAATACTTCTAGTTTCTATGAGGGAAGATTTTAGATTAATAGTCCAAAGGAGGTAGACGTTTTGTACCTCACCTCACTGCATGTAACAGCCCTTCCGTCCTCTCTCCTGCAAACCTGGCCACAGTGAGAGTTCTCCCAGTTTCGATCTGAGGAGGAGATGAGAACAGACACACCTGTGAGTTTGGGGTCAGGATCTGCCAGGGTGCCTTCTTTGCCTGATCTGTGTAAGTTTGAGGACTGAAAATTCCAGGGCTGACTGTGTGCTCGTCTTCTGGGTTAGCGGCTGCCTTCAGCATGGTGTTCATGTCTGCTAAGTGGGGGCTCTGTCCCATGGAGAGGTCTTTACAAACATGCCAGCCTCCAGGGGAGCAGTGCTCCTGTCTGGTGCTAACCATCCAGCCTCAGGAAGACATAAACACCCTGGGAAAATTCTTGCACAGCCCAGAGCTTGGATAAACAATCCAGCCCTGGCCCTGGCTACCCCCTAGGCTTGCACTGGGGAAGTCTGTGATTCAACTATTTCTCCTCACCCCGGCCTCGACTCATAAACTTTCCTGTCCACAGTACGCCCTTGAGTTCTTCAGAGTCTCTCTAAAAGGCCTGTAGAAATTCTTCATGCAAAATATTATCAGAACCTCCTGACTCATTACCACAAACGTGTGTAGAGAGTTTATAGAACCATCTTCTCATACATCCTTAAGCAAAAGGAGTCAGCTCCTGTGCCTGTCAGTGGGATGACTGTGTTCTGGCCAGTCACTGTCTCACCCAGTCCAACGTTGCCAGTGACTGGAGTCAAGGGCTATCTCTGGGTTTAAGTAGTTTTCCTGTGTTGTATGTGAACGGAATCCTGTGGAGATTGAACCTTCAACCTTGCCTGCCTCCGTCACAAGCCCAGATGAGCTGAGCACTCTCCACTCCCCCTGCTCAGCCAAGTTTCCAGTTGCTCTGTTGAAATGTGCTAATGGCCAGACTTCAGCACACCTCTGTTCACCTCTTGATCCTCTTCTGGTGCAATCTGGGTGACTGAAATTTACACTGAATTTCATTACTTGGTGAAACATGGGAAAGAAATTCATGGGGCATGTACGGATACCCCAGGGAAAAGCAGAGAGGACCGAAAGGCCTTCCTACAGAGGAGTTCAGAGGAAAATGTTTGTTCCCTTGTAGGTTTAAAATGCCTGCAGCTTGTAACCCAACACCAACAGAGTGCCCCAGGTTCCTAGCACTGGGTCTTCTCCATACCTGAGGAAATGGATGCTTGTTCTGCATGAAATGAGCTGTGTTACACACAGCCTGTTAAAGATGTGGCACGTCAGTTGGGCTGTGAACTTCTTGTGGGCTCCAGGCCCACACACTGGCTCATAAACCAGCACCATGCTGCCTTCTTCAGGCCAGCACTCACATCCTAGTTCATGTTTCCGCCCACAGCCCCCTAAGCCAGCTCCTTTGCAGGTCAACAGTGGATTGATATGCAGAATGATTCCAGACACCAGCCCGAGCCAGCTGTGGGGGCTCCAACTTCAATTTGGGGAGTCTACCCAACTTCCTCACCCTATGTCTAATGAAAGATGGAGGGCTCAGGAGACTCAGAAATTAATTCAAGATTAATTCACAGATGACTGCACGTAGAATTATTTGACCAGCCAATGAAAAATGAAATTTCACTACAAAGAGAGGAAAGTGGTAGAAGAGTTAAATTTTAATCCCATTTCCCAGAAAGAGTTACTGTGTCCCAAGACCTTCTTTGGAACCTCAATTAATCATCCGAGCACTCATCTTTCACGCATCATCAATGAGCGAGCCCACATAAGCCAGGGTGCTGTGCAAGTTTGGTGCAGGATTTCTGTTTGTGAATGGAAGGAATTAATTAACCCTATACTTGGTATTAAAGGAAAAGAATGCCCCAAATCAAAATAGTCAAGTGGATATTTTATCCAGCTCAGGGAAATTTGTTACTTTTTTAAGCAAATGAGAATCACATCAAAAACCAGAAAGAAAAGACTATTTGAGGGTCTGTGAAATCTTAACGTCTTCTAGAAGCAGAGCAGGCCTCCCTGTTCACTAAATCAAAGGAAGGCAGCAACTCAAGGAAATGACTCATAAATGCAAAGGCATTTCGGGGACTGCCAGGAGGGGTTGTGGGTACCTATAATTAAAAGCCATGCCAGCTAATACAATCTATGAGAGTTAGGGTATAACTTCAAACTGTGTTTTGTCTTAAAGAGAAAAACACACACTTTTGTAAGCAGTAGTGTGAATATACTAAGCAGAAATGAAAAATCATGCAACATGATCACAGAGTGGGGGAGGGGTGGGAAGGTGGTCTACGTTGAAATATTGAAAGCTGAGCTTCCAGAAGCCTCTGAGGAGAGTCCAGACAGATTTTTTATACACATTTTCTTTCACTTCCAGCTTTGTGAATACTCTTTGGCAAGAGGAGCAGTCGACTAAGTAATAATGCATTTTGTTTAACGCCCTGTTTGGTCTCCTGATATCCTGAAAACAATCCACGTAATATCTGATTTTTGAAAACTAAAGAAAAAAAATCAAGCAAATTACAAGAAATGAACCAGGGCGTGACTGACTTTCAACGTACACACTGCACAGCATGGTAAAGGGCCCAGCGGTTTCAGGGTTTCAGAATGGGCAGAGTCCTCACATGCAAACTAGGTGGGACAGCACCAGCAGAGATGGAAATTCTACTGGATCAGGTGTCTCCAATGTCCTGTGGTGAGGCCCTCGTTCCCGTGGTGGTCCCCTTTGCTGTCTATCCACCCTTCATCTTGCGCTCTGTGCAGCTGGTTACCTCGTTAATGGGAACAGTTCAGAGCCTGGGGAACCTGAATCAGCAAGCTTGGTGCATAATCCATCTCTCCTGCATCCACCTTTGAAAGCCAGAAAACCTGGTTGGTTAAGACTATGTAAGGACAGAGGAAGAGAATTCCAAAGTGGAGAGGCCACTTTCATCTGTAGATGTCATCTGTCTGTCTGTGTCCTCCATGTCTGTCTCCTCTTCTTTGTATCAATGCTATCATCCAGACTTTTCTACATTCACAATTTGCAGCCATGACTGGCCTGGATTTACTATGTAGATCAGGCTGGCCTGTAACTCACAGAGATCCTGTGCTGGGATTAAAGGTGTATAATACCACATTCATAATTGTTCATTGGAGTTGGAGATTAAAGATGACAGAACGGCTGGGAAGAAGGTTTGGTAGATAAAGAGCTTGTCACACAGAGTGAAGGCTGGAGTTCAGATTTCCAGAACCCACATAAAAGCCAAGCAGCCTTCAGCAAGCCCAATACTCAGGAGCAGAGGTGGGGCTCCTTAAACAAACTGGCTTAGCTAGGGTGAACTCTGGGTTCAGCAAGAGACCCTTCCTCAATAAATAGAGAACATCTGAGGAAGAGATCCGATGTCAAATACAGGTCTCCTCACTCAGGTGCACACATCCATGAACACCTCTACACACTCACATACCACCCAGCAAAATAAATAAATATCACATAGCTGAGTGAGGTATTTCAAAACAAAATTTAAAACAACCATCCCTTCCAACATAGAAAAGCCCAGAGTAAATATGATCTGGTTCAGGGCCTCATGGGCATATAGAGTGTGCGTATGTGTTGGGGTGGGGAGGACTGATGGAAGAGTGGAGCCCAGCTTGCTCAATCCATAAGGGATGCCCCTGAGACATGGCTCCGCCTCTCCAGAGCAAAGCTGTTGTTTTCCCCTGTCACTTCTCTTAAGACCAGGAGAAAGCAGCTTGGAGGTTCCACCTCATGATGAGAGAACATGCAGGACAGCCTTGTGACTCAGATGTGGGAAATGTCTTTGAGACACTAGCATGGCCATCTCCTTCCAGAGTTAGGCAAAAGGCAAAGGCTTAGAAGAGATTGAATGAGTGACAATGATCCAGGGCTAGAATGTGATGAGAAAAAAGAGGGAGGAGCAAGAGATGGAGCCTGGAGCACTGCAGGATAGAGAAGTTTGAAAAAAAAGAGGAGCATCTAACAAGGAGCAGTCAAAGATGATGGAAATTGTGGGCCTGTGATGGCCCAAGCAACTGAGACAGGAAAGGAGAACGGCCACCAAGAGAGCAGAGCCATCTCCACAGGCCACGTGGGAGCTCAGCCAGCCAGAACGTGGTACTCACCAGACCTTTTGCCCTGAACTGGGTTGCTGTTGGTGCACACTGGATTCTTGGTTTGGGATTTACCTGCTCTTGGGCATACTTTCTAATCTGAGTCTCTTCCACACTCAATCCAGCCAAGTTGAGCAGCTTTCTCAAGATGTGGATGGTGATTATAGAAAATGGCTAACACCCAAAGGGAAGAGCTTAAGAAGGTATTTTCTGTCTATGTCACATTGAAGACTAGAACACAGTGGGTGTCAGCTCAGGTTAACGAAGTGAAGTAGGCCTTCTTCCCTGGTGGGTAACACTGGGCTACTGTCCTACACAAGCTTGCAAGCTATCTGAGACTATATGAAATGTGTTTTCCTAAAACATCTGCATGGCTGAGCATAAAATGAGACTCCAGAGGCCCACTTAACTGAATGTATGCTTCATTCAACATGATGGTGTATCCTAAAACAAGGATCGTATGCACCCCAGGCACAGGATCTGTGCTTCCTATCCAACACTACACCCTCTCCAGGTTGTACCTCTGGAACTTGGCAGCTGCCTAAGGTATTGCTTTGCAGCAAGGATACCCAAAAGGAGGCTGGTGGAAGCTAGGTCCTCAGACCTGCATTCTAGTTTGGTTTCTGTGGTGGCTGTGACAAACACCATGACCAAAGGTATCTTGTGGGAGGAAAGAGTTTATTTTAGCTCATGGACCATCACCAAGGGAAGCCGGGCCAGGAGCTGAAGGCAGGAACCTGGAGGCAAGAACTGAAGCAGAGACCACAGAAAACATTAATTTGGCTTGCTCCTCTAGCCTGTATTCAACCTGTTTTTTTATACAACCAGGACCACCTACCCAGAGGTGGCATCACCCACAGTGGGCTGGACCTTCCCACACCACTCAACAATAAAAATAATAAATAAACCTCACAAGCATGCCCACAGGCCAGTCTAATAGAGGAAATTTTTCAATGTGGTTTCTTCTTCTTAGGTGACTCTAGCTTGTGTCAAGTTGACAAAAACTACCCAGCACCGCCTGGTACCTGAGATACCCTCCCTGTGAGGTTTCTATTTTGCAGTTCCTGCAAGCTCAGGAATGCATAGCTTCCTGGGAGAATTGAACAACTTGTATTTTAAGGAAGCTTCAAGTTGAATGCTTAGTCCAGTACTTGCCAAGAGAGGTTATGGAAGGACACAGAGTCAGAATAAGACCCAGCTTCGATCTCTGTCTTAACCCAGGGGAATGAGATCTCTACGGAATGTACTTTTCTATCAAAAATCTTGATCATGCCTATTTCTCTGTGTCTTTGTGAGGGTCAGACATGGTCATGCAAATGAATCCTCTTTGTCAGTGTTCAAGGTCCATGGTACCCCCAGATCAGACATGTGTGGATGTGAACGTTAAGTGCTTCTTCCCATGCCATTCCCTAAAGGGACTCTTCTCATTCATTTCAGTATAGAGGAAACGTATTTTGTTTTTTTTACAGAGATGAAGCTGGAATTTATGTTCTGAATATTACTTTTAATTCCATCCTGCACAAGACAGATCTGCTGTGGTTGTCTCCTGAACTATGTCTCCTCTTTTCTTTCTTTTTCTGGATTTCTTCTCCTTGGAAGAAGCTTGTTACACTAGAAAAGCTAAATAGGGGTCAGGGATGAACTTGGTGGAAGGAAGGCAGAATATACTGTGGAGGGACAGCTGGACAGCCCTGATGGCCATGACCTTTTCAGTAGTGGATACCCAATTAGGAACGTCTTTTCCTAAACTCCCTTGTGAGAAACCATGTGACTGGTTCTCGCCAATAGGATGTAGAAGAAACAGAGCATTCTAGCTCTGGCTGAGCCTTTCTGAAGGCTGTGAGTTGCCTACAGGATGACTCCCAACACTGTGAATCAGATGCAGTGACAGCCACCTCCTTCAGAGTTGATGATACCAGACACAGAAGAAGCCTATGTGCCCTCACATTCTCAAGAAAAGGACCCACCACTCTTAGCTGTATCCAGAAGCCATGCAGCAGAGGGATAAACTTTCATGTTAGATCTTAGGTGCATTTTCGATCTTGATGTTAGCCTACTCTAGAAAGTTTCTAGCCCATGTCTTGAGCCTGTGGGACAAAGATAATCCCATGGGCTTGAAGTGTAGTCCAGACATGCTCAGGAGTACAGAAACATTAGTGGAGAGGCAGGACCAGTCTTCCACAAATGGAAGGGTGTCTTTTCTTAATAATTCATTTAGCTTATGGCAAGCCAAGATGGGCAGCCGCTGCCTCCTGCGCAGACCTTTGCCATCTGCCACTACCACGGCTGCTCTGGGTAGGACCCTTTGAGTTTAAGTCACAAGGAGACACTGGGAGGAGCTCAAGGACACTGAGCATCAGAGGAACGAAGGAGAAAACAGTCATATCTGGGTGTCCTAGGAGTTAGAACAGGGGTCCCTGGTCCCAGCCTCCCAGTTCCTTTCTGTACACTCGATTTCACCCACCCTGCTCTTGCTGTGGGTCTTCCCAGGAACAATTCCTTCTCCCTAGAAGGGTACAAGGAAGCTATTGTCACCCCAGGTCTGACTTCGTGGGACCTTCCAGCTGTAACACCAGACCAGCAACAGGCAACTTTGTTCTTTCTTCACATCAAGTTCCCAAGAGCTGTTGCAACTGCTTGTCTTTTGATGTTAGACCATGGGATACCATTCATTTGGATCTTACTTCCCTTCCTGTCCTTCATTTGTAACTGGTTTTGCATGGAGATGTTGGATCATTTTTAAATGGCCTTTAGGGACAGCAAGGATTTTGAGCAAAGCAGATATTATCTGAGGGGAATGTGGGTGATAGGTTGCCAGTGGCATCTCTGGGTATTACAGCAGACACTGAGATGTGAGGCAAATCCTGGCTGTCCTTGAGTAATACAAATACAGATAGTATATTTCATATTGACAGTGTTTGTCTTAGGTGTTGGGAAAACAAGTTATAGAAGCCTTTATTCTTCGGCAGGGTATAGCTTTCTTGGGAAGGGATAAACACATGCAACACATGCGTATAAATAATTAATAATGAATAATAGCAAACAAGTTCGCAGACATCAGTCACCCTGTCAGAATGTTTACTCATGTTCTAGACATAACATCTGGTGGATGCTCGTCATGGCTTGTCTCATTAACTTTTCACACCAGTGCTCTGACTGGCATTGTCAAGTGCAGGGGAGGACAGGACCGTTCAGTGCCTGGTTTTGGTCCCAGAGGGAAAGTAAAAGGCCCTACCTGATCCTTATCAGCTGCCAAGGCTTTACCATTTCAGCATGGCCCAGCAGCAAGGTACTACTTGCTCAGATCCCTCCCAATGAGTCCGTGAAAAAGCCTTCTCTGAGCTTGTAGAGGGTGGGCAAGGGGACACCTGCCAGGATCTAGAGTCTCATCCTTTTCAGGAGTAGAGAAGTATGCAAGAGAGGAAATGTTATCACCAAATATCTCTCCTGCTATGACATGTAGGAGATGGTTTGCCTTAGACAACTGCACTGAGCCAGTAGGCTCTGGAGCCAGCTATTCTCTTCCGTAGCATCTTCTTCAGACAGGACCTCATGAGGCCACATACCTTAGAAGGGGTTAGACTGAGTGGGAGAGCTAATTAACAACAAACAACTCATCTTTATATTGAGCATGCCTTAGGGTGATGGAGAAGAGAACAGAGGGGAAGTCACGGCAGCTCTCTAGCTGCTATTGTTTGTCAGGGTTAGTAAGATCTCTACCATGAGTGTCCATTGCTCCTCACTTGTGCGTGTTGGTCTAGCCAAAGTGCATGTCCGGCTTTCATTTGCAATTCAAACTTTCAAGAATTCCCTTTCATTCACTCATTCACCAAAGGACATTGCTAAGCACTAACAGCATCCTAGACAGTAGTAAACCAAAGACGATCAAACAAGGTTCATGTATGAAGAAGAGAATGGAGCCTCTGAGTCAGGGCAGAAGAGCTCCATTGAAATAAACAGTTTCCTCATGTGTGAAATGGAGGGGGGGCACAACTGCTCTGAGTGTGTATGTGTGTGAATATGGTATGTGGAGCACACCCGTATGTGTTCATGAAGAGGCCAGGGAATATCAGGTGCTCTGGTCTATCTTTGCCGTGTCCTGAGTCAGGGTCTTTCAGTGTACCTAAAGCTTGTCATTTGTGGGGAGGTTGGCTGACCAGCAAACCCCAGCAATCCTCAGGCCTCTTCCATCCCCAAGCTCTGGGTTTAAAGGTACACCTGTTTTCTTTAAACAGGTACCGGAGATTCAGACTCAGGTCCTCAGGTCTTCAAGTCTCCATGCTTGCATAGCAAGCACTTCATGAACTGAGTCATCTTCCAGCCTGAGAGTTTTGAGGAAGACTGGTTGAGAGCTGGAATGCTTGAATGGTTTCCTCATCCATGGCTTTCAGCAGGCATTGTTTTGAGCCTGAGTTGACAGTCGGTACCCAACCCACCAGAGGTGCGAAAGGGGCATGCAAGAGCTCCCAGCTTTCCTGGTTTGCCCCCACCACAAAGCCTGTTCTTGACTCCTCTCAAGGGAGAATGATCTTTCTCTTGTATCATCCTGAATTTCTGACACATACCTAACTCATGGTCAATGACAACCTTCTTTTACCATTTTGAAAAAACAAGCCTCCTTTGCCTTTACATCTTTTGCATCCTTTACATCTCTCCATTGTAAATTTTCTTGCTGAAACCCACTCTGTGTACTAATTGCCCATTTCCTCCCTAATTAGATACAGTGTGTAATTTGAAGTTATTATTCTTCTCTGGATGACTCTTCTCCAGGATGTTCTAGGGTGGCAGAAGTGTTTTATGTCTGAAGAGTTCAATAGACCTGTTCAACACGTGCCTGTGGACCCTTCAAAGGCAGCTGTGCAATTCTGAGGATCTGAATTTTGGTTTAGATTTGGTTTAAGTTTAAATCAAAATAGACATTTGTGGTTATTATATTGGATAATGTAACATTAAAGCATTGTGATCCAAACTTAATCACAGTATCAGTTGTTCTCATGTACAAGCCATCCAAAAGAAGATCTGATGAGATAAATACCAGTACTAACTCTAGGGAAAACCACTCACTAGAGCACGTTTGCTGTTACCTCCGCCCACAGTAACATTTGCAGGGCCCCAAGTCAGGCTGAGTCAGGGCTGACACACAGCAGCAGAACCCAGGCACGCTGTGGCTCAGTGCACCTCACTGTGTGTGGGGACTTAGGCAGGACTATTGCCTTCCAGCCTCATGTTCTCTGGACTGAGTGTTGAAGCTGGCGTCCTTGTGTCCCTGTGTTGCAGTAGGCAAAGGGAAGGGGGATGAGGTGCATTTTTGTGGGTGTCTTGCTGAGACTGCTGAGCACAGGGGGCAGGCAGCTGTGGGTGCTGGCAGCCGGCACCATGTGGTACTCCGATGCCAGGGTGGAGGTCTGCGATCCCAGACGGCCACAGCCTTGCCTGCCATCTGCTAGAATTTGGGTAGAGTTCAGTCTGACGAAGCTGAGCCAGACAGCTGGTATCAGATATTAGAAAATCTAAGCCCAAACTTAGGGCAGTTTTTAACAAAGCTGTTTCAGAGCCTGGGATTCTAGTAAAGGGACCATAATTTGTTACAGAGCTGGCTAGGAGGCTGGGGATTCTCAGTCCTCAGTCCTCTCTTTGCATGTTTTTCTGTCATTTACCTTCCTCCCTTCATTTCCCCTCTTCCTCTCACTCCCCTTCCTTTCTTCCTTCTCTCCTTCCTTCCTTCCTTCCTTCCTTCCTTCCTTCCTTCCTTCCTTCCTTCCTTCCTTTCTTCCTTCCATTTCATTCATTTCCTACCTTATTTCTTCTCTCTCTCTTCTCTCTCTCTCTCTCCTCACTATGAAGCCCAAACTATACTCGAACTCATAATTCCTCTGCCTCAGCTTCCGATGTGCCAAGATCATGGGCCTGGGGCCTTCAAATCTAGCCAGATAGCTGTATTTCAGAGGCCTCTTTATGTGCTTACAAGGGAGGGCATACAACTTTAATTCTTAAACAAGCCAGGGTGTGTTCAAACAGTATACTGTTGTTAGATCATTGCTATCTTTCCTCAGATGATCTCAATCAGCCCTTCTGTAACATCTCATATGTAATTATAAAACATGCTTTCACTCTCACAGGACTTGTGGTTGGTTGAGTCAAGATGTTCAAGCAGAATTTCTTTCCAAAGTTGGAGTGAAGTCAGTAGGAGGTGCTGTGCTTGAGGTGGTTGGGGCTCCAGGGCTGTCTGTTTTCATACATTCCCTAAGGAAACCCTAGGGTCCTGACATTAACCAAAAGAGACTGACTATCTGCTCTACAACTTGTGATATTCTGGGATTGGCCTTTGTCATGGAGCAGAAATGTCTTTGGAAAACAGACACAGGTGGCTAGCCAGCAAACAAAATTCTATTAAAAATTATGGTTCCCATGTTGAGATGTAAAGGGAAAGACTGAAATGCTTTTTGTTTCTTCCGGCCACTGCTGGCATGAGTTATTAAGCTGTGTTCTGGAAGGGAGCCAAGGACGCATATCACCGGGGTGAGCCAGGGAGGGGCAAAGTTGCTAGTGTGACTGTGCCTTGGTAAAAGCACTCTCAGGAAGACAAGTATGTAAGTCCTTACTGAAAATCTGAAAAAGACCAGAGATATGTCTCCTCCCAAAGGTGGTTTCTGTCTAGCCCATGTTGAAAAGACATTAGTGGGAAGGTCTAGCTGTCAGAAGATGGGGCAGCAGGAAGTACAGCCTAAGTAATTTACGAGGCCAGGGTTGAACACCTCAGCATGGCAGGCCAGGGTGGCCTGGCCCCTCGATTCGCAGCAGGACAGCTGAGGCCACAGGTTGAAGGGCCTCTAAACCTCTTCACTCTTTGGTTTCTCTGATCAAAAACTTTGAAGTGTGGAGTCTGTTTTGGCTCTTGAATTATGTAAACTGTAGTTGTGTTCCAAGGTTGGATCTTTGAGGGACTTTAATTTGAAGGATTCTGGAAAACACTGTAGGTTTCACTAGGTAATTTCATTTTGGAGGCACTGGAGTACAATTTAACAAGCTTCACAGTGCTGAGGTATTGCTCATTTTGGAAAATGTTGTAAGTAGAGAGATGTATTACTTACTTTTCTGCTGCTGTGATAAGTCTTTGAAGGAGGAGACCTTTCTGTGTCATCCATGACCGGCAGGAAACTATGTTAGGTGAAGTAAACTGGACTTACACAAATCAGCACAATTTCACTTACATGATAAAGAAAAGAAAAGAGAGGAGCTAGAGATAAATATCACGACCAAGACAACTTACAGAAAGAAGTGTTAATTGGGTTTTCTGTTCCAGAGGGATGAGCCCATCATGGTGGGGAGACATGGCAGGAGGTAGTCAAAGCAGAAAGCTGAGACAGGTCTTCAGCACTTCTTCACATCTTCAAGCACTGACAGGAAGTGAAGAGTGACACTGGAAATGGGATGTGGCCATCGACTCGCAGAACCTGCCTGGTGCTCAGCTTGGGCCGGTGGTCTTCACTTGCCCGGCCTGGGTGATCCTGTGGCAGGCAGCATCACCTCTCTTGATGGCACATCTTAGGCAGGGATAACCTGGCATCTCGAGAAGTGGTGACATGCATTTGGTGACACAGTCAGTGACAGGTCAGTCAGAAGCCCAGTACCAAAGACAGCCAGCACATTGCAAGTGCCAGGACGAGGAGTGGGACCTGTCCTGATGTCTTTGAAATTTCACAGAGAACTTCCCTGTTGAAGAAGTCAGATGATACCTACATTGAAGAAAGCAGAGACACCCCCGTAGTCCACTAGTCCTAGAACCAGCTTCACACCCACAAGAGTGGTCACCAGAAGAGGGGAGGGGTGTGGTGGGTGAGAAAATAACAAAGCAGGACAATGCCACAATGAAACCCATGACTTTGAATGTCAATTTAAAAAATTAATAAAAATTCCCAATAAATGACAAAAGATGCTGAAATTTAGAGAAAAGGGATCCTGTTAAACAACTGTTGGGAACATGGTTTGGCAGAATCATCATGGAAAACAGCATAGAATCCTTAAAGAAGTTACTAGAACTACACAGGGCCAACAATCCAAGTTCTGGACACAGTCCAAAGGAGATGAAACCCACTACCTCATAAAGGCATCTACACACTCAGTTTCATTTCAGCATTAGCCACAGGGATGAGATACAGCAGCAAGCTGTATGTTACTACTGGACAGCTGGATGAAGAACATACTGTAACATTAACTATGGACTCCATTTACCTCGAAAAGGAGGAGACGCTTCCATGTACACTCCATGCGTAGACCTGCAGGAAAGGGTGTTAAGTGAACTAAGCCAGACTCAGAAAGCACAGTTTCACTTACATGATAGAGAAAGGAAAAAGAAAGAGTTCAGTTGCTCAGAGACAGACCTGAAGATGTCAGTAGAGAAGATGTGGAGAGAAACAGGTGCAGAGACTGAGCAGGCCTGGTCTAACCTAGGGCAGGAGGATTGTTGTTAATCAAATTGTACCAGGAAATTTTATTAAGGAAGCAGATTTTAGCTTCTCTTGTAACACAAATAAGTAGCTATGTGAGATGAGGGATACATTCTTTGTTACTATAGAAACCTCTTTATTATCTATATATTCAGAAGAGCCTGCTATAAATCTCAAGTATATACAATATAATTTATTCCAAAATAAACTCATCAGGGATGAAATTTCCTAAGGGAATGTTTATAAACGGAAAGCACTGTTTTATATCTGGTCCCTTCTCCAGAAGAAATGGGAGGGCTCAGGCACGCCCTGGTCAGGGTTGGGGATGTTGACTGAAGGGGAAGCTCAGTTCCCTTTGTGTGTTCTAACCCCAGCCCACTCCATGCTCCAGGGGTCCTGAGCTGCAGAAGCTGACAGAGAAAACAGCTGAATTCTCTGGAGACCCAGACAGCCTTGAAACCTGGGACAGAAAGATTGACATTTCCCTATGAAAAACTGTCAAGGCAAGTGAGTGTCTGGGTGGAACTCCCAGGGAGGCCAGAGAAGGCTGAGCAGCAAGGACACTCTGGTATCTGGAGGAGAAGCAGGTGTGACAAGTGGCAAAAGTCAGGGAAAATTCACCCTCAGTAAACTCTGGGAGCTATAGACTGTTAAGAAGTAGCCAGAATTCCAGGAACACTGGATTTCCAGTACACATTTGCACATCTCTCTTGCCAAGCTGACTTCAACAAAACCACAGTGAAATTGAAAAGAAAGAAAAGCAATTGAAAGCTAGGGATGCTGATGTCTTAACCCAGGGGGACTGGAGAGGAGTGTCTACTAAGAGCAAACATGGAGACGACATGGACGATCTGGAAAGCATCCACACAGTTCTACTTGCCAAGAGAGTGACATTATTTTGTTTGTTTTTTGAAACAGGGTCTCAGTATGTAGCCCTGGCTAGCATGGAACTCCTATGCAGACCAAACTGGCCTTGAACTTTTGCCTCCTGCCTCTGCCTCTAGAGTGCTGAGACTAAAGGTGTGTGTCACCACACCCATCAAGAGAATGACACTGTAACAGGAAATGATGGAGAATATTTTAAAATGCTAATGACTGGTAAAACAGTGGATCAGGGAGAGCTTAGCACGGCCCCTCCAGCTCCTTCCTCCACATGGGCCAGCAGCACCTTCCCTAGCCTTGGCAGCAAAGTCAGAGGGACAGGTAGAGGTCCAGTTGACATTCTGCCTGACCTTCATGAGATCATGCTGATATTTGGGGAGCATGGTTGATCTAGAGAATGGGAAAGGGAAGAGTGGAGACAATGGTCTTTATAGGAAATGCGGGAGCACTTCTCAAAAATATTTTTGAGAGCTGAGAAAAAAAACCCAAACCTCCAATTAGCAAAAGTCGTGGAAAATTCATACTGCCACATCAGAGTCCACAAAACACAGAACTTCTACTGTGAAGTAGGCTTTAGATGGAAAGAGCAGGTAAAACTGATGGGAGCACTCACTAGAGACAAAGCTGGACTCTCCTAGGTCAGAGACTGTGGCAAGAATTCAGAACGTGTGGGAGAAGTCTCCATCTCCACCTGCCTGCTGCACCTGCCTTCCTGGGAAGGTGACTTTGACACCAGTTTCAGGGTTCCAGTCTACTGACTCCAGCAAATTCGAGTCTGGAAGTGAAAACAAGAGGACAGAGATAAATTGAGCTTGCTCTCTTTTATGGAAAAAATAAATATCTGTCTTCTTTTCCTTGGTGTACCACTAATACAGAAACAGGTAGGTCTCTCAGATTAAATGGAACAAGAGACAGAAATCTAAAACACACGACTACTGAAAATAATTGAAAGTAACAATAATCACAATGAATAGTGAAATCAAGGACAAATTAAAAAGTAATTGGGGTTTGCAGAACTGAAATCGAGAACCAGCATTTTACTGGGAAGCAGCTCAAAGATGGTATTCAGGCACTCCTGATCTTTAACTTAGAAAGCAAGAAACTTGAATGGTATATATTTTACTCAAACTTTTCTGTTGTTTTATAGAAACATATATTATCTTTTGTGATTAGACTCAACAATAAAGTTATATCATTTTGTAGAGAAGATATGTAAAAACCTGATTTTCAGGTCCTCAGATTAATCCTTTGTATCCTCCACAGTAGAGCCTCTAGGACTGGATGACACCTCATGAAGGTCAGATTGAGTAGTCTAGAGCTCCTCAGGACAGTAGACCCTTGGGACTATGTCCCAGAGAAGTCTTGAACCTGCATTTGTCATAACAAACATGCAAAAGACAGTAGCAATGCCCAGTAAGAAATTTTACCTTGATTTTCAGTGAATGCCCTGATCACACAGAATATTAAATTAATCAGCTTGATGGTTACTTTAATTGTCAACTTGGAGCAATCTAGAATCACCTAGGAAGAAAGTCTCACTGCAGAACTGTCTAGATTAGCTTGTTTTGTGGGCATGCCTGGGAGGGCTTTTCTTATTTGGGTTAAGTGAGGAGGGAAGACCCACTGTGCTGAGGGTGGCACCTTTTCCTGGGTTGGGCCAGGGACTGGATCAAAAGGAAAAATCAAACTGAGCATTAGCATGCACATTAATTTATTGCTCTCTCTTGTCTGTGGCTGTGGCTAGTTGCTTCAAGCTCCTGCTGCCGTGACTCCTCTGCAATGATGGGCTGTAACCTGGAGTTGTAGGCAAAACAAACCTTTTCTTCACTAAATTTCCTTTGTAAGGGTATTTTACTACAGCAACAGGAAACCAAACTAAGACACTCAGCTTAGTCCATGCAAGTGAACCATGGAAATTCTCAGTCTCTTCTTGAAAAACACTGGGTCCTTCACTTTTGTGGGGAAAAGTCTTCCCTCTCCAGTATAGTTCCACACCCAACTTTCCTTATTCCATCTGTCTAAACACGTGCATCCCACACAGACCAGGGAAATCTATGGTAGACCATGGACAGAACCTTACAGACTGAGGACAGTTAGGGAAACAATACAATTCCAGTACAGGTTTTTTGGACTGAGTTCATCTTTGCCCTCAAAGTTGCTGGTCTAAGCTGTTAGTCCTGGCTCCGTCTATGCTCATGTGACATGGATTTATTTTTATTTTTACTTTTATCAATTGCAGCAGGCATGAAATGGTAACTGGTGGCTCTTCTACCAGAACTGAGAAAAGAAATTCTTTTAACTGATCTAAATTAAATGTGACATAGAGGAAATGATATTCATGAAATTTGGGGGAACATTCGATGATAATCTCTTTTCTCACCTTACAGACTACCTTAATGGTTCTTTTCATTCAGTCTCAAAGCAGGATAGATTCTGGGTTCACAACCAAGCTTGTTTTGTTAACATTATTCTTCACATCACAAGACTCATGTCCTCTAAATCAAATCTTGAACATCTACTTTAAGTTGAAACTACTATTGACATTTTAAGGAAGTACAAAGAAATACTCCAATGGACTTTGACTAGGATATTAGTGTCTCCTCTGAAGTTAAAAGACAAGATAGTCAATCCGATATTTTAATATTAAGTACTGATGGGGATGTAGTCTGCATATTTTATCAGTGGTGCTTTGGAGTTAATCAGTCTTATTTGAAGCATTTTTGGGCAAATCAAAGTTGAGGAAATAGTTAGGACTGGCTGCCACTTGGCCTGCAACCCTCTTGTTTCTAAGGTGCCAAGGAAGACAAATCTCCTTTCCTTATATGCTGAGGGCATAAAAATAAAGGTAATAAATATTAATCCACTTTTCAGGCTTTTTTGCTTGGTGTTCTTGACAGTTTGGTCTAATTTCTTATGTGATTTTAAATGTAAATTGTTGCATCCTGAGTCTCGAGTTTTTTTTTTTTTAAGAAACATGCAAATTTATAAAACTTCATGAACTCATTTTATAGAACAGGTTCAGAGTCTGCCTTTTCTGGTTAGTTAGGAGCATCAGGAGATAAGCCTGTCCAAGAGGCAGCAAGTTTTCAATTAGATTATCCATGTGGCTGAGCCAGTGGGCCACCGCCAACACTGAGGAACATCTGTAGGTCCCCTTGCTTCCCAGACCAGAAACCAGCAGCTGCTTTCCACAGCAGTAATGAGACCAGCTGATGTCTAAAGCAGACTGCCGCCTCCAGAGGATGCTGTTCTCAGACTTGGTGAGAGCAGTCTCAGCCCCTTCCTTATCAAATCCTCCAGCCTCTCTCCCTTTGCAACTCAAATTCCATTTCAATCAATACAGTAAAACAGCAATAGGAAAAGTCATGATTCTAAATACAGGCAAATTCATGAAATTTAATGGGAAGAAGAGAGAGCTGGATGACAGGAACTATTTGAATGTCTTCAAATGCTGGCAGAAAATGAAAAGACAAAAGCAGCAAGTCAGTTATAAAATTGTAACAGAAAAATTTACCTCAGGTACTCTGTGACATAGTTCCTTTAAAAATATTCTAGAACTTTCAGTACCTAAAATGCTCATGATCATTATTTCTCAGAAATATATATATATATATATATATATATATATATATATATATATATATGACTGGGCATTTGTAAGATGCTAAATTTTACAAACCAGGCTCAAACAAATATGAAAAAAATAAGTAAGGCAATGGCTTGGGAAGCTCAACTGACTTAATGTAAGAGTGGCCCGGAACCCTTAATGGCCTAGAACAGATTATATTCCACATGTACAAAGGTGGTGCCTGCAGTTCATAAACCATCTTTCAGTTTAGAATGTGACAGTCATCCTCAGGTCAGCAGCTTTTCATTCCCAGCTGCAGGACTCTCCAAGGGGTTGTGCAGTGTGCTGGAAAGGATCACAGAGAAAGCCAGATTTCATGATGATTTGCTGCTTAGGAGTGCCTAAAAGGGCAGCTGTGATGGTTAATTTTGTCGTCTTGACAGGGCCTAGAATCACCAAGACAAGCTTCTGTGGATATCTGAGTGGAATATCTCGATTCAGTCAGTTGAACTGGGAAGACCCACCCTAATTGCTGGCAGCACCATCTAGTAGAATGGGGTGTCAGCCTACATAAAAAAGAGAAAGTGAGCTGAGCACACAGTGTTCATCTTGCTTTGACAACTGACTGGGGAAGCAAACATGGCCAGACACGAAGCTCCTGTCACCTCACCTTCCCGACTCCAGGTTCCTGCCCGACTCCCCTCATTTATGGACTGTGACATTGGAAGTATAAGCCTGACAAACTCTTTCTCCCCAAGTTTGC
Organism: Eospalax fontanierii; assembly: GCA_035773235.1. NCBI lineage: Eukaryota > Metazoa > Chordata > Mammalia > Rodentia > Spalacidae > Eospalax > Eospalax fontanierii. Next base: position 55,442,420 of record CM069529.1, read on the forward strand.
TTTGGTCAGAAGCAAACTAGAGCATTCTATTAAGCAACTTTTAGTTTCTGTTCTCATCAAGGTACACAGTTTGCTTATCTGCTGTTGGAATGCATCTCTTCAAGACAGTGGAAAAAGACACTGTGGCTCTTTTGTTGGGATAGAAGTAAGACTAATGATGGTTCAGGAGACTGACAGAAACTTCTAGTTGGTTCCTAACACCCAGCTGCTCCTCCTTCTTCACTACTGGCTGAATGCATTGCTGCTCAGAGGGAAGTTTGTCTTAACACATCTTCGACATCAAGGTCTTGGCCACTGAGTTAATTAGAAAAACAGAAAAGCTACTTAAAGATAGTGAAACTCTGTGGATCTAGGTAGAACAGGAGGTGGTGCTCTGAGGCAGTGCCATGGCCTTTTGGAAATGTTTCGGATTTACTTCTTAGGTAAGGCAAACAGAATATGAGAAAAAAGAACCAAAAGAAGGAAATAGAGAGGAAATATAGGACATAAATATATAGATTGCTTCATAAGACCCAGAAGGTTGTAAGGTGGAAGGAAATTCCCTCCAGAGTGCAGGGGGCTCGTGCTGGGTCTAGAGCTCTGTGGAGGATAGAGGGAAAAGACAAAGGGACTCCCCGGAGGATGGAGTTACAGAGGCAGAAGGCTGACACACGGGCTCCTGTGGACACTACAGCAAAATGCAGATCAAAGCTTGAAGTGCACAGAGATACTGGAAGCACATAGTTTTGCTCAGGCTCCTCCACAGGAAGTGATAGAATGGATACATAGTAAATGACTTTGATTACATTGGCTTACAGAATACAGTGTGCACAGTACAACCATGGCTGACTTCACAGTGAAGAAGAAGCTGAGAGCCCAGCAGCTGCTCAGTCCATGAGGCTGGGTGCCTAAGCAGTCTCGACCTGGTGCTGAATCCCTGAATGCTGCTGGTCTGTAGTCCACATTGGAAGCTGGTTTCCAACGTCAGCAAACAAATGTAGTGGCAACAGTGGCAGCGGTAGAGTAGATGAACTCGCCATTAAGAAGCTAAGTCAGTGAGGGCAGCAGCAAAGCTCTCCTTTAGACCTCCCTTTATCCTGTGGGATCTGCCCAGTAGCTTTTTGATTCCAGAGTCAGTCGACAACCAAGATTAACACCATACATGTGATGCACAGTGCTTATTGTCATCATTATTAAGATTGTCCTAGTAACTGCACCCTGGATGTTGCTGTAGGGTAGGCTAGAGCTCAGCACTAGAACGCAGCTCAGGACTGGAATGCAGATCACTGCCGAGGATGTCGCTTGGTGTCTGCGATGTAGCTTTGTGCTGGAGTACTTGAGGAGAGAAAGACTGAGCAAAGGAAGCCATAGGGAGGACACACACGTGCTACAGCAATGTCCACTCAAGGTCGTCCTGATCCAGGCACAGCAGGCCTTGAGGGTCTTTGGAGAAGGCAACCTGTGGAAGAGAAGACTTCACAGGCAGCCTTTCTTACCAGATTCTGGAGAGATCTGATTAGTTGGTGGCTGAGGTAAGAATGGATAGAAAGGAGACATTTTTAAAGATTTCATATGTCCTGCCTTGGGAAGAGAGAAGCTACCTCTGAACAATAAGAGATCATACTGTAGAATGTTCTAGAAGGATATTGTCAGGTGAGGCCTCACTCTGTACAGATAAAAATACATCAGGCGTGTTTCTGGGCAGAACAGTGACTCCAAAGTAGCTCTGAGAATGCAGCTTGCAGAAGCTCAACATGGCTTGCTTCACAGGCTGAGCAATGCTGGTGGTAGATTACCGACTGTGGTGTGCTACCGTGCCTGGAACAGCTTCTTTTGGAGCATTGGCGTGCTGGTGGCAGGGAAGGCTTTGTTTCCAATGGCACTATCTGGGAATGCTGTGGGTCTAGATACAGAAGGGTATAGGCCATGTCTTATAAAGTCTTCACCTCTGGGCGACAGATGAGAAGTGTCTAACAGCTTTGGTTTGCATGGCATCTCCTCACACGGGATAAGGAACATCTGCTCGTGAGACTGACTCCACCCTTTGAGATCAGCCTCAATGGAGAAGCTCAGGGGTGTCCTGAAGTCCTCTTGGCAGAGAGACATCAGGTGACAGAGGTGACTCTCCCTCCTGCCTCTCAGACTATAGCACACATGTAGTAAATCATACCTGTATTTCCTGACTATCTGTAGTGGGGTCAGGTACCTGAATACATAAGTGTACACTTTAGATTAGATAAGAAAGAACAAGACATAATTAAATTTCTTGGTCACGCTTTACAGTGGAAATCTTATTACCTTTAAAGTCCCCATAGAGAAGAGTTATGAAATTTAAATATAGGGAAGTAATAAAGGCAGAAAATAAATGTTCCTTTATTTAAATTTAATATTTGATATTTTCATATATTTGAATATAGAAGAAAAAAGTCTTTACATTTCCAAAATATTAATTAAAATAGAAACATTGTATAGTTGTCACAGGCCTTTAAAATTAAATCTTCAGAGCTAGGGACAGAACTCCTTGACAGAGCTCTTCCCTAGAATGTGTGAGTTTCAAGCTCCATTCCTGAATAACAGCAAACCTGAAAAACGAAAATAAATCTGTGTTAAGTAGGTTATCTTACAACACTTTAGAATACTTTCTATGTTTTTTTTTCTTTTGTACATCAAAAGTTCAAGGTTGCTGTAGAACTTTGAGCATTCATTTTATTTTATGTGTGTATACTGTATATCCCTGTGTGTGTGCCTGACACTCGGGGTTGGAGGATGCAGAATGTCTTACTCTGTCACTCTCTACTGTATTCTCTTGAGACAGGGTCTCTCTCTGAACTCGGAGCTCCATTTTTCTATTTTTGAGGAGACGGAATTTACATTCCCTGCACCTTGGTCTGCAGCCTCCCAGATCCAGGTTTCAGGATTTCAGCTGCTCCTGAAAACACATACACCTCACCACACATACACACACTCCACACTACATTCCCCCACACCACACATACATATGCACTACATACATAAACACCACAAACACACATACCACCACACATATTACCGCGCCCCCCCCCCACACTACATGCACACCGCACACACGGTATACTTAAATATAGGCAGGTAGGAAGTGGCCCAATCTGCTTCCTCTTGAGCTTCGGTGGTCACCTTGGACACAAAGCCTTCTAGGCAGACTGAGCTAGAACTTTTCTACCTCTCATTGTCTGTCTCTGTCTCCATCTCCTTCTTTCCCAGCGGAGCACAGGGGCCTGTGAGGATCGTCCTCTCCTCTCTTTCTTCCTTCTCCCTCCTCCCTCTCTCCCCTTTTTATCTCCCCATCCATCCCTATTCCTTGCACACATACCTGGTAGCATCTAAAAGTGCTGTCCACAGTCAGGTAGACTTTTACAGCCTGATGAGAGCTAGCTGACAAAGGTCCTCGGGTTCTTTCTAGAATGTATACTGGTTGCTTTTCTCAGATGCTCTTAGCAGAATATGCCTGGCCATAACAACAGAATCCTCTGAATATTTCAATGATTTTGGGAGATCCTTCTGGAAGCCAAGCAGCCCCTCGACAAATATGGCCTCCTCAGGAATCTCCTGACTCTCAGAAGTGTATGTGGAATATGAGGTTATTATTATATTTTTTGGGCAGGGTCCTGTAGCCCCAGCTGGCCCTTGCCATGTAGACCAGACTGGCCTCAATCTCACAGATCTCCACCTGCCTCTCCTGAGATTAAAGACATTCACCACCACACCTAGTTTCAGTATACAAGCTTTTATAAAAAGATTTTAATTAATTTTGATTGTGTGTATATCTCTGTGTGTGTGCATGTGTGTTTGTGTGTTTCCATGTGCATGTAGATGCCCATAGAGGCCAGAAGAGGTCAGGGGATCCCCTGGAGGTGGCGTTAGAGGCAGTTGTGAGTTGCCTGACATGGGTGCTGGGAACTCTGTGAGGGCAGTACGGGCTGAACCACACTGAACATCTCTTCAGTCCCAAGTAGGATCTCATTTGTTAGGCATTTCTCAAGATAAACATGAGTAAAGGTGTTGTGGGTGTTCACCTTGCTGAGAAAGCCGGGGGCACGGCTATGTTTGCAAAGGTCCTGAGAGCGAATCCATCTTCCATCCTTTGTAAAAGTGTGTCAACATCTTATGCTTACATGAAGTCAGCATATGGGACTTTCTTTTGAGACAAGTGTAACTTTTCCCATTATTGGTTCATTTTTCAGTGAATATAATGTAATATTGTATTTAAAAAGGAAAATCAAAAGAAAGACCAAAAAGGATCATATAAGATGCCAGCTACATCTTAAGTTTGTCATGAAATATGTGCATATATTTTTGATAGGCTGCATAAATTATTGACAACGTAAATGCATAAAAAAATTAATTAGCTTTTCTTGTTTGCCCAATATAGGGAGAAATGGAGAGAGAATTGACTTCCAATATGAAACACATTTCACGTGGAGCTGACGATGCCACTGAAAATTCAGAATTAGGGCTGGTAATAAACTTTGGGTAACAAGACTTTATTTTTGTTGCTAGGTATCACCATTAAGTTAGAATAAGGCCCTCTAGGAAAGTCCAGAGAAGGACCCTGTGTTCCTAAAATGCACAACACACCTCTTTCACCTCTCAAGGAAATCTAGCAGAAAGAAGGAGCTCTTGAGGTTGAGTCTCAGTGGATATAAGTTGACATTGAAAATACATGGAGATAGTCTCAGTCCCTGAAATGGACTCACAGGTTCTGACGGAACTGATCAAGCCCCTTTCTGTCTCTTTCTTATTTTTTTCTTTTCTCCCTACTCCCATCTGGAAAATCTCAATGGAACCAGAAAGTGTAAGTATGACTTACACGTGTGGGCTAATGTAAGAGGAAGCCACATGCCTGAATACCCATGCGAAATGGGACACTAAGAGCAGTTCATGTGTTGGGTTGAGCTGTTTGGTTCTTCTGATCAACTTAGGAAATTTACTTTTTGTTTTCTTTACATTTCTTTATGTCACATTTAATTTACAAATGAAACCAATTACAAGGTCATACTTCTTCCTAACATGATATAACCCACATATAATCCGAAGTGCATTAACCACTCCTCTCCATTCCCAGAACAGGTAGCAAAGTTCCCCGAGGGATGCTTAGTCTTTCAGTGTCCTACAACTTAAATATGATGATATAAGTTTATAACACTTAACTACTGATATTTCTATCAATATTTTACTTCATGTTAAGGGATCAGAGGTATATATATATGTATATATATATATACATATACATATATATATATTATATTCACACAAAGTCTTAACAAAACAGGACAAAAATATGTACAGCAGTTACAATCCTTTCTCTTACTAGTCCCATGGCCTTAGCTGGTGTTTGTCTGTCTTCTGCTACCTGCTATGTATTTCCTCCACCCTCAGCCAGCACCTCAGCAGCTCTTGATTCTTTTTTTTTAAATTGAACTTTTGTTTATTTTATACAGAACATCTCATCAATCTTAACCACTTTTATACCCCTTTTCTCACTGGCACCCTTCCATAGCCTCTTCACCCCCCAGAATTCATACACTCTGTCATTTGTGTTAAGGTCTATTGTGTCAAGTTAGTGTCCTTAGATTTTCCTCAGTGCAAGTTCATCCACTGAGGTCTAGTCAGTCTATCCAAAGTTCCTCGCTTTGAGATTAGCTCTTCCTCACCCAATTGTAATCAGCTGCCAGTATTTCTTAAAAAAAGATTGGGGTCTGCTGCCCATTTCCCCAGTTCCATGCTGGGTTTTGTCTTCTTGAGTTCGCATGGGTCGTGATCATGCTGATACCATCGCTGTAGGTTCGTATGAGCAGGGTTCCAGGAGCTTATAGGATTCTATTTCCATATGATCATGTACCTCCTCTCTGGCTCTACAATCTTTCCACCTCCTCTTCCGTAATGGTCCCTGAGCCTTGAGTGAGTGAAGCTTAATACAGGAGTTCTGTCTATGGCCCACACTCTGAAGACTCCTAATCTCCACACTTTGGTCATTTGTGACCATTTGTGTTCCTGGCCTCTGTTGCATGAGGGAGCTTCATTAATGAGTGTGAGAGATTCATTAGTGTCCTCATTACCCCCTTTTCTGTATAGTGTGAGCCTTGGGGGCAGAGGTGGCAATCCAGATCCACCTTAGGCTTGGACAGTTCACAGACAATGTCTCTGTGTGACCAGCTATGGTACTCTGCAGTAGTTTCTGTCTGGTGCAAAAGAAACTTCTTTGATGAGTTTTGACTAAGAAACTTGATACCACACAGAGGCTGGATTCAGGCACTCTCTGGGAGTCTGGAAATGTCTCAGGAGATGTTCTTTTAAGACAAGCATTTTTTGTTTATTCCGTGAATAGCATTGATCTGATAACATATACCATGTAATTTTAACATACATTAAATGTATGAGTATTAATATAAATACATTGATATGTGTTCATACATAACTATATATTATTTAATATATTGTGTAAATTATTTAACATGTATTTTAAAACAAAGTTAGATCAAGTATTAATAGCCTTTCTGAACTTTAACCTAAAACTTCGTTTAAATTTTAAGGCCATACTTTAAAAATGCATTTCAATGTGAAAACATTGATTCTTAATGTCTGAAATGTCAGCCACTGTGTGTTCACACACTGTCGGCTATGAGTATAAACTGTCACCCTTGACTAGTACTTCCTTGTAAGTAGTGTTCCCCCTTAATGAGTCCCCCACCCATTCTACCATGCTTTCTCATAAGTAGTGATCCCGTTAGCTATTGTCCCCCCTTAGTTAGTGCTCCCTAGAGAGCACTGATTCATTATAATGTTGATACATTTATGGTAGCTATGAGGTTCAAACATATTTTAATTTTACTTTAAAATCTTTGAAAAATTGAGTCATGGAAAATTGAGCTAAATGAAGCTCTTTATTGTGAAATGAACACTTCAAACCCAGAGAAAATGAAAGTATGCAAACCTTTAAAAAGCATCTCCCATGAGCTTTGCTTGCACTTGGAACCACATTCCCAGGGATCACTTACTGTTACGGGCGGATATTGAAGTCAAGAGGCCCCCTAATGCGATTTCCAGGTTCTTGTGTTCCTGGACAAGGATTTAGATAAAAGAAGATCTGAAGCTCACTGGCAGCCTCAACCCTGTGATGGGAACAAAATGTCTCAATCTAGGATGGACTGTGTAGACAGGTCTCTGTCACACAGGATGGGCTGTGTAGACAGTCTCTGTCATCCAGGATGGATTGTGTAGACAGGTCTCTGTCATTCAGGATGGACTGTATAGACAGGTCTCTGTCATTCAGAATGGACTGTGTAGACAGGTCTCTGTCATCCTGCATAGGCTGTATAGACAGTCTCTGTCATCCAGGGTAGGCCGTGTAGAGTTTCTGTTGTGTAAGATGGACTGTGTAGACAGGTCTCTGTCATCCTGTATAGGCTGTGTAGACAGTCTCTGTCATCCAGGGTGGGCTGTGTAGATAGGTCTCTATCATGTAAACAGGTCTCCATCATCCAAGAAGGGATATGCCTGGAAGCCTACTGCTTAGTCAGAGGAAAGTGAGGCAGAAAAGTACTGTTAGTTTCTGACTAAGGAAATCTTGGTAAGTGACAGGAGCTGTAAGAGTTACTTTTCTGATGACTGTAACCAAATACTCGTAGAAGCAATTTAAGGGAGGACGGGTTAATTCTCACTCATGGTTTGAGCAGCACACAGTTTCTCACAGCCCAGAACACATGGAGGTAAGAGTCTGGAGTACTGGGCACATGGCATTGTCTATCAGTAAGTATAAAAGAGACCAGCAAAGGTACTCAGTACATTTTCTCCTTTCTTCCTTTGATTTTCAGTCCTAGATCCCAGCCCATGGCATGGGGCTGCCCATGTTCAAGGTGGGTCTCCTATCTCAGTTAAACTTCTCTGGAGAAGCCCTCACAGACATATGGAGAAGCCTGTCTCCTAGGTCCTTCCACATCTAGTCAAGTTGATAACGAAGATGCACCTTCATAAGAGCTAAGTTGAAGTCAGACAGGCTCCTTCTCTCCACAGGACAGAAAATGAGCCACATGATTCATGCCAGAAACTTTTAAGTGTTTTTTTTTTTTTCAAGTGTCGAAGGCTCCCTCTCCTGCTTCTCATGGGGGGCCGTAGGAGCTTTGTGCATAGACCTCAGCAGATCCATTCTGCAGACATTCCTCCACCTCCTAATATAATACTAGTACGATTATAAACTGGAATGTGATTTCTACAGATGAGAGGCCATGTCTCCCAGCCCTCTGGAGAAACCTTAGTTCAGAATCTCCTTAAAAATTAACTGGAAGAGGGAAAATCAGTCATCTGTCTCCCAAGAGTCTTTTTTTATGCCTTTTGGTAAAGATTAAGTGTTCAACATAAAACAATAAGGTGAAATCATGAACTCTGCATGTGGCAAATACAGGATTAGATCCCAAAGGAGAACAGTTAGGAGCTAAAGATATGTAAACTTAGTTTTGTAATCCAGGATGGAAATCTAAATTCTAAAAGAGTTAAAATTGAAAGGCATAGAGTTTGACTGTGAAAAGGTAGTATAGGCGAGAAAAAGTAATTTCTTCTCTTCATCCCTCACAAGATTCAAACTAAAGAATAGCACATTTATTTTACTTTAAGCTTCGCATGTCTGCAGTGGTATTCAGAAATAGGAATCCAATGAAGGTGGGCCAATAGTGTGTTTTTGGACACGCTTAGAGCAGTGACATTGGAGGAAGAAAGCTTAAGGTAGGAAACAGGAAGGGAGAGGGGGACAGCAGGGCTTGCTCACATTTGTTTGGTGTCCAGCGTGGGCAGGACACCTGTCACAAGGGAGTTTTTGAGGGGGGAGCGAGAATGAGTCCCCATGCTTTCTTAGGGTTCAGAGCCTGCTTGGGCCCAAGGACTGAGGAAGTGAGGGCAAGCCTCCTGCTTCGGCTGCCTCTTTAATAGCCACAGGGACATATTTGGGGTACTGTGTCCTGAGCCAGTCACAGTATGTTTGCTGATATCATCAGACTTTCAGGGGCTGAGAGAAGAGCTGGGTGAGAGGCTTTCTGAACTGCCAAGCTGAACAGCCTTCCTCTGGTGTGTATGTAGAGACACTCTTATGATGTCAGTCCATGGGCAGGTGAGAAGCTTCTGAGTGAGGCAGAACGCTGAGAAACTCTGTGGTCCAGTGAGTCACTGCTGAGGAAGGAATGCCTTCAGGAGATGCAGCAGGAAGCTCAACTCCAGGCAGAGCCTCCATTCCTGGGCAGGCAGTGGAAAGGAGCCAGGGATAGTCAGATTACCACTGTGCTTGTCTCCAGACAGCCCGGAGTGTTTTATCACAGCAACCCTAGACAGCACAACCTACCAACTCTGCTCTGTCAGTGCACAGCTTACTTAGGTTAGGAGAGGGCATACGAATGATTTGTTCCTAAAAGAATGATCTAGGACCTAATATAAGTGACCTATTCTGTGGGGACTGGGTCTATCATAAAAGGTATTGAGCAAAGCCAAGTAACCCTGGATACCCTGAAGGGATGGTCGGAGTCTGGCCTGCTCTGCCTGATGCAATAACCTGGCCCCAGGAAGCCACTGTAGATACGAGTCATTTTTGCCCCAACAAAGATCACCCTAGACCAGAACCAGGTTTTTGGGTTTCGTTTCCAGATTCCTAATTTCCACGTGAGCCCTACAACCTTCCCGTCTTTACCTAGAGACCCCCCTTTAACTTTCCCGCCTTCTCTAACGGTCAGAAAGTCCTCCTTATATAAACCCCTGCCTTGGTTTTTATAACTTAACTGTCCACCAACGTAGTATCCCGGGAGCTCCTCCTCCCTCCGCACTATGAGCCACCTGAGGCCCTGTTCGATCATCCTCCATTCTGTGGGACAGCTGGAGCACAACAGCCATGCTGGAGATGGAGACCTACCCACACTATTCACTGTGGGATTTTCTCTTTAGAGATACTCCTGAGTCGCCAGGGCACACTTCCTTCATACACAAACATGTGAGTGTCTTTAATGTGCCTTACAATGTGCCTTCCAAGCCAGAAGCTTTCCCTGTCCCAGCCATGGCCTGGGATCTTCCTGCTCATCTAGAATGTAGATTTAGCATGCAGTATAAGTCTGTGGTGCTAACAGAGGCTCATGAGGAACACTTCACATAAGAGGAGGCCCAAGCACCATGTACAGACAGTGCTTAGCAAGGCCTCTGGCCACTGCAGTCATTACCCAGAGGCTCCTCTCATGCTCTGCCTGGAAGCTGTGTCTCCTGTGAGTGCCTGTGTTCCCCAGTGAGCCTGTGTTCCCCACACTCTGCCTTCCCCAGCAGTCCTGAATTTGGGGCGGACTGACTGCTTCCTCTTTTATCACTTTGGGTAGCTGAGAATTCGTGGGACAAAGATGCACATGTGGCCTGAAGCTAGCGGGCAGTGGGTTAGCCTAAGAATGAGTAAGTGTGTTGGGGTCCCTGTGCTCAGGGCTGCCCAAGCGGGATGCAGGGTCCCCGCCGTGAGGGGTGAGATGCTTGGAGTTAACAAGCAGACCCGGGGAGCTGGGAGAGAAGCATGCAGAAGGTGGAGCAACAGCAAACTCCTTTATTCATGGAAATGCAAGGGGTGGTATGAGTTTGGTTAGCCAATCGCCCTATGGGGTGGTCCCCAACTGCAGCCAATAGTAATCTGTCCCCAGGTAGATTATCTTGGTGCAAGTTCTCTCCAGATGCTGGGCAGAAGCTAGTGTCATGTCGTCATGTCTAGCCAGAGCACAGTGCTACGCCCAGAGGAGTTACTCCCTTATTCCTCGTAGCAGGTAGCCTGGCTAAGGCCCACACTGCATTGTGCCATACATAAGTTGAGGTGGGTGGCAGCACAGACCTTGACCTCAGGATACTTATGATTAAGTGGACAGAGATATCTGTGACACACATAACACCTGAATGTCTCTCTCTCTCTCTCTCTCTCTCTCTATATATATATATATATATATATATATACACACACACACACACACATACACACACATATAATGAATGTGAACTGTGTGACAGAGAAAAGACTATGTTGTGTAAAGATAGCAGCTCATGGACTCAGAAAGCCACAGGGAAAGAGCTGAAACCTAGTAGGGGCTATGATGCAGTTCACACATCTTATTTAAGCTTCACGCTAATTCTTAGAGGCACAAGCGGCTGCTTTTACTGTGAAGAAGGACGCAGGTCAAGCGGGGCTCTCACCTTCACCCTTCCTTCCCATCAATCCTGCCTTCCTTCCAGCAAGCCTGGCATGCTGGCAGTGGGCTGAACCTTGCCATGGTCTTCTTTCTGTCTGTCAGACTATGAGATGTGTTCAGAAAGGCAGCCCAGGTTGGCTGGAGCTGGAAGCTCACAGTCTTGGAAGGGTTAAGGAAATCCTGATCATGGTCCACCAGCCTGACCCACCTTGGGTTCCTAGAGAGAGCAGAAGTGCTCCTGTATATGCTTAATGACTCATCAGAGAGTCATCAAGGTCACAGAGTGGCTCTGTGAGGCACAAGTGGGTCTCATGCTGCAGGTCTCTGTGCCTGCCTGGGACAGATACTTAATGCAGAATTGGACTCCCCCTAGGAGGTGTGGGCCTTCTATTTGCAGTGAGACCCCCTGGTGATGTTTGCATATGCTAAACTGAAGGACAGCTGTGGAGATTGGATGGGGTATAAAAATCACCTAACTCAGAAGCAACAAGTATCGAGCACCACTGTGTGCAATTCTGTATTTAGTGCTCACAACAGTCTTGTTCTGGTTAGTGCAGGGAGGATGGAAACCTGGGTACCACCTTGGGATGGGATGGACATCACTGGTGAGTGTTAGACCAGGGAAAATTGTTCTCAGGAAGCTGTGCTCGTGACAGCTTTAGAAAGAAGAACAGCTTCTCCAAGGAGGCCACATGCTATAGTGTTTGCATGGCTAGAGTAATGACACCATCCTGGTGGCTGTCACATGTTCATCTGAACTTTACAGGTGAAGGTTTGGGGCACAACGAGACTGGAGAGCAGCAAGAGCTGGAGAACCCGTGAGAAGCAATCAGCCTGGCTGATAGTCACTTTTTCTTCCTCCTGGGTGAGGGTCAGACAAACAATGACACCAAATGGAGCAAATTGAAGTGCTTAACCTTTGAATCAAGTGAAGTCCCTGATGTGCCGATCTTGTGCCTGTCCCTGGCTCTAGTTACAGAATACCATAGATTGATCACTTTGTTTTTATCAGCATGGGGATCCCATGTGAAAACATTTGTGAGATTCTGAGGGGGTCAGATGAAATTCTGAGGGGCCGTGGGGATGCCAGCCTCCTGTGTAGTTGAGGCACAGGCATAGGACCAAGAAGAAGAAGGTACTGTAGCACTTAACCTCAGAGCACACTGGGTCTGAACTGAAAGCTACTCACCCTCACATCAAGCTCTAGAACTTCCAGGAAAGAACAAGCACATTTTTTCCATTTTGCATTGACTTGTAGAAATAAATTGTCTTGAGTAAGATTGTTGGAGAGTAAGCAGATCATCTTAGTAAAATACGACATGACCTCAGTGTTTGAAAGACTTGAGTTAGAGAGAGCGGATAGGTAGCTTGTGGATAAAGTGCTTGTTGTTCAAGCAAGAGGACCTGAGTTTGGAATCCCTGCCACACAGGCAAAAGCCTGGTGTAGAAGTCTGTATCTGTCATCCCCAGCATAGGCAGAATAGAGACAGACGTTCCTGGGGCTGGCTGATCTACCTGCCTGGAAGAAATGGGAGGCTCTAGGTTCATTAAGAAACCATGTCTCAAAAAATAGAGTGAAAATCTATAGAGGAAGGCACCTGAAGGAAACCCACACAGCAGCAAGTACTCTGACACATATGCACACACTACACACATATGTATATAACAGAGAGAGAGAGAGAGAGAGAGAGAGAGAGAGAGAGAGAGAGAGAGAGAGAGAGATATGAGTTGCTGAGTTGCAGGCACTCACGGAGTCCCTTGATCTCATTTTCTTTGTGTGTGCTTTCCACAGTCCTACAATATGGCTGGTTCACTCTGATGACTTTAGTGCTGTGGATATAAGCTTTAAAATTGTTCAGAAGTTACAGAAATGCTACTGTTTGACTTTGTAAGTTGAGTCTGTGGAAATAGAAAACAGGCTCCAATATTTTTGTAGTCAGGCCAAGGAAGCCTTAACTAATGGGACAAACTTGAAACACCTGAAATCTGATGACCCCACTCCAGAAGAGTGCCTTGGAATTGGGAGAAGGTCTCTGGCTCATCAGTCTCAAAAATACAACTAACAGAATACAGACAGAAGAATCAAGGGGATTTGCTCTGGCATTGCTCCTGGGATTACAGAGATTGTGTGCTGTCTGTGAGCTCTAGAGTCAGGAAAGCCTGTGATATAGACTAATGGGAGACTAAAGGCTTGAGAGTGCCTTCATTCAATCTGTGGCTTTATATGCTAATACCATCTAGAGCTACCCTGGTAGATAGGGTGGGGAGCACTATAGACCCAGACATCTGGGCCTCCCTTAGCTTATCTAAGTCCTTTCACAGTAGTCAATTCCAGTTAGTGTATGTGAGGGTGGGAGTAAATCACATCACCAAGGAGTACCAGGGACAGAGAAGGTGTCCTTGGGAACAGAAGATCATGGTGACGCTGCAAAGGAAAAACAAGCTCTCACAAGAAGCCATGTGCTGAGTTTGCAGGGATGGGGTGACTACCAGGTTCTATAGGGAAACACAATGCGGAAAGTGTGACACACTGAAAGGGAGAGGGGTCCCCTGTCGCAGGGCGGGTGGCAGGTCTTGAGAAGGCAGAGAAGTGGCGAGGGAATTCTAGGGACTGGGTGTGTCTAACTCAGAAATCTGAGCCTCATCCTCAAGGCAACCAGAGTCCTAGACAGCCCCTGAGCTGTACAGCTGGAGACCTTCACCCAGAATTGCCTTTCTTACATCATATGCTATGGTTTCTGAAGTGATTCAAACACAGGATCCAAGTACAAGCCAGGAGTCAGATCTTCCAACCCACTGACCTATATGATATAGACTTGGGACATGACTAGGCCAAGCGGTGGGTCTAAGAACAGGGAAGAATACTCCTGTCTGTTGATCCTCCCAGAGGACTACTCCCAACTTTCTTTGCTCTGAGTTGTCAGTCAGTCATAGCAGATCTCAGACTGAAATCCCTGAACTGTTCTTAGGAAGGGAAATTCTCACAGACTGTCTTGCTAACATCAATAATTTTCCTCGTAATATGCTTTATGCAGCACCAAACCTAAGACCATCTATGTGCCATTTATGACCACAGTGCTTGTCTAATTATGTAATTTTTACACATTAAATATAAGAAAGCAGTGAAACCCCAGTGGGATCTAAATTAGCAAATTTAATGAAAAGAGTATTCTGCTGAGATAAAAGTGCCAAAATGGGGCTTTGTAGAAACAGTACGTTTTGACGGTTCACTCATTTTTCAGTTTATCTTTTCAACTTTTGTTGAAAATGAGCTTAATTGGTCATTGTCAGGTTCACAAAAATAATTTCAAGTTTGTCCTTGTGGATCCAGCCTTTGTAAGGCCACAGGCTGAAACAGCTTGGTTAGGAAATTTCTATTTAAGGAAACGAAAGGGCTACAATATTTGCAGCACATAATTGATAGCTTTACTCCCAAGGTCCTAGGGAAAGCCATTCCCAGGAAAGACATGAGGCTTAGGTTATTTTAGCACCCTGATAAATCCTGTTGTGAAAGTCCCCAGCACCACACTCAGCACACAGCAAATGCTCAATAAATATTAGTTTCTGATGACTTGCCCTTGAAGCCAGTCTGAATCTTAGCTACAGCCACATCCAAGGGACCAGAATTGGCTCAACGACCTCTTCTGCCAAGAAATCCCTCCACCAAACAGCCATCTAGGCAATCAGTGTTCTTAGGGTCTCCTGAAAAGAGTCAGTCATTTACAATGAAATGACCCGATCCATCAAGGTGATCAATACAACCCAAGAATCGGCCAATGTTCCCCAGAAATAACAAGTCCATTTAGTCCCAATAATCGAGCTGGCTTTGCACATAGACAACATCCGTCTTCCAAAATGAGTCCCAATGTCCTCATTTGTTTTCTCCAGTGGACTGCAACCTTGATTCTCATCTGCAGGTGTATTTGATTTCAGAGCTGTGAGGGAGAAGGTGCCTGTGCTCCGTGTCTGCACTGACTTCTACCTGTGATGGGCTCATGTCTGAACCACGTGGCCCTTGGGTTCTGTCTTGACCTTAATGCCAATGCTAAGGTAGTAAGTGGAATGTGTTCTGCTCATTTCCCCAATAGTTTAGTGTTATCTGTAAGGAAGCATCTCATGCCTGATTAAAAATAAAATTGAATCTTGCAATAAAAAACAAATTGCTACATCTTCAACAGCGTCTGAGAGACGGGCAGGCTCTCTAGCAATAAGTATGCAAACATGTGCTTCATAGTTGATATTCTGGACATGAATCAGCTCTTATCTACTCCTGCCCAGCCCCAACATAGGGCAAACATGGAGAACTACCACTTTGGAGGCCATTAGGGGCTCAGGTTTTGTTTGGCTCTTACCAAAGAGATGCCCTGAAATTCAGTGTCCACTTCACAAATTCACAGAACAAGCACGTGTCTCCTTTCAAGGCATTCTCTGTCTTTTTAAAAGTATGGCATGGACACACAGGAACCTGTAAGCAGCAAGATGTAGAGCTGAAGATGAGTGCCAGAGGGCCAGCCAAAGAGCACTTGGAACTCAGAAACATATTAAGTAGACAGGGAGAAAGCTGGGTCTGCAGCAGAAAAGAGAAGGCTTGGTGCTCAAAGCAAAGTGTCTACAGTCAGGAGCCAAAGCGTTCGTCAGATGGAGCAGTGAAGACAGATTCAAGGAACTGGTAGGACAGAGAGAATACAGAAGAAAGGAAGAGAAGAGAAGCCTAAAGGAGCCAGTAGAACAAAACAGGACTATTGATGATAAAGTGCCTTTTCCCTACGGGCTTTATTGTAACACACAGCAAAATAGAAGAATTCAGAATGGATAAATTCTAAAAATTGCTCTATCTATAAACTGCTTACAAGGCAATGGACATAGGAATGAATGCCTTCCAGAATAAAGTTTTTTAATGCCAGAGCCCCTTTCCTTTCCTTTCACAGTCAGACCATTTGGTTGCTTGTTTCAGAATGACATTACAAAAGAAAAGAATGCTGAAGGATTTGCTAAGAGGCCAGGGCCGATGATCACATCTTAATATTGTTTTTTCTTTGCAATGAGTCAAAGAAAAAAGAAATCAAAGGGATTCCACACCCCTCCCCAGTACCACTCTAAAAGATTAAATCATGGTTAAATAAAAAACAAAAGCATTCCATTTCATCACCACAAGGAAAACAAAAACAGAAACAAAATTCTGCTTTTTACAAACGAGTTTATAAAGGACTGAAATGTTTAATATCAAATAAATATTTAAAACAACCGTCTTTCTATATTGCATTTGTAAGCATCTATAAAACATTTATACCCTGATCTGCTTATGTCCAAGATAATCTATGCAATAAATGTGATTTATGGGGGCGGGGAGTTATCTACCTGTGCGTGACCTCCATTAAGCTGGAAGAGGTGTCTGGCCTGGCACAGACTTCTGATAATGAACTGCATAAAACCAGGATTAACTCATTGTTAGCTGCTTTATCTCCCACTAGTCAGGCAGCAGAATCATTTACATTTCAAAACAGGGATTTACTCAAAATATTCAGATAAGCTTAAGAACACCTGCTTTTTCAGCCTTTGCAAATAATATCTGTGCATTTTTTTTCCCTAGAAGGCCCAGCCATCCTATCTTATCACCAAGTAAATAAATGTGTGTGTCCAAAGAGGTAGAAGTGTAGAAATGGGGGTGGGGTGAGTGAGTGGGGAGGGGGCAATGAAGAATGTAAGAGACAGAGATAAAGGGCTCCAGGACTGTTGCTATGGAAGCCTTCAGAATTACATTTTCTTTAGGTCAAACTGTATCAGCTGCTTTAATTCTGCTAACATGCATACAAAGACTTTGTGGTGTCTTGGAAGAGGTGACAGGAAGAAGAACTGACAGATGGATCCCCTGACTTTTGCTACACATAGGCGAGTCATTCTCAGCAGGCTCATACCACAGGTTGAGAGTCAGCAGATGATGAGGCTACTAGGAGGGCTTGGCCAGGGGTCCTGGTGAAGCCTGTGAGGTGCTCACCTAATGCTGTGCCTTTCTTGGTCATTGTCTCTCCCATCCATCCTTCATCTGGTGTTTCCCAATGGCTTGAACCTTCTGTGCAGGTGGGACTTGAGAGTCTCAGTTTGAAGTCATCTGTGTATGATCTAACTTGTGTCCAGGTCTCAGTTTTGCTTGGTGTAGGAGGAGTTGTTAGGAAAACCAGGTCTAGGGAGGCACTGGGAGCGTCTGCAGGTGAGAGGGAATTCTATCTAGAGGTCCTCAGTAGCTCTGGCAAAGGAAGGAGAGACCTTTACTTAGGAGTATCCACTTAGGACAAGTTGACAGGAGGGAAAACGAACAGGCCAGAGTCAGATGTGAGAGGAGGACTGGCCCCTAGGGCACAACTCAAGTGACTGGAGCTTGCCAGGCAGGAGTACAGAATCCAGAGCTGTCACTGGACTTCAGCTAAGGAAAGTCCACCTGTGAGTCTGTAGAGTGGGCTCTACCAGACTTGGCAACCAACAAGGGAAGTTCCATCTGGAACAGTCAGCTCCAGGTGGATCAGAGAGAAATCAGAGTTCCCAAGCCCTTGGGTCCTCAGAGGACTTCCTCTGATTCTCCTGGCTCCTATCTGTTCTTTGGTGGGAACCTGCAAAATACCTGCTGGCTGCTGCCTTCAAGTTTTAGCCTAATCACAACCATCCACCAGGCCAGCCTTGATAGTATAAAGGAACAAGGACAGGGAATGCTACTGACAAAGGGGAGAGACTAATGGGACCCCTGGGCAAGGGGCCAGAGCACAGTTTTGGAGCAGCCCAGGTGCTGACTCTAAACTCATTGTGGGTCTGATCCAGGTTGCCTGGGAACAGATCTGAACTGGTTCTGGGGCCATGTAATTTATGTGTGTTCTTATTCCAGATCAGAGACTCTTGGGAAGTCATATCCTTAGAAAGAGGAGTGACTCTACTAGGGTGGGCTGTGCCCTGGCTCTGAAGGCCAGTCCTTTTGGTCTTCACTAGAGCCTACCACTCAATAGGGAGCTTAACTCTGTGACTTCCTGAGTCCTTCCCCCTCTGACATGCATAGCATTACATTTAGTGGGAGTTTGGGATTACTGGCATTCACATTTGCTAGCTACAGATACGAAATTTCAAGAAGGGCTTTCCATGGCAGGTAGATCACAGCTAGGCATTTTCATCTCCCTTATATTAATCATTTCCTTTAGCCAAGATGCAAAATCAGTGGTTCACTCTCATTTGTTTTGGCCAAGTTCAAGATTGTGGCAAATGCTGTAACTTGGTGGTGTCTGAACAAAGAAAGTCTAACTCCTGGAGTCATTCAAACCAAAAGTGAGCCCCATCTGTTCTCAGACTATTCCTTTCTGATTTCTCTTGGAACTGTTCCTGCCACAGAGGACTTTCTCTGTATTTATTTAAATAGCATATCCAGCTTGATATGGGGAAAAAATGAGGAACTTCTTAAAGAATCTATTTGCCTTGTCTAACTCCTACTGACCCAGAATAGCAAACAAAACCACACACAGATGTTATCAACGTAAGCCCACACTTGTTTTGCAAATAATCTGTTGCTTTCGACTTGCTTCCATGTATACACACAGACACACCCCCCGACACACACCCATACCTACACACATTATTCTGGACTGGGGCAAGGAAAGATCATAAGGGAGAAATAGGGAACAAAGTTTAAGATTTGTGTTTAGTTTCCCTTGTTAAAGTTGATTGTGTGAGAAGCCCAAGGCATGGTGAGAATGTTTCAGTGTTTTCTTAAAGGCTAGCTAAATTTAAACAAACAGATTACACTGTAGGAAGGCAGGTTGACTAGACAGTGTTAAATGATCTCAAAACATAAGATTAACTTTGGTTACAAGGTTAGGTAGGACAAGAGGCATTCCCAGGAAAATCATTCCCACACAAGATTTACAACATGGATGACTTATCAAAGAGCAAAGGTGTTGAGCAGCAGAACTTATTTTAAACTGTGATAAGACATAAAGGGTTTCTATGACCTTCTATGCTGAGCAGAGGAAGGAAAATGGAATTCTTGTCTTGTGTCAAACCTATGTTCTTATACACAGAATGTAGCCTCTGGTTCTGGCCCCTATTTCGGATGCACGTGGAGGAACAGAGGCCCAGAAGAGGATGGGTAAGGTTAAGGGGAAAGAAAACCTTGGGACTTTCACTAACAAAGCATATGCTTGGTGAATGAATTCAGGTAGAGAAAAACTGTAACAGATGAAATCTCACACTTATTAACAGTGGGAAAAATAATAGGCCAAATAAATTATTATTGGCCAAGACCTGCCTGAAAATGAGTATTATTTCTGGGGATCTATATAGCTGCCTCCTAACCCTTCACTGTCCTCCATTTACCTTTTTTTTTTCCTCTTAAGGGGGAATTGTTTCCCCTTGCTTTATCCAGTTCCCCATCTGAGCCAGGGACTCACAACTCGCTGAGTGAGGGTCCCAGTTTATACTTGTTTCTAGGAGTCAGATGTAGATATGAAGCCTGATTCTGATGCTCCTAATGAGAAAAGTTGTTGCTGTTCTTTCGGTTTAAGATACATTTCTATGTGTCTGTCTGTGTTCTAGTTAGCTTTCAGTTGCTGTGATAAAAAACGCTGACAAGAATCAACTCGAGGAGGAAAGGGTTTATCTGGCTTACAACACAGTTCATCAAGGGAACACAAGGCAGGAAGCTGGAACATGGATTGTGGGGGTGTGTTTCTTAATGCCTTGATCCTCACACCTGTTCTCAGCCTGTTTTCTCATATAATACAGGACAACCCGCCCAGAGGCGGCACAATTCACAGTGGGTTGTGCCCACTGTGCCCAGCCCACCCACATCACTCAACAATCAAGAAAATGCCCCATAGACATGGCCACAGGCCAATCCAGGGGAGACAATACTTTGGGGTTCCTTCTAACCAGCTGTGTCAAGTTGATAACTAAAGCTATCCAGTACAGTCTGTGTGGCGTATGCCGCGTGTGTGCTGGTGCCCACGGAGTCTAGAAGAATGCATCAAATCCCTTGGACATGGAGTTACAGGAGGCTGTGAGCTGCCTGATGTAGGTGCTGGGAACTGAACTTAGATCCCGTGTAAGAGCAAAGTGGGCTCTAAACTCCTGAGCCATCTTTCCTGCCCCTGTTCTTGTTGTGTCATTATAATTGAAAGACACTGCCAGATGATTTCCCCTTTAATAATTCCTGTCTACAAATCTATGACATGGATGTGGGCAACTTCTTAGAATTCCCAGAGGCTCTTAGATATTTCTGTCCTCACTGAAGGGTCAGAGATTGGAAGGCACTGCTGTTTCTTGGAGGAAATCAGAGTTGGAAGACAGAAGTAGAGGGGTAGATGTGTCTTGTGTTAGTGTGAGCATGATAGTCTCCTTTCTAGATACATCCTGGGTGGTATACCTTCCTTGGGAACCCTTGGACCTAGAGGTTGTCCTGGGCATCTGTCTCGCAGCTTATCTGTGAAACCTTCAGGTGTTATCAGAGCAGCAAATGGCCATGTTCCAGTGGCTGTGGAGCACAGTTATTGATGGTGCCTCCAGGGTGGGAGCTGTGATCTGCAGCACAGGTAGAGGCAGAGGCCATGGCTCATAGGCAGCTCCATTTATAACTTTCCCATAGTTTTTAGAGGTTTCTGATGTTTCTCTTTCCACATAACATGCATTTAAAAATAAGTCAGTTTTAAAATATATGTATATATTTTATTTTAAGTGTATGACTATATTACTTAAATGTATGTGTTATACAATGCTGGTGGAGATGAAAAGAGGGCCTCAGATCCCCTGGAACTGGAGTTATAGATAGCTATTAGTTGACATGTGGGTGCTGGGAACCAAACTGGGGTCCTCTGTAAGAGCAGCTGGTGCTCTTAACCCGTGAGCTATCTCTCCAGTCTCCAATGTTGATTCACAAAGACTTAAATAGCACTTCTTCTGTGCTAGGTGAATACTATTCTAAGTTCTTAGGAGGTGACAGGGTTTGCTGAGTCCATTCCATGGCTGGAGGAAAGCACAGAGATCCAGATATTCCAGGGTCTCTGCTGAGCTTAGCCTGAACACTGCAGTCAAACATTTGTAAACCTTGGGCTTAGAACATGGTTAAGTGGGGAAGTCCTTTCTGTATAACTATGAGGACCTGGGTTTGATCCCTGAACCCATGTTAGAGAACCCATGTTAGAAGGTCAGGCCTGGTGATGCATGTTTATAATCCCAGTGATGGAGAATTAGAGACAGGCAGACTCCTGGGGCTTATTGGCCAGCCAGACTAACTGAATTGCACAGCCCCAGATCCTAGTAAGAAACCTGGTCTCAATAAACAAGGTGGATGGCAGGTGAGGACAGCAACATAAGTGGGAGGAAACCATCTCTCCTAGACATGTGTCCCTTCCCTTAGGATCTCAGTTTCTGAAACATAAGGACCATTATATTTATATAGTCACTAAATTCTCACCCTAAAATTCAGTGATGATTTCTGAAATTTTGATGAGGAAGATAAAGAAAAAGGTAGAATTTAGAAGCAGAATGTCAACAGATTGACCTCATTAGGTATACAGTCTGCAAAGGAAGGTAGCCCATTGAGGCTTCCTAAACCTAGACAGAAGGGATCCTCCACACTGCAGGAAAACATGAAGGTAATATCACACAGGCATGAAGAAGACAGACCAGCATTCGAGAAGAGAGCTGAAAGCTTTGGCAGCTTGATAGGTACATGGACTTCAACTTCTGGTATGGAAGAGATCAAACGTCCCTGAAAGGGCTACAGATATGTTTCCAGTCCAACATGGTTTTCCAGAACTTCATGGTGCCCCACCTAGAGCTGGAGGTCTATTTCTCCTGCCACTGAATTGGGTGGGCCTTTGTGACCCTCAAAGATGGGATGTGGCAGTTGTGCCCTGTGCTTCTGGGGTGGGCTGAGGACAAGGTAACTCTACTGCTTTTCTTTCCCCCTGGAAACAAGCCACCATGTTGTGGGAAGTTCAGGCCTAGAGATGGGTCACAGGGAAGGGCTCTGGCCTATGGCTCACTAAGGTGTGTGTGTGTTTGTGTGTGTGTGTGTGTGTGTGTGTGTGGCCTGCAAAGGACCAGGGCCTTCAAAGCCTGCATGGTTGCTACACAGTTGATCAGGAATGAGCTGTCCTACAGAGCCTTAGCCACTCTGCAGACTCCGGAGCAAAGCTGTGCTGGGGCCTGGAGGGTGAATCCCCACACAGCTAAGGGCACCAGGCCAGGAAAGGTTCTTGAGATTGAGGGTAAAGACAGGCTTCACCTCTGGGAGAATGCTAGATCTGTAATTATTTGTGTGTGCTCTGTGCACATGCCTCTGAAGATCAGAGAACAGCCTCAGTTGTGCTTCCCTGACTAGCTCACAATGTGCCAAAATAAGGTGACTTAAAAGCTCTTTTCTTGTACAGGGAGATCATAGGGGTGAAACTCCCCCATCTCTCTGTCTATGAATCTATCTGTTGATCTATCTAACTAGCTATTGCTCTATCAGTCTGTCTATGGACCCATCTATCATCTCTTATCTGTCTGTCTGTCAATCTATCACCTATTATCTATCTATCTATCTATCTACCTGTCTTTTATATCTCTATCCATCCACCTACCCATATTCTGTATGAACATCATTAGATATCATTAGATCTTCTAGCACTAGAATGGGAACCTGTCTTGACCTCCTGTGTTTCAAGAACATCAGGTAAGTGCTAAGGGACCCAAAGGATTGATATAGTAAAAGTGTTTCCTCCAGCTGTGACATAACTTTAGCCATCCTGAAGCAGAGCCTCTGTGGTGACTTAGTGAGGATGTCGGTCCCTAGTCATGGAAGCAGAAGAGATACTGCTGACAGCCAGATCTGCCATACGAAGCTCTTAACTGTCCCTGGTAGAAGGCCAGGAAGGTCAAGTGACCCTTACCTCAGATTCTAGTCACCACTTCCTCTTGGCTCAGCTACACATGGCCTTAGTGTGCTAAGATACATGCTCGGTTGAAGGTTAGCTGAGCATTGAGTCTATTCAATGATACGGTTGCTCTGACTCACACTTTCCCAAGGAGCAGGTTCACACAACGGATCCTAGATCCACTGCCCACACATCTTGTGAACTTTGGCCCATATGCTGCTGTGCTTTACACCAGGGCTTACTCACTTTATGGAGCAATGTCAAGAGGCTGAGCAGCAGAAGCCCAGATGACAATGAGATCTCATGAGTTTAAGAAAGAAGGGCTGATGGAGAGGGTAGGCATCTACTCTAAGTCACACTGGTGAGGCCTCCAGAGATGGGAGAGTACATTGCCGTCCTATAAACATGCTTTTTTTAATGTGTCACTTTTCTTGTGTGTAGGGCCAAATACCTGGTAGGAAACAACTTAAGGGAGGAAGGGTTTATGTTGGGTCATAGTTGGAGGGCATAGCCCATCATGGTGGGGAAGGAGTGGCAGAATTGATGGCTCTGAGACCCTGTGGCTGGGTCTTCTCACAGCTTAGTATACCAGGAATCAGAGAGATGCATGTCGATGCTCAGCTCTTTTTCTCCTTTCTCCATTCTTCAGTCTTCGATCCCAGCACCTGGGTGGTGCCACCCACATTCAAGTTGACTCTTCTCTCAGTTAACCATCCCTGAAAACACTCTCACAGATATTCCCAAAGGTGTGTTCCAGAAATTTCTTAATCCAATCAAACTGACAATTAAATTATCCATCATTCTTAAATTGTTAAACATTTTTGATTTGAAATGTCTAGAGGGGCTGAGGATGTATCCCAGTTGACAAAGTGCTTGTCTAGCATGCTTGCGGACCCAGGTTCAGCTGCCAGCACTGAATAAACCAAATGTGCTATTAGCGAGCCTATGATTTCAGCACTTAGAGGTAGAGGTAGGAGGATCAGAAATTCACCGTTATATTTGCCTACATGGTGAGCTTGAGGTGAGCCTGAGTTACTTGAGACCCTGTCCCTAACTGACTGACTGAATAAATAAATTATACAATGCTATTTAGAATGTGTAGAAATATTAAATAAAAAATTACAAGGTTCATAATGGTGTAGTCAAAACTAAGTTCTACTTTGCATTAGCTGAGATATTCAGCTTGTGGGCAATAAGGCCACGAGAACTTTATTATCTCAAAATTTCTAGCAAAATGTTTTAAGTTTCCAGTGTTTTTTTGTGTTCTAATTGGCCACCATTATGTAATCCCAGCCCTGTCTGCTGGGTCTGGATTCTGTAGGGATGATGCTATAGTTGAGTTAGGTACCACTCATCTTGTGATATGGCTGCCACTGGCTCTTCTGCACTTTTGTGGACCAGATACCTGGCCCCTCAGCCTACATAGATAAGGAGGCTCCTCAACTAAAGCCTTCCACTTCACAGTAGAAATGCCCAAGGACAGTGAGGTCAGAAACCAGGATGCAGGGGAGCAGAGTAGGCTCTGAAGGAACATCTGAGCACCCATACTCTGGCTGGCCCTCCACCTATTCAGCCCCTAGATTAAGCTTCAGAGCTGAGCGAGTATCAGTCTCCTTCCACTGTTCCCTGCAACACCTGCAGGCTCTACCATCTGCTAGTTACATCATAGGCCCTAAGAAGCTGATGTCAGGCAGCTGCAGCTTGCCTTTCCTGGGTGTTTGTCTGAGCTGGGTGAGATGGGCTGGCTGATAGAAGGAGCAGCCATCTGGCTCCAGGAACCTCTGGAAATCCCCGAAGCTCCTGGGATATGGGACTCTGTTGTTTTCCCTATTTGTTTTCTTTTCACCTAAGAGCACTCGAGTTAATTAGACCCCAATTAAGTCACAATGAATATCTAGATCTTGTTCACGCCCGACTCAGGAACAGTCACAGGTGTCCCAGGATCCAGATCTCAAATTGTAGGAGTGGAAGAAACAGCCTTCTCCTTGCATTCCACCTGGTGGCCAACTCAACTTAGGCTTTCAGAAATGCACAGGGACAATGCTGCTTTCTTTTGTGACTAACAACTATCTTTGGGAAAATTTAGACTATTTTATTGGTAGTTCTACCTGCAAACAGTTGACAGCCAGAGAAGCTCATAGTTGGTGAGGTCAGGTCTCCAGTATCAGCTGTGCTGGGATCTGGTTGCACTTTTGAGGAGAGACTGGGCCTGCTGTATGTAACTCACACATTTCCATCTATCTGCCTAGATATTCCGATGTCTCCTCTTCCCCTGGATGGTCACAGTAGTGGCTATTGTGTTTGTGATCTTCTGTACAAGCTATCCTGGAGGTTTAGGGGGATGGCTCAGTCTGTAAAGTGTCTTCTGACAAGCATGAGACCTGAGTTCAATTGCCAGTGCCATAGAAAAGCTGGCTCTGTGGTGCTAGGAGGTGGTCCCAGTGCTGGGAAGGCAGAGACAGGCAGATCCCTGGGGCTCCATGGCCAGACAGCCTAGCAAAATCAGTGAGTTTCAGGCTCCATGAGAGACCATATCTAAGAAACGATAGCAACAGGAAAAGACATGGAAGCCAACCTCTGGCCTCCATACATGTACATACACACAAGCACATACAACCCTGCACTGCACACGCATACATACACCCACATGAACTTGTACACATTACATACATCCTTTAATAAGTCCAGATCAGTACATCTAGGATATTCACTTCAGTACATTTTGTATATCTTCCATAATTATATTTGTTATATTAAGCAATGATAGAATCTTTAGATCAGAAAAGAAATATGTTGTTGATAAATGCGTTTGCCATATAAACAAATAAGCTTATGTGCTTGTGTCTTATGACCAGTTGCTCTTCTCTGGTTCCAGGAATTCAGGTGCACAGACATGGAGGGGCGGAAGGGGAGACACATCACAGTATCTTGAGAAGCTTTCTGAGAACGTCCCTGGATTCTTTGCTCCAGTCTACCTCAGGTGATCATTCTAATGTGTTTTTACTTTAATTTACACAGCATTAGAAAACGCAGTCCTTACAAGGAATAGATACGGATGCTTCAATTTTCTCAAAGAAAATGACATTCTGAAAGCATAAAATATCCTGATTTCCCAAATCCTAATGCCAGACTAGATAGACCAGAGCCTGTCTCCTATGCAAATGGCGAGGAAAGGTGGTAAAATCAAACCTGAAACAAAAATCATAAATGAACAAGCCTCACTTAAAAATGGCAGAGGGACGCCTGTCCCTGACAGGCACTTGTTTATGAACCCGCTGGGGCAGAAGGCTGCCTCCCTCCCGCTGAGCCCAAGGCTCACGTAATCTGGACCCGGGCAGCCTCTCCAGACAATTGCGGCTGCAACTTTACACCTCCCCCAAAGCATAGTAGAAAATTTGGCCCACCCCACTGACACACCGCTAATTAAGCCGGAGCTGGGAGCCTGTGAGTTGAGAACAATGGTGTCGACACCAGCCTCGGGGGATGGAGTTTCAAATCACTGTCGGCAGCAGTCCGCATCTGGGCCCTTAAAGGGGAAGGAGCCCACAAACGTCTCTGAAGGCGCCCTGAGGTTTAGTGACTGCTCTCGGCAGGGCTCCCCTTTCTGAGCCTTGCCTTCGGGCTTCCTGAGCGCTTGTCTGTATGATTTAGAAGTCGTGATATCTAGCAGCTTGTCCAGGCAAAGTCTGTAGTAAATTTCCTCTTTCAGCTCCTAAGCCGAGGGAAGGGCTGGGACGAAGGCTGAGCTGAGGGCAGTCAGCCTGGTCCTAGGTTGTCCTGGGCTCCCCCTGGGCTTCGGAGTTATTACTGCAGGAATCTGGATTTACTCCGAACACCCTACTTCCGGATGGCTCTTCTCTTCAGTGCAAAAATTACTGGGCGGTGCCAGACCAGTGCTCAAGAAACAAGAATTTGCCAGGCAAGCTGGGGAAGGAGGTGGGGTATTTTCAGAGGGTGTCTAAGTGCGAGAGGGAAAGGGTGGCGGAGCATCTTGCCCCCCCCCCTCCAGTATGAAGTTGGCAGCAGTTCAAACTTCTCAGGTTTCCTACAGAAAACTTTCCCATCTTTAACTCTACGACCAGTCAGATCTTAGCCAGGCCTAGTGGCGTGGTTCTGATTCCAGGTACCTGAGAGACTGAAGTGGGAGGATAACAAGTTCAAGGTCAGGGTTGCCAACTTAGTGAAACCTCCATCTAAAAATAAAAAGTAAGGGGATGCTGGGTGATACAGTTGGATGGTAGAGGCTTGCTTGGAATGAGTGAGGACCTAAGATCCACCCCACTTCTGGAAAAAACAAAAAACAAAAAAGTGTCAAGTCTTAGAAAAAGGAAAACTATTTTCAGTAGAAAATTGATTCTATAATTTTGCCAGTTTCTTAAAAAAAGATGAAAACAGAAGGGTCCCTATAGTGAATGTTGATCTCGGAGTCCCTGTAACTCCCTTGGGGAGTGTTTCTTATGTTCATCAGCATATGGCTGCAAGTCATTAAAACAAATAGATTAAACATCAATGTAAAAAACATGAATAATAATGTATGTATTACAAGGGCCGAGGGCTGAGAAATCTATCCATTATTCAAAAACCGTTGTTTGGAGGACAGTATCTAAAACAGGTACCTTCAGGGGAGAGACTAAGAACTCAGCTTGCATGTTTGATATGTGAGCCTGATAAGCATGTGTA
Organism: Eospalax fontanierii; assembly: GCA_035773235.1. Lineage (NCBI taxonomy): Eukaryota > Metazoa > Chordata > Mammalia > Rodentia > Spalacidae > Eospalax > Eospalax fontanierii. The sequence goes on from CM069529.1 coordinate 55,470,195, forward strand.
GGCTTTCATGTACTTCCTATTGTTAAATAATGCCATTTAATAATAAACATAAACAAACACATTTACATGCCATTTAGCAATGTGCATAACTGTAAAGTAGATGGATTGTGCCAGCTAAATTGTCATCCTGACCCAATCTGATAGAATATTGAAACTTATTCATTATATATGTACACCTACATATATTAACATTTTCTCTTTCCTCCTTCCTCTCTTCATCGTCTCTCAAACACTAATGAGCTAACGTATATCATGTAGAGGGCCAGGTATGTTAAGGGATTCAAAACTAACTGTTCTCATGGAGTCTAGAATATAAACAACTGACAATAACCACAGCACAGAGAATGATATAGAAAACCTGTGGTAGATAAATACACTTTTTAAAATGAAAATTTACTTATTATTCTTATTTTATGTGTATGAGTGTATTGCCTGCATGCATGTAAGCGCACCTTGTACGTGCAATGCCAGCAGAGATCAGAAGAGAGTGTCAGAACTGGAGTTATAGACAGTTGTTAGCTGCCATGTGGGTTCTGGGAATCAAACCAGAATCCTTGGATAAACAGTAAGTGTTCCTAACTGCTAAGCCACCACTCCAGCCCCCAATACAATGCATTTTTTATGTGATATCATGACAAAAATGGTGGAGCGCTGTAGGAGTTTAGAAATAGGTTTGATTCCAAATCCCCTTTCTGCTGCGGCTTCCTTTGGGTCTTATTTCAAGGAGTGAAATGATATTTGTCCCGTTCCTTACAGGAATAATGTAAAGACACACGAGCTGATGCAGCAGTCTAAAACGATGTGGATTTCTGGAAGTGTTTGGACATACGTGTGCCTAAGTAGAGGCCAGATCCCCAGGTGAGTGTGGAAGAACAAGAGGAGATAGAGGTGAGTATTTAGACTGAGCAGAAGTCTCCAACAGCTCAATGGTTGTACACTAGTGGAGCACTCCAAGGCTCAACAGAAAGCAGCTAATCAGAATTGTGGCGTACCTATGCCAACATTTTAATTACCTGAACAAATAAAGCCTAATAATTAAATGTAGTTTTTAAAAATGGACCTGAACTCAGAGGACACTCATTCTCCTGGATTTCTCTTGGAACCATCCTTCTTCTGAAACTGTGCTGAGGAACTGTTTACTGGAACTCTGTTCCTGGAACTGGATCCTGAGTCTGACTATACCTGTAAGTTTATTCAAAATGGCATCTCCAGCCTCAAATGAGGAGCACAAGTTTGACTCCACTCTAATCTTAGCAGATTCAGGTCTTTTCATCTTTAGTTCTAGAATTTCTCATTCATCCAAGGTTATGTGTCTTTCCCAATCTCCCTGGACACAGGGGAGATAGAGCATTGCCTTTCAGCACTTCCATGTGCTAACTGTCAACATAGCCATGTTCATTCATTCATTCATTTATTCATCTTTTGGGTAGAGTACCACATTGAGGTTACCCAATACACAAAATCACCAAGGTCAAAAGACTCAGGAGCTCAAGATTTTACTGAGGTCAGTTAAAAGTTATTAGTCTAGATTATGTCCATTTATAAAAGTCATTCCCACACAGAATAAGGTCAAGGCTGGGGGTGCATGAGCCCCTACATGCATGTATACACATGCACACAAGCCTTAATGAATGCCTTGCTAAAGGGCTCAGTTTATTTTATGATCAAGGAAATGTGTCATGAGTCTGTACTTCTAATGCTAATGCCAAGGGAAGGTTACAGGTAAGGAGGAGGGTCAGTTTGGAGACTTTCTCTGGCACAAAGTGAGTCCTGAGTCGGCAGTGGTGATTCATAACACGTTCCACAAATGGGAGGCCTTCAAAGGAAGTGAAAATGCCTCAGCCTTGGTCTCTTTTTGTCCCTTTCTATTTTGCGGTCTCCCTATCAAGTCTTCTCCTCTCTCTTACTCTCCTTTTCCTTCCCACCTCCCAACATCCCCACCATCAGTGAGCTGGGGACCATCTCTCACCTCCTTTGCTCAGACTCTGAGTCTGACACCAATGATCTGCTAGAATAATGGCATCCCCATCTTGGGAAGAAGAATCTGCTTGGCGTAGCCTGGTCCAGAGCACAGGCATGCCTTGTTGGGTGAGACTTTCCCTGGGGAGACATAACCCATGTCTATTCACTCCAGAAAAAGGGAGCCCAAAAGCAAATGTCCAACTTGGTGAGCTGGTGAGTTTTCATGGGGGTCACTCAAAGTAATGCGAGTGGAGAGGTTATTTACAAGAACAGTAACAAAACAGCTGCATCACTGAACTACACCCAACATGGGGGATGATTCATGAAATCTGCAAACCCTGGAGCCTTCTGCACAGCTTGTAGGCAGTCCCAGAATTCTCTTCTCTCAACTGGCTAGAGTCAGGGTCTCCTACTTAACAACTGTTTAGTTCTTTCATAGAGCTGGGGACTGGCCTTCAAGAATTTCCCATTTCAACTTCCCTAGGTATGTGATGGATTTTACCTCTTGAATCTCAAGAACTTCTTCCTCCTCCAGGAGGGAGTGTTTACATTTGGAAGGAACTGCCATTCACCATCACTGTCTGTGAATATAGGATGGGACCTTGGTGGATCAGTATTCCTGCTGGCACGTGCCTATGGAAGGGACGGGTGGTCCTTAAGGAAGAGGTTCTGAGACCTGGCAGATACTGCCATCCTGCAGTGAGCTCTTCAGGGGTGTAGACTACAGAAGGGCTCAGTGAAGATGACTTAGTGGAGTTGTAAACCCAATCTGGAGCAGGGGAGAGAAGACTGGGCATTGAAGTTCAGTGGAGCCAGGATTAAACATAAAAGCAAGATGGGGAGCCAGGAGACAGTAGTGAACCTTAAGGGGCCAATGTCAAAACAAACAAGTATGGAAACATTCCTGGGCACAGTGAGATGGTCAGTCTCTGTTGTCAGGGTATAGAGAGCCAGTGTGTGGTCAGGCACATCCCAAGAGCTTCTACTGCAGGGACTGGTTGAAGGCGAGGTGGAAAGATAAAACTGAAGCAAGTTGTGAAGTGGCTATTGAGAGTGATTTTCTCCTAAGACACAGAGAAGTGTGTGTGCAAGACTGTTTGCACATCTACCTGTAAATAGCATAAGTCATGCAATATGGCTGGTATCAGGAGGGCCTGGCACTGCCATGATTGCTATTGTCAACCCAGGGCATTCTCCAGGAAGCTGGGTGTACACTGAGCAGCCTCCAACACCCTGGAGGTGTCTCATGGAAACCTTTGCATCCATTGACATGTTGTCATGAGAATCCCTAACTAGCATTGCATTGAGCTACCCTGTTATGAAAGAGACAATAATAAAAAGACAGTAAAGAACTTAAGCACAAAGGCAGTGGAGGGAGCTGCTGGAAATTCAGTTGAATTCTCAGATGTTCTCAGCTCTTACTCTACATGGGATCAGGAAAGAGGAATTCTTTCTTTACAAGTCCAAATAATCCCTGTGGATTTGCAGTAAACTAGACGCATGTTCCCTCAGCCCTTGACACACATTGTGGGGAAATTATTTGATTTATTTACTTGTTGTGCTTAAGCATTCCACTGGTCTGAGAGCAAGTGGATGCATGAAGAAAATACAAATGCAACACTTAAACACCACCACAGTAACAGCATCCTGGAATGGAGAGATACATCTGAGCTGTGATTGGACACTGCAAATGAGGAGATAGCTGATAGGAACCTCATGGGGCTTTGAGGGTGAGTAAACCAAAAGCCCAATTATAACTGGCCATCCCTGACTGTAATTTCATTAATCCCCAACCTGACAAGTCTACATGAAGAAACTTCGGAGGCAATGGGTCCATCCTTCTCCAAGAACTGGAGAGGCTGTACCAAGGCTGAGATCACATTGGAGACTCCATTCCTGAGCGCTAAGTGGGCTCCTTGTGGCTCACCTGCTTTAAAATACTCAGGTATCCCAACACAATAATCACCCAGGAATCACCCACTAGGACCCAGAGTGTGAAGGGCAAGGGTGATTCACCCAAGAAAACAGAGTTCATAAAGTGGTAAGTATAGTGCCTGCAAGCCAATTTTCGTGCTGAAAATCCTTTTCATGGAAGTTAGTGGAATAGAGGCTTTCTATCTTTACAAACATTAGTTTACAGTAAAATTTTCTTTGTGGACATTCCATTCTCTCACACAGATATTTCATTTGCAAAGTTCTGTTATTTTTGATTCTTAAATTACAGCAACAATTTTTTTTTGGCTAGGTGATAAGCGTATTTTACAAGCATAGCCAATAACTCAAAAGAATCTTGGCGACTTACAAATGACAAGCAGTTAATGATTGGACTGGAGCTGGAGTCCTCGTCTCCTGAGACCCAAACCAGATATTCCTTCCAGCACACACACCCTCACAGAAGCAGACATATCCATGTTTCTGGCAGAATTTAAACATATTTTCTTTAAATCAATATAAAGTAGACTGACAGTCACTGAAATTAAAGAGCTGGAAGCATCATTCACAGTGGGAGAGACCATGTGACTGTGGAGTTGCTAGATTAGATGTAGCAAAATTATTACCTACCTGAAATGAATGATGTTCTAGGCTAGTTAACGCCACTACTGTTGTGTGGAGAAATCAGGCTTATATCTGACATCAGCAGGTCCGCAGTGGGCATCAGCAACCGGCCCCTGCAGCACACGCCATTATAATCAGGTGGTTGCACATCTAAGAAACCACCAGCAGAGGAGACCTCCTTGCTCTTCACTACACCTGGACCAATGCATAAGCCAACACCTGTACTCTTTGTCCTGTGTTTTGATACAAGTACCCAGCACACACCACCACACCTCCCCTCCACACACACACAAGGAAGTTCATGCCATGAGCACCTGGAGGTCAGAGGACACCTTGGAGCTCAGGCCTTGCTTTCTGCATTATTTGAGCAGCGTCCTTTGTTTTGCACTGTGTGCTCCAGCCCAGTTAACCCACAGGCTTCCAGGGACGCCCCTCTAGTCTGCCGTGGGAGTGCTGGACCTGGTTCATTCACATGGGTTCTGGGGATTCACACTCAGGTCCTCACACTTAGTCTGCTAACACTTTACCAACTGAGTCACCTCTAGAGCCCCTGACTTGTTGCTTCTAATGTACAATCACAGAGCTTTGGGTTGTATTTTGTGATAAGCGGGTGACCCACTTAACAGTCCGGGATAGTGTGTGGCCGGCCACCCCAGGTCTCTGGATATGAAGTCCGTTTTCACATAGTTGAATTTAAAAAAGAATTCCAGTTCATTGAATTAACTTGGCCTTTGCAGAGTGAACCAGTTCAGCCATGCACACTACACCCTAAAGATAATTTCTTAGAGCCCACTGCACACTGTCTTTAGCCAGGCATTGCACAGGCCTATCAGACTGATGCCCATGATGGGCAGTCTCTTAGTGTGTCTGTTCTGACTATTAAAACAAAATCCTGTTGACTGGGAGGCAGAACATGGAGCGGGGGGTCTTCTTGATGTTGGGCTGTTCAAGGAGCCAGCAGACTTAGTGAATGGTGAGGTCTTGCTTCCCAGCTCCTGGACTGCCACCTTCTCACTGTGTTCTCACTCCCTGAAGAGATGAGGAGGCTGTGGCATCTCTTCTGCTTATGATAAGGGCGCTGATCCCATGGTAAGTGCTGCATCCTCATGAATTCATTGAAATCTTATCATTTCCCAAAGGTCTCCTCTAAAACTATAGTCACTTTGGGCTTCAACATGAACTTGGGAGTGACTCCACTCAATCCACAGCCATTGGTGAGCTCTGTGATCAGGTGACCTTGACTCACTTCATTCACTCACAGGAAAGCTTCCACTTGTCTGAGCACCAGCACATCCAGATAACCAGAAGTACTTCCTGGAAAGACAGATTTCTCTGCCACACTTCAAAACAAAATAATTCACACTCTTTGGGAGTCAAGCTATGAGACTGGGATTTTCAGAGAACTCTCTGGGCAGCTTTGACTTATAGCCAAGACTGAGAGCGACTTGTAGAGAAAGTTGGCTGGCAAAGCAAGAGCCATCAATTTAGCACTTTGGAATGTTAAAGTCCTTCTAATTCCAGAATGGACATTTTCTTCTTTTCTAGGTGAGATGCAGAGGGCAGTGGCCTCACTGTGGGCAGCAGTCCCCCTCTTCCTTCCTCCACCACTCCTCAGTCTTGGGCCACCTGGAACAGTGGCTCCTTTGGGGACCAGTTTTCTGACCTGGCAAGTCAGAGGGAGAGTATGACATAAGATCATATATGAAGCCTTTTCTTCATTAAGTTCTATTCTGTGACATCAATGTCAGGTAATGTTTTGAAACTGTCATTCAGTTTATGCAGGTTTTTTTTTTTTTTTTTTTTTTTTAATTTTGAGGCAGGATCTAATGTAGCCCAGGCTGGCCTCAAACTCATTGTGTAGCTGAGGATGACTCTAAAGTTGCACAGGCTTGCAGGGTGCTGCCTTTTGGTTTATACAGTACTGGGGATTGAACCCAGGTCTTTGTGTCTTCTACTAATCTGTACATGAACTTCATTCTCGGCCTGATTTCCTCCCTTTGACTTTTCTATTCCTACCCTTCTTTTACGGGTAAAGTGGAGGGCAGAGGGTGGGATCTATTAACAGCATATGTTCCCCCCAGAGAGATACGAACCAGCAGGAAACCATCTATGAGTTAGAGCCTTTCTTCTGAACTCGAAGGCTCACATCTTGAAAAGAAATTAACATGGTTTTATGGTGTGCAGCTATGCGTCATAGTTGACAAGTTGTCCACTAGGTGAAATCGTGTCTGACTTAGATTTTCCACTTTCAGAGCTCATGTGTAATTTGAGAGGAGATTATACAAAATTTATTGCAAAGGACCCTAGGGTATTCAAATTTTTGCAGAAGATGCCCAGCGCTCTTTTGGAAGCTATCATGGTGTGGGTATATCCTGTAGGATAATATGTGATCTGGAAGATTCTGCCTGAGATCTTAAGCCTTCACTCCAGCTCTGTAGATGGATGTGAACATTCACTGTATTTGTCTCACTCAAATCCCTAGTGTCAGACACTGACCTCAACAAAAACCAGCCAACCAGAGCACTGAGTGGCCTACCTAAAGCCATCCATCCTCCCTTGGGCCCAGCAGCACGCACTGAAGGATTGAAAAGCCACGCCAGGAGACACTGGAAGGACAGACATCTGCCCTCTGTGCAGCCCAGGCCCTGTGGGTGGATGAACTCCTTGCCTCCTGGTGCCTCCACGGCTCCATCACAATCGCCATCCTCGGCGCCTTCCATTCCTTTTGGGCGCATCCATTAACAAACCAGATGACTGAACTGCTCTCTCAAGGCTAAGTGGTCTGAGAAACACTCACAGGAAAATCAGGCCTAGGTTTCCTGTCTTCAAAACGGGGAGTTTGAGAAAGCAGAGCCAGCTTCCAGTGAGAACCCTGTGACTGGCTAGCCGGCAAGCAGCTCTGGAGGAGGATGGGCACAAGACGAATGGGCCAGGTCTTTGATCTTCCCCCACCGGATTCTCATTAGTGGCCTCCAGAATTGAACACAGACATTCCCTTGTCCTCTGCTGAAAATGCACACTGTAACCTTCAACGCTGGTCAACTCACGGCCTTCAGACAGCCAATCATGGTTTCTTCCTGAGGCATCTGACAGACCTGGATCAGCTTCCTGCTCACTGCCAGCTTGCCTAATGAAAAGTGTGTGTCACAGTGGTAAAGCCCCGCCCTGTGCAGACGCTCTGAGGGTTAATGTGAGGCCCTGTGGCCGGCAGAAGGTGTGAATTCATAACAAGGGCTGGTGTGCATGAATTTTAACAGCCTGTCAGATGTGTGAGCTGAAGATAACGAGGGAGTTCAAGTCCAGCGGTGGTTTTTCATTGACTTCAGGATTATGAGCAAAGGTGACAGAAAAACAGGAGGGACCCGGGGACAAGCCAGCATGTCTTGTGGATTCTTATAGGAGAATCCGGGTTTGCAGGCCAAAGTGACCTGTAAGCAACGAGTCTGCTCAACACCTCCCCTTACTGTGAGGTTAATCAGCCTTCCTTTTCAATGACACCAGAGTCAGAGAATAACTCTAGGGAAGCTGTTTTGAAATTCCAACATCACTTCCTGGGAAACCTTATCTGAGTCCTCCTGTGGGGCAGCCACAGACCAAGTATGGCTTTCTGAGCACTGCCCAAGTAGTGAGTCCAAGTGGAATGTCTGTGAGTATCCAAAGCCCAGTGGAGTGGGTTTTGAAGGCAACCTCACAAGAGCATGTACCGTGCATGTTTTTGTGTATATTTTATACGGAAATAATAGTATGGTAGATGTAATGGATTAAATAAAGTGCATTATTTAAATGGATTTTACTACTTTCTTTTTCTTCTGTAGATGACTAGAAAATTGAGCCAAATATACTGCTCAAACTGGATGGCCTAACCTCCCTGTGTGGTTCAGATTGAACCTGAACTAAGACTTTTTAGACACTCAGGTAATAATTTCACTTTTTAGATTTATTTTTATTATTTTTAATGGTGTATATGCAGGTAGCTTCAGAAGCCAGAGTTGAATCCAGAGGGTGCTCTGAGGCTGGAGCTCTAGGTGGCTGTGAGCCTCCTGACATAGAGGCTGGGAACTAAACTTGAATCCTTTGCAAGAGCAGTGTACATTCTTAATCCCTGAACCATCTCTCCTGCTCCTCATTTGAGTTTAGGTATTATATTTTATAGAACTAGTTTTGCTTGGGTGATTTAAAAACATCTTTATTTACTTATTTATTTATTGAGCATGTGTGTTGCATGCAGGTGTATGTGTGTATGCATGTGTGTGGGGGTGTGTATATGACCACGTGTATACATGTGGAGGCTAGAGATCTCCACTGGGTGTGATTGTTCCCCACCTCACTGCTTCGAGGCATGGTCTCTCAGGGAGCCTGGAGCTCTTTCTGCTGCTTTGACTAGACTGCCAGGCCTTCTAGCCCTGCATCTTCCTCTCTCTGCCTCCCGAGAGCTGGGATGACAGACACATACTCTACTCTCACCTTTTTATGTGGGTGGTGAGTATTTGAACTCAGGCCCTCACACTTGTGGGACAAGCATTTAACTGACTGAGCCATCTCCCTGATTGACTTGTGGGAGGTGGTCAATAACTTAAATATTTCACAGATGTTTTGTCTTAACATCTATATACCAGGCTATATATTTAAATTCACATTTAGACACATGCTACTTTACAAAAGTACCCCAATCTCAGTGGCAGAGGCTGGCTTGCTTAAGATGGGCTAAACCCAAGATTCAAACAATGGCACCAAAAGAAATTAATAAACAAACAAAATATTCTTTTGGTTTAGTTCTATAGTGTAACTTTAGGTAAGGTATCATCTCTAATCTGGCCCAGACAGATGTCAACTCAGTTCATTGCAGCCAACGTCAGAAGACACAGTGAATTTCAGCTCTAGCATAGTACTGGTAGCCACAAAGGTTGTGTAAAAGGCAGGTGTGTTGGTGCTCTGGACAGAAGCTGGTCACCGAGCCTCTGCTTTGCTCATCCCCACCTCTGTGTAAACAGCTACATTGTGTTATATCCACTACTGTTACTGATTTCCAGAAGTATGCAGGTTTTCTTTACTTAAAATGGAGTTCTTTTAAATGGCATTTAGTATAACATCATATAGCTACAACCTTTATCCTTCATAGAAAATGTCAATGCCCTTTTCCTGGCTAGTTCTTCCTGTCAGCTTCACACAGCTTAGTGTCATCTGAGGGAGTCTCAATTGATGGATCACTCAGGTCAGATTGGGCTGTGAGCATGTCTGTGGGGGAGTGTTTAGACTGATGATGGGTGGCACCATCCATCCCTAGGCAGGTGAGCTTGAGCTGGATAAAGAGAGCAAGCCAAGCATGAGCCCAAGAGCCATCCAGAAAGCAGCCTTCCTCCCTGGTTTCTTTTTCATTTCTGGCTGCCCTTGACTTCCTCATGAACTGTACCCTGGAAGTGAAAGCCAGACAAACCTTTTACTCCCCAGACTGCTTTTGTCTAGTGTTTTATCAAAGCAACAGAATGAAACTAGAACAGTATAAGAGCGTGGGAGAGTGGCTCCTTTTCCAACCCTTACAAGTACCAATTTGTTTTCTAACTGTATAAATTTACCTACCCTGGATATTTCCTGTGAATAGACTTATCCAACCTTTTAGAAAATGGTAACCTATCTTCTTTGGTTCCACGTAATATTTTTGAGGTCCTCCCATATTGTCACATGTACCAATACTTTAGTCCTTGTTTTATGACTGAATCACCTTACATCTCACACTTTCTGTATTCTGTATGCTCACTTACCTAATGGTGAATTTCTGGTAGTTTCTAGTCTTTGATTTTATTGACTAAAGCTGCCCTAAACATTAATATACAATATGGGTGGGTCTAAGTCTCTGCTTCCATTTCTTTTGTGTATATACCTTGGATGGGACTGCTGTTTTAAGTCTGCATCCAGCTTTGGGAGGAGCTGCCATGTGGTTTGTCCAGAGGCTGCCCTCTTCCTAGTCTACCAGAGACATGGAGGCTCCCATTTCCATTGATTTTCATCGTTGGTTCCATCATAAGCATTCTTACTTTGTTCTTACATGTGTTTGGGTATCACTCCTAAACCATCATGTCAGTTGCTTGGAGATAAAGTCTAAGATGAAGACCTGGGACTCATAGCACATTGTCCCTGCCCCTTCTCTCTCCTCGACCTGGCTTTGGAACCTGCAGATCAGGCTTGATTCCTTCACATTACAAATCTCAGAGAGTCCACTTTGCTTTTTTCCGTATCTCAGGTGGTTCTGTACGTTCTGCACTTAAAGGAGAGCCTCTCAGAGCTGGTCAGCTCAACTGAGGCAGGGGAAGGAAAATGTGTAGCTCGCACATCACTCTTCCTTTCTGAGAACCTAGAATATCCTCTGCTATCTGTTCTCATTCCAGGGCTGGCTGAGGGCCACTTGGGTCTCCATGAGAACTGATGGCCGGCAGCTTGAAGTCCTGCACATCACCTACCACCCAGCACTGAGCAGGCTAGGGAGGCTCCAGGAGACAGGATATAGCTGAGTCTCCTTCTGGATGGGAGGCCTTGTTGGGCAAAGACATACAAGGGAGGAGATTTAGAAAGACTGGATGATCAGAAGTCAATCAAATGTATGACTGCAAGAGTAGTTATAGGGTTATGGGAAACATTTACACTTTTTAAATAGGAGGCTTCTTTGCCAAATTCATTCTGTGGAGGAATCAGGGAAGGATGGGCAGAAACTGAAACTGAGTGAAGAAGGTGACGTGGCTACCCTCACCCCTTCAAGGAATGCTCTGAGCCTGGCACAGGCTGAGCTGGGGAGGACAAGAAAAGACTCGAGGAAATGGCTGGAGTTGGAGTACAAACTGGAGAGGAACTTCTGGGAACTGGAGGTGAGTTAGCCCAGGAATTGTTCTTTCATTGTGATTCTCTCAGTTCCTACACCATAACTAGTAGAAATCTTTCTAAGGTAATTCACGTTGAACCTCAGTTCACCAATGAGGTGAGCCTGTGCCTTCACTTCTGCTAGTCCTTGTAGAAGCCCACAGCTTTCCTCACTTTTTCTGTATCTCTCTTTACTGTAACTAACAAGGTTTTCAAATATAAAGATGCACCTGTTAGGGAGCTGTCAAGAAATTTATCTCAAAAGTAGCTGCCAATATGTAAGAAATAAAAACTGGAACAGCCTCCTCCACACCAAGTATGAGGACCAAGAGAGGAATGTGGGACAGTGGAAGTCTAAGTTCATCATGGTGACAGCACCACTGGAGTTCTGGAATTCCTTGAAGACAGCCATCAAAAGAGCTTCTCTCCCGAGCACTGGCCTCAGTCATGGCAAAGGGGAGCATGGCTGAGGAGGTGATGAACTGGACTCACTTACCTGGTACCTACTCCACAGGCACCTTAATAAGTTCACAGAGAAGATAAACAAAGGGGATGTGATTCTTTGCTGCCTTCTCTGAATGTGACTGCAGAGACCCTTCATGTACGCTGTGCAGCTGGCATCACCCTGGCAGAAGCCGTGCTTCCTCCTCACACTCTGAATGTGCTAAAGGAGGTCAGGAGACCTTTGTAGTCTGGTCCACCTTGCTTTTTTTGAGGCAGTGCTGACTAGCAGGTTCCATCACACCCAGCATTTTCTCTGGGGATGAAACTCAGCTCTTTATGCTTGTGTGGCAAGCACTTTACTCAATTAAGCCATCTCCTCATCCCCACTTTTAAACTCTTCCAGCTTCTCTAACTCTGCAGGCAGCCTGGGTGAAGCCCTCTGGTCCGCATCCCATCTGCAGCTCTTACCCTCATCCCCAGCTCAGCCTCACACCTTGTCTTCTGTTTCAAACTGCAGAATTGACGTGGCTGTTCTCTGCTCTCTTCCTGAGTCCTTTTCACCCTTACAGCCCTGTCCCGTCCCACCTGCTTCCTTTACTCTTCAGACTGTCTACACCTCCTCAGCACTCTGCTCAGTTCTCTTGGCTTTGGCATCCCTGCCACTGTTGATTTGTTTCCCAAAGCACAATTCCTTTCTCCTCCAAGAAATTAGCATCTCAGTAGGATCAGGAACCCTGGCTCTGGTTTGCTTGAATATCAAAAAGTATTTGCTGGAATTGAGGTGTTCAGCTGAGTTATAAGAAAAATAAAGATTAGTATACAAACAAACAAACAGCAGCAGCAGCAGCAAAAACACCAAGCTCTCAGGCAGCAATTAAACTTCCAGGAGACTTTCAACACAATGCACTTAAAATAACAATGTGATTATTTATTTGGGTGGGTATTGAGACTTTAACATATGTTCTCACAATAATAGCTCTTTGAAAACTAACTGTAAGATCCAAAAGTTAATATAGATAAAATAGCTAATTATTTTACTAACAAAAATTTGCATGCACAGGGAAAATATTTAATGTCAGACTCAGAACTCATTGGGAGCCAGATATGGTGGGGCACACCTTTAATCCCAGCATTTGGGAGGCAGAGGCAATTGAATTTCTGTGCAATCCAGGCCAGCCTGGTCTACATAGTGAGTTCCAGGGCAGCTGAAGCAACAGGGAGACTCTGTTTCAAAAACAAAACGGAAAAAAACAAAAGCCAAACCAGACCAGACCAAACCAAACAAAGACAAAGTCATTATGAGCAACAGGCATCCTGACTGTCAAATTGCGGCTGACTGTGTGGGGTGTCTGGGGATCTGAAGAGGCCAGCTACCTGAAGTGATCTTTCCTTCCCGGCTTCTGAGGCATCTTCCTTTCCAAGTTCTCCTGCTTTGGGTCATGGTTTGGTCAGGTCTAGGGTTTGGGTTCAACAGAGGTATAGGAATGGGCTAGCGTTAGGGTTAGAGCTACGGAGCGTTAGGGTTAGAGCTACGGTTAGGTTTAGGGGTAGGGCTAGGGTTAAGGCTAGGTTTAGACTTAAGGCTCGATCAGCTTAGGGGTGGAATGGGGCTAGGGTAGTGTTAGGGTTAGGGTTAGGGTTAGTACTAGCCTCAGCATCAATGTTTTCTTTAGACGTCTTGGAGTTTGAGTCTTCAGTTGCCTTCCCTTCTTCTGTCCCACTCGTCCTTGATCTTGCTTCCTTCAGGATCTGGCCTCAAGTGCTACCATAAGACAGTTCTCATTACACCACAGAGGAGAAATCCACCTTACTTTTGGGGTTTGTACTGAGTTCTGAGTACTGAAATCACTCTTCCAGGAGCATTAGGTGATGGTGAAGCCTCTGCCTTTCTACCTGTCCCCAGGCAAATAGACACCCAGATGTGCCTCCCACATCCCACAGGGAGCAGACTGCTCTGTGTAACCTCTCTCCTGACACACTCTGAAGATTTCCCAACTTGGTTCCCATCATGATGTAAGACTGCCTAGACTTTGCTAGGAGGGGCATCTGGGTACAGAGGGTAGGTAAACAGGACACTTGGCTCAACTCCCGCCCATGTCTTGGATGAGGGAATTCTTTCCTTTGAGCCAGGTGCAGCCTCAGGAGCTTGCCTGGATCCATGTCTCCGAATCTTGCTGGCAGAAGGCCTTCATCCTTCTCTACTCCTACTAGGAGCCACACCATGGTGTTTATCTCCTGTGCCTGCCATTCTCTCTCCAGATTTGCAGAACAGTCTGGATTCCTTTATTCTGGTCAAACCACAACCCCGCTTTCCCTGCTCAGTCATCTCTCTACTTAGACTGAGTTTGGCAATGACTATTCATTTTCTTCTAAGGAAGGCTGAGTGAATTCTTAATCCAGAGAAGGCCTTTTGTTTCCCTGTTTTGTTGTGTAGATAATGCTGTGGGTTAGGCCTGATGATTTCAGAAGGGCCGTGTTTAAGTACAGTTGAACAACATGAAAATTAAGTGGTAATTCCTGTGCTTCTATTACGTAACCCATAATATAATCCTGCCAAAAGGCTCTTCATATTTGTTTATTTTTTTAAAGGTTTAGAAATCCCCTTCACCTGCCCTGTGGAGTCTCATATAGGAAATGCCAGTTTAAGAGGGAGGAACAGATAGGGCTGGGGGTAAGTGAGGTAGGAAGGGCTGTGTGTGTTGGTGTCAGACACTTGATTCTCATGTCACTCTCTGTTTGTGCCACAGCAGTAGAATGGAGACATAACACTTTATAAAGAACAAAAATTGCAGATGCAAAATGGTGCATACCTTTAATCCCAGCACTCGGGATGTAGAGGCAGGTGGATCTCTGTGAAATCGATTCCAGCCTAGTCTACATAGTGAGTTCCAGGCCACCTGGGACTGCAAGGAGACCTTGTCTCATAAAACAGAACAGAGCAAAACACAACAGAACAACAGTAGAAGCTTCCTTTCTCTCGGTTCTGGGTGCAGAAAGTCGATCAATGTTACTGGTATCTCTCAGACCTTCCTGCCGCACCCTCCCATGGTGAAAGTGGAAAGTGAATGGAAAGACATGCTGTTTCCTGATGTAAAGGGGAGGAAGCCCATTCCCACAAGACACTGTGAAAACAGCATCAGTGGGCTCCTGGGAACATACCCCTCATGGCCTAAGCCCCTCTCCAAAGGTCCCACCTCTGGATACTGTGACTTGGGGCTAAGGTTCCAACCTGCTACTTTTAGGGAGTACCTTCAGACCACAGCAACTTCAGACCATATAATTTTGGGAAGCTCTTTGGAAATCTCCTCCTTGTTAAATGGCATTAACAGTATCGAAGGCTGAAGACTGTAAGGAGTTGTAGAGAATAAGCATACACATGCCTAGAACAAGGTAAGGGTTTTTGCCTCACTTTGTTCCTTCCTTATGTTTCAAAATGTCTGGGAAACCCAGGGACTCACTTGAGAACCTAAGAATTGATGGAACAGGTGCCTAGATTATGTTCTGTACCAAAGCAACATTAGATGTCCAGCAGGAAACAGCTGACATTTTCTTCCTCTCTTTCCTCTTCAGGGCAGGCAGCTTTCCTTGTTCTCAGGGCCTTGCCTTCTCCGAGGCTGAGGTACTTCTGTGATAAGCAGGAGCATAATTCGAGAAGTATATTAGTGCATCACTCCTTGGTGGCACAATTAGTATGACTCTTTCGGTCCCTGCCACAGGGGACTGTCTAGCCAGAGCACGGGCTGTGATGTGGACAGGTTCAGTGAGTGTCCTCAGCTCCCAGTCTGGCAGCGTGTTTAATCGTAGACTACATCCCTTGCTTTGAATATCCTCCCCATTTTAATAACATTTATTAGTTTTCTAGCTCCTTTGAAGTTGTACACACCTCAAATGGGAGAAAGAGACATCAGATTACCATCTCATCTGCCACAGATGACTAGGATTGATACTTCTGGTCTGTATTTTCTAGTCTTTGAATATATTTAATGTTGTATTTTCTCATTTCTAAAATTTCATCGATTATGAGGCAGGGCATTGTCAGCCTTGTGCTTTCTGGAACATGAAGGGAAAGAGATAGGCATCTTCTGATCCAGTGTTCATGGTCTCTGTACCACCGTTTACAATTTATGACACACACTTGTCAGAACCACAGAAATGCAAGCACAGATCCAGTATATTCCAGACCTAGCCTGTTCCTGAGTCATTGCTGTTTTATATTCCAACAGGACAATGAAAACCAGTTCACCTTATAGGATGGTGTGTTGTCTAACCTTTTCCATTCTCAGTCTCTCTGGGAACTCCACATGATACGGTGAGAGGCGTGTCTGAGCCTCTGGCTCTGAGCACCAATCATTTTCTGGATCCAGTCCCAGAAGCTACACCATAAACAACCACTGGGATGACAGAATGCCTCATTGGGTAAAAGTTAATACTCTATCAACCTGAGGACCAGGTTAGATACATAGGTCTATGGCGAGAGGGAAGAACTGACTCCCAAGAGCCCTCTGAGCACACAGCACACCATACACCATGCAGTACAGCACAGCATAGGGCACCTGTACTCACACATCACACACACAGAATCATAATAAAATTATAAAAAGAAAGAAAACAACCACAATGCATTGTTTAAGGTATACTTAGTTTCTCCTGCTTGAACTGTATTTGAAGGATATCAAATAGCATCTTTTAGGGGATGGTGGGGTTCTGTCCCGCCTCTGTTGCTTAGTCATCTGATGGAACCTCTACACCTGGGTGGCTGTATGACTTCCTTCCTGGATAACTCCTTCTGACTTTTTCTCCGAGCTGAGCAGAACCTAACTCTCATCATAAATATCCCTATCATAAATATCTCATTCAGGTCGTAAATTCCCCTGAATTTGAGAAGCTGGTCTGCTTCTATTTCAAATAGTCTTCACATAGACTCTGGTCTGACTGGCCCCTCCTGACCTGACACAGTGTCCAGCCTCAGCTTTGTCTACCTGTTCCCTTGAGACCCTAGGAAAACCTTCAGCTTATGCAATCTAATACTTCTGGTGGCGCACTTCCGGAAACCTTCTGAAACCCAAAGAAACAGTTGATTCCCCTGGGCAAGGCAGGCCTGAGCACAGAAGTAGGTAATATTTACAGGAGATGGGGGAGGGAAAGCAGGAGGGAATGACACCTGCTGGATTCTGCTCACTGAACCAAGCAGTACACTGCTTTGCTGAGCTCCCAGCGGTTCCTGTAAGAGTGGGTGGTCACACGATAGAGCCACAGAATGCAAGAGGCCCAGCTGGGCACAGCCCTTTGTGCATCTTCATATCCCTTCCTTTACCACTGACTGTGTGCAAGGGCTCTGAGACATCATAGAATGAGGAGACAAAAGGGAAAAGATAGGATCATTGAACAAAGCCTTTGCCCTGCAGCTCTACTAGAACCCAGGAGGGCCATGGACAGCTATACTGTGTGTTGGCCCATTGCAGGATGGGGCTCACCATAACAGAATCATCTCTCAGTTATCCACATATTTAAGGCATGCAGACCTATCATGGTTTATGTCAACATTTCCTTTCATTTAGATATGTACTTATTACAGACAACACCACAGTATAGATGACTGAGGAAAGACCCTTGTACACGTTATGATATTTAGAATGGGGTTTATAAAATGAACCTCACAGTAAGACTATATTGAGGATTTTAAATTTCCGTTCAGTTTGATAGAAAGTAATATTTGGCCCTTAGGAAATTGGTATCCCATTAGGCAATCTAGATGTCTAAAAACTTTTTTTCATATTTAATCCAATCACACTTATGAAAAATCATTTTTATATACCACTGAGACAGAAAAAAATCTATAATTTAAAAAATTACTTTCATGAGCTAGCGGGCTACGGTCTTTGCTACGAAACTTGAAGGGCTGAGTTCAATCCCTTGACTCTACATGGTAGAGGGATAGATGTGGACTTCCACAAATTGTCTTCTGACCCACACACATAGAAACATACATACATTCAAATAACTGTAAAAGAATTTCAAAAGTTACTTGCTACAAATGAGGTTGAGTCCTTTTCTCTTTCTACTGCTTATGAAATGTTTAAATATTATGTGTATAACCTTGGTATGTGACTTTTTGGAAGTTTTAAATTTTTGCTTTGTTTCTACTTTTCTTGTTGAGATACAGGAACTTTTTACATGCAGGATTATGCCATTGTTTTTTATTTATCATGAAAATATTGTCTCACTATAAAAGCATATTACCTCCCAGATTAAGTTACTTTAGTTTTCTTCTCCATGTGCTCTGACATATGAGGGTGTGTCTTTACATACACATTGAATTTTAGGTAGACAGATTGCTGATACTATCTTATGACTAGTATGTCTTGTTTGCTTTGGAAGACCATTGCTACTACTCCCAAAATAAAAGTTAAGAAGTATTTTCTTTCAGTAGTTATAGAACTATGTATGCATATTTATATACATCAATATCAATATGTCTATATTCTTAAAGAATACATATAAACTGTACATAAAATTACCTAGAAAACATATGATTAAACAATACTTTATTTTTCCAGGTATATAATACATTCTGTCAGCATTGTTACTACTACCTTTAATACCTTTTCTTCCTGATTTACCACCTACTTAATTTCTATATTTGTCACACATAAAGTTTTTGTGTGCTTGTATATGTGTGTGTGTGTGTGTGTATCAGTCTCTGATACTTTCACTGATTATTTTCATGCAGAGTGCTCAACATTGAATACTCCCATTTAAGGATTGCACCCTATTTCATCATGTGGATGTTTAATAGGTTTGATACAGTCCCCACTGTTCAAAATTAAATCTCTGACATATGGAGCACTTTCAGCATGACCAAGAGAGAAGGTGACAGTTTACACTTTCCACAAGAGCCCAGGAGAGGGTGTTTTTCATCATCTCTCCATCTCCACTAGTTTTCATATTGATAAGACTGCCGGGTACAGAGAGTCCATGATGATAGCTTAATTGAACTGTGGTAGTTTTTGAAAAAGAATATTTCCCCCAGCCTCATGTGTTGACCCCCTGATAGTGGAGCTGATTTGGAAAGTTGTGGAATCCTCGGGACTTAGCTGGAGGATGCTGGTCTCTGAGTAGGTGAAGGTCCCTGGGGAATATTATGTCCCTAGCCACTTCCTGCCTTTCCTCCCCCAGGTTCCGACCATGAACTGGATAGCTCATGTCCCCTACACATTCCCCCAGCCATCATGTCCACCCCAATCCACAGAAGTCAGTGCTCTGTTATGGTCTCACTGTTCCTCACAGGCTCGTGAGTTTGAACACTCAGTCTCTAGTTGTTTTAGGAGGTTGTGGAGCCTTCAGGAGGTAGAGCCCCACTGGAGGAAGGGGGTCACTGGAGGGCTAGCCTGAGGTTTAGATACTGGGCCTGCTTCCGACACCTTTCTGCTTCCTCTTCCATGGAGACATGACCAAGAAGTTTCCATGTGCTCTTGTTGCCACACAGCCATGGACAACCTTGCCTTCTGGGCCATGGCAGGCTGCATCCCCGACACCGTCCTGGCTGTGGTGGGCTCTGTTCCTTCAACACCAGCCTTGTTATTGCTGGTTACATCCTCTCAAACTCTAAGCCAAAATGAACCTCCCTTTTTGGAGGTGCTTCTTGTCAGGCATTTGGTCACAATGACAAAAAAGCTGACTAATCCACCTCTTAAAGTATTTTGGTCACAGTGACCAAAAATGGGCTAATACAGTCAGTGTGGTTGGATTATCATTTTTAAAACAGAATAAGGCATTTAGCACCATTATCAAGGCTCAATCTAACAAGAAATAGGGCTTATGAATGGATTTAGGAAGAATATAAAACATTTCTATATGCTTTATCTTTCTAGTGTGAAATCTCAACCAACTATAGTTTTCAAGTTGTGGAGTTCTGTGACTTGGAGCATGGCTGCTTTCTGGTGGTAACTCAAATGATCACATTGCCATTGGGGCAGAGACTGAGCACTAACCTCTCTCAACAAGTCTGCCCCTCTCTCACACACATAACAGACTTATGCTTAGTTAGGGTCAATCTACTGTCCTTGAGATTTGATAACTCTCATCTCCAAGCCTCCTCTCCAGCAAGCTCATCACCTGCACAGGTGTTAAGAACCACTCCTCCTCCCCCTTCCAGCCTGGAACAGAAGCCATGTAGGCAGCCTCTCTACTGCCAGTATTCTTTGTTGACACTGGTATTTTTTTCAGAGCCACCATTCTTGAACAATTCGATCTTGAGCAATTCAGAAATGCATAGACCAGAAACCGAATGTCAGAATGGTTTTAAGTGGCTTCCCCAGTGAGTGCCTGAACCCGTTTGGTCCTGGAACTGCAGTGCAGGCACTTAGTTCCAGCTAGGAGGTACAGTCTGATGCTTGCTGGAGTTGATCTGTGACAGGTGTTTGGGGAAGGTTATCAAAGGTCTGGGGGTAGCTTCTATCCCTGCTGTTCCCAATGCCTTTCCTGAAGAGGTCCCATCCAGAAAGCATTGTATAATTCAGTGATTGCCCCAGAGGTGGGCAGGTGCTTTATCAACTTTTGTGCCCCAGTGAAGAGACCAGAGCCTTAAAGGAAGGAGGTAGCCTGCTAATAGGCTTCTCCCAGGAAAGCTGGGAGAAGCGTCCTTGACTGTTAAGTGTGACCATGAACAGCAGAGCTTGCCATCAGAAAGAGATATAACTACCAAGACAAGCATGTTGAGGGACCCTATAATCTTGAGAATTTTAGATATGAGGAAACTCTGTTTCAAGCTGGGAGTTTATAGGGTCAAAGGGAAGACATCAGGCAGAGGTGGGTGCTATGCCTCACAGGCAAGGCTCAGACTCTCCTCTGCGCCTTTCTCAGCCGGGACTTGGAAGCTGCTTAAACATCCGTCACCCGATGTCTTCCTGACAGTCTTGAAAGGAGCAAGGGTGAGTCTGAAAGCCGCTGTGTTCGCTGTATACCTCTGCTCCAAACATTATAATACCCTGTCACAAATCAGCCCAAAAGAGTGTAAATAAAGGTTTAAGATGCCAAGTCTAAAAGGATTCTACCTAATTCATCCATTACTTGTGTCGACATAAAAAGGCTTTCTAGATGCTTCCAATGAGCTGTAGAAAGGTGAGGGGTGAAGGCTTTGGGGTTAATGTAAATATTTGCCGGCCTTAAAAATGTATACAACTCAAAGCCAGAGAACAGAAAATGTGGTGGGCTGAGCACCAACATGTACACTGCTCCACATCAAATGGGATTTTCTGAAAACAGATTTGACAGTGGTTGGTGAAAATATACCTTGGAGCTTGAGACGAAAGGACCAGGCTGAAGGCTGTGAAAGAAACCACATCTGGTCTTCACCATTCTCTGGGCCAGCATCTGTTGAACTACATAATCATGGCAGTTTATAATGGGAAGATTTAGAATTGAAATATAATTGAAGTACAATTGAAATATAATTGAAATACTTCAGTTCAAACGAACACCTCAAACTAATTGTTTATAAGCGGTAAGGACTGTGCATTGTCAGAATGGAGTAGCAACATTAGGAACATCATGCAGCAGAAAGTGCCCTCTGACTCTGTGCCAGTCGTTCCCAAGGCTTAAACTACATTGGATTGCTGTAACTAGTGCCCGTTCCAAAGGAATCAGTGGCCAACTCTTGCCATGCTCTGTACTCTAAAGACTTAGGCAACCCTCCTTGCCTGTTATTTTCTGGAGGAAAGGGCATACCAGAGGCTGAAACTACATATCAAAAGTGGAGCTGAAGAAGTTCCTCCCTGGTAGAAAACTCAATGTGGTCTACTCTCATCCCTTCACCCTCCATATTGATATCAGAGACAACAAATCTACTGTGGTCTTGGGGTTAAAGGACAAACTATAGAGACCGGATCTGTCCACTAGAAATTGTGTACAGTGTGTGTGCACACATCCACACTCAAGTAAGTATGGGCAAATGTGCTATGGGGCATGTGTGGAAATCAAACAACAAACCGGATATCTGGCCTCTATTTTTATGTTGAGCCAGAGTCTCTTCTGTCTAACTATGCCAGTCTACCTGGTCTGGGATCTTCCAGAGACTCCCCTAAGTCCACCTGACATCCTCTGGCAAGAGCCCACTAGATTACAGATCTGCAAATTCAGTTCATTGGGTTTGTTTAGCCCCTGAGTCATCCGCCTAGCCACAAGAATTTTATTTTAATTTGGTATGAACTAAAGCCAAGGAGTCTCCACCCTCCCCTACACATCTGAGTTTGGGAAATTTTCATGAATAGTTTGTTACTGATCCTTTTAACAACAGTGGTTTGGTGAGGTAAAGAGTCATGGCTATGACCAGGTTTCCTGGTAGTCAGATTAAAACTGCCTGTGCCTTTGCTCGACTTAGAGTTCTCCCCACCCCCAAGCTTCTTTCAAGTATCAAAACATAGACACGGAAACTATGATCTGAACATGAAATGCCCACTGCGCACTCCTGTGTTCAATGCTTGGTCCCCAGAGGGTACCACTGTTGTGGGAGATGGTGGAAACTTCAGGAGGTGGAGCCTAGTGAAGGAAGTAGGTCCTGAGGGAGGCAGCTTTGAAGGTTATACCCGGTCCCTGGTTCCTACCCCACTCTCTGCTTCCTGTTCAAGGAGACGTGAAAAGCCTTCTTCTCCACAGACTATTGCAGGAAGGTTCTGCCTCACCCGGACCAGAATCAGAGGGGCCGAGGAATAGGAATTGGATTACCTCAAACAATGAGCAAATAGACCTTCCTGTCTCTGAACTATTCTCCCAGGTATTTTGGTCATAGCTACATAAAGTAACTAACACAGAAAGCCAGTAGTTTGCTGATTTGATGACAGTGTCCACTTTCTGCCCCTGTGCACTATTGAGACATAGGTACCCAAGAACTGTCTGCAGACTCTCCTCTCATGAATCTTACTTACTTTTATTATCTCTATATTTCATTTATTGTAACTTCATCTCATAGGCTGTGGAATTATGTTCCTTCAGGTCACAAAGAAGGAGTATGGGTATATAGAACTTCTCAATCATGAACCCATAACAGAATAGAATTCTGCTTATTTCAAGACTAAGATCTCTGCCTCAAGTCAGCCTCATGGGAGTTTCTGAAGATGGGGGACATCCTCCGCCTAGTGGGACCTGAATCATTTTTCTCAACTAAAGTCTCCCTAGACTTTCAGGTATTGTTTCAGTACATGTTTCTGTGTGACACTTCTTCCTGCAGGTTTGATCTCATGGTGCGCTGTCTCCATCTCCCTCATAGTTTGACTCCCTTCTGTGGTCTGCATGCATGCTCATGCTTAACACAAACACCTAACCTATAAGGTAGTGATTACAAGATGGAGCTTCAGGCATGTAGTTAGTGCTCACTGAGATCAGGAGGGTTGAGTGTCCATGAATGGCATCAGATTCCCACATGATTCTGGGACCCATCTCATTGAGTAAGACACTGAGAGAAGGGACCCACTGGAACCAGGAACCTGGCTCCACCTCAAAGAAAGAAAGGTTTCTTCTGGCTCACAGTTTCAGAGGTTTCAGCCCATGGTTCTCTGGCTCCTTTGCCACAGGCCTAGTGAACCATGGTGGAAGGGGTGGGGCTTTTAGCTGATCATTTTCAGGACTGTTAGGAAATAGAGGGTAGAGGAAGGCTGGGGACAAACTACACTTTTTAAAAGCAGGGCTCCAGTGAGCTATTTCCTCCCGCTCAGCCTCCTAACTGTTAATTCAACTATGAATTCCATTTAATAGTGAGTGCCCTCATGAGCCAATCACCAATCCATAGCACCTTTAGCTGGGGACCAAGGCTCTCACAAAGAGGCTTTCAGGGGTAAAACTTCCTATGCATATAATGAAAGTGGTTCTCGCTATGAGGTTGCTGTCATCCCTGATTTCATTGCCATATTGATACACTCATTATACAAGGCCAACAGCAGAACTGGTCAATAGAATTCCAGAATGTGGGAGGCTGGGTCAACAAAACTAGGTGGAAAAAAAAGCTGAGAGTTCAGTGGATAAACACAAAGCCTTTTTTTGTCACTCACATGTGCATCTTTGGGTCAGCCATCTTTCCTCTTCCTGTCACTATGTAGACTGGCACTTGGGGGACGCTGACAGTCACGGGGAAAGACAGGAAGCAACTTCAGAGACCGTTCTGCATACTTCCCACCCTTTGCCTGGAAGGCACACAAGACTCAGAATACTTGCATAGGGGCCTCAGTAGTCTTCCTGGATGCCATGCACGCTCAGGAAGAGGAAGACAAATTGGGTTTCCTGAAATCAGGATGAGATCATGAGCTGACAGCTTCACTGAAAGCTCCCAGAAAACTGACTTCCCGAAACAGTTCTTAGTCATCCTGACTATCCTCACTTTTAAAAGTTGTGGAACCAAAATGCTTAACAACACCTATTGGCCTATGAGTGTGATCATTTGATAAACTGTTTCCTAGATTCAGCATTGGGTACTGCAGGTTTAAGCACAAGGAGCCTCACTGACAGTATCACCTTCTTCTGATACATTTCTTGTTCAGTATCTTCTAAGGTGACCAAAAGATGGGATTCTATTTATAGGAAGGAACCCTCTGTAGAGTTAGCAGTTTCCTGCTGCTGCAGATCCTCAGAAGTCTGAGAAAAGTCCTTTGAATCCATATCTGTGTGTGTCTAAATTAGAGTATCCACAGAATCCAGGCCACTAATAAGGGGGCATAGGGAGGACTTCAAGGGATAGGGAACAGAACCCAGGCGGTCTGAAGGGGGAAAGGAGAATAACTGAACAATAGAGATAAAATTGGGGGAATGGAAGGGCGAGGACAGTGGGGAGGGAAAACTAACACTAAAAAGTTTTGAAAAAGTCACATGGAAACCCACTACTTTAGAAGCTTCCTAAAATATATATGTATAAAAAGAGTTTAGATGAGCTACCTTATAACAGGCTGGACAATGTCACCATTTTCAGACACCATAAGCTAGCAGATAAAAAATGCATTGACATAGGCCAGGAGAAATGGCAGATGACCCAGGTTTGGGTCCAACACCCACATAGCAACTAAGAGCAGTCTGTACCTCTAGTCCCAGGGAATCCAACACACTTTTCTGGCCTTCGAAGATATTGTATGCATGTGTATACTTATATACATGTAGGTTAATCACTCACACATAAAATTAAATATAACAACAATAGTAACAACAGCAATAAAAGCCCTGTGCCAGGTGTGGGTTACCTCTTTTCAAGTTGAGGCCCCATAGACCCTAAGCATCATAGGCTATTGCTTTGCCTGGTTACCCACTAGATGGTAAGACCTTACTGTTGAAGACACCAAAGAGTTGAGTCATAGAACATGGAGAAATCAAGCTATTTTTGACCTGGAAGCTTCATTCCTACTGGCTAGCTTTCATAGGATTGGAAGGTGCTATGTACGCTACTGGAGGAAAGAATGCAATCAGCAATCTTACCCGTGAGCAACAATAACAGCTACCCTAGCAAGACAAGCCAACCAGTGCAATATTGGCACAAATGTTATGGGAGTAACCAACCATTTTCTGATTGGCATTAAGGCCTATTCCAGAGGGTAGAACTCATGCCTGGTTCTGTTAACTGGACCAAGAACCCATGGATGACTAGCTTGTAGGCCCTAAGGGAGAACCTGCTACTATTATTCTGCTAATTGGGCATAGTATTAAATTTCCCCCTAAATACTTTTATTTATATCCATAGATTAGTGCATTTCTTAGCCCTCATCAGAGAAGCTGTTTTTTTTTTTTTTTTTCTTTTCTTTTCATATAGAGACCCATGACTGGTCAATGTGTAGCGAATAAGAGTGTGGAGTCCTCAGCCCTAAATGGGACATCTATAACATATACACATATCCTCCTCCCAAGCCTCAGAGGTCATCAAGGAAGAAGGGACAGAAGTACTCTAAGAACCAGATGTAGTAGATGTTTCCATTGAAACAATATTTGCACGCATGGACTCACAGTGGATGTGACAGCATGCCCATGATCAGGCCAGCCAAAATCCAGCATGGATGAGTAGGAGATCATGAAATACCAACCCATGTCTGAGGCGCTACTGAAAACTGATGTCTACTGGGGTACATTTAGATTATATTAAAATGTAAAAATTTAAAGCACATTTAGTTTATCTGTGAAGTATTTATAAAAATACTACAGTGCAAATTCTGATGGCAAATAAGGATAGTGCAAGAGGATTATAAGTGACAGATTTGGGGGCTAAAGAGATGACTCAGCACTTAAGAATACTGGCTGGTCTTGTAGAGGACCCTGGTTCAGTTCCCAGCACCCACATGGCAGCTAACATCCATAATTCCAGTTCCAGGTGATCCAAAATCCTCTTTTGGCCTCTGTTGGCATTGTATACACAGGTACATTTACAAACATGTAGGCAGAACACTCATATGCATAAAATAAAATTATAAATCTTTTAAAATTATTTAGAAAATAAGTGATAGATGACATCCTTTTGGAAAAAGCAAATGTCTCCCCTACTTGAGTTCTTTAGGAAGACTTCCTGGTGGATATGTATCACAGCACATTCAGAAAATGAGCAAGTGGGATCGAGTGTGGCTGTTAACCTCATTTTCAGCATGATGGATGTGGAATTACCAGGGAAATGAGCCTCTGGGCCTGTCTGTGAAGGGAGACCCATGCTAAATGTGAGCAGTACCATGCCATGGGCTGGGATTCAAGATGGAACAAAAGGAAAACCTTGCCAGTCATGGTGCCACATGTCTTCAATCTCATCACTGGTATGCAGAGGCAAGTGAATTCCTGTTGAGTTTAAGGCAAGCCTGATCTACATAGCTAGTTCTAGGCCAGCCAAGTGAGACCTTGTGTTTTTAAAAAAGAAAAAAAGAACAGAATAAAGGAAAAATTGGACTTGTCAGGTGGCTCAGTGACATAAAGGGACTCACTACCAATCCTGAAGGCCTGAGTTGTATCCCTGGGCCCCACATGGTGAAAGGAGAGAACTGACCGCCTGAAGCTATCCTCTGACCTCCCAACACATGCTGTGGGAACACTTACCTCCACACCATGTCCATGTACACATGCACAGAAAGGAAATAAACAAATAAGTAAAAACATAAATCTAATTAAAAAAAAAACTAGAGAAACTGAGTCTAGCACCAGCATTCACTGCTGTCTGCTTTTTCAGCTTTCTTGAGATCCTGAAGCAATGTTTTCCTCAACATCATGTAGGATGATTCAGGTCAAGCCAGGCAGGCTCCCGGCCTGCTGGCCCAAAATGGCTATTGAGCATGCATGTGCAGTAAGCACTTCCTGGGACCTAACCTGGGATAGCCCTCAGGCCCTAGCAGCCATCCAGGACCAATGGGAGTGATGAATTTCAGATCATCAGAGGTGTTCAGGACCTACCAGAATGAAGCACATATGACCAGATAAAGACCTCCCCTAAGCCTGGCAAAAGTATAAAGCCTGTTTCCTTCTAAAATTAAAGGGATTGTTGGTTCCACTTTCTCCTGGGTTCTGTGTCGTTTACTCTGTGCCTCCTCACCGCCTCCCCCAAGGGACCCACCAATGCCAGCCAACAATCATGGACCGAAGTCTTAGAAACAGAAGAAACCCTTTCTCTAGCTGCTGCTTGTCAGGGATTTGATCAGAGGTAACTAACATAGTATCTGCCTCCTCCTGCCTCTGTGAGGGGCTCTTTGATGTTTCATTGGATGCCTTGCTCTGTGGTCTCTGCTTCACTCAACAAGCTCTGATAGCCACGGTGGGGTCTGGTCAGTGCTTACCAAGTTGGCTTTTCTCTCTTGCTCTTCCTGAGTTGTGAGCTGTAAATGTCATACTGGATTATTTCATACAAATGACACACAGCCCTGATTACGGTTCTTGCTGTGCAACCACTTCCATTTATTGGCTATTCAATATTTATATACCAGCAGCTTTCAGAACGGATTTGGAAGTGCAAAGCTCATGAGAACATCAAGAGTGTTGTAAATTGATGGATCTCTCTTCTTCCCTGAGTGCTCTGATGTCTCATTACTCCTCTTGTAAGCACACTCTAATGACACCTTTCCTTCACTCATCAACCCCTTCAAAATGCTGCTCTGCCTCTTTTTGCTGTTTTGTGAATCAGTCTATACCCTATCTTCTCATCTACTTGAATTGCCTGGCAACCATCTTCCTTCTATCCCATCTAGTCTTCAGGCCTAAAAGACGCATCATTCCAACATGGTTACTGAGACGCGACTGTTCTTGGTGCTCTGGGATATATGTCTAGGTTGCATCCAGTGATTTCATCAGCTGGACCAGTGTGAGGTTCTATGGTGGTTTTTGTGTGTACCGTACAGTTATGTGCCCCACCCACCTCCTGGCTAGGATTGCTTCCCCTGATCTTCTTGGCTCCTCTGGTCTCTTTATAGACATGTTTTCCTCCTCTTACTGATTCCTACTCTTGTTCTGAGCAGAAACAGTTATGGAAGAGACATTGGAGCTTTAAGCTTTTATTCCTTTTGCATTTTCTTGCATGTATGTAGTATATTTTGATCACATTCATCCCAACATTCTCTAGCCTCCTCCATTCTGACTGACCCGTTTTCTCTTCTTAACTGATCCTTTTACCTTTAAGTCTTTTTAGGTTTCTTTCTTTCTTTTTTTTTTTTTTTTGGTGGCCCCATGAGATTCATTAGCATTGCACACAGGAACATGCGAGAGGGGTTATTTATTGGAGGACATCTCATTTGAGGCTAAACCAATGAAGAAAACATCTCTCCCTGCCCCAGCAACCATTACTTACTTATAAATCTGCAGGGTGGGATGAAGCTTGTGAGCACCTCCCCTAGCCATGGTGGATGTGCTTTTAAGTTTTTCAGAATGTAGAGAAATCTATGTCTTGATTCTCTAGAATTGGATATGAGTATATTACTTTGGGCAGGTAGATGAATATCATTATTAATGAAGAATATCATTATTAATGAATTTAAGAAACTGGTCATCTTTGAGAGAGCATTTTATAAACAACTGCAGTTTAAATAATTATGAAATCCTCTCAGAAACTCTGCAAATGGGTGCTTCTGCCTGCATAGCCATCTTAGCCAGCACCCCTCTTCTGTGACCTGCTCTGACAAGTTTGTGATGACATCATTCTTATATCACAAGTGAGACCAGCTGGGTGAGTCTCTTGTGTGGTTGCAAATGTATGAGTCTGAAATTTAAGAATTTTGTTTAAATGAAACTGGAAGCTATGGCAGACTAAAACATCATTGTACACATAGAAACCCACATTCTTAAAGGATGATTTATCTAAGCTTTCACAGTCTGTTGCTGAGCTTCCTTCTAGAAGCAAAGGGAAGTGGCTGGACTCTGGAGGGGCAGGGTACAGTTTGGGCTGTTTATATACATCTTAATAGGTTTATAATTGGATTCAGGATTCTAGCCGGACTGCAGGAGAAGGAAGTTGGGAAAATGTGTCCCTGATGTTTCCTTTACAGAAATCACTAGAAACAATAGAAATCACAAGGATGTGGGAACTAATGTCCCTAAAAATAGAAGAGGAAGAGGACCAGGGAGTTCTTCACAGGTTGGTCTTACAGGCCAAGTCTGTACAGCCAAGGAGAGGTGGACAACCAGGCTGTGCTCCATTGGTTCCACCATGACTCATTGGAAACAGGCCTGAGGCATTTCCTTTGCATTAACTAAGCATCTTCTGAGCAGCAATCGAGCTGGTTATGGCAATGAACAGACTATGGAGAGTCCATTCCTCCCTCGAACAGAAACCCAGTGTCTTCGAATTTTCCCTTCCCCCTTTGGGACTAACACAACAAGCAAAACAGGCCACACTGCTATTTTCCTTTTCTCCTACACTTCATGACTTTAATGCTTGTGACTACGGCTAATTTCAGTGATTCTAACCAACTTCCTTATGTTGCTAAAACAAAACTGTAACTCTCTGCAGTAAACACACAAAGGTTATATCCTACTTGTTTTTTTTTTTTTTTAAATAGTCATTCACTCAAATTTGATACAAAACAGAGCTCGAAGTATTCAACAATCACCATGGTTTAGTAAATTCTATTTAGTTATTAGGGAAAAATTGAATTATGAGAACTCTTACTAAGCCAGTGGCAATTAGCAGAACCAATTACTGGCAGGTCCCCAAGCTCTGTGCTCTGTAAACACTTCGCTTTGCAGGAGGAAAAGACTTTTTGAAAGAATGCCTCTCATGTGCTCAGGTATGCCTTGCAACATGGAAACCAGTCCTGACCATGTGTTATCACTGGTCAGCATCATGTCACGAGCCACTAGGCGAGGTGGTTGTTTCTCTGTGATGTGTTTGATTCTAGTTCTTCTGTAGTTCTCAGCAGCCACAGCCACTCCAGTGTCCTTAACACTGGGGCTTTCTCCTGCAGTCAGCTTTCACTTGGATTCCAGCACTTGTCTCTCTCCTTACAGATGCTTTTCTGAGATCACTGTCTTTACTACATACAGGACAGACCTTTGTGCAAGTGGAACTGGATTCTGGTAGTCCTTACTTCCCTTTCTCCTTCACCTCCCTGGCCCCCCTCACATAGTCCTTAAAGTTGGGGAATAATTGCATCCCACACAAATCTTTACTTGGCTTTGATAATTAACAACCTCTGTATTTGACATATATTATTTTACCCTTGTTACTGTTTGTGATTCCATAAATTACAATCCTCAGTGAAATGTTTCTTTGAAGGAAATATAGCCTCTTTCAGAGCTGGTTCAATTCTGTGCACTTTATACCCTGTAGCAATTTGGTCTGCACAATGGGTACCAATAAAGGCTCTTAATTCACTGTTATCTCCCAGGGCCCTATTTTACTGGCTGCCTGGTGACCTAACTATAATGGTCTTTATAACCCTGAGGTCATTCACCACCCCCCTTCCTGTTCTTGGTACTGCTATAATGGTCATTGGCATAATGGTGGATGTCACTGGTCTCCGAAGGCCAGATAGGCAAGCCAGTATGCCTGCCTGAATGGATCTGCTGGCTTGGGGTAAGCAGGTGTAACCTCTGGTACCACAATCAGGCCTCACTTGCACAGGTACACCTGGCTCCCCAAAATGTCCTGGGCTTTGAAAAAATGAGTCTGAGTATAACACAAATAAATGAAACTGAGTGTAACACAAACACCGAAACGCATGTCTGATCTGTGCGCAGTAGAGTGGTCCAAGCAAGCCTAGCTCCGAGACAGACAGTTAAGAAGGTCTGACCCTTCCAGGGCAAGGCAGCCTTCCAGTTTCCATGAAGTCTCTTCTGCACTTTTCCTTGTAGCTTCGTCATCTAGTGTGCTTCCAGACACTCTAGAATTTACTTTTATTTTCTTGTAATGCATTTAAAAACTCAAGACCAGTTGTCTTCTAGGTAGTAAATCCATATGATACTCCAGAAACCACAGTGGGTTTTTCTTCTGTGTCTGAAGTTAATATAAATCCATATATTTGTATTTGTGCCCTACGGTACTCACAGATATACTGAACCCTATATCCATTCTCTCTCTCACACACACTCTCTCTCAAACGTCTCTCTCCACATCTTTATCCAAATACATCATGGATTCTTAATTATCTACCATCTTGATTTTTGAGCCATTAAGCATAATAAGGTTTCTGTTATATTCAAAGTTTAAAATATTGCTATAAATTAACTGTGACATTAAAGTTAAGGAGACAGACAATCAAGATGAAATGTGCTCGGATAGGCTAATATTTATGGATACTAATGGAGCATAAGCGGAAATCCTATCCTCCTTTATTTTATTAAAGGGCTGTTATCAAAGACAAGATGACTGTTACTCGTTGTGCATTATAGTGAGTTCTGAAGATCTGTTGGAGTATAAGTCAGATGATAATTTTTTTCAGAGGTGATCATGTGATTCACAAATATTATCTTTTTATTCTTAATCTGACTTTTAAGGATGTGGACTAGGGGTAAGTCATGATAATATTTTTGAGTCAAGCAAAAAGGTGGACCGGAAAGAGCATGAAGAGTTAGCATATTAAATATGTAACACAAAAGCTAAAAATTCCTATGAGAATCCACTGCTTCTGATGTCACACACTGGATTCCCCAACATTGAGCATAAACCTGAAAGGCCGGGGTGGACCCCTTGTGCTCTGGTAAAGTCCACAAAAGATGTCTGTGCTCTCCACTGCTACTGAACATCACACTTGAACTCTTAGCTAGAGCAATAAGGCAAGAGAATGAAATAAAGAGATACAGATAGGAAGGGAAGACGGATCCTTATCTGTGGATAGGATAGGGTGCTATATAGAAAAGACCCTAAGGACTCCACCAAAAAACTCCTAAAGCTGATAAACACATTCTGCAAAATAACAAGAAACAAACACACAAAACCAGAAGCCCTCCTCTATACCAATGACAAACATACTGAGAGAAAAATCAAGGAAACCATCCCATTCATAATAGACAAGAAAAGAAAACAATACAGTATCTTAGAAAAAATCTAACAAAGGAAATTAAAGGTTTGCACACTAAAAACTTTAAGATAGCACAGAGAGAAATTGAAGAAGAAATCAAAAAACTGAAAGATCTCCCATGCTCATGGATTGGCAAGATTAATACTGTGAAAATGGCCATCCTACCCAAGGCAATCTACAAATTCAACACAGTGCCCATCAAAATGTCAATACAGTTGGTCCCAGAAATTGAAAAATCAATCCTAAATTTTATATGGAAGCACAAAAGACCCTGATACCCAAAACAAAGCTGAATAATGAAAAATCTGCTGGTTGTATGCTGTCTCTGATTTCAGTTTATACTACAAAACCTTAGTAGTTGAAACAGCATAAACTGGCATAAAAAATGACCAACTAATGAATGTGACAGAATTCAAATCCTGGTGTGTCAGCACATTTATATCCATTCTGATTTTTGACGAAGACTCAAAAAACATGTATTAAAGATAATAAAACATACTTAACAAACGGTGTTAGGAAAGCTAGATATCTACATGTAAGTTTGAAATCAAAATAAGAAACAAAAGACACAAAGAGAGCCACTGAGCAATTCATCCATGTAGATTTTATTTATAGCTACTGGAATTATTTTCCCCCTAGCACGACACTGGAATCACTGAGAGAACACCATGTGAATGATGAAAGATACTGCTGTTCCAGGCAGGGTGGTTAGATGTGGTGGGGCAGGTGTGTTGCACAAGGGATTGGTCTGCCAAGCATCAAGTCAAGAGCGAGTGGAAAACCCCTGTGTCCTCCTCCAAGTAGTCTGGCTCCTATTTACCCACTTCCACATTGAAACGGCGATGATGATTTCATGGTTACGTGATACCTTTATGCTTCAGAGTCAAGAATGCAGCAACATGAAGGCAAATCAGATGAGGAAGCTCTCCACAGGGACTGTGAACCTGCACTGTGTGCTACAGAGAAAAATTGTATTTTATTATAGCCTGTGGACCATGATGCTTTATCTTTGTTTCACTGGTAACTCCCTGAACATCAACACTCTAACAACCAAGGAGTACCTCTTCCTTAGAATTAATAAAAATAATAAATATAATATTTTATAAAACATAAAATAAGTTATACTACTGTTTGGATATAAAATGTGGCCCACGGCTCATGTGTTTGAACACTTGGCTCCCAGCACATGGTGCTGTTTAAGGAGATTGTGGAACATTTAGAAGGCAGAGCTTGACTGGAGGAAGTAGGTAATTAGGGGAGCAAGTATGGGAGGACTTGAGTTTTATAGCCTGTCTGATCTCCACTTCCTGTTCTGTTAATGTGTAAGCAAGCAGCCTCATTATTCTGCTGCCACAGCCTCATGATACTACCTCTGTTTTGCCTTCCTTCATGATGGATAGCAGTCCTGAACTGTGAGAGAGCAATATTCCTTACTGTCTTAAAAAAATTCCTATTATTTATGTGTCCAAGTGCATTGCCTTTCATGGATGTAAGTGTACCCATGTCATGCAATGCCCATGGAATTCAGAAGAGGGTGTGGAATCACCTGGAACTGGAATTATAGACAGTTGTTAGCTTCCATGTGGGTTCTGGGAATCAAACCCTGATCCTTTGCAAGAGCAGTCAGTGATCTTAACGGCTGAGCCATCTCTCCAGCTCCTCCTTCCTCCCTTAAAGCACTTCTCATCAGATATTTGGTCACAAAGATGAGAAAAATAACTCATACAGATGCTTATCAGAACACAGGTGTACAGTGTAACATTCCACCCCAGGGCAGAAGTCAGAAACACTGTTAGGACCTATCTAGACTCCACTATAAAATTATAAAAAGAGATTCATAAAATCAGCAAATATACATCTACCTCAATTTCTCATACTGTCATCTCTTCAGCAGAGTGGTGGGTCATGGTTGAGTAGATGTAAATTTATTTCACAACAGAGAGAGAGAGAGCAAGCACCTCCCAGGGTGTCTGCTTATCACAAGGCTCCCTTATAGCTTGGAAATTCTGTCTGACAGCTCAGCTTACGTGGCATTGGTTTGATCATCTGCATAGTTACTGGCTCCTTGATGGCTCTTGCTTACATTTTAAGTGCTATTTAATCCATTTAGGTCACCAAAAAGCCAGGAGAAGTAATTGTTTTAGTACTCTGAATGCACAGAGTTATCTACGTTGCAGTTTCTTAATGTCCATAGATAGCATGGTGTGCTACTTTGGAAAATGCAAAGGTAAAAGTTCATGTATCTTCTTCACGCCTGCTGGATGGAAGGCAAAGAAAAATGTAAAGTCCAGATTCAAATTTCTAAGAATCATTTACTTTAAATTTTCTAATTTTTGCTATGATCTCACACAAACTTTTCAAAGCATATTGTCACATACAGCTATAAACCTTTGGTGGGGTGGTGTTTATACTTTCTTGGTGGGTTTTGTTTCTTTAGAGACAACGTCTCCTTGTGTAGCTCAGTCTGACCCAGAACACCAGATTCTCCTGCCTCTTCTCTCTGAGCTGTTTCTATAGGCACAGGCACATTTCTGGGTTAAACTGTATTTTCAAAAGACTTGAAAAATGTTCTGAGAAACTATATGTCACTGGTCTAAGACCTTAAGGTTCTAAGAGTAACAAATGTGACCATGTCTTTCTCAGGTCACTGCCTCTGGAAAGAAACACTATCCTATGGCCCCTGGTTCACTGTATTTTGCACTAATGCTGACTCAGATCAGTGGAGGAACTGAACAGGCATCTAGTGTTGTTAAATCCAGAATTGTTCACGCTACAGCCATAGGAGGCCACTGTCAAATTCAGTAGACTCCCAAGCACCCACTGAAAAATAAGGATGGTGGGGCTGGAGAGATGGCTCAGCAGTTAAGGGCACTGGCTGCTTTGGCAGAGGGCACCGGTTCTATCCCAGCACCCCACGTGGCAGCTAACACCTGTTAGTCCATAACTCCAGTTCCAGGGAATCCAACTCCCTCCTCTGACCTCCAGGGACACTGCACGACACAGGTGCACTTACATCTATGTATACAATACACTCACACACATAAAATTAAAATACACACACACACACACATATGATGAGGATATTACTTTCGGCCTTCCTGCAGTATTGACAGGCTCTGTGGGACCACAGAAATATCAACATGACATTTATACATTGTGGACACGCCCTCCTGATCTCTCACCCTGACCTTCTCTTAACTGCTGGCTGTGGCCGTTCTATGTCACTTGGAGTACAGAAAACAGCTCCAACTCAGTCTTCTGCCTCTGCTTCCCTCTATCCTGTATATGTGCCCCTCTCTAATCAGGCTGTTCTTTAAAGAGAAAGCAGAACACAGAGCCCCCATTCAAACCCTGCAGAAGCTCCCAGTCCCCCAAGATGAAGTCAGTTTCCTTAATGTGGTCCACTGAGACACACTGACTGGGGCTGTCTCCTGTCTACTGGCCCCAGTGCTCTTTTTTTCCTCCCGCTCTGTGTTTCAGAACAGCATTTAACTATGAGCAACTATCAGCAAAAAAGAATTTCCTGAGATTGCCAAATCTGCAAGTAATATTTCTACAACATACAGACTTTAATGTTCTGTAAATTTGAGGCTAGAACAAACACAACGTCCTTAGGAAAGAGTAGACTGCAGCCAAACATCCGTTATTAATAGGGCCTTAGAAAATAATTTTGTTTCTCTGCCTTAAGTCTTTTTGTACAATAGCAGGTTTCACAGATGAAGTAATTCCTCAGACCTTGAAAGAAACCACACCTTAATGCTCCAAGGTCTTTGCAGTTTGATTGTAAAGTGTATTCCATAGGCTCAAGTGTTTCAACACTTGGTCTCCAGCTGACAGTGTGTTCTGGAAGGTTATGGAACTTCTTGGAAGTCAAGCCTTGCTATAGGAAGTAGGGGTAAGCTTTGAGGTTTTATAGGCTGGCGCTACTTCCTGTTTTCTCTCTGTTTCTGGACTGATGGTATAATATGAGGTCTACCTTGCTGTCCTGACACCATGCCTTCCTCACCATGGGAGACCGGGAATTGTGAGCCACACAAACCCTTTCCCCTTTAAGCTGCTTTTGTCTGGGTGTTTTTTTCATAGCAACAGAAAAAAATAACTGAGAAAGGTCTGAGCATCCATATAGCACACAGTTATTACATGTGCATGTTTTGTGTTACACACACATCGTGGTCTCAGCTCTACATGCTTGTGCACACATATGCAATCAAAGCAAGCAACACACTGATGAAGGCCAAGTCTGCAGTTGTACTTAATTCCTCTGGGCATTGAAATCTCTATTTTGGTCCCTATATCTGAATTGACAATGAGAATGATCAATTAATACTGTTCAAATCATTTTCAATTGATCTGAGAATTTCATCCAGTGCCTTTTGATCATTTTCAGACCCCTCTCCCTCTTCCTTCCCACTTTACTATCTCCAGCTTCATGTCCTCTATGGTTATTTGCCCTTTTTAAAAGACCTATAGATTTTAATATGTGTTTCCTAAATGCTCCTGGGTGTGGGTCTACCCTCTGAAGTCTGGTCAATCTACCAGGCATCATACCAGCAAAGAAACTGATTCTCTCTCTTCCAGAAGTTTCTATTACCAACAGATCCTCAGCTAAAGCTCCATTCTAGGTCATGCTGGGTGATTCTGGGCATAATAGGAATTGTGCATATTGTCATAAGTGCTGTGAGTTTATATGTACGAAATCCTGTGATAACCAGACAACAGAGTTTCCCTGTGTTAATCTATCACTACTGGCTCTTATAATCTTTCTGTACCACCTTCCATAATGATCTCTGAACCTTGGGAAGAGAGGGTATATAGTTGTCCATCTTAGGGCTGAATGTTCCCAATCTCTTATTCTCTGCATATTCACCAGCTGTGGGTGTCTGTGTTCATCACCATCTGCTGCAAGAAAGTTCTGTGGTGAGAGTTGAGACATGCACTAATTTATGGATGTAACAGTAACTCATTGTGAGTCCATTTAATACTAGGTCTTTGTAGCAGAATGATAGTAGTAAGTTCTCTCCTATAGTTTGTGACCTGTCCAGCCACAGGTTCTTGACCCCAGTAACAGTATCGGATGCATTTTCCATCTTGCAAAGTGCATCTTAAATCCAATTAGAAAGTAGCTGGTTACTTCCATACCAGTCCTGTCACTGTTGCAACACTGAGTATATTTTGCCAATCTAATTGGGTAAGGTTGACGATTATCTTTCTCTGCCAGTAACATGTATAGCATCTTCGAATACTATGAAACCTAGCCAGCAGAGATGAAGCTTCAAGATCAGTACCGAATTGCTTTCTGTTTGTTTGTCCTGCATCTTAAGTAATAAGCCCTTGCCATCAAATTCTGGTGAGTAACCAAGTACAAAGACAAGAGTCAGTATTGTTTGTGGGTGTATGGGATCTTTAGGACAAAAACTCCGAAAGAGGCAGTCCATTCTCTGCACTGAGTTTTCATTTGCTACCGTGTGTTGTCCATCATGGCTACTGAACCCGTTATACGATGAGATGACTACATTTAAACTCTGCCTATGTTGCATATGAAAGAAGCTGAGATAGTAGGTTTCCTAGTTACTTTTTCAAAATGCCTTTCTTGTTACTTATCCCTCACCTTTCTCCCTCTTCTGCCCTAAACTACCATTCTCCAAACCATTAAACCCATCTTATCTATTATTCCTCTTTCACATTTGTATCATTATATTCTTCCTTCCCTCCAGTGAACCATGCCCCATAGATAGCTCCTTGTCAGCTTATTTTGTAAGGATTTTCCAATTGAAAAACACCTATCTAAAGATTAGAAACTGATATCCACATATGAGAGAGAACATGTGACGTTTGTCTTTCTGAGTCTTGGTTGCTTCACTTAGGATGATTGCTGCCAGTTCGTTCATTTGCCGTTGAGGTTCATAATTTTGTTTCTTTTAACAAGTAAACAATGTTCCCTTGTATAACTGCGCCATACTTCGGTCATCCATTCATCAGTTGAAGGACATCTAGGTTGCTCCATTTCTTGGCTATTGTAAATAGGGCAGCAGTGAATGGAGATTAACAGGTATCTCTGTAGTATGATAAAGATTCCTTTGAGGATATGCCTAGAGTGGTACAGATGGATGATGTGGGAGATCTTTTTGAGGAGTCTCTGCACTGACTTCCATAATCTTTGCTCCAGGTTACACTACCAGCAGGGAATCACTCTTCCCCGTCCCTCACATCCTCATCAGCATTCGTCATTGGTTTTTGGATCTTAACCACTATGACTGGCATAAGATGAAATCATAAAGTAATTCTAATTTGCATTTCCCTGATGACCAAAGATGTAAAACATTTAAAAAACATTTCTCAGTCATTTGTGTTTCATTTGAAAACTCTATTTAGTTCCTTGTCCCAATCTTTAATTGGGTGGTAGGCAATTTTTTTTTTTTAATGTTTAGTGTTTTAGTTCTTTGGATATTCTAGATACTAACTCTTTATCAGATGTAGAGCTGGTAAAGTTTTTTTGTTCCCATTCTGTAGGTTGTCTCTCCATTAGAATGATGGTTTTCTTTCTTGTCCACTAGTATTTTAGTTCCACGTGGTCCCATTTGTCAGCTGTTGGACTTAGTGCTTGCACTGCAGGAGTCCTGTTCAGAAAGTCCTTTCCTGTGCCTGTAAGTTCCAATGTGTTCCCTCCTTCCTCATCTGTCTGATTCAGGGCATCAGGTATTATGTTAAGGGATTTGATCCACTTGGAGTTTAAATTTGTGCATGCTGAGAGACAGGAATCTAGTTTCATTCTTCTAAATGCAGATATCCAGTTTGACTACCATTTATTGAAACTGCTGACTTTTGTCCATTGTGGGTTATTTTTTTTGGCCCATTTGTCAAAAATCAGGTGACTATGTGTGTGGACTTAAACCTGGGTCTTCAGATCTAGTCCATTGACCAGTGTGTCTGCTTTTACAGCAGTATCATGCTCTACAGTATAATTTGAAATCAGGATGTTGATGTCTAGTATTTTCTTGTATTGTTCAGCATTGTTTTGGCTATCCTGGATTTTTGTTCTGCCATATGATGTCTGAGATTATTTTTTTATTAATTTGAGAATTACATTGGACTTTTAGTGGGGGATGTGATGAATCTGTAGATTGTTTTTTGCAGGATGGTCATTTTCACAGTTAATCCTTTCTATCTGTGATGATGGGAGGTCTTTCTATATTCTGTTTTCATCTTCAGTTTCTTTCTTTAATGTCTTAAAGTTTTTTGTTATACAATTCCTTCACTTTCTTGGTTAGACTTATTCCAAGATATTTTATGTTTTTTTTTGTGGTTATCATTATTTCCCAAAATTTCTTTCTTGGTGTGTTTGTTGGTGATGTATAGAAAGGCTACTGATTTGGGGGGACAGGTAATTTTATATCCTGCTTCCTTGCTGAATATATTTATCAGCTCTGTGAGTTTCTGGTGGAGTCTTTTGGTCTTTTACATATAGAATCATATTATCTGCAAATAAGGATATTTTGACTTCTTCCTTTCCAATTTGAATCCTATTTATCTCCATCATTTGTCTATTGCTATAGCTAAGACTTCAAGAACTATATGGAATAGAACTGGAGACTGTAGACGTCCTTGTCTTGATCATATTTTAATGGGAATGTTGTGAAATTTTCCACATTTAGAATGATGTTGGATATGGAATGTTATATATTGCCTTTATTACGTTGTTATGCCTCCTTTGTCTAGATTATCCATGACTTATTTCGACTGTATGTTTGATTTTGTCAAAGGCCTTTTTAGCATCTGATGAGATGACCATGTGGTTTCTGTCCTTGAGTCTATGGATGTGGTGGATGACATTTATTGATTTACATATATTGAACCATCTCTGCAGCTCTGGGATGAAGCTGACTTGATTATGGTGGATGATTTTTATGATATATTCTTCCATTAGATTTGGGAGCATTCAATTGAAAATTTTGGGGTCTATGTTCATATGAAAATTGGTCTATACTTTTACATTTTTTTCCTTGGGTCTTTATCTATATTTGGTATCAGAGTTATACTGCCTCATAGAAAGATTTTGGGGGGTGTTTCTTCCATTTCTGTTTTAGGGAATAATTGAGGAATATTGGTATTATTCATCCTTTGAAAATTTGTTAGAATTCTTCACCAAAAAGCTCACTTATTGGAAGATTTTTAATTACTTCATCTATCTGGTTGGTTGTTCAGAACTGTTTAAATTTTTGATCCATTTTGATTTGATTTTGGCAGGCATGCATGTCTAAAAATTTATCCTTTTACATTTTCCAGTTTAGCTAAATATAGATTTTAAAGTATCTCCTTATGGTTTTCTGAATTTTCTCAGGTCTGTTGTCATATATGCCTTTTAATTTCTGAGTTTATTAATCTGGGACATCTTTCTTCCTTTAGGTTAATTTGGTTAAATGTTTGTCAATCTTTTAAAAGAATCAACTCTTCATTTCACTGTCTTTGTATTGTTTTCTTCACTTTTATTTTATTGATTTAAGTCTTGATTTTATGTATCTCTTCCTGTCTATATTTGTTCTTGGTTTTGAAGACCTTCAAGT
Source organism: Eospalax fontanierii (assembly GCA_035773235.1). Taxonomy (NCBI): domain Eukaryota; kingdom Metazoa; phylum Chordata; class Mammalia; order Rodentia; family Spalacidae; genus Eospalax; species Eospalax fontanierii. The sequence goes on from CM069529.1 coordinate 55,511,008, forward strand.
ATATTATTAAGTCATTAATACAGATGTCTTTGTGTTTTATTTATTTATTTTTTTGCACTTAGTGCTATAAATTTTCCTCTTAGGCTTGTCTTTATTGTGTTCCACAGGTTTTGGCATGCTGTGTTATAACTTTCATTCAATTCTAGGAATTTTAAAATTTCCTCCCCTTTATTTGGTTTTGAGGCTTGGTCTCCCTGTAGCCCCACCTGGCCTGGAACTCACTTTGTAGACTAGACTGGTCTCAGTCTCACAGAGATCCATCAGCTTCTGCCTCTTTAGTGTGGGGACTAAAAGCATGATCCACCTCCCCCTGCCCCCCAGGCAAATTTCCTTCTTGATTTTCCCTTGATTCAATTTTCATTCAGTTGTGTGTTGCTTAGTTTCCATTGGTTTATGTACTTTTTTCCATTTCTATTGCTGTTGGCATCTAGTTTTATTCCTTTATGGTCAATTAAGAGTACAGGATGTTATTTCAATTTTCTTAAATTTGTGGAGATTTGCTCTGTGTCCTAATATGTGGTGGATTTTTTCTGAAAGCTCCATGCTTAGGAGAAAGTGTATTCTTTGGGTTTGAGTGGAATGTTCTGTAGCTGTTTGTTAGGTACATTTGTTTTATGATGCCATTTAACTCCAGGGTATCTCTATTTAGTTTTTGTCTGGTTGACCTGTCTGTTGGTGATAGTGGGGTATCTAATTCACCCAGTATCACTGTGTTAACATCAATGTGTGGTTTTAGAGCTAATAGAGTTTCTTTAATGGAATTTGGTGCCCCTGTGTTTGATGCACATATTTTTAGGATTGTATTGTCTACTTGTATTTTCCTTTTAATGAGTATGAAGGGACCTTCCCTATCTCTTCCGACTATTTTATATTTTGTCATATATTGGAATGACTATGTCTACTTATTTCTTAGCTCCATTTGTTTGGAATAACTTTTTCCAACTTTTACTCGAAGGTTAATCATCCATGGTCAGATGGGTTTTCAAAGGCAATAAATTGATGGATCCTGTTTTCTAATCAAATCGGTTAGTTTATGTCTTTTCACTAGGGAATTGAGAGCACTAATATTGAGAGTTATTATTGATCAGTACTTTTGGTTGTTTTGTTGTTTGTTTTGTCTTTTTAAGACAAAGTTTCCCTGTAGTCTCAGCAGGCCTGGGACTCCCTACAGAATGTTGATGTGTGATTGGTGTATAAGAAGTGATTTCATCACAGCTATGGATAGGTGTAAACTCAGAGCAGGAGACCCCAGGACAGACTCCCCAGGTGGTCAGACAGCTCTGTGTTGACTTTTGATTAGAGGAATGTGGGTGGTTCTAGCTTGGTGTTGACCAAGGAAATCTGCCTGAAGTATCTCTTGACTAGGTCTGTCTGGGGTAATGTACTGGCTGCACAAACCCAGCTATTCTTGGGACCACACAGATGGTTGCAAGGGTAGGCAAGGTTTTGTAGAATTGACCAAGCTAGGCCACTGTGAAGGCTTCGAGAACCCGGGACTGCAGGAGTGAAATGGCTTGAAGAGAACACTGGGGTCCAGCTTCTCACAGGTCTGGGGGAACTTGAAGGTCTAGGGGATGCAAGAAGCTGCAGGGTCTATGTAGCCTTGGCACTGAGCGTGTAGACGGGAAGGCTGAAACTGGCAATTCATAGGTGAGAAAGAACTCACAGGTGTGACTAGACTCTCAGGTATGGTAGGTGCATAGAGCTGTGAAGTCGCAACAGACAGAAGAATGCTGGGGATTAGGGAACTCATAGGTTAGGGAACTTACAAGTCTGTGTCCTGTACAGAGCTGTAGGATCTGAGCAGGCTTGATCAGCAATGGTGGGAATGAAGAGGAACTTGCAGGTCTCTGATCAATTAATATCTTAAAGAAAACATAATGAATGAGCCTCTTTTCTTGTGCTAAGCCTACCACACGCTGATGTCCTTCATGTATCTCTTCACTTCCTTCTTTAATAACCTCACATGATGGGTGCTTCATTTAGCCTGATAGTGAGGGACAGAAAGATAAAGCTTCAGAAATGAAGAGCCTTGTTTCACAGATAGCAAACAGAAGGGAGGAAAAGAAAACCAGGAGTTTTTGTTACCAGCTGGTCTTCACCCCTAAGGCACACATCCTGTTATTCTGCTGTAGTAGACCATTTCATAAGATAATGAAATATTGGCCTGGGGAGCATTAAAAAGAAAAGAGAAAGAGAGATTTATTTGACTCAGAGCTTTGGAGGCTGAAAGTCTAAGCAGTTTTGATTCCAGTTCTGGCAAGAGTCCCCTTGCTAATCCACCTTAAGGGTGGGCACTGTGGAGGAGCCATGAGAGAGGAAGAGATCCCAGGGCAAGACCAGACATTTAAATGTGAGTGAGGGAGGCTTGCTATCTACCTCCCCTTAAGGGTCCCACTGCCTCTTAACCCCGCCTCCCACGGGAATCAGGCTTCTAACACAAGAACTTAAACTCCAGCCAAACTGTAGCTCTTTCCAGCTCCAGATTGTCATAAATATTCTGCTTCATTGATATGGATAATTCCTTCTTAAAACCTGTATGATTTTTGACTCTGAGGGGAACATTGTAACCTGACCAGAAGGGATTTGATAGCACAAAGCTATAGGCTACTATTGTAGCTCGGGAATCTTCTGGATTCAGAGTACTAAGGGAGTCCACAAGGACAGTGTGCTGTAGTGACATCTCATCGCTGTCTGTATGGCAGTTGTGAATGGGAACATCTTGACTTCAAGTCTTAAGGCTTCAAGCATTTCTTCAGCAGTCATCATAAAGATAAAGTCCATTACCAACTTGTGCTGAGTGAGGGCCTGGCTAACAAATATCATGATTTCACGATGTGTCAAATTTCAGTATACTACACATAGCCACGTTGAAGGTCTGCATTCTCTCTTGATGGGCTCACCTTATCCCTTCAGAGAGCAGATGAGAAGGAAATCTTATCAGTCTTGATCAAAAAGGGGGAACTAGCACCACTTATCATAAATGAGGGGAAATGTGGGTCTAACTTTCACCCATGTAAAATGGAAAATATGCATCCAGGCACTGGGGAACTGGTTCAGTCCATAAAGTGCTTGCCTTGCAAAACATGAAGACCTAGTTCAGTTCTCAGCACCAGTTGTGGTGGTGGGGCATTGGCAATCTCAGAGCAGGAAAGGTCGAGACCAGTTGATCCCTAGGTCTCTCTGCCATCCAGCCTAGCCTGAGAGGCAAGTTCCAGACCAGAGAGAGACCCTGTTTTAAATAAACAGAATAAAATAAAACAAAACAAAAAATAAGGTGCCCAGTGTCTGAGGAACAAGAGCTGGGGTTATCTTCCGAGCTCTGTCCAGGCACATATAAGCAACCCCCCCCCCAACACACACACACACACACACACACACATCTTTCACTCTTCTGTGCACACACAAATAGTGAGAGAAAAAGAAAAACTGCCTGTAAAATCTTCAGTTCCACCCAAATTAATAGACTCCAAACCATGCTTTAAAGAGTGGCATCTGGGGCTAAAGAGATGGCTCAGTGGTTAAGAGCATCGGCTGTTCTTACAAAGAAAAAGGGGCTCAATTCCCAGCACCCACATAGTGGCTAACAACTGTCTATAACTCCAGTTTCAGGAGACCCCATACCTGCTTCTGACCTTCATGGACATTGCACGACACAGGTGCACTTACATACAAGCAAGCAATCACTAGTTCACATAAAATATAATAAAATATTAAAATAAAGAAAATGGCTGGCTTCTCTTTTCTTCTGTGTAAGAATTCTCCAGTGTGGACAGCTCCTCCTGATATCTCTTTACAGATACAGAGATGGAAGGAGACTCACTTGCTACAAAACCTCTGCATTTCTCTGATTCCGAGTCACTCTTCCTTTGCTTGCCAGTCCAGGCAAGGACGCGAAGTCCCATTTTCCTGTATGCTTTCTCATCTTTGGCAGTGTTACTCATCAGAGGTCGGATACTCCTTACCATTAATGATCAAAATGCATGCGTGCTGGACACCACATACCTCAACTCTCTCCTTTCAGAATGAGGCTGCATTTTGAAGGTCCTTGCTCAAGCATATCTGCTTAAGGTTGAGTGTTATCTTTCTCATGCAAAATGGAAGGTCCTGACTCCAAAAAGAAAGAAAGGGTAAAAGGAAAGAAGGAACGAAGGGAGAGAGGGAGAAAGGAAGGAAAGAATGAAGAGAGAGAAAGAGACAGAGAGAATATCTTATATCGTAGTACTCCCTCACCTGTTCCTGATGACCCAGCCCTGACATATTGTCATATCTTGAAGGAAAGGGCAGGGTCAGAGAGGTGCAGTGTCTGAGAACCTGCCCCCAGACACCACTTGGCACTCTTCCCAGGCACCCTTATAGAGTAAACTGTCTCCTCAGCACCACTGCCTAACTTAATTTCCCCTTCACTTCATGCTAACATCTCTTCAGAGTGGTTCCCTGAATTTTGGAAATGCGGTCTCAACAAGGACTTAGAAACATAACCTGAAGCTTGACAAACAGGAAGGCAGGGCTTTGTGAGCAGAGCTAGCATGCTTGAGGCCCTGAGGCCTGAGAAGATGGCACAGCCATCATCAAAGGGCCCCTGAGAGACTGTCAGTGTGCCAGGCCTCAGGCCGGCCCTTTAAGGAGCAAGCAGAAGAAAGATGCATTTTGCACAGGCGTTGTGCCTGCTGAAAGCAAGAGCTCGGGCATATTTCTTTGATCCCTGGTGAGACCATGCTGTGCCATGACAGGCAGTGACATAATCAGTCAACAAATGACATGCAGGTCCCTTGGGGGGAGTGATGTCATGGAGACCCATGAACGGGCCGCCTGGGGAGTTAGTGAGGGGTCGATCGGGTGAGGTGGTGTCATCGGGTGGAGGGGAATTTTTAAGTCATGGCCTGATGGTGTGTTTTATATTTCCTTGTGCATTTGCTTCTGCACTTTGTATAAAGCCAGGTCACCCACCTCCTGGCAGCCTTCTAGATGAATGAGCATCGCACAGCAAGAGTCCTAACTACGGGTTTTATGTTGCAAGCCCTCATTTAAATTGTTCCAAATTTTCTCTCTCGTTCCCCTGGTCAGTGTTACTGCTTTGAATCGCATGAGTTAAGTTTTTCATTCAGAGATTCCCTCCAGAAAAGAAAGGTACTTCACATATTCTACTTTCGTTTGTTTCTATTTCAGCCATCAGTGTTAGTGACACCCATCTCCTTTAATAATAACTAGCACCTACTGCCTCCTGCACTCCAGACGGGGCACTTTATATACCTAAGCTGTGACTCAGAACAAGCCCAGCTTGATCAGCATTACCGTGACTCTGCAGGTTTGTGGATGAAGTAAAAGAGAAGTCAGTATCTGGTGGAAGAGTACACCACTCCTGAGAGCTAGAGTGCACTAAGAAAGACAGGCATGGAAGAGGAAGTCATTCCAGACTGAGGGTTCTAGATCCCAGGAAGAATACTGTGTAAGGAGGCTGGAACTGGCCAGGAGCAAAGAGGAGGGATGGTCTGAGTGTCTGGCACAGGCAGGGTTCCCAGAATACGCCTCCACCTCCAGCTGGGCCCATGGGGTCTAGGCTGACAGGGTTCCACCCCACATGGTGGGGTTTTAGCATTGTAGCCTCAGCCCAGGAACAAAGGAATAAGCCAGGAAGTCTAGCCCTGTGTGCCTTACAGCTTAGCAAGGACATTGAGAAAGAGATGCTGCCTAGGAGCCGCCCTGTACTTGGAGAGAGGAGGAAGTCTTTGCAAATCAGCCTCTTCTGATCTCGCTCCCCACTCCCCCAGGACCTCAGACCCACATTGTCTGCACATCTCAGCTTCATGGTTCGTTCTGGTCCCAAGTCCACCCTCTACACTGCGCCAGGAGGGCGTGGACTTGAAATGTTTCCATGTTGACTTTTTATTTGTGTGTGCTGTGTCTTTGTGTTTGTGTTCATGTGTGAAAACATTGTGTATGCATGTGAGTGTGGAGGCCAGAGGTCAATGACAACTCTCTTTCTTAATCACATCTACCTTATTTTTGAAACACAGTCTCTCACTGAATCTGGATCTACCAGATTTGACTAGAGGGATGGAATCAGTGAGCCCCAGCAATCCTCCTGTCTCTGATTTTCCAGTGCTTGGCTTACTGATATACACTCTTGCTCCTGACTCTTTTCCCTGGGAACTGGGGATCTTACATGGCACTCAGTTTGCTCACTGAGTCATTTCCCCAGCCGCCATATGTACTTTGCCTAAAATCAATGTGGCAGCCCAGATACGCTCTGCGTTGTTTATAGGGTGGCCAGGAGCCACCCCGCCACTGAGACCGGTGGTGGGCAGTAGGGAGGGAGGTACTGTCAGCTCAGGAGGAGTTAACTGAGAACTAAGAACGGAGAAGAGCCCACCAGCAACTGCTCTCTTTTCAAGATGAAGAGAATGCATTTGATGACTTGGCTAATACATAACATATTGCTGGTAGCTCGAAATTTTTTTATCACTTGCTTGAATTGGCTGCCAGACACCTTAAAATTACACATATTGCTCTCCCATTTTGTGTTCTTGTTCAACAGTGGTGACACATAAGCTAAAATGTGCCATATGAAACCGTGTAGCCTTTGTGTTCTGCATGTCCAGAACTCTAGCCCCCATCCTGTGTGTTCTGCACTCTCACTAATACTCTGTACATCTCCAATGGTGTGTTTCAATACCACTAGCATGAGCAGCACTGGAACACACAGCCACATGCACACACACATGTATACATACTATACATAGGTGTTCACATATACACATATCATACATACACATACACATACCATACATAAAATACACATATGCATGCACATACACACATGCACACACATATACCTATGCACACCTGTGGGTGGGTCTCCATCTCCAGCATGGCTGTTGTGCTCCAGCCATCCCAGAAAATGGAGGATGATCAAACAGGTCCTCAGGTGGCTCAGAGTGCAGAGGGAGGAGTTCCCAGGATATTGCATCGGTGGGCAGTTCAGTTATTAAAACCAAGGCAGGGGTTTATATAGGGAAGCCCTTCTGGCCATTACACAAGTTGGGAAAGTTAAAGGTGGGGTCTTTAGGTAAATTAGGAACAAGGAAACAAAACCCAAAAACTTAGTTCTGGACTAGGGTGATCTTTGTTGGGGGAAAAGATGAAGCAACTGCCGAAGCCTGCAGTGGCTTCTTGGTACCTAGGTTATCACATCAGGCAGAGAAGACCAGACTCCTACGGTCCCTTCAGGGTATCCGGGGTTGCTTGGCTTGCTCAATACCTTTCACGATAGACCCAGACCCCCACATGCACACATACAGACACAGATGCAAACACACAGGTACCCACACATGCAAAAACAAATACCCATATATATACACATACATACATGAACACACATATATACAAAGGCACACACACGTACACATGCTGACAGGAACATGTGCACATACATACACGCATTCACTCAAATGTGCACATCTTGCAAACATATAAAATACTTGTACACAGACACATGTTGACATGGACATACACATTATGCATCTTGTACAATTGTGCATATCACACACATGTACAACATACATGGCCACATGCACACATGTGTGAACACATACACAATGCACAAATCACATGTGTGCACACACAGGAACGCATGAACACACATGTGAATACATATGCACATGCACACATACTTACACACGTGCAAACACACTTCAAACAGCACAGGATTCTGAGTGCTTGCTCAGTGTCCTCTCTCATCTAGACATTCCTCTCAATGAACAGCTTCCCTAATGAACTCCTAAGCACCATTTAGCTGCTGTCTTGACCCCCACCTTCCTGAAGCAGTTCAGACCACTTGACTTCATGACATTAACAGGGAATATGCATTCCTTATTCTTCTCCATTTTCAGAGAATCTGAAACCATGGTCAGCTCTGCATGGAAGTGAGCTAGAGCATAAGTACAGGACAGATGTGTGGAGAATGGGCCGTGTAGCTTTTGCTTCTGCCTATGGGTGAAACACAGCCTCCCTAGGTCAACCACATCCCCTTCCTCTACCCCCCAGTGCTGTGTGCAGCATTCTCTTCTGACTATGGAGCTGAATCCAGCCGTGACAGCCAGTCCTTCTGTCCTGTAGGTGCCTGTAGTGATGACACCTGACCCAAGGCAGTTGTGAGCCACTGAGACTCACTGGTACAACTTGAATTTGTTGGACTTAGTGGGATACTCTTGTGATCCCAGCATTGAGAAGATAAAGCATGAAGATTGGCACAAATTTGGGGCCAGCCTGGGCTACATAGTGAGGACCAGGTCAGTCAGGGCTGCTTACCAAGACACTGTCTCAAAATACAAAGACAAAACTAAGCTCCATGTTTTGAATTCTCTGCAAGACAGGTCCTTGTTCAGAGTAGACATCCAGGGGACACACAATGTAAAAGTAGAGGATCTCTGTGGGCTTTGGGAGCAGACAGAGCCTGAGGGTGGAGCATACCACAAAGAGTAGGACTCAAACCAGAGGTGGAGAAAAGCCTGATTTGGTGACATGGCTGTGTCTACCGGAAGCCTTTTTAAAGCCAGGCCCCACCTAGACCTGGCAGTCTCAAGGGTCAATACATCACAACTCTTTTCCTTGCTACAAAAGTTGACCCAACACCTCTTTCCAGAATGTATATACTACAAGAGACAAATCTTCAAACAGACAACAGAAGAGGGAGGATAGGCAGAGTAGAGAGGAGGCTGGTTCTCCCCTGCACTGGGAAGGCAGAAACAAGAAGAGCAACCACTTAGTTTATTGGGAGACAGAGACTAGTGCTCAGTGCCAACCCTGACTTGAGAGGAAGATTCAATATACTGTACAACCTTTGGACTTTTTGTTGACTTCATTAAGGTAAATTGAACTCAAATTTGGCTAAATCAGGGAGGGTCGGGAGGCATGTCTATAATCCTAACACTTAGGAAGCTGAGACAAAAATCATCACAAGTTCAAGGCCAGCTTGATCTATCTAGAGAGTTCCCAGGTCAGCCAAGGTTATGTACCAAGACTCTGTCTCAACAACAACAATAACAATAATCTGACTAAACCAGATCCACTGGTATCAGAATACTATAGATCATGGTAAGATTAGAGACAGATAAGGCCAAAGTGAGGAAATTCCACTGGTGATGATACTTAGATTTGGGGGAAGGCACAGTCTCATAAACTGTTCACAGGACCAGCGGGGTCCTGCAGGAAACAAGTAATTATTTCCATCGTAAATGACTGTTATCAGAAATATAACAGATAACAAGGAGCATATTCAGAGTCTCCTCAGTTCAGACCAGTTAATATGTTTCAAGATAAAGGCTGAGGTGGAGACCTCAGGACTGAAGCTTCAAGTGGTAGACAGTGCATCTTGTCATAGAGTTTTTGGAAAGCGCTATAGTGTTATAGCCAGTTTTCCTTTCCTATAAGAGAATATCTGACACAGGGCACTTTATAACAAAAAGACATCTATTTTGCTCACAATTCTGGAAGTTCAAGTTCATGGCAATAACATTTGCTTTGCCTAGTGAGGCCACGTGGTGGCCAACATCACAATGATGGGATTTCATGACAAGCTGGATAGCTTGAGAATAGGGAGAATGAATGTATCTAAAGATCTACATTAATCCCTGATTGAGGGCATGTTGTCAGTGACCAAGGGCCTGCTACTGACCATTCCTTTAATATCTCCACACTCAGTACTGTGCTTCTAAAGCATAGGACCCTCCAGGAAGTCTCAAGTAATATCTGAAGGAGAGTCTTGGTTCCCAGTCCCAGTCCTACTGACCCAGCAATATCCGTGCCTTCGTGGAAGCCATGCAGTTCAGAGAGGAGTAGTCTAGACCCTGTCGGTGTTTCTGAGAACATGAACTGGAGCAGGCCCTCAGATGTCTGAAGTTGCTGGACTCTGAGACCATCTAAAAACTGCTAGCTCATGTGTTGTAGTTTGAATGTGAAATGATCCCCACCCCCTTCCCAGGCACATGAGTGTTTGTTTTCCAGCTGGTGGTGCTCTACTGGGACATTGCAGAATATTTACGAGGTGGGGTCCAGCAGACAGAAGTGGGTCACTGGGGGCTGCGCTTGATGTTTGTGGCAGGGTCCTTCCCGCATAGTCTACTTTCTGTTCCACCAGAATGTGAGGAAATAAGAGTCCAAGTAGCATGTACCATGGAGATACTGCTGCTATTCCTTCCCCACCATGATGGACCGGACCCTCAGACATGACCCAGAATAATTCCTTCCATCCTGAAGTTGCTTCTGTAACTAATACACTGTGAAAATACGATGCTGAGGGCAATGAAGCATATCCTTCCAAAGCCATGCTAAACAGGCTTTTATTTCTTGTTTCTGTAGCAAATGATCCAAACTAGAGAATTTATAAAGAATAACGATTATTTAGCTCATTTTTGGAGGCAGGGAACCAAGAGCACGGTCCTTCTAGCTACATTATGACCTGGCAGGAGGAATCCAGAGTGGGACAGAGCAGGTTTCTTAGTTCCATCTCTTTCTGTAAAGGCACTGAAGTCATTATGGTGCCCCTTCTGAGGACTTCATCTGATCCTGGGTGCAGGACAAAAGGCCCTGACTCCAAATGTGAACTTGAGGACCGTTTTCAAAACATGCCCTCTGGGGTACACGGGCAATCTGCAGCAGCTAACTTAAGAGCAAATGGGGCCTAGGGTAGGCGCCTCCTGGGCCAGGGGAGTCGAGATTCCAGAAAAGGCTTCTGTTGTTAAGCTTCTAGGAGGCTGGGATCAAGTCTCATCTCAGGATGCTTTGTCTGTTTTTCTTAAAACCTTCCTGAATTCCACTTCCTATGATCACCAGAAAACACCTACTCTAATTAGCAACTATATCCATCTCCGTTTCCATGGAATGCCATGCACAATGGGAGCAGCTTAAAGAACAGGAAGGACAAAGTGTGATTTCTTTTTCAGTAGTGATGTGCCATCAAACCCCAAACCCCACACATCAGCTTGCATCCTTCTTGGAACTTTTTTCATTATCTTTAAACCCAATATACATTTTTAGAGGTATAATCTTGTGTTTTTAATTGTAACTATTTCTTTTTTTGTGTATGAGTGTATTGACTGCATGTGTGTAAGTACACCCATGTCGTGCAGTGTCCATGGAGGTTTTCAGATACCCTGGAATGATTGTTAATGCCATGTGAGTACTGGGATTCAAACCCAGGTTCTCTGCAAGAGCAGCCAGAGCTCTTAAACTCTGAGTTGTCTCTTCAGCCCTGTGAATAATCCTAACATCTTTTGGGGAGTAAGAGAATTTAAACACCCGAGTATTCACATGTGCAGCAAATGCACATACCACACACACATACACACATATACACATAAACACATGCACACAGCCATGTAAGCACATTCACACACACACACACACGTGCAGCTCATGCAGGCACACATGTATATACATCACATACATGCACATATATGTTCATACATACATGTTACATACCCTCCAGGAAATATGTTAGGTGTTGACATAGGAGTATCATGGAAGGCTGCTCTCAAATGCAGTGGCCACAATCAAAGAGCGTGCTGACGGCCCTGGCAAAATTCACAGAGAGCAGTATGAAGTCCATCCTACCTCTATCTGGAATGTGCTGCTTCAGGACTCTTTACCATTCCCAACTACATCAAAGGAACTTTGCTAAACACATAACACTTCTGTCATACCATGACTACATGAATTTTGTGTTATGAAGTTGTGTGTCACCCATCTTTCAAATGCTGGACAAAGAAAGTTGAATTTCTGTTGCTGAGATGGACTGCTGGGTTGGACTGGTCCCAAGGAGAGGGACGGAGGGGATCTCAAGGGAGAAGGAGAGAGGAACAAGAGTAGATAATGGAAAAGGAGGAATATTGAGGGTGGGAGAGGGTCAGCAAGAGAGGAAAGGGGGCAGAAGAAGATAACAGGGTGGCAATAACAAAATACAATGATATATATACATATATTTGAAAATGTCACTATGAAACTCATTTTTTTTATGCTAAAAAAATTAATTTAAAAAGTAGTTGTTTCTCCTTTTAAAAGACGTACACCATGAACTTGTGGAAATGTATTTTTGTCTTTTTTGGCTTAGTGAATTGCAGGTCTTTGCACAGATCTGAAATACTGATTTCCAAAGATCACGGAAAATGTTATACATTGGGTTATCAGAAGCCTAATCAATGGAGGGGCATCCAGTGTCCTTTGCTCAGCCTCTTGGTGCAAGCTTGATGTGATTGTTCTCCAGACTTCCTGTGGAAATGTCAATAGAGGAAGGCAGGTGTGTGTGAGGGGGCAGGTGTGTGAGGGGGGAGGTGTGTGAGGGGGGCAGGGGTGTGAGGGGAGCAGGTGTGGGGGGGCAGGTGTGTGAGGGGGCAGGTGTGTGAGGGGGCAGGTGTGGGGGGCAGGTGTGAGGGGACAGTTGGGGGGGGCAGGTTTGGGGGGGCAGATGTGAGGGGGCAGGTGGGGGGGCAGGTGTGGGAGGGGGCAGGTGTGCAAAGGGGGCAGCTTCCTGGAAGACAGAGTGCCATAGCCAAGTGAGAACAAACTTGTCTTTCTTGTTCTCATCCTCCTGGATTTATTCTCATATTACAGCATTATGACATTTATTTATGTATTTATTTATTTTGCAGAACTAATGATTGAAGTGAGAGCCTCACATAATTAGGTAAGGTTTGTAACACAGAGCACAATCCCAGTCCTCTTTCTAGTTTTTAGTTTGAGCAAGATCTCAGTAAGTTATTCAAGCTGATCTTGAACTTTCTATCCTCCTGCCTCAGCTTCCTGAGTACAGACCTACACCTTCAGACCTGGTGACACACCTTATTTTTAAGACTTGGAACTATTTATGAAGTTTTTAGTAAGTACTAGGTACTTAATCTGTTTTCTTAATTTTGATAACATTTCAAAATACATTTTCAGTATCAACTGAATACACACGTGGTGAAACTTCAAAGTTTCTACCTTTTCCTCTTATTTATGGCATTGAACTTGGATGATTCCCTTTTTAACTTTAAAGATTTTGGCAGCTGGATTGGAAAGTACCTTAAGTGTGCTTAGATTCATGCCACAATTTAGAATCTTCTATAGTGATAGTCAGTCCATCATTGTTCTAAATTATTTCCCATTCTCAAAAGTCTCCTACCTACCTGCAGAGTGATGAGAATCTGAACAGGAATCAGTCTTGCAGATGTGACTTAGTAATGTCTGTACAGCAAACTTAGTGCTGTGTATATCACAGAAAAAGTTCTTCTTCATTCCTTTGTAGTTACATCATTTTTTAAAATTGAATGGGTCTAATTATATAGCCCTGACTGGCCTGGAACTTGTAGACCAGGCTAACCTCGAACTCCCAGAGATTCTTGTGTCTCTGACTCTAGAGTATTGATATTGAAGGCGCGTGCAACCAATGTGCCCTTTAGTTCCTTCCTTCCTTCCTTCCTTCCTTCCTTCCTTCCTTCCTTCCTTCCTTCCTTCCTTCCTTCTCTCTCTCTCTCTCTCTCTCTTTCTGTTTTATGTGTATTTGTGTATGCATGCATATAAGTGCACCTATGTCATGAAATGCCTATGGAGGTCAGAAGAGGATGTCAGATCCCCTGGATCTGGAGGTAGACAGTTGTTAGCTACCATGTGGGTGCTGGGATTCAAACCTGGGTCTTCTGCAAGAACAGCCAGTGCTTTTACTTGCTTACCATTTCTCCAGTCCTAATTATACTCTTAATTATTGTTATTTTAATGAAAGTATTTATTGTTAGCCAGGTAATTTAAGTTCCAAATTCTAATAAGTATTCTGTAAAGTTTATTTCTCTATTGTATCATAAAGGTAAAAATTCAAGGAGAGTCAAGTTCTGACAATTTCCATTCTATTACGGCTTCCATCTACTGTTAGAATTACTGAACCAACTAGAATAAGCAATGGGGTCCCCATGCTGTCTCTGTTTCATACACCCTGCTTTATTTTCTTTGTTTTCCTAGAATTCTCCTATAGGAATTCAGTAGTGAATGAATATTGTAGACTCTTTTATAAAACTAGTTTTTAATGCTGAACTAAGAATTCTTCATGGTTTGGGTTCTTTCGCGATACAAACCACATCTAATAAAGAATAAATTTGAAGTGCTATTCTGAACAATTAAAAGAATACGCAAATAAACATGAAGTAAAGTCAGAGAGATTTAAAGGAAGAGATTAGAAAACCTCATCTAATTGAGGGAGAGGGAGGAAGCAGATAAGGAAAGGGAGATGGAGGGAGGAAATGCAGGGAGGAGACAGAGAAAGAGAAGAGAGGGGAAAAAAGAACTGAGAAATGGGCCTGGACTGCAGAACTCATGTTTTGCAATCTTGCTGGGAGTATTTTTCTAAGATCAAATGCATCTTTACCTGTACGGAAATTCCCAGCATATTTCAAAAGTTTCGATTTGGTTAGATGTGATTTTTTTTTCTTTTTATTCATTTATATTTAAAAATATGTTATCTACTACTGTTTATTTTATGTGTACAAATGTATTGTCTGCATGTATGTAAGTGTACCCCGTCATGCAATATCTATGGATGTTAAAAGAAGGCACCAGACCCTCTGAAAGTGAGATACAGACAGTTGTTATCGACCATGTGGGTGCTGGGAACTGAACTCAGGTCCTCTGCAAGAGCAGTCAGTGCTTTTAACCCTTGAGCCATCTCTAGTCTGTTAGAGTGTGTTTTTTCACAAATGCACAATTAAAATGGAAATGAATAACAGAGAAGATACTATAAATACAGTTATGGTTGAGGATTAAAACAATAATTATAAACAACTTGCAAGTAATCAGTGCAGAAATCATAATGGAAGCAAAATATTTTGAGCTGAATTTTTTTGAAAATGCTATATATCATGATTGTTTAATGATGCTATCAAAGCAGAACCTAGAGAAAATTTCATATTTAACATAAAAATCTGCAAATAGTAAGCCAGACATTTATCTCAAAATGTTGAAGAAGGCTCACAAAAACTCTCAAGAAATATGAGTAGAAGAAAAATGAAATCAATTAAAAGTAGACCAGAAGGAAGTAAAATGGAACACAACTTCAGAGAGCAGGTTACTCAGAATTATGCTGAGCAACAAAATTAAAAAAATAAACAGGTAAATTAGAAGGATTAGTTGTTAAGGACCAGGCAGATATCAAATGTGATGAAAGCAGTATTCTGAGCATAAACTAATAGATCAGAAAATTTGTTTAAATAGACACAATATCCTAGAGAGCTTGAACTCAGCCAAGTTTTCCTTCTCTATCACAGAAAATGCAATTGTTAGAAAAGAAACATTTTTAAAGCACACAAACAGAAACATCCACTAAGAAAATCATATATGCAAATGGCTTTGCTTACAATAGTTCTCCAGATATTTAACAAAGTCTCTTCACACCAATCCATGTGTACATCAGATAAATCCTTGTGAAAATGGGGATCTATGCTATTAACAATCAAAGAGGTAGAAGTGAAATCACAGAGACAGGACACATTGGCAGACTCAAGAGAAAACAACCCGCCCAAGGATTCCTGGGTCATAGAACAATGGGGACACACTCTGAGAGTTGAATCATCTATGAATCCTCACTAGAGGGTAAACTTGCAAGCAGCTCAGCAATAAATCCACACAACAGAAAAATTCCTGGGGGAGCTGGAGGGGAGATATGGGGTAGATATGGTCATATTCATTGTATACAGGTGTGAAATTGTGAAATACCTTTTTATAAAGGAAAAGCCCAGCTTCTGTATAACCAGAAACATGTACAAGAGTGCTTATTCGGCAATGTTCATAAGCAGCTAAAAATTGGAAAAAATCCAAATGGTTGCCAATATCTCAATGCATAAATACTTCGCTAAATCTTCAGACAGTGGAACATGGTTTAGAAATGCATCCCATGAAAGATGGGCCAACTTAAAATACATTGATTAATAACAACAACAAAAAATCCACACTCTGCACTGCACTTAAATAAAGTTCAAATATAACTGAGACAATGACATACCAGGGATGTACCCTTGGATGGTCAGATTGTCTACTAAGTTAGGGAGAGATTGCTATTGAAGTTAGGTGGAGCCCAGGGCTGAAACAAATTCATAGTCTGTGGACAGTTAAGATTTGTTTCAAATTTTTCTGCATCTGATATAATGAATATGAATGAATTTGTACTAGATTCACAGGAACATCTAAAATTCAGTTATTGCTTTTGTGTATGAAATAAGATGTATTTACAATCTTCTGATGTTGGGTTGTCTGCTTCTTTTAAGTTCTGCTCAGATTCTTGGAACAGGTTTGCATTCTGATAGGGATAAGAAGGAGGTAGGAAGTTTGTAGAAGCAGATTTTCTAGAAGTTTATGCCTAGATCTGCACGATTTTTACATAGGCTTATTTCACATAGGAATATCAAGGCAGGTTCAGTCACTGTGTGGAAAGGACTCTGAGAGCTCAGGACTGTGAGGGGCCTGCAGGCTGAGATAGTCTCCATTAGGACAAAGGAGCTGCCACTTTGACTTGACACTGGAGAACTCCACCCCCAACACAAAGGAGCTGGATAATTTGGCTTTGCTCTTTTCTGCCGCACATAAGCAAACTGTCACAAACCTGCAGCTTTAATATCGTACTCGCAAGATTGCATGGTTTCTTTGGGATGATCAAATGTTTTATTTTGAGAAAATCATTTCAGAAAAGAGACAAAGATCTGGCTTTTCATGCCGAGTTCCTGACTACTTTGACGGCCATCAAATATTATAAGAAGATTGGAAAAAGTGTTTAAATTCAGAAAACTGTAAAATCTACACCTTTAAGCCTTTAAGGATAGTACAGTCAGAAAATAAGCAAATGCAATCCTAAGTTTAATGAATGCAGGGATCTGATTTAAATAAAGAACTCATTGTTGGTAGAGACATGTTAATTGTTTATGAAGGAAGGAAGGATCAGCCAGCCCTAATAAGCTACACCTGGACTGTGCCTGTCATTTGAGATCAAGACACTCTCTAAGTTTAAGAAGAAATAGTATCCACAACAGGTGTGTCTTGTAAGTGTGGCCTTCTTCAATTTGGAAAACATCAACAAAGCTAGGTATTTTTCCCAAGTTTTGTCTACTTAGCAATTAAAAATTTTTTGAAAATGTCATACGTGAGTATTGTCTTTGGCTTATTTTCACCTACACCCACCCCTTCCTTCCATTATCCATTCATTGCCTGTCTGCTTAACAACTTCGTTGGAAAGGAAAGGTATCGGAGCAACTCCTGAAACCTACCCACCATTCTGTATTAATTTGTCACTCCTGATTTTCACTTGTGACAATAGAGAAACTTCAGTGAATTAAAGAACTTGGAATTTGGTCGGGCTCCATCTGAAAAGATTTCATAGGAATACTGATTCTGAAACCAAATAATGCCTCGGATGATTCCCAGAGTCTGGTGGGACTTTGAAAATGATGTAAATAATACTGTGCATTTTGCCCAGAGAGGCCTTTTGTAGTTCCTGGTTAGAAATTCCAGCCTTGAGGCTCCAGGGTGGGAGCCAGCTAGAAGCATGTATCTGAGTGTGTACAGGAGGCCAAGCATTCTTTCTTTAACAAGTGGATTCCTGACTCTTAGGCTGGCACCTGTGTTGCAACTGTGGAACCAAGACTGACTGCAACATTTACACCCCAATCATTAGCTTGTTGGTAAAGCTCGATTTAGACATGTCCTTTGGAAGTCGTATAGAGTGGGCTAGGGAAATAGCTCAGTTGGGAAAACACTAGCTCACAAACATGAAGACCTCAGTTTGCTTCCCAGAACCTACAAAAAGAAGCCAGCTGTGGCGTTGTACACTTTTAATACCAGCACTGGAGACAGCTAGATCCCTGGGCTCCCCGGCCAGCCGGGCAGTGAGAGGCCCTGTCTCAGTAGACACAGGCAGTGCCTGAGGAACTACACCAGAGGCTGTCCTTTGCCCCCACACAATGCATGAGCACACACATGCTCTGCACCTGCACCCAAATGTGTGCCTGTGTAAACACACACAGCATACATAGTTAAAATTAGAGGAGGAAGAACAGACCGATCTCAGGGATTTTACCTTTAGGGAAATGCTTTTCAAACCCTCACTGGTTGTCCTCTTTGAGAGTTGTTACTGCTAGGTACCGGTCTTCCTTGGTATTGCTATCTAGCGTCTAAGAATGCTGTGGTAAGAATGTTTGGGTGCCCCAAATTCCTGCGTTAGAGCTCTAATAGGATGATTTGTGAGATGGAAGCTTGGGCAGATGATCAGGGCATAAGGATGGGGGTCTCCTTCATGGGGTTAGTGCTCTCATGAAAAGAACAGTGGGTGCTCTGTCTCCATCAGGTGAGACTACAGAGGCATCCCAGACCAGCAAGCAGCTCTAACTAGACATGGACTCCACTGGAATTCTGACCCTGGGTTCCAACCTCCAGAGAGCTAAATACACATCTGTCCTACAAGCTTCTTGGAAGGCTACCTTGTTAAAGAAACCTACAGTGACTAAGAGATGACATGTATGTTCACCTTTGACTTGCAAAAAAATATTTCCCCAAGGCCAGAGATAAAATTTGAGGGGCTTGGAAAAAATAAAATGCAGGACCCCTTTAAAAATAATCCTGGAGAAGAGACATTAAAAACATCACAACATGAAGCCTTTTCCTTTTAAAATATTTGTCACTAATACAAGATGTATAATGGAGATGCATGAGTGTCAAAATAAACATAAAATGCAAAATTAATATTTGGGAAGCATAATTACATACATGTAATACCATACACAAGGATGTTCCATTATTATACTAGCTTCATTGTAGGATTGTCCTGGCTTGGTTTTCTGCAAAGTTACTTTACAGGACATCAAAGCGTATGCTTTAGTAACTTAATTTTAAGCTATGTGACTGAAAGTGATCATTAAATTTTAAGATTTTTAAATAGTATTTGTGAGTTTTAAATTTTGAGCAGCATTTTCTGCTGAGATAGTCATTGTTGGCACTATCAAGAATATTTTATGGAATATGAAAATATTAGGATAAATTCCCAATCACTTATTTTAAAATAGAAGTTTTATTATGTGTGAAGCTGCTGATTTATGTGGAATTTCACACATAGTACATTCATAAGTCTAACTTTAACTTTACATACAGAAGTAAATAATAACAGTTTTCCCGTTTTTTTTTCTGACTTTTCGATTTCAGAAGGTTACATAAGAAAAAATATTTTCATGATTTGTGTACAATTTAAACACCCACATATTCTTTCTGTGTCTTTATTTTAAAGAAAATAACTTTAAAATTGTCTTTGTCTTCAACAACTGGTTAATTACAATTTTTACATGAAAATGCTGTATTTTTTTTTCTGCTAAATAAAAACTATAAATTTAATTCTGTTTCTAAGTCAATGGATAGTTGCAATATTTATGCAGTTTTCAGAACTAAAGATAAGGACTTTGATGGGGTATAATTGCTTGGTGATTTATGGGGACTGGGGTTTCTTCATGCCACCTCACAGCGCTTTGCTCTAGCAAGATAGCTGGACCCACAGGCTTGTATGTGCAACTGCTGATTCTCTCTGTATTCCTGGTGATGTAGCACCATATCAGACTTCACTTAAAAAGCACACGTTCAAAGATATATCTAGTCATGAAGAATTTCAAGGTGCCATATTAGAGCATTAAGCCAGAAGGAGAGTCTCTGTATAGGAGTCTGCTCATGGCCTCACAGGTGAGTCCAGCCATGAAGCCAGCCCTGGGTTTCTTTAATTTGCAGAACAAGTCAGTTGATATACATAACCAGTGTCCATAAGACAAGAAATCTGCTGTGCATTTATTTTGTCCTTAACTCCTCTTTAAGTCCCTCTATTAAAATGTGATCTGATTGTTGAGAAGCAGATTATGATCATAAAGTAATTATATGCACTATCATTGATTCCAAAGATAATCACTGAAAACTATTTGTACTTAGAGCAAGTGGTGTTATTTAGAATTAGCCTGTATTTTATCTGCTCTGTCTCTACCAGGGATTTCTCCATTCTTGAACTCTTAATTTTGCTATTAATTTGATAGCCAAAATAGATTAGGGATTTTTTTTCCAAAATGATACATGTGCTGTGTATTAGAGGTTACATATGCCCAACATTGCATTTCTGTGACCATTCACGTTAAGCAAGGAAACGAAAAGAAATGAAAACCCATAACACAAAATTTCAAGCCACTAAATTTTCTCTCCAGTTATTAAATATTATTTCACTAATGATGGGTGTTAAATACACAGAAGCGACTGATGATATTTTATTTCCTGTAGGCTTGGATTGGTTATTTAGTTGCTTAGAAATGAAATTGATAGCTATATTTTAATATACACATACAGATAGATAAATGGTAGGTGTATATGTATGTGAGTTTTATGTGTGCTGCATAACTTTAGTGTCAACTTGACACACCTGGGTTAAGGGAGTCTCAATTGGGGAACTGCCTCCTTTGGACAGGACTGTGACCTTGTCTGTGAAGTTATTTTCTTGATTGTTGAGTAGTGTGGGAGGGCCCAGGTCCACTGGGGGCAGTATCACCCCAGGCAGGTTGTTGTGTGTTGTATAAGAAAGCAGGCTGAGCATGGGCCAGGAGAACAAGTCAATAAGCAGCGTTCTTCCACGTCCTGTGCTTCAGCTCCTGCCTCCAGGTTCCCTACTTGGGCTCCCAGATTGACTGTGATCTGGGAGATGTAAGCCAAATAAACTCTTTCCTCACCAAGCTGGTACTGGTCAGGGTGCTTTGTCATAGTGATTGAAGGCAACTAGAGCAATATGTGTCTTAAGAGAGGCAGATATTGTACATCCATATTCCTGGAGTTTTCAAGATTAAGTTTTCTTCTCTCCTGTTTTATTAATTCTTCCATTTCATTTATTCAGACTTTTTTCCACAAACACTAATCAATTCTGCCCATGGTACTTTCTCTTAATTTTTAATTTGTCCTTACTGTTTAGAGACAGCTATCCACATTTATCTTTTACATCACTGATTTTTTTTTCTCACACTCAATGTACTTACTAGATTCAAGGTGAATTCATGTGATGTTCACTCCTGCAGCAGGGGTAGGGAGGGCCATTTGCCTCCTTTATCATATCCCTTCCTTCTTTCTGTGGTCACTGAATTCTGAACACTGCTTCTCTTTACCTTCTAACGTTATCTTACCTTTCTCCACACAAATATCAGATGCTAGAAAACTTTTTAATGGACAATTCTTTGTTCTTTTTCTCCACAGGTAGATTTCTTCTGATGGTTGACCCAGGTTCTGTTGGTAAAGCCTTTTCTTCAAGTGTAACCATCTGATATGGGCAGATCCAGTGTCCTGGATGGTTGTCAGGACATCGCTGGTGTAGCATGGATTGATGGATTTGATGGATTCCAGCAACTTTGGATGATGCGTGATGCTTCCCACATCCCTGTTGGATGTTAGGCAACTTTTATGGCTTTTCTGGTTCTAGACCCCTCCAAGAAGGGTCTGCTCCTGTCTGATTTTGCAAGTATTCTGAACTAAGGGGTTATGAGAAATAGAAACAGAGACCTCTGCCATTTGTCTTTCAATTGCAAACATAATACAAACAGTATGTAAAATAAAAATGGAAGCTGCCCCTTCCACTCACAAGTTTTCCTGTATCCTGAGCCCCTTGCTCACATCTTTCTTTTAAGATTTCACTTTTAGTCATTCTGTGGGTTTCTTATCCTCAGACCCTTTGCTTCTATAGGTGAATATATGTGTACACTTTCTTCTTTTCATTTTACAAACCAGCATGTTAATGGTAGTCTACATAGTAGTTTGCAATGTGTTATTCTTATGAATTATATCTCAGAAAATATTTTCATATTTCATAACAAATACTTCATATTTTTTAGCCTTTTTTCCTTCAAGACCATAGTTGTTTACAACTCTTTTTATATAAATGTATTAGACACTCTTTCTAATGTGTCCCTTTCTTTGTAACTGTGAATATTTCTGTAAAGTGGTGCCAAAAAGAACAATTCTGGGTGGTTAGTGATGGGAACTTATACTTCTCCTCAGTGACCCCAAGCTTTGCACCTAAGAGGCTGGAATTTACCAGTTTCCCTGGCAGCATCTAGGTCTCTACACTCTCTCCAATTTAAACCATCAACAAAGCATAATGGATGAATCTGAAATGCCCAATCCCAGGCTTGTTTTGAACTTTTGGTTCCCAGCTTGTGGCTTTATTTAGAAGCCTTTAGGGGGTGGAGCCTGATGGACATATGTCACCGCAGCCACCCTTTGGAGACAATACCATATCTGATTCCTCCTAGTTGGTTCTGCTTCCTGTTGTATGGAAGCAAGACTCCTGCACAGCTCCTGCCGCACCAGTCCCTCCAGTCCTTCACTGCCATGATGGACCAAAAGCTCCCTGAAGCCTTGTTCTAAAGTCACCCTTTATACCTTGTCTGTCAGACATTTTGGTCACAGTAACACAAATGCAATGCCTAAAGATACTGATTGCTTTTCAAATCTGTTGGGCCAATAAATGCTCTATTGTTTTCAGTTGGCACATTTATGGCTGTTACTTAGGCTCAGTGAACTTCCATTAGTTCTTGTCCTCTGTACATTTTCATCTGTGGCCTTCACTCAGCTCGGTGCTGCTGATCTGACCTGTGTAGCAGACTTTTTGCACTGACTTGGAGGCGCCCTCTATGATTCAGTGTTGTAGTCAACTAGGTCAACTTCTTCCTTTGTAGGTTCCACATTTTATGGTTTAAGAACTCTGAATCCCCTTAAAAATTGAAGCCTGCTACTTCACAGCATCCAGCTCTGTGTCTGAACCACTTCTTATATTCTAAGGGAGAAGGCAACCTGGAGTGTGTCTTCCCGTTCCCCAAAGGTTGTGCAGAATACAGTCTCCTGCTTTGTAGAAAGGAGAATTTCCTGGGAGATGTGGTTATTTATGGTGAGCCACCTGCTAAGCTGGAGGAGAAATCACATCTGACCTCTTAGATTTACTCACAGTTACTAAACGGTGTAGAGGTAAAGCTATCAAAACCTAAAAACTCTGCACTTTACAATCTATTCTTGTAACAACCACTTACAAAGAGAAGATTGAAAAATTTGCACAATTGGTATCTTCCTTCACACAAGGACATTCATGCTAAGAGAAACCAGGTTACCATACAGAAAATGAGGTCACCTCTCAGAAATATTTAAAGGGAGAACAAAGACTTATACCCAGAGATGTTAGGGATATTTCTCTTAGATGCAATGCTTAGAAGCAACAAGGCCCTTAGGTTTTTTCTTTTTTTAATTGGCAGAAGCATCCTGTGCTGGTCCAGCTGTATGTCATTAATTATTGCCTATATGTTCGTTTTTCAGTTATGTTCCTTTATTTTTTAGCTAATTATTTTAGTGCATATCGAAAACTTGCTAAAGAACCCTTGAGCATGTCTTCGTTTCTGTGGCCCTTCTGTGAAAAGCTCACATCCATGCTTTTTGGGTGTACCTCACTTGCTTCTAAGCATCTCTGTCTTGACCTTCATACCCAAGCCTATATTAAAATGTCTTTCTTACCTTCAAATGCTGCATAAAAATCCTGAATTTACTTCTACAACAACTCACTATATCCTAAATTAAGAGTTTACAATGTGTGTTAGAAAGAAAAAGATAGTATTTCCATAGTTCATCCACAGTGAACTTATTTGCACTGCACCAAGCCATTTGGGGATTTCACTCATTGTTAATACTAGATATCTGATAGGCCATGGGCTTTAAATATACAGGTAACTAGGAGACCCCAAGTTTTGAATTCCAGGATTGTGTAAAATACTTTTATTAGTCCTAAATGGTGGATGTTTATATTTTCAGAAGCAAAAGCAATGGAGAAACATGCTTTATTTTGATATATTTCTTTGATCACAACTAAGGGTACAGACATGGGTGCTTCTGTAGGTAGGTACTAGTGGCAGATTCAAATACGTAATATGGTGAAACTTGAGTACAGATGAGGGTGGCAAGGCAGAGTCAACCTTGACCCAGGCTGTCGAAATATTGATCACACTGTTTATAGTAGTCACTAGTGTTTGGAGAAGGGTGAAACAGGAAAGGGATTTAAACCACCAATGCCCTTTTTTCTGTCTTTAAACACTGGAGGACTTACTTGGTGAGAAACATCTGCACCACTTTTTAAATGAATACACCTCCAGATTGTTGCTACAGATTGGGTCATTCTGGAACTACGCAGTTGACTTGGCCCATGGGCTTTGCTCCCTATGACTGGTCCTGGAGTCTGTGGTGAAGGGAATTCTGTGGTTCTTTAATATTGCTGGAAATGAGGACATTCATGGTCCCTACATGACTCTTTTGCCCTAAGATTTTGCCCCCTCCCCCACGATGTCAACCTGTTTCCTCTAGTCCGACAAACTGCTCCCTTCCTCTGAAGATCCGCTCCCAGACATAATGAATTTATTACTCAGAACTCCAGAAGCAAGGTATTCTCTGTACGAATGTGTATTGGCCCTGTGGCCCCGTCACTCTGCTGGTTCTGCTTCCACACCTGACTCCTGCTTGGTTCTCAGCTTCTCTACGGCTGCCATGTATGGTACTTACTCCTGAGAACGGACACAATCCCAGTTACAGCTACTGGTTTGCACATTATAGTCCTAGGTTCACCATTCCTAGCAAGTCAGGATCACACTTTTCCATGACATAGCATGGGACTGGAAATCCATTTGATTCTGAGTATAACATGGATCAGAGGAACACCTGAAGGCTGTGCTATCGAACCAAAAGAATAATTTCAGATAAAACGCAAGAACCCTGAAAATCTAGAGTATTTGTCCACTCTGTCAACAACAATATAATTCCACAGACAGGATAAGCTAAACAAATAAAAGGTGACTATGGTCTCCCAGCTGTAAGAGTCCCAGGGGTCTCAGACCATCACAAGGGGACATGTGAGACTTGCTGGGAGAGACTAGAGCAACTGTGTATTGGCTTTTCGTCCTCACCCTTCATTAACGCTATCAGGATTTAACCCTGGGTGTGTCATCCTTATGATACTTAGCCAACTCTGATCAATTCAGATGAATTTGAGCTCCCCAATGGAGACTGAATTCAGTACAAGAACCATTAGTGGATACACTCAAACAATTTGTGAGAGGATTACAGAAACATTTAGATCCTTGAGCTGGAAAAGACATTGAGTACTTAGAGCTTAACGGGATGGTGTAGAGAGGACTTGGGAGATAATGCTGAGAGAAATGCAGACAATTGAGGCCTGGCTTGTGAAATTTCATAGAGAAAGCAAAGACTCTATTGGGGCTGTTTGTATGATATTTTGAATTAAGAACCATATGATAAGACTGTGGTTAATAGAATCACAGTGATTAATAACAGATAAACATCAATGAGGCAAAATCTTCCAGAAAGTATTTCTTCAGGGTCAGTACACCAAAGTTGTGGTACAGTAAAGAACAAGTTTGCATCTGGAGCTGGTATCTGGCACATGGCAATATGTAACAGTAGTGATTTTGAAGGCATAAGAGATGCAAGATTGAGGGGGTCATGAAGAGGATTTGAGGCCTGACACCATGTGGCATAGTCAGCATGTCTGAAGAGAAGCCAGGAGAGGATGTTGGTGAAAGTGCAGCCTCAGTTGCAAAGGAGCCCCCAGTATAGTGGAGATGCCAGAACCATGGGATATGTGCCAAGGACTGCAGCAGGTATGGAGTGGAGCTGGCCTGAGCCTCGGAGACAAGCTGTATGTGTGCTGTGGATAGCAGGGCTGGAAAGGCAAGGCTACCCAAGCCCTTTGGATACCAGAAGATCATGTCTGAGTCCCAAATGCTGGACACTCAGCTATAGGCTTCGATATATACTACTACTGTATTTTGGATTTGGATTAATTTTAACTTAATTTTTTCTATTCCCAGGCATTTAAAATAAGAAGTTTGTAACTTATTTTTTATTTTTACAGGAGCCTGGACTTTTAAAGTGTCAAAATTTTTAGGGGGACTGGAGAGATGGCTTAGCAGATAAGAGCACTGCTGTCCTATCAGAGGACCTGGGTTTGGTTCCCAACACCCACTTGGTGGCTAACAATTGTCCATAACTCCTGTTCCAGGGAATTCAATTCCTTCTGCTGACCTCCCTAGGCGTTACACAACCTGAGTGCATGCATACAGTCAATACATTCATACACAAATAAAAATAAAAATGTGGAAGCTTTTAAAGACTGTGGAACTTTCAAAAGGTGTACTGTATTTTTAATTAGGATATTGACATGAGATCTTTGGGATAAACAAGAAAGTAAAGGCTATGATTTTACTGTCATGTACTTGTGTGTCAAGTTATCAAGGAGTCACCTAAAGTCACTTAGGAAAAAGGAACCTCAAGGGAATTATTTAGTTGATCAGAATGGCCTGCTTGAGAGAGATAGTCTTGATTGATGTGAAAGATCCTTGACCATTGTGGATGGCCCCATTCCTAGGCAGGAAGGCCTGGGCTGTGTAAAGGAGCAATCTTATCCGGAGCTAGTGAGCAACCCATAGAGTGAACCATGAAGCAGAGTTCTTTAATGGTTTTTGATTCAACTTCCTGCCTGGAGGTGCTATCCTGACTTCCCTCAGTGATGGACAGTAACCTGTAGCTGAAATAAACCCTTTCCTCCCCAGGTTGCTTTTGGTCTTGGTGTTGATCACAGCAAAAGGAAGATAAACTAGAACATGACCAACTGAGGGATAAACTCGCAGGCTGCCGAGATGACACTAGAGGCGACAATAAAGATGAACAACGAAGGCTGCACTACCTGTTTTCAATCATCTTGAATGAACGGAAGACAGATATAAATGTACGTGTGCTGGGATTGTGACATTTAAATTTGTGTCATATTATCATCTGTTAATAAAGGTAGTCCAACCTGGTCTACCCAGAGTTCTAGGCCTGCTGGGGCTACAGGGAAACCCTGTCTCAAAAAAAAAAAAAAAAAAAAATCTGGGCATATAGCTAAGTGGTGATTGTTGGCCTAACACACAAATAAAATAAAAATAAAGAAAATAGAATGTACACCTTGCCAAAAAAGAAATCCTGATGTGGAGAAGATAAAAGGAAGCCTGAGAGCCTGACCCAAGGGTTGCCATGGAGGCAGCAGAACCCTGTGTCTTTTCCACTGTACGCCTTCCTTGTAACCCATACTAAAGCATTTCGAATTCCTTCCTAATTTCCCCCCATGAATTATTTTTATTTTACCATTTTCCTATTTAGTTCTATATCTGATATGTCACTATTTATATATATTTATAAAGTGTGCATGTATTTTATGATCATTTCGATCTTAGAATGATTAAGAACAGATCTTAACTGATTAAAGTAAAAATGAATTATGGCATATGTAGAAGCAGCAAGTGGAAATATTTTTATGAAAACTGATGACAGTTTTGAAGTACAATATGCACAGACTAACCTATGTTGTTGTGCCTTCATTGTCTCTGATTCCATAAAGAGAAATATTATGGATTGTAATTGATTTTTAAAAATACTGGGAAACAGTGTAACATTAAGGATCGTGAGACTTATGTTGATGCTGCTCGTTTAATTAAAAGCATGTTTTTGTTCTTATACTGTGCGTCCACAGCAGGGAGAAGGAGTAATATCAGCCAAAAGGAT
Organism: Eospalax fontanierii; assembly: GCA_035773235.1. Lineage (NCBI taxonomy): Eukaryota > Metazoa > Chordata > Mammalia > Rodentia > Spalacidae > Eospalax > Eospalax fontanierii. The sequence goes on from CM069529.1 coordinate 55,538,665, forward strand.
GTTTTGAATGTGTATATCGTGTTGATCAACACAACAAAAGTATATTTCAATCAATGATAGTCTAAGTCCTCAAATCATGAATTTTGAAATTACCTTAAAGGTTCCTTTAACTACACCCGGCCTCCTCAAACAGCTGGCCTTGATTTCCCTCTGGTCCAGGTTCCCGAGCATTTGTTCCCGATTAGTTGCCCTGTAGTAAACACCAAATCAGAGCTGTTCTCCTGCCTGAAGAGAGTCTGTGCATTCCACAGAGGGAATCCATCTGACCACAGGCTGGCTTCTCCACAGTCGCTTGTATTTAAATCAGAGATGCAAGTCTCTTTTTTTCAATTCCTCCCTCCCCCACTCTGCAGGCCTGGTATATTTTCCTTAGCATTCAAAACGTTAATTGGAATTACATGTGTGCGTTCAGGCCTGATGGAGCTTCCAGATGTGACTTTTGCAAGCAGCCTTTGTGGACAGAGCCCCTTCATATTTCAAATGCTATTGTGCTGCATAAGATAAGTTCAATTAGAAGGATTCCAAAGGACCCAGCCTTGAGTATGATTAAACACAAAAAAAGAAAAGTACATCTATGTTCACAATGAGGTCATCTGATTTGGGTTCTTAATTTTCCCTTTCTGTTTTACAAATAATAAGAATGTGACCCTAAAGAATAAATCTCTGCTCCTCACTTTAAAAATCGTCAAATCTCCCTGTCTGTATGGTAAATTGAGGATAGTGCGTGAAGTCCTCCAAGGTAGACAATACATTCAGAGTCATGCTATTTTCCTAAAACCAATTTTATTTGTGCCCCTTACCCATTTTGTGTTATTTTATGGTGGTAGCACATGTTATACAAGGGAACATGACTGTTTTTGTGCTCATTCGAGGAGCTTGGGGAGAAAACACAAATGAGACACGAGGAGGAGGCTAAGTGAAAAGAATGCAATTAAATCTCCCTTGCCACAGGTCCCTGCAAAAGCACAAACGTGTTTCTGTGGCCACAGGGCCAGGTCTGCTTTTATTTGCCACGAATTCTCTCCTCTTTTAAGTCAGTGGATCTTAAGTTTCTTCACCAGAATTTAATAAAGGCAGGCTCTCGGTAACAAAGAGCATGCTTGTTTTTCAAAATATGTACTACTGTGTCATGTGGCTCAAAAACAGAGTTCAATTTCGCCAGGTTTGGTAAAAAATTAGAATAAATAATAACACGGAACAAATCATTTCATACTTACAATCCAATGAGACCTCAACAGGAGAAGCAGTCTTTTCATTTAAACGGAGAGAATGGGGGAGAATTCTCCATATTCACCATGTGCTTTTCCAATAACACTGTGAGCTCGGTTCTCAGCCATTGTGCAGAGCTGATCTATAACCCCACGCCTGGTTCTACTTCACTGGCAGAGGCAGACGCCAAAACAAGTAATTACCATAATTATTTTGCTTCAAGATTAAATCTTTTTATAGAGGGCACATTTGTCATTTCATTTTTGAACTGGACAGATTTTCAGTAGACATACACATTGGAATAAAATGTCTATAGTGAATATTTATAAATACTAGGATGTTCACAAATACCACTCAGATGCTCATTTAATATATCCTTACCCCTTTTTGAGTGTTTCCCCTCCCATTTTCACCTCATGACCTTCCTTTTTATTTCTCTACTTGAGACCATACAGCAAATAACACGCAGAATTTAATTTTGCACAATTTTAAAGCACAGAACTAGATTTTGGTTTCTTCTGGAGCATTTTATTAAGGAAATATTTCTTCAGCTAAGAAAAATCCAATCTGAAATCCAAAAATGAAACCAACATGTATGATGGTATATTTTATTTTATGGGCTTGTTTTGATAAATAAATCAGACTAAGACCAGAAATTCTTCAGGTCTGTATTTCAATATAAGTATTAGTGCAGGGTGTGATCACAATTTGAGTCTGTAATACTGAGTGAGATTCCTATTTCATTCTTACTAGCTGAAGTACTTTAAAAACTAAAATGATTAAACAATAATTTTATTAGCTTATAATAGTTATTTTATTAACATTTTTCTCCAAGGATTTTTTTTTCCCCCTGTCTGATGAGGGCTCTGCAGTTTCAGACAGTATGATAGATGCTACTTTCCTATGACAAGAATTTTAACAGCCTTCTTCAGCACTCAATGCACACCCAATTATGCATCTGAGCTGGTAACCTTGAATTTATGTTGCCATGGTGACAAACTGGTCATGCATTATGGATTATCATTGAAATTCTACCCCCCTACCTAGCATAATGAGAGTTGGGGACTTAATCAAATCAGCCATTCTGTGCCACACAAAGTGAAGAACTGCTCTTATTGTTTGGGGGCCGGGCAAGGAAGCAGGCCTGATGGGGCGGCAGCTGCTGCGCGGCAGCCTGATAGATGGCCCTTATATACATTTGTGAACGTATAGACACATGGTGCTCAGTGCCTGCCGTTTCCAGCTTAGGCAGCAGCTGGTCAGATAACCTCTGCCGTCTCACCTTGTCGTCACGGAGCATTGAACAGAGACTGAGACTGCTCAGGGACATTGACACTCTGAATTTACACTGTATGGCATCCTTTATCACATGCGGAAGGGGAGAGGATGAAAGCAGAGTGAGGGCAGAAGAGGTGGCTAGGCAAGACTGGGAGGGGAAGGTGTTCAGGAGGGCCAGCCCGGAGCCTGGGACTGCAACGGCACCATTTCCATTTTGCAAGAAGAAAGACAGACGGCGTGAATGGGGTAGTCTATGCTTTAGACAAACCCAGGTTGCTGCTTTTTTGCAAGGCCCAGAAATTCCAGTCAGAATTGGTTTGTTTTTCATAGCATAGGCTTCCTCTCTTTCTGTAGGTAAGAGTTATCATACTTAGTTTTTTGATTGTTACAGAGACCAAATACCAGCTTCATAAGCTCAAAGGAGCAGGTCGACCATTCAGGCAGCAGTATGTAACCAAGGAAGAAAGAGCACTGGTCTTGTGACTCTTTTCTTCCCAGGACAGGTTGAGTATAAACTAGTGAGAAACTGGAGCTCCCAGTTTGGAAGAGATTTCAAAATAATGGACTTATTAAATGATCTTTCTACTACCAATTACTGAATGAATGCAGTGCTTCAGAAAGACAGCTGTTTTTGAGCAGAACTCAAATCCAGAAATCTCAGCATCCTGTGAAGGCTTGTCAACCAAAGAATGGCGACTTCTAATTATGCTGCCCTCTCCTCTGCCCCTTGCTCACACCACCCGGTCTGAGGATTATTGGCAAGGTCACTAATAATCCCAGAAGCCCCATCAGAAAACATCCCAGCTACTGGTTGTTTTCCTGTGAACGTTTCTGTTTGCTTGGTTCTATGGCTCCTTTCTGCTATTTTTCCATATCTTTCCAATCTCAAAATTAAAAATCAATCACTTGGTTTGGAAGACTTCTTCATGTGTGCAAGCAGTAAGGCCTCTCTTAAATATTTCATGAGGCTTTGGGTGTCTCTCCTGATTCAGGAAGCTCTCTGACTGCACAAGAAGAAAAACTGACTTATCAGGGAGACATGTGTTGGCCCAACGGATGAAGATGGCCCCAGAGAAGCCATCTCACTTTTCAGGTTCACATTTAGTCAACTATGAAGTGTTCGGGTGAGGTCGGGAGACAGGAAATCTCAGAAGTCAGTGCCAACCATATCTGTGGCTTGTTAGGAGCTGGCGCTTTAGAAGTCCTGAAATCAAGTCAATATCCACATTTAAAAGCTTCCTTGAAGCTGCTATCGACATGGTTCATGCCTAGAAATATCTGTAAAATTGATGAATACTTAAAAAATGTTTTCTGAGTGTTAAGACTATCTACACATACATGCTAAATATAGGTACTATTTTAGGATACAAAATGCTATTAAATGACATAGTAAATATATTTGTAGGCTACATAAAATTAAGTTTCTGAGGTGGGGCGTCTTCACTTGCCTGAGTGATCGCCTAACCTTTTGAGGAATCTGTCTCCCATGTGGGTAAGGACACTTTATTTCAAATGAGTGGAAAGCAACATTCTTTGGAATTCTCTATCTTTCCACACACCCACAGGAAATAGCATTAATAGGTTATCACAAAATATATTTTATTTCATTTCCTGTTTTTCCTGTGAAATAACACTTGGTGATTAGTTTTATGTTTTGTTTTATTTTTTTTCCTCCCAAAAGTATATCACTCAAGCAGCAAGAAAGCACCATCCAGGCAGCAGATCTAACTACGCATTTAAAATTTTTCACAGACTGAAGCTGTAAGGTCAGGATGAAGTTTTCATAATTGTAAAATATCTTTAAAATGTATGAGATTAAAAGTAACATTGTTTTCTCCAAAAGTAGTCACAAAATTCTAATCTTGTCTGACACAGGGCTTCTAAAGAATTCTGTTCATATTTTGTGAAAAAAAAATAAACGTTTAGTTTTTGTAAATTTTCAAATATATATTATAGTCACTTTATATAATAAAAATAATTTTTTAGTCTATATACAGATGAACCAGTTGTTCTATGAAAATATAGACATAAACAGAAAGGATAGTTTCTAGAAAAGCTGAGATTCATTGATTAGATCTTAAATGTCACTCCAATGCTTAAAATCAAAGCATCTTGTCAATTGCAAGTGTTGAAAAGGGAGGATCAAAGGCGTGTCCTTGTTAGCTTATTATGTCCCTGGTTATATATGTCAGTCACCTTTGCTAAATCATCCAATAAGAATGAACTCTATTTTCTTAAGTTTATTTAAACCTTTTAATTATTAAAATTGTTAACTGAATCATAAAAATATAAAAATCATGTAAATTTATGTGACACTACCTGGTCTTTAGATACATATACATATTCTGCAATGTTTAAATCTGTTTCCTCAAATATTTGTCAATTAACTGCGGTGAAAACGTTTAAAACCCTTTCTTCCGGCTTTTCTTTTTTCAGTGTGTGGTACCTTAGATCCTATCTACAGTCACTAGCTGTGCAGGACCACGCAACAGCTTCTGGCTGCTATGTAACTACAATGAGGACCGGTTGGTCAACTTTTCTCACCTCTTTTACTCACTGTTCACAGCCTATGGCCGCCATTCTGCGCTCCACTTCAGTGAGTTTGGATTATCTTTCTGCACTCAGCTTATTTCACTTAGCATGACACCTTCCAATTCTGTCATGCCTTAAATGACAGAATTTCATTCTGGTTCATAGCAGTATTCTGTGTGCACATGTGATGGAGAAGTCACATTTTTTTTGTCCACTCATGGGGTGACAGACGGGCTGTTGCTCTCTCTTGCTATTGTTCACAGCACTTCAGTAAACATGGGTGTGGAGAAGTCTCCTTGACACCTGGCTTCATTTCCTTTGACTGCATACCATGGAGAGGTATTGAAGGATCAAATGAAAGCCTTGTCTTTGAAATTTTTGTTTGAGGAACCTTCACACTTTCTGCAGAATGGCCACACTAGTTAACATTCACTGCTGGTGCTCCAGGGGCCTCTTTCCTGTGTCCTTCCAACAGTTATCTTCTACCTGGTTGATGAAGCTATTCAAACTACAGTGAAGTGATAGCTTCTGTGACTGAAAGAATGTGGCTATAAAATAATTTGTGAGCAGGTCATCACTGGAAAATGTTAGTGATCAGCAGGCCTGCAGTAAATGTTTCTGGCACAGTTAACTAATTTCTATTTTTTATTTCACTCCTCACATACAGAATTGCTTTGATGGTTGCTTCAGTTAATAAGATTGATAGAATGCAATTATATATCATACTTAATTCACAGAGTATTTAAATAAATAAAATAAAAAGCATGCATTAATATATAGGTTGCAAATAGGAAAAAGGAAAAGGGGAGAATTCTTAAAAATAAATACATAAAAATACATCTTCATTTCACTAAGTGACTTAAAATTTGAAACTGTTGGGACATAAAAGTGGCTTTCTGGAGTAATGGTTGATGTCTTTCTTCATGGTGTAAAACTGGGGAACAGATTCTGCACTCAGAATTCTCAAAACACACACCCCATTTCTAGACCCCTATGGCTCCCTAAACTCACATTGAAAATGACCTCTGCTGAAAGAGGCACAAGATGTCTGATCACTGAAATCACTGATCTCTAGCTGTTCTGGGGACAAAGAATTTATGGGCACTCTCAACATGTCATTCAGTGTGCTTGTGGCCAGAGTGTGGTTCTAAAACCTTTCCCATCATCTTTTAAGCATCCGAGTATTTAGTGTATGGCCTAGATTTCAGGGAAGTGCTCTTTGAAACAGTGTCATGACTTGTTTCTCCAGCCCAGGCTTCTGTATCTCCTTGCCAGTCCTTCCTTTCAAATACCCCTCCTAACTCCTGCAGGGTATGAAGAACTCCTAAAACTCACAAAAATGTTGTGAAAAATACCTGGGATTGCAGAAAATGTATGGGATTTCAAGATAGCACATACCCATGAGTGGAAGGCTACGAAGTCCTTGGAGATCTTACTTGGTTGTTTATATCTCCATCCCCCTGTTTGTCACATGAGGAAGTTAATGGGATCTGTAAAAGAGTAGCTGAACCACAGAAGCTCAATGCTTATGAGAATATATGAAAGAAGCTAAAGAAAGACTGAAACATACACATGGGTGCTGCCTTTCACAGTCTGCCCAGGAAAGGTGGGTGTTGAGTTATGCTTAGATTAGTGAAAATTTCTAGAAAAATTTAGAAACCTAAGCGATAACCGCAATTTATGTATGACAATTTTCAGGAGGTCCACAGATTTTCTCTTGTACTACATAGCCTGAAATTCCTGAAAGTTCCAGGAAAATATACTCAGAGAAATTCTCCACCCATGTATGTCATAGACTGTAGGGGAGAACAAACCACTCTTATTCTGTTAAGTGCACCTCATATTAAATTTACCCCTAAGTACTTAACTCCGTACCCATAGATCAGTGCACCTCTCAACCCTCATAAAAGAAACTCCTTTTTATAGTAGTTTGTGATAAATGCAGAGATTTACAGCAAGTCGGTACACAGAGAGGAAGAGACTACGGGAGGCTCCGCTCTAATGGGATATTTACACCACCCTCCTCCCAGACACCATTGTAGAAGAGAAGGTGGAAAGACTGTAAGAGCCAGATGTAGTGGTTATCTGCTGGGAAATAGTACCTGCCAGACACGACAGTGCTATGGCACACATGGACTCACAGCAGCTAGGACTACGTGCACAAGGCTGGCACAAGTTCAAGCCAGACAGTATCCAGCATGAATGGGGAGGAGTTCATGAAGTCTTACCCCTAGTTGAGGAGCTATTGGCAACTGATGGCTGCTAGAGAAAACAGTCAGTTTTCTCCAGGGACGCAGGCCCTGAGAGACTGCCCATGTTGCAGTAGGTGGTCTACACGTAACACATACAGGCAGCCCTAATTGGCTTCAGTGGTTTTAAAATAGTGCACACACATTAATTTGGGTTGGAAAAGTGGTGGTCAAGGGGATAAGGGAAGAGTTGGAGGAGAGAATACCGATGTATTTAATCAAAGCACTTTATATGTATGTGTGGAAGTCTCCAAACATAAATAAATCATATTCTCTAGCCACTGTGTCATACCAAGGGAAGATTAAGCCACAAAGCATATTTTTTCGTTCAATTATTTAGAAATCTTATTTGATTCATGTCCAGAAGTTTAATTGAAAGTGATTGTCAAATACAGAAAATGTTACTGTGAAAATAGGTTGAAATAACAAATTGATTTCGTACAGTACAGTTCATTTCCATGTATCCTGATGTTTTTAGGTCTGGTGTTCTGAGGAGATTAGCAGTGTGCTTCCATCTCTAATTATCTGATTGTAACTCTCAGCAATTCCAGTTTCAGACCAGTTAATGCTCAGAAACAGAGTTTTCCATCCTTCATTTTTTCAGTTCTCATAAATATGATTTTAATTATTCTGATCAGATACTGTTATGATTTGAATGTGAAAGGTTATTTCAGGAGGCTGTGGAACCTTAAATGGCAGACACAGAGCCTTGGGGTGAGGCTTGAGGGCTGTAGTCTGGCTGAGGTTCTGGCCTAGGCTTTCTGTGTCCTGATTATTTGTTGAGATGTTAGTAGATCCCCCATGAGCACAGCTCCAGCAGATTCCCCATGAGCACAGCTCCAGCCACACCTTCTTTCCCACAATATACTGAATTCCCAGCTCCAGGAGTCAAAATAAACCTCTCCTCCCTTAAGTTGCTGTGTTGAGTATTTGGCCATAGCAGTAAGAGAAGTTACTCTTACAGGTACCATTGTAATTTTTGAAAAATTCATAGCAAAGGATGTCTTCAGCTATAAGAATTTCATGAGATGTTATTGACTTTTTAAAGGGTTTTACAAACAGATTTGCACTGTTAGGTATTGCAGAGTTGGTGACTGAAGACGAGATTAATTTGTTCATGGAGGAAGACTGGAGAGCAGCTCTAGACACATACCATATTTCTATCTTTTTGTGTGGGGGGCATAGAATTTGACATTAGCTATTTTCCTCAGTAGCTCTCTATTTTATTTTGAGACCAGGGTCTCTCGTTTTACCTAGAGCTCACTGGCTCCACTAGGCTGGCCGATATAAGTCCCTAGCATATGCCTGTCTCTGCCCCTCAGTGCTGGGAATTCAGGCCAGGGTCACCACACCAAGCTTTTACACAGGTGTTAGGGATCCAAGCTCCAGGTCTTGCTGTTTTCGAAGCAAGCATTTTGCCATCCAGCCACCTCACTATCATTTCTGTCTTGCAAATCAATGTTCGTGATTAAATCAATATAGATTCCTAAAAATACATATACATTAATGTTTTCAGTAGAACACAGCTTCACATTTCTTTTGCATGTGTTGTGTCAAGAGCATGTGCTGTGTTCTCTCTCACACCTCACTCAGGGAAATTTTATTTGTCTACCTTAATTTATGAACAAAGCAACTGAGACTTAGAAAAACAAGTTGTAGCCAAAACCAGAGTGCTTGTTTAATTATTTCTTTACTTGTACCCGTCTATGTATGTGTGCCCACAGAGGCACGGAGAGGGTGTCAGATCCCCAGGAGTTGGAGTTATGGATGTTTCTGAGCTGCCTGACGTGGGTACTGGGAACTGAACTCCAGTTCTCTGTAAGAGCAGTGCTTCTTAACCATGGAGCCATCTCTCTAGCACAGCCCCTGTGTCCGTTTAACTTCTCACGTGTGTAATTTTTACTTTGGTCTTTCTTAGTAGAACTGGCTTTGCTGAAACACTAGTCAGCAGCTTTGCAGAGGAGCTACCTCTAAGAAGGTCATAGATTTTGTCAAGTCACCTACCACTAACCTTAAATTAGAAACCCAGTATCACCTACAAAGCCACCTCCAGCTCTCCACAGCCCCAGCCTCTCAACCTGTGGTAAGCTTGCTTTCTCTGTTTAATCCTCTAGGAAAAGAAGCATGGCCCGCTGTCGACTGGGGAAAGTTTACAAGTCTCTTCATCCATGATCACTGCTGCAGGGGCACTTAGAGCACAATCCAGCCAATTGTGCCTTCTCCGACAATAACCTTCTTCATGAATCGGGCGGCCATATGGTACCATTTCCCTGACACAGCTCTGGTTTATTCCTGTTGACCCTGTGTAGCTGTTAAGGGCATTTCCTTTCATTCCCAGACTGCTGAATTGGATAATAAACATTACAATCAACCTGCTCATAAACATTATTGTGCCTTCTAATTAATTTGTATCAGCATTCTAAGTTAAGATACAAGATAGGCGACATTTAAGTAACTGTATCAGTAGGTTTATTGAAAGAGCTTTCCTAACTGAGTTTATGTTATTAATTATCACTGCTTAAATTAATTAAATATTCCTTATCGGAGCTACACAGAAACAGCCTTCTGCTTCCAAACACTCTTTCAAAGTAGAAACAGCTCTGCCTTCAAAGACCCTCCAGGAATGCCAGGCCTCTGGGTCACATGTGGTGCAGGTGATGCCCTTTGGGGTTGCTTCCCCACAGTCCCGGGATAGAGGCTGGTGACTCGCCATAACCAGCTGCCTTCAGCCACAACCAGACAGCCGCTTGCCTCAGGCTTCTCCATCTGAAGTCAGGATGCTGGCTATGTCCCTCGTTTTTTTCTCTGGAGTCCTGGAGAAGAAAGGCTCTGCACCAGTTTGATCAGAGTAGGGTGGGGGTGGTGATAGAACAGGCAGGAACAGCAGCAGAGACAACTACAGCTGAGGGCTGGTGTCTGTGGGGATATGTGCTAAGCTGTACACACTGATATCTTTACAGTGTGGAGGTAGCTTCTTGAAATAATGCCCAGTTGCTGGTAGAGAGCAGATCCTAGGACAGAGACCAGAGTCATGTACTTCTCAGTTGATGCTAGGTGCCAACCTGAGTTTAAGAAAGGCAGAAAGAGGGAAGGAAGAGAGAGGAAGAGGTGGAGAGAAGGAGAAAGGATGACTTGTCATTCAAATTCCATGTTTAATTGGCTGATATTAGTCACATAAAATTTAAATTTTTTTATTAAACAAATACATTTTTGGTGTATAGTGTGCTTTTAGTTTTGGCTCCTACCGAGCTCTGTGTTTCTACAATCAATCTCTGAGGACAAGCTGAGGCCCTCTGATCTATGTGCTTTGCAGTCAGGCCAGAAAACAAAGGCAGAAATGACACTCCAGGAGGAGGGAGAAGCAGAGCTGATGCTCAGGGTCTGGAGGTCACCAGTAGTTACTGAGGAACAGGAGGAAGACAATTAACAACACCAGAGAGCAACATCCCCTGTGTGCAAATGATGGTGAAAATCTGTGTGCCAGGAGTGAGCGAATCTGGCATGGGCCATATGACCCCTTGACCTTGGCACAGGTATTGCATGATCAGCTTAAGAACTGACATAGTGCGAAGCTGCAGGGGGGTCCAAAGGGGCGATGAATTCAAGCAAAACTGGAACCTCAGAACCAAGTGCTAAAGAGACTGCTGCAGTGCCCAGGGGAAGCTGCAGGGTAGCTCTAGTCAGAGGCTTTTGCAATTAGGGGTTCATTCTTTGTACATGGAAGGAGAGAGAGCGAGCCAAGGTGGTCAAGTCTATGCATGGATACTTTCACTGAATGCAACGGAGGGAGGAGTTTCTTCAAAGATAACTTTAAAAATACTAGGCTGTGACTGAGAAGCTCTGAAGATTTCTTTCCCAAAGGACATTTGTGTATGAGAGGGACATGTTTGTGTTGTCATGGATTGGGAGGGGACACTCACTTGTCTCTTCCCACAGGCTTAGGGGTCATCACCTAGCACCTGTTATCAAACGTGCTGCCCGTCCCTCTGCCTCAGACCTAGGGTGTCCGTGTTGGGGCATGATGGAGCTGGCCAGACTAGCTCTGTTCTACCGGGCGTTTATGCAGCAGTGGTCCTCCCTTTCCCACCCCTTAGTATTTTGAGGCACTTAAAACTTGAGATTTCTTTTTCTTTCAAATGCCTCAGCTTAACTTGTTTTTCAAGACTGTTGCATCTACATAATGTTTAACTGTACCAAAGAAGTAGACCATCCCTCTGCCTGAGTACAGACTGTCATGTTGCTTCCTCTCCAAACTACCTAGTCATTCTTGACATCAAGTGACTCCTAAAAGGCAGAAAGTCCCCCAGAGTGCCGGGTTAGGATGGACTTTCCACAGCAACAGCCCTGGGGAGCTGGTGGCACACGGGGTGGTGATGTGGCAGAGGTGGCCAGGGACAGGATCCTGAGTCCCCCTGAGGATGGTGAGGGAACTTTCCTGCTGTGGAATATACCACAGCCAGGGAACGCCCCCCTTCTTCAACTATAGGTGGCACAACAGTGGGTGGGAAAGATTGGGTAAAAGTCTGTTATACACAATGATGTCTAACTCTCTTAGGATTCAAACTGAACTAGGCTTCTGAGCCCATCAGGGAGGGATTATCTTGATTACATTAACTGAAGTGAGAAGGCCTGTCCACTGTGGGCAGCACCATTCCCAGGGCAGAGGAGGCTGGACTGCACGAACATGGAGGGAGGGAGCAGAGTACTAGCATGCATGTGTCCATCACTCTCTGCTTTATGAACCAGCTGCCACCTTGAATTCCCCACTGCGATGACTGTACCTTGAACTTGAGCTGAAACAAACTTTCTCCATTAAGTTGCTTTTGTCAGGGTATTTTATACAGCAATAAGAAAATAATCTAAGACACTTGGGATCAGGAATTTTCAGTCTTCCCCAGGGGTGTAACCTGCACCACTTGTCAACTAACTCTATTCTGCCAGTCAGTTCTGTCCAAAGGTCCATTTTTGTAACTCAGTCTTCTTATTGGAAAAGAGTCACTATCTGCTTATCCTCATTTCACTCTGACTGCTTTCTTTAGAGCACAGAGTTGAGTAGTTCCTCCAGAGACTGGCTACTCACCTCAAATGACTGCTTTCTGGATGTGGGTTGAGATGGCAGAGCTTTCCCCTGGTGAATGGGGTAGTTATTAGAGACTGTATGACTGTCTGTGATAGGGTGATGTTAATAGCTCAAGCTATTCAATTTTACTTAATTAAAAGACAAGTATAAAATAGGTTCTCTATATGTAACACAGGCAGGCAATTCCCTAGTGTACTTGGCCAGCTCTTGGCCACTCAATTTGAGGAACACACTGAACACAGTCATCACAGGGTAGACCAGTGAACTACTAGAAGACTCAGGAGCCACAACTTGTAGGGACAGAAGGAGCTTTGGTTCCTGCAGAGAAAAGAAAATTCCAGAGAGGAATAATATAACCACCTTCAAGCATTTGCAAGACCCTCATGTGCCCAAGGGTTTAAATTCATCTTCTCTAACCTCACAAAGAAGATAGATGCTCAGTGGATGGAAGAGGTAGGAAATTAGATCTGACACAGTATTAGATAGAATTTCTAACAATAAAAAATTTCCATGAGATTAGTGGCTTCCCCTCATTGAATATTCATGTGGGACATGCTATATTGCTCCCTCACCCCATTACTTAGGGATGGCATTGCTGAGGGACCACTAATTGATATGAAAAATGAGTCCCAGAGTGGGTTTCATTGATCTATTATATTTGACCACCGGATCCAATGTACATCTTCCTCTTTGCCCTAGGTGGGTTTTATGAACCCCATGGCTCCTTTTCTCCAATAACAAACTCCTTTAAGAGACAGGCAGGAAGAAGGAAAGCAAGGATGAGGTATTATTCCCTGAATCCTCTTTGTGAGGTCATCATAAACCGCCTGTGTCCTCACACAGCCATCGCTGCACTCCACGGGACTCTTTCCTGTCTGGGTGTATTTGTTTCCACTAGCCCCCATTCCTATCCCTCAGACTAGCAGTGGTCCACTGTCCTGGCCCTCTCACCAGGGTGTTCCCAGCATCCTGTACTCTTGAAAATAATTAGCTCCCTTCTAATAAACCCACCACACTTTTTAATTTGAGCATGCTTGGAGACATTTGTTGACTTTCTGACTGATACCTGGATACTGGCTGAGTCACAATGGAACCTTTCACGTCATGAGAGGGCAAGGTATGTACACCTGCTATTCAGAGCCCAGAGTGACATTGGCTCTGATTTCTTGCACATGACATTTTATTTTTGTAACTGGAAGAGAAAAACCATATGAGGGGTATGTGGTATCTTCTGTGACCCGGCCCTGGGCTGGCTCTCTTGGTCCTCAAACTCTATGACTGGACCTTGGTTGCATGGCCTCTTTGACTGAGACAGCATCTGCAATGGGAGCCCGACTGAGTGCTCAGGAGAAGCCAGCTTTGCTGGGTGGCTTCTTGGATGCTGAGTACAGGTAGATGTAATCAGTCTCTCAGGGTGATACCCAACTTTAATGGGATCTGAGTCTGGGCAGAAATGAGTCTCTCTCATGTCTGCCTATAAGCTGGGGTGAAATCTTGAGTTTCCAGGCACCTTATTCGGGTGTCAGTATGTAATTGGTCACCTTGAGCAAAAATGGAATTTGGGTGGAGATCAGGCTTTGTGCACAGTTTCTGCTTTCTCTGAACAATGTGTCTTCAACCTAATTCTCCTCACTCTCAATCAGCAGAGCTAATTCGTACCTTGATTTGTGGGCAAAGGCACTGAAATCAGAAAACTACGGTTAGTAATAATGGCCAAGCTTGACATCGTGAGGTGTGTTAAAACAGCATGTCCTTACACATAGACATGGCTTCTGAGGTTAGTATTAGCATGCCCCTCACTGAAGAGCCTTAAACAGTGTTTCTGTATATGGAGTGAAATCAACCCACATAAAACCTCCAGTTCTCAGCTTTCCGTCTCTTGAAAGTCTGTGCTCATTTCTCATGAGGTAAGTATATGGCCCTAGCCAAGAGATGCCTGGACAATGCCCCAGTACCTGACTTACAGACCAGCACTGACTGACTAGCACAAATATAAGCTCCCAGGCTAAGGAGAGAATAGTTCTAACTTCCTCATGCTACAGGGTCCTTATGGATCTATGCAGTGCTAAACTCACCAAAGAAGACAGTTATTATGTTCTGGATCTCTCTGACTCTCTACCTCTCTCTCTCTCTCTCTCTCTATCATCTGTCTATCTCTTTCTCTACTTGGAACATGTTTTCAATGAATCATTGAACAAGAGTCCCTGTCTCAGGGTCTGGAGTCAGGAACCAGTTCTACCTTAGCTAGGTGCAAAGCCTCCATCACAGGGAGTAGCAGTCTGACAAACAGACTCCACCTTCCATGTCTCCTCACAGCCCTATCACAAGCGCTCCTGCAGTCAGGTCAACTTAGTACATGATGCATGCAGCCCTCCTGGAAGGTCTACAGTGGTGAGGAGTCTGGGTACAGTGGATTAGAGAACCAGGAAGGAGGAGATCTTGTCGGGTGGCAGAACTCCAAGGTGAGGTGTGCCCTAGAGGCCAACCCAGGAATTTGACTTTGACAGCTGGACTTTGGTGAATGGGGCACAGCATGGGGGCCGAGAAGATGGATGAGTGAGTTGATATTAGCAGCTGTGTTGGGAGATGAGAGGAATGGGTTTCCACTTGGAAAACAAGTCAGACACTTCTCTGTAGGGTTATCTTCCCAACGAGATGCGGGAGAGAATACAACATGACTTCCTAGAGTGGTGATTCTGTTGTCTTTATTCTGAAGTAAATAAATGGAGCAAAATTTTTCTCTCCTCCACTTTCTCATGGATAGTGTTGCTCATAGGGTTGTCTTCAAGAGCATAGTGGGGCTCAGTGTTACCGACGGGGAATTAGTGAGCTTGAGGTGACAGTGAATTAGGGGACACAAGAAGAGAGTGAATAAGCCACGTTACAGCACTGACTGAGCGCATGCCTTTCCCATACTTTATTTTTACAATCTGTTCAAACATGAAGGAGTTCGTTCATTTACCTCCTATGTGAGAGTGGTCTTGAATAGATAATGATTTTGTCCTTCTGTGGGATATGAATGCGTCAATGTCCTCCCTTTTAGCAGGAACTTCCAGGGTTTAGATGTACTATTGGGACAAGGTGAAGGTAGCAAGTAATTTGTGATTGGATGAAGGCCATCCTTCTTACTGATGCTCTGTATTTATCAAGCTTAGCCAGTCTGCTCAGTCTTGGGAGATTCAGAAATTCTGTATGTAAAAAGAGCTTCATCTAAAGGCTGCAGTGAACAAATGGGGACTTATTTTTTTCAAAATTTCAGGCCCAGTTTCACTGTGTAAATGTGTCCTGTGAACAGCCGGGTTTTGGGCTCTGCAGGGACACTGCTCTCCTCTCCTGTTCCTGTCATAGGTGCATCAGCTTCACCTAGGAAGTTGCCTTTTACACCTGACCAAATATCCCCCTTGCATGTTTTTATTTCTGGACTCTACAAAGACTTGCAAATTCTGAATATGCACACCTCCTCCACTACCTATAAGCTTCTTAAAAGCATAGGATGCCTTTGTTCCTTCAAATTTGGTTATATTTTGATGGTTAACCCTGATTACCAGCCTGATTGGTTCTCAAGTCAGCAGAGACACACCTTTGGGTGGCTCTTGAGTCTTTCCTGAGTAAGAAAGATGATTCAGTGGCTCAGAGCACTGGCTGCTTTTGCAGAGGATACAACTTCGATGTCATGAAGAACTTAACCTGTTCCACCAACTTTAAACGGACAATGCTCAGGACTGATTTCTCTAATGTGCCTCTGTACTTTCCACTTTCAGTTGGATTTTTTGTGTACGTTTCACCCCACAGAAGCACCTTCATCTCTGGGGAGAGATGACGGACGTAAACATGTGGCTTAATGCTCAGTGGGAACTAATGAGGGCTGATTTCTTTTTTTTTTTTTTTTGGCAGAACACGCTACATAAAGATAGAAGAACAAGGAAGAAGGCTTATCTCCGGTTGAAAGGTGAAAACGAGGACAGATGAAAATCGGGAGTATAGGAAAAACACAAGCAAAAGGGTGGGAAGCCTTGTGGAGCCGAACATTGAAAGGCACAAGTCACCTTGAAAAGGGTGGACGGGATGGAGCAGCACGCATGCGCCAGCCTCCATTATTCCCACCTTGATCACGGCAGAGTCTCCTCCTAGACTTCCCTACTTTGTCTCTGTATACCGCAGGGAGTCTCAGTGTGAAACTGAGCGACAGAGACACAGTTCAGAGCATCACTGGTCTTCCTCCAGTACCTCCCTTGTCACTGAGAATCAAGGACAGCAGCTGTGAGGTTCTCCCTGTTTCCCCCTCGGCCTCTTCTCTCCAGTGATGTCTTCTAGTATGTTGTCCGGCCCTGCTCATTCAGCTCCCACTGCAAAGTCGACCCTGTGTTCCAGGTCAGTGTGTGAACTGGAGAACATCATGCTGGACATGGGTGAAAGCTGTTTTCGAATCAGCTGCTCACTGTAAACAGGCCAAGGCCTGTTCTGCTCTTGGTCTCCCAAGAGTCATGACTGGAGAAGTCTAAGTTCTCTCCTTTGAATCCAGGCCCAAACTGAGTGTCCACCCCAGTGCTGGGGGAGGGACCACTGTTTCTTTTATACTACTCAGAGGAGATTAGCTAGATAACATGCATGTTTAGAGAGGGTTTCCATCCTGGGCCGCAAGGGGCAGGGGAGAATCCTTGTTCATTTTTCTCTGAATTTCGTATTTATTCAAAATTAAAGAAGAAACCAGAGGAGAGGAGAGGAGATGGCAGAGGGAAAGGAGAGGAGAGGACAGAAGAAGAGAAGAAAACAGAAGAAAAGAAAAGGAAAGAGCGGGGAAAATGCAGCATAACCCAGAGCAGAGGCTTAGAACTTTCCCTGACTTCTGTCTCCAGTGGGTGATGGGAAAGACCGCCTTCCTAACAGAATCTCCAGAGTCCAGGTCATTCTGCATTACAGTGCCATGCTGAGTCAGAAGAAAATAAGAGACAGTGCTTTGTAATTTTATTTTCCCCCATTACCAACGTTTGTGATTTACTTAATGGTGTCTCTGAAAAGGAGTTTAGGGAAAACACACATATTCCACTTTGGAAAAACTGCACATGACCATTTAGTTTTTACTGAGGCTCACGACCTCAGCTTTGGTTCCTTCTGGGAATCTACCGAGCCATCATTCTCTCTTGAGTCTGCACAGAGCCCAGCTTCCCCACCAGTCTGATTTCCCAGAATCTGTCCCCAGTGCAATCACTCTGCTAGCTCCTTCCTGCAGCTAGGTGAAGGATCACTGATAGTTTTGCCAGAGCTAGACAACATGTCTCTGTTATTTCACAGGCAGGGCCAACTGTCCTCTTAGGAGCTCTCTTCAGCTTCTGTTTGACTACATGGAGAGGAGTCTGCCATGACCTGGATGGGTCCCTCTGGAGCAGGTGCATCATCAGACCAGGCCTTTCTTTTGAGGAGCAAATGAGGAGCATCCTGGCTGGCCTCTGAAGCTGAGTTCCTTCTCCTCTACAGACATGGCCTTGGTCAGCCTGTTTTCTCTTAGACATTAAATTGGCACCCAGGCAGCAGAAGTAAAGCCCAGCTATTCAACATAGAGTTTCTATACCAAAGGTCTGTTTATAAACTCCTTTTCAAGGAATTGCAATAGTGTGTGAAGAACTGTAGCTATGCATAACTCATAAAACCAGACCCGCCACAGGACCCTAAATCCACTCACAAGCCTCCTTTGAATATATACATACACACTGGAAACGGAGGCTACTTTCCTTTTGTCTTTTCTTATTTGCATGTATGTGTGTGTTTGCATGTTCACATGTGTATACACATGTATGTGTGATTATACATGCGTTTGTGTGCATATGAAGTCCCAGGTTGAAGTTGGGAATCATCCTCTAATATTCTTCCTCCTTATTCATTGATCAGGGTCTGTCAGTCAGACCCAGACTCATTTAGCCAGTTTGCTCTGGGATTCTTCTGTTTCTGCCCTTCTCTGGAATTACAGGTAGATGACCACACTCATGTAGAAAATGTACGGTTGACTCAGCAGTTAAGATCACGTGCTGCTTTTGAAAAGGATCCAGGATTAGCTTCCACTGCTCACATTGGGTAGCTCCCAACTGCCTGTAACTCCAGCTCCACACAATCTGAAGCCTTCCTCTGATCTCTACAGATATATTCATTCACACTTACATGCCCCACCCCAGACACACATGTATACAAATGAATTTAAAACAATCCTGTAAAAAAAAGGAGAAAATACACTCAATATGAGTATAAAGACCATAGATTCAGGTTTCTGTTACCAGGATTAGTAAACCCTGAATCTGCAACGCTATGTTTCTGTACTGTATCAGATCTATGTGGGTTATTCATAAAGCCGAAGTCTTCATGTTTCTAAGACTGACAGACTGGCAACATCAGTCTGGTGTGTCCTGAATCCTGCAGAGTTGCCTGATTCTTTTCTTTTTATTTTATGGTTTATTTTTGAGACACATTCTCTCAGTATGCAGCCCTGGCTACGCTTGAATTCATAGGTATGCTCCTGCCATAGTTTCCTGAATTCTGGGATTATAAGTGTGAACCACCATGCCTGGCTCTACATTTTATATACTAACTATACAATAATACATACTAATGTATACATGAAGCATATATATTATATATTATATATTATATATGCACATCATACACTATTCTCTCTATTTCTCTCTCTCTCTCTTTATATATATATATATATATACACACACACATACTGCTGTTGCAAAGATGACCAGTACTCACAGTGGGCAGCGCCCAATTGCCTGTAACTCCAGTATATATATATTGTTATATATATATATGTACTATTTAATTTATTATTGAAAAATATCATTTTTCCTTTTCTTCTTATTAAGAAATCTACAAAATAAGTAGGAGCTTTCTTTATTGAAGGCAAACCATGCCCTCTCATCTTTCCTCCTGACAACAGCCTTGTCCCCGGGCCAATGGCTGAGCTGTCATTCATTTGCAGCTTCTGGTCACTGTGAAAGTGGACGTTGACCCTTGCATGAGCCATCGGAATGATGCATTATCCTAAGTGCTTTACCTCATCCTGTCTGTGAATCAGCGTCATTAGGTCGGGATGAGATCATGTTTAAAAGAAGATTTAGAAGAAACCATGTTCTGGGAAGCGGTGGGGAAGGGGAGCTTCTGCTAATGACACTTAGTGTTTATTCAGATCTGTGACACAGGGAGCTCTCTGTGGCTCTTGCTGGAGCTTTGTGCGTTTCAGTTCCTGGGATCTGCTTGATAATCAATGCCAAGTCATTATGGGATGAAGACTCAGGGCACTCACCCTCAGCATACATCAAGGTGTCCTGTGATGGGCGATCCTGAAAAGGAAGGGCCCAGGCAGCCAATGGCCTATAATTTTTAAAAAGGAAAAAAAAGTCCAAGAACTTAATAAAACACGAATTTTGCTATTGCTGAGTCTTACCACATTTTCAAGGCATGTGTTTGGTACCTAGCAGAGCCTGAAAGATCTCACTTATCTTGCCTGCATGTCACATGCTTCTCAGTGAACCGACTTTGATCATTTCTGTATTCGTCAGTGCTGACCAGACCTCACTGATCTCCAGCATGAGCACTAGGCTTCCTTGTTAACTTTTCTTTTATCATGAATACATGTTGCCAGGAAAAGCTGTCTTTATTATCTGTGCATTCTTGGATCCTTGCTAACAACTGATGTATTATAGAGAACAGGGAATTTCCTTCTGTTGGGGGAAAGAGTGGAAAAGAAGCAACTGTTTCTATTTTGGGGTCTTTTATTATTTATTACTATTTTTATTTATTTAGAGTGTGTGAATGTGGGTGCATGTGCATGTGTGGAAGCCAGGAGTCACTGTTGGGTGTTGCTCCTAAGGAAGGACACCTTCTCTTTGATTTTTAAGACAGGGTCTGTCATTGATTGGGGGCTTGTGTTTCTATTAAACTATTTAGCCATCAAATCCCTGGATCTACCTGCCTCTACTTTCCCTGCTGGATCTACGGTGTGGGCCACCATGCCCAGCCTCTTCACTTGGACTCCTTGGATTGAGTGCAGTTTTCCATGCTTGCCTTACAGATACTTTATTTACGGTATATCTCCCGTCTTCTTTTAAATACAAGCTCTGAAGTAGTGTTGATTTAGAAAATATTTCCTGAAATCTCCACTTAGCTGTGTGAAACAGATCACTGCAGAACTAGCAAAGCCTCACCTTACCCAGAGCTGCAGAATTTTCACTGCCCATTTCCTATGGCTCATCAGTGTCGTTGAACTCTTTTCCCCCCTCTCAGGAGAGGGTGTAGACAGCGGTGGTCAACATTGTGCATGCTTCTGCTGAAGGGCAGATGGGAGGAGCTCAGTCTAGGTCAGTGGAGTGGTATCTGCTCATTCAGGTATGATTCCCCAGAAACTTCATACGTCGCTGTGGAGCTGCTTGATGGCATGGAGTTCACAGTTCAATGACAGTTCTTGAGCACAGCCCGCTGAGTAGGCTTCCTCTGGCTCTGCTTCCTGTTACATTGTGACACTACCCGTAACATCTGGGGGCAGAAAATATCATGAATGCACTCATTCTGAGTGTAGTCTTGGCATCTGTGATGTCCGCTTCTGAGAGTGGCCATGCTGCTTTGTATTATTTGTAAGTCTGTGTATTTGTTCCACCTCTGCTCTTGATCTGACCCAAACCAGTAGAAACTCCAAACTTCTGTACCTGAAGAGAGCTGTTTATTGGCAGGCGGATGGCAAAAAGACAATTCAGAAGAGAGATGCTTCACCTGGAAATGTTTAAAGAGTTGATGTGTAGTGCTAGGGAGATGTTAGCTGTTAGGGGCACTCAATGTTCTTGCAGAGGACCCAAGTTCAATTCTTAGCACCTACATCTGGTGACTAACAACTCTCTGTATCTCCAGTTCCAAGGAATCTGATGCCCTCTTCTGAGTTCTGAAGGCATTGCACAACATAGGTATACTTACATATATGCAGGCAATACACTCATACACATGAAATAAAATAAAAAAAATAAAAAAATGTTAAAAAATAAAGAATTGATCTATAAAAACAATTTAACTCATTCAGTAAGCTCTGAATGATAGAACCCACACCCTTAATTTTAAAATGTAGGCATAAGCTTGGTGTCATTTTCAGTTTAACAGAAGAGGCGAGAGGTCATAACCCTGAATGACAATAAGAAAAAAAGGAGGGGTTGCTTAACAATCAGGAAAACCTTCCAATCAGAAATAATGCATTTATGTGAGCGTGGAAGCACATCCCATCATTCTAGCACTTGGGAGGTAAAGGCAGAGAGACCAGGAGTTCAAGGCTACCCCCATTGCAAGGTCATGGCCAGCCTATACTAGTGTGTCTCCAAAAAATAAAACAAAATAAAGAAATAATGAACAAAGAAAAGAAAACGAAGAAAAAAAATGTTCCAAGTATATTTTTTCTTTTTTTTCTGTATTTCTTGACCTGTTGTAGAGTTTTTTGCTAATTCTGTAAGCGTGTTCCTTCGGGCTGGGACTTGTGTAGACCTTCGGGTGTTCTAAGAACTCATTCTCGCATTTGGTGATTATGTCCCAGCCTACGTCAGATTAATGATGCCCAAGAAGTGGTGATTGCTATACTGAGATTTGAAGATGAACTTGGTATCCATATTAATTGGGTCAGAGGTTGCTTCTGGCAAGCTGCCCAACAATTTTTATCTTGATTGTAACTCTTTGGGGTGACATTGCCAGCCTGAGCCTCCCAGGGCAATGCTAGGCAGCACCCAGAGTACCAGGAAATCTGGGTGAGTATCAGGAAATTAGAAGACCCTCTCAGGGGAACAGGAAAGACTGATCTGATAAGGTTGAACTGAAGTTCTCAGACTCCACCCTAAACTCTGATGATCTGTCAGATTTCCCTTAAAACATAATCCACAGATAAAATTATTATGAATTTGAAAACAATGCTCAGAGAACATTAAATTCATAGCCTAAGTTCCTGAGTGCTGAGCCTTGTGTGGCTCTTACCCGAAGATTCATCCACAAGGAGCCAGAGCCTTGCTCTCAGTATGAATGAACCTTCGAGAGCCAAGTGCCGGGGAGAAATGACAGGCTCAGGAGCTCTAGCTGAACTCTCATTCTCTGAACTCTGGTTTAGCTCTTTAAGAAGTGGGTTCTTAGCAGCTAACAACTGTCTATAACCCCAGTCCCAGGGGATTCAACACCCACTTCTGGCCTCCATGTGCATTGCACACATGTGGTGCACTACATACATATAGGCAAAACACTCTTATACACAAAATAAAAATAAATAAATAATTTTAAAAAGTTAATGGTAGGAAAAATAATAAATAAATCATTTTAAAAGTAATGGAAGTAAAAAAGTACAGCTTCTTGAACCTAGAGGGCCAGACACCCTGTGTCTCTCAATTAGTTGTATCATGGTTACACGGGTTCCAGAAAGAACCAAGCACCAGGTCTCTGTAAAGCTGACCACTACGGACAGCAGTCTCTGCCAGACCAGCACCTTTCCAAGAAGACCCCTCTTGCTTGCTCTCTGTGGGTTCACACTGTCTTGGTGCCTTGGTGCCACACCTGCCTGGAGTCCTTGTCACACTCCTGCATCTGTCCGGAAGACACAGGTGCGAAGTCTGGCAGGACACTAGCCTGCCTGTGGGTTTCAGGTGCATATCCACTGAAGCTTCTCCTATCCAAACAGTTTCATTTACAGGTTTTATTTCTTTATGTTTATGATATTATATTATCAGGGCCACAAAAATGCTGATTTTTCTGGATCTCTGGTGGTGGAGCATTCCTTTTCTTATCATGTGATTTTCCTTTTGATATGTCCCCTCACATTAACAGTTTTACTCTAATTTACATTTGTCTAATTACATCGTGTAGCTTGCTGTTCAGGACTTCATGTGTTTTTATCATGTCTATTTGACAGGTGGATGTCTGTAAATCTAATTAGAAAATCTGTGACTCAGGATTGGGACAGTTGTAGTTATTAATGCCCATTGCTGTTGATTCACACATTTGAGATGATTTCTACTGCTGTTGTTGTTTCTGCCTTGGTACTGGGGACAAATCCAGGGCTTCAGACATGCTAAACAAGATGGGCAGCCCTCCACCACTGAGGTCTAGCCTCAACTCCTTTCACTCATTTTTCATTTGTAATAAAACATCCTTAAGTTATCTATACTGGCCTCGAATTCATTCTGTATGTCAAGAAAGCTTTGGATTTTTCAGTCCCCAGCCTCAGCTGGAGCCACCAGACCCAGCACTCATGTCCATTTTTACCTTTGTTTGATTCCCACGAGTGAACTGATGTTTCTCTTGAGATCTCTGTCACCTTCTTATTACCAACATAGACTGATCTTTATTTCACCTTGACATGTATGTATGTATGTGTGAACAGGCCTTCTAACCACATCTTTATTGCTTAGTCTTATTTTCGGTCTTATAAAAAGAATGAATTTAGCACATGCACATTCTATTCCTGTGTGCATGCTCCTTCTAGTTTTTATTTAACATTATTAAAATTTGAAATTGATTTGTTCATTTTGTGTGTATGTGTGTGCATATTTGACAGCACACATGTGGAGGATCAAAGATCAGTCAGGGAATTGCTTCTCTCTTTCCACCACATGGGTTCCAGGAATTGAACTTGGATATGAGACTTGGTGGCAAGCCCCTTTATCCACCCAGCCATTTCGCCAGCCCCATCCTTGTTAACAACACCTCTTGCATCTACTGTTTCCAGCTCATTCAGTGAGTGCGTAAGGGGAGGCCAGTACCACAGGAGTGCTTTGTGGGAAATGTTTATTTTGCATTTACACTTTTTAAACCCAACCACAGTCAACATAAATGCAGGAAAGATGGGTTGATCCTCTTGACAGGGATCACAACTCCTGTCTCAAATGTTGTTCTTTATATGGCTTGTGCGTTCTGAGGTGATCACCCCACGGCGTGCTCTCGGGAGCTGCTGTGAGCAGGCCGGCCCCATCTGAACAGCAGTGATGCTTCTTCAGAGCTCCCCATCCCGGCCCTCTCTCTGGTGTTTCATTTTCCCCCTTTTCTTCATTGTTCAACTTTCACTTCAACCAGACATTTCCGAATCCCAGGCTGTCTGCTGACGGTGTAAGCATTTTCTCCCTTCCAGGTTGCTGAGTCTCTCGGCTCTGTGATGATGTTTCTCCCTTGTGAACTGACACCTCTCATTCCCAGTAGGAAGTCTGCTATCAGTCTAATTGTAGCTCTTTGGAGATAAATTGCTTTTCTTTATTGTACTCACATCTATGTACTTTCTAATAAAAGTCATATATTTCTTGAATTCTCTATTATGTTAATAATTATTTCTTATTCTATGTCTGATCTTCCCTTCATTCTTTTCTAGGATTCTTTATGTACATGACTCTGTGTGAATGTAAGTACACAACCATTATATATATATATATATGTATATATATATATGTATACATATACAAATACATCTATATGCATATATGCACAACCATATATATAATATATGCATACACACATACATATACACAGACACACAAACATATATGTATATACCCATACATGTACATACACACATATTTACACTTATATGCATATATACACATATACATATACACAAATACAAACAGATATGTGTGCCTATGTATATACGTATATAGATTCACACACATACATAGACACATATATACATGCATCTACATATACACACATATATACATGTGTATATGCATGTATACACATGTATATAAATGTATAACATTATACATAAACATACACATATAGAAACATGCACATGCATGTATATATACACATATATTCACACACATAGACATATATTTACACATGTATACAGATAAGTGCACATATACACAAATATATGCACACATGCATATATATGCAGACATATACATACACACATGTATATACATATATACATATATTCATGCACACATACATATATCCAAACATAGTCACAAATGTACAGACACATATATCCATACACTCAAATTCATATACACATGTCTATAGCTGTCATGTTTTCCTCATGTGTAGGTGAAGTGGCAGGTTTCATAGTTATTTTCACACAGGTGTATTATCTACCTTGACCATATTCATGTCTCTTCCCCTTTCTGTCCTATCCCCTCCTGTTATTCCTATTCATTTCCCCAGTGAAAACCAGGCATAGCCTTCAGTTACTGGAAAGACACAGGAGACTTTTTTTCAGTTTCTCTCAGCAGTACTTATTAAAGACAAGACAAACTGTGGGTTTCCTTATAAGTTTCACAAGCAATGTGTTGGTGCAAATTCTCTACATCTCTGGGAGTTCAATCTGATCCCTGTGCAGCAACCTGACCCTGGCTCTGCAAGGTCCTCATCCCTTAGGTATGAATGAGGCCCATGGTGAAACACACCTTGGTTATATGACAAGGGAGAGCACAGAGTGGGCCCAACCTGATATCATAAACACTTGAAAATCAGAGCCACTGTCCTGACTTTGCTGGTTCTGGTGAAGAAGGGCACCCCATTTGGGGGATGCAGGCAACCCTTTGGAAAGGGTGACTTTGGCTAATAACCATCAAGGAAGCAGGAACCTCTCATCCCTAACAGTGAGGATCTAGACTTGTGCCTGTACTCTAGCTAGCTTGGAAGTAGGGATTTCCCTGCCCGTCTCATCAGAGCCCTACCGGTGGACTCAGTGATGTTGCCTCGTGATGCCTTAGCTTGGCATCTTCTGGACTCCCTGTTTGTGAGCAACTAGGTATTGTTTAGAGCAGCCAGCCCCACAGTGAATTGTTATAACAGTCCTAGAAAACACACACAGTCTTCCACATTAGAATAAATAGCTTGCAGTGTCTACATGTGCTTCCCTGTATTCGTAGTTCTTATGCAGTTAGCTATAATCTAGAATGTAGGCATGCTTTAACAAGATATTTTTCTAACAAAAGCTGAGCTTTGTTTTTGAGCCTCTGTTCATTTATCTTCCTGTCATGGTCTTCTGGAATGTTCTTTCCACTGAGAATGAATTTCTCTTCATATAGGTCACCAGTTTCTCTGTGTTAAGTCAGTTTTACTGACTTTAAGGGAGTTCCCCTTGGGTTTTACTCATTCAGATTGCATGTCTTCTCTTTATCTCTTCCTGACTTTTCATTACTATCTCTAGATTTTCACTGCCATTACCCTCCTGTCCTTTGTGTTTCTTAGCCTAGAACCATATCACACTGTTGGAGTTTATGAGTTTGCCTCCTAGTGACACTGGCTTGTGACATTGAGCCAGTGGGAATCTTAGCACTGTTTCTTGTCACAGATTGTACCATACCTTCTTTCTCTTCTGTATTCATGTTTAAAAATTGCTATTATTGAAGGTGGAATTGGCAACCATTTTGTCTTTCAAGATAAGGAAACACTTTGCCCTGACTGCGATATTGAGACGTAAACATGGAGGGGACTCTTCATACCCTGGGGCTTGCCTGCTTGCAAACTCAAGAGGGTCCAGCTCCAGCTGGGCTTGCTGCTTTGAATTTTCTTTGTGGCTCATAAGAATGCAGAGAGATTGGCTGGACTGCTAATCTCTGTTGATAGCTCACCTGTCAACACCGGGAGGCCTCTGCTCAACAGTTGGTCAAGAGGTGCATTCCCAGGACCATCTCAGCCAGAAAGCAATTATTCCATCTTTCTTGCTTCCTTCAATTTTCTCTTCTCCAGAGTAGAGATGATATGTGACCTGGTAACTTTAGAATTTCCTCAAGAGAGCACAATGAAACAAAGGATCTGAAAATGCTTTGAAGATCCTAACGTTTAATAAAAACAAGTCTTAGACAGTAATTGTGCCTATCCCCATATTTTGGGGACTTTGTTACATTGTAGAATTTAACCTAAAAATTTCAGTGTGGATGCTGACAGTAAATGTAACACGTCTAATCACATTTTGATCACAAACCATAGGAGTTGTATTATCATTGAACACTTGTCAAAAATTGTCTTCTGAGGACAGCCTCACATTTTAGGTGTTTTGGGCTTTTGGTAGAATCTGAAAAGGGTCCCTTGGAAATCCTGTTTCTGCTCAGGAAAGCTGAAAAGTGCTTTTGGAACATTTCTATGGATAATTCCACAAGAGGCCGTATTCCCTTCTCATGAGGCTCTGCAGCTGGAGAGAAGAAAATATTAAAAGCATTTTCAAGATATACACTGGATGCAAATAAACTTGTTCCCAGACAGCCAAGCAGTAGATTTTTAATAAGAGGAAACAGATGTTTGTAGGCAATGGATGAATTTACTCTGTTTGGGTTTTCATTTAAATAATACCCAGCCTTAACTATGCAGTGGGACCAGATGGACTGACCCATGCTGCTGATGCGATCAACCCTTCCCATGAAGCCTATGCCTCAGAAATCTAGCTCTAGAAATGGGAATGTGCTTGAGGAAGAGTCCAAGAAACTGGCTTCAGCAGGGCATGCCAGGTAGCAGGCACTGCTTCTTGCTAGCTGTGAAGGCATTTTGCTGCACATACAGAGAGTCTGTGATGGAAAATGAAGTCCGTGTGAATGACGGCAGGGAAAACAAGAGTTCTGGGAATTACGGGGATGCATGCAGAAAGGCCAGCCCCCAAATAAAGCAGGGACAGGGACACACAGTGGCACTGTATAGTCAAAGGCATTCAGACAAGTCTAGAAGCAGAAGGCCAGCCTAGGCAATCACAGCAGGTTTCAGGGTTCTGTATGGAAGAGGCATCAGACCCCAGGCAGGGTCTGGAAAGCAGAGGGTATATACAAGGGAGCGGGCATGTGCTGAAATGCCAGCTTCCCCCAGGCCTGTGATGGGTGCTTCATGTCATCTAAACTCACCAGTGATTTGTGAGAAAGCATCTTTGCCGTTGGGAGGCTGCACTCAGGAGCAAAGTCCTTGCAAAGGAGACCCATGATGCTCCACAACTGGGGAGGACAAGGAGTTGTTGTGGGAGGGCAGAAACATGGGTGTTATTACCGCCTCTAGAAACTTCCCTTTCTCCTCGTCAGTTGAGCACAGGCAGAAGCAGCTTAGAAAGGAGTTTTAATCATCCCCTTCAAGAATCTTCCTCGGAGATGAGCTCTTTCACACTGAATACATCTGTCTTTCGCCACAGTACTATTGAAAGCAAGGTGGAGTGGAGAGGTGGCTCAGTGGTTAAGAGCACTTTGTTCTCCTGCAGTGGACCTGAGTTTAGTTCCCAATATATACATTGTAGCTCATAACTGCTCATAAGCACAGTTCCAGGGGATCTGAGAACTCTTCTATCCTCCAAGGACTCCTAAACTCTTATGGTTCACAAACAGTAATACACACAGACACACACACAGACACAGACACAGACACAGACACACACACACACACACACACACACACACACACACACACACACACAAGAAAGGAATTCTCAACATACCTCAGCATTCTGTGTTTTCCTAACTCTGTCTTGTAACTCCACAATTAGCCTCTCCTGAGTTAATTATGATAACAGTTTGATGAATTGTTGTTGATAGCTAATAAATTGATAAACATTTTCCAAAGTGCCCAAGGGCCTCTGGATTGAGACACACACAGTCATTTCTAAACACAGATTACCATAAGAAGGCTAGTCTCTTCTCTAGCACTGCAATGTAGTAGCTTTTGCTTGTAAGAAACCAGTTATTTGTATTTCAAAGTGATTTTTTAGTTCAGTCCACAGTAAACAGTCAGAGGTGCCAGGCAGCCTCTAAGGGAAGCCTAGGTAGCCCTCCAGATGAGACCTGTTCCTACCTGGTACCATGACCTGCCCACATTTCTGAGATGTGTAACTGGATTATGTGTTTTACTTATTATACGCATGAACATTATAGACTCACACCCAGAGACGCTCAGAACCCTGCTTACATGTGTGACCTGGTCTCTCACACTTCTAGGGCCTTGAATACTCAACAGCTCATAAGTTCTTGATTGCCCACAAGTAATGTTATGCACGTTGAAGTGGATCTTGAGAGCTAAAGCCAACTCTTGAGTCTCAGAATAAACAAAGTTGGAGTGAAAATAGAAGGTCTATGGTGTGTGATTGGCCTACGCGGGCTTCCTGTTTGACTCCATTACTGCAAACTGATATTCAGTGGAAAAAAAGTTGGGGTTCAGAGCTCACACATGTGTGCACACTCAAACTAACATTCAGTGGGAGAAGAGAGGGCTTGGAGTTGGGGTATAGATCTCACATATGTGCACACACACAAACCCACTGCCAGTGGGGGAAAGGAAGACTTAGGGTTGGAGCGTAGAGAGTGTCTGTGCCCATGCACCCATTCACAGACTCATGTGCGCTGACACCAATCAAGGAGTGCTGGAAGTTGAGAGAAACCCAGAGAAAGACGAGCTTGATGATGGGAAGTGGGGCAGGAAGAAGAGCACATTTGTTCTTGCACACCGGGGTAGAAGCTGGTTCAAGGTCCGCATCCTCCATCAGCTGCTGCTCCCAGGACAATCCATCAGTGACATGGAGAGTTGGGAAGAGCCACAGGCACAGGGTAAGCCTGCTTCTTCTGGGAACTCTTGCCCAGCTCAGGGAAGGGACTGGGACTCAGGAGTCTCCCAAGTTAACGTTTTCAGTATCAGGCAGCCCCTGCATGGAAAGAATGCTGTTTCATTTTAGGGGTACTGCTGTGACCTAGGGCACATGATCACCTTCCGTCAGTTCCTTCATCAGTCAAGTAGCCTTCAAATAATTTCCTGGGCTGTTCTGCAGAGTTACTCTGAGAACTGAAGAAGAAACCGCTGTAAAATAAAGTGTTGGTCAAATAATGCTAAATTTCATCTGTGTAGGAGGGAGACTTAGACTTGGTGTATGCTGAAGCACAGCATGGAGACTGTAAGTTAGGATAGGGCACCGTGCACTTAAAATTCAAGATTGCATGTGCTGGAAAAGCTCCTGAGAAGCCTGCAGAATGATCTCTGCATCGTTCCTTTACGAGCATTTCTGCCACTTTTATTTGAAAGTCTCCAAGCCAGGGTCTTGTTCCCATTTGTCTGGGTTGTAGTAGCACAAGGTATTGCTAGTCATTATCCATGAGGACTATGGGAAGGGCCCCTCCATATCCCGTCAGAAGCTTCCATGTTAATCTCCCTGAAGTCCTTTTGCTGGATGGCATTACGT
This sequence comes from Eospalax fontanierii, assembly GCA_035773235.1. NCBI lineage: Eukaryota > Metazoa > Chordata > Mammalia > Rodentia > Spalacidae > Eospalax > Eospalax fontanierii. The sequence continues at coordinate 55,569,152 of CM069529.1, forward strand.
GAGCTACACTGTGGGATTTCGGCTCTTTCCAGAAAGAATTTTCAGTAAATAACATTACCACGTTGATTCTTTTATATCTTAGAATTGGTGATTCTTAAAGACACAAGATTTGTTTTAAAATGGATGGCTTTTATATTTATCAACATAGTTTATGAATTACCTTAATGAGCCATACTACTTACATAAAAATCTAAAAGAAATATTTTCAGAACAGCCAGCAAAAGATCTGGGTTTAAGTAGCTATGAATCATATAAGGAGGTTAAAGGTGAAATTAAAATTTATCTAAATGAGAAATCCCAGGAACCTGTCTCTGTGTGCTGAGAGGCAGTAGATTGTCTTGGTGTACAAGAGCTTGAGGTTTAAGTTCTGTCCAAGTTTCCCCAAATTTGATTGAGTAACCCATAACTTTGTCATTCTTAAAAACTCAGGTGTAGTTACCCTGAAGGTTTGCAGGGGCCAATATATCACTAACATATGCTTAAGATCCAGAGATTCTGCACTCACTTGTCAACTCATTTTCTCCCGCTTAGTTCTGTTATAGCTGAAAGGCTCAGGTCATTCCTGTTCTTTCCTGGGCCCTGCATGCAAATGACGAAAGCAGAGAAAGTCAAGTGCCTTGGGTTGACCTGTCTTGCTGTTGCTACTAGCAGTCCAGGAACAGACGGACAAGGTGATCTGAAGACTTAGAAATGCTGGGAGAGGCTCAAAAACCAACCTTTCAAGTCCACTCCAATCCTGTAGACGTCCAAATCCATGTTGGAGTTGGGCTGATGGCTTGGGACAGGGCCTTTGCCTGATGGGTCTGGGGATTGATGCAGACTGAGCCCAGCCTCCAAGGAGACTGATGGCCAGGACTCAACAGCTTCTACTGCTGAGGCATCTGTAGGGGCAAGTGACGGCCAGGCAAGGGTTCTTTCCAGAACAACTCGGAGGATACACAAAGCTGTTTTATTGTAAGTAGTCACTAGCTGCTGCAGTGTGTGTGCCCTCCTCGGGGACTGAGGGCTGAGAGGAACTTTAGAGGGACAGAGCATGGCCTGACAGGCACAGACCCCTTGCAGCTTCTGCAGAGGCCTCCTTTGTTGACAGCAGTGCTTGATTTTGCTGCTGTGATTCTATTTGCTTTGACTAACAGTTGGCTCCATGAATGAAGGCTAGGGAGCAAATGAACACGTGCTGCCTTCTCTTTCTCTCCCCTTATCTCTTTTCATTCTGTCTTTCTATCTTGGATTCTTTTTCATTTTACTTGTACCTAAAACCTATAATGCATATCTCTTGTTTTTTTCTGAGTCTATATTACTTCACTTAGTATAAGTTTCTAGTTATATACATTTACCTACAAATTTCATCATTTTTGTCTTTATTTACTGCTGAGTAGAAGTCCATTGTGTAAATGGACCACATTTTCATTATCCCTGGGTAAGCCATCCACATCAAACCTCTGCCACCCAGGGCTTAGCGATCATTGTGGAAGAGAGGGCAGAGAGACTGTAAGAGTCAGGGGTGGTGAAAGACCACAAGGAAGCAGAGTTTTCCAGGAGACCTGCAAAGTTCTCATACAAATTTATAGCAATGCTGATAGCAAGTACAAGACCCATGCAAGCTAAATTCAGACAAAAACCCAGCATAGATGTGGGAAGATGGAAAAGAAGCACAAATCTCAGCTGAGGAATCATTGGCAACTGATGACTACTAGGAGAGGGAGAGTTGGTTCTTTCTTTTTTTATTTTCTTTCTTTCATTCCACCACAAGTTGATTTTCTTAAAGGGAGTAATGCTAGATAGGATGACCAGACTTCAGTGGATATATTTTACAAAATTCACAGAAATTCAATAAAGAAGAAAAATACGCAGAAAACCTATTATGCAATAGTGTGGAGTATCATTTTTAAATAAAAACACACATGGCTATTTATAAAATAGCCTCGCATACTTTTAACTGTGAGCAAAGATTTCAATACCCAGTATGTGCGTGCGTAGTGGCCATGAGCGCAGAGGCAGGAGTGGCTGAGCCTGAAGCTGAACTTCCTGCTCTCTGCTTCTTTCCTCCCTTATGTGCAGAGGACTCGGATGCACCCAAAGTTAGCCTAGGGGTGCCAGCAGGTGCTCAAGGCAGAGCTCTGTGGTGGTAACCAGGCTCTTGTACATTTCAGTGTGACTTTCTTTCCAGAGTGGACACATATGCATCACTCTAGTTAGAAAAGTCCATCACAGTCTGTTTTCTTAATATAAGCAATGAAGTAGCTGTAATTGTGTTAAAGTGAACCCCCTCATAGCAAATTCATCAACATGTTCTCAGCCAGGGTGCCTTGTTAGACGATTATCTAGGTTATTGTGTAAGTAATGGCCTCCAATTTGGGTTTTGTCACCAAGGTGCAAATCACTTGTTGCAGTGCTCTAGTCTCTGCCTAAAATAAAATAGTCTTAAAATACTCATTCAGACTCAATTAAAGAGTTGGACACAGGTAACAAAACCTGCCTCCCATTCATTCACTCTCCAAATGGTCTTGCAGATAGATTAGTCAGATCCACATGCATTGGGTGATATTTTGTTGCCTTGGGCCTAAATTTATCAAAGCTGAAAATATTAGGGCTAGAGAGGGGGCTCAGTGGTTAAAAGCACTGACTGTTCTTGAAGAGGACCCAGAGTTGGTTCCCAGCACCCACAAGATGGCTAACAACCATTCAAAACTCCAGTTCCAGGGATCAGATGCCCTCTTCTGACCTCTACAAGCATTGCATGACATGGGTGCACTTACATGCAGAAATACACTCATACATATAAAATAAAATCAATAAATAAAATATTTTAAAAAAGAGAAAAATGTTGAAAGGGATCAAACAACTTGCACTAAGTTCCAGAAGAACAGTATCTGGTGGGGAAAGCACCAAATTCTTCACACAAGAGTCTGAATTGCCTCACAGTTTATAATTAAAGTTAACCTTTGAAGTACATCAGTGTGAATTTATGACGCTAGCACTTCCACGTGGCTACTTGGTCTATCTCCCCAGGAAGTGCAGGCTATGATGATAACCACAGCATAATCCAGAGTCACATGGGAACAACTAGGGCCCTGGGTTTAGCTATCTGATTTCTTAAGGGGAAACCGAGGCACTGAGAGCTGAGTGACTTCTGAGGTTCTCAGTCAAGTATCAGGAAAATTAATGCTTTTTAAGTTTGTACTTCTGTATTTAGTGACTGACTGGTTCGAATCAGTGCTGTCTGTCTCTGTTGTGTACTGCTCCTTTATGGATGCAAGATTCGAAGAAAGCATTTGAATTAAAAATGATTCCCCTAGACTTTAAAGTACCAACCAATAAGATTGTTAGATTAAAATGGGAGCTCTGCTAGAGAGATGACTCAGTGACTAAGAGCGTATACACTGGACCTGAATTTTGTTCCCAGCACCCATGTCAGGTGACTCACAACTACCTATAACTCCAGCTCCAGGGGATCTGATGTCCTCTTGCCTCCATGGGAAAGTGTGTGTGTGTATGTGTATGTGTGTGTGTGTGTGTGTGTGCATATTTGTCCACATGTGGGAATTTGTGGTATATCTATGTGTACACACATGTGTAAATATATTGTATCTACACACTGTATAGTATGGCACACCTAGTCTCCAAACAGGGACAATTCAATTATTCATTGAAAATCAAGGCAACCACCACTTTCTGGGATCGTCCAGCCCCCTTGGTGGGATCACAGAGGTCTGTATCTTGCAGGAGGCTTGGTGGTTCTGTTTTATTCTGTGCTGGGCTGACTGTGGGGCAGATCTCTATGTGTGATCTCAGCATAATCTGCTGAAGGAGGAAGGACTCTGAGAGAACTTCAAGTGTAGCACACACAGCAGTTTGGTTAACTCCCCGTATCTGAAGACATCTAAACTAGACTCTTAGTTAACCTGTGGCTCAGGACAGAGGCACAGAGAGGCAACTTTTGTTGTTATATAAGGAAAATGTTTGAAGTATTTAGAGTTTTATAAATACTTAAGCTGGAAAAAGGTCTCAGTTGATAAATTGCATTTTGAGAACCACATATTTTAAGAATCAGAGTTCAACTCCCAGATCCCACATATAAAAAAAAAGCCAGGCATAGTGGCCTGCGTTGTAATTCCAGTGCTAGGGAGGCAGAGGAAGAGCCCTGGGCTTTATTGGCCAGAAAGCCTGTCCTAATTAGCAAGCTGCAGTTTACTGAGGGACCTAGTGTCCAAAGGAAAGGTGGCTGGCAGCTGAGGGATGACACCCAGGTGTGCGTACATGCATGTGTACATATGCATACATATGTGCACACGCACCCTCCCCCACAGCCCTAAAGAGTCTCCTAGTGGTCCATGGATTTGCCATTTGCCAGCTGGAATGTCCTTAAAGCTGAGCAGAGTTCTGCTCCGTGTTTCCATCCCCAATGCATTGCACGGGGGCTCCACTTAACACCTTCATGCAGCTGACTTTTGGGTCTGTGCAGAACTACTTGTGCAAATATTACACTACATGCTGCAAGCTCCTGTGTGCAGAGTGCATGCACACAGAGCTGAGGACAGGCAGGGAAAGGCTGCATTACAGGATCAAAGTGGCCTGGCTAACTAGCAAGTGGGGGAGGTCAGTTCATCAACATTCCTTCCAGCTCCAGGGTGATCAACCCCATGGAAGCAGATCAAAAGGGGCAAGCTTGGCACATATAGACGGGCCACTGCATCCAATGGGCAGAAAGCAAGCTGGGATGCCTCCAAGTGGATTCTGAGGATCAGCATTCCCCAGGCTCCTTGACATCTCAGAGCCTTAAAATGCTTCCTACTGAGCCAGACCTCAGAGGAAAGCAATCATCACCCCACAGCCCTCTCTAACAAGCTCCAGACTCCTCACAGCCATTACTGTTGCTTGATTAGATTGAGGGTCTGAGCACATGCTGAGCCACAAATTCACCAAGGCAGTAGGAGTTACTAGACTCTGAGCAACCCTTGATTAGTGATTGATAAGCCCAGAGTGTGCTGAACAAGGTCCTCTGCTCTCTGCATCTCTCACTGTCTTATTATTCTTTATTGCCATACCACACAGAAATATTATATATTGCAATCATTCAGAATAGTATATTGCTGTATATTTTATCCATGTTACCTATTGGGTTATACTATTACCTACTATTATAGCAACATTATTACATTATTTTGCAAACGAAGGAGTAGGGGAATGCCATAGAAGTCAGCTAAGTGGTCTTGATGCTGATGTTTTCCAGGCCAGTCACATCAGGTCAGCTGCATCTTTCCTTCTATATGTTCACTGGTCAGAATGATGAGTGACCAGGGAGAGGTCAGCATTGTGAGGTGGTACTGGGTACCAAGGAGAGCCAGCCTTGCAAGATGCTGCTGAGTACCAGGAAGAGACCAGGCTTGTGAGGTGTGACTGGGTCGCAGGAAGAGGCCATGCTTCTGAGGTGCTCCACAATAGCAGCAGCTGTAAGCACCACTGAAGAATTTCATCCTCAGAGAGGCTGACCCAGAGCCCAGAGCCCAGAAGTACTGGGGAGTGTGGTTCTTACGGGGGCTGAGTCTGGTGTTCCCCTTTCTTCAGTGGCAGATGGAAGGTCGCAGGAGGACCACTGGATTCTGTTCAAGTGTTTGAGAGCCGGAGGACCAGTGTCCTCGGGATTCACCTCGCTTCCTCTGCTTCCTTTCTGCCTTTCTGCGTCGCTGTCATCCCCAGCTCCCCATCCTGACTCTACTCACCTGCTCCATCGTTCCTCACCCACTCTCCCGCGCCTGCTCTCCTCCTCTTTCCCCTGCTGGTCTTCCGGGTCTTCCTTTGGGAGCTCACCCTCCTATGTGCTCCTCTTCCAAATGCTCCTGCATCCAGCTCTTTGGGAGGTGGAAAGTATGTTTTCAGCAGAGCATCTGTGTTCCTTTCTGAGAAGGCGCATACGTCCATGTCCTAGAGAGGTTTATCTGAGAGGCAGGGTGACCTACTGCTCGAAGACAGTCACTGGACTCACCTGTGTCACCTTTGTGCCAGTGGTACCTGACTTTTATCAGCTGTGAAAAGATGGGCAGAATGGGTTGGGAGTGAGAAGAGAGAGAGAGAGATTGATTTGAGAAATACATTTTTAGTTCACCTCAAAACTGAGGTCTTCCATGGCAGCAAAAAGGAATTTACCATTATAATCTGGATCTGTAGAATCAGGCGTCAAACTGTCTTCACCGGGCGGGGTGCTGTGGAATATTTCTTCATGAGATGTGATGTCAAATTTTATGCAGCCTGGGATCCCACTACTGTGCTGGGTTTTATTTTGACTTTGATAAAGACTTGTCTATCTTGATTTGAAAGTCAAAAAGGACTTTCAACCACTTTCTGTAGCAGTCCTCTTTATGTTGCCTTTTCATTCAGAGAAGTACCAGAAAAAAAATGTGTCTTCCCAAGCAGTGTGTGCTAGGTAAAAGCCTGTGACTTTGGCATAGCCGGATAGAGAGAGTGGGAGCTGGAAGTCTGTTTTAACAGATTGCTTTGCAACTCTTTGGAGAAAGGAGAAGCAGGCTGAAAGCTGGTACCAACCTAAGGCTCTTCAGGAACCCCGCCCCCCAAAAGGGCTTAAGAGAAAGGGGGCATCCATCAGGGCCACAGAAGCACCAGGCAAACCACAGGCCTGTTCACTGTCTGCTTGTCCACAGCCTTGGCACTCTTTCCGATCCCTTTTTTCCCATCTTGTGTCAGGAGAGCAGGGACATAGAGATAGAGAGGCATCAGGATTGACATGTGAAAGAAGCCAGTTGGAGGAGAAAGACTGGACACCCCTCCTGCCAGAACTACAAACATAGACAGAGCATGTTCAAGGAAAGCCCATGATTCACAAACATGGGAGAAGCTGGTATAAATGACTTGTAAACCATCACTAGCCAGGTGGCCCAGTGCTTCTGAGTAGGTGTCTTTCCCTGCTCAGTAGGCCACTCCCATTCTCAGGAGTGCTTTCCCTTCCTTAATAAACTGTCTGCTTTTACGACCTTACCATGTGTATTAGTTACTTTTTGTTGCTGTGATAAAAAATCATGACTAAAAGCAACTTATGGAAGATTTTCTTTTGACTTAGGGCCCTAGATTGGTTGGGTGGGGGGGATTCATAATGGTAAGAGAGGCATGGCAGCAGGTGGCTGGAATAAGAAGCTAAGACCTCATGTCTATAACTACAAGCAGGAAACAGGTTGAGTGAGGCTCTAAGCTATCAAAGTCTGCCCTTACTGATGTACTTCTTCCAGCAAGGCTGCACCTCCTAAAGGTTCCATAACCACCACAAGCAGCACCACAAACTGCGGACCAAGTGTTCATTCATCTGAACCTATGGGGGACATCTCTTGTCAAACCATGTGTTTCTGATGCAGTTCCTTATCTTGACACAAGGACCTGGAAACCTATAGATGTCCCACAGACTCTGCTTTATGCCTGTGAGGGTCTCAGATCTTAAACATTCTTAAGCATTTACTTAAGCTAAAAATCCGAATCACGAGCTCCATTTGCTGCTTGTTTGCTTTCTCCTTCTTCACAAAAACGGCCTAAAGAGTACTTTAAACAGTCCATGTTTGTATTTCCTCAAAATTTTCTTCTGTCCTCCTTCTCTGAGCTCTTATCCTTTTCTATTTTTATTATTTTTTTTTCCTTGAGACAGGGTCTCCCTGTAGCCCCAGCTGGCCTTGAACTTGCTATGTAAAGCAACATGACTCAGTCTCACAGAGATCCTCCTGTCTCTGCCTCCCGAGTGCTGAGACTTACTGCACATACTGCTGCCACCAACTTCCTTTAAAAATGCCAGCAGACCTGTTTGTTAAAAGCTGCCACATCATGTGTTCCTGTTAACAGTAAAAGTTGTTCTTTACACTTCCTTCTGTTTAAAAGATTTGTTTATTTTTGTTTAATGCGTGTGATTGTTTTGTTGGCATGTGTGCGTGTGAAGCATGTTCTTGTAATGCCCTCAGAGGCCAGAAGACTCTTCCTATGGAATTAATAAAATTGTGTTTCTAATGATGTCCTTCAGTGCAAGACTCATTTCATCCTGCTTCTATCGCACTTCCACATCTTTGGTGAAGAACTTGCATTGATCATGCTTGTAATACTGCAATCTTTAAGGCGATCGTGAGGAGTAGGTTCTAACAGCAAATGAATGCCTATCTTTTACACTCATTCCTTCTGGCTCAGATCTTTCCTTCTTAAAGTGAAATCAAACTTGTCTAGACCTCAGAAGAGGAGAGTAACTTGGAAACACATTCCATACTAAATGGCCCAAGAGGCCGTGGTCCTTCACAGATCCTAGCCTCTGGGTTTCTTAGAATGAGATAGATTGTTTCTTTGGAGGGGAGAAAACCTCCACATTTCTCAAGAAGCTTTCATTTAATTTTTAATTTTAAAATTTAAAATCCTTCCATTTAATTTTCTCTCAAATGATAACTATCATAAGGACTGCCCTTTTGCCTAATGACAAGCTCTTTCTTGTCACAGTGAACCAGTCCCTGTTGTGACTGAGACCCAAGGAGGGCCTGTGGGTTGAAGTAGCCTCTTCTGATTGTCCAGCAAACTTTGGATTCCAAGCACAGTGTATAGTAGGTAAGACACAGACACAGGCCCCAATATTTGTTCAGCAAATAAGGTCTTTAGGAGAAGAAAGCAAGACATTACCAGGCCCAGGAATATGCCTCTAATCCCAGCTAGTGGAGGCTGAGGCAGGAAGATCTTCAGTCAAGGTGTGTCTGGGATACAGAGAACGTTCAAGGCCAGAATTGACAATTTAGTGATTGTTTCAAAGTAAAGAGTCCTAGGGTTGCAGCACAGTGACTCTCAGGTCAGTCCCCTGTACGTTAAGTAAACAAGGAAAGACTGTCATCTTACTGGGTTCATATAAAGGGCTGTGCTTATTGACTTTTTCCCAAGGGCAGAGACACTGTGTGGTAGCATTGTTCATGGTTGTAAATGTAGAATGGTGATTTCCAAAGACACTGAGAATTGTTTCACAAGTGTTAAAAAAACAAGAATGGAATGACAGATCTGTCAGGGACTGCACGATCACATGACCACACTTCAAGAAGGCCCTCTTGGGCTTTCTGCTTCTGCTTTCTGTGTGGAGTTCGGGGATGTCTGTGCCCTGTCCCGGCCTTTAGCTGTATAAAATGGTTCAGATGAAGTAAACTACACTCTAAATGACTTTACAGTCTGGAGTGGAATTAGTACCCTAGAGAATACTCAGTGAGTGTGTATGTGGAAGGCTGAACCCCAGCAGCTGCTGTGCAGTGACTCTGGAGTGAGACTCAGGACCGAATGTTCTGCTCTGAGAAAGTCAAGACAACTTTCTGTCTTCTCTTGTTGCTGGTCAGAGGCCCATAAAGGCAGCCAGGTTTTCCCACCAACAGGAGACCAAGGACTTCACAATGAGGAGATGTCCATCTAGTCCTGCCTTTCAATTTGCATCTGAAAGAAGTCAGTAAAACAGTGGGGTTCAGTAAAGGGGTGTGTGTGTGTGTGGTTGGACAAAGTATCAGTTTCCTCATTCTTTACTGGACCATCCAACTTCTTCCTCAGTCCACCAGGGGGCGCTCACCCCCACTGAAAGCCCCAGCTCCCAGTTGCTGACTGGCACCAGCCCACAGACAGGAGGGCCACAAGGTTTGCTTATAGGAAGAGAATAACTTTTTTTTTTTCAAGTACAAACACAAAATATTTCATTCACAAATTACAGCTTGTGAATAAAAAATTCAATTTTACTGTAGTAACAACTATAGTGCCAAAGATTTATTCATTAAAAATGTTTAGAAAACAGAAAATTCAGACCAAAAAAAATTGTCAATAGTATTTCTATTTTCTTTTAAAACTCTTTTCCCTGTAAAGAGCAGCAAAATTGCCCACTAGCAGCTAATATAGAAAGCTCTTGGTGTCTTGAGTCTTGATAGCATATCATCATGGCTATGGAAGAGAACACAGAAAAGGTATTATTTTTCTAGATATATATATATATATATATATAGTATAGTATATTATTTCAATATATGTCTATAATATACTCTGATCAGACCTGGCAATTAGCTTTTCCTTCTGCTTACCGTCTCTTCATGATTGGTGACTTTGAGAGCCTCTCTGTCAATTTTTGATGAAGTATAAAGTGGATTGTTACAAACTATAGCCTCCTGTTCCCCATACCTGTGTATTTTGTAGCATTATCAAGGCTTTTTCTCACCTTTCCTAGCCTCTTTTACTTCTACATGGAGCTTAACTTTTCAGTTTCCACATAAGAGAAAGCAGTATATATAGTGTATATCCTGTGACTGACTTACTTCACTTAATGTAAAGTCTGCCAGTTCTGTCCATTTTGCTGCAAGTAAGGGAGTTTCATTCTTTTAAATGGCTGAGTAATATTTCACTGTGAACAGGGCCACACTTTGTCCACTGAGACCTTGCTGCATCCCAATCCCGGCCCTGAAACATCACTCTTCAACACACAGGCTGTACAGGTGTCTCTGACTTGCTTTGGATGCATTTGCAGAAGCAGGACAGCTGGTCATACAGTCCACCCATTTAGTTACTTTAAGAACCTCCAAACAGGTTTCCAAGACAGCTGTACTGATTCACAGTCACACCAGCAGTGGATAAGAGTTTGTTCCTTTTTCTCCACATCCGCACCAATGTGGAGAAAACTGTAAAATTTAATGACATTTTCAAGCCTGAAGATTCTCAACAGGATAATAAAAATGTTGTGATTCCCCACTATTTTCATTTATAATAAGATATCTCTGTGATGCCTAGAAAAGAATGACTAATTCACCTGACTGAGTTGAGAAAACCAGCACATTTAATATGAAATGACTGAGGCAACTTCCTTTTTAAAAAGGTATTTTTATTGATTCTTTGAGAATTTCATACACTGTATTTTGATCACAGTCACATCTCCTTCCCATCTCTCCTCAGATCCACCCCCACCTGCTGGCCCCCACTCCCCTCCACTTCCTGTCCTCTCTTAAGATTAGCCTAGCACAGACCTCTTTCAAAGGCATCTGAAGGAGTAACCTGTTTCTTGCTATCAAATTGTTCTGACTTGCAAAAGATAATCAAGGGTAAGATTTCTTCTTTGGTGAGTATTGTATACTGTTAAAACATAAGCTTCCAAGTACCATTAGAAAATACTGTAATGGGCTTCTTCTATCCAAATGCTGGATTTCTTCCTAAAGAGTTCTTTGCTTTTCTGTCCCTAAGCAAGTGACTTAAGCAGGGTCCATATTTAACTTAAATGAATTTAACAGAGGACTTAGACTTTGGTTCATAAGGACATAGCACAGGGCACACTTTTGAAAACTTGCATATGAGGGCAATAATTTTTTAATTTCAGAATTCACCTGTAAGAAGCCAAGGCATTATTTTTAAAAACAATAAATAAAAACATCAATAAAACTTTAAATAGATTTTAGTCTTTCTTTTGTTCTCCGACTTTGGTTCAGACAAAACGGTGTATTACACCTGCCTGAGACGTGTTTCTTTCCTCTCCCCTAGCTGTGTGTTTCGGTGTGTGAGTGAGTGTGCCTGTAACTGTGTGGGGTGAAAGGAGAGCTCCCATGGTAAGTGAGATCTCATAGAGAGTTGGATTTTATTTATTTGTCTGGATGTATGCTACTTTAAAAGGTTTGACTATCCATTCCTCTAGTATAGTGGGGTTGGATCACATGTGTTGTAGTATTCCTTCTAAAATCCACACTCACTGACTCTGATTCTTATCATTCACAGGACCTCTCTGCCAGACCCTCAAAATGTAACATGCACAGCTGTGGTCTTCTGGCCTTGGCACTTAGCAGTAGGCTACTGTGTGTATTATATACCTATTTGGACATCAGCATCTTTCATTACTATTTCATACATACATACCTACTTACATACTTGTGTGTGTGTGTGTGTGTATGTGTGTGAATAACCTCCCCGTCCCCCCGCACACACACATACTTGACAGCCTCTAGCTGGCATGTATCCTGTCATCCATTATATTCAAACATTTTCCCCTGGGTTCCTCTGCTAGACAGAAGCACTTGAGTTTTGGTAATTTTTACCTCCCACCACTGTAATTTTCCCCACATACCATAGAGACATGGCCAGACCATGGTTGTGGTCTGATAGCCTATTGCCAAGAGAGGATACTGGTTGAACACCTCTGAAACAGCTCACATAATGTGGCTATTTTTAAGAGTCTGGCGGCAACTCAGCACCCTCCTACACAGGTAGGAAAGACCAGAGCAGAGCATATCTGGAACTCACCTTCTCAATTCTGTCATATGTCCCCACAGTTCACTATGAGAAACAGTTATACAGAGAGAAAGACAAATGAATCCTTGCAGCTCTGTGGCAAGCTGATGGGGCTTTCTGTACTTGTTAAATCAGCGTGTGTGTACACAGACCCAGCCTGGGGCCTCATTGACTGACCTACAGTGTCTGTGGGACTGTCAAGGTAGAGAAGGCCCCAAATAATAATTGACACTAATTTAGGTGTTCATTTTCTCTGAGATCTGTCTCTCTTGCACCTCCCCCCTTCCTTGGTGCCCCCTCCTTTTCATACCTCATTTAACTTGGAACTCAGGTCTGAATTTTATTACCTCCAAGCAAATCAGAAAGACTCTATTTGATGTGACTTCTCCAAATGGTGTGAGGAAGAGGTCAAAGGAAAATAAGAAGCATTTCCAGGTGTATGATCTTTATAATCTACATTCTGAAGCCCATCCCTACATCTGCAAAAATCCAGCTGTGTGATTCTTAAAAAGACGATATTTTCTATTATCCATGAAAACAAGGCAGTTTTGAAAACACTTTACTAATTCCTTGTAAGCAATGTATCTTAGACACTCTCAGAACCCTCTGGAGTTGGTGCTCTAGAGCACATGACAGAGATAGGGGCAGTTGCTCTGGGTCTGAGGAAGCCATGGTTGTGGCCGAGCCGTGACAGCCTGTGGCCGAGCCGTGACAGCCTGTGGCCGAGCCGTGACAGCCTGTGGCCGAGCCGTGACGTGCCCCTACCCTCTAAGCACCGGCTCTGGATCTGTTTCCCATTCCTTACCTCCCCGGAGTGCTGTCTCCTGAACCTGGCCATGCACATTTTCAGACCGATGGAGAATTATTCAACACAAGTCCTAGATGTGATGGCAAATTCTGTTGCTAACCCACCTTTACCTGGCTTTATGGGATGGAGAATGTGACAGTCACCTGGGTTTCATCACATGACTGGCTCATTTGCTTCACTTTCAAGAGAACTCCTGTCAAACCTCCAGTGGGAGAATCCAGTTTGTCAGGAATTCTTTCAAGTCAAGATGGTTGTTACTGCAAGAGCATCACCTCAGCTGGGACCGAGCTGCTTCTCTGACATCAGCATTTTGCTTTACGGTGCCATGGAAGTATTTTACAGTTAAACAAGTAAAAAAATCTATGAGAACACGGTTAGATGGAGTTAAGATTAATGACACCTACAGCTTCATCAAGGCCATTGCACAAACTGGCCAGTGTTTTTAACATTGTTGGTTTTTAAGCACAAGGAGGTAACGGGAAGAGCACGCTGACCTGGAGACTGAGTCCATTGAGCTGTGGCTTCCTCAGTTCCAGCCTGGGCCAGCGGGTTCCTTCTCTACTGCTTTTGTACCAGCATTGCAAACAAACAATGCAGAAAGCAAATAACATTTTACTTTTATTAAGAAAATAATTTTGCTTTCACAGAGGCCTTGGAACATCTTGGAGACACAAGAAGAGCCTTAGAAAAACAAGCACTGCCAGCCCAATTTGGCCGTGCAGAACACTGTTGGCAGACTTCTCCCTACTCCTCATCTGAGCCCTCCTGTCCACACTTCTGGTTCAGAGGGCTCAAGAGGTCTTCTTATACCCAAGGGCTCACCAGGCCATAAATCTGCTGTGGTCGGAATGTAAAACATCACCCGGGGGCTCACGTGTTTGAACACTTGTTCCCAGATGATAGTGTGTTATGAAAGGTTGTGAAATTTTTACGGGGTGGAGCCTCGCTGGAGGAAGTGAATCCCTGGGGGCAGACCTGAAGGGTCCTTAGCCTGGCCCTATTTCCTGTCTGCTTTCAACCAGCTCCCTCACACTTCTGTGGCTATGCCTGCCCTGCCATAATGGACCGCCACACTTCTTAAACTGCAAACCTAAACAAACCCTTCCTTCCTTCAGGTGCATGTTAGGTATTTGGTCACAATGATGAGGAAAGTAACTAGCCTGCACTGTTTGCCTGGCCAGGCTTTTTCTCATTCCAAGGAATGAGTAGTCTGGTTTTCTGTGTGGGTTCTCCCTCTACTCAGATGTGAACCTGCATCCTGGTGCCCTCTGTTCTGTCACTGATTTCTCCTTCCTGAGTGATCCTCACTTGAATAGTTCAATCTTCCTGGAGCAAACCACCTCCTTCGTTGTCTCTCAGTCATCTCTGCACATAGCCCCATGTTTCTGCTTCTCTTTGAGAATAGGCTTACACAGGTTTCCCATTCTCCTTTGTTAACATTCAAGCCCATCTCATGAGCACATCTCTAGCCTCCACCAAAATGGCCCTTTAAGCTGACTTCCATATTGCAGAGTCCTGTTGTGAGACTCAGAGCTCATTATTCCAGTCCTGTTAGAGGGTGGCACATTCCATGAACACTTCGTTTAGCAACAGCTTTGCCTCTTATTGCCCAGCACAGGTAGCTTTGGAATTTCTGGCTGCTCCTTTCTGTCATCTGCATTTGTTCCATTTTTACCTGGAAAATCTGAGAAAAATGCAAGTTCCTCTTTGAGTATGCTCTCATTGTGACCACATGGCATGTAGGGCTTTGACTTTTCACTACTGGAGAATTCCACATCTGCCTTTATTTCTTCCCTGTCCCCAGACTCTCACATCCTACTTGGTGTTTCAGAGGGACAGTCAACGTGCCTTTGACATCTATCACAGACACCTGTGTGGAAACTCGCCATCACTTTCTTCTCATCCCTGTCCAACCCTGCACAAGGATTTGTTGATGACAGCTGCTGCTGAGTCATCTTGATTCATCTCTTTGCCTTCTAGTCACTGAACTCTACCAGTCTCATGTTTTCTTCAAATTTAGTCCTATGTTTGAACTTTTGTGTCACACCAGAGTGTCTTGCTTTCTTGGCAGATAATCAGAAATTTATCTCTATAATAGAGTTGCAGAAGAGTCTTCTTAGTATAAATAAAATAATGTTTTCCATCTTTCCAAGTCTTCTTCTCACTCCCAGCCAAATTAGGAAAGTCCCGAGCTAAAGAGATGACTCAGCCATAGATGGTAGCCTCATAAGAATGTGGATGGTGATAAAATACCACTGTGTGACACAAGATCTCCTTTCTCAAATTTTCTCTCTGGTGAAGTCAGTGGTTGTTTTTTCCGTTGGATATTTTAGCAGATTTTGACATGGCTCATGAGTTTGAAAGCAGGAGTCTGTGGGTGGTTTCCTTTACAACATGTGCCTTGGGGCCTTGGGAAACTTCTTGCAGCAAAAATACCTCCTCATAGTCACCTTCCAATTTTGGTTAATGAGCCTTTCTGAGGGATGCAGGTTGATCTTCACGTTGAATCAGTGGGCTTAATCAGATTAGCACTTATTAGAAATTAGTTTCATGAAAATGATTATTTTTCTTCTTATCCAAGGTAGGCGAAGAGGATAAAGAAAACAAATAATCACACTAATTAATGCTTGCATAAACTTTTAATGAGCACAAAGTACATGTACAGAGATTGGCCTTGAGTCCTCACAAACATGCTGAGGTTGCTAACAATGTCCTCATTTCAGACAGCCAGTGTTGCTGGCACACTTATTGGGTTGATGCTGGAAAGTGTGAGCCCAGAATTAAATTCTAACCCTGAAAGTCCCTGCTGAATGGTCACTCTTCTTCTGTGGTACCATAAGGGGTGAGCATTCATGCCTGAGGACATCAGACATCTGCTTTGACCTAGCTCTCCTCATAGAAATCTCTATTCATGCATTGTTTATTTTTAAAAACTAATTTTCTTTTTATTTATGTGTATGTGTGTGTCTTAACATGTGCATGTGTCAACAGAAGTCATAAAAGGTCTTTGGACTCCCTAGAGCTGGAGTTACAGGCAGTTCTAAGTTACAGACAATGGGTGCTGGGAATGGAACTCTGTTCCTGTATGTGGTACCACTGCTGGACAGTTGATTCTGGGTTGTTTAGCAGGGGAGACTGGATACAAGCCAGGGGAGTAAGTCAGTAAGCAGTATTCCTCCATGGCCTGTACTTTAGCTGCTACTCCAGGTTCTTGACACTGAGCTCCTGCCTGACTTCTCTCCAGTGCAGACTGCCACTTGGACATATAAGATGCAATATATCCTTTTCTCCTCAAATTACTTTTAGTCAGAGTATTTTATAACAGCATCAGAAAGAGGCTAGGATAGGGAGGCCGTGGAAGAGCTAAGCCACAGTGGGCGCCTTAGAGGGTGACACGATGGGCGCCCTTGGAGGGTGCAGAGTGACCCTGGTTCCCCCCGCTCTCCCCCAGTGAGCTGAGCAGATTTGCTCTACATCATGCCTACCACCAAAATTTTTTGTCTCACAGTGGCCTGGAACAAACCAAGCCAAGTGTGACTTCAGATGGAGCTCTCAGAAGTTGTGAGCCCAGACCGACCCTCCTCCTTTTGATTGGCTCTTTTCAGACATCTTCTACTTAGTGAGAATCCTGTCATTGCTGTGACAGTGCTAGCCATGGTGCTCAGAAGACTTTGGAATTGGTTTCAGAAAGAATTCATTTGGAAAAATTTGACTAAAGAATTCTTAGAAAGTGGTTTTTAATAGATCGCTCTGGTGGGACTTCAGATGAGTGATTGATTCTGGTGGATTTATGTGGGAATGAGGGTTCTGCTGAAACTGGATGACAGCTCATTCCTCTCACAAGCTGCTGAGGAACTTTATGTTTTATCCATGCCATGTGGCTCTGTGGAAGACTGGTGTAATGAGTGCCATTTAGAAGTATCAGAGCTTCAAGTCTGTGGCATGGTTACTACTGACTGCTTTTAGTCAGATCAGATTTATAGTGAGGACTGGTATTAAAAATGGAGCAGAAGGACTTGAGCAACTTCAGTTTGACAAGAAAAAGATTGCGTTTAAAGGAAGATGTGTTGTCAAGGAGGGTATGGCTTTTCTGTCTTTTAAATGTAGCCAAGTACTTTTTTTCTTTTTCCATTTTCGTGTGTGTGTGCATGTGTGTGTGTATATGCGTGCTGTGTGTGTATATGTATGCATGTGTCATATGAATGGGCACACATGTGTGTATATGAGTATGTTTGTATGTGTAAGTGGAAGCTTGAGTTTGATATGAGGAATCATCCTTCATTTGTCCACCTAGTTCATTGTGTCACTAGGGCAGAGCCTCTCAACCAGACCCAGAGCTCATTAACAAGCTAGTCCACTTAGCCAGCTTGTTCTGTGGACACTTTGCCTCTGCTTTCCAACGATGGAATTACAAGCTGGCTGCCTTGTCCACTTAGCATTGACATGGATTCTGGGGATCTGAACTCTAGTACTCTAGTCCTTATGGTTGTTTGACAAGTGCTTTAACCACCGAGCCATCTTCCCAAAATAGCTGAGCACTTTGGACTGAGGTAAGAGGAATGCTTTGAATCTATCTCAGCAATCAGCAAAATCTTATCTGCGGCAGGCTCAAGGGTGTAAAGGTGTCAACTCTTAGGAAAAAACTGAGAAGAGAATACCAGGGTACCCTGATCACTTAGGGGTGCCAGAGAATTGGTCTCCTCAGGATGTTTTCCACACAATAGCTTTCCATACAGTTGCTTTCTGCACAATTCATTTCCAATAATGCTAAGCTGACTAGCCATTCCGAGGCCCCTCCAGCTGTTGTACAAATGGGGCTGCATACTGTTAGGGCTGCCAGCAGCTCTTGGCTTTGTTTGTGTGCTTCATTTTTGCAGGCAAGATGAATGCAAGAATTACGAGGGTCATAAAGGCTTCCACTCATATTTCAACGGGAGGCCTGGGCAGCCAGGTACTGGGGGTCAAGGTCAGAGTTCTTGCATGGCAATGTGAAAAACTGTGAGTGAAGCCAAAGTTACAGAGGAGCTTCCAGGAAGTTAGAGATGCCAAGAGGTAGACGCCTGCCAAGGAAAGCCAGAGCTAGTGGGTGAATGCCGGCCAAGACAGTGGTCACGTGGGCCGCTGCCAGCAAGACCACAGGAGTGCTGCTGCCCAAGCCCTTGGAGATTTCATCAAAAAACCACATGCCAGGGTTGCTGGGCGTGGAGCTAAAGGAACTAAAGTTTGCCTTGCTGGGTTTCAGTCGTGCTTTGCCCCAATCCTTCCTCAGTGTCATATTCCTTCCGATCAAAATGTTTACTTTGTGCCATTGTATATTGGAAATTCAGCAATATAGCCTATCTATGGACTTTTACTGAGTCAGTCTCATGGTTGATTGTTTGGTTTGAGTCTCAGAGGAGACAGTGAATTTGAACTTTTGAGGAATGCTGGAACTACTGACTCTTTGGATATGCCTGGAGATGAACTGCTTGGTTTCTGCATTATGAGATGGATTTTAGCCTTTGGGAACCAAGAAGAGAATACTATGGTTTGGATATTAAATGTCCCACACCCCAACTCATCCAGTGAAGTCTTGGCTCCCCATGCCATATTCAGGGTGTGTGGCTATTTAGAAATTAACTGGATTATAAGGGCACTGACCAAGTCAAAGGGCTAATCCATTAATGATGGAGTCATAACTTGATCTCATTCTTAGAAAGTTTGGGAAATTTATAGCAAATGTACAGGAAGTAGGTCACTGGGATGGGTGGAGTGGGCATATTCATGAGGGGCAGACCTGCTCCCTGATCCCCCCTTGCTTTCTCTTCTTCTTGTCTATCTACAGATGAGCAGTGCTCTTCCACATGTTCTTCACTGTGATGCCCTGCCTCACCATGGTCCAGAAGTAAAAGGTTCAAGTGACGGGCACTGAAACTTATGAAAGCCCCATCTGAGAGAAATCCTTGCTCCCTCTAGATTGTTTCTTTCAGGTATTTTGATAAAGCCACAGAATACTGACAACACATTCACCATTTTTTTCAAATATTATCTTTTCTTCTTTTTGACATTTGGTTCCCTAGCATTCGTATGTGAAAAGCACCTGAGCTTTAACTCTCTTACTTAATGGTACAGATCATTTGGAGCTTTAAGAAAGAGGCCTAGAGAAATGACTCAGTGGTTAATTGGGTTCAGTCCTCAGCATGGTGGTTAACAGCATCCATAACTCCAGTTTCAGGGGATCAGACACTCTCTTCTGACCTCCACAAGAAGTTGCATGCATGTACTTCATGCATACACACACACACACACACACACACACACACACACGCACGCCAAACATTCATACATAAGGTAAAAATAAAATTCTTAAAAAATATTTCAGATATATTATTATTTTAATTATTGTTAATAGTACACTATTTAGAGTTGTTAATTCAAACAGAGTGACCAAGAACTCTGAGGACCAAGAAAGTTGAATACCAAGCTCTCCCTCCTCCATATTTCTTCATTGGGATTCAACAAAAAAGCAGTGGTCACAGGAACTCCAGCCACAACAGACAGGCAAGCACCTGTCACAGCTGTGACTGGGTCAACTCTGTTAAAGCTGCAAGTGCTAAAATGAATATAAATGTGGTTAATGGTGAGATGGAATATCTTGGGAATAATCACATGCCTTGCATCACAGTCTTACAACTAAAATCCGTACTATCTGTGGCCGCGTAGTAGGGGGTTCTTGTTGCCTGTGGGCTCTTTGCCCTAGGGATTGGTTCACATTTGGCCAAATATTGGTACTAACTATCCACAAGAGGACACCCCAATCTGAGGAGAATCAGCATTTGGAAGGCACTTTGAAAACAGCCAGTGAACCACTCTGTTGATCACAGTGGGTCATGCTTTACCTCCTTAGTAACTTGATCTATGTACACTAGTCCTAAACAACTAATCCTCACATCCTTCCTTATGATCTGTCTGTAGCCAGGGTTCAGCTGCTTAGTAGCCATCCAATAATTAAGAGAACTCTTGTACAAATTTCTGAACAAAGATAACTAAACTATCATTGAATAGGAACACCTTCAAGTGGTTTCTAAGAATGCAATGGAGTTTTGCATGCAAATCCATTCTAAAACAAAATAGACTCTAAAAAATACAAAGTTCTCAAAATGAAGGCACGGCACACTTGCTGAAAGTGGACTATGAATAACTGGGCTAGAATCACAAACATAGGAGAATGGCAAAGAAGCAGGATATGCACTTATCCTTATCGCTGTAGTGTTCCATGGCTCCCAACAGCAGAGTCATCTGCTCTACACCATCTGCCAGCTGTGGAGTAAGTGAAATTAGCACATGCAGGTACTGGAACACACAATATAATTAGCACACTAAAACTTAATTTATTGTAAAGATTGCAAATATAAAAACAATTATAGCTTAGCAAATCTACTCCATTGCTGCTGTATTGGATGTTGTGTGGGACTTGTATGCATAGCTTTTCTCTTAAGATGAGATTGCAAAGTACTTCCCTTAGTGTATCTCAGGGACAAAAGATGACACTCATTTGCCGTCCACCCGTTCCTTTTCACATTTGCAATCATAACCAGAATTCACTTGACAATTCTACTGCTTTGTTACAAATACCAGAAGAATTGAAAAGCTCTATGCCAATTTCACTTGAATTCTTAGGGCAACTGGAAGGTGCACCTAGGATAAGACATCTCTGATAGCTTTATAACAACCTTTGAAGATTGCGATTTCCCATGACTTCTATCTGAGATTGCTTTCCTGAGATTGCACCTCCTCTTCTCCCTTCCCACCCCGCCTTCCTGGTTTTCCACTTTTTCCCTCCTGTGATGGTTAATCTGCATTGGGAACGTGACAGAACTTAGAATGATCCTGGAAACATCCATCTTGGCGTGCCTGTGTGGATGTTACTGTGGTTTACTGAGGTGAGAACACCTAGCATTCTGTGGGATGGGGTCCTAGACAGAATAGAAAGGAGAAAGCATGTGGAACACCAGCATTTATCTCTCTCTACTTCCTGACTGTGGAATCAGTGGGGCCAGCTCTTGCACTTTCCTCTCTGTCTTCCTTACCCTGAAGGACTGTACTCTTCTCAAACTATGATCTAAAATGAACTCTCTTTCTTAACTTGCTTTTGTCAGGTTATTTGCTATAGCAATAAGAAAAGTAACCAGTATACCCCTACCTCTCTATTTCCTCTCCTCATCCTCCTCCTCTTCTGGATAAAATTGGTGAGACTGACCATCTCTTTACAGTCTTCTTTTGAATAATCCAGTATATTTTGAAACTCGTTGTAAGACCCAGACTAATCTTGAACACGTCAATTCTCTTGTCTTAGCCTCCTGTTCTGTCCAAAGAATGATCTATAATACCTGTAAATTCAATTTTGAATGAATGAGTTTATTAAGTATATAGCAAACAAATAGAGAGCATAGATAGAATCAGCAGATAGATGACAGAACATCATCAACTCAGCAAGGATGATGGATTGGCCTTATTGAGAGCAAATAAAGGTTATATTATCAAATCAGGACCTTATAGATATCCAGCAGAAATAGATTGGGGGAGCTGAGGCATTCAGCTGGAATTCCTGATTGAGCTTTTTCTCCAGGTGTGAGCTTCAGGTTTCTGGTTCCTACTACAGGTATTTTTATGCCATTAATAAACAGCAGTAATTTAGTAACTTCTGTTGGAAATTGTTTAGCTTCCTGTTGTTCTCAAGAGTTTGTTTGCTTGTTGTTTTGTTAGTGGTTTTTTTGTTTACTTTGGGGGGCACAGTCTCCCTATAGCTCCAGCTGTCCTGGAATTTGCAATCTAGGCCTTGATCTCATAGAGATCTGCCTGCTTCCAAAGTTCTGGGATTAAAGATGTGCACCACCACACCTGGTCTGTTCTCAGGGTTTTCAATGTCTTTTGACTAACTGATTGTCCCTCTCCCAGTTATAGAACCAGGGACCAGCCTCAGGACAGGGGCCTTTGGAAGACACTTTGAGACAAACATGCCTGGATCTGAAACGGAAGATAACCTACCCCCCAGTTACAGATAGAGCTTTATACTAAGCTTAAACAGTACATGACAATTTATTGCTATAATGTGTATACACTTCCCAAGTGCTCAGATTATAGGCATGTGCCACTATGTCTGGCATCAGCTTCCATCTTAATAAGAGGGTTGCTTAGAAATACGGACTGTTGAATAGGTTGCCAAATATCATTGCACCTTATTGCTAGAACAACCTGTAGTCAGTGTTCGTGTCTTTTTTGGGATGTAGGAAAAAATTCCTTACAGAATTGGAATATTTGGAGAAAGTGAAGTGCAATGAGAAACGCGAATCTGGGTGTTATAGTGCAGATCAGCTGTGATGTTTGCATTCTGGGACCCCCAATGATCTTGAATGAGAAAGATGCTTTAGAAATGGGCCTCTCTGTTATTTAAAGGCCTTCTGTAGGTTTTATTTTAGCCACTATGGCTTTGTGGAGTGCCCAAAACATAGAGATGAGGAGTGAGTGCCTGTGTTACTTAGTGTCACAGCCTAACGAATACTCAAAAATTTAACATATGAGAAGAGTGCAGTGTTTTCATGGGGATTAGCTCACGCTCTTACCATGGGTGTCAATGATGTTTTTGCAGGTTTTCAGATCAAGTTTTTCTGGGAGAAAAGTCCTCAAACGTGAAATTGTACTGAAAGCCAATAAACTGCAGTTTCACTGGAGCTTCTGTCTGCTTTAGCGTTGCACTTGAGCTTAATTTAGAGATTTCCTACCTGCTGTCACTGGTGAAAGAATCCAACAGTTTAGGTATGTGGCAATTAAAAGCATGTCACAGTTATTTGACACACCTCCTGTCAAAGACTGAGGCTAACGCTCTCCCCACACCTCCCAGCTGCAGAGGTGAGCATGGGATTTCTGAGATGCTGTGTCCTTCCTCCCTTTACTCTCTGAGATTCTCTTCACTGGGGGTCACCAGATGCTTTATCTTAAGTACTCACTTTCCATCTCTGAGTGTATCATTTTGTAAGCTCAACCTCTAGACTTGCTAAAACAGGAAGCCTTGGTCAGAAGCCCTAGTCAACGTCTTAAACAGGGCATAAGTAGTTACTGACGAGGAGACAGACCTGAAGGTGAGCCCAGAAGAGATGTGCAGGTGCGTTGTGATCCACAAGACATCACCTCTGCCTCAGGGGTCCATGTCTATGGTGAGATTATGCAATACCTTGCCTCTGGAATGGTGAGGTGACTAGTTGTACAAAATGCTTTGCTTGCTGTGTAAACACAGGACTTGCGTTTAGATCCCCAGAATTCACATAAAAGCTGGGCAGCAGTGTACATCTGTAACCAGAGAACTGGGAGTGTGGGGATGGGAGGATCCCTAGACTTCATTGGCCAGTCAGCTTCACTGGATCGATGAACTCCACGTTCACTGAGACTCTCAAAAATTAAAATGGAGTATGATTGAAGAGGACCCTGATGTTGACCTCTTGCATACTACCTGCACACGTGAGACAGGGTTTCTCACTGAATCAGAAGCTTGCCAGTTCCACTTAGCCCAGCCAGTTGCTTTTCCCCAGAGATGTCCTGTCTTTGCCTCCTGAGTGCTGAGATCACAGGTGGCAGTCACACCTGCCAGGCTTTTATATTGTCTCTGGGGATCTAAACTCTGGTTCTCATGCTTGCAGGGTAAGTTCTTTATCCACTGAGCCACCTCCACAGTCTCATGAAGGCTTCTTTGTTGTTAATTGTTTGAAAACAGGGTTTCCCCATATGTAGCCTCAGCTGACCTGGGAGTCTGTATGTAGACCAAGTGGCCTTGATCTTATAGAAATCCACCTGCCTCTGCCCCCCAAGTGCTGGAAGTAAAGGTGTGTGCCACGTACAGCAAAGGCTTAAACAGTGAGATTAATGTTCATACGAAAGCAATCAAAGAGAACCTGTTTGCCCCCTTTGCCATGTAGGGGCCTGGCAGGAAGGCGTTTCACTGAAGGGCAGAACAAGCAATCCTTGGAGGCTAAATGCACTGGTGCCCTGTCGTGGACTGCCAGTGTCCTCATTTATAAACTGCGCAGTGTAAGGCGTTTCGTTTTATCAGCAGAAGGAGCTCAGGCAGGTTCCAACTCTAAGGACCCTTATTTCTTTTTAGCATTTCAAGGGCCATGCTTAAATTAACATGCTTTCTTCCATTTATTAGTAAACATAGTTATCTTATAAAAGCTGTGTGAAGTTCTTCTAATAATATTAGTTGAGATTGAAATCCCCTACCCAAATTATCTATGAACAGCTCAGAGCTTGCAGATGCCCGTGGAGTATGTGTCCGCCTTTTCTGATCGACTTCATTCACTAGTTCCATCTGCTCTCTGTAAGATGGTTATCCTGTTGATATGAGCACTTTTCTTTCCCTGGTTTTATTGTCTTCCCACCAAAGACTCCACCTGGTAGCCATGTTGTATTCTGCAGGCACAGTGTTCAGATCACACTGAGCCACAGAGAAGAAGAACATCTTGAGAATTTTGCCCAGCGGACTCCTTCCTGACCACATTTCTTCTTTCTTGATCATGGTAATAAAGCTCCTTTGAACATTGGCCTTGTTTCCTCAGAAGACTACTTACTCACAGTCCGTTCCTTAAAGCAAAGGATGTTTTCCACCTTTTTCTGTTGAGTTTCAGCAGCATCACGGGGACTTCTTGTTCTGGAGAGACCCATTCTGAAACGTCCCTGACTCTCAGAGGATTATGGAGTGCTGGGGAACTGATAAAATCAGATGTTTTGTGATTACAGTGGTCTAAGATGCCCTCTCAAAAAAGATTAGCTCAAGGTTGAATGGAGACATGGGGAGAAAGAAGAGTCGTGGGGGCTGTCAGGAAAGGGACAAGGCAGTCACTAGGCTAGAAGGACTCAGTGCTGCTCTCACTCAAGGAGGATGAGATCCAAGACCAATGGTGGATGCTGGGAGCCACAGGTAGTCCCAAGCTCTCAGTGTGCAAGACAGAGTTTCTACTCTACTTACATAGCTATGATAATATTTAGTTATCATTAGTGGAAAATGAGCAATAACTAGCAAAAACAGAAGGATTAAAACATACTGTAATAAACAGTATTTAAAACTCATGAATTATTTAGTTCTGACATTTTGCATTTGAAATTTTCAGACTATGGTTGAGGCTTCACTATTGGAAGCCTAAGAATGAACCCACAGATAAGATGGGAGATAAGGGGCCTTCCCTGTATGGGAGGGTCCCAGAGTGGTACTTGGGGAGAAAGTATTCTAGGAAGGTGGTTTTCAAGGCAAAGCAATGGCTGCATGTCAGGATCTAGGCCAGTCCTTGTGGTTTAGAGTGATGGTACTAATATATCCAAACCCGGGCAGTGCCTCAGGATTCTGTCACAAGCTGCGGAATAGATACTGCATTATGACAAAAACCAATAAGCATGTTAGGAAAAGGGGTGGTGACTGCTTTTTTCATGCTTGCCATGTATAAAAATTCAGAAGTGCCAGCTGAATTGAAGTGCATTTGAAAATAACTGGCATTTGAGGGCACAGCAGCATTTCTTCACAAAACAGGTGCTAGACCCTTGACACAAACTGATCCCACAGCCCAGGACTCTCTCCGTGGAACAAGGCACAGACAGCCTCTGTTATACAGTTTGCTTTTATTTATTAATTTATTGAAGCTTGATTTTGCTAGCCTTGGCTGAAGAGTTGGAAGCAATTTGTGTGTGTACATGTGTGTGTGTGTTCATGTTTGTGCAAGTGCACTGTGTGGAGGTAATAGTTACCTGTGTGGATGTGTATGTTTGAAAGCCCATGCCACTACACTTGACTTGCCTTTTCATTTTCTTTCTCTTCCTGTTCCTTCTTCCTCCACTTCCTCTTCCTCCTCCTCATCCTCCTCCTCTTCCTTCATCTTCTTTGGTACAGGATTTCATTATGTAGTCCTAGTTGGCTTAGAACTCACTATGTATGCCAGATTGACCTCGAACTCACAAGATCTGCCTGCCTCTGCCTTCCAAGTGCTGTGGTCAAAAGCTCGCACCACCATATCCAGCACACTTGACTTTTTATGTCAGTTCTTCAGTCATTTCACCTGCTCGTCTGTGTCCCCAGCCCCATTCCATTCTGTACTCTTTAAAAGCCGTCCTTGCTGTATTCTGCACATACAGAAACCTCCTGTGTGGTGGGGGGTGGTTTACTTTGGTCTGAGCCAGCACCGCACCCCTTAGAATGCACTGTATGTTGAGAGCAGGTGGAGACTGATCTGATAACCCACACTAATGTCCCATTCACTTTTCAAGGGGACAGTAACCTTTTGGCTGGAGCAACACCCATCTGCACAGAGGAGACCACATCCATCAGGATGACACGTGCTGCAGAGTGGCATATTGCTTGGCACCAGGAGCCTGAGGATCAGCCCTGTCCTGGCTACAGACAGTACATTATGGTGGGACGAACGCAGCCCACATGGATGTGAGCCCAGCACTCCGGGGCTCCTGAGCCCAGCAGCACACCCGAGGCTCGGGATGTTGGGCATCCACTTCTAATTTGGACCAAGTTTCTGCCCTTTGGCTCCAGCTTCTCCTGGGAGCTCCTGCAGATGTGGGCATCGCCGTTTTATTGTGGTACGCTGGGCGCTCTCAGCAGAACGCATGGTGAGACAGAGTGAGGACGGCGTGGTCGCCATTGGTGGGGATGCTCATGTGAGCGCGAGGCACAGGTTTTCTCGTGTCCCTTTGCTTGCTTCATTCACGATCTCATTCTGCCACCCAGCAAATGTGCATCGAGGAAGTGGAATTGCGAGCACTCTGTTGGGTTCTAGGGACGTAACTATGAAGGAGAGCCCGCAGCCTAGGAGGGCACCACTGCAGTGCAGTGGACTTCCTGTAGTGAGGCAGGGTCAGAGGAAAACCGCACCTGAGTGTGTGGTGCCCAGCTTCGGGAATGGATAGTTGCTTCAGCTCTTTCTGTAGCGTGAGGAAGAATGATTCTCCTGAAGCAAGCAGTTAATCAAACAATTCTTGGAAGGTTTTCCACTCCCATACCACCCAGAGCTCCTTTGCAAGCCCTTCTGACAAAGACAGAACCCCATGTTTGTAAAGGAGAGGTTTATGACAGCAGGTTGCTCTGTTCCCTGCAAGGAGAGACATCTGGAAACATCTGGATACAGCTCTGCTTATCAGATTTGGACTGGGTGGGCTGCTACTGGCATCTAGTGGGTAGAGACTAGGGGTGCCATCAGATACCCTACAATGCACACACCACTTTTCCACAGGAACTCTGTGTGGCCAGAACTCATACATGCATAGGTGTTGCTGAGTGGGAGAAAGACACTTCTGTATAGGAAGGAAACTCTCCTCTCGGGGGCTCTCTTGTTCTCTCATTTTCTCTCTCTCTCTCTCTCTCTCTCTCTCTCTCTCTCTCTCTCTCTCTCTTTCTCTTTCTCTTTTTCTCTCTTGTGTGTGTGTGTCTGTGTGTCTGTGTGTGTGTGTGTCTGTGTCCGTGTGTCCAGATCTCTCTTGATCCCCAGTTTGTTGGAATGCAGACATACACTCTGGGCCCTTGGCCTGCTCCTGCCTGATGCCGCCTTGACCCTCTGTGTGGTCACGTGGGCTCTGGGATCCTCATCCAGCCCTCTGCCCTGCCTTTTGTGAGTCAGACCTCTCCAGCAGGTGCAGTCTGGTTGCTCTCAGCAGCTGTCTCCCTTCCCTGCTGTTCTGACTCCCTGCTGTCTTGTCCCTGTTTCTCTTTGGGATGGAAAGTCCCCACCCCTGTCACCAAATGGTCACAATCCCTATGACCACGCTCCAGTGGCCTGAATTTCAAGGCAGATGGTTCTTGGGGAGACTCAGAAGCTATCTTTTGCTTTTATCATTTTTTTTTCTCTTTTGTTCAGCAACATCTGTAAATACCTCAAGACAGAGATCTGAGCATGGCTGGTAGATTCCACCCAGGGTTATGACCTCCTCACTATCAGGAGCCCCTAGTTTAGAGAGGACCATGTAGACCTTTTGGCTTTCCTTCCTTAATGACACCTCATCTCCAGAACCTGCCACACCAATGGCTAGCTGACTGGAAAACTCTTAATTCATGGCTATCCCACACATTCAATTGGCTGTTCTCAATGTTTGCAATAATTCAAGTAATTAGTTGTATTTTTTGCATGGTGTGTGTCTGCATGTGTGTGTGTATGTGTGTGTCCTTGTTCACAGGTACACATGTATGAAGGATGGAGGGTAACCTTGAATATTCTTTCTTAGGCACCGTTTAGCTTGTTGCTTGAGGAAGGGTCTCTCACTGGGCTGGAACTTGTCCAATAGACTAGACTGCTGGTCAGACAATCTCAGGGATCCATCTGCCACCACCTCTCTAGTGCTGGGATTACAGGAGCGTTACACCACAATGGGGGTTTTTATGTGGGTTCTGAGGCCCAAATGTAGGTCATCACACTCCCAAAGCAAGTGCTTCATTGACTAAGCTATGTCTCCTGCTGTATTAGTCACTTCTCTTTTGCTGTGATAAAACATCCTGACCAGAAGCAACTTGCAGAAGAGTCTGTTTTGGCTTCTCGTTCCACAGAAAGAATCCACGGTAGTGCAGAGGCAATGGGAGCTGGGTCCCCCATGCCTCACAGGAAGCAGAGAGAGGAATCTAGGAGTCGGGCAGGGTTGCAAACTGAAAAGGCCTGCCCCCAAGGATGTACTTCCAATTCTGAAAGGCTCCATCTCCTAAAGGGTCCACGACATCCCCAAACAGTACATCAACCCAGGACCAAGTGTTCAAATACATGTCTATAATTCAAATAGTCAAATTTAAAATAATGACAATGTTGTTGTCATAAATAATACTATGTTCTGAGCCCTGCTAGGTAGATCATCTGGGTCTTCTCTGATGTATCAAGTTTGTGTGCGTGAAGACCTACCTGCACTGGGACTTCATTCTTCCATTCAAGGTGTGTTCATGCTCCCAGTCATTTCAGACATATTTGTTTGATGTGCTCTAGTGATAATATGATGGTGGAGATAGCTTTCATGCCTATGACCATTTTGAAAAAGGCTGCATGACATTGCTGTTTATTCTCACAAAATACTGTGCGGTTGAAGGTGTGAAATTTACGAAGCTCAGTCACTATCTTAGGAAATTACTTCATATGTTTCACAGCCATGTCACAAGGAGATGAGCTGGAATTTGAGCTTTGTCCTGTCAGGGCGTTCTGACACCCCATGCAGGACTTGATAGGAGTGAAAATCCTCTTTCCCCTTATGCTATGGATAAATCAGATGCAAACATGTAGAGTGAGAGTTCAGAAAGTCTCCATAGTTAACATGAAGATGATATTTAGGCTGATGAGAACACTGGTCCTTTAACACTGCAGAGAAATGAAATGCCGTTGTCTTTTCTGTGTTGTGTTAATAAAGAAAAAAAGCTTCCTGACAGGTCACAAACTCCAGGACATCACCCTCTCACCCTCCTCTTTCACATCCATTCTTTTCCATGTGGCTGTAATCATGATTTCATTCTCTTTTGTGAAATATAGGATTCTGTGTGAAATACACGCTTGTAGATGCCGTATAAATTCCTTTGTGTTCTTGTTTATATCAGTATCACAGAGATAGGTCTAAAGGATCAGCTGTCATTGCTTTTATAAACTATCACAAACCTTTTGACCCAGAGGCTCCAGGACACCTAGAATGTGTCCAGTGTGTTAACAGCAGAGTCTGCCTCTGACTGCTTCACTGCTCATGCAAGTCCTTAAGACTGAGATGGAGACAGACTTCTCTTCTCGGATGCTGTGTTAGAGACTTGAATTCACACGTCAGAGAAAATGTGCCAGGAGCTCAGTGTGTCCCTGACTGGGTGTGAGGTGAGCCCTTCCCTGACCTGGACAGTCTCTTTCATCTGCACCTGGAGTTTCTGACCTAATGCCCCTTGACTCTGCAGCAGAGCAAAGCTCATGTAAGAACTGAATTGTTGTGAAACCCGCTGTCCTGCCTGGAAACTAAGCTTCTGTACTTCTGGCTGATTCCCCAGATCCAGGGAGCGCACGCCGCAGAGGGAGGCAGGATATGGCTGCTCCTGTCCAGTCTGAGTTCCATCCCCACTCTGGCAACCCCATCTATCATCACTCTCCTGCAGGACTCTGAGCCATCAGAGTCCCACTGTTCTAGGCTGGGGAGGCCCCTTTGCACTGTGCTGACAAGAGGCTCCCCATTTGTATAGTTCTCTCCAGGCAGGACCCTGGCCAGCCTCCAAGCCCAAGGCTTCCCTGTTTTTTCTGAGGTAAAAGCTTCTAACAGGCTCTCACATTCCCACCCTGCCTCCAGGTCACCAGGGGGACCTGTGGAAGGGCTTGCCTGGGAGTGATCATGAGCAGAGTGCTCCACCCCTCATCATCTCCTTTCAACATCAGGACATAGAGGAGGTGAGAGACCCTACTGCAGAAGTGACCTTGGAGTTACATGCTGAGGGAGGGTCTGTTCTTCTTAAGCGGTGCTTTCTTATGACCTTCCTCCTGCCGAATGCCTTCCACCTTGTGTTTCTTAGTGACTGAGACCTCTGTGCTTCCCTGATCACATAGAACAATTTGAGGTCCAATTCTTTTGGATTCCTAGACTGTTGCCTGGAGAGGCATCGCGTTCCTTAAGACCTTCTGCTTCTCAATCCTTTCCTCCAGGAGAATTGGCCTCTGCCCTGCATGCTGCCAGTCCACCTCAACCCTCACACCAGCTTCCCTGTCTCTCCCGTGACTTCCTGTTCTGCCTTTTTGGTTGTTGCCTTATGTGTGGCGTTGGGTGTGGTGAGGAGGATCAGGCACGCATGTGCGTTCACTTCCTCTCACTCCTCTGTCATGATAGGAACCAGCTGGTCTGTCCTCAAGGGACAGTTAGTTCATAGCTCAACCTTACGGTGTTGGAAGAGAAATATATGTGCAAATTTTGCTCAATATTTCTACTTTTTCTGTTATTAGTTCTTGTGCTCTTTGTCCTTCCTCAAATTCACGTTCTTAGTGTCTGAAATGACACATTAGGAATTTAAAAGGAATAAAAATCTAACGTTTGTTTACAAATTTTGCTTTTAAGATTACTATACACATAGAAATTTAGTACACAAACATTAGTATATAAAGTTAGAAGCTAGGAATGTTGGTGCATACCTATAATCTCGATATTCAGAAGGTGGATCATCAGGTTTCCTAATTTGGTTTTGTTCGTTTGTTTTGCTTCAGATTTTGAGAAAGGGTCTCACAATATAGCCCAGGCTGGCCTCCAACTCATAGGCATCGGTCTGCCTTTGCCTCTCAAGTACAGGTATCACAGGGATGTGCCACCATGCCTGGCACAATATCATTCTTGTTCTAGGATGCTTCTATTCTTTTCTGGTGGCATGATACCTTTGATCTATTTTACTGGGTAGCTTGAAAGTAATAAGATTTATAACAAAATATATATTGTAGCATGTTTATGTTCTCATTATCATACGTATATGTTATCATCAAAACACTCAGTTATAACCGTGAGGCAGAAAGAGGAAGTTCTTCCAAAAGTATAACATACTAGTTATGTTCACACGGCCCAACTTCTCTGCCTCTGCCATGTCTCTACCAGCATTTGCCTCCATGTCCGGAACGTGTAGAACACCACAGAAATGCCAAGTCTTGCTCAATTGGCACCTCCCAGATTCATCCCTCCTCCCTCTCATCCACTTCTGTTCCTAGTGAGCCAACCGGTTTCTTCATCTTCCAGTTCTTTCACATTTTCTCTTTCATTTACAGAGACTGCCTGACAGGCCCGGTCACACCCGCTCCTCTGGCAGGGTTGTTTAGGGTTTCTGCTACACTTGTAGGTTCAAGTCCATCATTTTGGGGTCTAATGGGGTTGGAGGAAAGACCACCCACCATTCCTGGGACAGATTGTGATGTTTTTTGTCTTATAATATCTAACTCATGCCTTATCTGCTTTGAATTTCTTTTCGCTTTTTTTCTTGGTATATTTTACCTCTCTTTTTCTGGTGTGTGTGTGTGTGTGTGTGTGTGTGTGTGTGTGTGTGTGTGTGCGCACGCGCACCAGAAGTCAGTTTTGGCTGTCATTGCTTTCTATCCAACTTGTTTTTTTGAGACAAGGTCTTCTCACTGACTTGGAGGTCACCTGCTCAGTTAGGCTAGCTGGCCATCAGTCAAGGAGATGTGGAGATACACCTGGAAAGTCTCCATTTAGTCAGTTCTTTGATTACATGCCTGTACCACATGCCCCCTACTTTTACATGGGTTCTGGGTGCCCTGAACTCAGGTCCTTGTGTTTATGCAGCAAGCACTTCACACACTGATCCATCTCTCCACCGAGACTGGATTTCCGAACAACAGAACAAGTCCCTTCTTGCTATCTCGAGTTCTCTTCTGGATGGTTCATGGAGGTTGGGTGGGCTCAGTTAGCTGTGAGCTGAGCTCCTAAGAGGGAACAACCCTGGCTTCTGAGATCCACTCACCTCTGATCTCCTCTACTTATCATTCTGCCTCTCTAGTCTCAGTTCAGTATGAAAGGCCCTTCTGGTCTTAGACTTTGTGCCTGCCCTCCTTCCTGCCCTTTTGGTCTCCTGGTCAGACTGAAGTACTCATAGAAAAGTCTCAACAAGATCTACAAGGCAGGGAAGCAGTTCCTTAACTAATTGAAAAACTGGAGTAAACATTGTGTCAGAAAATTGATGCAATATGTCTTAAGTATTTTATTATCACACACAAGATAAAAATTTAGACCCACTTGCCAAACTGTGATGTAGGACCAAGACTTTGACTGTAGATTGGTTTGAATAGACATCCTTTTTCTTAGATTAGCCACAGATACAGGCCTTATGAATAATTTCCAGATTTGGGCTTTAAATAAGAATGCAAAGGAATGTGACTAAAGCTTTCATGATTTATGGACCTTCCTTCACACTTCTGCAGCTGTTTTTCTCATGTTTAATTTGCATCTTTCCTTTTTCTTTCTTAACTCTTTTCTAATATTGAGTTGCATTGCAGAATAGGAACCCTTCCCTTGATCAGGTGAACCACAGGGACCAGCCCTTATTACGTGAATAATTGAACTGCTCAGAGCAGAAACACAGAAGTGTTGGGGAGTGGGCACCAGAAAAGCATGCTAGTTAAGTGGTCATTCAGTACAGGAACTGGACTGTAAGAGGCTCTCAGCAACCACAGTTAAGTGGGAAGTTGGATGATTCCACCCAAGTCTAGTTTAGTGTACCAGTGAGTTTATTGGGGGTTCTTACAGGAGTGGAGGTGACCTAAAGGCCTCTGCATCATCAGATTTCCACCCCAGCACAGGTGAAAGCTAGAGCTCCCTGAACCCTGCACAGCTTGTAAGTAGTTCTGCTGTTGGAGAGTCTTTTTTCCCCACAATGAGTCTCTATGTATAGCCTTGAGGAAGGGCCTTGTGGATCTTGTGTTAGCCTTCTTGAGCCTGGTGAGTGTCCCCTACTTCCTGAGTCTTACTGCCTCTCTGCTCCCTCCAGGATGGAAGGCTTCCATTCCTGGGAAGAGGCTGTCTAGTAGTGTAACTTTCTCTCTGTAATGTTAGACCCGGTCTTCCGATACTGCTCTAGCTTCAACGTGTTCCCCAAAGGTCATGTTTTAGATTCAGATGTTCATGCCACCTAGAGGTGGGGACCTTGGAGGGCTTTAGGTCTGGATGCAGTTCTAGATCTGCACTGGCACACTGCTGTGTCTTGCTGTGTGCTGCCTTCCACCATGGCACCTTGCAGACAGGAGACCTTGGGAGAGGCGGAGCAGACGAGCCCTCCGACTTCTCAGTCTCAGGAACCATGAGTCAAATCATTTCCATTCCTTATAAATGACACAGTTTCAGTTTTACTTTTATTGGTTCACTTTGGGCTTAAAAAGCAGACGTTTATTTTTGTATAGTCTTGGAGTTACTAGTACAAGATCAAGGTAACAACAGGATCAGTTTCTTTCTTTTATAACTTTTGAAAAATTAATTCTCTGAGAATTTTATGCATTTTGATCATGGTCATTCCCTTCCCCCAACTTTTTCTAGATCTATGCGCTTCCATACCCACAGGTTTTTGGGTGTCATTTTTTTTTTCCCCAGCATGAACTGGGAAGGTGGGCATTAAGTTCTACCCCTAACTAGGCGCTATTCTCAAATGGAGGCTGCTGGGAGAAGGAGAGCTGATTTTCTTCAAGAGTGTGGTCCCTGCTAGGCCAAGCAACCTCCCGTGGACAGACACACTCCCAGGAGAGTATGGGAAGCACTAGATTTGAGTTTAAAACATTCAGTTTTATTTACTGATGTCTAGAGAAAGCAGACTTGCTGAAGGCTTACTCCTGCTCCTTCCCCTGCAGAGCCCACAGTAGCCCCACCGCCCATCCATGCTCTGTTCACTTACCACCAAGACCCTGTGCAAGGTCCCAGTTTCATTCTGTTTGCCTCTGTTGCCTACCACATGCATATTTTCAGGGTGTAGCACTTCTGCTTCTGTATCTCACCATCTACCTCAGGAGTGGACATTACTGGTGTACTTTGATCAGTTCAACCAATGAATCGCAGTCCAGCTCAGTGAAATTATTTTGATCCAGTACTTTTGCAGCCGATACCCCATGCTGTGTGTATGGTCTCCACCGTCACAAGCTGCTCCTGAAGTTTAAGTTCATCCTACTACAGTAAAATGAGGAAGCCAGTTCCTTGATCCCTCCAGTTCATTTCTGGTAAAATGTGCTTATCTGTGACTACTAGGTAGCAGGCTTGTCCCCATTATAAGAGTCAAGGGATAGCACTGGCTTCTATCTGACTGTCTGGGAGCTCTCAGGATGCTGGAAGATTCTATCTGGTACTCATGATAATTTGTTTCCTTGAGGTTTTCCCATCTCATCATAATATAACAATATAGTTGATTTCTTCCAACAACTGGATTCTGAATTCCATTTCAGGCCTTGCTGACAAATTTTATTCTTTCTATGGCTCTGTGGCTCTGAATTCTCTCACCACTTTTTAAAATAGAAAGTTGTTTGTTTTAATGGCTTTGATGTTGAAGGCTATTTGAGATAAAAGCTGCAGGCTGCTGGGTTAAATCCCATTCACACAATCTCAATTGCAAACACCCTTATCCTTGGTCATCTGGAATGTAATAACGCATAGCTTTATAGCTGATTTCTCCCCATAACACCGTGCCTGGAGGTGGCTCCTATTTGAAGAGCTCTGAGAAATTTAACTGTTCATGATATTTCAATAATAATCTTAGAAAACTGGTCAAATGGTGTTTATGAAACATCTAGCTTTTAAAAAACATTCCATTCACAGGATCCCATTTGTCACCCTCCGGGGCTCCTTTCTCTGCCTTTTGCCTGATGTGCTGTTCTGAGATCAGTATGGTCAAGAGAGATACCTGTATCTTGCCTTGTGCTGGGCAGCTTCAAAGGCTTTGAAGGCACTGCCTCTGTCCCATCAATGAGCTTTAGCACTTGTCCTTTTTAATCAGCTGAAAGGCAAACCATTGAGCTGAAAGGTTGTACTTTGAGCTAGAGTCCCAAGGAACACTTTTGTTTGAAGAAGAATAAATATAAACATATTAGTTTATACCCAGTAAGTCAAACTGTATTTATGTCTAAATGTACAATTTTATTTCAATTTGAGACAGAGATTAAGGGAGCGTAGCATCTTATACTGTTTGTCAATTTTTCTCCTCTTTCTAAGTTTCTCGCCCTGCCAGTTCTTCAACCTTAACTTTTAAGCCTGTGTTAGTTACACTTTTGTCATTCTGACTTAAGCAACTTAATGGAAGGAGTTGTTTATTTTGGTTCAGAGCTTCAGAGGACTTAATCCATACTGGAGCCCCATTGCTTTGGGAGTATGGCAAGATGGACTCTCAGAGTGGCAGAAATGTGTGATAGAGGATCGACTTACATTATAAGACAGAGAAATCAGTAAGGGAAGAGGAAGAACAAACAGCAAAAGGACAAAGCACAGCCCTGACTCTGGGTCCCTGTGGCCTGCTGCCTGCAATCTGGACCTTCCTTCCACATTTCCATCTCCTTCTAAATTTGCACACATCAGTAAATTAATCCACCCCACCTTCCTGATCCAATCTCTGACCCAAAGGCCGACCTCGTTGCTTAACGCTCCAAGCTCTCCATCGAGGAGTCTTTCTGGAGGATAGCCTGTTTATGGAAGCTGTCAATAGACCAAATACAGAAACTAGCTCTAGAGAATTCACTCTTCTCATATTGAGTGGTATCATAAAATTAGATTTGTATAAAGTTTCAAGATTTCTTAGGGGAGACCCAGGAGGGAACCAGCTGCTCTTCCTCCTCCTCTTCCCTTCCTCTTCCTCCTCAGCAGTATAAAGGATAGCCAGCGAGAGGACATTTTGAAGTCAGTCTCAGTTTGATTTATCTTTGCTTGTTCTATAGCTCAGGTATGTAGTGCCTTCAGGAGTAGAGTCTCACCGTTCAGTTCTGGTGGGTAACCAAAAGCAGAGGCCGTGGTCAGTATTCTTTAAGGGTCTATGGAACCCCTAGTCAACAGCTTCAAAAGAGGAAGTCCATTCTTGGCACTGGACCTTTACTTTCCTTGTGTATGGTAGCTAGAATGGGCAATGTTCCCCTATTAAAAGGTAGCTCCTTTTAATCTCTTTTTCTAATGTGAATGCATATAACATATATGCATATAATTTAAGAAGTTTCTATAGTGGTATGTGTCCATAATTTTAGTATTTTTAATGGTTTTTTCTAATATTATCCCTCTGTCTGAGGCATAACTGGTATAACATTTTTTCCATTATGTAAGTTTCATCTTTACTCTAACGATGGTGTCCTTTGCTGTACAAAAATCTTTTAGTTTCCTGAGGTCCTATTTATCAATTGTTTGACTTAATACCTGGGCTATAAGAGTCCTTTTCTAACAGTCCTTTCTCCCATGCCTGTAAGTTCCAGTGTCTTCCATACTTTCTCCTTTGTCAGAGTCAGAGTATCTGGCCTTAGATTGAAGTTCTTGATGCATTTGGAGTTGAGTTTTGTACATGATGAGAAATAGGATACAGTTTCATTCTTTTACATGGAACCATCCAGTTTGACTAGCACCATTTGTGAAACAGGCTGCTTTTCCTCTAGTGTGTATTTGTGGACACTTTGTCAAAAATCAGGTGACTTTAATTGCATGGATTTAAAATGGATTCTGTTCTGTTTTGCTGATCAATGTGTCAGCTTTTGTGCCATCACCAAGCTCTTTTTATTACTAGAACTCTGTAGTATAATTTGAGATCAGGAATGTTGATGCCTCCAGCATTTTTTCTATGGTTTAGGATTTTTTTGGTTATCTTGAGTCTTCTGTGCTTTTCCATGAGTATTGTACTGAATTTATAGATTGCTTTTTGTATGTTGGCTATTTTCACAATATTAACCTTAACCATTCCATGGGCAATGGAGGAGGTCTTTCCATCTTCTGGTATCTTCTTTAATTTTTCTTCAGTGTCTTAAAGTTTTTATTATACAAGTCCTTCACTTTCTGGGTTAGATTTATTCCACAAGATTTTATGGTTTTTGAGACTATCATGAATAGGAACATTTTCCTGATTCTTTCTTGTTATGGTTGTTGGTATATAAGAAGGCTGCTGATTTGGGGTGTTAATTTTATTTCCTGCTATTTGTTTAATGTATTTGCCAGTGCAAGGAGTTTTGTGGAAGTGTCTTTAGAGTCTTTTATGTATAGTATTATATCATCTGGGATACTTTATTTATTACTACTTGATAGTGTTTAATCTCTTCTGATTAAAGTACTCCAGGAAGTCTTCTCTGTAGAGTTGGTTTCATTGTCATAAATTCTTTAACTCTGTTTTTAATGGAAAATTTTCTTTCTCCTGCAATTACAGCTGATAGCTTTGCTAGATCTAGTGGTCTGGACTGGAATCAGTGTTCTTTCATGACTTGTATGATATTTCTATAATCCTTTCCGGCTTTCATAGTCTCTCTTGAAAAGTCAGCTGTTGTTCTGATCGGTGTGCCTTCTTATGTAACCTACTCTTTCTAATAGCTTTCAATATCTTTTCTTTGTTCTACATGTATAGTGTTTTGACCATTATATAATATGGTGAATTTTTATTTTTGTGGTCCTGTCTACTGGTGTTCTGTATGCCTCTTATACCTTGATAGGAATCTCTCCCTAGATTTGAGAAGTTTTCTTCTATGATTATATTAAAAATATTTTCTGTGCCTTTGACCTGGGTTTCTTCTTCTTCTAACCCTATGATTCATACGTTTGGTATTTTTCCAGTGTCCCAGAGGACTGGTATATTCACTTCCTGGGTTAATTTAGATTTGACATTTTCTTTGATTGAATGATCCATGTCCCCGGGCTTGTCTTCTA
The DNA here is from genome assembly GCA_035773235.1 of Eospalax fontanierii. Lineage (NCBI taxonomy): Eukaryota > Metazoa > Chordata > Mammalia > Rodentia > Spalacidae > Eospalax > Eospalax fontanierii. The sequence goes on from CM069529.1 coordinate 55,607,562, forward strand.
GATCTGACATTCTCTGCTGCATGTCCCCAGGCTTGTCTTCTAGATCTGACATTTTCTGTTACATGTCCCCAAGCTTGTCTTCTATATCTGATATTCTCTGTTCCATGTCCCCGGGCTTGTCTTCTAGATCTGATCATCTCTGTTGCATGTCCCCGGGCTTGTCTTCTAGACCTGACATTCTCTGTTCCATCTCCTCCTCTTCCTCTTTGCTTCCTTTCTCTAAGCTTTTTGTTTCAGTTCTTGAGGTTTTCATTTCAAGTTTTATTTCAGTTTGGCTTTCTTTCAAAGAGTCTATCTCTTTACTGAATTCTGATTTAATGCTTTGAATTGTTTTAGTCATTGTATTCAACTCTGTGTTTTGTGGTCCTCGTTCAGCCTTTTATTCAGAGCCTCTTTGATTACCTTGAACATAATCATTGTCTTCTGCATCGGTTAGATTGCTATTCTCCAGAAACATTATGATGGGGTGCTAATTTCATGGCAGGTCTGGCCTGAGTGTACCATTTTTAAGTACTCAGCCTGGTGGCATTGACTGCTTTAGTACTATTGTGTAACTGTCATGAACATATTTCTGGTAGTCCTCCTAATCCCAAACCCAAATCCAGTACTTTCTGATGCCTCTTCAATTCTGTCTCATCAGCCCTGGACAACCACATCCCATGCTCCTTCTTTACAAACTAACCACATGGATAACATAAGTTCAAGTCCAGAATTTGTCCTTCGGGGATGGTTTACTTCACTCACTGTTTATCTGTGCCATAACATGGGTCAGAATGTATAGCCTTGTTCTCTGTGGGTGGTGTACATGTTCTCCTATATGTACATTTGTGTGTGTGTATATGAGTGTGTACACACTGCAAATGTTTGCCAGAGCCACAAGTCAATGTTGGGTATCTTCCTTAATCACTCTCTAACTTAGTTTTTGAGACAGGGCCTCTTATTGAACCTGAAGATTATTGATTAGCCTAGGATGACTGGCCTGTGAACTCTAGAGAGTCCTTTTGTTTCCAGCACCACACCTGGCTTGTTTTCATGTGGGTGCTGGAGATCTGAACACAGGCTCTCTTTACTTGTGTGCCAAGTACTTTTCTCATTCACCCATCTCCCCAGTCCTCTGTGTCATAAAGAAGTTACTTTCTTCTTAATGTTGAGTGATACCTCATATGACTCTTACCAGTTTATACATTAATGGCCATAGGCTGTGTTCGTTTTCTGGTCATTATAAATACTGTTGCTTGAACCTCCCCCTCCCTACACAAATACAAGCTTCCCTTATTTCCCATGGTGAAGCAGTTCCAAGACTCCTAAGGACCACAAAATCCTCAGTTACTCAAGTCCTCTGTATTAAAATATCATGACATTTGCACTGAACCTGTCTGCATCTTCCCATATACACAAATCTCCAGATACTTCTGATTTCTCACACAGTATGAATGCGGCATGTAAACAGCTGTTGTGCCGTCTTGCTTAGGACATAATCAAAGAAAAGGGATGTACTTGTTCAGTACAGATGTAACACTTTGATCCGTGCTAGGTTGACCCTGTGGACACGGGATTTGCAGAGATGAATGGCTGCCTGGATGTGTTCCAGCCCCTGCCTGAAGTGCAATCCCAGAAGTCATTTTCCTGACTCAGGTAATAATCTCTGCTTACTTTTTCTGGAAACTGCCATATTGTTTTCTTCAGGATTGTTTCTGTCTTACTTTCTGCAGCAATGCAGAGTGTTCCATCCTCCCCATATCCTTCAGGACTATCTACATCCTTGTTTGCTATTCTTTATTTTGTATTTCCGACAATACCCTCTTACTGGGTGTGTGATAGTGTCTTATGATTTTGGCATTGAGGAATGTTTTAGCAATGTGTTGGTTATTTTTCTGTCAACTTGACACAAACTAGAGTCACCTGGGAAGAGTGAACCTCCAATGAGAAATTTCCTCTATCACAGTTTGGCCTGTGGCTATGTCTGCAGGGCATTTTCTGAATTGCCAATTGATATAGGATGGGTGGTGCCATCCATAGGTAGGAGGGCCAGCCTGGGCTGTGTAAGAATGCTAGCTTAGCAGAAGCAGAGGGAGCAATTCGGTAAGGAGCATGGTCTCTGCTTTAGTTCTTGCCTCTAGGCTCCTTCCCTAAGTGCCTGCCCTGGCATCTCTAGATGAAGGGCTGTACTGTAAGCTGAAATAAGCCCTTTCCTCTTCAAGCTGATTTTGAGCATTGTATTTTATCACAGTGGCAGAATGTAACCAGGACAAAAATTGATTACTCAGGCTGGCCATCAGCCCCTGGTTTGACCCTTCATTGATCTCATCCTGATCTGTGTTGGGCCTCACTGGGTCATCAGTCCTCTCTGCTCAGCCTTTGCACATAACACTTCTTGGTTTTCTGGCTCCACTTGGTGCTATGAACCCTGTTAGTAAAATTTCTTCCCTCTAGAGGAACTATCTCTAGACCTGTCAACTGGGATCCTTGAACTTTAGTGCACTGCATGAACGTTGCATGTGACTCCCAGCCCTCCTGACCAGTCTAACATTCAGATCAACACCAAGGTTGCAGGCCAGATATACAGGGGTAAACCCTGGGCTTCAGGCACAATGATTCCAAATACTGTGCCAGGCTCAGCGTAGATTTTTTTCCTCTTTTAATTTGTGTGTGTGTGTGTGTCTTATGATTTTGTGTATGTGTGCATGTGTGTCAGTGCTGTGTTCATGTGCCTTAACATGAGGAGTTCAGAGGCCATTTCAGGTGTCAGCTGTCTCCCAGCATCTTTTGAGAAAATTGCTGTTCATTGGTGTCCCCAGGCTGGCTGGCAGGCAGCTTCTCGGACTTCTCTGACCTCTGCTTTCCATTTTGCTATGAAGGCTCTGCAACTTCAGATGTGCACTGGCTTTACATGGGTCATGGGGAGCTAAGCTCTGGTCCTCAAGCACACATGGCAAGCACTTCACTCAGTGAACTATCTCCCTGGCTTTAGACCTCAGTATGTATCAAAAGATAACTAGCTTATTTGTTTACCCCTTAAAATTAGGTCACATCTCACCTACTTATAAGGGGGAAAAATGTGCCCCTTTTTAATGGCCCTCACGATGAGCTGCTGCTGGAGAATTAGCCATCAATTTGAGTGATACACATAAAACAGCAATAAATATGATAAGCATAATCCAAAATGAGCCTCATCAACCATTTCCAAAGAACACCCTGTTTATTTAATGGCCTGCATTAATACATAGCTGTGAAGATAATAGCTCCAAACTGCTCAGTTAATGAGCGGCTTGCCACTGTGTAGACATTCAGCATGCCATTCGTGAGCCCACTGAGAAGGTGGGAAAGTTCAGGCATTCTCCATCCTGACATGAGATAAAAATATAAATATGTCATAAACCTCCATCTGGAGGCTTGGGAGGGGTTTGCTTGTAGATTCAAATTGTGCCCGTCTTCTGGGGTTTTCTTGTGAAGCCCACCTCATTCTGAGCTTTGGGCATAGCTCAGCCCTTCTAAGGGATGCAGATCTGCAGATGAGTCGGTGCAGTGCTGATACCCTGACGCCTGCTCCCTGGAGCTTGCCCTGTGAGCCAAGGGCAGGCTGTCAGCCCAGCAACTGGCTCCTCTGTTCCTTTTGCTCCTGGCTAAGCAGGGTGCACAACTGCACAGTTCCCCAAAGTACTCTGGCCTTTCTTTTAAGAGTTTAGGAATCTTTTGGGATAGAGGTAATGAGTTCAGCCTTTTCCTCCAAGAGCTATAAAGCCAAAGGAAGCCTTTTGGAAGCCAAAAGGTCAGTGATGTCAGTATTGGGGTACAATTTCCATGGTCAGAGATGAAACTTGTCTCTGGCACAGTGTTGACTTCTCCAAGCCCTCCCTCAGTCTCAGCCCCGAATAGCTGTGACTTCTGGAGAATGCAGCCTCTAAACTATGCTTTGACTCTAGATGGGAGATAACAGATAGACATGCACAGTTTTTCTAAGGGCAGCCATGAATGAATGGCATATATGTGTCTCAAACTTTCAGATAATTGAAGAGCAATATGTGAGTTTAATATATCTTAGTATAGTTAAAAATATTTTTATTGAGTTTTTGTACATTTCATACAACAGTTCTTAACCAAAGTTAGACCCCCCTCCCCCAGCCATGTCCACCGGACTGGGCCTCATGTAGTCTACCATACACGTTAAGTCCCACCTGGTCAAACATTTCATCCTGACATCCTCCTTCGGTGCAAGTTCATCCCCTGGAATCTATTCAGCCTATCAAGATATCTTAAGGAAGGTCTGCTCTCCCTCACCCAGCTGTAAGCAGTCTCCAACAGTTCGCAGGCTAGGGCTGGCCCACTGCCCATTTTCCTGGCACCACTCTGGGCCCTTGTCTAATTCTGGAGAAGGAAACTAAATTAGCAAAAGAAAATTACAAACATTACAAAATGTACAAGTAGAACATGAACATTGAGAAAAAAGTAAGTACACAGTGATATTAACACGTTATTAAGTAATAATCAGGAATCACTCTTTATTCTTCCCCTTCTTTCAATATCTATACCAGAAACCTCAGCTCATACACTGTCTCTCCCTCCAAGTACAGACTTCATTCACTAGCTTCTGATCCTCACTGCGAGTTCCTCAGCCCAGCCACCATTATTCAAGTCTGGATGATTGCCAGAACCTCCCAATCCAACTTGGTCTCATGTTCCTTATTGTGTTGTGTACTGTGTGTGTTTGTGTATGTGTGCAGATGAAATCACTCATGTGTACATGTGTGGAGGCTAGAGGTTGACACTGACATATTCTTCTATCACTCACCCTCTTACTTTTGAGACAAGGATGCTCACTGAGCCTAGAGCTAGAATGGTTGGACAGTGAGCCCATAGAGTAAATGCTCTAGTGCTGGCATTATGGAAGTGTGCTACCATGCTTGGCTTAATTTTTAAAGATTTATTTTTATTGGGTCATGAGAGATGGCCTCAGTGGTTAAGAACACTGACTGCTCTTGCAGAGGACCCGGGTTTGATTCCCAGCACCCACACAGTGGCTAAATGTCTGTAACTCCAGTTCCAGGGGAATCTGATGCTCTGATATCTTCAGGCATTGCATGACATGGGTGCACATACATATTTGCAGGCCATATACTCATACACATAAAATTAAAACAATAAATAGAGCAATTTTAAAAATGATTTATTTTTATTTTATTTTTTAAGTGTGTGTGTGTGTGTGTGTGTGTGTGTGTGTGTGCATGTGCATGAATGTGCAGTGCCCAAAGAGGTCAGAGGTTTCAGATTCTCCTATAGCTGAAGTTACAAGCAGTTATGGGATACCAGAAGGGACTGCTGTCCTCTGCGAGCAACACCTGTTCTTTACCGCTGAGCAGTCTCTCTATGGTTCTGGGAATTCGGACTCTGATTTCATGCTTGCACAAACACTTTACCTATCTCTCTGTCTTTCCCATCCTCACAATGACCTTATTTAAAAAATTTGTTTTTGTTTGCATTTAATTATTGAGAGAGAGATACAGAGACAGAGATAGAGATAAGGAGAGAGATATCACCATGGCACACATGTGGAGACCAGAGGACAACTTGGGGGACTTGGTTCTCTTCTTCCCCCATGGGAGTACCAGGTATTGAACTCAGGTCATCAAGCTTGGTGAACCTTTACCCACTGAGTCATCTTGGAAGCTGTCAGAATGACTTTCTTCACCTAGAAAGTGGTTTCTCTCTTTATCCTACAGCGTCTGCTCTCTCCTGTATGTAGCTTTCCAGTGAATTCACATCAACAAAATAAAGCTGAGAATCCTGAGGGTGGGTGGGGGAGAGGACTGAAGAAGCTGGCTCCCTCCCACCCATCTGTTTTTTTTTTCTCTCTGAACACCCAAAGGAGCCCCAGCCCGCACCTTTCCTTCCATCTTCTATTTCTCTTCTAGGCGTGTTCTACTGATTCCTTCTGGGGATGAAAGTTCCATTTCAGCTGTGATTCTCACAGCTGGATCCTTCTTACCTGATGCTTCCCAGGTATCAATAAACACCAGGGGTTGGGTCTAGTCAGAACAGTAGGTCACTGGGGTCTGCCTTGGAAGGATATATTTTCTTCCTGTCCTTCCCCATCCTTTCCCTCTCCTTTTCCCTCTTCTTCGCTCTCCCTCCTTCCCAGTCTCCATGAAGTGAGAAGCTTATCTCTGATACTTGTGCCTCACACTGAGTCTGGGCTTCACCCAGACCTAAGAGCAGTGGTGCTAGACCTCCATGGATTGAACCTTTGAAGGTAAGAATTAAAATAAACTTCTCCCTCTGTAGACTGATTTCCTCAGTCATTTTGTCACAGCAACACAGGGTGACCTGTACCTTTATGGAGCTCCTCTGTGAGCTCCTAAAGAAGGATTGTTTTTCTCACATTTTTCTCCTAAGCTGAGCATAGTTCAGGGACCACATGGAAACACAGGTAGAAAACACTGATGGAACGAGGGATGTGGAGCCAAGGTGATTTCTGTAATATCTCAGGAAACTCCCCATATATAGGCTGTTGCATGATGGGAAGTTAGTCTGTCCCTTTGAGCCTTTGGCCTTTTTAAAATCTTATTTCCTGATGCTTATGTTGATGTGTGTGTATGTATGTATATGTGTGTGTGTGTTTGTGTGTATGAATGTGGGTGTATAGGTGTTGTGTGTCTGTATCCACTGCCCATAATTGCTTATTATTTTACAAATTGGGAAATCATATCAAGTGCATTTTCATTTATCACAAGTATTTTTTTTTTTTTTTGCTTAGGACTGCTGTGTGCCAACAAGAATAAACACATAAGCAACAGGTATCTGTGTATGAACTTGGGGTATATTCAGGGGTTCTTATATTTGTAGCTAGAGTATAGATGATTTGTCTTGGAGAAGAAGCAGACTATTCTATGAGGAAGTTAATGACCCTCATTGACTTTGAAGCACTTATATTTGTAAAATGTTTATTTTGGCTTGCTCCTTCCTTCTGTTTGATTCCCGTTGAGAAACTTGTGGACTGCTGCCCTCTACATGATCACAGTAGCTGCGTTTGCAGTCACAGCAGCAAACGTATTGAAGTGGTGGCGACTGGGTAGAGTCCAGCTCTGTCTCATTGTGCACAGTCTGCTGAGGGTGGGAATCTTCTCGTGGGTTCTCCTCCCTGAAGATGGTTCCCCTGGGGCTTTCTTTGGCAGTTCAGCCACCTGGAGCCTTCATCCAGCACAGGTTAAACTTAGTGGTTTAGGCCATTAGCTTCACTGGTTGCCTGGTCTCTGACCTGCCTAAAGGAAAGGCTGCCGTAGGCACATAACTGGTAGTTGGGTGGTGGGTGCTGCAGGAAGTTGGCATATGCACCTTGAGGAATCTGATATGCTATACTGGTTACCGGTGGAAGCCAGGTAGACAATGGAGGGGAAGATGATCTCCCGCGAGTCTCCCCCATTAAGCAGAGCACATGGTAGGAAGACACCAATACCTTGATTTCATTTTCTCGTTTGTAAAAGGAAGATGCAGACTGAATGAGCTTTAAGGTGTGCATTGGTTATGTAAACTCTCCTACCTAGGAGTTGGTGATTTAATTGTGGGTGCAAGGTACAGTGAAACAACCTCTGTGGAAACACTTAGAATTGCTGAGTGAGGTTGGAAAAAGCAGAGCGGGTTTCATCAGCTGGAGAAGCATCACTTATGATCTGAAATGTCTTGTGACTCCACGGCCAAGTTACAGTCCTGATGCAGAAGCCTTGGCAGAGTGTCACCCTTACATATGCGCTGTGTCTGTTCCTGGAGCTTAACTTTGCTTTTCCTGTAACTTTGTGTTTTTGGCATCTCCTAAGTAAGACTCAGCAAATATTTTCAGCAAGGTTAGGTGTAGTGCCTTAGTTTTAGGTTTTAGTGGGAGCATTCTATGTCACAACAACTCATCTCTTGGATTTCTGAGCAAAAGTAGCCGTGGTTACCGCATGAATACTGTTTATGGATGTATGCCAATAAAGATGTATTTATAAAAATGGGAAATAAATGGACTGCATTCTTCCCAAGGGTCTTAATTTACAGACCTCTAATTTAGAGTCTTGGAAAATATAGACAACTTTTCAAAAATTTCAACATACTCATTTTACTGAACCTGTAAACAATGCCTTCTCATCAAGATTTATATATTTTTAAAATTATAATGATTGTCCAAACTCCTTTTATACATTCATACTGTACAACATGATAATTTGAAAGATATATCCATTGTGGAATGACTAAATAGAGCTAAGTGTCATATGCTTAAGCTCACATAATTATTTTTGAGGTGAGAATATTTAAACATCTCAGAAGTATAATGTACTGTTCTTTAACTATGTTTGATGCATTGGAAAAGAGATCTCTTGGACTGACACCACTTATCAAATAGAAGTTTTGACCACCATCTCTCCTGACCTACCCCAGCGTCTCTGCTAATGCCTCTGGGCTTTTCCAAGTTGAGCTCTTGAACTTCATTCTGTTTAGCTATTCTGTGTATTACTAATGAAATGTGCTATGCATGATGACCTTTGAAATCTGTGTTTAGAAGTTACTCAGAATAATTATCAATGACAGAATCATCTACTGTTACTTAACAAATCAGTGGCTTTGAATCACCTGTCCCATCTCACAGTTCCACTTGTCAGAATTTTCAGTGACAGTCATCTACTGTTACATGAAAACACAACAGCTTTGAATAACATACTCTCTCATAGGGCCTATGGTCAGGGAATATGGGACATCAGTTAGACCACAGTCCCCTCAGGGTTCAGCTGGGCCTGGATCTGCTTCTGAGTCTGCTCAGGGGTTCTGTTGGATTCAGAGGCTGAGGGCTCCTGAACTAGAGCCTCTGTTTTTTGGCTTTCCACAAGAGCAATATGCAGCATACTGGTTAGAAATATAGAGAGCAGGAAAGGTTGGTGGGAGTTCTTGTTATTTCATCCTGTAAGTGACATTTCAGTATGGTTAGCTGTGAGACGGAACCCAGGGATTCAGCCCAATCTTGAGTGGAAGGGGATCAAACAGCCAGTGAGAAGCACTGGGGCACTTTCAGGAGCTGCCCACCACAAGGACCTGTCACTTACTAAAGACTCAGCAGAGATGTGGGTGGGCTGTGCTATGGATACTGATGATCTTTGGTTCAAATATATGGAACTCAGAAAGGTATAAATATCAAAGGCACTGCACAGTGCATCAATCATTCGCATAACTGAATGAAATTTGTTTGTAGACAATACTCAGAACGAATGCTCCCGTTAACATGAGTGAGTGTATCCATAATAAATATAAAAAAGTTTAATCAAATGCTTCACTAGAAAAACCTAAACAGAGCTGCAGAGATGGCTTAGTCAGTAACATGAGTGTAAGGATATGAGGGAGATTCTCCAGAGTTCTTGTAAAATCCCAGGCATGTTGGCATATGCTTATAATTTGAGTGCTGAGGAGAAAGAGACAGAAAGTTCCTTGAGGCTCCCTGGCCACTAGTCTAGCCTGATCAGAGCTCCTAGCTGCGGGGTCAGGAGACGACTAACACCCGAGTGCTGGGGTTTGAGGAGTTGAGGAATGCGTTTTCAGTCAGATCTCTTCTTGTACATGCCTGAGGCATATCCAGACTCTCTTCCAGCCCATTCAGCTCTGCCCCTTGTTATTAGTCTTCTGGTTTATACTTTAGTATGGCTTTTCTCTCTGTACTGTTCACAGTGTCACAGCGTAGACACATTGAGCCTCGACAGAAGCCACTGGCAGGAGGATAGGGTACAATCCGGCATTCTTATCAAGCATGTGAGGCTGAGCTCCCAGAGCACCTCCTGACATATCTACCCATCGTTCCACAGCTGGTACCTGAGGATGCCTTGTGTTTCATGGACAGTGGAGGCAATTTCTTCCTCCCAGACCCATGTTACCATAGTACTACAGAGCTGTGCTTGTTCCCAGAAGCTCCTAGATGGGCAAGGCAACATGGACAGTTAATAGTGGCAGGAGTTGGGATTGCCTTCTGTGATCAATTCCTGTGAGTATAAGGCCAACCTGAGCTACTCTGTAAGTTCCAGGGCAGCCTGGACCATAGAGAGACACCCTGTATTAAAAAACAAAACAAACCAAAACAAACAAACAAGATTTAAGATGGAAGAGAGGGGAGAGGAGAAAAGAAGGAGCACAGAGTCTCTGCAGTCACGTCAGCAGTTTGGAAGGGTTGAGCCAGCACACATGCAGGGGTGGAGAAGAGAGGGCATGGAAGGGAAGAGTGGAAGCAAGCAAGAAAGCAAAGGGAGGAAGGCAGAGGAAGAAGACAAAGAGAAAGGAAAAGGGGGAGGAAGGAAGGGAGAGAGAAAAGGAAAGAAATCAGAAGGAAGGAATGAAAGGAAAGGAAGGAAGAAGGGAAGAGATGGGAGAGGAAGGAAGAAAGGAAGAGAAGGTTGAAGGAGGGCAGGAGGACTGAGGGAGGACAGAAAGGAGGGTGTGGAGAGGAAGGAGGGAGGCAGGAAGGAGGGAGGCAGGGAGGAGGGAGGCAGGGAGGGGAGAGGGAGGAAGGGAGGGCTGCGGCGAGCTGGGGAGGAGGGAAAGGGTCAGGTTTGGGGTCTCTACTTCTAGCTAAAGTTCTGTTCTGTCAGCTGGTGGACAAGTCACTTGCTTTCCTAGCCCAGCTCTTACCAGCCTGGAACTCTGATGGACTCTGGAGTGTTTCATGCACCGATGTCTTACGGGGCAAAAGCAGGAGCAGCTCTGGGCATTTGAGCCATGATGTGAACTTCAGAGTCTCCTGGAAGGCTATGCTGGTTAATGATTCTATGACACCTGAACTGGGGGGACACAGCCTTGACTGAAGGAAGACTATAGTCCATATAGTCATGTAGTCTGTGGGGGTTGAGTGGCAAGCTCCTGCTTACACACAGGAAGCCCTGAAACCCTGGGAACAGAGTCAGGGAACATATAAAAGGAAGAATTTATTTAGCTTATGGTTCCAAAGAGGCAAGAATCCATCATGGTGGGGAGGCGTGGTGGCAGAGGTGGCTGGAGTAGACACAGAAACTAAGAACTCACATCTTCAAGCAGGCACAGGAAATACACAGTGCCACTAGAGATCTGGCAAGGCTTAAGAATTCTCTAAGTCCTTCACTAGTGATGTACTTTCCTCCAGCATGGCCACACCTTCGAAGAAGTTTCAGAAACAGTGCTATCAGCTGGGACAAATGGCCCAATACTTAGAGCCTATGGGGGACATTCTTATTCAAACCACCACAACTATCAAGCCTAATATATTTATAAAAAGGGTTTATGTCATGTCACAAAACAAAGAATCATATAAGATTTACTGGTAGCAGACTATCAAGTGTTAAATCTAAAACATCATCAAGGGAAGCTCACAAAACAGAAAGGGAAGAAAAGGGAGATTTCATACTCACAGGGAAAAGTACTTTCGCTAAAAGAAATGAACTCCATCCTGTCTTTGTGTGTCTCTCTGTGGTGTATGTGTTTGTGTGTGTGGAGTGTGTATGGAATATGTCTGTATATCTATGTGTATAGTGTATATGTATGTTGGTGCTCTTGCATGTTGTGTGCATGTGTGTGTGTGTCTTGATGCATTCACGGGTGTGTACATGCATGTGGAGGCCAGAGGCTGTATCAGGAGTCATTCTTCAGGCTCCATCCACCTTTGAGACACGGTTTCTCACTGGACTAAAGTTTGCCAAGCAGGTTAGTGGCTGCCTGGGATCCTGGGGAGCCTCTTGCCTCTGCCTCTTCAGGGTTATAAGGAAGACCTTTGCCATTAAGCTGCTTAAAATCAAAGGCTAAAAACATTTTATAAATTTATTTCTCTCTTGGGTTTTCTTGGTTCAGGTTTTCCATAAATGATTACATCAGTCCTACTGGACCAGAGCCACTTTGGCCATAGCCTGTTAGACGTTCCTTGGCAAGGAGCTTCCACACAGTGCTTTGAATTTTCTGTGGTGTTACGCTCTCTATATCATTCACTGAAAGATGCTTGGGGGAGCTTTGTAGTAATTACACTCAGGTGCTCTTTTCTGCAGTTTCTTTCCATGTCCAGAGATCAAAAGTCATCTTTCATCAAGGATCGTATCACGGTGAGTGCAACATTCTTTAAAGGTTATTTAAATATCTCTTTACATACTTTTTAAAAAAGAATTTAAACTTTGTCTTTCAGATATGAAACAAACGATTTGCGCCACCTGAAAACACCACTAACAAATATCAAAGACCCAGACAACAATATTGAATTGGAAGATAATACCCCGTGACCAGGACTCTGTCCCTCCTTGCTCCTGTCCTTGGTCCTTTCTGTGTATCATTCAAAGTTGAATATCCTTGACGGAGCCTTCCAAGGAAAACCCAGCTGTGGCCTTCGGAGAGCTGAGGTGAGTGTTCCTCTCAGGGGCTTGCTAAGAACCAGAACACTGCACTCTCTACATAAGTTTGTGATGGTCCATGTTCAATTTACACCCTCAACGTGCTATTCACAAATGGCTACGGCTGAGATACAGCGAGGCCTAATGCTATAACTGTAGTAGTACACTTGCCTAGCATATATAAAGCCCTGGGCTTCACCCCCAAAAGAACACACATACACACACAATAAGTAAATAAATGTAAAATTCTAGAAGAAGCGATGGGATGTGTAGATGGACCATAGAGCAGAAACTTGACTTGATTGACTTATGCTGGAGACACTGAAAAGTCCCTTGACCCTCTTCTCATTTTCTGAAGCTCAACAAAAATCATCATGCTGGAATTAAATATACACATTCATATTCTAAGGATCAGAGCTCTGTGCATGACATTTCCCCCAGAGACTTACAAACAAACCTCAGCAGAAAGAAGCCCAGCAGATGAAATGTGAAGAACACTGTCTTGCTACCTTCATCCAGATTTCCTCAATGAAGCACATTAGAGTGGTAAAAACTATCCAAACTATTTGTATATACTATTATCAGCAAACAATCCTTTCAAAACAGTGCAAGGCTGAAGGGAGTTTTGACTTGGACTCAGGTCCTAAAACCTTCCCCGGTAGACAGAGAGAGAGGCCCTAATCCCTTTGTGTTCACAGTTAGTTGACACCTGTTGTCCTTTATCACTTTTAGCCAGAGTGACAGGATTATATATTGCACAGCATGCCCCAGCCCCAATTGCTCTACTTTCTGTGAATTCCAGGGCATGATTCCTCAGAGTTTCTGACTTTTTTATTGGGCACTGTGCTTCTTACCAACACAAATGCATTCTATTTTAAGGCTAGGGTAAGTCTCACCTTACCACATGGACTTTCTGTAAGACTGGCTTCAATTTAGTTTATTTCAATAAACTTTGATTAATAATTCCTTCATGCTCATTCATGACTATGAACCAGAATTGTAAAATAATAGTGTGTTAACTTTTTTAAAATTTAAATTATGTATATATTTGTGTCTGTGTGTGGGTTTGTGCAAATGAGTGCATGCGCCTGTGAAGGCCAACAGAGGGCATTGGCATTCTGAAGTTGGAGTTACAGGTTGTTGTGAGTTGCCTGATATGGGTGCTGAGAATTAAACTGAGATCGTCGGCAAGAGCATTACACCTCTTCACCACTGAGCCATCTTTCCAGCCACGAAGATGTGGTTTTATCCATAAAATGTTGTGGGCTAATGCAAGATGGTTGCACCAAACAATAATGCATGTATGTTCTTTGTGGCAGCAATGGAATGGCAACATCAGAAAGTAACAGAAGAAGGCATGGCTCAGAATATTCAGGGCATAGGTTCTCATGGCTTTGTGTGCTTAGAACCTAGTTAGATAATTCATTGAAATTTCAGTACCCCATATTAAAAAACTCTCTCTCTCATACACACACACACACACACACACACACCAATATACAAGCAATTATTTATATTGAAGCACAGATAAAAAATTACATGCTAAAAATAAAAATATTTGATAAAAAACATTGATACATAAAAAAATAAATGGTATTCTATTTAGTGTATTACATAATTAATGAGCTTTAGTGGGGGCTCTGATGACTACCAAAAAGAGAAACAATGGTTTGGATGTTGACATGTTATATCATGGGTTGAAATATCAATATTAACCTTGTTGTAAACTACTTTATAAGAACTTACATAACCTTATGATCTATTGGTCATATTCACTATTGAATTTTCTCAGGAAGCCAGTGAACATTAAGAAAATATTATTTTCTGTTTAAATTAATTGATTCTCCTTCAACCATGGGCCTCTTACTATTCAAATTCATACAGAGTACCTGAGTTAAAAGGTAGCTTTAGGGAGATGAAAATTCACATCCTGATGGACAGTGGAATTTAAAACATCCATAACAGATTTTTTAAGTAATCCCATTTACAATAGTAAAAATGATGTAGTGATGAATTTAACTAAAAAGATGGAAGTTCAGCATTCTTAGAACTACAGATCATTGTTAAAAAGCTAGAGATGATACAAATAGATGGAACAATAGTCTGAGTTCGCAGGTCACAAGAACAGGTATTACAAACTTGTCCATGTCTCCAAAGAATGCAGAAGTTCGATAAATCTCTAAAAATGGTCCAAAATTTTGTCTGAAAACACGAAAATCTCCCTGTAGCCAAAACATCTCCGAGGAGGCAAAACGAAGCTGGCAGTGCCACATTCCCTGCTTTACAATAACATCCCAAGGCTGCAATGATCAAAACAGTGTGGTAGGCACAGGCCTAGAGACCTACAAGCAAAGCAGGCAGCCTAAAAATGAACTCAAGAGCAGTGCTCAGTGAATTTGCAGTCAAGGCCTCAAGAAGACCCGATGGGGCAAAGAGAGTCGTTGGAAAAATGTTGATGGGCAAGCTGGATTTTCACAGGCAATAGAATGATACTGGGCTCTACCATCATTATACACAAAAGTCAGTTCTGGATGGGCAAGCATCTTATGCAAGGCCAGATGTAACAGGTCTCCAAGGGGAGAATACATGGAGGTTCACTGTCCTTGGGAATGCAATCATGGTTCAATATCACAACAGACACTCTGGCCAAAGTATTCTGCACAGCAAAGGGAAGAGCAAGGGAGCAAAGGGAGGAGCCCAAGGATGAGGGAAGACATTTATAAGCCACTTATCTGATAAGGAGTTAATATCACATTACTACTGAACAGTGAGAAACAGATGACCCGCTTAATAGGCAGAAGACTTGAAGAAAAATTTCTCTAAAGAACACATAACAACATTCAATAGGTACGAAGAGTTTCTCTGCACAGCTGCTCAGCAGGGGATGCACAAAACTAGTACAAAGTCTTCCTGCATCTGCAGTCAGGGCTACTATCAAACAGTCAAAAGCCAGCAAGTCTGTGATCTAAAGGGAACTCTTAAACACTGCTGCAGGAAAGCCCATTGACTCAGCCACTATGTAAACCATGGCAATTCCTAAAGAAATTAAAAGCAGAACTCCCACAAGATCTAGAAGTCCTTCCTCTGTGTATAGACCCGAAGGAAATGAAACAAGTGTTTTAAGAACATAGCTCCGCCATGTGCTCACAATTTAGGATACAGACTCCACCCGAGTGACTGATGGACAGATGGATGAGGAAATCACAGAACCTTCACACAGTGCAATATCACACCCTGGCGACTGAATGGCCAAGGGAGAAAGGTGCACAGCAATTCTCGGACACCTGAGGAGCAGTATGTGAAGCTTACCTCTGTCGCTTTGGAGATTTTGTCCTCATTGATCTGTTCTTCCAATGTAAAGAAAATCCACACATGTATTATAAATAAGAAAACATTTATAAGTGTATGAATGTGTATATATACGCAATCTGTCTATTTCTTTAATTAGATTATAAATTTCTGAAGGCGAGATTGCAGCCTATATTTTGTCTGTAAGCTTCTCCACAGTGCAGCCCAAATCACAGATGTTCAATAAAGCATCTTACTAGAATCTTCCTTAATAGTCTTCCTGATGACTCATGCTACAAAACCAGTATCAAAACGCAAATCCTTCACACAATAATTCTAAATCAAGTTATTTATGTACGGAAATATTCAGACATGTCAGAGACATACACAGTGCTAAACTGTTGAATGTGCCAAGGAAACCTTCACACAAACTAAATAGAACAAAGCACAGTTGGAAATTATTTACATACATTCTGACACAGGCCTGTGCGGGAAGAGGGGAGGCTGAAGTCTCTAATAATAATCATGAAGAATATTCAAAACAGGACAGCATATCCACAATATCTTGTTTACAGGGTCTCAGACAAATCTTAAGTGGTAAGCAAAAGGAACTCACAGTCGATCCTTTGAGCAAAAGGACACGTCACGTTGTACCTGTGCCAACAACAGCCCGGAAGTGACTTCAGAGACAGCACATTTCCCCCTCAGTTGTTCCACACTTCAAAGATGTCCTTTGGCAAATGTCAAAACAGAACTGAGAAACAAGGGCCAGATGGATTACCGTGGAGGAATGGCTGACTTCAGAAAAGTGCACAGCTTGTACAAACCCCATTCAGAATATGCCCCGAGAGATCCAAGGGCCGCATCTCCTTTTGTGTAATCAACCATAGGCAAACTGTTGCAGGAAGTCACCTAGATGAAGGTGAATCACAAGGATTCCTACTTCTGGTCACCAGTGCCTGACATTGCAGGCAGATGAGTTGAATATGAGTACCTTTGCTAGAGCACGTAATGATCAGTACCTAGTCTTCCCGACAGGTGCTGGAGTGGCAGGTGCATGAGACTCCAGGTACACCGAGCAGGACCTGAAAATCTGCCAACTGTAGAGAAGGCAGTGGGCACATCTCCAGTTTCTCCTGCCCACAGCTGAGATGGTTTGAGAATGTGTTCTGAGGGCACTTAGAGGCTGACAGAGTTGAGCCCAGAAAGGAACATTGATTATACTTTTGATCTCAGTTTATATATGTATGATATGAATATATTAAGGGAAATGTTCAGTACTGCCATGCGTGGGTGTTTAGCAAGATCTGGCATACCTAAGGAGGTGAAGCAAACCCTCAGAACCGAAAAGAGGGCAAGAGGCCCAACATTAGCCCTTCCCTTGTTAATGCTCTAAAGTCTGGAAAACTTCGAAGGAAGCACTGCCTCATCCCCCTGCGCATGGCTTCCAGTGCACGAGCTCATCACTCCTTTCTGTGCAGGGTCCCTGAGCTCTTCAATCTTTTCCTTTCTTTCTGTTGCCCAGTCTTCTTTACATCTATAGGCTCCTGCTCTCTACTGGGAAGCCCTCCTTGCCTCTCAAGATAGATTAGTTGCCACCTTTAGGATTTTTTTCATTCTCTTTTGTGCTTATCCCTGTCCAAGTACTCACCACACTGTGTTGTTTCAGCTCCCTACCTTTGATCATTGGTATCCCTCCACCTCACCCATCTGTGAAGCTGTTAGGACTTGTCCCAGCTTCTGCTAGAATCAAGCTGCATAGACACCACTGAATGATCCCCAGAGGCCTGAACCCCACAGCATTAGGTGCACCCTGTCCTTGCTTGGTGCTCTCCACTGGGCCTAGAGGAAACCACCATGCAATCTGTAAGTGTTCTATCACTACCCACAAGGCAGATGTTTGCACACTGGGAACCTGGGGCACAATTTTGTTTGGCCTTCCTGACATACTGTTCCAAAAAGCAGTTGCTTAAATAGAATCTTCTAAGTCACTTAATATTGTATGAATAGATAAGTAATTAAAAATTATGTAAGAATACATGTACAAAGGTAAGCGCATTCAAGGAAAGCTGAGCATCAGGGGGCACAAGACCAAACAGTCAGCAAGCAAATACATAATGATGCCTGTGATCATGAACTGAGAGACTCGAAGCTCTGCTTATTTTTAGAGTGCGGGGTTTTTCTGGAGTTCTTGAAGAGGTAGATAGACTGGAAGGCCGAAGCTGAGAGGGTAAGTATTAAAGAGATGGAAGAATTGGCCCCAAAGGGGAAAAAATGAACAGGACCAAAGTCTGCCTATGAAAGGAGGCTGCAACTTCAACAGACCCCAAGGAGGGAGAACAGGGCAATGAAAAGAGCCAAGTAGCATGAAGTAAAGGGTTACGGTTTAGAAGAACAAAGGGAAAGCTATCCCCAATGTTCAGAGAACTGGTGTCCCTTCCAATCAACTCACCAAAGAGCTGAAAACTCTTGGTGGCATGTGTGTTGTATGTGTGTGTATGTTCACATGTGTGTAGGTACAAGGATATGTGTGCATATGCACATGTGTGTGATAGTTTCAGAGGTCAACCTTGGTTTGCTCCTTAGGCAGCATCCGCCTATTTTTCAAGACAGGATCTCTCACTGAGACATGGAGCCTGCCGCGTAGACTAGGCCAGCTGGCCAGCAGGCCGCAAGGATCTGCCTGTTTGTCTTCTAGCACTGGAATTACAACATGTACTGCTCTGCCAGGCTTTTTATGTGGGTTCTAGAGACTGAATTTTGGTCCTCACTCTTACATGGCAAGCACTTTGCTGACTGACCTATCTCCCCAGCCCTAAGATCCCTTGATTGTGAGGAACAGCATGTGGTAGGAAAGAATCCTCCGGGATTGGCTTTGATTCCAATCAAGAATCCAGTCTTTGAGTCCAGACTTTGGCGACTGAATGAAATGCTGCAGATGACGAGATGAAGCACAGTCAAGAGCATTCACCTGCCTACCTGAGGTGGGGTAGATAGATGGAGGACTCCGCTACAGAGAAAAGAGTCAGAGTGAGCTCTGCGTCTGGCTTGCAGCCCTTAGACGAGGTCAAGTTGTTGTTTGATTCTTAGTGAGTACAGTCATTTTTGAACATTGACCTAAACAAACTCGGGGGTCCTTTACAGGTCTAAAATTTCACTTTGCCCTCGTAATAAAAAAGCAAAACCAGTCTAGCCCAGATACTTTTTTTAGTCAGGCAGGAGCTGTTTTCCTCATGCCCACATCAAGCCTGATCTAACCATCAGAGAGAGAGAGAGAGAGAGAGAGAGAGAAAGAGAGATTGCTATTTCTCTTTTACTAAATCTTGGCAATGTAATGTGAGACCATGTAGCAACAGAGGACCTTGGTATCTACAGGTGGGATGCAGTGTACTGTGAGCCTATGACTACATGGAACCATCTCCCTCACTTCGGTGGGTGGACTCCTGATCTTCCTGTTTCTGTAGATTCTGACTCTGGTACAAGGTCTTACCCGCCTGGTCTTGCTGCCGCCCTGCCAGTCTGTAGGAAGCCTGCCGCATCTCCTCTCTAGTCTCAGCTCAGTCCCCACCTCTTCCCTCCTGTCATCTTCCGGGGACAGGTGGCTTCCTGCCTTCCACACTCCTCTCTGCCTCCACAGGCCTACCACTTCTCTTGAGCACTGGCTGGGCCACCTCCCAGTGTTGATTCCCAAAGCTTCTTTTTGCAGATATGGCTGGTTGGGCTCTGTGAGGCACTCCCAGGAGCATGTGGGCCGCATAGGTCACTGGTGTCTGCTCCAAGTGTCTGAATGATTCAGGTGAGGCCAGAGTGGTGCTCTCTGTGGGATTCTATCTTCTTCTGGACAGTATCAGAATTAGGTTTGAAGAAAATACTAGTTTTCAGTTCATGTCCACTTCTGTATCCCAGGGGGCCCACCTACCCTAGCTGTCATAGTGGTCCTCATGTGTCCTTCCTGAGAAAGCACAGATCTTACAACTAGGACCTGGGCTTCATGTGCTTCAAGCACAGGGATGAATGGTTTTCCTGAGGATGACACCCAAAGTTGTCTTCCTGCCTCTACAAGCACATACATATGCATGTATACACATACACACACATGTATACACACACACACACACACACACACACACTCACATGTGCACCCCAACTGAAATAAAAACGAAAAAGCCTTAAGGTAAATTTACCAAAACATAAAGAGAAAAAGAAAAACCAACTCCCAGAAATACATATTTTACTTATGAAGCAGATTTGATAAGCAAAAACAATTGGTTCAAGTCTTCCCAAACAGTGCAGGCTGAGTGACAGATGCTGTGAGTGCCTGATGACAGGATGACAATCTTGCATGTTTTCGGAGGTTTTCAGTTTCACTGCGGGCCTGCTGTCCCAAGGCCTGGCACAGTCTTCCCTCCCAGGCCAGTCCTGGGTCCGAGCAGGCTCTGCCACCTCCCAGAGAGCCGTGGCCCGGGGAAAGGCAGGGAGCGGGGACAGATGGATTTTAGAAGGAAGGAGTTACCTGCCCAAGTCACTCAGCAGCCACAGTTATCACAGGTCTCTGGGTTCACTGTCAATTAGAGTGGCAGTTGAAGGCAGCGGCAGCTGGGACAGATGGCTGATCTCCGGCTAGTGTGCTAATGGGCCCTCAGCCAACTCAAATCTTTTCTTCCCTCTGGAAAGAAATAAAGAAAAGACTCACACAGTTGTCAGTTAGTCAGTGTAAAAGGGGAGGAAGCACTGTTTGTACAAAGGGGTCGTTTGTCTGCTTTCTTCTAATCCCCACATTCAGGTTTTTGAAGCATAGATTCTGTTTATTTATTATGACTTCAAACATGTTTTGGGCGGAATGCTCCACCCAGAAGACATTCCGTGCCGAATCTTTGTTCTGTGTGAACTTACAATATGGTCTTCTCATAATTGAGCCATTTCAATCAAGTGGTTAGCATTTTAATTGGCCAAACCCTTTTTTTTCCCCCAAGTTGTAATTTGTAGTCCATTCTCTTATTTACACAGTTCATAGGATCAAATGAGACAAGGACAGCTTTACTGTGGAGGGACATATCCCAAATAAAGTACAACCCAGTTAGTCCGGTTAAGATGTGTCCACAAGAAAAACCATTACAGGCACGCTTAGCTTCAGACTTGGTGTGGGCAGGAGAGCTTCACAATGTAGGCTGGCCACATCACACCTAGCAGGCAGCCTGGACACAAATCCAGGCCTTCAGTCCAGTGGTGGGATAGGAAGGGCAGCCCTGATTCTAAGGCTTCATGAGAGTTGCTTGGACAAGTGGGAACTAGTTCACATTGATCAGATCCTTGTGTTCTGTAGGTCAGTCTGTTGGTGACCCTCAGTCTTGCTCTGGGTATTTCAGAGCAAAGCCCTCCTTAGGGACCTGGCTCTCCTGATAGCTTCTTTGTACCCTGACTCCAAGGTACCTTGGAAATGGTCACATTCAGAGGCAACAAAAGGATTATTTCAAAAGGCCAGCACCTGCTAAGGATTATGACTTTTAATTCCAGTACTTAGGAGGCAGAGATATGAAGATCTCAATGAGACAGGCCAGCCTGGTCTATATAGTAATTTCCAGGCCAGCTAGAGCTACAGAAAGATTTGGGAAATTATGGTTAACTTATGAAGTTTGAATTTAGAAATGAAATCAGGGCTGGAAAAATGGATCAGTGGTTAAGAGCACATACTGTTCTTGCAGAGGAATGGAGTTCAGTTACCAGTACCTCCATTGGGTGGCTCATAACCATCTGTGACTCCAGCCCCAGAGGGATTCAACCCCTCTGGCTTATCTGGGTACCCACATACATGTGTATACTCATACACACAGGCAGACACATGCATACATAATTAAAAGTAAAATAAATCTTTAAAAAGAAAGAGTATCATATCACTCTTAACAGTATACCATGAACTTACTGTTTTCTGATGTCAAAAGTTATGTTTCTGGGCTAGTGAGATGGTTCAGTGGGAAAAGTTACTTGCCACAGAGCACGATAACTTTAATTTGATGCCAGGACCCACATGGTAAAAGCAGAGAACTAGTTCCTGCAAGTTGTCCTCTGATCTCCACTAGTGTGCCCTGCCCTTGTATACACGAAATAAATGTAAAACACCTATACGTCAGTTTTATAGTAGATTTATCAAGACAGTCAAATTGGAAGCAATTCTGATATACATCAGTGGAGAGATTAATAAAGCAAGTGGTGGTAAATCACACCATGGAATGCTATTCAACGTAGAAAAGGGACATAGTATTGACACTTTTGTCTAAGAGAATGATTACTCTTGTGGACACTGTGTTGTGTGGATAAAGCCAGCTTGTCAAGAACTGTACATAATCCTGTTTGTTTATACAACACTCTGTAAAGAGGGAGTCAGGCTGTAGCAGTTGATTTGCAGAGGGTTAGATCAGTGCGTCCACTCTATCCCTGATATGTAACACCTGTGGGACCCTAAGGTTTTATTCCCTAGGTTTAAAGCTTTATCACTTAAAATTTTAAAATTCCAAGTGCTCCTAGCAGATAAGGATGCACAGGATAAATCTGACCTAAGAACTCACACATCATGCACAGTAGAATAGTTCTCTCACAGGAGTAGGTGAAAACTTTCACTTAGTTTTACTCATCCATACTTTCATTCGAATATTTCTTTCTGTATAAACTAAACATTCACCTTTTTGTTAGTAGTGAATGCAAGAAGCAGGCTCACGGTACCTCTTTCCTCCTTTTATTTCAATCCATGGAGTTGGATTTACAGGCAGTTGTGAACTCCTGGGCAGAGGTGCTGGGAACCAAACTCAAGTCCTCTGAAAGAACAGCAGGCAAGTGTTTTTGACTGCTGAGCCTTGTCTCCAGGCCTGGGAAATATTCTTAATAAAGCAAC
This sequence comes from Eospalax fontanierii, assembly GCA_035773235.1. Lineage (NCBI taxonomy): Eukaryota > Metazoa > Chordata > Mammalia > Rodentia > Spalacidae > Eospalax > Eospalax fontanierii. The sequence continues at coordinate 55,630,086 of CM069529.1, forward strand.
TTGCTTAAAATCAAGTGGCAAAGCTGAGATTGGTCCATCTTTCTTGTCCTGCTAAACCCATAGTTCTACACAGTGCCACAGCCATGTCTTCACATCAGTGCACACTGAAGACACATTTAAAGGGAACATGTTGACAGTTCCAAGTTGTCTTGTCATCTTAGGATGCTGGAACCTAGGTCGTGTCACTTTCTCTGCTGTTGAGCTCTGCAATACAGTTCTTAAAAGAGCACACTTCAGAGGCGTTTGAGGTGCCACTTAGGGTCTCATTTCTGATAAGAAACAGTTTCAAATCCAAATTTTATAAGTGGTGGTGTTTTGTCAGTGTTCCAGAAAATTTAACCCACTAGTTTCACGAAGAAATGAAATTTTAATTTTCAAAAACAGATTCTGAGAGGCTGTCCCTAAGGAACATTCCTAGGGCTACCCAGTCCCTCACTATTAAGACAGACTGTGCTGGCATATAAAAATGAATTTGTATTTATAAAGACACAGCCACAGTTGCTATCTGCTGTGCCTCCAACCTTCCTTCCATTGTGTTTGGGAGACTCAGGCATTGATGACTCCCTGATATTTGTGTGGTTTTTCCATTATATAGTTAGTTACATGCTTCCCAGAGTCATGCACAGTTAGGAAAACACACATGATCCCTGCACTGATGAATGCACAGGAGAGTGTTTTCATAACAGACTTCATTTTCCATGGCCAACAGATAAAATATTCCAGCTAGAGGGGAGTTCATTCACACATCATCCCCTTTGCTAACACCATGGCCCAACTCAAAGTGAGAAGTGTTGAAGGGAAAGAACCTGATCACATGTTCTGACCCAGACTCTGTCATACATGACTGGGCAAAGTTGCCTAGCATCAGGATATGGTGGAGTATGCCTGTAACCTCAGACCTCAGGATGCTGCAGCAGGAACATAGTCAGTTCCAGGCCAGTCTGCTCCACATAATCTCAGCAGTTAAGAGAGAGCACTGACTGCTCTTGCAGAGGACCCAGATTTGTTTCCCAGCACCTATAAGCTGCTGGCAACCCCAACATGGCCTAGTAGACATGGGAGAATGCTACTGAAAGAGACAGTCGGGGGGAATTTGAATATTTAGTAACTAACATTTCCAAATTTGATACAAACCACTTCCCAACATATGTATGAAATTCAGTGACCCTGGGGAGAATCTATATGAGTATTAAAAAAGAAAACCTTGGGTATATTATACTTAAATTGTTCAAAGTTAATGAGAAAAAGAATCACCTTAAAATGAACTTAAAAGCATATACCAGAAAAGCACAGAAGTTTAAGGATGACTGCAAGTCTTTATAAGACTCTCTGTGAGGCAGAAGACAGTGGGGTGTTGTCTTCAAAGTCCAGATTATAAAGTGTCATCACCCTAAAAATTGACACACTGAATAGAGTCACAGAGAGGAGAAAGAGCAAAGAGGCAGAAAGGCTATTTAAGGAAAACAGAATTTTACTTAAACACTACTGCCTGGTTTATTAAAAGATATTTGTTAGTAGTTGGTATTGGTGGTTTGGGCCATTTCATGATACTTCAGTGGAGGAGCAGCTTATGGGATGTTTCCCCACAGGAAAGAAGAGTTAGGTCCTTAGTATATTGCCTGCAAAAGTATCTTGTTATTGTTTGATTTGGCGGGGGGTAGTAGTCAAGAGTGAACCCAAAAGTGTTTGTTATTCCAAGTTCTCTTTTTCACTTTTTATTTATATGAAAAAAGATGTATTAAGTTTTTGAAAATTTCATACAGTGTATTTTGATCATATTTATCCCTCTGCCCCCCTGACTCCTCACAGATCCACCCCAACTTCATAGCCTCCAGGATGGGATATGACAATCTCTCTGTGGTGAGGTCTGTGATGTGGTGATTTTAGGGCTCAACCCAGTGCCTCACACCTGCTAGGTAAGCCGGCAAATACTGAGCTACACCTGAGCCTCTCATGATTCTCTTTTTATTCTGTACACATGGTTTTAACCACATAAAAATTCTCATTTAGCAGATTTCGTAGTCTGAGGAAGAATGATGGCTTTCCATACTTCTGAGCGTTTCTGAGCGTCTGCTTTCTTACTGTGATCTCCATTCCCACAGCCACCTGCTCTTCTGGTCCCAGAGTTCGTCTGTAGTGCGGTCCTTGCTTCCTCTGTCCTTTGCCCAGGTGAAGTTTCCTCTGATTTCAAGAATACCCTTGAAATCCAGGACAGATGGTGCCTGTCCCCAGGAGACCCAGAGGTCTGGACAACTGCATACATCTGAGAAGGCCAGGGCGAAGGCTGCACATCTGAACGCAGCAACGTGTGGTAGAAGCCTGGTTAGAAAGTCTAGAGAGACTCGGACTTCCACAGTGTTTGCTCTTGAAGCAACCTTCTCTCCGATGTTAGCCATTTTCCCACGGGAAGGCTGTGGAATGCTGAGGGTGGAGAGGTCTCCCTGACCTTAATCCTCCCTGAATAAACCTGTCTCTGCTAAGCTTTTTTATTTTCTCCTTTCCAAGTTTCTAAGGGGGTAGAAAACCATGTGCAACAACATACTTCACTGAGCTGAAGACTAAGGTGTAAGCCACAGTCTCTTAGGGAGGCATGTGAAAAGCAATTTATAAATTTGGAGAGATATTCAATGTCTCAGAATTGTCCCCCCCAGCCCCAGACTGCTGGATCAAGATCCAAATGATTCTAAAATCTGTGGTCTTCTGTTTGGAGGCAAAAGGCCAGTAGCACTCCTCACTGCTGGCTGGTGAACGGGCACCTTCAAGCGTCCTTCTGGACTCTAAGTGAAGACAGTTCTTCCTCCACACTGGTCTGGCAGATGATTTGTCTAAACTATCCATCACAGAACCCAGTGAGGGACGGGCACTGGGGCTTCTAATTCCCTGGGTCTGAGGCACAGCCCTGCCAGCTCCAGATAGTCCCTTGAGGATTATGGATTCCAACAAGGCTAGAGTTGCTGAAGTCGGGGTTTCTGAGGAGTCTCTGTGTAGTCACAACAGGCAGATGAGTCATTCCGACAAAGGCTCAGATCACAGCTTACTCCTTTCATCCACAATTGTGGAACAGACAGTTGTACCAGGTTGGGTATTTGGCTGACCCATTGAGCCTGGAGCAAGGCTGACTTTGTTCCCTAACTCATGGAAGTAGATTCTCCCTTGGTATGTTGAGCACCATCTCTGTTAGTTTAGAGACAAGTGTAGAGACAGTAATGGTCACTCTACAGGACTGTGGGAGGAGTAAGCAGCCTGACCAGTGCAAAATGTCTTATGTAAAAGGGACTCAGAGAACAGTAGCTCTCACTGCACATGCATACTGTCACACACACAAATATGCACACATACATATACATACCCATACACATATATGGACATATAAACACACACATACATAAATACACACATACACATGCATGCCCATACACATATATAAACATATATATAGCTCATGCATACATATACATTATACATGGATACACATACATGTACATGTATAGACAAAGGCACACACATGTACATGTATATGCGCACATATATACACGGACACACACAGTCATACACATACAGATGTGTACATATACACACTCATATATAGACACAAATGCTTACATAATTGCTTATTTTGTTTGACCTATAACATATCCATACAAATATATCTAACCAAAAATTATAAACAAAAGGTATTTTTTAACAAGTAGACAATGTGTGAACTAGGAAAAACACAAAGCTAGGCAGGTACAGACTCAAGTTGTAGCTCCATTTGGACATAAATAATAGCAAAGATAATAAAATATGCAGTTTTGAAATGCGATATTGTGAAAGGTGGTTTATAACATCTTAATCCTCTGAGCAACCACAGCTCAAGTGTGACTACATTGCTGTGATGAATTCTATCTCCAGAGATGCCAAAACAATGTCAGATCAAGTCACTGACTAAAGAGAAATTGCCACCTTCCCTAGGACCTTGGCATTGGGTTCACTGAACACCACTGTGTCACTAAGACATGGGTGCTGGGAGACTCCCCTGCCCCAATTCTAAGATATCTCATCGGAAGCTTGTATTTCTTAGACCTCCTAAAGCAGTCCAGGCAAACACCAAGCAAGGCTGCCCTGCTCAAGGCAGGTGTGGTCTTTTCATGGAGTGCCTACTTTGAGATTTCCATTCTACCAGCGTGACAGGAGAATCTGTAGTTGGATTCTTTTAACTTAAAGCAGATCCAAACGTATTCTACTTCAGTGGTGATGTTTGACTGGAACAAGCTGATCTGATCAAGTTCCAGGGGATCCCCTGAATTCTAAAAACTGATAGGATCTTCCCATCAAGACAGTTTTTCACTGCACCTTGGAAGGACACGGAGTGGGAAACACTGGCTTGGAAATCCTCCAGCCCAGATGAGGGTCTTCAGATTCTCCAGCTCTTGGGCTTTGGTGGAAATTCCAGGTAAGACCTCTGGGCCCGTCCCTGAGCTGGTGGAGGTGGGAAAAACACCAACACTGCACTTTCATTCACAAGAAAGAGATCAAAGCTTGACTGTTTGTTCTTGGTACCCATTCAATCATTAATATAAGCATGGCCTCCACTTCTGCTTTTTTTAAAGTCAATGTATGTGCCTTGACTTCTAATCATGCTTTGAAGTGAGGTAGCAAAAAAAGGATTAAATTACAGTATTTGGTAAATCTCATTCATTTGTTTACTCATCCGTCCAGGTTCTATATCAGTCTTCTGTGTAGTATGTCCTCTGAGAGCCCTTGAAATGCTCAGGGTCATACAGGGTACCTGCTCTCAGTCATATATTTGCCTCAGAAATTAAGCTGTCCTGGCTGAGCAGCCTAACCTTATGTAGGTGGTAATTGACTCTCCACGATCTGGTGGTGTTGATTGATTCTCAGGAAACTGTAAAGAGAGACCCAGTAACCCCTTCTGGCTTGTAAAGTGCTTATGTCTGGCAAATTTCAGTTACTCACAAGCATCAACATAACTGCTAATCTCACAATAAATTAGTTCCCTAACTCAAGAAAAAGCAAGACACGAATCAAATCTAAATCTAACTATACACATATAACATATAAGATACACACATGCATACACACAGGCACACACACACATACACATACAAAGAGGGAGGGAGAGGGAGAGAATGCACATTGAATGTTTGGTTCTGTAGGTAGAGGCAGATGCTAGTACTTGAGCTGTGGACTTTCTATATGGGCCTTCTGTGTATGGGCCTGAGAACTGGAAAATGGAATGGAAGGTACTGGACGGGCTCCAGTGAGACAGTGCCACTGGGGCATTCTCCCTTTTAGTCTTTCTAGTTGCCTTTAGAACTCCAGGGAAATGGGATTACTAATTTACAAATGCAAAATGAGAACTGTAATGTTTCCTTGCTGGCTTGATGAAGCTCTAGATTCGTATCTTGATACTGGGTTGCTGGCTGCCCTTCTGAGTCCCAGAGCTGTCAATGTCCAAGACTCACAGAATGTCTCTGCATTTTACAGGTGTGTTATCCACCTTGTTTTCTGAGACACGGTCTCTTGCTGAGAACTGGGGCTCACTGAAATTCACTTAGACTGCTCTAGGGTTTGCCTTCCTGTCTCCCCAGCACTAGGATCACAAGGGCATTGCACCATTCCAACATTTTTTCCTGAGTCTGGGCATGGAACACAGGTCCTTCTACTTTCACAGAAAGTGCTTTATTTCTGAGTCTTCTCCCTGGCACCCCGGCTGTCAAGTCATGATAGGGTCCCCCTTCTTCAGTCTTACTTTGAAGTATCTTCAACTTCAGTGACAGATGGGCTGAAAATGAGCTTTGGGGGCCCTGGAATCTTGCAGAACAGCAGGTTTTCCAGAGAAAATGTCACTTAAAAAAAAAACTTGATTAAAAGATATAAACACTGACACATTTTTTTTCCCTGGAAGGGACAAGAAAAGGGGAAGGACTTTCTTGTACTGAGTGAATTCAATTGAATTTATTAGCTCAGTTTTCCAAGATGTGGAGACCAAATACCATCCTAGTCCAGGAGCATGCACATGAATGGACAGGAAACCACTGTTGCGATGCTGAGCCCTGGCTCTGACATGGCAGCAAGCCACGGCTCTAGAGTGCATGTCTGGAGGGGAGATGTTCAGTGTGGGAACACAGTGCTGTTATTTTTTATGTTGCTCGTGGGAATGTTCAGCTAAGAGATTTCTGAAACAGTCTGAATATGTGTTCTAACTTTTAATATTCCTTCAATATCTCTCCCAAAGGAAACTCTCACTTTGCAGAATTCTGTTGAAATTTCTTTTATTTATTGTTTGAGAATTTCATATGTGAGTAGAATGTGCTCAAGTTCACTCCCATTCCCTCCCAGGCAATTCCTGCACTAACTGGTACCCATTCCTTCCCATTTTCACAAAAAAGCCCAGAGTCCACTTAGTGCTGTCAGTATGTGAAAAGGCATAGGGCCGTATCCTTGAAGAAAAGAGACTCTTCCTCTTCTCCCTCTCCCAGCAGCTAACAATTGCCAATCACTCTTCAGGTAGCAGTGAGACTTTGTGTTCACTATCCACTTCTGTGCTTGGATTTTGTCTGGCTTGACCTCGTACAGGTCTTGTGCATATGGTCACATCCTCTGCAAACTGAAATGTACACCTGCCCTGATGTCACCAGAAGGTACGGTTTCCTTGTGTTCATCCACCACCTCTGGCTCTTACAATCTTTCTGTTCCTCTCTTCCATGACAGTCCCTGAGCTTTAGGGGTAGGGGTGTGTTACATCTATTCCATTTAACACTGATCTCTCTATAGTCTCATTCTCTGCACCTTGACCAGTTGTGGGTCTCTGTGTTAATCTCCATCTACTACAAAAAAAAAAGAGGCTTCTCTGATGAGAGTTGAGAGATGTACTAGTCTATGGGTATAATAACAAATCATTAGGAGTTGGTCAAATATTATGTACATTTAACAGAATAATAGTAGTAGATTTCCCCAGTGCACATTACATTGCTATTCATGGGTTCTTGGCCCAGTTGAAGGTGCCATGCATGAATTCTGTCTTGTAAACAGGGTCTTAAATCTAATCAGAAAGTGACTGGTTTCTGTCATGATATTCATGACACTATTGCACCAGTGGGCATCTTGCCAGGCCAGTCATTACTGTAGTTCACAGGATTCACAGCTGGATAAGACTGATAATTACTTTTCTTTCCTGATAGAGTGCAATAGCACCTTCTAGTACTATGAAAACTAAGCAGTAAAGGTGAATTTTCCAGGTGGGCACCAACTTGGTTTCTTTATGTCATATGGCTCAAGTGTGTCTTATCTTCAGCAGTAGGATCTCACCATCAAGTTCTAAAGGGTAAACAAAAGCAATGGCTATATCCTCTAATGTTTGAGGTTATATGAGACCCTACTGACCAATCTGTACAAGGCACTCAAGTTCTTTTTTAAAAATATGGCTTCTCACTGCCTGGAGATATGCACATAGCTTCAATATCATAATCTGAGGTGCACCAGCATGCCCCAGAAGAAAATGATGGAGGAGATTCTGCTTGAAGGACCTACAGGCAAAACCAAGGCAAAACGGAGTGCCTTTGTGCTGGGGAGATAAGAACAGAGGCTGGGGTTGGAGAGATGGCTCAGCAGTTAAGAGCACTGACTGCTCTTGCAGAGGACCCAGGTTTGATTCCCAGCACCCACATGGTGGCTAACAATCATCTGTAACTCCAGCTCCAGGGAATCTGATGCCTTCTTCTGACTTCCACAGGCAATGCATGACATGGGTATACTAACACACATGCGATTATCCTAAGGTACATTTGCAGTCTATCTCAGAGATGTGAGCTGGGTGAGATCTCCACCCTGGCAGGTGGCTAAGGCTTCCAGTGCTCCAAGGGTATCTCAGAGCCATTTGAAATCAAGTGCACTGGATTTCGACAGGAGGCTGTGGGTTTAATTTCATTCTTCTTTAAAAATATTAGTACATATTAACTAAAAAATAGCGGGTTTCAGTGTAGCCTATTTTAATTGTTTTCAGCTGGTTATCTTCCCTTGTTCTCTCTCCTCCCACTCCTCTTTTTCCTCTCTTCAAATGGATCTCCTTCTACTTCTCTCTTAATGCACACTTGACCTCCAGTTGCTCTTTCTTAGCAGTTGGTGTCACTCTAGCTATGAAGTCAGTGTCCAGGGAAACAAAAGTAACTTCCTCAGCCACCTCCTTGTCTATCTCCACCCCATATCTAAAGCAACCCCAAGTCCACCACCCCAGGGACTTCCCACACCCCATGTCCAGGGACCCCACAGCCTCCATCTCAGGCAGTTCCCACACCCGCCCCTATCTAACACACCCACCATGGCCTCCCACCAAGCCCAGGGCATGGGATCTAGAAGAAAGTATTTCCTGGGGTCCAGTGGTCATGGAGGTGCACACAGTATGATGCCTCCGAGGTGTCAGTAGGATTGTCTTGGCTGAGGACTGAACACAGGGCTCCTTCTTCAGTAGCTTCCATGCGGCCCTTGAGTGATTTTGGGTAGTTATACTTAAAGACCTCATAATGACTGCTAGCTCTCCTCACATGCCAGAATATCCTGACAACTCAGAAATGTAGGTGCTGCCATATTTTCTCAGAAGGCTTCACACAAATTCAGTAAGCAATTCCCCTTTGAGTTCATTTAGGTGTGTTTTTACATGTGGGTGCACAAGGAGAGATTAAGTTATGCCCCCCAAACAGAGCTTACGTGTCTTCAGAGGCAGCTGGTTCCCTCAGCTGGTCTGGTCCTCTGTAAATAATACTTATTGCAAAGGCACCGGAGCCCGGCAAGCAGGAAGTCTGGGCATACTCTTTTTTATGATCAGCCGCAATGGCACAGGGGACAAAGTTCTGATGGGCATGTGGTGTGCAGCTGTGGACAAAGAGGAACCGAGGCTTGGACACTGGCCGGCTGGAAACAGGTCTCTAATTGGGGATGTGGCACTGTATCCTCCAGGGCAGGCGGAGAAAGTGTCCACCATCCTGCACTGAGTCCTGTGACATGATTCATGCCTGGTGTTCCAGAGGCTGGCCTGCTCTAACTCTCCTGCAGGCTGCTTCCGCTACTGGCCTCTGTGAAAAAGACTCAGTCCTGTCCCTTCCCAAGGCGATCTGTCATGATGATTCAGCATGAAGGAGATGCAAGCTGGAGAAGCCGATACGAAAAATGCTCTCAGCTTGGCAAGAGAGGGGACACGTGTTCATTAAGTAAGAGTCAAACCAGTCCACTCCGCAACCCCAGTGCCCTGCTGGAACCAGCACCCATGTCTGAGAAAGTCAGCCATATTCAGTATGACATATAGGATAGGATCTGCATTAACAATTCATGCTGGAAACGAATATTTGGATCTTGATATAGGAAACACAAAGTTTTCAAAAGGATAAGCTGTGCACCCAGAGTGCAGTGGAAAGGAGCTGGCTTGGAGTCTCCATCAGAGCCTCACAAATGGCACACAGGGTTTGTCCTCTTGAAGTAGTCATTCCTCAACAATTTATCCGTTAACTCTGAGGACAATGTGGAAGCTAACTTGCTCCTCTTAAGACATAGTCTATAAATATCTCAGATGAAGACATGAATTTTCAGCAACAGAAGAAAGGTCTCAGTTAATTTTTTTGTATTTATACAATTACATTCGAAAGATTTTACTATTCAGAAAGGTACATAGAAAGTTTTAATAAAAGCCTTGCAAACCATTTATTCCTCTTAAGATCACATTGAAATTATTGAAATAGAGACATTGTTCTGCCTCTGCTGGAAGCAATAATGAAAATTATCTCATCAAGCTCAAGTTTATCTTTCAGAAAACTTTAGAAGTTGCTCATGTATGATATCAATTTGCAATTATAGAAACTTAAAGCTGTCTTGTGTAAAATCAGCAGAAGAGTTTTAAGAGGGACCTGAGTTATTAGTATTCTCCAGAGGATCACAGCCAAGAAGAGACAGGTGAGTAGGAGAACTCCACTCATGCAGTTGTACAGGCTGAGGAGCTGCTCTCTGTGGACAAGGTCCCATGAAGGTGAGTGACAGAGTTTTAATGCAAAAGAAAGACTTGTGTACCAGGAGCATAAAAGTCCATGGTCACAAGATGAAAGCCCTGGGCCAAACAGAGAGGGAGAAAGAGCCTTCTTGTTCTAGTTTCATTTCTGTAGTCAGGATCAAATGCCCTGACAGAAAGCAACTTAAGGGAGAAAGGATTTATTTGACTTACAAGTCCAGGTTTCTGTCCATTACTGTAGGGAAGCTAAAGCAGGAACTTAAAGTGTTCCATGCTCAGTAAAAAGCAAAGAGGGAATAAAGGCAGGGATCCTTGCATGTTCACTCTCATCCAGCATTATCCTCTCCTCTACAGTATAGGACCCATGCCAAGGAAATGATGTCACCCACAATGGGCTGAGTCTTTCCATATCAATTGATAATCAAGACAGTCTCCCTGACTTCCCCACAGTCCAACCTGATCTAGATAATTCCTCTTTGAGGCTCTTTTCAAGTTGTCAATAAAAACAAACCAGCAAATGACTCTTTCATTTTTTCACTCCTTCCTGGGCCTCTAAGTCCTGTGTGATCTACACTTATCTTGGTGAGGGGCGTCTCTACTGAGCCAGAAGCTCACTCCTCTTTTAGAAGTGCCCTCACAGACATCACAAGAAAGGTTGCTTTGACAGCTCCCTGTATCTCACATGAACAGGTAAGTCAACCCATGAATTTAACTAGGGGTATCTGACCATTTGGCTTCTCTGGACCATGCTGGAGAAGGAGAAAGCATTTGGGGCTATATCTTCAATCCAGGGATGTCCTACCCACTTCCTGAAAAAGGTATCATCTACAAATTCAGAACTGCTCCAGATCTGCTCAATCAATTGATAGTACAAATCTCATCATATTTTCAGTTGCTTTATATTTCGTTGCATGCTTAACTGTTCTTGGGCACATGTGCCCCAAGGGAGGTGATTGGGCATTAGATACTATTGAGCTTAATCGTATCTAGGCATTTAGCAGTCTGTATCCCTCTCAGGCCTTCAGCATCCTGCGTGAAGTTTCCTCCACCCCAACTCTGTAACCATGAGTCTCACATCTGCCCTTCATTCCTCTGTTTTGTTGCCTGCCTCCCTATCTGCAGGAGAAGAACAGGTTTCCCGTGATTTATCAGTGAAGAACTTTCCTGTGGAGCGAAGGGGCATCTGGGTGTGTAGAAGCCAGGAATAACTCCCATCGTGCCTGCATTGGTCCTATGGAGCAGAGTAGACTGAGTGGGTCATTCTCCAGTCTTCTCTGTGAACAGGCGCAGGCTCACCATCTTATAGTAAGCATAAATAACCTCAGTTCCAAATGGCCTTCCATCTCCCTGACATTGACATCACTAGGTTCCCTGAGGCTATGGGCAGAGGGCGATAAGGGCTGTGATTAGGAGCTCTGCCCGTACTCTCAGGCAAGCTTCCCCAAGGCTGCCTGAGTTGTCAGAATACACCCAGAGCACCCCCGGCTGTCAGAACTCTGTGCCATCAAATGTTACCCTTCCCTGAGGGACTCCCTAGCCACAACATAAGATGGTGCCTTACTGAAGAACTGTATTAAATAGAACAGTCACACTCACTGATGAGGATTATAAAATACAAAACTAGGACATAACTGAAGCTCCTGAAACTCCTAAATAAACTATCTTCCTGCAACGGCTAAGTTCAACCATACTGTGTTGAATTATAGTCATAAATATAGAGATTACATATACTGTGAAATACAATTATAAATGATACCTGTATGCAGTCATATCTTGCTTAGCAATGGAGAGATGTTCTAAGAAGTGTATGAATAGGTTGGGTAATTTCATCATTGTGCAAACACAGCAGGATGATCCTGTAATAGCAGATATTGTGATCTTAAGATAACACCTTCACGTGATTCACAGTTGACCTGTGTGGTGTTAAATGGCCCTGGCTTCAGTTTGTGATCTGCTGCAGAAACACAAAATCAGTTCCTCCAGGGCTGGTGTGTGCTCAGGAATTGTTGGTACAGCATAGTTCAGTGGTTTGTCATCTGCTCAAGGCAGCCGGAAGCCAGCTTCTATTGATGAGTGTTCTTGCATAAACAATTTTAAAATATTTGAATAATCAGTCTTTCATATGCAATTATGAGACTTTTAGCCTGTAAAGATCTAATCTATTTTGTTGGGAATAAACAAGGTTGCCAAATGAAAGTAAGACGGAGTTCTGAGAAAACATGGCATTAATGTGGTTCAGAACCGCAGTAAACATAAGCAGGGGCTAAAGAAATGTGCTCAGTGTGGCGTCCAGGAAGCTCCCCCCAACCTCGAGCTTCGTTGGAAGCAGTGGACACAGTCTCACAGAGCAATGGAGGCTGGAGTCAGACACTCCTGAGAGAAAAGATGGTATCTGCTGTGCTTCCAGGCTGGCTTAAGCTTTGCCAATATCCAAAAATACAGGGGAAAATAGAGAATGGGACAGACTCAGATGTCACCTCAAGGATGTCTGTTCTTTGAGTGTTTGACCAAGAAAGCATTCATGTTGCTAGAATACTCCAAGCTGGTAGGACGTTCTCCAGGAAACAAAGAATCAGCATGCCCTCTGAGAAAACAATTAAACCAGAGCTTAACTTACCACCTTTCTCTTGATTTCCCGCTGAATAAGACATCCTGGTGTCTACAAGTATTGGGAATACATCCACAGTCCAACTGTACAGCTCTGACAGAGTCCTTAACCGACACCAGAAACTCTGGACCCGTGCGGGGTGGAAAGGAATGAATCCCCCCATCCTTCCTGGGTCTTAAATGCCATACTTAGGAGCTCAGAGCAGTAGTCTCCATGACTTTGGTGATTCCTTAGCTGTAGAAATCCACGACATTAATTTAGTATTAGTCATTCCAGTTTTATTAAAACTTTTGCATATTTTTAGAAAACAAATTCTTGCAGTGAACTTTTGCTTAAATTTAATTGCTAATTCCACCTTCAGCAAATGTGCTTTGAGGACATGCTATCCTTTTCAGCGGCAGAGCACACTGGTAGTCTGAAATCTTCTTTTCTTCTCTGTCCCTATGAATACAAATGAACAAGTGCATTAAAGGATCCTTGATGTTACTAAGTAGGTACCCAAAAGACAAAACAAGGGCAAGGGAAAAGCTGGTACTGTCTGTATTTCTCTCTTATTATTGAAGTTTCCCTAAATAGCTTTCTCTAAGTAAAAAATTTTGCAGCAGAAGCTGGAAGTGGAGGTGGAAGTGCAAGGTTGATGGGTTACATTAACGGTGGGAGAATGTTAATAGAGTGGGCAGTGTTTCAGGTAAATGTGGCTCCTGAACTTTTCCTCAACTTCTGAGAGCCCCTCAGCACCCCAGCTCTCTATGCACACACTAAGCACTCCACATAGTAAGCACCCCAGTGAGTGTCTTTTGTGTTAGTCAAATGTGCAGCTCGCATGCCAGACAGTTGCTGACTTTTCCTTTCTGGACAGGCCATATTTAAATACCATCTGAAGATGCGAACAGCCACAAAATTTTACTCTGTTGAAGGCCCAATCAAGGCAGACTTTTCTTAAGCTTGCTGTGTTTGCACTTTTAATTTAGTATTAGTGGGACATCTGCAAACCGAAAGAGGCACACTCCATGCAGGAAGGCCCAATTAGGACTTGCTCTGAGCCTGATTATCAGTCGGAAACACACATGCAGAAGTAGTCATTAAAGCGCCGCAGAGCTGTGATAAAACAGCCGATGGCTGAGCTACAGAGTTGCATAGGTCCCCAACACAGTTCTACATTTGCATGATAAAAGACAGTGAACATCCTTCTGTAATATGAGGACCACTGGGAGCCACACCATTAGAAGGGGTATTGTTATAATTCTGTTAGGAGGACAGAGAGCATCTCACAGCCTGGTACATGGGGATCCCCTGCAGACCTAACTATGGCCCATTAAGCTGAGCTGGTCTGCCTCTCTATGACGCCCAGGGCGGCTCTATGCTTTAACTATGGACTATGGGGATTCTTTGTCTGTCATCACCTGGGGCTGGTGGAGTTTCCTCCCCAGTGGAGTACCTAACCTGGGCTCTTGACTCCCTTCTGCCACTGGGCTGCAATCTTCATCTTAAATTCTCCTACAGATTACTCTGAATTCAGTCATAAATTTTGGATTTGATTTCATTGCTAGAAAGTTGAAAGCTTTCCAAAGTTACTTACAGACACTTAGAGATGGAATCCCTACTGTGTGATTTGGGTGAAGGACAGCAGACCACAAGGGCTTGATGATTGGGGTGCTATCTGAGGTGGATGAGGTTTTGGGAGGAGAGCTGATCTGGAAAGCCATTGTGAGGACTCTGAGAAAGTGTGAGCTGTGGGGAATGTGAGAAAGGGGAAAGATAATGCATGTAGTACTTGTTCTTTACTAGAAAGTTCTCGTTCACCTAGGGTTTGGGGTCTGTGGATTGTATTCCCAAAATATTACCATTAATTTTCTTTGGTGATTGAAGTGACTTGAGAGCAATGTATAGAATTTGACAAAATGAACAAAGTAACGTGAATATCCTAAATAATAGGCCTAGGCTTTCGGTCTCTTTATATATTGGGTTTATAAAATAGGCCACCAGCTTTTCTGGTTTAGTACCCAGCAACTGTGTGGAGCAGGACAGACTGAGCCCTCTGGATGCAATCAGAGTAGTTTCAGCTCCTGGCTGTCACTGTGAAGTCAGTTAACAAGATCAAAGTCTCCTGGGCAGTGTATTTGAAGAGCATTTGAGTAATTTAGCTCCTAATGGCCTCGGTGTGTATGCTGTTTCAAGCATGAAATATACCACATCTAAAAAATAGAAGCAAAGGGAAAATAAACCTGCATTTGGTTATCCTATGAAACACTGGCCATTTCTTCCATAAACTAAGAAACCAAATTAAAGTCACAGTCTTTGATGGAACAGAACATCGTGTCTATGATGATGAGTATTCTTTGAGAGCAATGAAGCAAAGAGGCAGAAATTTTATTTTCTGAAGGAAGTCCAAGTCTTCCCCTCAGTATGGAGTTTCCCAGTGGCAGATGGAGGTAACAGGGAGCCACATAAGACATGACATATTAGGGAAACAGAAGTGCAGAGAGGTGTCTTGGTAAACTTTAGGTATCCTGTAAGATGCAGGATATTTAATAATGTGAGAGTTAACCCATGTTAGTGATATGTAGTGATGGTCTATGGACTTCCATGCTAACTAGAAAGTAACACTTTTACTTTATTTGTGCAGAAGCATTCTAAATTCAAATATCACCAGACTTCCTTCTGGAAAAGCCACAACAACTTATCAATTACACAGTCATTATTTTTACAGTGTGATAGCCAGAAGTGTCAACAGAGGGAAGTGCCCCCTTTCCCTGCATTGTCACTGTGTGTCTAGAAGGGTGGCCTGGACTAGGTGTGTTGGACAGTATTTAGCTCTCTGAAGACATGGGAAAAGCCAGGAATGAAATGGGATTCCCATGAAGTATACATTCCTGACACCAGTCATCAAAGACTATGGAATTTCTTCACTGAGAAATGAAATTCAAAAGTGATCTTAAATGGAACCGGAAATGTTTCTTTTAGGCACATGACCAGGTGTGTGGAGAGTAACATAAAGACTCCAAGGATGCTCCTGTGTGCTGAGGAATGACAGCCTCTAGCCCAAACAATAAGCTGGAGTTCTGAAAGATGCACCCCTTTCCTGAATTTGAAAGAGAAGTCAAGAAGTGGTTGACTATATGAGATGCATTTTAAAATATACTAATTCAACTTCATGTGACTGTTTATTATTATCACTGTCCTTTTGTTTTCTTTAAACCTTCACCAAAATTCTAGTATTCCACCCCAGTATGAATGAGAATTATTGCAAAAGATAAATTCCTGCTAGTGGAGTAGGGGACGAGGGAATATTCATACTTCTGGAGGCCTCTTTTTCTTTCCCCTTGTTGAACCTGGAATAAAAACCCTGATGTCATCTATCAGGCAGAGACCAGGAATCCTGCTTGACATTTTATAAGACTCAGGAAAGACCCGACAACCAAAACTTGTCCAACCCTGAATGCTAACAGCACAGGCGTCAGAGTCTTTGTTGAATGTCCTTTGGAGCAGCAGTGTTTGCAAACACCAGCTCTGCGTGGGGATGACAGTATTAATTAGAGAGGGATCCCTAAGGAGAAACTAAATCTCATCAGGCAATAAAAGCAAAATCTTTTTTGTGTGTAGAGTTTCCCCCAAATGATCCTGTTGTCAAGTATAAGCATTTAAAATAATTCTTTACAAGGTTATGCATTTCTTCATAAACAGCCTAGACGTGGAGGAATTTTGAGCCTTATAAGCAGAGATCTCACTTGCATTCAAAGAATTGGTTCCGTTGGTGGACAAATAGAAATTAAATTTACAAAACTCTTCTTAGTGGGATTCAGAAAGGGTATGTGGACCTTGCCCAATGTCAGCAACACTGAGCATAAGTGCAGGGAATCCTCCAGAAAGACCGCAAGCAAGCTGCTGTTTCCTTCTCAAAAGGCCAGGGATCTGAGCTTAAATTCTTGTTTTCTGTGCCCTCACTCCTGAGGATGTGAGATGCTCTTCTCTCCACCTATTCATCTTTTAGCACAGCCCGACTGGAACTTTATTACTAACTGTAGCTGTGACCTTGGAGCCGCAAAAGATATCTGCCCCCTTCCAACTTTGGTATTTTTAGGAGAACTATTAAATTTAAGGTTAAGCACTCCTCTAGTCCACTGTCTCCTCAGCAAGTAGTCCTTTGCTTCAGCACTCTTGAGATGACAGCATGTAGAGGTCACCAGGAGTGCCAGATTTCTCAGTGAGAAGACTCCGCACTCTTCTTAGGGAAGCCCAGAAGCCTTGGCACTAGCAAGCACTTGGCCTGATCACCTGAAAACATTCTGCTTCTGGATCTAAGCGAAGCTACCCCACACCAGTGCATAACAGAGAAATAGACTCTATATCAAGCTTTATAGCTAAACCAGTTCTTTCCCATTCATGCCTATTACACATACAGTAGTTGTATAGCACAGTGATATTTTGATATTGACAGTCCTGTATGTAGTAAAATGACTGTTACCGTGGTCTCTTAGCAACTACAGAGAACTGATTCAGAAACTTCCTCAGATACAGAGATCCACAGAAGCTCAGATGTCTTACCTAAAAAACATCTGGGCAGTTGTCTGTAACATAGCTCTGTTCTTTACCTTTTAAGACCTCTCTAGATTACTTAGAATACCCAGCCCAACCTGGAGACCATGTAAAGAGGTATACGGTATTGTTTAGGTCACAATGACAAGAAAAAGGTCTGCTTGTGTGAAGTATAGCGCATTCCTTTAATTAGCATATCTCCATTGTGTAAAATAACGGGCTTTGTTATGACATCTTCATACGCACCTCTCTCTTTTGACCACATTCCCCATCTCATCCTCGCTTCCCCATCTCATCCTCCATCATCCGGCCCAGTAGATTCCTTTGTCTTCCTAAATACCCCTTCTTATATTTTTAAGTCTAGCTGAGGAATGTGAGAGGAAATGTGATATATTTGTTTTGAGTCTGGCTAATTTCATTTAAAAAGATGATCTCTAGTTCCACCCATTTTCCTGAAAATGACATAACTTCACTATTTATGACTGAATCAAGCCCCATTATGAATGTATGCCTCGTTTCTTTTATCTGTTCATCTGTTGATGGGCATCAAGGCTTGTTTCTACATCTTGAAGCACTGTGTGCAGGTGTCTCTGTATTATGCTGATAAATATTCCTTCAAATATATACACAGAAGAGGAAAAAGTGAAATACATGGTAGTTCTATTTTTGTGTATGGAGGAACCTCTGCACTGATTCCCATAGTGACTGCAATAATTTGCCTTGTCATCAACCAAGTGTATGTGTAATGGTCCCTCTTTCCCCATGTCCTCACTAATGCTGTTGTTCTTTGCTTTCTTGGTGAAGCCATTCTGACTGAGGTGCCAGGAAATATCAATATAGCTTTGATTTTTCATTCACCTGGTAGCTAAGGATATTGAAATTTTAAAATAAATGTATTTGCCATTTATATTTCATCCTTTGAGAACTATTTGTTCAACTCATTTGCCCATTTGTTGATTGTTTTGGGTATGTGTCTTTACATTTTGAGTTCTTTATATATTCTAGATATCAAATCCCTCTGGATAAGTATATAGCCAAAGATCTCTTTTTCGGTCCACCATGTTTAAACACTTAATTGTTTTTATTGGTTTATGGGAGATTTTTATTTCATACAATCCCATGGCTATTTTCTGGATTTACTGTTCTTTGAGATCATTGTTAGTATCAAATTGCTGAGATTCGTTTGTGTTAATTTTTTACTGTCTTAATGAATGTGTTTTTAGGTCTTTTTCTTTTGGTGGAATCTTTGGATTTTTTTCCACAAGACCAAGACATTTGTAAATCAGATAGATACTTATATGATAAACAGGTAGACATAGGAATATACCAATGCAACTGATGCTTAGATGATTATATGTGTGTGTATATATATATGTGACTATATATGTAGGTGACTATATATAGGTGACTATATATATTATATATATATATATGATATATATAAAATGTTGAATGTAGATATCTATAGATACACTTCGATCCAGACTGGCTGTAAGACTGGAGAAACTCTCTTCAAGGCATATCCTCTGGGAAATTCTATTTATCATGTGTTTGGAAAGTTTCTGATGAAACAAGTCACCTGGATCTCCAGTTATGATACCTTTACTTGTTGATCCATGCCTTTCTTTATTGTTTTTAAACTTTATAATCGGTATGTTTTTTCATATCAAACTTGCTGAAATTGAGTCATCAATGTTCAGCCCTTATCCTTTGAAAATTAAAGCTGAGTCTCTGCTGTTTTTGTGGGCTATTACAGTTCCATTGTTGCTTTTCTTATTTAAATTTTGGCTATGCTTTTGGCCCAGTTGCTACTGCTGCTGCTAATCACAAGGAGCACTAACTCTGAGACTTGCTGCACAGGTCAGGCATTTGCTATGACAAGTCATCAATGCCCCTGTTCTTGGAGTGTGCCTCTGAGAGATACTGCTCTTAGCTATCTTGATTATTTTAGAAGTAGAAAATACAAATCCATGGGAGGACAAGGGGACTTGGTCTGATCCACAGAACAAATCACACCCTTGCAAGCTCGTGTTTCAGATTTGGCTTGGATACCACCTCTACTGAAAGACCTGGTACCCAAGGTTAGATCCTCTGCTTGTGGGCTCCCAAAGCACCTTACCAAGTCCTGAGATATATGTGGGACTCATCTGTCCTGTGTATCTGCTTCCTAACCTGCCTTTCCTACAAGACTGCAACTACCCAAAGCAGAACCTCCTTCCTGTGCCCAAGCAATAGTCATATCTGATGTAAAGTCAGTGTCCACACAGCCTGGAGAATGAGCAATGGGATGCAGCAGACCATAGTTCAGGGAAGAGGTGGTCAGAAGAGGCTGAGGAGTAGAGAAGATCAAATCTGGAAGTACCCTGTGCCATTCTGAGTCCTTCTGGCCACATCCTGAACATTGCTATGGAAAGCCCCTGTACAGTGCTTAGCGAGATATGGCTTGATCAAATCCTCAA
The DNA here is from genome assembly GCA_035773235.1 of Eospalax fontanierii. NCBI lineage: Eukaryota > Metazoa > Chordata > Mammalia > Rodentia > Spalacidae > Eospalax > Eospalax fontanierii. Next base: position 55,649,686 of record CM069529.1, read on the forward strand.
TTCAGAAAAAATAGTCAGGCTGTGTGTGGATGGAAGAAAGGAGACATTAGAGAGCAGTTAAAATCAGACTGCAATACTATGATGACAGAGGCTGAGGCTCTGAAAGAAGTCATTGCAATGACTTATTGTGTCGACTGCTCTGTGCCACAGGCACCCAGATATTTGTCCAAACATTATTCTGTGAGTTTCTCTGCGGGAGCTTCTGGAAAAGATGAACATTCAAATCACTGGACTAAGTTCAGTAGACGGCCCTTGATAATGGGAATGGTCTTCCGGGCACTGATGAGTATAATCTTTCTAAGATATATCATATATTGCCTGTCCCAGACATCACAACAGCATCTTCTGCATAGATTTATATCTTTGGTTGGAGAGATCATTTAGCTAATCTCAAACCGAACCTTTTATAGCCACAGTGGATTCTGTCCTCTCATGTATCCCCAGTGTCCCATTGATATCCTAAGACCTGACTCTCCAAGGCTTGTTTCAAATTATCTTGTCTTTCTAAAGCTAGTGCTCTGCTAATGTTAGCCACTCTGTATTAATGGCTTCAGATGAGAGGATCGCTAAGCAGGCATTTCCTATTAATATCTTTCGCCCTCTGAGGCAAATATTAATCTCCCTGTGCTGCCTATGAGAAGACAGTCTTGATATTTGGAAGATTAGGAAAAATTAGGTGTCAAGACATTAAATAACTTGCGTGGGGCTGTGATTTAAAAAAATGGTCTGAAAGTCAAAGTCTAGGCAATCTTCCAGTCTTTTCATTCATACACTTTGTGGACAATAGTTTATGTTTGGTTGCAATAATCTACTTTATCCTCAACTGAGAGAACCAACATTTATTGAGTATTTTTTGTGACATTCCAGGCGTTGTACCTGGTGAGGAGAGGAAGGTGGATCTGGTAGTTTCTCACCACGGATAGGCGAGGAGAAAGTCAACAGCAGAAAGAACTTGTCAGGACTAATGTGCCAGTTACTTCTCTGCTTCTGTGATAAACATCATGACCAAGGTAACTTATACGAAGGATGAGGGATAAGAGACCATCATGGTGGGGAGTTACGGTGGCTGGGGTGGCTGGAACAGAAGGCTGAGGGCGCATATCTTCAAGCACACACAGTTAGCAGAGGGAGATGCTGGTAGTGAGCAATGCTGGTGAACTCTCAAACCCGCCCCAGCGACCTGCTACCTTCAGCAAGGCCTTACCTACTGTCTGCCACAAACACCACCACCAACAGAGTCAAGCGTTCAAATACCTGGAGCTTCTGCGGACATTCCTCATCCAAACCACAACCCTGGCATGATGGACACTAGATTTACTATGACCAGAGAACATGCTATGACATGTTGAATCACGTCTGTTGTTAGTGGATGTGACCATAAATCATTCAAATGATTCCAAACCAAGAGCCTTAGACAAGCCCGCACTGACTAACCATGAGTAGATAACCACCACACTGATCAGACAGTGAGGTAGCACCATGGTGACCACACACAGCCAAGTAATCACCACACTGACTAAACACAGCTAGGTAATCACCACGCTGACCAAACACTGTGAGATAAGCACTATGGTGACCAAACACAGCTAGATAATTGCCACACTGACTAAACATAACTAGGTTAGCACCACACTGACCAAACACAGGCAGGTGAGTGCCACTCTCACCAACCACATCTATTGACTGAACACAGCTGGGTAAGAACCATACTGACTAAGCACAGATGGGTTATGCACTGTCTGACCACTGCTAAGTGACTCCTAGTATCTCCTTGTCAGGCATCAGGACAATGTCTATTTGTTGCTTCTGACTTGGTCAGCTTATTCTTCTCATTTGTGAATGAACATGCATTTTCAAATCTCCTAATGGCTTCAGAGCAGAAGTCAAACAGTGATGAATGAGGAGAGGAATCTACCATCTTGTGGTCTTCTGAACAGAGCCGGGTCCACATGGCCCTTGGAAGCGGGATTCGCCTATTAAACATACACCCTCTCTTCACCTTCTCAGATGTGACTTCAGGGGCTCCGGTTTTAAGCGTTAATCAGCAGTAATGTGTGGCTTGATCTTAGCACAGTGTTGGTTGGTGATTTAGTGATGAATTATCTGCCTGCTGTGAAGTGCTCAAAATAATCCAAAGACATAGTGCACTAGGTGGCAGGTAGAGCCTCTGTCATACATGTTCATGCAGCACAGACCCTCGCTGTCACTCCACTGCTGACAGCTGAGGTGGCTCACCAGAGTGGCTGGCCCTTGCTAATTTATTTTCTCAGAGGCACATCCATATTCATGACTCCCTGCTGTCTGTCTGTCACCCAGAGAGGCCCTCCCCACCTCAGTACCACAATTAAGAGAAAATATGCACATTTGGTAGATTCGAATAGTAGAGTTGTAGTTCTGATTTGTTTTAGTCTTTTACCACACAATGACAGCAATCACTCACCCATGTGCTGATCCTGCACTGTTGGTCTGTGGGCAGTGATGTGCCAGGCTTCTGGGACCAAGCCTTCATGAGGAGAAAGTCCCTATTTATTAACGTTAGGGTTCCATGGCTGGCTACACTCTGACTATTTGGTTCTGCAGCATACTAAGTAAGCATAGACCTTGTTAGATAAATACATAGGGACTGAGCAGGATGTGTGCGAATGTGCTGTCCTTCAGGTTTGGTGACTGCTGACAGATATCAAGGGAGAGTTGTACATTGAGTCTCTAATAAATAGTGTGTTCGCTCCAGAATATTTCTCTCCAGGAGTTCAATGTGTGTTCTTAGCAAGTTAGAAAAGACAGCATGACCATGTGGACTTTGCCCAGGGGGGCTGTGGCTACCAGTTCTGCAGGGGACTATAGAAACTTTCTCACACACAAGTCCAGAGACAGCAAGTTACTCTTCAGCATTTGAAAAGACTGCATTTGTGAAATTGCAAAAAAAAAAAAAAAAAAAAAAAAAAAAAGGGCAGTTCCCTGAATGTGGATTCCTAGAGTTTTCTGTGAAGGTGGTCACGCTCCTCAGCATCCTCTGAAGGAGTATAAGTTCAACAGTGTCATTTATTGTTGAGTGACCAAGTAGGGTAAGATGTAAGAACACAGACATTCTATCTTTCTATCTTCCTCCTGAGAAAACAGGCATATTAAATACTGGAAAACATATTACAAGTTTTCCCAAAGCCTTCAAACATGCCTTTTGATCTGCTTGGTGCTGGGATCGGCTCTGTTGGCAATATTTGTGTCAGGGACACACTGATTAATTTAATATTCTGATTGGATGAGCTGCAGAGCTTTAACGGCTGTTAACTTTTTGGCAAGGAGCTCTGAGAGGGCGATAATGAGATTAACATTCAGGAGACCTGATTTGCTTTTTTGCTGTATTTAATTACTACTTTGACACAAAATAGTATTCGCTATGAGTTTTCTAGACAATACCTTATTAATCCTCATTGTGGCACATGGTGAGCCCTATTTGAAAAACCTGTGGAAAATGGGGTCTTTACTCGGTTCCTCAGTTCCCTCTATAGCAAGAGGATGTACTCACTCTTGGTGTAGGTGTGCTCAATAGGAAGTGCCTGGCATTCAACTAGGTCTCTACACTTGCTCTTCGGTGAAATGTAGACACAGTGCTGAATTCTTACCATACCTTAGTGTTCACAAAGCATTTTCACTGTTACAGCATCAGCCTCATTAATCCCCAGAATATTTTGCTTAAGGTAGGGAAGAAGGAACAGAGAATGGGTCTAGATGCCTTGTGAGACGCTGCACACACTTGCTCCTATGGACGTCACTTTCAGATTCCATACCAGAGGGTCTTGGGCAGTGCAAGAACACTGGGGCCTCTTTTCAAAGATCCTGGCCTCATTGAGGAAGAGTCTTTGTGGTTTAGTGACAAGAGGGCTTCATTGACAATATCCCATCTGAGGTTTCTGTCAACAGAAATTTCAAGAGACACAAACATTAGCTCCCAGAAGGGATCACGAATCCAGGTCCTCTGTCCTTAAAGTCTTTCAAAGTATTCAATGAATTCTAAAATTTATTTTTAATCATTAATACAAAATATATATGAATCAACAGCTTGTAATTCAGAGTGTTCCTACTAGCTATTTCTCCAGCTCTTCTAATTCCCCCATCTCACCTTGTTCATGTGATTCCTTTATGTTTTGGTTAGCAAAGAATTTGGATGGTTTACAATGCATCCACGTAGAGAAAGTATGGTGAAATGTGAAGTAAACCTTTGTACCCACTCTGAACACAGCTGCTTCCAGGTATTCTCCACGATTATCCATTCATCCACCTGCCAGTCCATATATCTACACATCTAGTCAGGTACTGAGGAGACCAGGGCTTAGTGCTTCCACTTACTATCCGTCTACATACTTATCAATCCACCTGTCTACTTATAATTCATCCTAATATTCATTTATTAATCATCTACCCAACTCTCTATCTACTCATCTACCTATGTACCCACCCATCCATTTATTCACCTGCCCATCCATCTATCACCCATCCATCCTTCCAATAGTGCTTACTAATCTTATTATGTGCCAGTTTTTAGAGCACAAGAATGCAAAATTACAGCCCCTGTTTCAAGAAACTGAAATTGCAAGCTACTGTTCATAAATTAAATGCCAACATTATCTCTCAGAAAACAAGCATGTCCAAAATATTACAGTGGCATTTATTCATACATTAACTCATTCCTTTGACCAGAAGAAAATATCACTTAATTTTTTTGTAGGAAGCCTAAATTTGATCAAATGAAAAAGTTTTTTTTTTAAGTCTCCTAAACATTATTTCTATAAGACAATATTAGGTTATGTCATTGTTTTTGTTTTCTTCTCAGAGGAAAAAAATGTACATGGTTCTCTTGGATGAACAAAGAGAAAGAGGAAAAGCCAGTGAAACAATAACATGACTGTTACAATTCCAAAATGATTTAAGTGATCTTTTCTTAAGTATATCTATGTTGTTTTATTCCCCCATTGAAACTGCTACATATTTCATAGCTAAAGTATGCAATACTGCTTTGAATATGAAATCTACTCTAGGATGATTCTATCATTGTAAGTCACAATGGCAGCTGCATGAGAGCTGGCCAGATGCCTGTTAAGGTAAAGTGTGTGAATTCTGTTTCCCTGGTGATTTCCCAAAGGAGGAAGCACCCAGCAGTGTGAGCCCAGAGGCCAGCTCCACTGAAACCTATGACTGTTGCCAGGGGAATGGAATGGCTCTGATTGGTTCTTCCCAGGGAGATGTGCTGGTCAGTGAGGCTTCTGTGAATTCAGGTGCTATTCCTTTACATAATTACAGTTATGATTCTCAGCTTGGCATTTTAAAGACATAGCAAGTATGACTGCAGTAATAAGGCTTTTACTTGGAGAACAGGTATAGAGGCTCATAAGAGTGGTTCTCACATCTGCACAGGCTGTCTCAGAACATAGGGCAAAGGCTAATGCCTGTCCCAGTGGGAGGCAAGCTTTGTTCCAGTGCCACACTTTTTTAATGGTCAGAGCTTCCAAAATAGGACTAGGCTATTTCAGGAGGAAATTGGTCTTCTGTCACTTAAAATGCTCAGAAGATACTCAATAATCTTTGGGGGTGGGGGAGGTGGGGAAAAGCACTGTGTCCACACTGTGTGTTTGATTTGTTAGAGAATGCATGCAAGTGTGCATGTGTGTGTGCACGTGTGTGTGTGACAAACATGTATGCTAATGTATGTTTATAAAAAACATAATTGAAGGGACGTTCTTGTGATCACCAAATCACAGTGATATTTTTTTTATGGCCAAAGACCATTTCTCCATGTTCTGCAGTGCATTTATGGATCTAATCCTACCTCATTTGTATTTTGTATTGGTTTTGAGCACTTTCTGAATGCAAATGTGTTTAGGCATAGTCAAGGATTTAGGAGAGCTGGGTTTAGCACTGCCAATTACCACAAGCATGATATTTTTGTCATCTAAGACTTCACAATAGAATATTTTATACTTATAAAATAGAAAGTGAGGGTAACTCCAGTCAGAGATACTTTCTTTCTTGAAATGCTGTGATTGTACAGTCAGCTTTCACGTTTTATGTATTTGTCACTTTCAGCCAGATTGAAAACCCCCTGCAAGACTCTCTGCACTTAGAATCACAATGAAGCCCCCACTTCAGGACTGCCACAAGAGGACACAAAGCTTGTGCTTTGCATTTGTCTGCTCTTAGGCCAGCTGCTTTTCTAGGCAGAGATGAGTCCCCATGAGGTACTCAAGGATGAAGCAACCCTGTGCTTACTCAAAGCAAAGATTCTGTTAGCATCAGATAGGACATTTTATTTGCAATGTTTGTCTGCGGTGAGATGTTCTGGCTGTGGATTTGTATCTATAGTCTCATTCTCCTGGCACAGGGGAGCCATGGCACATCTGCCTGCCATTCTGCACCCCACCTCAACCTGCGACTGGCCTTCAACCTGATTCCAAGATGCTCTGAATACTAAACTGCAGAGAGTTCAGATTTGCTATAAGACAACTGAACTAATTGTATGAGACAATTCATACTCATCAGAACAGGGTTTATGGCTTTTCAAACTCGATGTAATATGAATAAATTAGGAGCCTGAGTCGTTTTTCTGTTGGATTGCTTGTGATGTGCAGGGTAATCTGAAAATAATTTGGGCACTATCTCTGTCAAATAGTGGACATCTGTCAAGCTACAGACTGTTGGTATTTTGAAATCTGTCTGTTCATACTCCGCAATTGCCAGGCTACAACCAAGCAGTTGAGTATGTCGCTCCATTCTGTTGTTTCATCGTTTCAAATACAAGAATTTACTAAAGAGATGAGAATAACTTAGACTTTCCTTCTCATAATTCCAGCTCTGTTTCTTCCCCTCTGACTGCTTCTTGCCTATCTGCATTCCCAGTTCTTTTGCTTACAGGATGGACTCAGAGATCCAAATATCACCCCAAGCATCTTGCTGTTCTGACTTCAGTGTGGCACAGAGATTTGGTGGCACAGCCCACAAGGTGGCAGGCTGTCCAGCAGCCATCCCAGCCCTGCACACCCACCCACATGATCAGACATAGCTCAGCAACTTGCTGCTTTGACAAGCAGATTTCAAAGTTCTTTAAAATGTCTTGAAAATGAATGTTTACCTCTTTCTTGGGAAGTGATATTATAGCTAACGCGTTTTTACTGGTTACAAATTTGCCTCGATTTTGGATTCATTTTTTATTTATTTTTAAAAAAATTTTAATAAAACTTTTAAAAATTTTATTTATTTTATGTGTATGTATATGGACCACATGTGCGTAGCTGCTATAGATGGCAGAAACGGATATCAGATTCCCTTGAACTGGAATTATAAACCTGAAGTTGGTTTCTGGGAAGTGAAACAGGGTCCTCTAGGAGAGCAGTACGTGCTCTTAACTGCTGAGCTTTCTTTCCAGTCTTCTATGCTAATTTTTCCAAAGGCATTGTAACTCTTTTCTTCTGGGTTCATTTTACACATACAGTTAGCGAACAGGAGCTTGGTCCACGGACTGAAAACAATCCAAGACTGCTCTTCACTCAATCCTTGGCCACTTCTATGATTCACATAGGACAAGATCCACATTGAACTTCACTTTGGATTAAAGAGAGAAGAGTATGTTTAAATAAATCAGATAAGAATAAATTACATTGACACAGAGTCGCCTAAAAGTAGTTTTGTGCGTCACCAAATGAGCTGATTTAGATTTCCTGTGTAATTCATTTGTAGAGTGTGGGAGACGATTGCACACACATTTTAAGTGTTAGTAATCTTGTTGCCATGACAAACACCTGGAAGAAACAGTTTAAGGGAGGAGGGACTTATTTAGGCTCATGGTTTCAGGGGTGAGTCCACTGTTGTGTATACCCATGGTTTCAGGGCTGAGAGTCCACTGTTGTGTAGACCCATGGTTTCAGGGGTGATAGTCCACTGTTGTGTATACCCATGGTTTCAGGGGTGAGTCCACTGTTGTGTATACCCATGGTTTCAGGGGTGAGTCCACTGCTGTGCATACCCATGGTTTCAGGGGTGAGTCCACTGCTGTGTATACCCATGGTTTCAGGGGTGAGTCCACTGTTTTTATATACCCATGGTTTCAGGGGTGAGTCCACTGTTGTGTATACCCATGGTTTCAGGGGTGAGTCCACTGTTGTGTATACCCATGGTTTCAGGGGTGAGTCCACTGCTGTGTATACCCATGGTTTCAGGGGTGAGTCCACTGTTTTTATATACCCATGGTTTCAGGGGTGAGTCCACTGTTGTGTATACCCATGGTTTCAGGGGTGAGTCCACTGTTGTGTATACCCATGGTTTCAGGGGTGAGTCCACTGTTGTGTATACCCACGGTTTCAGGGGTGCCCATCTACTGTTCCTGGTGATTCCATTGTTTCTGAGCTACAGTGAGGCTGAGTACCATGACCAGATAGAGCAGAGTTGCTCACCTCACTGTGGCCAAGAAACAGGAAAAGAGACAGGAAGACATCTGGGACAAGGTCTACACTATGGGGCATGTTCTAAGGATCCACTTCCCACCCCTAATGTGCTGGCTAATTTTTATCTGTCGACTTGACACAACCTAGAATCCCTCAAGTCTTTGGTCATAGGTGTCCAAGAGACTCCATAGACAAGACAGTCTATTGCTATTCCCTTGCCTCCCCACCAGAACTTGATAAGACTCTGTTTCTGAAGACATATGCACTTTGGTCACAGGCCACAGAGAGATCAAGTCTGTACTGATCAGGAAGCTTTCTGCTGGAAGAGAGTTTTAATGAAGAATTGTCTAGATCAGGCTGGCCTGTGGGTATGTCTGTGGGGAACTGTCTTGATTGTTAATGTAGGAAGACTTAGTCCACTATGGATAGTACTATTCCCCAGGATGGACCTGAAATGTACAAGAGTTAAGAAAGCCAACACATAAGCAGGCAACATGGGCACATTTGTTAACTGTGGATGTGATGTGATCAGCTGCTTTTAACACCTCTTACTGTGACTTTTGCCATCTGGACTGTAACCTGGAATTGTGACTCAAATAAACCCTTCTTCCCTGTTTCTTTTTTGTCGGAATATTTTGTCACAGAAAGAAAAATGAAATTAGAACAACCCTAACTGGGTCCCACCTTCCCAGTTCTTCCCTCCTAACAGTCTATTTAAATTTAAAATCCATGGATAGATTAATTTATTTGTGAGTGCAAGGAAGGGCCCCGTGATCCAGCCACTTCCCCAAAGGCCCTCTGCACATTGTTGGTATCAGAGAGAATAATTTTCAGGATAATTCTTATCTAAACTGAACACATGAGAACGCATTCTAACAAAGAGATTAAGTTTGTGTGTGGGATTTTATAAATATACATTTATTGACTGTTGTATTAGTTACTTTAGTGCTCTGTTGCTGTGATAAAACACGATGATCAAGGCAACTTGAAGAAGAAAGAGTTTATTTGGTTTATGAGGGATACAAGTTCATCGTGTCAGAAGTGGCATAGCAGAAAGCTAAGCACTCACCATCTTCAAGCACACTCAGAGAGAGAGAGAGAGAGAGAGATGGAAGTGAGATGAGGCTATGAACTGTCCCCTGTGATATGCTTCCTCCAACTAGGTCATACCTCCTAAAGTTTCTGTGGCCCTCCTTAAAGAGTACCACCAATGGACCAAGGTCTCAAATATCACCTATGGGTGATATTTCTCATTCAATCTACTGGAAAGGTGAAAGCCCATTATTGTATACACTGTTAATGGTAAGATACTGTTTTGGATTCAAGGAACTCTGGCAGTAGTGCAAGCTGACACACCTTAATTAGGAACTCATTGGAGGCAGGCATCACTTCAGTAGATATCTGTGCAAAGAAGCCATCAACACATTGGCGGTTGAGCCTTGCTTAGAGTAGGTTTATAGGCTTCTTAAATGCTGTCACTTAAAGAATAAATTTAACTTGACTAGAAGCAGCATGCTGGCTTTTCCTGCCATGATTTTAGACTTAGAATTTAGTTTGCTTTCCCTCTTGGTCTTTTTCCTTCTTTTCCGGTCACCATCACTAATTTCTTCTTGCAATTCTGATCTTAAGGTTGAAAATACTGGCACATCAGAGATTAGAGAGTCTTTTTACTATTTAGTTCTTCTGCGATTAATCACTGGTATGGACCAGGCTGATAAGTGGTATAGGAGGAGCTGATGACACCCACTCAGGCTGGTCCTCAGTGCTCCCTCAAGTACTTTGGTATTCCTAACTTCACGTCTAGCTCCTGCTTCTGTTTCCGTCTCTATGTGGAGGTCTCCCGTGTTTCCCTGCTCTGACATGAAAGCTTCTGAGCCATCTGTCTCTCAGCCTTCAGCCTTCCTGACTTCCTGGTGTTCATTTTTCTAACAAAAGGCTGAGGCTATGAATGCAATGCTAGGTGTGTCACTCTGCTGCTCAAACCGATCAGGGGATTCCATTTCCTTCATGATTAATTTCTCAGTCTTGACGGCATCTATGACATCCCTCCTGATCTCGCTGCAGTTCCATTTTAATCCCTGCCCTCTCTCTCAGCTTTGTCTTTACAGTTCTCTGCCTTGGAAGGGCCACAGAACTGTCCTCCTTGGGAGGGCCACAGACTTGTCCTCCTTGGAAGGGCCACAGACGCATCTCTGTGCTCATCATTTACCCAGGAAACTTGACTAGATTTTGTAGAACAGGGAAAATCTCCTCTTCAGGTTTACAGAAGTTCACATAAGGAGTGTGAAGTTAGAATACTGTGTACTTTGTGCGAGATTCTGTGTGGTTTGCGGTTTTATTCCTGCAGTACATGGATGAACAGGTGGAAGGAGGACTGGACAAGGTGGAGAATGGAAGACAGGAAAGATGGGGGAACCTCCCTGCTGGCTGGTAGAGCCCCCTTCTCCTTTTTCATCCCCTCTCCTTAGGCCTTGGACCTGTCCTTCTGAGATAGCCTGAGAGTGCCTGACTTAGCCTCAGGCCTCCAAAAACCAGAAGCCCAAATCCTGCTACACTTATGCCCCTTTTGGGGGATCATCTCTAGTCCTTCCTACTCCTCCAGGGCTCAGACTGCTGGCTAACAAAGGCTCACATCCTCTTTCCATCCTTCTTAGGCCTTGGACCCATTCTTCTGTAATGGCTTGAGAGTGCCTGTCTCAGCCCCGGACCTCCAGGGGTACATAGCTCAAGCCTTGCTTACCTATATCCTCTGGATTTGGAACCATCTCTAGTCCCTCCTGCTGCTCCAGGGCTCAGGTTTTCCTGGCTAATAGGGACATACGTATTCCCTTCAAATCCCCTCTCCTCGGACCTTGACCTGTTCCTCTGAGATGTCTGACCCAGCCTCCAGCCTCCAGGAGTGAGTAACCAAAATCCTCCCTTATTTTGGGATCATCTTTGATCTCTCCTACTCTGCCTGTCAGAGACCTGCATAATATCCTGGTAAGTCATACAATGCCCATTTTGGCTTGATTCCCCCTGCACCCTGAACAGTACCATTGTCTCTCCAAAAGTTGTTCCCCTTTCAGTCTTGGGTCCAGTCCCTCCTCCTGCTCTTCCCACATCAGATCTCCAGGCTAGCCTTCTAACTCAGACCCTGCCCACTGTGTCCTAATCTGCTGTACCCAGATTAAGCTATAAGCTGTACTCTAGCTTCAAGGTCATACCTATTCTGCCTAGATAGTTAGACCCTCACCACTATCATCACAACCCAACCTTAACTCTAAGACTCTGCCTGGACTTCCTTCCTGATAAATCCTCATTAGTCTCTCAGAACCCAGTCACCGGATCCCCATAGTCCAGGATTCCTTTTGCTCCAGCAGAAATCACTTCACTAAGCAGCTTGGAATCATTTTCTCCCACACACAAAAAAAGAAAAAAATGTAAACAAACAAAAAACAAGAACCTAAAGTACATACCAACTAACTATTCATACTTGAGCAAAAAAAGAACAAAACTACTTCAAAAATACAAACAGAACTAAACTTCAACTAAAACAAAGCCAGACTAGAATTTTACATCAGACAGAAATCCAACAAAAGAAATCCATATGCCCAAACAACAATGTAAAAGCACAAATAATATAAAAAAAATACAAGAGAATATGTCCCCAACAAAACCCACCAGCTCTACAGAAGTATACTACAATGAGAACCACCCAGAAGAACCCCAGGACACAGAATTTAAAAAGAACAATCAAAAACATGATCAAAGAGCTTAAAGGACACACAAACAACTCAAAGAACCCAAAGAGGATAGGCATAAACTCATGACTGAAACTCAAGAAACTACAAATATACAGATGAATAAAATGACAAAACAATTCAGGATTTACTTGAACAGTGAATTCATAAGAGATGGAAATATTGAAAAAAATGCAAGCTGAAATTAAGATAGAGTTGAAAAATTCAATAGGTCTTTTTGAAACAAGAAGGCATCAAAGGCAGAATGAATGAAATAGAAAACAGAATATCAAGACCAGATGACAAAGTTGAAGAACTGGACGGCTCAAGGAAAGAATATGAAAAATTAAAAAAGACAAAGAAAGGAATATGTGGGAAATGTGGGACACCGTGAAAAGACAATATCTATATATTAGGGCATAGAGGAAGGAAAAGAATCTCAGTTCAATAGCGGTGACTAGATCTTCAAAAGGATTATAGAAGAAACAAACCCCAATTAAGGAAAGATATACCTATATAGATACAAGCACATTCACTGCGCAAAGGAACTTCTTTGATGAGATCTGAGAACAGCACTAATCTATGGATAGACAGATAATGCAATTAGAAGGCAATGTAGCACTATGTCCACATAGTAGTAAGTTCATTCATGGGACCTATGAACTCCCCAACTGTGGGTTCTTAGCCAGATTTATAGTACTGTTTCTTTCCTCATGTGGATCAAGCCTTAAATCCAATCAGAAATGTGTTGTTTGTCCCCATTGCATCCATGCCAATATTGTACCCACAGGCATATGTTGCCAGGCTGACCATCGTTGTAGTTCACAGGGTTCACAGCTTGGTAAGAATGCTGATGACTTTTCCCCCAGCAAGTCTGCATAGCACCTGCCAGCAGGGTGATAACCAGCAGGAAGCTTCCTGATCAGTACAGACTTGATCTCTCTGTGACCAAAGTGTATATGTCTTCAGAAATAGAGTCTTATCAAGTTCTGGTGGGGAGGCAAGGGAATAGCAGTAGACTCTCTTGTCTATGGGGTCTCTTGGACACCTATGACCAATGACTCGAGGGATGGTATCCTACACCTGTCACTGGGCTTTTTATTTGGCAGCCTGTGGTTCTTGAAAGAACATTATCCCATGTAAACTAACTACAATTAAACTCATATAGATATAGATTAGACAGATATATATATATATATAAAGATGATATAGATATTGATACACATAGATATAGACTTTATGTATCCTATAAAAGAGTAGGTTTCTGTAGGTCTTTTCCAGACATCTTTAATGCTAGTTATTTGTCCTTTGATCTCCTCCTCTCATCCTCTTGTCTGCTCTCAACCATCTCCTCACTTCAACCTCCCTCTCTGTTATTTAACCTTGCCTGTTCAAATTACCTGTGTTTTTCGATCCCACTTAAGATCTTTCTTCACCCTCCCCCAGTGGTCCTCTTCTGATTTCCTGGATTCTACCAGTATCCTAAGTTAAACACTGAAATCTAAAGATCTGATGCTGGTACTCACACATGTGAGAAAACATGTCACCTGTGTGCTTCTGGATCTGGGTTACCTCATTTGTTATGATGTTTTTCAAGTTCCATCTGTTTATCTGCAAATTTCATGAAATTGATTTTTCCTTACAGAAGAATAAAGTTCCACTATTTTGTTTCATATTGTATTCACATGAGATCTTGGCCACATGCATTCAAAAGGTTGTATAATTGAAAGTGATGTGTTAGCCTCTCACGTGGACAAGAGGGAATGCTCTAGTTTTAAGAGTCGAATTGATACAGTTGAGACATATGAGAATCTCAATTGAGAAATTAGCTAGGTCAGAGTGGCCTGTGGGTATGTCTGGAAAGGGGGATTATCTTGATTGTTAATTGATGCAAGAGAGCTCAGCCCTTGTGGGCAACACCATTGCTAAGCAGGTGAGCCTGGGCTGTACAAGAAAGCTAGTTAAGTATGAGCCTGCTGGCAAGCTAGAAAGTAGCATTCCCCTATGTTTTCTGATTCAAGTTCCTGCTTGAGTTTCTGCCCTAACTTCCCTCAATAACAGACTTAACCTATAAAATGAAGTTATTCCTTTCTTTTTCTAAGGAAATGTTTTTGGTCAAAACATTTTATTGTAATGACAGAAAGGAAATCGGAACAAGGAAGTACAGAGTTTACCAAGTACATAGCTCATGAACTGAAGCTGTGGAACCTTTGAGAAATCCCAAGAATACCTCATAACTCTCCATGAAGGAAAGGGAGGCGAGATTACTAATGACTCCCATTTCTTTAGCAATGGACTAACACTGTTAACTCCCCTCTCCATCCCTCATAAGAACTGCATGGGGAGACCCTGGCTGACAGGTACCCTTGTTCTCAGTTACGGGGACTGGTTAAATATTATGACAAGCTGGCTAATGGCTGCAGCCCAAGCCTCTGCAGTAGCAGAAGAGCTGGACCTGCAGTGGGGTCTGAAGCACAGGGTCTCCTGCAAAGGCACTCTGCCCTGCACGGTGTTTCTTTAATGTATTTAGTTTACTGCATACATTAGAATAAAAAGGGTCACAAATAGAAGTCCAGGGCTTTTAATCAGGACTGTGGTGGCTATAGGAAGGGGCTCCTCAGGGACTCAGACCAACTCAATTTTTTCACTTTCAAAGACACATTATGACATTGATCCAGATAGAGAACCAAATCTTTGTTCCAAGGAGTTGTGCTGAATTGGGAGGTCAGGATGACCCAGATACAGAACCCAGTCTTATTCTAAGCAGTATAACGCATGGGGGAGTTGGGAAAGGGCAAGTGCCATGTGGGTGCTGAAAATCATTTCCAGGTCTTCTGCAAGAGCAGCCCCATGGGCAGAGGGTTTTAAATAGTCTTGACACAGCCAATTTGTTTTACAGTTCATTCTACATTCATAATCACACTCAGTGCCTGATTTTAAAGACAGATTGTCTATTCACAGCAGAAGCAAAGGTTGTGTCTTTAAATGTTTCGGTGGAGATACTCAGACAGCTACCTTTAAGCAAAGCTTTCAGCTGCTGCAATTCAAAATCATTTACATTCAACTGACAGTTTTAATTTTTTATTTATTGTTTTTATTTAATATGTATGTGTGCTCTGCCTCCTAAGTGCATCCATGTCATGCAGATGCCTGTGGAAGTCAGAAGAGGTGGTCAGATCCCCTGGAACTGGAGTTATGGATGGTTGTTAGTTGCCGTGTGGGTGCTGGGAATTGAATCGGGGTCCTCCGCAAGAGCAGCTAGGACTCTTAACCACTGAGTCATCTCTCCAGCCCCTCAACTAACTAGAGCTTGGTGACCAAACAGTGTCATGAGAGGCTGAGGAATATTTTTATTTGAGATGTCAAGTAGTTAAGGAAAGATTCATTACTAGGGAGGAGCTTTTGGGGGTCAGTGGGAAGTCGTGATTGCTGCTGTTGCCAGACAGGGATCCAGCATGCCATCTGAGACAGACAACTTTGTGATCATTTTTCTAGCATCTATTTGATAAATCCTACTCTGTTTAACTTTTTTCCTCATTGTTTTGCAAGTCAATAATTTTATTCAATGTTTAACATGCATATTTCCTCTTCTATCAAGTGTGAAGTTACTCAGGATACGTATTTGAATCTTCGCTAAAATTCTCCCAAACACACTAGAATTCATGATTTGATTCAGCTTTGTTGATAATCAACTTATATTTCTTTTTATAAATTATAACCTACATGGAAAGAGTGTGTGAATAAGTATAATGGACAATTATTATTCCAAGCTCAGTATTGCTATAACGGTCTAAATTCTAAGTGTCATGACATTGCCAATGCCCTGCCACCTGTTCTGGCTGGAAGGCCTCCCGCTGCCCTTCCCATTATGTGCTGTTGCTCTGCTGCAGGGCTGAGCACACTGACAGCAAGAGGGAATGCAGTTCATTTTTGTATTTTTGAAGAGATTTTTTTTAATATTTAAAAAAATATGTGTATATGTTTGTGTCTGTGTGCTACAGACTTTGAAAAGGGCATTGAATCCTCTGGAGCAGGAGTTACAGGTGATCGTAAATTATCTTACTTTCGGGGTAGGAACTGAACTCAGGTCCTTTGCAAGAACGTCAGGTCTCCTACCTCGATGATGGCAGCTCTATAATACGAGTTGAAAGTGAGTTTGCTTTGCTTTCGTCAGTGTTGCATTTCTGGGTCTTTGGACTCTTCACGTACTGTGATTTTTTTGTTGTTGTTGTTTATTTTCTTTGGAGATAAGGGTTCACTATGTAGCCCAGGCTAGCCTGAAACTTGCTATGTAGATTAGCAAGTTTCAGGCTAGCTAATGACCTCAAACTTAGTACGCATGGATAACAAGACCTGTATGTAGAAGTTATCTGATCAGCTCTGGGAGTTGGTTCTCTCCTTCTTCCCTGTGGGCTCCAGTACTGAATTTCGGTCTCTAGTCTTGGTAGTAGTCACCCTCACCTATTATCTCCTTCCAGGTCCAGACATTTTAGAAGTAGTCTTGTTGAAGTTCATAAAATGACTTGCTGGGGATTTTATTGCCGTTGCATTGATTCTCTAAAACAAGTTGGGGAGGATTAATATTTTAATAATATCAGTTATTCAAATTCAACATGCATGGTGTGTTTCTTCTCATTTATTTAGATTTTATTTGATTTCATTCATCAGTTTATAGATTTCCTTTTATAAATACTTTATATGTGTTTTGGAATTTTAAAATTCTGATTTTGGGACTAAGAGCAATATTTTATTTCACTTTTCAATTCTAATTCTTCAGTGCTGTTAAGTGAATCAAATATATGTTGTATTAAGTCTATATTCTGTACCTTGCAAGAGTTTTCATTAATTAATTGGAACATTCTACATATTGTCACTGTATCTATGAGCAAAAAAACTTTGATTTCTTACTTTTATTTCCTTTTCATGACATGATTCATTAGCTAGACTCTAACTTAAAGCTCATCAGGTATGCAAGATAAGAAATTCTGACCTGCTCTTGAGCCAGGCAACCAAGAAGCTAAGTGTGCTCTTGATTGCACGCTTTGTATGCTTTTTATATTTATATACAATTCAGTTATTTTTCTTTTATGTGTATGAGTATCTTGCCTACATGTATCTAAGTGTTTGCATGAGTGCCTAGTGCTCTCTGAGGTCAGAACAGGGCAATGGATGCTCTGGAACTAGAGTTATATATGGTTGTGTGCTGCAGCATGGTTGCTTGGAACAGGACTTGGGTCCTCTGCAGGAGCAACAAGTGTCCATAACCACTAAGCAATTTCTATAGCTCCTCTTTTTAAAACATATGTATCTCTGTGTCTGTGAGTATGCATTTGTATGTGTGTGAATATCCATAGAGGCCAGAAGAAGGCTTAGATCCTGAGATTCCTGATGTGGGTGCTGGAAACTGAATGCAGGTACTTAACCATTGAATCATCTTTCTAACCCCAGCTTTGTACGTTTTATTATGAATACTCTTTTCCAAGTTAGCCAATTCCTCTGAGTAGATGTAGGATGGTAAGGGATCACATTGACTGTTCCCTGAGACTGAACCAGTATACAATTTTAGGATCAAATCCAGGTTCAGATCAGATCATGGTATAAAGTTAATTTTATACACTGCTGGGTTTGTTTTGCTAATATCAATGAGTGGCTTGGGTATCTGTTGATGATAATCGTTTACAGTTGTCCTTTCTAGTAATAACTGATTTCTGTTTTAGAGTAATGGTGGCCTCATGGGATGAATTGGGAGATATTTTTTCCCCTCATTATTTTTGGAAAAGATTGTAGAGAACTGATATCATTTCTTTCTCTTTTAGTACAGTTCACTAATGAGAAATCATCTGGGCCCAGTGCTTTCCTTTTTGTAAGTTGTAGATGTAATTTCATAAATAAATATTTCTCTCTGTGTGAGTTTTAGTAGCTTATATCTTTCAAACAACTGGATGATTTCATTCTTGTTATCAAATTTGTTTTCATACATATAACATTCCCTTATTATTCTTTGAATGTTTTTGAAATGCTGCTTTTCTTTTAATAATACTTTCACTGATTCTTTGAGAATTTCATATATTGTTTTTGATCACAATCAGAACCCCTTCCCAGTCTTTCGGAACCACCCTCTACTTCTCAACCCCTCCCACAAACTTCATGTCCTCCCGTTATTTTTTAAAGACCTAAATCTAATTTGTGTTTTCCCAATAGCCTTGACTATAGGTCTATGCCCTGGAGCCTGGGCAATCAAACCAGTCTCATACCCTTAATAAGCACTGACTCTCCTCTCCCAGAAGCTATCAATTGCCAAAATAGACGCTAGGCTAGCTCTGAGGTTTGTATTCCTTTACTGTTTGTGGGACTTTCTTAGAGAGTAAAGGATTATCTTCCTTTCATTTTTGGTATTAGCAACTTGTATCTTCTTTTTTCTTAAGCATGATTGGAATTTCATCAGTTTTATTGATTTATTTTCAAGAATCAGTTTTTGCTTTCATGCATTTCATTCATCTATTGATATTCTCTTTCTACTTCATTGAATTTTGCTTACTTTAATTACAAAATGTCTTCAGCATGCTGGAGCTTATGCTGTCCTTTGATTTCTACTCCTCTAGGATGAAAGTTCTTTCATTTATAATACACAGAAACTCTGTGCTGCCCATTTATTTCAGGGCACTATTCTCAGTGCATCCTACAAAATATGATGTCTTATAGTTTGCTTTCATGACTTACAATATATATTATACAATATATTATATATTGTGTATAATATATAATACATGCTATTATATAATATATGAATATTTTTCATCCTATATGTTATGAATTATATATCATAGAGAGGGAGAGAGAGACTCCTACTTAAAATTAGTCTGTTAAATTTCTAGTTATTGGGATTTTTCAGTCATCTTTCTGTTTCTGATTTCTAGTTTAATTTCTCCTTGGTCTGAGAACACACTTTGAACCATTTCCCACCTTTCAAGTTTAGTAATAGATAGGCCAATGTGATGGCTCAGCAGGCAAAGGGGCTTACCAACAAGCCTGACAAACTTAGTTCAGTCCCTGGGACCAACCTGGTGAAAGGAGAGAATGACTTCTGAAAGTGGTCCTCTGATCTCCATACATGAGCTGTGGTCCAGACAAAACAAATAAATGAAACAAGTTATCAATTCATGCTTTATGAGCCACGGTATGACCTATCTTTAACAGTGTCTCTTTGGAATTTGGAGAAAATTTGTCTTTCTAGTCCACACCAAATTAATGGAAACAATATGCTGATTACCAACAGGTTCTCAATTTGGTGACTATGCCAGTGGTCCAGGCAGCTTCTCCTTGCAGTTCTGATGGTTTGCCTCTGGCTTTGATGCCCTGGAGGTGCAGTTGTAAAGAACTGACCTCTATACCGTTAAGGAAGTCCCCTTGTTTCTTTATTCTGAAATCTGCTCCATCTGAGACTGATACAGACCCTTCAGTCTTGTTCTGATTAGTATAGTATGAACTATTTTTCTCCATCTTTCCACTTTCATTCTGTGTATTTACATTTGAACTGAGTCTCTTGTAAGTTCCACATTTTGCTTGTTAGACTGTCTGTTGTTAGAGAGCTTTTCTCTCAATCTTTCTGAATTCTAGATACTAGGGCTTGTCTCTTGTTTGCAACGTCTTTGTGTAGAAGCCTTTCTTGATGGAAGTAAAACTATTTATATTTTAATTGACACTTTATTTACACTTTCTGTAATTGCTCATATATTTAAGCAGGTCTGTGTCACAAATTTTTTGTTTATTTTTTCTTGTTTTGATCGTTGAACTGTTATTAATTTTATACACACAGCTGCCCTGTAAGATCTTCAGTCTACAGAGAGTAAGAAAAGAGGAGAGTAAGAAAAACACATCCAAGTTTAGCACATATGATAATAGTCAGGTTCCTGCTAAGGAGTGGTCATGCCGTAAATAGTGTCTCTCCTGCAATTTCATTTCCTGAGTCTCCTAATGAATGGACTTTGAGAAATCTTTTTCACTGAAACTCTAAAAATAATGCAAAGCTCAGTTTTAATTCTTAAAGATAACAAAGGGGCGAGAGAGATGACTCAGTGTTTAAGGACTGCATACTGCTCTTGCAAAGGACTCAAGTCCAGCTCCCAACACCCATGTTGGGCAGCTTACAGTAGCCCCTAACTCAATCTCCAGGTGATCTGATGCCCTCTTCTGGCCTCTGTGGTTACTGCATGCATGTGCACATATCCATACTCAAATACACAGACACATAAATAAAAGCTAAAAAAAGAAACAAAACAAAACAAAGAGCAATAGTTTTCCTCGGTTCTCTAAAAATCCACAGTGTATCTGTCTTTCACACTAAGAACTGTTTTGATTTGTAGATATCAGTAAAGTTACTAAGCTTTTACTAATCAGACACTTTTTATATTCTCTGTCCCCCTTTTCCGTACGCCCCCCTTCCTGTACACTTGTTCACTTTTGACCCATTTGAGAAGTGCCTGTGTGCACGAACTCCATCTAAACATTGTGTACAAAGATACAGGATGATGTGGGCATTTCTCATTCCAGCCCACAGCAGCCTGACTTTCTGATTTCAAAGCCCCTTCCTTGATGGAGCCTGCATGGATTCCCAGATCTGGAAAGCAATTGCTCCTCTTCCGATCTGCTTCCATTTGGAGAACTGTTTGGGTATTTGTCCCACTAATATCCCTTGTGGTCAGGGCTCTGACTTAGCCCTGTGTTCCCCAAAGGTCTGAATCTACCACCTTTCCCAACTTGGATGTTCAGGTAAGACTGAGATGGAGACCATAAAACATAATGGAAACCCATCAAGCAGAGAGGTTGAAGTCTGATTCATAGGTGTTGTTTTATACAGAACAATGTTGTTGATTGTTAAGGAAATCTTTGGGAAATGAATAATATTGCAACTTAAGGATACTCAAAGGTGTTTTTGTAACAGATACTCATTTTAGGATTGCTGGAGATCAGACTAACATTAAGATGAATTTCTATGCTAAACAAAATATAATAATTGAAACAAAACTGTGGCAGATCATGTGGAGTATAATTATTTGGTTCACAGATACCTGCAGGGGGGCTGACTGATGAATTTCTATGTTGAACTATACCAGGTTGATGCATTTACTTTTCCTGGGAAGGCATGAGCAGATGTGTAATCCCCCCAGATAAGCCATGAACATCAGACCAAAGAAACAATTCCATGTAAGTCTAACCTGGCGAACCAGTCAGTTTAATTAGTATTAATTTCAGGAGCATTGGCAGCTGATGAGCAGCTAAAGAAAAGCCTCAAATCATCAGTTTTTCCATGTGCCCCACCCCCACAGCCATTGACTGCTTATACAGGCATTTTCTTAAGGGATTCTCCATCTTTTCCATGAGAGAATGTCAGTGGATGTAGTTCTATGAGGGTCTCTTGTAGGTAACCATAGCTGCTCTGATTTCAAGATAACAGCCACTACATCATGCGTAGAGGACAGAGTTTCACAGTTATATACCTCCATCCTCTCAGAAGAATCACATTCTGAAAGGAAAGCTACATCTGACCCTGTGTTCCTACTACTAAATTATTATAAACAGCTGCTGTGTAGGATTGTAACTCTCTTTGTTTCTAATGTTCTCAGTAATCACAGATTTCATTAAACTTATTCCCCAAGTTCTCCCCTCAACGACCCCTTGTTATTATTTAGTAAATAAAGGTAGAATAGAAGTCATTCATAATTGACTGAATTTATTCAGGCAGCCCTATTTTAGTACATTACTGCATACTTGCAACAATGAGGAAACAGGAAAGATTTCTGTAAAACAGTGATATCCAAGGAATGAACAGAAGACTCAAAATTTAAAAACCTCTGATTTTGTAATTACCCCGTTTCAATGTTTTCCAAAAGTACTCTTTACTCTAGAGCAAAGTTTAAATTTTGGGATTTTTTTGCTGCAGCTGGGGAGGTTTCATTCCGTCTTCTCAGTGGTTGGATTTTAGGCTGAATAACAGGCACAGTCCTATTAGCAACTGATGATAACTTCAGCCCAAATTTCTCTAAAACTTCCAGGGCAGAGGAGATTGCTTGCAGGGTAAAGTGCTTGCCTTGTAAGCATGAGTTTGATCCTCAGAACTCATATTTTTAAAAAGCTGGCTATAGTGGTGCATACCTGTAATCCCAACATGGGTGCGCAGAAATAGTTGGATCCTTGGGTCAGGCAGCCTCATGTACCAGGCAAGTTCCAGGCCAGTGAGAGAATTTTGTCTCAAAAAGTGTTGACAATGCCTAAGGAACATCATCTGAGGTTGTCCTCTGACCTCCACAAACAAATGTACACATGCACACTCACTGACAAAGATATGCACATCCTCTCAGTCATGAACACATACACACACACACACACACCCACACACAAACATACACACACAGATACATACACACACAAATCCTTCCCAAAGTTCAGAGCCTGGGGGAAGTCAATTGGAAGTCAAAGATACACCTTCTGGCTGTGTATTGTCAAGCTCTGTATTAAGAAAATAGCATTAAAATTAACTCTAAAATGAAGATAATGATTTTCCTAAGTCACAAATAAGAATATTTAGTTAAGAACCTGACCTTGCATTTTCCTAGCATATGGTGAGTAGGTGCATCACGCAGATAGTACAAATAACAAAAACACTTTATTACTTGTACCTGCAGAAGGATTAAGTGAATCAAAGAACCATAAAAGCACCTATTCTGTGACAATACCCAAAATAACAGTAACACAAATATTCCATTAAGATTTTTTCTTTTGAATCATTGTGTGTTTCATACAGAACATCTTAATTAATCTTAATCTTTATTTTTCTTTCCCTATTGGCACTCCCCATTACCCTCCCCCCCAACTGGAATCCATACATTCTTTCATCTGTGTTAAGGTCTATTGTGTGAAGTTAGTGTTCCCAAATGACCTCAGTGCAGGTTCATCCACTGAGGTCGAGTAAACCTATCCAAAGTCCCCTCGCTTTAAGAAGACTAGCTCATCTTAATCAAATAGTAATTAAGTTGCCAATAATTCTTAAACAAAGATTGGGGTCTGCTACCCATTTCTATAGTTCCATGCAGTGATTTTTGTCTGCTTGAGTTTGCATGGATCTTGAGCATGCCGAAACCATTGCTGTAGATTCATAGGAGCAGGATCCTAGGAGCTTGTAGGATTCTATTTCCATTTGGTCGTTCACCTCCTCCCTGGTTCTTACAATCTTTTGGACCCCTTTTCCACAATGGTCCCTGAGCCCTGGGTAAGTGAAACAATAGAGTCCTATCCAGAGCCCACACCCTGCATGCTCATGCTTTAGCAAATTGTGACATTTTGCAATACTGGCCCTTTGTTGCACGAGAGAGCTTCATTAATGAGAGTTGAGAGATTCATTATTGATTTCTTTACCCCTTGTTCTATCTTGCATGAGTCTTGGGTGTAGAGGTTGCATTGGATATGTGCTATTTAGGCAGCAGGGAAGACAGATCTGTACACAGACTGGGATTGGATTGACGCTGCTCCAAGGTGAGGAACACCTGGCATGATAAGTACCTGACAGTCAAAGAAGAGCTTCTGGGAAAGATGTGGGTGAGACCAGATTCTAGTGACCCTTTGAATAGACTGCTGACCAGTGGAGGATGCACTTCTGTTGTTTAAAGCACCTGGTTGATGGGACTTTGCTAGTGCAGACAAGGGCCACAAATACAAACACCATGAGATATTTTCCTCATACATAAAATATTCTATGCAAAAATATGTACAGAGAGGGTTGTTCCTTGCCTGACTCCCCATAACTATCTTGTTTCTTCAGGTTAAAATGGGTGCAAACCTCTTGCATAGACATACTTATCATAGAGGCAAATCTGAAGATATTTAAAAGGCATTGAAAAATCAGAAAATTTTCTATCGAGAAAGCAACTGGTAGAAGTCAGGCGGGTCAGGAAATTTTCTTTTCATTCAATTTTCCAGTAGTTCATCCTTATAAACTGATGAATGAATCCAAATCCTGTGATATATGTCATATCATATACACCAAAGTAGAATATAATGCATATAATATTGGTTTTACATTCACTAGTTATAAGCACAGCTTGTCAAATATTTCTCCCTTGGGTATAGTCTACATCTACTTAATATTAAGATAGTCTATCATGAACATTTCTTTTCCCATCCTTTGGACTCATAGTTACATACTTTAAGGCTAAATAGTATAGCATATATATTGGTCAGTCATAAAAAAAGAAAAATTCTTCAACAAAAGTCAATAAACTGACAAATGGATCCTTGGGTGAAATGAGTCAAGTCAGAGAGACAATCACAGGATCTCAGTTATATGTGGAATTTATATTGGGATGTTTCTTGGTGCAGGCTAGCTGGCCATAATATAGAATGTTTGTAGTCTTTTCTGCACTTTCTTCCAAGCCCTTGACTCTAGAATATGAAAAGGGGAAGAGGACAGAAGAGCACGCATGAAGTGATTTCCTCTCATATTTGGAGCTGGACAGAGTGTAGGAGGAAAGAGCAGCCCAGTCACTCTGTAAATGTTCCCCCACTGCTAAGTGTTAACCATGAGTTTAAAGTTGGGAGAACTGCTACTCAGAATGCACCACTTTAATACTGAAACTCAGTAGACCGTACACAAGGGAGAGGTTTGACAAGCTGTGGTTGAGCTCAGTGAGTGGGAAAACCAGTTCTGATTGCATGCTATCAAGTTCAGGTTGTTAAGTTAATGAGCCCTGCTGTGTATACGGATGTATCTGTGAGTGCTCATGTCCTGCTTTGTTTAAATACAAGAGGAAATTAACTCCTAAATTAGAGATCAGCACACATTTCTCTGCAGGGCCAGCTAGCAAATATTTTAGGTTGGAGGTTATTGAAGAATGTCTGTCACATACCTTTCCTTACCTCTTCTTAAATAACATTTTTGGGAAAGAGGTTCTCAGGTAACCCAGGTAAGCTTCCAACTGATTATGTATCTGAGGAACACTTTGAACTTTTGTTTTTCCTGTTCCCACTTCCTGAGTGAAGAAATTACAGGCCTGCAGAACATGCCTGGCTTTTTATGTGGTGCTGGGGATAGAACTGAAAGCTTTGTGAATGCTGGACAAGCACTCTATCAACAAAGCTACATCCCTAGCTCTTAAACACATTTTTGGAACTATTAAAGTCATTATTTCTTTGAGTAGCAGTTTCAGACTGAGTTTTGGAGGTGAGAAGACATTTGTGGAACCTTCCTTTAAACTCATCTGCATTTTTCATGCTATTTTTTTATATTGTCATAGAACTACTGATCCATCTTTATATGACTGTCAACCATGTGACTTATGGACTTAAGAGTTTTGTTGATAGATGAGTTGCTCCTATATATTCCAATAAATTTATAGAATAATTCTATTGTAACGAGCACATGTTTTTCTGCAAAAAAGGTAATGTGTAGATATGCTTTCAACATACTTTTACAGCCATGTTATGCTTTTACTATTAATCAATTCTTTACTGTATATTATATTTAAATATAAACAGTGACATGTCAATTACTGTTAAGAAATGTGCCATTAACTGAATTTCTCATTCTGTGAACATCCTGGAGTACAGTGATGCAAGCTAAGGTGGATAAGTCATATCACTAGTGACTGGGACCAGCACGGACATGATGGCTTACTATTGACAGAAATATCTTTATGCAACATGTTATGCGTGCATATGTTTGTGTGTTTGTGTGTGTGTGTGTGTAATATTTGTGTTGTAGCAGAATTTAAAATGCAATGCCTAGAAAATCTATATAGTATGAGAAATGAAACAAAAATCAAATATTTCCAAAGAAAACAAGAGTAATTCCTCTTTCATTAACTACTTTAAATGTAAATGGATTAGACTTTCCAAACAAAAATGAGGCAATCTAAATAACACATAGCATTTCCAGAGAAAATTTGCCAAACAGTATGATTATCTTCATTGAAGCAGGAAAAAAAACAGTTCACAGAATTTTATATACTTTCAAAATTAAAAAAAAAAATCCATGAACTAGAAATCGAAGCTGCCATAATAGAATAAAAGAAATACAGGAAACCCTACAGTAAACATAATAGTCAATGGTAGAAGACTGAATTCTCTTCTTTTAAGATCAGAAACAATGTAGCATTCCTCACTGTCAAACATTCTAGTCATCATTAAACTAGAAGTCTAAGATCTAGGTAGAGTAATTAGGCAGGAGAAGAAAAGGCTTCCCAAGTTGGATAGAAAACAACAAAATTATCTTTATTTGTCAATGATAAAATGTTTATATGGAGAATTCAAAAGATTCCATAGACATACACAAAATATTAGATTAATGATTGAATTCATTAAAGTATTGGTATATAAAGCAAAAGTCAGCAATATGTTCATATGATAACAATTAACAATCCCAAAGGGAAAACCAGAAAGTGATTGATTTATAATAGCATAAAATATAGTTATCAGCAATTAACTCAATAAGGCAGTCAAATATGTGTACAGTAAAAACTAAAAATGTAGCCTAAATATCAGCCCAAGGACGACATGCACAGGTGGAAAGATTTTGTGGATTCATGATCAGGAGATTTTGTGGATTCATGATCAGAAGATTTTGTGGATTCATGATCAGGAGATTGCATAGAAAAGGTCACTACCCGGAGTGACTATATGGATGCCGTGAAACCTCTCTACACATTTGACAAGTTTGTAAAAACAGAAAAAAATTCCATCCTGGACTCATGGGGATTCTCAAAGAATCCTAAATAGAAAATAGTATGTGAAAGAAAAGCAAAGCCATAACATTCACTCTTTGATCTTAAAATTTAGAATATAGCTTCAGAAATCAAACCAAGAGGAAGGAGATGGTTCAGCAGGTAAAGGCACCACACCTCCAGCCTTAAGCGCTGAATCAAGCCCAGAACCCACCTGTGGGAGGGAGAGAACTGACTCTCACAAGTTGTCCTCTGACTTCGATGCCTAGTCTGCGTGTGTGCGTGTGTGTATGTGTGTGTGTGTTTACATACACACACATGAAATCAATGGAATAAAGTTCTGTTTATTAAAGCCCCATAGTTCCATAAAAATTAATATTTAAACAAATGGAAGATAGGAGAACATTCAGAGATATCCAGGACTCTGTGGTTAAATGATTCTTAACCACAGCGACAAGATTATACACTGGGTAAAATCAGCTTGTTCAAAGCTTTTGATGGATACGTTCATTCTAGAGAACGTATAGACATTAACTCAAAAGGATTCTGAGACAGATACTATAAAGGCACTCTACAAAACTTAAAAATCAAGCATAAAGAAACCTTCATGAAACTGGATTTTGAAATAATTTTGTGGATATGATACCAAATGCACAAAAAACAAAAGAGAAAAAGAAAAAAGATCATGCTTTGTGATGAAAAAAACTAAAATCTTTAACAAACCACATCATTATCCAGATACAAAGACAACTCCCAAGAAAGGATGTGATTATGAGTCCAGCCCTAGGTGAGGAGAATTGGCAATACATAGCTGCTGTGAAAGGACACTCAGTTGTCTCTAAGAGCTAGGCCCTGGTAGGGCCACAATGCTCCACTGGAGGCCACACACCCAAGTGTGTATGTGCACTGCAAATTGGACTTGGGTTTTTAAAAAAGGAGGACAACATGTTGGATAGGTAGAGAAGAAGAGTTGCTCTGGGAAAAATTGGGGAAGATTTATGACATTTTCAAAAAAGTAATAAAATATTTTTTAAAAAGACAATCTTTAAATATTTACAAATTTTGTATCTGGTAAAGAATCAGTCCTTATATAGAAGACTCTTAAAATTCAACAACAAAACCACCCAAATAAAGTGGCTAAACAAAACAAAAGGGAATTTTGTTCTGTACCTATTTTTCCTGGAGGGCTTGTGGGCCTCAGTTCCCACCGCCAGGCTGCAGTACTCCTCAGATTCCTTTGCTTCCCTCCCTGCTTCTCTCTGAGGCATCAGTCACTGTTACTAATCTTGCCTTTCACTCCATATCATGCTGAACTCCTTTCTCATCTCTTTATGCTGTGGATTTGCTTAAACTCTCCAGCTACTAAATCCTCAGCACCACATTTTTCCTGCCATCTCTAATTCCAGGAGCTGGCAAAGATGAAATGAGACCGAGTGTAGGGTGGTGGAAAAGGAGCAGTGATGAAACCTGACAATATTGTGGGCAGAGAGAGGAACATATCTGAACACTCTCATGTTGATCAACATCTCCTATCACGTATGGATAACAGGCACAGAAACATTTTGATCTTTCCTCTACATTGATGTCGGTTAATGGATCAATGTGTTCATATCTCTCTGAAACTTTGGGAGATAATTCAACATTATACCTATAAACTGGCAATCACAGTTGTAAATACCACTAAGATATATTTTAATCCAAAATTGCATTGTAAAAACAACTATAATATTTCAAGAACAAACTTGGGGAGTTCATGGAAACTTTTAAATACCCCATTTTATTTCTCTGATCACATACTGCTCTAGTTTGTTTTCTGATGCTCTGATAAACACCATGACCAAAAGCAAGTTTGGGAGGAAAGGATTTACTTCAGGTTATAGGTTGCAGTCCATCATCAAGGGAATTTCAAGGCAAGAACATGGAGGCAGGAATTGAAGCAGAAACCATGGAGAAATGCTGCTTACAGTCTTGCTTCACTGTTTCTGCTTAGCATATTTTTTGCAACCTTCCACTATCTGCCCAGGGATGGGACCACCCACAGTAGACTGGATCCTTCTTATCATTCAATAATGTAAATGCCCCACAGGAGCTTGAGAGATAACTCAGAGGCTGAATGCTTGCTATCCCTCAGAGGACCTAGGTTTAGTTCCTAGTACCCAGTACACGAGGGTTAACAATAATCTGTAACTCCAGTTCCAGGGAATCTGATGTCTATTTCTGGTCTCTGCAGGCATTACATGCATGTAGTGTATATACATACGTGCAGGCAAAAAACTCATACATATATCAAGTAAAAGTAAATGCATACAAATTTATAAAGTAGAAATGCCCCACAAACATGTCCATAGGCCAATTTGATGGAAGAAGTTCCTCCACTGAGGTTGCCTCTTCCCAGGTGTGTCAGTCAAATTGACAGCTAAGATTAGCCACCACATCCAGTGATGTGTATTATTATGTTACCTAGGCAATAGCTATAGTCCTAGTGGAAAACAGTCTATTGCCAATAAATATTACTTTTTATGTTTTACCTGAAATACCTCTATCACACTGAATTAGTGCTTTCCTATGTTTTGTCTATGCATATATTTTATCATATAGGAAAGCTAAATGTTTGCAATGTTTGGGGGGGATTTTGAGGAATTTTTAGTCTATTGAAATGATTTATATGAATTATTTATATTTAAATAATAGATATTAATTTTTCATATTATATTTATTATATGTGCTTCTATCTATATGCTGGCTTCAGAAAAATTATAAGTATCACTGCTTCTAACTTTTTTAAACAAGTAAGTATACAAAAGAATAGTTTATTAAATATTGGCAGATGTACACATTAAACACATTGGATTTGGAGCTGGGGGATTAGTGTTAGCTAAGTACTTGAAAGAATTTGGAATTTCCTGGGAGACAAGCTTCTGGGCTTGATTGTGGGGATTGTCTTGATTGTGTCAATTGAAGTGAGAAGACTGTCCCCTCTGGGTGCTACCACTGAATGGATGGGATTCTGAAATGTATAAAATGGAGAAAGCAGTTGAGCAGCAGCGTGCATCCATCCCTTTGCTTCCTGAGTGAGACTGTGATGTGGCCAGCTGCTTCTAGCTCCTGCTGCTGACTTCCTTCCCATGGTGGACAAGAGCCTTGAACTATGAGCTGTAATACACCCTTTTTCTTGACTTGCTTTTGACCAAGTGTTTTATCACAGCAGCAGGAAATGAAACTAAGACAGGAATGGCTTTATCTTCATTCTTTTTTATTGCAATTTCAGTACTTTTAAGAGCCTTGAGATTTACATCGCTCAGTTCTCATTTTCAGTATTGGTTAACTGTATTTTATCAAGAAATTTAATGTTTTCCTATCAAATCACTGTCTCTCAAAATCATGCCCTTGTTTTAATAAAGAATGCTGCAGTTTGTGTCTGGTTGAAGAGTTTTCATACCTCCCAGAGGTTTCTGTGTACTGCTTTTCATTCTCATTTAGTTCAAAGAATACTTTTTTTTTTTAAATTTCATCTTTGCTCTGTTAACCGTTCAGTAGAGTGTTGTTTAATCTCCATGAGTTCATGTAGATACTAGAGAGTCTTTTGTTGTGGATTTTAAGCATTTTTTACATTATGGTCTCATAGTATATATGTAATTATTCAATATTTTGTATTTGTTGAGGTTTGTGGCCTATTTTAAAGAAAATTCTATGGGCTGCTGAGTAGAATTTATATTCTTTGGCACATTCTGTAGATGTTTGTTAGGTCTATTTCATGTATGATATCTTTTCATTCAGATGTTTCTTTGCTTATTGGATCTGTCTATTGGAGGAAAGGTGGGTACTGACATCATCTACTATTACTGATTTTTAGTTTAGTCTGTGTCTTGAAGTCCAGTAATATCCTTTATGAAACTGGGAGCATCAGAGTTTGGTACATACATATTCATGATTGTAATGTCTTCTTGATCACTTGTTCCCTTGATCAGAATGTAATGACTTTCTTTATCTCTTTTGATTAATTTCACTTTGAAGTCTATTTTGTCAGATATTAGAAAAGCAACACCTGCTTGCTTTTTAGTGCCATTTACTTGGAGTATTTTTTCCAGCTATCCTTTCACCTTAAGCTATTACCTATCCTTCAAGTTAAGATGGATTTGTTATAGACAACAAAAAGATGAATTTTGTACATTTAGTACATTCAGCTAGTCTATGTCATTTATTGAGCAGTTGAGGTCATTGATATTTAAAGTCATTATTGAGTCAAGTGTGGTGGTACACACCTTTAGTAGCAGGACTCAGGAGACAGAAGCAGGTGGATTTCTGTGATTAGGGCTAGCTCATACTACATGGTGAGTTCCAGGTCAGTTGGGGCTCCAGGGAGACCCTGTCTCAAAAAGATAAATAATAAATAAATAAATAAATATTCTTATTGAAAAAGTGTATTGGTTAGTGTTGTTCTATTTTATGCGTGTATTCTTAGTCCTAATTTGTTCTTCTATAATTATAACTTCATTGGTTTTATCTCTGTACCTCTTGTCTATGGTAATTCTTCCTTTCAGTCCTTTATATTGCTTTGAGTATTCTCTATAGGGCTGATTTGGTGGACAGGTATTCTTTCAACCTATTTATATCACAGAAGAATTTTTTCTCCTTCAACTTTGATAGAGAATTTTGCTGGGCAAAATAGTCTTAGATGGCATCGATGGTCATTTAGGATTTAAAATACATTTCTCCAAATTTTTCTGACTTTTAAAGTCTGCACTGAAACTCAGTCATGATTCTGATGGGTTTTCCTTTCTATGTAACTTTTTTCTCTTTTAATGTTCAGTATCATCATTTTGTTCCATATCTCTGGTGTTTTTAACTATGATATGACACGGAGAGTTCCTTTTCTGCTTCTATCTGTTTGGTGCTCTGTGTGTTTCTTGTATCGATATGGATATGTCTTTCTTTAATTTAAGGACATTTTCTTCTATAATCTTGTTGAAGATCTGGTCAGCACAACAGACATGAGATGCTTGGTCTTCCTCTAGTATTATAATTTGTAGATTTGATCATGTTGTTCTGCAGTTCTTGCATAGTCCATTCCTGTGTTTTAGTTTTAGTTTTTGTTGTTGTTTTTTGTATTCTTTGCTTGAGCACTCCAATTCTCCAACTTGTACTTCAGGCCTGCTCAGTGGGAGGGAACTCATGTATGGTACTCTAAACATAGCCAAATATACATGATTAGAGGTGTCATAGACCCTAGAGAAAAACCTACATCTGATTCTTCCTTAGAAGAACAAAATTTATTACTATATTCTAAATATATAATCTTTTATTTATAGATAAATTTACCTCTCACACTCATCAAAGAAGCTGTGTTCCACAGTGCTAATTTATGTTTAAGGTCATTTACTGAAAGCAGAATTGGTTTGTCAAAAAATGCATAATTTAGTTTCAATAAATACTAACAATGACTTTCCTTTTCCCTATCACATGAGCATGAAAACACTTTCTATTGTCCTTGTACACAAGTGCATATAGTCTTTATATTATTTCTATTCCTCCCAGATTCTACCTCTTGCAGCATTCACTGGTTACCTGTACTGCTTTATTTTCAGGTGGGGCCCCTTGAAATTTCCCCCATCCACCTTAGTATGTCAACTGGTATTATTGTTCTGCAGAGCTTGTTAGACTACCACACTGGGAAGATTTCATTGGCGTGGCTTCCGTTGCATGTCTAGAATGCCTCAAGTATGTTTCTTTGTAATAGTCTCCATCTGTTGCCAAAAGAAGCTTCTTTGATGAGCGGTGAGAGACATCTGTTTTCCTTTACCTCTAGGAGATACATAATTTATGGGCTGTGGTGGCTTGAATGAGAATGTCCCCCAAAGGTTCCAAGTATTTTGACATTTCTTCCCCAGTTGGTGATGCTCTTTTGGGAGTTTTTAGGAGATACGGCCTTGCTAGAGGAAGATTCTCATTGGGTGCAAGTTTTGGATGTTCTCAAGTCTTGTTAGACTTCCAGTTGCTCACAATTTCCTGTTCCTGCTTTAAGAAGTGAGGACTCCATTTTCTGCTCTGGCTATCTCTTGCACCCTTGCCATGACAAATTCCTATCCCTCTGGGACTTTAAGCACACATTAACTCTTCCTTCTGTAATTTCCCTTGGTCACCATGCTTTATCACAGAAACAGAAAAGTAACTAACACATGGAATTTCATTTTGATGTGTGCTTTTATGACATGACATCTATTTAGAGCTATGGATCTTTCTTTATTATTTTTTCCCTTACTTGCATGATCTTCACATTCTGAAATTCACAATGGTATGATTTGTGTTTTTAAAAATATTTTTTATTTTATTTATATGTGTTATTACCTTTATTTATTTTAGTTATTATTATGCATTTATTATGTGTGGTAGTGTGAGCGTATGCACAATTGTGTGTGGGTGCCCAAGAAGGCCAGATGAGGTTGTCAGATCCTTTAGAGCTAGAGTTACAGGTAGTCATGAGATGTGGATGCTCCAGTCCTTATGACTGAGCAGTAAGTGATTTTAGCTGCTAAGCCAACTCTCCTGGCCCCACTTGGTTTTTAACAGTTATATTTTCATTAAATTAATTACTTAATTAAGATTAGTCTTTTATTACTCTTACTCAGACTTCCCCTTTCTAAGGTTATGAACAAATCCTAATCCATCCTTTTTTTTGAACTACTTCTATAGTTTGATTTCATTGTTTCTCACCTACCATACTTAGCTTTGGTTTAAGCAGTGGAATTGTGGTGAGAATTTATCACTTCTTGTAAATTCTCCTTTGGACTAGAGAACAAGAACCAGTGAGGTCCAAGTTAGATTGTGGGATGGCTTCCAAACAATCTGTCTTGGTTTGTTGCTCAAGTTTTCTTTCATAGACTCAAACCCAACAGCTCAAAATGTGTCTTTATTTTACTCCATTTTTTTGAGATGGGATTTTCTATGTAGCTCTGGCTGGCCTAAGAATTAATATGTAGATCAGGCTGACCGTAAACTCATAGAAATCTGTCTGTCTCTGCCTCTTGAGCAATGGAATTAAAAGCCTGTGCCATCCTGCTCTCCTGAGAGTATCTTCTCAGGAGATTTGTACAGCTGGCAGAGATGGTCCCTGCTCTTCATCACCTCTGTCATCTATGCAGAGCTTGTTTGTCTAGGTTTTTGTTTTTGTTTTCAAGGTGTTCTCAGTCCCTTCTGGTATTTCTCAAAAATCTACTTTCAAACTTGATAGGGAATCGGCATATTTAACAGATGCAGCTTTAAATTCTCAAGATTTTGTCCAAGTGGTAAAAGTCTACTTGTCTGAAGTGCTTTTTGCTTTACCAAAGAGTATGTAGCAGGGAGAGGTGCAATAAATATATCTGCAGAAAGAATCTGAAGTATCTCTCCCCAATGAGCCCAACATGGAGGCAGAATCAAATACAAATCTTCACTCTTTGGAGCAGTTGTTGAGATTATAGGAAACTATATGAAAACATTACTAGAACACTACTTAACAAATTATTGTTTTATAGTTCTAGAAATAAAGCTTTATTTAACTTTAGAAATTGTTTCAGTTTAGAGATTCCCTCCAGTTTCCTTAGATACTTTTTCAGTAGGTTAATTTATCATAAACCAACAAATTAGGAGAATACAATGAGTTAAACTCACAAGAGTAGTCTCCAGGGCCTGGGGTTTTACTGTTATCTCCAGGCCGTACGCAATTCATCATTGTTGGATAGACAAAGGAGTAGATGACTTTTCATCCAACTTCTGAGAAATTCTGAGTTCATCTTGGGCCACACCTTCGCCTGATAACAGATTCCAGTACGTATTTGGGGCCTGTCATTATTAATGCTTTGGGTACACAACAAAGCTCTTGTTGACTTGTGTTAATTGAAAGTTCACTGAAATGACTTCCAAAGGGGGGGAAAAATCATTTTTTCTGGAGACTTGATGGCACAGAGAACCATCTTTTAGAGTAAGAGCTATTTATGTTCACATAATCCTTAGGATATTTAACATTCCAGTGATCTTCTTAGAGTAAGTAATTTGATTTCTTTTTACTCTTGGGCTGGGATGAGATTACTCTTCTCTTCCTGCTGCAGGGAGTGGAGTCGTGCTGTTCCCTGGTGATGAATAGCATGTTTTGTAGCCAAGTACACTTGCATGTTTGAAATATTCATCATGGAACCTGGGCTTGTGTTCCAGCGATTCCCAGGAGGGAGAAAGGAAGCTGCTGTAGGGAACTGAAGGGTGAACCTGACTTTTGCAAAAACTGCTACTGCTTCCAACCTTGAAGCTTACCAAAGATAAAGGAGATGTTTATTCCAGCTCAGAGCACTGAATTGCAAAGCCTGGGCTAGTCCCAGATGCAGAAGTTTCCTGTAAAAGGCAGCAAGGACATTATAATTCAGATGGCACCCAAAAGCGAAAGGCTCCTCTTCCCCATGAGCAGGCGCCCGCTTTGTATGCAGATCTGGAAGCACTAAGGAGCTGCCTCAGGGCAGCTGTGCTGCCCCTGGCTCTGAAGCCTGGGATGACACTGCCCACCCCATTAGTCTCAGCGCTGTGTCAGTGCTGAAGCATAAAACATGACAGCCTGAGGGCCAGGATCCACATGCTTGTTCCTACATCCATACACGCATGCGTGTGTGCATTGGATTCCTCGCAGGGACGGAGCGGTAGAACACCTGCTCCTCCTCACTACACAGTTCCAGGTTGTGTTCCCTGGTTCTTCTGGAAGAATTTTAGAATCAGTTCCTTCTAGAAATCCGTGTTTATGCTACGGTGCCACTGTTATTAGAAACAACTAAAGGCCAGCCCAAGCATCCTTTTCCCAGACTTCCTCTTTGACTATTGAAGGGGTCAGAGGGTAGGAGCTAGGTACTGAAGATCAGCCTATATCTCCCACTAACGGCTAACGTGGAGTTTCTCCTACCTCCAATCACTTGGAGGATTCTGTTCTTGTCTATTTTTAATAATTAAAAATTTATAGGGTGAGGTTGGATACTGTGGCACATATTTGTAGTCTCAGAACAAGGAAAGTGCTCGTTCGAGAATCAAGAGTTCAAGGCTGTCTTTGGCTACACAGGAGTTCAAGGTCAGTCTAGGCTACAGAAGATTCTCAGAAAACAAAAACAGAGAAGATCTTAGAGATCAAAATAAGAGACAGTGTTAACACTGACCCTCTGACAGGGCAGGTATTGCATGCAACTTTTATCCTTAAAGCAGGGTATGTGTTAATCAAGTATGGATGCCTTGCCCTCATGGGGATTCTCTTAAAATCCCACATCTCTCAGTTGATGGACTTCTGTCCACCGCTCCCAACTGTCACCTGTGAGCCTTCAACTTGCTGTGCAGTTTAGTTCTGTCAGCGAAACCTCTAGCACAACTCCCTGAGCAGATTTCAGTAGATCAGGCTCCGTATGTCGCACACATGGCATCTCTGCCCTGTGGAGCAGGCTCAGGAGATGGGTATCTCTGGAAGGGCAGACTGTCTGAGGTGAGTTGAACCCGTTCACTTTGATAGCTCTCATCCTGGATGGAGTGACCTAAGCAGTTGCCCTGCTCCATGGCTTCCCAGGCAGGCTTCTTTCATCATGTGAGTCTTCCCTTGTCGTTGTCCCCCACCCGCACCCTCACCCCACCCCCACCATCGCTCGTGCCCTAGCTCTCCCTCACGGGACTCCCATTCAAAATGACCCTGAGAGATTTTCCTCACGGGATTAAGTGCGTTTCTCATTGCACGCATGGTGTGAAGATCACAAATGAGAAGTGGGCATGCTAAAATGAATACTACACGAACCCCGAGGTGCCGGAGGCCCCTGGGAGTCAGCAAATGAATGCGCTTCTGTCTGCAGCACAGCCAGCCTCTTGCCATTGGCTGCTGCAAGTCTCATTATGCCTGGATCAGATACACAGGCTGACCCGGCAAGCTCCCTGGCTTAAGGGAAGGGTGCATTCTTGGGGAGAGGCTCCAGTCTCCCGGCCATGCAAAATGGGAGATGGGGTTAAAAAAAGTGGAGCTGATTGAGCGAAACCATGGGAAGGGCCAGGGGTCTGTGACCCGTTGCCCCTGAGCTCCACAGTCAGGATTCCCTTCAGCCTGGGGCACAGCCTGTTTTGTAAGGTGGTTGTCACTATGCATATGTTTTAATTGCAATTATTCCTGTCAGGCTGGTTAAAATTTAAAACATAAAACCATAAGCAGGTTCTTCTATGGAAGAATGAAACAAAAATTTGAGTGACTTACTATTGCAGTTTGTAGACTCTGAGAGCCGCTTTCTGTTTATGGAAGGCTGGCAGAGAAAGCTGTGGCAGACTTGAAAAAAAAAAATCATCCTTAACGGATCTGTGCCTCTTCTAGAAGCCCGGTTTCTAGAGGAACTGGCTGTGAGCATACAAACTCAATGGGAATGGGAAATATTATAAATTGAAATCCAAAATTTGAAAGGAAGATATTAGTATCAACTACTTCTGTAGTCAAAGGGAAAAGGACCAGGCCATCTCTTTGATGTATATACTATGAAAAAACCCAGAAAAATATTTTCAGGTGTGAACATTCAAGATCCTTGTGATTTCTAAAGAAAGCATGCTCTCAGACATCATGCAAGGTATTAGGAAACCATTTAAGATGCTTTATAAATAATTGAGACTACAAAAACAATAAATGGTTTTTGAAAACTTTTGAGTTTTGGGGCAAGTCTTTTTTCCTTCTATAATAACATTGTACAATATTTCATTTATTGCTCTGTGACAAGATTAGGGTAGGCCTGAAGCAAAATCTAATTCATATTATGAAAGCACACAGTTGTACACTAATTCTCCTAATTTCTGTCTGCATTTAGACACAATATTGTTGGGAGTTTAAGCAGTTCATATTTTAAGCCTTCATGTGGTGGTGATTAAGAGCTGAAGGGAGGACTGATGAGTCTGACATGGATTTACACCTGCTGAGAGCAGACTGTGCTGTGCTAAAGGGGGAGAAAACAAAGACATCTTCCAGTTTCATGGTGTTTACAATCTTCAGTTAAAACCTCAGTCGATTTGCTTATGCTCACCTTCAAATGACAGATATGTCTGATCATCTTATCATTTGAATGTTCTTTAAAATATTCCATCCAATACTTTATAGCTGCCTCCGTGAAGAATGGGAGAAATGGGCCATGTAACTCTTAAAACATTTTAAGGGGTGACTGTCCTTTGAGAAGCCCACACTCATATTCTCTGATCACCTTTCTTCCTAAGCGACTTTCTTTTCCTTAACCCTATTGCTTAAAAAGTCTGTATTTGAATTGTTTAGTAAAGTCCAACTGTGCTTCAAAAATGATTTAAGGTGCATGGTGGATTTTGCCTGTATTCTCAGCAGATGGGAGACCTGAGGAAAGAGGATTTCCCGGAATTTCAAGCCAGCCTGGGCTACATAGTGATTTCCAGGCCAGTCTGGGTCACAGAGTAAGATATTTAAAAAAGCACAAAACAGTTTTGAGGAATTTGAACCCAGGGCTAAGCACTGGATATAAGTCTCAATGTTTGGAGAAAGAAGGAAAGGGCCACTAAGGAGCTCAGAACTCCAGTAGAAATGTATGGACTTCACTACCAAGTGCAAAGTATTCATTGTTATATCACCCTTCCCTCCAACTGTGCAAATTACTTCCAGCTCCTGCAAGCTTTATCAACACTAATCCAGAGTAAACATGCCAGCAGGTCACTGTTTCAGGGAGGGGTATATTGACTTTTTCTTCTACTAGATGGCATGGTAACAAAAAATAAAAATCAGGGCTATCACCTACTCATCCACACAGCACATCTCTGTAATGTGATTCCTGCCGAAGTTTCCTTCTCATCTTCAGATATGCTGGTCAGTGTCCTGCTGGTCTTCAGCCACTCTTGTATTTAATCCTTTGGAGACACATAGTCCTGGGGCTTTGATCTGTCCCCACACATTGTGTGTGTGTGTGTGTGTGTGTGTGTGTGTGTGTGTGTGTGTGCCATGCATGTGAATATGAGGATGCACATGCCAAAGCAACAGGTCTGGTGTTTCCTCCATCACTCTCCAAGTCATCACCTTGAGACATGTTCTTTAACTGAACCAGAGATGGCCATTGTGGATAGGCTGGCCAGTCAGTAAGAGGCAGGCACAGTCATGCCCAGCATTTAGGGTGGGTGTGGAAGACTTGAATTCAGGTCCAAATACATGTGCAATAACTGCTCTTACCCACTGAGCCCTCTCATCAGGCCCTGTCCCTGGGCCTCTTTATACCCTTTTTACATTCAAGAGAACCAAAAAGCAGAAGGCCCTAGGCCAACAAGGAAGACACAGGCTAGGCCCCTGCTACAGAGGAAAAGCAGGTCAAACTCTGTGTAGTGAAGGCACAAAGTCCACCAAATCCAGGCAGAAGGAGTCAGGAAGTTCAGGTATCTAAGAAAGTGGAGAACTGTGGGCTGGATGATTCCTGAGCCAGGGAGAGTCACACTGTCATTTTAGTGGTGGGGGAATTAGAGGCATAAATCCCAGCAAAACTTGGATTCCATTGAGCTCTCAGCAGGACTGGAAGCAAGTAATGGTTTTCAGGAGAGTCATCCAAACTAGACATAGTGATTGACTGTGTGTGCCAGGTGTAAGTGATACCCAGACTGATCTAGGTGTCTAGCTTTACTGTGGGCAAACTGCTGAGCAGTGTGGGTGTAGGGATGGATTCTAGGTGACTGGAAGCTGGATAAAACTGGATGTAGGCCAGTGGTTCCTAGAAAGCGGTTCCAGGTGAGTCTTCACTGTGTCTTTCTATGGAGCTGGGATGTCCATCAGAAATGTAATGTAAGTCACATATATAACTACATTTTTAAGTAGCCACATTAAAAAGTCTAACAAATGGACACCAGATTTCAATAGGAACTTTGTTTAGTGCAGTATTTCAATGTTATGTCAGTTTGTCACTAGCCATATTTCAAATGTTCATCAAAACTCAGGTGATGGGGCTGGGGAGATGGCTCAGTGGGTCAGAAGCTTGCTGTCTAAACTTGAGGATACGTTCACATCCCCAGAATCCATATACAAACAGGCGTGGTGGAGTGTGCCTGCAACACCATCTCTGGGGGTGCAGGTGAAGGAAGATCCTGGGGGCCCACTGGCCTGCCAGTCTATTCAAAACAGTAGGGTTCCACACTGAGCAAGGGAAACTGTCTCAAAAGATATGGTAGAGAGCCAAACAGAAAGAGATCCGAAGTGGACTTCTAGTGAGCACACAGGCAAGTGGACCCTCACACATACGCAAATGAAAAATACATACATACATACATACATACAAACAATTTAAAACTAGAAAACCACACATGACTAGGGTAACATATTGGCAGACACATGGTTCCCCCTTTAATTAGACCTAGTAATTTTTTACTTAGAAATTTTCATTCCAAAAGAAAATTTATGTCACCATAAAAATCACAAGTTTGGGCAACTCCATTCTCCTTGCCCCACATCCTGTTCTACTTCTAGCTTTGGGCACAGGCCAGCTTTTGCTCTTGGCATCCCAGATCTCTGGACAACCCTCTTAGTCCAGACCATCCCACTGTGATATGACCCCTGTACTCAGACCAGCTCAATTTTTCAATCTAGTTTGTTAGAGACTTCACGGGCTGTCCCCTCCTGCAACTTGCCTTTGCTTGTTAGAGACTATATGACCCCTGTACTCAGACCAGCTCAATTTTTCAATCTAGTTTGTTAGAGACTTCACGGGCTGTCCCCTCCTGCAACTTGCCTTTGCTTGTTAGAGACTATCTATCTACCCCGACTGTTCATATCCACAATCTGCCTTGGATTCCTCTGACTAGCCTTCTTTACTGCTAAGTCTGGTCCCACTCACTGTGTATCTACTCCCCTACCACCTAAGCAATTCCATTCTCCCCTGCCCCACATTCTGTTCTTCTTCTAGCCTTTGGCACAGACCCACTTTTGCTCTTAATCCCCATCCCCCTCCCGTCTTGGAACTAACTATCCTTAACTATCCTTTTACCACTGCCTGGTTGTGAGTTCTCCAAATCACACTGTGCCATCCCTCTACATTGATGCTATCTTCAGCATTTTCACTGCCAGAGGACCCTTTACTAGGGGCCCCAGACCTTTGCATACTACACGAGAATGCCTGAATTTAGCCTCTGTCTAGCATTCTTCAAAAATTGTGCTGTGCCTGGTGGCTAGAGGGGCCCAGACCTTAAGAAAGAGCCTGAGAATATCTGATCTCCCTTGGCTTGTACCTCCACAGGAACTCCTGAGCAGCTGGACTAGAGCCATCTGGTCCCTCCAATATAAAATTCAAAGAGAGAACCCGAATCCTTGACCAACCAGCTTTTTGTACCTAATAAGAAAGCAACCAAATCACATCAAGTATACTAACAGAATCAGTCTTCAGCTGAGCAAAAGAAGGCTTGAGTCTCACATCAGAATCAAAAACAACAAAAGAAATCCACATGACAAGACCACAACAAAAAAATAATATGAAAAACCTGAATATTATGTCCCCACCAAACATCAGCAGTCCCATAGAAGAGTTCTAAATTAAAAACCACATAGAGATAACCCAAGAAACACAACATGTAAAAGAACAATCATAAACATGATCAATGAATTCAATAAATTTAAGGAACACACAAACAACTTAATCAAAGAACTGAAAGAAGATAGGGGCAAACTTCTGACTGAATTAACAAAACATAGAAATATTGGCAGAAAACACAGCTTGAAATGAAGAAGGAAGTGAAACACTCAATAAGCCAATTTGAAACAACAGAAGAAAGCCTCAGCAATAAAATGAATGAAATGGAAAATAGAATATCAAAATAAAAGCAAGTCATATATAAAGGAAAACCCATCAGAATTACAATGCAAACCATGAAAACCAGAAGAGCCTGGACTAAAGTACTCCCAATCTTAAATGATCATAGATGCAAACCTAGAATACTTTTCCAAGCAAAAATATCTATTATACATAAAAGGAAAAGAAAAATCTTCCATGACATGAATAGGCAGAAAGAATTTATGTCCAGAAAACCAGCTCTTCAGAGAATACTCGAAGCAATATAAAGAGCTGAAGAAGGGAATGATGATACCCAAGGGGCAACAGAAAGAAACAAAATGAACTTACACCTGGGAAACTACAAAGTTAAACCAAAGGTGCAAACAGAATTTAAAATGATGGGAATCAATGCATATCTTTCAATAATAAATTTAAATATCAATGGACCGAGTTCCCCAGTCAAAAGACACAGGCTAGTTGAATAGATAAAGAAACAAAATTCATCCTTTTTTTTTTGTCTGCAAGAAACCCATCTCACCTTCAAAGACAGACACCACCTTAAAGTGAAAGGATGAGAAAAAATATTCCATGCAAATGGCACTAAGAAAGAGGCAAGAGATGCCATTCTAATATCTGACAAAAAAGACTTAAAACTAAGGATAATCAGAAGAGATAAAGGTCACTTCGTTCTGATGAAAGAAACAATAAGCCATGAAGATATTACAATCATGAACATATATGCCCCAACATGTAATTCATCCATATTTATAAAATCAGTACTACAGGACTTTAAAACACAGATTAATCCCAACTCATTAATAGTAGGGGA
Source organism: Eospalax fontanierii (assembly GCA_035773235.1). NCBI lineage: Eukaryota > Metazoa > Chordata > Mammalia > Rodentia > Spalacidae > Eospalax > Eospalax fontanierii. The sequence goes on from CM069529.1 coordinate 55,692,151, forward strand.
CTTCAATACCCCACTGCCTCCATTAGACAGGTTTACCAGACAGAGAATAAGCAGAGACATCTGAATTAAATAGCACCATACATCAAATGCACCTGACATCTACCGAATATTCCACCCAAGCACCAAAGAGTACACATTCTATTTAGCACCCCATGGAACTTTCTCCAAACTGACCACATACTGGAGGACAAAACAAACCTCAACAAATACAAAAAAAAATTGAAATTATCCCATGCATCTTATCAGACCACAATGCAATAAAACCTAAAAATCAATGCAGGAAGAAGCCCTCATAACTTTATGAAATCATGGAGACTAAACAACACACTTCTGAATGATGAATGGGCCAAAGAAAAATTTTAAAAGAAATAAAGTTATTCCTGGAATTAAACAAAAAGGACAATACAATCCAACAAAATCTCTGTGACATTTTTAAAGCAGTCCTAAGTGGGAAGTTTATAGCTGTAAGCGCCTGCATTAAAAAAATCAGAAAGAGAACAAATAAATGACTTAACATTGTAACTCATGAATCTTGAAAGACAACATCAAATGAAATCCAATCCTACAAGACAAAAAGAAATATCAAAAATCAGAGCAGAAACAAAGAAAGCAATATAAGGAATAAATGACTCCAAAAGCTGGTTCTTTGTAAAGATAGACAAGATAGTCAGAGTCTTAACTCAGTTAACCAAAAGAAAGAAGCAGCAACTCAAATCCACAAAATCAGAAATGAAAGGGGAAACATCACAACAGACAACAAAAAGATCCAGAACATTACAAGGGAATACTTTAAAAATGTATACACTATTAAATTTGAAAACCTTAAAGAAATGGATGTAAACCTAAAATCATGGAAATTGCCAAAGCTAAACCAAGAGTAGATCAACAGATTAAACAAACACATATTATATAAGGAAATAGAAATAGTAATACAAAACCTCCTGACTAAAAGCCCAGGCCCAGATAGACTTATAACAAAATTCTACCAGACATTCAAGGATCAGTATTCAATACCAGGTATATTATTCAAAAGATAGAAACAGAGAGATAACTGTCAATTTCATTCTATAAGACTAGCATCACTGTAAACCAGGAAAAGATACAACCAAAAAATAAAACAATACACTCATATCCTTAATGAACACAAATGTAAAATTTCTCCACAAAATACTTGCAAAACACATATAGACACACATGAAAAAGATCATCCACTGTGATCAAACTGATTTATTCTAAAGATGCAAGGGTGGTTCATATATGTTAAGTTAATAAATATCACAAATCATGTAAATGGACTCAAAGGCAAAAATCACATATTCATTTAGTTCGATTCAGAAAAGGCCTTAGATAAAATTCAACATGGATTTATGTTTAAAAGTCCTAGAGGGAATACGTCAACATAATTAAAGCTATATACAAAAAACGCAGAGCCAACACCATTCTAAATGGAGAAAATGGAAGCATTCCCATTAAAATCAGGAACCAGACAAGGCTGTACACTATCACCATTCCTTTTTAATGTAGAGCTTGAAACTCTTGCTAGAGTAATAAGATAAGAAATTTAATAGAATATTAGTTGGAAAAGAAAAGATAAAATTAACCCATTTTTGCAGATGACATGATACATAAGAGATGCCAAAAATTCCACTAGAAAACTTCTAGAAAAGCTGAACTAAAGTGGCAAGTTACAAAATTATTCTACAAAAATCAATAGTGTTTCTATATACCAAATACTAGCAATTGGAGAAAGAGTCATTGGAAACCCTACTATTCACAAAAGACTCAAAAAAAAAACCTTTAATAAACCTAAATAAACAAAGACATTAAAGAACTCTACAATGAAAAAATTAGATCTTTAAAGGAAGAGATTGATGAGGACACCAGAAGGTGGAAGGACCACCCATCCTCACTGATTGGAAGAATAAATATTGTGAAGATGACCATTCTATCAAAAGCAATATACAGATTCAGTACAATCCCAATCAAAATTCCCATGGCATTCTTAATAGAATTAGGAAAAAAATCCATAAATCCCATATTCAATACAATCCCAATCAAAATTCCCAGGGCATTCTTAACAGAATTAGGAAAAAAATCCCAAAATCCCAGATTCAATACAATCCCAGTCAAAATTCCCATGGCATTCTTAACAGAATTAGGAAAAAATCCCAAAATTCATATGGAAGCAAAAAATGATACTGGACAGCAAAAGGAACACTAAGTACAAAGAGCAATGCAGGTGGAATTACTATACCAGATTTTGAACTATATTACAGAGCTATAATAATAAAACCAGCATGGTACTGGTAGAAAAATAGACCTGTAGATCAATGGAACATAATTGCAGACACAAACACAGGTACAGGCAATTTTAGCCTCCTGATATTTGACAAAGGGACAATAACACTCAGTGGAGGAAAGACAGCATCTTCAGCAAATGGTGATGGCAAAATTGGATTGACACATGTGAATAATGAAACTAGACCCTCATCTTTTACTACATACAAAACCAACTCCAAACAGATCAAACACTTCAATGTGAAACATGAAACTCTAAAACACTTAGGGGAAAACATTGGCAGTAGTCTCCAAGATACAGATCTAGGAAGTGACTTTCTAAATCAGACATCATTTGCTAAGGAATTAAGGTAAATAAGCAACAAGTGGGAGCTCATTAAACTGAAAAGCTTCTACACAGGGAAAGAAACAACCGAGGAAGTGAAGAGAAAATCCACATAGTGGAAGAAAAATCTCCACCATCAACACATCTAACAGAGGCTTAACATCCAGAATATGCAAAGAACTCAAAAAACAAAGAATAAAGAAAAAAAAAGTGACCTAATTAAAAAAATGGGCTAAGGATATGAACAGAGACTTCTCAAAAGAGGAAATCAAGATAGCTGAGGAACGCCTTTAAAAGTGTTTAACATAGTAATTAGGGAAGTGTGAAGGAAAAACACTTTAAATCTTTATCTTACCTCAAGAAGACTGGCTAAGATCAAGAGAACAAATGATCCCACATCCTGGAGAGGACGTGGGGGAAAGGGAATGATCATTCACTGATTTGGAGATTGTAAACTCGTGCAGCACCTACGGAAAGCAGTGTGGAGAACTCCTACAAAACTAAAAATGAAACTTAATATAGGAGTCCTATCTAGGGACCCACACTATACAGATTCCTAATCTCCATTCTTTAACCATTTGTGTCCTTTTGGGTTTCTGGCCCTCTGTTGTATGAGGGAGCTTCATTAATGAGAGTTGAAAGATTCATAAGAGTCTTCCTCACTCCTTGTTCCATGGTGCATGAGCTTTGGGATGAGAGACTGCGTTGTAGATGTGCTGCTTAGGCATGGGAAATTCACATACAATGTTTGTGTGTAACCAGTTGTTGTGCTCTGTAATAATCTGTCTGGTATAAAAGAAGCTTCTTTGATGAGTAGTGACTGGGATACTTGACTGTAAAGATAAGGATACATATTTAGCACTTAGTAAGAAGTGATATTATCTTAGCCTAGGGATGTGACAGCATTGGAGATTTCTCTAAGATCTATGACCTCTTCAACCAAGTGTATTTGGCTATCATTACAGTACTACACGTGAGTTTCCTCCCATTAGTCAGCTCTAAAACTAATTAGGAAGTCTTTGACACCAGGATAAAAGTGCCACTATTACACCAGTTTTGAATGATGTGCTGGTCATCAATGTGGTTATTTGGTCATGAAGCTGGGTCATCTATTGATATTCTCCCTTGACCACTTACATAGTGCTCTCCAGAGCTGTGAGGGCTAGCCTTCAGGGGAAGTATCTGGAAGAACGTCAGTTCCAGCTACACTGCTCCAAATTGGGTCTTCACAATAGCTAAGAGAGGGAAGCAATCTAAGTGTTCCTGAACTGATAAGTGGACAATGAAAATGTGGTACCTTTACACTACAGAGTTCTTCTCAGCTGTAAAGAAAGATGAAATAATGAAATTTGCAGGTAAATAGATGGAACTAGAAACTGTTATGCTAGGTGAAGAAACACAGACTCAGAAAAAACAAATGAAGTATGTTCTTCTTCATTTGTGGATCCTACTATCAATTCCTCATGTGGTAGTATTTCTCCTGATGTAACTAGAGAAACCAGGGAAATGGAAAGGAACCAGAGAGGAAAAGGAAGAGAAGGAACCTGAGAGGGAAGAATAGTAGGAAATAAGTATTACTAATGGAAAAATAGATAAAAGTAGGATATTTAAATGGGAGGGGAAAAGGAGGGTTATACAAGGAACTATGGGGGATAAAGGGAAAGGAGGAGCTCAAGACAGGTGGGGTCATAGAGACTGGCATTATCAAGGGAGAAATGAAGAAAACGAGGACACTTTCAATGGGGAAGGCATGGAGGGAGGGTCAGACAGGGAGAGAGAGGAGAGATAAACAATACCTAGTTAGTGTAAATAACTAGATGAAATTAAATCAATCTACCAAACTAATGACAAATTCCATAAACAATATCTCTATATAAGTCATGTGCATAGCTGAAGGCTACTTAATAAGAAGCAGTGACAGATAGGAGAAATTTTTCTTTGCGTTTTTGGCCAGGGTGGTCCAAGAAACTCCCAAAATTAAACAGATTATTGCCATAGTCCTTGATTGCCTACCAGAACTTGAAGATAAAATTGGATTGCTGAAGACAGGACATACTTCAGAGACTGCAGGTGGAGTAATGGAGCTGGAACTGATTTGGAAGTCACTTCCCCTGAAAGCTAGCTGTCATAGCTCTGGAGAGCACTATTCAAACTGCTAAGGGAGAGCATCAATAGATGGCCCAACAACAGCTTCATGACCAAATAATCACATCATTGACTGGCACAGCATTCAACACTGGTACAGCAGTGACTGTTTTATTTTGGTGCCAATCAATGGATACCTAATTGGATTTAAAGGCCACTCAACGGGAGGAAACTCATGTGTGGTACTGTAATCATAGTTAAATATACACTTGGCTGAAGAGGTCATAGACCCTAGAGAAATCCACAGTGCTCTCACATCCCTAGGCTATGCTAATGTAGCTTCTTACTAAGTGCAAAATATGTATCTTTATATTTACAGTCAAATATCCCAATCACCACTCATCAAAGAAGCTTCTTTTATACCAGACAGAGATTACTACTGAATACCACAACTTATCACACACAGACATTGCATGTGAGTTCCTCATGCCTATGTGGTACATTTACAATGTAACCTCTAAACCTAAGCCTCACATAATATAGAACAAGGGTAAAGAGGCCAGTCATGAATCTCTCAACTCTCATTAATGAAGCTCCTTCTTGCAACAGAAGGCCAGGAACTGAAAAGGTCACAAATGACTAAAGCAAGGAGATTAGGAGTCTGTAGGGTATGGGTCCTTGGACAGGATTCCTATATCAAGCTTAACTTACCCAGATCTCATGACCATTGTGAAAGAGGGAGTGAAAATACTGTAAGAGCCAGGGAGGAGGTGCATGACCACATGGAGTTAGAATTCTATAAGCTACTGGGACCCTGCAGATATGAACCTACAGCAATGGTGTCTGCATGCTCAAGACCCATGCAAATTCAAGCAGACAAATACCCAGCATGGAACTGTCGAAATAGGCAATAGACTCCGATCTTTGTGAAAGAAAGATTAGCAGTTTATTACTGTTGGGTGAGGAAGGGCTAATCTTCCTTAAAGCTAGGAACTCCAGATAGGTAACTAGACTTCAGTGGATGAACCTGCACTGAGGAACACCTGGACACACTATCTTGACACAATAGGCCTAACACAGATGAAAGAATGTTCAGATTCCAGTTGGGACTTATTGGAGTCCTTGTGTTGAAGGGGGTATAAATATCATTAGGATTGTTTGAGACATTCTGTATGAAATACATAAAGATTCTATTTTTAAAAAGGCAAGAGGATATGCAGTCAAGAAATGTCATTCTACCAAGCCAAACAAAACTAAACAAAACCACCACAACAAAAACTCAGAAGTTTGAAATGATTTATGTTTTTTTCTACCATATGATTTCTTAACTACTGATGTTAGAGTGTTTCTCACTCTCTATTCTGAAAGTTTTCTCTTAACACCAGTGACATGAACCCTAGTCACAGAAAATATCTGAAGTAACCACATAGAATGGTGTTTAGAAAGTGCTTCCATGTTTCCTAGATTTCTCCTTTCTAAAAAATGTTGTCAAAGACCACAATTGCCATGATAAATTCTAGAAGATAAGAGTGAGAATTTTATTCTAAAAGAATATTAGACTGTTGACAGTACCTGCATTGAAACTATTGATAAGATAATTTTCATATGAGTTTGTAAAAATTTGTGGTACATTAGCTTTCATTAAATGAAAGGATAAAAATATATTTCAAACACATCAGTAGCAGACCTGTGTCAGTTGTCTTTTTACTACTGAAAAAACAGCTGAGAAAATCAACTTAAGAGCAGGTACTCCTTGTTTTGGGTAATGGTTGCAGAGGTTTCAATCAGCAATCACTAGTTCTGTTGCTCTGGGCCTGTGACAGCACAGTGGAGTGGTGAAGACCACTCACTCCATCACAGTGGCTCTGTAACAGAGACAGAAAACAGAGCTGGGGTCCCAATAACCTTTTCATAGATGTGTGCCAAATGACATAACTCCCTCCCACTTGTCCCTAAGTCCTAAAGCCTTTGCCATTGTTCAGTGAGTCAGTCAGGAGAGCGAAGCTGTAATATATGGACCTGTGCAGAGCTCCTAGTTCCAACCTGGAGCTAAACCAAGAATGTAGTTAGTTATCTTCCTACCACAGTATCATGGGATGGATGTTCTGTTATTACCAGTCTATCCCTACCTTATCTAACTGAGCAAAATAAGTCTTTGCTGTGCTTACTGACTTATAGTTATATCCTTGCCCACTAAAATTTACAGAATCTACAGAGCTAAGAAGGTGGCCCAGAAGATAAAGGCACTTGCCACCAAGACTGTGGACCTGAACTTGATTCTCAAAATCCATGGTGGAATGAGAACCAACTCCCAAAAGTTGTTCTTTAGCTCTGCATACATGTATACACATAATAAATATAAATAAATGAATAAATAAATATAATTTTAAAATGTACAATCCAGAACTTAAAATGGCTTGATATACAACTTTATAATTTTGAGATAATGGGAAATCGTACAAGGTCTTTGGGAAACATACATTGAATTTTGAATTCTGGCTGTTTTTCCTGGGTCAGTGATGTATGTTCTGATGTTACCTAGGCACCAATAATAGTCAACTCTACACACAGGTAAACATCTGGTGCTCTGTACTGTAGTCTGCTGCTGAACTGTAACTTTCAACATAATTAAATGCATTTTCCTCATATAGTAATATCAACTCTTGATAGTTTGAGATGTGATTCCATTACAAATTCAGGTTTGCAATATCATTATTCTATTAACATTCAAGAGTAAATATCATTATTATATCATATTAATTCCAAAGTACCACTGTTCATGGAGCAAACAACAACTGACATTCTGAATGTTTGTCCAGAGAGCCCCAGGACACCATACTCTGGAGAATTACTTGGTGTCCTTTAGCAGGCAGAACTGTTCATCCTTCTCTTCCTCTACCTCTTATCACTGTCCTGAGGCAGGAGGACACAGCAGAGAAATACCAACACAAGAAATCAGAAAAGGTCCCTGTGAGCCCCATTGTCTGCCTTGAGGCCTCAGCTGCTGGCTGCGCTCATAGCCAGTTGAGACCACATCACTTTTCTTATTTCTGGAATATTTTCATTGAGTTTTATGCATTACATAAAATAGATCTTAATAAAATCTAGACCCATTTCCTCTCTTGTTCCCTGTAGATCCCTCACCAGATTTCACGTATTCTGTCATATATATTAAGTCCTATCCAGTCAAACATTTGTACTCAGATATCCCTTGGTACAACTTCACCCACTGGAGGCTAGTCATCCTATCTGAAGTCACTCCATTAAAGACGATCTATACTCCCTCACTCCACAGTAGTCATTTGCTGGCAGTTGCTTGACTAGCATTAGGGCTTTCTGTCCATTCCCCTCATCCCGTACTGGGTTTTTGTCTGACTGAGTCAGCATGGGTACCACTCTTTCTACAACTTTTCCACTCTCTGCATGAGGCATCCTCAGTGTTACCATTCCTGAGTCTCTGGGATGGAGTGGTCTAGGTTGTGGTGGCCTGTTTTGTTTGTAGTATGATGTTTACAATATCACTGGTATCCATTTAGTTGATGAGAAAGCTTCCATACCCCTCTGTGACAACAGGAAACCACCCAGGTAAGCCCACACGTCCCTCCGGAAATGGCACTGATCTAGAATCTTTCCTCTCAGATGGAATAGACTTCCTCCTTGATGCTTTGCCAGTTCTCCTTTTAGGTTTGAGTTTCTGGTTTATATCTGTTCTTTTCCAATAGAGTTATACAGAAGTTGACACCAGTCTGTCCTTCCTTTAAGATCTGTTCATAGGCAGACAACATGGAGACAGAAAAAGAGGGTGAGATTCAGTCCATGGACAAAGGTGAACCAGTCTGGAATCATGATAAGGCATGGGCAGAAGCAGTTTCAGAAACCAGAGCCCCAGCAGAGACGTGCAGAATGGACAGATGTTGCTCCAGGTGAGCGAGCTCTCAGGCAGAATGTAGAAGGAGTATCTCCAGTGTTGGCAGAAATCTTATCTCCTACCTTTTTCCAACTTGCATGGGCACATTTATAACCTAGAAGCCAAAACAAATAAAACAGCAGCAATCATAAACCCTTTCATGATTGAAAAATTAAATAGCTTAAACTCATAAGTATGTCAGGATAATTTTAAAACATCGTTTGTCACCTTCAGAAGTTGCCATGGAGCTAGTTCGTTGTTTTAAAATAATAATTACAAAACAGAGTGAGCGTTTATCTCGCCTTCCCCGTTTCCTCAAGGCCTCAGGGTTAGCAAATAGATGATGAAGCAAAGCATGTTGGTACGAGAAAGTCGCAGCTAATAAATAAAAGCCCACGGGTTAAAATGCTACCTTTTGTAACCCATAAATTAATGAGTTTATGGCTGATGAGATTATAACAGAGAAAAAGACATTAGAAATGTTGGTTTTAATTTTTAAAACTTTTTCTCTTGCTGATAGGATATACTTTTATTTGGACTATGTTTTTAAGAAAATATTTTATTTATCATTTTAATTTTATGTGTAGGAGTATATTGTTTGCATGTGTGTAAGTACATCTGTATTGTTCAATACCTGCAGAGGTCAGAAGAGGGTGTCAGATCCCCTAGAACTGGAGTCACATGTGGCTGTTAGCCACCTTGTGGGTGCTGTGAATGGACCAAGGCCTCTGTAAGAGCAGCCACTATTCTTAACCTTTGAGCCATCTCTCCAGCTCTATTCTGTCTATTTTTAATAGGGACTTAAGAAGAAAGTTTGTCAAGGTCTTTCAGGGAAGCTTGAACTCTTTGGATACCTTGTAAGGAAGTCTTACAAGGCATCACAGTGAAAATGGATGGCACATTCCCTTTTGAGGTACTGGCTTGAATTCTCATCTCAGAATTCAGGAACATTTGATAGCGGCAATCTGTTCTTACAACTTGTTTTTAGCAATTTCCTCCCAGATAAAACCTTCCATCTTAGCAGGAAACTGTTAAGACTTAGGCTATTCTAAAGGGAGGTGAAACATTCCACCCTGTGAGGAAGCTCCTCAAACTCAGGAATAACACAACTCAAAGACTTCAGGAAGTCCCTGAAACTGACCATATACACCAGGCACCTCTGTAATCAAGCATGACTAAGCAATAAGGAGAGATGAAACAGACGCTCAGAACAGTCAAGGTGCCTGGAAGAGGCTCATATCAGCTGAGATGCCTAAAAGAGACACTCTCCAACCTGTTGAGCTGCCTGTAGGTTGTGCAGTGAGCTCCAGGGATCCTGCCTTTGTGAGCCACCGCCCATGTTGTGATGGGCTTTTTGATTATGGTTTGAGTCATTTTTCTCTTGTAAGTAACCTCCCACACATGCTCCTCTAAGTAATCTCAATAAACTCATTGCTTCACCAAGCTGAGCTGTGTTATCATCCTTACTCTGGTCTGCCATTGGTTCCCTTTTGGGGTAGGTAGATATTTGTTCATGTCTCTCCAAGAATGGTGTCACACAACATCATACATATTATTTTTAAGTCTAAGGGCAGCACTACAAAGCAAGGTCTTGCACTCTTCTCTGTTTTCAGAAGGCAATAAACAGAGGGACTCCTGTGGATATATCTAATAATGAGAAGAACGGAGAGTCAAACTCAGGTCTTCAGCCCAAAGGCCAGGCTTCTCCTGTTATAGGAATTAACCAGTGAATCTTTAACTGTTGTTTCTAAGAACAGCAGCATAAAACGGCCCTATGCATTAGGTAAGAGAGATGGTTCCTCTTACTGCAGTGATGAGTCTGTTGAGATCCTGCTTACTTGAGAGCTGCCTGAAACTATGCTCAAACCTGCCAACACAGCTTTGCACTGGGTCTCCTGCCCCACCTTTATGTTGTATTGTTATGGAAGACTTACTTTTTAAATCCTAAGTCTGTAATCTCTTCTTTCTAATTAAAACATGTTGCAACTGAAGAGATGGCTCATGAATTAAGAGTGCATACTGCTCTTCCAGATGACCTGAGTTCAGTTCCCAACACCTATGTCAGGTGGCTATCGCTTGTAATGTCAACTCCAGGGGACCCAAAGCCCTCTTCTGGCCTCAGTAGGTAATTGCACTCATGTGCACATACACAGACAAACACATACACTTAAGTGAAAGAAATATGGTCAAATAAATGTTAAGGCCCTGTCAAGTTTCCCCTTTCTATTTTACAAGGTCAAGAACTCTCATCCCCTTCAATTTCACTCCCTTAGTGTCAAAATTCCTTTACTATAATCATTTTTGACTCTGAAAAAAATGCAGTTTTAGGAAGTGTATGTTTCTTTAGAAATGCAGCCACCCCAGACCTGTGAGTCTCAGCTTGTAGATTTCCAGTGCAGATGAACTTGGGTCCAGGGATCCCTTCCATGCAGTATGCAAGCTGAGCAGCAGGTGAGGTGAAACCTCTTGATTTCTGGGGTAAGGTGAACACAATTATCCCATCCGTGAACGAAAAGACTTTCTCTAACCAGCCTCCCAGAGCTTCCTGCACACAGCTCATTACGCAACTGCCTAGAGAGGCGAAACACTGGGCTGAAGAGTGTTAGCTGTGCTTGTTCTGTTTTAAGTCCTTGTTCGAAGTCTCTGCGGCTCACTCTGCACTCAAACCCACGGCAATTCTCCTGCATCAGCCTCTAAAAGAGATGATAATATCTGGACAAGTCAGCGACTGGGGTCTCTTGATCCACAAGTTCCTCCTGCATCCACTACATGTGCCACTGTGTCCACAGGCCTGGTGTTTTGTGCAGGAACTACAGCATCCGTTTTATACTCTGCATAGAGAGAGGCTGAAATAAAGCTGCTGTCTCCTATAGAGACAGACTTTGACCTTGGCCTCTGGGTTCAATTGCATCTTCTCTTACATGGATGGAATTTCACTTCTCCCAGATGTAGTGTTTTGAAAACAGCAGTGCTTCCAAGAAAAGCCTGCTTCTAATGTATGGATCAAGTGTGTTTCACCTTCCTATCACCCCAGTGTGCATTCCTCTGTGAATAGTGCAGTGAAAGTAAAAACACGCTGGAAAACAAGAGTCTACCAGATTCTCACAGTGCAAGGTTGCTTCCTGTGCATATAGTATGAAACATGTCGCTACACATCCCGTAGATAACGCATCCCACTGCAAGGGTTGCGCAAGTGACAAGTTAAAACATGAAAAGCCTTGGGCAGAGGCTATGTCCTACCTAATGATCACTCCATCTCAAGGATTCCTGTAGCTGCTACTAGTCATTGAAGGAAGCAATGCAGGGATTTCCATGTAAGAGCAAGCGAGCTCTTCACCTTCATTGCTTTCTGAGAACTAAAAATCAGCATAATATTCTCACACAGTTTCCAGTTGAGTTTTGAGGCCAAAGTCCTGCTTTCTTCTGTTGGAGGAGCTGAGTGGGAGGGAGGGAAGGTAGAGTGAAAGTCCCTGGCCAGGACCTTCTGTGGCTGCATCTCCTACAAGCCCAGCGGGGGAGGTGTGACCCCTAAGAAATAACTGATGTCACCTTGTCAATCTTTATTTCCAGCCTTGCTAAATTATTTGCAAAATCCAAAGAGTTACAAACCTTTGTTCTGACTCCGAGGATTTCTCAGCGGTGTTTAGATCCATGCTGGATCCTCCGGGCCTTCTGCCCCTCCCCTTGGTCCATGGAAGATCCCCGCGCGACTTTTTCCTTTCCTTTTGCATCTTTTTGTGTCTTGAGGGTCAAGTGTCGCCTAATCACACTCCTGATTTGATTCTATGATCCTAATAGCAAGTTTCTCATCTGGATTTTGGATCATAGTGTTTATTCATTGATCTTGGATTTTTCTGTAATCTGGAACAAGTTACTAGTTTCCAAGAAAGTCACCCAGGTGCAAAACATGTGTTTGTGTAAGTGTATGTGTTTATGAGTGTATGAAAGTATGTGTGACTGTGTGTGGGTGTATATGTATGCGAGTGTGTGAATGTACTTGTGTGTTTATGTGTGTATACATGTGCACATGTGTCTGTATGCAGCTGAATTTGTGTGGATATATGTCTCCGCACACACTCAGCATACACTCTTATAGTAACAAGATGCTGGTCACTGTCATTCAGGGGCACTTGCAGATCCACAGGGAAAACTGATATATTGAGATCATAAAGCCTTCATTTTTTGAAAGCTCAGCTGTGGATTTTCTGGTAGAACAAAACTTAGGTGTCATTTAAAACATAGGATGCATACCTCTCTATTTGACCTAACCAATATGATAAGTGTGTCTCTGTGTGTGTGCACATGTGTGTGTGCTTCTGTGTGGGTGTGTGGAAGCCAGAGGACAGCCTTGGGTGTCATTCTTCAGGAGCTGTCTACCTTGCTTTTCAATTTAGGGCTTCGCACTGACTGACTAGACTAGACTGACTCATCAGCAGTTGCCAGGGGTCTGCCTGTCTCTGCACCCTCAGTGCTGAGGTTAAAAGCACATGCCACCATGTATGACTTTTTGTGTGGACTTTGGGAATTGAACTCATGCCTCATGTTTGTGAGTCAAGTACTCTGTCAACTAAGCCAACTCCTCAGCCCTAGGACTTCCGTTTAAGCCATACTAAAGCTGTTACATAATCTTGCCCTGCTCTGCAACCTATGATGTCTGGTCTCCACAGAAATGGGATTTCAGCATCCCCGGTCAGGTAACAGACAACGTGTGGATTCTCTCCTTACATCTATGCTCCCTCCTCTGTTTCATGCTAAAATATGCCTGACTGAGCAGGTATGGAAAGATGGAATAAGCGCAGGCCATAGGGCTTTGACTGCTGAGTGTTCAAATGATGGACACCTACCATTTATAATCATGAAAGCCCATAGAAAACAGCACCATTAGAACCCTAATGTACTTATGTCATGGGAGTTTCTAGATAGAAACTCCACATCAGCTCAGTACTGCAAATGCAGAGCTCTGATTTAGGGAATTTATAATGTCGACACTGTGCATGTTTGTGGGAACTCTGTTATCTCTGCTCATTTGCTATGAACTTAAAACTCCTTTTTAAAAATTGAACTTTTATGATCATGCAATATATTTTGATCTTCTAATGGAACAGGAGATGGGCTGAATGGCATGGCTATTGTGAATTGCAGAGCAGTAAATGCAGATATGCAGGTTTCTCCTGTGTGTTAATTTGGATTCCTCTGAGTATACCCAGAGGAATATACAAAGCTGGATTCTGTGCTAGACCTGGGTCTAGGTTTTTTATTGAATTTTTGAGATTTTCTTCATTTTAGGTTTATTTATCTTTATTTTTATGTGTATGAGTGTTATGCCTGCATGCGTGTAAGTGCACCTGTGTCATGCAGTGTCTGCAGAGGTCTGAAGAGGGCATTGGATCCACTGTTACAGACCTTGTTAGCTGGCATGTGGGTGCTGGGATTTGAACCCACACCTTCTGTAAGGACAGCCAGTGCTCTTAACTACTGAGCCATCTTCCCAGTGCTGAATTTTTCAGATTTTCATACAAGATGTTTTGAACATGTTCAGATCCTCTCCCTATCCACACCTTCCCTTATTCACTGCGCCAAAATTAATGCACTCTTGTATAGTTTTTATATATATCATAGCTATCTATCTATATCTTTAGCTCTATATAAAATAAGACCTATAGAGCATAATTTGTGTCCTGAAATGTTTTCAGTGTGGCTCCATCCACTGAATCCTGATTAACCTGCCAGGAGTTACATCCTTGAAAGAGGCAGACTCTTCCCATCCCAGCAGCTCTCAGTGACCAATGGATACTCAGGTAAGACTGGGATTTCTTACTTCCCCATGTCTGGGCTGAGATTTTCTGGCTTGCACAGGATTTGAACTTGCTGTCAATCATTGCTGTGAGGTCATGGGAGCAACTGACCAGCTGTCTGGAAAAATCTGCTACTTTGTGGTCATCCAGGACCTCTGGCTTTTACAATCTTTCCATCCATTTGCTACATAAGGGAGTTTCTCTGGTAAGAACTGAAAGCTGCATGACTAGTTAGTAGAAAACTAGTATTGGGTCCTCCCCTATGTCCTGTAACTTGTCTGGCCTCAGATTCATAAGACTGATATCAGTGTGAGATATGGGCTCTATCCCATGAAGCAGACTTTAAATCTAAATAGGAAGTGGTTCATTACTCTCACAATATCCGTTAAATTATTACACCAGTGGGCATATCTTTCAGGTCCTTTGTTGTATCTTGTAAGATTCACAGATGGCTAAAGTCATGATTAATTTTCTCTTCAGGTAGCTTGCAATGCACCTTCCAGTGCTATTAAAGCTAGCCAGTAGAGATGAGGTTCTGAAGTCTGTGTCAGTTTTCTTTCTCCTTGTTTGTTCTACAGCTCAGTGTTAGGTTTTGAGAAAACTCCATACTCAACCTGGCTGTACTAGTTCACCCTCTGGCCAGTAGTGTATAAAGATCTCATTCTCCACATCCTCACTAGCATTTGCTATTACTAGTTTTCTTGATGGTAGCCATTCTGATTCGTATGAAATGGTTCCTCAGTTTTATTTGCATTTCCTTAATATCTAAAGACGGTGAACATTTTTCATATTTTTATGTATTTATTGATTATTGAAAAAACTTAAAGAGCTATTGTATTTGTGTATGTGTGTGACTCTGTGTGTGGGTATGTGTGCATGAGTACATGTGCCCATGGAGACCGGAAGAGGGTACTTAATTCCCCTGGAGCTGGAGTTATAGGTGGTTGTGAGATGCCTGATATGGATGCTGGGAACTGAATTTGGTCCTCTGCAAGAGCAGAACATACTCTTAAATGCTGTGCCATCTCTCCAGTGACTTTATTGGCTATTTGAATTTAATTTTTGAAGGCCTCTGATTTTTGTTCTTAATATTTTGAGTTGGTTAGAACTTACTTTCTGTGTATGAATCCCCCGACAGATTTGGAGCCTGCCAAGATTTCTCTGCTCTGCCCGCTGCCTCATTTTTCCTCCATTCCTGATCTTGGCTCCTTTCTGCCAGACTCCAGAACTTTGTTGTTCCTATCAGAATTACAAGTGGCAGAAGGAGAAGAGTCCTCACTGCTGGACTGATTCACCTAAGAAGGATAGGGTAGGATCACTGAGGGAAACAACAGACCATGAATGACCAGAGGATGAGGTGAAAAGAAAGTGAATTCATTTGGATGGGCCACAGAGCATTTCCCATTCCTAATTTCTGAAACTGCAAAGCTGACAGGGAAGAGCTGCAGTGGGTACCCCTGGCCAGTGAGTATTCTCTGCCTGCTCAGATCCTTGCACAGATTTGCCCTGTGTTGATAACGTACTTTGTTCATTTCTCATCAGCTGTTTTTGTCCCCGGACAATTGTTGGTAATAATGAAACAGGTTTTCAGGATAAGGATTATACTTCAGAAACCATCTGGTGACCATATGTTTTAAATAAATTTTTCCATATCTGGAAAACAGTGGATTTCTAAATTATATGGAATAAGAATTAGGTATTTCTCGGTAAAATCACAGAAGGATATTCCTCCACATCTACAGTATGAGTGAGTTGTGTAACAAGCTGTATTTGTGCTAATATAGGGAAAAACCTTCTCAGAGTGTGCTGACTTCTACGTGGATTACCAGGAAGATTGTCTCCATGAGGCAAGCCTGGTCTGCATAGAGGATTCCAAGATGGTTGTGGCTAACAGGAAGACACTGTCTCAAAAATACCCTTCCCACCCAAAACAGAGAACTTCAGCTAACAAGTAAAAAAATATGTAGTTTGGAATTATAATATTTATCCTCTTAGCTGCTTAAAATATTTAATCTTCCATGGTTTATTGCAACCTTTCTTGCATGTAGTATGCTGTACCAAGCTCCTTATGAGATTATAAATAATACACTGCAGAAAACACAGCTTCCAAAGGGAAAGAACTATCTGGCACAGGTTTCTTGAATGTGGCCTCTCAGCTGATGTTGGGAGATGCTTTTCTCTACATCTGAAATTCCTGTTGCAATGTATGCTTTCTGCTTTTGATTGGGGCTCACAGCTTGAAATTGTTTTCATCATGAAGGATAAATATCATTCCTGGAAACTAGAAAGACCATAGAATCGAGGTTGTGGAAAGAGTTCATGTTTAAAGACAAAGAAAAGCAATGACAGAAGGTCACTGTACGTGCTAACTGAGGCTGAAATGTGCAAAGGAAATTCTAGAAATTACATGAAAAGCATACATATTAGGGTGTGATTTCTTTAACCAATTGCTCTGAGAAAGAAAAGCATAGACATTCATATCTACATATAGATATATAGATATAGATGAAGGCTATTTCTGAGAAGGATTGCTGTAGAATTAGAGCAATAAACCCTCTGTCCTTGTCCAGAAAAAAGTATTAGGAACAACCATGCAAGGAGATTTGCTGATGGTTGTAAATAGACTGTGTGATAGATGACATTACTGCATTGATACTAAATTTCTGTTTCTTTACGTTTTATTTTTCAGGTTGTTTAATTAGGGCATGCTAATTCACAAAAATAGATTTCATTTTTTGCATATATGTTATATACTTTGGTCACATTGATTCCCTCGTCACCATCCTTTATCCTCTTTCACCTTCTTCTAGTCCCTTTCCTCTTCAACATATAGCATTGTGCCTTCTACTTGAGAACCATGTCTGTATTCCCCAGATTCCACATATGAAAGAATACATATGTCAGAGTCTGGGTATTTTCAGTCTAATGTGATGCTTTTCAATTCTTTTCATTTTCCTTCTCTATACCTATAACTATAACTATATACGTATATATATATATATATATATATATATATATAGAGAGAGAGAGAGAGAGAGAGAGAGACTACATATAGTCTCTCTTTGCCTCCCTCTCTTTCCTCTCTCTCTGTCTTTCTCTTGTTTGCATGTAGAATCCTGTTCTTGCTCATTTCTTCATTGACAGACAGACTGATTCCATCACTTGGCTATAGAAACAATGCAGTAATGAGCATGCTCGTGCAGGAATATCTACGATATGCTGTCTTAGAATTTTCTGCTATATTCCCAGGTGTGGTAAAGCTCCATCTTATGATATACTAATTTTAGTCTTTTTAGGATCTCTGGAACTGATTTTCATGAGGCGTAGATTAATCTACTGTCCTTCAAATGTTATATGAGGGTTTCCTTTTCTGCCACATTCTCCCCAGCATTTCTAGTTATTTGCTTTCTTGAAAATAATCATTTTGAGAGACTAGATGGTATCTCAGTGTAGTTTTGAGTTTCATTTCTCTGACGGCTAAAGATACTGAAGACTTTTTCACCTTTTCACTGGTCACCTGCTTTCTTTATTTGTAAACTGTTATTTGACCATTTTCTGATCAGAGCACTCCTGTTTTTTTAAACTCTTTATATATGATGAAAGATAATCTCCTCTCATAATGGAAGACAAAGGTTTTCTGTCATTCTATGGGTTGTCTCTCCACTCTGTTTTTTTCCTTTGCTGAACAAATGCTTTTTAAGGTCCATGCAATCCCATTTTCAGTTCTTGCCATTGTTTTCTGTGCAAATGGAATCTCATCCAGAAAATCTTTGCCCACGCCCATATGTTGAAGTGTTTACTATATGTTTCCTTTTAGTATTTTCAAAGTGTCGTGGTTTATTTGAAGGCTTTTGATCCAATTTCACCTGGGTTTTTACAAGGTGAGAGATAAGGATCTAGTTTCAACCTCCTATACCTGAATGGCAAGTTTTCTAAAGACTGTCCTTTATCCAGGCTATGTTCTTGGTATCGAATCTAGCATAAGATGGCTGCAATTGTGTTTATTACTGAATCCTCTTCTGCTGGTCTCTGTGTCTGTAATACCATATTGTTTTAGTTATAATGACTCTGTGGTTTATTTGAAAGCCAGGCATCTTGAACCTGCAGCACTGAACTTTTTTTTTTCAGGATTTCTTTATCTATTTAGAATCCTTTATATTTCCATATGAATTAAAAGTTCTTTTTCAATATCTATGAACAATATTTTGATGGAGACCATGTTGAATGCATAGATTATTTTATCTTCAGCAATAAAAAGTATTTTTACAATATTAATTCTGATTAGCAATGGACATTAAGGACATTCCATCTTCTAGTGTGTCTTTCTGTTTCTGAAGTTTTGAGGTTTTCTTTGGATTATTCAATGGAAATATTTTTAAAATATATTTTTATTGATGTTTTCTGCATTTCATAAAAATAGTTCCTACTAAGATTTAGACCTCTAGGCCATTCATACTTTGCACATTCCTTTGCAGGACCTGATGCATTCTGTCATATACATTAAGTCCTATCCAGTCAAGCATTTGTACCCAGATGTCCTTCAGTGCAAGTTCATTCACTGGAGTCTAGTCAGCCTACCTAGACATCTTAAGAAGATCTACCCTCCCTCACCCAACAGTAGTCAGTTGCCAGCACTTCCCAGGCTAGGAATGAGGCCGGCTGCCTCTTTCCTTTACTCTACACTTGGCCCTTGTCTGGCTGAGTTGGCATGGGTCTTCAGGAGATGCCATCATTGCCAGAAGTTCACATGAGCAAGCTTCCAGTGGCCTGAAGGCCTCTGTTTCCCTGTGTTCATGAATGAACCCTGGCTCTTACAATCTTTCTGGCCCCTCTTCCTAAATAGTCACTGACCACTGGGCGTGCTCAGTGTAGGAGTCCTATTTGGGGACATGCACTCTGCAGTCTCTTATTCTCTAAGACTTAGCCCGCTGTGGCCTTTCATGCATCACACTCTGTTATATGAGGAAGTTTCGCTAGTGAGAGTTGAGGGATGCTCTAGTATTCTCTCCACTTCATTGTGCTGAAGTTTTTAATATAAATTTGATTATAGAGATCTTTCATCTACTTGATTACGTTTATTCCAAGATTTTTTTCTTAAATTCATACTTTTTGCATCTAGCTCCTTGTAACTTTGTTGGTTAGATCTGAGACTCTTTTAGATTTCTGGTTCTTCTAGGTATAGAAACATATTGTATGCAGACAGGGAACATTTACAGCCTCCATTCTATATTTCTGGCTCTTGAATTTCTTTCTGTTACTTTATTTCTCTGCTTACAATGTCAAGCACGAGACTGAACTATGATCCTTGTATTCCTAGTTTCTTTAAGATTTTTCAAGGAATTTTTTATTTTTTATTTAATGTTTCAGACTTTCACACGTTAGTACTGTATTTACATTGTTTGCATCCTTTTCCAGATCCTTCTGTTTCCACTCTCCCCAGATTCTTCTTTTATTAGTGTTGTTGCAAATAAGTACACACACCATGTAGTACATATATAAAAACTAATGAGTTCATGCAGTGTTGCTGGAATGTACATGTATGTCTAACCAGGCAATTAATGGGCACTAAGAAGAAAAACAATTACAAATATTTTTATCGATTTGAGAAAATTTCATAGAGTGCTATGGATCATATTCAGACTCTCTCCTCCTCCCCACGTCCATGACTTCATGTCCTCTATTTGTCTTTTTTTAAGTCTATCAAGTCTGATATGTGTTTCTTCCCAAGCTCTTGCATGTGAATCTGTCCCCTGGAGTTCGGTCAACCTCCTAGGTGTTGTACCAGAAAGGAAAATTGATTATCCTTCTCGCAGCATCAAATACCCATATGCCATCAGCTAGGGTTGGGGGTTCCTGTCACCTCCCCCACACATGCTGGGCCCCATTTTGGCTTGAGTTTGCATGTCTTTTGCATGCCGTCATACTACCCTGTGGTATCCTGACAATATAGATTCATTGTATTCATCTACCATTTCTGGCTCTTAAAATCTTTCCGCCTCTTCTTCCACAATGTTACCTGATTCTCCAGAGGAGGTGTGTGATAGAGGTGTTCCATTTAAGGATGAACACTCTGTAGTCTAGTCTTCTATGTATGGTGACTGTTTGTGCATTAATCACCATCTTCTGCAGGAAAACCCTTCTCTGATGAGAGTTTAGAGACATACTAGTCTATGGGTATAATAATAACTCATTAGGAGTCACTTTAATGTTATGACTATTGAGCAGAATGATGGTAGTAGGTTTTTCCTTATGGTTTTTGATCTGTCTAGTCACAGATTCTTTGCCCTAATAACAGTGTCAGGCATGGACTCCATCTTGTGAATGGGCCTTAAAGCCAATTAGAAGGTTGGTTACTCCCAAAATATTCATGTCACTATTGCACCAGTGGACGTATTTGGTCAATTTAGTTGTTTTTGTAGCTTTCAGGGTTCACAGCTGGGTAAGGCTGATGATTAGTTTTCTCTGTCAGTAACATGCATAGCATCTTCTAGGACTATGAATGCTAGCCAGCTGAGATGACGCTTTAGGGTCAGTACCAGTGTGATTTCTCCTTGTCTATTCTGCCACTCAGGTATGTAGTTCTTCATCAACAGGGTTTTAGTTTTTACCATCAATTTCTGTTGGATAACCAAGTGCAAAGATGGTAGCCTGTATTGTTTGAGAGTCTGTGGGATCTCCTGGTCAACCACTCTAAAAGAAGGAGTCAATTCCTGCCACGGGACTTTTAATTTGCTAGCTTTTAGTGTCCTTTAGAGCCATTGAAACCCTGCTATATAGTAACCACATTTAAACTCTTTTTGATATTGTATATGTATATGTTTAAAGAATCTTCTATAGTAGGTTTCCATATGACTGTTTCAGAAGGTGTTCGGTGTTAGTTATCCCTCCTCTTACTCTCTCATTGGCCCTACTCACCTACTCTGCACCCCATTAAAACTGTTCTAGCCATTATTCCATTTTCCCAATTATATTACTGTACAATTCTATCTCTCACCCCCAGAACCACCCCAAATGACCCCTTATTAGTTTTCTGCTCTCTAAGGATTTTCCAGTTGATTCACACCTAACTAAAGATTCAAGGCTAGCATCCACTAATGAAAGAAAACATGTGACATTCATCTTTCAGGAACTGGGTGTTACCTCTCTTAGGATGAGTGCTTCTCATTCCATTTACTTAATCACAAATTTCATAATTTTGTTTTACTGAGAAGCATAACATATTTCATTGTGTAAAAGCACCATATTTCCATTTTCTATTCATCAACTGATGACACCTAGGGATTTTTTTTTCATTTGCTGACTATTGTGAATAGGGCAGCAATGAACATGAATGAGCAGATATTCTGCAGTATGGTGTAGCATCCTTTGGTATATGCCTGAGAGTGGTATAAGGCTGCATCGTGTGGTAGAGCTAACTGTAGCTTTTCTGAGAAATCACTACACCAGTTTTCATGCTGGCCACACCAGCTTGCACTCCCAACAGCAGTGAGTAAGGGTTCTCCTCACACCACATCCTCAGCAGCGTTTATCATTGTTTGGGTCTTTTTGATCTTAGTCATTCTGATTGGGGGAAATGAAGTCACAAAGTGGCTTTCATTTTCATCCCTCTGATGTTAAAGATATTAAACGTTTAAGAAATATTACTCAGCCATTTGCTTTCCATCTTTAGAGAACTCCATGTTTAGCTCCTCGCAACAACTTTTAATTGTGTTGTTTGATTCTTGATGTTTAGTTTTTTGAGTTCTCTGTATATTTTAGATAGTAAATTTCTGTCAGAGGTAGAGCTGGCAAAGATTTTTCCCATTCTGTAGGTTGCCTCTTCACTATCTCTGTATCTGATTTTTAGTTTCATGAGGTCCAGTTTGTTAGTTGAATTTAATGCCTGCACCAGAGGAGTCCTGTTCAGAAAGTCCTTTTTCTGTGTCTATAGTTCCAATGTATGCCCTACCTTCTTCTCTGAGATTCAGGATTTCAGGTATTGTGTTTAGATTCTTGGATCCATGGAGGTTGAGTTTTGTGCATGGTGAATGATAAGAATGTAGCTTCATTCTATGTCCTTATCCAGTTTGACCAACATCATTTACTGACCACCCTGTCTTTTCTCCAGTGTATATTTGTGGCTCCTTTTTAAAAAATCAGGTAGTTGTTAATGTGTGGATGTAAACCTGGGCCTCAGTTTATCCCACTGATCAGTGTGTTTGCTTTTGTGCCAGTACAAAAGATCACCTAGAGAATATATGGGAAGACGTTAAATAAAATCAAGCACAGGACTTAAAATAAGTATGAGGAAAATAACACAAAGAATCAAATAGAGAGTTGGTTCTTTGTAAAGATTAAGAAGAATTTCCAAACCTTCAGTGAAATAAACCAAAGAAGATATAGAGAGATAGACTGATAGACAGACAGATAGGTAGAGAACCCAAATAAAATACCCAGAGATTAAACAGGAAACATTACAACAGACCCATAGAAAATTCAGCAAAATAAGGACATACTTTAAAAACCAAAATGCCACTAAAATGGAAAAATTCTAAAAGAAATAGATAAATTTATAGATATATATGGCCTACTATTGTTAAATCAAAATGACAGAAATAATTTAATGAGATTAATAACCAATTAGATAGATGCAATAATTTAATTAGATAGATCCTAATTAAAAAGAACCCATTACTAGAAGTATTCAGTGTAGAATTCTACCAAGCCTTCAAAGAACTAACACCAATATGTTTCAAATTATTCCATAACAGAGAGGAGAAACACTGTGAAAATTCTTTCTCTGAAACTAGCATTACTCTGATACAAAAACCACATTAGAAGATCAACTAAAAAAAGAAAATTATAAGACAATCTCCCTGATGAACATTGATTCAAAAATTCTTAATTACATACTTGCAAATGGAATGGAAGAACACATCAAAAAGATTATCCAACATGATCAAGTTTGTTTCATTCTTGAGATGCAGAGGTATTTCAACAGATGTAAATCAATAAATTTAATACACCACATAAACAGACTCAAGGGTAGAAACCACATGATCATTGCTTTAGATGCAAACCACCCCCCTAAAAAAACAAAAAAAGCATTTAAAAAAATCCAGCATCCATTCATGATAAAAGGAGAAAGGAGGGACAGAGTGAACATATCTCAACAAAGTAAAGGCAGCGTACAACAAGCTCACAGCCAACATAGGACTAATGGAGAAAATCTCAAAGCACTCCTAATAGAATCAGGAACAAGACAAGGACGTCCACTCTCCATCTCTGTTCAGAATAGTGCTTGAAGTCTTAGCTACACCAATAAGACAAGTAAAGAAATCTTTCTGCACACACATATATGTGTATTCATTGAACATCCATATCTATCTATCTATGTATCTATGTATCTAGCTATCTATACACACACATATGCATTGTCTTTATTTTCCCCTTCTCCTCTCTTCCTCCCACTCTCCCTCTTCCTCCTCTTTTTCCTCCTCCCATCCTGCTCCTCCACTGCTCCCTTCCTCCCATACCCTTCTTCCCACCCTCCTCCCATTCCTCCTCCAACTCCCATCGTCCTTCTCCTTCTTCCTGGCATAACACTAAGCATGCACACTTCAGTGATCAGCACCCTCGCTCCTGGGTCGTGTATTTGTACCTCAGTGTCATACCAGTGTATTCCAGTCCCACAGACTGCAGCCTCTACCCATACCCACAGGCCCATTTTCTCATGCCCGTTGATCCAATATCATTTTTACACTGGCCGAGGTTCTCCCTTCTTATTTTCGGTTCTCCCCCAGCCAGTCAGGCACTGCACAAGGAGATGTAATCTAGTTGTGTAAACAGGCCTGTCCCATAGTGCCATCCATAGCTTCAAGCATAAAAGCCATCTTGATCTTACATCTTTGACATTATTTTTTGTGACAACTCCTAAAAAAATTGTATGCTATTTCCTAAGTTGTGTGGAAACACACACACACACACACACACACACACACACACACAGTCACACACTCATGGACACAAAGATGCAAAGAGGACTTTCAAGTGTATTAAAAATCACATGGTAGATACGGAGAGAAGCCAGGCTGTGAGAAAGCAAGGTAAGCCCTGCAGACACGGTACATGACACTTCACTCAGGCTCAGCCTGAGCTTGGGCAGAGAAGGGTGTGCTCAGAGTCATTTTCTTAGCAAAAGGCTGCTCCACTGTAATTCTCTGCCTGCTTTTCTTTCTTGTTCCTCCCAAGCTACTGACATCATAAGACAACTGTGCTGACCGAGACACCTGGTGGCTCTGCAGTGCAAGACACTGTAGGGTGCCGTGCCGCTCCTGGTGATTGTGGGCTGACAAGGCTGCAGCTCGGCACCACCCAGAATAGACAACACCTAACAGAGCCCAGCACAGGATCATCTTTCACAAGTCCCTTTTCAGGTCCTAAGAATGCCTGTCATTCACACTATAGTAAAGCCAAGAAAGTTTAAATTGAACCATCCTATGTTGAGAATCATCTGTGCTCCATCATTGCAACAAAACTGCAAAATTTGCAATTTAACATTTATTCTCAGCTGGCATCTAAGCCTTATGAGGCAAGGGACCCTCGTGCCCTGTGCCTTCAGGCCTCTCCACGAGGAACTGACTCAAAGTGCTTCTTTATTGTCTGCCTCCCCACGCACATTTATATAAATCAGGTATTGCCATTCTAAGGCTGAAAACTCGATTATTTGAACATTAGTAGTTGTAATTTAGGAAGACTGTGATAAAAGGACTTAAGTTTCGTAACAGGGTTGATGGAGAACCACCTTTGGATGTGTACATGCACCACATAGCATAGAAATCACATTTTGGATCTGATGAATGTCTCCCATGCGCCACGTGTTAGGATTGCTCTCCAGCCATGGTGCTGTTGGGACAAGCCTGTTGGAGGTGGAGCCTGATGTGGAGAAGTTTCATCATGGGGAATGCCCTCTCCCAGGATGTTGGGACTCCTTTTCCTCTCTGCGTAGCTTTCCAGCCCCGATGAAGTGAGGAGCTTTTTGGTCCTGCACACGTTTCAACCAAGATGCACTACCGCAGCACAGGTCCCAAAATGAGGCCCACAAGCAAACACAGGTCAAAGCATCCCCAAATATGCTTTTCCTGTGTCTCACATTTTTTGTAATGAGGAAACTGATAAAAATCAAACATGAACCCCTTTATCAGTGAAAAAAACTGAGAATACTATTTTTGGAAACTCTTTGACATAACTGATGCAATAATGTGAGATAACTGAGAAGCAAGGGCACTGTGAAAACAGTGGCAACATCTGTGTGTTTGGGCGGGAGATGTGACCGCCTGTGAAAGGAGTCCTCTGTGTTTCACAGAGCCCAGCAATGCAGGCACAGAAAGGTGCCAGTGTGCCAAGGTCTAGGTGCTGCTCTGCCCTTTTCTTCCTCAGATTCAGCAGAAAACTCCCATATACTAGATGCTCTGTACGTCCTTGCTATGGTTTTCTGCCCCCAGTACTTCTATAACCAGCCCTTAAGACTGTCCCAGAAACATAGTAGGTCCTCAGTCTCTTGATTAACTGTTGGATGTCCTAAATTCCTACTTCTTTATAAGGAGGCGATTGTCTCAGTTCTGGAAGGAAATAATGAGGTTCATGAATCAGGGATCAGAATGGAATTGAGATTAAGTGTAAGAGATGTGAAGATAGAGGATAGACCCTTGTGAATCTGTTAAGACCAGAAGGGGCATAGACTTTCTGGCAGAGGCCGGACAGACAGTCCTTCCCAAAAATGGAGCAGAGATTCTGAGTGGGGCATGCGGGAGAGACTGAGAGTCAGAGTCGGGGATAAAGCATGTATTTCCAAGGAGGCACATGCTCAGTGATGTCAAACGGGGCTTCAGGCTCCAGAAAGCAGAGTGAAAAGCACCTGCATGCTGTTTCACAATTGTGCTTGCACTTGGCCCAGAGCCCAGAACTGAACCAAGAGCTGGGCTGTGAGGACACAGACATGTGTCCTGAAGAATCAGATGGGGATGTTAACAGTAAAGTGTGGGGAAACTTGGGTACATTTAGGATCAGATGGAAAAATAGTTCTTTATACATGTGCACTATAGTTGGATGATACATGCTAGAATGAGATAGGATGAGATAGCTGCTTTTCAGCTTCTGAGTTTGATTGACTAATCATTCCAAGTAAACAAATTAGACTCAATCCATTTTAAAAGAAGATTCACTTGAAATGACACTTAACATTTGAAATAAATTTTAAAAATCATAGCTCAATATCAGAGGCTTTACTGTGCTTTATTGTTAACAATTAATTATCCTGTCATAAAATATATTTTTTAAATTTTCCAGCTGTAGCTTACTGGGACCCTTACAATCACCTGCTCTTCACTAGATTGTGGTGGTGTGCAGTCGGTCTGCTACCATCTCATCTCTGATGAGACAATTCTCAGATTCAGGCAAGTTATGTCAGCTCATCAGCCAACACTCAGCACCCTTTTGATGAATATCCCATTTTTTTAGTGAACATTCGATGCCCACAGTGCCGGGCAGCTGCGGTTTAAACCAAATCCCTTGAAATGATCTGATTCACTACACAAATACTGCAGATATTTTCATGAAACCTCTCTGAAAGTAGAGCTGGTAGCTTCCTGAGGAGAGACAGGTAGCATAACAAACTCCTCTAGAAATCTAGTTCATGCCAAGGGACCCTGAAGAATAAAACGGCATGGCGACCTTCCTTATAATTTCTTTGTACACATGTGAACTGCCCACTTTGTGTGCTGAAAACAGTGGTATGGACTCCACACCACAGGCTTCTTCAGCAATGCTTGTAGGGTCTGCTTCGTCATTTAGGGGGGTAGACACTAATTATTTCATACTGTGATATCTGGGAACTGTGAGCGAACGGAAACACTTTTATGATGAGCTTCCCATTTCAATAGACACCTGCCTTGCAAGAGTGGCCGGATTTGGAGGATGAATGGCACCACGCTGATTCAGTAGCTGCTCTCAAGTACCTTGCTCTGCAATCTCGATGTGTTCTTTTTCTCTTTTTAAATATTTTAATTTATTATTATTTTTAAAACTTTAAATTTATTTTTATGTGTATGAGAGTTATGCCTGCCTGTATGTATGTAGGTGTATCCAGGCCATGCATTGTCCGTGGAAGTCAGAAGATGGCATCTAATTCCCTAGAACTGGGGTTTCACGTAGTTGTTAGCCACCATGCCGATGCTGGGAATCAAACCTGGGTCCTCTGCAAGAGCCACCAGTTCCCTTAACCACCGAGTCATCTCCCCAGCTCTAATTTATTATTTTTATTTTATGTGTATGAGTGTATTGCCAGCACATATGTAAGTGCCCCTGTGTTATGCAGTGTCTATCGAGGTCAGACGGTGTCAGATCCCCTGAAACTGGAGTTACAAACAGTTGTCAGCTGCCAGGTGGGTTCTGTGACTCGAACCCAGGTCCTCTGCAAGAGCAGCCAATGCTTTTAACCATTTAGCCATCTCTCCAGCCCTGGAATGTACTCTTTTCTATCAATCTAGGGAACTAGATTTTGGGTTGAAATAAACCCTTGATATTACACAGTCTGGTGTACTCCTCTCATGATATCTTGTCTATAAAATTTGTCTTCACTCTGCCCCTAGGAGGAAAATGTCTTTAGACTCTGGACTGTCACCTGTCCCTGTCTGTGGCATTACTGATATTACAACCCTGACTTTCTATTGTCTTAAAAGAATGTGAGTTCAGTTTCATCTCTATTCTCTCCTTCTTTCAGAAACCATTTGGTGAGGACACTTTCTTAGTGCTGTGGGAATCCAAAATCTAGTGTTGCTAAACTTGAATAGCAAGCTTCTTTAAAAACATGTCACAGTGACAGAAAGGAGGAGAATGGGAGTTAGGTGGGAAGGACTCAGATGTGAGTCTGGTATTCTCTCCATGGACTGTGATGTCTATTTACTTGGTAGTGTGTCTGACACACACAAATATTTCATTTCAGAAATCCATAGAGGAGCAGTGATATTTCAGGAGGATCTGGAAGGATTAGGAGGAATTTGCCAAGAACGCAACAAGGGATGGGGCAGGTCAGAGAGGAGAGGAACGAAGTCTCACAGCTGACAAACAGCAAAGCCATGATTTATCTCCCTCTTCCACATGTTGAGGAAGAATGCTTTGACATATTATTCTGACAAGTTTAGGAAATGCATAAGCAAAAGATTTATAGTACATTTTAATCACCACTGTCTTTTTCTGGCGATGAGTTGAAGATTACTTTGGCTAACCCTGCACAGTAACTCACCAAATCCACCTCACTGCTCCCTACAGAAAAGCTAGCACTTTGTTAATGGACAACACAGCTATGACATATGTGAAATTTTAACGTTCTTAAAGAATTTTTATCATTGATTTGCATGAATGTTAAATTAAGTAACCACAGAATGGAGAAGTACATGAAGTACATAGTATAGAAAGTCACAAGACTGAAGGACTCAGGGTTTGAAACATGGCAGATGATGTGGATCAGCAACAAGCTGCCAATACAGTAAAGGTATCTCTGATCTCATCAGCCTCAGTCTGATTGAGCAAATTTATGTGATGATAAGAAATGACCAAGAGCTTGGAGCCAGATCACATGCTTATGACCAGCATTTAAATGCGGTACTGGGAGATGTTGAAGAAACTGTGACTACAATACAGATTGAGGAAGAGACATGTGAAGAGATATACAAATCAATAAAATGGAATATCCCCATGTTCTTTGTCCTGGGAGATAGCATTGTTCTAGTTGTCCCTCCACTGAGAGCTGACTGAGGCAAAGAACTGATCCTGGGTAAGAAACTGGAGATGTATAATTGCCTCTTCAAATTTGCAAAAAAGAGAAACCTGCACACATTTTGATAGTAAGAAATGACCTGAGGATTCTTCCACCCTGAAGAAAGTTCATTTGCAAGTAAGTCACAACTTCTTAAGCTAAATGTCATTTTTAGTTTTCTTCAGTCCTCCAGTGAGTGTAACCTCTATGGTGCTCTTTCGCAGGAGTTGGTTTGCCCCATTGTTCTTGCAGTTAGTTTTTGATGGTTTTGCTTTAAATTAAATTTGATGTTTCCTTTTTATTAAAAAGTCACAAGACTGGACATTCACAAGCTGAAAGTAAAAATACGATGGAGTGTCATTGAACCTGGAATCTGAGCCAACTTCATTCTGTTTTTGAACTTACCTCCCCTTAAGTCTTTAACAAATTTCCAAATCATTTTATGTTTTTATAATTCCATAATAAAATAGTATTAATCATTTTTCTGCAGACACGAACACAAACTACTTTAATCATAGACCACCAGGCCAGGCATGTTACGGCATGCCTTCCAACAGTGTTGATCTATTCATGAAGAGGTTGTGTGTGTACACGTAAAGATGACTCCCCAGGGAAGACAGGGTGCAACCGAGGGAAAGACAGGGTACTGCTCAGATCAGTACCATTAGTGTATTACAGAGACATTAGGACAGAGACTACAGCCACAGCGAACAGAATTAATTCATGAGTTAGCATTAAAAGAGCAAATTGTTTTAATGAGACATATGAAGTTATTTTTACTCGTTTGCATAATTAAATTACAGCCATATTTTATGAGAAAGACGTTGAGTTACAGAAAATGATACAAAGTATATGTCATTTATTTCTTTGTTTGGAAAAATCTTAAAAGCTCTGAAAATAGCCACAAGTTCATACTGAGGACATCAGCAGATGGAGACCCATGGCACTTAAACACACAGGAAAATTATGTTGTGGATAGAACAGTTCAATCCTAATTCAGTATTCAAGTAAGACAACAAGAAATTGGCTTCCACATATGATGGGGAAAATCCCTCATAACAGATAAAATATCCGTTGGCAATGACTGCTAGATAGGGTGCAGAGATTATGAAGAGAACTTGTAAGTTCCTCTAGAACTTACAGAGGGGTTACCGTTTCCCAGCCATCTGGGCATTTTTAAATGATTTGAAAGCTTCTGGTCAGTAGTCAGTGGACAAATCTCTGCCCTGTGAACCTGAAGTTCCTCCAGTGGATAGTTTACAACAGAAGATGCAATTGTATACTTTATAAGTATTTGAAGAGTGAGAGGGTCAGAGGCAAAGTGGATAAGCATTTGTCTTGCAGAGAAAATGGACCAAGAATCAGGCTTTGTGGTAATTGGGACTTGAGCAGGTAAACAAGCCTGGTTTTCTAGTACTATGGCTAAGTACCAGTTTGGTTTCTCTTTCTGGGAGACAAAACCACCTGGAGCCAGAATTCTCCGGAAAATTCAGACAGTGTCTGCACCACCATCCTAGCTTCAGGGCTCATAGTAGAAAAAACATTGACCATGTATGGACTACTGCTGAGCATTGTACAATAATTGCAATTTATGTGATTCAGGTATTTGTTTGAAAATTTTTTAGATCTTTATATATGTTAACTGTTGTCCTAGTTCAACAAACAAAATTTATTCAACTTTTGTAAGCTAGTTTATCAATAGCGTCTGAGTTTTGTGACTTCATTCAAATTCAGTCTTCTAGAAATTATATATACTCTTACCTCTGTGTATACATGTGTCAGTCCATATACTCCTTTCCAAATCTGTTGTTCCACCCTCCTCCAGACTACCTCAAAGCTTTTCATTCTTCTATGCTTCTTTATGTTGTACTTTCTTACTTTACATGGATTCGATATACACAAATTAAAGTTAGAAATCTTGCTTAATAGTACCAATCTTCTAATCATCGTTCAGTTTCAGCATATTGACCTGGAGTAGTTTTATAAAGTGTAAACTTCACTACTCTATCTGTCCTCAAGTCAGTTCATGTATGGGACAGCAGAATAGGGGGCGCTTTGCTTTTTCTTTTCAGTAAGGAACCTGTGACAATTTAATAAACTACATCATCAAATGCGGGAATTGAGCAGCAAAGCTGAGGGTTTAGAAATAAATGAATCTTATCTGTGGCTTAATGTTCACTCTCCTAAGGACTTATACTCCTGATCAACATCTCCAGGTTTGATGAAATATCTATTAGAATTCCCCAAGTTTTATTATTTTATTTGCTTTCTTATTGTCGATTTTTCTGAGATCTTTATGTACTATTGATATAAGAATTTATCTGATATAACTTATCAGATAAGCAAATTCCCAGTATATTCTCTGAGTGTATAGCTAGCTTTTTCACACTCAACATCAATGCTTTTAAAAGAATACAAGAGGCCAAGATGCAATGGGGGTGGAGCACTTGCCTTGTTTCTATCCACAATATGAAAAGAAAAAGTAAAGACTCGTCTGTTTTCATACTTTGAGGGTCAAGTCTATGAACTCTCTGCTGGTCAGGAAGGTTTTATATGAGTTTTTGTCTAAAATCGTTTTAGTACTGTGCACTGCATTTAGATTCTTGATCTGTTTGTGTTGTTAAGCATAAAATGAGGTTTGGTTTGAGACTTGGCTATCTTTCCATATTGATATATATGTTTTCAAGTTAATTCCTGAAAAAAAAAGAAAGAAAGAAGGAAAAAGCCTTCTTCATTGAGAAAGGCTGTTCACATGATGGCACAGTGTCTGGATTCTCTGCCCCATTGACAGGCTGTGCATTGTAAGTTTATAGAAGGCTACATGTTAGAAACAGATCCTGTGAGTTTTCCCATGTTACTATTTTTTAAGTTGTTTGTTCACATTGTTCCTTTGCTTTGATAAATACCTTGCACCAAAATACAGATCAACTTATGGAAAATCAGTCTTATCTTGTGAGCCTCCATCAGTATATCATGTTTCTCTAAACTTAAGGAGGACTTTGGTTTCCTTCTGGAGTTTTTAGCTTTTGTTTCCTGCATGTCTAGTTAGATTCCTGCCTAAGTATTCCATTACTTAAAGTTAGCAAACAAGAAAAGCATTTTTAGAAAAGTATTTTTATAAATTTAGGAGTCAGTCAGCCAAGCCTGATGACCTGAGTTTGATCCCTGGGATCCACACGGTACAAGGAAGAACTCCTGCTAAGTTGTGCTCTCTCTGCATATGATGGCACATGAGCACCCACATACATTTACACCCAAACATGGTAAATAAACAAATACATACATGTACATTTCAGTTTCCTAATTATTCTTGCAAAACAATACTCCTGAACAAGTGTTGCTCCGTGTTCCTGTGCAGATTTCTCCTCTTACTGAGAACAGTAGGGTAAGTCCATTGAAAGGCTTCAGTTAGAGGTTCCGCTTTTTACGTCACTGCTTCAGCATTGGGTATTCCAGCTTTAGTTTGTGACAACATTTGGAGCTTATTGCAGTCATACAAAGTACTGTTGCTTCTTGATAGCTGCTTGAAACACAGAGACACGCCGTGAAAATCCTTCAGGGAAGCACAGGACTAGACAAACTTGGGGCAGGCGAGGGGGCTACATCTGCCACACTAGCCTTATCAGTCTCTTTCCAGTTTGGCAGGAAGGGATCCAAGGCTGATTCTCAGAGACGTTTCTCTGTGTTAGGGAAGTTGTTATAACAGCTCTATCTTACAAACTGGCATCAGTAAAAGCAGGTTAGATAAACACGTACATTTATTAGTCAATTTAGGGGAATTTGTGTTAATTAAATACATTGACCTCATTAACTCATTCAGACTTGATTTCAGGAAGAAATAAAAGAACCATGAGTGCAAATGATGTTATCTTGTTAAACACAGTCTATGTTTTTAAAAATAATGTTTTGGGGGGCTGGAAAGATGGCTCAGTGGTTAAGAGCACTGACTGCTCTTGCAGAAGGCCTGGGTTTGATTCCCAGAACCCAGGCGACTCTTACAATCTTTCCATTCCTTCTTCCACTGAATCGTGGGAGGCAGGAGTTTGATATAGATGTTCTATTCAGGGATAACTACTCTGCAGGGTATTAGTTTTTGTACAGTGTCCAACCTATGAATTTCTGTGTTAATCCCCAACTGTTGTTTAAAGAAACTTCTCTGGTGAGAGCTGAGAGATCTATTAATCTATGGGTATAACAGTTGGTTATTAGGAGTCAGTTTAATGTAATGACTATTTAGTAGAAAACATAGGCTCTCCCCTACGTCCTGTGATCTGTCTGGTCTCAGGTTCCTAAGCCTGGTATCATTGTCAGGTATGAACTCCACCCTATGAAGTAGACCTTAAATCCAATTAAAACGTGGTTACTTACTCCCAATATTTGTGCCACTATTACACATATGGACATATCTTGCCAGGCCAGTTATTGTTCAGAAGATTAACAGCTGGGTAAAGTTGGTAACTATTTTTTCCTTGCTGTGGCATGCATAGAACCTTTCAGCACTATGAAAGCTCTCTAGTAGCTTTGAAGTCTGTATGAGTTTTGTTTTGTTTTTTTGCAAGACTATATTGGAGAGATATCTCAGTCATTAAAGGCTAAGCCCAACAACAAAAATGTGATGAGTCAGCTCCCAGCCTGTGATTTTAATACCATTTACCAAGCTTAAATCCTTTAACTTTTGGTCCATTATAATGATCAGCTTTCCAGTCAACAGTGGTGTTCACTGTGTTCTTAAGTAGTTATCTTTAAACTTTATTCTAACATTTTCCTGATGTCTCTAAGTAGAACTTAATGTGAAGTACAAGTTGTACTTATCTCTCATGAGATTC
The DNA here is from genome assembly GCA_035773235.1 of Eospalax fontanierii. NCBI lineage: Eukaryota > Metazoa > Chordata > Mammalia > Rodentia > Spalacidae > Eospalax > Eospalax fontanierii. Next base: position 55,726,181 of record CM069529.1, read on the forward strand.
ATCACTTTCACAAACACTAAATCTGACTGTGTGTTCTATATGATGCCTAGAGGCTGAAGTTCAACACAGAGTATAGGTCATACATGTCGTGAAGAATCCCTGGATTTTAATATTTTAAGTAGACATAACTCATTGCATGACCTGGAGCTCATAGCTGACAGAGTTCAATAGAAATCCATTAATCAGAGCTCTGGGAATGATTTTCTAGTAAATGACAATTAATGCAGAGACCAACTACTGGTCAAATGCAGAGAATAAGAGACTGTGTAGTGCTTATATAACCCCACACTGGTGACCTCAAGACCCACACCAACTTTCCAAGGTCTGTTTTTGTCACCTCAGTCCTACTCAGAGGTCTGGGTTTGTTCTCAAGTTTGGCTGTCCATCATAACAGGTGGACTGCAGATTCTTAATCTGCCCATAGCAGAGGCTCATGAGGGTGGGCAGGATGCCTCCCCAGAGTTCCTCCAGTGGCAGTAAATTCATGGGTCCCACCACTTCCCTTGATTTCAGAAACATTCCCTGTATTGGCTGTGGGCCAGAATTATATCCTTGAGACTACCGTGAGGAAGGATTGGGATCACTACCATGGGGTGCAGCTGACTGCATGGGTGCTTCAGTATGATGGCCACTGCACACGACACCAGTGAGGTTCCCAGCTATCAGACCGTCTCTGAAAATTCAAGAAGTATTGTGTATAAACTGTATGTAAAAAGGGACATTTTATGTAGATGCTGACTACTAATAACCAGGGATGGTAAGATGGCTCAGTGGGGAAAGATGCTTGCTGTCAAGTCTGACCTGAGTTCAAGACCAGGGAAGAAGAGAACTGACTGATGTCTGCAAGTTGCCCTCTGACTTCCACATGCCTGCCATGGCACACACATCCCAGAACACTCACTAAATAAAATGTGATAAAAATTAAAAATTAGCAATAAAAATTAAAAATTGCTAATAACAAACATCTGTGGAACACCTCCTAATTCCTTCTATAAGAGCATGGTCTTAGTGTTGATGGTTCAAAGACTGTGTTACAGACAGTGAGTCCTTAGCTCACATCCTAAAGGCCCACCATGAAACTGGTCATTTTCTCAAACCATTCACTGAGGAAAGCTTTATTTTCTTTGATGATACCTAGTCCTGCAGACTATTGTGTCACTATGTTTCCTGAGATGTAAGATTACTTCAATTTACATTGTCTATCGGAGAACATTGTCCCCTCTAGTGAGGTATGAGGGGGATGGTATTTGACATGGCTAGATTCTTGTTCAATGTCGTATGCACTCTATACCCTGTCTTCTCTGATTCTCAGAACATCCTAAGTCAGGGATTATTTCTCCTCACTTTTCAAATCTTCTGTGGCATACAGAGTCTAAAGACATTGGGTTAGAGACCATACGGAGAGGTAGGGTAGAAACTCAAACCTGGCCCCTGATCCCTAAGCGAGTGCTCTCTTCTTGTAATGCTATTTTCTAGACAGACAGCCCTGCAAAGCCAGGCAGTTCTCTGAAGAGACAGAGCCCATGCAGTGTGGACCAGAGGAGATCCATCCTGGGCTTCCATGCCATCCTTGTTCAGGTCTCACTGCCAACTCAAGACATGTGGCCATATACATGCTGAGTGTCTGAAGGAAATAAGAAGGCTGAGATTTCTAAGCATGGTTTGAAATAGACTTTCCACTCTAGGTTTCCCCCTTTTTCCCCTTGAAATTATTGGAACAGCGGTCTAAGCTTAGACAGACAAGATTTTTGAATTTTGTCTCAATTTATAAAGTTCACGATGGCTCCATGCTTTCCTGCACCAAGTGTGGGTCCTTCTACGTGGCTGGACTGGGTGACTGGAGAACATGCTCCCTGTTTTGTCCTAATAGCTTCTGCTGCACAGAAGGAGGACAGAGGGTGTTTGCTGTTAGAGAAAAACCCTTCCTTCATTACTTCAGGCCTCAGCAGGGTTCCACACAATGCTATTCAAATGGTTGCAGAAGATGCCCAAGGTCCAGTTTCTTCTGTTCCTCCTCCTCTGCTCCTGAGACTTCTGCATCTGAGACCTGAAAGCCTTGACTCTTCTATGACAGGGGGAAAGAAGAGGACATCATCTCTATGTGCACTTCAAGGTGGTCACTAACATCCAGAAAGGGAATCCTACAGATCTGTGTTTGTCAGAAATACTTCCGTACATGCTTGTAGCTAAATGAGTGTTTTAGAGAAACAGAACCACTAGGAGTCTAACATCTATGTATGTATGTATGCATGTATGTATGTATATATGTATATATGTATGTATGTATGTATCTATCTATCTATGTATCTATCATCTATTATCTATCATCTATCTTCTATCTCCATCATCTAACTAGTTACCTATCATTTATCTATCATCTATCATATACCTACTATCTCTCTATCTCTCATCATCTATCATATATCATGTCTATAATCAACCTGTCTTTATCTCTGTCATCTATCATCTATGCATACTTCTGTATCCATAATCCATTAGATCATCCATCTACCTTCTTTGCCTTGATCTCTAATTTATGTATCATCTACCTGTTATCTATTATCTATCAATTATCTATAATGTACCTATTATGTATTACATACCTATGACTGATCTATCCATCTATATTTAATCTATTGATCTCTTTGTCTATCATCTATTATCTATCTCTCATCATCTATCCTGAGTCATCTGGATATTATCTATCATTTGTCTATAATCTACCTATCTGTCATCTGTCTATTTGTACCTATCATCTAAGTGTTATATATGCATATAACTATATACATCATCCATTGAATAATCAAATCTGTCTTCCTTTCTATAATTCATCATCTACTGTTTATATTTTTCATTATTCAAAATTTTATATTTTTTCCTTAACACACAGTACTTCTACACACACGGTAAATCATGAGACTGGTAACATTCTCTTATTTTATTGGGCCATCTAAGATTAAGAATAAAATTCAAGAACACATTTAATAATGCATAGGAATCTATCATGTATTTATCTATCAGCAGCTTATTACTATTTTCTATCAAGTATCTGTCTAAATTCACCTATCGTCTGTCTATTATTTGTCACCTATGGATCCAATGATCTATCTATCGTCTATTGCCTTTTATTTCCCTATCTGTAGAGAACTATTTTTAATGGTTCTCCCACAATTGGAAGATCTGGATCCTGAAGGTTATATAACAGGTTAAAGACACAAGGTAGAGTGGATTTTAGATTCTTTAAAAAAAAAAAAACTCTGCCTTATTTTAGACCATCTAATGGACTTCAGCTAATTGAATCAGGCCAACTTCCATGAAGAGTACTTTAATCTCTTGAACGTGTACTGATTTAAATGTTCATCTCATTAAAATAGCATCCAAACAGAAGTCTGCAGATAGTGTTGGAACAAATACTTGCACTCCATGTCTGGCTCAGTTGACCCATAACCACAACATGTGATTTGATCAGGGTTTCAGAGATAGTATCTTTTATTTCTTACATTCACAGTCTGCTCAGTGCACAGCAAGTCTTCTAGTCCCTCTTGCCTTTACAAAGGTAGAGCTGAATTATCCCTGTGAGTTCCCAGTGAACTTGTTGAGCAAAGTTGCCAGCTCCTGTGTGCACAGATTCATCTGAAGAGGAATATGAGCCAAGTCCTAAAACAGGCTTGTGTTTCACAGGTAAAATAGATTTTTTTTCTGACATGCTTGCTCCTGGAAATATCTTTATCTTTGTAAAAATAAAAAATAAATGTATTCAGTCAGGTGAATTTTTTCAAAATATGGTATGTAATATGAAATAAGGACTTTAAGTGGGGTATCAAAATACAAAAATATACAGGGGAAATACCAATAAATAAGTCTTTAGTCTTCAATAGTAGAACCTTTGTGTATAGTAACCGCTGCAGCTACCTGCTTGTTATACAATAGTATGAGCCTGTTATTTAAACACAAGCTAGTTTTACAAATAAACTGCTTCTATTCTTACCTTTGGGGTACATCTCTTTTAATGTGGGATCCTGAAGGAATTCCCCCGGCAACATTTGGCTGAACCAAGTCTGGAGTCTGTATATCCAGCTGCTATGAGGTTATAACTGATGGAAATATCCGTCTTACTTCACCTTTGGAGCCCTTCAACCATGTGGGATTGTTCCTTATTTTTACTATGACCCAATATATAGTTTGTCAGCCAGTGGAGACCTTCACATCTTGAAAAGGAAAAAGCAACTGAACTTATGACTCTTAGTAACAGAGTGAATTGGAGAACCAGCATTTCTGTTGCATAACCGCTCGAGCATAGCAGGCTGTCCTGTCCTTGTCTTTTATTTTAGCTGTTTTCTGCCCAGGCAAATGGGGCTGCTTTTTTGAGCAGTTCCTTGGCCTACATTTCTTATCCCATCACTCAGGGAACTATCACATGTGACTGCTTCCTGATTTAGCCAGGGAGGAGGAGATTATTTCCATATTTATGGTGTGCTTGCTGCCTATTTTAGGGAGATCCTCAGGGTATCCCCTGCTGTACATCTGTGGATATGTGACAATTGATAAAGAGGAGCCTTGGGAAAAGACTGCTTGCATGAGAATGCTGCATGGGATCCCAGTGTGGTAGAAACTGTCTTAGGCCAGGGAAATTGATCAAAATTAAAGCAAAATACTATACACTTTTCACTTGCTGCTTGGGTCCCACTCTCCTATCTCCTTGACTTAGAAGAATTAGAATGATCATCAGGTAGAAGTGTTTCTAAGGGAAACTGTATCCCTTGTAGAGTTCTTAAACCAAGTCAAACTCAGAATCAGTGATTTCACGTCTCAGCTATAAGCCGATATATGATATATTTCAGCATTTGTAACAGTCTCTTGGTATGCACAAGGATCTGGCCCAGGAGTGAAGCAGATACTGGATTCTTATAAAAATAGCATAATGTTTTCATTGGACTCCACAGACACCTGTGTACATCCTATGCCTCTAGATTACTTGTAATATCTAGAGCAATGGAAACAGTTGCTTTGTTGTATTGATGAGGCCAGGGAGCAAGAAAGAACAGGCTATGAATGCTCAGGATAGATTCCATTTTAATTATTTTATTTATTATTTTTATTCTACATGTATGAGTGCAATGCCTGCATGTATGTGAGTGTACCTGTGTTGTATAATGTGTGCAGAGGTCAGAAAGGGGTTTTGGATACCCTAGAACTGGAGTTACAGATGATTGCTAGCCACCATGTGGGTGCTAGGAATGGAACCCAGGTCCTCTGCAAGAATAGCCAGTGCTCTTAACTTCTGCGCCATCTTTCCAGTCCAACAGATGCTATTTTTAAAATATAGTTTCAATTTATAGCTATGTATATCTGCAAATTCAGAGCCCCTCATGATGTACGCTGATCATACTGACTAAACAGATTCAAAGAGAACCTTGAAACTCAAGGAAATTCCTCTAGAAAGCCTTACCTGACTCTCACACTTGATTTGGGCTCCCTTTCCTAATATGATTCCTTCACCATGGGCTGCACACTGCACTGTGGCTGGCTCTCCTCATGTCCACCTTGACATGAAGACCCTTGAAGACCACAGGGTGACATGAGTCAGTCATCTGAGCTTTATGGAAGTTAGAAGCATGCAGAGATTTATGCTATGATTCACAGCTGGGTCTGACTGATTCTATATATAGTATATATATACTAAAATATATTTTAGTATATATATATATACTAAAATATATTTTAGCTTCAATAAACATCAAACAACTGACAAACAACATTCTATTATGGTTTAAGTCTGAAACATCTTCTGCCAGTTCATGCTTTGAAGGTTTGATTGCCACCTGTATTTATTACTTTTTTTATTGTGTCAAACTACTCTACAGAAACAGCTCAAGGAAAGAGATATTTTAGCTCCTGGCTTGCAGGTAGAGTCCATGAAGGCAGGAAAATGTGGTGGTGGGAGCTTGAGGCAGCTGGTCTTGTGTCTCCCCACTCAGGAAGTAGAGAGATGAATACTGGTGCTTAGCTTGGGTTCCTCTTCTCTCTTCTTCATCTTTTTTTAAATCCTGGGAAACTGGTGCATGAAATGGCACCTACATTCAAGGTGGGTCTTCTTTTAATTTTTTCTAGAAACATCCTCATAGACACAATCAGAGATTCTAAAAGCCTGCCAAGTTGACAGTAAAGGTTGACCATCACACCAGCTGCTAGGCTTTCAGGAGTTCCTAGTTTCTGAGATGCCTGAGCTAATCATGGGTTAACCCTTGAAAGAGTCACAGCAAGGTGGCTTTACTGGGAGGTGGTAGAGACCAGAAGGTCAGGTGTAGGTGAAGGAAGAAGATATTCATGAGTATACCCTGGTAAGATGTGTCTATCCATGGTCCCTCCCTCTCTCTGCCTCTGATCTACATGAGGTGACCATGACTATCTCTCTGTCACAGTGCTTAGCCTCAGTTCAACCCCACAGCGATGGATAATTAGACCATGCACTGACCCTGCTGAAACTGTGAGACAAAATATATTTCTTTTCATGACAGTGACAGAAATAACTAACACATACCCACTGAGAATAAGACTCCTCTCTTTCCTTCTCAAGTATCTCTTATTGCAACAAATTGGAACTGTATGTGTCTGGTATGCTGACAGAGTGAGATCTGCTTATTTAGAATCTAGGCTTCTGAGAGCTATATGCTCTGAGTACTATGTCAAGGTCTCTTTGTTCCTTAGGAAGAGACCATAAGACATGCACTTCATAAAGTTCAGAGTGTTAGAGATTTAACTCTTTCCCCCTACCCAAGATTGGCTCCACTCACCATTAACTACCTTCTTGTGAGTGGAGTTTGTACTCAGAAGAAGCCTTACTGCATTGTGCCATATTGAATATCATCATGTGGTCACATGTTTGAAGCCAAATAATTTTGATGTACCAATTTTGAAACATAATTATTAACAATGTAGACGGTATCTCACATATGTGCAGCCCGGTCTGTGAGCCTATACTACAGGTAGGTAAAATGTTTGCTGAATAGGTAAAATTATCCAGAAGTCCTATGTTGAAAGTTGGATGGCGAAGACTGGGGGACAGTGTCCTATTGTGTGAAGGTTCAAGAAGAAAGAGGAGGAATGGAGACAGCCGACCATCACTGAAGAGAAAAGGGCTGGCTAGGCAGGCAAAGACAACAGGGGATCTGAAGTAGCACAACCCTCAAACCTCACTAAAGTTCTCTAGATTGGTCATATTAATATATTTTTGAAGTTTTATTTATTTACTTGTTTTTATGTGTGTGAGTCTTTTGTCTGTATGTATGAAAGTGTACCACATGTATGCAGTGCATCAAGGTTAGAAGAGGGCATTGAATCTCCTGGAACTGGAGTTACAGATGGTTGTTAGTAACCATCTGGGTGCTGGGAACTGAACCCAGGTTTTGGGCAAGAGCAGCCAGTGCTCTCAACCACTGAACTTCGTCTCCAGACTGAATATTGACACATTTCTTAAGTGGCATTTCTAGTTTTCCTACTATAAAAAAATTAAACCAATCTTATTCTAAGTTATTAAAATTAGCTAGACAATGAATTTAAGAAGACAAAGATAATTGCATCTACCTGGATGTTAAAATATAAACATCATTCTCCACAATTTTTATTCAATTAATTTACAATGACATTATTTTAAAATACTTGAGAGAGAGAGAGAGAGAGAGAGAGAGAGAGAGAGAGAGAAAGAGAGAAAAGAGGAGAAGTGAGAGAGACTCCAGATATGTATTTTGTATATCACATGTCTGGGGGAGTTGGAGTCACAGATATTTTCTTGAGGCATAAATTTATTTCATATGTGTTGGACTTTTTGGTGATTCATTTTATCTCAGATTTTCAAACATATGGAGATAAAAAAGAAAAATTACAATGAATACCGGCTTATTATTTGTATTCAAAGTACCTTTCTATTATTTTACTATACTTGTTTTAGCTTTGATATACATATCTGCTCAATTACTTGAAAGAAAATTACATATGTGATAATGATCCATGTCTAAACACAAAAAGTCTACAGTAACCCCGTGACGATTCTTAGACGATAGAATGCTAACAGTACCTCCTACAGAACATGCCATCAGATGGTATGCAAGTTTTCCAGTTATCCAAAATGTTTTTTATACTTTCTTCTTGTGCTAGTTTGCTTTCTATTGCTGTGATAAGCACCATGACGTAAAGCAACTTCATGCAGGAAAGAGTTCATTTCAACTTACAACTCCCAGGTCATATGCCATCACTGAAGGAAGACAGGACTAGAGCTCAAGTCAGGAACCTGGAGGCAGGAACAGAATAGAGAGCATGGAGGAACACTGCTTGCTGGCTTGCTTCCTCTTGACTTGTGCTCAGCTGCCTTTCTTGTACAGCCCAGAATTACCTGCCTAGGAATGGCATCACCCACAGTGGGCTTGGCCCTGCTACATCAATCAGAAAGCAAGAAAATGCCTCAGGGATACACCCACATCCCAACAAGCTGGAAAAAACCCTTGACTGTGATGTGATCACCCATTCTAGATATGTCTAGGTTTGTATCAAGTGGACAAAACTAACTAGCACACTGCTGTATTTTGCTTTTACTTCTTTGAATTTAGAATGTTCCCCTCTCTTTTTGTGTTACTTATTGCTCTCTTATAAAATGTTCAAATGTGAAGAGTTTATGTCCCTTGTCTTATAGTATATCTAAATTCCGAGTCTGTCTGTTGCTTTGGTAGATATTTTTCTGAATTTTTTTGTAAACAAGAAATAGGATTATCTTGCTAGAATCCTGTTGAGTAAACTGAGCAAGAATAGTCTGAAAATATTGCTGATTAAATCATCTCTTCAAAAAAATGGTGAGCATTCCAGCCCTCTTAGAATGCAGCCTTATTTTGAATAGAGTTATGAATGGAAATATTTAAGATGAAGTTATACCTGAGTCATGTGCACCTTGATGTCAGTGAGACTGGTGTCCACATGAGAAGATGCCCATATGAAGGCAGAAACACACAGAGAGGACACTATGTGAGGATGAAGCCTGGGATCCTAGCTATAAAACTCACAACCCAGGACTGCCACAGGCTGCCAGCAAGCCAGAGACAGCTGAGAAAGGAGAGGCAAGAGCATATTGCAGTTTCAGAGGGCAACAGCCCTGTGGACACCTGGTTCTGGGCACCTGTTTAACAGTGTAGACTGGTGTTTTGCAATGCAGCCCTAAAAAACCAGCAGGACAGGCCATTTTCAGTCTTACGCCACATTTGGAGGTGAGTGGCATCAGAAGTCTTGTGCACAGTGCTGTGCTCCACAACATAATTGTAAATAGATTGCTCCATTAGTAATGGGCTGTTCTGTTTTTTTTTTCTTTTTTTGCAATTAACAAATACTCCACGGGATTGAGCTTTGGAACTACGGGAATGCCCTAGCAAAGACTGTTATCAAAGTTTCGTCCTGTCCTCTCATGACTTGTGCTCCTTGACTGTCCACTTTCCTCTTTGGGTGTGGCATGAGTGTTTCCAAATCATCCCACATATATTGAGTAGTTCTTTTCTGATTAGAGAAACTTTTCCTGGTTCACTGGAACTGAACTTCTATGACATTTGGTTTTCACCAGTAATGATGCCAAAGAGGGGCTCCCTTCTCTCTGCCTCCCCAACCCCATGAGCACATGGACTGCCAGTGACTGCATGTGGTATGAAGAAACCCAGGAACTTTCCCTTTGATGGGACGATAACTCATCTCCCTTGAGAACCTCAGTCTCCTCTAGATCCTTTGCGCTGGTTATGCTGGTAGACTTCCTTGCTTTCTAGTCATGGGCTTACAAGGCTTTGCCCTACTATAGAATTCTCTAATACATTTTTAGTACCTTTATCAGAAACGGTGTTTACATTTACATGTACACATGTGGGCATGTACCTGCCATGTCATGCATATGGAAGTCAGAGGACAAGTCCCTGGAGTCGGTTCTCTCCTTCTGCTGTAGGTGCTGAGACCTGAAATGCAACCATCAGGCTTGGTGACAAGCATCTCCACCCACTGAGCTGAGTCATCTGGCCAGAAGAACATGGAATTTATAACAATAATTTAGGTGTTATTGGTTTCCAGTGCTTCTACCATCCAGAATTTTCGAGATTATTTTTAGTAGCAAGGGCTAGAAAAGTCACATTTTATAAAAGACACTGAGTTCATAATATTTTTAATTCAAAGTTAATATTTCAGACTTACTATCATTTGGGTCTTAAATACTCCCTAAATTCCCAAGTACTAAAGGTTTGACCCAGCTTGACACTAAAGGAGATGGCAAAGTTGTGAGGATGTGGAATATCATAAGGGACCTGGTACATGCCCTTAAAGTGGGTTTTGTGTCCTACTCTCTTCTTGTAGCTTTTCCCTTCCTGGTCTTGTGTTATGCCAGTCTGTTTTTCCATGTGCACCTGTCACCAAGTTCTGTCTGCCTCAGGCTCCTAATCATCAGAGTCTACAGAGAGTGTGCTACACCCACCACAGCTGTGTGGCAAAATAAAACTTCCTTCCTCATATGCCGATGACCTCAGGAACTTGCCACAGTAGCAGAAAGAGAACATAGAGCTGCTTGGTTAAGGCTTTGGATTTTGTGTCTGACACCGGAAATCTCAGTTGTTGACAAGTTCCATAAGCCTTCTTGCATGTCATATGAGATGAACTGTTGGGTGTTCTGCCTTATTTTCTGTTTTTTTGCTACAGGAATCACAATGTCTTCATCACAAGAATTTTGTCCTTTATGCTTATTTTTCAATGTACTTGAAATTATTTCTCATTTATTATATAATAAGAAGATATATTTGAAGAGTATATGCAAGCATATTATTTTTATGTATTCTTTAAAAATATTTCTTACAAAAATTTTCTATGTAACCCCATTTTGTTTGTCTGCTCCAAAGTGTCTGTCTGTCTGTCTGTCTCTCTCTCTCTTTCTCTTTCTCTCTCTCTCGATCTGTCTCACTCTCCCCTCCTCTCTCCATGTGTGTGTGTGGGGAGGGTGATGGTTGCATCTTTTTTCCTGACTTCCATCTTTCCTTTCCCTTTCTTTTCAGTATACCTGCTCAAATTTTGTTTTAATAACAAGATATAACCTGTTTGCTGTCATAGTTGTGAAGCATATTTTTCTATTTCCTTTCCTGAGCTTTCTTCTTGACCTGATTTCCATTTTGCTTCATATATCTTACTTTAATTTTTAATAATCTTTACTCCTTCATTCCATTTTCTTCATTGCTTTCTGCCATTATTCTATTTTGCTGTTGTTATTTAACCAGTTTGAAGACTCCTACTCCTAAAACCTAAACTAATCTGATATTTTTATACCTGAAAAATTCATTTTAGAAAACTTTAGTTCTACATTTTCATTGCAGAATTAATGTCAATCTCTTTTTAATTGAATACATTTGCCTTGGTCAGAAGGAAAAGCACATTAGTATATTGACCTCTTATTCTGTAAAATAGGTGAATTTTTTTTTTCAGGTATCTTCACTTGACAGTAGGTCAGATCTCTATGGCTTACACAAAAGAGTCTCAGTTATCACAGATTTTACGTCTTGGCTACCACAGTTTCATTGCTTCTTGGAACAAGTGTTTGAATGTTCTGATCTTGGCCTCAATTACCCGGCTGGGGCACACAGACATGTGTGAGGCGATGATGAAGCTGCTGGAGCTGAATTCTCAGTCTGTCTTAAACTAACAGGCAGCTAGGTTTAAGACCTCAGGATTTAGGATGGTGTTACCTTCCTGGTTCATCGGTCAGGCAAACTTGCAGATGCCCACGATATGTAGCCTTCCTCTTCTCCAATAACTGTTGTAAGCGACAGTTCATCACAACATGCAGCTTTCAGGGGAATGAAGACTGTAAGGATTCTCACCATGAAAATGGTGCATTTGTTGGCCTCCATGTAGCAGGGATACCTGAAAGACCAGTGCCAAGTGGATCATACTGCTCCCATTAGAAACATCACTGCCTGGAAACCAGACTTGAACCCTTTTCAGAGCCTTTGGTAGAAAATGCTGATAGTTTCTACTGTGCTATACTCCAGACAACCTTCCTTCTGTCAGATCTGAAAAGTATCGTGTTCATGTTTGCTCCTCATTGTCAAAACGGGTGGGGGGAGGGACATGGGGACACGGGGACACAGAGATATTATGTACACGTGAAGCCACACCCTGTGGTGTGTTCAGTGAGTTTTATGATAAACTTTGACTTTTAGAAAACATATTACATTTTATGACCAATGTGGGAGTTACCAGGCATTTTTATAGGCTTTTCATTCTCAACATCTTTTGGTTTGGGTGTAGAAGACTAGTTTATTAGTGACACATCATGGCAAATTAATAGGTACAGATTAAACCTTCCATAAATATTCATTACACCTCATTACTGAAAATAAATGAGATATTTTAAAATTAAGCCTGGTTACATTTAGTGCTGTGGATCTTCTTTCAGTATACGATGCTCAGAGATAAATTATGACTGTGGAAATGATTAAGCTCATTATGAGAAACTTTCAGATCTGCTGTTTTAGGGGCAAGTTTGATGAGGATTAACTGATTTTAAGAATGAGAAATCCTTATGTCTCTATGTTCCTAAGTTTCTTAAGCAGCCCTTTATTCTCAAAGGCTATTGCAAAATGAAGAACTTCAAGTGATGGAGTCTAAAGCATTTGAATAACTCAGAAAAGTTGCTTCTACTTAGAAGAGTATGCTATGCTAACATTGAACAAATATATTCAGAGACCTTTCAGAGAAATAAGCCCACATTCATGCTCATGGTAAGATCTGGCTTCACTGCCTCACAGCCTTTCCCTGGGAGCTGAGCTGCTGATAACTCTTCAGGCCCTCCAGAAAGCTGATGTGATGAAGGTCATCCCTGTCGCTGTGAACTCTCAGCCATCAGACTCTAACAGGCTCTTCTTCTACTAACCTTTCAGACAAGGGTGTACTGGGAATTCTTCTTTGGTCTTTCTTAATTTACATGAAAGAAGGTTATAGAAAACCCACTTGCCTGATGTGGCAACTGTCACATAACACTGAGTCCCCTTGCAAGCCTGCTAATGATTGAGTGACACAGAAAAGGAACTGTGGCCCCGGGGGAAGTTGGGGTGGCCATACTGTACAATTATAGCTAAGCTTATTCCCAGTCCTTCCTGAAGGATCAATTATATTACTGAGAGGTCGTTCAACTCACCCCACCAAAAGACAGATTTAGCCCAAATAGGTCAAAAGACCTAAAATAGAACAAGTCCTACTCATTGCCTTTGAACATGTTTTCTCTTCTAAAAGTACAAACTGTCCATATTGCAATGTATCTGAACTAATCTCCACGATAAACTAAGCTATAGGATTCTAAGATTCTAATTCTATTTAATGTTAATACTTTCTAGAAAGGACAATTTTACATACATTTTATGAAACATCCTAATCTGAAGCCTTCTGGAACAAAATGAACTTTGATCTTTAGCTTTTAAATACCTCAATCATTCCATTCACTAACTTTATTTTAACTTGTCTGGGATACTTAACTGTTGCATTGGCTTCTGTGCCCACAGGGTTCAGATGAGTCCAACACAGTGAGCCTGAGCCTTCACTGAATAGATACTTTAAGATTCTGTCTTAATTGCACAGGGTCGCTTCTCATCATATGTCTGTTAGGAACCTTCAAAGCAGTAAGGGCTGTCATATGTCTGTTAGGAAACTTCAAAGCAGTGAGGGCTGCAGAGGACACCAGGAACAATGGAACATAAGGTCTGTCTGGATCTCAAACATCCCATTGCCCAGCCACCAGACTCTCAGAAAGGGCACTGCAGTTTACAGGATAACTCTATAAAAATATTTAAATTATCAGGTATGGTGGCATGAATCTTTAATCCCAGAATTTAGGAGGGAGAGGAAGGCAGATCTCTGTGGGATCTAGTCTAGCCTGGTCTACATAGTGACTTCTAGACTGGATGGGACTTAGGGAGACCTTGTCAAAAAAAAGCTGAAATTATACTTTTATTTTTCTTGTGTGCACGGGCGTAGGACCATGCGTGTCAAGGCGTACTTGTAAAGATCCAAGAACAATCCTGCAGAAGTTGGTTCTTTCCCTCCCTTGCATGTAGATCTGAACGTGGGTTGTCAGGCTTGGTGGTGAGCATAATTACAAAGTTACCTCGTTGTCCCCCCAAAATTCTTGAAACTCAGGATAAAGCTTCTGAAATCTAAAGTCAGAAACATCTTGCAGATTGTTTATGTACCTTGTCTTATTCTAGAGTCAGGTTCTTTACATCATTCAAACAAACAGTAACCAAAATTAACCAACAGTGGATACTGCTGAGCATACAGGCTCACTTGAGGAAAGCCCCCTGCACAGTTACAGCATTGTGTCTTTTTGTTCATGAATGCTTTTTGTTTTAGTTCACAGTGCTTTTCCTTTAACATTTGTCTCTGTATAGTTTCATGCAACTCTGTTTATACAAATTTGCACAAGTCCTTATAATATGTCTAAATTTTGAATTCCCTCAAAAATATATATATTTTGTAAAGTATGCCACATTATCAGTTCTCATTCACTGTGTGCATTTCTTTACTATTTTTATTTGATAGAACCTTGATTTTTGTTTAATAAGATGATGAAACCAGAATACTGGTATTCTAATCTCTAAATGTGTTAATATTTAAAACAGGAGTTTTTTATTAAGATATTACTTTTAGGACAACACTTCATGTCTTTAATGTGGAGACACACATATGCACATAGAAACATGGCAGATTTCTGTCAAGTTCATCAACTGTTCTACACAACAAAGGGAAAACTTTGCTTCAGATTCGCTAACTCAAAAAAAGGAAAAACTAGTACTTTTATTAAAGATTAGAATTTCAGTATCAACTTATCAACTTTGCACATCTGGGAATGTTCTCAGTTTATTCTTGGTTGTTTGATGTGTAGACTTTCTGGTGACATCTTGAGTTGAAGATGCTAAATTTTCTGTCCTAACTTTATACTTTCCGAAAACAGATGATTCACCCACCAGCCATTAATATGTCCCTGTGATAATACAAGCTGAACAAAGCTGTAGGAAAAGCAGTGGTGGGAGGATCTGCAGGTTAGAAATGAATAGCACAGTGCTATGCAAGAACTTTTGCTAAGATGAGAGCCTGTGTGAGAACTAGAGCAAGCACACACCTGCCTCAAATGAGGTCCCTTTGACTTCCTGAGGAGGGAGGGCTCCTGGGGTTATCACCTTTAGTTCTGTGGTGGATGCTTAGTCCTTCGGAGTGATCCTTAAGGACTAATTGAATGGTAACACTGGGAACACAGACCTGTGGTCAACTTCTAGGCAAAGGAAATAAAAACTGCACTTCTAGGAAATGTCTGCACTTGCATTTTAATCATAGCATTATTCACCATAGTCAATAAATGGAATTAGCCTTAATGGCAATCAGTGGACGGATGCTAAACAACAAGACACAGAGATACAACAAAATGCTGAGCAGCCTTTAGAAAGAAGACAATCTTGTTATATCTTGTTGTCTAGTAATTCTGTGTCACATGCTGGTCCTTGAGAAACAGAGAAGCAGAGCACACTCTGTATAACCTGGAGGAAGGTATAGTGGGAATTCCCTCCACAGGCTGAATTTCCAGAAGACGCTGAACAGAAGCGCATGAAATTCCCTGGTCTTGCCTATCACTCTGAAACAGCAGCATTAGAGGAGGGACTGCAGAAGCTGAGGCTGGTGGAGAGAAGCACCTTTCCTGCCTCGGGGAGATACTAATAGGGATGTTTGGGTTCCTGCGTCAGAGAGATATCAATAGGGATGCTCAGGGTTCCTGCCCAGGAGGGATCAACAGGGATGCTCTGTTTTAATCTATGGACTTCTTCAGGATGAGCTCTTCCTCATGAAAATTATACAGACTGAGAAACCAAAGTGCTGGATTGGAACTAGACAGCCCCATGGGGCATCTTCTGACATACCTATGCTGAGTGCTTTTCCTCTGTGTCTTCAACCTGTAGTTGTTTAGAGGGCTTCTCCTTCAAGAGAAGAACACACCCACCAGAAGACACAGTAACCACCTTGTTAAATTGGAAGTTAGGGCTTGGTCTGCCACTTTGGAGGTTAAGTAGGAATACTGAGTTGTCTGCAGTGACTTATCCCAATGTGGGTGGAGACAGAAAGATACTCAGGACTTGGGCACCCTGTCTAGCCAAAATGGTGACTTACAGGTTCAATTAGAAACCCTGACTCAGAATAAAAAGAACAGCTGAGATAGAAAAAACAAAACAAAACAGGTGAAAAGTTATTGAGGAAGACAGATGATGTCAACCTTGAGCCTCTGCATGTGCATTTATAGGTGAGCACACCCCCACACACTCATGCCCACACGAACGTATAAGCTATCTATCTATCTATATCTACAAGCCATCTACCGATTTACCAACCTATCTACCTGCATATCAATCTATCTGTATAATAGATTAATATATTTAAAATAATATAAAAGGGAAATGTGAGCCTGAGGTCTTAGATTTTGTATATCACCTAGCTTTTATACTATAGGCAGAGTAGTACTTGGCATTAAATATTTCAGCAGCAAAATGAGAAATAGAAGATTTAAAGCTGACAAGCAGTCCAGACAAGAACCATACAGTAAGAGAAGAGGACCATGGGTGCCACCTCAGGATAAACAAGACTTGCAGGTGCCTATGACGCAGAGACAGTGGAATGTGAGTGCACTGAGAAGGCAGCACGCACTGTCTACTGGAGGGAGAAGTCTCAGGGTGGACGATAAGCTACTCCATCATTTATACTGTGTGGTCTCTGGCTGCCGTCCCTGGACATTGATATGTTTTAAAAAATGATTTATTTTTGTGTTATGCATCTGAGTGAGTTTAAGTATGAGCACCATGTCAGGGTAGGTGCCCACGGAGGCCAGAAGCAGAAGTCAGATTGTTTAGAACTATAGTTACCACTTAGGTTCTGAAAAACAAATCTGGATCCTCTGAAAGAGCAGAAGGTGCCTTAACTGCTGAGCCATCTCCTCAGCCCTGGACACCTATTTTTATCAGAGTATGAGTCAGATTCTCTGAGATCCACAAGAAGCCAGTAAGAGCTGTACACCTGAGTGAGTCTCACAGACTGTATTTTCCTGCTAGTCAAAGATTGAATTCCCTATAATTTAACCATATCATAAGTAACAATCAGTAAAGATTGGAGTTAATTTGGCGAGAATATTGGGTTCATTGAAATACTGAATTTTCCTACTACACTGTACGGGAGAAGTTGCTTGAAAGAAGAAAGTCTGCCACTGTACTGAGGTGATGACCATAACTCCTTGTTTTTGAACTCCAGCACTAGCAGCATTGCATAGAGGGTCCTCATGTGTCACCTTGTCTCACAGAAACTCCTCCCAGGGCCAGTAGCAAAACTACAGGACAGCAGTTCATACACATGGGAAGAATTTTGGAATTAACGAGTTTAATAATACAGTGTTTGCTACATATTTGTTTCAAAGTAGAACTGTCAGTAAGGGCTTGAACTTTTTAACAAACTGTATTCCTGCATTCCTGTGATGATAATGAACAGATGAGACTTCGGTATGTATAGAGACAATGTTGGCAGGGTGCTGCAGGTGTATATTTATACAGGTCGTGATGGTCTTTACCCCCACAGATGAGTATCGCTGCAGAACTTTAGTGTAATTTTGCCTTCATTGCTTATAATTAAATTTCATCTAAATGGAGTAGAGAGGACAGTTGCTGGAGTGAGGGGTTTCTCGCTGACTTAAGGAGAGAATGGATGGTTTCCATGACCTTCACTAGAAACTGACGGTGTAAACTATTTCAGTTTTCCGACAGGAGGCTGTGCCTCCCTTTCTCGGCTTCCTGTCCAGCCTCCTGTTCACAGTCTCTTCCCTCCTGGTGAGGACTTCCAACACAGTGTTGAGCAGGAATATTGAAGAAGCGGTCTTACTGCTCTGCTCACCTCACTGTGGGGGTATTCCACCTCCCCTCACCATACAGGAAGCTTTCTGGATCTGCACTCATGTTCTTCATAGACTGAAGACATTTTCTTTTATCTATGGTTGTCTTAGAACATTAATTTTTCTTCTCTATTTTTAGCACAGATGCATGTTAGATAGAGCAAAGGTTGCATCAGCTGCTCAGTATTCATGTCCCTCTTCCCCCATGGTTCTAGGAGTCGGAATCTGGAGAATTCCCATTCCAGTATCTTCTCTGAGATACCTGGATCTCAAGATAAGAAGATTCATGTTATTTTCTTGAGAAAGAGTTTTCATATGACCTGATCCTAAGAGAATGGTCCTAGCTTCTAATTGTTTATGATAAACACACCCAGGACTAATGGCTTTGTCTTGTTTCCTCCCTGAAGGATACCAAGTGCCTACATCTGTGGCACAAAGTAGGAACATACCAAAGCCAACTGACCTCTAGTCTCCACACTGTGTTATTTCTGACATTGGGCACCTGATAAGGGACAGTAGGAAGCCCCCCAACCCCAGGTCCTGGGTCCAGCCTATTCCTGTTCTACCAGTCAGAGTTGTCTGGGCTTCATATTCTATAAAGTGCTGGTGACCATGGGTCTTAACTGGCAATCCAACACTTGGTGCTCACGTGGTGTGGCATTTTCCCCAAGGATTGTCAGCTCACGCCGTTACTAAATAAGAGCCATGTTCCTGAGGAAGACACATTTGCTCACTTTACTATCTTTACATGTTGTTGGGTTGATATTTCTTATGGAAATTTTTTTCAAATGCATTTACAAGGGACAATTAACAAAAATTCCTTATACTTAAAGTATCTTTTATTATGGTATAGGTCTAGGAATGACATCAGAAAGATGTTGATAATGTATTCAGCTCTTCTCTCTCTGTCTTCTGAGAGAGAGAATGTAAATTTGGAATAGTTTCTCCCTTAAATATTTGATAGAACTCGTCAGTGAGGATTTCTTTCTGGATAAGATTTTTTTAACTAAAATTTGAATTTTATTAAAAGATATAAAACACTGTTTGTGAATGTATTTTGTTATTTTTGATATTATGCATTTTTCAAAACCATAGTACAGCATTTATAATGTTCTTTTGATGGCTTTCTAATTCTGGCTTCTATTGTTCATGGTTTACGTTTTCTTCTAATTTTCTAAAATTTTTGTGTATTCTGTTTTTTAGGGATGGAAACTTTCTCTAGCACATCCTAAAAGTAGACTTCAGCTGATAAGAACTTTGTTTTTCTGAAAAGCTATTTTAGGTTTAACATTTTAAATACATTATCTAAATGTACAATCCTAAGAGTACTTTTTGTTTCTTTAAAATCCCTATCACAGTGCAAGAGAGAAGGCTCAACCGATAGGAGCACTTTCTACTCTTCAGAGGACTCATGTTCGGTTCCCATCACCCACATAGTGACTAACCACTGTTCAAAACTCCACTTCTGTGGAATTCAATGCCATCTTTTAGCCTCTACAGGCACTGTATGCATGTGGTACACTTATATACATACAGGCAAAACTCTCATACACATAAAATAAATAAATACAAATAAATAAATAAATCTAATTTTTAAAAATCACTGTCCAAGTTTCTTATGTCTTGCCTTCTTTCTGCTAAGACATGTGAGAAATCTTTATTTTCTTGTTTGTCCTGTATATACACTTTCACATATGAGCTAGTCAACTTTTTGGTCAGTTGTGAATTTTATCTCTTTTGCTGTTCATAAACAACAGTTCATTGAATCATCGAGTATCTATATATGATTTTCTTTTTTTGCATGTGTATGCTGTGTTTGTATGTGTGTTTGTATGTGTCTGGGCACAAGTCTATTTCCCAGTATGTGTGTGTGTGCGTGTGTGTGTGTGTGTGTGTATGTGTGTGCTTGTTTTTGTTTTTTTAATTAAAAAAAATCATCCTTGAGCTTAAAAAAATGTTCCAAGTTTCCAAGGATGTAGGAAAAAATGTTGGAAGCAACAAGAGAAAAATTGTTCACCACATATAAGATGAGATCTTGTTCTGTAATACTTTCCTTAGTCTGGAAAGGAACATGGCCAACCAGAATGCAAGGAATGGACGAATCAAACTGATACACCCCAAATTTACTACCAATAAAATGGCCCTTCAGCTTCAGACGAGGATAGCACAAGACATTCATAGTTACAACCAGAGAGCCATTGTGCTGGTACATTTGACTTATGAAAATGTTAAGGAAAGATCTTCACAAAGCCAAAATGAGTAAGCAGAAACAAATCTCAGCAAAACACACGGGAAAGCATGCTGAAATATTTATAGGATAATATTAAAAGTTCTCTGGCTTTCTTCTTTCACCTTGTCTTGTTTGTCTCTCAGTTTTTCAAACACAAAATTACAAAACATGCACTTATGTCTGTGGGGATATACGCATATATTCCTTATAATATAAATATGCTATATTTTATTATATATCATAAGTTATATGCATTATATAAATGTATGTTATATTTTGCATGCTAAATAGTTTATCATATTTTATTTTATGTATATGAGTATGTTGCCAATATGTGAAAGTGCACCAATGTAGTGCAATGCCCATAGAAGACAGATAAAGGCATCAGATTCCCTGCAACTGGGATTATTGACTGTTGCTAGCCACCATGTGGGTGCTGGGAATTAAACCAGGGTCCTTTGCAAGAGCAATCATTGCTCTTAACCACTGAGCCATCTCTCCAGCTCCTTATGTCTCAATTTAAAAGGCACTGTAGAACTACCATCATCAAATCATTATGGTATTGTTTTCTAGTTTGTGTCTGTCACAGCCAGCCTGTGCATTTGTATTCTAATCATTTGTCTAACAAATGATGTGTTGAATTTTCAAATAATGTCAGGCAGACATATAGTTGCGTGAATTAATTCTCTGCTCCTGTTATAAAAGAATTTTTAAGGCAACTCAAAGAAAGGTTTATTATTATTATTATTATTATTATTATTATGGTTCAAGAGGGATAACTCATCAAGGCAGGGAAGTCATAGCAAGATGCGGCTATAGCTGAATGCTCACATCTTCAACCATTTGCAGGAAGGAAGCAGAGAGAAAGAGAGGGCAGTGAGGCTATTGACTTTCAAGCTCACCCCCTGAGATGAATGTTTCTTCAAGCAAGGTCACACCTCCTAAAAGTTCCATGACCTTCCTCAAATAGCACCCTCAACTGGGGACCATATACCAAGTGTTCAAATATTTGAGCCCATGGAGGACATTTGTCATCCAAAGCATGCATTCTACTTTCTGATCTCCATAAGCTCATGATCATACCACAGTGCAAAAGGCATTTAGTCTATCATCTAAAGTCCCCATCCAAAGTCTCTTCTAAGAGTAAGAGCAATTTTTAAATTTTAGAATATTTTACGGGTATGAGTGTTTTGCCTGCATGTATGCAATTACACTATGTTTATTCAGTGCCTGTGGAGGCCAGAAGAGGGTGTCACATTAGCTGTCATGTGGTTGCTGGAAACCAAATCTGGGTCCTTTCGAAGAACAGTTAGTGTTCTTAACCACTGAGCATCTCTCCATCCTCAAAGCACTTTCTTAACTACATCCCCCAGTAAAATAGAGAAAGACAAACAACGTACATCCAACATAATATTCTCATTTTTAAAAATAGAGTGATAGGGACATAGTGGGAAAACAAGACCAGAACCATACAGAGCAAACATGAAAGCTTGTAAATCCAGGTCCAGTGTCTGGAACTTCCATTACAAAGACTGACAACCAGCTCACTCTTGTATCTTTCATGCCTCTAAAGCCAATTCCAAGCAGATGACACTATCAAGTTAGACTGCCAGCTTGGGATGGACCTTGGCCACCATGAACCATAACTTCTGTGTGATGACCTTGAGGAAATACTTCCCAGGAGATTTCACCTCAATGATGCTGATCTCTTAATCACAGCTGATTTTTCAGTCTAAGCTAACCAATATCAATGTTCCATTAAAGCAAAGTTTAATCTCAGTGGTGTTGGTCTTTTGATAATCGCAGCTGATTCTTCAGCCCCAGCAGATTGGAAACCACTGTCTCAATTCAAAATATCACACAATTGGGTCTGTTAGAATCTTTGATGGACTTTCAGACTTCCTTATGAAATTTCATAGTCAAGGCCTCCATCCTTTGGATGACCTCAGAGGCAGACCCAGACACAGAGTGGAGCTACCTGAGCCAAGGAGACAAACTGTGTGTGTTCTAAGTGGTTAGAGTCAGAGAAGTAGGCCTGTCCCAGTCATTTGGAACCCAGAAGCTCATGAGTGGATCCTCAATGTTGGATAGGGACCTACTTTGCTCAATTTGGTTTTTTCTTGATTATTTATTCCACTTTGAAAAGAAGTATGTAACCTCTTTTAGTTACAGGAACCTGCACTTGAGAGATTTTAGATTATTTTAAATGACATTAACATTTTAAACTATCGAATTTTTGAAAATGATGGACTTTTAAAGTTTTACTGTTTTATACTATGATATTAATGTGAAAAATTGGGGAACAGACAAATAAAGGAAAGATTATTATTTAAAGTGATCTGTCTGTATGTCCAGGTTGGCAAGGTATAGAATATCATGAATGACTTCAGTTGTCAACTTGACATATCTGGGAAGAGGAAACCTCAATTGGAGAATTTTCTCTATGGGAGTGGCCTGTCTGTGAGGCATTTCTTTGATTGTTGAGTGATATGGGAGGATCCAGGTCACTGTGGGTCTTGTCACCCCTGGCTGCATAAAAAAGAAAGCTCAGCACAAGCCAGAGAAGCAAATCAGTAAGTAGCTTTCCTCCATGGTACCTGCTTCATTTTGTGCATTCCAGTTTTTGCCCTGAGTTTTTGCCTGGCTTCCCTCAATAATGGCTGTCACTTAGAAGTGTAAGACTCAATAAACCTTTTTTTTTTCCCCAAGTTGTTTTGGGTTACAGTCTTTTAATCACAGAAGTAGAAAAATTAACTAAAGCACTGATAACATACTCTGAC
This sequence comes from Eospalax fontanierii, assembly GCA_035773235.1. Classification (NCBI taxonomy): domain Eukaryota; kingdom Metazoa; phylum Chordata; class Mammalia; order Rodentia; family Spalacidae; genus Eospalax; species Eospalax fontanierii. The sequence goes on from CM069529.1 coordinate 55,749,159, forward strand.
CAAAAACAACTTGAGGATGGAATGGCTTGCAACTCACAGACAACTATAAAGGGCAGCCAGGGCAGGCACTCAGGGCAAGAACTTGTTGGCAGAAACTGAAGCACAGACCATGACTTGCTCTCCTGGTCTGTGCTCAGCCTGCTTTCTTATATAACCCAGGACCACCTGCCCAGGGGTGACACCACCCACAGTGGGACGAGACCTCTTTCATCACTCAACAACCAAAAATGCCTCATAGACATGCCCACAGGTCAATCCAATAGAGGAAATCCTCTTTTTAGGTGTGTTAAGTCAATGACTAAATCTATCCAGCATCAACATGCAGCCAAAATTAAAACCGGCCAAAAGCACTGAAAAGGTGAGCAACTGTATCTAAACATAAAATGGTTTGAAAGAAATCCTCTGCATCATTGGTCATTTGGAAATAGAAATGAATGTAAAGTTATATAAAGTTCTGCCCTACCTGTTAGGACAACTGTGATGAAAAAGACACAAGGGACTAAGTGCTGGAGGGGGAAGCAGAAGCAGTAAAGATTTCCTGGAATGTAAAAATTGGCACTCACTCTAGAAATGACTGCAGAAGTCAAACAGAAGCAATACACGACACAGCCAGCCTACGTCACAAGTTCACTGAGAAAAATGTATAACCGCAGAGTAACTGCTGCACAAATATTCACAGTGGTGTTAACTGTCAGCTTGACAGAATCTACAGCCACTTAAGAGATGGTGCTCCAGGCATGCCCACGGAGGATATCACAACGCTGTTAACTGAGATGGGAGGACCTGCTTGTTATGGGTGGCACCATTCCCCGGGTGGGATCCTGGACTGAAAACGGAGAAAGAGACCTGAATAGCATTGTGCCTCATCCTTGGCTTCCTGGTTGTGGATGCAACAGGACCTGCTGCTTCAGGCTCCTGCCACCTTGACTTTCCTGCACTGATGGACAGGACCTTTGAACTGCCAGCTGAAATAGAACCTGTTCCCCTTGACTTGCTTTTGTCATGGGAATTTTATCACAGCAACAGAATAAAAAAAAAAAAAAAACTTCGGCACTTTTCATCACTAAAAGTAGCGACTGTGCTGATGCTCACGTAATGAAAGGATAAACTAATAAAGTAGAGGCTCCCCACGGGATACTAGTCAGTGTCAGGAAGGAAGGGAGGCCCAGCACTAGTATAGTGGGTACGAGCCGCTGTGACAAAAGCAGCAGCAAAAGATTCCAGATGAGAGGAAGTAAATAAAGAGTTTGGAATGTTGCAAGGAGAGTTTGAAGGAATGCATTTTAAAAACTAACCTCAGTAGCAAAAGTGTGCCATTAGCAAGGAGCTACTACATAGAATCTTGAGTTACCATATCCCTGACGGGTTAGGAAGGAGAGACACACTGAAGCACCTCCTGAGGGAAGTGTCATAGGCGGAGGTCAGGAGTTAAAACCAGGAGGAGGGCTAAACCCATCAGTTCTGTGGTGAAGGTCAGAGACAGAGGAGGAATAGCTCAGTTTAGGGGTGAAGGAAGTCAGAGATGTTAGGAGGGCTAACCTTATCCATTTAGGGGTTAAGGAGGTCAGAGGCAGTAGAAGTGCTAAGCTGAGTTTAGGGATGAAGAAGGTCAGAGACACTAGGAGGGTTAAGCTTATCAGGTTAGAGGGAAGGTTACATAGATGCTGGTGAGGTCTGGGGCATATTCACTGGGTGATGTCTTTAGGGAGACGGGCCATGGAGAGTCAGTCTGTGCCCTCAGTACAGACTGCTGGCTTCATGAACAGCTGGATCCAGTCTACTTATTGCCCTTTATGAAAGATTTGTGTGTGCATGTGGGTGTATGTGATATTTTACTGAATAGTGCTTTTGCCATAAATATGGGAAAGAACATTGCATAATCTTGTGAGACTCTTTTATACGTGTATGTGTATCTATTTTATTTTATTTATTCTGTGTTTGATATTTTGTCTGCATGAATATAAGTGTACCCTTGAGTGCAATTCCTAGGGGAGTCATAGGAGGGCATCAGATTCCCTGGAACTGGAGTTCTGCACAGTTTGTTAGTCATCATGTGTATACAGGGAACCAGACCAAGTCCTCTGCAAGAGCAGCCACAGTTCTTAACCACTGAGCCATCTCTCCAGTCCCCAAGGAGGTTCTTTTCGAATCAGACCAAAACATCATTAAAATGGAAACACAGACACATCTACTGTGAGAATAAAGACCACCCTCAGCAATCAGACTATCGACATTCCAGAAAATGTCTGCATCATCCTAAAGGGAAGCACAGTTATTGTGAAAGGAACCCTCTGGAGAGACTTGAATCATATCTATGTAGAGCTGTCTCCTTGGAAAGAAAAATAAGAGGTTTCTGATTGACATGGTAGAAAACCAGAAAGGAACTGGCCAATGTATGAACCATCTGTAGCCATATATAGAACATGATCAAGGGTGCTACACTAGGATTCCATTACAAGATGATGTCTCTGTATGTAGGGAATGGATCTTTAATTGAAATTTGAATTTCTTAGGTGAAAAATATGTCTGCAGGATTCAGATGGAGAAAGGTAAGGTGCTGCTTGTTCTGTTCTCATGTCAAGAAGGATGAATTAATCCTTGAAAAGAATGATACTGAACTTGTAACAAATTTAGTGACTTTGATTCAGCAAGTCATAACAGTTAAAAAACAAGGATACAAGAAAATCTTTGAATGCTGTTTATGTTTATGAAGAAGGAACAGTGCAACGGGCTGTTGAGTAAGAGCTCAGTTATCCAGCTCCAGAAAGAAGACCCTGTGTTAGAGGAAGGATTTGGGGTATCTTTTGGCACAATAAAACACTTCTATTTGGAAAAAAAGGAAATATACTTAAATCAAAAGCCCAATAAAATATGCAAAGCCTGTAAGTATATTGTTTTGCTGAAGGGTCCATGACACCATGATGTAATTATTGCCTGATTCAATATGACAGCCACTTAATTTAGGAACAATAGCTTTCATTTCTCTCTTTCATTTATGGAATTAGATATTTGGTCAAATTAATTTCTGTGCTTATCAAATAAATTAAATTGGGTCAGCATTATTGGTGTTATTTTAAAAATTCTACCCATGCACATCTCTCACTAAGTGCCATTCAACGTTCAAAGTAATTTTTCTCAAAGTTAAAAGTTTAGTAAAGCAATATTTTAAAATTCAATCATTTGCTTAAATATCTTTGTGAAGGCTAATACTGACAAGCAGCAGATTGCAGAATCATTTGGGAGACAAACCTCCTCTGGGCATGTCTATGAGGGAGTCTCTGGCTGTGTTAATTGAGATGGGAAGACCACCCAATATGTACTTGACTCCATCCCATGGAATGGAGTCCTGACCTGAATAAAAATGAGAAAGGGAGCTAAAAGGCAGCAGTCTCTGCTTCCTGACTGCAGATGCAACTTAGCCAGCTGCCTCATACTCCTGCCCCATGCCTTCCTCACCATGATGAACTGTACCCTTGAACTGTAAGCCAAAGTAAACACTTTTTCCTGAAGTCGTTTTTGTCAGGTATTTAGCTATAGTAACTAGGACATTAACATAGTTATGAAAGTCAGTGTTTCTGAAATCCTTGTAACTATTTTTCTCTATAGTTCGGTACTGGATGATGAGTTTTTTGTTCATTCCTAATATGATGGTCTTCATTTCTGAAAACAAAATTTTGTTTCTTTGGGGAAATTTTTTGAGATAGTCTTTTATGCAACCCCAACTGGCCTGGAATTTACTATGTAGATCACCTCAGGCTGGCCTGAATCTCTTAAATATTCCTCCTTGTCTCTACCTCCCTCATGCTGGAATTAAAGGAGTTTACCTTGAATGTTTTCTTTTTTGCGTAATCCAAAACAAAGAAGCGGGGAGGGCCGAGCATCCCTCTGAAGATGCTTTTCATAGGTTCTAGTCAAGGAGGCGGTTCCCACCACATACTTCATGTCTTCCAGAAAACTTAAAATAGCAGAAAAAGAGCATGATGTAAGAACTGAGGACATGTGTATAAACTTTGGGCTTTAATTGATTATAATGCGTCGGTATTGGCTTAACATTAGCAACTGTCACGTACCAAATTGTTAATAATAGGAAAACTGGGCACATCAGAAGGAACTCTGTTATTTTAGCAAAATCTAAGCCATTTGTTTTCAAAGACACCAGGTCTCACAGAGCAGTGACTTCTGTTATGTCCCTAACTGGCTTTGACAATGAAGTTCATGGTCTTCAGTAAAAAGAAAAATGATGGTTAGTTAACATTGAGTATTGAGTCCCTAAGGCCTGGGGTGGGTTTGAGCTCATGCTGATGGTGAAGAACTGAGGTAAGAGATCTGCAGGAACCAGTGGGTCAGTGTCACCTCAGCCTGGCCCTGGACCTTTAGCAAAGACACCACTTTATATCTCCTCATCTTTACTGTTTGGTGATGAGCTGGTATGAAACAGTGAATTCAAAAGAATAAGTGAATAAATGAACTAAAATAACTGCAATTCAACTAAATAATAATTAACAATAATACCTAACTACAGCCAAGGGAACAGTCACCTGAGGAAAATCATCAAGCAGGTATTACCTGTGATTTCAGGAAAGTACCCAGTGGGTGGGTCTTTTTCTTTCTTTTGTCTTATGTGTGAGGTATTCAGAGACACTGAATGAGTTTCTTTCAATGCAGAGTAGCCCCTCCTTACCCACATCTACCACAGAGTTGTATTTAACATGGACAATCAGTGTTCCCATCCTTGCACTGTTAATACAAAGTAAATTTCCTCTCAGGGTAGACCAAAAGGGTATTTTCATTTAGAATAGTGCTTAAAAAAGTGTTTTAACATCTTTAAAAAAGAGGTCGCCTGGGTATTATTGAAGGACTAGAAATGCAGCCAGACCTGGCTACACTGTCTGTTGAAGCTGGCCATCTCTTAATCTCTCAGACCTCACCTAGTGACCCAGGCAGGACTGTGGGCTGATAGAGTGAGCTTAGAACATTTGTTACTCTAAGCTCAGAGCACAGTCCAGTTCAAAGTCCCCACCTTATAATATCAACTCATTTCATGTCTATTAAACACAACACACTCCACATCTCAAAATACCATTTCTATCCATGTGTAGTGAGATGCAGCACTTGACAGAAGACACTATGAGTGATTATAAATCAGCCAAAGAGATAGGAGATGGAGTCAGTCCTCTTATTTCCAATAAGCACTGCCCACCCACCTTGGTCCTAGACTTATAAATTGTTTGCCATGCCACTCTGTGTAAAGAACAGACATACATGCTCTCAGAAGTTTAAAACTGCCACGTCAAGCTCTAATAGACTTGTCTCCTCAAGCACTGGGCAAATGTCCTCGACACTAAACACTGTGAGGCTGAGTGAGAAATGCCTGCACACCTCACCATACTGGGATGTTCTGTCCAGAGTGCTGTGGTCAAGGGAAACCTCTTTTCTGTTTTGCTTTTCAGAAAGAGTGAGAGATCAGAACCACAAGGCAGAGGAAGGACTTGGGCACTATTTGAAATGTCACTCACCATTCCCCATTTAGATCATTGCCTCTCCTTTCAGCCCAGGTTATTGCTTGGTTTGGTTTGGTTTAGTTGGGGTGTGCTGGCTTGGGTTGAGTTGAGTTTGATTTGGTCTCCATATGTAGACCAGAATAGTCTCAGAACCACAGAGACCTGCCTGTTTCTGCTTCCTGAGTGTACCACCACGCCCAGCAAGCATAGCTGATTGAACAGTACACTCATATCATTTTGCAAACAATTGATAAACTCCCTAACCTTGTGAATAAAGCCTTTTATACGATAATTCATATCTGTTACTAAACTTGTAAATTATTCATCTTTTGATTAATATGCTAATTAAAGATTTGCTGTTGAAAAGGTATAAATATCTTTCATTGTCTAAGGTAATTAGAATAAGTAATTACTCAAACATTATGAGTCTACTGTTACATACCTTCTATGAGAAAAAGGAAAGAAAATGTATGGAAGCGGGCTTGATATAATTTCAACTCCTGAACCAAATGGCAATGTTCTGTATTGTTTATATAAACACGTACATAGTTTTGAAAGTCTTCAGTACCTTTTTTGTTTTGGGAAAATCATTTACCTTTCGTTTTACTGACAACCTATAAGTTTAATTTTTTCCCCAAGTCTCTTTTTCCAAAAGAATAAAGAAAAAATATATAAGCTAATTTATCATGTAGTACTGAGCATTTTAACAACATATAATAACTATTTCTGAATGACTTTTATGAGCAGATGTGATTCAAGATGCTGAGACCAGATTAATTAAGGCTTGTAAATGTATTAACATGGATCCTACAGGCCCCAGGTATCCAAGGATGGCTATAAATACAACCCTACACCTTTGCAGATGGCATCTTGTTGCCATGTTAAAAGGTTGGACATCCTTGCAAAAGAGACCTACACCTATTAAAAATCATTCTGGAACATTGCTATGCCCATTACTTATGGAGTTCCAGCTATCCTTTAGGCACCAATGTTCAAATGATTCATCATGTCAATTTAAGTGTTAAAAAATCTTTGTTGCATATTGTAGGAGTATGTGCATTTACTTTTAAAATAAATCCATATACTACTATAATAAATGGAAAGTTTAATATTTTTATGTATATGAGTATTTTCTCTGCATATATATAAGGGCACTACCTGTGTGCCTCGTGCCTGGAAGGCCAGAAGAGGATGTCAGATTCCCTGGAACTGGAGCTATAGATGTTTGTGAGATGCCATGTTGGTGCTGGGAACCAACCTTCAATCCTCTATAAGAGCAACAACTAATCAATATCACTGACTATCCCTCCAGCCCCATGAACTAATAGTTTAAGCCCTAAACCTCAACATTCTTAAATATATACTTTGATGGATGCATAGAAAATATTCCAAGACTTGTACTTTCATCTTTAATGTTTTCTAATTTTTTATTTGTTTTTTAAATTTATGTGTATGAATACTTTTCCAGCTTGTAAGTACACCATGTGTGTGCAATTCCATCAAAAGCCAGAAGAGGGTATCAGATCCCCTGGAAATAGAGTTATGGATGGTTATTAGCCACCTTGTGAATGCTGAAGATGGAATCTGGATCCTTTGCAAGAGCAGCCAATGTTCTTAAACTGCTCAGCTATTTCTCCAGCCCCATCTTTAACCATTTTTGATTCATCTGACTTACCTGATGGTTTTCTGGGCTTTGAGTTTCATAAAAAGTTTCTGTGATTTACTTGTCTTTTCATCTATCCATCCATACATCATTTGCATATTTATTTATAAGTTAAATACATGGCAGATATACCTTAAGGGTAATATGTATAACAAATAATTGTGGCTAAGCCCCATCATTGATTAGTCTTATTGACCCTCTGTTTTTTAGACTGACATTGCCTATGATATGATTGTAACAACTTGTACATGGCATAGAAGAAATGAAGTTCTGTCACTTTCCCACTAATAAACAGAATGTGGATCTTCAGCCCAGCACCTCTAAGGAAACACATCCAATACACTTGTGGACTTCCCTTTGTATTAATAAATAAAAACAATCTAATCTATAAATGAGGCTGACTTGGTCCTCTTCACTGTATCCTATTAGGATTCATTAATCAGTGGTGACCAGGCATCTCCCTTTGTCCAGAAATCCTGCCTAAGGCATGCTGTCATTATATATGAATCTGGTTGTAGATTAAAGTCAAATATCAATGTAATATTTTTAAAGTTTAGATTGAAGCATTATAATTACAAATAAATACTTTGTCCCTGCAGCACAGTAAATCACCTTGTACATCTTGCAAGCAGGCACACACTTACCTAAGAACAAGTGGTGAACCTCCAGCTCAGTTACAACTCTCTTGCACTAGCATGGTCCTGATACTGCCAGCCTGAAACAATCACTTCTACCAAGACCCCGTTATTTGCCATGTCTACCACCTGTTGTGTTTTATCTTCACATGAAACAGCTTAAATGATCTATGATAGAAGTAATGCAGAAAGGCTCAGGTACTTTCAGAGTTTGAGAAGGCATTTCATAACACTCATGTAAATGAATATGAACTGCAGTATCTTTCTCAGGAAGAACTTCAGGGCACTCAAGTACTGTCTCAGGTACACCACAGACTGGTTAATTCGTGGGTGAAAGCAGGTTACTTTATGATGATAATGAGGAAGCCTGTGAATCAATCTGTCTACTGAGAACATTGCCCTTTGCCCCAGCCAATACCAAACAGATGATTAGTGGTTCATATGAAGCATCCTTTGAGGGAAAGATTATATTCCCTGCTTTAATGGTGAGCTCAGGGAATATGGGGTTGTGTAACTTTTAGAAATTCTGGTTTGTCAATGAAAACCAGAGTTGTGAGTGCAGTTCACATGTTCTGGAAGCTTGGACATTTCCCTCACTGTGCTCTGCTGAGTTAGACAACAGTCTCATCTATACTGACCAGAGGCACAGCTGTGTGTCTTCAATCCTCTCACACCTAAGTTGTACACTTGTCATTGAGAACTTTCTAGAACCCTGTGTCACCTATCTGCTCTAAGTCCCAGCTTCCTCATTTTCAAAAGCGGAATGAGTCTCGCCTTAGAACCTCGTTCTGGAGGATCAGCGGAACCCTGCCTGCAGATTGCTTACTGCAAGGGTGTCATCTCTCAGTGCTGTGACACCCATTCAGGCGTCCAGTGTTCATCAGCTGTTTCTAATTCAATCGTCCTGGTATTGAGGATTATTAGTCTGGCTTCAAGAAAATAAGGAGGGAGTAGATTCTGACTTTAGTGCGTTCATAAACTAGCACATAGTACACAAAAATGTGACGGTGACTATGGCAACCAACCCCCTCCCTTTTTATTGCCTGTGCTATTACTCATCTAGCACCTTGTCCTAATAGATGTTAGTAGGGTATGCCAGTTACCAGTGCTGCAAGGCAGTTAACTGCTCTTTAGAATGTTTTATTTAATTAAGCTTTTATAATATTCTACCTGTCACAATGCGCTGTCATCATATTCACTTCCACTTATCTTCTCACGTTCTCAGCCACTGTTGAAGACCCCCATCTTCTCAACTAGTCCCCATCCCACCCTCATTTCCCCCATCTCCTTCATTATTCTTAACTATTATTTTAAAGAGATGAATTCCTTTTTAAAAGATGCATTGTTGCCTTGCAGATTTGCAGAGTATATGAAACAAACAGGGCTGGATCTGCTGTATTAAGTAAAAAGTTGCTCTTTTTTGGTCCTTCCTCATTGGCTACATTGATTTACAGCAACTACTTCCTTGCAGTCAACCTGGTTTTAAGACTTTTAAATAATGAGCCTGGTCTTCTGAGTAAATAAATTAACGTCTGTCTGGAATACGTTTCACCTGTTCCTTCCCATTACTCTGGCCACATGTTACTGCAGCCTTGTTTTCTATGTGACATTGAAGTGGGGCTTCATTTTACACACAGGGTTAGGGGGTGTTGCTCAGCGAGGGAATTCTGCCCCCTGCAGCATCTAAAACTGAGGAAGGCTAGCTCTGCAACCATCTGACACCCTGACAGCCCCATTCTTCCAGATGGAAATCATCCCCCCTCCTCCAGCAACTCCGTAGCAGCTCTCCTCTCTACCCTGGAGAGAAAGATGGCAGGAAGCAAGATAAGAGAGTTGATTTTGCTGGAGTAAAAGCTCTCCAAAGTAAACATTCCACAGTCTTGTGTATGTATGTCTATTTTTCTTTAACCTTAGATTGCAACGGGCAAACATTTCCTGGAGATTCTTGACAGCTCAAGGGTGCCTGGAAGGGGGATTGTTCTGGTTGCCATGGGGACACCTGAGTGTGAAAACACACAACCTTCCCCTCCCTTTAGCTCTTAAGATAAGTGCAAAGTTAGAGCCTTTTATCTGCAGCTGTTTATTTATTTCTATTTGTCCTTCTTTATGTTTTTATGGAAGGTGGTATCTGTGCTGGGCAGGAGAAAAACTGCTGTTCTGGAAGCTTCCCGCCTTGCTTCTCAACCTCTACTGCTTCAGGCCTCAAACAAGAGACTGGGGGTGCTCTGCTGCCAGGACTTCAGGAACAGTGAGGTGAACTTGTGAACTTCTGTCCATCCCTGACGCTGCTGCCTAGGAGAAGGGGGCTGAACACTGCCCTGTTCCTACAGCAGCTGGGGAATGCTTGTGAGGAACTGGTCCACAGAAGAGAACTTACAGTTGCTGGTTACTACAGAGGAAGTGACTTTAAATCCAACATAACCCAAGGCAGATGAGGCATCCACATGGCTCAGGAGCCCAAGAGCTGTGTAGGAAGAGCTGCTAGCATAGGAGGAGCAGCTTCACAGTGAGAGGGAAGATAGTCTGTCTTCTGGAGGTCCAGGTATCCCCACCACTTTCAAGAAATTCAGTAGCACTCTTACAGCCTATTTCAGTTCAAATCAATAATGAGTAATAAGTTTGAGTTTATGAACAAGGAAGATCATCCATGAAAAAATTCTGCTGAATTTTCATGTGGGATGTGCTCATCTACTGGGCTTATAGTAGTAGTCATTTTCTGCTACTGACAGAAAAATTAACAAAGTAATGGGACTATTACATGTTGGAATCCACTAACAATTCAGGGCCCCCACAAGGGGAGAAGGGCTCTCACCTGTGTCACCTTTGCAGGAGCTTGGGAGGAGAAAATAGGAAGAAGTAAAAAGAATACTCCCATTTCTCATTTAATGCCCAGGAGAGGATAACATCACAGAGCCATGTGACAGAGACTCCACAGCAAATGGCGGAGCCTCTCAGAGTGTTTCAGGGGCTTAGGACAGTTGCAGACCTTGTATAAGCCAGTCTCCCATTTCGGAGGAAGAGAAGAAAGTGCCCAGTCCAAATTCAGGTCCAGCACCAAAGATCAAGTATCACTGTGTGGCTGAAAGAGCCCCAGAGCAGGTTATAGCCTAGCACAAAAGCATATTCTAGCCAAGGTCCAGGACAGAGAGGCCCCCTGAGCTGAGGGCCCACTGACCCTTCCTCCCTGCCTCCTCCCATGCACTGACATGCTCTCCACTGACTTTTCAGCATTACTTATTTTCAATTCTGAATACATAGATAGATTGTAGACTATGGAAATTGGTAGATGTGGATGACAGAGAGAAGAGGATAGATAGATGATAGATAGATAGATAGATAGATAGATAGATAGATAGATAGATAGATGAATATACTAATTAGATGGTAGGGACCGTAGATGTTAGATAGACGATAGAACAGAAAGATGTTACACATCATATCGTTAATAACAGAATACTAGACACAAAGTGTAGTGCTGTCTGTCATCCAAAGTTTCTAATACTGCATCACCATTAAATTTATTGATAATGGCTCTTCACTCAAATGATGTATACCTTAGCATACAATAAAATATATGCACTAGCTTTAGTGGAATTTGAAGAAATATTTGTCTGTTTTTTTGAAATGTGCCTTGTTCAAATCATTTAATCATATCTAAAACTAAACTTTTCTTCTCATGGCTGCATTTAATTTGCCGAGTTTAGAATGAAGAACCAGGCTCGCACCAGCTACCACGCTCTGTTCGGCCCTTCACACCTGTCCTGTTCAGTTTCCTTGATTCTCTTGGCTTTGGGGGACTGAGGGTTATAAGATTCTTTTCCTTTCTGTAATTTGGGATCAAACTCCACTTCCTGTCAGCATGTGGACAGACATTCTTCATCTTACCGGGTCAGAGGCTAAAATGGGAACAGGTTTCTCCTCCATTCAGATGGAATAATGGATGCTTGAGGTTACGTTGGTTTCTCTGGCCCTCCATTAATTATATGATGTGACTCTGCATTTTAGCAACTCTGAATTTCAACCTAAAGAAATTTTCTTGCTACTTTCCAAGGTCAAGCTTGTCAACATTGCCACATGTTTTTGATCTCTTAACTCTTCCTTCTTTGGATCTCACATCTGGAATAATTTTCTTCTACCTGAAATGCAGCCTTCAGTGTTGTTTTAGGTCAGATCTTGGGATGGTGAATTCTCCAGTGTGTTGTTTGGAGATGCCCCTTTTCCTGTCCTCCCTCTTGCATTAGGTCACAGGTACCAGAGAAGGGATGGTTTCCCCCAAACACTATTTATCTCCCTGTACCTGGCTGAGTCTCCCTGTGGTGTCGCTGAGACTGAATGTTCATCAGTAACTGTAACTGCCAATCATTCTGCAGGCACATGCGTCCCATATCTATTTGCAGACGTCTTCTCTTAGGTTTTCTTTATTTCAATAAGAATATGCGTAAGTAAGGAAATTCCATTTTCTCTCTGGGACTAGTGTTGGCAGGCGGTGGGAGCATTCTAGTTTGCTTTCTGTTGCTGTGATAAACATCATAACCACAAGCAACTTGAGAATAAAGAAGTACATATTAGTCTACAGGTTATAGTCCGTTGTTGAAAGAAGCCAAGGCAAGGGCTTAGGGACAGGAACGGAAACAGAGACCGTGAAGGAACTCTGCTTACTGACTTGCTTCCTCTGACTTGCTCAGATGCTTTTCTTATATAGTCCAGGCCCATCTGTCCAGGGATGTCACTGCCCACAGTGGACTGTGTCCTCCTACCTCAATTAGCAACTAAGAAACTGTCCTACTGTCATGACACATGTCAATCTGATGGCTGAAATACTTCAATTGAAATTTCCTTTACCCAAGAGTGTCAGGGTTTGTATCAACTTGTCAGAAAACTAGCGAGCACAGCAAAGAAGGCTGGCCGAACTTACACATGGAGTGTTGAGCTGTGTAACCCTAGCCCATGTGTCCTAGGGCTAGGCTATGCTCACATGCTCTCACAGATTCTGTCCTGAGCAGCCCAGATTCACATCCCAAGGATTCCAAGCGGTCTTAGGCACAGTCCTGATGCCCCCTGACTGCCCTAGTCTATTATATTTTCCATTTTACCATTTAAAATTTATTTATGGCTTCACATTTACCATTATCTTCTTATTTGTCCTTGACGGAGGGTCAGTCAGGAATGACAGCCTGCCCTGCACTCTGTGATGTACAGTCCTGGCAACTGCTGCTGACTTGTCTTCAGATCTCTGTTTTCTTCCAGGAAATTATGTAATTTTATTTGTTTTTGTTGTTGATGATTGAGTATATGAAAATACAAAATCAAGATTTTGAGTGACGTGTGATGTCTAGGAGGAAAGCTCAACATCCAATCTCTTGTGTAAGCCATTGTCAAAATGTAGGTGCACGTCCCTGAATAGGACACCGATATTAACCCCCCGCCTCCCAAGGCTCAGCAATCACTGTGGAAGAAGAAGCAGAAATATTGCAAGAGTCAGAGGGAGTGGATGACCAAAAGGAAGCAGTTTTCCAGACAACTCCTCAGTTCCTCACAGCAATGGTGATAGAAGCACAGGTCCCATGTAATCTCAAACCAGAAAAAAATCCCAGCATAGACATGGTTTACATGGATAAGAAATCCCACCCTTACCTGAGGAGCTATAGATCACTGATGGCTGATGGGAAAGGGGAAATTGTTAATTTAAGGGAGACTCTTGGTAGGTTGATCAGGTTCCAGTGGATGAACCTACACCAAAGGTCATTTGGAGGACACAAATTAGATTTTATATCCTCCCGTATATGTTATAGTAAATGAAATTGGGTGGAAGATAGCAATGGGATACAGATGGCGGAGGGGATCTAAAAATAGAATCAAAATATATTGTATGAAATTCAACTCAAAAAGAGTAAAAACTATGTACACACACTAAAAGGACTATATAAAACTACCTTCAGGTTATTTGTGTGACGCGTGTAAGAAACATGATTGAATTTCATTTTTAGACTTAGGTCCTGTTGTAGTTTGGAGCTTAAATGATCCCCCAGAGCTCATGTGCTGGAGATGTCCTTCTCAGAAGGCCTCGTTAGGAGTGAAACCTTCGAGAGATGGGGCCCAGTGGAAGGTCTCTGTGCTGTCAGGGCAAACCCTCCTTGTGTAGCTGGAACCCCAGACCCTTCCGCTTTGTCTCTTTTACTCCAAGACCTGTAGTGGACAGCTTTCCTCTGCTATGAGCTCTCACTGTAAGGCAATGCCACTCCAGAGGTTCCAAAACAATGGGCCCACTGGGACTAGCAAATATGTCACAATACACTTTCTATATTCATGTCACCACAGTCATTTGTTATGGCAACAAAATGTAAACTGACACAAGTCCCATAACTGATATCAGGTCCCTGATATCTTGTTATGAATGTGAAAATGTACCCAAATCTGTAAGGACCTGAACTCTGAAGTGCTATAGTCCCCAGCATTTCTAATGAGGCTGCTCAGCCTCTGCTATACCATGATGTCTTTTCTTTGCACTGCCCTTTGCAGTGTGGATTTATTTTAGTACTATCTACACTGGCCTTTATTTGTTGATTTTAGATACACAGTTGTGTATTTTTAGAAATGTATAGCTGTGTAATTTGCAGGGATTTGGATTGTGTGTGTGGAGAAAGCCAAATGAGCCATCACATGCATGCATGCATCACTCTTTTCTTCCCTCTAGACATACATCAGGATAGAGGATGTCACTGTGGAAATCAGCCACAGTCTCTCTAGAGGTGATTCCCCCACCTCACAATCAGCTCTCAGCAACTAGTAAAAGCAAGCTCACTGTCATTTTGTTAAATGTGTACAATAATTTAAGAAAAACATCTTTAATATTAGAAGGTATTGCTTCATCACGTCAAGGACGTATTGATTACCCATAATAGCACTTTAATATTGATTGCTGTACAATAGTGTGTGTTTTCATTAGCTAACAGTTTGGCAATGATAGACTTGTTGCCCTTTTGAGTGATACCATTTTGCATTTTATATTTTCTTTTTGATTTTTTAAAAAATTTTTCAATTATTAAAAATCAGTATTGTATAAAACCTTTTTGCTAAAGTCTATGTTTGTTTTCGATTTTTCATCTTAAGAGATTCTAGACAGGGCCTGGAGAGATGGCTCAGTTGTTAAGAGTATTGACTTCTCTTTCAAAGAACCTAGGTTCAGTTCCCAGCACGTACATGGCAGCTAACAGTGGTCCATAACTTCAGTTCCAAGAGATCCAGTGACTTATTTTGGCCACCGTGGGCATTGTAGACATGAGTGTATTCACACACATGCAGGCAAACACTCACAACATAAAACAAAAAAGAAATAAATTTAAACAAGATTCTAGGTAAATAATGACATCATGCAGTAACATTGACAGATGTAGTTCTGCTTTCAGCCTGTTCCGAAGACTTTTCCTTGCTTGGTTCTTGCACTGGGGGGTACTGTGGAGAGGAAGTTTGTGTGCCAAGGGTTCATATATGTGTAAAAACCAATATACACACAAACACACACAGAGATTCAGTTGAAGGAATCTCCAATGTTAAAAATTTATATTAATTTTTAGCATGAAATTTGAGTTGCATAGAATGGATTTTCTTAATATCCTCAGATAAATGTGTTATTTTGCCTTTTGTTGCATTAATGAGCAAGATCTGGTGATATTTATGAAGGTGATCAATTTTTTTCATTCCTTAAATAAACATTTATTGATCAAGGTGAATATTTTAATATATAACTTTTATGTATTTTAACATATGTTTCACAAATTCTAAGGTTTTTCCTATTAATTTTTCTAAACCAAAGATGTATTAAAATAAAGCAAATTGATTTTTATAATTCACGGGAGGAAATTAGTAAGAGTTTCAATGTGTTTGATAAGGTTTGAATCCATCATGGTTCTTTTAAAAAGTTATTGAATCTTTTCAAGTTTCATACAATAGGTTTTGATCATTTTTAGATCCCTTCCCCGGTCTTCAACTCTCCATTACTACCTCCCACCCAGTTTCCTGTACACTAACTTATATAAATATCTATTAAGGTCAAGTTCATGCCCTCAGTGAGGGTCTATCCACTGGAAAAGGTCAACCAACCAAGATTCTCTCCCTTCAATGTGACTGACTCCCTCTCCCAGCAGTCATTGGTTTTCAATAGTTTCTCAGGTAGTGTTTGAATTTCTTATCCACTTCCTCATGTTTATGCTGGGATTTTCACTAACTCGAGTTTAGATATGGGATTTGTGCATGCTGTTACTATTACTGCAAATTAATATGAGAATTGACCAGCTGTCTGGAGAATTCTATTTCCTTGTGGTCATCCATTACCTCTGACTCTTACAATCTTTCTTTCCCCCCTTCCACAATAATCCCTGAGCCTCGAGAGATAGAAATTTGACATAGGTGTCCTATTCAGGGATGAGAACTCTGCATTCTCTTATTCTCTGCATTCTGGAGAGGTGTGGATTTCAGTGTTAATCACGATCTACTAGATAAGGAAGTTTTTCTGGTGAGAGTTGAGAGATGCATTAATGAAGTGTATTATTAGGCAGTGCTTTAGTGCCATATCTATTTCATAGATTAATAGTAGCAGGTTTTCCTCTGTGGCCTGTTACCTGTTTAACCTCAGGTTCCTAGATCTGATATCAGTGCCAGTTATAGGCTCCATTTTATGAAGCAGATATGTAAATCCAATTAGAAAGTAGTTAGCTATGCTCATAATATCCCTGACATTATTATAACTATGGGCATATGTTGTTGTAGGTCTCAGGATTCACAGCTGAGCAAGGTTGATGATTAATTTTCTCTTCAAGTAGCACACATATCACCTTACATCACTATAAAAACTAGCTAATAGAGATGAGTCTTTGAAGTCAGCACCAGCTTGACTTCTCATTAGTTCTACAGCTCATACATGTAGTATCTTCAACAATAGGGTCTTACTTCCAAGTTCTGGTGGGTAACCAAGAACAGATCCTTTATTATCTTCCATAGATTTTGTCACATTGTATTTTAATGTTAATTCAATTCTAGGAAAGTTTTCTTTCTCCTTCAATTACAGCTGATGATTTTCATGGGTATAGTAGCCTGGGTAGAATCTGTGCTGTTTCATTACTTGTAGGATATGGGTTCAAGCCCTTCTGACTTTCATAGTCTCCACTGCAAAGTCAGCTGTTATTCTGATGGGCCTGGCTTATATATGACTTAATCTTCTTCTCAAAGAGCATTGAATATCATTCTTTTTTCTATAAGTTTGGTGTTTTGACTATTATATAATGTTGTGAGTTTTATCTGGTTCAATCTCTTTGGTGTTCTGTATGCTTCTTGTACTTTGATAGGTATCTCCTTCCCCAGATGTAGGAAATTTTCTTCTATGGTTTTGTTAAAAATATTTTCTATGCCTTTGATCTGGATATCTTCAACTTCTTCTATACCTATATTTGTAGGTGTGTTCTTTTTATAGTGTCCCAGAGGTCCTGCACATTCTGTTCCTGGTTATTTTAGATTTGACATTTTCTTTGATTGAGCAATCCATTTTCCCTAAGCTTGTCTTCATGACCTCATATTCTCTCTTCCATTCCTCTGCGTCCCTTTTGCCTTTTTCCACTAAGCTCTTTGTTGGGGTTACTGAGTGCATCATTTCAAATTTTATTGATATTTTTTCAGTCTTTCATTTATTGAATTCTAATTTCATGTTTGGATTGTTTTATATATTTCATTCAACTGTTTGTACATATTTTATCTAGTTTTTTTATTCGTATCTTCTTTGAGTTCCTTGAAGATAATTATAATTGTTTCTTTAAGATAATTGTCTTGTTCATTCACTAGGCTGCCATTCTCAGGAAAAGTCATGATGGAGTGCTAATTTCTGCAGTAGTTGTTTTATCATGGTTACTCACATTGTATTCTTTTGATGAGATCTAGGCATCTGGACTTGTGTCAGTGGTGGTCCCTGGTAGGTGATTGATAAGTGACTGTCTTGAGTCAGTGTAGCACTGACAGGTCAGGATCAGAGAGCTTTCAGTTCTGGAGGCAAGGATCCCGGGGACCTAAATAGGCCTGACAGCTGAGATGGTGGGGTATGGGGAGATGTGAGAAAGGGATCTCACTAGAGCATGTCTGGGAGAACTCGAAGGTCTGGTGACCTAGGCTAGCGACCTGGGCTCACCTCCATTTATGCTTTGTGATTCACTCCAGGGTTGTAGCTTTCTCAAGCCAGAATTGAGGTTTTATATCTGTAGAAATGCATAATTCACCCGGGGAAGCAAACTTATTTATGCAAGAGTTTGATTTATTTTTCGAATGTCTATTTTTAATAGGTATTTTTAATTACAAACTTGACATAATCTAAAATCTCTTAGGAAGAAAGTCTCAATTAAGTGTTATTTAAATCAAGTTCTCCTGTGGGCATATCTATGGGTAATGATCTTGATTATGAGTTTGAAGGATGCACTTACTATGGGGAACCATTCTCTGTTTAGGGGATCCTAAGTTATATAGGAGTGGAGAAAGTGGGCTGAACATTAAGTAACTATGTTTCTTCTGACTATAAATGTGATGTGACCAACTGTTTCAAGCTCCTGCCACTGTGACTTCCCAGCCATGGTAGACCATGACCTGCTCTGAGCTGGAACCCACCCTTTCTCCATTTGCTGCTCTCATAAGACTGTTTTATCACAGAGACAGAAATGAAACCAAGCATTGGAAGACCAGTTATTTCTCAGTGTCTTAATTTGATGTTTTACTTGTACTTTGTATGGTCACTTCCTCGTTTTTATTACATTAATAGTGTGTATAAAGTTGAGAATCGGACATTGTATATGTAAACAATAATATTCAGTTAGCTTTAATGCATATTTCATATATTGTTTTATAAATTCAGTCTCTGGTTTTGTAAAGTTCACTACATATGGCCACACATAAATCTTAACACACTTTTTATGTATTTGAATATGTTTGATCACTTTTGACCAATGTGATCTATTTACTTAAGAGTTGTTACTTTCCATATTTTATCTGATAGTTTTGCCCATTAATAATTCATATGTTCAAAATCTCCCTTCCTCCTTCCTTCTCTCTCTCTCTCTCTCTCTCTCTCTCTCTCTCTCACACACACACACACACACACACACACACACACACGTTCTCTCTTTCTTGCTGAGTCAGCACTTAGAAGGTATGTATAGGGAACCAGGACTCCCAGGCCAGCCTAGCTACATGGTTAATCAAGAAAGTTTGAGTGACTTGAGACACTATCTAGAAAAATCAATATTCACTACTCACACCGTATACATATTCCCTACTACTATAAACTTTAATAAATAGATATTAAATGTTTCACATGTGTTTATTGGAAGGGCATTATCAATAATGCAGGCTTATGAACATAAGAGACAGAACGAAAAGAGAATTTAAATATGAGTCCTGGAAGAGTGATTCCCAGAACAGTTATCTGTTTACTTCTCTCCGAATCTTTATCCATCTCAGTATTTTATAACTAGTGTTAATTATTCAAGCTGTGTTGACAGCCTAAAACCGGATGAGTTAAAAAATGTACAACATCAGCCTGCACTCTACTTTGCAGTGTTAGTTTCACCGACAGGGAGTGATGGCCAGTGAGACTCTGTCTTTCTAAGAAGGGTTTGTTGTTAGGCAGTTTTGGTCTCCAGCAGATGACCTGCAAGGAGAGTCCAGCTTTTCAGAGATAGATTCTTCTCTGTAGGGACCGCAGCTGAGTGAGCATTAGTCAATGGCCTTTATTATCAGACTGTGATATATTATACAGAAGCAGAATTAGCTAAGGCTAGCTGTTGCTTCCCTAGTTGTCAGTAAGAGTCATCTATTATATTTTCTTTACATTAGCTAAATATAGTTGCAAGGGGCTTGACTGTGAATCACCACTAACTAGATGTCCTAAGGCAAACTGGGCTGACTTATAATCAATAGAAAATAAAGAATAAAAGCTATGGAAGTCATAAAAAGGCCACATATCTATAAATTATGTCAGGAAAAAGTCAAAGTGTATGCTAGTTCAATTTTGGCTAATGCACAGAGAAAGCCTGATATCGAGAGAGGATGATTGAATCCTCACTCCCTTCACATGCTTAATCGAGGTTTTGCTTTCATGGAGTAAGTTATGTGTATTTATAACCATCTCTGCTATTGGGGAAAGAATAAAATTAGAGTGGTAAGCAGTCACTATAAAGAAAAATTTGAAGGTTAAAATTAGAGTGGTAAGCAGTCACTATAAAGAAAAATTTGAAGGTAGTTTTCACTCTTTAAATAAGATTTTTAAGAAAGTTTTTAAAAAATCCCGTTTTGAGCCATGAAATAAACACTCCATCAGAATGTGTTTCTGGCAGCAGTGTATTTATAGAGTTTATATTTATGTCACTTTTGTGTGTTAATTTTCAAAAGAAGAAATACAGTCTCATGTCTTTGGTTTTTTTTTTTTTTTGGCGGGTGGGGGCAGTAATTTTTGAGACAAGCTTTCCCTGTAGCCCCAGCTTCTCTGGAACTCTTTCTGTAGATCAGGTTGGCCTTGATCTCACAGTGATCCACCTGCCTCTGCCTCCTGAGTTATGGGATAAAAAGCAAGCACCATCATGCTCAGCTGCTCTCCATATTCAAAATATCTTATATGTACTGTTTCTAGTGTTTTAAAGGGTAATAAGGTGCAAAGTTGAGGAATACATACACACATACATACACATACACATGCTCACACACACCACAACTATATTACACACACATGCACGTGAACAGACACACATCACACATGCACAAACAAATGCACACACATCACACACATGTAAGCAAGAGACTTTGGCTTTTTACTTTTTCTAACGAGTACATGTGCGCTAGGTCCACTCAAGGGTGTAAGATCTCAGTATCATCAGTTCAGCTTTGAGTCCTGGCACGATGGAGCTAGGAGTCCTTTCGTTTTTCCACTAACTCTATCTCCACGTCTCAGCCAATTCACTGCTTTTCATGCCAATGTCAAGGTCAAGGTCATCTTGAGGCTGTACTGAAACAAAGGGCATCCTCCATGGAGCACTGTTAGGCCATTGCAGCTGAACCTCTGTGCACATATGTGTCACATGGGGACAGCTGCTGCTTGAGAGGCATCCTTACCTTGTCAGATGCTCTGCAAGTAGCCACAGCAGAGGTAATTCACATTGTCACCCCTGTCCCCAAAGATGAGAAAGCAATTCTGACTCACAGATTGCTCAGGCTGTCCTAGAAGCAGCTATCAGGAACCTTTCATCACCAAGAGATGTTGAACTCTCTAGGCAGTTCCCTGTGGTGTGTGTGTGTGTGTGTGTGTGTGTGTGTGTGTGTGTGTGTGTGTGTTTGTGTGTGTGTGTTTGTGTGTGTAAGCAGCAAACCAATTTATTCGAGGAAAAATTGGTGGGATAATAAGAATTTGTGGTTTGTGAGGTAAGCTGTCTCCTTCCCTCCTTTCCAGCAGTCTGCAGGACCGCAAAGCCACTCCATTCTCCTTCCTCCAGCTCTTTCTTGGAGAGGTTTCTCCTTCTGAGGAGACTTATGTAGTTAGTCCCTGAAACAGCTACCCTTTGTAGGCTATGCCTTGGACACCTGGAGCTCGAGACAGGGACTTCCTTCTACTGTTCAGCTTCCACTTAGGATGCAGTGGTTCTACCTCTGGGAAAACACTCAGGTTCTAATAGTGCTTCCACTTACAGGAGAATGCCAGGGAAGCAACAGAAGGGTCAGATTCCTCTAGCATCTTAGAGTAGGGTGTCATCAGACAGAAAGTGGCCATAGTCTCTTAACTAGCTTCAAAGCCCTGACTCATAATTTACTCATAAGCATTTCATAAGGTACAGAATTCCTTTCATAAGGCAAAGAAACCCTCAACCCCTCACAAAAGTTCTTTCAACAAAAACTGAGAGTGCTCCTAAGAACAGCAAAGGCTGTGGAACAAATGCAAAGGAGTTCATGAATTTAGTGTGAGAGCACAGGCTGGTCACTTGCATAGAGGGCAAGACAAAAAAAACATCAGGTAGAGGCCTCCCAGCATCAGAGCAACAACAGACACTGAGCTCAGGAAGGAGCCAGAGGACTCACAGTTTGGATGGATTCGTTCACAGAGAAATAGATGCCCAGAATAACATAGAAAACAATGGAGCAATCATCTGGCCTGTGTGGAAGTTAAGAGCTGAATGTGATCAAGAAATCAGTGAATGGGAAGGCAATCTGAACCCTGTTAATCAAAAGATAAGTGGGACCTGTCCAATGGTGCAGCATATTGGAGGAGAAACCTCTGTGATGATCTAGCCAGTCTCAGGAGGAGGGAGAGAAAGAGAAGAGAGTAAGAGAGGGGAGAGAGACAGAGAGAGTGAGGGGAAAGAGGAGGAGAGGAAGAGAAGGAAGAAGAAAAGCAGGAAAGGAGAGAGGGAAAGAGGAGAAAGAGAAAGAGAAGGGAGACAAGGAAGAAAAAGGAGGAGGAAGAGAAGAGGAAGAGGAAAAGGAAGGAAGAGGAGGAAGAAGAATTCATTAATAATATTAGCACATGTACATGTTTTGAGAGATCCCAGTACTAAAAGTTGCTACAATATATTATCCAAAATAACCTACTTTTCAGTAACAACAGCAAGCTCTGAAACAGGAGAGGAAATTGTTAGTCACACACCAGTGAAAGGCAGATGGGAATCAGATTTGCCAGAGAAAAAGGTTTTGGGAGCCACTGTAACTACTTTCATGTGCAGAAGAGAAACACACTTAATAGTATAGAGGAGGGTGTGAGGCCAGCATCACACCAAATAGAGAATATAATGAAAGTGAGAAGTCATATTTCAAAAGGAAAACTGGAAAATATAATTATAAATGTTGGAACTCAAATGGACCATAACTAAGATGTAACAATATTTTCTAGTGGACCTAAAAAGTATGTCCAAATTAACTGAAAAAAAAAACTGTCAGGAGATAGTATGTGACCTAAAAATAAAAGAGGAAAAATTTAAAAAGGAAAGTAAAAAAAACCTGGGAGATGCAATTCCAGAGGGAACTCTACAACCGACTTACAAAGGTAAGAAATGCCAGCCAAAGGGCAGTAGACTGCATATCCTATCCAAAGCACTCAAAGAAAACACACAAACAAAACTAAAAGCATCAGACAGGAATTAAGGAGGTTTATTTTTCCCAATAAAGGTAAAATAAAGACTTTCCAAGATAAACAAACACTAAGAAATTTGTTGTGAGTAGAACTACCTTAGAGAAATACCAAATAAAATTCCCCAGGCAAGTGGCCTCACAGAGTAATTTGAATCCATCCAGAATTTTACTAAAGGGAAAAGCACTCAGGAAGTCCTAACAGCTTTTAATCTTCTCTTAGTGGGTTTAGAAGGAAAATGTGTGAAGTAACCCAGTCATAGTCCATTAATGAACCCATAACATGCAGTTATAGGGTTAGTGTAGTAGCCAGAGCTGTCACAGAGAAAACAGACGTGGAAAGAAAATGTGTAAAGGAGAAAAGAAATATTGAAAGTGATAATTAATACAAATAACATTAAAATCTTTTTAAAAAGTAGAAACAATATAAATTGTTTTTAGCCAAAACGGAATTCACTTAGAAATAAGTAGAAGGAGAAACAGAAGAGACCTTTTAGTGCTGGGACGTTAAAGATCATAGTACTAAGAACACAGGCAGGGTCAGAAAGAAATTAAAGAGGAAATGGCAAAAGGAGAAATAAGATTAACATACAATATTATGGACTGCAAGCAATGATATATTTGGAGATAACTGTTTAGTGTGGCTCTGTCAGGAAGAAGAAACATCTGGATGCCACAGCCTAAAACTTCAGACAAATGAGAAGAAATAAACGCAAAGAGAAGCAATAATAAATAGTGCTGAAAATAATGAATAAAAATACAAATGCAGTCAGACATGGTGGCTCTCGTCTTTAATGCCAGCACACAGGAGGCAGAGGTAGGCAGGTCTCCGTGACAACAGGGCCAACCTGATCTACATAATGAGTTCCACGTGTGCTGGGGCTACATAGTGAGACCATTCGTTCCTCAAATAATAAAAATAAAAAAGAAAGAAAATTGCTAAAAGCAACTGCCCAGCCTTTAAAAAGAATAACATTTGAAAAGAATATGAAAAACCTTTAGCGATAAATGATCAGCATAAACGAGGTCTCAAGTTATTCGAAGGAGTGGGAAGAGAAAAGGTCCCCCGATATTAGTAGACTGTGAGCAAATTGTGTGACCTACATGAAATGGACATATGCCTAGCGAAGCACAAACTGGAAAAGGAACTCAAGACCTAGGCAGTGTTTGTCTAACTACAAAAGGTGAACAGATTGACTTGGGAAGCAGAACAGCAGTAAATACCACTTGGCAAAGTCTAACGCAATTTGGTAAAAAGAAAAGAAAATGAAACAGTCAGAAAGTTAGAAAAGAAAATGTGTTAGTCAAGGTCCACCAGAGATGGTGAAGATGATAGATATTAGAGACAGATGATGATAGATAGATAGATAGATAGATAGATAGATAGATAGACGATAGATGATTGATAGAAAGATAGATGACAGAGAGGTTCATTGGAAGATGATAGAAAAATTGATAAGTGATAGATGATAGATAATATATAATAGGTAGATGACAGATAAAGAGGAAAAATAGAGAGGTGACAGATGATGACTGACAGGTGATAAATGGACACATAGTAGATAGATGATGGTAGTGATAGATACATGGTATGTAGATAGATATTGATGATAAAGAAGTTATATAGATCATACATACATAGATAGATAATAGAGATAGAGGATAGACAATAGATGATATATATGTGTTATATAGATGATAATGATAATGATGATGATTAAGATAATTGATAGAGAGATCACAGATATAAATGATTGCTGTAGATACAGGATGAGGGAATACTTAGAGGAGTTACATCACATAATCATGGAGACTGAGAAATTTTACTCCAGTCATCTGCAAAGTGTAGGTATATGGGAATTGATAACACGACCCTCAGTAAGTAAAATCTCAAGCCAGGAAAACCTATGGTAAAGCTCTTGATTCAAGGCTGAAAGGTACCAGCCCAAGCCAAAGAGTATGCCACAGAAGCTGGATTTTTGATACCTAAGTGTAATAGGGGTTCTGGGGTAAGAAGTGGTTATTTACAGAATCCACTGAGTTCATTCCTTGGGATGAACAAAGAATTAGAAGCCAGGTAAAGGCAGAAGGCCAACCACCCAACGAACAAATGAATGCAGGAACAAGAAGAGCCACAGTCATGGATCAACAAGAAAGAGAGGAGACCAGGCACAGGGGAGCAAAGAAATCACAGATACAGATGTGACTAGTCAGAGAAATCAAACTGATAGGCAGGAAGGGCTAGGAAGCTGCTGCTGTGGGAGCCTCAGAAGGGCTTGGAGGATTTCACTGACGGAACCCTAAGAATTGCTTGCCAGTCGGTGAAGATGACAAAAGCAGTGAGGAGCAGGGAGTGAAGAACCCCCAGATGCAGATATTGTAATGACAGATGCCAGGGATGGGAGAGATGCAGGCCACAAGCATGGAAGAACAGTAGCCATACAGAGGAAGAGAAAATAAGACCAAGTTTATTGAAGCAGATTATCAGTTCCCATTGGGATGGAAGGGGCCCAGAGCTGGGAGTTACCCTAGGAGGCTTTGGATGTGACCTCTGATTGGCTCCTGGGATACTCTCGCTTCCCCGCTTCCTCCTTCAACCCTTATTGGTGTTGCCCTGGGTACCATTTTGATGGGTTCTTTCCACTGGTAAGCTTTTTATTTTGGTGTTATGACCTTAGTCATTGTAACAGTTCCAAAAAGCCCTGAGGGTTGTGAGGAAGGAGAGTAAGAAGTGCTCCTAGGAACAAGAATCAGTCCTGCTCCCCAATTGGCCTAAGTACCCCCAACTCTACTTCCCAAGATTGAATGGAGCTCCAGGGTCAAAGGGAAGAGTGGGAACCTGCTTTGTGTCTCTGGACCCAGGCCATCAGATGGTAATCACTCATGCTGGATGAGGCCTGTATTTCTCATACAGGGTGCTAGGTCAAATTTTAGTCTCCAACAGCTACACATGCTGTCATTAAACAATGCATTAGCAACTCACTGTATCTCTTAATCCACTGATATTGACACATATTGTCTATAACAAAAGGGACTATAAAAGGAACCTGTGAAAACTGAATGGCAAAACATCATCCCTGATGGTTGAAGATGGTTTACTTTCTCCCAAACATTTGAACAACAATCTTATAAACCCTTTGTATTTCTATCCAAATAGAACTGGTGGTTCTAGCTAAGATACTCACAGGACAGAGGAAATATGATACTCAAGTGGGAAAGAAAGAGACATTGCTATTTCTGTTTGTGGATTTTGCTCACAGAAAAATCTTAATTTTTTTTTTATTGAATCACTGTGTGTTTCATACAGAACATCTCAATCAATCTTCATCGATTATCTTTATCTCCCATTCTCCAGCATCATCCTCATAGCCCCGCAGCTGGAATCCCTACATTCTTTCATCAGTGTTAAGCTCTACTGTGTCAAGTAACCACAGTGCAGTTTCATCCACGGAGGTCTAGTTAGCCTACCCAGAGTCCCTCACTTTAGGAAGACTAGCTCATCCTCACCCAACAGTAATCAGTTTCCAAAATTTCTTAAGCGAAAGTTGGGGTCTGCTACTTAGTTCCCCAGTGTCGTACTGGTTTTTTGTCTGCTTGAGTTTTCATGGATCTTGAGCATGCTGAAACGATGGCTGTAGGTTCATATGAGCAGGGTCCCAGGAGCTTGTAGGATTCTATTTCCATGTGGTCATTACCTTCTCATTGGCTCTTACAATTTTTCCTTCCCTTCTTCTGCAATGGTCCCTGAGCCCTGGGTGAGAGAAATTTAATATGAGTCCAGTCTAGGGACCCACACTCTGCAGATTCCTAATCTCCATGAATTGGCTATTTGCGACATTTTGCCTCACAGAAAAATCTTAAGGAATCTACTAAAGATGAATCATAACTTATCCATGAGCTTGACAAGGTTGAAAGACAAGATCAATATACAAGTTGTCTCTTCATGCACCTCCATTATGCAGTTGAAGAATAAAGTTAAGACTATTTTATTTCAGAGAGCTTAAATAATAGAGAAGTTACCAAAAGAAATAATAAATGTGTCTTCTAAAAATGTTATGATGATTTTGAAAGCCTGATGGTCCTCACCGAGGAGACACAGCCTGAGCACCAAGATCTCACATACTGAAACCAGGATAAGCAAACTCCCTGTAGATCAAATCTTCAAATCTTCAGTGTCAGAAGATTAAGATGATAAAAGTTTGAAACTCAAAAACCCTTGAAAAAAAATGAGATAGGGCAGCAATAAACCAGATTTGTACAGAAAGGACGAGTTTGTTTCAGGTATGTGTGGGTCTCTCACCAGCTTTCTTACCCCTGTTCACATGCCTGCCTTTTGATCACACCATCCATTGGCAGAGAACCAAAGAACTGGGCAAGCTCAGGACCTTCTCAGCCAAACACATGGACAGAAGGTCTTCTTGGTTATAGATCACCTTAGACTGTGAACTCTTGGTTAGAGATTTTATTGTAGAGGAAGATATAATTCTTATATCTTCCATTGCTTTGAACCTTAACAAGAGAAAAAAAAAACTGATCTTGTTTGTTAATTACAGCTCTTATCCATTGATTAATGACAGGAAGATATGACCCATTTTTTAAATGCTGTTTAAAGATCTGGTGGACTTGGTACACACACACACACACACACACACACACACACACACACACACACACACACAATAGCTTTCAGTTGACTCTCCAGAGCACAAAGACTGACTTGTAATTAAGTGCAGTTGAGGTCTGGAAAGTGAATTTCAAGCTGCTATCAGTCAGCTGGGCTTCCTTTATTCGACTTTTCCTTTCTTTATATATTTGTCAGAAAAGTCAATTTGCCATGTGAAAATGGAAACTATATGCAAATATGGGAAACTTTAATTTAAAAATATTTCCTTGGGCGCTGAAGAGATGCTCTATGTTTAAGAGCACTGGCTATTCTTGCAGATAACCCAGGTTTTATTCACAGCACCCACATGGTAGCTAACAACCATCCTTAACTCTAGTTCCAAGGGATCTGAGACCCTCTGGCCTCCTTGGGAATTGTACATGGGGTGCACATATACACATGCAAGCAAAACTCTCATACATAGGAAATGAAATAAATAAATAAATAATAACCTTCTTGATCTGCATGGGAATTCTTTTCCATCAGTAAAACTACCAGGTGCTTATAATGATGAAGGTCACATTGGTCTGAAAAAGTCATTAACTGGTTTGAAAAAAATTGCAGGGAGAAGGCAAGCTCATGGTGAGAGGATTACTGTTACCATAAGCCAAACAGCACAGACACACACTACAGAAAAGAGAACTCTCTAGTGCATCTGAGGTATTCCCTACCAACATGGATTTTTAAAAGGAGCAGCACCAAGTAGAAAATAGACATAACTGTTGTATTCACGGTATAGTCATGCCCCAGCAAAAACATAGTTACAGAATGGAATCAATGGTTTGGAAAGGGAACACCTCTTACGGAGTTCATCTGTGCGACTGTCCAACACCTACCCTTCAAATATACCTTTCCATCTGTTAGACATGCTTTTAAAAGTTTTTATGAGTTTAGTCCTTTTTGACTTTTTCTTCACTATTTCAAATAAGTGTTTTTCATAATCTTTTGATATATTTTCTCTTTTCACCAATTATGGTTCAAATTGTATAAAGTTGAGAGCTGTAATTGATTATATGTCTTTGTAATTTTTGCAAATTTGAATCCATTCAAATTCATACTCCGATGGCTTTGTGTGTGATCATTGCACTGTGTACATAGATGTGCAGCATCCTCAGTACATTAAAATATCATTTTACATCTTCATTTGTGAAAGATAAAATGACTCAATAGCTCAGCTCAGGGAAATTCTAGAAGAGTATAGGAAATGTCTGTCCATCCTGATGTTTCAGATGACAAAAATCATAAAGCTCATTCAGTTAACAACCAGAATGATTGATCCCTCCTGTTCTTTTTCCTAAGGCACACAGTCCATCTGCTCATGACTGTCATACCTGTACAAACATTACGGATAGTCCAGTGTTTATGCTTCCAACCACATGTCGCTGTGACTATACTATTATATAAAGTAGTTTGGAAAGTACCCTTTTGCATTTTATGGTTCCAAACAAATCCTCCTTTGAAAGAATAAATGAGAAGCTGAAGAGATGACTCAGTGGTTAAGAGCACTGACTGGTCTTGCAGTGGACCCAGGTTTGATTACCAGCATCCACATGGTGGTTAACAATTGTCCATAATTCCAGTTCCAGGGAATCTGATGCCATCTTCTGACCTCTGCAGACATTATACAACATGAGTACACTTACACATATACAGGCAATACACTCATACACATAAAACAAAAATATTAAACACTGAAAAACAGATAAAAATATAAATTAATATCATTTTAAAGTGTTGTTATTTATTTTCAGAACTTTACTTTAGGGATTCTGATCTACAGCTCTTGTGTTGTTGTTTGAATGAGAAATGTCCTCCATAGGCTCAGGTATTTGAATATTTGATCACCCGTTTGGTGATGCTGTTTGGAGAGTTAGTAGAACCCTGCTGGAGGAAATATATTTCTAAGGGACAGGTTTAGAGATCTTATAGCCTCTCCCCACTTCCTGTTCTCTCTCTACTTCCTGTGTGTGATGAAAATGTAAACTCTCTGCTTCCTGAGTTCCAGGACAGCCTCATACTCTTGCTGCCATGTCCATAACCACTCTAGAATTATAATACAGAATAAATCTTTTTCTCCTCTAAAGTGCTTGCTTTGGTGATTTTACTATTTCAGAACCAACAATTTTGGCCTTCAGGACTGCATCTTTGGGCATTGTGAAACAAATTCCTCTTAAAGAAATTAAAGATAATGTAGGTAATTAGAAACTCTTTCATGCTTTGTGATTAGAGGAGTTGATATTTACACTATAGCAGCTTTTAGGTTCATCTGCATCCCCAGTGTCTTCTCTTCAGAAATCTAGCTGGTGTCTGTACATTTTCAAACACATTCTAGAGTTTATATTGGCTTCAGGGCATCCATAATGCCCAAATCAAACTTTAAGACAAAGAAAGAGCCACAAAATGTGTAGCTCATGGTTAAAAACCTGCAGCACATTTAAACTAAATCAGAAAATGTGATACTGTCTTAAAATCATCATATAAAACAAAATCAGGAAGCAAATCAACATATCTGTCAGTAAATTTTTATGGCAAGAACCCCAAGCCATGTAGTGCAGAAAGGACCTTCTTTTCAAACAGCTGTACTTGGACAAATGGACTGAAATTGAAAATGAATCATAACACATACAAAAATCAACTCAATATGATAACTCAAAGATACTTGAAAATACATAAAATTAGTAAAATAAGACACATAAGAATGTAGCAATTTAGCAAATGAGTTCTTGATGTATAAGAAAAAGCACTACTATTAAAAAAACCTTCATCAAAATTCAAAAACCTATGAATTTCAAAGACATAATTTAAAAAGCTGAAAGGAAATCATGAAGAAGTGTTTTCAGTTCATCTTCCTACAAAGTTCTGTGTACAGAACATAAAAACATAACTTCACAGCACAATAATTAAAAAACAATTAGTTCAGTTAAGAAATGAGCAAGAGAGTGTCGTAAATTAGTCAGAACTCATGTACTCAGTCACCATAGTCCTCCCTCAACTTTGGGACTAGGCTTTGGGACTAGCCCCTGCTGCTCCAGGACTCAAATCTACCTTACTTAGCTAGGTATGGCCCATGTACTTGAAAACCAGTTTCCTCTTTTAGGATTTGACCCATTCCTGCTGCTTCAGTGCTCACATCTGCCCTGTTTGACTAGTTGAACCCAACACACATCACTATCCTCTCACTTTGGGACAAGGGACATTTGCACTTCTGGAGAGCTCCCACATAGTTTGGAAAGTTAGTTAGAACTTGCCCAAGCAGCCACCATCACCCTGCTTTGGGACTAGCTCCATTTGTGTGGCTCTAGGGTTAACATCAACCTTGCTTAACTAATCAAAAGCCACACACTAAGTCATCATCTTTCTACTTTAGGATTAAGCCCATTCTCATCACATGAGAGCTCTTATCAGCCTGCCTGGAAGATCTTGTCCCTCCAATCAAAAATTTAAAAATGAGAATCTGAAACAAAGAGCAACTAAGTATTTATAACAAATCAAAAAATGATGAAGCTAAAACAACAATAAAAATTCAAACTGAAATGAAGATGGAATTGAAAAATTCAGTGAACCAATTTGAGACAATAGGAAAAAGATTCACCAGGAGAATGACTCAAATGGTAAACAGAAAATCAAGATTAGAAGATAAAGTTGGAGACTTGAACAGTTAAAGGAAAGAATATGAAAAAATTAAAAATTACAGGAATGGAATATGCAGGAAATGTGGAACACCAAAAAATACCAAAGCTATTCATTATAGACATCGGATAATAATCTCGGGTCAATGGAACTGACCAGTTCTGCAACATGATTATAGAAGAAAACCTCTATAAATTAAGGAAAGATATACCTATGCAGCTAAAAGAAGCACACAGAACACCAAATAGACAGGACCAGAATAGAATATCCCATGGCATGTAATAGTAAAAACTGAAAACCCATCATAATTACAGGTGACTTTTCAATGCAACCTATAAAAGTCAGAAGAGCCTGGAGCAAAGTATTTCAAGATCTAAATGATCATAGAAGCCATCCCAGGATACTTTAGCCAGAAAAACTGTCTATCATAGTTGAAGTAGAAAGAAAAGTCTTTAATGATATAAATAGGCTGAAGGAATTCATGTCTACCAAGTTAGCCTGAGAAAGAATATGAAGCAATACAAAAGTCTAAAGAAAGGAATGGCCATACTCTTAAGACTACAAAGAGAAACCAAATGAAGGTATAATTTCAGAACCACAAAATAAGACTAAAACCAAACAGAAATAAAATTCCAATAGCAAATATGTGTAGTTTAATAGTACTTTTAAATAATGACGGCCTAGATTTCACAGTCAAATGACACAGGCTAATTGAATGGATTAAGAAAAAATATCAAACTTTTTGTTGTCTACAAGAAACTCATCTTAAGTTTAAGGATAGCAGCATTTCAGTAAAAAGGATGGAAAAATTTGCCAAGAGAATGATGTTAAGAAACAAATAGTAATGCCAGGCATGGTGGTATACAGCTTTAATCGTAGTTACCAGAAAGCAGAGGCAGGTAAATCTCTTCAAGACTAAAGCCTCCCTAGCCTGCATCATGACTTCCAAGCAGTCTGTGACTAGGGAGACCCTGTCAAAATAAGTAAATAACAACAACAACAACAGCAACAAAGAAACAAGCAGGAGCTGCTATTCTATATCAGACAAAATAGACTTCAAACTAAAATTAATCAGAAGAGCTAAAGAGGGTCACTTTATTCAAGGGAACAACTGAACAAGAAAACATTACAATAATGAACAGAAATGCACCAAACTCTGGTGCACCCAATTTCATAAAAACAATATTCCTGGACTTTAAAGGAGTGATTAACACCACCTCAGCAACAGTACATGACTTCAATTCCCCACTATCTACAAAAGGCAAGTTATTTGGACTACAAATAAACAGAGACATTTTTGAATTAAATGATATCATGCATCAAATGGACCTAGCAGGCATCTCAGAATATTCCACTCAAGTATCTAAGAATACACATTCTACTCAGCAACCCATGGAACTTTCTGTAAATAGACTACATATTGCTGCACAAAACAAACCACAGCAAAAACAAAAACAATTAAAATAACACTATGTATTCTATTAGACAGCAATGCATAAAGCTTAAAATCAACAGCAAAAGTAGCTCCTTATCTACATGAAGCATGGAGATTAGACAACATATTCCAGAATAATGAATGGCCCAAAAAGAAATCAAGAAAGAAGTAATGCTAGAAGGATCGCCATTCTAGATTTCAAACTATATTACAGAACTATAGTCATAATTACAGCACAATATTGGCACAAAACAGATATGTTGATCAAAGAAACAAAATAGAGCACTTAAAAATAAGTAGCCACAATTTCATCTTAGGGTAGTCTACACTAAAACAAAATAAAAACAAAAACAAACAAACAAAGCAAAAGAATTTTACAACTTATATATTTTATATTGAATTTTTGTGCATTTCATTTTTAAAAAGTAATATAAGTGAACACAGTAAAATCTTTTAAACAAAAATATTTTTAAAGACTTTTTTATTATTTTATGTATATAAATGTATTGGCTGCATGTATGTAAGTGTATCCACGTCGTACAATGCCTGTGGAAGTCAGATGAGGGCATCAGATTCCCTGGAATTCCCTGGAGTTAAGGACAGTTATTAGCTAGGTTGTGGTGCTAGGAATCAAGCTGAGGTCCTTTGCAAGAACAGCCACTGCTCTTAATCACTGAGTCATCTCTCTAGCCCCCCTAAATAAAAACATTCAAAAATGTAACAAGAAAATAAATAAAAGTTTTCAATTTTTTGTAAAGCAATGGAGGTCAGCCCACTTGGAATTGAGTTCTGTTGAGTGGAGTCACATCATTGTACTTAGCCTTTCAGCAGTCTTGCTATTTCCTTGACAAGATGATTCCAGGATCTCAGCTGGGGTTTGTTCCAAATTCCTTGGGCAGATATGCTGTCTTCCTTCAATGACAGCTTGTCAGTCAGCACTAGGAAGTTCAATTTGATGACAGGCCCTAGTGGCCACATTCTCGGGGCCTCTGGAATTGAGCTGACGTAAGTGGTCATCTTTCACCAAGGAAGATCTCAGTCAATAGGTAGGCAAGACTATAGTATGAAAGCCCACCTTCCAAAAACCGGGCTCAGGGAGGCTCAGCTTTGGGCTGAGGCTTCAGTGTGGGTTGGGTAGTACCATCCTGGAGCTCTTTGCAGTCTTCAGTTCCAATCAACTCCTCATTCCCATTCTTTCCCCACTCAGGCACACTTGACACTCAGGGCTCAGCCCATGCTGTGTGACCTTTCTGGAGGGAGGTGAACAAATGTGTATCCAATCAAGATTGGAGGACACTGAAAATGGAGGAAATAATTCTACCCAAGTCTAGCATGGTGGGTCAATGAGTTTATTTTGGATACTTATATGTATGTGAGTGAACAATTACTTTCAGGAGCATGGGTGACTACAGGAAGTTTTATTATTGAAAACCCACCCCAGCCTGGAAATAACTCAGGACAGCCGAATTCCTGCAGCCCTTTGCTTGACTTACAGGCAGCTTGGAGCAAGGGAGGGTCTGAGAGTCTCCTTCCTGTGGCAGTTATGCTGCTTGTATCACCTTGAGGAGGGGCTTGAGAACCTTGTAGCTTTCAGGCACTTCCTGGGTCTTGTGAGTTTTCCTTAGCAGGGTCCTCCTAATGAGTGTGGTGTTGAACAGCCTCTCACTGAGGCTGTGATATGTATTCCGTAATGTCCAGCGCTCATCGGAAGCCTGTGTGTCTTCCTCAGTGACTGGTTCCATAGGTGAGCAAACATCTTTCTGAGCTGGTGTTTAATGTTGTGCAGCTGCCAGCCTGGCTATGGCATCTGTTTCCTTCACCCATTCTCTCATGTAAACTAGGGGCTTGTGATCCCAGCTGAGTCAGACTTAGAAGCACATGGTTTTGACTTTCTACAAGTTCTGCTGTAAATGAAGTTGACATCTCTAGGAAAGATCAAGAGCAGAAGCCTACAGTCCGCTCCTTCCCACAGGCACACCTCTCAGCCAGAGCTGTGTAGCTAAGGTGGGATGAGGGAAGGTTTCTCTTTGAGGGACACCACATCTAGTAAGTGAGGCCAGGGGAGCAGTCACCTGAGATCCTCCAGGTCTGGACACGCCATCTCCTGAGCTGTGACTAGCTGAAGACTCAGCATATCTCAGTGAAGCTACAGCTGCCATTCCCTGACTGAAAGCCATACTCACAGAGCCCGCAGCCTCAAGATGAGGAAAGTTGGAAGAAAGGGCCTCACACTCGAGTACGGGAACAGCCCAGAAACATCCCTGTCTGGCTTCACACTCTTTGGTACCAGAGTGGTCTGGAGCTGGCCCTGCCTCACTCAGGAGGTGTCTTCATTGAAACACCACTGACTCTGGAGAGCACCCTTTATTTACTGATTGTGTGCACTGCCACTTCCCAATGTCTTAGTCTTCAGTTTCTCTGGAGTTTTCACCCATTTCACTTGCTGTTGACATTCAACACACTATTCTGCTAGAATAACTCTCATATATATATTTTTAAGTTACTTGGGTCTGGGCAAAAGTTACTTGTTCTCTGTATTTGACTAGGTGAGGATCTCTGTAATAGCCTCCATTTGCTGCAAAAAGAGCCTCTTTGACAATCACTGAGAACTACATTTACCTGGAGGATTAAGGGTTGGTCTTTGGAAAATAGTTAGAAATCACATTGGGTGCCAGATAGTGGTCAGGAGCCCCACTAGCTGCTGTTGCAGAGGACGTAGGTTTGATTCCCAGCACCCACATGGCAGCTGACAACCATCCAACTCCAATTCCAGGGGATCTGATGAACTATTCTGACCTCTTTAGGCATTGCACGACTGGAGTGCACTTACATACATGCAGGCAATATCCTTACACACATAAAATAAATATAATAAATTTTAAAAGTTACATTGATTTAGAAAAACAGCAGTAATAGATTCTTCCCTAGGGTCTATGCCTCTCTAGCCATGAGTGTTCGGCTAGATTTATTGTACCATACATGGATTCTCTCCTGTTGATCAGACCGTAATTTCAACCAGACACTTGCTTACCCCAAAATAAAAGTGCCACTATGTGGTGGTGCACACCTTCAGTCCCAGCACTTGGGAAACAGAGGCAGGCAGATCTCTGTGAGTTCAGGGCCAGCCTAGTCTACATAGTGAGTTCCAGGTCAGCTGGGACTACAGGGAAACCCTGTCTCAAAAAGACAAAAAAAATTTAAAAGGGCCACTATTCACCTGCGCTGGTCAGTCCTGTGATTCATAGGTGATTTTATTCATTGGCTTTACTGATAGGTGTGAGTATAGATTGTCTCTACCCCTTGGCAGCTTATAATGCACTGTCAGATATTATGAGAACTGGTCCTCAGGGAGGAGGCGTCCAGGTCAGTTCTAGCTCGAGTTCTCCAAGCCCTCTGTCCAAAATGTGTAGTGTCTTCAGCAACAGTGTCTTACCAAGGGCTGTGGCTAGAGCCTATGCTGTTTGAGGAGTCCCTGACCAACACCTCAAAGGGAGGTTTCCCTTGTGTAAGAGATGACCAGGAAACCTGCTGCCAGATAGTGTTTCCTATGCGTGGCAGGGATGCTGCACCTGTGAAATCACAGCAGTGTGGTTGCCTGAACAAGACTTGCATAGTGACAACACCAGGTGACATACCAACACAGAGGGGATGTTGTAAGGTGCCACCTCCAAATGAAGAGCTACAGGCAATCAGTGGACGCTGAGGGAGGGAGATCAATTTGCTCCAGAGAGGAGCTCCTAGATTGGTTATCCAGTCCCAAGTGGTCAGCCATAAACATATGCACATAAGAGAAACACAGTATGGACTGAGTAGGTTGCATATATGTAATATTTATATAGTCATATATACACATACACATAAATGATACCAAAGAAGAGGTAATGAAATTTAGAGGGAGTGGAGTGGATGGTAGTTAGAGAGGAGATCGAGGGATGGAAATATTGTAAATACAGAACTCATATATAAAACTCTTGAAAAATTAAAAAATACTAAATTATAAAAAAGAAATAAATAGCTATAGACAAATAGAACTAATTTGGAAACCAACCTATGAGCAAACATTGGGTTTCATAATTCTACCAGTCTGTATTATAATTGTAATCCAAACATGTGTTGTGAATGTATGTGATGGTTTCAGTATCCACCAGATACACGTGATTATTGCGATACCCCTGATCCTGCTGATAGTTCATATGATAATGAGGATCTGAGCATACTGGGTAGCCCACAGAACCAGCCAAAGATCTGGTGAGAAGGGACTTCCCTGCTGACAGTGTGATGATGCAGGGGCAGAAGAAAAGGGATCTCTATTTTAACATAAGCGTCTCTCACTGTAGAATTGCAGGCATGTCCAACCCAGAGCCAGACAGATACATACGGCTAAGGACGACTCTCAATGTGTTCCAACACAAAATCACGAACCTACTCAAAACATAAGATTTTTCTGTGATTATTTTTTGTCCTTGAGCATGAACTTTGAAGATGCTAATCCTGTGTATATAATGTCAAAGGTTGAGAACACCTGTGTGTAGAGAGACAGAGACAGCAAAGGTGAGACTCCTGCTCTCCGGGAGTTTGCAGATTAGTTTAGGAGAAAAGACAAGGACTTTCGAATAGTTGAGATGTAAGGTCAGCTAGTGGTCATCTGGTACAATGTCTTCACTTTATACATGGGGAAAATGCAGACTCAGGTTCACCTTTGTAAGACTGCTTTAGTAGGAATGATCTAATCTGAGAGGAAATCAGATTTTACCTAGTGTTCTTTCACTTAGTAATTATATAGAGATGCTATCAGAAATCTGTGTCCCTGAGAAGTAATGTAGTGGAAATTCAGAGCAGGAGGCTCCACCACAGGGTGACCAGAGGGTTGTGTTGTCAGCTCAGATTTCATCTGAGTCGGAAGGAGGTAGTTCTCAGCCTGGTCAGAAAGTCAATGCTCCAGTATCACCCAGACATCAGTACTTTGCAATCTTCGCCAGGTGAGGGTAGGAATAGTCTGGTTAATAAGCACCTTTGCAGTGGAGGAAGGAGAGAAACAAGCAAGACTGGAGGATAATATTCCAAGTAGATACTTTCAGCTCCCAATGCAAAACAATAGAAATGTCATGGTGTTTTGAAAATATTTTATTAATGAATTTTTGTTAATGTCTTTATTGAATGAAATGAAGATTCCTGAGCATCTATATATTTCATTTAGAGCAGTTGAAAATCATTCAGTGTTTCAGGATAAGGAACAGCTGAAGATATAAGTCAGAAGATGAACACATGGAACCTGGAGAGATGGCTCGGCTCTTAAGATTATTGGCTGCTCTTCCAGAGGACCTGGTTCAGTTCTCGGTACTCACATGGCCACCTCTGACTCCACATCCAGGGGATCTGATGCCTTCTTCTGGCATCCATAATCACTACACACATGGGATACACATACATACATGTAGGCAAAACACTAATAGACATAAAAAATGGACTATTACAGCAACAAAGGAACAACAAAGGACGAGGAGAAGAATGAGGAAGAAGAGGAGAAAGAGTAAAAGTAGTAGTAGAGAACAAAAAGGAGGAGGAGGAGGAGGAGGAAGAAGGGAGAAGAAGGAGGAGAAGCACACCACAGGGCCTCCACAGGGAAGCCAGGGCCTTAGGAAACTCTGCCTCCAGCAGGCTCCACATCTCTTGTACTTCCTGCAATGTGCTGCAGGGCTTGTGTCCTAGCATGCATTGCTATAGTTAGGGTCCTCTAGCCTGAGTGTTTTATCCATTTTCTGATGGAATGACCTCAGCTCTCAGGCTCCTGAGCCAGTCCTGTACCCTTTGAAATGACAGCATCAAATACAAACAATGAGAACTCAGGTTCGTAGTAGACCTCCCAGCACCTACACTCCAACTCTTCAAATAGCTCAACTCTTCAAATTCTGGGGTGAATGGAACCTGCAAATTCAACAGACATGGTGTTGTGTGATAGAGTTTTCCTGGGGAGACATAACACACAACACACACAACACACACATACATACATGCATGCACAAGTCCACTTACCTCAGAAATCCCTCAGGACAGTCCAAAGTAACAATTGCTCCAGAGTGCTGAACCCACACGTTTCTATTGGGGCTAGTAATAGGACTACGGGTGAGGGGTTCCTTAGAGGAACAGGGAAGACTCAAAGATGGTCGCATCACCAAAGCCCACTCCAGTGGAGCAGAGGATACTCTCAGAAAAGCTGCATCCCCGGAGTTCTCTGCACAGCCTGCATGCTGTTGAACAATCTGAGACTATCTCTGTGGACCAGCTGCTAAGAGTTTTCTCCCCAATCAGTTGTTCAATGCTTCCATAAAGGTGGGGAAGGGCCTTCCAGACTCTTCCAATTTTCTACTTCCCAGTCTTGTGTCTTCTTGTTTATTTGCTGAGACTCATGAGCTTCCCCTTTCATCCTGGAGGAAGAGTTTAAATTAGGAGGAATCTGGCACGCAACACATGGTACTGTTGGCCATTGTGCAGCAAAGTTATCAATTTACCTGTGAAGGGACCCTGTCCAAGTCCTGGATGTACCTCCTAAGGAAGCTTCATATTGATCCTTGGTGCTTCCTTTCTCTGTTGAATCTTACAGACTGGTTTCTCATCTGTGTAATCACTGGTGATTTCATATTTATTTTCCTATTAAGTGCTTCAGCGCTTTTCTACTTACTTATTTAGTATTTATATCGAGTCATAATATGTACTCCAAAATTGTTGGTGCTATCATCTCCACTGTAAAGATAAGGAAACAGACTGAGAGAAGGCTTGCTGAGGATGGCAGACACTTCAAAAACGAGGAGGTCCAGATGTTCCTGTTCACCTGCACTGCAGACAGCATTGTAGAGTTGGAACTTGATCTCAGTCTCCTGAGATTTCTTTTGCCTGTCCTCACCAGGCTGGAGTCTGCTCTGATCCTCACTCTCTGCTAGTGATAGCATGTACTGGCCAAGTCCAGTCTAATCACCCACTTCTCTCGCCAGGCAGGCACATGCCTTAATGCAAAGTTTTTCTCATTATGTCTTCCCTGAGCACCTCCAGCATTTCCCAGCCTCCAAAGCACAGACTGGGGAGGTGTGCAGCAGCTACAAGGGAGGGAATTTTCCCATTGCACATTGCTGGGCAGGGAGGCACCTTGCCCTTATTAGAGGCTCAGCTCTGACAATGGACATTTTCCTTTCTCTATTTGACTTTAGCTTCATATCAATGCCTTCTGGCCATCTCCCAAGTCATCAGATGAAAAGGGATTTGCAAAAGATGAGATTATTCAATCCAGGCATGTGCAGATTGCATCACACAGGTAGAAGTTTATTTCTATAGTTACTTCCAATCAGGGATGCCTCAAAGCTGCCTGTCCAGATTGTAAACTGAAGGCTTCAATCTACTAGCAGGCAAAAGGCCTCCATTTGTGTACATTAGTGTCAAAATGGAACTTGTTCTTAGGGTGTCTTAAACTGAATATTTCCTAGACTTATTTCTTGACCCTTTTAGAGAGAAATTTTTATTTTATTTTATTTTATTTATGTAAATGTGTGTCTATATATACCTGTACATGAGTGTGTGGGTAACCATGGAGGCTAGAAGAGGGTCCCAGATCCCTTGTAGCTGGAATTACAGGTGGTTGTCAGTCACCTGAAGTGGATGCTAGGATCAGAACTCCCGTTCTTTTATAGAGCATTAAGTTTTCTTAACCACTGAATAATCTCTCCATCCACAGTGGCTTTTCCTTGTTTGTTTATTAATCATAGAAAATCCACAAGGTACAAACCTACTCATCATCATCTGTTTTGAAAAATGCTTTAGAAAAATTTCAATACAATTTTTTAAAGTTCAGTATAGTATATTATTCAGGAGGCAGGAAAGTAGCTACAAAGCCAAGGCCAGCCTGGGTTACATGTGGTGAGGCTATCTCAAAACACAAACAAAAGCATTTTTATAACCCATATGAGAAAACCTTATTGTGCATTGTGATGGCTAATCTTGGTTGTCAATTTTACTTAATCTGGAATCAACTGAAATGAGACTTTCTTTTTTTAGAATGTCATTTATTATTTTCTTTTTATATTATACCAACCCTGAATACTTTATCCAGCAAAACTATCTATCATAGTTGAAGGGGAACAGAAAATTTTCCAGGACATGACTAGGCTAAAAGAATTTATGTAGAATTTATCAACTCTACATAGAACACTTGAAGCAACATAAAGGACCAAAAATAGGTATGAGTATACCCAAGAAACTACAGAAAGAAAACAAAGACAAATATAATAACAGAAACACAAAATAGGGCCACAATCACAAAGAAGTTAAAATGACAGTATCCAATACACATCTTTCAAAACTAACACTAAATATCAGTGGCATCAACTATCTTGCCAAAAGACACAGACTAGCAGAATGAATCAAGAAATTTCTTTTTATTGTCTTCAAGAAACTCATCTCATCTTCAAGTGTAGATACTACCTTAGAGTAAAAGAATGGAAAAAAAATTCTAAGTAAATGGCTGTAAGAAACAAGCAGGTATTGCAATTCCATTATCTGAAAAAAATACTTTTCAAATTAAATCTAATCGAAAATGATAAAGAGGGTTACTTCACTATAATCAAAGGAACAATCAAGCAAGAAGATTTTACAAACACGAACATATATGCCCCAAACTCTGGTGTTCTCAATTTCGTAAAAACAGTACCCTAGGACTATAAAACCCAGCTTAACTGCAACTCAGTAATAGTAGATGACTTCAGTACCCCACTATCTTCAATAGACAGGTCACAGAGATGTCTGAATTAAATGATATCCTACATGAAATGGACCTAACAGACATCTACAAAATATTCCACCCAAGCACCAAAGAACGTACTTTCTACTCAGAAACTCATGCAAATGTTTCTAAAATTGACCACATTCTGGAATACAAACAAATCTCAACACACACAGAAGCATTGAAACAATTCCATGCATTCTATCAGACCACAGTGCAATAAAGTTTATAATCAACAGCAAAGGAAGCTCTTAACTACATGAACTCATGGAGATTAAACAATACACTCCTGAATGATGAG
Organism: Eospalax fontanierii; assembly: GCA_035773235.1. NCBI lineage: Eukaryota > Metazoa > Chordata > Mammalia > Rodentia > Spalacidae > Eospalax > Eospalax fontanierii. The sequence goes on from CM069529.1 coordinate 55,790,892, forward strand.
TAGGTTAAAGAAGGAATTAAGAAAGAAATAAGAGTATTCCTGGAACTAAATGAAAATGAGAATACAACACAACAAAACTTCTGGGACACTTTAAAAGCAGTCTAGGAGGGAAGTTTATAGCTCTTAGTGCCTACATTTAAAAAAATAAGAAAAAGAACATGTAAATGCCTTAAGAGCACAACTCAAGACTCTGAAAAGGCAAGAACAAACCAACCCCAAACCTACTAGAAAGGAAAAAATAGCAAAAATCAGAGCAGAAATTAATGAAATAGAAACAAAGAAAACAATACAAAAAAAATATCAATGAATCTAAGAGCTAGATCTTTGAAAAGTTAAACAAGATATATAGATTCTTAGCCAGCCCAGTTCCCCAAAAGAAAAGAAGTGCCAAACCAAATTAGCAGAACTGGAGATGAACAAAACACAGACACCAAAAAAATGTGAACATGATAAGAGAATACTTTAAAAGTCTATACTACATTAAATTAAAAAATATAAAAGAAAGGGATGAATTTCTAAAGATGTGAAAACCACCAAAGTTAGTCCAGGAAGAGATCAGAAGCTCAAACAGACTCATAACAAATAAGGAAACTGAAACAGTAATATAAAACCGCCCGACTAAAAAAGTCCAGTCCTAGACAGATTCACAGCAGAATTCTACTAGAGATTCAAAGAAGATATCTACAACTCACGCTGCTGCTTAAACTATTTAAAAATTTAGACACAGAGGGAGAAATTCCAAACTCTTTCTATGAATCCAGTTTCAGTCTAATACCAAAATCAGGTAAAGAGAAAACAAAAAAAGAAAACTATAGACTTATATCTTTAATGAATATTTATGCAAAGATACTCAGCAAAATACTTGCAAATGGCATACAGACATAAATCAAAAGAAGATCATTCGCCATGATCAAGTTGACTTTATTCCAGAGATGCATGGATGATTCAATATGTGTAAGTCAGTAAATGTAATAAAACATAAATGGACTTACATACAAAGATCACATAGTTATCACAATAGATGCAGAAAAGTTCTTTGACAAAATCCAACATGCATTCCTACAAGGAATTCATCTGGAGAGAATATAGCTCAACATAATTAAAGCTACATACAACAAACCCATAGCCAACATCATTCTCAATTGAGAAAAATCTAGAAGCATTCCCATTAAAATCAGGAACCAGGCAAGGCTTTCCACTATCTTTCCAATATAGTGCTTGAAATTCTTGTGAGAGCAATAAGACAAGAGAAGGAAATTAAAGAAGTACTAATTAGAAAATAAGGGATAGAATTATCACTATTTGCAGATGACATAATATTGTACGTAAGAGATCCCCAAAATTCCACTGGAAAACTGTTAGAAATGATTAATACATTTAGTAGCCTTTCTATATACTAATAACAAACAATAAGAAAATGTATTCAAGGAAATCCTCCCATTCACAGTATCCTCAAAAAATATTTAGGAATAAACACGACCAAAGACAGTAAAGATAGCTATAATGAAAAATTTAAATCTTTATGGAGAGAGGTAGAAAAGACACTAGGAGATGGGAAAACCTACCATGCTCATGAATTGGTAGAATTAATATTGTGAAAATGACCATCCCACTAAAACAAATGTATAGATTCAATGCAATGCCAATCAAAATACCCACAACATTCTTCACAGTTAAAAAATATTATCCCAAAATTCATATCAGGATATCAAAAGCAATCTTGGGCAAAAAACAACACTGGTGGGATCACCACGCCGGATCTCAGGTTATATTGCAAAGCTATAGTCATAAAATTAGTATGGTACTGGCACAAAAATAGACATGAAAGTTAGTGCAACACAATAGAAGACCCAAACATGACTGCATGCAATTTCAGCCACCTGATATGTGACAAACGTGCCAAGAACACACAATGGAGGAAAGACAGGATGCTTTTCAACAAATGGGGTTAACAGAACTGGATCTCCACCTGCAGAAGAATGCAATGGGATCTTATCTTTTACCCTGCACAAAAATCAATTGAACATTTATCAAGTACTTCAGTGTAAAATTTGATATTCTGAATCGCTAGAAGAAAACATAGGCAATATCCTCGAAGATATAGGCACAGGAAAGGACTTTCTAGATCAGACATCAGCGGCTCAGGCAATAAATGGGACCTCAATAAGCTTCAAGACTTCTATACAGCAAAATAAACAATCAAATAAGTGAAGAGGAAATGCAGAGTGGGGGAACATCTTTACCAGCTATGTGTCTGACCAGAGGATTAATATCCAGAATATGCAAAAAACTCAAAAACCAAAGAAACAAGAAAATAAACAATCCAATAGTAAGATGGGCTATAAGCCTTAACAGAAACTTCTCGAAGTAAGAAATAAAAATGATTAAGAAATACCTTAAAATGTGTTCTACATCTTTAGTGAAATGCAGATAAAAACCACTTAAAGATTCCATCTCACCCCAATCAGACCGGCTAAATTCAAGAGAATGAAAAAAAGCATCAAATGTGGGTGAGGATGTGGGGAAAGGGAAACACTTATTCACTGCTGGTAGGAATGTCAGTTCATACACCTGTTATGGAAAACACTGTGCAGAATTCTCAGAAAACTAAAAAGGAATCCCCCAAATGATCCAGTTACACCAGTCCCTGGCATATACCCAAGGAACCAATCCCACTGCAGAGATACCTGTGCATCCATGTTTGTTGCTGTTCTCTTCACAATAGCTAAGAAGTGGAAACAGCCTAAAGGTCCCTCAAGTGACGAATGGATAATGAAAATGTGGTACATTTACACAATGGAGTTCTATTCAGCAGTAAGAAAAGGTGAAATTATAAAATTTTCAGGTACATGGATGGAACTGGAGAGCATTATACTAAGTAAAGTAATGCAGATTGAGAACAAACAATGTCTGTTCACCTTTATTTACAGAACTGTTTTTTTGACCAGTGCCTATGTCTTCCATAAAATCAGATATGTTTTACTTTACATTTGGAGGAAGTGTTCCTTGTATCTGGGCCTCTATGAAGGCCTTTGCTAAGACATGAACTGCACTGAGATATAGCTCCATTGAAGAAATGTCACCTGCTTTCATCCCAGGAGGTTTTTGTTTCTGCACAGAGGGAAACTTGGGAGAATTTACACAAAAATACTTGTGTGTGAAAGATCACCTGCTGACTGCAGCTTGGATTGGCAGAGAGATTCACACCTATCTTCCTGCCTCCCTCCCATTTCATTTCTTGATTGGAGGAAATGAAGATAGAGCATGTCTCTCCACCCCCAGACCTAACAGCTGCTCCCCTGCCTCTTACATAATGACAGCCTTTCAGACTACTGATGAGAAAAACGAAATTTCTTTTTCTCAAGTTGAAAAGGGAGGATGCGAAGTAAACATATCATTAATGTTTCTCTTGAAGTTTTAACAGACCAGACTTCCCAGTTAAGTGAATTGACATGATTTTGCATGTTAGCCTGAAGAAAGCTACTTGTTAATATAACACAGAGAAGGCACAGGAGATCACCAGAAGGAAAACATTCCAAAGCATATGATCCTGTCATCTCAGATGAGCACAGACAATGGGCAATGGTAGTATCTAACACATTCTCTGTTAAATTTTGAGAAATTTCTGTTTCTCCTTGCTAGATTATATTATTTCATATGCTATTGTTGCTTTACATCTTATTTGACTTGAATTAAATTTTCAAGTTTTAACCCATTAAATAAGAATGTTTTATACATTACACTGTTTCTGTCTCATACATAGGTACATTTTTAGTCTTCAAAGTTATTTGTTGATTAAAAATAAACACTTAAAAAATCCCCAAATACCATTTAGTTAGGGTAACCCATTGCATTTTTCAGGTGCTTGAGATCATCTATTTCTTCATTTCAAATATGATACTGTGAGATATACTTCAGGGATATAACTGCATGTTTTCTTGGTACTCCAAACATACCTAAATAAACAGTTTAGCTCTCACCATCAGTAGCTTAAAGTGGACTTTAAGCAGGACATTGACACTAACACCTCTTAAGAATGATTCTGTCTCAACTTCTAGAAGCTGTACCTATGCTGGATATTACTCCCCAGTCTTGTGAGGAGTAATATCCCCGCCTCTGTGAGGACTGTACTTTACCTCCCTTTCAGGAATCAGGATCTGCAAAGTTAATAGGGATGTTCCCAGGGACCTGCAGCAAAGGAAGTGGTGATTTCAGGCCTTACATTGAGATTTCTTGATCCCCCAAGCAGACAATGTTTCTGTCAAGGTACCATTTATTTTGACCAAATCTTGATCCCAGTTAGGCTTCACTGGTGCTGCTGGCCCTGGCAGCAGTGGTCCTTGGCACCTGATAAAGATGATCGATTTCCCATGGTACACAAAAGAATTTGGGCAGCGCCTCTTCCTTTTTTGTATCTCCTTTGACTGTTCTTCCAGCTGGGCCCTCTGCAGTTGTCACATGAATGAGTGGTCTGGCTTTTAAAAAAAAATGCAGCTCTTTCTCACTCCTAGCTTAAGAGTCAGCTGTCAGGGGACCAGATAAGTTTCTGAATTTGAGAAAGAGGTCATGGTGTCTATTGGATATGGTGAAGAACTCAAATACACTGCTTATTTTAATAAGCACCCAATGTTGCTATGTCTAAAACTCTGCTCCATCTTTCTTTCAGAAGATGAGCAAATGCAATCCATTTTCTAGGAAAAAGGTGTTGAACACATATAGACGAGGTACTTGGAGTGACAGGTGAGAATCAGTCAGGGTCTGTTAAGAGTGTGTCTTATAGAGGAATTTATGGTATCAGCAATGAGGCAAGCAAGTTCTTAGGTAGACGAGATGTGTATACATGTAAATGGTGTATATCGAGGTGTGTGTGTGTGTGTGTGTGTGTGTGTGTGTGTGTGTGTGTGACAACAATTCTGATAGAGAGGTAAAAGACTGATAACTGGGAGTGTGGTTGGTTTGTGACTGATCAGATTAGGATAAACATAAATAGCTGTCAAGGAAACTGAGTGGCATTTGAGTATTCATGAATAATTTCAGAGGAAAAATGTAAGTGACTAACTGATGGACCATGGAAGGAAGTCATGAGGGAGGATCAGCAGGGGTCAGGTTTGTTATTTGTTAGTGGGTAGATGATGAATTAATGAACTGGTTGATGAAGGAGGTATTCAGATCAGTTAATTAACATTTTGAATCAGGAGTTAAAGATTTTTTTAAATATCTAAATGAAGTGCTTTGAAAAACAAATGTCTGTGGTTCATGGAGGTAGAGGCTGGCACCTGGAGAGCACATCTGTGGTCATGAGCTGACTTTCTGAACTGGCATTCATCAGGCAGTGCTGAGCAGCACACACTGTCTCTGCAATAGTGCTGTCTCTCTCTGCCAGGGCAGAGCACTTCACCAATACATCTGTTCCACACTGAAACCCTGGTAAGGAGAGCAACAAGAGAAAGCAGTGGAATGTGATGGCAATGCTGGGTCAGGTGCTCAGCAGGATAAGGGGGAAAGGCAGCACTGGGAAGGAATGCTCTAGAAACAAAGAATGGTGGCTCTGAGAACCAGAGGTTAGAGAACAGGAAGACAGAACCTTAAACTGAAAAGCCGAACATGCAAAGGGGATTGCTGTGTAGCTTTCCCTAGGGGAGATGCACATAAATGTTGACACTACCCCAGATAGAGATGGCACACACAGACAGGATCCCGACAGGTGCAGGTTGGCCAACGAGTGACTTTATGGGGTCACTTACAGAAGCACGGGTGGCTCCTGATCAGATGCACCACCAAAAAGCCGCTCTTTCAACACTGGCAGCTCATGGAGAGCCGCATGACTTGAGGGTGCCCTGGGTGACTCAGGGCAGATTCAACACAGAAGATTCCCATCCCTCAGTTAAATTTGCACCTTGTATACACCATAGGACCCCAAGCCTCCCCACAGCTGGGTGAGATTAGTGTAGCCGGGGTAGGAGGAAATGGTGAGCACAATCTCAAGTGCCCCCTGTTTCTGGAGGAAAAGATGACCCTCCAAAGTCCTTGTTAATGCCATGGTGTTTCAATTATTCAAGTGCCAGAGTCTCCTGCCAAAGTCTTTGGAAGGTCACTACAACAACTCTGCTTCATGATAATCACGGTTAAGTCCTCCTGGAAGAAAATAGCTCTAAAGAGGACCAGGACCCCTGATGAGAATGGGCATACAAGGGAGTCTGAGGAAAGTGTTTTAGAGAATAGAGAAGCAGTCTTTCCAAGGAACCATGCTCTCATCAATAAGAATTATAAATGGTTTCAATCACCCATGATTCTTTAAAGTGCTGCATATTTCAAAATAAATACTGCTGGCAGGTGTTTTCTAGTATTAGGGAAATTAAAGTGTTGTATAAATTTCTTGATATTATGAACAGTATCCTTAAGGAGAAAAGATGAAATTGCAGGAATCTGTAAGAAAATCATATTTTATGACTTCACATCCATTCAAAGATACCTGTCACTTACTGATTTTAATCTCCCCAGCACTTGCCAAATGAAAAGACTACCCCCCTCCCAAACATTTCATAATTTGTCAGAGTTATGCCAGGAATGTATCTCTGACTCTGAGGAAACCTGACTCTCCATTAGCAACTTCCTGACTTTATCAGCATCAGAGACATCCGCAGCATCTAGTTCAGAAAATGTCTTCCTCTAAAAGCTCAGGATAAGTGTGAGGCAACCCTTCGTAAGACACATCCCAGGCCAGGGTTAAAGAGAATAATGCTGGGGAACGATAGAGTTAGAATGAGCTTATTTGAGCAAAGAATTCACATATTGGACAGCTATGAAACAGAATGGTTCCTGAGCTCCATGGAAAGAGACCCAAGGATGGCATTCATAGAAGAGACATAGACAGGAAACAATGTTAGTTACACAGTGTTTTATCTAGTGTATTCATTTGGAAGCTTCTGAGTAACAGAACTATAAATATGTTGATTCCATTGGATTTGGTGAGCCTACATTCTGTTTTGAGATATTCTCTATATGAGAATATTTCATATTCTCATGCATATGCGCAAGAACCACTTCAAACTGAATTTGACTCATGTTTGCAAATCAGACAAGTCAGAGTCATTCATAAAGCATACCTAATAACTCTGATTAAAGATTCTTTGAGCCTGGTCTCCATCTTCATTTTTTTTGTGTGCTAGTAAAGATAACTATCTTTGTTTCATTTCATTTGAGTGTTACTGCATTTTAGAGCTGTTTCTGCTATTGAGAGAGAATTTCAGTGTTGTAAGGCTCAACGGTTGGAGGAAAGATATGGCTATGCATGGTGCCAGCTGAGCCCAGGATGAAATTTGGTACCTGGAAAGCCCTCCTCCCACCTAGAAATGCTGAAGATAGTAGATGCAGAGCCCAGCCATGGCTCACACATCCCCAGTAAGAACCGACAGGTGAGTAGGATCCATGGAGACCTAACTGAAAAGACCATATGCAGACTCCACATATGTGGGAGGCAATAACAACTGATGCACCATATTCTCCATCATAGAGAGGAGCCAGCAAGCTGTCTGTGTCCACTTAATAAGGACACCAGTCCCTAGGTGTGATTGCATCCTCACAGCCTAACCACCTACCCAAGGGCTGACTTCCTCTGGGGAAAGTCCCTTTTCACCATTGAGAATTGGGTTTATAACATGCAAATTATGGGTATATACAAATATCCAGTCCAAACCATTCTACTATGTACATAACATGGAGTCATGAGTCAGCTCTCATGGATGGATGCATGGAAGAATAGTAGTCAGAATTCTAACATTTCCCATCTTTATATCTCAATTAATCACTGTCAAACATTTTGCATAGAACTTTGAGAAAATGCTTATCTGTATGCACATCGGTAAGCGTGTGTGTGTGTGTGTGTGTGTGTGTGTGTGTGTGTTGCCTCGGAGTAAAAGATTACTTCTTAGATATTTGATTGTGGTGATCTGTTAAGGAGTGCTGAGCAGAAGCGAATTCCCAGAAAACACAAGAGTTATGAGACAGGAAGTCTGAACATGTGTCACCTCTGCCCAGAGCTGCCGTCTGCTCTGAGGTTTGCAGCACATACATATAAATAATAGAATCTTTTATGCAGTTGAACTTAGGCATTGCTGCTTTACAGAGATCACAGCCTTCATATCTGCAGGGGCAAGCAGATCTGCATACAGTTGTTATGAGGAAGGTTAGTAAGACTACAGAGTGCTAGGTCTAGATATTAGATCAAAGCCTGCATTGAATAGCCAATGCTTCCATGGTGTCAGACAGGCAAGCCTCATTTTCCCTCCAGAGGTCCAGTGTTTCCATCTTCCCACAGCTGTGGTCTTCCAGTCCCTTCTCTTCCTCCCTTCTCTAGAGCTCTCTTATGGAGATGTCAGGCATGTTACCCAATAAAGGGTAATCTGTCCTGGAAATCGAATCAACCAAGTCACTCATTTTACTATTGCCCAGATAAAGCTGTGTGGCTTATCCCTGTGACATAGCTAACTGTCCCTACTGTCTATTATCCAGTGTCTCTAGTGTCCCATGTCACTGTGTCAGATAACCATGGGGATCTCGGGGACAGGGTCTCCTAAGAATCATCTACTCCTGGACTGTCCCCAGTAGTTTCCACTTTATCTGCCCCTGGGCAGCTGTGGAATTTCAACCTCCACTGAAATATACTGGGACTGAAAATAGACAAGGTTCAATCTGTGTAATTATCTAATTAAAAGGAAATAAATTCTAAATATGATTTAAGAATAGTGAATCGTCAAGATAAAAGGGATCACAATAGTAGACTTGCAGTGGTGGCCTGGTGGGAGTTAGAGCATGTGGTGCTGGCTGTCCAGTCAGTGTGGTTGTGGTAGAAGAATCCCCTCTAAAAGGTCGTTCATTTTTTTCATTAGTAAAACCCGGTTTTGACAGATCTCAGTGCTGGAGAAATGATTCGATTCAGTAGTTTAGAGCACTTACTGCTTTTGCAGAGGACCTGGGATCAATTCCTGAGATTTACATGGTGGCCCTCAACCTTCTGTAACTTGAGCTCCAGGCGAGTCAACGCCCTTCGCCGGCATCCATGGGAACCAGGACTGCACACAGTACACATACATACAAGCAGACAGACACTCACAGAGATAAAATGAAAATAAGACAAGAAATAACTTGAAGTTTTCTCCCACAGAGAAACTGCAGTGTATTTTCAGACATAATTGATAAATGTGTGCTTTCCCTTTGTAAATATTTTTCTGAAATATTAAAAAATATTGAAAAACATGTAGGAGTCATTTGGAGTTAATTTATTTCACAGTGGTTGCATTCTTTCATAGTTCATTCTTACGAAAAACACGTTTTAATTAAATCCCAACTTTAAGACATGTAGAGATTCACGTGTGGCTCTAAGAAAATCCACGGAGGAGCATGTTCTATCTTTTGTGCAGTTTTCTCTCCTGGAAACAACTTAAGGGACTATCACACAGCATCACACTAGAAGTGTGGCCCCTGATCCAGGGAAGAGGGAGGGCTTTCACTGCCTCAGGATCCCTCAGGGACCTGTCATGGGCACACCGGTTCCACTTTGTTCCCACTTCCTCCTTTAGTTCCTGAAACATGAAGCATTAGATCCTTCTTTCTACAGTCTATCCCATAATGATGCCACACAAGCATTTTAACTATATTACCTTCAATCCTTCAAAGCAAACCGGCAGCATAGCATTTTGCGGATTTGTAGTAAAGGTTTCGTACATGTAGAGCTCTGTCTTGAAAAAGACTAGGCTGCACATTTTCAAGCTTCAGTTCATTATTTGCAGGAATGCAATGTTCAGCACATTAAAGGAGGCCATAAGAGGAGAAAATCCAGCCATGAAAACGATCCTAGTGAACCAGTGTTATCTTATGAAAGGAATACAGCATCTGGAGGGAGGAGGAAGCTCTGAGAGGCAAAATGGCACCAAGAGTGCTCACTCAGCTAAATGCCAGCAGCACTTGCCACCTCCTTCTTCCTTCGGGAACCACACAGAGGATACAGTGTGGGTTAGTTGAATTTTCTCCCAGAAAAGTCAAGGAAAATGTACCCAGAGATGTCTGCAGGTGCAAGGACATCATTTACTATGTTCTAAGCATGAGAGTGGGCGAGCGCTGTTCTAACAGTTTAACAACATACTTGGAGTATATGATGTGCCACAGCTTTCTACCCTCTCCTGTTTTGCTTGCAGGAAGATAGAATGATGGAATGGGAAGTCTCTATCCAAGATCTCAGAGGCAGAAATGGCCACAGATGAAGAGAAGAAATGGTGAGCAAGGTAAACTACCAGAAAACAGAGGGGACACAGCTGCCCAGACAAAAGGAAAGGGAGGATTTGGGGTGTTTCTCAGCCAACAAGCTTATTCAAGAAATAGAAATCCAGGGACTAGCCAGAGGGCTGGGGCGAGCAGGAATGATGCACTTGGCTAGCTCTGTTAAGTGGACAAAGACTACAGTCATCTGGGATGGGAGTCTCAACTGAGGGACTTCCAAGATCAGACTGGCCTGTGAGGTATCTCTGAAGGACTGTCTTGCTTGTTAATTGATGCAGGAGGCCCACTCCACTGTGAGCAGTGCTATCCTCTAGGCAGGTGGTCCTGGGCTTCATGAGGAAGCTACTAAGCATGAAGCTGTGAGGTTACCAGTAAGCAGTGCTCCTTCATGGTTTCAGCTTCAAGGTTCTGCTTGAGCTCCGACTCTGATGTCCCTCAATGATGAACTGTGATCTGAAAGTGTAACCCAGATAAACCCATTCCTATCCCAAGTTGCTTTGAGTCAAGGCATTGGTCACAGCAGCAGAAAGAAGCAAGAGCACAAGAGATGCACAAGGAAATCCAAGACCAAGGTTTGAAGGCTGAGACCTCCAGACAGGGGATTTGATTTCAGAGTGAAGTGGAGGACTAGGGCTGACCTTCCTAGCCTCTTCCCACTGGGAACAGGGCAGGAGGTCTTTGTGTTTCCATGGTTTCTGTTCCTTGGCATCCAGTAAGAGAAGAAAGTATGTCTCCTTACAGCCATCGTGAATTCTTATTTGGAAAGGACTCCTATACCAAAAGACAAGATTTATAAGAGAAAAATAGAAGTGAATTAACCTGAGTATTTCATGAAGCTAGGTGGGATGCCCAGGGAATGGGTAAGTCTCAGACCAAGGACTTGGAATTCTAGCTTACCTGTCATCCCCATGAAGAAAGGAAGCATTAAGGAACAGCATGAAGGAGAAGGATTTGAATCTCTGAGGATGGTAACTTACGGAAAGGCAAATAACTGGCAGATAAAGGCTGTTGTGAAAAACTTGCTACTATAGCTCCCTCTTAGGTAATCTAGGGATGTCAAAACTTTCTCCCTGGTGGAAGGCTATGGGTACAGCGTGCCTTTGCAGGTGCTTTAAGACAGATAGCGGGAGGGCAGGGAGTCATCTCATATCTGCTTCTCAATTTCCTCCTGCTCAACAGTCCTTCGGTAAAAGGATTTTTAGGGTGATATGTTCTGTTTACCTAAATGCCTTATTTACTCAGGTTGCGTTTTAAGATTTATTTTATTTTTTATGACTTATGTGTATATGTGTCTATATATGTGCATTCCCATATATGGACTTAAATAAGACTGAATCTTGCCTTTCCAGAGTTTTCTAGACAATTGCTAAGTTACTCATTTTAACTTCCAGCAATGGTGACAGCATGTACATGTCTCTCACACAGAAAGGGTGCCAGATGCCCTGCTTGGATCTAGAGTTTTGAGTGGCCACCAGACTTGAGTGATGGGAACCAAACTATTCTTCCACAAGAATAACAAGTGTTCTTAACCACTTAGCAGCTCTCTAGCCCCCTATTTAATTAATTTATGTATGTTTTTTCAAGATTCTCCCCCACATCTTTTTTCCTTAGTTTTGATTGAATTTTTGTGAATTTCATACAATATAACTTGATCATATTTAAATCCCCTCCATTATCTGAAACCCCTTGCTATACCCTTTCCAAATTTCCTATACTCATATATATATATATATATATATATATATATATATATATATATATATAGAGGGAGAGAGAGAGAGAGAGAGAGAGAGAGAGAGAGAACAGAGAGAGAGAGGTGTGTATATATTAAGGCCTATGGATCAGGTTTATGTGTCCAAATGCCCTTTGGTATAGTTCATTCACTGAAGCCTGGTCAAACTACCAAGAATCTCATCATTAAATAAGACTGAATCTTGCCTTTCCAGAGTTTTCTAGACACCTGCTAGGTTATTCATATTAACTTCCAGCAATGGTGACAGCATGCACAAGTCTCTCACACATCTTAACTTGGGGACTACAGTATCTGGAAGCTTCATTTCAAGTTCTAGGAAGATGCTGAGGAAGGAAACACTGAGCCATGACGACTAGCCATCACATCACATATCTACTTCACCTACAAGCCATATAATCAATTACTGGAGGCCTGGAAGGTTCCTGAAAAGCCACTGGTCTTCAGTTCGCATTGGAAGCCTGAAAAAACTGAATCTGATGTCAGTGAAGGAATCAACAGCAGCAAGAAGAACAGATGAAATTGCCAGTGACAGGGGAGAAAGTCCACACAGGGTAAAGGGGATGCTTACTCCTTCCATGCCATCTTATTGTGGCCACTGCCAGGAGGTGTCTTCCCCAGGACAATTAGGTCAATTCCTTACAGACATGTTCAAGGTCAATATGATAAAGACAATCCCACACTGAGGTTCTTTCCCATGGTGATTCTAGCGAGTGTCACGTTGACAAAACTGACCATCACAATGTGAAAATCATGAGTGAGGGTAATGAACCACGAATTTACGAGAAAACCACCATCTGGGTTTAAAGCTGAAGTCTGAGAACCACACTTCTGAAACCCTACTTTAGATTTGTGAAATTAGTAAGTCATTATATTGGTGTTGTAATTATGGATAGCTTCGAAATGCCTGAGAGGTTTGCATCGGCAGAGCCTTTGAGCAGCAGAACCTGACAGTCATCAAAGGAAATCCGAGTGGACCATGTGTGGAGGTGCTTGGAGATTCGGCTCATGCTGACTCAGTGGGCTAAATTAGGTGTCTCATTTGCTCTAAATAATCATCCTTAATTTGCCCCAAACTTAGAGATAAGTATAATAGCCAATAGCCAAGAAAGATGTCCTACACACCTGTTTTATCTTGGCTTCTCATGATATGAAGAGTATTTTAGTTCAAATCATGAGCCTGTTATACTGAGCAGAGAACTGTGGTGGGAAGGGGTCTATCTTTCAGCCTTGCCTGGGTGATCCTGTGGACTATCCCTGAGCACAGGCATAATTATGAATACTGACGAGTGTCAGATGTTGATAAATAGTTTTCTCACTTCAAATATAAAGACTTTTGCATAAGTGGAGACTTCAGAATTGTCTAGCAGCTTTAAATCTCCAAAGTCACCTTAAAGCAATGGCATAACAGACCTGGGGTAACAAGCAGGCATCGGCATCTCCAGCCTTCCTAACCAGCTTCCTTGTACGCTCAAGTTCAAAACCACTGCTCTAGACAACAACTTGGATTCGTTTTTGTCGTGCTTAACTCAGCACCATCCCCAAAGAGGAGCTGATGTAAAAGCAGCTTTGTGAGCAGCTGGGCCCACAGGTGGTTATGATGGTGGAAACAGCGACCAGTGAGTCAGAACTACGAAACTTATGTGCATGAGCTTTGATAAACTCCTGCTTGCCCTATCACTAATTATTCATCATAATCTGAATGTAGGGGTCTTATTGTCTCTTTCGTAGACAAGGGAACCTGCATGTAGATGTTGGTAACTTGCTCCAAATTTAAGTTCACACGCAGCTTCACACCCAGCTCTGACTGCAGGAACTGCTGAGGCTCAGCTTAGATGAACCTGGTAAAAGCAGCTTTCCTTCTTCACTCATTAAGAAGCACCTACTTTACCTAATTCAGCTCTAAGCTATCACCCATCATCATAGGTCTGTGCCGATGATTCTAAGTATTCTACATCATTCTTTCTTCTTAACATTATCAGAGAATAGTACACATATTACCTGTTGCAGCAAAGGACACGGCCATCCTAGTGTGTAAATATTTCATTCTGAAATTCTTATGCACACACACATACGTGAGATTCTCCTCACCTAACCCCTGACTAGATGTAGCAAAGTGACACTAAAACATCCATTGCAAATATTGTGCATATTTTGATTATAAAGAATAGAAATATCAAAGAGGCTGGCAGGCTAGGATGGATGGAGAACTCAGAATCATGAAAATTATGTGTAATTCCTTTAAAAGTCAAAAAAAGCATGTTCCTAACAAAATTAAGCAGACCCAAACAAATGAAATAGAAGCATATCAAGCAAAGTGTATATTCAAAGAGCAATTATGATTTTTAAAAATGAATACGTTAGAGTAAAGCAAATGCAAAGGTACCTTTTATTGTGTCCAACTGTCTGTAAGTGTTTGGATATATCATATTTCTTCCATTAGCAATACTGATTTTTCTGTTTTGACATTCTCAGGCTAGGATATACACCCACTGCAGTCTAAATAGAATAAAGAAAATATTCATCAATAACATAATTAAGAACAAAGATTTCATCTTATGATAAAATCCAAAAATCAGAGAATTTAAATTTTTAAAAAATCACATTCTTATACTAAAATATTATGAAGTAATGATTGTGGTTTTTTTTTTGATAAAATATATGTCAATACCATTCAATGACTCATGGAATCGAAATCCACTTCACATTATAAGGAACCAGGGCTCCTGGAAGTAAGAGCTTCCTCTAATGTAAAATTAGTCTGGAACCTTTGGTCATGTTTTAAGTGAAGAAACGACCATATACCAGATAGGAAATGGCCATAGAAAAGGCAGGTTAAAGGATGAATTTCCACTGCCTTGTGGTGAGAGGATGAGTGGAATAGAGAATATACATCAATAGACTGAACAGCTTCATAAAAATCACGTGTGTGTGTGTGTGTGTGTGTGTGTAATTCATGATAAGCTTTTCTAAGATTTCATTTTATGTGTAAGAGAGCTTTGCCTTTGTTGATGGATGTGCACCATATGGCTATAGAACCTGTAGAAGCAAGAAAAGGGTTTCAGATCCCCAGAAACTGGAGTTACAGACAGTTGTTAGCATCCATGTGGGTGCTGGGAACAGAATCCAGATCCTCTGAAAGAACAGCCAGTTCTCTTAACCACTGTGCCATCTCTTCAGCCCCTTATTGGTAAGTTTTTTAAGCAAGAATCTTCTTGATTAACTCTAAGGGCTTCTAGGTCATCTGCTCATTATTGTAAACAATTAAAAATAAAAGAAAACAACAAGTTTTATCATGCCCTCCTAACACAAACTGAATTTCAGGGAATGGAATAGTAGATGAAGTTAATCTTTTTTTAAGATTAATTTTATTTTTTTGAATGATGTGTCTGTGTCTGTGTATATGCCCACAAAGGCCAGAAGAGGGCTTTAGATTCCCTAGACTAACCAAGAGTTTGTGAGCAGTGCTGTGTGGGTACTGGGATCCAAACAAGAGCAGGAGGTACTCTTATCCACTGGGTCATAACTCTGTCTCAAATTATTTTTGTTATATAAATTTATAGCTGTTATGGTTAGTTTTAACTGTCAACTTGACACAGAGTAGAGTCAACTGAGGAGAAAGTCTCATTTGAGAACTTGCCTAGATCAGAGTGGTCTGTGGTTCTGAGTATGGAGGACTGTCTTGATTTGTTATTGATATAGGACATCCCAGTCCACTGTGGGTGACACCATTCCTTAGGTAAGTGTCTTAAAACTATGTTAGAATGTTGGTTGAGTATAAGCTGGCCTGAAAGCCAGCAAGCAGCATCCTTCATGGCTTCTGTTGCACTTCCTTGACTGAGTGAGTTCCTTGGTCAGAGATGATGTTGTGTGTCATGGCTGACAGGCCTGCCTTCAAGTTTCTGCTTGAGTTCCTGCCCTGACTTCCCTCAAGGACAGACTGTGACCTGGAAGCTGAAAGAAACCCTTTCCTCTGCTAAGCATGGTATCCATTACTATCTTTAAAAGCAGACCAACAATATCCTATGCACATCTCCTAGGAAATATTTGGTATCAAAATAAATTTGTGTTTACATTTATAAATATATGCACATAAATACATTTAATTAAGCATCTAGACCTACCTACCTGCTTTATAATATGAAAAAAGGAAGAGCATAGTAAACTATGCATCCAGACTGTTTAAGTTCTTAATTTCCTCGAGAAAGAGGCGTGGTGGAGAATGTGAGGGCAGTGAGGGCTTTGTTACGGATTAAAGGAGACTTAAGCTTCATATCAAGACTGCAGCATAAGAAACTATTTATATCCTTGTTTAAACACACATGCTAAAATAAATTTTGATAAAAATGTTGATATTGGCAGCATTCAGGGGACAGGTAATAAGAAGTAAGCCTAGGAAGTTATAAGTGGGAAAATGTACTGACTTGGGACGCACACTGGTGTGCTCAAGACGTCTGCAGTGTACTTTAAAACATTCCATCAACAGCATAAAACCAACAAATAAAAAGGCAAAAGCATCAAAAGGAGACTCCAGTGGGGTACACTCCTTTAATCTTAGCACCAGAGAGGCAGAGAGGCAGGTAGATTTCCGTGAGATCAAGGCTGGCCTGGTCCACATAGTCAGTTCAAGGTCAGCTGAGGCTACAGGGAGACCCCAGTTCAAAAACGGAAAAGAAAAGAAAAAAGAAATAAGTTCACTAGACTGAATTTTAACATTGTGCCCTGAAAGTTAGTTCACTCTATATTTGGTAAGTTTATTTGAAAAACTCTTCTAATTCACTTACGAAGCTATTAACTGGATCTTCATAAACAATATCCTTCTTAGGAAGGGTTACAGGAGGCAAAAGCAACTAGGAATCATAAAGACGAAATTAAATACCTTTATCTTTCATTCTCATTACATTTTGTACTAACCTGACGCAGTTTCCTTATGTGAGAACCTGTGTGGGTGTGAGTGGACATCTGGGAGTGGGGGTTGGTGGGCGAGTGGGGTAGGAATAGGGTGGAAGTGCGGATCAGTGGGGGTAGATGGTTGTGGGGTGGGGGATGGATGGGTGGATGAGGGAGGGTGGGAGGTGATTATGGATGTGGGTAAGTGCAGATGTGAATGGTTGGGGGTGGGCAGGGTGGTCAGGGTGGGTGGGAGTGCAGGTGGATCTACCAAGCTCAGGATTTGGTTTTTGCTCAGGGGCATTTGGTGAGTCCTGATGTCTTTGGGTGAGGGCTGCCAAACTCATTTTTCTCTCAGGCCGAGCAGTCTCTGTGGCTTGTGCATGCATTATTAATTCAGCTTTTCCTATTCTTCTCAAGTGTGTCATATAATCATGACACAGGAAGTGGTGATATTTGAGGAAAATACACTAGACAGAACCAATTTATCATGTTCTGTTAAACAAAAGAGTAACAATGAAAATAAAATTGCTCATGACAGAGGGAACCCTTCTGAAGGGATTTTTGATGGACAGAGGGCACCTCGATCATTTGGCCATCAGTGACTTCTACCCAGAGTCTCAGGGCCTCTAGAAAGGACACAGCCTGAACTAACAGCTCTGGACAACCTGCATAAGAAGAGCACACTTATTCACACAGCACAAACACCCTGATGAACTCTAGGCCCTAGAGACTTTCGTTAATAGGAGTTGGAGCTTTGAGAGATGAACTGGATGACAGAGCTTGGTGCTCGATGGGGAGAGATCTGGCAAACAGCACGTTAGAGAGCAGATGTAAGAGGCAAAGGAGCAGCACCCACAGACTCAGCCTGAGACGTCAGATGTCACCATCCCTGAGCACAAACTGAGACTTGCACTGGATGTCCAATCTAGCTTTGGATATACAACTAGAAAGTTCTTTACTGTGCTAAGACTGCTTCACTCCAATGTTTATACTTTAGTATTAGCTTTACTTTCTGGAGTCAAGCAGAATGCCAAACTGATCTCAAATATTTGAATATAGGGAAGTAAAGTTTTCACTTCAGCTAAAGCCCTGCTATTGTCCTTAGAAGGATTTGGCTTTTTGCTCCTCTATCATCTTAATCAAGTTTTTATTAATTTATTCTCACTGGGTACAAATCATCATGTGATTTTTTTGAAAAAGTAGTACTGTGGGGCTTGAGAGAGGGCTCAGTGATTAAGCACTGGCTGTTCTTACAGAGGACTCAGGTTTGAATCTGAGCACCCATATGGTGGCTAACAACCTTCTATAACTCCAGTTCCAGGGGATCTGAGGCCTCTTCTGTCCTTCATAGGCATTTCATGACATGGGTTTACCTAAAGACATGTAGTCAGCACACTCATACACATTATAAAAAAAAAAAGAAAGGATCTGGACAGATGATTCAGAGGTTAAGAACACTGACTGCTCTTACAGAAGACTGGTGTTCAATTCCCAGAATCTACTTGATGGCTAACAGCTGTCCATAACTCCAGTTCCAGGGAAATCTGGATCCAGGGATCAAATATATTCTTTTGGCCTTCATGGGCAAGTATATTCATCTGCACAAACCCACACATACATCCAGAGCATTAAAAATAAAAATTATAAATAAATAAATGTCCACTATAGCATGCTATGTAACAAAGATTGTTTTTCTCTATATTTCTCTAAAATATCTCAAACATAGGAAAGGAAACAAAGTAATTTAATACAAATCTATACATAGCCAACATTAAAATGCTGTTAACATTTTTCAATTACATGCACCAAATTATTCACTTTTTAGAGAAAGAAATTATAACCAGTATACATTGCTAAACCCAACAGTAATCACTCCCCCGGGATTAGAGTGTGGGTTTCCCATTTGTTTTGTCATTCAGTCAGTCAATCTTCATTTAATGCCAGCTACATGATAGACTCAGTGGAAGAGCTGGGGACAGAGGAGTACAGGGTGAGCCAAAGGCAGCATTTACAGCACAGTCTAGTGGGAACACTCACAGGGTGGAATGAATGATAGAATGAATGAATGAATGAATGGTACACCAAGCAGTGAAGATTCTTTGGAGAAAATAAGGCAAAGAAAGATGAGGTGCTGGAGAAGACCACTCAAAGAGGAACATCCTACTCAATACCAGAAAATCTTGCTGGAGCATTCCCACGAGAAGCAAAGTCATGTACAAAGCAAAGGTGGGTGTCTTAGTCTCATTGCTATAGACAAGCAACCTGACGAAAATATCTTAAGGAAATGTTTATTGTAGTTCATATCATGGTGGGGAAGGCAAGGCCACAGGAGTGAGAATCAGCTGGTCACATTGCATCTGCAGTCAGGCAGCAGAGAGAGATGACTGCTGGTGCTCAGCTCACTTTCTCCAGTTTATTCAGTACAGACCCCCAACCCACAGGATACTGGTTTCCACATTCGGAATGGGTTTTCCCAACTCAATCAATGAAATCTAAAAACATCCCTCAAGAACACACCTAGAAGTTGTCACCTAACTAATCCAAGATCAGATCAAATTGACCAATCAGGACTAACCACTACAATAGGACTATGCCTAGTGTGCTCCAAAACCAGCAAGGAGCCTGTGAGCAGAAAGAAGGAAAGGAGGGTAGAGAACAGGAGATGCTGAGTCAGAATGAGGAGTCAGCCAGGCACACGTAGCTGTGGGATCCATGTTGATTACAGTCAGTACAGAAGCAGCTGACTCTGATATTCAGTGCAGCCTCACCCCCTGGAGCCCAGTGGCTCTGAGGCCTGGCTTTCTCCTCAACAGCACCTTTCATCTTCTTATCATTCATTGTATGACAGACAACTGCTTTTATTTTCTTTATGTAATATGTATACTAATTGATAAAACCATAATCTACTCTATAAAGAGGATTTTCTTGTTCAAACTCCCATTTTAAATGAACCTCTGAACATTCTGTCGAGTGCAGGGTGCTCATGGACAAGACGGTGCTAAGGCGCATTCTTAAGTGGGGTCTTGCTGCTCCCAACACACACAAGCTTGGGTTTCGCTAAAGCATGCAAAGTGCCAAACCCTCTCCCACCAGCAGCATCTGAGCATCCCCAGAGCTCCACACTGAACTGCAGATGCCCTTCTTAGATTCAAATGTCCCCAGAAGAATTTCTCAGGGATGCGCTTTGAGTTTCCATCACTGTGAGAGCGTGGTTCCCTCTTCAATAAAAAAAAAAAAAACAGATTTCTCATTAAATTCCTTAAATTAGTTATTTGTCATCTTATTTTACTATTTGCTGTTTTCATTGCTGTGTTGTGAAGGTTTGTACAGGCCTGGGGCTAGTTCTCTGTTAGCTATGTGCTTTCACGGGTTTTCTCATTCCTGTGACTTGACTTTTTATTTTCCGTATTGTGTGTTTTAAGTGAAAAGAAACTGAATTTTGTGATTTATATTTTACTTAATGATTAATGATTATTTTATCCTTTTGTTCATTGGGTTAATGAAATTCTCTTATTTCCATTTAAGGATTTTGTTGTTTTTCTATTATTATTTATGTTCTTATTGGTGAGGAATTGACATAATATAAAATATGAAATAAAGGTCTTCTTCCTTTTGTTTGAGATAGGCTCTTACTATGCAGTAGAACTCATTAATTAGACCAGGTTGGTCTTCAACTCACAGAGATCCACCTGCCTCTGTCTGAGTGCTGGAATTAAAGGCATGTGCCACCACCACACCTGGCCCTAATTTCATTTTTTAACATTCTGTCTTTCCAATAATAATTTGTTGAAAATACAGTCTTCCCAGTGCTCTGAAATCCCATACACGATACTAATACATACATAATAGCTATTGAGAGTAATGGAATAATGAAACCCATATTTAAAAATAAATAAGATAAAAAGGTTATATTATCTTGGGTATAGGGGCTGGAGAGAGATGACTCAGTGGTTAAGCTGCTCTTGCAGAGGACTCAGGATCGATTCCTAGCACCTATGTGGCAGCTAACATTCATCTACAACTACAGTTGTAGGGGACTCTGAAACCCTTTTCTGATCTCTTCAGGCATTTCAGGACATGGGTGCACTAACATACATGCAGGCAATACATTCATACACATAAAAATTATAAATAAATAAATAAATTCATAATCTTTGAGGCAATCAGCAGCTGTCTGATTGGACTTAAGGCCCACTCAATTGGAGGGACATTATGTGTAAACATAGCCAGATACACATGGTTGAAGAAGACATAGATCTTAGAGAATTCCCAACTTTTGCCATTTCCCTAGACCAACATAATTTCTTACTGTATTCTGAATACATATCTTTGTATTTACAGACAAGTGTACCTCTCATGGTCCATCAAAGAAGCTTCCTTTGGGAACATATGGAGACTATTTCAGAGTTTTACAACTGGTCAAACCCAGAGACTAAGTGTCACAACCCTATGTGACACGTCTGTAGTGCAACCCTTACCCCCAAGGCTCTCAGAACTCAGCACAATAGGAGGCAGAGAGAATAGCGCATCCCTTAACTTTCATTAGCTAAGCTTCCTCATGCAATAGATGCTGATCAAAACAGAAAGCCACAATTGAGTAAAATGTAGAGAATGAGATACTGCAGAGTGTGTCTGGATAGGACTTTGATATTAAACCTCTTCCAGGGCTCAAGAACCATTGTTGAAGAGGGTTCAGAAAGCGGCAGGGGTCGGGGATGAGCACAGGGAAACAGTGTTTTCCAGGAAGCTTGGAACTTGGTCATATGAGTTTACAGAGATGGTGTTAGCATGAACAAGAACAAGGCAAACTCAAATCAGACAAAAGCCCAGCATAGAAGTGGGGAAATGGTCAAGATACCCCAACCTTAGCTGAAGATCTGTGGGCAGCTGATCACTGCTGGTTGTGGGAGAGTTGGTCTTATTTAAGGGAGTAGCCTTCTCTTCTCTATTAAAATATTAAAATATTTTTCCTAACTCCTCCAGCAGATCCAAATAAGGTGGGTTTCCCCACAGGTTGGTGCTGGAAGAAGCAAAGACACAGAAAGGTGTTCACTCCACTGAGGAGGCTGAATGTGAGCTGTGGACTTTGGAACTGGGAACAAGGGCGTTTGTGTCGGCAGAACGTCTGAGGGGCTTCAGTAGGGAGATGGTAGATATAGTCAGACCTCAGCCACAGGGTACAGGGACCTGCTGCTGTAGAAAACTGGTGGACCAGCAGCTAGGTGACCACGGCTTCAAAGGTGAGAGTGTCCTGCTCTGGGATGAAGCAACTGAAGAAATAACAACATCAAAACATGTTTATCACAGCCACAGCCCTCACCCCTGCCGAAGCAAACTGTGAATAAGGAAAGACGGGAAATGAAGCTGAGCACTGGGTCTTAGACTAAAAGTATAGTTTGAACTCAAAATTAGATGGAGTGGAGGGAGATGTGGAGCCGTACATTTGGCCTTAACTTTGGAATCCCTAAGTTGTGCATGTGTTTACCACATATGCTGGATTTATCATCCAGTCTAGGTTTAATTTGGGGAGCTCTCCTCACATGTTGGCTGGTCTGAGAAGAGAAACTCTTCAGGTGGCCTGCAGTGGGTGGGCATCACAATCTTGTTGCATTGTGTTTTCTTCCACGGGCCTCAAAGTGGAAGGGAGGCTCGTGAGCTTCTGGGAGCTAAAGACTCTCTGCGATTCATGGCGACACAACCAGGTCAGCAAACTGCTAAACCTTCATGAGTCTTCACCTTCACACTCACAAGGGTACTGCCTTCCTTGTCCTTGTTCCAAAATGAAGTCGCAGAGCAGCTCCCTCTGATGCCTTCCTTCAACTTCTCTTCTCTCTCCCCAGCACAAGGAAAAGCTGTGGAGGTTATGAGGAAAATATTCAAAACACTAAACTTTCTCAGAGGGCAATGTCCTGTCTGGTGTGCAGCATGCGGTTCCTTCCCTCTGCTGTGACAGGCTCAGTTCCACTGGGCTCCCGGTGGAAGGTTCTGGGAGCAGAGGGGCTTCCCTTCTAGCTGCTTCAGGCCCACAGTGCTACATCCCAACGCTCAGGAGACACATTCACAGGAATGCTTCTCTAAGGAAAATCTACCCCCTCTGATTTCTGGCTCCTCTGCTCCTCTTCCCTCTACTGACTAGAGAGCCCTGAACAAGGTTCCTTCTAACCTCTACATGTATAGCTCTTAATTGCACATTTACATTTTTTAAAAACTTGATTTTTGCTAAAGTCATGCCTGCATCTTGTGTTTCAGTATTCATTTCAGTATGTTCCTTTCTGTCCACGTCCAGAGCCAGCTCTGTCCTTCAGAGTTCTTGGCCATGATATCCATTCAGGGACACATGGACAAGAGTCTCCAGTCAGTTTGTTTTCTCTTTGCAACAGATTGTGTATGTAACTGGACATGAAATTAATTGTGTGATACCTTCAAATATGAAGGAAATTATAGACCCATCCAGTAAATTACAGTGTAATTCTCTCTGTGTGTGATTGATTCCCTCAATTAGAAGAGGACAGGAAACTGAAGAAACAGGAAGGAAAATGTGTTCTATTTTCCTGTTTGGCTTACGCAGTGCTTACACAAAGTCATATTATATAAATCATTTTAATCTCCATAAGGAATAGTAACTTTTTTTGAGTTTGACATCAGACACTAACCAAAGAAAGCCTTAAGTTTCCCACAATTCTCACACGATCTTTGATTGTCAGGATAGAATTGAGACACCAATTTTAGTTTAGGCAAATCATAGTTGCTTTTATGTTGTAGGTAGAAGTACTTGAATGCTAAAAAATTTCATGACTACCCTGTGACTAACAGGACATTAGCTCCATATAATTAGACTTTATTTCTGTAAGAGCAATTGGTCCCTTTCATCTTAACTATTGGGAGCACAGTTGAGAAACTGTTTTAAAAGCGAGACTATAGGATTTTATTCAAAATAGACATTGCAGATCCAACAAATATATTTCAAAATTCTTATTTTTCTATTTAAGAGTCTTAGAATTTAAACCAAAATTAGCATTATTTAATCATTTTGGAACATACCAAGTGAAATATTAAATATCAGAAGCCATTGAAAATAGCTAACTATAAAAGAGTTTAAGGAATAAAAAAATGACAGAAATGTTTAGTTACTTGAAGATATTGAATTGTCAGTTAATTGAAGTTGAGTCTCTTCCAGCATCTCTGAACTCCACCTGGATGAGTTAGATGAAGCTGGCACATGAAACCCTAAAAGCTCATCCCCTTGAATTTTGTAGTCAAGCAACAGGTTGAAAGTACCTGGATACAGTCTTTTCTCTCCAGTTGAAGGGAGTGTTTGATACGGTGTCTCTTTTTTTCAGTTGATGAAATCCTCTGGTTTCTTTATCCTTCAAGGAAGGCTATGCTACTAATTCTGAATTTTCAGTAATCATAATGTAGAAGACCTTATTTTTCTAAGCAAATTAAATCTTTTTATTGAATCTTTGTGTGTTTCATACAGAATATATCAATTAATCTTACTTATCTTTGTGTCTTCTTCCACCTGGAACCTCCCCCATAATCTCCCAACTGGAATCCATACATTCTGTTGTCTGTGCTAAGGCCTATTGTGCCATTAGTGTCCCTACACGTTCCTCAGTGCAAGTTCATCTACTGAATCTGGTCACCCTATCTAGAGTCCCTTGCTTTAGGAAGATTGACTCTTCCTCATATTTAAGATTTTTTACTCAGAAGCAGCATATATATAATGAGTGTCTTTACAGTTAGAATATCTTTATTGGTAGTTGAATAAGAACTCATATTTTCTAAAATTAAAAAGTGAATATTGCATTGAAAAAATCCCATTGTTGGGAGCCGCAGCCCTAAGATGGCAGCTGGCAGCTGTCGAAGAGGCAGGACTCGTAAGTCTAACTAAGCGCGTGATGATCGCATGAGGCTTGCGTGAGACCGTTTGTCCAATGGGCAAGGGATGAGGGGTGCTTCGGGATAGCAACAAACGATGATTGGTAGCTGGACAATATATAAGGCAGTGCAAAAGAGAAATAAAGGCTCCTGTTTTTTGAAGACTGAACCAGTGTGCAGCTCCTTTTGTCCCGCTGGACGGTGACATCCCATTATACTTTGCGTTTAAAGATTTATTGGAAATGAAGCCAGACATGGCATGGTGACACAAGCCTTTAATCCCAGCACTTGGGAGGCAGAAGCAGGTGGATCTCTATGGGTTCAAGGCCAGCCTGGTCTACACAGTGAGTTCCAGGTCAGCTGTGGCTGCAGGGAGACCCTGTCTCAAAAAGACCAAAAAAAATTATAGTTTTTTTGGAAATGTTATAGTTTCTTTTCATTTTATGAGGAAAAAAAATCTTCTTAGTGGCTTTCTTTGACTGTCTGCTTTCCACCCACTTAAGACCGAGTTCAGCAACTTGTGAGAAGGGCATCCAGAAATAGAACGACTGAGCAGAAAGCAGATAGAGCTGACAGTTCGACAAAGAAGGAGATAAATAAAACCCAAACCAGCATCAAAGATTTTACCAGCTTGGGAAAGGGGCCAAAATTCTGTACTGAAAGAATCTGAAGAGACAATGCCTTATAATACCATCTTTGTAATTATAGCACTTCACAACTTATTACAAACTTCAGCCACCTCTTTACTCTCAGAGCAGAACAAACCTGTAGCATCCCCTTTGACTGACAGCTGCTTTGCCTAATGTTCAATGAGAAGGGCTTGGGCATGTGTTGGACTTGCTGTAACTGTTTCTGCCTCTAGCTGGATATGTGCCCAGCAAATACCCAGTGTTTTCAAGGCCAAACAAGGTGTTAAAACTACTTACAAGGTTGCTGAATAGTCTAAGAAAATTCACATAAAGCATGTAACAAGACACAGTAGGAGATGCTGTTGTTATTATGGGATACAACAAATGGGAGCCAGGAGATAACAAGTTATTCTAGGTTGGGTAAGCAAGAAGAGTTGGAGTTTAGAATATTTGAGGAGAATACTCAGTTCTCCACTGGGTTTCTGCTTCATGTGTGTTTTCTATTTCTGTTAGCTATCTCATCATCATTTGTCTGAGCACTGACCTCCAGCCTGCATGATTTAAAAAACAATCACACCAAGGCTCCTTTGTCTCAAAAGACATTATTTCATATCTTAAAGAACTAAGCTTTAGTGTTGCCCCCTTTATTCACAGGATCAAAAGATTGAATGCAGATGAAGTTAGTAAGTGCTGTGAGGGGGTAGTGCTAAAAAAGTAGAACAGAAAGCATGTCGTGATTGGATGCTGAGGCTCAGGTAAAATGTGAAGGAAACGTACTGGAGAGAAATGTGGAAATAGTCAGTTACACTCAGTCCCTGTTTCCAGATGACTTTTCCTCTTTCCTCTCTTTCTTTCTTCCTTCATGTCCTCCTTCCTTTTTACTTCCCAATAAAATGAAAATGAGTGGTACAAGTTTTATTGTACACTAAAATATGCACTAGGTATTTACATTCTATCAATATGCACACACAGCAGGGGTGAGCAAGGAGGCCACGGAAAGACAGAAAATGGTTTCTCTTTCTAAACATTTAAATTTTTAATAGAGAAAGAGATAGTGAGGGACACCAAATGAAGAAGAGACAAATAACAGAGCAATCGGGCTTATACTCCATCCTATGGCTCTGTTGTTAAAGTGGAAGACTAAACACTTGGACCTCATGGAAAACCCTTCTCTCTGCAGCTCTGGTAAGCACCTGTCCTTCTGGACTGGAGATGGGAGTATACCTCAGTACTGTTCTCTAGAGCTGTGCTGCAGGCAATAAGCGAGGGTCATTCTGACAGGGTCAGGGGTTCACTTCTGTTCTGTCCCAGCTTTCCTGTGAGACAGTTCAGTTCCGTATCTCCTCTGCTAGCAGGTCTCCCACGAATGCAGGCAACAGCTATGCACACAAACAAGTACCCACAGATTTAAACCTGCTTCCTTCCACATTCCAGCATCCGTGTTCACCTGATCCCCAAGCTTCCCCTCACTCTCATGCCTGGAGATGGCTGGAGGTTAGCACTTGTGGAACACAGCTGAGCATGATGACTCCCTCTTGGATGCTTTTAAATTCTGCTTTGCAGGGAAGGCTTTACAGTTCCTTCCATAATTTTGTAAGTTAACTGGGGAGTGGTGGCCCACTCCTTTAATTCCAGCACTCAGGAGACAGAGGCAGGTAGACTACTGTGAAATCCAAGCCAGGCTGGTCTACATAGCAAGTTCCAGGCAAGCTGGGGCCACAAGGAGACCCTTTCTCAAACAACAAGAACAACAAAGAAAAACAAACAATTTTGTAAGGTCTAACTTCCTAAACTAGATTATTTTATACGTTTATTCTATATTTGTTCTTGTAGTTACTGACTTGAAGTTGTTCGAGAGCTTACAAGAGAAAGGATGTGAGTCAAGTGGTCTGTGGCCTATTCTCTTTAGGTCCAGGGCACTGGTCCCAGTTTTGAAGGGAACACTGCTGGTCCACTATAGTAGTGACAAGACACTTGCCTAAGTATCACCTGTTAAGTACATCATCTCGTACCTATGAGAGGCAACAAGTTTTCATAAACTGCAGTGGAGTCAGAGGTATAATGAATCAGGTGGTTTCCTATAACATACTATAGATTGTAGAAAAAGATGATTGCTTAGATTTAAATTCCCAGCTCAGGGCTATAAAGTTCCAGAAGTCTAACATTTCCCTAAACTCGTCAGATCTCTTTCAGCCACAGAATTGAAACTTCTGGAAACAAGCTACATGATTGCTTAGTTAACAGGCTATGTCACCATGCAGTAGAGATGGGGACAGTGTGGGTTTTTCATGGCTGAGGACTTTGAACTCCTAACTCTGCTGAACCTCAGCTCTACCACAAAATTAGTGTGTGTGAGGAAGCTGAGGTGGATTCCTATACCTATTATTTCTTTGGACCCACCATCACCACATCGCATTGTTTCTAGTTCAAAGTTTATCCAGTTTTATCAATTCTGGAGAACTCGAACATATCAGTAACTTCCCATAATACACTGCAGCTAAAGAATTGCCCAGTAATTGTGTATATTCATGTATTTAACACTTAATAATTATTTCTCTCTTTCCTTTCATACAATTTTCTAACCTCTTAAAAAGTACACATTAACTGAAAGAACAAATATTTCTTCTCTATTCTTTCGTAAGTATAGTGACTTACTGAGGACACACATGCTATTGTGGGGCTCTGCAGAGGTTCTCCCACATTGGACTCAGATGAGCACGCCCAACCTCATTTCATAGAGCAAGCTTATTTACACACAGATACTGACTTTTCACCCCAACAATTCCATAAAGACTGTTTTAAAATATATATCAATGCAGAAGAAAATGAAGTCAACAAGTATCAACCTAATATTCACAGAGTATCTGACAGAAATGGAGTCCTCTAAAACAACTTTCAGCATCCCTGTGCGCTTAGTATGGCCCATACAGTGCCCTTGGGCACACATTGGGAAACAGAGTTTTAAATCTGTAACCAGAATCAAGCTCACATAAATACTGTCAGAGAAACTGGTACAAAGTATTATTCAAGAGGAAATAAAATCTATGTCCAAAGAAGAGCAGGATGCGGCTCAATTACACCAACAGGAAGAGGAAACACAGCAGGTCTACAGGTGCAAAGTTAAGCATGCTCCAGCAGTAGATCCCCTTGCAAACTAGCACTTTTGATTGCCACTGAGTTCACACTGAGTTTCAGAGTGTCTGTTAGATTTTGGTAGATTAACAGACACATTACTAAAATCAGTAATGTTGCTCTAATTTTTGCTTTAGATAGAAGAAATTGCATTGGAATGATGTGGCCTGTGGAAATGAAGTGAATCTCAGGTAGACATGACAGGGGCTGACTGGCAGGATTCGGCGACTACATACCACTGCCCCTTGCTATCCATGGAGAAAACTGAAGTTTTCTTGGTGTCTTTGGACAGATATGACAGAATACTTTAAACAAGTTAATTCACCAACAACAGAACTGTATTGTAATCTGTTCTGGAGGCTCAGAAGTCAACACAAGAGTAGGAATGGGTCTAATCTCCACAGATGGCAACTTCTGTACCTCTATGTGCTCACGTAGAAGAGGAAAATGGACTCCTTTTTAAGAAGGGCACAAATCTCATTCTTGACAGCAGAGTCCTCATGACCTAATCACCTGCCAAAGGCTCACTCCTTACCAGTGCCACACTGGGGATTCAGTTTCAGCACATGAACTTGTTCAGCATTTGATCCAAGGCTGGTTGGATACACAGAACAGCTCCGCACTCAGACCTGACACCAGGTAGCAAAGTCAAGTGCTGGACAAGAAATCAATAAGCATTTAAATAAAAAAAAAAGAATTCAATTAATATGTCAGAGGTTATTGTTATAGTGAATGCAGGCATAACCATTCTGGAAGATTATCTGAGGACTAGTGAATTTTTGTCCTAGGAGTTGACATTTAACCTGGCATGACAGGGATTTGAGAGCTGCCCGATGAAACAGTATGCAGTCGTGGGAGGAGAAAGATGCCTCCCGCTCAGGAGAGTGTGCAGCATAGACAGTTGAGTACAGGACACAGTCTATTCCAAAGTACGGTGAAAGGATGTAAATCCATCTCTGGAAAGGATGCAAATTCATCTCTGGAAACTGCATTTGTGGAATTCTCCTTTTCTCAACTATGCCAGATATCTGGAACTTGCAATTTCCCTCATCGTGAAATGCCACTTTACCACACTCAGACTTAGAATTTCTGGAGTAAATCTGACACTGGCTCACCCTCCCCCATCTAAACGAGTACAGGAATATCCTCTGTGTCCTGGACCATATGCCTTCTTGTCATATGAAAAACACTGCCAGTCATTTGTACACTCATCCGTCTCCCCCATTAATTCACTCAGAGCTAGTGCTAGACAGCAGATGGGCGGAAATGTGCTCCCACCGGCCTGCCTTTCCATGGAGCCGATGCAGCCACGGTCCCAGGCCCAGGGCTGTGAATCACCCAGGGGGGCTGGTAGATCGTGGGCTGCTTAGGAGGCAGGAGTTCTTAATAGCAGCTCACAATGGGGCTGAGGACAGTGAGTGGCTCCCTGTCTCCCGGTATTAGGCTTGTTGCTTCCTCAGTGCTCGCTCCATGCAGTGTCCTGGGACGCAGGGTTTGGGAGACTCATCCAGGAGTTCAGCCATTGGGCCTCATGCTCATTCACTCATGGAGAGAACTTCCACTCTGCCTTCACCCTGGAACTGAACAAGGGATGTGGGTGTGGGACAAGCTCTCAGGTCTTCTATATCTTGGCACCAAAATCCTGTAGAGAGATCTGAAATGTTCTAACCTCAAGCCTTAGAGACTAAGGGATGCAGAAAGTTTCATATTGGGAAAAACAGGGGGAGTGCTTTTGGGGAGAGCAAGGGGTCACTCCTGAGGAGATCAGGGGGCGGGTCTCCCGGGGAGAAGTGGGGTGGTCCTAGGAAGAGTAAGAGGAGTGGCCCTGGGGCAAGCAAGTTGGTACCCCCCAGCAACCAGCTTTTGTTCCCGATCTGGGGGATGCTGGCCTGAATGGGGGTATTATTCTGTTCGTTTACTGTATACTTAGACCTAAGATGATGTGACAGTACTATAAAACACTGTCATCTTTTCCATCCCCGTCCTGTGACTGC
Source organism: Eospalax fontanierii (assembly GCA_035773235.1). Lineage (NCBI taxonomy): Eukaryota > Metazoa > Chordata > Mammalia > Rodentia > Spalacidae > Eospalax > Eospalax fontanierii. Next base: position 55,821,446 of record CM069529.1, read on the forward strand.
ACCTCTGTTGTCATTCCAGAGTAAGAGTTAAGGACATGATGAGCCAGCTAACATGAAGGCATTACTGTCTAGACACTGATGGGGCGCCTGTCAGTCATTCTCTTGGCTTCTTTCTTCCCTTCGTTCAGCAAGTGTGTACAGAAGGCTTCTTTGCCTTCCATTGACTCTGACTTGATAGAATAAACAGCATTGCCTAAGGATCCTGCATATCTAGAGAAACAAAGCCAGCAGGATCAGCAACTGCCCGGGTCTGCTGACTAAGTGACTCAGTCAGATGGGAGTGCCAAGTTCTGCCCAGTGCCAGAGGGACACTCCAGGGAGGCTAGGGTGGGGCTGATACCAGTGGTGTGGTGCATAAGCATTTTACCAGCAAAGGAGGGAAGCTTCCCTAGAGACTTAAATGTATAGGAGCCATTCTATCACAGGGTACAAAACTTCCTTGTGAAATGAGGATCTAGGGTATATGGGAAAGAGGGAGAGGCTGAGACAGAAGTGCCAAGGCGGTGAGGTGCTGGAACACTGAAGTCACCAACTGTTTTCCTGTAGGCACAAAGGTGTTCTTCACAATGTTGAACACTGAAATCATAGCTAACCTGCATACCCTGGAAGCAACCTGTGTGTTCTCAACTGAGATCAAAGTTCACATAGTCTGTGGTGATAAAATGGCAAAAACTGAATCTAACTTAGGTCTCGAGTGTGTCAAGATGTTGAGGTTTCACAGAGGAATGCCTAGGCATGGCAAAGGACAGTCTGGGTTCTCTACCCTAAGTCCTGTCCTGACCATTTGTCTGCTCTCCATTCGGCGTCCCATCTTCCATCTGGTGAACAGTAGCCTGGTATTACACACAAACACACACACACACACACACGCACACACACATACAAGCACACACACACACACACTAAGGAAAGAGTTGGCAATATAGCCTGTATCCTTTAAATAACTGAGAATTCACTCACAGGCCAAGGAAAGTCTCTGGGGTTGACTTGGGACAGTCACTAAGTGCTCCTCCTTCCTATTCTTCAGTTGTACAGTGGGCATAACACAGCATTTACTCAGAGATTTATGTCACATGTCATTTTGGGCTGCAGACAGTGCTAACTAAGCACAGGATAAATTGCTTATTAAGTACTGGTTCCACTCACGCAAGGACAGATGCAAAGCAAACATCACACCATGCGTCTCACTCTACTTTTGAGACATGCCGCATTTTTCTCACTGTTCTGTAAGATGTATAATAATCTCTATGAGCAGATGGTCTAACCACTCAGTTCCAGAGATTGGCACCCACTGCTCATCCTGGAGCTTCACTCAATGAGAAATGGCAAGTTGGCAACCTGTAAATGAATCCTAAATGCATAATGCCTTAAACAGGAGGGACTGAGAGCACCCACCAGTGATTCCAAATCCCCTAGGGTGTTCCCTCAGCCACGTGGTCAGGGAGGAAGAAATATCTGTTCTGGGTAAACAGGTACCCAGCTCTCACAGCCAAGCAAGCAGATGAGACAGCGAGGAAGAAAGCAGAGCCCTCAGGGGATGTCCTCGTCCTGCCTCCCCTTCCTAGCTCTTTCTCATTCTTTTCTTCCCCCTTTCTTTCTCTCTGAGGAATTCAAAGGCTTCCCCAGGTCCTGTTGGATCCTTCTCTTACCAACTTGTCACGTTGCCCTCAGTGACCCCCTGATCATCCACGTTCCACCTGATAAGGGTCCCACGGGTGCCAGCCATCTATCCATCGATTGTGGTCCAAGTGAAATCTGCTAGCAATCCAATCAGAAGCTCGCAAAGCATGGTTAGGTCTGTTTAGCCTAAAGAAGGGACACTGTCAGGTCATAGTCCCCAGCTTTGCCCCTCTTGTGGAGCCCCTCCTCCACTCACTTTTCTAGCGGGCACCTCATTTGCCCCCCAACCTTCTAGCATGCCCTTTCTAATACTATTCTTCTTGTCAGATGCAACAATGAATTTCTCCTATTTTATCTTCTCTGTGTTTTCATGACCTGATGAAAACAGCCCTGGGAAAAATCATGCAAGGAAGTTGTATTGGATGCCCCTTGGGGATGGCAATGGGTTACCAATCAGCCACCGTTCATGGGTGGCAGACTCTGCGTGGTTTGGGGTCAAATGACATCAGAAGACATCAAGGGGATTAAATTAAAAGAGAAGGCAGAAAGACAGCCCCAGTCCATCATTAGGTATGTCTGTCTACCTGGAAGGACAGATGCTTGTCAGGTAAAGAGACATCACAAGAAGGCAGTCAGAAATAGTACTCTGGATTCTGTGACTCTGGCTGCCAAAGGTGGCTCCAGGAAAGGCTGTGGAGTCACACTGATCACTGAGTCTCCTAGGTACTGAATATACAATAATCAAAATGAAATATATTACAGCACTCATTATTTCTTGCATACTTGCTAAGTTTCACAGGGTACATCAACACCTATTGAAATGGTTACTGTCCTAATATTTACCATGTGATCTCTGGAGACATCAACAGAACTCTCCAGATCTGGTTCTTCTGTAGTTCCTGGACATGTGGACAGACAATCTGACATTGTGGACACTGGGATGTGCTCCTTCTGGTCAGAGGTACACACCAGTAAGTAAAGATCTTTTTTCACATTGCAGGCTTGGGCTGCCTCTGATAGAACTTGGACTTCTCAGTGATCTATAAGAATCCTCACACACCCTGAACTTTACAGGAGCAAACAAAAAACCAAACATTTAAGTCACTGTGATGCAGAGATATGTTTATCACAGTGATAGAGTCTGTCCAATCCTGGCCCTCAAAAATGCAAGAAGCTGCAGTGCAGAGAGTAAGAAATTCATCCTCAGTCACCATGGTAGACAAGGTAGACTAGATTTTATTCCCCCACAGTGCTAGGGGAATGCATACCCAGTACAAACTCTGGCTTCTCAGAGAAGGGATCCAGCCTTGTCACCAGGAGTCACACCTGAGGAGATCCCCAGTAATCAGATCTATAGGTAGACAAATGATTTTCCATGAGGATATACACAAGAGTCATGGGAATAAATCCACGCTGAAAAGGAGATCCCTAGTGGTTTGATCTGCAGGTGGACAGATGGCTTCTCATGAGTTTATGCTCAAGACCCTGGGGATGAGCCTGTTCCAATCCTCTCCTCCAGGTTTGACTTTCAACATTGATTTTAGATTAGACCTTGATGTTTTATATTTTTTCTTAGAAATAATTTTTAAAACATCAATATACATCCCTTTATGAGGCAATAAATAATGAGGAACATGAGCAATTTTTGCATGCTAAAGTTTAACAGAGATGTAATAGTTAAAATACGTAGGAACCAATGAAGTATAAACACTAACCAATCAGAAAAATACATGCTGGCTTGGATATGATCAGTGCAGAATAACTGGTTAGATCACGAAACTTCACAGCCTAGGCACGAAACACACCTGAGTGCAGACTGATGCATAGATAAGGATAGTAAGGACAGGTAAGGGTGACATTGTGGCTCAGTGAGTAAAAGTTCTTGTTGCCAGTTCTGACAACCTGAGTTCAAACACCTGGGATCCATATGGATTCAACTTCCACAAGTTGTTCTTTGACCACAAGTAAATAAAGTGAAAAAGAGTATGTAATACATACAATCTGAACTTACGGAGCACAAGCAAAGGTATAACCTAGATAAACCCAATTTCTCATTGATTTTTGAAATGAATGTTTAATAAGAGTCTTTTGTCTTCCAATCTTAAAGCACATTGCAGAATTCTACCCATGGCGATCATTGGCAGTTTGGATTGTTTACATTCTGCCTATTATAGTTTTACCTTTTTAGGAAATTCCTGAAAATGCTATTATTTTTGTTAACCATACTATCTGCTTTGAGGAGGAGTTTTAACATTGTGAGTTAAATGCATGGACAGGTCAAACTTTAGGGTGTGTGTGTGTGTGTATGTGTGTGTGTGTGTGTGTGTGTAAATGATTTTGTAGACAGAATACTTATAATTTATGATTACCCACTGCTATTCTGTGATGCTCTTTAAATTGTGACTTATTGGAGAATGGCTTGACATTTCTCTGTGGTAAACAATGTTGCCAACTCTCACAAAGAACAATATCACCAGAAATCTCTTCGGAAAATGCCAGTGACTAAATCCTCAACCTTTGCTGTGGCCTGGCCTCTGTTAGCCTGGCAAGGTGACCTGGCCAGGCAGGTGGCAAAGGCTGGGCGTTACAATCTTTGTGAACCTGATGCTCACTGGGGAAGCTGAAGCGAACTTTGCTTTCAGTGTGGTTGGATCACATTACATAAACAGAATTTGGTTGCCTCCTTCCAGAGCGGCATCTGCCCCTAGGCTGGTCCCTGGTGTACACATTTTGTTTTGTCCAAGACAGTGATCATGAGTAATGGATAAGGGAGAGCCTGCTAATGCATGATGTAATTAGCAGAGGGATTTAATTATCAGCACAATTCAAAGGGGATTTACTGAGCCATGCTGGCTTCACCTCATTCTCAGGCCAATTAGAAATGGCAAGAGTCACAGAGGGAGGGGTCCTCCACAAGATACCAGGAATACACTTGGTCCTGTTTTACCTAAGAGCATAGACTAAATGTGGCTTATTGAACTTTCTAATTTCAAAAGCAAATCTAATGGTCATGGTTCCTTATGTGTTATCTTCCGAGTCTTGGTGCTCAAAAGATAGGCACACATCAACCAAGGCTTACTGAAAGAAAGGCACTCAGCACCAAGCACTGTCATTCAGTGAGCGCCAGTAGCTTAAACATGATGTCAACAAAGGGACAGACTGTTATTCCTCCATCAACTGGCCCTGTTTACAAAGCTGTATGGCTATCTGGCTTTACCGTGGATTATAAAGTCAGACATAGTGACATACTCAGATTTTATGCTGCTTTACCTAACTACCAACAGCAATCACTGATGTCAAGTCTTATAAACTCACCAGGGAGGCAAAGGAGACAGAATATTGAACTCACTGTAGCTGAAAAGAGTTTCTAATTGAGTGTTATATATATGATGACCTGGTTGTAGCATCTAGTTACACTGAGATAGCTACACATATAACTTGTAAATGAATCCTGTGGATGAGGAAACAGACTCAGAATGCTAGGTAAGATGCTAAGGACAGGCAGTAGAAGAATTCACTTATATAAAAAAAGTGAAACTACAACTCAAAGATTGAGAGAGTTCAGAAAGGAAAATAAAATTCAGAAAAAAATTAAACCAGCCTTTTTAAAAACCATGGATTAAGTCTTGGATTCAAAGTTTCTTCTTTAGAGCTAGGGTAAGGGGCACAAGGTTGTAATCCCAGTACCTGGGAGGTAGAGGCAAGAGCGTTGTAAGTTGAAGATGGCTTGAGTATCTGGTGAGACCCTGTTTCAGAAAAAAAAGAGTATTTTCTGCTTCAGAATCTGTAGGGTTTTCAGCCATGTTCATGGTCCAGCAGGATGTGCAATGAGGTTATTCCCATCAGTTCAGGCCTCTGTCCTAAGTCCAGATACTGTTCTGTTTCAACATCTCTTCTCACTAGTGTCCTATGCAATTTCCATTCCATCCGAGTTTGCTAAGACCCATTCCTACTCTGTTGGTTTTCTGCTTATAGGAAGAGAGAAGTTTGGTGATACCTCTGCATGTGGTCATTGCCACCCAGGTCAGGAAACCTGCTTTCAGAAGAATGTCAAAAGAATATCGAGTTATATGGAAGTATATATTATGGTTTGAATCAGAAATATGTCCCAGAGATTCATGTCCACAGCTTGTGACACTACATTAAAGACTGATGAGTTTAGGAGCTGGGATCTAGTTGAAAGCAGTACACAGGCCTTTGAAGGTAACACCAGTCCTACTTCTGCTGGCATTTCTTTCTTCCTCTCTGCCACTATGTGATCAAGCAACCACCTCATAGACTCTTCTGCCACAAATGGAGCTTCTCCTGAACCATGCCTTCCTCATCTCTACAGACTGAAACTGAGCCAAAATAAGCCTCGCCTCCCTTCGGTTGGTTCTGATACAAAATTAATGAATATAGTTTAGAATATAAACATGATTTCAAAAAACATTGCGGAGGATAGTCATGGGGTCCATGTCTGAAATCCCAGCATTCCAGGGGCAGGACAGGAAAGGCTGGAACTGACTTCTAACATCATGCTTGCTCTTTAGTTTTAGGTAAGTTTCCCTGAGATGTAGATCTTTCTTGAAATGCAGCATCCATGTGTCCCCTGCCTAGACCTAAACATGTATGAATGACCTCATTCCATCCCGACATAATTCTGTGTTATAAGAACCATCTTTATCACAGTTTCCGAGGCAGGCACTCATGGGGAAAATTATCAACCCAGTACTCTGCTAGCTTGGGCCACACACACACCTCTCCTAACAAGGAACTTAGCAAACTGGGACCCCTACCTGGGTGGAGCTCCTCCTGTACCCCATTCCAAACCATGCAATATGTGTTCCTCCCTCGCAACCCTTTAGTGGCTCCCTATTTCCTCTCAGATGTGTGCTGGATTAAATCTGGGAACTGGAGGCAGAGCGCTAATCCAGACTGGATCGGCTTTAGGCACATGTGCAACACGGTGAACCATGTTCTGTGAATGAACTTTTTAGGGGAAACTTCCTACTTACCATCTTATTCTTATGCATAAATTAGCACGCATATGATTATAGTAAGACGCATCATGGGAAAAGAGTGCTGCCATGAAGAAAACTTCCCATAACTCAAGCCTGTCAATCACAACAGAAAAGCACCCATCTCCTCCTCCCCACTAGCAAACAAGTACTCCTCTTCCTGGACTCTAAAAGGAAGCTTTGCTTTAAAATAAAATCTTTTGCTACCTTGTTATTTTGTGAATGTCTTCAGTTCTCTGAACAAGACATCAAGGACTTGGGAGTACCAGTCGAGGTAGGACCACCAGTAGCTTCACTGTCATTGTTTTATAAACAAGGACACCAAGGGAGAACTGACACTGACCCCACCAGAAGTAAGTGGCACCATAGGGATTCAAACCAAGAGCTGCCTCCAGTTTCTCTTCGCCACCTTATGCCCAGCGGCACTGGACTTCCAGCTTAGCTCTTTGGTTCGGTGTGTCCACGGTTTCCACCAGCTTCAACATCCTTGGAACACCTTGGAGTTCAGTGTCTCTAGTCTCAGCACTATCTTCCCAGGAGCTGGAGAAACAGCAGCTTTAGAGGCTAATCTGGGTGCAGCACGAGGGTGGCTGGTCGGTGAATCAGTCACTGGGTGATGGCTAAAGGGCACTAAACGATGGAAGAGGCTAGAGTATGCCTAGCCCCATGAAGGGAAACTGGTATCTTGGCTCCCTGGGTCCAAGAGTGAGCAAGAATACAAAGCATGGAAACAGGGTTGGCAAGAAGCCCAGTGAGTTCTCCTGTGGTGTCCTGGCCCTGCACTTCTATAATGGGCATGTTTTTCTCAGGCTTCGGGTTCACTGTGAATATTGTGCCACACCCAGTTATGAGTTCTAGTGCTTAGCCTCAGAGAAGCCTTGCAGGCCTACATTTGATATCTGATCCAGGGAAAGGAATGTAGAACCCCAGAGCTCTGAGCTCACATCCCAGCTCAGTGTCTTCCTTTCTTGGTGAGTTGACCATTTACCTCAGTCTCAGAATACTGACAGTCCTGATGTAACTTCTGAGAAGATGTGGGTGGTGTTTCTCTTTTAAAAACATTTTATTTATTATTTTTATTTTATGTGTATTGTGTATTGGCTGCGTGTGTGTAAGTGCACCTGTGCTGTGTGGTGCCCACAGAGGCCAAAAGATGGTGTCAGATTCCCTGGAACAGTTAAAGAGTGTGTTAGTCACCATGTGGATGCTGGAGCACGAACCTGGGTCCTCTAGAGGAAAGGAAGGTTCTTAACCACTGACCATCTTTCCAGCCCCCTGTGTGGTGTTTCTGTATCTATTCCATTTTTGTTTTTATTTTTTCTTTCTTTGCCTGTACCAAAGATCCTGTGAATTCACTTTTCTGGGACAAGGTTTCATATTAAGAAAGTACCCTCTGTTATTTCTTAGAGTCTACTCCATGGCAGGAGTTGGTCTATGAATGAAGATCAGTGGGAGGCAGTCAGATCCAGTTCTACTCTGGCACCCGCACTGCTCTGTAGTTCTACGGGGAGTCTGTGAAGATGGTTGAGTTCCTTTGAGAGTGGCTGATTTTGGTGGAATAACTGGAAATGGTGACGGGTGTTCTTTGAGTATGTCTTGGAAATGGTGTGCCTTCAGTTTGACTACTCTTTGCTCTGTGGCCAACCTCTGCTCAGTCTGCCTTCTGGACATCTTCCTTGAAACCCCGGGAAGCACAGGCAACTCTGCCCCGACCTCTCATGCTCACGGCCCGGCTTGTTCACCTCAAACCCTCCTGTCCAAACTCATTGCCCTTGACTCTTGTGGTTTTGTTTTTTCTATAAACTTGAACAAGGTGTGGATTGATAATGAATGAATGAATGAATGAATGAGAACAAAAGAGAGGAAGGGAAACGGGGCAAAGGGAGTTGACTGTAGACACTGTCCTGCTTTAAACATGCAACACACATGGGCTGGAGAGATGGCTCAGTGGTTCAAGGCACTTGTTACTCTTTCAGAGGACCTGAGTTCAATACCCAGCAACCAAAGAGGGGGACTCACAGCTGTACTGCTGGATCTGATGCCTCTGGTCTCCAGTGCACATGCAGATACACACATCTATACATAATTATAAAAACTGAAATAATATCTTTAAAAGTGATATGCTTACACAAGTCTGAAGGAGGGCCAAAGCTCTTTATATCTCGTTTTGAATTTTGGTTGAATAATTAGGACTCAGAGAGTTGTAGAATGCACCTTCCCCTCAAGGAAGTGATTCCCCATTTCATTTCATCCTTCATCTATTTCCCTTCTTCTCCTCTGGGACACTCTAGTTCTGTCACCCTGTCATTTATTATTAAACAGTACAGAAGTGGGAAGGTTGTGGGGCTTGGAACCAGATGAGAAAAGTGCGTGAGTATAAATTTACATTGTATAAATTATGTGATGCAGCCCATGGAAAATTATTTCTAAGCTCGATTTTCTAACTTCTACCATTAGTATACAATTTCACTTGAGTTTCAGTTATATAACATAATTTGTTCTCCAGATTCTGCATGTGGGCTCTGTAGTAGATCATTGTTCAGGGAAATATGATGTGCTGTAAATATTGAAAGATACAGACCCTGCATAAATGAAAAAATAAGTGGTTTACATGTAGATTTATACAGCCCCATAGGAGCTATGCTTTTCAGCATTGTACAATAGAGTTGGTCTCTCCACTAATTGTCAGCTGAGAGCCGGAGATGCAAGTATGTGCAGTGATCCCACCTTGCATGCTATGAATTCCAGCCTCCCTCTCCCTAACCTGTTTTCTCTTCTGGACTGAATCTCACAGACTTCATATCCTACTGGTGTGCAAATGTCATCTTCTCATTACTGTAATGTGCTGCTGGGTGGCCAGTGGGTGTGTACATCTGCTTAATTGGGTGCAAACTGACGCAACACAGCTAGTTTCTGGAAGCCTAACTCAGTGCCTCTCTGGAGCTTTGCCAGTCTTTCTGCTGCTGCTCTGACCCAGCATGGGTAGGTTCTGCACACCGTCCCCCATCGTGGAGCACTGTGGACTGTGGTCACAGGAGTCTCTTATGCATCTGTCTGTATTTGTATTTCTAATTTTAGATCTAAGAACCACTGTTTTCACACTGACACCTCTGACATACTTTCCCTAAGAATCCAGGCAGTTTGGAGGTCTGTGAATTTTTTCTCAGTCGGTCAAAGCATGCTATCTATAGCTCCGTATGGCTTTGGTTTTCCTTCCCACAAATAGCACAGTATTATCCTGAACATTTGTGTCAGAAAGTCAAAGGAATCTCAGAAAGCACGATCACTCAGGTTTATAACCCCAGAACGCAGGAGGCTGAGGCAGGAGAATCAGAATTTGGAGGCTAGCCTGGACTACATGGCTAGACCCTGTATCAAACCCCTCACAAAAAAAGAAAATAAATAAAAAGAAAATCAAAGAAATATTTTAATATCTGAAAGTTAGTCCTGGATACAAAAGTCCTTAAGGTAGATGAAAGTATGGGTTGTATATTTAATTTTAGAATTACTGGAAGATGTTTATTCCTGTTACAAATATTCCCTTGTAGTCAAGACACTCTTCTGGAAAGACTGACAGGCATCCTCACAAGTTTCCAAAGAGAAATTCATTTCCTTTCTTTGAGGATGCAAAGTTACCTAAGCTTCAATCTTTCAGTGTAAACATAGAATTTCTACAATTTAACAGGTAATTAATTGAATCTGTAGAGGAAATAAAAATGTAATTTACAGACTACATAAAGTAAATTTAAAAATTCTGGTCTTAGATATTCTTGCCAATGGGGAGGTTATAAGTTTTCAAGCAAACTCATAATCCTTAGTACCATTTCTTAAGTTCCTTAAACTGAGCCAGTTTCTCCATTGGGCGGTGTTTTGCTGGCTGACTTCTGCTGGCCCTGCACTGGGAACAGAGAGCATGTTCTGAAAGTGATGGTTCAGGGAGTGAGTGATGGGAAGGAAGGGATGGAAGTTTGAAGACCTTACTCAAGAGTTTGTTTCTTCCTCGCTTTCACAAATTCACTTGTCACAAATTCTGATGTGATATCTCAAACGGGGTCAGTGAGTAAATCACTGGCCTCCTTTGTAAAGGACACTCCAAGATTTGAAGCAGATCCGGTAGCAACAGCCTTATTCCCTTGGGCCACTTACACAACATAGAAGCTTCAGAAAGGCTTATTCTGAAGACTCAAAAGGAATGTTGTCCCCTTCACAAGCTCCAGGTATTCCCTGATAGTCCCTGCTGCCCTGGATGCTCACAGTCAGCCAGTATTCACAGCAGGCTGTGTATAAACGGAAGGTCTAAGAATCTGGGGATCCTTCCTATTTTTCCCTTGGACTTGAGTTTCTGAGAACTCACACTCAGAAGAGCCTTCCCCAAATTTCTTCATTGATTCGAAGCTCTCCTAGGAGACTGTGAAGGGCAGAACATCGATCCAGCATCATCCGGCATAACACTTGCTTGTGAGTATCCCTCTCTACTGGGGTCATCTCAGCATCACCTACAAGCCCCGTGCAGGTGCTTTGCTCATGTCTATAGCTCACACTGCCGAGCTCCTCTGACTGATGGTGGTGCTGCCTTATCTTCTAGAAAGAGCCAATGCCAGCTGTTTCATCATGGAAATTATCCTTGAAACTCAAAACTGAGACAGTTGGAGGCTGAAGACTGACACCATCCTGGAAACCAGTCAGACAGTGCACCCAGCCAGCCTGGTGCTCCACCTTCTGGAGAGTCTTACCAGGGAAATGACACTAAAGAGCCATATTTACCTTTACTTATTTAGTTTTAATTGCTCCGGTTGTTTTGACATCACAGAACCCTTCAGTGTTCTGTGAGGGGTACAGAGGACCGCCCTGGGTGAGTGAACCTTGGATCTCTTAGGGAACAAGAAAATCAAGGAGCCTCCTGCCAGGTTCAAAGCTGTCAGCAGGCTCCTGGTTTCCCTTCTGGTTTCTGGCGCCAACATGACCAGCTCCCTGGGCCCAGCCAATCCCAGGAGGCCAGACTTGCTCAGCTGTCTCTGCAGGAAGAAAGGAGGCAACACAGGGAGTGGATCCCTGGTGACAGGAGCCTTTCCAGGAAGGTAGCTTGATAGCCATAAATTGATTTCTGTGACTGGATTTCCAGAAAGTCAGACCAAGGCAGGAAGGAGAGTAGGGACAGGTGTCCATGGTCAGGACAGTGGTGTGGGCCATACAGGAAGAGAGTAAAGCATTTGCTGGTCATCTAGAGGACAAGCACCAGTCCCACACTCTCCTCACCTTTCCTCACCAGCACACAGGCTTGTCCTGTGCCTTATAGGATTATCAGTAACATCAGTAGCTTCAGGAGCATCTGGTCTCCACTCACCAGGACCTATGTAGTTGACCAGACCCAAATAACTGTAACAACTGCTGCCCCTCAAGTCCCTCCAGATAGTGCTGAGCTCCCCTAGAGCACAGAGGTCAAGATCAACCTCCATCTGGACTGTGGCTTTAGAAACCAGACTTCCTTTCTATACCAATCATGGCTAGTCATCCTTCCTGCACTCTTGACGTTAGGATGAAATAATGGCAGAGTTGTAGTCATAATAATACAGGGCCAACCAGGGAAATGCACGGAGGGCGGTACAGCAGTTTCGGAGTTGGACTCATGGTAACAGCACAGCACGGCGCTACAGAGAGGCAGTAGATGACAGGTGAAAAGAGCCAGGACTCTGTCTCGCATGCTGGAACTTTCCAGCAGGTCACTAATGATTCTTTTCTTTAAGAAGGTTCCTTGATGCCTTTACCTCTCCAGCAAATGTGAGAACCATTTGCTTCTTAGATGCTCCTGTTATAAGGAGTGTTTCTTTAAGAGAGAAAACCAATCTGCATCCTAGTTTCCAGGTCTTCCCAGCATTCACTGCTTCCTCCCTACAATCCTGGGAGGGACAGGAGGTTCCTGCAGGGAGGCAACATACAGTTCCTCACATAGCTAAGAGTAGAACATGCTGTGACTCCAAGCCAGGCCCTTCCCAACTGCATCATTGTCCTGGACAGAAAAATAAATAAATCATGTTCTTTACCTGTGCAAGCCAAAGACAGGAGAATAGGCATACTACAGGAACCCTGTACTATCTGCTGTGTTAGATCATGTGACTGGGCCTTCCCATCACTCACGCTATTGCTTCTATCATTTGTATGTCACAAAAACATATGTCTTCATAGAACAGAGTTGGCATTTGCCCAATATGCGATATTAGAAGATTCTTAAAGTCCATTTGATAACATGTCGGGTCATATTCCTGCAAAGCTATCTTTTCCTACTTAACTGCAAACAGTGCAGACATTCTCTGAACATGACTACTATATGGTTTCTCCCCTTTCTTTTAATATTTTTTGTTGTCTGTTAAGTTTTTAGATCATTGTAAACTGCTGTAGCTCCCCATAGAGGAGCACATTCTCAAAGAGTATGACTCAGAAACTCTGAGAGCTATAGTCTTCAGGAAGGAGGAGTCCTGTCAATTCCAGCTTCATTGATGTAAGTCCCGTGTCTGAAACATATCCTGTCTTCAGAATAGGATCTTATCTTCAAGTTCTGGGAGGAAATCAAGGCCTGTGGCAATAGCCTGTGTTATTTTGGGAGACTCTTGGACTACCCTAACAACTTGAAGGGAGATTTCTGCTGCCTGGCACTGTCTTTCTTATTATATAGCCTTCAGCTATACACACACACTCAAATATAGATATTGCATGTGTATTTTTCAATAGGCTTTTTAACTAATACATTTTCCTCTGGTTTTTCACACCACTTAAGCAATATTTATCTCTTCTCCAACTCTCATATTTTCAGAGGACACGATGCATTCTGCTAAGGGAGAAAAATCAATCGATGTTCCAATCCCAGCTTTAAAGCCACAGCAGTGACTGGTACAGCAAATAATATTGGTGTAGCTGTGGCACTTTTATCTTGGGGGTGAATTAACTGCTGTCTAATTGGACTGAAAGCCTGCTCAAAGGGAAGGAACTCGTGTGTGGCACTGTAAACATAGCCAAATACACATGGCTGGAGAGGTCATAGATCCTAGAGAAAACCCTACCTCTGTCACATCCCCAGACAAGCAAAATTTCTTACTCCATGTTAAATATGTATCAGTATATTTGCAAATAAGTATATGTCACCACTTAAGAAAGAAGCTTCTTTTTGCAACAGATGGAGACTATTACAGAGTTCTACAACTGGTCAAACATAGAGATTGTCAGTGAGATGCCCAGTCCTATGTGGCACATTGACAATGCAACAGCTCTACTTTTCGTTCCTATTGCTGTGATGGAAAAACTGATCAAAAGCAACTTGGGGAGGAGAGGCTTATTTTATCTTATGTCTCCTGGGTCACTATGCATTACTGAGGGAGCCCAAGGTAGGAACTCAGGAAAGGAACCTGGAGCATGAACCATAAAATGCTGCTTAATGTAGGCTTTCTCTCCTCTCACACACCCACCCTGCTTTCTTATACAACACAGGACACCATGCCTAGAGGTGACCCACTCAACAATCATGAAAATGCTTCACAGACATAGCTACAGGTCAGTCCAACGTAGGAAATTCCTTAATTGAGGCTCCCTTAACTCAGGTGTGTCAAGTTGACATCTAAAGATATTCAGCACAACTGACCCTTTGTCAACTTGACATACACATGTACACTTAAGGCTCATAGAGCACAATGGAAGAGGAGGTAGGGTGAATACTAATGCATCTCTCATCCTCACCAGTGAAGCTTCCTCGTGCAACAGGGAGTGGTTAACACAGAAAATCACAATTGGCCAAAATGTAGAGAAAAAGAGACTGCAAAGTCCATGTCCCTGTCTAGAACCCACCCAGGGCTCAGGGACAATTGTGGAAGAGGTGGGTGGAAAAACTGTAAGAGCCAGGGGTGGTGGATGACCACAGGAAACAGTTTTCCAGGCTACTGGGAACTTGCACATATGAACTTACAACAACGGTGACAGTATGCACAAGTCCCATACAGAGTTAAACCAGACAAAACCCAACATAGAACTGAAGAAATGGGTGAGAGGCCCCAACCTTAGCAGTTTATCACTGCTAGGTGAGGGATAGTTGGTCTTCTTTAACAGAGCAACACTAGATAGGCTGATCAGACTCCGGCAAATGAACTAATACCGAAGGACATCTGGGGACACAAACTTGACTCGATAGGCCTTATTATAGATGACAGAATGCATGGAATCTGAGGAGGGGGCGTGGGAGGTATAAATGGTGGAGAGTGTCTAAACAAGAGTAAGATATATAGTATAAAATGAAGAGAAGATGCATGAAAATATATATTGGATAAAAACAGAAATCCATCTGATTCCTAAAGGCTCCTAACTTCATTCAGCCTTCAAGCTAATAAGTTATAAATGTTAGTGGCTATAAGGATTGTGAATGTGAAGGCCAAAATATTAAATTAAATGTATTGGTGGAACATTATATAGAGTAGATACATCCATCTGAATACACACAAAATCGAAGGTTTCATATTTTCCATTTTATTAATCCTATTTATTTATTTTGTTTAAATAGCCATTATCATAGACTATTTACATTAAAAAAGAGTGTAACTTTGGGCTCCCTTCAGCTTGTATTTATACCTCCCCACACTGATAAACTACTGCCGATCCCTGAGAACATGTAGTAGATCCATATCCAGCGGCTCTGTCTGGTTATAGCTAGACCTTGTTCTATTTCACTGACACATACATTCTTTTTCACCTTACTGCTTGGCATTGGTAATATTTTTCTTGCCTCTCCCTCTGTTACCGCCTTTAGGATTAGAAGGTGTAATTTCTGTAAGGAATCTTATAAATGTTTTCCCTGTTTTCCGAGGCTCATGATTCACACACTGGACTCCTTCTTCCTGAGACTACGTAGTCCTTGAAAAACTAGGAAGGAGTTTGTTTATAGTGTGGAGTGGCCACTCACATGTGCAGGATGAATACACAGGTCCCATTTTTGCTCAGTGAGGTAGCCTGAGCAACACTAAGGTAGATGGGCTGAAAGGTTGAAGGTTTGATGGAGAACATACCAGAAATGGGATTTCCATTAGAAGCAGGTGAAGACAGTCCTCTGAGACCAGGAATGTGAGACAGATCTTCCCAGCAGGTGGAATTAGAGTTAAGTATTTGCAGGTGGTGAGGTAAAAAATAGGAAGTAAAAGAGAAAGAAAATGTGGCAACAGATCAGAGGTGCCCATGTTCACAGTATGATTGAGACATGAGGGGGAAAATTCACACTCATGGAGTGGAAGACAGACTACGAGTTATGGTGAGCAGGTCATGGAAGGCTGATCCACTCTTCCTCTCCTCAATGCACACAGGTGGTGGAGGCTAGCTATAGTTAGACACTGAAGACAAAGAGTATTCCCACAAAGCCTGCTAAACAACCAAGTATGGAAAGGAATTAAGAATGTCTTGAAAGTTTTCAGTGTAGTTTGGCTCTAGCAGTGGTTTTGGTCTCTAGTTTAGGGCTATGTTTAGAATTTTCCAGCAGAGGCGAGCTCCCATAGTACTGCAAAGTGTTATGGAGGCTTCTGGGGGAGTCATCAACAGTCTGACCCAGCTCTGAATTCTAAGACATATGATAATGACCAGGATGCCAAGACACCTGTACACCCTCTGATAGAATAGTGGCATGAACATTATTGGGGTAACCAACTACTGTCTGACTGGATCTAAGACCTGCTCCACAGGAACAAACCAGGATGGATACTGTAATTCTGTCCCATAATCCATGGTTTCGAGGCTCACAGGTCTCAGGGGTGAACTTATTTCCATTATTTTGCTAAATGTACTTATTATAAAACTATCTTCTAAATTCACATCTCTATACTCACTGATCTCAGCTCTCAGACCACATCAGAGATATTGTGTGCGTGCGTGTACGTGTGTGTGTACGTGTGTGTGTATGTGCACGTATATCTCTTCCCTCCCCAAGGCTCATGGAGCATCAAAGAAGAGTGGGCAGAAAGATTGGAAGAGCCAAAGGTCATGGAGAAATGGAGTGAGATGGTGTCTTCTGGACACAACAGGACTGCTGCACTCGTGGTCTCAACACAGCTGTGGCTGCCTGCACAAAAGGCAGCCAAGACTCCAGTATGGTGGGTGGTCGGGGCCAGGGATCATGGGCCCCTTCTTCAGTCCGTAGAGCTATCTACAGCTGATGGCTTTGCAGGGTGGGAGAGTCACTTTTCTTTAAGGGTGTGGTTCCAAGTAAGTTAACTATACTCCAGGGAACGGCCCCACGCCCATGAGCATACGGACAGCAGTAACTGGACTCTGTGCGTTGTTTTTCAAAATTTAAAAAGAGGACATGAGGATAGGAGAGGGTGGAGGTGGATCTGGGAAAAGTTATGGGGCAGAGTAAAGAGTGAACATGATCAAAGCATATTACATGGAATTTGGGAAGTGTTAATAAAAATGCCATATTAAAAAAATAGACTGAGTCAAAGTCAAGGGGCTACTGGTTGGTGTAAGGTCACCCTGAAGCATCTTCACTGTCTCTCCATCATCACCTTTTTTTTACAAGACCCTTGAGGTGCCACATGGGAAAAATTATTCACCTTGTCATGGCAAATCCTTGGAGGGAGGTACTCAGTTCAGCGCCTGATTTTATTTCAGAAAACATTTTCTCTGGCTTTATTCCAGAGGACTATTGTATATTCCAGGTTGGCATAGGATGTCTTTGACCTCTGGAAATTTGTCAGGCTTGGAGGGTATGTAAATGGCTGAGCACTTCCCTTCTGAGGGCTGTGTTTCACACAAAAAAAACCCTCTTGGACTTCACAGAGAAGGGCAAGAACAGATGGGGATGACAGCACCTTGATCCAGTGTCTCTGGCTTTCAGGGTAGATGATTCAAGGGCTGGGGCCTGTTCTCTGTCCTTTGGATGATTGTTAGTGTGCTTGGCCTTTATTGCTAGGTGCCAGTGGCATTTTCTTACCATCTCACAGATTGTACCAAACTAAAATTTTCAGACAGCAGCCCTGAATTGCTGTTTGTGGTCAGCCCCAGCCAATGAGCTCAGTTCAAGGAGAGCTATAGGCAGATCTGCACAGCATACGTGAACATAGTGTCCACGCCAGTTGGCCTTCCATGGACTTCAATGGGGAACACTGGGAAACAAGTGTGGCCTTCTCCAGCTAGCTTCTTTCCTCTCTGGGCATCTGGATTCCTTGATTGCTAGTTCCCAGGGGAGAGGATCTTTATTGTTCAGTTTAAAGTAATCAGAGTGGAACAAAATTGCAGCAAACGAAAAGCCCTTCTCTCTTATTTGATTCAATTTAATCGTCACCGAGGAAAATCAAGACAGCAAGATAAGAGACGAGACACATGGGGAAACAGAGGCACAGAAAGCAGGCACTGAGCAGGAAAAAAAGATGAGGTGTAAGTTCCAAATACACTTCGGGTGCCAGGTACCCTCAGAGAGCCTCTCACCCCATATTCCAGAACAACTGTAAGGTGAGAAGGAGAAAGGTGTTAGGCCTGGTGGTGCAGGACATGAGCAGGAGTTCCAGGTCCGTCTCAGTTACAGAGTGAGTTCAAAGCCAGCCTGAGATATGTGAAACCTTGTCTCAAAAACAAATACTCAAAAAATATGAAATAAAAAGAAAGGAAATACGAGAAATTAATTTTTATCATTATGGAATAATTTTGTGTCCATAAAGAAAAGGAAATTGTTAGTAGTTTTTTTTGTTTTTTTTTTTTTTACTTATCCACCATTAAATGACTTTTACATATCTAAATATTATTTTTTAACTTTGTCTAAAAGAATTACTGGAAAGCCTTCCAGTTATGAAGCTGATTATCTAATGCAAATTAGAGGCCCATCAGGACACTAAACTGCTCTTAAGGTACACAAACTGCTCAGGGGATCAAACATGCATTTTGAGAAAGAGAAAGGCTTCCTGGGACTCAAGCTTCCCCCTGGACGCCACAGCATGGAGGAAGGGAGCATTGTTCTGGATAGTCACTGTCTGAGGATGTTTCTAGAAACTTCTGCCTGCTACACAATACATTAATCCATTAATCCACACATTGTCACCAAGTTCTCAATGAGGCATGGCCCCCAGGACATCTACTCATCCTGTTGATAGCATTACAATATACGGTTTCAGGGTACATGCTTGTGACTTAGAGGAAGGCAGCTCTCACCCTGAGATGTGGCTTGTGAGGGAGGAGAACTTGTCTGTTCATATGAACCCTACACACACCCAGAAAGTGAATAAATGGAACCTGGTAAATCTCATTCTAGACAGAACTGTCTAGGTAGAACTTTTCTTAAAAGTTTTATACTTGATAAAATAAAGTTTTGGCATACCTGTAACTGGTAAATATATGATGGGGAATATATTAATAGGCATTTGCTCTAAAATGTTCACTTCTTTGAACTTTATTTGCACTTGAGTAAAAGCATAATGAAAAGAAAATAGGCTTAGTTATTCTATGTGCAGAAGTAAATCCCTAGGCTTCCCAATGTTCCCTCCAGAAGACAGTTAAAGGCAAAATCAGCCTGTCAGTGAACATGTCACAGACAGGTTTATTTATGAAGGGATAAACTCCACGTGTTCCTTGATATGAAACTAGTGCTCCCACCCTTACCTTGTGAGGTTGGGGAAACAAAATTTTGGGGTGTTAGTAATAAGACCCTAACAACAGAAAAGGAAGAACATTAAATTAAAACACTCCAGAATATTCTCTGAGACTTTTTTCTGTAGCGGCTTCTCTGTGAAGGAGGCAGCTTTCTGCACTCAGCATGGGTCCTTGTGTTGTTGGTTTCAGCTGCTCACTGACAGTAGGACTGTGAGGGCTTTTGACAGCTGTCTCTGCAGGGTTCATGGGACTGAAAATCCTGGAGAGCAATTCATCAGCAAGATGGGACCGCTGGTCTTCACAAGTCATATTGGGAATACCGCATGTGAGGTAGAAGGGCTAATTTTAATTATCAATTTGATTGGATTAAGACATGTCTGTGGGTTACAACTGTAGACAAGTCCCTTAGGGAATTTCCCAAAGGCATCAGTGGAGGTGAAAGATCCATCCTGAATGTGGGTAGCAGCATCCCGTGAGCTGGCATCCCAGACTAAACAAAACAAAAAAACAGGAAACAAACAAACAAAAAGTCCAGCAGAGTGATAGCTTTCCCCATCTCTGCCTCCTGATCATCAAGATGTCAGCAATCTCCCAAGCACCTTGCCTCCCCAGCCATGGCAGACCCTATCCCTTCAGAACTGAATCAAAATAACTCCGTCCCCACTTCAGCAGCTGCTTTCAGGTATTGTGTCACAGTTATGAGAAAGTACCTAATCTAGAAGGGACTCAGCTAACATTATACCAAGTAGGAAGGCTCCCCCAGACAAGCCTGAGTTATTGCTAAAGTGGCCCATGGATACTCCATGCTCAGTGGCAAGTGTGAAATGCAGGCCCTTGAAATCTTAAAGAAAAGACAAAATTAATTTATGAATAGAAACTGATGGTTCTATAATAGACAATGAGATAGGAAGGGAATGGGGTGGCGCAGCAGTTGCAAGTGAGGAATTTTCCAGTAAGAAGAAGTAAAAAGAAAAATTAGAGGGGAGGAGCCATGACTCTGAGGGTCAAGGCTCAATGAGAACTAGAGAGCAACTGAGTTAGTCCCACCCAGATGGTGGCCATCTTTGAAAGTTTTTCTATTCAATAGCAGCAAGCAGTAACCTAGCTACTGTAATGTGTATAGTCCTGTGTAGGGTCTGGAGGTCTCAAGATTTCTCCACTGAGAATTGGCAGACAATACACTGACTGATTCACACTGGGTATTCTTAACACCTGCCTCCGAGACTAGGGGAGCTTTGAGTATCACCTGGTTAGGAATCAAAAGGGGGAGATGTGTTCACACTTGAGAACCGGTCCTCTAGAACTTTTCTACATTATTGGCCATTCTCCACAGACTCTGAAGTAATGATAACACACAATAGGATGGGCAAATGTATGATTCAAATGCTGTCTTCTGAGAAAATGTAAGTCTGTATTCCTTACAAGCTCATAGGATGAACCATCTAAGGCTGTGATTTCTTCCTTAAATTTTCCCCATAGAGTATTAATCTAAGTCTGTGATTATAAAGGTAAAAAATATATATATATACATAGATGTGTTTATCCTTTGTTCCTTTTTATTTCTCTTTCCTGATATAAGTTACGTGGAGGCACATGCTTTGGCTGCTGACATTGTCATTTGCTTTCCTCTTCCATCACAGAACCTGGACACAGTAGATACTCACTGGGAAGTTTTTGAATTGTCACCTACCTGACTGGCCAGTTATTCTGCAAGTGAATGTATAACTTAGCAAATTCAAAAATGTACAAGCTTGTGGATTTAAAGAGATGCTCTCTGGCAATTTATTTGTGTCTAGTGGATATTTTTACCTAAATTAATAAAGAAATCTAAATTAATGTTTCTAAGCAACACACATTTGCTAGCAGAATCATTAATTGGGATCGTATGGGCTCCAAAGTAAAGGCTAAATCCCTCTTTCAGCTTAAGATTGTGACCCTGATGAAATTCAGTCAGTGAGTGAAAATTCTGTGCTAAGCATGTCCTCTTCTGCGAAAGTCACACATTTTTCTGAAATACAAGGACTCCCACCTTCTCTGGCAGGCCACAGTGACTGCAATCGACTAACAACCCAGTGTTAGACACATGTTCAAACAAGTCAGTCAGATGTGTTTAATGAAGCAGTTCTGAACTTAACTTCTCAACATGTGTGCTGTGATTTCTTGGAGGTTTGTGGGTGTCAAATGCATGTCTAGCTGGAACACTGACAGTCTGGCCCATGGCTTGCAGCCCTCAGGTCTACAATTGCTACCCTACCATGTGACTTTGGACAAAGCATTTAACCAGTTCTTCTCTGTGTGAACAGGTTTTGTAATGGTACCCTTCCCACATGGCTGTGAAAACTCGTGTAGGACTTGGTGACTGCTTTTATGTTAGAACAGGTCTAGAAAACTTAAAAAGCGTACCTCAAAACCGTAGTAATAATAGAAATCACACAACAGAAAACAATTCTATATTCTCAAGAGTGAGGTTTTAGAGCTGTAGATGTTAGAAGTGACTTGGTGGACTCTTGTTCTCACTCCTTTGGGGAAGCTAAGAGGTGAGCATCTCAGAATAATGGAATGCACTAGGGGTCAGGAAGCCTGGGAAAGGAGGAGGAAGGGAAGAATTTCAGTAGGGGCTCTCTCACAGAATTGAGTGATACCAGGCAATTGTCACAATAATCTGGAACATATTTCAAAAAGATCAGAAGAGCACAAAATTCCAAGCACATAGAGACCAGATTTTATGTTTCATATATATTCAGATCTAAATATTTTTATAATTGTGTTTTTTCTATTTTAATTTCCCATTTCTCTTTCCTAAACTGAAAAGAAGTATGGTTATTTAATATTAAACTATATGATGTTAAAGAAAATAATGATTGATAGTTAAAGAAATAGAGATGCTTATTGCCCTGATTTGATTATTATATACTATATGTATATGTCAAACTACCACAATGTACCTATAAAGATGTGCATATATATTGGGGGCTGGAGAGATGGCTCAGCAGTTAAGAACACTAACTGTTCTTGCAGAAGACCCAGGTTCCAATCTCAGCACACACAGCAGCTAACAACAGTCAAGAACTCCAGTTCTGGGGTATCTAATGCCCTCCTCTGTCCCCTGTAGGCACCACATGACACAGGTGTAGTTACACACATGCAGGTAACAGTCATACACATAAAATAAAAATAAAAAATCAAGAAAAGATGTCATATATTATGTCTCAGTAAAATAAAAGAAAATGAGAAGAAAATCTGACCTAAAGATTCTAGGAAAATGACTTTGAGTCCCAAAGTTAGACATTATAAAAAGCCAACTGACACTGTAATTGGGTTGATCCTTGGTGTTCTGAGGAATGTAGGTATGCTTTGAGAAGAGATGTGCAGGCCTCTACTCAGTCTATAGGAAGTTAAAGATTTACAGATAAGATACTCAGAACCAATCTGATGATGAACACAGACAGATAGAAACTGTCCTCAATGCTTGTCTGTAGAGAATAGATATAACTTGCAGGGGAAATTTAGCCAATTAGCTCCAAAGAAATTTTAAAAGCCTAACATTAAGATAGTTAGCAGGCAGGTGAATCACATGAAAAACTCACAACTAACCTGCATGGTGTACAGAAGAGA
This sequence comes from Eospalax fontanierii, assembly GCA_035773235.1. Lineage (NCBI taxonomy): Eukaryota > Metazoa > Chordata > Mammalia > Rodentia > Spalacidae > Eospalax > Eospalax fontanierii. The sequence continues at coordinate 55,844,284 of CM069529.1, forward strand.
CGTACCTTAGAGGACAGAAGAGGTGTTTCCAGGAGGTGTGGTTCTGATGGCCTGGGAATGTGTCTGCTTCTCCCAAATTGAACAACAACAGACACCATCCAAACCCTAAGATCAATACTGGGAGTTTCCCTGAGAGTAGAGTTGCCAGATTTAAGAAACTGAAAATGAAGGTTGTTGAAGTAAATTTTAATTTTAGATTAATAAGGATTTTATTTAACTCTAACTATGTGTCAAAGAGTGAGATGCTTATGAAAAATGGTAAAGGGGAGGACGTAATCTAAGTAAGTAAGCTGAGAATTCCAGGTGAAGCATAGGACCCAAGCTGGCAAGGTTGAGTTCTAGAGAAATGGGATGCTTACTGTACCAGGAGGGAAGATGCAGGGACTCAGTCCAGATTTCCCCTCAACACAGATCTCCCTTGCAGTGGGTTCTGTGAGAGCTCTATTATTTCCTCCTTGCAATCACTTTTTCCATTGTTTTTGCTAGGTCAATATTATAATCCATTTTACTAATGAAGAGAAGGTGCTTCAGAAGGTGAAACGTCGTATTCAATTTAAACAACAAAGGAAATGGGAGCTCTCTCCAACTCCAAAAGCATATCTTGTAGTGGGCCATATTCCCTTATATACCCAGCATGTCGTCAGCTTCAAGAAGCATCTAGAAAGAATAATGTGTGACTTATTTCCCCAGCAACAAAAACCCATGTCCACATATACATGCCTGTATCATATATGGCTCACTCAGTTTTCATACATCTTAGTGCTTGAAGCTCCTCCCACAAGCACCGCTATTCAGTTTAGGTCAGCCCTTCTGAATCCAATTCTCACCTCCTCACAGGTGCTAAGTTCTAAATCCCTGATCAAACACAACTGTTAATTAAGAATACTCAATATAATTCTCACCTCAGCTCATGCTATCGCCAAACTCCCTGATCAAACTGAAATCTGGTTTGACCTCCCAGCACCTGCTTGGCTAGATAAGATTGAACCGCTATGTGCTTGAAGCGAGCTCTTCGTTGTCTCCCTTCATGGCTAATTGTATTAGCTTTGAAATTTTCAATAATAGTTTTCATGGAGATCAATTTTATGGAAAATATAACATAAGATGTAGAGAATAGATTTAGGCTGGATGAGACCCACCGTCCTCTCAGGCACCCCTGTGATATTCTCAATGACATGTGTTGAACTGGATGCCACCGTAGAAAATAAAGTCTGTAATTTTGTGGTTGCTGTAGGTTTTCTGCTGTCTTAAGGGTCAAGGAGGAAGACAAGTACGAATAGCAAACAACTGTGAGAAAGATGATTCTGAGAAATCTACAGGTAGAAAGGCTTCTCTGGCATTGGCCATCAAGTTCGTCCTGCCTGACTGGTCTGAGTCCGGAGAACTGTGCAGTGTGAGAATGGCGTAAAACAATGACTGATGGGAAATTTCCGACAGACACTGAGGAGGGATGGTAGGCAGAACGTGCACTTAGAGGACCACAGAGCAACTGAGCTGAGATTACTTCCTGTTTGTATACGAACCTATGCTGGTGAGTAACTTCCCTGTCACCTCAGTTTCCTCCTCTCTGATAGGAACACACACATTTGTGGGTACTGTGCCGCTATTTCCTCTGAATTAAAACTCACAGCTGCTTCCTCTGAATATAACTATTCCAAAGTGTAGGATGTAAACAAAACTTCTAAGTTTCAGGAAGCTCCTGAAGTTGCATGGTTCACAAACCCCTCACCAAGATTGTACAAGTAGTGACCAGTGGTGGGATCCAGAGGCATACGATTGGGCTAAGCTGCCTGAAGGTCATGCGGGAGGCTCCAGGAATCAGCTTTTGTGGCAGGGGTAGAAGTTCCAGTGATTCAGGTGCCTTTGTATCATTCCTGCTCCCATAATTAACCCATCAAAGTTACTCCTGTAAGTAACTCAATAAACTCACTAACTAAATTGAGCTAGGTGGAATCATTTCTTTTGTCTGTCCGTGGTGTAGACAAATAAGTAGATCTGTGGTCACATCTCCCCAGGAAGAGTCACATGGCAAGACACACAATGGATCCATAACCACATTGCCCACACTCTTACAAGGCAGATCTAGGAGTCCAGACATTTTCAGAGGCTCTTTAGTGAGGAACATGGACAATAATAGTTTTCTAGAATGGGAAAAACATTGATGGTGTCACATTCTCCAAAGCATGTCTAGTCACAGGACATTTGCAACAGAGCATTTTTCTGGGATGTAAAGCTGGACTAGACATGAGGAGGAGGAGGCATAAATGAGTTCTGATCCCAGGATGAACTTACAAAGTCACTGGTAGTACAGCATTCTGGGACCATCTTCTATTCAACTCCATCTTCCAAATATGAATACTATATATTTAATGATTTCATTGGAATCAGGACCAACTTTACTGTCCAGAAATTGGAGCAATCTCACTACTTTGTCATTTAGAATAAACTTTTAACCTTAGAAAAGATTTTGATTTACAGAAAAAAATACATATACAGTACAGAGTTCCAGTAAATAATTCTGGCAACTTTCCCTATTATTAAAATCGTAGATAAATAGGGTACAGTATTTTTAATTGAATAATCAATATTCATACATTTTTTAAAATAAAACAAATGCTTGACTGGCTTCACATTTCTCTAGTTGAATTTTTTGTTTCTTTGTGGTTTTTTTTTTTTTGTCTGCTTAAGGAAGGGGTCTTGCTATGTAGCCTGAGACCTACTATGTAGAGCAGGCTATCCCTGAACACAGAGATCTGTTTGTCCCTGCTTCCCATGTGCTGGGATTAAGGATTGTACCACCACATGGGGATCTATATTTTTGCTACAAAAAATGTGGCTTTTTTTTTCTTTTCCACTTTCCAGTCTAAGGCAGTACATTCTGCTGTTCCCAGGCACCTCTGGATGGCAGCAACTTTGCACTTTGTTTGAGTATGAGAACACTGATGGTTTTCAGGACATTTGTCACATGTTTCCTAGAAAGTTCAGGATGTGACTCACACTTTTTTCATGATCCTATCATGGCTGTGGGCTTCAAGGAGAAAAACCACAGATGTAAAGTGCCACTCTTTATATCCTGACAAGGACAGAGTGCATCAGCAGGACTTAGCACTGGTGATGTTGACCTTGGTCATTTGTCCATGGCTAGGTTTGTCCTTTTACTTCTTCAGGCCACACACTTTGGAAGGAAACCACCATGCACTCACCACTCACAGCCAGAGCAATAGGCAACGCTGATTATGAAATTAGAAGGATCTAGAATCACTTATTCCATAAATTTCTGGCCATGTTTGCTAGGGAGTTCTTGATTAGGTTGAACTGGAAAGATACACCATCACAGTACACACAGCTCCATGCCATGGGCTGGAGTCCTAGACTACACAAAAAGAGAAAAGTGAGCCGAGCACCCCTCTGTGCTTCCTGACTGTGAATACAATGTGACCAGCTGCCTCAAGCTTCTCTGCAATGACTTCCCCACCACGATAGACTGTATGCTCAAACTGTGAGCTGGAACAAACATCCCTCCTTTCTATGGCTTCTTGTCAAGTGTCTTGTTACTGCAACGAGAAACATTTAGACATGATCTGTCATCCAATATTATTTTATTTACTTTCTTGCTCAGATTTCTCAGCCTTGGTCATTGACAGCTTGTGAAGTGGGCTATTGTGTAATTTTTCATACCTTCTTGTGTGGATGTGGATGTTTTCTTTTGATATCATCTTTGGTCCCTGTTAATCTTATTTTATTCCTATAATAGCATATCACAGACTGGTGATTATAATGAATGGAAATGTGTTTCCCCACAGATCTAGCAGTGGGATGTCCATAATCAAGTCGTCAGAAGGTCTAGTAGTTCAGCTATGTAGTAGTTGAAATGATAAATGTGCCCCCACAGGCTCAGATATTTAACTTTTGGTTGCTATTTAGAGAGTATATGGAGCTTTTAAGAAATGGAGTCTTGCTGGAGGAAGTAGGTCCCCCTTACTCCTTCTTGTGACCCTCACTCCTCCCTGTCCCCTCTCACCTTTTTCTGTTCCCATCACCCCTTCCTATGTCCCTCATCCGCTCCTGTGTCCCTTACTTCTTCCCCTGCCCCTTACCTCTTCCTGTATCTCCTCTTTCTAGCTTCCTCACCCTTTCCTGAGCTAATTTCATGCATTTGTCATATTCTACAGCCCACCAGAGACCCCAAATATATGTTATTTATTTAATTTGTACACATTGAAACTCACTCTTTGTGGTATAAATCTCCACATTTGTTTCCTGCCTGAGACAACTGTTTGACCTGCTCAGCATTCCTGTCTCCCAGGAATCCCTGGCACCCATTCTTTTTCCTTCTGAGAACGACATTTTTACTGGAATTCTGCTCTATGCGCTTGGGATTCATGCCTATATATCTCTTTTGCTTGGTGTTGGTTCTAGAACACTATCGTGTAGGTGTGTCATGGCAGTGGCATTCATGAAGCTGTGACTACCAACTGATTAAACTGTGACTAACCCTCATAAGATCCGGCCTCTTGGGAGGAAACTGAAACAAAGAGAGGTGGAGGGAGCGAGGTGGAGAGGAGAGAAATAGAGTGGAGAAAGGTGGAGGTAAAAAGGGTCACAAGGCACATAGCCAGTACCAGAGCCCCCCTCCCATACTCTGAAGATATACAAACATTTAACATTTTCTTTAGTGATGTAGCCATCTGTAAGTGCCCCATGCTCCTCCAGCTGAGTCCTCCCCCGTGTCCCTGTGCCTCCCCAGTTAAACTCATTGATTCACGCAGCCAGACTTGAGTGGAATATTTTTCTGGTTTGTAATCTGTGGCCTGTCTAAGGGACGTAGACATCTGTTCACAGCTCTCTAGGAAAGCCAGCCTTGTGGCTTTTTATGACTGGGTCAGCTTATGGGTGGACTAATTAACCATTGCTAATCAGTCCACTTTCTCTAGAAGGGTGTTTTGGTTGCTCCCAGTGTTTGTGCATTGCCGCACATTCACATCTTGATTTGTATTGACACAGGTGTTTAGATCAGATGGTGTAAATGGAGCCTGATTGCTACACCCCACATAGGAACACCTTCAGCTCTCTAGGAAATTTCCAGACTGTCATATAAAGCACCCTCCTTGATCTGCATTCTGACTGAGAGGGCCTCTTACTCTCTCTCTCCACCATGTCGGCATTGACTGTGTTTGCGATTTTATACATTGTGATTGGTGTACTATATCACAACGTTACATGTTTTAATTCTGTCACTTGTAATTCCATTTTGTAATTTGACTTTGCATGTTTGTTACTCACAGTCTAAAGTTAATATAATTTGTATATTGGCTTGTATTCTTCATTTTAATTATTAGATATTTCCATATGTCAATCATGTAGCCTGTGAATACGTACTCTTAGTTTTGCTTTTCCTACAGGTTTACCTTTCATTCCCTTCTCTTCCCTTACTACAACACTCAGATATTTTCAAGTGTTTATTGGCTCTCTGCAGCTTTTTACCCTTATTACTTTTGAATTTTACTTTTATTTGTGCGTATGTGCATTTGTGCTTGTGTTTTTATATTTGAGCATGTGCATGCCGTATGAGTACAGTGCCTGAAGAGGCCAGAAGAGGGAACTGGAGTTCAAGGTGACAGAGAGCTTCTGACCTGAGTGGGTGCTGGGAACCAAACTGAGGTCTTCTGCAAGAGCAGCAAGTGCTCCTAACTTCACTATTTCTCTAGCCTCTCTGCACAGCTTCTTTAGTGATGTCTTAATTTATGACTTTAGTGCATTTTAAATTAGACTGTTTATTAATCTTGGGTTTCAGGTGGTCTTTGCCTATGTAAGTTAAAATTAACAGGTGTTTGAAAATTGTTATTCCCCACCCTTGTCCTGATATTTTTTACAGTATATTTCCTAGAAGAGAAATGAAATTTCAAAAGAAATTTTAAGAAAAATACAATTCATTTTCTTTCAGAGATCATACCTGCATATTTACATCTAAACTAGGACTACCGAGTCATGTTTATGTAGATTTCTCTTATTTTTCTTTCTTCTGCTCTATGTCATGATGACTTCACGTGGTGAAAGGCGCAGGAGTGATGTGTAGGTGACTTCTGTAATCTGTGCAGATAGCCACTTGCTTCCACATCTTTCTCAGTCGGATCCTACTGCTTCCTTACTGCATTGGTATTTAACTCTTGAGGTTCTATGTTGGGTCTATGCAGCCTGCCCCATTGATCCGTGAGTCTTTCTTTGTCCTTTAATCCATCTATGGTGTCCCATCACAGTTATCACACTATGCCCTGGAAGCAGGCCAAGTCTGGCCTCTGCCCTTGATCCTCTTCAATGCTAGGTCAGATGTTCGGGGTATGCCATTTTTCAATGTAGGCTTTGAAATCATTTAGGTAACATCTTCATAATAGGTTGCTGCAGTTTTTCTTGAAAATATATTGACTCCATAAATGAAGTTAGCAGAGCTGATTTCCTGACAATATTGAGTCTTTTAATCCATGGGTGTGAAATATGTCTCTACTCACTTAATACTTGATTCATTTTTAAATTTTTGTGCATTTATCCTGCACATAATTTCTTAGCTTTCCACCAAAATGTTATTACAAATTCTTTTACTCATTTTTAGTTGTTAAATTTTGTAACTTGATACCATATTTTTATTATTCACATACTCAAATAAAATAATCTGTATGTAATCCCCATGATCTTTTCTGATGTTTCCCTTTCTCACTGGTTCTGGAAATATATTTTTCATTATTGGAGGCTTCTGTATGACAAGCTTGTCGATGTGAGTATATACAGTTTTATTTCTGCTTTTCCAACACATGTAACTCTTCTTCTTCATTTCTAGGGCTTTATTGTCATGTCTTGGACTAGCAGGATGATGTTCAATAAACATGGAAGGAAGGGACAGAGCCTTCTTTGCCTTGTACCTGGTCTTAATGTTCTTTTCCTGACTTCACACCATTAACTGTGACGCTGGCTCTCAGCTTTCTGCAGAATTTTTTAAAGGAAATTATGTTCCCTCTGTTCTTATTTTGCTATAACCTTTGATAACAGATGAGATAGTGTTCTATCAGATGTTTTCCCTATTTCTGAATTCTTGTGACTATGTGAATATTTATCTGTTTTCATATGATAAATTACATGAATTGGTTGCTCACTATTAAAAACAGCTTTATACCCTTGATATCTTCCCCAATTGAATATTTGTTTAGTATATTATTCATTCACAGTTAGATTCATTTAGTCAACATTTTATTGGGGAATTTTACATTCATGCCTCTGTGATACATCAGTCTGTAATTTTATTTTCTTGCAACATTTTATCTGGTTTTGATGTTAAGATAACGCTTTCCTCACAGAGTGATGGCAAGAAAATACTGTCTTTATGGTGTCTTTGAAGAATTTTTCTCCGGTTGATAAGAAAATTCAGAAACAAATAGAAGATGTTTACTAAATCCAGGGAAGAGATATAAGCAGACACGGTTTGTCTGTCTTTATTCACTCCCTGTGCCCTTCGGTTGGAATGCTCATGGTGACTCATGCCACTCTCAGGGATGTGTTTTCCCCTCAGCGATGTGCCGTCTATTCTTCAGCCTATCCACAGTGCTCTTTCCAGGGTGCTCTTTCTTTCTGTCACAGGGTTTTTCAGCTCTAGCATTTGGGTATTTTCCTCTACTTGCACAAGGTCTGCCCTTGTGGTGCCAGCTTTTCTTTCTTTAGAATCCTGGACACATTCATCAGAATCATGGAAGCATTTCTATGTGATAATTCTAGAAACAGAGTCAAGTTCTATGCTTGCCTTCCACACCTTGTGCTTTTCTGTTGATATTCAGAGGCTTACAGGAGTTAACAAGAACTGGGGGATGCAGAGATGACTCAGGAGTTAAGAGCACAATCTGTTCTTGCAGAAGACTCGCTTTCAGATCCCATCATCCCATGGCAGCGAACAACTGTCCGTAACTCCAAATCAAGGGAGTCTGACCCTCTCTTCTGAACTCTTCAAGCATTTCACGACACCAGTACACTTAAAGGCATGCAAAGAAAACACTCATACACATAAGATAAAAATAAATAAGTAGTATTAAAAAAGAAATAACAGGAGCTAAAATCTAGGGAAAATATGATTTGGTTTATGTTAGTCTGGGTAGGAGTTAGGCTGGGTTATATATTCCTAGTACCCATAGATACCCAAGGATTAGACTTCCCTTAGTGTCTTAGTACCTGTTGGTACTGTACCTTAGTACCTGTCAATAGTACCTGTTGGTGCTATCCTGTGACAGTTAATATTCATAGTCACACTGACTAAATTTGGGAGTACCTAGGAGACACACCTCTGGGCATGTTTATGAGTGATTCCAGAGAGGTTGAACTGAGGAGAGGTTTCACTACGTGAGGCTTCATCCCATGGACTGGAGCCCTGAATCACAAATGGTACAAGGCAGCAGAATATCAGCCTTCATCTTTCTCTGATTACTGATTCACCCAGATATGAGCAAGCAACCTTTCTTTGCTGTGGCTTACTCCCCATGATGGACTGCATCTACAAACTAAAAGCCAAAATAGTAAATATAACCTAGTTCCTCCTTTAAGCTGTGTTTTCACAACAAGTAGAACAATAACTATTAAGGAAAATCTGCAGATATGTAGCGGGGAGTGATAGAGTGCTATAAATCTGTGTGTTCTAGAATCTCCTGTCCACACTTCATGTCTCAGGGGACCCGAGTCCCAGATTTTCACTTTTATAAGTGCTTTGCAGTCCTCCCTTTCACATGTTAAGTGAGGCAGCAAGGCCAGAAGGCTCTGGAGTCAGAGGGGGCATGCTTTTCCATAGGTGGGGAAGATCTGGTAGTTGTTTGATTGAGGAGCTAATGTTTGTTTTAGAGAATGCTATGTCCACATTTTACAAATGTGTTTCTGTCTGAGGCAAAGATGGCCTCCTCCAAGAAAGTACCCAGAATGAACCAGTGGGAACCTGCAAGTAATCCCAGGTCTGTAGGCCAGCAATACCTCACTCATGTATGTCCACACTCTGCTTCCAACAACTCATGCAATAAGGCTGTGTCCCTGTTCATGGCTCCTAAATGTTGGGCTAGAAAGATGATCTCTAGGGAATGCCCTGTCCTCATAATATTCTTTCCAAATAGGTGGCTCTTTGCAACTTCAGTTATCTGAAGAATCCAAGAAGAGTTGAGATTTTCTGTTGTCCAGCATTTTTTCTTTTCATAATTGTGAGGAGCAGAGGAGCAGTGTGCAGATTCTGTGGTGTCCCAACTGAGGTAGGCTTACTCTGTTTTCAACGCTATTTTACTTTAGTGTTTATCACCAAGAATTTTTGTAAAGTTTTATTTAAAAGAACTCATGAAAATAAGCCATATTCTATCACATAGAAACCAGTTTTTCCTTGCCAAACTGCATTAATTCAATGCATATTGACAGATGATTATAAATGGTTAATGCCAAATCTCAAGTACATTTCCAGGATTCCTATTTTATAATAGCAATCTCTGTCTATGCATAGAAAGGAGAGTGGAGTGGTAACACAGGAGGATAGAATCAGTTCCAGAGCAGGGTATACAACCGTCATGACCAGTTTCAAACACCCTGTCCCAAAATGCCTCAGATCTACTCTGTGCCCCCAACTATCATGGTTTTAACAGATTTTCTTATATGACCTTTCAGAGTTCCATGGTAATTGAGTGTATTTTATTTCTATGGATGTAAATCTTCAGATAACAATATGTATGGCATGCTTTGCCTCCCCCAACTCTGGTAGATGACAAGGATGAATAATATTTTCATTTCTATCACGAACTCATTTATCTGTTCTGTGAAGACAAATACTTACTCATTTAGTTCTACTTCAATGTTTTCCTCACACTGTTAGTCAGCTATTAGTTGCAAGGTATCTGGTGTGATATGGTAAATAAGAAATAAGTACTGCTGGAAAGATGGCTCAGTGGTTGAAAGCATTTGATGCTTTTGCAGAGAGCTTAGGTTCAGTTCCCAAAACCCACATGGTGGCTCACATTCTATAACTCTATTTCCAGTCGATCTGCTGCCCTCTTCTGGCCTCTGAGAGAGTCATGCCTACACATGGTACACATACATACATGCAGGTAAATGCTAATACACATTTTTAAAAGTAAATAAATAAATGAATAAATAAATAAGTAAATAAATAAATATTTTTAAAACAATTGAGTAAACATTGTTTCTGAGCTCAGAGTAGCTACCATTTCAACTGAAAGAATCCACACTCCAGGGTCCTGAGTCTAGAACAGAGGTTAAATGTAATCTGGAAACCAAATGTGCAATTATTCAGTTCTATGCCAGTATTCTGTGACACCAGATCATTGCTGTATCTCATATGTGAGGACAGCAGAGGAGGAAATACAGTCATGTGCCACATTTCAAAGGTCCGGTCACCAGTGAATCACATAGATGATGGCGGTCCCACAAGGTTATGATGAAGCTGAAAAGTTCCCAGCTGCTGTGGCCTCCTATGTAATGTTGTTTTGTAATTACAGAAAGCACATGATCTGGAAACTGCACTAAATCCTTCAGAAAACATATTAGTGGTCTTATGTTTTCTTTGACTGATAAAAATTGCCACCACAGAGTTATCAAAATGTTGGTACTCAATCGACCCTTTAAAAACTGGTTTGACTTTCCAAGGCTCACTTATATATAAATAAATATATTTGGGTGTAGAATTTTAGCAATTTGAAAAATAGTTAATGACTGAAATAGTTACCTATGTAACCTATAAAAATTAAGTATGCACCTATGTGGGCTTCTTTTCTTATAGATGTGACAGAATATCTTACAGTAACAAAGAAGGAAGGGTTTATTTTGGCCCACAGTTTGAGGGATGTAGTCCATCACAGTGGAGGCGTGGTAGTGGAAGACTGAGTGTCTGACCATACCATGTCTGCTATCAGGAAGGAAGGGGACAACGAATGCTGGTGTTCAGCCTGCCTTCTCCTTTGTCCCTGTGTATTCTCTCCAGGACCCTGCTACATGGGTTGGTGGCACTCACATTCAGGGTGGGTCTTCCATTCTCTGTTAAGCATCTCTGGAAATACTCTCATAAGCTCTATGTTTTTGTAATCCATTTCATCATGTACTAACATAGAGAACATTCAAATATGCTTTAAAAAATTTAAACTCATCAGAACGTGTACACACACTTGTAGAGTATGAGTGGTGCTATTCACAGCAAAGAGCAATGTAAGCAAATATGAAGATGCAGCACCGAGTGAAGACTAAAATCAAGCAGTATTACTTTTCTGCTAGACCAACATTGCAGCCTTTTACTGTTTCTATTGCTAGGAGCTCAGGTGTTGTGAGCATGCCCTTAAAGTGCTGTGTGGTGCTCATCATAGCCTCATGAACATCTTTCCAGAAAATGGTTAACTTCCTAGTAAAAATGATCCCCTGCGTTTTTCAATCTGAAGTATGTGTGTGTGTTATACTATATATTGTAGTAAGCTGTTTATGCTACGGGTGAGAATCAAGTTATCAGTAGGCTATTAGTCATTACGTGTGTCAGGGCAGTCAAATTTTGTCAGTAGACAGACCCACAACTTTCTCTCTCTCTTCTTTCTCTCTCTCTCTCTCTCTCTCTCTGGAGTTAATGTTTCAGTAAATTTAAAAAAAGAGAATATGAAGTTGAGATAGAGAAGGGAGGAATTATGGGAAAGAGCTGGGGGTAAATATGATCAAAATACATTGCACAAAATTCTCAAAAAGTTATTTAAAAATTATACATGAATGTTTTTGACTTGAGCGATAACACACACTTCTAACCACCATGTTGTTCAAGAGACAACTGTATTAATAAAAAACACATGGAATTGACCAGATCAGCAAGAGCCCTGATAGAAACATCTAGCAACTAGATTCCCACGGTGCTGGTTTCTCATTTATGCCTTCTCTTCTGTCATGGGAAGTTGGTAAAGTTTCACCAAGACAAGAAATAAAACTAATATCTAGTCCTATATATACTGAGTCTTAGTATTGTGCTCCAATATTTGACGGAAAAATATATCTTTCTTTGCTTCTCAGTCATATGTACTTTAAATCCTTTATTTTTATTTTTTTCCTTGAAATAATTTTGTAGTCAAAGAATTGAGATGAGGTCTGAAATGTTTAAGGATCCCACCTCCACTTGTGCTGTCGTTACGCCACACACAGTCCTGTGGGGTCTGAGTCACATACATTGTGACTCAGAGCCTAGCCGGGACTAGCACCATGCTGTCCGAGACAAGTCTTGCTCTACCACCTTTTCATGCATCTCCTGAGCTCATTGACTTTTACTGAGGGTTTGCTTTCTGCTCTGTTAAGCAGTGATGATCATAACAACTAACCTTCTGAAGGCTGTTGAGAATATTATTCTGAGAAAAATAATGAAATTCTTAGCAGAGCTCATGCCTCTGTACAAGTTCAGCTGCTGCTAGTTATTATTATCATGGACCATCAGTGACTGTGAGATCAGTTAGCAGATGCTTCTTCTACTGCAGTGTCCTCAACTGGGCCTGATGCTGAGCCTCATTGGAGAAGCTTCTTGGTGCAGCAGACAGGGGTTAAAATAGACAGCAGTTGTTAAGAATACAGAGGAGGAACCATGGAGGACACAGCTCTAAATGAAACATCTATATCACACACCACCCTGACAGGGATCAGGGAATGTTTTGGAAGATGGGGGACTGCAAGATTGTAAACTCAGAAGTCAGAGAGGGCTAGGGTGAAACATGACAGGACTGTCACATTCATGAACTCAAAGAGATTGCATGATTCTACCTTGAGTCACTGATTTGTACATAAGACTTTATTAGAGAGGTGTGTGTATGTGTGTGTGTGTGTGTGTGTGTGTGTGTGTGTTTGTAAAACACATGCACCCGTGTATATGTTTACCATGTAATTGTATATGTAATGTCCATTGCATAAAATGAATGTTCCTTATATCATGTTTCCAGGAAAGTCTATTCAAGGAAATTAGCAACATTAATTCATTGACTTTAAAATTTCTATGGCTCCATTCTCACTACTGTGTTTGTTATAATTTTGAAAATGTCTTGCAGTGAAAATATCACAAAGTTGCATTGTAAAGAATAAATATTCATTAACCTTACTTCTATATGTATATATGACTATACATTTTTGTAGACATAGATAAATAAGATACTCCAATGACTTATAGCGACCTATAGCTATTTTCATCTTTTCTAATTTGCTCATAATTATTTATACATCAGAGAGCATTTTTGCATATTTGATTATGCAGATTATACAGAATGGTTTTTGAGTTGATAAAAATGCACTTGAATGGGATATTGTATTCATATAGATATGCATGGGTATATTTCATGATTTATACATACACGAACAAGTTCTTGAAGAACACAGTTATTTATATTCACACATCATTTGTTCTAAAGCTCTTAAGAGTTCTGTTTATCATACAGGTGATTTTTTTTAGGTCTTTGAATGTTAATATTTCAAGTGCTCTGTTTAATTTTTTAATATCTTAAGGGAAATGTTCCACAAGGTACTCCCTTGAGTTCTTTGGGTGCTAACTGGTAGAATAATAATCATGATAAAAGTGAAAATGTTAATGTAGAGAGCCTGCTGTCTGCTACTGAGTTTATGCATTTTTATGTTATAAAACCCTTGAGACTTCACAATCTGGTCTCTCATTCACATTTCCCCATCGTCGAAGGGAGGCCTGACACATACAAGTAATAAGAGTCAAGCTCTAATATTAATAATATAGAATTCTATCAAAATTGTCTTTCTTGCTCAAAATTCTATGATCTTTCTGTCAAGAGTCCTCTTCCCTTGAGGGAATTCCATGTCAGCACTGCTCTTACCACAGGCTGACCCTGGCACATGGTCCTCACCTGCTCACTGCTTGGTTGTGGCTTCCTTTGGTATGACATCTCCTAGGAAGTCTGCCTTGGTGCAGCCTTCCTTCTTTGTCCATGCCATCTCTTCCCAGGTTAGTGTTTGGAGTGTGCCCTGTGCTGTGTGAGCAGAAACAAAGAAGCTGTGATTTGAATGTGGTTAGGGAGTTCTCTCCACAGGCTCAGCTCTCGGGAGCTCAGGACCTAGTATGATGGGCTACAGAGCTGGGCCTTTAACAGGTGGGTCCAATGAGAGGTACTTAGATTACCAAGAAAGCCTCCCTTGGAATGCACAGCACAGCTATCATGGGAACTCGGAGCTATCATAAGAACTGGTGGTAGGGGCGAGCAGTCTGCTGAAGCTGAGCTCCTGTGTGGCATGTGGCTTCTTCTTGTTGCATACATTCTTAGATTCTCGCATGGGAAAGCTTCTCACCAGAGCCTAGATAATATCAGAGCCTTGTTCTTGAGTCTCCAGAGATATGACTTAAACAAACCTCTTTTCCTGCCTCAGGCATCTCATTATATTAACAACAACAGTAACAACTACTAATGTAGTTGGTTGGAGAACACATGTAAGTTATGGTCTGGAGAGACAGTCTAGTGGTTAAGAGCACTCGATCTTCTTGCAGAGGACCCAGGTTCAGTTCACAGAACTCACATAGCAGCTAACAACTGCCTGTACCCCCAGTTCCAGGGCAAATGATGCCCCTCTTACAACCCCCAAGGGTAAAAAAGGCATTTGCTACGCTTACATGCATGCACACAAAACATACATATAAAATAAAAAGTAATAAATCTTTAAAATCCTTAAATTAGAAGTTAAAGCTTATTTAGTATTTTTCTTTGTTTTTTTTAAAAAATATAAATGTATTTTCTATCAGTTTCTGTTCCTAGGAAGAATGACCAAAGCAAGCAGAGCTTTCCTGTGTGGATGTACAGTATTTACTAGCCATATTTTATTAAAGTGAATATTTTTAATGAAGCGCAAACAAGAACAAGTTGAACATCTGCACAGGCTATGCACTGGGAAACATTTGTGAATATCCCGGGTCAGTCTGAGTCTTCCCCAAATGTGTCTTCTAATAGCTGCTGTCCAAATCATTTCAGACCTTTGAGAAAAAGGTGTGTTAACAAAGGCAGCAGGCTGTCCTTCCACATCCTTCCTGAAGATATTTGTGCAAACTTCTATAGATAACATGGTTTTATCTACCCGTTTCTATAGCTGACTTAATTCTAAACTATATGAGAACTCAGATCTCTCCTTTGTAACACATCTTGGTGACAAGGACAATGAACAAAGAAGAGAAAAGCGGAGCGAAGGGACAGCCATTCCTTAGAGTTAGAGGGCAGAGTAGATTATGAAGGAGAACTCACTTTGGTTCAAGAGTCATTTAGAAAGTTTCCGAGGCCTTGTCAGAAAAATGTCCACATTTAGTAACAGTCTTCAATGGACATTGTGAAACTGGAAGTGAGAAAAAAGGGCTGGCTGATGAAACTGGAAGAGTTCATTCCAAACTCACCTTAATTAAGTGCAGATTTTGTAGGTGGATGATGAGGAAGTCGAACAGGAGGCTGGAGTCACAGGTGCAGTGTGCTAAGGTGGGGAATTCCATGTTTTGACAGCAAGCATGGCAGTCTTCAAGTAATACTTCTGCAATGGAAAAGTATGCAATGCCTTTTCTCTTCTTACTAGCTCTTAAAGATTTATTTTCATCATCCACACTTACTCTAGTTGAAAAAGCAAGAATTTATAAACAAATGAAAAAAGTGAAAGTTTTTCAAGTTGCAGGTGAACACACCCTACTTCCTAACTTCGCATTGATTTTTACTGTCACCTGCAAGAATATCAATAATATTTTCTAGAACTTAGAGGAAAGAGTGATGTCTGTATTTTCAGCTTTTAAAAGAGTTATTTTATTTTGATTATGTGCGCACCAGTATATCTGTTTGTAGGCATGTGCACAAGAACTCAGGTGCATATACGGGTGCCCCTTGGAGCTGAGTTACAGGTGAGATGGTTCTGAACTGTCCAACATGGTGCTGAGAACATAACTCAGGTCCTCTACAAGAGCAGAAACACTTTGAATCACTGAAACATCTCTCCAGTGCTAGGATTCTCTTTTTTTGTTTATCTGTTTGGCTTGGTCTTGTCTTTACCTCTGTCCTAGGGGATTCTGAGTTTCTTATCTACCTATCAGCTCTAGGTGTTCCCTGTTGCTGTCAGAACAGGACTTTCCCTTGGGGTTGTATATATCCAGCTTTTCCATGATTTTCCTGGTTTGAAGCCATCATAACTTGACCAGGACAGCATAAAGTTACATTCCTTCAAATGCTACGACACAGGTGTCCACCCCAACCTGAGCCCAGCCTCCAGACAAAAGAGAAGGAACCGGTCTTTCTTGGGGGCAGATAGGAGCTACCATCTGGACAGTGCTTATAGTGCAGAAACCATTTGCCCTGCCTGCTTCCCCCGTCAACCTGAGCCCTGTGTCTACTGTTGCAGATGAAACAGAGCAGAAGGTCCACAGCTTCCGGTCTGCAGTGCTCTTCAGTCAAGATTCCTGTTTTAGGAACTGGAAGAGGGCTTTGGAGTTCAGAGAAAATGAATGCTTAGTGTGGGAGACACATTTCCTCTACTCAGGATTAGTTTTCCTAGATTTCCTGTCTTTTAATAAGATAAATTATTGAATTTTGGGGGGGGGGTATATTTGTGTGAATATATGACTCCATCAAAATTGTCACATGCAGTGAACAAAACTGCAACTAATCTTGTTCAAAAGGTCTTCACCTGTAAAATTCACATTCCAGGACTTTATTTTTCTTATACATTAAAGAGGTTTTATTTATTTATTTTTTCTTTTCATATGTATGAGGATTTTGCCTGCATGTATGCAAGTACACCATATGAGTACAATGTCCTCAGAAGCCGGAAGAGGGCAACAAATCCCTGGAACAGGAGTTACAGATAGTTGGTAGTCACTAAGTGGGTGATGAGAACTGAACCAGGCTTCTCTACAAGAGCCATCACTGCTCATAACTGCTGAGCCACTTGTCCAGCCCCTATTTTTCTTATATATGTTTAAACTTTGAACTATGCCAAGCCAGTCACTTCTAGATGTGAAACAGTCTTCGCTTATAGGTAACATTACTGTGTTGTACATATTGAAGGCTCTGAAAAGGAGATATGTCACATTGACTGTTCCTATCAAAACAGAAAATAAAATAGTAAACAAATAATTTTGGCTTCTTACAACTAGATGACTTCAGACAAATATCCAGAGGTGGCAAAGTTCTTCTATCAAATGTAATCTCCAGAGACTGTGGATATCTTCTGTATAAATTTGTTGTGAGGCCAAAATAAAACTACATACGCAAATCTCTCGGGGTGGATAAAACATAGCAAGACAGAGCTAAGGCTGTATTAATACTATTAGGCAATACATTCTGTTCTGGGGGGAAATAAATGAGTGGAAGTGTTGATGTTGCCTCTTACAGTGGCTGTCAGTGGACGATTCCTTGGAATTGGAAGTATATTACCTTTATCTATCTAACAGAACTTTAGTTAAAAGAGATACTGCCTAAAGTATCTTCAGACACTCAAGGAAATCTCCTAACTGTAAGTCCTTGTAAAAAAATCAAAAGATAAATTACATACTCCCAACATACAATGGAACTGAATACACATTCCCTTTCCAAAAGGAAGGAGTGGGGGCATACTGAGGAAATACCAGACCAAAACAACATTGAAAATCAGAAGGACAAATACCAAGTTCAGTAGCTCCACATCCTACTTCTGGGACTACTTCCAAAGTGCTTAGTGCTTAGATAATTCAGTCCTTCCAACTTTACTGCATACAACGCATCTCCTCTCTCTCTCTCTTTCTCTCTTGAGCTGGGACCACTCCCTGTATGCAGCTCTCCGTGGCCGATTTCTCACAATTCTGGAATATCAGACATCGTGAGGTCCCCACTGCCATCTAGGTTTCACCTTCACAGCTTCATGCGATGGCCTGTCAGGGTTGCTCCTGCTGTACTCTGCCTGACCTGGGCAGATCTCTGAAACTGCAGAGGAAGAGCTGATGACCCCTTTACTCGTACATCTTTCACAACTCTAAAGCCAGCACTATGTGAACAACACTGCCAAGTTTGACAGCAAGTTTGGGATGGACCTGAGCATGCTTCATTCATATTCACAACTTTTCTCTGCTGTGGTTTTCCAAGAGCAGAAAATCCTTTCAGTATTTTCTTTACAAAAATTGGAGGCTTACACTTAGCTGGGTGTGATCTTGTCCTACAAGCACTCTTTCCATTATTTAAATGTAAATCTCTAGACCTCTCCTGAATTACCTCTATATCAAAAGGAGCCTCTTCTTCAGCTCCAGTCTTGGCCCCAGATTAATCTTCCCAGTGTTCTTTGTTTAATCCAAACTGTACATTCTATATTTCTTTCTGTCCCATTTGTTCTTTGTCACTGTAGATCTGCATAATATTTACCACTAATAGCCATGCCTCCAATTCTATGTTAGGCTGTCTTGAAATTTCCTCTACTGAAGAAATGAATCCATTGGTTTTTAACTTATGTGGGTAGACTTCAGATAGACTCTTTACCAAAGTATTCCAGCTGTTACTTAAGCCCATATTTCCTTCTGGAACTACTTTACCCTCAGCACCACATTCTTCGAGTCTCCTACTAGAATGGCCTGTTAAAGTCTGCTTCCAGCATTCAATCCCTTTTCTAGTCCAAACTTCCAAAGTCTTCCACATGTCTCCAAAAATCCACATGGTCAGGTCTTACACATCAATACCCCATGATCTTGTACCAACTTCTGTATTAGGTACTTTTCTGTTGTTGTGATAAAACACTGTGACCAAGGGAACTTATAGGAAGAAGAGGTTATTTGAGTTTATGGTTCCAGGTTGCAGAGGGATTAGAATCCATTATGGTGAAGAGGCATGGTAAGGTGGCCAGAGCAGGAGCAGAAAGTTAATTGGTGACATCTTCAAGCAGGCACAGGAAGCAGAGAGCTGCTAGAAATCCTGCAAGGCTTAAGCTTACCCCCAGTGATGTGCTTCCTCCATAAGACCACACCTCCTAGAGCCTCCAGAACCAGTACCACTCACTAAGGGCAAGTTGTCTATATACTTGGAGCCTGTGGGGGACATTCTCATTTAAACAACCACACTGACTCATCCTTCTCTACAACTTGATCCCTGTGATGGTTTCTACTGACCAGCTGATGAGGGGCTGAGAATGTGAATCTTCCATGTTTGTGACTGGGAGCAAACGTATATGGAAACAGTCACAAGCAGACCTTCCTCACAGACTCTGTCTTGTCCATCTGTGGTGTTGAGGAGGGGATTCAGTTCCCCCAATGAACTGCTCGTACTAAACATATGTGGCTCCGAGAGCATTTCCACTCATGAGCTTTCTGCTTTGAGGACTGCCTGATCATAGTCTCAGATTCTACTTGACTCTCTAGAAAGTTCCTAGAACTTTGAATGGAAATATGCAAATCAATTTTTTTAACTCATTAGGAACTTTGAAGGTAAAGTTCAAGAAACACATGCTATGGAAAATCCATATGGAAAAATACAATCTCTCCAGCATTTAAACCTTACACAGGAGGTTCTTAATATGCATTTTATTAAATATTTTGGGGGCTTTTTGAGACAGAATTTCTGGGTAACCTCAAGTGACCTGAGACTTGCTATGTAGACCAGGTTCACCTCTGTATCATGAAGATCTGCCTGCCTCTGCCACCTGAATGCTGGAATTAAAGGTATGTGTCACCAAACCTGGCTCTATATCTTATAGATTTTAACCTAATTAGAATTTGATACTCAAGTAAGGAAATTTTAAGTTAGTGTTTGAATATCCAACCTCAAGTAATTTGCTATAGCTTTAATTATATAGCAGTCATCTATTTTATAGTGTGTATTGTTGACATAAAAACACAGCTTTCCCTTTAAAGGGAAAGATATTCACTATTAGTGATTGTTTATCCTGGAGACAAATATAAATGGCCATGGCCCAGAAACACAGAGTCAGACTTGCTCAAATACTGTGTTCAAATGTGGTAATAGTTTCATGAGGTTTTAATAGTAACAAAACAACTGTATTTGAAAGTATATTTGTGGGAACAGTGGCAAAGGAGGTTCCAGCACAGCAGGGATTGCTCTGTCTTAGGCCTCAGATATTATCTGATGACATTCTTAGCCTTTTGGTGGTTAGTTTGTACTTTCCGAAAGGATTTACCCAACAGTCACACTGAGGTAGACAAGAAATGCTGTTTGTGTGGTTAAAAATAGCCCAAGGTAATTTGGCTCTGGAAATGCAGCATTCCAACTCTCCACCATCCCTGAGGATGTTTAACACAGGGGTGGTGTTTTCTAGTTTCCTAGTTTCTCTGTTACCACTCAGCTAGCTGGGGCTCTTTTGCATCACCCAGATAGAAACCATGCGTTAGGGTAGAGCTCTGCAAGAGCTAATCTTGGTAGCTTTTGTATCCCTTGTCTGACGTTAGCAAGAGGTGACTGCAGCCAGGCAGGAGCAGCAGCAGGCAGAGCCCCTGGGTTGAAGTTCTTACATAGGCTGAGGACACCTGACTCCCAGCTCTGAGTGTTCCAGCTCTTCTCTACATCTACACCACTGAGATTCTTCAGCCTCTGGCAGCAGCTGGTTCAGTTTGCAGACGGGCTTGGGTACTGGGATTCTCTCTGTGCCTGTTACCCTAGTTCCAGCCTGGCCACTTTTTCAAACTCTCCTCTGCGTCTCATTGTATGGCTGTTGTTATGGTTACTGCCCACAGGAGGCAGCATCCAGCTGTGGTGATCTTGTGATTTCCTCAAGGTGCCCTGGAATGCCCAGAATGAGCAGTGTTCCCATGAAAATAGTCCATTTGGCTGTTTGACTGATAGTTTGACCAGGGCTTTAAGGAGACTCGAACCTGTGAATTAAGATTTTAAATCCCCCATCACTTACACTCTGCTTTATGTAAGACAATGAACATCAGAAATAGCAATTACAATAAGAAACTACATTCACCTTAGTATTGACTTTAAGTGAAATTTAAGTGCAGATTTTTCTTTTTCCACCATGAGTCCACAGACAATTCATTTCACTTTCTTTTTTTACTTCTGTTTTGCCTCCCTAGAATTGGTTTGAATTAAAGCTACGGTGACTTGGTAGCTTTACAAGGCCGTTGTCCAATAAATAACCATTTCTAAAAGTTTATTCTAATGCCAGGCATCTTGGTGCATGTCTTTAATCCCAGCACTGGGGAGGCAGAGGCAGGCAGATCTCTGTGAGATTGAAGCCAGCCTGGTCTACATAATGACTTCCAGGACAGCTGGGGCCACAGGAAAACCCTGCAGCGGGGGAGTTTAAGTAAACCAATTTTAATATTTTTTCTGTGTCAGTTTCATTTTAAGATTTGATAGAATTTTATTATCTTAAGTACTTTAAAAAAGAATAGAGAATATTGGAGTAAAAATTTGGATATTTTATAAGTGGCTCTGACAGTGAGAGATTTATAAAACAACTGGGTAAACTGGATACAGCTGGTGCTAACTGGGGAATGTAGATGATCCTAGTTCATATCTGACCTGTGCAGCATCGGTGTGAGTTACATAGCTTGTGAGGCGTGGCAGTCAGAAATCAGAAGGGGCAAGCCATTTTCTGAATGATTACTATTTTGCCTTAATTTATTTTATATTTGAAAGTCAGTTTCCCTTAATAACTAATTATCCCAAATGTCTTTCTTATTTTCCTATTATTTCTTCTGGTTCCCATCTAATGAATGCTGTTTGACACGTGAGCCAATGAGCATGTCAGTAATCTCACTGCGCTATACTTTAGAGGTCGCAGTTTCATGTTATATGGCAGATGCCAATGGCAGAACCTAAAATGTCAGAATATATCCCATGAAAGATTATTGGATAGAAGCTGGTTAGAGGATCTGTCAATTGTGACTAGCTTCTGTGTGCACATTTTGTGTGAGAGAAATCATGAAGAACTGTGAATGAACTAAGAGGAATGTAGACACTTTCCACAAATGGAAAAGCAAAGCTCATATAGAGAAGAAAATTACAAAATAGAGAGATCATCCATTAATTATAAAGTGGTTAAGATTATTGGACTCTTGGCCACTCAAGAGTCATTTAGCATACATTTTCTTGAAACTAAACTGGAAAGACTGTGGCCCCAGGGTAGAAGGGAGGGTGGAAACCAGAGCACACTGTGGATCCCGTTTGTAAGGGAGGGGTGGAGGGAGGGCGACTGTAGGGCAGCCACATAGTCTTGGTTCACACAGACTGCTTTACATTAAAATATATTTATTTGACAAAATATGTGAGCTATGAACATCTTTTCTCTTTGCTGATTATTTTTGTTTCAGTTATATAAATTATTTTAAAATAACAGAGGCAAAATTTACTTCTAGGTACTCTGAACAATTGATTTCCTACCAGTGGGTATTTGGTGTTGTAGGTGGCTTGGTCTCTTAGCATGTTTCATATGAAATGTGGTTGGGAGTCAGCCAAAAGCCTTTATAATGACCAGAACCTATTAATTTCTAGAAATAAAATCATGTTGCTATGTACCTGGATTGGTGGTTTATGCTATGCTCTCTCTGTGAACCCTGAGAGGAGAAGCAAGTGTCCTTAGAGCACTGGGCATCACAAATACAAGCTCATCAGGCTATTGTTATCACTCTAAGTCTCTGGATTGATAATTACTACAGAATTTGATTTCCAGTATTTCTTTCTCAGTAAAAAAAAAAAAAAAAAAAAAAAAAAAAGGGAAAAGAGCTACGTGTGGGAATTTGTACAACAGGAGGCTCACTCCCTATGATAGTTAACATTGACCAACAACTTGACAGGATCCAAGATCACCAATGAGGTACAGTAATGAGCCAATTTCTAGATGAGGTTAACCTCTGGGTCTACCTGTGAGGAACTTTCTTTACTAAATTAACTGAAGTGAGAATTCCCACCACAGAACCTGACAGTGGTCTGACTATAAGGAGAGCTAAAGGGAAATCTTTTTTTTTTTTTTTTTTTTTTTTTGGTCTGATAGCCTTTGTGTCTTGATGGCAAGTTCATACCCTGATCACCTGATCATCTACCCTGCTGTTGCTGTTGCTATTGCTACGATACTCTGCTGACATCAGAGCTGATCTTTTTCAGACTTCCAACATGGCCTGAGGATCAGGAGCTCTCAAGAAACCATCCAGGCCTCCAGTACCAGGTCAGTACTATGGAAACATCAAGCAACATGGATGGATCAGTTGCTGTTTCTCAGCCTGTCAAGTATGACAACAGCTGTTGTTGGCTTGTTCAGGCTGTGTCATGTAAACCAATCTAACAAATCCCATTAATATGTATTTGTTGTATCAGATCTGTTCCAGCAAAGAAACACAAACCTTCTCCAACTCCCTGCCCCTAAAACATCACCTACTAAGCTGCCACAGCCAGAGCCCAGCCTCTACTTAGGTCACACAGAGGACAGAGTCTGAATGGACAGAAAAGTTGAGTGGAAAAGAGTGCCCCTGTTCTGTCCTCACCTGCAAAGACAACGAAGGCCTCCTAGACCCCCAAGCTCAGTAACAGCTCTGTTCTCAATGTTGTAACAAAGTTCCAGAAGATGAGAGAGTTCTCCCTCACAGTTCTTTGACTCAGAAAGTCCAAGGATAAGGTGCTGGAGACTCGGTGTCTGATTGGGAGACTGCTTCCTAATGAATAAACAGGGCACTCTACTAAGTCCTCACATAGTGGAGAGGTGAGACAACTCCATCAGGCAGCTTCTTAGAATGCCAGCTATCTATGCTCCCCCAACCCTGTCACCCTCAGGCCTATGCTCCCCAACACAGACATAGGGGCAGTGATCACTAGGACCATAGCATGTGACTGCTGTGAAAACAATGCAATGAGAAAGCAAAAGCACTTTACATTTTGAGCTTTTCCTTCTTTGTCGGTTCCATGTCTACTGCAGAATTATATTAAAGCTTTAGTTTGCTGATGTCCAGGACTTTTCTTAAGAGAAGAGTCATTTAGATCATTAGAGGGAATGCTCTTTGATGCAGCCCGAGGGTAACTGAGATTCCTGACTGTCAATATCTTCTTCACATCTCTTCTAAAATATCTGACTTCCTTCACTAGCACATTGCCATGGATGTCAACTTTTTGGGGAAAAAAGCAATAAGTAATTACACATTAACAGCTAGCACCACATTAGTATAATGCCATTGACAAGCCTGAGTTCTTAGCACGTTCCAAGTAAAATTGAGCCTTCCCTGTTCCTCACACTAAGATGAGAGGTCTGAGGACCTCTCTATTGAGTCACAGAGTCAGGAGTGAGATGCAGACCCAACTAATCTCCAAACCAAATACATAACACCCTACACATCATACTACACAAACACACATGACACCACAAACAACACACTACGTAAACATACATAACACCACACACATCATATCTCACATGTCACAACACACACCTCACAGCACATACATGATACCACACAGCACAGCACACAATGATACCCCACGCAGAACACTACACACATTACCACACGTTTGACACCACATATATCAACACACACACACACACACACACACACACACACACACACACACATCACTGTAGCGCAGTGTGAAGACCAGGGTTATGCTCCCCTGTCGAGACCAGGAGTCCTCATCTGATATGACATTATAGCCCACTCTGCAAAGTACCTTGTCAGAACATATTGACTTTGTCAAGTTCATTAAGAACCAGAAATGTCTAAGAGACTGCCACCGACAAGGAGATACAATGTGAATGTGAATGTGAAGTGGGATCGACCCCAGACAGAGCAGCAGCCCAGGACAAGATGGCTACAACAGGGACTTCAGCTTTCAGAAGGAAGGAGTAAAATGTGGGCTTCTGAGTGTACACAGCCCACCATAGAGCAGGGATTACCGGCATATCCCCAAGTGTCTAGTCGGAAGCAGGATGTCTATACTGCAGACAGGTATCAGTGCTCAGCTCCTGGTGGATGTGATTCTCAAGTGACCCTAAACCTTAAACTTCAGGTGGCACAAGAACAGCCATGAAAATCCAAGAGGTGAAACCATGACGATAGAAAGGAAAACAGACGTTCACAACAGTCTAGAAAGGATCAGCTGTCCACAGCACAAGAGCAACGGGATAATAGTAGACTCTGTAAATGTTGATGATGTATTTAAAACTTCTTTCCAAAATAATAAACAGCTCCGGGAGTCTCTGATGGGTTTTATCCTCATTTCCGCCACAGTTTATAACTGTACAGTTGCTGGTTAAATGTGCACAATAAAATAAAAGCCTAAGTGTGGAAGGCTGGGAGAAGGGACAAACGTCAGCTTCCTGTGGCGGTAATGCCTGCTGGGCTGTGTGCACTGCATCATGGGAACAGAGGCCGGAAAGGCCGTCTATGGCCCAGCCGGAACACCCTTCCTAAAGAGATGAGCGGCTACCTCCTCTCGCCACTTGCCTTAACTGGTAAAAATTTATTTCCACAAATCCTTCTGAAACGTTTGCCATTTGCTGCCATTTGTTTAGTAATCATTAACAGATTATAAAACAAATGAACAAGCTGCAAATGAACATCAAATGGAAATATAAAAATATTATTTTAAAATATTTTACTCTAATTTTCTTATAATATTCTGCCAACAAGCATTCTTATTTGAATGGCAGAATAAAATGAGTCCAATTATCATAGAATTTTAGTACAGAAAATCTTTACTGCCCATCAAATGAGAACGTGTGATTATTTAGAGGACAGTAGAGCCTTAATGTGTGTCTTTAGCAGAGCAGTGCTCAGAGCTGGAGGAATTCAAGTTGAGACAGCAGAGAGGTGAATACCAGTGAGTGGATTCAGCAGGAAGCAGGGAGTGGGAAAAGTGGAAGTACTGTTCATAAGTGTAGAGAAAAGTGTAGAAAGGATCCGAAGAGGGAAGCTGCTGTGAACATCCTTACACAGGCCCAGGGTTAGGACTAGGACACAGTAGGTTTGGTGGATGCACCACATTCAGGTTTACCAAGAGATCAGGTTTGCTTTTTCTAGCAAGTCGCTTTGTATTTGTTCATTTATCTATTATCTGCTGATAGACAAATGGATGATCTGCCATAGACAGCTGATGAATTGATATATGAACAGATAGGTGATAGATGATAAATAGAAAAAAGATAGATGACAGATGATAAATAGATGCCAGATAAGTGACAGATGTATGTAGATGTAGAGAGAGATGATAAATTATAGATAAAACAGATAATTAGGTGTGTGGATAGATAACTAGATAGATGATAGACTATAGATGATAGATAAATAGAGGATAAATAAAAGTAAGTACACAGGTTGATACTAACAAGATAGATGATAAACAAATAGATGATAGATAGACAGATAGATGACAGGTGATTGATAGACAATCAACAAATAGGAAAGATCCAGAGATAAATGACAGATCTGAAATTGTCCGAGTTATGTCCAGAAATGAGGTGTGCATCCATGAAAAACACAGAGTCCCTACTATCCCAAAGATTAATTTTCATATATTGGAATATTGACAGACTGCAGAAATAAGTTATATGCTGTACCAGGACTTATCAATGCTTCTCAAATAGATCAAAGTGATAGGAATTGAGAGCATGATATTTTAATGGGGAACTTGAAATGTAATTGAGATGACAGATTTCCTTTAGTTGTTGACTGACAGTGAGACCTTGAGGGAGTCATGGCACTGAGCTCTGCAGATGTGGCAAGGATGTATCCTGAGACCAAGCAAGCTGTACAGGCTGAAGCTTCAGAGAAAGGGCCAAAGTATGGCTTCATTAAACAATGGAAAGACTGTCAGGGTAGTTAGAGAGGCCTTATCATGTGGAGCTAATAGGCTTTACAATGAACTATCTCAAGAGAGTCAAGAAGGCAGAGGCTTCTAACCAGACACTGCACAGCCTGGCACATTTTAGCCAACATTGCTCATCATGGTATGCTGAGAAGTTTGGGAAAGGAAGAGTGAAGAAGAGAGCCTGCCTGGGAGAGGAATGGAGGCATCCAAGGAAGAGGTGGTGGTGACACAGGGAGACGGCAGTCGAAGCAATGCTACGTGGTCAGTTACGAACACATGATGCTGTGTCAATATGAGTCCCAAAGAAACCACATGTGGGTTATGTGAAAATGGGCTGCAGTGAAATCCACAGAGGAGGAGAGAAGTGAGGACTTGGAGGAGAGAGGTTAAGAGAGGAACATCTTCTCCAGACTGCGGGCCAGCAGTCCTGGAGAGGTAGTAAACATGAGACTCAGGATGGTCAAGGTCATCAATGACTTCCAAATGACCTGCTCTGGGATTGGCAGGAGCCAGACTATAAAGTGGTGAGAGGCAGTGTGCTAACAGCAAAATGAAAAGCACTTTGAAGAGTTTACTTTACAACATACTGGCATTAAAAGAGGGAGCGAGGCCAAGCTGACGGGAATGTGTGTGCTGGAGAGGACAGTACATGGCAGTGGAAATGGAGGCTAAACCTGGGGTGGGGGAGGAAGGCGCTGGAACCCCCATAGAGAGGATGAGAGAAGGAATTCCATGTTAAAGTGGATACTCCACTCTGAAGGCGTTGACTGAGGAAGGCACTGCTGTGAGAGAATGGGAACAGCAGAGGTCTGTGAGCCCAGTGCTAATGAAATGGTGTACCAGATTGGTTTGGCTACTAGAACAGGAGGGACTACCCCAGTGAGGGCAATCGTGTTGAAATTCTTCAGAGGAAGGCAAGTCAAAGGCCATTTTGGAAATATAAAAATATATATAAATGAAGGCATACAGCATACAGCTACACAGGACAGGAGAACTTAAATAACTAGTGGGACTTTACTGAGGTAAAATATGTGTAACATAACACCATTGTACTGTTTTGGAAGAGCTCAACATGATGTCAGATGGATTTTGACATCCACTTCTATCAGCCATCTCCCCCATCCATCACCACCATCCATGTCCGCCGTCATGCTCCATCATTCACCTTCGCTGAATATCTTCAGCATCCATCTCCACTTTCTCTCTATAACATCTGTCTGCAAATTTGATAGTGACCATATAGTTCCAAAAGCTTTCATTTTAAACTGAGAGAAGATTCTTCTGTAAGGAAAATGTTAGATATAATGTAATCAAGAGGGAGAAAACTGGGTAGGAGAGAACATTTGCCAATAAGAGACTGAGAGAGATAAGAAAGCCTAGATGAAGTGACAGAAGGATGCATGGATGAGTTGATGGATGGATGTGTGGATGGATAATTATATTACCTAACTGGGATAATTATATTACCTAAGTGGGAGTCAAGTGTTAAATATTATGCAAAATATAGAAAGAATAAACCAACATTTTCAAAACAACAAGTTCCTTGCAGATATCACATATCCAACCAAACCCTTATGAAAGCATGTGCTAATTATGTAGTACTCATTCAGTAATAAGAAATACAGTGCTCAGAGTACTGGGAGTTTTTCCTGATTTGCAGAGCTAATAAGCATCACAGTTTGGGCGTGTGTGTGTGTGTATGTGTGTGGTGTTAGATGAATGAGATAGGATGTAGGATTTATTAATATGATTCAAATGGTTAGAGGTATACCACAGTGGGAGTTCTGGAGTGCAGGACCATCACTTGTCCAGGGAAGCATGTCTGGGGATGTATGCAATTCCACAACCTTTGGAGTTGATTCACTTTCAAGCTATCATGTGCATGTCCTCTGTCTTTGTTGAACTTGATGAAGCCTCCTCTTTTGTGTCTAGGGAACTTTAATTTGACCCTGTGCAGTACCTCAACCACATGTTCCCAAGTCTACAGCTTGTTTTGAGTAGACATGATGACCTGGCTAAGGTGAACCCGGGCCATTGTGCCCTGTTGCTTTTTGAAGGCTACCATATGCCTGTCTGGAGCCTGTCAGTTCCATCAAGGGACATACTCGTGTAGACAGTGAATCAACATTGTCTTTGACACAATATATTTTACTGACTTCAAAGGTACAACAGGTAACATACTAAGTATGTTTTTTAACAAACCCAATGGCTTCCAGGACCTTGGATGAGAGTTGCTGAAGTTCATATGACACCATCCAGATACCATGACAGACACCTTGGGAGAAGCGAAATTTGGAGTAGGGCTTTGTTTTATAACACCAGAAACTGGGCTGGGCAGTGGCCTACAGCAATGCCAGAACCTTGCTGGAGGAGCCAAAGGAAAAGAGCTAAATCTGTTTGCTCTGAATCCCAAAGACTGACAAAGAAACAAGGTCCTAAATGCAATTTATTCTTTCTTTGTGCATCCAATAAATGTAATAGATAATTTGCAAAATGTATGTGTCTGGATGGTCAAAGATAGATAAGATCAGAGAGAGAGAGACATTATTTATGTTTTGACATTTATATTTCTTCTTTATTGAATATATCTGTTTACATCATAAATTGTCACCTGTCTGAAATTGGTACCCGGATTTGTCTCTTCAGTTCATCTATTTAAATCATCGATTTAATGAATGACTATTTCCATTCCAAAAGTAGCTATTAATTATAATATATATATATATATATATATATATAATATTTTCACTCTTGGATCTGTGCCAGGCATTGTGCTAACATGAGGGATGGAAAGGGCAGCTGTTGGTATATCCTGTGGGTCTGGCACTCTATGGCTTTCCTGAGTTGAGGCAAGGTGGAAAGTAGATAATGAGGTGACACTATAACAAGGAAACAGACCCATCCATGTGCTACCTCTTTCATAGAGAAAGCTCATTCCTCCACATAGACATCATGTCCAGAGGAATATGGAAACCTGAAAACTGTCTACCAACAGGGCTCTGATGCAGCTTTACATAGAGATTCACGTCCATTCGTATGGCTTATAAGAGATGGTGGTTCTTGTCACCAGATGAAGAAACAAGAAGGTAATTTCAGATGTATACAACCTAGCTACAGATTCTGATATGAACCAGATCAGAGAAAAGGAGACTCCAGCTATTCAGTAAACAGTGGAACTGAAGGCCAACTGTGGTTGGGAGAAAGAGCATCAGGAACTGAGGACTTGAGAGCAATGTGTCTGAGGATACAACTGTCCCAAGAAATCTTTAGAATCAGTTGAGGTGGAAGTCAGTGTTCTGTAGAACATAGGGAGAAAAAGTGCTTGTTAAAAAAACAGTATCTGGAGAAGAGGGCTAATATTCTTTGTTTAGGTTCCTATGTTTAGGAATGAAAAGGTAGCTGTCTCCATTGGGAGGGGGCACTCAGAGGTGAGTGAACGAGGGGCCAGGCCCAGAAACACACTTTGAGGGATGTTAGGAAGCAAGGTGATACTCCTTGGAGGTGTCTGTCTAGGGGACCCTGTCTTCTCATGGACCTTCCCTGACTTCCCAATGGAAATCCTTGGGAAAGAAAAAAAAATATCTTTAATGCTCGAAATGCATAAAATGTAAAGATAAACTCTGCCACTAAGCAAAATTCTTTAAGGTAAATCATTTTATCTCTTTTAACGTCTGTTCTCTTCCTGAACAAGTAGCTACTTTGTAAAATTTTACCTCATATGCCTGTACACATCTCAGCACCAGACAGAAAATATTCCTTTTATTTGGATGAATGAGCAGGTACTGTTAAATGACATGATTTCTTCAATACTAATCTGAGAAGACACATCAACACTAGACTCCAATTTCCAGCACTTGCTTCTAAAATGAAAGAATATTTTTTAAAGAATTATTTTTATCTCCCTGTATATATGTACATGGGTATGTGTGAGAGTGTGTGGGTGTAGTTGTGTGCAGTTCCCATGAAGGCCAGTAGAGGATGTCAGACCACCTGGAGCTGAGTTACATGTGGTTGCAAGCCACCAAATGGGAACCAAACTCAGGTTCTGAATAGCAAGTGCTCTTAACTGCTGAGATGTCTGTCCAGTTCCTTAAAATTCTTCTTTTGGCACATTTTGTTTAAAAATACTAGTAATTTAAAAATGCTACCTGCTGCAAAATATCTACTTTTACATCATGTTTAGTACAAAACTTCACAATAACATATCCATACTCCAAAACTGTTCACATGTAGATTGTCGGGGTAAATTTACAGAGTTTCTCTCTGCCTCAAGGAACATGGGCACAAGAATGTGACTGACACAGATGAAGCCAATAGAGTCAACTACTTTCCAACCAACCAGTGACTTAGAGGGAGGGTCCATCTGAAAAGTAGAAAAAACTGGGTAGGAGACGTGGGAGGGGGCGCCCGGGGTCTCCATCTTGAGTGTGTGTGCCAGAGGTCCACCAGTCTTCTGATCAGAAAGCTGGCTCCCCCAAATGAAATTTCTCTCTCTCCATGGGGATGAATTCTTTGTAAGTAGCCTGAAATAAACTGGTTTCTCCAATTAGAGAGCATTCTCCTTTCACTCAGTCAGTTCAAACCTGGGGGGTGGGGTGGGGCTGAACACCTGGCCTGACTGTCAGAGAATTCATAAGACACAGCTACTTGCAGCTTATGCAAGATGCTATAGTTAGCATCTTATTTATCAATGCATTTACAAACCTGTAAATTGTCCATCTAGAATGATCCTTTTAATCTGTGGCTTCTGTAGGGGTATATCACAGTAGGGCACTAATTTCAAGGAGAGTCTAAATAAGGAACAAATCTGTAACAAATGTATCAGGCAGCTACACACAACAAAACACCCGATGTAAGCAACTTAAAAGAGAAAGGATTTATTTTAGCTCATGGCTTCAGTGCACAGTTTAAACCTGTGGCATGGCAGAAACATCATCCTGCTTATCAAATTCTACATCCAACCAACTAGAGACAGTTAATTCAGCAGTCAGAATCCTCAGACACTGGGAAAGTCAGAGAGTTTTCTAGATCACAGTGAGTTTTGACTCTAAATAGCCAACCACAGGTAATCTGGAATACAGAGCAAAGACTGATGATAGCGGGATGCTTTACAACTCAAGTCCTTATTTATTTTGTAAATTTGTTGGCAGTACAGCTCCTTTCAAGAATATACACCCTGAAAGAAAGATTATATGAGAAAGCCAAGTGTGTTCATTCATTAATAATAAATTTCTAAAATCTTCTGAAAGGTCCCTGGTCTTGCCATTGATTTTGGTCATCTTAGCAAAATGCAATGTGCCCACGATTTCTGCTGGTTTCTGTTTAATTGATTGTATGACTGGGAAAGATCTCTCTGTTTATGTTTTACATTTTATTTATTTATGGTGTTGTGGGGGAACATGCATATGTCACAATGCTTGTGTACATCAGAGGACAACTTTAGGAATTGGTTCTTTCCTTCCACTGTGTGGATCCGGGAATCAAACACAGGTTGATAGACTTGGAGATAGGTATCTTACCCACTGAGCCATCTCATAAAGCCCATGACCTTTCCACTTTGAGCTTTTGGTAAAAGAAAAAAGTCTGTTTTTGAGGGAAAAGTGGACTCTGATGGAGACTTGTGTCATCATGACCCTCTCCTCTTTCCCACTTTTCTGTGTGCAATGGATATAACATGGTACCCTGGGCATGCAGGAGTCCCAGGGGGAACCAGGACATGGCAGTGTGATATCTTGGAATTCTGGATTGGCCTCCCATAAGTCAGTCATCCATGCCACCTGACAAACTGCTCAATTTGTAACTATTTATTCTGTAAAATGGAAGTGTTGGAGTGACAAGGTTTGGGAATGAATCTAACTGAATACTTTCAGGAGTCTTTCCCATTCACATGTCTGCCTACAACATTGTGCTGCCCTGTCCTCCAGCCACTTGATGCTATTTCATGCCACCTACAATGCCCTACCCCTCTTCATTCCTGCCCTACAGGACTGCCAGCCATGGGTCACATTCTCCTGAACCTGCTGTGTTGACACTCACTCAAGGACCCTGCAAGATGCCTTGAGGAACACTATGCCAGTTTAATCTCAACTTTAAGTAGGAGCCCTGGGTGGTATATTTTTATTGGATGAGTTTCTTGCTTTTACTTATGAGGTTTCTTTAATTTGCTTCATGCCAAAAAAAGATTCTGAGTGAAATCTGAAATTTCAGGCACTGTGACAGTATCAAAGAACAGTGAAGTGGTGTCTCCCTAACTGAAATGTGACTGGAATAATATGGGAGCCTTGTTAAAATGCAGATTGTGTTTCCAGGTTCTGCATTTATACATGCTGAATATCATACCAGCACTGCTGGGCTTGGGTCGCCCTGGGAACAGAAAGAGAGGGAAGAAGCTGTGACTCTTCAGAGTATTTCATCTCTTATGAATTCTGACCTGCAGCAGTCATTTAACCTTTCAAATTGTAGTGTAATGCATAAAGCATTAGCCATCTACTGCTCAGTGAACACTGAGGAAGACAAAGCATGCAAATATTTTCTCACTTTGGTCCCGAGTGAGGCCTCAGTGTTGATGTTTTTGATGAAGATCAATGTCCGTGGGAAATGTACAAGCTAGACACCAAGGACTCCTTCCCAGGATCTCATAAGGACACATTGATAGCCTTCCCACAAAAGTAATTGGAATGGATTGAAACAGACTGAAGTATACGTACTTGGGAGATTCCTGAGTTCAGGAGGAGGAGGAGGAGGAGGAGGAGGAGGAGGAGGAGGAGGAGGAGGAGAAAGAGGAGGACGAGGAAGAGGAAGAGGAGGAGGAGGAGAAAGAGGAGGATGAGGAAGAGGAAGAGGAGGAGGAGAAGGAGGAGGAAGAGGAGGAGGGGGCCTGAGGATCCTTGGTACATCTGAGACAGGTTGTACCAGCACTTTCTTCCCAGGTCTGCTGAGTCTGCTGAGTGGAAAGTATTAATAAAAATCAGTGATGTGGAGGAATGAGATTCTGCTCTGCGTACTAGATAAGTAACGCAGTATAGAGAGTTTAAAACCTTTATTGGGTCAATAGCACAAAAAGTGAAAGTGTCATCATCTGGGAGTGCTGCTCTCCACACATGCTCTCCTTGTGTGTCTGGAAAGATCTACAAGAACTGTTCCATTTCTAACTTTCCCAGGCCTCTGAGACACCAGTGGCATCGCATACAGCTGAGCGTGACAATGTGCCTTCAGTTCAGTCAGTCAGCATGTGAGAAACCCAAAACAAATGTACTAATTTAATGATATCAGTATTTTCTGTTCAAAAGAGTAATGCACATTTCTGATGCTGTTTGTTCATCACCAGTCGCCCATCTTTGGATGATTTTTGCGTTCCCAAACTAAACTTTGGTTGCAATGATCTGGAGAATTGAGACACAGATTTTGGACAACAGTATACTTTGCCAGCCACACTGGGAGGCATCAGTCTTGCCATTAGCTCCATGCAGTTCTGTTTTTATACCAAGAAATTTTTATGTTTCTTTAAGAGCCTGACACCTCTAGTTTTAAAATAACTTTATTTATTATTTACTTAAACAGTATTTATCTTTAGGCAGGAAACAATTTTTAGAATCATTTTTATTTTTAATTATGTGTGTCTGTATGTATATCTATGTGGGGATATGTGCACATGGATGCATTTGCCCACAGAGGTCAGAGGTGCCCGATACCCTGGAGATGGAATTGATGGGGGCCCCTCAATATGGATGCTTAGACTGAGCTTGGGTCATCTTCAAGAGCAACAAGTTTGTTTAACCACTGAGTCATGTCTCCAGCCCCTTCTCATTTATTTTCATGCAGAATAGTGCCTGGAACTAATGATCTCTGGCTCCCAAGTGCTGGAAATGCAGGTGTACACCATCCTGTCTGCCTGAAGGCCCCATTTCTTAATGTATGAAGACAAATCATTCTGTAGATAACTTTAATATGCTTCAATGAATTTCCACCACATAACTTGACTTTATTTAATTCAAGATGTTACTGTGTCTTATGATTGCCTGTTTAGAAGTAAAAGGAGAAAAGAGAGAGTTCAAAATTGAAAGATGTGTCATCATAGTTGGAACATGTAATAAGTGATAAATTTCAGTGACTGAGTATAAGAATATTAAGATATGAATGAATGTTGTTGTTATTCTAATTAAATACTTCCTGCTATACACTTAGATGTATTTGTCACTTACAGAGATATTAAATACATCATGTTGTGTCCTCAGTCTAGTTGCTCTCAACCTTGTTGGTCACACAGCACACTTGTGAGTATATTTCAGTCAGTAAAACAGACTCAACATGTGTTGCCTGCTAGTGTCTATTCTGAAGGTGTAACAGATAATGTCCCACTTAGGTTAGCACAATGATGTTAGAGTCTCCCATGCAGATGTTCTGTGAAGCTACATTCAGGGTTTAGGACAGGTTCATGGAGGAGAAAGCTTTGTCTATTTAATATGGCTTCTCATAGAAATTGGTACAGAGACAGTGATCTGTGTTCTCTTCTATAACCTCCTTTTCCAGCGATCTGAGTAAAATCACTTTTAAAGAAACTTGCTTCTTTCAGGACACCCTTCTGAAAGAAAGGCAATTGCTGGATATCAAATCTGTGTCAATCAGTGGGCTGTTTTTCCCTTTGGGTAGAGTAAATCCAAATATGAGATGAGAAGAACTGATGACCAGGCACGCCTCCACCAGAGTCACATTCATACACACCTACACATCCAGGTGTGTAAACAGAAATTTGTATTTTGGTGTGGAACAGTGCTGTTGGAAATAATCCATCACTCTCTGGCGTATGAATGATGTCCATAACCCAGAGGATGGGAATGACCTTGTTGGCAATGCTCTGTGAAGCAGTGATTTGTCATATGCCCATTATAAAAGCACGAATTCACCCTGAAGTGACTCTGCAAGCATCACATTTACCTCCACTAAATTGAAATATGCAGAAGATAGCATTTAATTTCCAGTCTTGGATGCTGAGTATCTTGGATCCTTATTTTTAATTTTTCTTTTAACTAATGTGTAGAGGTGGTGGAGATGGACCATCTTGGTGAAACACACTACACAGGACCTCCTGCACACTTCAAGCTAATACTGAGAGGCCACAAGGGGAAGAATAAAACAGATTCTGAGCAAGCAAGACAGTGGGATGAAAAACACCTGGAACAAACAGTGATGGCACATGTATCATGACAAGGGTCAGAAGGAAGCAGGACCTGTAGACCATACCACTCAATCCTCAGACACCAGAGTCATCATGCTTTAAAGATGTGGGATAGGGAACATGTGTTTTTAAAACCTGTGACTAGGTTTCATGTTGGCCTACAAGTAAACTATACTTTCTTTTTTAACAAATGAATAGTATACATAAATTTAAAGCCTTGATTTAGAACATCTAGAAAATATACCTTTGTGCCTCAGATCCCGTACTCTTGGTGGATCTCCAGCTCTGAGTTTGAGGACCCCATGAACAACAGACAGACGTTCACACAAGTACTAAGTGTAAGATCAAAAGACATTGTCCCTCTCTCATGTGCAAAACCTCTGTCTGCCTCAGACAAGTTTGGA
Source organism: Eospalax fontanierii (assembly GCA_035773235.1). Taxonomy (NCBI): domain Eukaryota; kingdom Metazoa; phylum Chordata; class Mammalia; order Rodentia; family Spalacidae; genus Eospalax; species Eospalax fontanierii. Next base: position 55,880,631 of record CM069529.1, read on the forward strand.
GTATGTTTAACTTCACAAAACTGATTCTGATTACTTTTTACTCACTGGCTCTACTGCAGATGGCCACATCTAGAAGCCTCGCAGGAAAAGGGAGAAGTGTAGCATCGCCTACTGAAGGTTCAAAAGTCAGGTCACCAAATTTCTCCACTCATTATGAGGATACAGCAAGAATGAAGTGCCCAGAATCACAAGGGTGGAGTGTGGCAAGATTCTTCGGTCAGAGTCCGACAGATATTAATTTCGGTTTATCTAAATGCTCCAAACCCTGAGTTGTAATTGAATTCATCGAGGCAGTTTAGAACAAAAAAAACAGAAGGATTGGAGAGACAGCTCAGCTGGTGAGAGTACATCCTGCTCACGAGGAGGACCAGAGTTCAGTTTCTTGCACCTAGAATGGGTAGCTCGCAATATCTGTCTGAAATTCCAGTTCCAGGAAATCCAAAATTATAAACTTAATGCAACTTAAAAGTTCCGTAATCTTTTAAAAATTCTAACAATTTAAAAGTTCAAGTTTTTAAAATCTGAATTCTTTTAACTATGGGAGCCTACAAAAAATAAGTTAAATACTTTCTTATTTCGAAAGGGAAAAACCAAACACACTTAAGCAAAAGCAAAGACCAGCAGTGTGTAGCTCAATGCCTGATGTCTGGGACTCCTTTACAATCTTCTTGACTCTGAAACATTTGGACAGCTCTCCTTCTCCAGCTGTGCCAACAGCAGCACACATATAGCTTGCATCGTAGACTCAGGCTATCTTTAGTCCACAGCTGTCACTGTCCTTGTTGGTCTTTCTACAGTCATGGTGTATGCAGTATCCTAGGATCTCCACTTCAACTGAGTCTGCACTTTGACCATTATCCTCTCCTGGGCTCTCCTCAGGTACTCTAACCTTGATTCTTGGTGCTAAGTTTTAAATTTTCTCCATGACTGTTTAAGCCCTGGCATTTCTTCTGCAACTGAGCAAACCCTTCACCAGCAACCTCTGCTGGTTTCTTACAGTGCCAAGCCTCAGCAGTCTCTATAACCCCTCTACGCCCTCAAAGCCGGTACCATATGGGAGACTCTTAAACACTGCCGATGCCCTCAAAGCTTCCATGTTGCTGGCAGCTATAACCCCTGTACCACTGCACACTTCCGAGTCATTGAATGATCTAGGGTCTCCTTTCTCCTCCCTAACTACACTTATTCTCTGATTGATGTGCTTTTCACTAGACAATGTACTTGGAAAAGAAATTTGTAATGTTTCTACCATGTGCATTTACCTACTGACATCAATGTTAATGAAATCTTTCTCCTAGTGGATAGCCTCATTTGAAATTTCTCCTCTCTATCTGAGACCACACTCTCCAAGGCAAGCTACATTATTTTTTTGCTTTCTGTGATAGCTAATCTTGGTTGTCAACTCGACTCTTCTGGAATTAGCTAAAATGCAAGCCTGGGCAATCCTGTGAGGGACCTTTTTGATCAGACTGAAGTGAGAAGATCCACCATAATATGAGTAGCAACTTCTGGTGACAGCCCAGATACAAGAACATGGACAAAGAAAACCCTTTTTGTCTGACTTCACTCTTACCACAAGTTTATCTATCTGTGCCATTCATTTGTCAATATTAGAACCAAATTCTTTGAGTTCCAAATTAGACTGAGACCAGCAACTCTCCTGAAATCCACCAGACCTTCAGCAACATACTGGAAGCACTGAGACATGTAGCCTAGTGACCTGAGTCACTATCACGTTCTTTATCTCTTCAGTGTAAGACACTCTTTGTTGGGGTACCAAGATCAAAGGAGGTGAGGCAATCTAATAATCTCCCTTTTAATACTTGACTTCGTTCAATCTGTTCTGTTCCTTTAGGTAACCCTGACCGATAAACTTGTCTATTAAAGATAAGGAACCCTGACCGATAAACTTGTCTATTAAAAACCTTTACTTAGGGAAGCTTGTCTTCTTCATGCTGCATTAAATGCTTTATTGAAATAATAGTTCTTTCTCAATGACTTAAAATCCTGCGGTTCCAGCTTCTTCATTCAGAACTTTTTCATTTTTCTCAACCTCACTTTCACTATACCCTGTTTGCTGTTTCTGGAGTGGTCCGGCCAGTTATCCACATGCATCTTGTCCAGCCTTTCTCTTCTTCTCCCTTAGCTATTTTTTCACCAGGTTTCATTGCCTTAGTAACTTTCCTTGGGTCACCAAAACCTCCATGCTGCTGAGTCCGTTATTACATTTCAACTTCCTTCATCTGTCAGCAGGATTTGACACCTCCAAGACATCTTTCATCCTGTAGATTCACTCTTGAAGTTCAGTCATTCCAATGTTCAATCAGCTTGCACATGATAATGAAACATAATGGTTTTCCTTCAAAACTCATTACATTTGGAACGTTTTTGAATGCTAACAGATACCAAACACAAGCTCACATGTCCGCCTACTTCTGGCCTCATGGTTTATTCCAAGGTCATGGTACCTCCTTCCATATAAGGATAGGACAAGACACAGTGCCAGCCATCTACCTTAGTTCTGTGCCCCTCTTTTTAGACTTTTCCTCTTGAACTTGCTAGAACTCTCAGCTTCTCTGACCTGGATTGCACTTTACAATCTTTTCATTGCTGAAATCCAGCTGAGCAGTCCAGAACCAAGCATCTGTGTCTTTACCCTCAGAATTCCCATAGTTTATAGGATTCCCATATCCCAAACTAGAGAGCAATTTTATATACTAGTCACTGTTGGGATAGGAAATTGTCCCAATATCTGGACTCCATGACAAGGATTGAGGACTGTGCCTCACAGTGTGTTTCCTCCAATCCCTCAGAGATTTACTAGGTTGTAAGAATGAGGGGGCCAAATTGTTCAGATTTGTCTGAATTGTGACCTAGGCCTCTCTCTCTCTCTCTCTCTCTCTCTCTCTCTCTCTCTCTCTCTCTGTAGTTACAGGTAAGGGATGATTGTGGGAGGAAGGTGTGGGTATAATATTGAAGCAGAAAATCTATTTCTTAAGTCCTTTCCTGCTCTTGTCCCCAAGAAAATTGTAGTCATTTTCAAATGGAGCTTGACAGCACTTGGTTTATATTCTGAAAGTGTCCCACTGCATGTAATTTTCTAGCTGAGATATTTCTCAAGTCAGCCTACCAGGGGAATAAAAAACCTCCCCAGGGACAGTTACATGCTGGTATCTGTTAATCAGAAGGGTGTGTAAGCAAGGGACTTCTTTCGTTCAGAAAGAATTCCAACTTCTCAGCTGAGTTTTGACAATGGAAGGTTATATGGTGTCTTAAACAGCTCTCCACGTCTGCTGGTGCAGAACTCAGTAATCACTGCATTTGAGTGAATGTTTGGGTGCATATGTGCATGTACAGATTACTATATGTGCAAGTTTCTGTGTGCTTGTGTGTCTGGATTTAGAGTTTATGTGTGTATATGTACATGGTTTGTACAAACTTTGTTTATATTTGTACATGTTTATATATATATGGGTTTATGTGTGTGAGTTTGTCTATGTATACATGTGTGCGTGACTTTATGCAAGCATGTGTTCATGTTTATATGAATTTATGTCTGTATGTTCTGTGTTTCTGTGTGCATGTTTTATGTTTGCTTGTCTTTTTGCCTACAGAAGTTTATATTTGCTTAGGTTAATATGTACATGATTTATGCAAGTATGTGTTTATGCTTGGATAGGTTTGTGTACTAATAAGTTTATGTACGTATGATTTATGCATGGATGTGTTCATACTTGAATGTGTTTATGTCCATATGGGTTTACATGTATGCACTTGTTTACATATGTGCATGTAGGTGTTAATGTGTAGATATGCTTATAACAGTCATATGCATGTCAGAAATTCCACATTCAGAAATCTGTCCTAGGAAAGGTTAGATATGTATTTAAAGATGAAGTACAGTTCAGAAAACAACTGGTTAAATAGAATACAGTGAATTGCATCTGATTAGTGGATTAGCACCCACATGGTAGCTAACAACCCCCCAAACTCCAATTTAGGAGCTTTGATATCCTCTTCTGACCTCTGTGGACATTGCGTGCATGTGATACACTTACATACATGCAGGCGAAACACTGTTACACATAAACTAAAATTAAAACAAAAGCAAAAAATGTTAAAAACCAAATTTCATCATATGACGGTTTTAGAATATAATATTTGGTGTTTGACACATAAATTGTAAAGCCAGTCCCTGGATTTAATGTCCATCACCATTGCTTGGAATTTGTGGAATGTCATCTTTCTTAGACCCTTGCAGCTTAGGTGGTAGCATGTGAATTTTCCTAGAAAATTTACTTTTGAATTTGCATTAGTTATTTTCTTGTTACAATGACAGAAGACCCGACCTGAGTCACTGAAGGGAGGAAAGATTGATTTTTTTGCTCAGGGTTCAGAAGATGCGGTTGCGGTAGATTACGTAAGAAATGTCTCCTACAGGCTTCAAGTATTTGAATACTTCGCCCCAGATGGTGGTGCTCTTTGTGGAGGATTAGGAAGAATCCTAACTTGCTGAAGGAAGCCTGTCACTGGGAGTGGGCTTTTAGATTATGCAGCCTTACCCACTTTCAGTTTTGTTTCTCTTTCTCTTACACCTGTGTTTTCTGGGAGATGTCAGTACTCAGAGTCTTGCTTTGGCCACTCTGCTGCCAAGTCTCTCCACCATGATGGACTCTTACCACTCTGAAATCATAAGCCAAATAAACCCTTCCTTTTGTATTTCCTCTTCATGATGTTATATCACAGCAACAGAAAAGTAACTAAAACAACATTCCGCCATCATGGACAAGACTTGGTGGCTGAAGCTGCTTCTACCTCTGGACAGTTCAGGAAGCAGAGAAAGAATGCTGGTGCTCTGTAAGCCTTCTCCTTTACTGGTTTTTATTCAGCTGGTGAGATGGTCCAACTCATACTCAAGGCTGATCTAGCCCTTCAGTCAGTCCTCTCCTCATAGACCATCCAATGGGGTGACTTACTAATGCCCTAGGCATTTCTTCATTGAACCATGTTAACAATACAAACGATCTTTTCTAACAATATTTTCTAAAGCAGAGAAAGAGTGAAGCAATCAGAGCTCAGATTCGAGTTCTGAACTTTTCTTCTCTCCATAAAGTACTTGAAACTTTGAATACTAAATTTCTGTTTCTACCCCTTTTCCTGAGTCCCTCTTTTTCCTTTGTCTTTAACCTCTTTTGTCTTTCATCACCTTAGTGGGATCCTTGAATCTTCCAAGACATTCAAGATTCTTTTCTTTCTATTTCATGAAAACATTGTTAACAATTTCAACTGAATTCCAGCAGCCCAAAATAGGCAGTGACCAGTCAAGTGCACATCTGACCTACTGAGGAGCTCTGAGTTTTCGAAACAGACATAGAAGGTTAAAAAAATAGGGTTAAAGGTCAGTCTATTGCAGATCATGCAAGTGCTAGGAACCCTGGATAGTAAAGCATCACCAATGGCCAATAAAAATTGGGCTTCTTCCTTGTAGAAAACATGGGCGCTGACACAGGTAGATAATCCTGAATTGTCCGTAACAATGATCCATCATGCTAGAGAGTGGGTGTGGTTCTTATGCACAAGGAGCTCAGAAAGGTTCCAAGAGCTCATGATCAGAAGTAGAAATACCCTGAGGAGTGGTGGGCACCCCTTAATTTCTGGAAGCATAAGTTCTGTGCCCTGAGCCTTTACGTACATCAGATGGCTTCTGATAACAAGTGGGCCGGGCTCTCTGGGGGTCACATGTTGAACCTATGCTCCAAGCTCCTGCGAAGCCCATTACTGAGGTTCATTAATCTATTAAAGCATTTCCTTTTGCATGAATACCATTTTCTAAATTCTGTAAACCAGAGGAAAGAAGGAGGGAGTGGGAGGCTTGGCTGGATGTTGTTTTCTGTCACTGAGCTCCAGCATTAACTTTGATGACAGAGAAATTTGCAGCTGTTACTGTCTCTGTGAGCAGATGAGGGAACCAGCTCAGAGTAAAGGGGTTTTGCAAGCAAACTTCATGCCCTGGTGCTAGTGAGCTGTGCGGGCCAGAGAAATGGGAGTAGAGAATTCAAATAGGGGGAGCAGAGATGGAAGAGGGAGTAGAGAACTCAAATAGGGGAAGCAGAGATGGAATAGGCAGGGGACGAAGCACACCATGGCAGGCTCTACAGGCTCAACTCCCTCACCTTAGACAAATATGCCCTGGGCCTTCCTGTCCTCACAAAACTCTCCAATCACTGAGCTATCCTCAGTGTATCAAGGTGTGTTTCCTCAGTAAGTGCTTCCAGTCCATGACAAACCACAGCACAGAACAAAAAGCTTCCTCTTTTCATGGAAGTTTAGAGAAGTTGCTGCTGTGAAATGTCTAAAGTCCAGAGGGTAGGGAGGAAGACTGTGCTCTGTCATTGTTCCTCAGCACAAGTTCTGTCTAGATGGATCTTTTGTTTTCCCTCTGTAGGACATGGATGAGAAGGAGATACTCACAAGAGAGTAAAGAGTGAAAAGAAGCAACTAGACTGTGTGAAAATGTTCACCCTGAAATGAGTAAAAGCAAGTCTCCCTCAGACTATCCGTACTAAGGAAGTGAGATGACAGGAAAGGAAGGACTGAGCAGGTCAGTGAGGAGCCCTCTGTTAATGTGCACATTCAGTGTCCAGACCTCATCAGACAGTTCTGTAGTCAGACAGTTCAGAGCTGCTGGCCCTGCAAAAGGAAGAAATTCAAAGAACTGGTGTGCTGTCTTTTCTAAATGATACCTCGTTTGAGAAAATTGTCAGAAAAATTAATTCCTTTTACACATTAATGGACTATTCTATCTTAGGCCCTAATAACATAATTATCACAGCTCCCGGTGGGACCTGCTGTTCTGGGGTCTTGCTGTTTCCCTATGTGCATACATACCCATCTCCACCCTTGATACATCAGTGCAGAGCATCAACTTCAAGGCTCAACCCTATAGTTGATGAGATGCTGGCTCTGAGAAGGGCTTCAGTATCAGGCTGGCTTCCCCATTTTACAGGACAGGGTTCTAGTGCACAGAGGGAAGGGATATTCTTGCTTCTTCTTCCTCTTGGAATCAAATTGTTCAAAAGTCTCTTTATCTTACAAAAGAGTTTCTCTACATGAATGTTCAATTGTGAAAGGGACTTGGGGATTGGAGACAGGGCTGCCTGCTGTGAAAATCTATAGAAAACACATCACAAAAATGAAGTCACCTCTGAAGGTCAAGCAATTCACATCCAAAGGATTTCAAGGATGAACTAGGACCGAGAAAAGCTCAAACAGAAAACATTTGTGCAGAGGAGGCTGGTCTGTTTCATTTAATGGCATTCTGATCTTTCTTCAGCATCACCTTGAAGGAGTCAGCAGATATTTTACCATAACGTATCAAGATGGAAGAGAGAAACTTAGGAGAGAAAATGATGAAGACATTTCAAGTAAATGGTATTCATCTCTCTCCCTGGCAGTGAAAAGCCATGCAGCCAAAGAGTCTTACAATCCACAGCATGCTTGTCCTGACACTTCGGGCTTCCTCACTCTTTACTATGAATCCCATCCTACATTTTCCACAGCTGCTTGCAGACCCCTTTGCTGACCTTAACTCTTGTCTTTCTCTCTTCCTTTCCTCCATCTCCCAGAAGCTGCCAAGGTTTACAGCTTGTCTGCCCTGTGGTTTATACTCAAGCTTTAATCAAATAATCCAAATAAATAAAAGAAGACTCTTTCCAAGTCTTAGATGCTGGTGAAGTCTGGGGAACTGACTCTAGCAGGGAGCCACAGTTGATCCAACTGGCTCCCTGTATACCAGGGTTTTGACACTCTTCTCCTTTTTTGTCCATTTCCTGTGTAATTTCTTTGATGTTTCAAATGAACACACAATTGGTAGGAACACAGAATCTGAGTTCAGGGATAAGGATTTCCACATTTTCTCTCAAGTCCTCATAACTCCTGTATCTTGGTGCACTCCAAAACCAGGAGTCACTAGGAAAATGAACACACAGGAGATAGTGCCCAGGACATAATGCACAGCTTAGGAATGAGATGCTTAACCTCCAGGAATGAGAGAAATCTTGACATCCAGGCCTCAGGAAAAACAGAGCCTGAACTACCCACTTTAAAGTTCCCACCAGGAGAAAGGTCTACAAGCAGAGCTCTCTGCTGCCAGAAGCCCAGGTTGAGTTGGGAGTCTTGATTCCATTGTTACAGTGCCAAAAGCCTTGGGAAAGAACACTCAGACTACAGATATTCTGAATCATTCAGATTTTATTAGCTGGCCAGCAACTGCACTCTCTGGGCCAGAATTTAGAGAGTATAGCACTGACTCAAAGGACAGTAGAGCTTATAAAGGAAAAACCATATCCTGATAGACCAACCAGGTGGTTATACAAAGATTACACAGACATGACATGTTTGTTACTGCAACAGGCATGCCATGTTTGCTCTTGAAGCAGGCTAACAAGTGGATAAAGAAGCCAGTTAAGCATTAAGCAAACAGTAACAAAAACTGTAAGACCTTAACCGAGACCATCCAGATTTTGTGGGGATACTTTTCTGTGGTTAATTCTTCCTGGAAGCCCTGTGGTTAAACTTCTATTGGAACTTCCTGCCAAAGTTAATAACAATTCATAAAGAAGGTAGCCTTATACAAAGTGGAGGAATTCAGACCATCACACCAGATGTTGGAGCCCTGCCTCCAGTGTGAAACTGTCTTGGTGAGGGAGAGCTTTTAGGAGCAAGGACTCTGCTCTTAATATAATTAATGCCCTTATAAGAAGAAGAGGTGATAACCATCAACCATCAGTATATTCTACACAGTCCATATGCAGATACAATAAGAGGACAGTCAGTTGCAAACCAAGGAGGAATCACATACTGGACTGAGTTGGCTTATGTCTTGATTTGGGGATTCAAACAGCCATATCAGTGAGGACTCAGTATTTGCTGTCCCTCCCACAGAGTGGGGTATGTTGCTACAGTGGCCAAGATGGACTTACACAGAGTAACTACTCAATGACATGCTGGCCTGTTTCTTCTGCATGCTCTACTTCCAGGAGCATGGTATGCCCTCACCAAGCATGTGCCCTGGAGTCCTGGTTCCAATTGGCCAACATGAAGGAAGGGTTGACCCCAGCATATTACCTGGGAGATGTCTTCTTTCTCTTTGGCTTTTGAGAGTATCTCAGGCTAAATTCACTCAAAGATTGTCTTTCATGACCTCAATGCCAGCTGACTCTTATTTTATGACATTTATTTGTTTATTTTGTGCATATATGTGTGGGCACACATTGCATGGCATATGTGTGGAGGTCAGAGGACAACTTGTGAGAGTCAGTACTGGAGACTGAACTCAGGTCATCAGGTTTTATCCACTAAGCCATGTTACCAACCTTCCATATGACATGTTAACCCTTCTTTTTTTTAGAGCATTTTTTAAGTTAAAGTGGAGAAACTGGGAAAATAACTCTTAACAGTCTATAAAGTGTTTGCCTTACAAACATGTGTCTCTGAACCCACATTAAAAAAACAGGCATGGTGGCATATACTTGTAATCCCAGTCTCAAGGCAATGGAGACAGACAGATCCTGGAAGTTTGCTGGAGAGTCAGCCTATCCAGTTTGGTGAGTGAGTTCCAGGCCAGGATAAGACTGTGTCTCAAAAAGTAAACATCTGAGAAATGACACTGGAGTTGTCTTCCAGGCTCCTCTTACAAATATGCAGAGTCCAGATGCATACAAACATGCATAAACCCCCCTGAAACACACATAAACACACACACACACACACACACACACACACACACACACACAATTTGAAAGGGGAGCTGGAGAAATGGCTCAGCAGTTAAGAGCACGGGCTGCTCTTGCAAAGGACCAGGGTTCATTCCCAGCACCCATATGGCAGCTAACAACCCTTCTGTAACTCCATTTCCATGAGATCGGGTGCCCTCTTTTGACCTCTGCAGGCATTACATGACCTACATGGCATAGGCATACTTACATACACGCAGGCAAAACACACATTCACACCTGCACACACATACATATATATAAACCAAAACTGTGAATAAGCTATAATTTCATAATTCCCAATTCTTCTTCAAAAGGCCAATATCCTTTTTCTCAAGAGAGAGAAAATATATTCTTTTAAAGGGAAGCTGTGCCAACACTTACAAATCTCTGGGGCTCCATGGAAAGATAATCCATTCTAGATCAATAACTATTGGTTCATGATTAGCCATTGATTCTCCTCATTTAAACAAAATCAGACCGTCATCGAGAAAATAATCTCTGAGCCATGTTTCAATTTCTGAGCCATCCACAAGGGCAGAATATTAGTCAGCATGTGCTTTGGGGAGGTGGGGTTATGGTTATAAATATTTCCTTAGATGTATTATATAAGACAATTCATTTACTGATGAGGCACGAATGGTTCTAATGGCAGATTCTGCAGGTGATTTATCCTAATTGTCACTCTGGGACCCATTATTACACAGTGTCAGGATGGGTCACTGCTTTAGAAAATTAACCTTGATGAAAAGCATTCATTCTTAGTATGTTTGTACATTCAGGCTTTGGGAATAGACTGCTGACTGTACATATATAGGAATCCTATATGAGAGGTAACTCAGCATTGGCCACTTCTCCCAATGTTGGAGAGAGTGACACCTGTGTCTTTACCATGCTGCTGTGTGGAATAGTAGCTTTGATGAAGAGGAGCATCTGTAACACACACTTGCTGCCTATACTTAGGAGGTCCAAGGTCTGGGATAAGACACAAGGCCTCTCAACCTGAGACATCAGCACTCTGGCTGATGAAGGTAGGTTTAGGATACAAAAGTTTGATCCCCAAAAACAATCAGATCCAGACAAAAGAAGACAGCTAGTTTTTATTCTGTGTTTTTGTTTGTTTGTTTTATCGAACTCTAAGGTGTTTCTCTATTTCCATTTGATTTTGCCTCCAGTGTCTCCTAGGTTATCATGGTATTATCTCTATTTTTGAATAAAGAAGCAGAAACGTGATTAAACTTGATGCAGGCTGCAGTTAGTCACACACGATGACAGGGAGACCTTGGTATGGGAGAACTCATACATAAACACCCTGCAATTGCTTTAGCTTTCGCTTTCATGGTGATAAAGGTGTTCTTAGCTGTATATGAATTAAATGGCATTATTAATGCACATCAATACAGAACAACAGTGCTCAAGTGACCTGGCCTTATATTCTGGGATAACATGCTTCCTCAGTGGTCAGACACAGCCTATTGACAAGTTGAGTACGTAACTATGTAGAATGGAAGCAGGGGAAGAAGAAAGATGGAATGTGTCCAGGATGAAAGGCAGAGTTTAATGAAGCCCTCCAATTCTAGGAATCTTTTGAGCTTGTACAATAGATGAATTTTGGAGAAAAGAAATGCAGTTATTCACTCTATTTTTTTCCTAAATGAATCCATCTTTTGTGAGCTTTAAAATAGCAAATTGCTTGCAATGTGCTGTCTAGTCACTGTCTAAAGCAGAATAAGAAAGTGAGATGTCAAAAAAATCTCATCTTCTATTTACATAATTACCAGATTAAAAAGGAATTGTGTAAATGCAAATGAATATACCGGTGCTTGTCACCCAAAGATTATCCAAATTATAATCAGTCTGTCTAGGAAAATGGATCTTTTAGTGTCATCTCAGAGGTATAAAGCTTCAAGTCTTGAAAATGGAGAATTTGAAATTATAACCCACTGTAGCTGCCATGGTATTAGGCCAGCATGCAAGGGGAACTCTCACAGAGTACTGTTAACCCTATTTCCCCAGATACCTCACTCTGCTGATGTACAAAGGCATCCCTCTTTTCTGGTGGGTGTTGGTTCCTTTTGGCTGAATAGGGCTGTGTTAAGTAAAACCTCTTTTTTATATTCATACCTCTTTCTCTGTGTGTGTCTCTCTGTGTCTGTCTGTCTGTCTGTCTCTCTCTCTCTGTATGTCTGGGCACAACATGTAAGCGCTGATTCTTCCATTGTGTGGCTCCTGGGAATCGGACTCAGGTCTTCGGGCTTGGTAGCATGCACTATTATCTGTTGAGTCTAATTATACATAATGAGTTGTCCTAGTTAGCTTTGTCAATTTGAAATGAAATAGTCTAGAACCAACTGAAATAAAGTACTGGAATAACTTATCAAGCTAGTCTGTGGGCACCTCCATGAGGGATTGTCTTGATCATTAATTGATGTAGGAAGGCTCAGCCCACTGTAGGTTGATTGTTCCTAGGCAGCAGGAACCGGGCTGTGTAAGAAAACTAGGTAAGGCAGCTAGACAATGAACCAACAAGCTGACTTCTTCCATGTTTTCTACTTCAGTTTCCTTCCTGATTTCCTGCCCTGACTTCCCTCAATAATGGACTATGATCTGGAAGTGTAAGCCAATTAAACCCCAAGTCGCTTCTGGTCAGTCTTTTACTAGAGCAGCAGAACGAAACTAGAATAGGGTAAAACTTGAATTGTTTTGATTGCTACTCATGAATCTAAATTATTTTTTTTCTTTACTCTTGCAACTCACTGTAGAGCCAACAAATTTAAGGTTCTGGCATCTTATTGTCATTGAACCTAAAAGCTGAAAGTGGTAAGCTGAACCTTGATGTTTTCTGAACACATGGGACACATTCCAAAGCTGTTTGCTCTGTCCAAATGCAGTTTTATATTCACAGCAAGGGGCAAGTTGAGAGGTTGCAATGCAAAGACCGTTATTCTGTCTCTGGAAGTCTTAGCTGGAGGGTAACCGTGGTGGAACAGCCTGGAGTTTTTTCTAGAACCCCTCACGTGGCCTCTGTTCCTGTCAGCGATGGTGAGTCATTAAAGATCCATTCAAGATCATCCACCACATTCATTCTGACAGTTTTCAAGTGGAAACATTTCTTAATAAGCAGAGGTGGAGATCAATTGAAGAAGATACCTGACTTCAACTTTGAGCCTCCACACACATAAATATGCACACATTCATGTTCATTTCTACTCATACAAACACACATGCCCACAAACATATACGCCCACATTTATGTACCATACCTCAAAAAACAAGAATTACTATTAAGCTGATTATACCAAACACATTATCTCTAAGTCATAAAATATATACATGCATTTCACAAAGCAATTGTCACACAGTATATGTTTGATTACTTACAAGAGAGACCTCAGGAGGCCAATAAGTAATTGATGACCATATTTTAGGCTTAGAAACAAACAAAACAAACTGATAAGATACCAGCACCTTTTAATTGCTCTGTTAGTCTGCTGCTGAAGGCTCAAATAAAAGGCACTTACAGGTCTGAAGAATATTGTGTAATTAATATTGCTCATTTGAACAAGGAGCAAATATCTTTTGTTAACCATATGGGAACAAAAGCATATAATTCCCTCAGAAAAGATGATGAGCTTTTAGGTGGTTGGCAGACAAAATAGGAAAGTTTTAGCAAAGATGAAAGAATACAGTTTTACAAATAATATTTATTGATGTATTTCTTCTGGTGCTGGGGGTTGAAGTCAGGAATTGGTGGATTGTAGGTAAGAACTCCAACACTGAGCTAAACTCAAAGCCCATAATAGATGTTTAGAAAGAGAATGATCAGGATTGACTGATGATGTCACTTCTTGGTGTGGAGTTGGGCAGGCGCCTCTGTGAAGGCAGACTACCATGGCCACCACCCTTGGAAAGAACATCGAACTCCACCTCCAAATGTCAAATGCAGAGTCCCTCCCATGTGCCAGGCAGTGCATGCACCACATGCTAAGGAGATAACAATGGCAAAGTCACCATCCATCTTTTTGGCTGGGAGCTTTTTGGGCACTAGGGCGAGGGGCAGACCAGTAATAGGAAGTGTGGGCATCTCATAAACACAGCACCAGAGGAGTGGATCTGCAGTGAAATGCAAGAGATTAAGAAACAAGGAGAAGCAGAGGCTTGGAGAACTCCATGCAGTATAAGGATTTCAGGAGCAGAAAAAAGGAATGAAGTTTAATACCAATTCCTAGCTTAAACTGGCAGTTTAATGTGGCACTGACTGAAATACGCAATGCTGGAAAAAGATATGTTTGGTCACAAAATTATAAGAACCTTCAACCATGCCATCATCACATTTTATCTAAGCCAGCACAATAGGAATATGAAGGAAGAATGTGATTTGTGATTTGCCAATTGTTGGGAGTTCAAGCCTGGTCCTCTGCAAGAACAGCCAGTGCTCTTAACTGCTGAGCCATCTCTCCAGGTTAATTCTTATTGTGGGTTCAATTACCAACATCCACATGGTGGCTAATTCCAGTTCCAGGGCAATCCAGCACCTTCTTCTGACCTCTACCAGCATTGTATGACACAGGTGTACAGACACACATTCAGGCAAAGCACTTCTATACATAAAAATAAAAATTAAGAAAAGAGTTAAGCACAGCCATCCTCCTTGTCCCTTTATTTGATTGATTCTCTACATTGAGATTCTCAACAATAAACTTTTGGTCAGTTGTAACAATGGTCTATTTTTGCGCAGGGCCCTTGGGAATTCCCATTAGAGGCCAGGTTTCAAGCTACAACAAACACCATGGATCAAAAAGTGAAAAAGAATAAACTATGAATCCTATAAGGCAGCTCTAATCTTCTGAATTAGAATACCAGGTTCCTTTCACAAGACAAAGTGTCCTATGTAATCCACTAATGTTACTGAAGGAAGACCTATACAAAGAGTTTCCTGTCTGTTATTCAGGTTAAATTTGTGCTTAGATCACCTGCTTTCTGGTCTGGACAGAGAACTTTCTAGAACCCACTTTAGAGTCTCTTAGATGATTCTTTGGCATACATTAGGGTTATTCCTTAAACCACATTTAAATAGTCAAGTATTTTGTTTTGGTGTCACTATTTAGGAGAGAATGAATCTTTCTCTGCAGTCAAGAACTCCATTTTCTGGTTTAGAGAAAGACTCCTACCCTCAGGGTTGGGTTGGGAGATTCTCTAGAGTGATGGTTTCACTCTGTGGGACCTTCTGCACATTAATAAGCAACTACACAAAGCACAGATAGCTTTCTTTTTCTCCTTTAACTCAAAGTGCTTTCATAATATTTCTCTTACATCAATTCTTTCTCTCACAGGAGACTCAATCAACCATAAAAATCACACATTCTTTAAGTTGGCCACAAACCTCATCAAAGCATTGATATCTTTGCATGTTCTGTAAGATAGATAACAGTTAATTCAACTCTAGAAGTTGGCCTTTGTTTGAACTTGGGAGACACAGATAAACTAATTCAAATTCCAAATGGGATGATTAGTATCTGTATAAATCTCCTTGGTAGCTGCATTTATTTGAAAGGAAGTTGATAACTGCTATAAACGTGTGTGTTTTAGTACTGCATGGACTACACTTGATATATAGATCTTAACCTTTCTTGTCTATCCTCAGCCCACCTCATGCCTCCTCCTCTTTTCTTCCAGTATCAGGTAAAACTTGCCATAGATCATGATGCTTGAATAACCCAATCATAGTGATGAGTTTCACATTCTTTAGAATCTTGTGGATTTAAAAAAAAATAAAAACTATAACTTTATACAAAGATGCAATGGCTTCCCTGTCATCCCTGGGTCATGGCTGGTAACAAGTGTGAAGAGAGGAAGCTGTCTCAGAAACAAATGCAGCTTGTATCTGTATCCTCCAGAAGGCCCAATGAAGCAGACGTGTATCTAATCTGGAGGAAGCACAGTATGCACTGGGATAGGTTGCAGCATTGCTGTGAAATGAGGAGGGTCATAAATCCTGAGAGAGCAACTTTGGAAAATCCACCCAGTGAGGACCCTTGGAAAGCAGCTTGGAGGCTTCAACCCAGTGAAGAATCTTTCTTTCCTCCTCCAGGCAACATTTCTGATAGCTTCCAAATTGTTCTGAGCACTTCCTCCTAGAAGACAAAGGTCAATGCAGTTTTTTTATCCGAGTATTCAGGTGCTGGAGAGACAGTAAAGTACTTCCATGAAAGCACGAGGACCTAAGTTCAGATCCCCAGTGCCCATGTTTAAATCTGGACACAGTGAGTGCCTATAATCTCAGTCGTGGGAAAGAGGAGTCAGGCCAGTTCTTGAGACTGGCTCTCCAAAATGGTAAATTCCAGGTTCAATGGGAAACCCTGTATCAGAAACTAAGGTAGAGAGTGACTATGAAAGATAGTGTCAACTTCTGGCTTCCACATACACATGAACACCTTCACACACGCACACTCACATATATACACATAACTCACATGTATGTATGGTTCTAGGCTGAAAGATATTAGAAGTGAATTCTGCCACAGTGAGCATGATTACACCACAGCCACAGAATCACGAGAAAACCACGAGACGTGGGTTTCTACACGGAGTCTGTGAACCCATGCTGTCAGCAGATCAATATGCATGCGTGTTCATATGAACTTGCATAGGCCATGCTGACATTTATGAAAGATAATGTAATACATATGCAAGAGTCCCATGAAAGGAGAGTAAAATCCAATTTCAGAATCTGATACCCAGTGTCTCTCTACAAACAGCAGAAGGCACAACAAACTGAACCGAAACACTAATCTGTTCCTGAAATCATTGCTTTGAGTCACACACAACACATAATTGTCTCAATTGAATAAAGCCACAATCCCAAACAATCCAGTTTTAATAATGAGACATGTAAAACAAGTCACAGTTATAAAGGCCCAGCTGCAACAATGTTTCACCCTGAGAATATAATCTTCGTTCTGTCACAGAAAGTTGTTCTTCTCTCCCTTCCTGATAAATAAATAGGGATTTCAACAAGACTATAGGAACTTTCCTAAACTGCAAGGTGTCTTCGTAATCATCATGATTTAAAGCTGTAGCTATTTGGTTTTGCACTAACCTGAAAAATATAATGCGGGTGATGGGCAAAATGGGACACTTTATAGGTAGTATCTAAGTGTACAGATATCTCACAAAATAGAGAAAGTTAGCCTTAAAAGCTGCAGACTTTGATGTGTGCTTTGACAGAGATCGCACTACAGAGGAGTGTTTTCTGGATGGGGAAAATGTATTAGAGCTGAACAAACTTGGGTGTAGATTTGGCTCTTTCAGATACTTAATAGCTAGCCTGAGGACCTTGCGTCTATTGGTTTGCCATGCTGAGATCAAGTGAAAAAGTTTGCAGTCAGAGCAGCACCCTGTGCGGTGCTCAGTACGAGTCCCACAAGTTGTTTTTTAAAAACTGGGTTGTGACCTCTTTCTTTACTCTCACTTTTATTGGCACTTACACAAACCTGGCAGAGAATCTTCTCACTCCTTATTTGTTAAAGTAATTGAACTAATGGGAAAACCTGGGCAATGATTGTTAGCCATAGAGTCCAAACCCAGGAGACCAGAATTGGTGTTCCAGCTCTGATTTCCACCATTTCCCAGGTGCAGACTCTTGGGAAACACTTTTATAACAACATCCTTAATTCCAAATGCAGACAGACAGCACTAGGTTATCCTGAAAAGCCCAGCCAGGGCTTAAACCTCGGCTTTGCTGTGTGCTGTCATCCTCAGGCACAGGTTCCCAGACTTAGCCTCCATTTGCTAGTTCAGGGAGACAGTGTATGGAAGGGTGGACCTCCCCACACCTGGGCTATCAGCTTCCAGATGAATCTATAGCACATGCCATAGGGCTTTGTGAGACCCATGGGTGTAGGGTGGGAACCAGGCACTTATGGTCAGATGCTGTGGGGCAGCAAGGAATCCTCTCAGCCTGGATCTGGAGGAAAAAGTGAGTCCAGAAGAGAAGCCACAAGCTGCTCAGGATGATTAATTCCAGGTCGCCTACACTGCTTCTGTTTCATGTTTTGAATATCTTAATTCCCAGGGATGGAGGGACCATTCATCAGGTAAGACTGACATTCCAGAAGACCTGAGTTTGGTTTCCAGTAACCACATCAGATGGGTCACAACCACCTCGAACTACAGCTCCAGGAAATGTGGTGCCCTCTGACGGACTCTGCATGCACCTCCTGAATAAATTCACACAAATGAATATTAAATAAACCTTTAAAATGTCTTATTTCCCTTCATCAAAGGTTCAAGGAGAAGCCACATTTGAATTTTGAGAAAGGAAGAAACGGAGAGGTCAGGCTAAGACTACAGTTATTTTAGTAGAAATTAGCAAGCTGCCATGTGTGGTCCTCAGCCGGGAAGCTGTGTGTTCTGATTACTCAGATCAGTAAATACTGTGGAGGAGCCGAGACCCTGGACTGCAGTCCTCTAGTGTCTTCATCTTGTTTTCCTTCCTGGGTTCGGGAAAGATAAACGGAGCCTTCTCGCTCTCACTAGAATTTTCCCATAGCTAAATAGAATCTCACCTTTTTTATTAAATACTTTTATTGAATAATTATGTATTTCATATAGAACATCTCAGTCAATCTTAATCATCTTTATACCCCCTTCTCCATACTTTTTAATGTCACTTTGAAATCCATCTATTTTGTTGATCTCTGCACATACAAAAAATGGACTAGAAAGATCAGAAGAAGGCCACTACATTCCCAAACTCACTTGCAGGCAGCTGAACTTTTAAAAAAATATTATTTTTATTTTTAGTCACATGTACATGTGTTAGCATGTACACATGCATGTAGGTGCCTGAGTAGGCCCAAGAAGGGTGTCAGATTTTCCAGAGCCAGACTTACCTGTGGTTGTGAGTCACTCTGTGTGGGTGCTGGGAATTGAACTCCAGTCCTCTACAAGAGAGGCAAGTACTTTTAGCTGCTGAACCATCTCTCCAGCCCCTGGTGACTGAATTTAATGGGATAGATTTAACCTTGGAGAGGAAAGCTGACCCTGCATGGTGCTGCTTTTCTTCACTGAGTGGCACTTCCCTTTAGGAGCCAATGAATGAATGAGTGAATGACAAGTACAGGATGGAACGAAAGAGTCTTAAATCTTTGGGTTATTTCCTGGGAAGCTGCTGTAGGGTCTCTCTGTGTTTACACGTTCTTGTTGTGGATTTGTGTGTGAGGCATTGTAGGATCCTCCATTGGCTGACCTTTGACAGGTGAGATCAGCCATAACTCATGGTGTTGCAGGGTGAATGTCCTTACAAATTTACCTGCAATCCTGGCCTATGGGGAAGTGATTAAATTAAGGATTGTAGCTTTCATGCCTGGAATTAACATTCTGTTGAAAAGAGAAAGGAGAGAGCAACTTGTCTGTTCTTTAACACATGGGGGCACAGCTATTAGACACCATCTGCAATCCAGGAAGGAGCACTCACCAGACATTAGGTGTTCCAGAGCCTTCCTGCCTTCCTAGCTGAGAAATACAGATGTCTGTTTTTCAGGCTATCCAGTTGTTATTGTCAGTATAGCAGCCTGAGCTGACCAGGTTCTATAATAAACACGACCTGTCTACAAACATTAAAGCATGAGCCTCCATGCTTCCTGTATTAGCATTTGGAATGAAAACAAACCTGCCCAGAGTTCTGTATGACTAGCCCTCTGCAGGCTGTGCTTGTCCTCACTTCTCGTACTGAGCCCCTCTCCTCTCTACCTGGGTTGTGGGCATCTTTCTCTCAGTTTGAACCCATAGAACAAGAGCTGCTCACCTGGACCCAATGCATGTGAAATTTGGGATATTTCTAAATATCTGTGAATAGAGCAAATAGATATTACTGGGAACTCAAGGGCATACCCCAACCATGAGCCCTCCGCCTTTCCATGTCTGCAGGGACTCAGAGGTGATGAATGGGACTGCCCAGTACTGGCAATGCATCAAAGGACAGTGATCTCCAGGGGCTCTGAACATCCTGGCATGTGGAAGCCCTCTGTAGGTAACCTTGGTGTGGTCTGAGCTAACGGTCCTGGAATGACAGGCCTAGGGAATTGGCCATCTTCTGAGGGCA
Source organism: Eospalax fontanierii (assembly GCA_035773235.1). Classification (NCBI taxonomy): domain Eukaryota; kingdom Metazoa; phylum Chordata; class Mammalia; order Rodentia; family Spalacidae; genus Eospalax; species Eospalax fontanierii. The sequence goes on from CM069529.1 coordinate 55,900,509, forward strand.
TGGAAAGACTCTTAACATCCTTTTCTAAGTTCTACTGAGTGGCTTCTCCTTCTTCTCTTCTTCACAAGCGCTCTTTCCTCTAGTCTTGGTAGAAACATGACTCTGGTTTAAATTTCATATTACCAAGGGAGATACTTCCTTACTTAGTAAATTACTACTCACAAACATTATAAAACATCCTAAAGCGGGCAGAAAGAACTGTATTTTACCCATTTTTCTTCAGAGATTTATGTTTCACCATCATCAGAGTTATGAGACTGCTTTTCCAAACTGCTGAGCTCTGTCTTCTGTATCCCTGATCCTGGCTCAGACCACCAGTCTCCATTGCTGTATCTGGCACCCATGGAGACAACAGCATCCTTTCCGAGTCCTTTCCTAGGCAGAGGCCTGCTGGGTGCTATGTGCCTGCATTGATTGCTCAGCATGTCATTTACAGGACTCTTGAGATCGGTAGAATGGCTTGTGTTTTCCATGAATGAATTTGAGGCAGCTCTGGTGTGATGACACATCGTAGTTCACACTGTCTGCAGGGAGCAACCTTAACTCACATGGGGTAGCATGTTACTAAGTTCTTTGCGTTGGTTCTTTATTCTCTTGAAATAAAGGCAAAAAGATGTTTTCTATGTTTTGAGTGCTTTCTAGTCAGTGCATAGGAAGTCAACTATTTTCCTGTTTTGGAGACTGAATGAAGAGAACTTGAAACAAACACGGGTGGAACATAAGACAGTGGTCCTGTGCAGAGTGAGTGCTCCTGTTCTCAGGGCTATGTCACCCAACCTTGGAATTTTAGAGTTTGGGTTGCAGACCCCGGAAGACAATGGAAAGTCCCTGGATCTCTAGCCTGGGTGTCTGATAAGGAACCTAATGAGGAACCATGAAGAGCCATGATTATTGATGCTGAAAAGTACATGCTGGCTGAGGCAGGATTCACAGAGGGACACCTGAGGAGCACTTCTGGGATAAACTCCAGAAGACGCAGTAACCTAAGGTGACTGGGATGCTATGAGGGACCATGCTTCTGGGTGTGAACAGGAAGGAGCAGATCTGTCCAGGACTCACATGGAAAACCCAATGGTATGTGACCAGCAATTTGAAAACATGGCTTGTGGGGTTCCAGCTCAGTGGTAGAAGCAGAAACAGAAGGTAGGTGGAAGCTGGACTAAGTTGCTAGATACTTGTGTGTTTACTGGAGTTTGTGTGTGAATATGTTTGTGTACTTACATGAGTGTGTGTTATTATGCATCTATATGTGTGTGTACCTGTGTGTATGTGAATGTGTGTGTGATTATGTGTTTTTGTGCATGTGTATGTGTGTGTGAGTGTGTTATTATGTGTCAGTATATGTGTGTTCATCATGCGTTAGTGTGTGTAAATTAGTGTATATGCACATATGTGTATGCATGTGTACATATGCAAATGTATATATGAGGGTGTATGCATATGTGTGTCTCTCTGTGTGTGTGCACATGTCTTTTTCTGTATCTGACACAACACAAGACAAGGTTTTATGCATGTTTTCTACCTGCTGTTTTACCAAGTTCTCAAAACTTCAGTTAGTTCACTTGCAGAGTGGAGAATGAAAATATATAGAAACCAAGCAATCCTATTTACGTGTTTGTTTTTCTTTATTAGAGAATAAATATGAAGATTCTTACTCTTCCTTTCACATTCTACTTCTTGAAGCTCTCATGTTTTTAAATTAATGTCCTCATGATCTAATCCAGTAAATCCTATCACATGGGTTACTTATAAGTCCAAGAAAGAGGGATAAGAATACATATGCCAATTGTTTTTGAGTATATGAAAATCTCAAAGAAAATAGAATTATATTACCCAGATCACCTTACTAGTTTCAAATTAAGAAATTTCCAATTCGAACTTTTACCTGATTTACTAAAATAGTGACAGTAATTTTGGCCATAGTAAGTTATAAGTACAGAATCATAACAATGTTGTAAGACATAACTGATTCTCCAACCTCACATTTATAGTTAAGTCCAAGTTCATCCATAAGTTAAATTTGCTAATTTAATAAATAGAAGAACATACATTACATGTCTTTATTTTTCACCTATGTAAAATAAGGTTAATAAAAACCATATGTCAGTATCATTGTTAAGGTAACAGACAAAGAATGTAAATTTCTTGGCACCATTTAGTAGTTAAAACATTCCAACTTTTATATTATTTAGGAAAACAATTACTATGCAGTGCAGAAAGAAAAAGAATAGATTTTAAAGACTTTTATTAAAATTTTAGAACAATAAAGATTATGGATAGCAGATGGATAAAGGAGAAAGAAGAGCAACAAGGCAAAGCAGAGAAGCACTCCAGCACCAGTTGCCAGGGTAATGGAGCTCCAGAAACAAAAGACACCACTAACCTCCTGTCTCCTTGGAGGAGGTGTGTCTGCCAGTGCTTCCTTTTCCACCACTTGCCTGTTCTCCCAAGATGCTAAGTTACCAAGTGCAGGGGTGGAGAAAATAGAATGACATCCAGAACTGTGCATACAAACTAAGTAATCAATGACAGTGGAGAATATTCTCTGGTAGGATGCCTCAAGGTGGGACTGGGATTCCTTGTATGTCTATGATTATTTTTAGTGGAAAGGTTACTTATATTGTTCTGAAAAGACAATATTGAGAAACCAGAACAGTGAACAGCACGGTCTTCCCATGATGCCTCTTGACACTGTATGGAGCACCAAGCTGACAGAACTGAGACATGAAGAAGAGCTGCAGCTGCTCATCACACTGAATTTGAAGAGTCTCGAGAAACCACATTGTTCAACACAAACATGGTAAAGATGGTGACTTCATAACCCTGGGGCAAAGCTGGGATCACATTCCAAATCTGCCTTAAAAGCAAACCATGCCTGTATCAGGCCAAGGATCCTCTCTTCATCTTTGAACTGTTTCTGACCACCAAATTAGCATGGGACTAGTAGTTATTAAATGAGAGAAGAATGAATAAAAAATTAACAATTTGTATGTTTAAAGTATTATGTAGCATTCTTATAGAAAAAAATGAAGGGAGTGAAGGGGAAACTCACAGAGTGGCAGAAATCTACAACAGTTACATGTCTGACAAAGAATTAATATCTCGAATATATAAAGAACTCAAAAAATAAAGAAACAAGAAAAACAAATGACCCAATTGAAAGATATGCTAAGGCCCTGAACAGAGAGCTCCCAAATAAAGAAATAAAAATGGCTAACAAACATCTTTAAAACTATTCATCATCCTTAAATAAGGAAAATGAAAACCAAAACCCTTTAAGATTTCACCTTACCCCAGTCAGACTGGCTAAGATCAAGAGAACAAATCACACCAAATGCTGGAGAGGATGTGGGGGAAGGGGAACCCTCATTCATTGCTGGTGTGATTGCAAACTCATATAACCACTGTGGAAAACAGTGCAGAGAACTTGTAAAAATCTAAAAGTGAATGTACCCTATGATCTGGTCGTACCACTCCTTGGCACATACCCAAGAACTCATTCAACCGCAGAGATACCTGCACCTCCGTGTTTGTTGCTGCTTCTTTCACACTAGCTAAGAAATGGAAACAACCTAAATGTTCCTCAACTCAGGAATGGATAAGGAAAATGTGGTACATTCACACAATGGAGTTCTACTCAGCAGTCAAGAGGACGAAATAATGAAATATGCAGGTAAATGGATGGAACTAGAAGCTATTCTACTAAGTGAAGTAGCAGAGACTCAGAAGAACAAATATTTGCTGTCTCTCATTTGTAGACCTTAGTATCAAATCTTTATATGTGAGTGTACACTGTGATCTAACCACAGGAGCCAGGGACCTGGAAAGGAGCCATGGAGGGAAGGAGGAAGAAAGAGGCTGAGGGAGAGAAACAGTAGGAGACAGAGGTTACCAGTGGGGAGATGAGAGCTATTTAATGGGGATGGGAGAAGGGGAGGGGACGTAAGGAAACACAGAGGCAAAGGGGAAGAAGGAGCTCAAGGTGGAGGGGGGACAGGAAACAGACATTTCAAGGGGAAAATGAGAAAAGTGGGGTACTTTAACAGGGGAGGGAGGACAGAGGGTTAGACAGGGAGAGAGATGAGAGATAAATAATGCTTAGGTGATGTGAAAACCAGAGGGAAATTTATTAGTTCAGAAGTCTACTAAAAATACACATACAATATCTATATATGAGTGTGTGTGTGTGTATGTATGTATGTGTGTATGTAGCTGAAGGATATATAACAAGAAACACAGTGCCAAACAGGAGACACCTCCCTTCAAATTGTTTATCAGGGTGGCCCAAGAGATTCCCAAATGACACACACTATTCCTCAACCCTTGATTCCCTCACAGAGGTAAGATCCTACTGCTGAAGCCAGGACATTCTTCAGACACAGGACTTAGAGCCAGAGAGTTCCTCATAGTTTTAGAGGATTTTATGCAAACTTCTAAGGAATAAAATCAGCATTAAAGCCTAATAACCACAACAATGAGTGGCACACCAAACACACAGAACAGTAGTGTCTCCTTTATTTGTGGGGTGATCAACAACTATCGAATTGGACTTAAAGTCCACTCATTGGGTGGGAACTCATGTATAGCACTATAAACATAGCCAGATGTACATGGCTAGAGACATCATAGATTCTAAAGAAAACCCTACCTCTGTCACATCCCTAGACAAACATGATTTCTTACTATATACTAAATATGTATCCTTCTATTTACAGACAAGTATGCTAGTCACCACTCATCAAAGAAGCTACTTTTTACAACAGACAGACTAGTACAGAGTTCCATAACTGGTCATACACAGAGAATAAGTTTCAGTTTTATGGCTAACACTAAGTAACACATCTGAAATGGGACCCCTAGACCTAAGGCTCATAGAATACAGTGGAACAAGGGGTAAATAGAACACTAATGCATTTATCAACTCTCACCAGTCCTAAATCAATGGAGGACCATGAACACCAAAGGCCACAATTATCCAAAGTGTAGAGAATAAGAGACTGCAGAATGTGTGTCCCTGGATAGGATGCCTGTATTAAACCTTATATATATATGATTTATACCCTGCAAAACAGGGTCTGTTAGAAAGACTGTTAGAGCCAGGGGAGGAAGTATGTGATCATAAGGAAACAAGAGTCTTACAGGTTCCTGGGAACTTGCTCATATGCTCTTACAGCAATAGTGTCAATATGAACAAGGCCCATGCAAACTAGAACTGGGGAAATGGGCAGTGGCTCCAACCTTAGCTGAGGAACTATTGGCAGCTGATCACTGATGCATGATGGAGAGATTATCTTCTTTAAGTGAGTGATGTTAGATATCTAAACAGGCTCCAGTGGATGATCTCACATTCGTGGATGAACTCACACCAAGACACATCTGGGTACACAAACTTGACTCAATAGGTCTTAACATATTTGACAGAATGCTCTGTTATGGTGAACAGACATGGAAGTTCACTCATTGCTTCCCCTGAAAAGTCATGCAACACTTACTTAACAAATAGTAATTCAAGATTAAATAGTGTGGGTGCCTGAGGGTTCCCTTGCTTAGATTTCACAGGAAGATTGCCCTCCCACGGCACTAGAATTTCCCTTCACTAACCTTCTGGAAATCCTTTCCCATCCAAACAACATGCTCTTTGGTGGTAATTTTCCCCAAAGCAGAATGCTGGGAGGATGTGAGGACGATACCATAATCACCATCTATTAATTTCCTTAAAAACCGTCACCAAAGTTTTCAGATGTGGCGTCCTCCATACACAGAGGGAGAATGACAGAGTGATATTGGTTTCATTACACAAGGTATGATCTTCCTGTGCTCAGACTGGGGACCAGTATTTCACTTGGGATATCTTTCTCTAGTTAGTCACGGGCAAGTCTTGCAGCCACACACATCCACGCCTGTACTGCAGCTTATGGTGGAGCACACAGTTGCCACCACAAGTTCACACACTGCTACCATGCTGCCTATGGGTAATTCATTATACTGTGAGTTTTAAAATCAAGATAATAATAGAAAATATTTCAGCAGCTGTCAGGGTGGCAGGAAAACCACAGCATTGTTAGAAGGCAGTGACTGTGTTCAGCTCTCACGTTCTGGAGCCCAGCCAGCTGTGCTTGCATTGACTGTGTTCAGCTCTCACGTTCTGGAGCCCAACCAGCTGTGCTTGCCTTGCGCCTCTGCAGAGCATTGCTACTCAGTCTCTACTCAGAATAATTTTCTAGGGAACTCAGTAGTGTATATCAAGTGTATATCATGAAGATGATAATAATATATGGGCTGCAGCAGCCATCTAAACCTAAGAGCTTTTGCACAGCCATGTCATAGGGTGAATTGGAAACACAGGGTGCCAATACACATGGTCACACAGTCTGTTCAAAATTATATCTTCCTTGCAAACTGATAGCAGAGGCAGACACCAGACACAACAGTGCCCATCCAGAGCAAACGTGGAAGGCAAGGACCCCTACAGACTTAGCAAAGCTCAGGCAACAAAGGCAAGAAGATCAAGAGTCCAATACCAATCTCAGCCACAGAGCAAGTTCAAGGCTACATGTGACTGTCTGAAACACCCCAGGAAAAATAATTAAAAATAAAAAGACCCAGTATGTCCATGGGGACATAGCCTGGGGACAGACCTGCTAACTCTAGAGCACTATGCATGATTTTTTGGCTTTACATATACTTTGCTTCTGCTTTACATGGACAGCATTATAGGCTATGACAACCTTTTTGTTTTTCAGTTTGAAAAGTTAATATTTTGAGTGGAGGCCATTTTTGGCTTGTTAATTTTTAAAAATATGTGTATGTGTGTATGTCTGTGTGTTTGTATTTATACATATATGTGGGTGCCCACAGAGGCCAGGGTGTTAGATTCCCTGGAGTAAAGTTATTGGCAGTTGTAAGTCACCTGATAGGGGTACAGGAAACTGAACTCAGGTCCTTTGCAAGAGTAGCAATTGCTCTTAACTGCTGAAGCATCTCAGCAGTTCCTGTTCCTGAAATTGAGTATGCATGATGCGCATGGAGGGGTGTATACCATTTGCACATGTGTGACAGTCAAGTCAGAGGACAACTTTCGCCCAGCAAACACTTCATCTGCTGCGGCATCTCCCTGGCAGGACTGTTCATTGTTAGTTACGCCAGCTATCCTTGCAAAGGAGAAAAATGAATTAAACAGACAGGAAAAGTAAGAAGCCAAAGCTGCATACATCCTCCAAATAAAACATGAAATGTGATTGCTGAATGGCATTTGGTAATGTTGTATTTTAAATTTTTGATAGAATCTAGCATTTGAAATTTAATTAAGGTGTGTATTTAATATATAATTCCATAAAATGAGTATGAAACAATCAGAGTTATTCCAAGTGTTGCTAGAGGGCTTGAATGAAGCAAAAGAAATACACAAAAACATTCTAACATGAATATGCAAGCCAGTAACATCTAAAAAGCCTCAGAAATGGTTGACCATGTACATTTTCAGAAGAGTTGGAGACTGTTTTACAAGGGCGTACATAATGGGAGTTAAGGATATTGAATATTAAGTTCTTTGGGCAGTGGAGATGGTTCAGTGGGTAAAGTACTGGCTTTGCAATCCTGACGGCCTGAGTTCAGATCCTAGAACCCATGCAAAAGACGGACATGGTGGTGAGGACACATGGGTGAGCACATACGTGTGTACATCATGCTCACACCCAAATAAATACATTTTAATGAATTCAGAAATGGATCTTGAGAAGACAGCTTGTGCTGGCAATTGAGGAGAAGGCAGGACTTTTCAGTGTGGTTCATGGTGCCAGATCTTGGACCTCCCATGTGAGTCTGTGTGTCTCCACCTCTCTACCTGAGTGTGAGGGGTAGTGTCAGGGAAAGCAGGCTGCCTCTGCTGGTGTGCAGATGGTCCTCGTCAGTCTTTCTCCAGATGTCCTCTCCCTTACCTTGATTTTCAACCACTGCTTCTGACTCTTACCCCTACTGACCTGCTCCCTTGTTCAATTCTTCCTCGTCCACTGTCCCTTTCTGAAAGAAGATGTGCCACCAAGACTCCCAGTATCCACAAGGTCCTATTCAAGTTGTGAACACATGCAAACTGGAGGAGAAACTTCAGCCAACAGCCTTGACTTCTAACTAAGCATAGGGTTCTAGTGACTGTACTCATGACCTCAGATGTCCCACCCCCAGGCAGGAAAAACTCACCTTAGCGATGGAAGTGCTGGACAGATCTGCTGACTAGCTGAAAGGAGAAAACAAAGTATGGCTGTACATTTTTGCCTCAACACTTCCTAAGCCCCCGGCACGTGAGGTTCTAAAATACCCAAGACCTTTAGACCACACCATTAATATTTTCAACCTGGAGTCCATTTGCAAGTGAGATTTATCATGAAAGAAAAATGAAGAGACTGTTGTATTGAATATGCACTTTTTAATGTGAACACATGTAAGTCAGAGACAGACCTGATGCCCTAGGGAGCTTGTTAGAGTGTGACTGGCATGTGTATATGTCTATGATGAGTACATGTATATGCATATATGATGTGTATATGATATGTCTATGTATGATATCTACATGTATTGTATACGTGTATACGTGATGTATATATATGTAGACATGATGCCTAAGTGTATATATGCATATGATGCCTACATGTGTATGTGTTCATGTGTTTGTGTGTGTGTCAAGACATGTGTGTGGAGGTAAGAGGACAACTTTCAGGGTTCCCTTTCACCATGGGTTCTAGGGAGCAAACTGGGGTTATCAGTCTTGTGTGGTAAGTACTTTTACCTGCTTAACCATCTCATCAGCCTTGACATTTTTGTTGATCCTGAACCTGAGAAGCTTTCAAAGGCAGAGTGTAAAGAGAAGAGTAGAAGGTGGACAGAGCTATGCATCTGGTCCCAGCATCCAGCAGGTACATGCTCAATCACATCCATGCAGCCTCTTCACATCCTTGAGTGTCTGCTTTGTCATCTCTAAAAAATGATATTGGAAGCTGGGCATGAGGCCTTGTGACCATAATCTTACAGGAAGCTGAGGCAGGAGAATTACTGTGAGTTCAAGGAGTTCAAGTTCTGTCTGGGCTACAGTGCATGACATCTCAAAACACACATCCCAAACAACAACAACAAAACCCAAATAATACTCTTACTTGTAACACAGTGACTTACATGTGTTCACAGAGAAAGCACATACTTGATAAAACAGTCTCTTCATTTCTCTTTCACTACAAATCTCACTTGTACATGGCCTCCAAGTAGAGAAGGTCAGTGGCATAGTTTTAGGTCTCTGGTATTTGAGAAACCCTACTTGGTTTAACAGGGCACTGGGTGTGTGGCAGAGTGAAGGCCCCACACCCAGTGGTTTGATTTCAGTTGTGCTGCCAGCCTGGCTCCATCAGCAGAGGGGTGTTCTAGGCTTCTAAAATAAAGAGTAAAGGATTTTCATCAAGCATCAACCCCTGAAAATGTTTATATGATGTTTGCCTTTCATCTCCTAAGGAGCTTGTCAAAGTTTACTTAAAATTTTGGTCCAAGTCTACCACAGCTTCTGCCCTCAGGTCCTTTCCATGCAGCCGACCACATCATACCAAGCAGCCTGTGGAAGCCAGAGGGGTGCTGTTTCCTCCGGAGCAGAGGCTTGGGGGTGAAGGCTGGACCTCTCTCTGCGGAGTGGGGGACGTTCCCTGTTTTTAGATTTGGTCTTCTGCTCTTTCAGTATGCTGCTTACAAGGCACACTGGGAAAGCTCTAACTATCAGCTGTCATTCCTGAAGGAGGGAGCCAAGCTGAGAATCTCAAATGACAGGAATGGAACAAAAAAGGCAGATGCTCTATTGTTAGCATTCTGAGCAGCCCAAGTCCTTTTCTGTGACAGGGAAAATGGCATTTACAACTGCCTGCGGCTGGGAAGGAACCCTGGCCCTACCCCACGACAGGACTCACTTGGGCATCTTATTTCCTTCTGGGCAGATATGCCCAGGTGGATTGGTTGAGAGCAGAAAGTCCAAAGGGCTATCAGCTTATGCCCACCTGGACAGTGCCTGGCTGTGGGTCCCATCCTCACTGGCCTGGAGCCAGTGCAGCTGTGTGTCAGCCTCTTGCCTTGGTATTTGGATCACGTCTCCTTTGCGCTGGTACTAATTTGAAAATGATAACATTCACAGCTATTTTTATTTCTTTCCAATGGAACAGCAAGATTTCTTCCCCTCAGTCTCTCCCCTGTCACCACGTATATTCAGAGATTGGCCTTGGGTTGAACCCTGAGCTGGGAGCCCACTTTCTCTGAGGATTAGAAGAGCAGACAGCTCCAGTTTATGAAAGCTGTGAATCCTGTGGCAGAGAAAGGTGTCTTCGTGTCAGGAAGCATGCTCAGGAGAAGAGGTTGAACTGCCAATTACCAGAGAGTGAAAGAGTTAATCTTGTAATCACACATCTTGGAGATGCTTAAAGCTCTGAGCTAAGTCACTAAAAATGGAAAAAAGCCAATTGCCTTTCTGAGGCCCGAAAACATGACTTGGGGAGTGTATGCTTGGCATAGTGCTCAAGGTCCTGCTGGGGGATGCCAGGCCACTGTGTTGGTAGCTCACAAAGCAGCAGTTTGCATTCCAGGGAGAAACACACATTTGCCTTTGTACGGTCAGTCTCCCTGCATCAGTTAATGCCATCCTACAGGGTTCCTGAGACATTGCTTTCCGAAAGCAGGAGGCAGTGGCTTTGCAGGTCACAGCCCTGGCTGCTGTGTCACAGGCAAACCACAAACCAGAATTCACACCTGTTCAAAGCCAATCCACCTGCCTGCAATAGCAGACAGGGCAGTTTGCTAAACAGCTTCTACCTTCCTGCCTTGTGAAACAGGGCTGGAGCTTCCCTCACTCACACAGAAGATGACATTTAGGTTTGGCTTGAGCAAATTGTCAACGTAAAATATTTCTGTGACAATAATCATCCATTTTTTAATTAATTGAGCAGTGAGTGGCCAAGCGGCACGCTGGTCTATTTTTCCATTTTTAGTTTTAGCAAAAGCTCACAAGGAAAATGTCAGCAAATGAAATTTTATTTCTGCTCATCATAAGTAAATATCTACACGGAATCAGACAGGAGCACCATTTGGGAGAAGATCGGCCACTGGAGCTTTGAACTTTTTATTTCAAATTCGGGAGTCTATTCTAATAGATCTCAGAAGAGTAACTAAGACATCACTACTGTTTTCCAGTGTTTTTGCTCAGATTGGGGCTCAAGGTAGAAATGCCATACATATAAACTGAATACCCAAGGAGTTCTCATAGAGCTGGGCAAACACTCCTAATTACAACTGACTGTGACTGAGTCAATACCCCAGAGCCACAAGTCCCTCTCAGCGTTAAAGGGGTGACTTCTTACCCTTGATTAGAAAGTTGATGGCTCCACATATATTTGGCAAGTAATAGAAATCTCAACTTATTCTTTATAAATTGTTTACTATAATGCAAACAGATTTTAAGTAGCAACTCCTTTTTATTAATATTTGACGTATTCAAGGTTCAGTGGAAGTTTAATTCATTTTAATCATCTGCATGGAAGCACTAAAAACTATCAATGGCTGCTTTGGCCCTTGTACTTGGGGTCAGATCTATTGTCACTATGCTCAGTACCTAGCAGTGTTAAAAGTAGTCTCGCTGTGAGCAGAGCTGGCCTTATCACCAGAAGAGCTGAAAGGAACATGAATCTGTGGAGCGAGCATTGGACCAACAGGAGCCCCTGCCAGGAAAGCACAGATGTGTATCTTCCTGTGGCAGTCTCCTTTCAAATGGATGGCTGTTAGTTTGTTAGTATTTTGCAGTTGCATTTTTCAGTAGGAAAACTTAAAGACAATTTCTATGTGTCTTCTCGTTCATCCTTATGTTGTGTGGTGCTAGATTCTGAAGGAAACAGACCATTTGGGCAGAATGCAGATTTGCCAAGATGGTACATTCAGTGTTCTGTTACCCCTATTGAGCATGCATTTCTTTCTTCCTCAGTCAGTAGGAACACAGTTGGATACTAACACAGTTGATTTGATTAAATTTTTTCATAAATGCATATTAGAACAGCCTTGGGCTTCTTCATGAGGGAGGAAGGAATGGCTGGAGGAGAAGGGTCAGAGGTTACCCACCCTCTTCCTTCCTTAGTCCCCCAGGTATAAGCAGCTGGCTAGCATGCAGCATCAGAGTGAGCAAGAACGAGTGTGGCAGGGATCCAGGGTCAAGAGTTTTCTTGGCTCTGTTAAGATCTGACTTCCCTCTGTGCCTAGGAGAGTTCTGCTCTGACAGTAGCTCTCTCCTCTGTCTGCAGACCTGCTCCCTCCATAGACGGCAGGACGGGACTGGGCTCCCCTGAGTCCTGAGCTTATGACCATGAGGACAGCTTCCCAGATGAATTAGGAGCACAGAGCAGAAGACAGGGAGGGCATCCCACACCCAAGTGTGCTTCCTCTGGTCATACGCCTGCATGCTTGAGTGGCATTCACTTACACAAACCAAGAGACAGAATTATTAAGAATCTTTGAGGTATAAAAACATTAACCCAGGATGAAGCTTTCATGAATGCGGGACTGTGTGACCTCACAGGGCACCTTGCTGTAATGCTGGTCTCCTGCTGAGAGCAAAGACTGATGACCTTTCTGATGGAGGCCAAGGAAAGCAGCTGCTGAGATACAGGCTCAGACATGGAGAAGTCAGAACCACATTATTAAAGCCCTTCATTTTTGCAGACACATGTTTTCCTTTGATACAGGTGATGTGTGGAACAAGCTGGCCACCATCCCACTATGTACCTGAAGATCAAACTTCTAACCCCCCTGCCTCCAATGTGCTGGTGTTGGGATTATGGGCATATCCTGGTTTATGTGTCACTGGCAATCAAACCCAGTGCTTTACACATACTTGGAAAGCACTCTACCAACTGAACCATATCCCCAGCTCCATAGACATTTAAAAAATGTTTACAAAACAGTGTTAGCTGGATGAAATGGCTCACACCATTGATCCCAGCACTTGGGCAGCAGAAGCAGCTGGATCTCTAAGAAATCAAAGTCAGTCTGGTCAACAGAGTGAGTTCCAGACCAGCTGGGGTTACAAAGAGGCCCCATTTCAAAAATAATAAAAATAAATAAATAAATAAACAGTGTCCTTAGTGTATGTGTCTAGACAGTTGCTACGAGTTAAGCCCAAAAGGCTCCCAAAGGCTCATGAATTGAAGAACTGACCCAGGATGGTGATGCTATTGGGAGGTGACTGAATCATGGGGGCTTTTACTCTATCAGTAAGTGAAGCCATTGATGAGATCATATCTGAATGGACTGTTAGGAGATAAGGTGTGGCTGAGAAAGCAGGTCACTGGAGGCACCATTTTGAAGGGTGCACTTTGCCTTCCCTCAACTACTTCATGGGTGCTGTGAGGTGAAGAGCTCTTCATCAGCCCTTCACTGGACCTCAACTCAGGTCCATAGCTATGGAGTCAAGCACCGGACTAAAACCTCTGAAACCATGAGCCCAAATATACCTTCTCTTTAAGTTGATTTCTTCCATGTGTTTTATCACAACTAAACAAAAAACAACAAAATATTCAAAAGAGCTAGCACACCCATCTATTTATTCCCATTTACCTCCACCTGTATGCAAGGTGATCTTCCAAGTTCGAGATAAACAGCATACAGGACTGGGTTTTATTCCGAATAACTGCTTTGCTTAGAGCTCACTCATGCTGCTTGCAGGGATTCTTGATGGCTTTTTTAAAAATGTTAACTGATAAAATTTGACCTTAGTCTTCCCACTCTGGGTAGGCTGTCTAGATCTCAGTGAATCAACCTGCACTGTGGTGATCTGGGGACACAAACTCGACACAATAGACCTTAACACAGATTAATGGACATGTGGATTCCAGTTGTGGAGCTCTGGGGGTGCTGGTGGGGGAGGGGGGATGGAGATTATTAGGAATGATTGATTGAGATGTGCTGTATGAAACACACAATGATCAATAGAAAATATTTTTAAATTTTCATGTTAGAATCTGCAACAACCAAACAAGTGGCTCTGATAGGACCTGTAATCTGTTTAGATCTCAGTGGAACCACCTTCGTTTTAGGTCACCTGTACCTCTAATTCTTGGAAGAAGTACTCAACCACTTTTTCTGGAAAGGATGCTTTTAAATAATTGATTACTCTCTGCCATGAAGCCTCAAATGAGGTAATCAAAATGGCTTGGCTCCTACAATAATCACACCTCCACTAGTCATCTCTCAGCTTCCTGGAGAATGGTGATCACTACACTTGTGATGAAAGTCTCAGAGAAGAGCAGTTACATTGATTAAAATGGTGATTTAAAATGATGAATATGCATATATGCATGAGTTGTATCAAATCAAATTGATCCTTTTCTAGACAATCCTGTGTGCATTAGTACATGAGGCTCAGCATTAGTACATGAGGCTCAGCAGTTTTTAAAATAAGATCAAGTGGATTTTCATGATTTGTTTTAAATGAACTCTACTTCACAACAATGTTCTTATTCTAAAGACTGCAGAAGAGAGAAAAGAAAACTGAATACAGTGAAATAAATTGAAAAGAAAATAAAAAAAAATTTTTTTAATCTTGTCAAAGAACCTGCTCTTAGATTTGTCGATTCTTTGTATTGTGTATTTTGTTATTTTGTTTCTTCCTTGTTGGGCATAATGTAGGATGGGCCTAGCCAGGCCACCTGCTAGGAGGAATAGAGGAATGGCTCCTGTGGGTGTGGCATTCTGCTCTGGCTAGTCATGAGACCAGCACCTGGAAAGAACCTGCCTACCTGGGGAGAAACTTACTATTGGCTGTATTTGGGACCCCACCCCATAAGGTCATTGGCTATCCAGGCCTATAAGAGCTTTTGTACTTATTGAATAAATGAGTTTTCAGTGCCACACGCTTGGCCTGCTTCCTGTCCAGCTCCCAGAGTTTGTGTTTTAACTCTGTGTCTACTTGCCCCCTCCCCACACGGCAGAGTTCCCTTCGGTCCCCTTGGGCTGGCCCCGAGTGCTGAGACCCCTGATAACTGGTGCCTGAACAGGGACTATGCTACTCCTTGTGGACAGGCAAAGACTCCCTCCCCTTTTTTGTCCCCTTCCTGTGTTTGTGTCCCTACTCCAAAGGAAGCACATGTTGCCTCATGGTTCCTGAGATCCATGTTGGCCCCTCCCTTTCTTAGTTCATCCTGGTGGAATCACATGGGAGCTTAAAACTCCTGATTTTGGAACCCAGGTAAAGCTATCCTGCTAAACCTTTCCAAAAGTGATACAGTGTGGGCAATTGGTGTCTCAACTCTCCCAACTTTGATTTAAAACTGCCCCAGCTCATTCCTGTGGATGGGGCTACAGCTGTGGGCTGAGATATCCCTCCAGGCTCCGTTTAAAGCCCCACCTCTCCTGAAGGGGAGAGGCAGCTTGGTCTGCATGTGCAAGCCTAGACCTTTTAAATGTTAATTGCCCCTGCCTGGCTTTACTTGTGGTGTTTTTAGAAACTGGCTCAAACCCTCTGGGCGTTTTTTTTTGTTTTGTTTTTTTTTTTTTTTTTTTTTGTGTGTGTGTGTGTGTGTGTGGCCTATGGAATTCCCCCAGAGGCTGGAGTGGAAATCCATGGAAGTCTCCCACTGGACAGTGGAACAGCTGGGCCCCCAACATTCTGGCTGCATGTCTCTGTGGATTCTGAAGTTGGCCATTTTGGCCTGTATGGTAATGAACAATCTCCCCTCCCACCAGGTAGCTCCACAGCTGCAAGCACATGGGGCTTCCCCCTGCAGCTTGTCTTTAAGAAAAAAAAAAAGAGGATAAAAAGACACCTGCCCCTCCCCCAATGTGCACTGGAAAACCAGCACAGCCTTTACAGGCTCGGACTTCTCTTAGCCCTTGGGTGGAGAGTCATCCAACCCACCCCCCACCCAGATGCAAAATCATCCTTTGGAAAAGAATATAAGCTACATCCATTGTGGAGAGGCAAGGTGAATACTTTTTAACCTATTTTTCCTTCCAACATTGTATCTACTACTTTAAGGATCAGTTATATATTGTGGTAAAATAAAACATGATTAAATAATCCTTAATGCATCCTCATTCTAATGCTTCTATCTACAAATGTGTCTGCAGCCTCCTGCAGCTCTCAGGGACAGCAGGAGAGATGTGGAGCTGGGGTGGAAGTGTTATGTCTTCTGGGGCTCCTCAGTGACCATCACCTTGGGATTCTGCATCTCCTTTAAACTGGCATGTCTGAATTTTTCTAGTGTGGATTTTCAAAGCCTTTAAATGATCTTGCTGGGCATTCTAGGGAATATCTATAATCTGGATTTGTCTAATAACTTCTTCATTGTTATATTCATGTTCACTAATTTGTGTAATATACAGATTTTCATTCCCCCATTGTTGCATGAGGAGAAATCAGTTATTTTAAAAGCAGTAGAGCCGCATTTGACAATTGATTAAGAAGCTGTCTGTCATGTTTGTTCTTGGTGGATTTATTTTTTCATTATTATTAATAAGGTTTTGGCGACAATGATTTTCTCCCCTTTTGACTGCTCTTGCCAGAAATAGTTACTGAAGTGTAGTTGGTGACTTGGTGATGGGTCCAGTCTCTGATTCCTTCCATTTTCAGTCTTTGTTGATTGATATTTGTGCATGTGTGTGAAATAGGGTTAAATTAATCCATGTGTGCTCATGTAAAAAATCTTGATTTACACGTTTTACTTCAATCTATTATTGATTTCATTATTGATTTAACAAATTGTGTGACCTCTTAGAATTAAAGTTTTCAACATTCTGTTAGTCACATTTTTATTGCCATGACAAAGCACCTGTGACAATCAACTAAACAGAGGACAGATTTATTTCCAGATTTCAGTCCCTCCTGGTGGCAAGGACATGGTGACCCAGGGAGCTTTACCATCTAGTGGCATTTCTCCTCTTCCTCCTCTAATTCTGCATAGTGGCTGGTCCCACCTACACTCAAGGCTTGTCTTCCTCATTTACTGAATCTTTCCAAGAAATTTTCTTACAGACACACCCAGAGGTTTGCTCAACTAGTTTCCTGGTAGGACAATCAAGGCCAGAATGATGGCTTAAGAGTTAAGAGCCTTGCTGCTCTCCTAGATGACCCAGTTTCAGTTCCCAGGATCCTTGTCCAGCAACTCCAAATGGCCTGTGACTCTAGCCCCAGAGTATCCAATGTCATCTTCTGGCCTCTTCAGATACAGCACTCAAGTGCACATATCCACAAACAGATGTAAACATATATGTGTAATTAAAAATTCAACCTTAACAAATTAGGCATCACACATTCATGCGGAAGCCAGAGGAGGATTCAGGTGTTCTGCTCTATAGTTCTCTGCTTTATTTTCTTGAGATAGGGTCTCTCACTAAATCTGGAGCTAGACTGATAGTCAGCAAAGCCCAGGGATCCTTCTTTCTCTAACCCCTTAATTGCTGGAGTTATAAGTCTACAAGTGTTTACCTTTTTGTGTGTGAGCCAGGGATTCAAACTCAGGTCCCCTCACTTGTACAGTGAGCCCTCTTACTCACTGAGCCAAAACCATAGCTGACATGTTTTTAATTCATATTTTCTAAAATGGTTTTCTACATGCACCCACATATGCACACAGCGCACGTGCACACACACACACACACATGCACACATTTTCATGCATACACAGTTTAATTATCACAAGCTCAATCAATGTCCACACACCCTTATTGTATGGCATAATGCAGGATGAGCCTTAGCCAGGCCACCTGCTATGAGGAATAAGGGAATGATTCCTGTGGACGTGGCACTCCACTCTGGCCAGGTGGGACACCAGCTTCCGCTCAGCACCTAGATGACCTGCCTAGGAGATGGAACATGAGTGGTTGCAGTTGGGGACCACCCCATAGGACGATTGGCTAAACAAACTCATGTAACCCCTTGCACTTCCTTGAATAAACCAAGTTTGCAACAGCTTGACGTCCATATGCTTCCATCCAGCTCCTGGGATCTGTGTGTTTGACTCTGCACCTCTCACCCCCTTTGGCAGAGACCCTGCGTCCCACTCAGCTGGCCACGAGCAGAGGGAGCCCAACACCTTATCCCACCTATGTAGTCAACACTGAACTCAGAAATAAGAAATTTCCAGACCTAAAGAATCTCTCTCCTTCAGAATACTCCAGACTCCATTAACTTTTGAACTGTTTCTTGTTTTCTCTCAGGAGACAGATGCTCTTCAGTCCCTCTCACACACCTCTGCTGGAGCTGTAAGTCACTTTAGTTGAGGAAGGAAGCATGTAGTAATCATAGTGCCGGTATGGGCCAGCCTGCTTCCGTGTTGTCCTTTAATACGGACATTCTGTTTCTTACAAGCTAAATAGTACTATGGTGGAACCATAATAAAAACTTCCTACTAAATATTGCTGATCAGAGAAACAAGAACACAGAAAAGGGTACTCTAAGTTCCTTGAGGCACAAATGATGTCCTAATGAGTCATTAACAAAGGTAGCTACTGAGTTCATGGAATTGAAAAACAACTCTCTTTTTTTTTTTTTTTTTTAACACTGTAGCAGTATGTCAGAATGGAAATTATAGGTGAAAAACAAATACCCACAGTGAGGACAGGATGGCACACTGAGTCTGAATTGATTCAAACAGTGTAGTATTTACCCAGGGGTGGAAAATGAGTGGATGAAATTCAGAAAACTAAAATCATATTGAGTGTATTAGTACGGTGAAGCCATACTGCAAGAATTGACAACTGAGAACTTTGGATTGAATAAGCCATGCTGGCAAAACTGTCAGCAATTTGAACACAGAGTCTCATGATTCAAGGAGTCTCTTCATTCTAAACTGGTCGGATCAATTGGTTAAAAATTCTAACATAAGCAAAAAACCTTTAAATAACTGAACAGCAAAACTTAACAATTTTGGACCATAAAATCATCATCATTTATTTTGCATTGAGAAACATCATAAGTGGAATTAAGTGGTAAATTTGACTCTGACTGGCTTTTGTTTACAGTACAGTGTGGTATACAGAGAAGAGATAAGCAGCCCAGAGACAGACTGATCAGCTTGAAAAGTCAATGGAGCAGACACCATTCAGATGATCCAGCGAAGACATGAAATAGAGCGAAGACAGCTGCACAAGTTGCCTTGGCCCTTTGTTCTAATTCTCTACGTTTGTCCAAGTATGGATGAGGAGAAGCCCAGGACCAGCTTAGTGGAAAGCTGCTTATGAGAAATGCTACACATCCTTCACAAACACCTCACAGACTCCAACCTGGAGTCCCCAGTTTGGGTTAGGCTATCAGAACCGTTAAGAGGTAAGCAGAACTTTTCTGAAGGAGGGTGCTGCAGGAAGTAAACAGAGCCCTGTGGAAACAGGCTGCAGACAGTACAATCCACTGTGAGAAAGCTGTGTGGCCACTGGCTGTCATGCTTCGAAAAACATTTCATAACATTGTGACAAATTCAGAAAATAGAATTAAAAGCATAGAGCCAGGCTTGTTGATACAGGACTATAATCCCAAAACATGGGATGTAGAGACAAAAGAATGAAAAAAATCAAGTGGCTCATGAGATGCATACATGAGCTCCATACGTGAGGCCCTGGCTCAGAGTAAACCATGAGCCCACACTCCTCACACTCCCCAAGGTCATAGAACTGAAACGCTCCACCTTAGCAATACACTACAGCTGGGAGACATTCTTTAGGAGTGTTTATCCCAGGTTCCTCTGAATGATAGAATGAATGAAACTTTAATGTTTTTGCATTCATTTTTTAAAATTAATTTTGATAATTTTGAAGAATGTATCATATATTATAGTGATCTGAAAAATATCATAAATATTTAAAGTACAAATAAATACATATTCCAAAGTTGAAATATTTCCTTTTTCATGATTATTTAGGAAGGACACAGCTTTTTACAAACTCACCACTTTCAAAAAGCTCAGCCTACAGCTCAGCAAGGCCATTTCTCCACTCACTTGACTAGCAAACTGCTTACACCCTGCCTGCCTTGAGATATGTTTTCCTTCCTGTTGAGAGCCTAGAACTTCTAACTGGAACATGCAGAAGACTGAAAGCACTCATAGGTTACTTTGTAGCGAGTCATGAGTCACTCATAAGCAGGCTTCAGACAGTGTGGATTCAAATGTATGTTAAATATCAATCACTGAACCATCATGTTCAGTTTTCATTGCTGTTTGATAACATGCACAGTTCAGTGGTCATAGCAGAAGTTTCTCATTGATTTCCTCATGGGCTTTCATCTGCCCAGGATGCCACAGGAAAGTCACTATGAGAAGATCAACACTGGCTCAGGCTATGCTTTCTTTGTTCTCAGCTGTGACTGAATTTGAAGACTGATGCTTTGGGTTGGACTCTACCATCAGTTTTGTCTGAGCTAAATAGCCCTGAGGAAGAAGCTCTGGAAGCCACCACCTTACTCGAGCTCAGTGATGACATAGGAAACCTGTCCTGTCCACCATGTCTGCATACAGACCTCCAGCAATATCCTGACCTTAGTCCAGAGCACTCTTGCTGTGCATCCTGGGAAACATTTACCTGCTGGTGAGAATAGTTACCTCCTATGACTGCTGAGGCCAGAGTCTTGGCAGAAGAAAATTTTTAAAGGAACTTGATTCTGCCCATGGTAAGATGTATTACTACCTGGGCCTCACACACTCCTGAAGGACATAGTCCTGGGGCTTCATCTCTCCTTTACTGTTGTGCTGCCTGATTCTTCACATGAAACACCTCAGTATGGCAGATGTCCCTAGTGAGGAACTTCACTCTTGGGGTGGTTTAATCAAGAGTGGACCTCACTTCAAGAGTGGACCTCACTTTCTGCTGAGGTGTTCTGATTCCTCTGAAGACTGTTCTCTTAGAACTGAACTTTGTTGTATTCTATTATATCCTACTTTTTAACAAAGGCCCCTCTCTGAGTTATTGATCACCATATCAAGCATGGTATGAACAATCTTTGATAGTAGTTCTAGAAAAGAAGTTGTGTTTCTGATCCTGCTGGCACAGAACAGTACACACAGCCACAGACAGAAATCACCAACCTAGGCACTTATGTTCTTGCAACATCTGTGAAGGAGACATTGTGAGACATTGTGAGATCATGGTTGCTTTCAGTGTCATCACTGTCACCACTCACACACATGTACATTGTTCAGGGGCATAAGTGAGTCATAAATAGGTAGCATGGTGTGATATTAAAGCTTAGCTTAGCTTATAAACGTTATGATATCTGTATTCCAAATCATTGTAGTACTGATTAAATTGTTTTTCTCAGAAGGAGTATATAGTCCTAAGTGCTCTAAAAACATATAGCTAATTTGGTTTACAAGGTTATGTAAAATTTCAGCTTGTTAAGAGTCTTCTCCATTAAAGTTATTCCTATACTCTAGTGCTGGTCCTAACCTGCGGATTAGAGATGAACACAAGGAGTTTTCTGGAAGTTTTATTATTGAAGTTTTGCTTTTAATTTTCCCTTGCATTTGTGAGCTACCCGTCAATCAGATGATGCTATGAGAAAGGAGATGTGTATTCTAGCATTTTTCATATTGACATAGTATGTACAAAACAGGATTGGATCTGCTAACCCAAAATACAACTTATAAAGGCAACCAACTCTAAGATGTTTGATTTCCAATTGATGCCATCCGAGAGTTAGGAGATTGACACGGCTAGTTCTGCTCCAGCCAGCCCTTGTTGTATTTTTTCCTGTAGTTTAGTCCTGAAGAATGTTTCTGTTTTCAGCACACAACCACATTTCAGAAAGCAAAGTCATTTCTCCTTTAGGAAGGCATGTTTTGTTAGAGGGACACATCTTCAAATTCAAGCAATATAAACAAAATAGAATCTTGTTCCCGTGTGTAGTTTCCATCATGTATGTGTTTCTCAGTCTTTCCTGCCAGTACATGCCACTCAATTGCAAGGACACAGCAACAGAAAGAATTCAGTACAATACTTATAATATTTACATCGAATAAGCATATTAAAAATTTAATCAAACACAGCTACTAATATCCAATGTGTTCCTGCTGTAGTAATACACACTTAAATTTCTAGGAAATTGTAGTATGGCTAACAGCCAAAAATCTGGTTTAATTTGGCTCTCTGTAGATATTCAATGCCAATGAGCCTTGTGTTATGACTGACTAGGAGTTAGGAGCTCCAGCTCAGGAGCAAGTGCTCACCTCCAGGTGGGAAGAGTCACCTTCTGGCTATAGAGAAAATGGGTGTCCTGGCTTTTCTCTGCTTGTTTGGAATCTTGAAGCACTGAAAACCGTGACATCAATATGTTGCTAAGTCCTGGTTGGTTTATGGTTTCTAGCCTTGTCTATAGGGAAATGCATATTACTTTATAACAATTGCCGAAATGATGGTGAGAGGAAAAGTCTAAATTAAAACTTAAGTAATTCATACCTATATTTTAGTTATTCTTAATCAGCCAAAGTGTAGTACTTTGGTAAGCAGTCTGTACTAGAATACTGGGCCAGACTTGGTTCTGATATTCTTCTAAGTTTACTGTCAAGTTAGAAATATTTCTTTTTCACTGTTTCTCAATAATAATAATTCTCAACAATAATTCATACTGATGATATTCATATGAAACTTTAGTTCTTATTATTTCCAAAAGTTAATAAATAACTTAGAAGGAGCATAAACTTTACAGAAAATCAAATTCTTTCTTGTAGATAAGATGTTTCATGAAATACTAATTTTTAAAAAATATATAATAATTAGAAATAAATTTAAGGAATAAAACTGTGATTTTATTCTTTGTAGTCAAGTTTCATCTTTGTTGTCCATGTCAAAAACAGGAATGTCAGGTTCTTCTATTTTGGTACCAAAGACCAGGAAATATGAGGGAGAAAGAAGAAAGGTCCGTTGATCTCATTAGTAACTCAAGTTCCTTGTCTGCAATACAATAACAGAAAGTCACCAGAGTGTGGTAAGATACCCTGCCACCTGAAAGAAGAGGAGATCCTTGCTCCAGATGAGAGGAGACCCTCACCCTAGAGAAGAGACATTTGATGTCTTTTCATTGATATATGCTTCATTTAGGATTAGGGGAGAAAAGATTAGGGAATTACTGCTAGTCTATAAATCTTAAGGAAATCCAGAATTTTGATCCTCAACTCCCCCTTGCTTTATTAACTATTAGTGTGTGTGTGTGTGTGTGTGTGTACAGTGTGTGTGTACAGTGTGTGTGTGTGTATGTGTGTGTGTGTGTGAATGCAGGCATGCATGAGTTACTGCACATGTGTGCAGGTCAGAGGACAACTTTTGGGAGTCAATTCTCTCTTTTCACTTGTGGGCTTTCAGATGAGGGTCTGTACCAAACACTTTTATGAGATGAGTGGTTTTGCTGGATCTGAAAATGCTACCTTAGATATAAAACCATTTCAAATGTATCTGTTCTTCTAGATAAGCTCTTCTTGAACCTGCAAATAGTTTCTTCTCCTTTCCCTGTGGGGAGCCACTCCAGTGGCTCTCATTCCCTCTGTCTCTCTCATTCCCTCTGTCTGCATTCACCTGCTCTCCGCCATGGTGAGCAAGGCTCAGACTGGCACAGCTCTTTAGAAAGCAGCTAGTCTGCTGAAGATTACAATCTTCTGTTGTGCAGACATGTATTTTCAAGGATTTGTTGTAGTTTCTCAAGTGAGTCCTCCTGGGAGGTCATTTAATGGCATTTCCATGAATGAACATGGCACTGAGCCTTTGATTTGAATTTGCATCTCCCGACTCAGCAGTGCTGCTTCCTGAGTCAGCCCTGGAGACCTTCCATGAGTGCCTTCTGCGAACGCCTTCCCAGCACCCTCTGCTGACTTTTGGTAACAGACTTTTGGCCCCACGTTTGCCTAGAGTGATTAGCAAAAGGTTGGTTTTGGTCATTTAGTGTGGGTGGGTGGGGAGACGGCAAGTGTGTGTGTGTGTGTCTGTCTGAGTCTTACTCTAACTTCTGTGCCTAACTCATATTTCTCACTAGCCCCTCAACTACAAGGTGAGTACCTCTCTGTTGCTTTGAATCTTTCATTCTCTTCTGCCTCTCCTGTAAGATTCGCTTAGACAGATTTTCATCCACAGGAACAGAACAATTTGGCTATGGGCACTGTCCTCCAAGGCTGTCTTCTTAACGACTAAATCCTCATTTTATTCCCCAATTTCTCCCTCCACCTTTACCACTTACTTGAAATGTACATGTCTTCTGGAAGTTTTAGTTAATTTGAACCTATCTAGAAAGAATGTATGGTGGAATCTTTTGTATTTGGTGATTTTTATTCCCACATATACAATATTAATTAAATTCCTTTCGTTACTTTTATGAAGAAATTTTCAAGTGCATTTACTTGAATTTATGTCTCACTTTTAATTGGTCCTTTTCTGCTTTTTTTCAGTTTCAATGGCTTCCTTCCTAGTGTATCAGTGACTATGTAAGTATTTTCATGTAGCAGACCGTCTCTAGTTTTAAATTAGACAAAGATCTTCTTGGGTCACGTTGATCCTAAAT
Source organism: Eospalax fontanierii (assembly GCA_035773235.1). Lineage (NCBI taxonomy): Eukaryota > Metazoa > Chordata > Mammalia > Rodentia > Spalacidae > Eospalax > Eospalax fontanierii. The sequence goes on from CM069529.1 coordinate 55,925,041, forward strand.
TTCTGTTGCATCTTTCATATGTCCAGATCAAACAAGTTCCAAATCAGGATCTGGTCGTGGAGCTCAGTGTTAGAGCTAGCTTGGGCAAAGCATGGGTTTGAAGTGGGAAATAAAAAGATAAAAGCCACGTCCTGTTAACTGGGTCAGTAGCACATTGATATTGAGTCAATTTTTATGGAAAATATATCTTGCGTTACCAAGTGGCACAGATAAAGGGACTCATTTTACTAAAACACATAACTGACCAGATCACTGCCCATCACAAGAATCCTGGTGGTACTCTAAGGCTCAGAGGCTGAGATCAAGGTCAAATTCAGCATCATGGATGGTCTAGCTACTTCCTGCTGCTGTGATAAATCACTAACCAAAACCAGCTTGTGGAGGGAAGGGTTTATTTCATCTTCTAGGTTGTTTCATCATCTATGGTTGAGGGAGGACAGGACAGCAAGGTAAAACAGAAACCTGGAAGCAGAAACTGATGCAGAGACCATGGAGGAATGTTGCTTACTGGTTTGATTCTTCTGACTGGCTCAGCTGTCTTTCTTATGTAGTCCAGTCCTAAGGATGGTACCACCCACAGTGGGCTGAGCCCTCCTACATCAATTAACAGTCAAGAAATTGCTCCACAGACATGTCCACGGATTCCATGGACACAGTCCCTCAGTTGAATTTTCCTCTTCTTAGGTGTGTCAAGCATACAACCACAATTAACCATCACAATGGAGAAGCCCCGTTTATCTCACTCTTTCCCTCCACCCTCCTGTCTGCATTTATTTTAACATTTGGACATCATTATGACTGTTTTCCCTTTGTGTCTTCATTCAAATAATTTTTTTCTCTTTCTTCCTTGGAAAGAAATCCTCCTTATTGATGCTCCCATCTAAATGCCATGTAGGAAACTTCCATTGTTTGTGTGTTAAATAAAACCTGGGGATTCTTGGAAGGACTTTCCATCTTCCTACCAGGACTGGTATGTTCTTCTGATGTAACACAAAGCTACAGTGTCCATCTTCAGGACTTCAGGATTTTGCAATCTGCAGTGTAATCGCTGCCCAGTTAGTACGCAGTGTGGTAAAGTGGCCCTCCAGATGCCACTCACAGGTTTGGGAGGCATTCCACACAAAGCTCTGTAATGTACACTCTATACAATGAATTTATTATGTGAAAATCTTCCCTAAGTCACATCCCTGACATAAAGGTAGAGTTAACCCTTGCAGCGGGTGGATCAGGTTCCTGGTGCAGTTCCTGGTAGGGGGCAGAGACTGGAAGCTGAGCTAAGCTTTCAGGCTTGGTTAAAGCTTGGAATCTCCTTGCACGCTGAGTTCAGTTGATCAGAATTCATTGGCATTTGCGGGGCTTGGAGGAGTATCCAGGCAGTGCACCGGGGATGTGAGGTGTGCTTCTGAGTGACCAGGTGAATCCAGGAGAACTTAGCAAAGGCAACCTGGCATATTGTTAGTAGGGCTGTACTGGTCTCTTGTTAGACACATTTGTTTCCTCAGTAAGAATATTCTGTAATGTTCTACAAAAATAACTTGCCTGAGAACTCAGAAACCCAAGCACTGATTATATTCAATTCACTGGGCCACTGACCTGTATCCTGAGGAGCAAGGGCACTCAGGGAGGAAATTCGAATTAAGGCATGCTAAGCAAGTTTAAGGATTTTACCTGATTATTGAGATGGGAAATTCCATGATAACATGTATATACATGTTTGTATATGTTTTGTGTGTCAATATATATACATGTTTGTGTGTGGTCTATGTTTGTATACATGCATGTCTCTTTGTATATATGTGTGTTGTTTAGATGTATAATGTGTGTGTACACATGTGGGTTTTGCCAGTTTTAAAGAAGAAATACAGAAAAATATTATTATTGATGCAGATCAGTGGTTGAATGAGTATAATTAAGTATAATCAGTGCCCCCGTTTCTGAGTTCCTGTGTAAGTTATTTCTGTAGAACGTTATAGAGAAAGCACATGCTTCTAACAAGAGACCCAGTGTAGCTCTACTAACCATACACCAAGTTGCTCTTGCTAATTCCTCCTGTCTCTCTTCAAGGGCATAGCCTACCTGCTTATCTTTAGTTTGGGGAACTGGTAGAAAAATAAGGCAATTCTTATTTGTTCCTGGCAGTTTGGAAAGAATTATTTATTGCTTTTATGGGACTGGGCCTCTTGTCTCCCCTCACACTGAACCTTAGCCCTGTGCTTCCAGAATGATAATAATCTATTTCTTTCCTCATGCTGCTGCGCCCGGTGTGACCCTGTCTGACCTGATTGAAATTGATTTTGTTGTTGAACTCTTTGCTAGTGCAAATTAATCTGAGATCCATACAAGATCAGGGAAGCAAGACAGAGTACAAAGACCTCAAGTACTGAGGGAAAAATTAGTTCTGCAGAAGGTATTTTAAGTTTGGCAAGATAAATGGTTACAATGCCTGGCTTTGATAGAACTCAGGAGAGAGAGAGGAGAATGGCCAGCTCTGGGAGAAAGGCTGTAATTTAATAGCCTAATTTCCTGCCCAGTCCTGCAAAAGTAGCTGCCTGCTCCTGACAGCTGATAGAAATCACCCAGGGCTTGATCTGGTCCCTTAGGGGGACAAGTTGAGACCCATCTTCCCTCTGACTCCTGAGGCAATGGTACTTTCACACAGTAAAGGCTGTTGCCACCTCACCAGGAAATAAGAACCTCATCATTTTGTGAAAATTATCCCATGCTCCCAAGTGAACTTTGGTTTATTGGCCATATGACACCTATGTCCATCCCTTTGCCAGTGGATAGAAACCATTTTTTTGTACTGAGTGATCTCTAGGAACTCAATTCGGCCACTATTAAACCAATATAAAGAATTCCTTTGAAATTCAGAAGAGAATCCTCCTCAGGAGGGTCCAACATTGATTCATTCCCCACCCCCATCTTCCCGCTACCACTGAACCCCAGATTCTGATTAATATAGAGACAATTCCAATTAGCTCCTTAATACTCTTTGAGAAAGCTGTTTCATGACCAGCTGGGAGCTGTAAAGAAAACCAGACAAAGACCCTTGCCAGAGTCACTTGAAAGAAAATGTGGCAAGATTTGTATAGAGCCAGAGTTCCTTCAAAAAATGATAAAAGGCAAATGCTCGGCTGTGAGTCTCTGGAAGACTTTACATGTGAAGACTATCCAAGCAAACAGCTGACAGTGGTGGGAGTCTTCAGTGGTGAAGGAACACGGAGGAACATGCTCTCATGAGGTTGGAACCATGCCACCTACTCCCCCTAACAAGATAGCCAAGGTTGCCTAGAGGTAAGAGCCACAGAGAATGACCAGAGGTCTCAAGCTATTTTATGAATTTCTTCAGCCCATTCTATCTTGCAGGGCACTTGGATAATAATGTTGGGTATAACTTAATTTGTTTCAACCTCTAAAAATAAGTGATGGGAAGCAGTGGGTATATATGGAGATACAATGGTGAAGATTAAAAAACAAAGATTAAACTTGCCCTAGCAGTGGAAAATTATCCCTTTCACCTATGAATATATAGTTCTCTGCAAGAATGAATACTGGAGGTCAGGATGCTGCTGGGACATATCCTGAGTACAATGTTCAAGAGTTTTACTCAGGGCTCAGTTGTAGAGGTCTTCGTAAATGGAGACCTACAAAGAAAGAAATTATTTGTCTAGTCCATAGACCTTTAAGATAGTCAGGTAAAGCTGGTGAGAGAGCCAAAGAACTCACTGAGGATGGCTGGATGACAGGGAGCTTCCTCCGGTCCACACTGCTATATTCACCATTTCTCTTTTGAAAGAGCAAATTATGTAAGCAGAGGAATCATTTCCTGATTTATTTGGATCAGGTGAAAGTTCATGTACCCCTTAGCTGATGAATCCCACAACCAGTTTGTATTTACTTGGACCAGAGAACCAAGGAGCTTCAGAGTACTTCTCCAAGATCATCTTCACAGTTTCCCAATTTGTCGTGTGATGGTTTTCCAGGATCACACTCTGTTACCCTTCTTACCCTCGACTAAAAGTTTCCATTATAAAGATGATGTCCTTAACCCTGAGTGTCTTAAGTATTTAGAAAAGTATCCATAAGAATAGTAAAAATAGCAGTCATGGAATCCGAATGCAGGAACCCTGAATGGGTGGACAAATGCATACCAAAAGTCCTTATTGTTGTAGAATGAAAATTATATTGTCAAGGCTGTGCTACCTTCCTATTAGTGGAGGGAAAGGGAAATCATGGAGCCCCTCCACCCATAAAACAGGCCCCCACCCCAGCCTCCCACACACAAACAGGCTACTACTGCCACTGCTGATAGTTAAACACCAGAACAAAAAGGTCTGTCCTTATTGCTGAAGACATCTGATGCTGTGGGTATAATACATGGAGGGATCTAACTGAACAGAACTGGAATCTTCCTCCTTATTGTCTAGCAACTATAGGCACAGATGCTATGTAGGTTACTGGGGGAAAATAGTTCCCAATGGAAATGTTTTGCCAGAGACCCTGTATGATATCAGTATAATAAGCAAACTGTCTCTCTGGTGTAGTAGAGACTTAAATGTTATAAGTAGAAATGAACATATTTTGTAATGTATGAAAGGCCTGCCCCACAAGAGGGAAACACCATGTTTAGATCTATGTCAAGATAAAATCCATGGCTGGGATATCATATTTGCCAAAGGTGAGGTTACAGCTATTGTTTGTTATTTGGATCTGATACATGTATCAAATCATACCCACCCAGACAGGTCTTATGTAGCACAGACTGGCCTTGAACTTGATATGTATCTGAGGATGAGCTGTTTCTACATCCTGAGTACTGGTTTCAGGTTTGTGCCACCACACCTAGTTTATGTATAGTGCTTGGTATCAAACTCTGGTATTAATGTGCTTTAGGCAAGCACTCTGCCAACTGGACCACATCCCAACAATACAAATGATCTCCTAAACATTTGTGTTTATATCTGTATGTTTCACTGCTTTCAGACATAATCAGAAGGTAACTTCCCTTAGAATTCTCAGCATTTACTACGAAGATGTGTAAGCAGTCAAAGTCATTGGAATGTTGTTGTTGTGGCATGGCAGCCCAATACTCAGCCTTAAATGGAGGAAAATAATCACATAAGCATTTCACATGTGCCAGAAGGAACACTGAAGAAGAGGAAGAAAGATTGTAAGATGCAGAAGGTAGAGTGAAATGGCCCATAGCTATATCCTCCAGGCTGGATATGAAGCACAGAATTTATGATAGCTTGCACAAGACTCTCAAGAGACCAGGTCTCTCAATGGCCTTTGTAGAGGGAGAGAGAAGTGCCATAGGAGCTACATATCAATAGGCTAAATTTATGATTCTTTGAAAAGGTTAACTTTGAAAAATTCTGGCAGTACAAATTCTAGACTGAAAAATATAAATCATTCTTCCTGTTTATCAAGATTTTCTTTTCAACAGAGTAACAGCAACTTTCTTTCTTTCTTTCTTTCCTTTTTTGCTTGACAGGGTCTCTCTAATCCCAGCCCACGTGGAATTTACAATGTAGACCAGCCTGGCCTCGATCTCACAGAGATCCACCTACCTCTGTCTCCTGAGGGATGGAATTAAAAGCATGGACCACCATGGCCAGCAAGAGGAACAGTAATTGTGGTGATCTAAATGAAAACTGTTCCCAGAGGCTCATGTATGGACCTTTTGGAGATTGAGTCTTGCAGTACATTAGCGGAGATGGTCTCAAGTGTTCGTAGCTGTGCTGACTTGTTTTTGTCAGCTTGACACAGATCTAAGACAAACTCTGGAAGTGTCAGTTGAGGAATTTCCTCTGTCAGATTGGCCTATAGGAATGTTTATAGCACATTTTCTTGTTTGCTAACTGATGTAGAGTGTCCAGCCCACTGTGGGCAGTGCCATACCTAGGCAGGTGGGTCTGGGCTGTATAAGAAAAGTAGCTGAGCAGGCCAGAGGAGACAAGCCAGTAAGCAGCATTCTTCTAGATGGTCTCTGCTTCAGTTCCTGCCTAGGTTTCCCTTAATAATGGACTATAATCTGTAAGCCAAATAAACCCTTTCTCCTCCAAGTTGGTTTTGGTCCATGTTTCATCTCAGCAACAACAACAAAAATAATTACAAAAAAACCTGACCCAACTTCCCATTCCTTCTCTCTGTTTCTTGTCTTTCCCACAGTGATGGACACTCAGTCTCGCTGGAATCGTAAGGTAAAATAAACTCTTCAGTAACTTGCTTTTGGTCATAGTATTTTATCACAGCCACAGAAAGATAACTAATATAGCCAAGATGGAAGGCTACCAGCCATAAGTGTGTGCACATATATACATAGGTATATAGAGACACCTGGACTCCTTCACACTGACCTTTAATAATATGAATTTGTGATTTTTATCAAATTATTTCCAATGTACCCTCAACTGGATGATGGCACAGCAGCATTTTACTGTGTTGTCATTCATAGAAACCACATCAGCACATCCTTGTCTACAATAGCATGTGTCCTGATATCTTTGTCATTTTGGATTCATTGATTTTTTAAATATTTGTGTTAAAGGTAATCTGAAAGATTAAAATGAATCTATGTTAATTAAAAAGTAAATCTTATCAAAATCCCCCCCATCCCCAAACTACTAGAATATGAAAATGGGACCTTGACTGAACTATTTTAAAGAAAAACATTTTTGCAGGCTCGCGGGACCCCTCTTCCTCCAGCAAATGACCCTGGACTGTGCAATAGATCTTTATGTTTAAGAAGTCACATCTGGATTAAACATGCAGTGTGCCTGCATGATCTGAGAAGAGGCCTTTCACTATAAGGGGAAGTTGCTTAAAGCAGCTAAATAATTAAGAAATTATTCCAATCTAGTAAAACAGTAAATAAGTATTAACTTCCAAAAGACCCACAAGTGAGATTTAGAGAGTTGTTTGGGATAAATAAGGCATTCAGGTTGAGTTGCAGTGGTTGGTCCTTGGACTGCTTTATCAGTTTTCTAGGGAGATTATGTAACTTGACCTCACATTTTCTTTAGAAGAGTGTGTGCTTTTGATTCAAAGTTCTTCTTAAGGAAATTTTAGTCTACAATATTGATAAGCAAAGACAATTGTCCTACTGCTCTAAGGGACCTAGAGTAGAGAAATGGATACTAAAACCACTTCATTTGGGTCTTCCTGTTTTGTCTTTCTTCACAGAGAAATAAGAGCACCAATTTAAGTAGCAACCTCATCTCACCATTCACCCACTAAAGCTTCCATGGGAAAACCAAGTTCATGTTAGCATGGAGAAACCGTGATGAACCCCAAGTATTCACAAACAATCCCAGGACATGCAGTAGATTGTTCTCTAGTTACTAATTGCTACATAATGTTAAGAATCAATAACAATAGTGTTTACTGATTTAACCAGGCAAAGCAGGTTGTATTCACTTAGCCAGAAACTAATCCTTCTAAGGTGATCAATAGTGTAATTACAATACACAAAGAAGCCAGAAAGAAGAAGAAGGCTGGTAACTTATTGCTAGTACTCTCTAGTGTCCAGAACATTTCCCTGAATAATTACAGCTCATTTTCCCACCTGGGCTTCCCTTTGTAGATCTGGCATATAAATCAGATGATTATCTAATTGGATTGTGATTCATCCAAAGATTGTTAGAGTTTCAATTTCTTCTCTCATGGTGTATTTAGGAATCCTAATACACAAGACATAGTTAGAAGTGTAAATTAGGGCCCAAGAGTGGAGCATCTGTTACATTTAACCTTGGACATGTAGGGTTCAAGTGTTACTCAAGTTCTGCTTAACCTTGATATTAAGACTGAGTGAAAAAGCATCTGCTAATGAGGGAAAAGAGAAATGAAGAATTACTGTAATTTTATACAATACTCACAGCTTCATAACCACAGAAATGGAAGAATTTGTCACTAAACCATCTTATTAGACTGTCTGATTAAGATGATACTTCTTTAAAAAGAGCTTTATAGAGCGGACTAGAAAACAACTTTTTCTATTATTTATTTATTTTTGTGTATTGCATACAATATATTTTGATCAATTTTAGATTCCCTCTTGTGTCTGCGCTCCCTTTGCTAACCTCCCAGCAACTTTCTGCACACGCACACACACACACACACACACACACACACACAAATATCTATCATCTATTTATCTGTCTATCTATCTAATCTTTATCTATATATAATATGACTACAGAGTCAGGGTTGTGTCCTCAAATGCTCTTTAGTGTGGGTTAATCAGTGGAGACCAGTCAACTCACTAAGAGTTGTATCCTTAAATGATACTGGCCCTCCCCTTTTCAGCACTCATCAGTTGCTATTACTTGCCCAGGCAGGGCTGGGGATTCTTACTCACTTCCCCATGTCTGTGTGGGATTTTGTCTGGCTTGAGTTCCATGTGAAGAAAACTCATGCATGCTGTTACCATTGCTGTGAGTTCACATGAGTAACTGCTCCACTGTCTAGAAATCTCTGTTTCCTCATGGTCACCTACCATCTCTGGCATTTACAGTCTTTCTACTCTCTCTTCTTCAGTGATCCCTGAGCCTTGGGAGGCAGAAGTTTAAAATAGATGTTTTATTCAGGGATGAGAAATCTGTAGCCTCTTATTCTCTGTACATTGGTCAGGAAAAGACTTTTGACACTGGTAACACATGCTGCTGAGGCCCCATGTGCACCTACTTTCTGGTTTATTTTGAAACACGACTACCAGCCCCTTCATTTCTTCTCTGTTTCTACAGTAAATGGTGCAACATAAATATATGAGGTACTTGTGAATTGTGGGGTCCCTGAAGTACCCTAAGGTATACAGGACGTGTGTTCTCACAGAGTTCAGTGTTGTCTATTCTGGAAACAGGGACAAGGTGAGTTTGGAGGACACCTCACAAGGCAATGTTTCCAAGATTTAAAGAAGGAATAAATGCAAGGTAGTAGACTCAAAGACTTAGTTCTGCATCACATAAGTCACCTTGATATAGAAGGACAAGGAGACCTGAAGCTAGTATAAGCTCTCATCTTCAGCTCTGATCACGCCATCCTTTTTCTGTATCACTAAATCCCATAGTGGCCCCTGAGAGAAGGAGGAGTGTTTTGTTTGCCTCATTCCATTTGCAACTTTCCTGAGACAGTGCCTTGTCTGGAACTGAAGCTGTAAATGGCTTCTCTTCTGTGTATTGAGTCAGACACTTATAGAGTCTTCACAGGACACAGGCTCTGTAAGAACTTGGTAAATGTAACCCACAGCTGCTGCTGTCACTATCAACTGTCATGAGGCCAGTATTAGACACACACGTCAAGCAACTGTATGGAAGGTCCCTGCTGAAGAATATAGGTGGAGAAATGCTCACCTGTGGACACTCAGTCCTCCTTAAAACATGTCAGTCACACTCTTCCCCAAGCTGCTTCTAGTCTATAGAAAACCTAGGCAAAATTCTGTCCTTTGGCTCCTGAAGTTCCTGCAAAACAGATTGGGCAAGCAATGTGTATGTGAGCACATACACAAACACACACACACACACACACATACATACACACACATACATACATACACACACACATACACACATATATACATATTCACACACACATACATAGATGTATGCACACACATACATGCATATACACACATACACAAATACATACACACATGCACAAACACACACACAGACACACACCATACACACATCACACAGATGCATACACACAAATGCATAGACTCACACCACACACATACATACACATACTCACATACACACACATACACACAGACACACATACGTACACATGCATATATGCACACACATACATGCATATACACATGCATACACACATGCACACACATACATAAACATACGCATACACACATACATGGATGATGCAGAGCGAATAAGAAAAGATAATGTGCACAGCAAGTGAGACCCACTTTGGGGTGCTTGGAAAGGCAGAATATGAACTCATGCCTAGATAAAGTTAAATGCTAGCATGTACTGACTGATGTTGACTTATCCTTTATCCTTCCCGATCAATCAAACTTCTTATCCGACTTAGTTTTCTCATGGAGGTAATCCTTTGTTAACATAGTAATTAAAAAAAAAATCTATCTAAAACCATGAGGCTACATCAGGTGTTGCAGCTGAAGAAAACAGAAAAGTCTCTGGCTCTAAGAAGCTGGAGTTTATGGGACGGTGCCTTGCACTGTGTGCTGGGGGAACATGGCAGTACACATGCAGGAACTTGTTCAGAGTCACAGAGGAGACAAAGTCTCAACAGAGACAAGGTTGGAACCTATATCTTGGTGTCCCTGCTTATTACCAGGATTATCCCTTTCCCTTCCCACTCCTCTCAGGATGAATGTAGGCCAGCTTAGGGTGTAGATCCACTTCAAGATCTAGGGGAGACAAAGAGTAATGCTTCTACATTAAGCATAACAATAGTAGACCATTCAACTGTGTATGATGTTTCAGTCAGAATGGTAAGGAATGAATGATGCTGAACTCAAAGAATGCCATCTTAAAACCAGTTGCTACCTTTAAGTGGGATTATGTTACAGACAAACTGAATAAATCAAGCTACATGAGGCTCAGGGTGTGTGGTGGTCTGAATGAGAAGGTCCCCTCTAGGCTCTAAGTATTGGGACATTTTGTCCCCAGTGGGTGGCACTGTGTTGGGAGGTCTTAGAAGGTGTGGTCATCTGGAAGGAAGCACGTCACTGGGGATAGGCTTAGAGTATTCTTTAGACTTGTGAGATCTCTAGTTGCATCCTGCTTCTTGTTCCTGCTTGAAGGTGTGAGCACTTAGCTTCTGTGTCCACTCTAGCCACCTCTGCCACCCGGACTCTCTGCCATAATGGACTCTTGCCCCTTTGGAATCATAAGCTAAGTAAACTCTTCCTTTTTATAAGTTCCCTTGATAAGTTTTTCTATACCACAGCAACAGAAACACTAATACAGGGTGTTTCAAACAAAACGAACTCCCCTAAACTCTGCAGCCTTCTGCAGCGAGTCTCCCAGTGACCTGGCCTTGACTGGGAACTCACTTAGATTGGCTTAACGTGGAATAAGTCATTCTCAAAGAAACCATAGCCATAGGCTCCAGTAAAGCATAATGGCTCATATCCATGTTCTATCTAGTGCACGGCTGCCTAGAGAACAGTGGCTCTACACACAAGGAATTGGTGGACAGTTTGACATGCTTGTGAAGCACAGAAGCATTCTCCAGTCCTACAGAAAAGATTTCAAACTTACCTTCATTCAAGCAGTTATCAAACACAACTACCTAGATCTCCTGACTCTTGCTAGCTTAAGATGTTTCACATTTAATTATAAGTTGACATCTTTACACATCTGACAACAAAGGTTCAGGAACTTTCTTGTAATAACTGAGAACACTAATTGGGGTTCTGTTCTAATGCTCAGAGCATTCCTTCAGCCACCTTCTTTCTCACCACCAGGTGATTCTTCACCCAGACAGGAAAGCTCCATCCTTCTGGAACACATGCATTTGACAGATTCTACCTGCTGCCCTGCCCTCTGTGCCCTCACACTGTCCCCAACCATGGTGAAAACAAACTTTAATATGGACTAAATCCTCCCATTATTAATGCACTTTACTTCTTAACCCAAACTTCACTGATGTTCTGAAGAATCTGAAAAAACAGAGGGCTGACAGCACCTGAATCAAATCAACAGTTCCGGACCCATCTCACCTGCAATTCAGCTCATGTTTACAGCTATCACACATGGTTAGTAAGTTCTATTTAATTCTGAAGTCCTGGGGCATCTTCACTGCTTACACAAAGTTCTCTTGAATCACAACATTTCTAGACACAGAAATCCAGAAAAAAAATGTTTTTAGAGAACCAGTGAGATGGCTCAGGTGCCTATCACCAAGCCTGACATCTTGAGTTCAGTCCCCAGAATCCACATGGTGGATGGTAAGTACCAACCCCTGCATGTGCACTGTGGCACACACACACACACACACAGACAGACACACAATAAAGAAATGATTTAATTGATTAATTTTTAAAATTAAGAAAAATTATTTGCAGATAAAAGATTTTTGCCTGTGTGAGACTCTCAATGTGTTTTCTTCACTGTTTCTGCACCTGTTTCTGGGGGAATGCTCTCCAGTTCCTCCCTTAATCTCTTGCTTCAGAACAGTAGAACAGATTCCTGACAAGAATGGTATTTGCTCCCATGAAAGGAGGTTTTGATTGGTACAAGTACAGTAACACTTACAACTCACTGAAGACAATCAGTTACAGATTTTATTTTTTAAGGAAAATTTAAAACTACTCCAGCCCAGAGGATTTGGATCAGAAGGTCTATGAAAGTTTTTGAGTTTGTTTTACTAGACCCAGGGGAAGGAAATTGGAATGAGGACCTAATAGATTTCCACATTTTCTTCATATGTGAGGAGGGAAGGTAAATCAAATTCTTTAAATACAAGAATGGAAGTCTTCCTGTATCATCATCAATGGAGTTATTTTTTCCCTGGTATCTTTCCTATTTTCACACATATTTCTCTAGAAAATAAGCAACTTGCTGATAGAAGAAACATTTTTGTCTTCATTGAGTGAAAATTATAGATCAATTTGTTGATGAGAGATATGAAGCACAAATTGTAAACTTCATGATTCATTGATCCTTACAAATCTGTTTGGAGAAGGCACAGGAATCCAGAGCAATTAGCATAACAGTTAGGTTTTATTGCAGGAAGTGTCAGGGAAGAAGCCAGTCCTCAGAGCACCAGACATGCATGTCTCCCAAAAGTACCAAAAATGACGGGGCTAAGTATCACTTGAAGAGCAATGCTGTAGAAGACATCATGACCCACACAGAGAAAATGAATTGACTATTGATGAAGGACCATTCTAGGAAGTTTGATGTGAGAGATGATCTCCTTATGGTGCCAAGGCCAATAGTGTTGGTGCTCTTTCTAAACCTGGACACAATACATAGCATAATTATATAGTTAGTTACCTGAGCAGAAAACTGAAATCAAAAGTGTATTAGTTAGCTTTCAATTGCTGCAATACGAACAGTGGCCAAAACCAATTTGACAAAAGGGACAAAGGATTTATTGGCTTATCAGCACCATCTATCATCAAGGGAAGCCAAAGCAAGAACTCAGGGCAGGAACCTGGAGCACAGACCATGGTGGAAGGTTGCAACTGGCTTGCTCTCCTGACGCATGCTCAGTTTACTTTCTTATAGAATACTGAGGACCACCTGCCCTTAGGTGGCATCACCCACAGTGGACTGGGCTCACCCACATCACTCAACAATCAAGAAAATGCCCCAAAGACATGGCCAAAGGCCAAATCAATGGAGACAATTCCTCAGTTGAGGTTCTCTCTAACCAGGTGTGTCAAGTTGAAAACTAAAGCTATTCAGCACAACAACTAAAAGATAATACAAATCTGTATAAACACCATCTCATAGGAGGTCACTAAAACCCCTCACCACCACTTAGGTTAGCCCACTGAAACTAGCACTGCCTGGAGACAAATACTTGCTGGGTATGTCTTTGTTATTCTGAAACCAGCAGTTTCTTACTAGCTTGTTTTAGGGAAAATTAAATCAACACATGAGTCTTTCCTCACACTGAACTGAATTATACGACACTCTGAGAGTCTGTATCTACTGCTAATCTTTTGTGGGCTTCAAAACCTCCAGCACTTACATACACAGCACATAGTTGAGCAGGATAGAACCCAAGTCTGTAACACTCTTCATTTTTGCAGAAGGCTCTGTGTCCTTCTCCAGCCTCTGTAGCACTAAGAGATCCCATTTATATTCTGTACTTGTTTTCACCCACAGAGAACTTGACACAGGAGAAATGATTCATCGAGGTGTAGCAGCAGGTGTCTGCACTGGGATCTAGTTGATTTTTGTCAACCAGACACAAACCTAGACATGCCTGGGAAGGAAGCTCAACTGAGGTATCCCCTCCATCAGATTTGCCTGAGTCCATGTCTATGGGCCATTTGTTGATTGCTATTTGATGTAGGAGGGCCGAGCCCACTGTGAGCAGTGCCAATCCTGTGCAGGTGGGCCTGGGCTGTATAAAATGCTAGCTGAGCAAGGTGTCGGGGGACAAGCTAGTAAGCAGCATTGTTCCATGGTCTCTGCTTCAGTTCTTGCCTCCTGGTTTCTGCCTTGAGCTCCTACCTTAACTTCCCTTGTGATGGATTGTAACCTATGAGCTGAAGTAAATCCTTTCCTCCCCATGTGGGTTTTAGTCAGAGTTTTATCACAATCACAGCTAACAAATCAGAACAAGCAGGAAAGCTCAGGGTGGCTGTTGTCCTATAAATCACATCTTATCACTGTCTCCAGGAATGAACTCAGAACTCAGAGCTACTGAAATAAAGAATCACATCTAATGCTCAGTATGACTGCAAAGTCTCAGCTGTCCCTCTATAAAAACACATTCACCCTGGCCTCTCTGTCACCTGCTGCACATCTCCAGGGACAAGACTGAGATCAGGATCCCTATTAGATACATGGCTGTTAAGGGTAGAGTGGATGAAGAGTTCCAAGTGAACTTTCCAGTTACTATTCTAATGTGATGGCTTTATCAATTGTCTACTTTCTTTTTGATTATGTGTATGTTTCTGTGATTAGGGGTATGCATGAGTGTGCAAAGAGGGTCTTACACCCTCCTTGAGCTCAAATTACAGGCAGCTGTGACCTACCTGACATGATCTTAGGAACTGAACTCAGGTCTTCTGCAAGAGCTCTTAACCTCTGAGTCAACTTATAGTGGTTTTATGCTGACATTGTCTCAAACGTAAGTCACCTGACAGAGCTAAGCACGACTTTCCTTTCCTTGGGCTTCCTGTCAGGAGCAGTGCTAGAATCTTTGTTCTGTTTGGTTCATTATTTTCACAGATAACTCAACTACATTCTTTCCAGTAGTTCCCATTAGTCAAAATCTGAGCCAGTCATTACATTTTCCTCATTCATTGATCCATCCATTCTTTCTTTGACAACTCATTTGCGTGTGTGTGTGTGTGTGTGTGTGTGTGTGTGTGTGTGTGGTGTCCTGCTGAGTTTATTAGGTGTGTTTGTATGAGCATAGGTGTGTGGTTATTTACTGATTATTCACGACTTATCAGTGACTACACCACAGAAGAAAATGACTCCCCATTCTCAGGCAGTCATTAACTGAGGAAAGGTTGCTGCCTTGAAAGCCCCGCCCACATCCTCAATGGAATTTTGATGGACTCAGTCTTCTGTGGGTGACCACAGCAACACTAAATTCCTTAGTGCAACAGCCAAGTCATGTTCAGGAGACAATTTAGTGGCACTCCTCCACGTCTCCTTAGTTTTTCATTCTTTTTTTAAGGAAATGGCCCCAATTTCTCAGCCTCAGTTTTAGTGATCTAGTAGTGAACATTTAAATCCATCTGAGTCAATAAGAGACCAACCCCCAGAACTGTGGAAATGGGCTAGAGAGGTGAGGGGTGAGCTGGAAACTGAGTGGGCAGATGAGGTATCGGAGTGTTGTGTGGAAAGCTCTGGGAAGCAGCTTGGAGATTATAAATTCCACAGTAAACTGTGAGAGACAGAGGTCCCTTAGCACTCTCTCTGGCTATGATATTTATCTTTTAAAAGATTTGGCCTTCTGCACAGACACACATTCAGTAATTCCCAGGTTGACATTTTCTTTTCTCTGCTCTCATACAGTTTTCTGACCTTTGAGTAACTGCTGGAGGGAGGCTGCTCATTGGCATCGTGTGTGTCTCTCAGAGCGATACGGAACGGGCAAGGTGTCAGGAGACAGAGCGAGAGGAGCTTTGTCTGAATCAAATGCTTCTCATTTTTAGCAGAACATGAATGAGGAGTGAGCCAGGGTAGCCAATTAAGAGGCGGCCAGCTTGACTCCAGGGACGTTTGTCAGAGCCATCTTGCAGTTCCACAGCAGTGTCATCTCCACACTGCCCACAACAGTGCACCTCAGTTTCAAACACAGGTCCTACGAGAGGCTGAAAACAGGAAGGCAATGTCCTACAAGGAAAAGAACATGAACAAAGGCAAAGTGAGGGTGTGCCTCACACATGGAGCACTACTAAGAAAACGGGGCACACTGACAGGACAATGAAGGAAACCCATCAGAAACTCCAGGCTCAAGAATTCTCCGTGGAGCCTGACACACAACATGCTCCTTTCACTGAAGTGATATAAAGAGGAGAAATAGAATATTCCATATCTCTACCTGTCCAAGTAAACCAACTCCTACGGCTACTGTAAGATGTCTTCCAGCCTCAGTAAGAGGTTTCCTCCTTGCTCAACTCGCCAAGGCCCCAGGACACTTATCTGTGCTCTGACATATTTGGATAATGTCTCATTGCATACCCCCTCACTGCTGCTGAAGACTCTCCTGGCTCGAGGTCTCCAAGCAGAACTAGCACAGGATAAGTTACTGGGGACAACGGATCATGATGAGTTTGAAGGTTTGGAGGAGGGCCTTTGGAGCAGGGAGTGTAGGCAGCACCTGTTCTTCCCCAGACATACAAAGCAAGAGACTGTGTCAGTTTTGGCTCTGTGCTCCCTGCTTGATGAGTTTAGATTATGGATTATTTATTGTGGTCAACCCTGATATTTAATGGAGCAAACTTTTTTGAACTATAATTCTTATTTGAGAGTTTTCTGAAACATTTGCCAGATGATCTCAAAGTAGGGAAAGAAGAACAGGACAAGAGTTTCATGAACCCATTGGTACGTACTTTGGGAAGATATACAGGCCAATGGCAATAGCTTTGATTATTACTCAAAAGCCATCACAAAAAAGCTTTCTAATCATTAAGCATATATTATGAAATGCTACTGGTCAGAACACTGGTTTTTCATGGTCACTTAATAGAAACATGCTACATTACATTCAGGATATACTTGAAACAGAGAGAGAACAAGTGAGAGTGTATAGAACACCTAACGAGGATTTTCACATCACCAGTATGCGCATGAAGCTGCACCTTATCATGCCATTACATGTCCACTCCAGAGTCTAAGCCCTTTAGGTAGGAACAATCATAAACCTGAATGTTAGTCCATGAACACCAAGTCTTGGATATTGTTGTTCATGAAAACAGGGGAAGATGCAGTGTAAACAGCTACAAAATTTAGCCACAGTTTTAGAAAGTTTTACCACTTCTGACACCAGCTACAGCTAAGCTTGAAGGCCGTTCACTCCAGTAGCCTCCTTGCCTTCCTCATTCCCTTGGCTGCCATGCTAGATGGTGTTTGCTAAGCTAACATTTTCCTTGATTCACTTTTCCAAAAACTTATGAGACAATAATTACTGGTACTTCCATAACTACTAGGATTCTAATGTCTCTCCTCTTAAAAAAGTGATTTTTTAATTTTTATTTTTTAATATGTGTGAGTGTGTGTGTGTGTGTGTGTGTGTGTGTGTGTGTAAATGTTTGTATGTGCTCACATCAGTTTAGGTGCCCACAGAAGTCAGAGGTGTCAGATCCCCTAGGAACTGGAGTTATACAGGTGACTTAAGGCACTGAGAGGGGTGCTGGGACCTGAACTTGGGTTTTCTATAAGAGCTCTTGTGCTTTTAACTGCTGAGCCAGCTCTCAAGCCCCAGGAATCCAATGTTTAAAACCAAAGGCTCAAAATGATCCAAAATTCTGCAACAGACATGTTCATGATGACTCAGTCAGAATTTGAACCAAAACTATACATTTATTATTTTTACTTTTTGCTTTTGTTCCTATCTTATAACATAACAGAGCCCTGTCTACAAGCCAAGCATTACCTTAGAAATGAGAAGTTCCTCAGTGAATAAAAGGCAAAATCCATGTCCATGTGGAACTTAGATGTCAATGGATGAAAATGATAATGAACAATGAGACTTCCCATGGGGCGAGAAGAACAGCGGAAATGCAGAGGAGGAAAAGCAGCATTTGTGGAGGGACAGAGGCTTTCAGAGTGATGCTGCTGCACGATGCAGAGCCTTTCAGAGTGATGCCTGTGGGAGGGCGACAGGGGCCTTTGGTTTTGAGACTCTGTGCCCTTTTGTCCCTAGATGTGTCCATTTCTCAGACCAAACTGGAACTTTCATGTAGGAAAAGCCTGTTCTCACAGACCTGACATTTCTTTAAAACGTGCTCCCTCTGCCTAGTGTCTGGCAACCCTGCCCTAATGGGGAGTTCCTTGTCTTTACTAATTATTCAAATCAATTTTCCTGCAAAACTTCATTAAGTATTTTATCCCTCGATTTCCTTAGGAAGAAAGAGTGTGTGTGTGTGTGTGTGTGTGCGTTATTATGTGTGTGTGCAGCATATAAAATTTGTACGTCTGTGTATACTGTAAGAAGGTATGTAACCCTGTGTGTGGGTGGGGTGGGGAGAGGGTTTAGGGGTGTGGGAAGGTGCGTTTGTGTGTCTGGGCTCGTATGAGTGCAAGGGAGGTGAGTGTGTAAAGGTGTCACCCTCAATTGGCTGCATAGTGAAGCCTCACTTTAGGAATCAGTTGCTCAAATTATCCAATATAGGAAAAAGCACACTTTAAATCACAGAACAATGCATAAATATGAGTTGGCTTTATCTGTTTAAAATGACTCAAGGGCTATATATATGAGGTATGGCATGATTTCTAGCAAAGGCTGTATCTTTATACACCATTCCCAATAGTAAACGAGAATACCCCCATGAGAGCGAGCTGGCAAAGTGTTCGTTCCCACAGGCGCCGCTCGAGATGGCTGAGTGTTTTTAAATGAGACAAAACTCACATGTTCCCTGATTATCTTCACTACCACAGTGATCAGAATCTCATCAGCACAGATGACTGTCAGATGGAAAGGCTGATCTCGGAATATTGTGAGAGGAGAGACCCTAGCTGAGCAGAACAGAAATTAGTATGAAATTCAAAATCAGCGTGTTTTTGACGCTGAGAGGCAATCATCTGAGAACGGCCCTCAACAGAGGGACTGTGTGCTGGTTAACAGAAGTTGCAGGTCCTATGGTGGAAACCTTTTTGGTAAATAGCAAATTATAGAAAGAGACCAGCACTGTGAGTAGTTCATATATAATCTCTTGGGCAATATGTATCGCTTTAAACTTGAAACCTTTGTTATTTAACAAGACATTATCTACAAAAGCTTGTATATTTTGAAAAATCACTTTAAAGCTACTTCAGTAAAACTTGGTAGTGCAAAATATCAAAAATTAAATCCATAACATAATGGTGAACACATAGCGACAAAATTACTAAAACTTTATAATTGCTGTCTTATAAAACTGAATCTGTAAGTACTTTGGAAACCATGATACTTTCTGTATATCATTTGCTGAAGCCATTTTCCAAGTCAACATGCCTTGGAAAGAAGTGTGCGTGCACGTGTGTGTGTGTGTGTGTGTGTGTGTGTGTGTGTGTACTGACACTCTGTGCTTGTCCATTGTTATATATCATGTTCTCCTTCCAGCAAGCACTCCCCTGGAACATTTGAGAGAACTAGCCTGAGTTTCATTGCACATATTATTAGAATTTTTTCTCACTACATTTCCTGCAAATTCTTACATTTTCCCTTTCATTTGTTTCGATGTAGGATGAATTGTATTAAAAATCATACATATTGTTAATAGATTTGGCTACAGATTTTTATGTGTCCCCAAGGAAGTGAACAATGAAGCGAAGACCAGAGACAAGTCCTCTGGTCTCCAGGTCCTATATCACCACATGACTGTCACTTTATTTGCATGACAGTAGGGAGGTCCTTATTTAAAATCTGAAGCTTTTCAGGTGATCATGGATGGCAAAGAAGAGATTACAGCGATCCTCATAAATGATACATTTAGCAAGCCCAAAACTGTTTCCTTAGCTCTGCAGAGACTTCTACATCTGTAGCAAAATGTGCACAGCTTTGGAAATTGTTTTACCATACACAGTCTTCTGATTCCCAGAGATTCAAGCCCCTTTCCTAATGCACTTGATCTATGGACATAAACCAGCCACCTTCAACAGAAAAAGCTCTCAAGTCTCAGGTCTTGGCAGCCCTCTGAGCTCCAGGAGGCTCTGTCTACTTTCAGCCTTCCTGCAAGTGCTTCTCTCCACATCTGGTGTCCTGTGTTTTGTTGGCTTGAGAAATTTTGTGTGTAGTACATGTATTTCTGTGCCTTTTAATATTTTAGGTGTGACAAACCACCTAAAATGGGTGCATTTGCATGTAATGTAGTACAGACATAAACAAAATGGATTTATCTAGTTCCTGCTTGGAAGTGAATTTAGAATCCCTTTTCCAGGAGTATACTAATCCCCTAAATCTCCACCTATGTTGCCAGCTATAGTTATATGGCTTCCTATGCATTCAGATTTTAATCTCTCTACAAGTCATTTTAAAAGATGTTCTAAATTCAGAATTTAGATTATGTTTTGCCAAAATTGAAGCAATTTATATTTCCTAATGCTTTGGGGGAGGAATGGCCTTACTATAAATCAAATTCCTTTGTGTGGATGGGGGCTATGCGGCATTCTAGACCATTCCTTTGATCTGCCTAAGGTACACCACTTTCACCCAATGTTGTGCTTAAATTATGCTTAAATTGAACTATTTGGTAGTCACTGCTTTGTTGAATTGTTTTCATGTTTACTATTGCAGACAAACTCTAGGAACGTAAGTTCCGGTGCACATCCATTGGGCTTTTAGTGGTTGTCCTAAGTGCACAGAGTCATTCAGGGGAATTACACATTCTTATTTCCCATGGAAGAGCACATTGTAATTATGCACAGAGTTATTCGCTGACTCTCGGCATCTTTTTAAAGTTACTCCACATTAGAGTTTCATTGTCTTATGTCACTTCCTTTTTTACACATGTATTTCTTCCTGATCTGAATGATTTTGTTTTACTACCAACTTTTCTAAAATGACTGTTATCATACAGGAAATTAAATTTTTATAATCATTTAAAGCCATCTATTAAACTCTCTTAATTATCTGAATGGGATTGTGGTTAATATTTGTATTAGTTGGGGTTCTCTAGAACAGATGTGTACATATGTATATATTTATGATTTATTAAATCAGTTTATATTGAAATTTTAGCATCAGCTGTCTCATACCTAAGAGGTTGAAAATCTAGTAGATGCTTGGTCCTTGAGACTGGATGGTGCCTCAGCACTAAAGTGGGTGTGTGTCTGTCTGTGTCTGTCTCACAATGGAGAGGCCCATAATCCAATATTTGCTCAGTTCACAAGGTGGGGTGCCTCATCAGTCCCAATCTGGTGCTGAAGACCTGAGGAGTTCGTGACAAGTCTCTGATCCTTAGTCAGTCTGGAAATGCTAAGGCCAATGTCAGCGACAGAACCAGCAGCAACAGCGGCAGAATAAATCAACTCAGGCAAGAGGGAAGGCCGGAGAGCAGGAAAGACGGTAATCTTCCTCTTGCCATGCCTTATCTGTGCCACCCACATTTGAGATGGTCTTCCCATATCAGTTGTGCAATTAAGACAACTCCTCAGTTGAGGGTTCCTACTCAGGAGACTCAAACTTATGACAAGTTGATATTAAAAGCAACCATTTGTTGTATTAAACTCCACCCACCCAGGACTCAGGGACCATTGCAGAAAAGGGGGCAGAAAGATTGTGAGTCATGGAAGGAGGCACATGACCATATGGAAACGGAGTCTAACAGGGTCCTGGGACCTTGATCATATGTATATACAACAATGGTACTGGCATGCACAAGACACATGCAAACACAGACAAAGCCCAGCATAGTTCTGGGGAAATGGGCAGCAGGCTTCAACCTTAGCTGAAGAACCATTGGCAACTGAACACTGCTGGGAGGTGAAGAGTTGATCTTCAAGGGAGAGATTCTAGATAGGCTGACTAGACCCTGCGGATGAACTTGTACTGAGGGACACCTGACTTGTAGGCCTTAATACATTTGACAGAATGTTTGAAGTCTGGTGTGTGGGCTGTGAGAGGTATGGATGGGGGAGGAGGCATGAAGATGACTAAGATGTTTTGTATGAAATGCACACAAATTCAATAAAAATACACAGAAAATAACAACCATCACAATATCCGGCATGATTTTATGAGAGAATCTATTTCCCTTCAGAGGATCTGTAATCTTTGGGGGCCGCTATTGTGTGGTTGGAGTTGTTTGCAGCTCTGGCATCAGGTGACAAAACAGGAGAAACTGCTTGTGCTCGTGTAGTTAGCATTATGCTATGAGAAAACTGAGAACTAATATCTAAAAGGATTAAAACAAGGAAACATGTATCTAAGATAGCAAGAGACCCACCAAGAAAGGCAGGTCAGAGGTGATTATCTGGAGGTCCATAAATGGGGTAAGGACATTTGTTCTTTAAATTATTTATCTCTCTCATTTAGGAATGCACATAAAGCCCCTCCATATCATAGAAGAATTCCACAGTGGAGCTTGTTCATGGCTGTGCTGTTCTCTTTCATTCTTGGTACTGGGGGAAGAAGGAGCTGATGCTTATGTTCCTTTTCATTCGAGAACGCTATATGGACTGCTTATTTTAGAATATAACCTTCATCATATGAAGGAAGTAATCCCTATATAATAAATTTATTAATTTTCTTTTAGTAAATGATTATTGCTTTCCAGGAAGTACACTAAAGTATTTAGAGAAACAAATTGAAAGCTAACTGATGAAAAATGAGATATTCAGATAGAAACATCGGAGACTTGGAGCGATGATACCAAGAGCAGTTATAGTAGACTGTAAAACAAACTCAAGAATATTTCTAGAGATAATGGGATATTCTGTAATGCAAATGGAAAAACAATTGTGAAAATAACCATAAACATTAATGGAGCTCTGAGATGTATGAACGAAAACTAAACAAAGTTTTTCGTAATAGTAAATAAATCAAGTCATAGCAATAACTCCAGACTTGATTTCCCCGTTTTGGCAGTGCCTAGAACATTTAGCAGTTTAACAAGGATAGAGAAATCTTTATTATATACATCAATTAGGATGAACTCTACATGATTTTCAACCCACAAAAGCTGAGGTTCCTTTGTCCGCATAGAATAAAGTACTTTTCAGAGGATGTCACACTCCAGACACACAAACCCTCTCAATATAATGGAATTAAACTAGAAAGCAGTTATCAGAGAACCTATAAATTTATATTGCATGTCTGGAAAATCATGTGGTCAAGAAATCATCAGAAATATTTGAAATCCACCCTTAGGCCCAAGACATGACAGCACACACCCACATGTGCCTTGTGCAGGAATATTCAAAGTAACAGTGCTCATAACAGGAAACAGAGACAGCACACATGCATGCAGCTAACAATATACACACAGACTATACAGCACCAACAGAGTGACAGTGTTTTTCAGAAAAAGCACATATATACACATACATGCTACAACACGAAAAACATGTAAAAATATTTAAATAGAACAGTCAGTCACAAAATACTATCTGCTATATTTTCATTTCCACAAAATAGCCAAGGAATGCAAATACCCAGAGACAAACACGGGTTCCTAATGCTCTGATTCATAATGCCTCAGGCAGTAGGAATTTGGAGGGAAGGTGGCTGCAGTTGGCACAGGGTTATCTTGAGGATAGTGATATAATTATCTCACAGCTCCATAATCATATTAAAATGAAGTGAGCTTTTTAAGAAAGAGCTTATGGAATTTTGAAATATGCCTCAGCAAAGTTCTTTGTAAGATCCTTGCTGATTTGATCAATGCATCAGGTCACCTCATTGACCTAGTGTATGAATTGTAAGGAGGGCTGTGTGTTGAATGAGTTTGCACATCAGGAATGACTTTTAGTGGCTCCTACTGTATTACCCAATTCAGCGCAAGGTTAACTTGTCAAGGACCCCACATCCATCTGGATAAGTCAGGTTACTTTACTCTTTGCTTCATTTTTATTGTAGTTTATAAAATGATTCTTAGAGGGCTCTAGTGTTCTCAGACTTGGAAGTTAATTTTAAGTAGGATGAGAATTAAATATTCCATAAAATTTTGTCAGATTTATCCCTAACTCTGATGTGTGTCTGAGGTATTTCTTTGCCTACAGCTAAAGTGATTCTTTGTTCATTGTCACATTTAATATGTTTTTTTAATATTTAATTTCAATAATTTGAATTTGTGTTAGAAAAGCAATTTGTAAATGTTTCTCACGACTGTCGGTACACACTGCTCGCTTTACAAGTGCCTCTGTATCATTTTGTATCATTGTACCCTCTCTGCAGATATATGTTTAATCAATTTCACTTTATTTATAGACTTATTAAAATTCAGATATTTTATTACATATCCTAAATATGACTTTGGGCTTGATCAATTCTAGCTTTCCATCTCACTACTTACTAATTTCTTGCCTCTATATTTTTATGATATTTATTTATTTACATTTCACAATGGATCTTTATTAATGAGCATGTGTATATGCCTCTGTGACTACATGCCATGTGTGTGCAGGTGTCTCAGGAAGCTAAAGGAGGCTGTCAGATCCCCTGGAGGTAGAGGGACAGAAGGTTGTAAGCCTCCTGATATAGGTGCAAGGAACTGAACTCAGGTCCTCTGCAAGAGGCTCCCATTGTGTCTATTTTTAAATATATACATAATAATTAGATGTTAATTTACATTTATGTTTTCAATTTTTCAAGGAATGATTCAACTGAATAAACCAAATGAATCAATTTTGAATATAATTCAAGGAGTCAACACGCATATTAAGTACCAACACATTTGAAAAAGGGGAATATTCCTAAATAGACTAAACTTTCTTTTTCCTTCCACACATCTCTCTCACCACCCTCTCAGGCAGCAGCTCTTGAGTTTCCAGGGCTGCAGAGCAGATCTAACTTTTGTAGTTTTTCACAGCGCTCTAACTGCTCTAGTTGAACCGATGCCTCCATTCAGAAGGCATCTCAGGAACAATAGCCAGGGGAGTACCGAGATCTGTTCATCTCTTCCTCTGGCTCCAGGATCATGAGCCAAACACCACCTGTTATCCACTGTGTGGTATTAACTGTGTCTTTGAGTTCTCCAATTTCCTAGTTCTCTGCTGGGGACAAGGAGTTCTGAGAACTTCACATCTTTAAACAGAGATGTTAACTTTGTCTTTTATTTGCTTCTCAGTGAGAAAGCTTATACATTGTTCTCTAGAAAACAAAAATTCTAATTATTTCATAGTTTGGACATTGTTATTACACCTAGTATGTAAATAACAATACACATAAGGAAATTTTTTGCAATATAATAAATTCATACACTAAAATGCTAGAATTTCATTTTGTATCACTGGTTAGCAAACACATTCTGCTATTATTTGTATATTATGTGATTTAATATAGTGTGCATGATGAAACTTCAATAGTTAAACAAGGCATGAATTCAGGTGATAGCCTGTGGTTAAGATTTGCCTTCCTCTTTCATGTTGTTCCTTGAGAACATGTCATACCAGGTATGAGGATAAGTCCGGCTGACAACAACGAAAGGATGACAGGTTCAAGGCTCCGGCCTGCTCACCCCCAGTAGTACAGAGCCTCACACTTCAGAAAAGCTGGGAAACTTCCATCTCAGCGTAGGCAGTGCAATGGATGGAATGCTTCCTTCCCCTTGTTGGGGTGAATCCTTTGTGCATGTGATCAGAATAATGATAAATGTGAAATAGAAATCACACATAAACAAATGCTGCTTTATCACTGGCAAAGATGCTTGAGGCCTGGGGCAGGCTGTGTCTGAAGCTTCCATCTTTGATCCTTTAGCAAAATTGTTTTTGTAGAATGGTGTAGCAGGTAAACCACATCACAGCATACGGTAGGTCTAGATGTGGTTCAACCCACCTGTAGATGATGTCACATAGCAATGTCAAAAGATTGGGCATGCTGGAAAGTGATACTTTGTTGTTTCAGACAGTCTACATAAGCCTGGGGAGCAGGTGGCTTCGCTGTGGATTCCATCTTAGAAACTGTTCATTAAGACTCTCATATCTCAGGTCTTAAATTAGAGATTTTGGCCTTATTTCTTGATTGCACAGAGTACTACAAATTATGAATGTGAAGACTAGACAATCTACTTCTTTGATGTTACTACAATTGTGTTCCATTTCTTTAGGTCTCATGAGTTGTTTAAATTTAAAATGCACTTCTTAAAACTTTTGTGACTGTTTTCAGGAGTTCCATGCAGAGTCTATGTTTAAGTTTTTCAATGATCTTCTTCAAAACTGGAACTGGAAAGCTGACCACAGAATCTTCTAGTGTGATAAATATTCTGAGTGCATTTCCTTGTTAATGAACACAGATTAGAGAGGGATCACACACTATTAGAGCTGCAGTACCCCACCTAAAACCCTTTGGAACAAAGGACTAACTCTAACTGGGAAGGGTACTTGCTTTTCCAACTTGAGGTTGGAAAAGGGAGGGTGTATTGGTATGAGAAAATTTTCCTGATCAGCAGTTTGTCACCACTGAGGCCTTTGGAAAGCTGTCCTAAGACATCTCTAAATGGTTCTTGAAGCTAGAATACAGAATGGCTCTTGTGTAAAGTTCCTACCACCACAGACTGCATAAGGAAGAACCTGAACCTTGCTGAAGCAGAAGACAGCCACAAGAGCAGTTCTCTAATGGAAGCACCCAAGCTCTCTGCAGCAGGCCAGCACCTTGCTATTTGCTTGGATCAGCTGCACCAACCTCCTCAGCCATCTGCATGTGGGTCCTCACCTCAGTCTGTCAGGTCCACAGGCTCTCACTTGCTCACTGATCCATTTTTGCGGTTTGACCCTTAAGGCCTGTGTTCTACATGAAGGCTTGGGTCTCCAGCCTGTAGCACTATGAGGAGATAAAGCTTGCGAGGAGGAAGCTAAAACATTGGGGTGTACCATTGAATAGGATGTTGGTCGGCCCCCATGATATTCATTCTCTCTCTCTCTCTCTCTCTCTCTCTCTCTCTCTCTCTCTCTCTCTCTTTCTCTCTCTCTCCAGCAACACTAAAGTGAATAGCTTTGGTCCATGATGACCTCCCTGTATTAATATGCTCCTTGTCACAGGTGCAAAATCAACAGAGCCAATGGACCATTGACTGAAGCTCTGATACTGGGAGCCAACCTGAAGTATTGCTGTTTGGAAATTCAATTTCCCAGGCATTTTTCCTAATGATAAATGCTGACTAGAATGGTTGTGATCAATGACCATCTACATCAGGAAAAGTTGTGTCCGGTGGTTGTCTCCTGGTCTCTTTCTTCTAAGAAGATAATGGTATGCACTGCTTTGCAATGTCTACAAACAACTGCTTCATGCATATTTCCATTTAACAGGGTAGACAGGGATGAGGCTAGTCCTTTAACCTTTCATCTGTTTTAACCCAGAAACTTTCTTTTAAACTAAAGTCTAAAATACATTATCTTCTTAATGAAATAAGGGAGCACAACTTGAAAGCAGACTAGTAGACATTTCAGAGCAGTCTTTCTTTTCAGTTCAGTGATGTGTGGTGTATTTGTCTTTAAAGTGCACTCCAAGGCAAGTTTGGACATCAAATATGCACAGTAGGAGGAGCTGGAAGTCACAGATCCACCTGGTGGGCTTCAGCATCTGAAATCCAAAGGGCAATGGCTCTCTGAGCTTGAAATCCTATTCCTGTGTGTGAACTCAGAGATTACTGTCTATAGAGAGTAGAGAAAACTCAGCCATCATTTTCTCCTCTTCCACCTTTCAATGATACAGAAAGCAAGGACCAGAGCATCTCACAGGTATTCCCAGAGTGAGAATGAACCTGACGACATGTTCATCTACAGTTCAACCCTCTTGCTTGTCCTTCCCTCCATGTGAAATGAAGGCCTTTCTTCCCACTGCCCCTAGAAAGGAGTTTTTTTTAGTTATTTGCTCCAAATCACAGCATTCCCTCCTGGAGGGAGAGGAGGCTCTTAAGACTCAAGACTATGAAACTAACAAGGCTAATGAAGTTCAGAAAGTTACAGGAACACCAAAGCTCATCTTTAAGGTTATATAAATAGCAAGCCTTGCCAGGCAGAGGGAGCTCTCCTGTGGCACTGCCTACATGTTGTCCAGGAAAGTCTAGGGATGCGGCGTTCATGAGCGGTAGCCATGCGGCTGTGCCCTCTTCTGTTGTGCAGCTGCCTGTGAGTTCCCAGGCTCCTATAAGCAACTTTTGCCTTATGTTCCTGTAAGTAATACCAATGAATCAAAGCAATTCAGTAAGGTTGGGTGCTGTCATTTATTTGATCTGTCATCAGTGCCCAATCTGGGCTAAATAGATGTATGTTCGTGTCTTCAAGAAGAGCCAGATAGCATATTTTAATTCTCATCCCTGACACAGCAAAATCCAAAGCCACTTGGCTCCTCCTCTCAAGCCTCCTCAGATCAGAACAGAGCCCCTGGCTCCCTGGGAAAGGCTCAGTGTGTTAGTAACAAAAATATTCTTACCCCCTCACTCTGTGGCAGCTGAGCCAGCTTCAAGTGGGAAACTGGCCACTTCCTCCAAGAGCAATCACAGCACATGGCACCATGTTTAAATAAAATTTCTACAAATAAGATAATATAGTGAAACATGGACATCTCAAATAAACATGCTAATGATATCTAGTAAAGCTATTAAAATTCTACTCTGCCATTCCTAAGTTATTCTAGTCATTCAACATTTATATCATACATAAAATCAGTAAGTGCTAGGCAGTTAATTTTAATCAAACCATTATAGCACTTAGCTGAAATGGACCACACATTGTCATATTTTGTAGTCAGTTTACTAACACTTTATAATATACATCAGTTAATATTTAGCTAATTTTTACATGCTTTCTACTTAAAGTTCTTCATACAAATCAACTCCTTGTCTGCTTGAGTTTGCATGGACCTTGTGTACGCTATCACCATTTCTTTAAGTTCATATGAGCAAGGTGTCTGTAACGTGCCTGTGAGACTCTATTTCCTTACAGAACTGTAGAAATGGGCGGCAGACCCCAATCTTAGCTGAAGAACTATTGGGCAGTTGATTACTACCAGGTGAGGAAGAGCTGATCTTCTTTAAGGGAGTGAAGCTAGATAGACTGACTAGACCCCAGTGGAAGCTAGCATAAATGACACAATGCATGAAATCCAATGCAGTAGAGTATGAGGTGGTGTGGATGGGAAAGGAAGTATGAAGAAGACAAAGATATTGAGTATGAAATACAGAAAATTTCAATAAGAAATATATAAATAAAAGAAATAAATTACTCTGAAGAACCTTTCATGATATAGGGAAATATTTACGTTAAAGAATTACACAAAGAATGCTTAATAATCTATTATTCCAATTTTGTTTTATGTGACTATATGCATGTATAAACATATTCATATGTACACATCTATACATACAACATTATATACACATCTATGGACTGTTAGTTTCTTTTTTAATCTCAACCAAAATAAATCACTCTATATGGTAAAAACCAAACAAACACTCCTCATACCCTTCAAGGTAAATCAAGATAGCCATCCTTTCACATCACCCCAAGCCCTTGCTCTGTAATAACTGAGACACACAATAAAGTCATGCTATTTATCCCTTGATAAATAGTGCTTGCTTAATATTATGCAATATTCATTAACCCTCACCACAAAAGGAATTTTCATGTAAATTCTTCTCTTTTGCTTGCAAAATTAAATGTTCCTGAGATACATAGTTCAATCAATGTCCTTTCTATATGGTAAATATATAGATAAATTTTATGCATATTTTACGTACAAAAATGGAAATAAACATGACTATACAATATACAAGGTATAAATGAACATAAAATTATACAGTCTTCCGAGAAACCACACAATTTAGAGGCTCTGCTCTATTGAAGATGGTTTGGTAGTCGTAATAATGATCATTCATGAATATCCATTTATGAGTTTTGTTCTAAGTATACAAAGGGAAAATAAACCACTGCTTTTAGAAATATTCTTAGCTCAGCAGTGTTTAGGACTGCAATAAAGTAAAACCAGGTAAAAATGTTTGTGTATTATGTAGTGTCGTGATTTGAAAATATTTGTCTCCCTCTCAAATGTTTGCATGATGGAAGTTTTTCTTCAACATAAGGATATTCAGAGACAGTAGACCCTAAAGAGGGGGATACTGGGAAAACTGGGAGATACTCAGTTTATATCAGTGTCACTGCAGAAGGAATTAGGGCACACGTTATAGTTCTTAGGAAGTTGTGGAGTTTTTTCAATGTTTTACTTTTTATTTACTTAATGTTATTTCTTTATGCGTGTTTGTGCATGATGTGAGTGTGCTATAATACATATGTGGAGATCATGGACAGCTTTGTGGCATTCAACTGTATGAGGATTCCTGGACTAAAGCTCAAAATAGTGGCAGATGCCTTTGTCTGTTGAGTCATTTCACTGGCTCCAGAGAGGGTTTTTATAAAGCAAATCCACCTCACTTGATATACATAAGAGTTTCTTTTTCTACTTCTCTGTTATGTTATAAGAAAGCCAGAGATGACCTTCCCAAGAAACGAGGGCTGTCCAGTTTGAATGTTCTACCTAACAGAATCATAAACCAAACAAATCTCTTTGCTCTATAATGTAAACAGATTCATGTACTTTACAATAGTTTCATAGAATAAGAAATGCATCAGCAAATACCTAAAGGTAGATGGAATTCTCTAGATTGACTTGAGGCCACAACTTGAACTCACAGCATCCATCTGTCTCAAAGACAATTACCATTCCAGATGTACTACATAAAAAGCAGATTGCATAAGACAACTACCATATTGTTCTTCAAATTTAACACCATGTTCTGAAAGTGCTATCTATGGACAGAAGCTGTCTCACCTCTGGAGGGATCCTGTCCCTCAGCATTACTTCAAGACTTTAACATTTTTCTTCTGTTCCAGATTTTTCATTGAATTTTTTCCTACTTTCAAACTTAGACAAACACCAATTATTTTAGAGTGCAAGGGGAAATTATTATACAATACATTACACTTCAGTGTGGATTGCAAGACATCAAGTACCAAAGAGTATAGTCACAGAGTTTGCTTTCTTCTCATGTCCCAGCATCGTTATATGTTGTCTTAATGACACCATTTTCTATCATTTTTATAGAAATCCAGTTTTTGCACATTGCACCTGATAAGGATAGTTTTAATAAAAAGGACTGTCAGTAAATAGTGTTTAAAAATATATTCAGACTTGTCACCAAAAATATTTTGCATTTTTTATAATAAAAAAAGTTGATGCCAAAGATTATTTTTTTAACTTGGATTAGTATTAATGTGTCTTTGAAGTCATACCTTAACAGAGTTGGTGCCTTTGGTACCTCAGGGCAGCATCTCACTTTCCAAACCATCCTTCAGTTTGCAGTGCTCAGAGTGACATTTTATAAAGTATAATCCTTGATTTTAAATTCTTGGATGAGTGCTTATAGAATTATGCATAATGAGTTAATTAAGCACAATAGTATAATTTATTCATTTTAAACTTGTAAAGGAGAGACAAAGGTTTTAAATTTTATTTTAGTGTGGCCCACTGCCACAAGGAATGTTAAGTTCATAAGTAGAAGCCAGAGGTTTTAGGTCACAGGAACTCCCATAGTGTCCCTTGGTAGTCTGCCAACTTTGAGAACTAGAAACTAATCTTCAAAAACCAGAATTGCAGGGGCACTGTAAATCTCCCCTGTCCTCACTGGGAGTGGTTTTGAACTGAGCCATTTGTACTGCGAACCCTCATGCCCTCACACCAGGGGACTCACTGTTATTTCATAGTTGCAATGTTATGTTCATCATCTTGGAATGATGCCTTGGACATGCAAATGAATGCAGCCCTCCTTCCAGCAAATTTATCATGCTGCACATTTGCAGTGAAGAGGGCTCCTACTACCACACATCAACTCGGACAGAGCTTGGTGAATCCACAAGGTAAATGAAGGGCTGTCCTAGTTTGCTTTTTGTTGCTGTGAAGAAACACTGGCCAAAATAAATTTTGGGGAGGAAAGTATTCATTTGTTTTATATATTATAGTCCTACACTGAAGGAAGCCAAGACAAGGCCTCAAGGGGCATAGTTTTGACCTTATAGACAAGACCTCATAGTTTTCTCCTGTAAATACTTGTTTTCCAACAAGCTCTGCCTTTCCCTGGGTATTGGTCTGCTGCTCATAGAGAAGCAGGAGCAGGATTCTAATCTAGATTCTGAATGGAACTGTAAATGTGTTGAGAGTGGGAAGTCACCACTCTTCAAATAGGCACCGGAGACTGAGTGGATGATCAGATTTACTCAGTGTCTGAGCTCTGCTAACTGTTTGTTTTCAGAAGTATTTATACACAATTCAGCATCATTCCAGACCCCGTTTGGCACTAGTGGGCACAGGAATCATAGGGTGTCTCGTAGCCCACATGACTACAGACCACATACAGGAGCTATGTTATCAGAGGACATGCACAAGGGTCTACTAGACCTCATAGGTCTGGGGGGAGGGGATCATGAGCTGGAGTTCCATGTTGGGAAATGTTCAAAAGTAGAAGCAAATGTTCAACATATACCTATTCTCTTAGCCAAATAGAAGGACTTGTTTCCTTAGGCAAACTTGAAGCTACTGTCTCAGTTAAGCAGGGACAGGGGTTTGTTTAGTTTTGTTCCTTTTATAGGCAACGTGCTGTAGGAATTTCTCAATTAATTTTAATATTCATTCTCATTCCCCCCTTTGATGAACACTTATCTAATGGGCATCATTAGTTGATCATTATGGAGGAGGATTTTGAGTTTTTTGGCTTCTAGGCAAGAAGAGAGAAACCAAGTTATCATGCAGGATTCGGGTACTGAACAGGGGGGCTGGAAGGAGTGTGAGGAACCGGGCAACAGATAGGAGGAGCCAGGATGCCAACTCCAAGCATTTTTTACCAGTTCCTGGAATCTGCTACTTCCTGTCCTCTTTGTAATCTATTCTTTTACCTGGTGGGCCATATCCAAGACTGTTTCTGACTCGTTTACATAAAAGCAGAATTCTTCACTTAAGAAGAGACAGATCCCTCCTTTTTCATCAGTTGGAAGATCTAGTGCCCATCTGTTTCATAGGACTATAGTTGCTAATGAAGCTAGTTGGTCTTGCAAGGTTACTAATGGTTTAGCCCCTATGTCGTCTGCCAAGTCCCTGGGTAATTGTTTGTAGAAAATGGCTGATGCAGCAATTTCTCTTAGTTCCAGTCCCACCCCAGCCAATATTCCTAGACAAGTTAGTAAAGGTATGAATTGTGTGGCTCTTTTAGATTGTGTAGAGTATTTTGAGAGTTTGATTGTCAGGCACAATGTACCTCAGGGAGCAAGGAAAGCCAAAGTGCATATATCTTTCCAATCAGTTGGTAGACATACATAGGATTTTGTCTATCACATGAAGAAGAGTCCTGCTTTGGGGCAATATTTGGTAATTTTAGTGGAAGAGTGAGGAAGGCTTTTGTTCCACTTATCATGAGAGAGATCATCTACAAACTTTGTGCCCACTTTGCTTGCAAAATATGATGGGCTCTTTGAAAAGGCTTGACTGCCCTTGCAGCATATTTCAACATGGAGGAGTCCTGCAGGAATATTCTCACTGTTATATTTGTCACTGGTCCCAGTGTGGTTAGATATCAGGGAGCTATCAGGGATAAGCAAAGCCAGCACTCCCTCACTAACTGGAAGTTAGTTTCCCTAGTGGTTTAAATCAACGTTCCCCATAAGCTCCGAGTATTTCAATACTTGTGCATAGTTGCTGGCACTGTTTGTGGAGGTTTAGGGGTGCAGTCTTGCTGAAGGAAGCACATCACTGGGGAGTCAGGGGACTTTGAGAGTATATAACTTGTTCACTTCCTCTGCTGTCTATGACTACTTGAAAGCATGAGCAGTTAGATTTCTACTCTGGCTATTTCTGTGGCCTTGCCTTTCCAACTTGATGAACTCTTATCTCTCTAGGACAGTAAGCCAAACAAACTCTTCCTTCTATAAGTGACCTTAGTCATGGTGCTTTATCACAGCAAACGAAGGTAACTAATACAGAATTTGGTGCCAGAGAATAGATTGTTGCTATGACGAACTCTGACCACGTTGATTTGGGGAGGGAAACTTCAGAACTTTAGACTAGAAAAGCGATTGAATGTTATAAGCAGTGCATAATGGATTCTTTTAGTTGAAGAGGCCCAACTCAAAATGTTGTAGAGGGAGATGGAAACAGAGGTTAAACAGTAATGGGATAATTTTACAAGGAGTCTAACAGCAATCTTCCAAGGCCTAAGAAGTTTCCTGAGGCTAAATTAACAGGCAATGAACAATTAATGAACATTCAGAGGAACATTCAAGAAAGCCTAAAGTACAATCTGTTGTATGGTTATTAATGGTGAACATTATGTAGATCTACAGTGAAAAACAACAAATGAAACAGAAAGAAATATAAAATGTACAATATAGAGAGGAAAAGAGCACTAGGAAAATTAATGTGGAAATTAAGGCTTATGCTGGAGAAGTGCTCTTTGATAAGGAGATTAGAGCTATTAAGGAGAAACCTCCAGCTTTGCATTTGAACAATAGAAATAGTACACTCAGGGCAAGACTGCATACAGCTAAGCTTCCTTGTGAAAGAAAAAGCTTAAGGAGTTTTCTGCTCCTAGAATGTCACAGCATACAGTAGCTGTAAATGTGGATCAAGCAGGCCAAGGTCTACCCAAAGCTGGCAGTAGAGCTTGTCAGGGACATGCACATGGTGTTGGCTCCAGAGGCATGAAAAATGTAAAACCAAGGGAGTTGCTGTTTCTTCCTCCACAATTTCAGAGAGCCACTGAGACCAGACAGTGTGTAGTGGGAGCATCCCTGCTTAAAGAGGGCCCTGGGAGTCCAAGAGGCCCAGACAAGCCTTTGTGCAGAGCTGTGAAGAAGAAGGGTGGTAGGCAATGGAGAGCCCAAGAGATTGCAGATGTCAGAGTTGTTAGATATCTGCCAATGAAAGCTGTATACAAGGAGTGGTACCAGCCCAAGAAAGAGATGTATGTTTCAGGCAAACAAGCCGGAGGTGCTGAGTCATCTAAGTAAGCCCCTTGGAACTGAAGTGTCAGACACTAGACATGGTGCTGCTGAATGTGGTGTTTGCTCTGTTGATTTTCCACCTTGTTTTGGACCAGGATGTCCTTAGTATATCTCCATTCTTCCCTTTTGGAATGGGAATGTGTATGCCATGCCCTTGTATGTTGGGAGTATGTAATTTGCTTTTTTTATTTTATGAGAATGCTTGGAGTCTCAGAAGAGAGTTTGGACTTTGAACTTTTGAACAATGTTGAGACTGTTAGGCATTGTGGGGACTTTTAAGGTCATGCTCACTGCATTTTGTATTATGATTTTGTATGATGATATGGATGTGAGCTGAGTGGAATGTGGTGGTTTAAATGAGTGTTCTCCATTCATGGCAATTATTTGAACACTTTGTCCCATTTGTGGCACTGTCTACAGAAGTTTAGGAGGTGTGGCCCTGCTGGAGGAATCATGTCACTAGTGGGCTTTGAGACTATATAGCTGTCCAACATCCAATCTGTCTCTGTCTCTTTGCTTCCAGTGTCTGCTTGAAAATATGAACATTCAGCTTTCTGCTCTGGCTAACTCTGCCACCATG
Organism: Eospalax fontanierii; assembly: GCA_035773235.1. Classification (NCBI taxonomy): domain Eukaryota; kingdom Metazoa; phylum Chordata; class Mammalia; order Rodentia; family Spalacidae; genus Eospalax; species Eospalax fontanierii. Next base: position 55,960,648 of record CM069529.1, read on the forward strand.
CCTCCCTGTTTCAATGAATCCTTATGCATCTAGATCCTTCCAGAGTTAGTCAAATAAATGTTTCTTTCTATCAACTGTCTTGGTACTGTTGTTTTATCATAACAACTGAAAGTTACTGATACAACATCATTGAGAAGGTGAAAAGTCGAGTTTAGAACTTGACACATCATGAACCTTATCTGATCTGAGTCTGAATATGTGCTGATAGATATTTGGGTCAGTGCTCCAACAGGCTGGGCCTGAAACACTGGAGAAGGCATAGTCTTGTAATCCCCAATAGCACTGGGTTTCTACTTTCCCAGCCCTGTATATCCTCCTGTTCTTATAGCAGTTAAAGATTTCCTTTGTCTATTAACAGCTGTTTGGCACACTGGGGTAGATGACAGTACTGGGACAGAAAGGTAATGCTACATAATTCCCCTTAGGTGAGAGGAGAGTAGTAGATGCTATAGGAATGGGGCTAAGAACATTTTCATTGGTAGGAAGAGTTGGACAGTAGATATATCATTCTGACTGAGTCCCTGTTACGTAAGGCTGGCTTTTAGGAAGATAATATCAGGGGCCCTGTTTAACACATCTATTAAGCTGATAGTTCCAAGAGGGGAGATGGTACTATTGACAGTGCATTGTGGATAGGGGGTGTATCCCATTGCCTTACAGTTTCGTAAGGTACATGGTTATAAAAAGCAGAAGACTCCTCCAAATAGGCCCATCATGCCTATATAAATCATTGTAAAACAATCCTTTGTGATTTGCACCCGTTGTTTGGAGCTGCTTCTACTAGACCTTTGGAAAACAGTAAAGTTAACAATGTAATTAAGTTTAAGTGAACAGGGAGGCATTTTGACCACCATTCCCAGTGTCCCTCACTGAATTCCTCAGGCTCCCACCATGTGTAGATCTATCATCTTCTGGTGTGAGCAGCAAGCATGAAAGATGTTATTGAGAATATTCTCAGAGTCCCTGGTCACCATCTATCAGGCTGATCATTTAGTGGAAGCAGGAGCCTTTACCCAGGAATGGTGGATACCGGCTTCTGTACCTGTAGGTTTTAAGTCTCTGAGAGTAGTTAGATGTATAGGGTCCTTTCTAGTTGGGTCTGAGGACATCCTTATGTCAATCCTTTATCTATACCAGGTCTCCTGGTTTGTGGAGATATACTTGGTTACTTATGGCACATGAAGCCATTGTAGTATTCAATGTTGGAACTAGGCTTCAGTATTAGCCAGAAGCTGCAGCTTAGTATAAATCTAAGTTTCACATTTTCCTCTGGTCTCCAGGGGCTCTTTTGAGGGGGAAGGGTCTGTCGAGCAGAATCTCATAAGGTGGGAACTCAATGTCTGTTCAGGGTGAGGATGACATCCACAAAAGAGCCAGAGGGAGTGCTGAAATCCAAGGCAATTAGGCCTCCTGACAAAACTTATTCAAGGCTAGCTTCAGGGTCCAGGTCATGCATTTCACTTTCCCTGAACCCTGAGGCCAGTAAGCTATATGTAAATTCAATATCAGTTACAGGGCCTTTGCTGGTCCTATGTGACCTTAGCCACAAAGGCCGCCTTGTTGTCTGACCAAATGAATGTAGGCACTCCACAATAGGGCAGAATCTCAGTCTTCACGGCTCTTGCTAACTTCCCTAGGTTTTACAGTCTTGGTGGAGTATGGCTCCATTCAGTCAGACCAAGAACATACAAATTAGCTCTGCCCAGTTCTTAGTGGCTGGGAAGGCCTTTGTTTAGCATTGATATGGTGCAAGTTTGGCATTTCTAAGTTACATTCCTGAAAAGCGAGGGAGTCTAGTCACATAGTAATAACAGTTTACCAGAGTCTCTATCACTCTTTCCTTCATATAACTTTCTTTATGGAGCTAATGAAGCAGAGGATAAGTCAGATGACCTGGGACAAAAGGGTCCATCAGGCAGGAGATGCAATGCATCTGAGACCTTAGTTTCAATGCCTTGCCTCAAACTCAACTGCCTCCTCTTTTCATGTATAGTTTGGGTAGTACAGAAGCCATTCAAATTCACTATGAGGAACCTGTTACATTTTTACTGTTGTGGCTTACCTTGCATTGTAGCCACTTGCTAATTTCCTTTGGTAATGATGATTTCTCCTTTCTCATGCAACCAACAATAGATGCAACAGCTGCTGGGTCCCAAGCAGTTTCTAGCAGGTGGAAAACCTCAACTTGATTTTGGATTACTTTTTCTCCTGTGGTGAGTAGGCCCTCGCCTTATAGATGGCTCCCTGTACTTGGAGCACAGCAAAGGCATATTCTGAGCCAGTGTCAGTGTTTACTCTTTGTCCTTTGCTTATCTTCAGGGCCATAACTAGGGTTAAAAGCTATGATCTGTGAGCTGACCATCCCCTAGGGAGGACCCTTGACTCTACAATTCAGTCTCTGTCATCAATGCATTTCCTAACAGAGGTTTTCTCTTTAAGAAGAAGCTGCTGCCATTAGTGTAGAGGGTGCAATCCAGGAAGCACAGAGGCTGATCTGTGAGGTCTGGGTGACTGGAATAGATCTCATCTGTTATTTCAGTGTAGTCATGATCTGGGCGTCCTGGATCAGCAAGCAAGAAAGGGACTGGATTTAGTGTTCTGACAGTCTCTAAGCAACGCTGGGTGTTTTCACAAAGAAGGCTCTGTAGCACATCATTCCTGGATCTGTCAGCCAGTGGTGCCCTCTGTGGTCCATTAATGGCATGGCTTACTTCAGTACCTTGAGATTTAGAGATTGCACCATGGTTAGTTTGTCAGCTTCCTCAGCTAGGATGGCCATGGCTGCTAGGACCCATAGGCAAGGTGTCTACCCAGCTGCCACTTGGTATAACTGCTTGGTCAGATAGGTCACAGGCTATGGTCAGAGTCCATGTTCTGTCTTAAGAGTACTGACATCATTCCCTTTCATCATGGACAAACAGGTCAAATTCTTATGTAACATCACTGAGTCCTAACGCAGGTGCTTCTAGTAGGGCCTTCCAGAGTCAGGAAGGCATCTTGGAGTGATTATTATTGTACCAACATCATAATCACCTGAACAAATAGATTGACACTTAAATTACGTTTTTAAGAGTAGGCACAAACTGGTGGACACTAGATCCCCTAGCAGTCGATTAGAACCGTCTGCATTTTGGAATGGTGAAGATGGATCTCTCTTGTCTCTTCAACCTGTGCAGATAGAACTTACCCTAGAACGCTGTTTCTCCCACTCTGTCCCCTAGTCAGATCACTGCTATAATTTCTTTAAAATTATTTCTCCGGCTTATTTGGGGAAGCACAAGTTCAAGTATAGCTCCACCCTTAATCTTAACAAACTATATGGCCTTCTTATCCATAGTATCTCATCCATCCATAATCAGGAGTCTTTCCCAATCTCCAGTATGTCCAATGGAGATGAGTGGATATGCTGCTCACAGTGTCTTGATATGTTAATTCTCAAGTATACCCATATTCGTTATGTTTATGGGTAGAATATCAAACAGATTTACAAGTATGCACTTTGGTCATAAGACCCACGTATGCGTGGTTTTGATGGAGTGAATTAAAAATCAGTCCAGATTAAATACATTATGTAAAAATCATTCCTATAGTCTTGCTGTTCCTGTCCCCATTCAAATGGATCTTTTTCTCCTCCCTTTGTGATTTCATACTGGAACTTGGCTATCAATGAGTAAGTAGCTAGTTATCCAAATTGACAGAAGCCAGATGCCTCCAAGAACTTTCTGGTCTGTCTCCAGGTATTTGGTTTGGGGATGTCGCAAACTGCTCTTATTTTGTTTGAATCCCAAGGTCTGGTGTCCTTTTGAGATATAGAATCCTAGCTATTTATTTTCTTTTTAGAAAATCTGGCCCTTCTTGAGGAGCAGCCTATATCTAGCCTTCTGGAACAGATAGAGCAGTGTCTCTGTGTACCTACTGCCGAATTCCGAAGTTTCACTTGCCAAGAGCAGATCGTCTACACAATACATGGGCTCATACTTGATCGCTCCTATTGGGAGGTGTGCCAGGTCATCTTTCAGGGCTTTCAAAGATTTTGTGGGGGAGTTTTGGACCCTTAGTACAATTAGGACCAAGTCAAAAGACTTATAGGTACCAGACAACTACAGAAGAAAACATCATTCAAATTGTAGCATGTGAACCATCGACTTCACCAGGTAAGAAGCCTAGGAATGCATAAAAATTGAGAACCATAGGATGGATGACTGTAGCCTGGTTGATGGCTGCTAGATCCCTGACAGGTCAGTAGTCGTTGGTATCTGGATTCTTCACAGGTAGTAGTGGAGTGTTCTAAGAAGATTAGCATTTTTGAAACTCTAATTGTCACTGAAGATGAGCCTAAATGCCAATTTTTGAATCAAGAAGATAAGGGCTATCCTTACACCCTTACTGGGTGGGCTCCAGGCAACAGTTTGACTGCTACAGGTAGGTGCTTGGTGGCCTGCCCTGGGCGGTCTTCTTCAGCCTATACTCCAGGAAAGCAGAAGCTCTAAGCTTCTAGGACAGAATTAGTATGGGATGGGATGTTAATGGATTCTCCATTATTCCTTTTGGGGAAATGTGACCAATAGTATCAGAGACTTGACTTTGGTGGATCTCTGCAGTTTGAGGAAGGTGTTGCCATCAACAGAGAAGGTAATCTTTGCTCCTAATTTAGACAAGTGGTTTTTGTTCTAGTCTCCCATGCCCCACCCTGCCTTTTGTCATTGCCGTCCTTGACAAAGGTTCACATGTCTGATAACAACTCTATGTTCAGTATTGGTGACTACCTTAATAAATATCCACTAAGTGACCTCAACCTTTCATTTTAACCATGGGCTCATGGAGGCCCCCTCTGTCTCAGTCAGAGTCAATTCTGGACAGCCCAATGAAGCAGATAGTGTGATCCTGGTTTTGTCTCTGTTTTCTCCCCTTTTATTGGTGCATTCATTTTCAGTGTCTGATTTCCTTGCAGCAGGCACAGCAATCCTTCTGTAGGGGAGTGAGAGGCTTAGGTTTATTTCCTGTCTGGTTCCATTCAGGCCTTGGGGAGTTGGTCAGCTCAGGGCTGCTGCCAGCAGGGCTGCCTCCTGTTTCATCCTCTTTTCTGCCTCCCTTTTAACAACCTGTTCTCAATTCAGGAAGGTTTTTTTGGCAATCTCCAGAAGTTGGGTATTGTTCACCCCTGAAAACCCTTCCAGTTCCTGTAACTTTCTCCAGCTGTCTCTTTGTGGCCTGGTCTACAAAGGCTGCATTTACTATTTCCTGGTTTTCAGGAACCTCGAGGTTAAAAAGATTGTATGGGCAGAAGCCTTCATGTAGCCTCCTATAAGAGTCAGAAGGGTTCTAATCTGGTTTCTGGTCTTGGACAGAATTTCAGTGGTCTTGGACATGTTGGCAGGCATCTAAGCTCTGTTTTTCAGCCCTTCTAGTAGGGCCTATTGGTATCTCCCTAGGTGGACCCTGTCACCCTCTGAATTAGAATCCCTGTATGTGTGGGGGGTCATCTTCTGAGAGGGCATTCTGACTCATGAAACTGCATCCAATTCTTTTGACAGGACCTGAGCCATTAACCATGTCTGAGGCTCAGTCATTAAAGCCATCATTCTTTTGTATTAAGGAGAGTTGGGAGGAGTTGATTGTAGCTCCAAGTACGAAGATAAGTTTGACAAATAAATTCCACCCAGGTCTATTGTAGCCTGTGGTATCTCAGGGTACAAGGAACTGTGGTGCTTCTAATTGAGCAAGTCTGTAGCAGAGAAAGGCTTGTAGGAGAAAAATGGCTGCTCTCCCTCTATGTTTCCATCTGGTCCCCCATGCTGGCTACCTCTAGTCTCTCAGAGAGGCATCTAGGGGGGCTGGTAGCTGCTGATGGACTGAAAGGATAGGTCTCCCTACATGTTCTAGCTCCTCAGACCTCAGTGGAGATACTGATCTGTCGATTTCTATGGAGAAGGGTCGGGGATCCACTATAAAAAAAGAAGCAAGCCTAGGGGATGTCTGGCAAAGGCAGGGTGTCTGCTCTCTAGGCAGAGAAGTATAAGGAGGCAAAGTCTTGGCGGAGCCTCGATTTTTTTTTTTTTTTTTTTTTATGGCATCCTTGCCAGCAGAATTCTACTATATCCCTGTCTACCAGCACAGAATGTTAACCAGGGTGTCTGAGTCAGAGTGATCTGTAGTCAGGAATCCACATATGGGAAATGGTTTGGATATTATAGTCTATACCTCCGTTTTCACTTCGTACTCTGCCTTAATCTTAGTTATATCCAAAGTTCCTCTGGGTGCCATTCACCATCAAAAGATAGCCACTCTGTTTCACAGAGGGTCCTCCACTTTCTGGGAATCATCTTTATACTATAATCTCCTGAATATCCCTTCCTGAAACTTTTTGTCATACATTATAACAGTGTGTTATGAGTGCCACCCTTCCATTGTGTCATTGTCACATAATGGACACACACACACACACACACACACAGCAGACACACTCTCTTTCATACTAGACTCCAGATAGGAGGAACCTCCCTTTGAAGTTTCCCTGCCTGAGGCAATTATAAAAAGTTGAAAGGAGGTAATAATCTCTCTTTCTCCCTACAATGGCAGACTTGATTATTGGGAATCTGAGGAATCTTACTGTGTCCTGAAGTCCCAGAGTCCACTAGTCCTTTCATGTTGGCTATGAGGAATGTTATGTAAGGAAATGGCCATTGCCTGAAGAGTTGGGATCCTGGGCAATGAGCCAAACAGCTTACCTTCCATTAGTCTACAAACCATTGTCAGCCACAGCTGAGACCTGCAACAGCCAAGGAGTCAAGGGCCCAGCCTTCTTTGAGAGCACAGTCAATGGCTTTCCAGTTAGGGAACCAAGACCGTAAAGCAAGTTGAGGTTGGAAGACTTTGCAATTCAAACAGAAACCTCAGACTGAGCAGAGGATCACGTTCCTTCACTCGTGGGCTCAGTGAAACACCTCTGAAAGGCTGAGCCTTGGCAGCAGATCTTTTTCAATGTTTATAGATAATTCAGTCTCATTCTATAATTATTCTTGCATTAGTGACTTCAGAGTATACACATGAATCTATGTGAGCAGGGATGGGGCATATCCAAGGGCCCCCCTCCTATGAGTCTGGGGGGCCTGAACTCCAAGTGGGAAGGTTAATATACGCTTGTTTTATTCAGTAAACAAAAGAAAATATTTCCTTAGGTGAAGTATAAAGATAAGATAAGCAGGGCAAGGTTCTTTTTCTTTTCTTTCTCTCTTTCCTTCTTTTTTTCTTTCTTCCTCTTCTTCTTTTCTTTGATACAAAAGCTGCTTTGGGTTTTTCTCAATTAATTTTAGTTTTCTCTCTCATATAATTTCAGTTTTCTTTCTCAGGATAAGTTCTGTCTTACATCTGGCTGTGGCAGAATGACCTTCCAGATACTTGAATATTTGACCTGTGATAGTTCTGATGTCAGTGGGTTCAGGAATCCAGAATTTTCAATTCTGAAATGTTTGAAATTGATGTTTTATAGATAACTTGTTTATAGTTCACGTAGCGGCAGCAGCTGAGAGCTGCACTCTCTGAACTTAGCCTCTGGCTTTCACAAGCAGCCTTTGCTAGCTGATCACATATTCTCATTTTTTGTTGTTTCCTCTAGATAATCATTTCACCAGTGATGCTCAGTCAGTTCCACTGTCCTTATAGTAACTATCTATCCCACAGTGCTCAGACAGCTCACTCATCTAACCTGCCAGTTTTTTCTCCACAGAAGTTAATTTCCAGTGAAAATGCTCACAATTGTGTTTCACCTTACGCTGGAGTATATTTGAGCTCCATTTTCAACCAGTGGTTGATTTTTTATTGTCTACCAGTAGGTAATTAATGCTTTTTATTGTTTTACTTTGTTTTATTAAGACTAGTTCTGGCTACATCTCTAGGACCTGTGTTCCTCTTGCCTCAGCCTCCAAGACTGCTAGTATTACAACAGCTCTGAAATTATAAGCAAATCCCAGCATGCTTTAGAGCAATATTAGTATCTACTTTCTTAGTCCACAGTCGGAAGAGGTATTGTATGAACTGACCATGGATGCCATAACAGTGCACCTCAAACTGGGTGGCTTCAAACAGCTTGAGAATTTTCTCTAGCAGTTTTGGAGAAGGAGGAAAGTCCAAAATAGAACTGTCCTCAGGAACATGTTCCTGCTGAGACTCTGGGAGGAATCCCTCCTTCCCTCCTAGCTACGTATGGAGGCTCTGCCTACATTGTGATGTGAAGCTATGCCTACCCTGGTCTCTGAGCACTGCATGCTTCCCTCCCATGTCTGTCTTCACAGATATTTCTCCTCTTAAGGATACCAGCCACTGAATTGGGGGTTAGCACAATTCATCTGCCAAGACTCGATTTCAAATGGGGCCACATTCAGAGTTCCTGAAGGTCAGATTTCAGTTCTTTTGAGAGTGGAGAGAGAGAGAGAGAGAGAGAGAGAGAGAGAGAGAGAGAGAGAAACTATACACACACCTGTATCACACACAATGTTATACACTGATACACATACACATTACTATCAACCAATCACTCCCACTTTCTTGTTTCCTCTCAACTGATGGACTACTTTGGTCCTCAAAGTCCTGAACATACTTACTAATCATTGTGTGAAGATGTCCATTGTGTCTCAGAAGAATAAGCGACCATGTGTCTCTTCTCTATTATAGATGGAACAAGATAATTCTGTAATTTCTTAATATTTCAACAACTAAATAAACTGGATTCTCCATCTCTGTCTTGGGCTGACTTGGTGTCTGCTATTTCAATTTGATCCTCCTCACTTCCCTTGACATGGAAGAATATGGAAACTTGATGACAACTCACTCTCTACCATCCATATTTCCTCTGATAATAGTTCAATAGACCAGATCTCCACAGTAGAAACATACAATGGTCCTCAAAGATCACAGAACCTATGAGACTAGCCCAGATGCTGAGCCCTTAGGAGCAGGAGCTCTTCTGAAGCTGTTTACATGTTGTTTGTCATACTTTTCACGGGGAAATCCAAGACATATGTGTGCTCACAGCAGAGAAGGAATCCAAGACAGACCAAAGTAACAATTGCACCAGCGTCCAAGTTGGTGAACCACTGGGTTTTTAATGGTGTTACTAACAGGAATGTGGGGAGGGGTTACATACAGGAACAGGAATGAGTCAAAGACAGGTGGTACACTGCTATGCTCTAGTTTAGTCACTATACCAAATCCACTATCGAGATTTTTTCTGATGGTGGGGCTGAAGCCCTAGGAGAGGCCCTTCTCTCCTTCAGTAACACATTTAATGAAGTAGAATGTAGTCTAGCTTAGTCCACAAAGCTTAGTGGACTTGGAGTGTTAGTTGGACTTCGATCAGTGTGACTTCAGCTTTCTATGCATCGCTGTACCTAGTCTGCCATTTCTGTTTCACAGAAGGAAGTCATGGCTAAGTCAAAGCCTACTGTATGTGTTCGTCTGTTTCCCGGGGTTCTCTTTTCACCCATGGATGCTAGATTTCGTATTTCCTGCACATTTGAGGGGTTGCTGTGGATCATAACTTTTGCCCCTCGTTCAAATGGACTCTTCATAGAACTGTGACTATTTAATATAAGACATGGATTGAGATTCTTCTTTGGCCTTAGGGTTTTCCTTTAATGTATTGCAAGCCCAAGGATTGTCTCTCTAAAATACTCACTATAAAAATAAAGGAATACGTGGAAACTCATCCTCTGAAAATGCTGCATTTTTTCCTTGCCCAAAGCTTGCATAATTACCAGTTCAGGGTGTGTAAGTTACAATCTCTCAGAAGCATGCTGTTGTAAGCACTCCGTCACTGTAAACTACATGCACTCATGTGAGTGAGTTAAAAATAATCACAGAAATAGCTGGTCCTTACCAAAAGTCTAGAAAAAATCTTGCATAAATATCTGTGAGTTCCTAAGCTGAGAGTTGTAAAAAGATATAATAAAGACAAAAAGAAAGAGAAAGCAAGAGAAGCTTGGGGAGTCAGTGTGTGGAGTAAAAGTTGTGCACCTCAGCATAATTGTCTCCAAAATTATGCAACGAAGGAAAGGCACTGTCAAATCTCTATTTAATTAAATTCATACATTTGTGCCTCTTCAAAAATGGCCACACACTCCATCTGCTAGTGCAAAAAACTTGGGTTTTTTTTGCCAATTTTCTTATGATAAGCTGTTCACACTGTTTCTAGGGGCTCACAGACCTTGAACTCTAGACAGCTCCATGATGAGAGCAGAGAGGAAGTTCTGTGCATATTTGAGTTATTCGTCTTGACGTTTTGTGATAAAAAGATCAAGTATTGCATGAAAGGTAAATCAAGAGAAGCTTCGAGTTGTAGGCTCCGGACTGACAGACTGATAAAGGTTTTCAGTGGTGTGGTAATTTGGTGAAATGCAGCGATTCTTCTTAACAACTCATATTAAATCAGAGGAGTCCTTTACTGCAGCCATCCAGCACCACAGCAGGCATGCTTGGTTCCTGTGTTAGCTGCCTTTGTTTCATGGTACTGTCTGAACCCTACTGCTCCACAAAGGACTCAGAAACATGATGTCTGCCCCCTACCCCAGTGTCCTATGAAAAGCTCAGGAGGTCCTCATCTCTAGCCACAGCTAAGTCATTCACCCTCAGAAATAAATCACACCATAAAGACTGAGTCAGACATCCTCAGGACCGAGTCCAGCACCTTTAGTATTAAGTTACACATGCTCAGGACTGAGTCACACACCTACACGACTGAGTCACACACCCTCAGAATAGAGTCACACACTTCCAGGACTGAGTCATACATGCACAGGACTGAGCCACACACTCTCAGAATTGAGTGAACACACTCATAAGACTGGGTCACACACCCTCAGGACTAAGTCACACACCTTCAGGATTGAGTCATACATGTACAGGACTGAGTCACACACCCTCAGGACTGAGTCACACACCTTCAGGATTGAGTCATACATGTACAGGACTAAGTCACACACCCTCAGGACTGAGTCACACATCTTCAGGACTGAGTCACACACCTTAAGAATTGAGTCAACACACTCATAAGACTGGGTCACACACCCTCAGGACTGAGCCACACACCCTCAGGACTGAGTGGCTACATGTGATGGAACTGTGGTGCTGTGCTGTGTATCTGAACAAGCATCTTCCCAAAGGAAGAGACTGGAATGTGTTTACCTCAGCAGCGGCCTTGAAAGGGTATTTGAAAGACTGTTTCAGGCCTCCAAGAAAGAGGAACTTCAAAGATGAAGAGAAGTGAGAGACAGGCCCAGGCACCTGTTCCTCTAAGCATCCGGTGTTTCTGCAATGATCCTAGCTGTGCATTCTGCTCTATGTTCCTTTGAATGAGAAGTTAACTGTTCACTCAACTGCACATAAGAAAAGGAACAACTCACCAGGAGAGATGCTCAAGGTACATTTTCTGAATGGATGCTTTAGTGCCAAATAATGGTAACCATAAAAACATTCACAGATTTTACCCCTGAAGGGAACCTGAGCTCAAATTTCCTACACAAACTCATAGCAGAACCAACAACCAATGTCTGATTTAGGTGGCATTCTAGAATGACAAGCATTTGGTCAAAATATTGGAAGTAAATTCATGTGAGTAACTGGCCAGCTATCTGGAAGACTTTCTTTGTGGTCATCTACCACCTCTGGCTCTTACAGTCTTTCTACGTTATCTTACACAATGATCCCTGAGCCTTAGGAGGCAGAAGTTCTATATGGGTATCCTATTCAAGGATAAGCTATCTGCAGTCTCTTTGCACAATGGTCAGTTGAGGGTTTCTGTGGTAATCACCATCTGTTCCATAAGGAAACTTGTCTGGTGAGAACTGAGAGGTGTATTAATCTATGGGCATATCAAATTATCAGGAGTCAGTTTAATGTTGTGTGTATTTAGTAGAATAAGAATACTAGGCTATCCCCTATGGCCTGTCACCTGTCCAGCCACAAGCTCCTAGACCTGATGTCAGTGTCAGTTGTGGGATCCAGCTTGTGAAGTAGATCACTAAATCCAATCAGAGAGTGGTGGGTTACTCCCACAAAATTGATGCCATTATTACATCACTGGCGGTTGTAGCTCAAAGGATTCACAGCAGTGATTCTCACTGAAGTAGTGACAACAAGCACAAGACCCAATTGAGCTCAATCAGAATCTCAGCATAGACATAGGGAAAAGGGTAAGAGGCCCAATACTAGCTGAAGAACTATTTGTACGCAATGACTGCTTGGAAAGGAAGAGAATTTTAGGGCATGAAGTTTGATAGGTTGACCAGGCTGCTATAGATGGACCTACACTGAAGGACACTTGGAGGCAGAGATTTGAATATATATATATATATATATATATATATATATATATATATATCCTACACATGAATACTTGAAATTGTATTTGAAGAGGGGTACAGACAGGGTAAGAGGTCTATATATGGTAAAAAATATTCACAAAAAGAAATGAATAAAATGAAAAGTAATCTTTCAGAGAGCTTCATTGTAAAATTGGGAGAAGAGCAAGGCTGCTCACTCTGGTCCTGGCTCCTCCATCGCCGTTCATCCCAGGAGAAACAAGCATTCTTTTCCTTAAATAGAAACTTCTTTCCAGTGACTCACCATGGTTTGTGAATTTTCAGTTGGATTTTACTCACTACCCCAGAAATTCTAAACCCCATACCTTTCGAAGGCCAAGCCCTCACCATCCCTTGGCAATCTCTTCAGTATGGACAGCTACCCAGCTGAGCCATCTACACACCACACACCTCAGGGCACTGAAGTGTTTCAGTTTCCCAAATTCAGACTATGTAACAGAGCATATGTCAAAAAAGTACAGTTCCCTTATAAAGCTCATCATAAGTATAAGAGATATATGCATTTCCAGACCCCCCAGAACCTGGCTGAGGGAAGAATAAATCCTTAGCTGCGCTTTCAGGTTGAATGGTAAAGCAGCATGCAAGTGCATGACTGCTTCAGCCTGTAATACACACACATACACACACGCATATGCACACACACACGCATGCACGTACTACTCTTTCCTCTTGTATTCTAGAAATAACATTCTGTCATTGACCTTTCTAGAGTCAGGAGAACAATGCAGTGAGATCCGCTCCTGGGCCTGAGTGAGTACAGCCAGTTCTGCAGGCCCTTGAATTCCTACTAGCATGGTTCTTATGTCTCTTTCCGTCAACAACCCATTAAAGGCTTCCTTCAGCCTAGGTCTGAAAGCCACTGAAGCATGACGACTCTTCTGGGTGTCCTGTGATTCACTGTGTTCTTCTACACAGTAAATAATTTGACCAGATGGTGACATCTGTGTTGGTCCTACCTTCTAAGGATAACCAGTTAAATTTACCCAATGTCTTTGACATATTGAAGATGAATTCAGTGCCTTTAAATGAAAAACTACAACATTCAGATGAACATGGAGAAGTTCAAGAAAGACAAGAATAACTGTTGAAGAATCTGCCTGTAAGTAACAATGTGTAGTATTCGCTTTGTAGCTTTGTTTATTTCATTGATCCTAATGCCTTCCACATTTTCACATGCTGTGGTAAGTGACAGAGTCAAATGATCTTTGGTGTGAAATGTATTTGTGTGTATCTGCTTGTATATACATGTGTGTCTGTCTGCATGTATGTTTATGTGTGTGTGTGAGTCTATGTGTGCATGTTTTTAAATGTATGTTTGCATGTGTGTATGTGTAAATGTACGTATGTATGTATGTATGTATGTATGTATGTATGTCTATGTGTATGTATACATGTCTATATGTGTGTGTTTATGTGTAGGTTTTTATGGGTGCGTGTGTATGTATGTGCATTCATTTGTGTGTGTATGTGCGTATGTCTTTGTATGTATGTTTGTTTAAGTGTATGTTTATATGACTGTGTCCATATATGTACATGTGTATGAACATGGGTATATATGTGTGTATGTGTGTATAAGTGTATGTGTGTTTGTCTGTGTTTGTATATATGTGTATTTGTTTATAGGCATATGTATCTGTGTGTATTTCTGTCTATATGTGTGCATGTATATGTATGTGTGTATGTGTATGCATGTGTGTATATGTATGTGAGGGTTTTAACATGCTAGAGGAAGCATGTCACTGGCAGTGGGCTTTGAAAGTTCTTAAGCCTTGCCAGATTTCCAGTCATTCGCCACTTCATGTGTCCATTTGAAGATGTGATTCCTTAGCTTTCTGCACCTACTACCAAACCTTTCCCACCATTATGGACTAACCCGTCTGGAACTATAAGTTCAAATAAACTCTTCCTTTTATAGGTTCCTTTGGTAACAGTGTTTTATCAGAGCAACAGAAGAATAACTAATACACAAGTGAGTACCAAAGAATGGGCTGCTGCTGTGAAGAACCTTACAGTGTGGGTTTGGGGAAGAATGTGGAAGACTTTGGAAGTTTGAACTAGAAAAGCAGTTGAATGCTGTGAGCAGGGCTTAACAGGACATTTTTGAATGAACATAAAAGAAAGTAGTGTTGAGCTTGTAATGTAGCTCCAGAAGAAAATAAGGATGCCACAAGCAATTGGGATATTTTGGCAAAGAGTCTGGCTGCTGGCTGTCCATAGTCAAAGAGCTTACCTGAGGCCAAGTTGCAAAGTAATGAATTAATTTCATTATTAGAGGTAATTTCAGCAGATCCTAACATTGAATCAGTTGTGTGGTTATTAATGGTCAATATTATGGACAGATACAATGAAAAAGAAAAAGTGGGGCAGAAAGAAATGCAGAATGTACAGTTTGGAATGAACGAGAACTAGTGTTCTTCCTAGTGGAAGATTCACATTGGAGCCAAGGCATGTTCTGAAAAAGAGGCTCTCTTTGATAAGGAGATTAGAGCTACTGAGGATAGGCATAGAAATTTGCACTCAGAACAATGGAAAGAATATTTTTGGGGCAAGACTATACCCAATTTGTGGAATTAAAATGTGGGAGTGATTTCCTGTTCCTAGGAAACCACAGCATAGAAAAGCTGCTAAAGTGGATGAAGCAGGCCACATTCATCCCAGGCTGGCATCTGAGCTGTGTAGTGCCATTCATGTGTAGAACTGGCATTACAGGCATCAAAGATGCAAGAGTGAAGGAGTTATTGGTTCTTCCTCCCTGGTTTCAGAAAGCTACTGAGACCAAGCTGTATGCAGCAGGGGCATTCCTACATAAAGAAGGCCCTGATAGGTCAAGAGGCTCTGACAGGTCACTGTGTGAAACTGTGAAAGTGAAGCCTAAATGGGAGTGGCGACCCCAAGAAGACAAGATGTTAGAGATGGGAGCCATGAGATATTTGCTAAGGAGAGCTGCATACTGGGAGTGCGTAGTACCAGACCAAGAAAGACATGTATATTGCATGCAGAGAAGCTGGATTGGATAAGCCATCTAAGTCTTTTGGAAAGAAAGTCCCAGAAGTTGGACATGGAACTACTGGATTAGGTATTTGTATTGCATCAAATCCTGTGTCCAAAGTATGTTTTGACTTCAGCAGTTGGGACTTACTTCAAGTTCTGTGAGGCAGTCAAGGACTGTAGCAATAGCTTGTGTAATTTTGAGAGTCCCTTGGACTACCCTGACCACCAATTTAAAGGAAAAATTTTCATTTTTGGCACTGTTTCTTGTTATGTAGCCTTCAACTATATACATGTACTCATGTAGAGATATTGTATGTGTAATTTGTCATTATATTGTTGGACTAATCTGATTTCCTCTGCTTTTTTAAACTAACTAGGCATTATTTGTTTCTGCTCTCTCTATTCCAATCTAAATCTTCCTCCATGCATTCCCCATTTGAAGTGTTCACATTTTCCCCATTTGTCTGTTAATAATATCATCCCCTTATGGTCCCACCTCTCTTGAGCTCCTTCTTTCCCTTTATCTCCATTTTCCTTATATAGATTTCCCTCCCTCTTCCCATTTAAATGCCCTCACTTCATCCATTTCTCCCTTAGTAACACTTGTCTCCCATGTTATTCTCTCTCAGGTTCTTTCTTTCCCTTTACATCCCTGATTCCTTTCCATTAACCTGTTTCCTGAAATTACATCAGGATGTACACTCAAATATAAGGATTTGATGCTAGAATCCACATATGAGCAAGAACATACATTGTTTTTCTCAGTCTGTGTTACTTCACTTAGTAAAAGAGTTTCTAGTTCCATCCATTTACCTGCAAATTTCATGATTTCCTCTTCCTTTACCACGGAATAGAACTCCATTGTGTTAATGTACCACAGTTTCAAAACCCATTCATTAGCTGAGGGACATTAGGTTGTTTCCATCTCTTAGCCATTGTGAAAAGAGCAGTCACAAAAAAAAGGATGTATAAGTATCTCTGCCATAAGATGAGTCCCTTGGGTATATGCCAAAAGAGTGGTATAACTGAGTCGAAAGGCAGGATCATTTTTAGTTTTTTTTTCACACTGATTTTCATAGAGGCTGAATGAGTTTTCACTTTTCACCTGCAGTGAATGAGCTAAAGAGAGTCACTTCATTCTTATCAAAGGAACAATTAACCAAGAAGATGTAACAATCATGAACTTATATGCAACAAACTCTGGTGAAACCAACTTCATAAAATCTTTAAGACACAGATTAATCCCATCTACTAATAATAGGAGTTTTCAATACCCCACTGTCTCTATTAAACAAGTAACTAGACATATAATAAACAGAGTTGTTTTAATTAAACAATACCATACATCAAATGGACCTAAGAAACATCTAACAAATAATTAAACTAAGTACTAAAGAATATAGATTATATTCTGCATCCCATGGAACTTTCTCCAAAATTGACCACATACTGGGGCAGAAAACAAACCTCAACAAATATAAAAAATTGAAATAATTCCATGATTTCTATCAGACAACAATGCAGTAAAGCTTAAAATCAACACTAGAGGAAGCCCTAGTAACTTCATGAATTTATGGAGATTAAACAACACAGTCTCCTGAATGATGAATGTATCAAAGGACAAATTAAGAAAGAAATAAAAGTATTCCTGAAATCAAACAAAAGGAAAACACAACACAACAAAACTTCTGTGAGACAGGAAAAGAAGTTCTAAGAGGGAATTTTATATCTCTAAGTGCCCACATTAAAAAATCAGAACGAGCACAAATAACTGACTTAACATTGTAACCTAAGAATCTTGAAAGTCAACAACAAATAAAAACCAAACCCAGCATACAAGAAGAAATAACAAAATCAGAGAACAAATTAATGAAATAGAAACCACACAATACAAAAAACTCAATGAATCCAAGAGCAGGTTCTCTGAAAAAATAAACAGCATAGACAGACATTTGGCCCAGTTAACCCATAGAAAGAAAGAGCAACTCCAAATTAATAAAATCAGAGATCAAAGGGGATCTTTGATCACAACAGACAACACAAAGATCCAGAAAACTATAAGGAAATATTTTTAAAACCTATATACTGTTAAATTTTAAACCTTAAAGAAATGGATGTATAGTTAAGATCATGGCAATCACCAAATCTAAAACAAGAAGAAATTAACAGCTTAAACAGACCCAAAATATACAAGGAATTTAAAACAGTAACACAAAAGCTCCTGACTAAAAAAACACCCTACCTAGATGGATTCAGAGCAGAATTCTACCAGATATTCAAAGAAGATCTATATCTAATACTATGTAAATTATTCAAGAAGATAGAAACAGAGAGATAAATCCCAAATTCTTTATATTAAACTCTAATCACTCTAATACCAAAACCAGGTAAAGATGCCTCTCTCCCACCAGCCATGTACTATCATGATTTCCTTAAATAGGGCTGGAGCTTCTTTCCCACTTTTTCACATTTATACTGTTTTTTGTTTTTTTTTTTTTTTCTGGTTTGAGCTTTCACAAGACTTGTGCTTGCTGTCACCACTATTGGTAATTTATATGTGTAAATGACCAGATGCCTAGAAAACTCTCTTTCCTTGTGGTCATCCATTACCGCTGAGTCTGACAATCTTTCTGCCGCCTCTTCTACAAGGATCCCTGATCCTTGGAAGGCATAAGTTTAATAAAGATGTCCTATTCAAGGTCATAATCACCATATGTTGTATAAGGAAACTCTGGTGAAAGTTGAGGGATGCATTAATCTACGTGTATAGCAATAATTCATGAAGAGTGAGTTTAATTTGATAACCGTTTAGTAGAAAAATAATCTTATGCTCTCCCCTATGTCCTGTGACCTGTCTAGCTTCAGGTTCCTAAGAATGGTATGAGTGGCAGGTATGGACTCCTTCCTAGGAAGTTGATATTAAATTCAATTAAAGAGTGGCTGGCTACTTCCATACTCACTGGGCTGCCATCGCACTGGCGGGCATATCTTGCGAGGCCAATTGTTATTGTAGCGCACATGAATTACATCTCGGTAAGGCTGATGGTTATTTTTCCCTCCAGTAGCGTGGGGAACTCTTATACACTGCTGGTTGAGAATGACAACTGCTGTCGCCACTATGGCAATTAGTGTGTAGGTTCCTCAGAAAGATAAAATAGATCTACATGATCCAGCTAAACCACTTTCGTGCATATGCCCCAAAGACTTTTTGTCCTACTACAGTGATACCTGTTCACACATGTTCATTGTTACCTTTTTCACAAGAGCCAGGAAATGTAAACCACCTAGATGGTCTCCAGCTTCTGAAAGGATAACAGAAGCACGGTACATTTAGACAATGGAATAGTACTTAGATGCTATGAAAAACAAAATTATGAATTTCTAGGTAAATGGGTATAATTAGAAATACTCATCCAGACACAGAAAAACGAATATCAGATGCCCTCTCTCATAAGGGCATGCTAGCTTTGAATTTCTAGATAGGTGTGTTTTATTTGGACAAACCTTAAAGATCAGGAAACTATTAAGGATCCATGGGGATTGTTCATGGGAGGGGAGATAGAATGAAGTATTATAAATTGGAAAGGTGAAAAACTGGTATGTCAGGTTTAGTAGGACTGGGAATGGGAGGATAGTGCAGAAGACCGGATAAAAGGAGGGATAAGTAGCACTAAAGGCCTCCTGAAAGACTCATGGAAGCCTACTCTATAAGCTCTTTCAGTGCATATATTGCTATATAAAAAGAGTTTAAATGCACTTACGCTATAACATGGGTTCAATGGCCCTAAAAGACACCAAATGCTAGCAAATGAAAAGCCCAATGCCAGGAATGAACTCCCTTTTTTGGAGTTACTAACCATGGAGGTCCCATAGATTCTCAAGCAATACTTGCTATTGCCATTGCACTTAGTTTTCCTCCAAAGTTTGTTAAGATCTATGGCTGAAGATACTACATAAATGAGTTGCAGAAGAAACAAGGAGAAAACACGCTGTAACACTGAAGCTATACCTTTAATGGGTATCTTTCATAGGTCTAGAAGATTCTATGAATGTTATGGACAGAGAAAAGTGATTATCAACCTTGTCTAAGTGTGAACCCTGCAAGCTACAGTGACAATGGTTTGTAAAACATGCCTACTTGTGCAATAGTGACACAAATATCATGGGAATAATCATCACTTTCTAATTGGATTTAAGTCCCACTTCACAAGATATAGTCCATACTTGGTACTGTGATTAAGGCCAAGACCTAGGGCTACACAGGTTATAGACCACAGAGAAGGACCTACTAATATCATTCTGCTAAATGGACATATTATTAAACTATTGTTTATCCTATTGTTCTATCCATAGGTTAGTGCATCTCTTAACTCTCACTGAGAAGCTTCTTCCTACATCAGATGATAATTAACCTAGAAATCCACAAAAGGTTAATATACATAGAATAGGATACTGTGGAGTGCTCAGCCCTAAATGGGTCACCTGTATTTCACCCTCTCCTTCCTCCCCTCAGGGGTCATTGCAAAGTACAGCCCAATAGATTTTAAGAGCCCAAGATGTTAGATGAATGCAAGGAAATTGCTGTGTGGACACCAACTGTTGGTATACACAAGATATGTGCAAACCCAAGTCAGACAGGTGACTAGCATGGCTGGGGAAGGTGGAAGGGAAGCCCCAGTCCTAGGTGAGGATACATTGGTCATTGTTTATTATTGCTGGAAGAGGGAGCATCAGTATTACTAGTGTGAGGCCAAGGAATAGACTCACACCCAAGAACACTGGAGGATTACAGATTAGACTCTACAGGCCTTTAACAAAGACAACTAACAATAGAAGACATGAAGTTGGGGGTGGGGAGCAGAGTTTCCAAATATGATCGAAATACATTGTATGCAAATTTTGAGTCAATAAAAATTTAAGTTAACAAAATAATAAATCTGTGGGGAGGCTGACTCCCAACCAAGTTGGAACACAGTGGAGAGAAAGGCCGCATGGAACTTCATTTATTACCCTGAAGTGTTGACAGACCTGTGGGTCAGTGCCTATTAACAGCATCATAAGAAGTGAGTTACATATTTTTTTTCCAATTTGTCTGGTGGGTCATTGGTCCTAGACAGTCCCATCTGACCTTATTGCAAGACTGTTGGATGAAAGAAAATAGTAAAGACACTGCAAATCAGAAGCCAGTTAGAACCAAAACTCTAGCAATGCTTGCAACAATCCAGATGACCCACCACAGGTAAGCTAAGGATGTCCCACCAAGCATAGGTCAGTCTGAGAGGTGCTTTCTTTGGTTGTCAATGATCAAAAACTTTTAACATTGATTAGCTAATATTTTAACAGTTAAGACAGGATTAAATAAGCCTTTTACATACACTGTAATCAAAATATTCCAGCATGTTTTAAGTGTCCATTTCTTCAAGTCTGAGTGATTGTACTGGATCATTAAACTGAACTTGACTGATTGACTCTTCCTAAAGAAATGGCACTGACTGGAAGTTTCTAAAGTGCCCTGGCATCATGTCAGCACCCATTTTCACTTAAAGAAGACTATAGCCCTAGTGATATTTAACAAAGAATGAGTATACCCAGTGGTTGATATTCCTTGTGGCACCTGTCATAACAAAGGGCATTGCTCTGAAAGAATGGTTTAGCATTTATGAAGCTGACCACTTACCTCAAATTGTTGGGGATGCAATATGCAGCATATTTTATTATAGGATAATAAAACAACTACTGATTTGCCAAACACCTGGGAACAAAAGTCATTATGTTACAATCATTTTTTCTTTAGCCAGTGTTTTACCAGGAGTTCTCCAAATCACTTGGTTCCCACCAGCAGTAACTGACTCAGTAGGTTGAGTATAGTTTAGAAGACAAGAAGCAAGAGATATGGCAGTTCATTATGAGGATGAATATTTGAATCTGTGTATTTGGTTTCACAGTGCTTACATATATAGTGCTTCATTGTTAGTGAGAGATAAACTATTTTCTTTAAATGGAGGCAAAATTCATAAAACCACAATCAATTATTTCTGTCCTATTATAGGATCTTTGCAAAGTGCTATTAAATATTTGTTGTAAGAGCAAATAAATGTTTGTAGTCACTGGAGTTGGCAGAAATTTAGCTAATCTCTGACTTGAGAGTCAATCTCACCCTCTAGGAAAGTGTAAGTAGCTAAAATCACAGGTCCAGAATCCATGTCCCAGGATTCTAGGTCAGCAGAGTACTTCACGTCATTGGACTCAGCTTTCCCATCTGCCAATTGGAGGTAGAATCATGGTCTACCTTAGCTTTTGATGATAGGTTTTTATCAACATGTTAACAGAGGGAGCCTGCCCTAATATGCCCATGTATTTTAAATGATTGCTACTACTGCCTGTATGTATAAAATCTGTGAAAACACATGTTATAAATATTTCATTCAATACGTTTTCATTCTAGATTTAGTTAGTGGTAGATAAACCCTACTCTGCAGATACAGCAGCTCAGTAGGACATGTTGAGCATGCTGAGAGAGTTAAAATATGTGTAGTGGAAGACACAGATACACACAAGTATCTTTGTGATGAGGAAACTAGAGAATGTATGGAAAATTTCTGTTGTAGGGGTTGGAGAGATGACTCTGCAGTTGAGAGTGTTTGCTGCTCTTTTGGAGGACCCCAGTTCAATTCCTAGCACCCAAGTCTGTAGACTCACAAAGTCTTGTAACTCCAACTTCAGGGAGTTTAGTGCCAGTTCAACTCTGTAAGTACCTACACACGTCCACACACATACACATAATTAAAAGAAATGATAAGATGCATATTATATAATGTATAGCACGGTAGTATTGCATCAATAAAGGAGACAGCCAAAAGGAAAGTAAGCAGATATAATCTCATAAACATTAGAGGTAATAAATAGAGCACCAAGAGTCAGGCGGATAAACTCATACAGGGAAATTCTTGCAGAAGTATTAGTAATCCTCTGGGAAGTGATTCATAAGAATATCTGTGAGACAGAAAAAAGGAACAGCAGATAGGAAGGCCCTTAGCAGTGCCTTTTGGGACAGTGGAAGGGGAGGGAGCTGGCTTCAGTGATGTAACATCATGATGTAAGATTTCTTTCATTTTGTTTTAAGTCTAAGTATGGACTGAAGCCATGGGGAAACTGTTCCAAAGGGAAAAGGTATGGCTTGAGGTCTGCATGGAAGATTATAGAAGAGCAAAGAGCAAGTGAGTTCTTATAACTCAGTAGCAGTCCACTCAGTTATTGTTTGTATTGCTGAGGAATGGTTTCTTGGAATTTCAGCAGGTACCTGGTGCTTAAAGACATTGATCCACAGATTTAAGCAGTGTTGAAACACATGTATAATGCCTTAAAGATCCAACTCCAATGAGATGTGAGCTCCAGATCCTGCTAAGAGATGGCATCTCAGAAAATGAACTTGAAAGCTCCAGTTAAAGGACACCTGAGGTGGACCTCTTACTTCCAAACACATGCATAGGCTCACACACCTGCATCGCTCACATACACACACGATGCACATGAGATCCATGTCATGAGAGCTTTTTCAGTGAATCTATAATGAAGTAACTTTGAAAGATTATTTTAAGATTTATTTTTGTTTTATGTGTATTGCCTACATGCATGTATGTACACTATATATGTAATGCCTGTGGAGGACAGAAGAGGATGCTTTATCCCCTGGAAATGGAGTTACACACTGCTAGGTGTCACCATACAGATTCTTGGAACTGTACCCAAATCCTCTGAAAGAGGAGCAAATGCTCTTAACCTCTGTACCATCTCTCTAGCCCCTACTTTAGAAGCTCTGAATCTGAGTTGATTCCATTAAAGTGATATAAATCCATGCACTAGAACACATGCTGATCTCTTTCATCAAATCAACATACTTAAGTCACTGAGATGCCTCTCACATGTGCTGGTAGGGCACAGGGAACAGACATGCATATCATTTTAATAATAATATTTATCTCAGAAAATTACAAGAACAATTTTGAGCACACACTATTAAAATCCATATTAACTCCAAAGTATTCCTTATGTGGAATAATTAATATCTGTGAGCATAGCTATCAAAAGACATCTCTCTGCAGAAAACTATTTCTCAAAGTGCAGATTCTGTTGATTAAAATGCTCATAAGGCTTGTTAGCAAAAATTGAAAGTGAGAGTTTTGACAGTTCATCCGGACAACAGCAAATGCAGCATTTCAATTATTTCATGTATTTTACTGCATCAGTCTGTGCAGCCCTGTGCTGTGTCTTTGCAGATCTTTGGCAGCAGATCACCTGCAACATCTCAAGCAGATGGCCTGCTGATTTTAAAGTCTCATGTTAACCAAAAATATTGGAATATGGTAAAAGTTGAATTAATAAAATTATATGCAAACATCCAACAAAAACTAGTGCTTGTGCCAAACTCAGTACTCAGTTGGCACTCTCCACTACTTAGATCCTGTTCAAGCCTTAAGAAATGTATTCTTTAAGACTTCTGCTGGCCCCAGCATGGAAGCCAGATGGAAGTTTTTATTTAATCTGGCCTTATTAAGCTAGAAGATATTCCTGTTCCTGTTATCATGTGCCGGCACTCCAGCTTTAAAAGCTAATGCAGACAGGTCTGAAGTATTAACTCTGTGTGGTAATTTACTTCATGATTCAATATGAGCTTAACTGGGCACAACGTTGACATCTTGACTGAAATATTCTTTGTCAGAGGGCCTATACAGTGTGTGCTAGAATGCTTAGCAGTTTTCTGGTCTTTACCCAGTTGACACGGTTTCACCCCTGCCCCTCAGCCTCTAATTGAAATAGTTGAAGATGTCTTCAGATGTAGCCAGATGTCCCCTGGGCACAGGAGCTTCCTTCTGAGTCTTGCAGTGGTGTTTGTCTGGTGGAGATGGAGACTCCTTTCATCCCTGTGGGTCACTTCCATCACCACCATCTTCCAAAGGCTGTAGGACTAAAGACCATTAAACTCGTTTAAGGAAAGAAAACTTAATAGCATATTTACCTCTTTCACCAATTTGTTTGACAATTCATAGCAGAAATCCTTTAACTGCTTGAAAGGAAAATTGATCAATCCTAATGTTTTCACCCATTTATTAAATTACATTTATTACATTAAAATTGTCATACACATAGACCTGAGGGTTCATGCCTGTAATTCCAGCACTGAAGAGGCTGACACAGGAGGAATGGTGAGTATTTGAGAGTATCTTGTGCTCTCTAGTGATTTCCAGGCCAGCCTTGTCAACAATGCAACATCATGTCTCCAAAACTCAATCAATAATAAACAATAATACACATACACAATACACACTAAAGGACTCTGCTAAAACAATTATTTTTTTTTACCTTTCCCTACAGCCTCCTATTTACTATATTATATACTCTATAATATTTATCCTGCTACCATATTTCCAGTAATAATTTATTGTTCCAACAGCAAAATTATTCCTTGGCTCCTGAACTCATAAAGAAGATATAATCTCACCATTGGTAAAGATGGCTCCCACATCAAGAGTGCTTTAGGACTTAGAAATGTATAACTAAGCAGAAAACAAGTTGTCTGTGAACATAAATAAGTTATTGTTTCAGGGTCTAGGTTTCCAAATGAGTGAGTGATTATTTTCTTTTTCTTTTTGATGATTATACTTGTTTCTAATCAGAGATGTCTTTCCAGCCTTGCTCTCCCTGGGATGCTCAGCTTCCTTTCTCACACAGCTCAGGCCTACGTGTCCAGGATTGGTACTCCTCACAGTGGGTTGGACCCTCATATACCAACAAGCAATCAAGAAAATGCCTCACAAACAGGCCCCCAGACCTGTGATGAAGGAAATTCCCAAATTGAGGGTCCTTCTTCCCAGGTGTCTCCAGGTTGTATGAAGTTGACAAAAACTAACCAGCATGTTCTGCTAGCCTGAGGTCAAACCTATTTGTGTGCATGCTGTCATCTGTCTCTAATGGACATGAGAAGGCTGAGAAAAGTTTTCTCTCCTAATGTCGAGTCTTACTTAGCTTTAAATAGGAATCACTGACTCCCAAACACTGACTGTTTCCATTGCACCAAGCTAGATTGTTTGACTGCCAAAGCCCATGCAACCTCTGATGCACAATTTTAATGACAACTTGCCCTAAGTTAGAAACAATAAAGAGAACTTCAACTGAGGAATTTTCCTGATTGCCTTAATTGATATGGTAAGACCCACCCCAGATATTCTAGCAGCCCAGATTAATAGACTATGGCAGAAGATTACTTGCCTCTGCTCCTGGTCTCTCCCTCTTCCCTCTGAGTTGCTACTGCTCATTCCTTCACCAATATCAGAAACAGAGTTTCCAGGATTCCATTACTGACCAGGAACCAAGAGCTCTCCAGGAAAATTTTAGGCTTTGAGCACCAACATTGGGACTGGTGAGGCACCTAGCCTTATGGATTGAGCAAAGAGTTCCCTGGCCTCTCCACTGTGAGACCAATTGTGGGACTACCCAAATCACTAATGCACCCACTCAGCCTCAAGGACCAAGTAACTCCCAGGTTCTTAACTTCTCAGGTATGAGACAGTTGTTGTTGTGTCAACATAAACTGAGTCCATAAATTCATATATACATATGTGTATGTGTATTCATCCTATCTGTTCCTATGTGTCATATTATTCTAGAGGGTCCTGAGTAACAGACCATCCTACCAGGAGATGTCCATAAGAATATATCAGTGGTTCCTTTGATAACCATAATTTTTTTTATATACTCTGTTTACATTTCTTCTGATACTACTCTGAACTCCATGAGGAAGAAACTATATTGTATTTATCTGTCAGTCTCCCATGATCAGCAAAACACTGCTCATTCCATGAAAGTAAACATACTGAAGAGTTGAATGAGCAAATACATCAAGGGAAAAGAATAGAATGTGAAGCTTATGGCTGGAGCATGATCAATATAAAGCACAGCTCTCTCCTCACCTCATGATACACAGATTCACCAGCACCCTGAGCATGCTAATCTGGGCACACTGTCTTCCCAAGGAAATGAACTTCTGATCTCACAAAAAGAACATGTACAGATTATGTAATTTAATAATATATTAGAGCAACATTTGATGTTAAAAAATCAGACAGGGTCTCTATTAGCTCTCTGCTCTCTCAAGTAGCTTTAATTAAACCCTTGTACATGCTGTTCTTGCTCTTAATGAGTGCCGCCCTTATCATCATGCCTCTGTGTTTTAAATTCTGTTCCAGACTAAAGAACTAGAACGGAAATTGGTGCTTCCAGCTCCGTGAGGTGAATCATGCTCTGCACTTTCAGAACCTGATTGTGCCTTGATATATTTTCTTCCTCTTTCCGAGCATGCCTTGTTCCAGTGAGACTTCTTTGTTTTCATATTAACAAAACTGACATGCTTACCTATAGACAGGCATTTTTGTGCAAACGCCTTTCTAGATTACACAACTTGTCACAGTGCTTTAAAGATCCTTGCCTCTTCCTATCTCTTCAAAATTCTTTCTGGTACAGAAATGTCAACAGAGCCAGAGAAAGATGGGGAAATGCTGTACCTCAAAGGACTAGAGGAAGCCAGTGAAGTGCTCTTCTCCAGAACAAGCTGGAGGAGTGCTCTTCCTCAACCACACCGAGCAAGCCAGGGAAGTGCAGCCTCAACGCACCCTTGAGAATAGCTCTGGGTCTCTCATGTATTAAAGTCAGATAAGAACTGTGTTTATTTCTGTATAGAGGGCTGGGGCCCTCTACTGATATCACCATTTCAGCACCAATGAATTTTCAGACTCATGAACATGTCAGAATGTTTCAGACAGAAAGTGCCTTGCTCTACAAGAGGGAAAGCTGACAGGAAACTGAGGACCGCGGACAGCTCAATCTCCACAGCTAGTTCAGAATACCATTCTGCTTTCTCAGATCAGAATCAGCTGTGGAAAGCACCTTGACCACAATGGAAGGCAGTGTGTGGAGACTACGAAGAGCTGTCCCAGAGGCCAGGGATGTATACTCAATGATAATTTTTCAT
Organism: Eospalax fontanierii; assembly: GCA_035773235.1. Classification (NCBI taxonomy): domain Eukaryota; kingdom Metazoa; phylum Chordata; class Mammalia; order Rodentia; family Spalacidae; genus Eospalax; species Eospalax fontanierii. Next base: position 55,988,038 of record CM069529.1, read on the forward strand.
TACAGTAAATCATTTTACTTATGATTATTTTTTAATTTTTTTTAAATTTCAGACATGTGTACATGAATACGATTATGTCTCTCCCCTTCTCCACCTCCAGTTACTTTCCTGATCTCCATATGCGCTTCCTTCCCAATTTCAGGCCATGTTATATCTTCACTATTTTTATAACACACTGTCTTATTTTTATTATACACTTCTGTGCAGGACTGTGGAGTCCCTACTGCATCCTGGGAAAACTACCAGTGGCCACACCCTCAATAAAGATTGATTCTCCCTCCCCCAGAAAATCTCATCTGCCAGTAGGTCCTCAGTATGAGCTGAATCTACAGATCTTCTGCCTCAGCTGTGCTCAGATTTTGGCTGCCTTGATCTTGTGAAGGTCTTATTACATAACCATATCTACTGTGAGATAAAGACTACAATAGCCATGTCCAGAAGACATCATTTCAGAGCCTTGTTTCTCATCTCCAGCTCCTGCATTTTTTCCATCTCCTCTGATAAGATGTTCCCTGAGCCACGATGGTGGTGAGTTGATAAAGATGTCCCATTTAGGGCTTAACACTGAGTCTCTTATTCTCAACACTTTGACCAGTTGTATATCTCTTCACTGACTGTTGTTCCCTGCAAAAATAAGATTATATAACCAAGACTGTGAGCATCCTATCTCTATGGGGATAAACATAAATATTTGGAAGGCAATTTGACAGCATGAACACTTAGCAAAATAACAATAATAGGTCCTACCCAAGGGCTTATGATCTCCCCAGTCATGGGCTTTTAACCAGGATTAAAGTACGAGAAATGAAATTACTTCTTACGAATCTGGCCTCAAATCTAAAGAGAAAAACAGCTGTCGACCCAATAGCAGTTGTTCCAGTGTTGCACCAGTGGGCGCATCATGGAAGCTTGGTGTAGCATATTGGTATAGCTCCTAGTAAGAACACTAATGTTTTCTGTCCCCTAACACCTGCATAGCAGCTTCTATCACTATGAAAGCTAGTCAATAGCTAGAAATTTTCCAAGTCAGTTTGACATTGATTTCTTTATGGCCTGCAGTCAAACTGTATGTTATCTTTAGCAATACAGTCTTACCCTGTAGTCATAGTGGTAACCAAGGGCAATGGTGATAGCTTATGTTGTTTTGTTAGACACAAAAGCCTCCCCGACCGTTGACTCTTTGGGAAATATCTCCAGCTTTGTACTGTGATGTTTGTTTAATAATCCATGTCTTTTGGGAGGAACAGCATCCACTCATGTAAAGTAATTATAGCTGGACATTTTTTAAGTTGTATTTTTAAGTTAACTTTTAACTACTAGGTTTTCATAGGATTTTTCATTTTAATTAATGCACACAGTGGCTCTTCCTGTTCCCTAGTCCTGTTGCTGCCATGGCCACCAGGTGTTGGCTGGCATGGCCGGATCCCTTGGGGGAGGGGGCAAGGAGGCGCAGAGTCAACAACACAGACCCTGGGAGACAGTGGAACCATGATCTCACTTTAATTAGAAAGAAACAGGATTTATATTTTTTTCAGGCTTAGGGGAGGTCTTTATCTAGTCATTTGACATGCTTCATTCTGGTAGGTCCTGAACACCTGATGATCTGAAGTACATTGCTCCCATTGGTCCTAGATGGCTGCTAGCCTGAGATCTGCCCCAGGTTCAATCTCAGGAAGTGCTCACTACACACACATGCTCAATATCAGTTCTAGCTCATTCTAGGCTAGCAGGTTGGAAACCTGCCTGGCCTTGCGAGAATCATCCTACATAGTCCAATCCACATTCCTGCAAAATCCTTTCACCTTCAGAATTCTCATTCTTCTTTCTTTAACAGGTGTTCTACTATCCTTAAACATTTTTTTTTCAATTTTAATCATTATTATATTCCTTTCTATACCAGCAGCCCATCTTAGTCCCCCAACAAGAATCCATAAATGTTTTCATCTGTGTTAAGGTCTATTGCATCATTAATGTTTCTAAATGACCTCAGTGCAGGTTCATCCATTGAGGCCTAGTCAGCCAAGCCAGAGTCACTAGCTTTAGGAAAACTAGTTCATCCTCACTCAACAGTCATCACTTGGCAGTATTTCTTAAGTAAAGGTTGGGGGCTGCTAACAATTTTCCCAGTGCTATGCTGGATTTTTGTTTGCTTGAGTTTGCATAAATCTTTAACATTTCAAAACAATTGCTGTAGGTTCATATGAGTAGAGTCCCAGAAGCTTGTAGAATTCTATTTCCACATGGTCATGGCCCTCCTCACTGGCTCTTAGAATCTTTCCATGTCTTCTTCCACAATGGTTCCTGAGCCCTGAGTGAGTGGGACTTCATGGAAGAATACTATCCTGGGGCCCACACTCTGCATATTCATTTAGCAATTTGTAACCTTTTGTGCTACTGTTCCTTTGTTGAATGCAGGAGCTTCATTAATATGAGTTGAGGGATTCATTAGTGTATTCTTTACCCCTTATTCTATATTGTGTGAGCCTTGTATGTAGAGGCTGCATTATGGATGTGGCACTTAGGCATGTGGCATTCATAGGCAATGTCTGTGTGTGACCAGCTGCGATACTCTTGTATTAGTTTCCATCTAGTGCAAAATAAGCTTCTCTGATGAATGGTGACTGGGATACTTGACTGTAAATAGAAGCACGCATACTTTGCATAAATAAGAAGTTACATTAGCCTAAGTATGTGAAAGTCCTGGGATCTCTCTAAGATCTATGACCTCTTCAGTCATATGTATTTTGGCCATGATTACAGTATGACACATGAGCTCCTCCCATTAAGTGGGTGGATTATTCTTGGGATCTGTAGTTCTCAGAGCAGGAGTGGATCTGTGCCCAAGGCTAGAAGAATTAACAGTTCTTCGGGAGAGACTGTAGTCACTCAGGTGGGAGGCAGTGGAAAGGCAGTGGGTGGATCAAACTTACCAGTGAAGGAGTCTGCTCACAGAAATCCCCTCAACATATATTTTTTAAGTTGGGTTGTGAGATTATAAGCTTCCATATGGCTTTTCCTATTCTTACCTCATTTTTTATAAAGATACCAAAAATATACCGTGAAAAAAAAAGACAGTACCTTCAACAAATAGTGCTAGGAAAACTGGATTTCAACATGAAGAAAAATGAAACTAATTATTTGTCTCACTGTGTGCAAAACTCAACTTCAAGTGGATCAAGTAGCTCAGTATAAGACCAGACACACTGATACTTAACAGAGACGAAAGTAGGGAGCACATTTAACATACAGGCACAGGTAAGACTTTCTGAACAAGACTCTAGCAGCACAGGAAATAAAAACAACAATCAACAAACGGGATGTCATGAAAGTAAAAAGCTTCTGGATGGCAAAGGAAATTGTGAAGTAGATGAATAGGCAGCCTAAAGAATGGGAAAAAGAAACTTTGGTAGCTATTCGTCTGTCAGGGGATTAGGATCTATATTTAGCATGTGGCAAGGAATTTCATCTGTCTACAGATATGACAGAGATAGGGTTTTCTCCAGGATCCATGTCCTCTGCAGCCATGTGTGTTTGGCTATATTTACAGTGCCACCCTTGAGTTCACTCCCACTGAGAGGGCTTTAAGTCCAAAAATAGTTGTTGATTACCTCCCAAATGACAGGGCCATCACTGCACCAATAGCAGTAATGTAGTGTGCAGGTCCTTGTGGTTTTTAGGCTTTAGGGCTAGGTTGTACCATCGATTTATTTCCCCCTTAGCAGTTTGCATACTATCATCTAGTGCTGAGAGCTAAACGTCAGATAGAAGGTTTTCAGGTTATTTCATGCCCCATTGTTCCAAGTCCCTGTATCTGCAGCATGCCCTGTCTTCATCAGTAAGGTCCTGCCTTCTAGTTCTGGCCAATAACCAAGAGCTCTGGGAATAACCTCTGTTATTTTTGGAGTCTCTTAGACCGCTGTCACCCACCAGTGAATGGAGGAAATACATTTCAAATGTTCAAGATCCTTAGCTATCAGGGAAATTTAAATTAAAGCTACTTCAGGATTTGACCTCGCCCCAGTCAGAACGGTCATTATCAGTGATACAAATGGCAACAAACGCTGTCTGGGATGTGGCAGAGCAGAGCTCTTACACACTTCTGGTAGGAGCTGAGGCAATACAGTCACCTGGGAAATCAGTCTGGTGGTCTCTTTAAAATGAGAAGTAATTGAATTTCATTATGGCTTAACAATTTCTCTTTTTCAGTATGAAATTTCTATTAATTATCAAGAATGTGATTGATGCATAGAATGTATTTTGATCCTGCTAACTCCCCCATTCCTCCTCCTACTTCCTCCCAGGTCAATCCTTGACCTAAACTTATGCCTTTTTTCTTTTATAAATATTCCATTGAGTCCAATTTGTGCTGCCTACATATACAAGGGAAGTATGAGCTGAACCTTGTAAAGGTATCTTTGAAATACAGATGGGATTTGGGAAAGGAGAGAAGGTTGAATCTTTGAGACACAGGAAAGCATGGGGCCTCTGGGATATGATACCAGTCACAGTGTAAGAACAGCAGTCAAGGAGAGAAGGGGACAGGTGGGAATAAAAATAAATAAACAGACCAAAAAAAAAAAGTATTGCCAGAGTTAAAATCCCTGAAGACTAATGACAATCTTGGATTTTAACCAGAGCTATCCCAAGTACAGGCATCAATGTCCTGGGAGTTTTGCAGAAATGCCATTTAAAAGATGTTGCCAGGTAGCTCAGGGGAGTTAGAGATTATGGAGCCACATAGACATCAGGATATCAGAGATCAGGCTCATAAACTGCTCACAGATGTCTCTGCACAGGCCAGGAGAAGCCAGATTCTGTGATATCCCCATACAACCCTGGTTGCCTTCCTTAGACCCAGGCCACTCCCACCTCTAGGAATTGGACTTAAGGAGCTAGGACATAATATACACTTACTGCTCTTCCAGTATTCTTCATCACTTCCATTTACCCAATGCAACTAAATGCCTACATTACTAGACACACAGGATCAAACAATAAACAGAATAGAAAAGAAATGCCTGAATCCAAACTAGTCCCTAGAACAAGGCACAGGCTGGAATATTGGATCATAGCTGTCCTGTGGGAGAATGAGGTTAGATGGAACATGAAGGGCATGAACCCTGAACAGTCAGTAATAAGAGATACCAACCTCCCATTCACAGCCCATTGTGGAGTTTCTTTAGGCAGTGATCGTGAATGCTGTCAATATTTCCTGTCTGAGGAAGCAGGAAGTTCAACTTTCACAATGTAGAAGATTTACTAGAAGAAAATACAATTAAGGCAGCTCATGCTAAGCTGTTTACCACAGCCAAGTCACAGAGGTTAAAAAACAAACAAACAACAACAAAAAACAAAGAGAAAGTGTTGAAGACAGAGATGTGTGCAGGATCACAACACAAGACCCAGGCCTAGTAATTGGAGTTAGCTGAGGTTGTACCTGTACACTCAGCAACTAGAGGAAAATGACAGGTCTGGTTGAAGAAAGATAGTTTGCTTATTTTGAGAATCTTGTGTTTTAAAAATTGTATTCATTTTGTTGTGTGTGTATGTGTGGGGTGTGTTGGGAGTACGTGTTGTATGTGCATATATGTAGATGTGTACACTGAGACCAGAGGAAGACATTGGGTGTCCTGCTCTGTCACTGTCTGATTTCCTGAGGCAGGTCTCTTGGTGAATCTGGAGCAATGCTGACAATCAGCAAAACCCAAGGCTTTTCCTCTGCCTAGCCCCAGAGCAATAGAGTTACAGGCTCACATATAGCTATGCCCAGTTTTTTAGCTGTAGGCTAAGGATTTGAACTTAAATCTCATGCTTACACAGAAACTACTTGTTCAACTGTTGTGACAAAACACTCTGACCAGTACCAACTTCTGGAGGAAAGAACCAAACTTCCCGATTTGGTTTACATCTTCTGGGTCACAGTTCATCACCAAGGGAGCCCAAGGTAGGAACTCAGGCTAGGAACCTGGAGGCAGCAGTGGAAACATAGGCCAGCCATGGAGGAATGCTGCTTACTGGCTTGGTCCTTTGGCCCATGCTCAGTCTGTTTACTTATACAGTACAAGACAACCTGCCCAGGGCTGTACCCACAGGGGCTGGGCCTTCCCCTATCACTCCAGAACCGAGAAAATACCTCACAAACATGGCCCCGTGCTAGTTCAGTTGAGACAATTCATCAGTGGAGACTCCTTCTACCTAGGTGTGTCAAATTGACAACTAAAGCTACCTAACATACTGATCTTACAGGCTGTGAAATCAACTACTTCAGGAATTTCAAGTGTCATAAATAAATAATCAAATATAATGGGGAAAATATTATAAACTAGAAGTCAACATGGGATGAGCTTATGTGTTATATGTAAAATGCTCTTCATTTTTAAATATGTCTATACAGTCCTTTATTCTATTGTTTTGATAGTCTTAAGCAACCAATAACTCAATAACTTCTTTCCTTTATCTTCTGTTAGTGAATTTCCTCTAATCTTAGGCCTACATGATGCAGTCTTAAGAATCTGATATTTTCATTAAAAAATATGGCATGTAAAAGTACACATCTGTTTTAATAAAATAAAACCATAAGAGAACAAAATGTATTTTGTCTAGAGGAAAGGGCTGGATATTTCTGTGAAGTCAGGCAGCGATGCTCACAAGTCAAGTCTGTTTGCCTTCCAACTAGAACATAACCTGTGGAGTCTGAAGAACCTACCTCAAGTGCTTTGTGTTTAGTAAGTGGGTCTGATTACATTAACCATAGTAATCATGTTAATCTTGTTCACTGAAAATTGTGATGGATTAAAAAGTACTTAGCTGTATAGTTAACTAATTCTCTAACCAATCTCTCTATACTTTAAAACATTATCTTTTTTTCCAGGACTTTGAAACGAATGATTAGTACTATGAAGATATGGCCAGAGTGCTGCATTTGATATTTTAAATCAAATGTAAAAGAATATTTATGCAAAAAAATTGATAACTAATTTTAAATGATGGAAATCTAAATTTGTCCTTAAAGCTTTAGACACACAAAAGCATTGCACACATAAAAATCAATTCTTTGCACTTTTGTTTCTGTCCTAAGAACAAATGGGGTTCTTGACATGGACTGACTAGTAAAGCCACACAGTGCCTGCTGTTGTGACTGCTGATTACTTCCTGTGGATGCTGGAGGAAATGACCTGGACCCTGTGCCCTTGACATTTGTAAAGATTATGACTGCACAGAGAGCAAGAAGGGAAGTCTTGTTTTCCATATGCCCTGTGGCTCTCCTTGTTGACCTCTGCAGATGACCTCTGCAGGAGCTCAGATGACAGTGGTCACCCAGAAACACTCAGAGGACTAGACAGAGAGAAAATGTGTGTAATCATGCAGCAGGATGGAAGGGAGGCAGAGAGGTCGTGGAAACTCTGGGATTGGTGAATAACTTGCTCACAGGCCACAGGGAGCTCTCCTGAACTTACTGAAGCAGTATCATTTCCACTGCAACCCATTCCTTACTCTCTTTCCTGAACAATGTTTCAGAAACATTTGTGTAATTTTACATGTTAAGATGATTGTGAAGACACTCTCATAGTTTACTGATAAATATCACATAATTTTCAAAATCTAGTGTGAATAATAAAGCACTCAAGTCTTGCCAAAATGAACCATTTGATTTAGTAAAATATTGACATGAAGGAGTCCTCCTACACAGATTCCTCCATCCACACCCTGTGCTGTTAATCCTCCCCAAGCTTTCAAACTGATTTAAAAACATATTGAGCTACTGTCTTTCCATAAACATATATGGAAGTACAATCAATAATTGTCTACAAGCATTGGGTAGGTGGAGGAAGGAGATTCTTCGAGCTCATTAGCTAATCAGTTTAGTTGAATTAATGATTTCCAGGTTCAGTGGGAGATTCTGTCTCAAAAAATACAGTAGACAGTGATGGCAGAATAGCCCTGACATCAGCCTCTGGTATCCTCACACACATGTGCACTCACATGCACACATACATTCAACCCACACACATTTCAGTACAGGCTGCCCAACTGCTATCTCAGCTTTTACTGTTAAATTATAAAGCTATAATTTCTACATATTATCATACAAGCAACAAAAGTCACTCATATACGAGTGAAGTATTGTGTAGTCAGTCTACCCAACTTGTCACTTGCTGCCTGTTTTAGCCTGGGCTGCTGTAGCAACAGACCTTAGACTGGCCAGCCAAAGTATCTCTCACAGGTATGGAGTCTCAAAAGCCTGAAGTCTAAGAGGCTCTGATTTCTTCTTCATTGAAAATCACATTCTCTTTAATCCTCATGAAGTTGTGGCGGAAACAGGGCAAAAAATGCTCTGTGATTCTTTAGAAGCACAGTAATTCGACCTCTGAGACTTCAGCCTTCACGACTGAGTGGTATCACCTTTTCACATGGCAGGAGGTGATAAGATTTTCATCCCAGACGGCAAGGTGAGTTCTTCTCCATCAGTTATATAATTAAAAAACAAGAAAATAGCTCAGGGCAATGTGAATTTTATTGGTAAGCATTACAAACTTCTACAGTAGAGAAGCCCCTGCCAGTGTTATGAGTGTCCTCACCCAAATTTCTATCTCCTTCCCTGTTTCCACTGGTCTAAAGGTGTCTATGTGCCCATCTGCACCAGGGGTTCGTCTCCACCTTTTAGCAGAAACTAAATTGTCAATTAGCTGAGGTAAAACTGGGCATCCCAAGGCTCATCCTCTTGGTGATATAAAAAGTAGAGAGAGACCCTCCCCCCAAATCAAATGTGGGTGGGAAGGATTACATTTCAGAGAAATGGAAACACTCTTGAGGGCAAAGTGGAAATTTACTGTGTATTTCTGGGGGCAAAATGCCATACAGACTCAAGTGTAGGCTTTTATTCCCCCTCCTCCCATCCTAGGGACCAACAACCCCAAATTCAATGCATGATTTTAAGTGTCAAAAATAATTTTTCCTGTGTTATAAGCATCTTCAAAATATGAACAAAATTATACAGATGTCATTCTACTATAAAATTTTTTATTGAGATAAGACCACAGTTTTGAATGTGTTAAAATACCTAAACATGTTGATGTTAAAGGAAAATTAATTTTCTGAAAGGTTAAGCTCTGAAGGGGTTAGCTTCAAGTTGGTGCTTTGGATTCTGGTGGATCTTCTGACAATAAAATAGTCATTGGAAACTCTCAGAATATGAGAGAACAACAATTTTCTATGGGGAAATAATGACTTTTTTCTCTTTTACTCATGAGATCCTCAGAAGAGGAGAGATGAGCTCTTCCTTGCTGATCTGGGTGAGGACTCTTGGACTCCCATGTGACCCCAATGCCTTCACTGTGTGGGGGGAGCTGTCCCAAGCCTAAAGGTACTGTGAGGGAGGGGCTAGTCTGGAGAGTCATAAATCATGTTCTATATCCAACTTCAAACTGAGAAGCCTCAATTATGATTGCCACATGGCATAATATATAACACATATTATTTCAACTTCATTATTTTTTATGTTTATATAATTCATAATTTCTAAAGCTTTTATCACATGTGTACCCCATTCACCCTATTCAGAAGATGTACTTTCTTCCTCTTACAGTTACTTAGCTAATTAATGATGATTAATTATAAATCACTACTCTCCCTAACACATTTCTCAAGAGAAAATTTATGAAATTCTTTGTAAAATATAAAGCAAAACAACTTTATGTGGTCATGGATTCCTGGAAGCTGCTTCCTGAACTGTGTGCTGAGTGTGGAGTTTGGTTCGTCCTGCCGCACCCCTGAGGTTCTGAAGAAGGTTCCCACTGGAAACCTGGTTAACAGCTGGTTCATCATGCTGCTCAGGAACCAGCTCTTCTGTAAAGCTTATCCTAATCCTTTCCTATAATGTATCTCTCTGTTCATTCCTTTCCCCCACTTGCTGCACTAGGCTGTAATTCTTACTTATAAATGGGTTTTGCAGTCCAGATTGAAGACTCCTCTGAGCTGTAGCTGCTTTCTCTTCTTGCCATTCCATAATTTCCCAAAGTTTCTAAGATGTTAAGGAACTTAGTAATGCATTGTGAAATTGATTTAAATCTAATGACAAAAACTGTCACAAAAGAAGAACAAAACCAGAAATAACAAGGAAAGAAGAGACTGTGATTCAGACTGCAACATGGAGACAGAACAAAGCTAGACACCATGTTCAGAATGTTGTATAGAGAACATTTGCCACCTCTGCCAACACCACAGAAAATCAAGGAGCTCCTGCCGTGCGCCTGTGCTGTGTTGGTGCCCTATGGAAGGGAGTAAAAGCCATGAGGGCCTGATAGGTTTGGACAACACAGGAATGACTTGCTTAAGACAGTGCTACTAGATGAATGTATGATCAGTAAACAGTAAATGAGGCTGTTATAGAACTTTTTACATAACAAGTTTTGACAACCAGCCAACTTTGTGTGATTTACTATAAAATGTCCTTGAGACTCAGAGCTCATGCTCTCACCAGGAAAAATCAAAGTATGTTCCATTTGACAGCAGCTTCATGATCCTTTAGTTTTCCAGTAGCTCCCAGCCCTCCATCTCTGGTCTGACATCTTTGCCATGTGATGGATTAGAGAAACAAGTAAGATATCCCCAGAGAACTGTCATTGGTGTAACCACAAGGAAAAGGAAAAGGTTCATCCAGGGCAAGTATAAGAGTAAGAAGAGGTACACTGGGAGGGGACAGAGGGTGTTCTAGCTTGGTTTCTGTTGCTGTGATAAACACTGGGACCAAACAGCACTGTGGAGGAGAGGGTTTACCTCATCTTACACTTCCCAGTCCATCATCAGGAGAAGCCAAGGAAGGGACAGGCAGGAAACCTGAAGCATGCCACAAAACAGAGATCACAGAGGAACACTGCTGACTGGCTTGCTTCCTCTGGCTCACTCTGTTCCTTTTCTTCTATAGCCCAGGCCCATGGGCGTAGGGATGGAACCACTCACAGTGGCCTAGGTCCTCTTTTAATCAAGAAAATGCCTCATAGACAAGTCACAGGTCAGCCTTATGCAAGAAATTCTTGAGCTGAGGTCCCCTCTTCTCAGGGGTGTCTAGGTTTGGGACAAGTTGACAAAACCAATCAGCATAAAGGACAAGGAAGAGTGAGGCCATGTATGGAAAGAAAAGTAAGGATGCCACTGATATACTCGAGAGTGCAGGTCTGTGATTGGCAGAGCAGCAAAAAATGTAAGCAAAGAAATGGAAGGGAGAACTAGAGGACAGACCTGAGAATGGTCAGCACTTGCAGATGGGGAAAGTCAGACTAAGGTCATTGCTGATCCACTTTAAGTCTTGATTTCAAGAGTGTTTCTTGTGCCTTCGCTTCCTGCCTTTGGTCTTTCATGGGAACCTGAGAGCTCTCCATGAGTAGAGAAGGCCTCTGGGCTACCCTGGTCTTCAGCATTTGTAGCTTGACTGTATAGACTCCATCTTCTCTCAGTACTTCTCCTACTCCTGGGCTCTGTCTGTCTCACTTTCTCACTAAGATCAAATCGACCCACATGCCTTCTTCATGAGAACAGTGTGCATCTAGGGAACACCATAGAAGGAAAGGTGCTGAACATCAAGGCCAATTTTGTCACGTAACAAGCACTGGATGAGTCAGACAGTCTGGGGTTGGTTGTGCTCTGGGGCACGGGAAGGCAGGTTACTAAGCAGCCATCAATTTCACTATTCGTCAGAGGAACTCCAAAGAGCAGACAATACTGATACTGTCTGACAGCTGGGAACGACACCCAACTACATCAGTACAGGTGGGAAAATATTTTGGTAAGAGGTGTGTCCAAAGCCAACTGTCAGATTTATCTTAAGATAGAAGTTGTCTTGAAGAAAACCTCTGAGGACTTTGATAAATGGTTTATATGAAATTCCCTCCCTTTAAAAATCGTTTGTAAGTGTACATGCTCAAGTGTGTAAATACAGGCCTTCAAAACACAGAGAGTGTCTGGTGGTCACAGGGCAACCTGGGTGTCACTCATGGTCATCTGTTTTGCTAGAGTGCTCTCTTGCTGTGTGCCAGGCTAGCTGCCGTTTGAAATTCTGGAGATCCTTCCTGTCTCTATGACCCATCTGTCCATACGGACACTGGGATTACTGATGTGCATTACAAAACCTGACTTTCCATGGGTCCTGGGAATTGGAATTGAAGGCATTATGCTTATGGATCATAAATTCTCCTTTATAAGTTTTAAAAGATATTTCTCTGAATTTACCACACTGGTTTCCATTGGCCTGTTCAGTGAATTTTGTGTTTTTAGAAACAGACACTCAAAATTGTAGGCCTTAGACTGATAGTTTAGGCTGAGCTCAATTTAAGGACTAACTTCTTCTGGCTCTTCTTAAACCTACCCATTGCATTCTTCTGAAGGTAGTGGATAGTAAGCGGGTGAGTTATATGGAAGAACATAATGGAGAAAGACAGCCTAGAGACTATAAGAAAAGAGAAAACACCGGAAGCAGATCTCCTCAGCAGTGAGACATTCATGGTGAACCATGGAAAGTCTCCAAGATGACAGGTACTCCTTGGGGTTCACAATCGATTGGCAGCAAGAACCAGTTTAAGCAGGTATGACCCACATGCACTGTGAATGTGAATGAAGTTGAGCCCTGCTCACAGTGAGGCCTTGTGGACCAGCCACATGCGAAGCAGCAGCATGTTGTTAAGGCCATGAGGTTCTGTGCACAAAATGAGAAAGGTGAAAAAATACAGCTGGGACAGAAACCAGACTGTGCACAAGTGAGGGCGGTAAGTCTTGTTTGTTCCTGAAAGCTTGTGCACTCATTGTGGGAATGCCAGCTCACAACTCTCACCAAGCTTTGTTGTGAAATTACTAATATAACATTCATAAACTAATGCCTAATTTTCTATTTGAACACCACAGTGTTTCTATATAAACTGTACACACATACATACCCACACATGTATATGAAAAGACACATGTAAAATCATATTTTTTTCATTAATAGTCCATAACAAGTATAACATGTGTTCACCTAGAAGAGCTGGAGATGAGCTAAGAGGGGCTATTCATTAGAATTAGAGGCGGGAATCTCACCTCTCTGATTCCCAGTGGAACCCTGTACAGCACTTCTTGGCCTTTGCTGGTTTAGCCCCCACTGTACAGATGCCCTGCTATGGAGGAGTAGAGCTCTTTCCTTACATAGTATGGCTGAAAAGCCTACAATTCTTTCAAATATTTAATGAATCTCATGGTTGTCTTTGTAATCCAGATGATTAGTTCTGTACTCTTTTCCTCTTTCAAAACCTAGCAAATCTCTCTCAAGTTAATGGAAAAAGTGGAGTGCCAACTAAAATTGATCATGGCTTCAAATTCTATGAAAATATTGAAAGTCTCAGTTTAACTGGTGATTTTAACACAGGTATATTCAATAAACCCATGCTCAGATAAGATGGGCTGGTCATTTTCAGATCAGAATTAAATTCTTATTATAATCTTCTATATTTATTTTTAAGAAACATTTTATTTATTATTTTTATGTAATGTGTGTGAGCCTGCATATATTAAGTGAACCCATGGCATGTGATGCTGTGGGGGTCAGAAGAAGGTATTGGATTCCCCTGGAACTGGCATTAAAGACAGTTGTTATCCACTATGTGGAAGCTGGGAATCAAACCCAGGTCCTCTGGAGGAGCAACCAGTGTTCTTAACTGCTGAGTCATCTCTCCAACCCCACAAACCTGTGTATCTCCATGGTGACTGAATTAGTGGGAAACATAAAGAAAGGGACAATGGAGGCTCAATACCCAGACCACATCATGCTCAGGAGACAGCTGTCTCTGTAATGTGGCAGCACACATGCCTTCTTTGTGCCCCAGAAGCTATGTCCTCATGAGGGAATCAAAGAGATCTTAGGATATGCATCTCCCAATACTGATGAATAAGGGTGAAGTTCTTGAGTTTTCTTAGACTTTAATCCTGAACCACTCAGATGATTCTAACCTGAGAACAAACCCTTTAAACTGTGAAGGATTCCACAAAAGGATTTCAGACCAAGCCAGCAGATTACATTGCTGATTTAGCTGTATGACTTGAAATCAGCAAAACTCCTTAATTGCTGATGAAAGATACCAGCATGTAACAGGGCTACGTGTCAACCTTGGAGTTCTTGCTTCGCTTTTGCTGTAACTGGTAGGGTTCTCCACTGGGCTGTGTAGTAAATGTTTTAAGGAAATGAATCCTGAGGTTTAGGATCACACTATACACATATAGAAGCATGCACTTGTATGTCACATATCAATACACACAGAGTGAGGGGAGAGGATGATCATGCACATAATGCCTAAATCAAGACATTTAAACAGGACACAAAACACTTGGCCAACAGGATGGTTCAGCAGGTAAGAGACCTTGCTGCCAACCAAGCCCGATGAACTGAGTACCATCCCCAGATCTACCTGGTGGAAGGAGAAAATCAAATCTTGCAAATTGTTCTCTGACTTCCACATGTAAATGTTAAAAAAAAAACTTTTAAAAATAAAAACACTGGTTTTCTTTGGAGAATGAAAAGGAAGTGTTTTTTTATGGACTTGTCACATCTTTATTTTTTTATAGCTTCCATAATGAAGATACATTATTTTCTGAAAATATTTCAATCTTATTACATATTTTGCTACTAACTTCTTTCTGTTTTCTTTATCTGAATTTTTTTGTACATCTTTGATTCTGTCTATTTTTAATAAAGTGTATTTGAACAGGTACTGTCCTTGTGAATGATAACTGTCACATCATATTAAACTTAAATGCCCACCAGTCCATGTAACAGGATTGAGGTTTATGATACCTCAAAAGATTATACTTCTGTCTTGCCTGAATTTCTGGTGAGGGATCACTTTCCCTTCCACGTTTTCAGTTTTCCATCAGTACTCAGCACCAACGTTCCCTGCTGTACGGTGTATTAGTGACTTTCTTTGCTGGGGGTCTTTGGAAGGATGATCTGAATCACTGACTGCTCCCTGAGAAGTCAGAAGGCAGTGCAGTGGGGACCTCACCAGAGACTGAAGCCAGTTAGGACACAGTTAACATTCCCTTTGTCTTACCTCACAAGGCATCTAACCTCTGTCATGTCTCATTAATTTTTCTTTGGTTCCTCTCTTGGAACCTGCTGTGGGTTCCTAGAGAAAGCAGCATCTCCAGAGAATCCAGGGCCAACACAGCCCCATAATTTTTATGTCTCCAAGAAACGTCTCAGAGGATGGTTTGTTATTCAGAATCCGAAGGCCTGGCTTGTCCCTCAATCTTGTGCTTGGAGTCTGGGTGTCTGCCATAACAACTGGCCATCTTAGACAGGTGGTGACACTTTGCTGACATCTAGAAACTAGATACAGATGAGGTCTCTGACAAGGGAGGTTCCTGTTTCTGGCCCACATATATATGTCTATACTGGGCACCTGCTTTCTTCCTAGGAGTCATATTTTGCTTTTGCTTTGGTGATGCTGGGGATAGAACCAGAAGTGCTTTATCACTGAGCAAAGTTTCCAACACTCCTTTCTGAGAGACTTGAATGTGCGTATGTGCAAGTAGGCTCTTGTGTAATCAGCACCCAGTAGAAGCCCGGTGTTGATGCTAGTGAGTATATTTGGTAGTCTGCACTTTCCAACATCGCCAAGACTCCCTGGGACATCCTGTGACCCTATTGGAAGAATACTGGCAGAGCCAACCCTCCTTCCTTCTGATCCTGTCCCCTGTACCTTTCTCCTTAGGCAATGGGGTTTTCAGTCCTTCAACTGCGGTCAGATCTACTGAGTCTTATCCATCATTCCCTGTATGATGGAATCAAGACATCAGGGATCCTAAGTCAGCCATCATTAATGATGTCTTAAGTGATTTGGGACACAGTGTACTATCAGAGATGTCTGCGAAGCAATTGTCACAAGGCCAACCAAAGCAGTGACTAGAACATCAAAGAAACCCAGCAATGAAGTGGGCCAAGGATAACCCCTGTTCCAATCACTGCAATTTTCCACTGTGTCTTCAAATCCAGAGTTTCAATAACTCTTTCCTATTGAGGCTTGCATGTCAGTTTCTCCATATCCAAAGTCTTGGCTGTGTCCCTGTTAGATGTGTGTAAGGTTAGGGAAGCAGGACAACACGATTTAGTAAACACCCAGAGTCTGCCCTGTGACACATGATGTGTCTACCTTGGCACTTCCCACCCCAGAGGCTTCCATCTCAGCAGTGCCCTTCCCAGCAGTGCCCACCCTGACACTTCATACCCTAACACTCCAGGACTGTCCATCCCAGCACTGTCATCCTGGCACTGTCCATCCCGGCACCGCCCATCCCGGCACCATCCATCCCAGCACTGTCATTCCAGCAGCTCCTATCCTAGTGGTTCGCATCTCAGCAGCTGTTTGCACACAGTGGATTCTCCACTACCCCTGATATAACAATTTCCCAAAACCTTTCCTAAACACTGTATTGCTCATTTGTTCCCAGCATGTTTTTTTGAGTGACTGGAGAGCAAAGGTTAAGAACACATTCTGCTCTTGCAGACAACCCAACTTCAGTTCTTAGCACCCACATCGGAAGGCAGAGATAGCTGTCTGCAACTCTTGCTGCCACAGGAGCTAGCTTCTCTGGGTATCACATGCTTTGCCGATACCCCCACACAGACACACAAGTGTAAATATAATTAAAAATTAAATCCAAGGGGTTGGAGAGATGGCTTGGCAGTTAACAGCACTTAATGTTCTTATAGAGAGAGGATCCAGGTTTAGTTTCTAGTCTTCATGTTAAGCAGCTTACCACTGCCTGTAATTCCAGTTCCAGGGGATCCAACATCCACTTTCAGACTTCATGGGCACAGCACACACATGGTACACATACATACTTGCAGGCAAATAACTCATAACACATTAAAAACCCAAATTTTATGATATAATACTCTAGTATGGCTTGATGTTAATTCTGTTTTTCTCTATTTCTCTTTTTATTTTTTATGAATTTCATAGAATACGTCTGGAGTGTATTTAGATACCATCTCCACAGCCCCTCCCAATGGATTTCATGCATTCTTTTATATGTGTCAAGGCATATTGAGCCATGTTTATGTCCCCAGATTGTCCTCAGTGTGAAAGCTACTAATGCTGGGACATTTTTCATTACATGGCGTCTCATAGGCCTGACTATTTCACAAAATATTTTGTTCTTTATCACCATGATTATTTCTCACTGTAATTGCGTGTGCTGGTTAGTTTTTGTTAACTTGTCACAAACCAGAGTCAACTATGATGAGGGAACAACAGAAGGATTTCCTCCGTCGGATTGGCCTGTGGCCAGGTCTGTGGGCATTCTCTTGGGTGCTAATTGATGCAGGAGGACCCACCCCACTGTGGGTGGTATCATCCCTAGACAAGTGGGCCAGAGCTGCAAAAGAAAGTTAGAAGAGCAAGCCAGAGGAAGCAGGACAGTAATCAGAGCTCCTCCATGTTGTCTGCCTCCAGGCTGGCCTTGAACTCCTGCCCCGCTCTCCTTCAACCACAGACTGTAACCTATGGATAATATAAATACTTTTCTCTCCAAGTTGACTTTGGTCTGTGTCTTCTCACAGCAGCAGAAAGAAAACTAGGGTACTGTGCTACATTTCTCCTGCCTGCTCTTTAGCAAACCCCATACTGAGGCTATAATGTATCTTTCCATTCTTCTATTCATAGACAGCAGAGGTTCCATACTTGTCACAGAAAAAAAAAGGCTGGGATGCACAGGTTTGGGCCTCTGTACACATGTGCAAATTTCTCACTTGGGTGCACACTTGAGAAGGCAGTTGCTAGGTAAGACTGCTGAGAAATGATAAACTTCACACTGCTTTTTGTCCAACAATTCCTCCAAATTTATTGGAGAAAGTGTAATTTTACCAATATTTATGGTTATTAGACTTCTGGTCATTCCTTCAACCCAGTGTTTAGGAGATGGCAAAACTTTTGTTGAAATTCACAATTTTCTAGTTGATGATGAAATCACTGTGTTTGTCACCCACACGTTCTGTTTTGTGAAATATTGATGTTGCTCCTCCTCCACCACTGAGATGGGCATTCACTATTGTCCACCTTGGGATCCATTGATGTAAACCTGAATATTCTGTGGTTTATTTGTATACAAGGACTCTTAGATAGTAGATTTTATTTCTCTAATGGACAGTTTGCTATAAGAATTTCACTTTTTGTGATATACAGGTAAACTTATTCCTTTTTGGAATAATCACTGTGAGCATGACTCAATATGTTTCTCTAAACTTTTTTTAACGGCTTTATCAAGGCGTGATTGCTATGCAATACACTGAACATATTTCACGTATATGATCTGACAAGTTTTGACTCATATATGCAAACATGAAGCCATTAACAAAGTCAAGATCTTGAACAATTTACCACCTCCCTTCAGAAGGTTCCTTTAACCCTGCTCTCTCCTGCCTCATCTCCTACCTTTCCACTGGCAGCCAAGGAGCACACTCCCTGACTATGGATTAATTTGCATTATGCAAAGCAATGTCTGGGTATAATAATAAAGACTGTATTTCTCTTGGTTGTTCCTTTCCATCTAATTATTTGATAATTACCTCTACTGTTTCATGGAGCTATTAAGTGATT
This sequence comes from Eospalax fontanierii, assembly GCA_035773235.1. Lineage (NCBI taxonomy): Eukaryota > Metazoa > Chordata > Mammalia > Rodentia > Spalacidae > Eospalax > Eospalax fontanierii. Next base: position 56,006,658 of record CM069529.1, read on the forward strand.
TTTATCCATTGAATGTACCTACAAAAATATGTTCACTCAATCACCCTTTCATGATTATTTGTGTCATCTCCAGATTTTAGTGATTAAAAGTAAAACTGTTTTGGATATTCATAGATCAGACACATATTTTAAATTCTCTTGGCTATGGCTATTGTTCTAAGAGTAGACTAGTGGAGGTTTAAAACTTCAAGAAACTACAAAAAGTTTTCTTTTTATGGTTTTTAATGTTTTCAGATTTCATACAATATATTTTGATGATATTTAGATCCTCTCTTATATCTACATTCTCCTTTCTGACCCCCCCAACCAAATTTCTGTATTTATTTATTGATGCAAAATTCCTTCAGATTTTATTTTTAAAATCCTTATACATTCTGTATATCATTGTCCTGAAATCTGGGATTGATTTGCATTTAATCATTCTGAAACGATTGTTCTCTTGTATTTGTGTAGAGTCATGTTTGTACCCCCAAATTTGCCTATCGGTGTGGGTTCATTCACTGGAGCCTAGTCAACCTACTAAGAGTTTACCCCTAGATGAGACTGAGTATCTTCTTCCTAGCAGTCAGTCATAAAGGTTGTCAGTAGTTTTTGAGATAGGATTGGGGTTTCTTACCCACTTTCCCATGTCTATGCTGGTATTTTTTTCTGGTTTGAATTTATATGTGACTTGTGCATGTTATTACCATTGCTGTGTGCTCATGAGTAACTGCCCAGCTATCTGGAAAACTCTGTTTTCTCGGGACCATCACCTCCTCTAGATGTTACAGTCTTTCACCTCTTCTTTTGCAATGATCCTTGAGTCTTGGGAGGCAAAAGTTTGAAATAGGTGTCCAATTCAGGGACAGGTGCTCTTCTCTGAAAGATGACCTGTTGTGGTTCTCTGTGTTAATCACTGTCTGTTATATTAAGCTTCTCTGTTGAGAGTTGAGAGATGCACTGATCTATGCATGTAAAAATTAATCATTAGATATCAGTTCAATACTATACCTATTTAGTAGGAGAATAATTATGTTAGGCTCTTTCCCATGACTGGTGAGCTGTGTAGCCTGATTCCAAAGCCTGATATCAGGGTCTTATATGCGCTCCATCTTATGGCACCAACCTTTGATCCACTTAGAAATTAATTGGTTGCTCCTATTAATTGATATCACTATTGCACTAGTGGGTCTATATTTCCAGACCATTTGCTGTTGGAGCTCACGGGAGCTTACAACTGGGTAAGGTCCATGCTAAATTTTCTCTTCAAGTAGCTTGCATTACCCAGTTCTGTGTAAGGTAACCAGTGAAAATGAGGCTCTGAAGACACTACCAGTTGACTTAATTTCTTTTTGTTTGTTCTACAGCTCATACAGGTAGGATCTTCAGTACCAGGGTCTTACTGTGAAGCTCTATGGGAAATCAGGAGCAGGGGCAATGGCAAGTGGTGTTTGAGGTTATACTGGACACCTGATCAACAGCTTCATAAAAGAGTCCATTCCAGTCACTGGGGTTTTATTTTTGTTAGCCTATGATATCTGATAAGGGTAATGTCCCCCTGTTATAAGGTAAGTAATTTAAATTAATTTTTATATATAGTATATATGCATATACTTTTAGAAGCTTCTACAATAGGATGTTCTCTTACGTCTTTTCCCCTAAAGATTTCTTTTCTCTGCTGATACTTTTCCCTCTGGCTTGTCCTCTCTTCCACCACTCCCAAGAAGCCTCACCCCCAGCCTCTATGCATGGAAATTTATTAATCTTGATTTCTCTGGATTTTCAAATTGAAACATGTATATCTTAAGATTTAACAGCTAGCATTTGTCTATAAAAGAAAATGTGGGACATTTGTCTATCTGGTCTGTGTTACCTCATGCAGGATGATTGTTTGCAGTTCTATTCGTTCACCTTTGAACTTCATAATTTCATTTTTAACAGCTAACTAATATCCTAGTGTGTATATTAACCACTTTTTGTTATCCACTCATCATTGATGGAATCTAGATTGTTTCCAGTTTCTATTATGATAAGAGAAGCATTGAACATGGATGAACAGGTATTCCTGTGGTAGGGTGTATAGTCTTAAGGGTATACACCCAATAGCAATATGACTGGATTTTGTAGTTGATTTATTTCTAGCTCTTTGAGGAATCACCAATCTGATTTTCATAGTGGTTGCAGCAGTTTGAACTCCCACCAACTGTAGATAAAATTTCCTCTTTCTGCATATCCTCACCAACATTTACCAAGTTGTTTATTTTGGAATCTTAGCTGTTCTGCATGTGATGACATCTCGAAGTGTTTTTAATTTGCATTTCCTTGATGATTAAAGATACCAAACATTTTTAAAGTATTTCTTATCCATTTGTATTTCATCTATAGAAAACTCCCTGTTCAGTTCCTTGCCCTAATTTTTTTTTAAAAATATAATTTTTATTATATGTGTAAGAGAGTAATGTCTGCATGTATATAATACAGATATGTTGTCTAATGCTCACAGAAGCCAGAAGTTGGTAATGGATTCCCCTGGAATTGGGGTTATAAATGGTTGTTAGCCATTATATTGGTACTGGGAATTGAACCTGGGTCTTCTGCAAGAGCGGTCATTGCTCTTAATCAACCACTGAGCAATGTTTCCAGCTCTGTTGCCCCAATACTTAATTGAATTTAATGTTAATTTTTTCAGTTCTTTGTGCATTCTAGATACTACAATCCTCAGAGATACAGCTGGCAAGAAGTGTTTTTTTCTTTCTGTAAGTTGCCTCTTAACTGGACTGATGGTGTCATTTGCTGAACAGAAGCTCTTTAGTTTCATGAGGTTCATTTGTCAATTGTTGGACTTAATGCTTACACTGTAGGAGTCTTGCTCAGAAAGTCCTTTCCTGTGCCTATAAGCTCAGAACTATTCCTTATTTCAGGACTCATGTTGAGGTCTTTGATACATTTGGAGCTGAACTTTTATGTGCTGAGATATACGGATTTAGTTTCAGTCTTCTACATGCCACTGTCCAATTTGACCAGCACCATGTGTTGAGCATGGTATCCTTTCTCTGGTGAGAATTTTGGCCCTTTTGTCCAGAGTTAGATGACTACAAATGAGTGGATTTAAATCTGGTTCTTAATTCATCTCCCCTATCAATATGTTTGTTTTTATGCCAATACTATGCTGTTTTTATTACTGTAGCTCTGTACTATAATTTAAGATCACCCACGGCATCTCTTTTCTTGTTCATGAATATTTTGGCTATCCTGTTTGTGTGTGTGCGTGTGTGTATGTGTGTGTGTGTGTGTGTGTGTGTGTGTGTGTGTGTTTCATGTTCAGGTGGGTAACCAAGAGAAGGGGTAATGGTCAGTGTTGTTTGAGGGTCTATGGGATCCCTGGCCAACAGCTTCAAAGCAGATAGTCAATTCCTGGCAATGGACTTTTTCTTTGCCAGCTTGTGGTTTCCAGTAGTAGCAATGACTTTCTGTTATAAGGTAACTCTTTTTGATCTGTTTTTAATGAAACTGTATATCCTTTAACTTCTAAATATCTAGGTTTCCATATGGCTTTCTCTAAAGGCCTTTGGTGTCAGTCTTCCCATGTTCCTTTTACACTTCCTACTCTTTCTCACCCTCCCACCCAGCTCATATCCCTGTCTTCTACCCCTCCTGGGATCCTTCCCTCACCCATGACATTTATTAGCTTTGATCCCTGGATTTTCAAATTGAAACACGCATATCTAAGATGTTAAAGCTAGCATTCAGCTATGAGAGAGAACATGTGATGTTTGTCTTTCAGGATATGCAAAGCAGTTTTCTAAATTTGTTTTTTTTAAAAAAAAATTTCCAGCTAGTGTTCAAGAGTTTTAATTTGTTCATATCCTCAACAAATACACTAATATTTTAAATTATTTTGTTTAAAATTACTTGTGCTCTGATACATTATCACACTCTGTCACACATTTCCTATACTTGTACTTCCTTTGCTTGAGTATATGTCAAGTAGTATTTTGACTTAGTTAATTTTCTAGTAGAGTGTTGAGGGTCCTTAATGTCCTACAGATAGAAAGCTTTGTCTGATATTAAGCATGCTTTTTTCCCATTTGTGATTTGTTCTTTCATGCTGCTGAGAGTATGTTTCATGGTACAGGACTTGTTCCTCCCCACACTTTGGCAAGGGGAAATAATATATTTATCTGGTGTTATGGATTTCCTTCAAGCATTATTTTCTCCTGCTTCTCTTAGCATTTCTTTTGCATATAAAAGTGAATGATATCTGTGCTTTTCCTTTGCTTTTGAAAGGTATCTGTGCTAAAAATGAGTTTTTGATTGAAAATTGGTTTAGTCTCTTTGCTTTGGATTCTTTAATGTTTCTCCAATGTTTTCTAGATATTATCAAAAATTAAAAATATTTCCTTTGTCTTAATGTGTTTGTCTATACATAATTTATCATATTAGTTTGACTCATTTCAAGATTTTTTTCCTTAGATCTTAAGACCTTACCATATGCCTGCATGCAGTTCTCATCACTTTTATTGTGTTGGAAGATTCCTGGATTTATCAGTTCATAATTATCAAGAGGGATATTGTACAATAATTTTCTGTGTCTTTTCTGTTCCTTATTCAAGAATCCATCTCTTTGGCCACTTGAGATTATCTACAGTTAAGCAATGCTCTGGTTACTTTTATTTTTTAACCTAAAAATACATTTATTTTCCTCTTAATCATTTGTTAACAGGACTTATAAATCATTTCTTATCCTGTAAAATAGTACAAATATTTGAATACCACATTCAAGTTTTAATTTGGGAATAAGAAACAAATAATTCCTCAGGGATTGTCTCTAAAATAATTAAATGACCTCTCAAAGATTTTTTTTGTTTGATTATAATATTCATACCTTAATTCATTTTTCATACTTACAGTGATTAGAATATTTTTCTCAATGGTAAATTGCTCTGCAGAGGAAAAAGAAAACAGAGAAATAGATAATAAGAATGCTAAAAATTATTGGTTAGGTTTACCTAGATTGTTTGCCTCAATTTTTCTCATGTAGATATAATTATGTACATTTCTTAAGTAGAATTACTTTTTATTGAATTTTTGTGAATTTTGCACAATTGAATTTGATGGCATTTAGATTCCTTTCCTCATCTGTACCTACCCCCACTGCCTTTCACCCATTTCAATGCACTCCACTATTTACACGATGCTGCCTATAAAATATGATTTGTGTCTACACATGTTCCATAGCATGAGTCCATCAACTGGAGCTTGTTCAGCCTACCAAGAGTCCCATCCCTGTAAGAGATTGACTCTATCCTTCCCAGCAACCATCAGTCACCCCACGTTCCTTAGGTTGAGTTGGGATACTTTTACCCACTTCCACATATATTTTCTGGGAGTTTGTCTGATTTGAGCTTGCATGCGATTTGTGACTATTGTCATCCATTACTGTGAGTTAATATGTGTAACTGACCAGATGTCTACAAAACTCTGTAGCATTTGATCAATCCACTGCCTCTTGCTCATACAATCTTCCCATTCCCTCTTTCAAAATGATCCCTGAACCTGGGGAGACAGAAGTTTGAAACAGGTGTCCAATTCAAGAATGAACACTCTGTAGCCTCCTGTTCTCTGCACGTTGACTAATTGAGGGTTTCGGAGTGAATCACAGTCTACTGCAAAAAGAAACTTCTCTGGTGAGGGTTGAAAGATGCATTCATCTAATGTGGAGAGTTTGCATTGAAAATGAATCACTCAGGGCTAAACATCTCACAGCCAATTATTTTCTGCATTTGACAGGTTATTGAACTCCGTAATAGTCTCCATCTATTGCAAAAAGAAGCCTCTTTGACGAGTGGTGAGAAGTACACTTGTCTCTAAATATGAAGATGCATGTTTAGGATTAGTTAAGAAATTATGTAGGTACGGCTAGGGATGTGGCAAAAGCAGATTTTCTATAGGATCTATGAGCTCCCTAGCCATGTGCATTTGGTTGTATTTACACTACCCCACATGGATTCCTTCCCATTAAGTGGGTAGTAATTCCAACTACAGAATTTCACCATTCAGTCATCAGTTAAGGAACATTTAGAGTGTTTCAGTTTCTCAGCTACTGTGAAACGTTCATCAGCAAACATGGCTCTGCAAGTATCTCTGTAATAGAATGAATCCTTTGTGGAGATACCAAGGAATAGTCTGACCTAATCATATGGTGATTTAGCTTTAGTTTTAGTTTTTAGAGTTCTCCATATGGATTTCCACAGTGGTTGCACCAGTTAGTGATCCTACCAACAGTGGGCGAGAGTTCCTCATTCCCTACATCCATAATAGCATTTGGTGACATTTGTTCTCTTGTTCTTAGTCATTCTGATTGGGGTGAGATGAAATATTAAAATAGTTTTGATTTGCATTTCAGTAATTACTGTAGAATGTTGAACACTTCTTAAAATGTTTGCTAGCCATTTTTTGGGTTCTCTCAGTTCAAATTCATAACCAAACTTTTAATTAGCTCCTCTGTTTTCTTGCTTCATTGTTTTTTTTATTTTTGAGTTCTTTGTATATTCTGTATATTAATCCTCTGTCAGATGTACAGCTGATGAAAACTTTCTTCCACTTTTTACTTGCCTGGTTGTAAATTAATTGTCCAAGGGACAAGCATAATGAGCTGTGGAAAAACACCCCTCCAAGGGAGATTGGTATTTACCCAGGAGCACCTTGCATGGAAAGCCGAAGAGTTGGGAAAGTTCTGTGCCCCTCCCCACCAGCATATTGGCCATGGATGTGAGAAGGGGAGGGACTAAATTATTTATCTAAGGGTGCCTAAACAGCCCCTTTCACCTTCCCTTTGGCCCTTTGGATCCAGGCACTGGGAAGTCACACAATCCAAGCTTCGTTGTGGATTTATTAATGTAACTTGTGGAGGGGAGGGAGGGCGCCATGCTCTGTGAGTAATCCCCTCCCCCCTGCTCTGTTAAGCTCTGTTAAATCCAAGTAAACTAGTTAGAATTTGCTTAACTGTGAGTTGAGAAATGTGTGTGTTTGTTGTAGGACCTGGTCAGGGAGGGACTAAGCTTAGTCTGCCTCTCCCAGGAGGAATTTTAGTGACACTGGTTTTATCCATTGCTGTACCAGAAGCATTTTTAATTTATTGAGATTCCAATTGTTTATTGCTGATCTTAATTTCTAAATGACTGGTGTCCAATTTATAAAGTTCTTTCCCACACTTAAATCTTGTAGGGCAACGTCTATATTTTCTTCTAGTAGTTTCATCATTTTAGGCTTCACATTGAGGTTTTTTGTGTCTTTTATGTATATAATATCATGTAATCCCAAATAGGGATAATTTGACTTATTCTTTTCCAGTTAGAACTCTTTAATTTCCTTCTCCTGTCTTATTGCTCTGGCAGAGTTTGAAGCACTATATTGAAGAGAAGGGATAATAGACTGCCCTGTCTGCTTAATGATTTTAATGGGAATGCTTCCAGTTTTTCCTCCACTTAGAATGATGTTGGCTGTGGGTTTGTTGTGCATACTTTTAAATATGTTGAGGTATGTTCCCTCCATTCTAATTCCTTCTAAGACCTTTACCATGAAGGCATTTGTCACAGGCATTTTCTACATCTATTGAGGTGCTGATGTGATTTTTATCTTTAAGTTCATTTATATGATTTATTGTATTTACTGGCGTATGTATATTGAACCGGCCCACCATCTTTGGAATAAAGCCCACTTACCTATTCACATTGGATGGTCTTTTGATGTGTGCCTTTATGCAATTTGTATTTTGTTTAGAATTTTTACAACTATGTTCATTAGGGTTATCATCCTATAGATTTTTATATTTTGTTTTGCATTGTCTTTTCCTGGTTTGGGTATTAGAGTAATACTGGAATCACAGAAGAAGTTTGGAAGTTCTTTCTCTATTTCTATCCTCTTGAATAATTTAGATAGTATTGGTTGTAAACCTTCTTTGAAGGTCTGGTAAAACATGTGAATTCAACTGAGCTTGGGCTTTTTTAGTTGGGAGACTTTGTATTATTTTGTATTCAATTTCTTTATTATTATTTTTTGGGGGGGGATTTTGTACATTTCATACAACAGCTCTTAATCAAATTTAGACCCATTCCTCCATCCATACCTCACACTCACACACACCCTGCTGGATCTCATGCATTCCACCATACGTGTCAAGTTCCATCCTGGAGAATTTGTGCCTAGATGTCCCTCGGTGTAAATTTTCCACTGAAGTCTATTCAACCTATCCAGAGTTCATAAGTAAGGTCTATTCTTCCTCACCCAGCAGAAATTAGTCTCCAACAGTTCCCAGGCTGGGGCTGACCCACCACTCATCTCCCTCACTTTACTCTGGGTCCCCATCTGAACTCATTGACATGAGTTTCATGCTTGACACAACACCATCACCACAAGTTCAGATATGAAAGCTTCCAGGGGCCTGAAACTCTCTGTTTCTCCATGTTTATGGAGAAACTCACTCTTACAATCTTTCTGTCCCCTCTTCTACAATGGTCAGAGAACCATGGGTGGGTGACATTTAATATAGGAGCCCTATCCAGGGACACACAGCAGATTTTTTTATTCTAAAACTTGGCCAGTTTGAGCCTTCTGTGTGCATCTCACTCTGTTGTCTAAGGAAGCCTCACTGGTGAGAGTAGTCTTCTCTCTGCACCCATTCCTCTATGCTTCATGAACCTTAGGAGTAGAGGTTCCAGGGTAGATATGTCACCTCAGACTGGGCATCTCTCAGACATATATTCTCTGTGTGTGACCAATTGTGGAAGTGCAATTACAATCAATGGACATTTTAATGTTTTCTGGAAAGCAAATTTAGTTAAATATTCTTTCAGCCTTTCAGGATTCTGTGTTGTAGAGAGAAATGCTAAAATTAAAAAAAAAAGTGAGAATTAATCCACATGGGAGTAGGACATTTGCCTGGTTGAGGAAGGGTTTGAGCACACAGCACCAATGTCAGTGCAAGGGAAGGGCCATGTCAAAGTGAAGCTCTCACAGATGCCCTTTGGTTGACCAACAGTGACCCTCCTGACCTTGATGGGAATTACATGAGGGGGTATCCGGTACACCTTCATGCCACCCACTGCCATTGGGAGTGAAAAATCATTTTACATTTTAAGAAATGGGTCTTCGTAATATGGTAGATCAGTAATGAAAATGACTTGAAAGGCACAAAGCCGCAGTCTTGAAGTATGGATCCTGATCCTTCAGCAAGACTGTAAGGCTAAGGCTCTTCAAAACACCAGCACCTCAGGGGCCTTGTAAACCTTGCTGGGATTGACACAAGTACAAAAGCAATGATGGGAAAGTCTGCTGGCATCTCCTTTGTGAAGCTCTTCACCACAGGGAAAGCGTGGACTCAGTCACACCCTTAAAAACTGCTAGCAATATTTAGTTAGGTGCCAAGTGCTGGGTTGAGGTCTCCTCAGGTGATGGGTGTAAAGTGAGGAGCCGCACATTGCTGCCTCCTACGCAAGCAAGGGTAGGTGGCACACGAGCCGTGCCTTAAAGAAAGGGGCTTCTGTGATGGCTTGAGCTGTGAGCTGACATCCACGCTTTCATCATGGAATTCCACTACTGTTTAGAAGAACTGAGAGATTGTGTTACTCAGACTGAGATGTTAGCTAAGTATTTTCTCAGGAATGAAGGAAGGAATCCTGAGGTTTCAAGGGACACTAGTGACAATATAGGTGACCTATGATAAAACTCAAACCTTCAAGTAAACTTTAAAATTTGGAAAGAAATCTGTGTTCACCCCATGATCTTAGATTCTGTGTATTTGCAGAATTTTTAATGACGTGACTATGGATTTCAGTGAAAATGATTTCAAGCTATTTCACAGTGAAAATATTAAGTTTTGTAAGTTCTGTAGGTCTCATTAAACCCACTAGATTACAAAATTATAGTAATAAAGATCCTGTGAGACTTGAAAACAGAAACAAATTAATGTTGCTTGTATTTGTTACTTTTTGGTTCTGTGGTAAAATATCATGGCTGAAAGCAGCTTATGGAAGAGTTTATTTTAGATTACTGTTAGAGGGATAGATGTCAGGGAGCTGGATGATCACATTCTTCATACACATAAAGAAGGCAGAAAAAGAGGAGAAGAAAAAGTGGAGAAAGGCCATAAACTCTCAAAGCCCTTCCCCAGTGCCACACTTCCATCAAGGCTCCACCGCCTGAAAGTTCTATGACTTCTTCAAACAGTGCACTGGAGACCAAGTGTTCGGCACTTGAGCCTATAGGACATATTTCTCATTCAAACCACCACACTATATAAAAGTTTCATAACTGTGGGTTCAGAGTTTGCAATGCAAATATCTCTCCTTACACTTTGGGTTGTATTTGATTGGAATAATCACATACAACTGAAAGGCTATTAACATTTTGTTCCATGTTCCTCTTGTATATTTATGTGAACCTGAAGTTTTTGCATACATCTGAAACAAATAAGGAACTGGAACCATAACTCAGTTGTTAAAGACACGGGCTGCTTTTCCAGAGAACCCAGGTTTGTTTGCCAGAACCCACACTATGACTAACAACTACCCATAACTTCAGTTTCAGGAGTCCAAAACCCTCTTCTGGCCTCCAAGGACACTGTATTCAAGTGGTACACTCATGTACATGCAGGCAAAACACTCATACACATGAAAATTAGTTAAATAAATAAATGAATATTGAATCAATATATGACCATCAGTTGAGGACACAAGCTTATACAATGGTACTACTGTCATCCAGGAATCCAGTCACTTGGTTTCACCAAAAGCGGAGCAACACCACTCACTCTGAGATTTCATTTTCTCTTATTTTGGGAGTTTTAATACAGATTTGTTTTAAAAAGAGAACTACTACTATTATTTATTTTAACTTAATTAAAAGAGAATAAAAATATCTTAGTTTCAACTTAGTTATCTAGGGATGTAAACTATGTGAAAAATACCTTTCCTGTCCTCAATACTTTTTAATAGCATAAATGAGTCCCAAGATAAAGTTATTCAGAGACAGATGGCTCTCCTGTGGCAAAGTAGAATGTTCCTGCGAGATGTGTCTTTTATGTGTGACAATGAATACTACTGTCTAGGGATTTGGGGGCTAAGAGATATGCTTTCCTAACTCTAGCAGACACCCTTGTTAGTGCTTATTTGGGCAGGGATCAGCAGGAAGCTAGAAGACCAGTGAGCATAAGGCTCTGGCAAGAGACTTAGACTGGAAAATAAATGAATGTGGCTTGAATATTTGCAAGAGCAGCAATTAACTGATTAGATATGGAAGGCAAGACTGGAAAGCACTGAGATCCTTGGTGCACTGACTTGGAGGGAAAGAGACAAAGCCAGACTCGGGAAGAGGTCTGAACATGTTGGGATTTTTTTCACACACACCAGTCAACTGTATTTTGTAAAGGGAAGTTTGTCCCCCAGGATGTGGGAAACACCAGAATTCAAACAGAGAATTGGGGGCTGGAGGTGAATTGTTGATTCTATCAAAACAGCAGAGGTGTAAGGACTTTGAGAGAGGGGTTTGTCTTAGTGAGAAGAACAGCTGTATGTGGAGATAAGTGTAGATCCACTCAGGATAAGTGGGGAATATGGCCACAGCAGTCAGGAGTGGTGAATATCAAGTGTCACATCAGTTAATTAAGATGGAAAGTTGTCATAGGGGAGACATTGTGAGACTCTTTGTGAGATTCTTACAAATATTGCAAGTACAATTATCACATACATTGCAAATACATTTTTATCTTCTACCTGCAACACACACTTGCAAAACAAGGTCCACTGTGAATAACTGAAAATTTTCATTCAAGAGTTGCTGGTCTCTGCAGTACTATAGGTTAGAGGGGGAAATGTCTTCCCCAAAGCTCTGGGGTTGAAGGACTGGTCTTCAGCTGGTAGTTCTGATCATGAAGGCTATGATGTAATCCAGGGTCATTCATCTACTGATAGAGTCACAAGATGATAGTGCCCGGGCAGGTTGTGGAGACTTATGGGGTAACCTTTTTGAAAGAAGTGGATGGCTTGGGTAAGCCTTTGAATATCTTATCTTTGGCCCTCCACCTTCCTCTCTTTTTACTGTCTGCCAAGGAGTGAGCCACTCTGCCCTAGTCTTCCTTCTACCACACCCTTCCATGCAGTGCTCTGTATCCCTTCAGAACTAAGTCCATGGACACGACTGCCTATGGTATGAAATTTCTAAAATCATGAGCAAAAATAAAGCTTTCTTCATTTAGAAAGTTTCATAATTGATTTTCTCAGGCACTTGTCAAGCAATAAAAAATAGGACTCACATCAATTGGTATATATTCTTTTGTCATTTTGCTGTTTTATTTATATTTAATTAATTTTAATTTTATGTGTATTTATGTCATGCCCACAAGTAAATAAGTGCACCCATGTTACGCAATGCTAGTGGTAGACAGAAGGGGGCATTAGATCCCTTGGAACTAGAGTTACAGAGGGTTGCTAGCCACCATGAGGGTGCTGGAATTTAAACTCAGGTCTTCTTCAAGGACAGCAGGTGCTCTTAACCACTGAGCCATCTCTCCAGCCCCCATTTTATTGTTTTAATATGTACACTGTGTTCCACTCTTTTGGACACTTTCAAACAGAACTGAACTCATGTGACTCAGTGAGTTAATTTACAGCTGTAGCTAGAAAAGACTAGAACATATCTCCTGATATTTCACAGCCATGGATATGACAGAAGCTTCCCTGAACTACCTTGCTATGCTTGCTGATGCTCTGAAGCTCTATGGAGAACATGTTCCCTTACCTTTCCAGGTTCTGGAAGCTATATGATGGATTCTTTGACTCATAACAATCTCCTTCAGGGCTAAGGATGGTCAGTTAATTTCTTAAATATTCTACTCTGACAGAGACTCTTGAACATTCTTTGTTCCCATGACCTCTGTGGGTTAAAGGCTGATGAGAATCAACCCTGGTCACTCTGTTGCAAATCCCCATGCTGTGCAATCTAATATGTTCATGTATTAAAGAAGAGCATGTATCAGGGGACAGCTATGCTGCCTAATATTAAAAGTAGGATCTATGTTCTTATCTTTCCACTAGAGAACTTGCTGCTGCACCCATGACATCTTAATATTAAAGTATTGACTTTGAAGTTAATAAATAAAGAATAATGTGGAGCCTGCTTATGACTTATTTCATAGTATTGCCCAATAAGCTCCAGAGTTGTGGAAATCAACTGTGTTCACCAGAAGCCACAGTTAAAGCTGCTTTCTGTAAACTGTCTTCTGACTGGGCCTGAAAGCTGGTGCAGACAGTTGGGTTTGAATTTGCTAAGTGTGTTAGAAGCAACACAGGGAGGTCCTGTGGAAAGATGGGGAGCAGTGGAGCCCCTTCCTCTTTCTCATGCTTTGGAAGGAATTCTTGGAAAGGAGGATGCTCACTCACGCAGACAGGTGTGGAGGGTATGCTCTATTTCTGATTGTTCCCTTCCTAATTAGCTCAGCATTTCCACCTGGGAGAGGCAGGTACTTATATCCTCGCTGTGCCCCAAGGCTCTGTTCATCACCTTCATGCATCGTATGGTGATGGGTGAAAATATACAAATGTGTCTAAAAAAAAACTTCAAATTACACATTGAATCATTTATTCTTACTCCATAGAAACTTTGAACGGCATAAATGAGATAAAAGGAACCAAACATCAAAGGAAAGAGCTCCTGAGTTACGTTGTTAGTAAATAGCATATCTAATTGTTGCAGATACTTTGCTACCAGGAGTTTGCTTTACACTTCACATTTCTGTATAGCGTGTGCATGTGCATGTGTGTGCATTGACGCATACCATAATACACATATGGAGGTCAGAAAAGAACACGTGGGAGATGATTCTCTCTTTCTACAATGCGGGTCTTCTGGATTGAACTCAGGTCGCTAGGCTTGGTGACAAGCATCTTTACCCACCAAGGCATCCCATGTGACAACATTCCCAACTTTTTAACTTGCATGGCATAGTTGTTTCAGTTGGAAGCAGAGCTTCAGGTCATGTTTTCACTTTCACAGTGAGTATCCTAGACATGATAATGAATTGAAATTGACATATAAGGTACTAACTTTTGAGCATTGTCTTTCAAAATTAAAAATCCACTCAATTGAAGTCTTAGATTTCAATGTCTCTCTCACAGGGGCTATACACTTACCTGCCTGGAAGCAATATGATTGCTATGACTGTAAGTTCAGAAGCTTTCCTTCATTATATGACAAAACTACATAAAGGGGGATTTATTTCAGCTCACAGTTTCAGGGGTGTTAGTATTCTATAGTGAGAAAGTACTATTGGAAGTCTGTAACAGTGGCTGCTTATACATCCAGATGTCCACAAGGCATCAAACAGGAAACAGACCAAGCAGACAAGATGCAGTGTGGTATACAGTTATCCATGGCTCTCTCTACTGATTTATTTGCTAGTTATGCCTTCTCCTAAAAACTCCACCGACTTCAAAAGGATGCACATGAACCTGAGGGGAGGGGAGCATCTATGTCTCAAACTACAACTTTCTAACTGGCCCCCAGAGGTTCATGACGATATCATAGTAAAACACCCATGAAGCCCAACATTGAAAAGACCTTCTGATAGCCTTAACTATTCCAACTGAATGCAAAAGTCCAAAGTTGAAATTCATCCCTGAGACTCTTAGCTGTGAGCTTCTATAAAATCAAAATGTCACATGTTCCCACTATATAAGACAGGGACTAAACATTTTCACAAAGCAAAATCAAGGCCCAGGAGTGCCAATATTAAACAAGGTAGACCCATGCCCAGTGATGGTGCTACGGTATGGGACACCCTAGTGGCCTGATGTATCCTGCGCCTGTGTCCCTGTCATGTACAACCCATGTAACCTTCCCCTTGTCTGTTAAATGCGTATAGATTTCCTTAGCAGATATGCTATGTTCCTGGAAATCAACATTCTTGTTCACCATTGAATTGGGGTTTTTGTCTTCATGTATTCCCATCCCGCTGTGGGCTCCCTGCATGAAAACCGATCCTACTATACCTGGACTGTCCTCTCATACTTTTCTATGGCACCTGGGTACAAGAGCCATGACCCAGAAATGCATTCCTTTTGCATGTGTCAAAACAAGCTCACAGCTTGAGAATTCACTGGGCACCTTTGGAACATGGGTTTCCTAATGCCTGCACAGCTGAACCTGGAGACCCATTTCCCTAAACCCTGTATCATTGTTACTAAATTACTGGACAGATACACCTTAAAGCAGAGGTTTATTTGGGCTCACAACTTCAGGGCATTGTAGTCCATCATTAGCAAAGAAGGCAGAGTAGAGTGTATCAGGAACTTGTGGTAGTGTCTTTGTACATAGAGGCAGGCAGGCCAGGACCAGGGCCAGTCTTCCTGAAGTAACTGTCATCAACTGGCCAAATTCTACCTCCTAATGTTTTCAAGGCTTTCAAAATAGCACCACAAACTGGGACCAAGTATTATATTGAAAGCATAAACCTGTGAGGAATATTTCAGACTTAAATGAATCAGCTACTAATGAACACATGTGAACATGTATCCTGCCCTACTGTGTGACAAACTTATTATATATAAGAGTAGTTAAAGCAGCAGAAATTCCTTAAACATTTGAATCTGAAAAAATATTATCATTTTATCCCCAGACTTTTACAAACGTGATACTGCAGTATAAGATATCACTTCTATGTTATATTAAATACAAGAATCTAACTGGATCTAGCAGGAGTTGGAAAACTGTTTTCCAAAGGAGCAGGACAAATGCTTCAGTCTCTGTCACAATTACTCAGCTCTGCTCCAAAGCAATAAGCAACAATGCATAGATAAGCAGATATGGTTGTATTCTAATATAGCCACATTAACAAAAACAGGCATTGAATTTATGGATTGTAATTTGCTGACCTGTAAGTTACTGTCTGAATAGAAAATTCTGCCTGAAATACAATTTAAAGTCTGAGGAAAAATGCCAGATGAGAATTCTCTAACAATCTAGGAGTTGGAGGCTGGAACGTATTGTAGTGTTCTAGCGAAGCCATCTCAAGCCTTAGCTTTTTCTAAGAAATCTAGGATGAATACTGTTAGTTCATCATCTCTCTAATTTCCTCAACCATCAGTTACAGACATTAGATCCTGTATTGAATTTCTACTGTCCTGACCTACCCCTACAACATCGACTGAAAATAGAGCTATCTGTCTCCTTTCCTCTGCCTTCAACGCCAGCATCTCATTTCAGTCTACCATGTTCCTCATAGGGATCATTAAATGCTTACTAACTGATTTTCCTGATTTCCCACACACTACTTATTATCTAATGACTACAGGTTTGGTTTCATTAAAAAGAATCAAGCAACAGATGTGTAGACAGAGGTGAGATTCTCAGACCCAGTCCCATGAAGGCATGTCAGTGACTGTCTTCTGGATCCTGGGTGAGTTCCTGTGTTTCCAGGTTCCACAGTGAGTTTCTCCTTTAGTCATCACGCTCCAATGGGCAGTGCGTTCGTGTTTTTTCTCTTTTGTAATGTTTTGAGACAGGGTCTCATGTTCCTGTGTTGCCTGGGTTGGCCTCAAACTCACTTTGTACTGAACATGGGCTTTTAACTCCCAATCCTCCTGCCTATACCTCTAAGTATTAAAAACATAGTCATGGACCACCACAGTCAGCTGGAAATCATGTTCTTTTAGTTTCTTCATCAAAATTAAGATGGTTTCTTAGTTTAAGGTTATGACTACAATAAAAGTCTATGTTAAAATGCACATGGGTAAGTATATGCATGCTTGTTCACTCAGCAGATGGAGGGAAGATGTCTGCTTCTCTTGTCCCCTCCCTTCACTGCCTCTCCAAACAGAAGCAGCATGAAGCTATAAAACTGCAAGAAGGTGTAGCAGGACAGTGGCGGGTGGACATGAGCTGGGCATGGCTATACAGAGCTTGACAGAAACCTCATCCTCTGTCCTCATCTTCATGGATCTTCGGGTGTGAACAGAATTTCTAGCCTTGCTGGCAGCGCCAGTGGAGGCATGCAAATACTGCCTTAATACTATGATGTCAGTTACGACTTCTAAAACCTGCAGTAGTCTGCTCTGTCAAAAACCAATAGCCCTGACATACTTTTCTTCAATCAGTTTCCTGTGGTCAGAAAGGCATTCTTAGATATAATTATTATTTCCTATTTATTTCCTTGCTTGCTTGTCCCCAAGTATATCTTCAACTAACTGATAGTCAGGAAGGATTACCAAGCTGAACTTAGAAATCTTCAGTCCTCTTACAGTCTTAATGCAATCATGTTTTCTGTTCTTTAGGAGCTTCAACCTTCAAGTCAGTTTACACCTACAGCAGCAGTGTCTATGCCCTCCCACCAATGAACAGAAACTCAAGATTTTGGGATTTCTATTTACTTTTAATTTTTGTTGAAAATTATTATTATTATTATTATTAGACAAGGTCTTACTATGTAACCCTTGGCTGATCTAGACTTTGCTGTGTAAACAGAATAACCTTGAATTCACAGATATCCCTCTGCCTTTGCCTCCTGAGTGCTAGGATTAAAGACAAATGCCCAACTTTCATTATTGATTTGACAATGGTTTCCTAAACACAGACAATAGTTATCAGGAAAGCACTCAGGTTAGCTGTGCAATTCCTCTCCACTGGAGTTCCAGGATCTTTATCAGACACTTTAAACTAAGGGTCTCTTTGCAAACAGTTCCTTGACGTCTATTTTTCTCCTTATATTTTAGGTTGTTGCTGTGACAGAAACTTGCATCCAGCCGTTCTTTTTGTCAACAGAGCCCTGCATGATATAGAAATGGCTAGACCTGGCAGCCCCACCTTAGTCACTCTTTAACTGGAGAATGCCCTAGGAAGGAGGTTCCCACAGCTACCAGCTTGATCATAGTTACCAAGAAAATAACATGACTTTGACTGCAGGCCAGGTAGATCATCCTGCCAGTCTGCCAAAAACCATACCCACCCACACACCGTACTGGGCAGGGTACTTTATGAGCAACCTATTGCTGTGCCTGTGGAAATTCCCTTCTGGGGCAGCTCAGTAAATCAAAGGTGTGCCTGTGGCACTGACATCCAGACACTTTAAACCAGAGGGAAGCTGAAACATGCAGGGCCAGTGTGGAAAGAGTCATTCAGGCTGCCACTGTTCATTGGCCACACTGCCACATAAGACAGGAAGGCAGGCTACAGTCTCCACAGGAGAAAACATTCCAAGGACGAGAGCAGTAGTTGCTGGCTTGCAGATCTCTGCAAGGACAGCAGGAACTCCAGGTTCTTCTATCCATAGTTCAATTTATCTTAATCTGCACATGCCTGAGTTACTCCTCTGATATCTTCTTCCATTTATTCTTTCAGTTCACAAATATTTTTAGATAAGTCCTTCAGTTACTTGGTTAGATTTATTCCAAGATATTTTATGGTTTTTGAGGTTATCAAACATGGAATAAATTCCCTAATTCCTTTTTCAGGATAAGGTTGTTGCTGGTAAATAGACAGGCTATTGATTTGGGGGTCTTAATTTTTTATGTTCTGCTATGTTTGTTAATGATTTATCAGCTCTCAGAGATTTCTGGTGGTCTTCATGTTCTTTTATGTGTAGAATCATATCATCTGCAAATAAGGATATACTTTGATTTCTTTCTTTACAGTTTACATCACCTTTATCTCCTTCATTTGTCTTACTGTTCTACTAGGACTTCAACCACTACACTGAACAGGAAGGAGAGAATGGACATCCTTGCCTTGTTGCTGAATTTACTGAGAATGCTTTGAGTTCTCTCCATTTAGTACGATTCCTGTGTGAGCTT
Source organism: Eospalax fontanierii (assembly GCA_035773235.1). NCBI lineage: Eukaryota > Metazoa > Chordata > Mammalia > Rodentia > Spalacidae > Eospalax > Eospalax fontanierii. The sequence continues at coordinate 56,025,476 of CM069529.1, forward strand.
ACTGTATTATGCTGACGTATGTCCCTTGTATCTCTAGATTCATCATGACTTTTTCTATGAATGGATGCTGGATTTCGTCAAAGGTCTTCCCTGTATCTGTAGAGATGATTATGTGGTTTTTGTCCTTGAGTCTGGTTATGTGGTGGATTGAATTTCTTGATTTCTATATATTGAAACATGCCTGTATCCCTGGAATGAAGCCACTTGATCATGTTGGATAAACGTTTGGATGTGTTCTTGAATTTGATTTGAGAGGATTTTATTGAGAATTTTTGTGTCTGTTATGTTCATCAGAGTGATTGGCCCAATATTTTTTTCTGTTGTTGTTTTGGGGTCTTTGTTTAATGTGAGTATTAGTGAAATATTGGTTTCATAGAAAGAATTTGGGAGTGTTCCTTCTTTTTCTGTATTAGAGAAAAATTTGAGGGCTACTGCTCTTAGTCCTCTGAAGGTTTGATAGAAATATTTGTTGTATCCACCTGACCCTAGGCTGTTTTTAGTTGGGAGACTTTTAATTATTATATCTATCTCATTGGGTGTTAAATTAATTGTTATTTTCACTTACCTTTGGTAGGACACACATATGTAGAAATTTGCCAATTTCTTTTAGGTTTTCTAGTTTAGTGGAATAACGATTTTTAAAGTATGTCTTTACAGTTTTCTCAGAGTCCGTTTGAGAGTTATCCTCTAACTTTGGGAGGTTATTAGTTGAACCTTCATTTTTTAAGAAGAGACTATGGAAAGCGAACCCGAAGCTCTGCATTTGGAAAGGGGCATTATGCTTCCATGCAGCTGTGTTCCTCCCACTCCCTCCTGCTCCCCTTCCATTTGATAAAGTCTGTCAATGATGCTGTCGTTGGAGTGGGCATTAGGATAGGAGGAAGAGTGCAGGGGGTCTGTGAATGCGATAGACAAGTGAGTCTCATCATCAGTAATGCCGACATATTTCTGTGGAGTCTAAAAACATGGTGCTGGCAGTTCATATTACGTACTTGTGTCCAAATCTCACACTATACTTTATAAATATGTATGCTTTAAAAGACCTGCACAAGATCAAGCCAGCAAAAATACAACATGGATGGTGGGGAGTCTTATTAATCCCCATACATAACTGAAGATCTATGGCCAATTGATGGCTTCTGGGAGAGAAAAGTCAATTTTCTTCCAGGATTCAGTCCCTAAGAAGCTACCCATGCTCCAGTAGATGTTTCCACACCCACGTATATATGAGACACTCTAAATAGATTCAATGTGCATCAAAGAAAAAGAGAGAGAACATACGAAGTTGGGAGAAAAAATGTGATGTGGGGTAGGAGAGAAATTGGACAGGACAGATCAGGGTGAATTTATCAAAGCACACTGTATGAATACATAAATATTAAATAAAATATTTTAATGCTTTAAGTGTTTTAAATTACATCATCTTACTACCTGATACGGACATTATATAATTCTTTGTACCTAATTGTGACTGTTATCCAAAAATACATACAAAACATTTTAAAACTTTAGAAAATGATATCCAGGGAGATACTCTAATCAAATCATAGAATTTATTTAAATTGTCTGGGTTTCTTACTGCTTTTAAGTGAAAGCAGAAAGACTTCCCTCCCTGGATCACTCTCCTCTGTCACTTGGTTCAGCTTTACTGTGATATCCATATTGGCACTAATGTTCACATATTATCATGTGCTAATCAATTCAGTGTTTGACACTTCACAAAATGATTTGGAAAACACTAGAACATTATGGTCTTATTCAAGAGATTCTTGTTCATGAAGTTCATGTTCCCTTGTGGGTCAAGTTTATCATTCTGTCAAGAAAAATGATTATGTTAACAGAGAAGTGTTCTGCACACATTTAAAGAGAAATGTTACCACAAACTGTTCTGAGTATGTTTTCTGAATTTTCATTTGGTTAATGTGGTTCCATATCTTCAAGTATTCTTCTTGCTAGTAAAGGAATAAAGAAAGGCCATTGCTATCATGTTCCTGGCAGTAAATGTTTCCTGAACCAAGGAGGTAGGTTTTCAGTATGGTGAATGAACGCAAGTAAATTCATCTTATAAACTCACTTGTGCATTTAGAGGCAATGGAAAAATCATTCCAAAGCACATAAGCGTTATCGTACAAAACAGAAAGTTACAACCACAATCTCTTAGTGATCATTGTTAGAAACAGAACAATAATAGGATAAAATATCCTTCAGATTATATAGATTGCGGAAATGGTTGGGTGTGGAGAGGATGGGTGTTGAAATCCTCAAACCTCGAGAAAAGTTGGGAAGTGTGAAAAGTTTCAAGACAAATACACACTCAGGATGTAACCATACAAAGGAATAGTAAGCACACATTAACATTGTGTTTATTTAGCAATGTAGGTACTGTTAATCAAGATGCCAACACAAGTACAGTTGTGTATGATTTCTCTTGATCTCTGCCTATTCTTGTAAGTACAACTGAATCTCATCAGAACATGTGGACTTTAAATAATTAAAGAATATTTCCAATGGACAATCCACCTGTTAACCTTTTTTGATCCCATCAGCTCCAGGAAGAAATAAGTACATTCTTATTGATTCAACAACCAAATTTTGCTTATGCTTCTGTATGTTTCAAGTACTCATTGTAGGAACGAGAAACCAGTTATCACTGTTAACATCAGCTCTTTTCTCAGAACACACTGCTCATAACACTTCAGACAGAGAAGATACATCAAATAAACTTTACATTGCATCACTATCCTGAGCTTATTTGACAATGATTATAGATTTTATAGTGTCAAGATTAAGTAAAGAAAATTAAAAATAAATGTCCTGCTTTTAAATGTTATGTGATTTTTTAAAAATATCTACTTTTTCTAAATCAATCAATCAATCAGTCATTCAATCAAGTAAATGTGTAGCATTTCTGTCATGCTATTTTTCATGGAAATAAAATAATACAATATATATTTGCACTTAGTTCTATGTAATTTATGATGTTTAATTTCACACTTTCTTTACAAAGCAAACTACATTCAGGGGTCAGCAGTCCTTATCTAAGGAAGCACATGTCTGCTGCTAGTCAAGGAAAAATCCCCCATTTATTAGCAATACACTGGAGTACTTAGTGCCAACGTTATTTCCAGAATAAAACAAGTAATGCTATCTCACAGATTTGTTCACTTTTTAAAAACAATCATTGACACACGCATTACCAGTGTGTCTAGCAAGTTCTTCCATATTATTTTTTTCAGACAGAGAGACAATTCCACACATAGGAGACTTGATTATGCAGTAACTGAAAAGCTGCACAGAGGCTGCTGAACTGAGTTTCTTTTAGGTGCCAGAGAAAATAACCTTTTTTATGGAAGGTATCAGCAGAAGCAGTCCTCTGTCATAGCACACAGGGGCAGTGGTGATGTAGAAGGGAACTTTTCTCCTCCTAGTCTCCCTACTGCACCTGTTTGAAATTCTTCTTATTCCCTCTTCAACTCCCTGTCCTCCTTCTTCCCCCCGCCCTATTATCCTCTACAAGGTCTAAGGAGGAAGAAGTTAACTAGAGCAAGGACTCCAGGCTTACACACTACAGAAAAGTCAAAACAGATTTATTTTGGCTCTAACTGGAGTGAGAAATGCTTCTTCCTGGGCATCACTGTGAGGTTAACCTCCCAACCTGAAACTCCCTTGGTCACATACACAAGTGTCATTACATTACTGTCCATGGGACAAAATGAATAAAAGCTGAGCCTAGACCAAGGAACCTCATAGTGCTGTACTCCTACAAGTGAAGCTGAGTGTGAGTCAATGATCAAGGAGTCTAAGAGGCAGAACTAGTAATTCCAGCTCCAATCTGGGATCTAACCCTGTGCTTTTCAGATGACTGTGCACAATCCTTAGAGAGAAACTGGGTACCATAACTGCCTGACAGGTCAGGATGGAAAGCTATGAGGATCTCATGGCACATTTTGGTAGACCACTGATAACATTGTAAATATATGGAGAAGTAGATATCAGAATTATGGATTAGACTGTGAAGACAATCATGAATCAAATCTTATGTTGTATCTGTTTGTGTTTATGAACCTCCTTATTGAGTTTTATGCGGGCTTCCCTGTTTGAACACTCACCAGTAATGAGTCATTGCTTTACTTTCCCTACTTTGATGCCAGCGTTTATAATCACTTATTATGTTTTTCAGTCTTAGCCGTTTTATCCAGTTATGTGACTGATGGCATATTTCCAAAATCTCTATATCCTATACAGAGACACCTGCTCATCCACATTCATTGCTGCTATGTTTCACAGCAGCCAGGAAATGAAATAGCCTAGATGTCCATCAACTGGCAAATGGATAATGAAAATATGGTAAACGTACACATTGAACAATTACCCAGTTGTAAAGAAAAATGAGCTTATGATATGTGCTTAAGAGCTCCATAGGCTCACTCACAGTGATGTGCTTCCTCCAGCAAGGTCATACTTTCTAAGACCTCCCAAATCAATGCCTCCAACTGGGAAAAAATGTCCAAATACTTAAAACTTATGGGGACATTCTTATTCAAACCCTCACACACATCATATCCATGTATGAAGTTCTTGAACAGTAACAAAATATACTCATGTGTGATTAATTCACGAGTGTCCAAAGAAATCCACAATCATTGCTATTCCCTAAAACCCCAGGTAAAAATACCTAGAGGTGCACCTATTACTCTCTGCATTGAAGGTAGTGTGCTGAAAAAATTGAAGTTTGGAAAGAGAAGCAAATTGTGATAGATTAGGCAATAATTCAGGAAGATTGTTTCTAACCTTCCCATTCCAAGGATGATCCCAACAAGACCTGGAGAGTTTTCTCTTCCCACTCATATTTTGCAGAGTTAATTGGTCATTTAGTTTGTTAGTTCCCACACTTCTTCACTTCTGTTCCAGCACAATTGGGGAAATAGTCACACCCTTGAACACTTGGAACTGCACACTGGTGGTCCAGATTCTTAATGGTCATCTGTTTCAGAAAAGGAACCATGTCCTTTCTAAGGGTTCTTATGGAGAACTATATGTATCTCAAGTAAAATACTTAAGAATATGGGTGCTTACAAAGTGTGTGGTTCAGAAAGAGCTAGAAACTTTAAGAGAAATGCTAAGAAATTACAATTAGGACTTATAAGTGAAGTTAAACAGGACACTATCACCAGGTACTAAAGGAAAATGAATCCAGGGATGCTTCTAATCTGTGGTCGGATAAGCAATATGGCCTTCCTTTAATCTTTAATTACAAAGGAAATTCAATCCACATCTAAATTTTGGATGTCATTAGGACAGAACCCACATCCTATACCATTAACTGGCCTCCAAACTACGGATGGATAGTCATAGTCCCTGGGGGAGATCCTTGTACTATTATTCCGCTAAATGAACATAATAATAAATTACTTCCTAAACTCTTATATTTTCACCCACAGATTATTACATCCTGAACCCTCAACAGAGAAGCTTCTTTTTGAAGTAGATGGTGATCAACACAAAGACTCACAATTGGTCAACTTCTATGGAATAAGAGGTTATGGAGTGCTCAGCTCTAATAGGCATAACTACATACATAACACCTCCTTCTCTAAGGCATGGACATCATTACAGAAGGAAGATGCTTATTTTAAGAGGGAATAAAATTCTGCAGCAAATCAGTTGTTTGGTTGACACGACAGCACAGCTGCATGAATGAACTCCCAGTGGTTGGGACTACATGAATAAAATTTGTGCAAGATCAAATAAGCCAAAATTGTAGCATGGATTTGGAAATGGCTCATTAAGTCCCACCTCTAGCAGAGGAGCTATTGACAATTGATGACTGCTGGGGAGGGGGAGTCAGTTTTATTCAGGATATGGGCCCACAATCCAGTAGATGGTCCTACACCCATGCACACATAGGCACCACTAAGTGGATTCAGAGTATTAAAAATAAAGAACACCATGAAGTTGCAAGGGAAACTGGAGGAATTGGAGGAGAGGGAATGGGAGTGGATTTATGAAAACAAGCTAATATAGTAATACAATAATAATATAAAAATTGGAAAGGATTGAAATAAATTACGCCCTCTGTCTATGAGATGAAATTGAAAACAATGGTATTGGTGTTGTTCTGATAAAATAACTTCACTAAAGCTACTTGAACAGAAAAACAATAAAGAGCTGACAAAGGTGGCACATGCCTGTAATTCCAGCACTCAAGAGGCTATTGCTGGAGGACCGAAAGTTTGAAGGTCAACCTCAGTTACAAAATAAATTCCAGATGAAAAGTTTCTTTAAAATAATTAATAATATTTAAAGCAGGGCATGATGGCCCATGCCTTTAATCCCAGCACTCAGGAGGCAGAGGCAGGTAGATCTCTGTGAGTTCAAAGCCAGCTTGGTCTACATAGTGAATTTCAGGCATACTGAGGCTACAGGGAGAGCATGCCTCAAATCCCTCCCCAACAAATTAATAATATTTATAATTATTTAGCCATAATAGGGAAGTTAAAAAAGAAGCCTTGGATTATTAGAATCGGTTAGATTGTCACACACCAAGTTTAATTTAGTTTGATGTTTCAGACTAGATGCTTTAAATGGGAATGAATGTTTGGTTAAAGGGAGTCTAGGTAGTAGAGTTAGATTATTGATGTGAATAACTCTAGTTTAGGGCTTCAGCTCCCTGTTAGAGAGGACATACACTCAGCCCTTTCCATATCCTCATTTTTGTGTGTAAGGAAAAATACTAAAGTTTGTACATGTTCTATATGCTAGGTGTCATCTTTTTATCAGCCTAAAGATAGACTTCACACTTTCTATTGCATGATGAGAGATGTGGGTAAAATCCTTTAAAGTTCCCTCAAAATACACAGCAGACAAAAGACAGAGCTAAGCGTGTCTTCAGAGGTAAGGACTTGCAAACCAATCTAGGAGAGCAGGTGGTCTCACCCAGGGTGCTGCACGTGGACATGCCTCGCTGAGCTAAAGAGAAGCCTGGCCCCACAGCTTGTGTATCCAGGCACAGCAGTGACCTCCATTCAAGCAAGGAGACTGACAGCATGACGGTGGAGAAATAGGAGGAAGTGTCAGGAAAATTCCGGAAAAATGCCGTGATTCAGAAGCGTGCAACAGTTGGGCAACAGTACTGTCTGTCATTATGTTTACACTTTATGAGTGATGCCAACCCAAGTTCAGAACAGAGAAATTCTTCAAAGATTAGTGGAGGCCGGAGCAGCACTGTAAGAGAGGCCTGCGTCTCCTACAAAACTGCTTTCCAGGAGACTGAACCAGGCAGACTTTCTGTACACTTTACTTTATTGATGTACATTTGTTGTACATTTATAAATATATATGTATATGTATAATATATTGATTATACCTACTTCCCCAACTTCTCCCAGACCCCCCACGATCCCCTCTATACCTCATAATTTCGTATATTCTTTTTTATTCTTTCTCTGTAACCAACCAGTGATTCCAAGTAGAGTTGCCAGTGTCTGCTTGGGTGTAGGGTCAATCACTGGAGCATGGGAAACCCATGAGAGGCCACAGCCCTGGAGAAATCTGACTCCCTCTTCTACAGAAAATATCAGCTGCCGATAGCCCTCAGCTAGGAGTGGAGCCTGGTGAGATTTTCTCTTATGGAACATTTTAAAGGCCAAGTTAGGAGAATGGCAGGAACTATTCTGAAACAGTGTCCAGCACAAGGCTGAAGAGGTCTAAAACCACGCAGACAAGCAGTCCCTGGACTTTGGATTTATATTCTTGCAGGAGTATTTTGTGGATTAGGTGACAGATCCAGGTAATCTTGTGGCAATTTCCTTTATCATGCAGATGTGCATCATATCTTTTTATAACTCTTTGACTTATATATTTTATTTGTGACTTCATCTTTATACCAACAACTTTCACAGTAAAAGACGTAATGTTTCTTTCTAACATCTCCAATTGCCTGGTGTCTCTTTTCTCTATTCATAATGGAGCCCTACTGGGGCTTACATAGTTTGAGTGGGAGTTCACCACTTTCTAGAGTTCCTAAACTGACTGATGGGAGGCAGAATAAGATCAAGGAATGAACTGGTATATCTCAGAATGTATGCAGGCATGGTTAGCAGAAAAATGGAGAGAACAGAAAAAGGGAGATAGGAAGAACTGACTTATCAAAGCCATTTTCCATCAAAGGGTCCAAGGACACCAGGCAGCAAGATCTTGGAGATCTTGGTAGAGCCTCGGTGCAGTTCTGAAGAATAGTCAAGATCCCTAAGAATGGCTGGAACTTGAATTTGACTGGCTTCAAATTCAAGTCAAATTCAAGTTCCAGCCATCTTAGGGATCTTGACTGTTCTTCAGAACTGGCCAGATGCAACTCAGAAGAAACCTGAGCAGGTAAGAAAGTCAAAGCCTGGAGTTTCACACTTAGAACTGGACTCCAGGGGCTGGAGATAACTCAGTGGCTGAAGTGCTTCCTTCACTGTATCAGCAATTCAGCACCAAATAATCCAAGCAATAGTGGAGGTAAGTGGACGGGGTGAGAGGAGACCGACCAACACTGGACCAGCCAATGTAGAAGAAGCAGGGTGACAGAGGCAGACATCAGTCAACACCTATGTGAACCTACTTTCACACAACCACACATGACATACATCTATATATGCACAAACATAGACATATATGTACATACATACATGTACGTATGCATATGCATGCCATCACAGAAAGAAAATGGATTCATTGTTCATAATAATGACAGATGTTTCAAGTTTTTCTGTGGGAAGTGAGGACCATAGTCTATAAAGCTCTATTAAAATTGTTAGGCAAAAAATATCTTAGCTTCAGATATATACTTTCAGTCAGGTATTTCATGCTGATTTGGGAATATTTTATTAGCACCAAGGAAACCTCAGTTTTATAAGCACAACATGCTGGCCCTCCAGTTTACCATGATGCACATTTAAGGAAGTCAGTACAAATAGCCTGCTGCCAACAGTTTTCATGTGAAAATAGCAAGTGCCTCTTCTTCTCTGCTGTGATTCCCTTGGGCTGGGAATTAGGGGACATCCTACTGAAAGCCAGACAGCTACTTGGAGGTTGTGGTTCACACTTGTCACAGATATAAGATGAGACCCTCTCCCTGTGAACAGGTCAGCTGCACAAAGATAAGCAGAACCTGCATCTGAGGTCTCAGGAAACTTCACCTTGAGCTGCAGGCTCCTTGGAGCCAGCTCCTGAACTCACCTGTCTGGTGGCCTTTCTGCCTGTGACAGAACAGTCCCCTACCCCAGCAACACCACTTTAATGAAGACTAAGCTTCACCCGCTGCTGATATTACCTGGCACATTGGCACAAAGCCATCCACCAGGCAGCAGTATTACCAAACCCATAGAAGAAGAAAGCTTTCTTTCAAAAGCAAATTGCCAGCAGTTAACAGAGGGTTAACAGAAGCTGCATATCTGATAGGTAACTCAAGTACAGAAGGAAATATTTAGAAAGTTCTGTGCTCTGATTGACATGCATGTTGAAGGGAAAGTGTCAAAATATAAAGATGCGTAATCTCAAATCAAACCATCCTATTTTCACATCAACTTAGAGGAAAGTAACTTTCCTTATTTCTGCACTTGTGAATCAGGCTTCTTTGTATCCGTGAGATGAGAAAGTTTCAGAGATTCAAGCCATACCAGAGGTAAATAATCAAATCTATAATATAGTTGTTTAGATTACAGCATGTAAATACTGGATATCATGATTCTTCTAATTGATAAAGGAACTGAAGTTTATTTTTATCTTTTTAGTGCAGTATTGACTTATAGCCACAAGAAAACAGTTACTGATGGTGTTTATTTCTTAAAATGATAAAATGTTAAATCTTCCCAGAGCATATTTGTACAGAAACAAAAACAATTTTAAGAAATACTTCAAATGCATTAAAAATTAAATCTGTTCACAACTGATATGAACATTCTGTCAGTCTGCCCTCCTTTTGGAAAACCTCAGAATTCCAAATGTCAGTGTGAGATTTTAATTATTACTGTACTGACTGCTTTTAATTTATATGGGAAGAACAGAAAGGGGGCTGGAGCGATGACTCTGAGGTTAAGAGCACTTGCTTCTCTTGCAGAAGATCAGAATTCAGTTCTCAACACCCATAATAGGCAGTTCACAACCATCTGTAAATCCAACTTCAGGTGATATGATGCCATCTTCTGGCTTCCAAGGGCACCTGCCACTGTGTGCATAATCATACACATATGTTTATTTAATTAATACAGAATAAAAACATAGTTTATTTTCACATTTCATATTCCAGATTTGATTGATCACTTCATAAGTTAAGTTTTCCAGATTTCACTGAGATCAAGAAAAATTGTAGAAAATTATCACAACGGATATGGTCCAGCATTCTCATACTATACATGTACAGTTGTCTGGAAGTTTACAGCCATATGAGCACACATAAATCAGAACCGCACAGTTAAGAAAAAAGATTCCTCTGGTCACACACAGATTGTGAATTTCCCGTGCCTAAGTGGCACAACTACAAAGCAGCCTCTGCACCTAGGATCACGTAATATAGAACAAGGGGTAAAGAAGTCACTAATGAATCTCTCAACTCTCGTTAATGAAGCTCCTGCATGCAATAAAGGGCCAATAACACAAAAGGTCACACATGACTAAATCATGGAGATTAGGAATCCACAGAGTGTGGGTCCTGGACAGGACTCCTATATTAGGTTTCACTCACCCAGGGCTCAGGGACCATTGAGAAAGAGGGAGTGGAAAGATTGTAAGAGCCAAGGAGGAGATGCACGACCACATGGAAATAGAATACTACAAGCTCCGGGAACCCTGATCATATATGAACCTACAACAATGGTGTCAGCATGCTCAAGAACCATGCAAACTCAAGCAGACAAAAATGTGTAATTGGGGAAAATGGTAGCAGAGAGCAACCTTTGCTTAAGAAATATTGGTAACTAATTACTGTTGGGTGAGGATGAGCTAGTCTTTCTAAAGCTAGGGACTCTGGGTAGGCTGACTATATCTCAGCAGATAAACCTGCACTGAGGTCATTTGGGAACACTAACTTGACACAATAGGCTTTAATACAGATGAAACAATGTATGGATTCCAGTCAGGAGACTATGGAAGGTTCCAGTGGGGAAAGGGGCATAAAGATGATTAAGACTAGTTGAGATGTTCTATATGAAACACACAATGATTCAATAAAATATAATAAAAAAGAGAGAAGATTCCAAAGATGTCACCCATGTTCTGTGAGTGGTGGAAAAGTGACTTTACTCCAGTTCCCTTTTGAAACATGATCATATATACATGATGATATCTAAAAAAATTATATTTGGTCATTGTATGAAAAAATTGATTTTTTTGATAAGTTGTTACGAGAGTAACTCTGAAATCTGCCAGTTCAGTTCAGTGTCTGCCCTGCTCTGGCTGTTACATTCAAGTGAGCGCAAAGTAAATGTCCATTCATAAAAAGATGCACTTAGATGGAAATTATCCTTAGACAGGAATTTGTTTGCACGGCTTTTCTTAAGAGTTCTATATTTCTGTATTCTCCTACTCTTAATAGATATATAAACACAGCAGTCATCCTTAGCAGTACTTTATTTTACATTTAATGTTTCACTGATGGCTCAAAACTCTGCTATCTAATTGGGAAAGTCAAATACAGACAAAGCTTTTCTCTAAGATTTCCAGAATTTCAAATTCTGTTTTTATTTATTTTATATATTGTTGTCATATTTATTGATTAGCTTGTTAAATAAAATTATTTTGCTTTACTTTGAGATTTAAGGTATATTTCTTGAACTACCCAATATTTGTCTTTAATGTCTGCAATGAGTCTTATAGATCATAAAATAATGAACATTTATCATCTTGTGTTTTGACTCATATCTCACATTTTTTTTATTTGTTGATTTCTAGTTTTCCTCCCATATTTTGTCAGACACATAGAAAACATCAACAATGAAGCAAGACCTTGGTTGTGTTATATTATGTTTAAATATTAATGCTTAAGCATTTTCATTGAGGTTGTAGCTCAGTGGTAGAGAGCTTGACTAACACAGAGGAGCATGAGGCCATGAGTTCAGTCCCCAGGACTAAAGTAAAAAAGAAAGGCAATGAAAAAGAGAAAGGAACTTAGCAAGAGCTTTTACCTTTCTGAAAGCAGTTCATTCTTTCTTCATGTACATTTTCTAATAAATGAATGGTTAAAATATCAGAAATAAATTCATATTTAAGAAAAAGAATGCAAAATTGGTGATTTTATATTAAACTATAATGACAAGGCACTAAATAGGAAATAGAAAAACATTGTCATGATATCAGATAAACACAGAATTGCAAAACTTTATCATGTAATAACTATGTACAGTTGCCATTCCTCACTCATGTTGTACAGTATTTAAAACTTCACTTTTTATTTCCCTATGTCCTTAAGACACTCTTTCATTGTGCTGTATATTTAATGTGGATATGCATTTTTCATATAATATATATTCTATTTTTATTGACTTTTGTGGATTTCATACATCTTAATCATATTTAAATTCTCTTCCCACGGTGCATCCCCGCCCCCAGATTTCATGCATTCTGTCTGAATATACACGTGTTAATGGAGATCAAGCTGTGGATTTGTCTTTTGACAATTTAAACCAAAGCAAGACTATTGGACTCCCTCATACACCATTAGGGGGCGCTCTGCCCACATGCAACTGTCCAGTCTGCAGTCAGTGCCCAGGAAGCTCACCTTTGTGTCCTTTGCAGTCACTGTCAATAAATCAATTCTTTTATCCTTATCCCTGATCTAGTTATGCTTTACAAGTTGAACAGAGATAAGCCAGGACATTAGACAGGCTAAGGAGCCCCCAGAAGGACACTCATGCCTATTTTTGTCAGCAGGAGACACCTTTCCCTTTGATATAAAGTGACCAGTACCAATAAAATATGTTATCAACAAACTTCATGAGATGATCAGTTGGGAGATCTGGCTCCTGATTCTATTCTCATCGAATCACCCCCTACACACACACACACACACACACACACACACACACACACACACACAAACATACATACACACACATATAGTTGCACACACACAAACACAGACACACACTGCTGCACACACAGAGATGCACACATAGATACAGACACATAGACATACACACAGACACACACAGAACTAGAAGCACACACAAAGACACACATAGAGACACATATACAGACACACACAGAGTGGGACACACAAGCAAACACACATACTTACAGATATATAAACACATACATGCACACACATATATACAGAATCACATACACACATGCACATATACACAGAGACCCATACACAGACTCACACACAGAGACACACAAACACATATACACACATATACACACATATGTAAACAGACACATACATACATACACACAGACACACACATACTTCCACATACACACACACATACGCACATTCCCACAAAACTCTCATTTCACAGTGAATTCTAGTGGAGTCCTCAGCTCTGTCCTGGCCAAGTCCACATTAGGAATTGTATTTCCTTGCTCTGACTCTTTTCTTCCTGTCTGTGTAAGCTAAAAGGACCATTGTCTCATGTCCTTTGTAGCTGCTGACTTGCTGTTGTGTTAGACTGTAGGAATGATCCATTAGTTTCTCTTGGTTCGCCGGGGAAAGACATAGAAGTGTGACCTTCCATCACAGGTGCTGGCATAGTGTCTGGTCAGTTTTGTTGGAGGAACATCATAGACACGTGATCTGTGATACTTTGATTTGCTACTGTCTCCAAGACTGAGAGTGGCTCACCAAAGTCAGATATCTCTTACTCCTGAGTGCCTGGGTCACCACATTTATATGTCTCCCTTGCAGCTTCCTATGCCCAGGTGAATTGAAAATAGTCTAAAATAGGCAAACAAAAGTGTCATGGGAACTTCTTGTCATTTCATAAATCCACTCCCTGTGTATGCATCCAAAATCTTATTTTTATAAGTCACAAACACAGAAACATTTCCCGTAGGACAGGACACGGTATCTCGATGAGGGCAGACAGTTACTGCCCTGAGTTCTAAACAACTGCCCTAAAAAGAGTCAACCTACCATCATGACCTTCTGACTCCTCAGGGGCCCACCTGACCTCATAATCAGGTTAGATATGTACAAAATGGATGGCCTCCTGTATGCATCTCTGCTCAGGTTCTTCCTTTTTGCTGTGGAGGCCCCGTTACCACATTCCATGAGGGTTTGGCAATGGCAGAACTTCTGTCACTCATCAGTCTCTATAAATAAGGTAACACTGAAATTTTTCCTTCTGGTTGGATGGAAGACACTTGGAGCTCTTGTATACCAAGGCCATGGAAGAATGGGCACTCAGGAGTAGCACTGGCTTCTATAGGGTCAGGTGCTACCCTCCCGGAGGAACCAGCACCTGGGAGAACCGGCTGTGAAGACTGAATTCTGACCCTACATCCTCTCTGTCTGACTATGCACAGGAGTCCCAGGGTATGGCCTGGAGAATACAGGGACACGGTGGGAGGAAGGTGCATTAGGGATTTTGAGAATTTCTCTGTCAGGAGAAAGGTAGACTGTATTGCTCATTTCTCCCCGAGAGGCTCCTGGGTCACAAGATCTTCCTGTGAGCACCTCAGTAGAATGAACTCCACAGTGAGGCCTTAGATAGCTCAGCCAGCTCCACAAAGTCGCTGAAATTAGTGAAAAACCGGATGCCAAAAATCCGATCCGCATCCTCCCTGTAGCTCTTAGAGCTGGCTCTTTAATCTCTTAACATTTCCAGTGTGTCAAAGGTGTCTTCCACTGGGCATGCCCAAGTCAGAGCCCAGCTTTTCCTCCGCCAAACAGTGGAGATAGTGGAAGACACTCTTCCAAGAGTCGATCTCAGCTCTTAAGAGAGGACTCCCAGCACTGTCCTTACGCTTTTCCTACTGGTCATTTACGGCTCCCGGACTTCTGTCAGAATGGCGTGCTTCCCTCTGTCTCAGCACCAGCATTTCTATTCTAGTCCAGACTTTCTCAGTAACTTCCCAGTGGTCTCCATCCCTTTTTTTTCCCATTTCCAGCCCACTTCCATGCAAAGTCACGATAAGGATTTTAGCATGTATGCTCACAGGTGAACATATAAGACATTGTCTACAACATGTTGATAAAAGGAATGTACTGCAACTGTATGCAGTGATGTGAATAAATCTTAGATATGTAGTAAACAAAGGAAGTCCAATAACAGATTAACCTATGAGAATGGTCACATAAATAGGGATGCCCTCTGGGGCATCTGACAAGAAAGAGCAAGAATGAACCCCTGACGTGGCAGAGCACATTCTATGAACCAATGTGCTGTAGTTTGTATGGCTATGCATATGTGTATTTTCTTGAGCCATGCTCTTAAAATCCCTGCATGTTGTTTCATGTATGTTCTACTTTGACATTACATATATGATTCAATATAGAAGTAAAGCAAAATGAAAAGTCAAATAACATGAGCCAAATGTCATCACACTGAAGCTTTGAAAGGCTCTCAACTGCTGAAGATGGAATGCAGGCGCCTCATCTCCTGAGACTAGAATGCCAAACATCTCAAAATGCCCCTCCCAACACCACCCAGAATGATCCCATAATTAAAAGGTAGCTGTTTTTCCTTCCGTGTAAGCCTCTGGCAAGGAGCAAACAAGAGCGGGGGTACTTCTGACTCAAATCATACCTGTACTCTTTACCCAGTGAGATGTATCTTACACTGAGCTGAGATAAAGGAAAAGGAAATGAGCTTGCATGAAGTTCATCGCAATGAAGAAGAAGAAGAAATCACTGAGTTAGGCAGACAGTGAAGAGAGTTGTACAGAAGGTGACACCCATGGCCACATTCAACACAGAATAACAGGAGCATGTTTCATCGTCTGAAGAAAATCAGAGGAAGTGAGTGTGTGAGTTCAGCAGATGCACACTGAGCGGGGCTGGTCCTCTCCATGGTGGAATCCACATTTTCTCCATGCCGCCAGGGATTGCTGGCATGGATGTATGTGCCTGTCAGCAGACTGGACCGTGTAAATATGAGACACTGTGGCGAGAATGCACACTGAAACATTGTTATATCTTCATGCTACAGTGATACATGAAGCTAGTTATTCTCTATCGCAGCTGGAAATATTCTGCATAAGGCAACAAGTGTAAAGTGTGAACCACAGTGTATTGATGATCCTATCAATGTTTTACAACTACTCTCACCTATCCAAATTGACATCCTTTACATTGCACAATGACTACTTATGATGTTCACTGAAAATGTTCTCATGAACAGTAAACATTAGTGTGTCCAGACTATCAGCTATCCCCTAAGTTTTGCTGGAAATGCACTGGGCAACTTCAAATATTATCCAGTTGATGTGTTCTAATTGTACTAGCTACCCAATGAGCCAGTGATGTTGACTTTAAAAAGGTGTACACTGGGTTGCAGAGATGGTTCAGTAGTTAAGAACCTTTGCTGCTCTTGCAGAAGACCAGAATTTGGTTCCCAGCACACATGTCAGGAAGCTCACAATCACTTGTAACACCAGCTTTAGGGGCTCAAAGACCCTCTATTGCCTGTGATGGCACCACACTCAAATACATAAACTCAAATGAAGATATACACATTATTCAAAATTAAAATTAAAAAGTATGCGTAGTGAAAGAAAAAAATGGTAACACTATAACTTATCTCTCATATATGTCTTTAATCTCTGGATACCAGGGTCTCTTCTACTTATAAATGCAGTTGTTATTACTCAGAACACCTATAAGAGGTGAACTTCAATAGTTCCACTCTACAGGTATAAACGTTAAGACTTGGAGGATGTCTATGTCAAAATCCAGGTTGTGTCATCTAATTTAAGTATACATTGATGACAATACAGTAGAAAGTCTTGCCTGCTGGATGAAACAATGTTTCTTTTTAGACAGCTAATAGTCTCCTATCATAAGGTCATCTTATAGATGGAACTGTTCCTATGATTACTAGAGTCTTTGGTGGCCAGACAGGAAGAACTTCCCAGACCCTGGGGTTGAGTGTGCTCGTGGAGAGACAGCATAAGGAGAAGGGGGAAAAATGGATGATCTGAGATGACAAATAGACAAAAAGCAGCAAATATAACCAAAGTCTTCCTGGAATACAGCTTGGCTCCAGACTTCATGTCTGGCCAATTCTTTCACTCAGCCTTTTCCTCACTGTATAATGCAAGGCAAACAAGCAGGGATTTTATATACACTTTGAGCTTCTAATTCTTCAGGCTAATGTTTGTGAACAATTCCAAAGATCAGACTGAAAAGTGATTTTCAACTTTAGGAGTCAACAGTTTGTATACAGGGACTGTTTTCACTGTGAGAAGTTTGACCATGTTATATAACCTTTTTAAATACCCCACTTCTGGGAAGTTAGAATAACTGCTTTGTGGATTTGCTTAAAGGTTAGAAATGGTACAGGCTGTCTACCGAATTAAATATCGAGGGGGTCACTGAGAATGGTGGGGATTGTTTTTCTTTGCTTACTAAACATCCATGTCTACCTACATAACTCAAGTTCCCTCATTCTCTTCTCTACACAGGGATTGAAATTCATAACCCAGAGCTGGACTCCTGTATTACACATTTAGCTATTTAACAGTCTCAGGCAGGTCTGGTTCTAGGACTTTCAAAATTCACCCTTTCTGGGCTGGAGAGTTAGCTCAGTGAGCAAAGGCCCTTGCCACCAATCCTCATGACCTGATTTCAAAGTCCTAGAATTTACATGCTGGAAGAGACAATTGATTCCTGCAAGCTCTTCTCTGACTTCCACACATGCACCATGATATGTATGGCTGCACATGTATACACATGCACAAAATAAATGAAAGAATTTAAAGATAAAAACATCTTTATGTCTCTAATTTTATTGTGTCTACTCCATTCTCCTTGGATATGAAGGGGGCCTGATTAAGTGTCCTGTGCCCTCTTTAGCAAACCATATACTAGTAACAGAAATACATAGGGGTTAGCTTAGCACCAAGTCATGACACATTCCAATGAGCAAAGCAAAACAATAGTCATCCTTTCAAAGTAGAAGCTCCTATAAAGTGGCCACCTTTAATATTTCAGTTTGCAGGCAGCGCTTCTGCAGAGAGGAAAGGAAGGTTTATATAAGAGGTGGGATTGCATCAAGGGAGGAAAGAGGGAGGACTGGAACAGTTTCTCCTCCCTGAGGAAGAACTTGTGTTAAATTATTGAATTATTGTCTGTGTTGTTGTGAACCACCATCTAGTCACCTCAGATTGGACACGTTTGATCAAAGTAACAATAACACTCAGATCGTCCTTGCTGAATTACTGAGTTCAATGGGCTTTTACTTACAGGAATATGGATGTCTCAAAACAGCTGAATCAACAAGAAGCCCCACTCTACTGTTTGACAACCTCACAGATGCTGCACCACAAACCCTTGTTTTCAGTTAACCTTACATCCTCTGTAAATCTAGCACTTTCCAAGATCAGGTACAGCTGTGGAATGGCAGGGATCCCAGATGAAGCCCTGTGACAGTCCCACTCCTTCACACATGCCCTAGTTATCACTGAATGGTCCTGCTTATTTGGTTGCCATGACTACCAAACCAAGAATTCCTTAGGTCACCACAGAGACATCTGTTCAAGGTAGTTTCACTCCAGGACTCCTGTCCCTGTCTGTCTTGGTTCTGAATGCTCACTGCTCAGAGTAGCTAGAAAGAATAAAAGATCTGAGGCTCTGGCTCCAGACATCACTGGGATCCTGTCATGCTGACTTCTTAACCGGGGATATAACACTTAACTTCTAGAATACATTTCTTATTAAATTGATACCATCTCTAATTTAATTGTCTCGAATTCTCATGGAGATAAGATGAGTTTATATATGTGGGGCTGTTTTGCAAATAAATGTCCTTATGCAATAGGGGGTAGTACTGTTCAACACTTTCTAAAAACATTATTTTTTTTGCCAATTTCTTAATACTATTCAGTTTCTTCAAATAGGTATAATTATTTTATGGGCAACAAGATTATATTTTATTGTCTTTCATATTAGATGTACTTCTTATGTAAAATTAATAGGATTATATGGAAATGGAAATTTCATGCAAATGATAACTTGGTGCTTCCTGCTCAGCTTTGTGTAGAATATAAAAAACTAGGTATGGCTCCTCCTACAGGAGCAAGCATCCACTTAACATAGAAGTTTTATGTATAACTAACCATATGAAACATACCAATGGCAAGCTGATTTTCCAGTAAGTAAAAATGAATAATGAGGCATTCAGACTTAATTTGATAAGCAGTCTTAGAATTGTGATGCATGAGTTTTCTATAGCTTTTAACATGGAATCAAGTATGATCCTCAGAGGTTCTGGAATCAGGACATTGTGGGGGCTTAACATGGCAAAATGTGTGACAGGAATCGATTGAGGGGGTCTCCTGGAAAGGATGAAGGTTTTAGGAGGGGGGCTATGCTTTCTTGCTTTGATTCTTTTATATTTTGCATAACTATAGTCTATTATGATTTCTGGACCATCCATTAGCATTTACTGGTAATTTAGTATTCTGTAATAAATCACCCTACATATATTTATTTATTCATTAGAGGTTTAATGATTACTTAATATGCACAAAGTGGAATGCAATGTTCAAAAGGTCTTAAATGAAGTTCTTAGATAACTATGGAGATAGGGCAAAGACAAATTTCATCAACATTCAAGGTAGAAGACCACAGAGGTTCAAGAAGGCTTTAGGAAGGTGAGAATGTTGAATGGGATGTTGAAAGATAAATCGAATTTGCTACCTCCGTGTATGATAAAAGTATCGGTAGTGCTTCTTTGAGAAAATGAATTTTCTGACTAATTACACCTAGGGGCTGCCAGGAAATTTCTATAGCCTTAGTTTTTTTCTTAGAAGACTAAAAAAGTCTTTATCAAAAACTTTATCGAGTTCCATTATTTGTTTCTATGTGGTTTCTTCATATTCCTTTTTATTAGATATATAGTTTTGAATAGGCCAGAAATTAGGTACTAAGTGTTGGCAATATAAAAGTTAAAAAGATAAGGTCTCTACCGGTTTCATCAAATCATGTCAGTTAGTGAGGAAGATGGATAGCAGCTAATTAAAAATGTTAATAACTGAAAAATTTCTAAGAAGTTTATTTTCATGTTCTGCTCTTTGAAGTCATAATATTTACCAACTGTAGTAACATAATGATAATGAAAAAGAGTGTAAAGAGAGATAGTTTGGAGTACCAGAGACAAGAAAAAAATGTAGGTGGAAAACATTAATCCCAGGACAGGATGGTCAAACCTGATGGTAGGCCAGGCGCCAGAGGATGGTGATGGTTGGTAGACTAGTTACTCAGTTCACCAAGGGGTCTCAAGTTCTAAGCACACATATAGCATGATTGTGCTTCCTCTATTTCTTTCATGAATTTTTTTTCCAGACATGTTAAAACAGAGGAGGAAGGAAATTAGAAAATTGATAAAAAGAATCGTGTCGCTATTTTGAGACCAGAAAGAAACAATAGTGGTTTAGACTGCTGGTTGGCTTGCTCCATCTGTAATTGTCTCTGCCAGGGAGGGGACAGGTAGACGCAGCCCTCTGAAGCTGGAAATATATGCTTCACCAAGAACAATTGTGTCTACTTCCTGCTCCTGAGCTTTCAATACTCCAGAATACAACAAGACAATCTCTGTTGTCGAAGCCACACAGTCTGTGGTAATTCCTTATAGCAGCCTGAACTGTGAAATGCGAAGGTTGGTATATCCTTACGAGGGAAAACTATAGAGTTCATATATTCATATGAGCACACCTAAACCTTCCATCACATATATATATATATATATATATATATATATATAATTCATCTGAAAAATAGAAGAAATCTATCTGATTTCTTGAGTGACAGTAAAATTAAATTTAAAATATGAACCATTTTTCTGAATATAAGGAAGGCCGTTATACTTGACATGGGAGATATCTTACTTTGAGGGCATCTCTCCAAATAGAATCAAATATCCTACTCAACTTAATTCTCAGAAGAATTCCAACTAAAACCAGGCACAGCCAGATACATAATCATCCTTGTAATTCAACATTGGTTTTGAACTTACAGCCAATGTATTAGACTCCACTCGGTCAAAAGATCTGAGAACCTCTGCAGAATGTTCAATGGTACAGAAAGGGATTGTCTACAGTTTTAGAATGTAAGGAAGAATTGCTAGGCAGTAAGTTTGTGGGTGTGTGTGTGTGTGTATGTACAGGTACTGCCCCACTTGTTTTATGAGAGGGTCTCTCACTGACCGGTCACCACCTCCCTAATGCTAAGATTAGATCAGAAGCATGATCTACCACACTCAACTTTTCTACATGGGTTCTGGGGATTGATCTCAGATCTTCATGTTCGTGTAGCAAGCACATGACAGACTGAGCTATGTCACCATCCTTGATTTCATCATTTAAATACATCCTAAGTACAGTCCTGGAACGGAATTTACAGCAAGTTTGTACCACTCAACCAAACCAGTGAAAACAAAGAACAGCTGTACCAGTTACAGCCCATCATTGAAACATTAAACTATTACTATTCAATTGAAATTTATAGTAATATTTGTCAGGTTATTTTATGATGACTCCTATGCTCTTCTCAAAGGTTTGGTCATACCTCTAGAGCCTTGACCAACTTAATTTGCCTTTTATTTCTTTTTATAATTTAAAGATATGTTAGACTATTGTAGTTTCTTTGATTATTTGTAAGTGTCACTGTCAAACTCCACTCAAAGCTGCTAAAGATGTGGAGAAGGGATGAAAGAAAAGCCCTCTGTTAATCATCCAAAAGCATGTCCCTGCAAGCATATTCTGTGCTATAGTAATAGCTGCTCAGTGCCCTATTTTCTAGCAGAGCCTCAAGCTGCAGACTCCAGAAGGGTTACATGAAGTCAGAAGAGTAAGTATACAAAGCTTAGTGTGATGGAGCATCGGCTATTTTCTTTCTTCTCACAGAGCTAACTGCAAGTCTGTGCCTGGTGAGACAACTCTAATGTAAATAACTACATATCAACCCCGACACCTGAGGATCACAGGTGCCTTTGCAAACCGCTGGCTTGTTGTCATTCTCATCACAGGCATCCCTGTTTTATGACCTCCTAGTGAAACTTGACAAGAGACTAGGATCAAAACCTGTTGTATGTCTACGTGATTGGATATCACAGCCTGCTGGAGTAAATTTGTATAGCTGTCATATTTTGTCTTTGCTTTGGTCACTCAGGAACTTGAGCTCCATGTGCACAAAACTCTGTACAAAAATATGTCTTAGGGCTGAAGAGACAGCTCAGAGGTTCTTGTATAGGACATGGGTTTTGTTCCCAGTACCCACAGGACAGCTAGTAACTCTACAACTCTAGCTCCAGGGTATCTTCTGGTCTCTATAGATATTGTGTGCATTTAGTACATTTACATAGATGCAGGCAAAACAATCATACACATAAAATAAAAAATAAATAAAATGTAAAAAAATATCTCTGCACTGATGAGTACTCATGCTTGTTATTGCAATTTTTTTCACTCAAATTCTATCTTTACTCTTTACTAGCAGTGAAATTTAGTATTTGCTACCTGAAGTTATTTTAAAAATATTTTATTTATTATTTTCAGTTTATGTGCATCAGTGTATTGTCTGCATGTATGTAAGTACCCAAGTGTTGTGCAATGCTCATAGAGGTCAGAAGAGGGCATTGGATTCCTCTAAACCTGGAGTTATAGATAATTGCTAGCTGTCAAATGAGTGTTAGGAACCAAACCTGAGTCTTCTGCAAGAGCTCTCTCAACTTCTGAGACATCTCTCTAGCACCCTGAGCTTATTTTTGTAATGGACTAGGCAACATACTTGTATGAATATGACTAAAGTTCATGATTTGCATTTTGTTGTCTTCCATTATCTCCTTGCTTTTTCCTCCTCCTCAGTTCTCAAAAGTGTATAATCCATATTTTGCCCATGTGTTTGTCACTCCTTCTGTCAGAATAATATGTGCTAAAAGGAACACGCCTCAAGGGCACTCAGATGCCTCGTCCTGCTTTGCTTATTGTGTGTACACAGTACTTTTTATTGGGTTTTATTTGGTTTTTAGCAATAATGGTGATATACATGAATAAAGAAAAAATAGAGACTTTTCTTAAGGACAAATGGATGCCTTTTAGGATGTTTGAGTGCTAGTGATATCTTGTGACTTGATAATTGCTTTGATACCACTCTTGAAAGTGGTTCAGGGGATGGTGGTTCTGCACAACATCTTATTATCTGAGTCAATATCAAGTCCTTAAGAACTGGCTAGAATGTGAAGACCTTGAAGCTTCTTTTGTTGCAGGAAAGCTAAATGGAATATTAAATATTTTAAAAGTAGGTCAGACTTAATAAATGTATTTTCAAGTAATCCAGCCTTTAAACTAATCCACAGTATGGAACACATGAATTTTGGAGGATGTGTTGGCCTCCACACCAGTCCGCCCTGATGCTCTTATGTCAAAATTCTATTTGCACAGAAAGGTCTTAATGAAAATTTCAATCCAAAGAAGCACAATAAGGACCAAGAAATTAAAGTATTCATTCTCAGTCAGGCCCAGTGTGCTAGTTGGATGGGATGTTGCAGAGACCTAGTGTCATAAAGTCTGGAAGGTAAAATTGAAAGAACTGACTTTGTAACAAATTAACAAATACACATACATTGCCAAGGGAGATGCTGACTCTCTGCCTGTGCCGTCTTCAGAAGGCAAAACTGTCCCCTGTATGAAGAGGACATTGCCATGTGAGATGCTGATCTCAGCCTGTGCTTTCTTCAGGAGACAAGACTGTCTCCCTCCCAGGTCGAGGGTGTTTTTCTCTAGCTTTAGTTTACTGGCTGTGGGAGGGGAGAGTTTTACAGAGCTGCATCTTGGCTCCGCAATTTTTCTGTGTTCCAGACAGCAGAGTGCTTATCACAACCTCTCTTTGTCTTTGGTTTCTGGAATCTCACTGCTCAGTGTTTCAGGAAGTTCGACTTCCTTGAAAGATGCATATTGTCTATGTCAGCCTGGCTCTCCATTTGAGACAGACTCTTAGTCTTGTTTAGATCTTGTCTCCCAAATAAAGAGGTAGTGGACAAGGCACAGGATCACTCTGTGCTTCAGCTATGTGGACTGTCCTCCAGTGCTCTGTATCAAGACCACTTTGCTGGGGATACTTCTGGATTCTTTCCCAGCCCGAACCACTTGTTTCAACTTAGGTCACAGGATGACCAGGCAAAGTACCTGATCCATCTAGCAGGAAACAATTCTAGAAGTCAATTAGCACAAATAGTAAGAAAACTGGATACAGGCTGGACCAACCTGAAGAAGCATCACTTTAACCATGTCTTAGCTAAGCACTGTCCAAAGGCACCTCAAAGCTAAGGAGATCCAAATCCATGCTTTGGGACCATTAATGAGATCTAAAGTCATCTCAGGCAACTGTGAAGATTAACTAGATGGAGAAGTACTAGAGTCATCCTTCTGCCCTGAGTATGAATCAACATCCTTTGTAACTACTGGCATAACAATGATAGCACCTTGTAGCTTGCTATTGCAAAACATAGCCTAATTCAATGTTACAAAGTTCTAAGTTTTCCAAAGAAGTAATTTAGAAGTTACTATAATCCCTTCTGGCAAAAAAGAACATAAAACTCCCCAAGCCCTTTCCCCTATGAAAGGTCAGGGCTACAACCTGCACCTTGCTATTTGAGTCTCCTTCACTGTCATTTGGTCATTACATTTCCTCCTGCTTTGATCTTGCTACTGTCCTTTGACCCCAAGTTGTGTATAACTACATCTTAATCATCTATTTAAATGAGCATACAAAACCAGAAATGCTGCCTTCATTTGTTAGATGTATCAGTTACTTTCCCACTGCTGTGAACAAATCTGTGACAAAAAGAAAGAATGGATGGTTTTAGCTTACAGTGTGAAATGCTAGGTCATTATACTAGGAGAAGGATTGCAGCAAGAATAGGCTCTCAACTGGGCCTGTTTGCTCCCATCTAGGAAAATTAGGAAGTAGAGACCAGGGAGGGAGTACCTCAAGACTGGCCCCCACCCAGGCAGCACATCCTAAAGGTTTCACAACCATTCAAAACTGTCTCCAATTGAAGACCCAAGTATTCAAAGGCATGAGTCTATGGGGAACATTTCACATGCAAAGCAAACAATAGCAAAATATCACTGGTTACATTTGAAGACTGTGTTTCAGAATGGGAGTAGGTACAAGAGAGTCTTAGAGAAACCATCAAAAGTGAGGTGATCAAACTTCCAAAGAGTGTTTTTATGGGGTTTGATCTTCAGTTAAGAGATGTTCATGAAGGACTGGACACATGGCTCGGTGGTAAAGAGTACTGGCTGTTCTTCTAGCCTAGGTTTGATTCCCAGTACCCACATGGCTGCTAACAACTGTCTGTAGCTCCACTTCCAGGGGAGCCAATGCCTCTTCTGACTTATGTAGGCATTGCACAACATGGGTGCACTTACATACATGCGGGCAACACACTCATACATATGAAATAAAATTAATAAATAAAACCTTTATAAAAAAGAAGAAATGTTCATGATTTCTAGGGTAGACAACTTAAAAAGTTGTGTTCCTGGACTGAAATAAGCTTGTTTATTCTGAAATTAGAATCCTGTGTCTTTCACAAATTATTGTGAACTGTTGATGTATTCAGAAATCACAGGGATATGTGGTGTGTCTTTTGTATTAATATATTATTTTAAGCTAAAATCTACTAAAATTTCAAACAGCAATAACATTCAAGCTTTCTTTTCTTCCCTATATATGAATATTTGTTTTAATAAAATAACAGATAGTCTCTTAAATAGGGGCAACTTAAGGACATTTTAGCAAATTAATGAGCAAGATATCTAAGTTTTAAATCACAAATAGTATTTTTTTAATTATGTGTACATGTGGGGGTATATGCACATGAGTGCAAGTGCTCAGAGCAGTCAGAAAAGGACATCAGATTCCCTAGAGCTGGGATAAAAGACCAGGCACAGGATGTGGGCGCTGAGGACCTAACGGGTCCTATGCCAGACCTACATGTGCTCTACTTCTGAGCTGTGTCTCCAGCACAAGATCTAAGTTTTAATTACAACTTATTGTTCAAACATACTGAATTTTAGGATATTATGTGATTTGAAGAAAAAATTCAAAGCAATATTTTTAGATTGTATTAACCTCAATTAATAGGAAAACGCTCCCTGGAGCTGAGTGATTATTGTTACTATTTTATAGATATTATTAGAAATCTCCAAAGAGAACAAACGAAGAAATAGCTGATTATGATCCATTGTTGCCTTTAATTATTTTATCCTAAGCTGACACATTTCAGGTTTTTCACACATTTCTACATATGCCTAAAAGTGTAGTTCAGATGTGCACGCTCTATTTTTTCCCTCTTCAACCCCCCTACTAAAAATAGTCATGCCCCAAATTGGAGAAAACTGAGAAATAACATCTCCATAAGAGGTACAAAAAATGTATTTATGTGAAACATGTCTTGCTTAATTTCTTTTGATGCTAGATCTGAAAGAGCCTCTTAGAATTTTGTACATTTGGCCAGTACTTGCATGGTTTCCTGCAGAAGGTCACTAGAATCCACTTATTAGTAAAACAGGAATACTGGTATTTGTGAATTGTGTATTTATATGTTTTTTCCAATAGCCAGAACCTCACATTAGAAAGTAAAGGGTCTGAAGTTCTTCAGTATCATAGAAATGAGAGTCTCCAAGTGGAGTCTCAGGTGGTGGGGAAAGCCAACCCACAGCATTCAGGCAAAGTGGCTTCTGCCCTGGTCTGCTGTTCAGCAGCTATTTCCGCTGGATTAAAACATCACATCTTGACAGAAAGATGGGGCCAGGTCACTAAGCTCCTAAGACTCACTAGAGGCTTATAACTCAGGAGGTTCTTAAAACTTAGAAGATTTACCAGGTCTCACCTTAAGCTTAAGCAAGCAGTAAATAACACTGGTGAAGAGGAGACACTCACATGGAGGTGCTTAGAAGGTGAATACCTCCAGCGATTCAGGTGTCTCACCAGGCTGGTCTCAGATGGAATAACTCCCTGTCCAGGCTGAGTAGATGTCTGTTCTCATTCCCTTTCTGACCAATACTTCATTTCTACTCATCAGCCTAGAATTCCTCCTCACTGACATCTTCAAATTATAACAAGCCTCCCTAGTCTCTCTGTGGAATCAGGATCCCATATACACTAGGGCTTGACTCTGTCTGCCCACAACTGCACACAGCAAGATGCCTCCTGACCAGTTAGCTGCATGACCAAGGATGTCTCCTCAGATTCCATTCTAACTTCTACCAAAGGAAGCAGGGAATGACAACAAAGCTGGGAACACTGTGGGGAGAGAAGACTAACTCTTGGTACAAAGCACTCCTTAATCTTCAGATATAGTGTTCTTATAGTATTCATATAGTGTGTATAGTGTTCATCCTTCAGTGAGTACATGAAGACTCCAGGGAGGGAGAAGACCACACAAGGTGAATATGTTTTCAAAACTCACACAGAATAACCTTGTGACTCTCAGAGAGAAGTAACAAGCCAAACTGATGAGAAAGAGACAAACACATTCATTGATTCATTCAATAAACAGCTTCATAGTGCACCCATATCAAGGATGTATTAGAAATTAAAACATGACATCTCCCCCAAGATTTCACATACTGTGTTTTACATACTAGTCCCAAACACTCATCTATAGAGCCTTTCTAGAGAGAGCATGGAGATGGGGATTCAGTTCACAGCTCAAACAATCAGTTAAGAAACAAAACTTTGGCATGAACATGTGAAGTTTGTTTAATTTATATCCAGAAAGAAATACAAAAATGAAGTAATATTTTGATTTGAGGGAATCCAGAAAATAGAGATTTTTTTAAAAAATCAGAAGACTGGAGAGGTGGAGAGAGTGGTTATGGCTGTATACCGCTCTTGCAGAGGACCCTAGTTCTGTGTCCAGCACTCACATCAAGAGGCTCACAACTCCTGAGGGATCTGATGCCCTTTTCTGAACAATTCAGGCACCGCATTTGCACGCACATAAATAAAAAAAAAATAGATTTTTGAAAACAAGAGTGAGTGAAATTTACAAATTAAGAAATTCAAATGGTGGCATTCATACATGAAAGAATGCACTGGCTTATGGTCTAGCAAAGACTTGACTGCTTCAGTGAACCCATGGCATGCAGAGGATTAAATCTCTGTGTCCCAGTGAAAAGAATGAAGATCCTCAGAAGACATCCAATTACAAGCACAATTTACTTTGCCACACGGATGCTATGCTGAGGATTGCTGTGCTTGAGAAGTGAGCATGGGGCACCTGTGTGTACAGGTGTGCACATGGATGGAGTGAAGGTGGGCAGGGTGATCTTAAAGCTACATTCTGTCTCCGCCCCCAGAGCTCACCAAGACGGAGTCAGCAGCTGTCCTGACACTGCAAGCTCTACAGGGTGTCACACAGTGCTCTGAGACCACAGCTGTCACTCAAGGACTCATTAGCAATGGAAGGGAGGCTGTGAAGCTTGTGGTGTTGTCATCACGCTGGAGAGGCTTGGCTGCAGACCAAATTAGCTTGCTTAGGGAGTGTGAATCCAAATGACATGTAATCTGACTGTTAATGAAAATTTCCTCTTGCTTCAGGCTTCAGATTCCATCCAGAAACTATCGTCTGGAAGATATTATTCTCCTTCTCTCACCCTCTCTCCCTTTCTCTCTCTCAATCTCTATCTCCTTTCCTCTCTCGTTTAATTTGCATTTTCAAGTTGATATAGAATGCAAAAGTAAATTTTAACCATCAGACCTTCAACAACTGATGGGATGTGAATTTCATGACTCCGTTTGGATTATAGAACTGGACATACCCTGGTGGGGACAAAGTTTGGAAGAGAGAAACACGGGTCTTGTCTGGATTTACATCTAAAAATAAAGAAGTTTCTAATCCCAAGTGAATACGCTTTTAAAAAGAGCTCCAACCATTGCTGTTGATGGGAAATCACTGGCATTTTCTCTTATGTTAAACAGAAAGAGAAGTCCATGTGCTACAATGAGGCATTAGCCATATGTAACTACCTATTCAATAATTTATTTACCACGAAGACCTCTGCAAACATCAAGCTTGACTGTCTTGTTTGCTAATACATATATTAAGAATTTTGAGGAAAAGCAGAGCAATGTCAGCGAATATAGAAAAATAGTGTTTTGGTGCCACTCTGTACTCTGTACCTATTGATTGCTTGAAGTCATTAGAGGGATATTTTAGAAAGTTAATAATTTGAGAAAGTTGAAGATAGACAAATATGTGTCTTTGACCACCCTAACCTGTATCAGAAAGCGTTTCAGTGTGGTATGTGTGAAGCCAGGAGTATGAGAAGCTCTTTGATTATTCCATTTATTATTCTGCGAATGCAGTAAAGTTGAGATTGCAGGAAATGAACCCCCAAATCTATACAACAGAGAAGCTTTATGTGCATTTTGCACATCAAAGCTGAAGCAAACACTTTCCCTAAAGATATGAAGATTAGAAAAAGATACAACTGCTGATCAATATTTGGGGACATAAATAAAACTATAATTAACAAATGCAGCACCTTACTAGAAAAAGAAGACCCATAACACACTTGTAGTGCCACAGTTTTAACCAATCTGAGAAATTTTGAAAGATCAAACAAACACTGTATCGGCTTAGTTATTGTATTTGAAATATGCAGCAACAATTTCAATTTCTTGCTGTTTCAAAATGGCATTGGAAATGTGACCTATTCTTTGTATGAGGACCAGCTGTGGACTTCTGTATTAAACATCATGTACTAGAAAAAGAAGCTTCTCTGATGAGGACTGAGAGAAGCGCTAACCAATGTGTATGAAGATAAGAACTTAGGGGGCAGTTTAATACGCTCCCCTAGGCGGATAGTAGTGCTAGGTACTCCCTGGGGCTGCGATCTAGAGAGCCATAGGTTTTTAGCCTAGTTAATGGTACACTCATGAGTTATGCCTTGTGGAGTAGGTTTTAAATCCGAAAAGAAAATGGTTGGTTATTCTCAGAATATTTGCCAGCATTGTACCAGTGGATATATCTTGCCAGACCAGAGCTACCATTGTAGCTCACAGGGCTTATAGCCAGGTAAGATTATGGAATATTTTTCTCCACAGAAAGATAAATTGCACCTTGACATATCTCTATCACACACCCTCTGTTAAAACTCAAGTATCATTGAGGACAAAAAGTCAGGGAGACTGTACAAGCCACAATAGCGGACACCTGCAGTGAAACACTAGCTGATGGGCATGACAGGACCTTTGCACACATGAACTCACAATGCTTATTAAAGTATACATAAGACCTGCTTAGACATAAGACAGTCAATATCCCAGCATGGATAGGCAAGGGTTCCTGAAGCTCCACCCTAGCTGAGATACTGTTGGTAATTGATGTCTGCTGGTCAGGTTTCTTCAGAGATACAGTCCCTGAGAGGTTGCCCATGCTCTAGTACATGGTCCCACATCCATGAAAGTAGCACCAAAGTTGAATGAGTTTAAAGAGAAAGAACATTAAAGTTGGGAGGGAAAAGTGGCAGGGAGGATAGGAGAGCTGGAGGGGAGAGAATGGAGGTGGATCTGATCAAAACACATGACATGCACCTATGACTTTCTCAATACAAGAAAATGTGATCCATGAATTAACATGAGCGTGATATTATTCGATTATTATATTGCTTTGACATGATCAGGACAACAATGAAAACAGCATTCATTATTTCATATATGTTTTTCACTAATGTTGCACAAATTATCATTGAGACAAAAATAAAGCTGAAATATACACAACTTACTCAAAAGCACAAGATGCTGAGAGGCACTGTCTTATGGGAATCCAGATCAGTTTTATTCCAAATATGTTTCCTTAGCCATGTGTACTGCTATGTTTAGAAGTTCAGGTGTCTCCAATACCTCCCATTACACTCCCTTGAAAATGCACTGACACACTTAGGACACTTATTTATTGATTCGTGTATATGTGTGGGTATGTTCATGGCACCTCCCATATGTGGAGGTCATAGAACAACTTGTGGAAATTTGTTCTCTCCTTCCACTATGTGGGTTTCTCAGTCTTGATGGCAAGCACATTCACGTGCTAAGCCAACTCACTGGCCTGACTCATATTTTTTTAAATAATTTTAACAGTGGCCCATTTAACATTTTGAAGTAACAAATATGAATAACACAAATAACATCAGTGGGATAGGCAAGTGTGCTTTTGGAACAGCAGTGAAGCCAGCACTTGGATCTCAGCTTTGCTCCTGAAGTCCATCTTCTGCATTGCTCTGTCAATGGGTCCAAAGCTGTGGTGCTGACACTACCTCCTGGGAATGTATAAACAGGTGAAAGGCCTGGACCTGCGCTATTTGATCACAGTTCTCCCTAGAGCCCTTTGCCATAGCTACGGCAGGACTACTCAAATTTAGAAGACAAGAAGCAGAGTTTCGATCAATGAGATCGAGGTAGGATAAGCTTCCAGAAAAGTGACTTCCAGTAGACCTTTTAGGCGAATTTTAAGTTTACAAAAAAAAGTTTAAAAAGTACAAAAAAAAGCCCAGTGCCAGAGAATGCCTTTCATCAACATCTTGCCTTCAATTGGCACTTTTTCTGTGACTAAATGAAGTTATCTTTTTATCTAAAGTCTACAGTTTCTTTCCTTAGTTTTAACCCAAGGTCATTTTCTTTGAATTTCTGTGTATGTGCCATGTGTGTGAGAGAAGGCACACACACAGATGGGTCAGAGTAAAATCATCAGTGTCAGTCTTCACCTTCCATTTTGCTTATACAGGATTTCTTCTTTATTGTTAGTCTAAATTGCTGGTTGACTGACCAGCAAACATCTGAGGATCCTTCTGGGGAAACTCTGCCTCTTAAAGCACTATAAGAGCATTGGGATTACATATATGCACAATTGTACCCAGCTTTACATGGATTCTGGAAATCCAAACTCAGGTCCTTGCATTATACAATGAACCCTTCCACATTGCCCTAATGTTCCTTTCTGTCCTAGAAATCCATAGCACAAAGGGGCACAGCACAATGTCCCATTTTCATTTCATCTCTGTTCCTCCTGACCAATTTCACATGTTGACATTCATCATGGCTTATGGAATGACAGACAGATGCAGTATATGATTCCCATCTTTTGGAATTTGTTCACTAAATGAACTAGAGTTGTGGGACATGGAGATTGTCCTAATTATCTTTTATTGTTAATTCCACATAACTGTGACTCATCTGGGAAGAGGGAGTCTCAGTTTAGCAGTTTCTCACATCAGATCGGCCTGTGACTCTGTCTATGAGGAACTATCTTGATTGCTGATGGGTGTAGGAAGGCTCAGCCCACCCTGGGTGGTGTGACTCCCAAGCATGTGAACCTGAGTAGTATAAGAAAGCTGGCTGAGCATGAGGCAGAAGAAAACCAGTAAGTAAGTATCTTTCTTCCATGGTTTCTGCTTCAGTTACTCCTTGAGTTACTGCCATGATGTCCCTGAGTGATGTACTGTGACTGGCGAATTGTAAGATGAAACAGACCCTTTCCTCCCAGGTTGATTTAGGTCAGTGTTTTTTCTATCACAGCGAGAGAAAAGAAAAGATCAGGGAGAAAAATCGTAGATACAAATTCTCATTGCCACAGTGTATCAAGGGCACAGGTGTGAATTCAAGGCTGTGGATGTAGCATTTGAACATTGAGCTGAAACAGTGTTTGCCAGGTTTTCTTGCTGTAATATTACAAATTTTACCCTCGCCTTTAACTTCCTGATCCTATGTGTGGGGAAGACAAAGTCTGAGGAGCTTGTGATCTCCAATGGAAAGAATAGCTACAGAAACAAAACAACCGAGTTCTTCTGTAAGGTGACACATCTCTTCTTTCTTTCTCTCTTCCTTCCTTTCTTCCTTCCGTTCTTTCTTTCTTTCTTTATGTCACTATTAGTATCACTGAAGACTGAATCTCTCCATCCAATACTAGCAATACTGAATCTCTCCATCCAAGAGCTAGATCTCCATTGATTTAGAGGTTTTTTGATTTCCATCCTCTAAGTTTTTAAATTTTTCTTCATGTAAATACTGCTACAGATTGATTTTACTTAGATTCATGTATGAATTGAAAGCATTCCCTCAAAGTTATGTTTTGAAAGAAACTAGAGATTGCGTGTAAATTTTCCTGAAAGATTTATTAGAACTCCCAGAAAGATCTTGGCCTGCTGCTGTGTGTTCAGAAGCATGTCTATCATACATTTATTCTCTTCAATAGGTACATATCCATTAGAATGATCTGACTCTGCTTTGGTTTTTTTTTTTTTCATGAATTTGATCCATTTCATCTGTTATCAAATGCTAATGCATAAAATTGTTGGTAATATCCTGTTATGTTTTAATGGCCACGGAATCCTATTGAGACTGGACATTGTCTGATATAGCAATTTTCATTCTATTTATTCCCTGCTAAGCTTGCCTATGGGCTTTCTATACTGCTCTTCATCTCAAAGCAAGCTTTATTTTCATCCATTTTTCCTTATTTTCTCAATGTCATTATTTTATTCTCTAATTTTTACTGTCTTCTTCCACCGGACTTAGTCTTTAATTTCTCTACCATCTGTACAAACTAAGGCACAAACTAAGATGTTTGATTGGGGGGGGGTATTTTCCTTTATAATGCATGCATGTAATGCTATAATTTTCTTCTTTTCTCCCTTTTGGTAAACCTTGTTTGTTGGCATTTGCTACACTACTGAGGAAAACCTCCCTCCCTCCCTGACAAATCACAAATTGTCTATCCTTAGGGGTTGGAAACTTGCAAACCCCTGTCTGTACTCCCATTCGCTTTTAAAGGATAGTTTTGCGTGCTATAGAACCAAGGTTTATTCTTTCAATATTTTACTCATTTGAATCCATTGTCTTTTTTTACTGCCTGTGTTTTTTAACAATAAATCTGATGCAGTTTGTACTCTTGTTCCTTGAAGTTTAGATTTAATATGACTAAGTGAGGTTACTTTTGATATTTGTCTAGTATTCCAAATTCCCTGCATCTAGCATAGTCTGATGTGTATTATTAATTTTAGAAAATTCTCAGATATTCTTTGTTTTAATTTTTTTTCTGTGTATGAGTGTATTGCCTACATCTGTGTAAGTGCGCCCATTTTATGCAGTGTCCACACAGGTCAGAAAAGAGTGTTGGATTCCCCTGAAACTGGAGTTACAGACAGTTGTTAGCTGTCTTGTGGGTGCTGGGAATGGAAGCCAGGTCTTCTTCAAATGTAGCCATCTCTCTATCCCCAGTTCTCAGATATTCTTACACTAACTCTTTCCTACATTCCACTTTTCCTCTCTGAATTACAGCTGTTGGCTATTGGATTCTTTAGTCCCTGCTTTTCATTTGTAATTTAGTCTGAGACTTTTCTTTGGTCTATCTGATTCTCTCATTGGCTAGTCTACCAATGAACTCAAACTTCAGTTACCAATGAACTCAGTTTCTACTATGATTTTACTTTTAGTTTTTCCTTTTGATTTCTGTTCAACATTTCTCCATCTTTTTCCTACTATTACTCATCTGTTCTTGCCTGCTTCCTACTGTGATGTTTGGTTTTAATTGCTAATTGATGTAGGCGGGTCCAGCTCACTGTGAGACTTGCCACACTGGGGCAGGTGATTTGGGGTTGAGGAAGAAAGCTGGCTGAGCACAGGCCAGAGGAGCAAGCCTCTAGGCAGCACTGCTTCATGGTCTCTGCTTCAGGCTCTGCCCTGACTTCCTCACTGATGGAATGACACCTGGAAGTGTGAACGGAAGCAAAGCCTTCCCTTCCTTAGGTTGCTTTTGGTCAGTGATCTGTCACAGCAACAGAACTCGAGCTAGAAAATCTACCTTTTCCTTAACACTTGAAGAATATTCATCACAGAGATTTTTAAATTCCCAGGGCGATTGTCCAATATTTGCTTGATCGTGAGGTTCAGGGCTTAGTGCTCGGACTTCAGCAGTGCCCAGGAACAGAGAAGCACTGGAGGTCAGAGGTAACAGTGTGGTGCTGCCCAGCAAAGAGATGCTGAATGCTTGACTGCTGAGCTGGCCACAGTCAGCCTCCACAGAAACTCACAGTTCCAGGGCAGTGCCCAGCATCTCCTGCTCCTAAGAAACCCTCTGGAGCTATGGATCTTCAGTGTGGTCTCAATATCTGTTTGGATTTCAGGGACACCTTGTTCTTTCTGTCTGGATCCCCCCCCTCCTCTCTCTTCTTCCATGACCTCATTCCATTCATGAACTCAAACCCTTGCAATTCATTTTTCATATTTTCTGTGATTATGAAGAAAGTGAGGACTTCAGACTCTTTCTGTATTGCTACTAATTCCTCCTTTATTTTTAAAGGCTCTAAAACAATAAATTAGCTTGTAATATTTTTATTCTATTTTGCCTAAGATTAAAACTGAGCACACAAACATTCCACTAAACATTGCCATGAAATTAACTGCCTTATATTTAATTCTCTGTTTAGCTTTGCATACTTAAGTGGATGGATTTCAGATATCAATTATCAAAATCATCATAAAATTCCTAATTTAACTATTAAAACAATTATACATATTTAGCTATCAGTCTTTGGTGATAGCACTAAAGTGCTAATGACATGGATGACTTTTGCTGTCCACTGTGCCAGTCTTTATGAGTCCTGAGCTATTGATTAAGCTATAGCCGTCATGTTGAAACTAGTCTGTCTTTGTTTCTTGCTCTTGCGTTGTTGCAGTTGTTGCTTAAAACTCCCAGTTATTTATTGAGCAGAAAATATGACAGAAAAGAGCCTTATGCTGCTCTTGATCCTAAGACAAAAGTGTTTATGTCTGGAGTCTCCATACCTGAACAGCTTTAAGAATAAAACAGTCTTTCTCCATCAAATGGAGAGGTCTCCTTCAGTCATAGTGTTGAGCTCTGAAGGATCCAGATTCTATTAAAGGCTTTGTTGTTGGTAATGTAGCTATATTTTCGGTCTTCCCCCTTTAAGTTTGTTGGTATGGTAGGTTTTGTTCATTGACTTAGGAAAGCCAGCCCCACTGTGTCTGTTCAGTAAGAGTTGCCATTTGAAATATTGCTGGATTTGATCTGCTAGTTTGTCTAGAATTGAAACTGTCCATAAGGAATGCTGAGATCCAACTTCTACTTTCTTTTCCATATTCCTGTCCTGCCTTTGTCTCAGTATTAAGGAGATGATGGCCTTTCAGTGTCTGAGAAGTACCTTTGATTCTTCAGCGTTCAGGATGGATTTGTGTATGTCAGTGTTCTTTCCTCCCCAAGTCTGACAGAATTCACTCTGATGCTAAGAGTCTGGTCCTCTTCTGAGGAAAGCCTTTCCATGTTTTTTTGGTTTGGTTTTTGTTTGTTTGCTTGCTTTATGAGGCAGCATCTTTTATAGTGCAATCAGAAAAAGGTTTCCCTAGGTTCATGAACCAACCCTATCTCTTACAATTTTCAGCCCCTCTTCCACAATAGTACCTGAGCCATGGGTTGGTGAGGTTTAATATAGGAGTCCTATCCAAGAACATTCACTCCTATTATCTAAACTTAGCCAGTTGTAACCTTCTCTATGCATCAGACTGTTGTATAAGGAGGCTTTGCTGATGAGAGTCCAGAGATGCACTAATATTATCTTCACCCCCTGTTCCACTATGTTTTTGTGCCTTAGGTGTAAAGGTGTAAATCTGTCACCAAGACTGGGTGTCTCTCAGACATATATTCTCTGTGTGACCAGTTGTGGAATTCTGTAATAGCCTCCATCTGTTGCAAAAAAAGAAGCTTCTTTGATGAGTGATATATGATACACTTGTCTGTAAACATAAAGATCCATATTTACTATATAGTAAGAAATTTCATTATGTAGAGATGTGACAGAGATAGGGCTTTCCCTAAGATCCATGACCTCTCCAACCATCTGTATTTAGCTGTAATTACAGTGCCACCTGTGAACTCACTCTCACTGAGAGCGTTTTAAGTCCAACTAGATAGCTATTGATTAGGCCCCAGATGACAGTGCCACTATGGCACCAGCAGAGGCAGGTCTCTGTGCAGTCACCGTGGTTATTAGGCTTTAGCTCCGGCTTGGATTGTTGATTGTTTCGATCCCTTATCAGCTTGTGTAATATCCTCTAGAACTATGAGAGCTAGCCTTCAGGGAGAAGGTTCCGGGTCAGTTTCTGCTCCATTGCTCCAAGTTCTATGCCCAAAATATGTCCTGACTTCAGTAATAGGGTCTTACATTTAGGATCTGGGAGAAAACCGGACTCCAGCAATAACCTGCATTTTGGGAGGAGAGTCTCTTGGACTACTCTGGCTAACCACTCAGAGGGAAGTATCTCCTATCTGGCTCTGTGCTCCTTGCTGTGCATCCTCAAGTTATACACATGTAGTAATGTTCAGAGACCATTGTGTGTATTTCTCAGGGGATAGTCAAGCCAGCACACTTCCCTCTGGCTTCCCATGCCACCCGAGCTCCATTCATCTCTCCACTCTCCCCTGTACAGCCCCCCACCTCCCTTCCCAGTCCAAGTGTCCCCATTTTCCCCACCCTCCTCACATAATACCTGCCTCTCACCATCTTCTTTATGTAATTTCTTATAACATCTCTTTCTAAAAATAAGCATTTAGTGTTATAAACAGTCTTCTTACTACTGGTTAAGCAACATGTCAAAATACATGTTCTGTTCTTGCTTTCATATAATTCTAAATATATTTGAATAATTTCTTTGATCATTTTGTTGACACAGGTCATTTAATATTGTTTCTCCCAAATTTGGGGAGAAATGGTAGATCGTTCTGTTATACTCAATAACATCTCAGTCAAACGTTCACTGTGAATGTGTCCTACATGAATTTAACTATCAAAATTCATTACAATGCTTTATTTTTATTTACATTATATTTCAAGAAATAATGTAAGCTGGGTATGATGGTACCTCTATAATCCCAGAATTTGGGATAAGGAGGCAGGAAGATCATGAGGTCAAGGCCATCTGTGGCTTGAGTCTGAGGCCATCATGGACTACATGAGACTCTGTCTCAATGAATAGAAAAAACAAGAGTCTAACTTGGTAAATGGCCCATAGGCTCAAAACTGTAACCGTTAGCTCACCTTGGTTAGTGGGGTTGTCTATATTTGGATGGATTTCTGACTGTCTGTTCCATTAATAGTGGTGTGAAGGTGTTGAAACCTTTGACTATATATTGGATTTATCCATTTCCTTTGTTTCATCTGGTTTTGTGTCATGTCTTTACCCTTAGCGAAAGCAGTTTACTTTGAAAGTGCCTTGCCAAGTACTGACGTGGCTGTGCTAGCTTTCATCCAGTGTTATTAGAGGTGGTACATCTTCTCTTTGAATGTACATTAGCCCACTTTCATGTACGTACTGTGATGTTTTTCCTGTGTGCCGCATGTACCTCAGCCTTTCTCTGTTATCCAAGCCCATAACCTCCAAGATTATCAAGGTTTTCAGTTGCTCCCATGTGTATGAGTCAGTCTAGCTGGATTTAATTTGGCTACGTCTCTGAGTTTCTAATTCTTCTATTTCCTGATTCCCTTTTCTTTTCTGACCTCTGAATTTTTGTGATTTAGTTTTTAACTTTTCTGTATTTCTATCAATAACTGTTGTTATTTTCTTTAAGATTTCTTTATTTCAATTACATTTATTTGTGAGTGTGTATGTGCGTGTGTGGAGGGAAAGGAGAGAGAACCAGAGAACAACTGTGGGAATCAATAAGCATTTCTGCTTATTGGTTTCCAATTTTATCTCACTACGTTCAGAACTGATACCATTTGGTACTTACTAAGATATGTTGAGATTTATTCTGTGGATTATCATTTCATCACAGAACATGCAATGTGTTGTTTAAAAGCATGTGTGTTCAGCACTTGTTGGAAAGAAGTTTGCTTTCTCAGGCAAACTTTCTCTGGAGTTCCACCTAATTTTCTTGACTCTTTTGTCTGATTCTTTTGTCTGAATAACTTTCCAACTGAAAAAAAAAAAAGAAAGAAAGAAAAGAAAAACAGGCATGCTGAAGTTGCCCGCTGTTGTTGTATAGAAATTGATATCTCCTTTATATTCATTACTGTTTGTCTTCTAAATATGATTGCTCTGACCTGGGTACAGATGTGACAAAAATTGTTTTCTCTTGCAGAATTGACTGTACTATTGTTATAGTGTAACCTCCCTTAGCTATCTCTTGCTGGAGTTTTAACTTCCTTTCATTTCTTATAAATTGCCTGTCAGACCTTTGCTTTGACCTCAGTTTCCATGGACGCTCTTTAAGACTTCTTATTGCCATGTTCTTGTTCTTGACCACAGGCATGAACCCATATTTCAGAATGGAGAAATCAGAATGATAGAGAAGACTCTAGTGAGGTCTACCTGTCCCTGCTGTCAAAACTCTGAAACTTGAACCAAATACATTCCTGATGACAGTTAATTTTCTGCAGACAACAGACCTAACATACATAGACAGCAATGATTATCCCATTAGTCCTACGATGTTGCAGTCTTGTCCTGAAACCAAGAGGTTATTGTTCAAAGAGGCTTTGATTCAAATCACAATCACAGCTTCTGGTGAAGCATAGCTTTAAGAGCAGTATTTTGCCTCAACCTTTCTATAACATATAATTTCGTAGCCCTAACTCCTGTATATCCTGCCCCTATTGCTTAATAAAAATACCTAGAAATAGCACAGCCAGGATTGTCAGACTCATATAGCCTCCTAGCTTTCTGTTGATGATATACTCACATTGTTGAATAGAAGAGTTAATTAAAGATTCTAACAGTTTAGATGATCTCGAAGCAAGTTGGTTTGATTCATGTGAGAAGATCATGATTTATAAAGTGCTTGCAGAGCCGTATGAAGAAATGCCCAAATTTCTAGAAAGGTATTCTATCTCCACACTTCTTCAGACATCTTCCTCATTTTCTTTATAAGTAAAAACACTCTCTACTTTTGCAAAACCTTTGCAAAGAAGCACCAGAAACAAAACAATCATTTAAAACTTCATTCTGTGCAGATGTGTGTTGAAGAAGGATCCCTGAGGGGTTTGTATGCATGGATTTTGATATGCTAATAGTTCTGTGGGAAAGCATTTTCAATATTCTCTCATAAAGAAGCAATCTCCATACTCTAGCAGCCAATATGAGAGGCAATTGCTGTGGGATAGAAAACCAGGTGATTTGGAGAATAATTTGACCCTTAAAATCCCTGATGCAGAAGGCCCAAATTATCCAGATTGCCTGTTATAGAAACAGATGATCACTTTATCCAATGCTGTCACTGACAAAGGAAGTCTTTACCATTACAGAGAGAACATTCCCTCCTGCAGGCCACACCTTCAGCACCAGCCCAATTCTAATGAATGACCTCCATATTTAAGGAAAGAATCAGAAGAGAAATCAAATGTTTACAGGTCTGCTACCTTTATTTCTATCTGAGACGTTGTCTGGGAACAGATTAAGAATGTGAAGAATGGATTATCAAATTCCCATTGCAGGCCACTGTTATGAGACCTAGATTTTTGAAATAAAAGGTGGGTATACATTGGGATACAGGGCATGGAAGAGTTCATTTCATTTCAATTCTCAGACTTACATTCAGGGGAAAAAATGCTGTTAAAAAGAAGTATAGTCAATGAGGCCCCAAGAGAGAGGAAAGCTAAGCTAGTGACAATGTCGTTGGAGTGACCAGCTCTGTTGTCACTCCTCTTTGCACTATAATGTTGACTTAAAGATACAACTTTGGCGTTCTCAATGTGACAGCCACATAACCGGCCTGCTTCTACTCTCAGACACCATTGGAATACACATAACATTTTATTAGGATACTGCTAAACAACTCTTGGGAGATTAAATTTTACACTTTTGTTTGTTCTAATGATACTCTAAGGGACTAATTAGGAGAACTTTGGGGTTTTACGCTTTTCCAAAACTTCTATACATATTCTCAAGTGAACCCCTGCAATGTGGACTGAGAGAGCTCTACACTTTCACATTCAGATAATAACGATAATGGTTTTAGATATTAAGTTATACAAATAAAGTTTAAGGCTCTGAGAAAAATGTCAGTAAAAATGATGAACTGAAAGTTTCATGAGAAAAGTAAGCCACAGCGGACTATATGGTGCTGTCTGCATTTCAGCGAGTCAATTCCTTCATTCCAAAATGGGGGTTGATATGAGAAGAGGAAATTGTTTGGCAGATTAGCTTTACCTAGAATTTACTGTGTATAGGCTGGTAAATTTTTACAAGATTTGAAGAGATGTATCTCTAATAAAATACAAGAGTATAAATTTAATTCATTCGATTTATGTCATGTGGTCAAGAGTGTAGATATGAAAAATCATAGGTCACATTATACATCTTAAGTTAATTTTAAGTAGCATTACTTTTCCTGGAAGCTAAAAGATAATAATTTCACACACATTTGTGCAGTTCGTATTGCTGACTGAATAAACAGCAGTCTAGAAAATGGGACAATTTTCATGAATCCAAGGTCTCTATGATATTCATCTTTTAAGGCTTTGTATACAGTTCTAAACCTAAGTTATGAAAAATACTCTATAAATATTAAAAGACGTGAACTACAAGCTGAGAATATAATTTGAAAAATTCTAACAGTGACTTTATATGCAATAGTTTAAACTCAGAAAGACATATGCAGCTTTTTGTATTTCTAGTGATACAGGAATAAAACTGATTCACTATTTCTCCCTGCACATCAGCCTGAGTAATATTGCTAATTGTGATTGACTTTGGATTTCATAGTGATTTTTATTCATTAATTACATAGTCATTCTCCTGTGCTAGATTTGGGGTTGACAATGAGTAGAAATTATCTTTTAGAAGTGAGGCCTGCACTGAAATTTCTGAAAAAAAAGAGCCATCTTAACCAGCATATTCTACATAATGCACTTACGTATTTGGAACGGAACTCTGAATCCACTATTTGAGGACTGTGTGAATTCAATAGCACAATCAATGAACATCAGCATTAGAAATGCTGCAGAGCTGAATGCACAGTTGACATATCTACCTAGAGCCAAGACCTTAAGAACCCAGACATGTACACCATTAGGAAGAAATGTGGGAGGACTCCTTGGTATGTGGAAAAGAGAGTCCCTTTGGGTATGGGCAGCTTCTAGGGTGGCAGCTGTGAATCTCTGAAGGAAGAACCATCTTTTCTACATGTGGAATGTGGGTTCCAGAGATTGACTGAACGTGTTTCATGGCGTCTTTCTGTCATGCTATTGCTCAGGCCATGAACCAGCTCAGTTGCAGAAGTCTGACTTCACTTGGAGGTGTGACCTCAGTGGAATCACGAGGAAGCCCCAGTGACAGATGAAACCCAAAAGGGGGTCTGGAGAGCAGACAGGAAATGTCCTCAGCTTGTGTTGGCAACACAGTGACACTGGATTGTGCCCATGTGGCACTGTGGTCCTAGTTAACATAGAAACACTTTGAGAATTTAGCTTAAAAGATCACAATCTGCTGGGACGTAAATGGTAAAGATCCAGATTGCACCCAAACGCCTTTGAAAGCTGAACATAACCTAGAACCACAACCCAAAAAAGCAGGCTAGAACTTAGGGCTGGAACTAGATGAACTGATTAATCACTAAATCAAAACTACAGACACTAACCAGAAGCTATACCATCACAGTGTAATATCCGAAGACACTCAGCACAGAAAGAATAACTATTTCATCTGTGTGAAACACAAATCAGCCAGCAACTCCCAATGATGTTGGGTGACAAAGATGTTAGATTATCAAGCAAAGACTTAAAAGCAACAATTCTGAAAGTACTTATGAGGCTAATTCAAACTTTCAATTTGGGTGAGGCACAGTGGCAAAAACTTTTAATGCCAGTACTCAGGAAGCAGAGTCAAGCAGAGACTGGGGCCAGCCTGGTCTACATAGTGAATTCCAGGCAAGCTGTGGCAAAGGGAGGCCCTATCTCAAAACATAAATTCAAGCTGGAATGCGTCACTGGAAAAAAAAAAAAAAAAGAAAGAAAGAAACATCGGGCAGTATGCACTGGGAATCTTAAAAATTAAAAATGTACAACAATAAAACTCATTAGATAGATGTGAAAGAGTAATATCTGTGTCAGAGGAAAGCAATTCAAACAGCACTTGAAAGGCAAAACCAAACAGGGTCTCAGGCCCCAAAACAACTGCAGAAGTTTGAGTACTTACATCATAGGGTCTCAGAAGGAGTGGGCTTCAGTAGAAAAGTTTTTGAAGACACTCGACTGAGAATTCTCCAAATTTGTCACAAACACAGTAATTTGATTTTTCTATGCTCATTGAATTCCAAACAGAAAAGAACATAAAGAAATCCTGTACTGGAAACACAATCAAATTCCTTAAAACCAAGAATGAAGACAAGAGAATTGATTCCTTACTTTCAGGGGTTATTCGTTTAGTGTCTATAAATTTTTCACAATAAATATTAGAAGACAGAATAAAATAGAGGGAAATAGAGAGTGTACTTAGAATGGTAGAGAACAGTATTTCAAATTTGTGTACTTAACAAAAATATTTCAGAAGGGTTAATAAAGACATTTTTGATGAAAAAAGGGCCCAAACTGAAGCAAGCTGATAAGATAAACTGAAAGTGAAGAGAGAACATTAAAAAGTCCCAGACAAGGATTGCTTGTGATCATGGCCACACTGGACTACATGGCGAGTTGTAGGCCAGCCTGAGCTGCAAGGAGATCCTGTCCCAAAACAACAAACCCAGACAGATAAAATTATATAAAATATTATTAAAGATTGTTTTGAATCTGGGAAATGACAGAAATGAATGTATATGATGTGATATTCACAGCATATAGATGTGTTATGTGCCGTTTACGTTAATCAGACCTATATGGAACAAGGACTTCATTTTGTCAATGTTGCAAAATATTGAATTCATGTAGATATTTCTGTAATCAGTAGGCAGTAAAACTGTGATAGAAAAAAATGGAATGGAATGCCAGGGCAAACATCCTAAAAATTCAAAACAGAAAGAAGAAAAATGCAGATGAATAAGAAATAGAAGAAAATCACAAAATGAATGCAAAATTGTAAAATGAAAAATTAAATAGAAATTTAAATATATCAATTTACATTTGAAACAAGTTCTCTGATTATAACAGCTCTGATCTTGAACTACTTTCTACGTATTAGAAACTAACCTCAGTTGTTAGTAATAAGGTAGTAATAAGGTAGGTTGAAAGCTGAGGAAGAGATGGCCCATGTAAAAAATGAGAAGAAAGCCACAGTAACTGTATTTAATTCAGACCAATTTTTCTTCGAAGTATATAAAATCACTCTGGGTGAATGGGCATATTGTATAATTACCAGTAATTTCTTCATAAGAAGACACAGTAATCTAAATTTCATAAACACAAGGTTATAAACAGAAATAGT
Source organism: Eospalax fontanierii (assembly GCA_035773235.1). NCBI lineage: Eukaryota > Metazoa > Chordata > Mammalia > Rodentia > Spalacidae > Eospalax > Eospalax fontanierii. The sequence goes on from CM069529.1 coordinate 56,070,054, forward strand.
TCATGAAAGAAAAAGCAAAAAAAAAATATAATTATCCAGTGTTCTATTTATAAACATCATCACTCTTCCTTTAGATACAGAAAATCATGGAGGGTACAAACAGACTAATTCCTAATGTAAATAAACTGGACTCAATAAATATTTACAGGATATTCTACCCAACAGAAACAGAATACACACTGATTTTTAATTTTAACATTTGAAAGCTTCATTAAGAAATATCAAACATCAAGATAAAATAAAATAGAAACCTTTCAAAGAATTGAAATCATACAAAGTACGTTTTATTTCTCTAATTGAATTAAAGTAGAAATCAATAACAGAAAGATAAACAAAAATTTCTAAATGTCAAGAAATTTACAGACAAGTATACCATTCACCACTCATCAAAGAAGCTTCTTTTTTCAACAGATGAAGACTATTACAGAGTTCCACAACTGGTTACACATAGAGAATATACGTTTGAGAGATACTCAACCCTAAGTGACATACGTTCAATGCAACCTCTATTCCTAAGGCTCATGAGTCTTTTTGGAACAGGATGAAAAGAAGACTAATACATCTCTCAGCTGACACCAGTGAAGCTTCCACTTGAAACAGAGGGCAATACATACAGCAGGTCACCTCTAGCCAAAGTATAGAGAATAAGAGACTGCAGAGTGTGTGTCCCTTTATAGGACTCCTATATTAAGCCTCACCCACCCATGACTCAGGGACCACTGTGGATTGTAAGATCCAGGATTGGTGCAGGAACATAGGGAAATAGTCTTTCAGGCCACTAGGACTCATATGAACTTACAGCAAGGGTGAGTGACACCACACCCAAGACTCAGGCAAATACAATCAGACAAAAACCCAGCACAGAACTGAGGAAATAGTAAAGTCTCAACCTTAGCCAAGGAACTATTAGCAGCTGATTACTGCTGGGTGAAGAAAAGTTGGTCTTCTTTAAAGGTCTTTTCTAGATACACTGACTAGACTGCAGAAGATGAACTTAAACCACAGGACATCGGGGTACACAAACTTGACATGATAGGCCTTAACATATATGACAAAATGGATAAAGTCCAGTGAGGGGTATGGGACAATGTGGATGTGGGAAGGGATCTAAATATGATTAAAATATGAAGAGAAAAGAAGAAAAACTAAATAAGAATAAATAAATTTTAAAAAGAAACTAAAAAATTTTAGAAGCAGCATTTGCAAAATCAGTGGATAATAGAAGTCACCTCAGAAAAATTATCTTTTGGGGTTTCAAACTGAACTATGCAAGAAAGTACCACATACTCTGTGGGGTGAACCTGAAGCAAAGGAGGCACTTTGTAGCACCAGATGCTCAAACGAAGGAAGGGAAAAGCAGTCACTTTTATGATTTCACATGCTTTGGGTGGTTCTTTCAAAAATCTATATTTTATTTGCAAATCATGCAAGGTCACTTAAAGTAATCTTTCTTTTGTTATTCACATTTTGTATCAATGTTGTTTTTTATTTTTTTTTTCTTAAGAGATTAATGGACTGGAGAAATGGCTCAGAGGTTAAGAGCACTGAATGCTCTTGCAGAGGACCGGGGTTTAATTCCTAGCACCCGCATGGCAGTTAACAACTATCCATAACTCCAGTTCAAGGGGATCTGATGCCCTCTTCTGACCTTTGTGGGCACTGCAGAACACAGGTGCACCCGCCTACATGAGAACAATACACTTGTAAATATAACATAGAAATAATAAAATCAAAAGAAGAAACTAAGCAGAATACACTGTCTATTTCAGAATATCTGAGTTTCTTAGACTAAGGAATTCTTTAGGAGGAAATGTTTGTTGTTTATTATTACTCTATGATTTTTGGCATTGCTTTCTTTTCACTTGCTCTTATTATTATGGAAAGTCAGATGACTAAATCTCAGTTATTATTACCATATTTTTCATCTCTTCCATCAGTCTTGTAACTTTTTTCCATCCTGCATGCTGGGGCTGTGTTATTTGGTACATGCATGTTTACAGCTACTAAATATATGTTTGCTTAGTTTACACAAGTGAAATAATTAATGGTAATAGAAATAAATTATCAGATGGTCTATAACTGCTAGGAGTTTCTGTCAGTATGTCAGTACTTTGTAATCATAGTTCCCCTGAAACTGAAATCTCTCAGCCACATTTCAAAATCTTGATGGATTATAGCTGAGAATTTCAATAACTCCAGCACAATGCCATTCATATTATAGGTAGAAATATTCAAAATATTCTGTTTGCCACAAATACAATATTATATACTTATATATCAGCCATAACATTATAGTTTCTCAGAATAAAGCACCGGAATCAATCACGAACTCTGCAAAATATATGCACGGCCTATAAAAGCATGGGTTTCTATTTAAGACATCCCCTTCAAATTAATTAAATCTTCCACAAAAAGTTAAATTTTGTATCTTTCAGTTATGTCATCTGACCAATTTAAACTGAATTCTTTCACATCAAAACTGATAGTAAATTAGAACCTGATTTTACCTACTCACTTACTTGTTAATTCATTCTTCCTACTATGCATATGATGAATACATTTGCAACAGCAAAATTAAAGTTATAGTCTGGGCAAGCTGTTAAAATGATGTTTATGCTTTTGACTCTACTCTTTTTCCTAAAACTACCAACTCACTGACTGCTGCTACAGTGTTGTGATCAATACTGTGGGCTACTGAAAGGATGAATAACACTACTTGGTATCACTAGAAAGCAATATGTAAATATAATTCCACAAGCATCAACATACACATATACAGAACACAGTTTGAATTAAGACAAAGAAATTGTGCCAGTGACAGAAACATAAATGTAAATTTGTTTATTTGTTTATTCAAGAAGCATGGTTTTATCATGGGCACTAGATGTTCAAAAATGATCAGTTTGTTCATGACTTTTAATCACTATTATTTTTCTAGTAATGCAGCCTTTATTCTAAAGTGGAGAGAAGCAAGTGGGAGGAAAGTTTTACCTAGATGAGGAAGCACCAGGGCCTATGAGATTCTACACAGCTTGTCTCCTGAGCTCAGTCACTTGTCTCAGGCAGGAACAGTGTCCTGAGGGGATCAACAAAGAAGCAGGATCATCAGGAGAGGAAGTCCAGAGAGGAGCTACAGGCAGACCAGCAGAGAAGATGGTCAGGAGAGGGGTTCCATGCAGGAGATGTGAGGCAGAACCCCCTTGTCCATAATCTTCCCTGTCACTTTTGGGGACAATGTTAAAACACAAAGGAAGCTTCAGGCTCATGCTGGATGAGTGGTTAGAATGGATAGCAAGATTCTTTGGGGCCAGGGTATTGGTAGAAATCACATAGTAAGGCACAAGACTCTATATACTGAAGAACCTGGCATTCAGCCAGCCAGAGTAAGGGGTAGAGTCAATGTAGTCAAGAGACTGAAATGCTAGTGTGGAGAACACTCGCCTACCAAGACTGGAGTCACAGTGAACACATGGTCACTCATAAAAACTCAGAATCTAAATACAGCTACTTTGTTATTCCCTACTCATTGACGACGTCATTTGGACTAAGAGCTAACAGATGAATTGTTTTGCTTGTGTTTTTCATTAAGACCACATTTCTATAAAACTTGAGACTCTATCACCTTCATCTAGGCATTTGTGCACTGAGGGATCTAGAGATCACGTTTCCACAGAGGAACTGAGCAGAATGTTCACCTTCTCTACTGTGTAGAAATAAAATGTTATTATCCAACGTATTTTCCTCAATTCAGTAGAATAAAAATTTAGAGGTATTTTAAACATATACTAGGTGTCTTTACAATATAAGCGATGCTGCATGGGATCAAGGATTCACACAGAATCTGTATAAATTTGTCCTAGTGTGACTTGCAATCCAGGGGAAAAGAGAGGAAAAAATGAGGTCATTATGGAATAGTGAATAACCCTCTTTACTTTGGACTTCAGCAGGTTGCATGTGTTTTTGCCTCACCTACTTTCTGGCCCCAAAGCCAAAGGATGTTTCATATCTTGCACATCATGGCATCTGGGACCCCACAGCCTCGAAACAAGACTGATCCCAATGACTCCACATACAAAACAAGTTAAAGAGTTGAACTTCAGTCTAGAATTTAGTTCATGGTGCTGCACTGATGTCAGTTCTAGATCTGATGAACAGGCCTCATCCTGAAGGCACTGGGCCCGAAAGACACTGAGTGACGAGCACAATGCACCCTCTGCACAGCCTTTCCAACCCTTTCTCCAATCCCCAATCCTTGTTCAATGCCAACATCTTCCTAATGCAAAGATGATGGACTCAGCTCCACCCAGCAGGAACGCTTCACAGAGACAGAACTTGTTGAGAAAGAGCCAACACTCCTTAAACTCCCATAGAAGAGAAGGGACTCTTATCTGCTAGGGATCGTGAGCAGCAGGGCATTCCACCTGGTGGCTCTCCTGTTCTGTTTGCAGCATTCAGAGTGAAAGGGTCAGCCATATGGCTGAGAAGTAGGAAGGAGAGCTTGAGTGTGACTGGCTCAGGCTCCAGGGTTTGTTAGTTCCTGGATCTTTGCCTCCCACACACCCTCTCCCCCTCCTCAGACACAGCAACCCTGCTGGGCTGGCATTGGAAGGATCCTGCTGTGATGGAGCAAAAAATCCATTTCAGGGGAAGGGGCAGCACTATAGTCTTAGAAAGCCCATGTGGCCTAGATACAAGCTAGCTATGTCTTTCAATTCCACTTTAAAATACAGTTCAAATTTTGATCTCCATCTTTTTCATTTCTATATATAAACCTCCTTTGAGTATGAACTTGAAAGTGACTTTTGCTTTAGTGAGAAGAATCTAGTCTCTGTCAAGGATCATATAATATGGTTAACCTACTTCATAAGGTTGTCTCCCTGGACCTATCCCAATTTTGTGTATTCTGGACTAAGTTTATAGTTCAGGTTGAGAGATTCCCATCCAGACCAGGTAGGAAAGAAGTAGGAAACACATTCTAGTTAAAAATTGCTATGGTGTTCAGTGTGAATTTTTAAAAGATATATATGCACTGTGGAAAAGTTGAATAAAACTAATTATATCACCTACTTTTGAGGGAGAATCAGTCAGGACTTCTCTGCCAGCCCTCCACAATCCAGTCCTACCAGCCTAGTCTGCAGAAAGTCCTCTTCCTGTGTGACTGAGTTTGTGTCAATTGCTCAACCTCCTCCCCCCAGTTTCCCTTTCTCTCAGCACTAGCAAAGCACTATTTGACCTTATGCTGTTATTTTGAAAATTCTTAGAACCAAAACTTACAGACATCATGAGTGTCTGTCTTTCTGCCTCTTGCTTCACTTGACCTCATATCCTCCAGATTCACAAACACTATTTCAAATGACCTCATTTCCTTTTGAACAATACTTTTATGAATTCTTCAGGAAATTCACATCATGCATTTTTAGTCAATCAGAGTTGCCTTCTCCCCAATCTCCTCTCAAACACACCTTTTCTTCCTAACCCACTCCCCAATTTTGAGTCCTCCTTTTTCCATAAAGTCCATTGATTAAATTTATGTTCCCCAAATACCCTTGAGTGGTAGTCATCCACTGAGTCCTGGTCAACTACCAAAGAGGCGCCCTTAAAAACATCCTGACTCACCCTCTTCCAGCAGCCATCAGTTTCCAGTAGTCCCTCAGCTTCGTGCCCACCTCCCCACTCTGTGTTGAAATTTTTGTTTGACTTGAGATTGTGTAGGTCTTGTAAGTGTCATAACTATTGTCAATTATTATGCGCTACTGTCCTATTTATTTTTAAGACTTAGCTGTGTGATTCTCAGTACCCCACATCCATTGAAAGGCGTATAGGCTGACCCCATTTCATCAGGTAATGGGCCATGAAACACGAATGTCATTCCATCCACTGATTTCACTTCTTTGTACAGAGACAAAGAAGTTGGATGCCACCAATGTCCGACAGCTCTCTTTTCAGTTTTTGAGGTACTTCTGTCATCTGTATGATAATCTCATTTACATTTTTTACTAGTGTCCTCGGGTTCCCTTCTGGACACTTCACAAACATTTGTTATACCTTGTCATTCATATGACAGCCATTCAAACAGCTCTGGGGTGGCATATCCTTGCAGTTTTAATTTGCAGATTCATCAGGATTATTTGTGCTGAGCACTTTTTCCGTACATCTGTTGTTTATGTCTACTGTTAAGACGTGCCCATTTAGACTCTCCCTGTGATCCTTTCCCTGATTGTCATTGCATTAGGTGAGTTTCTACCGTTTTTGGATTGACTAACATCTATCACATGACTTACAAATATTTTATGGCAGTTCATAAATTGTCTTTTCTGCAAATGTTTCAAATAGGATTTTAGCAATATAATTTGAATTGTGCTGTCTTCCAGCTCAAGGTACATAATTCTCTTGATTGGCTTTTATGATAGATGTACATGGATAGGTAAATGGGGAGATTGATAGAAAGATGAGAGATTGGTGACATAGAGTATTTATATTGCAATCCCATGATTTAAGTAATTTTGGGTTAAGGGACATATGATGGAATCCTGTTGAGTCTGTGAAAGGCTGGCTCTGTGTGTGAACACTGTAAATACTATGTTACAAATATGATATACTAAACAATGATTAGTAGAAGGCAGTTTTTCTGAAAATATGAATAGTTTCTATTGTATTAACACTCATTAAGTATTTCTCCACTTTAGCACTTTCATTCTGAGAATTATCAATATGGTGACTTTAAATTGTTTCATATTGTTGAAACTGAAACAGAATATTAGAAACATTTTTCTTTGTCTGTCTATTTACATTCACGATGCATTTCTGTTTTGTCACGTCAGAATTATGTGTTTATTTCTTCTATGTTATAATCCTGGATTCATCTGTGACTCACTTCCTGCTTCGAGCCTTCTTCCAAGAGAAACTAGAATCAAGGATTAAGACTTTTTCCTTCATTTTTAACAACACTAGAAGACAGACAGGATGTCTAAATAGGAACATAATAGATAGAGAGCTGGTAGGTGATAGATGATAGATAGACAGATAGATAGATAGATAGATAATAGATAGTGATAGATAAAAGATAGATAGAAATATAGATATATGGATGATATGTAGATGGTAAATAAATAACAGAGACAAATGATATTTGGATGTTAGACAGATATGACAGACAGAGGGTAGGTAGGTAGAGAGATGCATATATTCATAGATGAATGATGTGTAGATGGATGATAGACAGATGATAGATAGAGGATATGAATGATAGATGATAGATGGTTTGGTAGATACTAGTTTTTTTATCATTCTTGGAGAGTCCTAGTTCTCCTTTCTTTATGATTAAAGATATCAAAAATGGCTAAACCTTCATGCCTATTTATGAAAGTGATGTGACACATTTAACGAGACATTACTGAATGGAAACAGGTCCATGTAGATTCACATGCTGTTCAGGGACATGGTCAGGCAGAAGGGAAGCTACAAGGTTTTGGTTGTGTAAAATCCACCAAAGAGAGTGCCTGGTTTCCTGAATCCAGAAGAACCTCTGAGGTATCTCATGTACAATGTATATAATACTATGTATGCATTTCCTAAAGTACAAGTCATCTGAATGAGAAGATTTAAAATTCATATAATTTATCTAAACTTAATTTCAATGATACTATAATATTTTAAAGCTAATGAACAATGCTATTCCTGAAGAACAAAAATGAAAAAATTTAACTAAAACTGTGAAAGCTGTCATGAACTCATTGAGGTCCTGGAGTGATCAGTTTAACTGATGAGACAAAAAATAAGCAGAACACTATTCCACAGTCCTTCAAAGTGACATCTGAAGTTCTGTTGACTACCTGTTACCTGTCTGGTGAACTCAGCTCTACTGAGTCCAACAGAGTTAGGGTCAGTAGAAACAGAGGTTAAAGAAGCTTTGTTTGATGGAAGCATTTAATCGAGAGCAAGTTCTCTCTAATGTTCTCATACACATGAGTTTCAGGTGTCAGTGAAGAAGACATCAAATTATGAACTAAACACCACTGGGAGAGGGAAGACCATCCTCGAAAGAGTGAATACTCATTGCCCAGCACATCTGCATACACCCTGTTTCTAGAGCTATGAGCACACTTTAGTTAAGGACCAGTAAGAAATAACCATGACCAGTGAATCCACTGATGTGAATCTTTTATGAAAATATGTAAATGGGATGGGAACTAGCACGGTGGATTAAACACTTGCTGTACAAAGGGCTGGGGTTTGAATCCCTAGCACCCGTATGAAAAACCAGGAGGCAGGCCTGAGAGACAACTCAGTGGTTTAGAATACTTGCTGCTCTTCCAGAGAACCCGAGTTTAGTTTTTAGCACCCATGTCCAATGGCTTACCACTGTCTACAACTCCAGCTCCAGGGAATTTGACACAGTCTTCTGGCATCTCTGGGTACCTGCACACACATGACATACATTCAGACACAGACACATACATACACATAATAATAAAAGTTTTAGAACAATTTGTGGCAGTCTATCTGTAGCCCCATAATGTGATAGAGGAGGTAGGGAAACTCAGATGCAAGCTCACTAGCCAGATGAGTCTGCACTGCAAGCTTTGGGTTCAACAAGTATTTCTGCATCAATAAAAGAGCCATAAAGACAGCCAACTTCAACCTTGGACCTTCACATATATGCACACTTGTACACATGCACCTGCACACACACAAATGTGCCCACACATGAACAAGCACACTTACATGCACATACTATACATATTTACAAATGCAAAAAAAAATACAAACAAAAGCATGAAGTTATGGGGCTGGAGAGATGGCTCAGCAGTTAAGAGCACTGGCTGCTCTTACAGAGGACCTGGGTTCGATTCCAAGAACCCGCGTGCCAGCTAACAATTGCCGGTAACCCCAGTTCCGGGGATTTGACAGCACCTTCTGTCCTCTGCCGACACATGCGGGCAGGTAATATACTCATACACATAAAAATCAAAATAATAAATAAAATATTTTAAAGGCATGAAATTATTAGAAGAGAGCAGGACAGAGAGTATCTGATCAGACAAATTATAATTTCAGTCCTGATGGTCTTACCCTAGATTCCAGGCTAATGTTTGTTAGAGGTTGGGGACCCAGAGCACCATCTGCTGTGCTGAGTTTGCCCCAAGAGGCTGCTCCTTGCTGCTCTTACAAAGAACCTGGGTTCAGTTCCCAGAAACCACATGGTGGCCCACAACTGTCCTTAACTCCAACTCTGGATATCCAACACCCCCTTCTGGCCTCCATGGAGCACTGCATGCATGGATACACTACATGTAGGCAAAGCACACATACACAAAAATAAAAATAAAACAATTAAAAAGAAGGATGATATGTAGATTTACATTCTGTATAGAATGAAGCACAGAAAGAAAACATGTATTCAGTCAGCATGTTGTGAGCCATTTGCACCAAACCATATTCTTATAAGTGCAAGTTTTGTGCTGTTGACAATGAAACATGAAAGAAACAAAATCACATAATACCTACTCTGTAGAAAGACTACTGCTCTTTTCAGAATGATAAAAACACTATCCATGAGATATTCAGATTTAGTATTAGCATGAAGGAAACTTATTATAGAAGTGGAAAGGTAACTTGGAAACAGAAACGATAAATCCATAGATAGAAAGCTGTGAGCAACAGAAAAGAGAAACAAGGTGAGAAGGAGTGGACACTAGACAGACTTGCCTAGCAGACCCCTGTCTACCTGAGAGTCATGCAGTCTAGATGGCCACAGGATGGTGTCAGTGTTCAGCGACTTTATCTGCAAACACTAATTTAAGTTACAGAAGAAACTAATTTATTATCAAAAATGCATCATTAATAAACATCAAACTTTACAGGAGAGAAGGTAGAAGAAAAGCAGGAAAGAGATCTATGCACTTGATTTGATGGTAGGGAGCCAATTTCTAAAGAAGATGAAACACCAGAGATTAAAACTGTGTATTTGTATGACTTAAATATTGATAGTGGAGAAGTAAGAGAGATAGACAGAGAGAGAACATTACTGTATAAACCATTCTGTCTGAAAAGTATCCTACCAGTTTTAGTTTATACGTTTACAAATTGTTAAGTTGGGAGTGAGAGAAAAAGGTTGACTGAGAAAATTATATTAACATGGCTATCACCCCATGATGTATCTTTTCATAATTGGTTTTAGCATTTAAATAGGTAGACCTCACTCTAGCTCTCAAAAACAACACATATTAATGAGCTCTGTGTGGTCCTATGGAAATAGTTACACTACACAATAATACACTATGCAGTACACTGCATTCTCCTGTCAATGGTCTTCCTTGCTGTCATTGTTTCATTGCATAAAATTGCCTGCTGTTGCAGGTCTGTGATGGTTGCTCTCCCCATAGGGACAGCCACTCCTAGGGATAAACGTCAGTGTATCCCACTGTAGCCACAGAGTTATAATTATTTAGGGCACAGAAGCTAATTAGGAGATCAGCTGGGAAAGTATAAATATTAAAAAAACTTCCAGTGTATTTTACAAATGAGCAAGAAAATAATCTTTTCCTCCAGAACGCTGGGGGTTACTGGAGTTTTTAGACACATCTTTTTTTTTTTTTTTTTTCAAATACTGTAAAAGAACACCGCCTTGAAGATATAATATTGCCAAGATGTAGCTAACATAATTTTTGGCACCCAAATCTAATTCAAAAGGATTAAATAAGCGTATTCATAGATTTAAACCAATCAAATCACAAAGCCAACTCCTGCTTCAGTGTTCCAGCAAGCATAATTACACAGCCACAAGCTCTGACTGCTCATCAATTAACACAGCTGTAAAATCTGGAGCTAATTCTACGACGTATTAATCAACACATCTCATGTAGGAAAACAGTCTTTGCTCCACTTTCTGTGATGAACAACAAACCCAAGAGCATTCCTGGCTTTGTGGTCTTCAGTTTAAAAACACATATTTTAATTCTTCATAAGTCGATTCTTAACATTTCTGCTGGGTGAGCAGATGAAAGCCAAGTGGACCCTTACGGAACAGGAATCAGAATGCACTAGTGATTGTGTAAAGTAAAACATTTGATATTAAGGACAGACTCCAAGTAGAGAGGACCAAAGCAGAATTCAGAAGGTGTTGGAACGTTGCAAAGAGACAAAAAGCCACATTGAGCAAAATCCTCTGAAAAGCAGTGCCTGAAGCCCCATACTAGCAACAGCTTCAGAGAGCATTGTGGTGGGTTGGTGATATCTATCAAGGCTCCACAAGAAGTTCTGAGCTGTTCCAGTCCTAAGTGTCTATGAGAAAGCACTGAACAGCTTTCCCCATGATAACGAAGGTCTATATGTTAGACTTGGACGACACATCTATTTCAGGTGAGGCAAATGGAAGAAAGTTGGAATGAATAAAATCCCTTTGCTACTGTCCTATAGGAAAACCACATCCTGCAGTGCAACAGAGATTGACCCTCTGAGGTCCATAGCTGTGAATCTGGGAATGGGTGGCGAGTGTGAAAAGAGATATGAATTAATGACAGAACAAAAATCACAGCATACTTATCAAACTCACATTAAGATCACTCACAGACTAAAAATGCAACAAGATGCATCAAGTTAATTGCACGTGGTGCATAGAGTTTGAGTTCTGAAGAGATCTCGGATGGTACTGAATTTACCTCTGTACCATTGTTGACAGAAAAAAAAATAGAAATTAAAAAAAATACACAAGTCAATTTCACAGGATCATCTCTTTCTTTTCCTTTTTCTTTTGCTCAAATTCCAGTGACCTCAGAATAGGAAAGCAGAAAGATAGAATCATGTGTATTCTTTTTTTTTTTCAAATTAAAAACATAAAACCAAAAGAAAGAATGAGCTATTACACTCTCTTCTGGAAGAACATGAAAACAATTTTTACCCAATCATGCAATCAGCATGGTCCTTATCTTTAGAAAACTTTTTTCTTTTCCCTTCTCACCAGCCACAAAACCCATCTCAATCTGACTCAAAGTAAGTGATAAGAAAATAGTTCTTTCTCATGCAAAGCATAACCTAAATAGAGGCATCTCCATGATGCCCTTGTTGGTGACCCTGAGGTCAGCTACATAGCTTTCCACAAATTCACCTGCCTCTCCATTTCCAGAGGGATCAGAAACCACACCTACAAACACAAGCCTCTGTTTTGTTTTTGTTGTTGTTTTTGTGTTTATTCTGTTTCACTGACTTTTCATTTTCCACCGTGCTAGTCTGCAGAAGCCATGTTAAAAACAGGTCCTGCTTCAGAGTCTCGAGATTACTTGATATAAAAGTGATTCTATATATGCTGTGCATCCATGATGCCATCCAAGCATGAGGCAGAGAGAGGAAAGAACTTGTTCTTCTCTCTGGAGAATGGAAATCCTTACCCTACACATGTAGAAATGGACACTGGAGCTGCCATAACCCAAACCCCTGGGGCTGAGTCCAGGAGGCCTATCCCAGTACACAGATGCAGCATGGCACTAAGCAAGCTGTATCTTTCTATTTTCTTTTGCCTACATCCCACAAATCCCCCTTAATTTACCTTTTGTCATTCCCAGTTATTGTCTGGCATGTAATTTCAGGAAAGAGAAGTTCTGTTATCTCCAAAAAAAAAAAAGTAAACTATTTTAGTAGCAACAATGATTCATGAATTAAGTAAAGGTATCTCAAAGTGGAGTTGGATAATGGGAGTTTCAGAGTTTTTTTCCATCTGTTTTATATTTTATAACTTTGCAAAAATCATGAAAGGGACCTAGAGAGAGGGCCCAAAGGTTAAAAAACCTGGCTGCTCTTGCAGAGGAACTAGGTTCAGTTCCCATCACATACCTGGTGACTAACAACCATCTGTAACTCTAGGTCCAGGAACTTCAATCTTCAATGCCCTCTTCTGTGGGCATTGCATCGTATGTGGTGCTCATGTATGTATGTGTGTGTGTGTGTGTGTGTGTGTATATATATATATATATATATATATATAAAATCAGGTAAAACAAAATAAAAATAAAATAAAATATTTTATTTTAAAATTGTGACTGATTTTACTTCATAAACATCAAGGTTCATTTTTGAAAGACATCTTTCCTTTTTTCTTGATAAAGTCAAAATAAATCAAGACTCTATATAGTTAACTTTTAAACTGAAAAATGGCTGAAATTTAAAGTTCCACGCTGACACATTAAGTGGAAAGAGTTGCGTGATTCATAATGTAGAATCCTGTGTTGTGCGTAAGAACCTACAGGTCTGACTCCACCTCTTAATATCGGTGTTTGCCTTTCTCAGTTCTTCATCCAACTAATGAAGTCATCATAGGGCTATTGTGATAATGCAATGACTTAGAGATGACATGAGGAAGTATGCAGTAGAGCACTTGACACAGCACAAGCACTCAGTAACTGAAGCGGTGGACAGCATGAAAAGCCATTAGAGCCCCTCACATTACAGTATCATGGAGTGGCTCTTCTGACTGAGAGTCAAAATGGTCTTCATGCAGCTTTCACGGGAGCAAGTTATTTTTGGAACCCTGCACTACCAGCGCTGATAAAAAGCCATGGAAATAAAATCCAGTTTTATTGAGACAGAGTGACATCAACATAAAGACAGCCAGGGAAATACAGGGCAATAGTGCCCATGCTCTGGACAACCAGTATGTTAGGGCTGAAGCACTTGTCACTGGAGAACTATCTCTAATTGATTTAATTACAGTACCTACTATGGAACCTGTTTAAGAAAAGACCCTTGTCTTTGCTGATTCTTTGGAGACAAAAATGGAGGACAGATCCAAGCACACTGCCTGTTATAGTCCAGGCTGCGCGACAGAGAGCAGCAGCATAGGAACAGGATTCAAACACTGACTTCTGACCTGAACACTTCTCTCTTCCCATCTAGCTCCTTTTAGAAAGACCAGCCTCTGACACCTCGAGACTTCAATTTGTTATCCACATCCACTACATCGGAGATATTCTTAGTGAAGTACTTGTATAAACAGTTTTGAGAAACATGGATTTTAAACAAGGCTGAGTCCTGGTGCCTATCACATGTTCTGCCTTCCTAAGAAGATGACTTTCAGGTGTCCTAGTCACAGAGGACCTACTTCAGTCAGAGGAAAGACAGGTGCAGAGGCTCAGCTCTGGAGGTCCTGGCTAATCACTGCAGGAAGAGGTTCAGAGAGAGAATAAGAGTTTTAGACACACGTTAATGTTATAAAAGGTGTGTGTGTGTGTGTGTGTGTGTGTGTGTGTGTGTGTGTGTGTGTGTTTGTATGCATTCTCTTGACTCTGTAAACATGAGTCAAGAGAAACAGGGAGATAGTAAGAGAAGAAGCGCGCGAGAGAAACGTGTCTGCTTTAGGATAAGAATGAATGTGTAGACGGTATGTATCCTGTCTTATGTACTAACTGGTTCCTAAAGAAAAGACCAGAGAGAAGGTGACTGCTTCAAGTGACTCCTGAAGGTCCTTTTCCTTGCTGATGTGAAGCCATAACTGGGAAAGCATGTCACTTTCCAGTGCAAGGAACAGGCTGCCTTTCACCATCAGATTAACTGCAGTGCTCACTCAGTATTCTGGTTTAAATAGATTCTGAGTACTTTTCCTCATTCCCCAGAAATAAACTAAAGAAAGCTGTGTTTCACTGAGAGGGTCATCAATCAGACCAGCTCACAGCCAGGTTCCCAGCAGCCTGGAGGAGAAAAGCGAGGTAGGCACAGGGCGGGATTTAGGCGGGGCCTGGGCTGCTGCGGCCCTGAGGCTCCTCAGCCACCATCTCCACGCAGCACACGCCATATGCACCCGTGGGCCCCATGCCCAGGGCGCATGGAGAGAACTATTCCCAGTGGATGATGCTTCCAGTCTTCAGGGCAGAGCTGATGCCTCACTGCGCAGTGGGCATTGTAACCAGATTTTCAAGATACTATTTTTTATGTATTCTTTGAAGATGTCATGAAGTGTCTTTTGATCACACTGAGACCCCCCCACTTCCATCCACACCTTACTGCCTCTTTCATACTTCATCTTAAAAGGCCCATTGAGTCTAATTTGTGTTCCCCAGATGCCCTTGAGTCCACACTCAAGTCCATCTCTTGGAGCCTGTTCAACCTTCCCAGCATCACACCCTTAAAGAAAACTGACACTCCCTGTCAAAGCATTTATCAATTAATGGTAACTTCTCAGATAAGTCTGAGACTCGTGCTAGGACTTTGTCTGCCTTGGGTTTGCACAAGTTTTGTATGTGGTGTCCCAAATGTTGTGGGCACCTATGTGTCATCCGCCACCTCTGGCTCTTACAATTTTTCTTCCTCTTTTTCTTCGATGATTCCTGAGCCTTGGGAGGACAGGGTATGATATAGGTAGCCATTTAGGGCCGTCTCTTATTCTCTGCAGGTTGATAAGTTGTGGGTATCTGTGTCGTCATCTGCTGCAAGAAGTTTCCCTGGTGAGAGTTGAGAAATGCATTGATGGAGGGGTATATGAGTAAGTTAACATTAGGAATCCCAGATTGTAAAGAAAGGTGTGTACTTTCCTTGTTCATATAATGCTTTTTAAAATTGTTTCATTTTTTAATTTATTAATATTCGTGTGTGTATGATGTGCGCATGTGCCACAGCATGCATGTGGATGTGAGACAGGTGGATAGCGATGTCAGCAGGATTGTACTGGCACTATCCCAGCATGCCCCGCTATTCACTGTGACTTCAGTCAGTGGCTTTCAAAGAAGAACTTGTCTCATAGAAATCCACACAGCTTTGAGTTTTTCCAGACAGCTGTGCTCTTCCCTAGTAGGTCTTCTCTTTAAGCTGTGGGATGTCCTACCTGGTTCAGAGGACTCAGCCTGTCACTCTGCACTGCTGCCATTATTGCCCCTTTGAGTTGGCACTTGTTTCCCTCCAATATTTTCTCAAAAAAACTTCAGGCTTTCATTTGACAACTTTGTATATGTCACTAATTAGGACAAAAGGCAATTTTAGGGTCAAGGGGAAAGAGACACACAGATACAAACATGATAATGAATATCTGAACTTTTTACTTAACAATTGAGTGGCCACAAAAATTCTGAAGCATTAAGCCTGTTTGCTCACTAACAAAACAGAGGTCAGTCGCACCCCAAGAAAGTGATATGTCAAAGAAACAGAGCAAAGGGTAGGCCCTCAGTCATTGAACAGAATGTAAAAGGAATGGGATGCCCTTTTCTAGTTCTACAAATATTCTACAAACTTCAGATAGTTTAAGACCATATATACAGGGTTGGAGAGACTGCTCAGAGGTTAAGATCACTGACTGCTATTTCAGAGGACCCAGGTTTAATTCTCAGCACCCACATGGCAGCTAACAGCCGGCTGTAACTCCAATTCCAGGGGATTTGACACCCTCCTCTGACACCTTTGGTCATGGCACAATATGACTGCACTTGCATTCATGTAAGCAATATACTCATACACATGAAAAGTAAAATAAAATACAATAAAAAAGATCATCTACACAAAAATAAATCAAAGTATCTCCATTTTATTTGCAAGATACATTTTATGGCCTGGGAATGAGTATTAAATATGGTAATAGCCAGCAACCACAACCCCTCTGAGATGCAGCTGTGTTCTTTTTCCCTCATCAAAGGACTCTGGAAAACTTGTGGTACCTGGCTGAGGCTTCCCTGAAATTGTCTTATATCTGGAGAGAAACCTCACAGCCAGTAATACACCTCTCATACTGTCCTGCAAAGAGAAATTTCAAGTATGAACTCCTCAGAGGTGGCGAGATTGTACAGCAGGTATGAGTGATTGCTGTACAAGGACGGGGACCTGAAATCCCCAACACCATGAAAATGCTGGGGATGGCCCTGCTCTCGCTTGTAACCACAGCGCTGGTGGGGGTGGGGGTGACAGGATTGCTGTGGCTTGTTGTTTGCCACAGGATCACATGAGTATGCACACTCACATATACCACAACATATATACCACACGTATACACTACACACACACACCACACACAGGTAGAGAATCAATCAATCAATTAGCCAACCAATCAATCAATAAATAGGTGAACTCTCATGAGAATAAATTAGAAAAAATAAAAATAAAGAAATTTAAGCTAAAAGCAGATGGACTCATTTCCTCATTAAAGACTCAGATGATAGTGCTTGTTCACCCAGTAAATAAAATTTTGTGTGACAAATAATTTGTTTCTAAAGCATAATGCACCCAAATATCTTGGGTGCATGCTGATTTATATTCACATTTTTCACAATAGAACCTTCAGCATGACTTTGTTTTAGCTCTATCTAGCACAAAAATCCATGTTCTCCTTTGGAAAGCAATAGTCAGATGCAGACAGCCACCTTGGGTGAGGTAAATTCTAGTTTAGGTCTTAGGCAACCTTCCCAGGCTACCTTCTTATTCATCAAGGACTGTTTACAGAAAAGTAGGAAGGAACAAAATACGCTTCTTGCTGGAATTTTATAATAATGCAATCTAACTCACAAAGCCTTTTTCTCTTATAAAGGCATTTGGGGAGCAACATAATTAAATGACTTCCATAAAATTAAGAGAATGTATTTTCTAATCTCATCCGAAATGTTAACTGAGATTTTAACATAATAGCCGTATTATTCTTATAGTGTTTCATCCCCAATTTCTCATGTATCCCGCAGGTTCCCAAAGAATTCTCTTGACTGTTCTTTTTAGGTATTTTTCTATCATTAAATGCAAAGAATACACACACACACACACACACACACACACACAGATGTTTCAAAATTACTATTTTATGGAATAACTTTTAAAACATTTAGTATGGAGTGACAACACTCTAATGTGTAACTCGACAAACCACACAAGCTGAAAGAAGACCATAAAAATCATGATTCCCTGGCCTCCCAAGGCATTGGTTCCAGGACCCTGAAGACAGTCAAATCCTTAGTTACTCAAGTCCAGTGGATAAAAGAATGCAGTGTGTGAATAAAACCTGCATGCACATGCATCCTCTGTATACCTTAGACTACCTTCACTTTACTTAAAATAGCTAATATAATGCAAATCTCATTGTTTAGAGGATAAACTAAGCAAAAAGTCTGTGCATGTCTAATCATAAAGCATTTCTATGTTCCCAATGTGCAATTACTTGACTCTCAAGATATGGAGACCTGCAACACAGAAAGGATGTCAATTAAATTGGTTTCCTCCATCCTAACGCAGCTATCTGGATACTTCCAGCAGATGTCTCACCCATCCTCCTCCCAACCACTAATTCCTAAACATACAGTGTCCCAGGATATAAAAGATCCAATCAGTTATTTTTTTCAGTGTTGTTTTTGGGAATAATTTCAATTCTTAATTCAAATATTGTGCTGAAATGCATGATGTCCTTCAGGAATGATTCAGCTGCTTGTCCCACCTGCTGTTCTCTACACCTTGCAGAATTTTCTCCTTTCTTTCTCTGTGCTGTGACTGTGCTTCTTCCTCACTCAGAAGGCATGTAGGAACTAAGTGGTTACTCACAGATACACATAGATGGGGCTCTGATAATCCCCAGAGTCCTCACACCCACCCTGCTCCCAATTTAAATAACATAAAAGAATTATCTGTTTCAAGCAGACAAAAACCCAGTATAGAACTGGGAAAATGGACAGCGAGTTCCAATCATAACAGGACTATTGGCAGCTGATTATTGATGTGTGAGGGTGAGTTGAATCTTCTTAAGGGGGAGACTCTAGATAGACTGACTAGATCCCAGTGAATGAATCCTAGAGACTTCTGGGTACACTAACTTGACTCAATAGATCATAACATATATGAATGCATGAAATCTCATGGGGGCGCTATGGGGGACCCCAAGTGGGGGAAGGGTATAAAGGTGATTAAGATGTTTAGTGTGAAATGCCCAATGATTCAATGAAAGAGGAATTATTTGAGGACGAACTTGCTCACTCATTATTTACACTGAAAATAAAAAGCACTCTATTATCCTAAATGGAGAATAGGCATAAAAAGGGGGAAATTTGTTACTTCAAAAATATGTTTTAGAAAAGGTTTGGTGGACAGTGAGCTGAATTCCAGATGGAAAGCCACCAAAGTTCTTATGTTTGTGAGATCACCGCTAAAAGTGTGGGGTTCAAGGACACAGTCCAGAGTGGTTTCTTGGGCACTGAGTAGCTGAAGCCAGGTGTGTCCAGCTTGGGACTTGAGCCTCAGGTTCCAAGAATCTGGGTAGCCAGGATTCAGGGTTTCTTCTGATGGTTCTGCACATACTCTTCTTTGTTTTTTTGTCTTGTTTTGTTTTGTTTTCCAGTTTCAATTTGTTCATTTTTTTTTCATTGTGTATTTTTAGTGGATTTTTGTGTATTTCATACAAAACACCTTAATCACATTTAGAACTCTTCCCCTATCTGCATGCCTCCTGTTGAATCCACCAGATTTCAGGCATTCTGTCATATATGTTAAGGCCTATCAAGTCAAGTGTGTGTCCCCAGATGTCCCTTAGTGTGAATTCTTCTACTGGAGCTTGGTCAGCCTATCTAGCCTCACTCCTTAAAGAAGACCAACTTTCCCTCACCCAGCAATGATCAGCTGCCAGTACATCCTCAGCTAAGGTCGGGGGTCTCTTGTTCATTTCCTTAGGTCTAGGCTGGGTTTTGGTTTGGTTTCACTTTGCATAGGTCTTGTTCATGCTGTCTTTATTTCTGTAACTTCATAAGATCAAGTTCCTAGCTGTCTGGAAAATTCTGTTTCCTTATAGTCATCCATATAGTCTTTCTGTGCCTCTCTTCCACAATTGCCCATAAGCCCTGGGTTGCAGAGATTTAAAATAGGAGTCCTATTCAGGGACATGCATTCTGCAGTCTCTCATTCTCTACATTTTGAGCAGTTGTGGCTTTCTGTGATAATCATCCCCTGTTGCATGAGGAAGCTTCGCTATTGAAAGATATATTAATAAACTTGTATTGTAAACATAGCCAAATACACATGATCAGAGAGGTCATAGATCCTAGAGAAAACACTGTCTGTGATATCTCTAGATATATGTAAGTTCCCAATGTATGCTAAATACTTATACTTAAATTTACAGACAAGTGTACGTCTTGTTACTCATCAAAGAATCTTTTTTTCAACAGATGGAGACTATTACATAGTTCTAAAACTGTTCAAACACAGAGAATAAGTGTCTTAGAGATGTTCAGCCCTAGGTAACACATCTACCATGGAACTTCTACACCTAAGGCTAACAGAACATAGAATATTTGTTTGGACAAAACAATTCCCATCACAAAACAGCCTGAAGCTCAGGAAGATGGTCTCCATTCATTTTCACATGCCAAGTAACAGGAGTAGATCTGGAGCTCAGTTTGAAACAGAGGTGAGCCTAGCCTGGTTTGCCTAACCCTTGTTCCACCCAGCAGTACTGGGGAGGCCAGGAAGTGAAGTGTATTCATGATGAGTATAGAATTTACCTGTCATCTTCAGTGCTTTGGCAAGGTACATTTCTAATCTCTACAAAATCACATGAGCCAATAATGACAAACATATTGAAGACAAAGGGACCAAGAGTCAAATAAATTTAATAAGAACAGGATGTCTATTAAACCTCATAGGACAGCACTTTATTTCCCATCATCTTTCAAAAATGTAGTATCATGATTATACAGATGATTTTCGGACTTAGAGGGGCTAAATATGTTGACTTATAGAATGAGAATGCTTGTTTGTCTACAGAAAACTGCAAGACTTCCTCTTCAAACCACTATTTCAAAGTACATAAACAATGCTGATTCTCTTATGAGTAATCAAGCACTTCATTATTTATTAATAATAACTTTGGGAATAACAGCATCTGTATCAGTGACTCACATCGTTCTCTGTTCACCAAAAGGTCATCTCCTCCTCAGGCTTCCAAAAAATTTGTTCTCATAAATTGTAATGTTACACAGCTTTCCACACATTACAGCTTTTCTTGAATTTCTACATATAGGGAGGCTGTATTTTTCTAAATGATAGTCCACTAATTTGCATGATCCAAATTTGTACACAGGGTCTGAGAGATGGTTGGGTAATTAAGAATACTATCTGCTCTTCTAAAAGACCTGGATGTGGTTCCCAGCATCTTTTGGCAGTTAACAACCTTCCATAACTCCAGTTTCAAATATTCTGACACTCTCTTTTGGCCCCTATGGACTTTGCATGACAAAGTACACTTGCATACATGTAGTCAAAGCACTCATACATATAAAATGAAAATCAATGAATCCTTCTCTGCTTAGCTAGACAAAAGTGGCCTACCCTGTCCCCATTGTTCCTTCTTCAGCCTAACTAAGGTCTTTTTCACTGTGGCTACCATGAAATCACCTCACTAGCATGGTGAGTTAGTCAGACCCCAAGATTGTGTCACCACCTCCTGTTTGGGGACTAGACCCATTCATGCTGCTCTAGGACTCACATCTATCATGCTTAGTTAGAACAGGACCACCCAATCCCAATTGACCCTCCTTGGGCTTAGGCCACTTCACCCTGCTGGAGAGCTCCCAACTAGCGAGCCTAGGGCCATCTGGTGTTTCCAACAAAAAATCAAAATTGAGAGCCTGAATCTTACCCACCTATGGCTCAGAGATCATTGTAGTAGAGGGGGTCAGAAAGATTGTAAGAGCCAGGGCTAGTTCATGAACTTGGGGAGCAAGAGTTTTTCAGACAACAAGAAGCTTGTACATGTGAAATTGTGGCAATGATAGCACTGAGCACAGGACTCACACAAACTCAAATCAGTCAAAGGCCTAGAGTGGAGCTATAGAATGACCAGAATTAGACTGAGATATATTGGAGATGGATGACTACTGGGAGTGGCACAGTATGCCTTGCTTGTGATATCTAGGTAGCCTGACCAGATTCCAGTGGTCAGTCACTAAAGGACATCTGGACATTAATTCTTGACTGCATAGTACTTAACATGTATGACAGAATATGTGAGGCCCAGTGAGGGTCTGGGGAGGGGTTGATGAGGTAGGGGGTCTAAATTTGGTTAGATTAGGATCTACTGTATGAAATGTACAAAACTCAATAAAAAATTTAAAAATTCAAGACTGGACAGTAAAGATAAAAAATTGGACCACTCAAGTAAAGAATGTGAATTAAACAAAACAAAACAAAACACTGAAATGGAATATGCAGGAAATGTGGAAAACCATGAAAAGAAAAAATGTATACATCGTAAGTATAGAGGAAAGAGAAGACTCTTGGATCAATCGAATTGACAGAATCAACAGAATTGTAAAAGAAAGTTTCCATAAATAAAGGAAACACATAACCATACAGATACAAAAGCATACAGAACACAAAACTGGGCCAGAACCGAAACTCCACACAGCATATCATAGCAAAGATACTAAATATGCAGAACAAAAAGATAATATTGAAAGCTGCAAGAGATAAAAATAAGACACATATAAATAAAAATGCATCGAAATTATAGCTAACTTTCCAATGCAAACTATAAAAGACAGAAGAGCCTGGAGCAAAGTACTCCAAATTCTAAATGATAACAGATGCCAACCCAGAAGACTTTACTTGGCAAAACTGTCTATCATAGCTGAAAGGGAAAGAAAAATCTTCCAAGATGCAAATAGACTGAAAGAATTCACGTTCACCAAACCAGGCTTATAAAAAATACTCAAAGGAATACAGAGGACCAAAGACACAAATGATCACACCCAAGAAGCTACAGAAAGAAAACAAATGAATGAAAATGTGGAAAGACAAAATAAGACTAAGAACAGAAACAGAAAATAAAATAAGTCACGAATAATAATATTTAATTATAATAATAATAATAAATAATAATAATAATAAATAATACTTTAAATAACAATGGTTTCCACTCCCCAGTCAAAAGACATAGACTAGTTGAGTAAATTATGAAACAAACTTGCATCTTTTGTTATCTACAAGAAACCCATCTCACCTTCAAGGATAGGCATCACCTTAGCATGAAATGATAGAAAAAAAAATTCAAACAAAATGCACTAAGAAAAAAAGAGGCACTGCAATTATAATATCTGACTAAACTGACTTCAAACTAAAACTAATCAGAATAGATAAAGAGGGTTAATTAATTCTGATCAAAGGAACAAGTGACCAAAAAGATATTACAATCATGAACATACATGCACCAAATGCTGGTGTACTCAATTTTTATAAAAATTATATTATAGGACCTTAAGACACATATTAACCTCAGTTCAGTAGTAGTAGGGGAGTTCAATGCTCCACAATCTCCAATAGACAGGTCAACTGAATACAGAATAAATGAGAAACATCTGAAGTAAATGATTCCATACATCAAATAGAACTAACAGACATCTACAGAATATTCTACCAAAGTAGAAAAGAATGCACATTCTACTCAGCAGCCCATGGAAGTTTCTCTAAAGCAGATTACATTCTGGGGCACAAAATTAACCCAACACATAAAAAATATCAAAATAGTCCCATGTATTCTATTGGACCCTAAAGCAATAAAGCTTAAAATCAGTAGCAAAACAAGCTCTAGTAACTACACAAACTCATGGAGATTAAACTCACCCTGAATGATGAATAGACCAAAGAAGAAATCAGGAAAGAAATAAAAACACTCTTAGAACAAAATAAAAATGATAATGCAACACAACAGAACCTCTGAGACTCAATAAAGCAATCCTAAAAGGAAAGCTTATAGCTCTAAGAATCTAACAATAAAAGCTCAGAGCAAAAATAAGTGACTTAATGGTAAAACTCAACAATCTGGAAAAAGCAATAACTAAACCTGGTCCCAGAAGATGAAAAGAAATAATAAAAATCAGAACAGAAATCAATGAAATAGAAACAATGAAAATAATAAAAATAATCAGTGAATCTAACAGCTGGTTCTTTGAAAGATATGTAAGATAGATAGACAGACCCTAAGCCCCGCAATCCTAAAGGAAAAAAAGAACAAAACAAAATCAGAGATGAAATGGGAAGCAATGTAACATACACCAAAAAGATCTATAACATTATAAGGAATACTTGAAAAACCAGTGCTCTACTAAATTTGAAAAACTTTTAAATGGATAGATTTCTAAATTCAATGGAACCACCAAAGTTAAACCAAGAAATAAACTTAAATAGAACCATAAAAATAAGGAAATTGAAAATGAATGCAAAGCCTCCCAACCAAAAAAATACTAAGGGTCAGATGGATTCTCAGAACAATTTTACCAGAACTTCAATGAAGTTCTACAAGCAATATTACTTGAATTATTCAAAAAGATAGAAACAGAGGGAGAACACCCAAGCATCTCCTATGAAGACAGTATTACTCTAATACCAAAATGAGGTAAATCACACTAACAAGTAGAAACTTTGTGCACATATCTCTAATGAAAACAATGCAAAAATTTTCAACAAATACAATTTGCATAGAGACACATATCAAAAATATATACATCATGAGAAAGTTGGTTTTATGCCAGAGATGCAGGGATGGTCCAACACATGTAAATCATATGTACTTAATCATATAAGTTGACTTAAAGACAAAATTCTCATAATCACTTCAGTAGATAAAGAAAAGCACTTTGACTAAATCCATCAAGATTTCATGATGAAAGTCCTAGAGTGAATTGGACTAGAGTGAAAATATCTCAACATAATTAAGATTATATATAACAAACCCACAGTCAACATCATTCTGAATATACCAAAACTTGAAGAATCCCTATTAAAATCAGGAACCAGACCACTTTCTCCACTCCTTTTAAGTATAGTACTTGAAACTCTAGCTAGAGCAGTAAGACAAGAGAAAGGAATTTAAAGGTGTACTAATTATTCCTACTTTAATAATACCTATTAAATTATCCCTATCTTCAGATGATATGATATTATACATACAAAATCACCCAAAATCCAACAGAAACTTTCTGGAAATAATCAACAATTGCATCAAATTGGCAGGACAAAAATCAATTTATAAAAATCAGTAGGCTTAGTGTATACCAATAACAAACCATCAGAAAAAAAGTTCATGGAAACACTTCCATTCACAATAGCCGCACAGAAATAAAAAGTTTAGGAATAACCCTAATCAAAGATTTTTAAAACCTCTACAATGAAAATTATCAGTCTTTGAACAGAAAGATAGAAGGACCTCTCATGCACTTGGAATGGTAGAATTAGGATGGTGAAAATGACCTCCTATCAAAAGCAATTTGTAGATTCAATTCAATACCAATCAAAATTGCCACACATTCTTCACTGAAATAGGAAAAAAATCCTAAAATTCAAATGTAATCACAAAATACCCTGGATAGCCAAAGAAATTTTGATCACAAGAGCAACACTTGGTAAGTTTACCATACCAGATCTAAAACTATATTGTAGAGCTATAGTCATAAACAGCATGATATTAGCACAGAAACATGCAGGCAGATCAATGGAACAAAACAGAAGTCCCAAATGTAAGTGCATGCAATTTTCGTCACTAGGCATAAAACTGGATCTCCATGTTTAGAAAAATAAAATTAGGCATACATCTATCACTGCACACAGAAGTCAGTTCCAAATGAATCCAAGACCTCAATGTGTACCCTGAAATGCTGAAATAAAAGAAAGCATAGGCAGCAATCCTCAAGATATAGGAGGGAAGGACTGTCTAATCAGGACATATATACTTTAAGAATTACTGTCAGCATTCCACAAGTGGGACCTCATTAAACTAAAAGCTTTCTATACAGCAAAGTAAACAACGAATGGAGTGAAGAGGAAACCTGCAGAGTGGGAGACAATCAACAGCTATACACCTGAAAGTGTATTACAATCCAGAGCTCATAAAAACAAAGAACCAAGGAAACAACTGACCCAATCAAATAAAGAGGGCTATGGATTTGAATAGAGAGCTCTCAAAAGAAGAATTAAACATGGCTAAGAAATACCTTAAGGTGTGTTCAACATCCTTAGTGATTATGGAAATCCAAATCAAAACTGCTTTAAGATTTCGTGTAACTCCTAGTCACCATGGCTAAAATTCAGATAACAAATGAAACCAAGTACTGGCATAGCTGCAGGGAAACTGGAATCCTCATTCATTCTGGTGGGATTGCAAACAGTGAAACCACCACTGAAATCAGTTGGAGAACGCAAACACCTAAAAAAATAACTCTGCTGTATAACCTGGTCATGGCACCTCTTGGCAAATACCTAAAGAACTCGTCTTACTGCAGATATTTGTACAATCATGTTTATTACTGCTCTTCTCACAGCAGGAAAAAAATGGAAAAAATTAAATGTTCCTTAACTGATGAGTGGAAAATGAAAATGTGGTACATTTATACAATGCAGTTCTACTCAGCAATAAAGAGAGATAAAAATCGTGAAATTTACAGGTAAATGGATGGAACTAGAAAATGCTATACTAACTGAAGTAACACAGGCTCAGAAAAACAAACAATATAGGTTCTCCCTCATTTGTGAATCTTAGCTCCAAATCCTTATATGTGAGTATATATTGTGATATAACTGCAGGAGCCAGGAAAATTGAAAAGAACCATGGTGGTAAAGGGAAGGAGCTCAAGAGGTGGGGATAGTAGGAACCAGTCTTATCAATGGGAGGTATGATAAACATAGGGGACAATTTAACTGGGGATGGGACAGTTATACAGGAGAAGGTAGCAGGAAAAACCAGAGAGAAATGCATTCGATCATTAAACTACTAAAAAATACACATACAACATACATGAGTGTGTGTGTGTGTGTGTGTGTGTGTGTGTGTGTGTGTTGTGTGTGTGTGTTTAGCTGGAGGTTGCTTAACAAAAAACACAGTGCCAGACGGGAGAAACCTCCGTTCAAGTTGTTGGTCAGAGTGGTCTAAGAGACTCCCAAAATATCACAGGCTATTGCCACAGTCCTTGCATACCTCTCAGAACTTGAAGAAAAGACCCTATTGCTGAAGATAGGTCATACTTTGGAAGCAGGACATGGGGCATGTGCTGGACGCATTAGTGTCAACTTGACACACCTGAGTTGAGGGAGCCTCAATTGGGGAATTGCCTCCATTGGACTGGCCTGTGGCCATGTCTTTGGGATATTTTCTTGATTGTTGAGTGCTGTGGGAGGGCCCAGCTCACTGTGGACAGTGCCATTCCCAGGCAAGTTGTTGTGTATTGTATAAGAAAGTCATCTGAGATGGGCCAGGGGAGCAAGCCAGTAAGCAGTGCTCATGCATGGCCTGTGCTCTAGCTCCTGCCTCCAGGTTCCTTGGAGTCCCTGATGAACTGTGACCTGGGAGATGTAAGTTTAATAAACCCTTTCTTCTCCAAGTTGGTATTGGTCAGAGTGTTTTGTCACAGCAATTGAAGCAAGTTAGAACAGGGAACTAGAGCTAGAACTGACCTGGAAGCCTCATCCTTGAAGACTAGCTCTCAACCATGTTGGAAGATACTATGCCAACCATCAAGGGAGTAAAGACAATCAGTGTTCCTACTCAGCTGTGCAGCCTAATGAACACAAGACTGGCCCAGCAAACTACATTGGTGAAGTGGTGGTACTTTTATCTTTGGGGTAATCAACATTTCTCTAACTCAGCTTCAGCCCCACTCAGTTGGAGGGAACTCATGTGTGGTGCTGTAAACACATGGGTGGTGAGATCATAGATCCTAGAGAAAAGCCTATTTTTGTCACTTCCCTAAACCAACATGATTTCTTCCTATATTCTAGATCTGCAGTCCTATGTTTGCAGGAAAGTGTACCTCTCACCACAAATCAAAGAAGTACCTTCGAGTAACAGATGGAGACTATTACAGAGTTTCACAACTGGTTAAACACAGAGAATAAATATCTACGAGGTGCCCAGCTCTAAGTGACACATCTACAATGCAATCTCTACATCTAAGTCTCAGGGAACATAGTGGAACCGGGGACAGAAAGAATACTAATGCATCTCCCAACTCTCACCACTGTAGCTTCCTCGTGCAACTGATGATAATCAATCCAGAAAGCCACAAATGACCAAAGTGCAGAGAATAAGAGATTGTAGAGTGTTTATTTGTCCCTGGGTAGTCACCTATATCAAATCTCTGCCACTTAGGGCTCAGGAAGCACTTCAGATTAGGGGGCAGAAAAATGTGTAAGAGCCAGGGATGGTAGATGAGCAAGAGTTTTGCAGGTGGCTGGGAAGTGGCTCCTATGAACTGCTAGTAATGGTGTCAGCACGGACAGGACCCATGCAGGCTCAAACCAGACAAAATTCAGCAAGGAAGAGGGGAAACGGGTCAAAAACTCTGGATCCCGAGCCCTCTGAGATTCACTCATCTCTGCTCTTCTTCCTCCCATCTGACCTCCCTCCTCCCTTCCCAGCCTGAGCACCTGCGTTGTCCCCGCCCTCCCCCAGTAACTCCTGCCTCCTTTGATTCCCCCTCCTCCCCCATCATGACTGCCTACATGTCCCTCTGTCCTCTCCTCCCTGCCTGGCCAAACTCTCACTTTCCCCATCTCACCCCTAGTAATATCTGTCCTTTTTCATGTTCTTCCTTTTCCTTTACCTCCATGTATTCTTCCTCTTTTCCTGCCTCCTGGTGTCACATAGGTAGTTATACCCACATATTGGTGCTTCAATTCACAAATGAAGGAGAATGCCTGCTTTTCTGTGTTCGTGTTACTTCACTTGGTATAACACTCTCTAGTTCCAGCAGTTTACCTATAAATTTCATAATTTCATCTCTTCCTAGTAGTCCATAGAACTCCATTCTATAAATGTACTACACTTTCATTAACCTATTTTTCAGCTGAGGGACATTTAGGTTGTTTCCATTTCTTAGCTATTGTGACGAGAGCAGCAACAAATATGGATGTATAGGAATCTCTATGGCAGGATGAGCCCTTTGAGGACATGCCAAGGAGTAGTGAAACATGATCATATGGTAGATTCATTTTCAGTTTGCTGAGGGCTCTACACTGCTTTCCATAGTGGTTGCACAACTTTGAGAAAGAATATGTGGAGGTAAAGGAAAAGGAAGAACACAACTATTCTCTGTATCTTCTGTTCTCTTGATTTTAGGCAAGCTGAAGTGGGTGAGGTGGACTTTAAAGGGATTTTTATCTACATTTTTCTAATTACTAAAGATGTTGAGCACTTTTTAAGGCATTTCTTAGTCATTTTCATTTCATTTGTTACCTCTCTGTTCAGGTCTATAACCCATCTTTGTACTGGGTCATTTACTTTCTTAATTCTTTGGTTTTTTAGTTCTATGCATATTCTGGATATTAATCCTCTGTTGGATGTGTAGATGGTAAAGATTTTCTTTCATTCACTGGGTTTCCTCTTCCCTTCCTTGGTTGTTTCTTTTGCTGTACAGAAACTTTGGAGCTTACTAAAGTCTCACATATTGATTGTTGACCTTAACGCCTGAGACACTGATGTTTGATTTAGGAAGTCCTTTTCTACACCTATATCTTGGAGAATATTACCTATGTTTTCTTGGAATTGACTTTTGTGCAGAGTGAAAGATAAGGATCCAATTTCATTCTAACACAGGTGGAGATCCTGTTTTGCTAGCACTATTTTTTGAAGATACTGTCCTTCCTCCATTGTGAGTTCTTGAAAACTTGGTCAAATATCAGGTGACATATACTCATGTTTGGGTATTCTATTATGTTCCATTGATCTGCAGTCTATTTTTTTGTGCTGGCGTCATGTTGTTTTTATACAGGTTATTGCCAAAGTTCTCGTTATGTCCCATAACTAGAAGATAGTACTCTACTGCTGAAGGCAGGACATACTTGGATACAGGACTCAGAGCAATGGAGCAGGAACTGAACTTGAAGCCTTCCACCTGAACTTTAGCTCCCATGCTGTCAGATGACAGCATGCATACTGCTAAGGGAGAAAATAAATCAGTGATCCAACCCTAAATTCCAATAACCATAAAGGTAGTCACAGCCCACTACCTCTATTGGTTCAGTAGTAACACTCTCATCTGGGGAATAATCAACAGCTAATTGGACTTAAAAACCTCTCAATGGGAGTAAGTTTATGAATGGCACTGTAACTCAGTCAAATATATGGGATTGGAGGGGGGTAGATCCTAGAGAGAACCCTATCTCTGTCATATCTCTAGAGAAACGAAATTTCTTACCATATGCTAAATATGGCTCCTTATATCTACAGGTAAACATACAGTACACTGCTCATCAAAGAGGTTTCTTTTCGCAACAGATAGAGGCTACAGAAGAATTCCACAACTGGTCAGACACAGAGAGGGATGCCACATCCTAGGTGACACATCTACAGCTGATCCTCTACACCTAAGGTTCATGGAACACAGTGGAATGAGGAATAGAGAGAAAATTAAAACATCTCACCAGTGAAACTTCCTTAAACAACATAGTGATATGCATCCAGAAGGCCAAAACAAGTCAAGTTTTATAGTATAAGAGACTGCAACATATGTGTCCCTGGACAAGACTCCTATGTTGAACTTCACCCACCTATGGCTTAGGGATCATTTCAGAAAATGGGGTAGACAGATTGTAAAAGCCAGGGCTGGTTCATGAACACAGGGAAGAGGAGACTTTCAGGGCACTGGAAGGTTGCACATGTGAAATTGTGGCAATGATGGCACTGAGCACAGGACCCATACCAACTCAAATTAGACAAGGGCCTAGAGTAGAGGGATAGAAATTGGTGGAGGGCCAGACCTAGACTGAGAAGAGTAGACTTTACGTATGATCTCTAGCTAGCCTGATCAGACTCCAGTGGATGAATTTTCACTAAAGGACATCTGAGCACTAATGCTTGACAGGATAGAACTTAACATGTGTAACAGAATACATGAGGCTCATTGCTGAATGGGGGGTGGTTGGGGAAAGGGATCTAAATTTGGTTAGGAACTTGTGTATGAAATATATAGACTCATTACAAATTTTAAAAATAGATAAAATTTTTTAAAAAGAATTTTTAAAAATCTCTAACCTTAGCTAAGGAGCTATTGGGAACCGATGACTGCTACGATAGGGAGACTTGTTCTTCTTTAGGACTGTGACAGCAGAGAAGTTAGCCAGGCTCCACTGGATGGACTCATACCCATGAACATTTGGGTACACAAACTTGGCTCGATAAGCCTTAACATATATGACAGAATTCATTAAATCCAGTGGAGGTTCTATAAGCAGATAGGGAAGAACATTTAATATGATCAAGAGGTAACTGTATGAAATTTGTTAATAGTCAATACAAATTTCAAATAAATAAATAACATTATATACAAATGCACACATTATTGTATTATTTTTTAAATAAGTTTTCTTTATTTTTGAGAATTTCATACATGTGTACAATGAGATATTATCATATTCACATATCCTTGGTCTCCCCTGAAGACTCCCTTACTTCCTACCAAACATCATGCCCCCTTCCAAGTTCATTTGTTTTCTATAGCCCCTAAGTCTTCTTGGTGCTGCCTATGTATGTAAGCGTGTGGAGTCATCCACTGGAGCATTGACCCTTACCAGTGGTCACACCCTCAAAGTCAAATGACTGTACCAACTGAGAATGTTTTAAATGCAGTTTATCTACTTTCAAACTTTCATGGCAACTAGGTAAATTAGGTTGTTTGGGACCATGGTATATTCTGCATTTGACCTAGTTGTGGACTGATTTTCCTTTTGTAGATTCTGTAGTACAGTAATAAATACAACCTATGTCAGTGATGGTAGAGACCCCAGGAGGTTTGCTGGCCAGGACCCCAGGAAGTGTGGCTTTGGGAACCCCAGAAGGTGTCGCTGTGGGGACCCTAGGAAATGGGGGGTCATGACCCCAGAAGCACTCTCCTGACCAGCAATATAAGCAATGCAGACATGCAATGTCTTCAGTATGCTAGAATTAATCAAAATTTCATTTCTGGTTCTTTATACAAGATTTGGGGTTAAACGCATTTAGGATCTCTAGGGTCTTCTGGTTTAAAAAGAAAAACTTCACATAGCTGAGTAAAAGCAAAATTCACTTGGACACCTGGCTTGGAAATTTAGCTTGAAGACTGTGACTTATGGATGTAGTGTTCTGACAGGCTGCTGGTATTTTATGAAGAAATGAAGGATGGCCTACCCAGCATGCAGTCTAGATTGGCAGCAGTACAGACATGGCAAAGAAGATATTAAATACGGCTTTTCTAGGCAAGCTGCCAACTAGCTCTCAGCAGCAAGTTTGTATTTCATTGTGGAATGGAGCTATTAACAAAATTGACATCCAGAAACTGCCTGTTTTCCCAGTGACAACACTAGGTGCTAACCCAGAATGTCTGCCCATAAAAGCAGCTGACTGCACACCTACCTGAAACTAAACAAAGAGCAGACCAGAACTAAGGCAGTCACACAGAGCAAAACAGCCTGGGTTTCAGTTCCCAGGGAAGCGAGCCTGGTTTCTTCCCTGGTCAAGGCTTTGCTTTGTGTCCTGTTATCCAGTTCACTCCTCATTCACCTTCTCCACCCCAGGACTGTGTTTGTGTCCTTTCCGTGGACACAAAAAGTGCATTTCATCTGCTCAGATTTCTTCAGAAATAAAGGAAGGAGCAGGATGCAGGAAGGAGGGTACAGAGATGTCAGGGACAGCTTTCCAGCAGCCTGCTCATTTGGCCACACAGGCCTCCCTCTGAAGGTGATCTTCAGGCTGGAGCCTGGGAACTGTGACTACTTCAGGTCAGGGCTAGATACAGTATGCTAGAGAATTCCACTGCAGTCTCCAGTTACTGAAAGAGACTCTCCTACCTTAAGGAAGTCAATTGCTCCACTCCAAGTCCACGGATTTAAGTACTTACCTTACCCAAAATCCTTCATAGATATATCCAAACTAATATTTGACCAAATGTCTGGATACTACTGCCTAGGCAAGTGGACACATGTAAAGAGAATGATCACAAATCCTGAACTAAGGCTATTTTGCAGAAAAATATGATTATATTGACATTTGTACAAAAATAAAATTTATACCCTCCAACCTAGAAAATTATAAATTTACTCCATTACAGTAAGAAAGAAATAGGTGAAAGAAAAAGCCTATTCCTTAAGCGATTGGGCCAAGTCACAAACAAAGCCAAGGCATGTAGGTTGGCCTACTTCAGCTAGAGGTTAAATGAATAACCTTCACTGTGGTGTGTGATTTCTCCTGAGGTGACATGGACAAATGTCTGTGCAACCCAGACAGGGGTGACAGATGGCAGACCAACAAAATGATTCTAACCAAGTCCAGTCTGCTGAACTAATGAGTTTACTGAGGATCCTTACAGAGATGTGAGTTTCTCTAAGACAGCTACATCACCAAGCATGAGCGAAAACTCACATAAGCAACAAGCCTGGAGCCCCTGAGCAACCTCCAGCCAGCCTCACTGAAGAGTCTCTTCTACCCCTACAGTCACTGGATGCTGTAGCCTTGGGAGAGGAACTGAGAGTCTATTTACTTTAAGAGCTTCCCGAACTTTAAAGTTTCCTTATCTTTTTGAATCATGGGAGCCTCCTTGCCCCCTCCAGCGGATAATATTGCAATTTGGAGAAAAGAGCAACATAACAAGACATCAAAATGTTGACCGTCAAAGAAGAAAAATAAAGAACGAACATGAAAATAGACTCTATTGAGGGGTGTTAGGTAAAAATGGTTCATTTGGAAGGATGAAACTCTGGCTCATTACACAATCAAAACACTCCTGAACATTTTTGTACCGTCTGCAACTAAAGCTATTTTTATAGACTCATTCTTACAGATCCAGTGTAAGAGAAACACTGTTATATAAATATAAAACCACAGAAATACAGAATTATTGAGTGTTAACATTGGAACAGATCTTAAAGAATGTATAACTCCACCTCTCCAGCTTATACATGAAGAAGAAGTAGAAGCCTAGAGAAAGTGAACAGTATAGAATTACACGTTCAGCTATGTATTGATTCTGTAGAGGGCTGGTCCAAATTTTCTCATTAAACTGGCCTTTATGAAGAAATCCCCAATCAAAACAATAGTCCAAGATCATAATTCAGAAAGTATTCTTCATAGATTCACAGAGCAAATCTATCTCTTTATCTCCCTGCCCTAACCCTTGACAGAAGGATTAATGACCACCAGCAAGTCAACAGGACCCATGAACTACCAAATTTAATGGGGCCAAACGTCCATAGTATTTGGAATATCGTGACCAAAAAAAAAAAAAAAAGGCAACGCTTTGTGTATGGCTCATCCTGAGTTCTTAGTGCTTTTTCCTGCGACTCTTAAGAAGCTATTCTGAAGGACAGAGTAAAAGTGGAAAACGGGCATTTACACAATTGTCCCCCGTGCAAAGACAAGGAGAGAGATCAGTGATATTCCAGAGATCCCCCAGAAGAAAAGACGGGGGAGTTTCACATATGCAACCTCACCTCCAGCATTTGAGAAGGGGTAAACAATGGCATTAGGGTATCTTGGCCAGGATACCAACCTGAAAAGAAGAATAACCAGGATCCTAAAGGGATTATGTCATGGGTATAGTTCTCCACCACAACTTGGAATTGGAAATTGATGAAAGAAAAATTGACACAACTCTAGGTGCAAAACAAAGCATTGGCAGTTGAGTGCTGACACTCAGTGCTCCAGCTCGGCAGCTGAGTGCTGACGTCCAGAACTACATCTCCACTTTGGCTGCACGTGTGATCAACCCAGTGGCAGGAATTTTCATTTTAATACATCAAGTCCTCAGTCTAAGTTGACTATGAATTTCTTTTAGGGTTTTTTTTGTTTTCTTACTATTGAGGGTCTGAACTTGCCTGCTTCCCAATGGAGTCATTCACAGGTGAAAGGGGTTAAGACTGCAGCTTTGAGTTTGTTCAGCCCACCAAGATAAACATTGATAAACCATGACATTTTAACCTACACATGGGACCAGATGCCATTCAGGCCCCTCTGTTCACTTGCAAAGTAACCTCTGATAACACCGTAGAGCCGCACTACTCAGAAGGCTCCTGAGCAGCACCTTTCCATTGCTTAATGCGGCTCCCTCTGCACAGAGCACCCACTGATCCATGGAGATAATCTCTGAGATTTTCCAACTTGAAATGTTTTCTTCCTGACACTAGCATCCTCTCTCTATCCTTAAACTTTTCCCTGACTAGAGCTTATTATTACCTTCAAATTTTCATGTATCATATTAGACAGGGGAACTATAAAACTGGGCCATTTCCATGTTCAAAGCGTCATCTTTAAGCAGACTGTCTTAGTTCACACAAGCTAATAAGAAGATATCAATGAATGACTCTGTTCCATCTGAGAATCCCTCTATTCCAAATGACAATGCCTAAAATCAGTAAAAAATGATTAACTGGTTGTTTATGTACTTGTTGAATGGTTCTGGAGAGTCTCAGGGAGGACTAAGGACATCAGTCCTAAAGTTCACTTAAGTTCAGGCAGGTTCAAGACGGGACATCACCCTGAAACTCATCATGCCCAGAGGTAAGCTGAGGGGCATAGAGGGCAGAGTGGCCCATCCACAGTTGTGATTTGTACCACCTCACCTTGCAACAGCCTTTGAGTGAAAAAACAGATCTACCATGGTCAGTCTTGTGCTCTCTTTATAGTTAAAAAAAAATGACCCTAATGAAAAGAATGCTTGGCCAAGCCTTCTGAAGTTTTGAACTGTGGGAAGGATTGTGGTGAAATAAGAAGTGATTTAGCAGTTCTGTCCCAGCAAAGAAGTCCAAATTCCCAAGCAGGCAATTTACCCATTTAGAACCTGGCTGCTCGCCTTTCTAGATCCAAGGAGATATAAACATCTTTGAAAATGTCTTTCCTGATTTTTTAACTAAAAATATGTCTGTTGTCTGTGTCCAAAGAGACCTGCCACATCAACTGATGCTGGGCTGTTGAGTAAGCAGGTTTGTTTTCAAATCTTATTTTGTTTACACAGCACCTCTGGGTAGGAAATGGCAGTTAGGCTTTTTAAAAAACAAGACAATGAATTGCATGTTTTTTCCTTTTTTTAAGTATTCAGGATCACAAAACTTATTGACTCCAAGATGAGGAAAAAAATTCAGTTCTTCACTCCCTATTGATTCCTTCCAGTGGGAGTCACCTTAAATACAGACTTTTGAAATCTGAGGCAGGCCCAGATTATACAACAAGTGATACTAATTTTTTTTTTTACTTTTGTAAAAAGTGTCTTCACATATTTTAAGAAAATATGTTTTATACATGAAATATCCTTCAAATATGAAGTTAAATTAAGAATGATTTGGGCAAATAAAGATGAGGTTATGAGGTTATTTCTTAAAAGCCAACTTTTAAGTAATTAATTAATTTGTTTGTTTGTTTATTTCCCCTCTATGTATATAAGGACAACAAGTATGTATAATGTCTGTGGAGGCCAGAAGAGAATGTCAGATCTCTTGGAACTGGATTTATGAAAGGACAGTTGTTTGCTACCATGTGGGTGGTGGGAACTGAACCTGAGTCCTCTGCAAGAGAACCCAATCCCCTTAACCTAAGAAAAGGATCTCCGTAAAGCAAACATAAAAAATGATTTCTTCAGGGACTGGAGAGATGGCTCAGTGGTTACAAATACTGAATGTCCTTGCAGAGGACCCAAGTTTGATTTCCAATGCCCAAATGGCAGCTAACAACTGCCTATAATTCCAGTTCCAGGGGAATCCAACGACCTCTTCTGACCTCCACCAGTATTGGACAACACAGGTGCACCTGCATACAACATACTCATTCACATAAAAAGTAAATATTTAAAAAATAATAAGTTATTCAGGTACCCAGAGATTGATAGAAACAAATAAGAATAGATGAAGAAAATAAAAGTTTAAGTAGGTTGATAACTGCAATTAATATTGTTACATAAAACAACAATTAAATATGTAGAGTTACAAAATACTAGCCATGTTATTATACAGCACAACAATATGTAAAAGAGGAACGGAAAAAGTGATTTAATTTCTTCCAGGATCCATGCATGTAAGGATGATGACCAGAAATTCATCAGCATGTGATTATAACTCAAATTCATTTAAGGTCTCTAGGGTAACTCACATGAAAATGGGGAACATGCATCACCAGGAAACTATTCTGACAAAAGGAAAAATAATGATCTATAAGATGAGAGAGAGAGAGAGAGAGAGAGAGAGAGAGAGAGAGAAGAGAGAGAGAAAAATAGAGACAGAGACAGAGACAGAGAGAATGGGAGGGATAGTTGGGAATGGCTCACCAGTTGTACTGAAAAGCTCCCAGCTACTCTACATCTTCGGGCCTCCCACAATCACTGACGTGCCCTCCTGGAAGTATACTCTTTGGAGTACTAAGGAAGTGAAGTCTCCATCACTTCCCTTCCACTCAGCATTCCTCATGGGCACCTGCTGAGTGACAAGCATTGTACCAGGCCCTGGAATTGCAGCGGAGACTAGCACACACATTCTCTCTCTGCCCACACAGGCATCGTCTGCTGGAGAGACACACAGCGAAATAAATGCCATCCCAGGTGGCTATGAATAATATGAGGAAAAACAAGAACCCTCACCGGGATATAGAAGAACATGATGGTCCTAGGATATGCTCATAGTTCAAAACAGATCACTTCCTTGGAAGAACTGTCCATTTGGTAAAATTGGCTGGTTCTCTAGGCAGCTGCAACAAGGGCTCTGCTGAGCTGGGGACGGGAGGGTTGTTGAGAAGCTATGGCCACAGGGAAGTGACTGGCTGGGCTTTCATCTGACTGAGACTGACTGTCAAGTCTGCATCCAAGCAAATTCCATCAGCATTGTCTTTAAAAGGACTAAGCTACAGCAGAGGGGTTCAGTATTGTCTTGCCCTTGTATTTAAATTATTTCTTGAGTAAAAGCTAAAATCCTTTAGAAAGCATAAGGAAGAGAATCCCAACATGGAATTCTGCTAAGATTTCCCAACTCACTGAGACACTTCCTTAGTGGTTATGTACATTACATGGACAATGGGATTTAACAGATGAAATCATACCTACTAATCAAATGGTTTTGAGTGAGACAAAAAGACAGTTATCAAAGACAACAAATGCATACTCTACTGTGTTATGAGTATTTGGGGTGATTTGATTATGGAGAGAAATAGTACAGTGTCCATTTTATGCAACAACAATGATATTAAAAAAGAAAACCATGAAAGTTGTGTAAGTGTCCAGAAGCACAGAGACCATTCGGCTCATTCTTCAGCTGGGCCTGGGACCTGTGGTGGGAACCCTGCTGTGGGAATGCTGCAGTGGAAATGTCCTCTCTCTCTGATTTCTTTCTCTATTTTTGGAGTAATAGTTGAGACTGACTCCTGGCCCTCCACCTCCTCCTATGATTTTCTGGGTGTTTCAGCTCTCAGGCTCTGCTTAAAAGGGAGCTCCTCACAGCTCACCAGTGTCGTCTTCCAGCTGGGCAAGACCTCTCTGTCATTGTCTTACCTCATTTGTGGACAGGAACCCAGTTCTTCTGGTGTCTAGTGTGCTCATTCACCTGCAGTCTCCAGGCTTCAGCTGGGAAGAGTTGGACTTTCTAAGATTCTAAGATGTGAGATCAACTTAAGGAACCCAGAAAAATGTCCCATCATTGTCTTGATGCTCCTCCTCATTTGACACTCCACCTTGCTTGTTGTCACGTGTCTTCAAGCAGAGCAATTCTGGTCAAACTTTGGGCTGCACGTTGTTTGAATGATTGGAAATTATATGATGATTGTAAAACGGGCAATTATCTTGCATAATTTCACTTTTCCTCTATAAAGACAATTTTCTGACCTCTTCACAAACCTAAAACAACAAAAATCTCACAATTCTAACTCCAATTTGAACTGAGAACCTATAATGCCTTCTGAGAGGGTGGGTGCAGCTTGGGGTGCAGGTTTTGTAACATCTGTGTGTGGCGGGATGAGGTTCAGTGACAGGCAACTGTGACCCACTTCTGATGTACTCAATTCTAACAAGTCATGTTTTATTTGTGGGTTGATGTCTGAAAAACCAAGATTTGTATCACATTATTTTCATTCTAATGTAATCCCTGAATATTTACAAGAACATACTTATAAAGTCACTAAAATGTGTTCCGATGAAATGTAAGCCAATAAATTGTTTAAAATGGCCAAAGTTGATATCATTTGAGTGTTAACATTAAGCAAATAGGGGACTAGCTGAAGTTGATACTTGAAGACTTCAAGATTTCTACCAGTTCATTGCTGAATGTAACTGGAGTTATAAATGGCATTGATTAAGTATAGTAAATGAGTGAAGGGAATTATGATGCTGTTCACTTAGAATAGTACTGCAGTCATTTAAATTATAATATGCTTATGTAGAAAATGTTATACTCAAATGACTAAAAGTAGGATAAATTCTTTGTAGCATAGTAATAGTTTTGTAAAGAATCTGTAAAATGGCATTATCAAAATTTTCTGTGTTTATTTTTGCATGAAACAATTATGAGAGGATTGTATTTTCTCTGTTTAGTCCTATTTTTATACTGTAGGATTACTTAATTCATATATACTAAAAAGATGATTTTTAAAAAATTGTTTTAAGTAAAGACTCCACCACACTGATTTCCAGATAAAATTGCCACATATATGAAAGCGTAATATGTGATTTGTATGCATGTGTGCTTGGTTTGTGTGCATGTGGTTTGGGCAAGTATGGTATGCTTTATATACAAGGAGATGTGTGAAAGGAGTGCAAACTTATACATATGCAGCATCAGCAAGTGTGTGGATATGTCCTGTGCATGCATACATGTTCTGTACAAACATTTCAGTATGGGAATTTGTGAGCATATGCACATGAGTTGTGGGTTCAAATATGGGTACCGTTTGTGAGTACACATACAAAGTGTTACCAAATAAATACAGTGTGAATTCAGAGTACAGAGTATAAGCACATGCCTACAGTGTGAGCATATGCATAGTGTGTACATATGTATAAAGACTGTGTACAAGCACATGCATACAGTGTGAACACATACATACAGTGTTAGCACATGTATGAGGAATGTGTACAAACAAATGCATATGAAGTATCCTCAAGTATTTGTATACATGGTGTGTACATGAATAAGCATTTGGAATGTGTTCAGTCATAAGGAGTGTGTGAAAGTATTTGTATCTTGTATGTGTGTGCATATGAATGCATGATATGTTCACATGAATGCATATAAAATATGTGTATAAATATATGTGTGGAAGTGTGCCTGTTTATTCATATTGACTGTGTGCAAGCATATGCATTTGGACTGGATGTGAGTGTGTGCGCATTCAATGTGTGCAAGCAAGCATGTGAATATTGATTGCATGCAGGCATTATGTGCATCCAGAGTGTAGAAGCACATGTGTATTGGGTTATGTACATGGAGAGTGCATGCCTATGTAATATTTGGATATGTATGCACTCTGGGTGTGCAAGTGTTGTATATGGGATGTATGCAAAAATATGCATATCCCATGGGTGGGACATATATATTCAAACTGTGTATGCACAAGCTGGTGTCTTGTGTGTCTGTATGCATACACATTGTGTATGTGTATGATTTATGTGCATATTTGTATGTATTTTGGTATGTATAATCATACATTGGTTTGTTTTGCTTTTGTGCCCACTTGTTATGTTTCTCAGTGAACATGGATGCACACAACATGCATTTGTGCTCACGTGTATTTGTATTTAGAGTAGGGAATATTTGATCAAGATATATGCATTATGAGTATATGTATATGCACAGCAGGGATTGTCAGCTGTGCATGTGGTGTATATGTCTACAAATGAAATGATGAGTATACGGTCTACCTGGTTGAATGTGTGATGCCTGGTGTGGGTATGCATGCATGTACATGCATGTATTTGTGTATGAGGCCACCATCTTGTCAGTGTCATTGTCAGTGCCTTGAATAGTGTCATTCCTGAGATGAGTCTTGTGATGCTGTGCACCTAATCAGCGGTGTGTAAGTGTAGGGCCAGTTGTATTTGCAAGTGTACACAGATGCATGCAGAGGAATGTGTGTTATATATATCTGGGTGTATAGGTGCATGTTCAGGACTGTGTGTGAGATCGCCAGTCAGCAGCATTTTAGTACAGTAATTCTGACAGTCCAGTACATGGTCATTTTAATGATGTGGAAGGACTGGGAAGGGATGTGCTTTCCCTTTTCCATAGGTGTGAGTCTTATGACCTGTGGTAATGCTGAGGTCTAGTTTTCCTCAGCTACAGAACAGAAAAGCTCAGGCAGAGACTGTACCTGCCAACAAAGTCCTTTGAGCTCCATTGATTACACTCTTAGAACCTCACTGAACCTGAACTGAATACCACTATTTCTCAGGTAAAATTACATCCAGAGACAATGAAGATTAGGAATTCAATACATAGCAACAGCTCAAGCCAGACTTGTGGTAAGAGGCACCTTTTACAATCTCTGCCATGTACAGGAACATAGTTGAATCTGTGGCGGGTACAGAGAAATACTCTCAAGTGGTACATAAGACCCCATTCACAGAAGACCTGGCTGTGTTCTTTATGGCAATTTTCATAATGGCTTAACATGACCTGATATAATGAGAAATGCAGACATACCTTGGAGATTCCGCAGAATCAGTTCCAGACTAACACAATAAAACTAGCAGCTTGAGAAAGCAAGTCACGTGTTTTGCCTGCATTTTAGTGCCTATAAATTTGTTTTTATGCTATACTGTCGTCCATTAAGTGTACAACATCACTGTCGTAAAATGCATCCCTCGATTAATAAACCCTTCTATAAAAGGTGCTAATGATCATCATGAGTCTCAGCCTGGCACATCATTTTGCTGCCGAGGGTCTGACCTTGATGCTGAAGCCTGCTGACTTGTCAAGGTGGCAGCCCTGAGGGCCGAGATGACTACTACAGCTTTGGAGAGTAAGCCCATAGAGTTCTCTGTGTCATAGGCAAGACGACACAGAGCGTGCGTGCTGGTGGATGACATTTCATCCACAGGACTTTGTTGGGGTCAGTCATCCCAAATGCTGTAGTTACTTTCAGACCTCCAGGTTAACTTCTATTCCTAAGTTTCTTTCGATCTTCACCAAATCTGCTGTGACTCCTCCGTTACAGTCTTGAACTCTTCCAAGTTCTTGAGAGTTGGAACAATTTTTTCCAGTACCTGTTAATAGTGATATTTTGACAACCTCTTGTGAAACACAAATGTTCTTAATGCCATCTATAATGCTGAACTTTACCCATGTTTTTTAATTTACTTTGCCCAGATCTATTGACAGAATCACTATTTATGACAGCTGCAGTTTATGAAATGATTTTCTTAAATATTAAGTCTTTGATTATCTAAATTACTCTGTGGTTCAAAAGTTATATGATGAACATTGTGTGGTCAGGCATGAAAACAATATTCATCATGCTATATAATGTGTCAGAAGTGACCAGGTCCATTGTCAACCAGCAGCAATGTGTGGAAAGGAATCGCTGTATTCTTGTGATCAATTGATTTACACAATAGACTTAAAATACTCAAT
The DNA here is from genome assembly GCA_035773235.1 of Eospalax fontanierii. Lineage (NCBI taxonomy): Eukaryota > Metazoa > Chordata > Mammalia > Rodentia > Spalacidae > Eospalax > Eospalax fontanierii. Next base: position 56,112,543 of record CM069529.1, read on the forward strand.
AACAACATATTGTTCTAAATATGCTATCAGCCAAATTTAGTTGTTTTATTCTGAAAAGCATACAAAATATAAATTTAGGATAAGTATTCAGGGCCCATGGCCTTCACATGGCAAAAGACACTTGCTACCACTTAAAGTTACTGCCTGTTTTAACTGCTAAGAAGATGGTTGGCCTGTCCTTGGAAGCTTTGAAGTCAGGTATGGACTTTCCCACTATGACACCTCTAGACAGCATCCAGTTTCAGTGGAAGGTAGCATCATTCACATTGGAAATCTGTGATTAGGTGCACCTGCCTTCACAGGTAGTCCTTCTGGGTCTTCTCATTGGTACCTGCTACCTCACCTGCGTTTGTATGTTGTGGACAACTGTATTTTCTTAACTCAGGATTCTACTTCTGGAAGCCTCCTTCTTTACTTCTACAGATGCCTTCTTCTCCCTGAATCATAGAGTTAAGGAGATTTGTAACTGACTCTAGAAAAAAGTCCTGGCTCGGTGGAAGGTTGAGGCTGGATGGATCTTCAGGCTTGACCACTAACACTCTGCAGATCAGCAGTACGGCCATGTCTCTTCCTCTCCACTCCTGTGTTTAAGCACTTCCCCTTTCCATCCACAGCCTGGGGGTCACGGAGACCGTTCTTTGGTCTTTCCACGTGCCCACCTTATTATATTCAATCATTTCTAGTTGTTGCTGCCAACTGAGAAATCTACACCTCTTTCTTTCCCTTGAACACGTAGACACCCGTGTTGTTAAGTTGCAAGCTATTAATGTTGCTGTACTTCAAAGAATAGAATAGCTAAAGAGAGGCAGAGAGATAAGAGTGTTGTGGTGGCTATTGTGAGTGAAGTCTTACTGGAATACAGTTAGATTTGGAGCTCACATTTCTCAGCCTCTCTGCAATTTGACTTACTTGAGATCATGACAGGCTAGCTTGCTTGGTATAAATGTATGTGTTCCCAATCAGTGTAATTCATTGACCTCCTATAAATGATTAATAAAATCACTGACACCACAAACTAAAAGAATGAGGAGGCACAGAGCTGAGACCAAGCCAACCAATATACAGATTTGAGTGACTGGAGAGAAAACTCACTACTTCAAAGTTCACAAGTAGAACATCACAAACTATTGGCTTCTATGACTTTGCATAGTGGGTGTCTTTAGGGCCACCACTTTCTGAATGTAGGTAGAGTTCCCCATCCTTTTTCCAATAGCAACAACATCTCATGAGTCCAAAAAGTGTTTTAGAGATCACAGATTTCAGGTTAGGCTTTCAGAAGTATCCAATCTTCAGGCTTGTCTGGGATGAAATGTCATCTCCAAAGTTTAAATTCAAGAACTACTCAATCATGTTACAAAAAAAAATTCTCATATTTTAAGTAGGTTTATGTTGGGCTTGGTGACGCATGCCTTGAATCTTAGCACTTGGGAGGCAAAAGCATGGGAATCTCTGTGAAATCGAGGCCAATATACAGAGTGAGTTTCAGGATGGCAGGGGCTATGCAAAGACCCTGTTTTAAAAGGACAAAATAAAATTGTAAGAAAGTTTATAATTTAATATCAGGCTGCATTCATATCCATCCTAGGCTGTATTTAGCCAACAGAATGCCCATTGGACACACCTATATATGATTAATACAAAGTTTTCTATAGAAAAATCAATATAATATATACAAGGAGTATATTATTAAAGTCATTTCAAACATGAAATGATATTCCAGGAAAAGCAATTGTGTAAAATGATCTTTTATTTATCTAAACTTATACTGAAGAACTATGAGTTAGAAATCCTATCATTTATCACAACAGCTCATAAAGTTGACCAATTTTATTTTCTTCTAGTTCATTTCATCCTAGGTGATTTGAAAGCAGAATCACTCAATACCCTAAATTGTTTGTGTAAATGGCTTCATTGATTTTAAGTAAAAGATAAATTGTATCTTGAAACCATCTTAGCACTTAGCACACATCAATTTAAGACATATTTAAATTTATTCTGATAATTGCTTCTTGGAGTTAAATGTTTAAGTACAAACTACTATATACATCTTTTGTATTAATGCATTCCCCAGTCAATCAATAACACTCTGCTTGACTATAATGAGCAGACCTTGAAGAACTATGGATTTTTTGATGAATTGTCTAAAAACCCCAACCCAGGGTCATGCACAGTTGCCCCAGTTTTCCTTTAGAAACTTTACACTTTTACCTTGCACACCTAGCTGTTTGATATATTTAATTGACTTTCAACTATGATATGAATTCCTGGTTGTTTTTTATTTGTTAATTTGTTTATTTGTACATAGGCATAAAATTAAATAGAATCTCGTTTAAAGATAATTTCACTATACTGAATTACTTTTTACCTTTTGTAAAATACAGTTAACTATATTTGAAGTTAACTTCATTTTATATGGTGTCCCAGTAGAAAACCAAATTCAGGAGTGTCTAATTTTTCTGTAGCTGTCCCTATTATTAATCTACTAGTGCCATATTTTCTTTAAGTCCGTGGCTGTATTTTAACAGCTGCTCTGAAGTCTGCATCTCCCTAAACTCTGTTTCTGGGGCTGAGCACACTTAGGTCCTACTGGTTCCCTCCATTCCTGGTCCACGTCTAGTTCTACTCACTTCTTGGTTTGTAAATGTGTTTTTTCTTTGCCTAGACACTGAAGCCAGTGAGCTGTGTGCCCTTCTTAAAATGATTAGCTCCTCATTCTAATTCTAATAGTACATGGACTCAAACATAAATACTGCCCCTCCCAAAGTTTCAATACTAGGGATTTGCCCTGGGCTCCTGCAGCCCTACTGCCCATCAGCTGCAGTAAAGCCCTGTGCACGTGTCAACATGAGCTCACTGGGAAGGGTCTTGGGATTTTATCATAGCTTCTCACCTTGACCTCTGCACTCTACACTTGCACCGTGCACAAATGGCCTCTGTTGAGAAATGCATGCAGAGTTCTGTCTCTGAGTGACTGCCTCCCCAGAGAAGATTTCTTCACCTCTGCTGCTGGCTGTTCCTCCTGGGTCTACTAATGATTATGCTGCTAAATTTTCTGTCAGAAATTTGGGGCCCTCTTGCTTTAAACTTGGTCCCACTTGCTCCTATGATTCTTGTACTGCTAAGATTTCTCCACTGAATGTTGAAATTGCCTCACGTTTTCCTGTCCCACAACTATGATCTTCAGTGTTTCCTATTGATAAAGCCATAGACTGTCTCCCATCTCCCTACTGCAAATCCCCCAACTCCTATCCAGCCTTCTGCTGGGGCAGAGAACGGGGGTGGGGTGTGTTAGGTCAGGAAGCCAGGGTCAGAGGTTACATTGCAGTTCCTTCCTTTGCTCTGGCCCAGAAGGTCACAGTTTCTCATGAGCTGGTCTTTGCAGATAGCTTAGAAGGCCAGCTCACTTGTCTATCATTCTAAGGAGCCAATAATTTGTTGAAATGTGTTTCTCCTGCCGATCTTTATGTGTCTAACTGCAGGTTTATGCTCATGTATTGTGAGACTGCCTCGCTTGGGATGAACTTTCTGTCAGTGATCTGTGACAGTATTTAAGTCAGATTGGAAAATCCCAAGCAACCGTCCTTCCCGCATTGCCTGTGTTCTCTTTCCTGTGGGTGACTGCAGCTTTAGGCTTGCCTGCCCCCTGGGGGCTAGCTTGTTTGGATTTGTTTCACTTTCCTCCTGTTTGGATAATTTCCAGAGATCTTTCTTTGATTAACGAACATGTTCCCCCATGATCTAGGATGTTATCAAGCATATCCTTTTCTTTCTTTCTTTCAACATCTGCACTGGGTGGAGGGTAGTTGACTCAGAGGCGTTTCTCTTGGTGATTGACCACTTGTCTTCTTTCTGTCCTCTAACTAGAAACTTTATTATGCTGCTCACAGAAATTGCTGCATGTATTCTTAATTTAGATAATCTTTCTCTTTTGGGCATTTGCATAAGGCACATCCACCTTACAGGTCCCCAAGAATATCCACAATAAGGAATTAGGGTCCTCAGTGTACATGCACAGGGTAGTTTATGATGTCTTAGAATGGGCTTCAAAGGACTTCTGGGAAATTTTATGTTAATCATTGTCATTAAAAATTCATTTATAATATTAACAACAATCAGCTTTTAAAGTAATCATATTTCAAACATCATCCTGATGTATTAAAGCACAAAGGGCCTCTAGTAAAAATACAAATGATGTACATGAATCTATGACTCCAAAAGTACAAGAAGGGTATATCTGGTCATGCATCTGTCAGAATTGTGCTTGGGGAAAGGATGACTTAACAGTGCTCTTCATAGGAATCAGATATGTCCCCGAATACCATCAATCTGTGCAAAAAGTAAAATTTTATTTCCCATGCGACAACTATCTAAATACTTCTAATTCATTTGTTTCTTTCAGAGTGCAGATCCCCAGCACCCACATAAATATTGGATTGGTTGTGGTGGCCTGCTTGTTATCATAGCTCTTAGGAAGGAGAGAAAGGGGATCCCTGAAGAAAGCTGATTTGTCAGACTAGACAAATCAGCAAGCTCAGGGTTCAAGCGAGAGATCCTTTTTCAGTGTATGTGGTAGACAGCAAGCAAGAGAGGTACATCAACCACTGCCCTCCATATGAATGCACACACAGATGCAGCAGGTGCATCCCATACATGGACTCTCACAAATGCCACATATAAGTAAATACACATATCATATATTTCTATTCTCTGCTCTGACTTGCTGATGGTGTTTAGTTAATAAATAGTGTTTCAGGAGTCTATTAGCTTGCAAACTGATCTGAAATTAGATTGATATGTAGAACACATTTTTATGCATGTTCTAATTTCAAAGACAGCTATGGAGAACATTATTAAATGAAGAGATAGAGCATTTTCCCAAGACTTCTTGTTATCTGGAACAAAGCAACTACTTAAAATGATTGTTATTGTTTGAAAAATTCATACATACATAATGTGTTTTATTCAAATTCACCCCTCATTCCCTCCCTTCTAACTCCTTCTCTTTACCCCCTACCACCTTCCCCTCCTCCTTCTTGTTCCCTTTATAAAAAAGCATTGAGTTCACTTGGTGCTGTCAGTGTGTGCAGGGATGTGGAGGTGGGTACCTCTCAAGGATCCCTCCCCTGAAGAAAACTGTCTATCCCATCCCCAGCAGCCATCAAATGCCAATAGTTCTTCATCTAGAGGATTTCATGAGGCCCACCCATGCTAGAATTGTGTCTGGCTTGATCCTCTGCTGATCTTATGCATGGTGTCCTGACTGCTGTGGATTCATATGTGCAATGGATCGTTTGATATCACCAATCAGGCATAATTACGCAATGTTCCACGAGAAGCGGTATCCAGGCCACATTTGCTCAGGGGAGGTGGAGCAAGGCTGGGTTTTACAAGATTGCTTCCACTAGCAGTCTGTCTGAACTGTTAAGTGGAAAACATACACAGCCAAGGATGACAATGTCTGGAGCCTTCTGTCACCAGGCTGAGTTTAAGTAAACTCTTCCCAACTTTGTATCGCAAGACAACAGAAAGGAACCTCTGTGAAATCAACTTATCTTTCCTTGAACTGGATGCCGTGCTCATGCAAATAAGCCAGTGTTGCTTACATGTCCTTCCTCTCATGTTAATGAGGCTCCATCCTTGGCAGCACCTTCATGCCAATCAAAGATGCATGGAGTGCTCGTTCAAAGGAAAACAAGAATTGCAGTCACACACTTTGTGCTTAGAAATTATCAGTGCAACGTCTGCTCTGAAAGAAACCAACTTGGGTTTTGGCATATGCTAAGATGGTAATTGTGCAAAGAAACATTTGAATGAGAAGCGTTTAGGGAGGTGTTACGTAAAGAAGCAGTGGGAATTGCTGGAGTGCTGGCTGCTTCAGGTTTATTTTTTCCTTAATTTTCTTATCGTTGACTTTGAGATGAAAGTTTTTATTTCTTGGAGTGCTTTCTGAACTCATTATTTCCTCTTGGCACTTTCTTTAAAAAAGGCAGCAGCTGCCTAAGCCTGATAAGCTCTAAGAAAGCTGAAATATACTACAACCACTCTGACTTCAGTCTAAAGTGGATCCCATGCAGGAACCCTGTCTCTGTCTGACATTAATACTGCCCATGTCTAAACAACAGGTACAGGAATTCTCTCGAGGGTCAGTGTTCAAGTACTGCAGCCATCCCGTCATTTAGTATGTTACAACTGAATTGTGTGATAAAAGTTTGACCTCAGAAATAAAGCATGACAGAGCTGTGAAGTTGAATCTGTGAAATATCCCCAACTACATCCTTTATTTTTAAAGTTATTTGAGCTTCCTAGGCCCAGTGAAAAAGTACAGTAAGTTTCTATTCAGCAAGTAGGGTCAAAAAGGCACAGAATACAATAAAAAGGCATAAAATCATGAATGAATTTTAAGAAGATAAGGAAATTATAAAGAGATGCATAAGCTAAACAAAAATTAAAAGTTTCATTCTAGCGATGTACTGACACCCAGAATCCAACCAGGAAAATATATTTTCAAGAAGAGTTGATAGAGAAAATATCTTAATAGATAAATAGCTCTTTTAATAAGACAAAATAATGCCCATAGAAAAACAAGTTAATCTACAAAAAAATGTATTTGGACTAGTGATTGTAGCACAGTTATAGAGTATTTATCTATCATATTGTAAAATTATGATTTCAATCACTTAAACCATGATGATGATGTGGGCTCCATGAGGAAGAGGATAGCAATTGCAATTGCAATCAATAATTACATCAAGTACTTATCCCTGCAATGATCAGAGCTATGTGAAATACTCAGCACTGAAGGTATAGAAAAACAGGTTCTAGCAGAACAACACTGGAATTAAAGGCACACACTCCTGGATAGAAAATGGAATTTGTAATGGTCAAATTAAGACAACCTAATAGGTATGAGTGGACTGGTTTCAGGTGTGTGTTTATACTCTTTGTGTATAGGTTCCTGTGAACCAGTTTTAGATCTCAAATAAGGAAATATCAAGTATGACTGCACTTAACAGTGTTGTATAATATTCTTACTGTGGAGTTTTCTATATTTTCCAATTCACTTACAATAACTACATATTTATTTGCATTTCTTTTATACTTGTGGATATCAGTAGAGGTCATGATTGTATCTACTGCTCACTGTTTTGGGTTTGTTTTTCTAAGTTCTTCATATCTAACACAGTTAGTAAACTATAAGCACTCCATTATGGCTTAGTAATTTGATATGTTATTTTTTTAAGTTAATGTGAGGAAATGATGCAGATATGTAAATATAACTAAATTAATTTTAGATAGCATCAATGTAAATGTAAAATAGACAAAGCTTTTCTTACTTTGGTTAATGAACTATAACCATCATAAAACAATCTAACATATTTAAAGAAATACAATATAAGGTTTTTGTCCAAATATTCAAAATAGTGCACTTTCAAGAAACTGAACCTGGGGCAGAGGGGAACTGATCAATCTCCCATTGTCCTTTATTCATACTGTGGTGTTTGGAGCAGCGTCCTCATGGAAGAAAACCTAATGAAACAAACTGGATACCTGAAAATCACAGAGAAAAAGAGGAAGCTGGTACACTGGAAGGATGGCTGTTATTCTGACTGACAGGCTCATTGTGGGTTCCAAAAGATTCTTCTTCTGGGTGGGAAAGAATCCACAGAATGACACCAGGCTGAGAATGATTCACTGAAGAACAACTAATAGAGGTAAAAGGAAGGGATTCAGTACTGCAGTAGATGCCTCCTGTGGCTTTACGTGAGCCATGTGAAGTTTAAAACAAAACACACATGAACAATATGCTATTTTTTTAATTGGGGAGTCATAAGGAAATAATTTGAATTTGTTCTGTTTTGATTTTGATCTATTTTTCAGTTTATTCAAATACAATAGCTAACTCATGAATTAGATAACTACTTATGTTAATAAAAGGAGATATCCCAAAGCCTGTTTATGAAATAAAATGACCTGAGGAATTAGTGAGTTCCCTGTCCTCGACAGTGCCAAATCCAAACTTTCCTTCTAAGACTTTGGCTCTTTACATTGACAAATACACTTAGAAAAATGCATTTACATGCCAGGCATGGTTCTGTACACCTTTAATCCCAACTCTCAGGAGATAGAGGCAGGTGGATCTCTGTGAGATGGAGACCAGCCTGGTCTACATAGTGTGTTCCAGGAAGACTGGGCCTAGGGAGACCCTGTCAAAAAACAAACAACAACAAAAAAACTAAAACTAAAACAAATAAAAACGTTCATTTTTAATTATTTTGAACATGAATCTTAAGCATCACATAATGTTAAATACAACTGAAATTAAAATTAAGTATACTGTTTTTAAAATATATTTTATTTATTATTTTTATTTTATGTATGTGAGTGTATTGCCTACATGCCTGTTAGCGCTCCCATGTCTTGCAATGCCCATGGAGGTCAGAAGAGAATGTCAGATCTCCTGGAACTGGAGTTAGAGGTGGTTGTTAGCCACCATGTGGGTGCTGGGAACTGATCCCAGGTCCTCTGTAAGAACAGACAGTGCTCTTAACTGCAGAGTCAGTCTCCAGATTCCAAGTAAATCCTCCCTTAACATATGAAGTAGATTGAACGATACCGATATGGAGAAGAAAAAATAATAAGGAACATATAAAAGAACAGGTATCACACTATATGGTGATTATATATATATATATATATATATATATATATATATCCAGCAAAAGTCAGAGCAACAACTGGTAAAAGAGAGAGCACAAAGTGGATCTGTGAGGAAAGTTTCTAGGAGGTGACTGTGAGCTGAGTTCTGGGAGATGAGAAGCTTCTTTGGTGGAGAAGGCAGGAAGAGGGACAGTACTCCATGAAGCAGCAGGTTACGATGGGAAAGTGGGGGGGTTTATAGATGGTATCTCGAGGATTGGGAAATCATCATGAAGGTGAAGAGTGCATTGGAGTAAAAGAGAGGACTCATGGCTAGGCTCCAGATTCTGTTGGTCTAAAAGATAAGCCAAGACCCTATGACTTTATCTCCAAAGTGATCGAGCTCTGAAGGCCCTTGGAGTGATTCAGTAGTATCACTCCCTTTCTACTTTTGGCTTTACTGGAGATTGAACTCAGATCCCTATGTGTTCAAAGCAAGGGCTCTACAACCAAGCTAAATCCCCAGCCCAATCCACTGTGCTTCTTTGAAGGCAAGTGCCAGAGTCATACTTACCCTCAGCAAACTTTGACTGTCAAGCATTCTGGACTGGAACAGAGCTCAGGAGTAGGTCAAACCAATTAAGTCATGTGCATCAGCACAGTGACAAGCAGAGAAACAGAATTAGCAGGATACAGGGGTAATAAGAGATTGATAGCAGGGGCCTGGTTTAGGAAATCATGGGCTGGATAGACACATTCACTGTCCACAGGAAGTTGGTCAGGAGGGACAGGCTGAAACTGCACAGAATGGGAAGGCATTGACCACACATGAGTTTCTTTCCACAAAGAAAGCATGGCATGTGTCTTTCCTCAGTGCCTTCCAGTTGACTGGATCAGGAATCCTAGATGATCAAAGTTAATCTCCATCTGTTGGCTGTACACACTGATCACACACCATCCAGATAGGCGCTTGACAAACTATCACACATTACACTGATCATACCAAGGTATGAGTCTATTACATAACTTCATAAGGGTCCAGGAGATCTGGGTGAAGTTACATAAACAGAAGCCAAGGGGGATAAAAGCATATGGTGTCACCAGAGAACATAAAAATAAATGACTGGTGCAGGAAAGCAGGAAGAGAAGGAAGCAATGCTTTATTTACTGCTTTAAAGAGTTTATTTTGAGTGTGTTAAGTGAACGATTAAACACTAACAATTTAGAGGAAGACAATGAAGTCAGTGTTTGTAGGGTCTCATGGAATGTGTGATGGGATTATGTATTTAATCCTGAAATACAAGTAAATAGCATTTAAGTGACATGCAGAATGTAATGTGTGTAGACTTATTTCTGTGTGCATTAATAGCTTCCCCAAAACTTTAGTTTCAAAGAAATTAAGTAGTCTATCATTATTAAACTACTTTAGGGAATAAAGAGCAGGAAGAAAGTTACACTAGTGAATGAGAGAGGGGAGGGCAGTGCGGCCTCAGGAAGGAAAGGGTTTTGAGAGTGAGCCTTCAGATAAAGTGGCTTGGGGAGTGGAGAGGGGGTACCAGAGCTTCATCCCTGAGTCTGCCTGATGTCCAGTAGAAGGCATCCTTTACAGATCCTGGACTCTCTCCTCTGCTGCCCAGTGTCTCATGGTTCTTGTCCACTGCCTTCGTGGGGAGTGGGGACCAGGATTCTTTCCTATCCTTTTCTCTTTGTTTACATTCTGAATACCTAAAATGAGACCTGGTTCTTAGATAGAAATGGTGAACATAGCTTGGGAATGAATGACTGGATGAATAGCAGGAGGAATACATACTAAGTGTGCTCACACAGATTCAGTGGGATTTCTCCAATTTCTGACAGAGTAAGTTATCCAATCTAAGTGACTTAACGTATTTATCCCTCTACAGTTTTCTCAATCAAAATTCTACCTTGATAACAATTAACAAAAGTGACAGTAAAATTAAGTGTAGTCCTAAGCTCTGTATCTGCATCTTCTCAGAGCTTACTGTAACCCTGTAAGCTGCTTCATAGCCCCTCTCTGCTCTACTAATGAGGGAACAGACATAGCTTTGTTCAGAAACTTGTCAGGTGCCAGTAGGACTGAGTGTATGGAGGGAAGCTGTCATTTTAGTTCAAGTCTGAGCTCTGGAGCTGATTAATACTTGCAGCCTCTGGACTGGGACTCTTGACAGTGTATTGGTCCATGCCTGAATCACATGCAGAGGCAGCTGGGTAGTGTGGAGATCTAACTAGGAGAATTTAGTAAATACAGGACTCTGACTGGGGTGTATAGGAAAAGCAGTGGCCAGAAGCTGACTTATGTTACTCCCTCCATGGAAGACTTTCCAGCCTGACATGTGGGAGGTGGATTCTACCATAAGGTAAGCCAACACTTCCTGCAACAGCAGTTGGGAATGTGGCTGTGACACCAGGTCTACGAGCCTCAGTGCAGCATTGCTATGAGACAGCCAGGGTACTGTGATCAGGTCACTGGGTGTCTCTGCCTGTCCCCTCAGATGCCACTAGTGGGGGTGAAAGCAGCTAATTTGACAACGAAGGTGAAGGCCAAGTGTGTAAGTATATGTAAATGCAGAGTAGATCTTAGCACATGATGTATTCACTCTAATATTCTCTATTCTCTTTCTTTAGTGTTTGAAAAAGGTTTCTGTTGATATGGTCAAAAAAAGGTGCTATTTCCCATGTTTGAGAGGACGTGCACAGCCTCAGAGACACACGCACACAGTTTGACTTTTGGAAAATGCCATGTGATTTCAGTTTCAAAAATGTCTTATTTCTGTTTTATGAACTGTTGGTTCTATCCTTTGTATTTTTCCAATTGTTATGTATTTTGACTTCCTTCTCACAGAAAATGTAAGTTTCATGAAGGTATAAAGTTTATAATTTTAAAAATTTTATTTATTTAATTTTATGGTTTGAGCGTTTTTGCTTGCATGTATGTAAGTGTACCACAGACATTCCCAGAAAGGGGGTATTTGATCCCCTGAAACTGGAGGTACAGATGATTGTTAACGGTCATGTGGGTGTTGGGATCCAAACCCAGATCCTCTGCAAGAACAGCCAGTGCTCTTAAATGCTGAACTAGTTCTCAAACCCCAAGGTATGAACTTTTTATGCCCTGTCCATCACACCTAGGTTAGAGCCCCACATGTGGTAAATCCCCCAGTAAACACGGGAGCTAGTATTACTGCAGAGTTCAAAGTCCAGCTTTGTGGGAAAGAGCATTATTTCCTGCCATGACATGATCATTGTAAATGACGCCATGAGTGGTCACCTCGGTACCATGTGTGTGCAAATGTCAGTGAAACCCACTGTTTTGTACGACAACTAGAAATATAAAAAATATGTTTCAGAATGTTCCAAAATCAACCTTTGTAAAGGTTTTTCTTTGTAAGAATTGAACACTGCATCACACAGGGACACATGGCCTCTCCTAGCTCATATGTACTACCTGAGCAGAAGGAAGAGTCTTGTTTGGTCTTTCAGGATCAAATATCTGACACCAAGCTCTGCTAAACAAAATTACAAAATGGAAGTGTACTTCTGTCTGCATCAAGTTGTGAGACTTGGCCACATTCAACCCAGATCTTTGCAGGATGCTAGATAAGATGGGTTCTGGGGGACAATGGACACAAAATGCACTCTACCTAGCCATGTAAATCACATGACAAGTTTGTTATACACGGATCCATACCAGTATTTAGGTGAGTGCACTCTGCTCTGGCAGACTCTACAGTTCCACAGCATAGAGGGTGGAGGCCTATACAGAGAGGCAGGTGTGATGCAGGACATGTCCATCATGGTCCATCAGCTGTCCCCCAGTGGAAACCACAGCATCTTCACCCAGCCAAGAAGGGGTACATCACTCCTGCTCCAAATGGAGGCTGCCTCTTTAGCAGAAGTCCCCTGGGGGTACTCCATGTTCCACCCAAGTTGGGTTTGCCACATGGAATCATGCACCACGTGCAAAACACAATTCCTTGTATCTTTAGGAAAAAAAAAAAAAACAAGGGCAAAGAATCTAGGAAAGTAAAGAACTTTGGAAAGCCATGGAAATGTCGGAGTCTTGTTTTATTTTGAAAATTTTCTTTTTACTTAGCTTTAAACAATTGTGAAGATTTCCGAGGCACCTCATCAAAACTTCCTAGGACTGAACTCCTGGAGCCACCCCTGGAATTTAAGTGTCAGAAAGCACCTTTGATGTTGACACATGATGACAGTGCCTGTGTACAAGGTGGGGTTTGATACTTCGGGACATGTAGATGATGGTCAAGGATCAGAGGTGGGTCACCGGCCTGCACATCACCTTGAGTGTTTCATCATTCCATTATTTTGTGTGATTTGCAATCCTCCCTTCACGTTCACCAGAGGATGTCTGTCCCACTGCGGGGTGCTACCCATCCCTGTGTTTCTCAGTACTGTGAAAAGCAATGCAGTCAGACTTGGATGGTCACTTTGAGCAACAGTCAACACCCTGGGCAGAAGACACTGGTGTGACTGGGAGAAGAAAGTCCAGGACAACTCGTAGACTACCTATTGAGATTAAATGTGGCTCTGTCACTCCTGTTTTCCAGAGTTCCTTCATCCTTTCTTCCTCTCTGCCTCTTTGTTTCAATAAATCTCTGGAAAAGTTTTCAAGCATTTGTTGAAAAAGCACATGCTGTGAAGTGTGCTTTGGATTGTGACTTGATCATCATTCTGCACAGAATCAGTGACCCTGGAACACTGGATGTCTCCCTAATTCTGTGCAGCTGAGATCCTCAGTCACAGTTCCTGCCAAAGAGCATTATAGATTTCCCTATCTGTTCACATGAAACAACCCTTTATAAAGACTTCCTTTTAAACAAAAATTGATCATGGGTTCATTAGGGTCCCAGGTGTGGATGTGACCTCTACTGAGCCATGCCTTCCTCTCGTCCTCAAGATTGCCACCAGAGTAGACACTTTGAAAGCACAGCAGCTTGGGGGCGCTTTAAAGACACGTGTGCTGTGGGGTGCCTGACTGAAGAAGAGGACTGAAGTATGGCTTGATGTAGTCTAATGTAGTCTGTGTGTCCATCAAGCCATTCCACACTCACCTGACTTGACTGAGCAGAATTGTGTGTGTCCTTTGCAGGGTCCTCCTGCTTCCTGCTCTTGTTATACAGTGCCCATGGAGGACAGAAGAGGGAATCAGATCCTCTGGAACTGGAGTTATAATTGTTAGGTAATATGTGGGTGCTGGAATTTGAAACTGGGTTTTCTGCAAGAACAGCCAGTGCCCTTAACCACTGAGTTATCTTCCAACCCCCAAAACTGATTTATTAACTGAGAAAAAAGTACAAAATGTGTTGCATCTCACAGGAAAACACACCTCCAATGAGTGAATTTTACATGAAGGAAATTTTTGGAATATGCACTGTCATGTAACTGGCTCCCTGACCTGTGACTTTGGGTTTAGTTCACAAGAAATTTAGTACTGATCATAGCTAGGAGCACAACGTATTTAAGGTGAGCACTTGATATTTACTTGATGCAGATCTGAAGATAAATCTTCTGGATAATTCCATTGTCTGAACACACACTTAGGAACGAGTAACACGAGTCCTAAACATTAAGAACCACCTAACATTCTTCAGCTGTGCCAGGTGGCCAAGGAGCATCTCCTCCATCTAGAAAAGCCTTATTACCTCTCTCATCAGGCCAGTGTTCTGGGTTTCTCAGTTACAGCCACCAGTGGCTTATTTCAATTGTCCACTTCCAAAGCTCTGATAACTAAAAACATCCACCAACGAATGCAAGTGACCATATTAAAATTTTGGAATAACATATCTTTATCTCTCAGCTAGAAGGAGCTATCATCTTAAATTAGTTTTTTTTTTTGTATTCTAACTATCATGAAACGTACCATGCATATAATATGTTCAAGCTAGATAAAAACTGTGTACAAATGGATGGATGGATGGAGAGTTGAATGGAGGTATGAGTGGATGATGGTTAAATGGATGGCTAGGTGGAAGACTAGATGGATGAGTGGATGAGTAGATAAATGGATAGGTAGATTATATGTGCACATATGCAAGAATCAATGAATAAGTACTTTTGTATCATGTGAGTGGCACTAGGGACTGTGAATGGTGAAAAACATGAGTCTTTCAAATCCCACAGTTGCAAACTTCTCCAAAGATGTTTTCAAAAGGATTTACAATGCATGGTTTGGAGACAAGTTGTATATGCATTTTTCTAACTTTGGAATAAATTTGTCCCCAATGAAAGAGAAATGGCACACTTTAGTCATCTTGACATCAGAGTATATACTTACATAGG